>FR989997.1:13332356-15984712 GCA_905404265.1 Fabriciana adippe | reverse complement strand
ACGGAAATTGAAGTAACATTATAAAACTTATAAAGTGAATATGTAATTGTACGAATTTGAACTTTTCAACCTTTTTTTATTTGGACTTCAAAACGACCAACGGTCTATTTCGACAACGAAAGCCCTGCAAAACTTCGACAATCGACAACCTTACGAGAGCACCTACAGAACTGACAACCCTTACCTGACCTAACCCTAAGAACGATAGTACTGGAGCTTATATATACGTATCAGAACGTAATGCTTGCGCGATGTAGAGTACTACTAACGCCATCTATTGTTGAATTATTGAACTAAATATTCTGAACAATAATGATAAAATAAAGTTTATTACATTGGTTTATTGTGTTTTCCTCATCTTGAAATTATATGGTTATTTATACATTGTTTTAACATACTATCATAATATTTCGGTGCAGATGGTTTTATGCAACAAACATCTTTTAAAACTCTGTTTATACTACAACTGCAAGTGATTTCCTGGCTTTAATGTATGGATTAAACGATAGCTCTTAATAACCTAAATCGGAGTTAAATTATTTAGTTAAAATCTAAATTTAATTCTCAACATTACAATTAAAGTATATTTTTTTTTTGTTCTTTACAAAAGAGCTACCTTGATATTAGTGAAATCTTATATTATTTTAAATATTAGAAGAATATGAAGCCATTACTATACTAAGGAAACAGTTGAAACTTCGGATCTTAACCTCGATTGTCGAATAATTTCCCTGCCATCATGGTAAGATTCACATGAAGCGGATGTTGATCCTTGAAAGGAGAAATTAGTACATTTTTGTTTAGTTTGAAACTATAATTTGAAGCAACTAGATTCATCCACATTGGGTTTGAGTGGTTCAGTATGGAACCACAACAATCACTAAATTATTATTCTTTTTTTTTTTTTATTTATGTAAAACTTGAAATTATACTGAAAGGTAAAGAAGTCTAAATCAGAATGTTCTTCTAGATAAATGTAAATAAATGCATCAATAATATTACTATTGGAATCTTACTTTCATGTTTATAATTTTAAATACAAGGTAGCAAATAAATCAATTTCAGTTATACCAAAAAAAAAAATTGCTTTTTACGGCGAAAAGAATAATCAGTGAGTTCCCATTCCGTATCAATATTAAAACTTTGACGTGATTCTAAATCCGCAATCACGTTCAAATTTGACTATGTATGATTCAAAAATGTGTATATCACGAGTTTCACACCATTTACAAATATTGCGTGATGTTTTATTTAAATGACTACGAGTACCCATACCGAACACCGCGTATATCTTATCGATATACGCAATTGCAGTAGAAATATCAAACCTTAATAAAATATTAAGTCCATAAAAAGCTGCAAGCAATTCCAGTATTATAATATTAACACGTAATTACATTTGTAAATAGTATTATACCAGTGTGAATGTGATGGTTAATAGTATAATATTTTTGAACGAAAGTGTTCGAGTATATTATTATAACTAGCGACTCACCCTCGCTTCGCTCGGGTTCGTCCCTAGGTTGCTTCCCAAAACAAAAGTAATTAATTAATTTGATTTAAATGTTTTTTTGTGGGACCCTATTTTTTTCTAAAATAAAAGTTGCCTAAGTTACTCCTTATTACATTAGCTATCTGCCAGTGACGTCAAAATCGGTCCAGCCACTTCAAAGATTAGCCGGAACAAACAGACAGACAGACAGACAGGTAGACAGACAAAAATTATAAAAAATATTGTTTTTGTATATGTACCGTGTATACATCCATTTGCATATAGTAAAAAGCGGTTATTTTAATATTACAGAGACACCCAACACCACAAACACAAACTGTATAGATTATTTGTAAAAGAATGAATATGATTGGAAAACATTCGCATGTATTTACATTACTTCTTGACATTTTTGAATTCTTTGTAAATAGCATTGTCTTTTTTTTTTTCTCACTGTATGCATTTTTGCAGATAAGTATTTTCAAAAGTGAGTCCCTTCACTAAAAACAACATTACTTACAAACACTATTTACAGTTACTCATAAAAATAAAAGAATATTTACACTAATAACAACGACAGCCTTTTTTTTTTTTTTTTTTTTTGATTCGTGGGGAAACCCATTTGCGGGTACCCGCGTGCGGGGGCACGCGGGGCATGTGGGACTCCTGTCGTGAAAAGCGCAACAGACTACCCACTAAAACCACCACGGTGATCCCTAATGCAAAAGACAGGGCCACGGGATCGCTTGCGCATTCGACCGCGACCCTGTCAGCGTTGCCCGACCGAAATCGAGCCCTCCCTACCAATTTACTCAAACCCCCCGAATTGTTTCACTATTGCCAAACTAGTCGACAGGACGATGCACCGGGATCACTTTCAGCAATGCATCATCCTCCCCCGGGGACCGTGTCCGTGTCGAGTGGTGGATTCCCCCGAACCCAACCACCCGACGGTCCGCACTAAGGGGGCATCAGATCGGCGACGTCGCGCCGCCGTCTTCGCCCCGCGCGCCTGCGGCGAATCGGGTCGGCCTGTGGGTCGACCTCCCTCGCGCGCTCGGCGGCCTCCTTCTGCGACATCACGGATTCGCAGAAGGATAACATCGAGCGCCAACACCTCTCCTCGTCGACCATAGCTCGCACCACAGTCGGCAAGGAGAGATCCGGCCCCAAAACCTCCCTAAGGGCGAGTCGGTGTTGCACCCATGCAGGGCAATCCTGAAGGGTGTGGCTCGCCGTATCCTCTGGGGCGCCACAATGGTGGCACTCCGGAGTTGGCTCTCTCCTGGCCACCTTACAGAGATACTTTCCGAAACATCCATGCCCGGAAAGGATTTGCGTAAGGTGGAAAGTAAGATTGCCCTTGCGCTTTCGCCCCACCCACTTCCTGAGCACGGGCCGAATCGCAGAAACAGTCTCGTGTCCAGCAGCGGGGGAGGTCAAGCGCTGCTCCCACCCGGTTAGTAAGTGCGCACGTGCACTTCGCTGACTCCGAATCTCGGAAGGGGAGGCGAGAGATCCCTGAAGCATCAACCTACGCGAAACGTAGTTGAGCGCCAGGATCTCCGCCTCCAGCTCCCAAGGCGGCGTGCCCGCAAGCAGACACGCCGCCTCGAAAGAGACCGTCCGGTACGCGCGGACGACCCGAATCGCCACTATGCGCTGAGGCCGTTGAAGGAGCGGCCTAAGCTTGGCACTGATGGTATTGTGCCACACTGGGGCCCCGTAGAGGGCCATAGAGCGGACGACTCCCGCATAAAGGCGGCGACAAGCAGCGCTTGGACCCCCTTTATTCGGGAGAAGTCGGCTCAGAGCTCCTCGGTGGCGACCAATTTCGGCGAAAGCTGACGAAAGTGCGCAACAAAATTCCATCTGCTGTCGAGTACGAGGCCGAGATACCGCATCGTCGACTCGACAGCAATGGAAACTCCCCCCACGATGAGTTGCGACCCCTGCGGCGGGCCCCGACGAGGACCGTGGAAGCAGAGGGCCCTCGATTTATAGAGGGACACCTCCAGTCCCAGCCTCCGGATTCGAGCCACAGTGGTCGCAACCCCAGCCGTAGCCAGCCTAGCCGACGACCGATAATCCCCCCCCCCCCCCCCCCTGGCTAAGACGAGGGTGTCGTCGGCGTAGCAGACGACGCGCACTCCCGGCAACAACTCCCCCCGCAACACCCAGTCGTAACCGATGTCCCACAGGAGCGGTCCAAGGACCGAACCCTGTGGGACACCGCACGTCACCGGGTGATGTCCCCAGTCCCCGCTACTCGCGACGAACGAGATATGACGCTCGGCGAGGTACGAGGCGATGAGCCTACAGAGGTAGGGAGGAACCCTGTGATAACGCATGGCCTCCCCAATGCAAGCCCAGGGCAGGGAGTTGAACGCGTTCGCTATGTCTAGCGACACCGCCAACACCGTCCCGCCCCGAGAAACCGCCCCCTCTGCGAAACATCGCACCCGCTTAATAGCGTCCACAGTCGAACGACCCGGACGAAAGCCAAACTGATTGTCCGACAGGTCAGGACCGTGCGACTGCAGATGCCCGATAAGACGGCTCGCTACAACACGTTCGAAGAGCTTCCCGATCTCATCCAGCAAGACGATGGGTCTATAGGCAGACGGGCTGTCCGCTGGGCGACCCTCCTTGCGGATGAGCACGAGAAGCCCCTCCTTCCAGAGTCGAGGGAAGGTGCTCTGCCGAAGCGCCAGGGTGAATGCATTACGCACCACGCCCTCAAGCGAATCATCAGCTAGGGCACCCACCCAGACCTTACCCGGGACCCCGTCCGGCCCGGGAGCAGCGTTCTTACGACGCAGCCTCCGGACCGCCGTACGTAATTCCCCCCTGGACACAGCCGGCACGTCACCGTCCCCTCCTGCCAGAGACAAAGTCATGGTCGGGGGGGAAAATTCAGCTCGAGCCGGGAACAAACCACCGAGGACACTTTCCAGGAGCCGAGGCTCCAGAGTTCGGGTCAACGGAGGTGCGCACGTACGCAATCTGTTGCGCACCATCAGATAGGGACGCCCCCAAGGATCGCGATCCAGGGACCCCAACATCTCCTCCCGCCCAGCCTCTTTTGCTGAGAGGATCGCGCACTTGAGAGCGTCCCTAGCCGACTTATAGACGGCGTACAGACGCTCCTCCACAATCCCAAACTCCGGATCCTGGCGCCCGGTCCGCAGCCTGCGGTGCCTCGCATACTCCCGACGAGAAGCACTACAGGTGGAACGTAGGCGGGAAATCTCCTCACTCCACCAATATACTCTCTCCCTGGGAGGGGGAACACCGGCGCGCGGCATGGCCCCATCACACACCCGGATAAGGGAAGCGCGAAGTAGAGCTGCCTGAGCGTCCACATCATCCTCAGCACCAGCAGCGGGGACAGCCAAAACCCACGCCTGCACAAGGATCGCCTCAGTCAGCAGATCCTTGTTCAGGCGCGATAGACTCCACCGCGGAAGCCGCGAGTGCCGTGCCATGACAAAGCGCCGAGACAGAAGGGAGCCGTCATCGTTGATCTTAAACCGGATATACCGGTGATCCGACAACGACTCAACCTCCGCCTCGACCCTCCAGTCATGTACAGCTCGCGCCAAAGAGGGGCTGGCGAATGTCACATCGACAATCGAGCCCCCCTGTCGGTGGACGCGGGTTTCTACGGAGCCCGAGTTGAGGACCACGAGGCCAAGAGTCACAGCCCAGTCCGCGAGAACGTTACCTCTTGCGTTGGTTATCCGAGACCCCCACAGCGAAGATTTCGCGTTGAGGTCACCGGCTACCAAGACACAGAGGCTCGTACTTTGGACCAGACTGGTGAGCTCCTGGAGCAGATCCTCGAATTCGGACAGCAGACGGTTGGGAGAGAAGTACGTGCCGATGATAATGGAGTTGTCCCATTTCACCGCAACGTACCCCCTCCCCCGCTTGACAAGCGAAGATGGGGTCGCTCGGTCAGAGAAGATGATTGCCACCAAACCGTCCAAGTCGCCAAACCAGGTAGACCTGGTGACGACGAAGTATGGTTCGGCGACAATCGCCACCTCGATCGACCACTGCGCCATGCTCTGGAGCAAAAGATCCTGAGCACGGGCGCAGTGATTGATGTTAACCTGGAGGATTTCATGACTTAAAGCCATGTTATCCCCACGTGCCCTCGCTGTCCGGATTCGCGTCCATTGGAGCCGCAGATGTAGTTGCGGCCTCAGGTACGCGGGTCCTCTTTTTAGGCGGCGGGGCAGCGCAAGACTTGCTGCCCAGTCGATGATCCGCCTTCTTGCCGGCCTCAGCGCACAGCGGACACCTCGCGGCGCCCGAGCAAACCTTGGCCAAGTGACCCTCTTGTCCGCAACGGAAACATGTACCGCTGCGGTCGAAGAGCGCCGTGCATTGCGCCCTCACATGCCCCGGATGAAGGCATCGGAAGCAACGAGCCTCCTTACGCGGCAGCAGCCTAACCTGCGCCGACACCCACCCAATTTGGACCCGACCCGCAAGGCTGATCTTGCGGGCCACAGCCACAGGACATCGCACCCAAGCGGCGCCGGAGCCCCAAGGGGAGAGGCGGACCTCCCCGACCGTCACGCTTGCCGCCGCACAGCCACCGAGCGCTGCAATAGCAAGCCCAATATCTGCCGGCGACACTGAGTCGTCCAGACCGGATATGCGCAGCTCCGCGCACTTCTCCGGTCTGGAGACCTTGAGCACAGACCCTTCAAACACCTCCCGCAGTTTCTGCGCAAGGACGTCCGCCTTCGCGCCACTCGTGGCCCCCGGGACCTCCAGGATGCGACCCCCCGCGACCGCTTTTTTGAATTTAAGCCCCGTGATCCCGCAACTCGCCAGATCGACTTTCTTCCTTGCCTCAGCCAAGATGCTGGCATAAGTCGTACCGCCCTTCTCCGCCTCAGGCAGCAGCGTAAGCACCACCGCAGACGATCGAGGCGGACGCAGCTTGGCCACCGACGGTACAACGGGCTTGCTCCCCTTGGGTTTACTTTTCTTTTTAGTAACCACCTGCCACTCCGAATTCACACCAGTAGGTGCAGAGGTGACGTCCTTGTGCGGAGCAGAGGGAGCCATCGCCTCCGCCGCCGCCACCGCCACCGTAGAACTCTCAGATTTACTGTTGTCCTTTTTGGACACCTTCTTCTTTTTCTTCTTCTCGCCACTAATGGCGGGTACAGGATAGGAGCTTTGAGGGGCAGCCGACGTCGACGCCGAAGGCCCCGGCCGGTCCGCAGCCAGCGGAGGGCGGGAGCTCTTCGGCGCCGGGAGCAGCCTCTCCTCGAGAGCACCTAGCCTTGCGCTCACCATATCGCCCACTTGGCGAAGAATGTTTTGAATCAGGATCTCCAAAGACTCCGTTGAGCTTTTTGAAGTTTCCTTCCTTCTCTTCTCTTTTTCCTTTTGCTCTTTTTCCTTCTTTTCTTTTTCCTTTTTGTCTTTATCCCTCTTGTTGCGAGACATATCGTCCCGCATTTGCGCTAACTCGTTACGCAGCTCCTCCAACTCTTTGCGTAGGCGATCGTTTTCCGCACGCATCTCTCTCACTTCGTCTGATGTCGAACGGTTGCAGAGCAATTCTACAGCAGAGCTGATGGAGGTCGCAGCCTCTTTCAAAGCACGCTGAAACGTGCCTTTCAGATTCTTTGACCCCCCCGCAACTTTGAGAATAATGCCCACATCGTTTTTTATACAGTCACTGAGCGCAACTGATGCGCGCCCATCCCCGTTCTTCACTTTCGCCGCCCTTCTCACCTTGTGGGCTTGCGACGTTAAAGATGCCATTTCCTCTTCAGAAATGCCTGACACCCTCTCCTTCTTGCGCGGAGTGAGCTCCTCAAGAGTCTCTTCCGCGCTAGAAGCAGAGGACAGGATCTTTCTCCTCTTCTTCGTCTTCTTCAACGTCTGGTCGACACACGACGATGACGCCTTGGTCGACCCCTCCGTACGGCAGCTAGAGTCCGAATCTAGCACCAAGAGTTCTTCTAACTCTCTGTTCTCTATAAATGGTTTTGTGTTTGTTTTATTTGAATCCATACTTGATCCCACGAGTATGGGGGATATACGTGGTCCATCCGCAGGGTGCCCCCTGCCTGCGGATAAGCCTAGGGTGTAACCCGCTAGAGAGACGGCCGGTTCTCTAGCGGGGGAAGCAGTAGCGACTGAACCACCCATCAGCCATGCATCCCCTCACGCTGCTACGCCGCTTGGGATTCGGGGTGATTTTTATAGAGGTTTTCTTCCTCGCAGCCCGGGCAATGAAGCCAAGGCTCTCGGTCCTAGCTACCGGCCGCTAGACATGACAACGACACCGGTAGCCAGGGTTACGAGGTTCGCTGGAACGCTGCACCCCTGTGCTGGTCCGGCTGCGCAGTGAAGCACCCGCTGGACCCGCTCCGCCTGCGCAAAGACGCAGAAAGGTGGGCAGATGAGCGCCCACCGAAACGCGAGTGTAATGCCCGGTCGCAATGCCGGGCTCCCCCAAACTAATTATTTACACTATTTACACAAAGTATGAAACTAATCCTAACTATTTATACCTATATACAAAGGTAACGCCCAGCAGTGCAGCGAGGCAGCCACCGGACCCATCCCAGCCGCAACAAACGCGGCCCGCAGACGCGTAGACGCCCACCCCCCGGTGCTTTTCTGTCAGGGTGTGCTCCCATAGGCCGTGGGGTTAACAAACCCCTAAAGGCACGCCCATGCCTACTGGTTTTGGTCCGCGCCAGATTACTCCGGTACCACCCACTCACGAAAAGCGAGTGGCGTTCCCCTATCCGCCACCTGGGGACGCGCCCGGTAGGAGTCCAGCAACTCCCCCGGGAACAACGACAGCCTAAGCTATAATAAGTCTTCTCG
Organism: Fabriciana adippe; assembly: GCA_905404265.1. Taxonomy (NCBI): domain Eukaryota; kingdom Metazoa; phylum Arthropoda; class Insecta; order Lepidoptera; family Nymphalidae; genus Fabriciana; species Fabriciana adippe. The sequence goes on along the minus strand of FR989997.1, from coordinate 15,976,347 downwards.
TTGTTATAAATATAAAAACTTTTAAAAAAAAAATAAAAACCGACTTCCTGGCACTGAAAAGTAAAAAATAACTAAACAGAGGTTTTCATTTAAAATAGATACCTAATCAGATATTTTCGAAGTCGGTGTGCTTTGATTTGTATTGGCTGGCACCGACTTCGAAAATATCTGATTAGGTATCTATTTTAAATGAAAACCTCTGTTTAGTTATTTTTTACTTTTCAGTGCCAGGAAGTCGGTTTTTATTTTTTTTTTAAAAGTTTTTATTTTTCCATTTTTAGTGTAGACGTAATAAGCAAGTAATTTGTAAGAAGAAAGATTTTTTATAAAAACATAATATTCGATTAAGCCATTTATTTAAAAACCGCTTGACCGATTTCGATAAAATTTATATGGGACCACCGGGGAAGAATACTCTTTGAAACAAAAAAAAAATTTTCCAAATCGGTTCAGCCGTCTTCGAGAAATCCGTGAACATACATAAAAAAAAAAAAAAAGATTCCGACGAATTGAGAACCTCCTCCTTTTTGGAAGTCGGTTAAAAATGGACTTAAATATTATATATTTATTATAAACTACGTGTTTTGTCACAATAACAATGAATGTAAAAAAGAAAAACTGTCCTGTTACTGGAAAGCACTTTAGTTAACTTTTATCATTGTAAAATAAATGCTACACCAAACATTTTTACGTTGGCGCGCTCTGTGTTTGAGGCAACGAAAAACCCAAATAGGTACTCCGTACGAAGGCTGTCGGCTGGGTGCCGAGTGCCGAGTGCCGACTGCCGTTATACTTATAGCCTATAGGCTTGTTAAAAAAAAATCGATACATCAATATATCGATACTAAATATATTGAATATTTGAATCGAAAATCGTATCAAAAACGATATTGTTTTTCTTTAATTATTAGCGGAATATTTAATAGAATTCAAAGCCGCAAAAGATAGGAACGAACGGAAAAAATTACTTTATTGTCTATGATTAGTATGTTTTGTGTTATGTGTATGTATGGTGTGTGTATGCGGCGTCCGCCGTCCATCATGCGTCACTCACTTTCAAATGCCGTAAAAACCAGTTCATTGGAATAATTGTAAAATAATATGCATATAGAAATATAGCATATAAAACCAGTAAATTAGCTATGTCTAGAAATAGAACAAAGTATAATAGATCGGGAATGTCTAACTGTTTCAATGCAGCGACAGACGCGGAATATTTTTGCTATGTATGTATTCAAACCAACAGCATTACCTACGCCTCTTTTAATGTCCAGAATGTTGTTGAGATAATTAATACCTAAACTTCGTTTATCTATATAATTCTATCACACTATCCCATAGGATACTATAAATATCTCCTGTGGGAGTAATGGCTGCGGTTATTTTTAAAGCGTCATGATTTAATCTACTAATCAAATATTGAACTCGTTGCGAGTCATTTAAATAATTATTTAAATGTCCATTGCTGCAAAATATCTCATAAAAAATAGACCAGTTTTCGGTTTTGCCATCGAAACAGCGTAATTCGATGGACGGTAATCTTATGATATCTAGCTGTTTTTTGCAGCTGATGTAAATGTCTTGTTATAATATGTCAATATGAGGTTGCGTTTATCTATACATACATAATATAATAAAACTGTAGAGGGCGAATATTTGTACATAGAAAAAAATGCTAAAAACCGACCTTATGTCCCCGATCAACATTTTAGATACTTTTCATCCCGGAATATTAAAGAGTTCCCGTGGGATAATTAAAAAACTATAGTAACTTATACAGCTTAGTACACAAAAACTACTGATTTGATTTTAATCAAACTTTACATAAATATAGTATATACATAAGAATAACAAATAGGTTACTTTTTATCCCGGAAAAATGTACGGTTCCCGTGGGATAGATTTGTTTTTGTTTGTCTAGAGGCGAACCCGAGCGAAGCAAGGGTGAGCCGCTAGAATTTGAATAAATATGTTTAGTTAACCAGGCGAATAATCTCCGCGGCGACATATATTTTTTTATAATATTGCTACGCGTAGAGGTAGGGACGGTCGTCGTTCTGGTTACGGACAACTCTCCGTCGTTTTCGTGGCCCTTAGGTGTAATAGAAAAGGTTCATCCTTCAAGACAGCACAGTTCGTGTTGTGACGGTTAAAACTTCTAAAGTCGTACGACCTACAATTCGTTTACATAATATCCTTTGCCGACATAATAATCTAAACATATAATTAAATTCTAAGTCGAATCTACATTAAATAATAAATATTTTTTGGAACATCTTTTTGAAATAGTCATTATTCTCGATACAGAGGCCGAATCTACAGTTTTTAGAATTTTTGTCTGTCTGTCTGCCTGGGAACGCATCACGAAAAAACCATTGGAGGGATTTTGATGATGATAGCTGGCTATCCGGGTGAACATATAGGATACTTTTTACTGCGAGAAAATATCTCATCTCTGAAAAATCTACTCTAACCGTCAAAACGTACCTAGTGATGAACGCGAGCGAATGACTGGTAAATAATTATAAAAGACCAGAAAGAAGTTAGCGTGTAAATATTTTTTTGTATTCTGTTATATGCTAATAAATTGCTCTTAAAATGCTCCTCCGAAATCTGAAATTGCTCCACGTCTAAAATGATTAGTTAATTAATAATTATTTAAAAAAAAAAATTGCTTACTCAAAAACTAAATTCGCTATAACACGAGAAATGATCATTTTTTTTACCAAAGTTTTTTGCTCAAAAAATTGCTCTTTAAATGCTCTTTCGAAATATGCAATTGCTCCACGTCTAAAGTGATTATTTAATTAATTTTTATTTTTAAAAAAAATTGCTTACTCAAAAATTAAATTCGCTATAACACGAGAAATAATCATTTTTTACCAAAGTTTTTTTGCTCAAAAAATTGCTCTTCAAATGCCCTTTCGAAATATGCAATAAAAAAATATAAGTACCTAAATTATATGATTTTGCCTCGTAAAATGAAACGCTACACGAAACGTCATGTTCACGTCATACGTCAAACGTCATGCAAATACTACTTATACAAGTCAAGACATACATTATAATTTAATTTTAGATTAAAACACATACAAAAAAATAATTTGGGGACGACTTTTGTCCTTCTAAGATTGATAATGTAAACGAAGATGATGTGTACGACAATCGGCGTCGTCTGATGAGCGCGATGTCGATAGAGTACGTGGTAGTAAGCGAGGGCGAACAAGACGAGCCCATTGAGCTGCCTACAGAAGAAGACGGCTCGTTACTCCTTAGCACGATATCGGCACAATTTGCAGGAGCTAGTGGCTTAAAATATCGAGCCGGTGGACGGCTACGTGGTTTGCGTTTAGCCGACGATCGCGTTCTGCCACCTGCTGAAGGTTGGGCGGCACACCGTTACTTTTGCGCCTTCCCACGTGCTGACGCTCCGCTACCAACTCCTCGGCCACGCTGTTCAGACCTTATAGTTCTTGGCCTTCCTTGGAAGACTGGTGAAGACGCCGTTCGTGATTATTTTTCCGCATTCGGTGAACTACTCATGGTACAAGTGAAACGTGACGTGAAAACTGGCCTATCGAAAGGCTTTGGCTTTATTAAGTTTGCAGACTACGACGCACAATTACGCGCATTAGGTCGAAGACATATGATAGATGGGCGCTGGTGTGATGTACGCATTCCTAACAGTAAAGATGGTGGATCTGCAGCGCACCGTAAGGTATTTGTTGGCCGATGCACTGAGAGCCTCACAGCAGATGATCTTCGTGAATATTTTGGAGAATTTGGTCAGGTGACAGATGTTTTTGTACCAAAACCATTTCGAGCATTCAGCTTTGTTACGTTTTTGGACCCCGAAGTGGCACAGTCCCTTTGCGGTCAAGATCACATAATCAAGGGTGTGTCAGTGAACATCTCAACAGCTTCTCCTAAACGTGAGCGTGGTGCACGGTCACAACTGTTAGGTTGGGGCCTGCTGGAGAGTGGTGCTCCACGTGTGTACAGTTGGCCGCCAGATGCATGGCAGCACTCGGCTCACTCTGCTCATTCTGCACACTCCACAGCACCACCTGATGCCAAACCCTACCTCAAATATGAGTAATATCTTCATTGCCCTCCTTGTTGATAACTAACAGATTTTATATAAAAATGTGTACATAATAATATAATATAGAATGATAAAGTTGTTTATTAGCCTTTTATTAATTTATGCCTTTTTTTAAAATAATGCATGTTAAGAATCACAAAAATATGTATTAATAAAACAATAATACACTAAAATTTAAAAATGTATTAATTTATACATATAATGTAAAATAAAAATATATATATATTTTGTTAGAACCATAATAAGATTAGCATCCTAAGTTGTGCTAAATATAGATACCTATATCATAAATCATTTTATATAGTGCCTGTAATAAATACTTTTGTGTATATTACTTAATATCAAATATTAAGCATTATAAAGATAAATTTTATACATCATATAGACATTCAAAATGACTTATATGTATGAATGTAATAATATAAATGATGATTGCTTTTCTGTGACGTTGTATAAATTTGTTAATTGAATGTAGTTTTATATTTATAAATTTGTTTTATGGGTAGCGGTAGATGACTCGGCAGTGTTAAGGTTTAGGTTCTGTCTTAAGATCTTTTGCTATCAAATAGAACAGAAAGCAAAATAGTAATGTTGTCTCAAACAAGTGTTTAAGGGCAGAAACAAAATTAAGCAAAAAAAAATATTAATAAGGCAATTCATATTTTTAGTTTGACATACCAAGTATAGTATTAATTTTATATGTAACATTTAAAGTGCCTAGGAAAATTGTGTTCTTCATGTAAACATACTAGTTGTAATTGTTGCAATATTCCTATTTTTTTCTGCTAATATATACATTCTCTTCAAATATGTTTGCTTATACAGATTTTTTAAACTTTTAATTTAATAAACAGGTAACTAGATATCCAGAAATCTTGATCTCCCCTGAATTCTCTTTGCAAATATGTGCGCATGTTTGAGCTGCTTGCTTTCTTAAGTAAAGAATCTCAAAAGAAAATAAAAACAACAAATAATACAAAGTTCATAATATTATTCGTCTTGATAATATATAAATTAAAATTGTGTGTTGTAACTATTTTAGTATAAACATTTTTATTGACATTTATTATACAGTTGCGTTTCAACATCCTAGTGACTAATGACCCAACAAAATTGCTTACAGTAAGACTAAAAATAAAAAACATTTTTATTTTTGTAAAACTAACGAAGGTACTTGGCCGCCCAGTCCACCCTGGCAACTCCACTTCCCACCGTCGTCGTTTCTGAAACAATTCCATATCACTATTACTGCGTGAGCAATAACATAAAAGCTTATAAAATAAGTCTATTAATATGTAGGTACAGTGTACATACAGTGCTCTATGTGCATGAGCACTTAAAACCATCTGTCCTGCGTCCCCCTACTGCATTGTAATGTCACTCTCGTAAGTGACCAGAATAGAGAGTGCACACTGCACTTGGGCGTGCGCGTACACTTACGCACTATAATTACTCCTGCTATGGCTAGTCTCAGTGAGATTGGCCACCGAGGCTGAAGTCTGTCAGCCATCGGGACATCATCATACACATAGAAGGATAACCTTGGTGAGCATGTAACGTAAGCGGATGGAACAGCGTGGTGTCGATGCGCGCACCAGCCACGTAGCGCGCGGCGCCGAGGTAGGCAGCGGCGGCGGCGGCGGCGGGGCGTCGCGGCTCGGGCGCGGCCTGCAACGCTGCCAGCACGCTGCGTCCGCGCGCGCCGCACCCGCCGCCCGCGCGCGAGCGTCGTGCCGAGTGCACCACCTCGCCCCTGCACGTAATATCATATATTTAGGGGATAAACACAGAACGGCCATAGGATGCGCTACCCTTCGCCAAAACATGACGGTATTTCCTCTGCGTCCAGTGAAATTTATTTATATGGTACTTGGTAGTCATGTTCATATGAAAATAATAAGTCACAAGTGTTTTTTCTGTAGGGCAGTATTGATGAAAAAAATAAATAAAACCGATCAAAAAATAACTAAATGGAAGTTTTCATTACCTATAGATACCTAATCAGATATTTTCGAAGTCGGTGCCAGCCGATACAAATCAAAGCACACCGACTTCGAAAATATCTGATATAGGTAATAGGTTTCTACATATATAATATATTTAACGAAAACTCCTATTTACCTAGTTATTCTTTATTTTTTAGTGTTTTGATTTTCGAAGTCGGTTTTTATAATAATTTTCAAAATCGCTCCCAGGTGTCTTCGAGTAATCGAGGAAAATACATAAAAAATAAAAAAATCCGAAAAATTGAGAACCTCCTCCTATTTTGAAGTCGGTTAAAAATTGAGAACAAGTTAAATGAAATTTATTCAAATAGACTTATTATAAGCACTTTTGAATCTTCAATTTAATTTAAAGAGCGTCGGTGTAGTCAGTCCGTGAGGAAGCTACCACCGGCTCGGAAAGCAGTTCTGCTGAGAAGAGCCGGCGAAAAAACTCAACAGTTGCTCTTTTAAATATCGAAGTTACATTATTAACAAATATAATATTATAGTTAGCCCGCACATTACTCAATCTAATCTAATATATTTAAACGAGCAATTCTTGTATATTTATTTATTTATTTATACCGGCGATCACGGAAACGGCTCTAAGGTTTCACGGAAACTTGGTGTGCGGGTTTTCGGGGGCGAAAAATCGATCTAGATTAGTCTTATGTCTGGGAAAACGCGTGTTTTCTAGTTTTCATGCGGTTTTCTTTCGCATTATTCCACGCAGAATATGGTCAAAAATTTCTTACACTCAGTTTTTACTATTGTTTTTTTTTGTATTTATTAATGTTTTAATTTTTTTTATTTAAAAAATATGATATAACAAAAAAGAACTCCGAGCGAATCTCGGTCGAAAAAAAATATTTTAAATTTTTTCTTTAAATTGTTGAAAAGGTACAGTTTTTAATTTATTAACCTTTTGGAGTCGAAATCTGAACGTAAGAAGCTTATGTGTCCTACTTAGTGTTTATTGTGTGTAGGTAAATGCGAATTGCGAAGTAAAACAAGCAATTATAATATAATTGGACTACTTCTACTTATTATTTTTTCTTTTCAATAATTATTATAATTTAGAAGCACTAAAGTACTACTACCTACTCGTAATGGTTTTTAATCATACCCTAATATGTCCGCAAAACGATCTCGTTTCGGAGAGCCTGCCGCAGCAGCTGGCAGATGCTGCCCACTTGTTGGTGCTATCGCTGGAGGTGGAGCGTTTTCAACCTCTGCGCGCACTCCGCTCCTTTATAATTAAAATTGATTTACTAAAAAGTAAATAAAATCTTCTAAAATAATACCGAGTGATTCCTTTTTAAATTTACCCACCGTCTCGGCCTCGTTGCCGGAGGCGGCAAAACTAATGTTGCACCAACAGCAAAGTATGGAAACCTAAAAAAACGAACATATAATGATATAATTAATAAAAGGAGTAATATACCTATCTCTTACAAAATAGACGCCGATACCTGAGAGCCTGCGGCGCAGTTGGACGCTCTCGTGGCGGGTAACGCAGAAGTGAAGAAAGAAGAGCAAGAGCGGATGCCGACGCTGTGGGTACTACTCGCGCCAGCGGGACACCTGCACTCGCTGGGAAACGAAACCGCAACACATCTGCTAATGCGTAACCGTCGGGCCATTCGTCACGCGATGGAGTTCCTAACACTGCGCTTATTTTGTACAACTGATCTATCTCTGAATTACCAGGAAATAATGGACGACAAGTGTACAATTCTGCCATTATACATCCAAGCGCCCAAAGGTCGATGGGAGCACCATAATGAGTGTCATGCAGAAGGACTTCTGGGGCTCGATACCACCTAGTAGATACGTAATCAGTGTAAGGCGGCCTCGATCGCACTTCACGAGCTAGTCCTAAATCGGCTATCTTTACCAATTCTGGACCTGCACATAATAAATTCTCAGGCTTCAAATCACGATGAAAGAAACCATGACGATGCATATGTGCGAGGCCTTGGAGCACTTGGTATAAAATATTGCGAAGAACTGGCTCTGGAAACGGCCGTTCTGCATCACGAATTAATTGATAAAGATTCCCTCGCATGTATTCAAATACAAAATATAATGTGTCATTTTCACGAATAACTTCACGTAACTTAACAATGTTTGCATGATTAAGTTTTTTAAGTGACTTGACTTCACGCAGATTCATGGCCTCATCCCAAGAATAATATTTTCTTTTCATTCGTTTTATAGCGACCTTCTCCCCGGTGTCCCTTCGCTGCGCCAGAGCGACTGAGCCATATGTACCATCGCCCAATTGTTGCAATACGACGTAGCGATTCATTTCATTTGATACTTGGCTGTAGATTACCTGCAAAGTTAGAAATCTAAATTGTATATTTTGTTGTCATTGAATCCTTTGTTTTTATATATTACGTACAATAAACTTCCCCCACAAGCTATCTTCTTTCTACAAACTACATAAATTTATAGAAAGGACAGAACACAACGTCGCATTATATAGTATAGGTACCTGTGAGTACATATACTGTTATCAATAATCAAGTATCTAATAATAAGTATCTAATAATAAGTCACTAATAATTTTCTGCCATATTTATACTATTATAATATTTACGTTTATGTAACCACATCTGATAAACAAAATATATATTTGAGACAAATAACCAATTGAAAAAATCTTAAAAGGCCTTAAAGTTGCTATGGTAACTAATCACCAAATATTAAATATTTTATCGTTACTGTAAAAGCATACTCTATCTGTAAAAATTTAATTCACATAAGAGATATGTTAAAACGTTAAAACCACAATATCTAAACATTTATACATATTGTAAAGGCTAAATATTTTACACTCTTTTGGTTCAACATAGTTTGGATAAGAAAACAATTATGAATGGTAATAAATAAAATATCTGTGGGCAGGATAAAACTCTTGTCAAAAATGACATATTTTGATCAGACAAAAGCTAGAAATTGGACAGCAAAATAAATATGAATGTTGTTTATTATTTTAAAAATTTATTCTTGTGTTTATTTAAAACAACAAAAATAAAGATTAATTCTGTAACAATTAAAGTTCACGATCATAAAAGTAATTGATAATTGGTAGGAGTTTATTGAGGTATGAAATAAGAGATGAGCGGCGTTTTAACTAGATGCCGAGTGAGTTCAGAACAACTAAATCTTTTACTGTCGTTTATGGAAGAACACCGTGACTTTGCAGCTGGTAAACAATCCATATATTCGAGATTCAGTGCGTGCAAATTGTGGCGGCTCCTAGCTGAACGACTCAACGCTGCCGCCGACGATTCAGGGGGAGCACGAAAATCACCTGACAAATGGTGTCGGGTAAACATTGACAGTTTTAATAATAATGCACTTAAATAAAAATAACTGTTACTTCATTGTCTAATATTATTTTTGCAGTTGTGGGCAGATTTGAAATATAAAGCACGTAAAAAGACAGCAGCTGGAGGAGCTCTTGGTGATCTCTCCAGTTTCGAGGAGAGAATACAGAATTTATTCAATACCAAAACAACTGAATGTAAGTACACACTTTGAGAGAAAGATAGAAATGTACTAAATTAACACCCACTTTAAGTTTTCAAAACAGTGTAGACTAAATGGAATAATAAATGATAACAAGCCTAATAACCCATATCTACCAATACAACATGCATAGATATTTTTATTTATTATAAAAAAAAATTGTTTGAAGCATTTGATTTAAATAAAATAGTCAAGTAATAAAATCATTTTTTTGCATATAATAACAGTGAATTTATCTCTCTAAAATCACTATCTTTAACATGTATAATCATACAAGCAATACAAGTGGGTTTTTGAAGATCAAAAGTTGGACAAACAGTTTATTTTTTTATTATATTGTTTATAGTCTAGAGTACACTAGCCCTTTTTTAATTATTTATTTTATGTCCTGTCTTTGTCCTACTGTTAGCTAAATAAATCTTCACTAAATAATTATTATTTGTATCTGTGAATGTATTGTAAATATTTTTAAGACACATTATTAGAAAGGTCAATAGCTACATTGTGACAAACTCGAATATATTGAATACTAGTGACTCACCCTCTCTTCGCTAGGATTTGTCCATAGGTTGCTTCCCCATACAAACTTTTATCCCCTTAACCGATTCATTGCGGGTGACACCTTAGGGGTGTCATACATTTCTTTCCTGTGTGGCGTGTGACACCCGAGCGGTGTCATAATTCAATTCGTCGAAACTATGTTAAAATGACATTTTTAAAGGTTTTCGCTAAATAAATCTATCATTATTTTATCACACAGATCATGCCTGTACTGTTCGTTTCAGGATTTAGTGTGAATAGAAAATTTTCAGGGGTTAAAAACCTTCTCATTGTTCCGAATACATTTCTTTCACGTGTGGCGGATGACACCCGAGCGGCGTCATCATAATCCAATCCGTTGAAACTCTGTTAATCGTAGAATAACGTATGGAACTGAACATTTTACCCGTTTTGCATAGTTTTATACCCGACTGCGACGAAGCCGAGAAAGGCTATGATTATGATGTATGATTTGATATTTCCTCGTAGCTACGGAACGGATAACGTGTTTTCTATAATGTATATATATCGATATTGATCAGTAGATTCTTCTTTGGTGACGGGAATGTCCATGTGTAAATTAGAATAACAAAATACCGGGTGCTATCTTTTAGGCTTTAAATCTTTTTTATCAAAATGAAGGGGTCTCAAAGAAAATTTATGTTATTTTTATATTCAAAATAATTATGTTTAAAAGCAACTTGTAATAGTACAATCTATATTTTCTTAATTTCTGTGCATGTCCCAATATCTTTCATTTTCTTTTTTTTTAGGAAGAACATACTCTTCATATGATTGAGAGTTCTGTTCCAAAGTACACTGCGTTTCGTCTTCGTCACTCTGCGATTCAGGGATGTATAGGCGTTTTCGATTCAATTCAAAAAATTGTAACCATTCTTTAAGCTATAAAAAATATAAAGTCGCAGTGTATTACAAAATCTATACTAATATCCATACTAATATTATAAATGCGAAAGTAACTCTGTCTGTCTGTCTCCTTTTCACACTTAATCCGCTGAACTGATTTAGACGAAATTTGGTATGGAGATAGTTTGAGATCCCGAGAAGGACATAGGATAATTTTTATCCCGGAAATCATCCCTTAAGAAGGTGAAAAGGGGGGTGGAACTTTGTATGGGAAATTAATCATTTCTCAACTAAGAGATATAAAACTCATCATACCTATGTATGATATATGTATATAGACTATATAGTCTATGTATTCCATACTAACCGTCATAAGGTATCTAGGGCCGAACTCGAGCGAAATAATAGACGTCATCTCAATAGCTAAACTCAATACTTTCAAACTTTTCTTGGGAATTTTAGTTGCCAATATTGCACCAAGTATATAAAAAAAACTTTGCAACACCAATTTCAGAACATATTTTAAAATATATTCTTAAGCTATTTAAATTGTATAGTCAAAGAAAAAAGAATACCAAATGTTTACAATATCTGATTCAAAATAGTCATTTCAAGTAAATCACGTATCTAAACACAAGGAACTTACTCTAAACGAATTAACAAACTGCTTAGGTCTGATATTAGATGCTGACTGAACGAAATCAAGTGTAAATAAGCCAAAAAAAGAAAAAAAAGCACAAAGTTTTCATATATGGCTGAAGGCACCGTGGGGGTGTCATTTTAACGTATGGCGCGTGACGCCCTAGAGGTGTCATGAAAAATTTGTTCGCCGCCACGGGCCGTAGTTCGTAAAAAAGGCCGTCGCAATGAATCGGTTAAAGGATGATGTCTTTCCCAGGGTCTCAAACTATCTTCTTACCAAATTTCATTTAAATCAGTTCAGTAGTTCGGAGCCTATTCAGTGCAAGTAAGCAAACAAACAAAAAATCTTTCTTCTTTACAATATTAGTATAGATAAGATTACTGTATTTATATAGATACAATTCTTCATTTTTTCGTTTTTTTTAGTTTTTATACAAAAAAAAACAGTGATGTCACTTTTAAAACTGAAGAGAAGTACGGTAATTTCGACCTTAGTGTCGCCAGATCACCTGGGATCTAATATTCTGACTTAGATTTAGAGCTACCTTCAGACACTATGGATATTCCAAAGAAGATCATAAAAATATTTATTGTTTAATGAAGACTTCTTGCCTTTACGAATGATTTCACTCCTGGATCAAACATTTTGGCCCCATGTAACTAACACCCATCACCCAGATATAAATTATGTTTTGAAATTTGACTCCATTTTTTCAAAAATACCAGTGCAAACCTTTATAATAGATATTATTATATAGAAGAAAGTAGTTCATTCAAAATAAATTAACGTTAAAGACGTGAGTTATGTCTATGTCTCCAATAGGTGGAATTTTAGACTTATGTCCAGCTTGAAACACAACACACGTGCACCACCACAGCACATGGGTGGTATAAATCTTTTGGAACAAACATATTCTATGTTTTTATTGCTTTATCAAAAACTTAAAGAATAGAAAGTAATTAAAAGAATACATTACAATTTTAAAACATATTATCTCACAAAAGTTCCAATTTTAAGTTTGTTTGATTTTAACATAAAAAGATGTACATTTTTGGATACTACTTTGGTTAATAACCTATATTGCTACATTCTTGGTATCTATGAAACATACAGATGAACATTCACAACTACAACCTGAAAACTCAGCCTTACATTGTTCAAGAAGAAATTACAATGTGGCCATCTCTACTCTATTGGCCATCAAAGATGTAGATAAATAAATAATGATAAACATTATATTCTAAGTTTATTTCATTAATAATAATGATAACAGCAAGTACTGGGGGGTGCACCCGCGGCGGCAGCCACTCGGACGAGGAGCGCAAGCCGGCGCTGCTGGACGACGACATGTACTCGGAGGGGTCGGGAGCCGGCACCGGCGACGCGCCGCGCCTCGCCACCGAGGAGCTGCTGGCCGAGGCCGCCATGCGCAGCGCGCTCGCCGCCGAGAAGCAGGCGGAGGCCGTCGCGCAGGCCGTGGAGTTACTGCGCGACCTGGTGGCGCTGCTACGCGACCGCACCGCGCCCGCCGCGCCGCCCCCCGCGCCGCACGCCGCGCCGCACGCCGCCCCGCACGCCGCACCGCACCCCGCCGCTGCACCCGATCACGCGCTCGCCATGCAACACCATCATCACCGACTCTGAATGCGCTGCCGCCATGTAATCATTATATCTAATAATTACTATTATAAATATTGTTTTATTTACAAATCCATGTAGACTAGCTCCTCATCCTCCTATGCTCTTTAATACCCATAAGCCATTGATAGTTCCATTGTTTAAGCATGTGCATGGTTTGATGCCGATGTTCGCCGGCGCGGCTGGGTCGATGCGACGCGCAGCACGTGGGGCGCGGGCGCGGGGTGGGCGGGGAGCGTGAGGCCGAGGCGCGCGGCCACTTCGGCGTAGACCGTGTCGGCGCGCGCGCGCGCGGTGGCGGCGCCGTGACGCAGCACGTCGCGCAGCAGCGCGGGACGCGCACGCAGACTGCGGGCGCGATCGCGCATCGGACCCAGCGCCGCGCACAACGCCTCTGCCACTACGCTCTTGTACTGCGCCGTGGTCAGCCCGTCCGCCTCCTCCACCACCTCCTCGGGCAGCATGTCTGCTGCGAGGCAGTGTAGTGTTACGAGATTAGAGACGCCCGGCCGCGTTTCGGGATCGAACGTCACCTTAAAGTAATATAACATTAGTAGTAGATTTGTTTTCATAAAAAGTAAAACAAATAATATATATTATATAAACACTAACCTGTGGTGTGAAGTCTGTAACAGCTTTTCTAATTTTTAACTTTATAGTCTCATCTGAGTCACTCAATAATATTCGTGACTTAGGATCTGTATCTGATTTTGACATTTTCTTGGTTGGATCACGTAGACTTCGTATGCGGTCACTGCCATCATCTGTGATATCAATCAGAATTTGTTTAAGGGCAAACTTTTTGATGCAAAAAATGTTTTAACAAATAAATAAAAATTAACAAGAAACATTGTGAAATGAAATTAGAGTCTCTTTTAATCCCTATTGAGTTTATACAATATAGTAAAAAAAGTTACTTAGAAAAGGACTTTGATAAATGATTTGTTTATGAAAGTAGCACAAGCAATACGTTAATGAAGACAAATTTTAAGCAACTGGTAAATTTTGGGTAAATTGTTAACAACTTCAACAAATTGTTTCATTTTTATTGACTATGAATCTTACTTTCTACATTCATTTGTTTACCTGGCAAAATTGGCCGTGGTGTGGGAAAGAGGCGGCCAAATCTGTGATGGAAGGTTCGCACCAGCTGTGAAGCTACCTGCAGATGCTGCAACTGATCTGTACCCACTGGTACATGCGTGCCACGGTACACCAAAACATCTGCAGCCTGATACATTTATTTATTTGTATGCTAAGAACAATATCTTATTAAATCTAGTGTTCTTTTTTTATAAAGATTTTTTTACAATACACAGTCAAATATTACATATTATGATAACTATCAACCTATCAACAATGCCAGTGAAACATGTTACAGGGGTTTAGTGTTTAATTACAGAAAAAGTAAGTTGTGAATCAAAAATAATAAATACCTGAAGTACAGGATAAAGCAATAAGCCAATAGGAACTTCTTTCATTTTAGCAGACTTTTCTTTATATTGAGGTAAATGGGCAAGGCGAGCATGTGTTGCCAAGCAGGCAAGCAGCCAACACAATTCTGCATGCCTTGGTACAGCAGACTGCATAAAAAGTACGCTTTTCTCTGGATCTAAACCGCTTGCCAATAAGTATGCAACTAGGTCAAGTGTATTTTCCTGAATTTGTGCTGGATCCTAGTAAAAATATATATTAATACAAATTATTATTTTCTATATGTATTCAGCCCTTTTTAACGTCCCACTGCTGGGCACGGGCCTCCCTTCAATACGAGGGGAATCAGGCCATAGTCCACCACACTGGCCAAGTGCGGATTGGCGGACTTCACATGTCTTTCGAAAACTTGGTAGGTTTTCTCAGACATGCAGGTTTCCTCACGATGTTTTCCTTCACCGTAAGGCAAGTGGTAATCATGATAGAAATGATTTTTTATATATATGTATGTAAATTTAAGATAAGTAAAATCAGAATCATACTTGTGGTGTTGTGTGCGCATGAAGATCGGCAATAAACACCATAAGGTCATCGCCTTGATTTTGGAGTTTAACACAGCGTCGGACAGCAGCAAAATAATTCCCAACGTGAAGAGCGCCTGTAGGTTGCAATCCTGTTACAACTCTTTTTTGCCACCCTTCATTTTCTTCTGATTTTTTATTTTCAGTTTTGCTAATGTCAATTTCCTAAAAGTTAATAATAACTTTAATTGTACAATCAATAATTATTTCTGTACCTAACCTATCAAATTTACCCACTTTATATTTGCAATTACTTGAAGATAAGCTACGGTAGGAATTCTTTAGTCGTGGTTTATTAAATATAAAACATTTCCTTATGACGTCCATTCTTTTTATACTGCTATTCATTCAAAATAAAAAAGACGATTTCTATTTTTCATTTAACGATAAAAGTTAAAAGTTTATTTGTCATCCATGGTTAAAAGTTAAAACTACCTTGACATTTGACAGTTAGAATAGATTTTGTAATTTGTTGACTGTTGTTAATAAATTATTGCCATGTTACTTGATATAAATAAAATATTATAATAATATAATTTTAATACCAATAAGAGGATTTTAGATCTTATTCTTATTAATTGCAATATTTCAAGTGTTCACGAAAGTATGGATCCTCTGAGTATAATCGATAAATTCCATCCTCCCTTACAATTTTCTTTAGAGTTTACTTATGAAAAATGTTTGCAGTTTAATAATACATCTAGGTTTTGTTTCTCTAAAGTTAAGTTCAATAGTATTATTTAGAAATTAAAAGTATTCTTGGGATTTACTATTTGTAAATTGCACAACAGCTGATGAGATGCTTTCAATTTTTATTGTCACCTCAGAAAACTCATAGCTAAATTTGTAAATTGTACCTCTATCAAAGCCACACAGTCATAAGTATCCAGTATGGTTTTCAAAAAATCTTATCAATTTACTACGTGAAAAATGTAAAGTCAGAGTAAAACTAATAATATTGATATTTTTTCTGATTCTCTTTATAAATTTAAGGAAACCATAAAACTTAAGTTTCTTCATTCTTCTATCAATGGTTAACTGATTATTGTAATAATAAAAAAAAAACACATTTTTATGGTTTTGTTTGAGTACATAAACTTACTGTTAACTTTTATTTTTTTTTTTTTTTTGTTCACTAATGTAAACTATTATTACTAAGTTATGTTGTTGTCTTATTAGTATGTAGTGTTGTTTATAATTAGGGCATCATTTAGTTTAGATCTTCTTTTGTTTATTAACATGTACAATGTAAGAATGTATGCTCTGTTAGCGACCTATGTAATAAATAAATTAATAAATATAATAAATTAGCCATCCGTGATCAAATAGTAGGTATCTACCTTTATAATAAAATAAGTACTTTTACAAAAAAATTAGTACTTATATACAGTAGAAGTCTAGTTTTGTTCAAAATGTAAGAAGCTATAAATAAAATAATTACATATAGTTAAGAAATTGATTAAAAATGGTTATTTTTAATCAATTTCTTACAACACAATAATCTATTCACTGAGGCGATTTCAATGAGCTTAAATACGATTTCTCTGCAGTATTTTAGTAAAGAGTTCAGTATCTTGCAGGTGACGTAAAGTTTGTTAAAATTAAATATTATAATATTAAAAAATTCAATACAATTTTGTAAACTTTTAAACATGAAAGCTTAGTAACCACAGACTATTAGTAACGTAGAAGTTAGTATAGTATTATATAGTCTGTGTTAGAAGATTATCTAGTTCTACATTAATAAACGAACTCAGCTGTTTAACATCAAAATTCTTGGTTCCTTGTCTCTGATCAAAATCAAAAATGTCATTGTCAAATGTCAATTATTTGTCAACAGGCACAAATAATTAATTTTTGTTTAGATTCAGATTTAGTCTGAATTATTAAAGCATATATTTCATTATTATTAAGGTAAGAAAAGCAAAATTTAAATATTAGCTCAATTTACTTTTATGTAATAAGTTCCTGAAATATCTATTTCGTCATAACTACTATTTGTTAATTTAATTTTTATGATAAATTAATATTGACCATATAATGACTGACCAAGATTACAAAATATTTTACTATTAGAAATAGGATTAATTAAAATAAATCTTCAAGCATTGCTATGTATAAAAAAATTGGTTACAACATTAATTTGACACACTTGAGTAATATTATACTTTCTGCACAGATGTTTATTATCAATGAGATTAGTTGCCGTGGCCGAAATCACTTTTTTTAATAATAATAATAATATATCTTTATTGACTTACATACAAAAAGATTACAATATATATTTCTTAAATTATATTAATAATAAATTATATAATTCGTACAATTTTTGTTTAAACTATAAGATTCTCTTCAGAATTTATTCTATCTGTATAATAAATTTTTTTGAAAATGATTTAGCACTCCAGGGTTTAAAGTAAAACATTGATATTATCATATTCATCATATTATTCCACTATAATATTATGTTTAACTTTTTTTAATATTGAAATGTAACTTTCGTTAAAAATAAAGTAAATAAAATGATGTTAGTGTTCTTAATTTTGGTAAAGATGTATTCACACATCCTTCTACAAGATGCAAGAGTCTACAAGCTTGATTGTAATTGTGGACTCTCTTATATCAGTCAAACAAAGAAACCCATTTGAATTTGGATCAAAGAACACATGCTGATGTAAAGCACTGTTGGAACATTAAGTCTACGGTCTGTCAACATAGTCAGGATTGCCCAAGCAACTATATTAAATTCAATAAACCACAAACCCTCGTAAAAGGGTATTGTTATCGCCCGCCCTAGAATGGTGTGAGAAGCTGTTGAAATTTCAAAACATCCAAAACATCCAAATTTCAATAGGCAAGATGGCTGAGTACTATTATCGTTGTGTGATCCTGTAATTAACATAATAAAATATAATAGTTGATCGTAGGTACTGTCTGTAACAACTATACAGGAGGAACAAATGGATGGGACATAAAAGAAAAGTACCTTAAATATTGAAGTAATCAAATTTTATTCAAAGGAAACATTTCTTTATTTTAAAAAATAATAATAACTACATTTTTTTTTTTTAAAAAAGCTTCCCTGATTTGGGAATCGAACCAAATAAAAATGCCAAAAAGGTCACCATCACTATTTTACAGGGTTCGAAATCGTTGATAATTATCATGTTATTTATCCTGATAAGTGTAGGCTGATAATTATCTTTGATAAATATAATCAAAAGTATTTAATTTGCAACTCTTTAAATTGTCGATCAGCAACCTGAACTCTCAATGAGCTCAAAAAACTCAATCAGCAAACCTGAGAACTGAGAATGAGGATATATTCCACTCATAAATTTAATTAAATAGTGCCTATGTAGTTAGTTAAAATTCTGTTTTTGTTTATATGTCAAAATTATGAAAAATAAATCATAAAAATTTACCTTGATTGTTAAAAGTGTAAAATTTATTCTAACGTAAATTATGATAGGCAAGTAGTCAAAAACCAATACCTACACAAGGATTGCTAAGTTTATATCTGTTTGATAATTATCGGATAGTTATCAATAGACGTATTTATCTTGATAATTTCATACCCTGCTATTTTATCGAATTAATAAGCGTTAGCACTTAGCCTCTATATCGCAAAGGCCTTCGATGGGTCTGGTATAAGGCGCTTCTATCGAAGCTGCTATCATACTTTCTGAGAGATTATGCCAATGGGTCCCTAGCTTTCTTTCTGGATGTAGCATAAAAGTCTTAATTGACGGTACATGCTCCGACACTGTGCAGATTAACGCTGGCGTACCCCAAGGCTCAGTGCTATCGCCTCCCTATTTATTCTGCATATCAATGATATGTTGCTAACTGACAACACTCATTGCTATACAGATGACGGTACAGTCGATGCCTTTTATATTGGCCGAGCAAGCATCTCTCGAGTTAAGCTTGAGGAAAACAGAGTCCAACTTGTGTCCGAAATTGAGACTTCCCTGGAGCAGGTCTCCGATTGGGGCCGACGAAATCTCGTCCAGTTTAACCCCTCAAAGATACAAGTTTGTGCGTTCTCCACTAAAAAAAACCCATTCTCTATAGCGCCAAAGTTCCAGAACACTCCTCTTAACATCTGCAAGAGTATCGGGATCTTAGGGGTCGAAATATCGAGCGACGTCCAATTTAAACATCATCTGGAAGAAAAAGCCAAATTGGCTTCGAAAGAAATGGGTGTCCTTAACAGAGTGAAACAGTATTTCACGTCAGGGCATCACCTTTTGCTCTATAAAGCACAGGTTCGTCCTCTCATGGAGTACTGCTCTCATCTCTGGGCTGGCGCCCCCCCAATACCAGCTTCTTACATTTGAATCTATCCAATACCGGGCAGTTCGTATTGTCGACGATCCCATACTCACAGACGACTTAGAATCTCTAAGCCTTCGGAGAGATGTTGGCTCTCTGTGTGTTTTTTATCGTCTTTACAATGGAGAGTGTTCTGATGAACTTTTTGATTTAGTGCCACCGTCACGCTTCTATCATCGCACCCTTCGCCACCGGGTTGGATGTCATCAACACATTTTAAATGCTTGGCATCCTACAAGTGTACGTGCATCTCGTTCTTTGTTACCTCGCAAGTGCAAAATGTGGAATGATCTTCCTTCTGAGGTTTTCCCTGAGCGCTATAACATGGGGGTCTTTAGAGCCGCGTCTTCAGGTTCCTTAAAGGCCGGCAACGCATTCGCAACTCCTCTTGTGTTGCAGATGTCCATGAACGGCGATAGCCACTTACCATCAGGTGGATCGTCTGCTTGTTTGCCCCTTTTTTCTATTAAAAAAAATAATAAATAAAAATAATAATAGATAGAATGTATGGTCAGGATAAAATTTCTTGAACAAACATTGCAACCATGAAATTGAAAACCATGAAATCTTACAATTTATACGTATCGACTCTAACATCGTGAAACAAACGCACAGGACATGGAAGAAAAGTATCGAACAAACATTGTATTCTACAATTAAAGAAAACTGAAAAATATTTCAACTCCCACATATGGATCCTAATTAAAATAAACTAACATAACAATTTCCTTAGATATCCACGATATATTTATGTATTCAGCTATTTCGACGGCTCTGGTTTGCTGAGAACGAGGTTTCCCTTCAATACAAGCGCGATCGGGCCTCAGTCCACCACACTGGCCAAATGCTTCTTATCATATCTATTCATTTCATACTTGTCTTCCAAAATCTTGCTAGATTCTCTCAGACATACAGTTTTCCTCACAATATTTTCCTTCACCGACGCATCTATAATAACAGTAAGTAAATGGAAAAAAAAATAATTTTAAGAGATAATGTTTGTTCGAGAGATTTTATCCTTCCATAGATCCTATCTGTTAATTTGATAAAATAGTGACCGTGCTCTTTTTTGCATTTTTATTTGGCTCGTTTCCCGGTTATTTTTAAATAACCAAACGATAGCATGATTTAATTAACTACTAGCGCTATCTATTATCAAAGAACAAGAAACTTAGAAATCAAATATAATATTTTAAATAAAGTTCGAAAACAATGATGTATTCGAACAAAAATTGAAATAAATCCGCGAAAAAATCCGAAAAGAGTTTTACTTTAAATTTCAATCGTAAATTTAAGAAAGAATTAAATGATGTATGTGATAAAACCAGCAATATGTGTGGGTGGTCGCGCGGCGCAGCGGCGGGGCGCATGCAGGCCTGGCGCGTGCACGCTTATGGCGCAGGTGAGCTGCGCCTGGAGAGCGCGCGCGTGCCGGCGCTGCGCGCGCCTGACGACGTGCTTGTGCGCGTGCACGCCACATCGCTTAATCCTCTGGATGTCGCTATGATTGGTAAGTTGGTAAACAATGTAATACTAGACATTAAACTATGTTTTTAAGTTAATTCTGCAACTTTTTAGTGTTAATAAATATACATAAAATGTATAATAGTAGGTACTGTTCACCAAGTGACAGAAGTTTGACTATAAAATTGAAAATTTATATTGAATAGGTTTTACTTATCTATATAAAAAAAAACTTAATGTGTCCATAAATTCTAACTGTTTATTGATAACACTGAAGCGCATAGTTATTAGCTACTAAAAAAAGTTGGTTGACAAACAGGTGAAAAAGGCATTGAACTGTTTTATCTTTGCCTATTTACTTATGTACATATGTATATATACTTAGTCTGGTCATAAGTTCTGTCACACAATAAAAACTTTTGAATTTAAAATGCTGGCCACAAAAAGTTTATTGAATTCGAATTTCGAATTTTTTATGAATATAAAAATGTATACTTTTTAGAAATTTACTCATTTTTAAATACTTAATAATTCACTTAAAGAAGACCGCGTTGCGGTTATTGCATTGCATCCTTGCGGTCTCGCGCCAATTCAGATTTTTGACATATTGAAAAATTTGAATATAACCAAAACATTCGTTTATCGTACCATCAAACGATACATTGAAGACTCTAGAGTAGATGACAGGTCAAGAAGTGGTCCCCCTCGCTCGGTTAGGACTCCAGCAGTGATAAAACCTGTGAAGGCGCGAATTCAAAGAAATCCCATACGTAAGCAAAAACTTTTGGCCCTTCAGATGGGTTTAAGCAGAACCACGGTGAAGAGGGTGTTAAATAAAGACTTAGGGCTTCGGGCATATCGAAGAAAAATAGGACATCGTTTGGACGCTCGTTTAATGGACCTGAGGTTGAAGAGATGTCGCGCTTTGTTGAAGCGGTACGCGGGAAACAATAATCGGGAAATTCTTTTTTCGGATGAAAAATTTTTTAATGTGGAAGAGAGCTACAACAAACAAAATGTTACGGTGTATGCACAAAGTAGTGAAGAAGCGAGCAACCATGTTCCGCGTATCCAACGAGCCCATTTTCCATCCTCACTCATGGTTTGGTTGGGAGCCTCTTATTGGGGCTTAACTTAGGTACATTTTTGAGAGAAAAGCGTAAAAACAAATGCAGTTTTGTATCAAAATACAGTCCTCACGAACCTTGTGAAACCTCTTTCTCATACCATGATCAATAACAGGCGCTGGGTATTCCAAAAAGTTTCTGCGCCAGCTCACAGAACGAAAAGCACTCAAGACTGGCTGGCGGCCCGTGAAATTGACTTCATCCGGCACGAAGACTGGCCCTCCTCCAGTCCAGATTTGAGTCCGTTAGATTACAACATATGGCAAGACTTGGAGGAAAAGGCCTGCTCAACACGTCATCCTGATTTGGAGTCACTCAAGGCATCCTTGATTAAGGCAGCCATCGAAATTGACATGGACCTCGTTCGTGCTACGATAGACGACTGGCCGCGCCGGTTGAAGGTCTGTATTCAAAATCGCTGGAGTCATTTTGAATAAACTTTGTTAGCATAAGAATCTGTGTTTTATAAAGTTCATTTTGGTATATAAATGTTTACATCAATAATAAACATGTCTCGATTATTTTATATTAAACATGTGACAGAACTTATGACCCCACTATGTAGATAAAATTGAACTCATTCTATTGCTAGGCGCAACATCGAGTGTCTTGTAAAATCCAATAGTAATGCTCACTTGCACAGGTGGATATGGAGCCACAATTCTGAACATACTGCGCAAGCTGGAAGGGTCCGACGTGGAGTTCCCGCTGGTGGTGGGGCGCGACTTTGCGGGCGAGGTGGCGCTGGCGGGCGCGAGCGCGCGGGTGCGGCGCGGCGCGCGCGTGTGGGGCGTGGTGCCGCCGCAGCGCGCCGGCGCGCACGCGCAGTACGTGCTCGTCAAGGACCGCTGGGTGGGACCTACCATTACTTTACTTACCTTAGCTACTACAGAACATGTAGCAGACACTTTGCTACAACACAAACCGAAACAAACTTAAAAGAATAAAACCTAATAGTATATTTTTAGGAATAGAGTTATGATTTTATTGCATTTCCATCAGTTGGGCCCGGCGCCGAGCGCGCTGAGCACGTTGGAAGCGGGCGGCGCGCTGTACGCGGCGCTGTCGGCGTGCGCGGCGCTGCGCGTGGCGGCGCCGGGCGGGCGCTGGCGCGGCGTGCGCGTGCTGCTGCTGGGGCTGGGCGGCGTCGGGCACGCCGCGCTGCAGCTGCTCGTGCACCGCGGCGCGCAGGTGCACGCTACACGCTACACACTACTCGCTTACCGCTGGTACATGGTCCTCCTCATTCACATTAAATTTTATATTTTATAACAAATTTATTTTCAGGTGGTCGTGGGTTGTTCGGGTGATCTGTGCGAGAAAGCGACGTCGCTGGGTGCAGTGGCGGCGCTGGACCGACACTCGCCCGACTACGACCGTCTCCTCGAGGAGGCTGGCCCGTAAGTTTTGTCTCTCTCTACCCCATGACTCGTCCCTCCGCCCTCCGATACGGTATGAGAGCGAGTCCGGTGGTGTACATTGTGCACACGTGCACTGTGCAGATACGAGGTGATCGTGGACTGCGCGGGGCTGGGCGGCGAGGCGGCGGCGGCGCGGCGCTGGCAGTTCGCGCGCTACGTGACGCTGAGCTCGCCGCTGCTGCGCGAGGCGGACGCGCGCGGCGCCGCGGCGGGCGCGCTGGCGGCGGCGGCCACGCTCGCGCGGCAGTGCGCGGCCGCCGCCCGCGCCGCGTCCGCCGCCTCCGCCGCGTCCGCCTGCCCGCCGCCGCACGTGCGCTGGGCGTACTTCATGCCGTCCGCGGCCGACATCGAGATGCTGCGCCGGCTCGCCGACCAAGGGAAGGTAAACTTGCGATATTGTTATTTGCTTGTTCAGTAAACATATAAATGTAAAGTACCTACTATACGCGAAGTATGCGGTGTGGTGTGCACAGTTCACGGTGGCGGTGGAGCGCGCGTACGCGTGGCGGCGCGGCGCGGAGGCGTACGCGCGCGCGGCGGCGGGCGGCGGCCGCGGCAAGCTGCTGCTGGACTTCACCGACGACAGCGCGCCCGACGCTAGCGACACCAGCGACACGAGCGACACGAGCGACGCGCGGCGGCGAGACTAATCACGGCTGTAATAACTCTTGTTACTCTGTATAGACACTACTATTTTATAATAGAATGTATTGCTTAAAAGTAAAATAAAAACAATTTTTAATATACTTTTTGTATCATACCCATCCTACGTACAAAACACTGCACGTGAATATATCGAAAAGCGATTAGATCCCATGAGGCATATACATATATAGATATTTATCTTATTATAAAAATAATGTAGAAATCAATTAACACAAAACAACGAATAAACCAAAAACACACATAATAAAAAAGTATCTAGCCACAAACTAACGGCTAGATATTACAAAAATATGCCATACATTGTAAGTAAATACTTAATGTGTAAATCGTAAGTAAATAATTAAAAAAAAAGTATGCATCCACTTATATTACGCTTTGACATAGCTGCAATACAACCAGCGCATCTTTCAGTAATATTATTTGTTGTATGGTTGTATTCAGCCCTTTTTAACGTCCCACTGCTGGGCCGGCACGGGCCTCCCTTCAATACGAGGGGGATTAGGCCATAGTCCACCACCCTGGCCAAGTACGGATTGGCGGACTTCACATGTCTTTCGAAAACTTGTTAGGTTTTCTCAGACATGCAGGTTTCCTCAAGATGTTTTCCTTCACCGTAAGGCAAGTGGTAATCATGTTAGAAATGATTCGCACATGAAAATATCAGAGGTGCGAGACCCGGGATTTGAACCCACTTCACTCGGTTTCCCAAGCGAGCGCGTTACCACTGGGCTACCACTGCCTTAATATTTTTATCAAATGAAATATAGTAAAATCTGTTAAGGAACATGGAAACCAGTAACCACTAATTACAAAGAGATTAATATATGAAAAAAGATGTTAAATGGATCCCTGAAAAGTCATTCTACTTATTAAAGAAATAAAGATAGAATCTAATATTGTTACGGTCCCTATAAAATGTTATTGAACTAATAGCCGAACTAATACCACGACCTTCACCGATCTGTTAATTAGATGAAACATATTTTTTATAAAGTTTCAATAATAAATAAATATCTACAAATAAATACGTATAAAATAGCTTGGCTATCTAAATCCTGACCAGGTTATTTTTAAATTAATTATTCAATTTTTTTTACCGTTCAGAAAAAAATATGGAAACTTTTAATTTAAAGACGGCAGTTTCCTTGTCGCCCAAAATGAATGACAAGGAGGAGGTTACAAAACAACAAATTTCTGCGATTGAAATGTATGAGTCAATGTTAGAGGATAAATCGAAAGAATTACTCATTATTTTTTTTTAAAAACTCGACTCTCCGAGAGTGCCAACCTAAGATTATTTCAAAGTTACACTTGTGTGAATGACTTAATTAGTGATATGAAAAAACATTTATTAGTTAAAAAATCTTTTAGTGCTTTGCAACAACAGTTGCTTAGTCCTTAGGTCTTGTCAAAATCAAAAAAATATTTCGGAATATGGTAAAAAAATAGAACAATTATACCTACGTAGAATTAACTATGGCACAGGCCGAGGATGATTCTAATTTTGAAATTTTGAGGCCTTTAACCCTACAAGGCACTCAGTGCCATATGCGGGACAACCACTTTTATTGTTCCTAAAAATCTATGAAATACTAGTAGCGACATTTGTTGGTTTTTGAGTTATATATCGCTAATGTAGCAATGATGTAACGCCAACAATTGCGTATGAATGTCGTTACTGATCCTATTACTCTCAGTAAATTGCGAAATTTAAACCAAAATTGTGCGTTTGCCGTTTGCGTAAATTCAAAAATTTGTAAAAAAAATATCTTTAGGATTTTGACCCAGAAAAAAATATTGCGTATTGTAAGAAAGTGTCAATTTTGCAGAGGTAAGTTAGTTTTTCTATTATTATAGTATACCTATTGATAAATCATAATTTTATCTATGTGCCACACATGGTACATTGAGCCTTAGCCTTCCTTTTCACAATTACGTATTTACGACAAGTGTATTTATGAATACTTTTATTTATTACAGATTATGTCAAAAAAAAGGATTGTGTGATGGAGATATTGAACATTTCTTGGCTATACCCTCAGGGAGAGAAGATGGTGATGACTTATTTGAAGCTGAAAGTAATGAAGACAGAAAAATTCAGTGTGCAGTAAATTTTTTCTCTGAATCCCTTAGCGATGTGGAAACATCATCATCAACACAGATAGATCATTATTTGTCTTCCATTAACGAAGATGTTCATTTAGCAAGCGAGCAGCAAATATCAAATCCTCAGACAAGTACTTCAGGTGTGACTTCAGCGAGAACAAGACGATCATCAACTTCTGTGTCACCATTGCCAAATATCCGAATTTATTGGGCATCCGAATTGGGTATTCCTTTGATTGTGGAGACAATGTTGCTAAATCATTTAAAAAAAAATCTGCCAGTTTCTGCATTTCAACGTCAGGGCATAATCATTGATCGTTTCCATAAAATTAGGCCTGTGGCTGACTTACATTAATGAAACATTAAATATTTAAAATAAATACATGAACTATACATAACAATTTTTACACAATATATAAATATAAATAAATTCACACACCTTACACACATACACCTATCTAATAGTAAATAAATAATATTAAATAAAAAATAAACAAAATATGCATATACATCTATTATGCTTTGAATTGAGCCTAACGGACAGATGGTCGAGGTGATGTAATACCGATCTTTCCTCCCGCGCACCGCACCTCAGTGTTTACCGTTAGCGGCGCGCGCGCATCAGCTGACAATCTTTTCTAGTTAAAAGTTATAACTCCAAGCAGTCGCAATCCGCACGCTAGACGAGAGACCCGTACCACTCGCTTACTCGCCATTCCTAGCTTACGTACCTAATCTTTATAAGCTTCGTAATTTAATGTATTTTTACTTCTACTATCTTTGTGCTTTCGTTCTTTCTGTCGTGTAAACTATATGAACTTTCTATCCGCTTGGCTCTTTCTCCTTCTATCTTCTTGTGGGTGTAAATTAGTGTAATAAAGACTGTGAATTGTACATAGACTTTTAATTAATTTCTCGTATAAAAATACACCAACAACGACACAGACTAACCAACCCCACAGTGGTGACCCCAGTTGAACATTAAAATGAGCAGTGACGACGGTGCAACGGCAGAATCTGGAACCTCTGCGAGAACTCCACGTGTTCGCCAACGTGTTAAGAAATGTGAGCGGGTTTCAACGGACCGAGATGTGTCGACGGAGTTATTTCGTATCGGCGTACGTGTGCCGCTATTTTGGATTGAAAAACCTAATATTTGGTTTGCACAAATTGAAGCGCAATTTAACTTAGCACGGATAATAGATGACAACACAAAATTTTATTACGTTCTGGCGCATTTGGACGGGCAATATTCTGCAACGATCGAGGATATAATTGAAAATCCACCCTCTACTGGCAAGTACGAAAAGCTTAAATCAGAGCTTATTAAGCGTGTTTCTATATCGAGACAAAAGAAGGTGAAACAATTATTACAATCTGAGGAATTGGGAGATCGAAAACCTTCTCAGTTTTTGCGACGCTTACAACAATTAGCAGGACCGAATATGCCTGACGAGTTTATTATGGATGTATGGACTAGTCGTTTACCAAATAATTTACAGACCATTATCGCTTCGCAACCTAATATGGCTCTTCAAGATTTAGCCGAATTAGCGGACAGGGTACATGATATAGCACCTAGCCAGCCTCAATTGGCAGTAGCATCGATTTCAAAGTTAGAATCGGCGATGGATGTCATGGCGCGTCAAATAACGGCATTGACGAAGCAAGTGAGTGAACTGACTACCCAGAACTTCGATCGTGCGCATCCAAGGCATAGGCAAAGGCCACGTCAGCGCAGTCATTCCAATTCAAGAAGATCACATTCCAACTTTAGGAAGTTTCCAATATGCTGGTATCACTACAAATTCGGCAATAAAGCGACTAGATGTACCTTACCATGCGATTATAAGTCGGGAAACGAGACGGGCAGTCGGTGATGGTGGCTGACGATTGCCCTCCGTCTTCTAATACTGGTCGCCTGTTTGTGACAGATGTGAGTTCGAAAGTGCAATTTTTAATTGATACAGGAAGTGATGTGAGTGTTTTTCCTCGTAACGCAATGCAACAACAACGTGCAAAAATGGATTACCAGTTATGTGCGGCAAACGGTACTACGATCAACACGTATGGTTATGTACAACTTAATTTAAATTTAGGCTTACGTAGAGAATTTATGTGGCGTTTTGTAGTTGCAGATGTATCTAAAGCAATTATTGGCGTAGATTTTTTATCTTATTTTAATTTAGTTGTAGATATTCGCAATAAACGCTTAATAGATAATACAACTAATCTGTGTACTGTAGCCATGATTTCTAGTAGTGTAGATAGTTTAGTGTCTAGCGTTAAGATCATGACTTGCGATAATAAATATAATGATATACTTTCAGAATTTTCTGAGATCACTCGACCAGCTGGCCCAGTACGCATCATAAAACACAACATCACACACCACATTCGCACCACACCAGGTCCACCAGTAGCTTGTTCACCAAGACGTCTCGCTCCAGATAAGCTAAGGATAGCTAAGGCTGAGTTTGAAGCCATGTTGGCTAATGGCACAGCTCGACCTTCAGATAGCTCCTGGTCGTCACCTCTTCACCTAGCTCCCAAAAAGGACAACAGCTGGCGTCCTTGCGGTGACTATAGGATGCTCAATGCTAGGACAATTCCTGACAAATATCCCATTAGGCATATCCAGGACTTTGCTCATAGCCTATCTGAATGTAGCATATTTTCTACGATTGACTTAGTTAAAGCATATAATCAGTTACCAGTTTCTGAGCAGGATATCCCGAAAACCGCTATAACTACACCCTTTGGACTCTTCGAATTCCCATATATGACGTTTGGTCTACGGAACGCCGCTCAGACCTTCCAAAGGTTTATAGATGAAGTGACACGTGGTTTAGATTTTTGTTACCCATATCTCGATGACATATTAGTATTTTCGAAGGATGAGTCACAACATCAGGACCATCTTCGTCAACTCTTCACGAGGTTAAAAGACTATGGCATTTTAATAAATACCTCTAAGTGTCAATTTGGAGTAACTGAAGTCACTTTTCTAGGCTACCATATTTCACAGGCCGGCACTAAACCTTTGGAGAGTAAAGTAGAGGCAATAAAAAATTACCCCGTACCTAAGACGGCTAGGCAGCTTAGGAGATTTTTAGGTATGGTTAATTTCTATAGGAGGTTTATACCTCAAGCAGCTCATATTCAAGCCCCTTTAAATGCCCTGTTAACCGGTTCTGTGAAAGCTTCTCAGACTGTAGACATATGCGGGGATTCGTTAAAAGCATTCGAACAATGTAAAGACAGTTTGTGCAATGCAGCTATGTTAGCACACCCTGATACTAACGCAAAACTAAGCCTTGTAACCGACGCTTCAGATTTCGCCATTGGTAGCGTTTTGCAACAGTTAAAGGATGGTAACTGGCAACCTTTAGCTTACTTTTCTCGTAAGTTGAGCCCATCGCAAAGGAAATACTCGCCCTACGATAGAGAACTTTTAGCAATTTACGAGAGTATAAAATACTTTAGACACTGGCTAGAGACAACAAGCTTCACTATTTATACTGACCACAAACCCTTATGCTATGCGTTTAGTGAGCGTAAGAATAATTGCTCGCCGCGTCAATATAGATATCTCGACTACATATCTCAATTTTCTACAGATGTATGTCACATTTCTGGCAAGGATAACGTAGTCGCAGACACATTATCACGCATCGAAGAGTTACAGATCCCTGTAGATTTCAAAGTGTTAGCTCAGGCTCAAAACTCTGACAGCGAACTTAATAAATACCTAAAAGAAGATTCTTCTCTGCGTATTGAAAGGATGACAATCCCAGGTAGTCGCACTTATCTGTACTGCGATGTCAGTACAACGACACCTAGGCCTTTCATACCTCAATCATTACGCAAACAAGTTTTTGATAGCCTGCATTCATTAAGCCATCCCGGCGCTAATGCTAGTGCTAAACTCGTAGCACAACGCTACGTATGGCCACAGATGAGGAAGCAGTGTCGCGAGTGGGCTAGGGCATGTTTGGATTGCCAACGCGCGAAGGTGAATCGACACGTGTCGTCTCCTCTTGGCACGCACAATATACCGAAGGCGCGTTTCAAATATGTGCATCTAGACCTCATCGGACCATTACCCCCATCTGCCGAGTATCGGTACTGCTTAACAGCCGTCGATCGTTTTACACGATGGGCCGAAGCTGTACCTCTTACCGATATTACGGCGGAGTCTGTAGCCAAAGCATTTTTATCTGCATGGGTTGCACGTTTTGGTTGCCCTACAGACATTGTCACTGATCGTGGTAGGCAGTTTGAGTCCACGCTATTTCAGCAGCTTTCGAAGTCTATTGGCTTTCGACATCGTAAAACAACTGCTTACCATCCTCAGTGCAATGGTCTAGTCGAGCGATTCCATCGACAATTAAAAGCAGCAATAATGTGCCATGCTGATTGTAGATGGTCAGAATCACTACCATTTATACTACTTGGAATACGAAGTTCCTTCAAGGAGGACTTACAGTGTTCCTCAGCAGAGCTCGTTTATGGAGAACCTTTACGTCTTCCAGGCGATTTCTTTGATCAGAGCATTGACAAGTGTACAACTGATATAACAGATTTTTCTTCTCGTATCAGAACATTTGCCAATCACTTAAAACCAGTCCCAGTTAGACATCACACATATAATAATAAAATTTTTATATACAAAGACCTCTCATCATGTTCACACGTATTTTTACGCGAAGATTCTCTTCGAGGTGCACTTCAAGCAGCATATACTGGCCCGCATGAAGTAATCGAAAGAGATTCGAAAGTTTTTAAAATCCGTATAAAAGGTAAAGATGTCACAGTATCGATAGACCGTATTAAACCAGCCTACATACTGTCAGACAAAAACGTTACACCGAATAAAGCTCTCGATGATAAAAATGTTATCATCACTCCAATTTTAAAAACTACTCGATCGGGTCGTCAAGTTAGATTTCCAGACTACTTTCGCCCGTGAACGGTCTCTGGAGGGGAGTGATGTGGCTGACTTACATTAATGAAACATTAAATATTTAAAATAAATACATGAACTATACATAACAATTTTTACACAATATATAAATATAAATAAATTCACACACCTTACACACATACACCTATCTAATAGTAAATAAATAATATTAAATAAAAAATAAACAAAATATGCATATACATCTATTATGCTTTGAATTGAGCCTAACGGACAGATGGTCGAGGTGATGTAATACCGATCTTTCCTCCCGCGCACCGCACCTCAGTGTTTACCGTTAGCGGCGCGCGCGCATCAGCTGACAATCTTTTCTAGTTAAAAGTTATAACTCCAAGCAGTCGCAATCCGCACGCTAGACGAGAGACCCGTACCACTCGCTTACTCGCCATTCCTAGCTTACGTACCTAATCTTTATAAGCTTCGTAATTTAATGTATTTTTACTTCTACTATCTTTGTGCTTTCGTTCTTTCTGTCGTGTAAACTATATGAACTTTCTATCCGCTTGGCTCTTTCTCCTTCTATCTTCTTGTGGGTGTAAATTAGTGTAATAAAGACTGTGAATTGTA
Source organism: Fabriciana adippe (assembly GCA_905404265.1). Lineage (NCBI taxonomy): Eukaryota > Metazoa > Arthropoda > Insecta > Lepidoptera > Nymphalidae > Fabriciana > Fabriciana adippe. The sequence continues at coordinate 15,944,341 of FR989997.1, read as the reverse complement.
CATAGACTTTTAATTAATTTCTCGTATAAAAATACACCAACAACGACACAGACAACCAACCCCCACAGGCCTATATTGAAACCAACCCAACTGTAGCTGAAGGACTTCAAATTTGACGTAGGAAAAAGTCTGTGCTTATGTGGGCCAAGGATCAACAAGATAAGGGACAGATCGTCAAGTTTGCCTGATCAAATTGAAATAAAGAAAAAGAAGCCGAATACAGCAGTCTTACCTCCTCATGAAGTCAGACGTGACGGATTTGATCATTTTCCTATTTGGGGTCAAAAAAAGCAACGCTGTAATAATTATTTTCAAAATTTTCACCAATAGGTATTTTTATAAAAAATATACCTAATTATTTTGTGATATGTTTTTCGTTTTGTGTAGTCTTACCTCGAAATAATTCAAATAGTAAAATGTTATAGTTCACTACCAAAAAAGTATAGTTAAGGCTCAGTGTACCACATATGGAACTAAAATAAAAAACTGATTTTCTAATAAAATATTTGGTTTTGATTTTTTTTATTATTTTTTTCCTAAATACTAATCACTAACTACATCACATATATTTTTACCAGCCACAAAAAAAATTGAGCCTTGTAGGGTTAAATGAAAAAAACCACTATTAGGCGCTGTATCGCGCACGTCAGCACAATCATTTCAGCTCGAAATTACCTACGTAAGTTTAAAAGATGCCATTAGGGGTGCTTTAGATAAAAATCATCATAGCATATGTTATTTTCACAATTATTGAATTACAATGCTATTAAATTATCTATGCATATAATAAAACTGTAGAGGTCGAATGTCTGTACATAGAAAAAAAAATGCTATAAACCGAGTCAGGGGGATGTAAGAAGAGAAATAGAATAAATCCATATTTTTTTCATTTTTTTTGTTTCTCTGTCTGTTTGTACGGGCTAATCTCCGAAACTGTTGGACTGATTTAAATTAAATTTTGCATGGTGGTTCCTTATATCCAAGGTCAATATTTTAGAGACTTTGCATCCCAAAAAATTAAAGAGTTCCCGTGGTATAGTTAAAAAATTATATTTATTTATACAGGTAGTACACAAAAACGACTCATTGGATTTTAATGAAACTTTGCAATAATATAGTTCATACATCAGAATAACAAATAGGCTTCTTTTTATCCCGGAAAAATGTACGGTTCCTCTGGGACAGATATGTTTTTGTTTGTCTAAAGTCAATAAATAATGTCTTTGTCTAGATAATTGGTTAGTCGATACGGGGGCTATGATTAGTGCAGTGAAGTACGAAAAATTGAGACGTTAACATTCCATTTCATATCGGGCAAGTTAGAGTAAACGGTGTGTGAGGTCAAATAAGTTTAGTTGGTTTTGTTTATCTAAACATTAGTATAATGGGATAGGAATTCGTACACAAGTTTCATGTGTTTAAGGATTTATGTTGTCGTGTGATGGAATTCTAGGTATTGAATTTTTAAGTAAATACAAAGCTCATTTAAACTTTGAATTGAATACTTTAAGACAAATGGAGAATGACATTAATATCTGCGTACCGTTACAGTCGGGTAGTACGGGCAATTATAATTAATTATTTAAGAGTGCCACCTCGTTCTGAATCGATACATTTTATTTCCACTTATATGAAGGACGAATGTGTTATTTTTCCGAAGGAATTATGTGATGATGTTTTCTTAGCTGTATCTTAGCTTGTATGCCCGAAAAACGGGGTTATTCCTTTATAAATATTAAATACGCGTGAGGATGAAGTAAAATAAAGTTCTTTTAGTCCTGATTTTGAACAATTAAATAAATATGATATCGTTTCTTTTGAAGAATGTTTGGTAAATTCAAACAGGGCGAAAAAAAAATATTTTCTAAATTAAATAAAGAGGAACAAAAAGAAATTGAAAAAAATGTGTGCCAAATTATCAGATATCTTTCACCAAGAAGGGGATAAATTATCAACTAGTAATATATATAATCAAACGATTCATTTAAAACCAGATGCCATTTCAGTTTACAAAAAAACAATAGAGGTTACCTAAATTTCATACAAATGAGATCAAAAAGCAACTTCAAAAAATGTTGGATGATGATATCATTGAGGAAGCCAGAAGTGAGTGGTTTAGCCCAATACTTTTGGTTCCCAAAAAATCAGAAACGAGTGAAAAGAAGTTTAAGCTTGTAATAGACTACTGGAAATTAAATGAATAAGTTGTTGACGATAGACTTCCCTTATCTAACATTATTGACATATTAGATTCGTTTTCAGGGACCATGTACTTTATATTATAGTCATTTAAATTTACAAAACGGTTATTATCAAATAAAATTAGACTCCGCGAGTAGAAAATATACAGCTTTTACGTATAATAAGCAATATACTTACTGGTCTGGTCTGGTTTTCATAACAAAAGATCCTTCTGAGAAGGATATCTGAAGTGACACCACAGCTTATGATTATAATATCTTATTAGTTATTACTAAATAAAAAATTTATGTAAATGTGACCGTTACATAACTACAGTAACGATAATATAATATAATTATATTAATAATGAATATTCTATACTCACAACCCGCCCCAGCTTTGTCCGGCCATTTTTTTGTCATTGAGCAATTTTTGGTCATGGCGGTCAATCTCACCGTGACTCAGCGCTGGATTTACACTAGGGGCACTCGGGGCTAGTGCGCAGGACGGCAAATTTTTAGGGGCCGGGCGGCAAAATTCGGAGGGCGGGAAAAAAGTTTTCTTCGCGCTATCGAAAATGCTTTTTATTTTACAAAAAATTAAAAATAATAAAAGATTAACTAGTAGGTACATTTTTCAAAAAAATAATATCATTTATTAATTATTTCTTTCATTTAAAAAAAAAATAGTAAAAAAAATTGAAACTTTCAACATTTTATTCAAAATTTCGATAATAGAGCGGCATTTTTTACTATGCCCATGAGTAGCTCTAAGGTTAAATCCAACTGGGCAGGTAATATTTAGCGTGTTATGGAACTTGAATCGCCGCATCAGCTTTGGTCTACAAACCTCGCGCGGCGACGACAAGACTAGGTCAGGCGCAAGTGCAAGCGCAGCAGCCACCTACATTTCGTCAATGCCAATGCCACAACTTCCTACAATAATTGTAGTATAAAAGGCATTACCTGGCTGCATCTTCACTGATTTGATCTAACATCGATCGACAGTCAATTTAGTTGTAAGAACTTATAGTTAATAAATTAATTTTAAGTTAATTTGCATTTCTTTGCATCCCCTGGCTGCCCCCAAACGTAATTAGCGTAACACATGTGAGAGACTGCGCAAACACAACTACTCTGTACACTCTCTATTCCTGTCACTCATACCCCGGTCGGACGACTATTCGACACTCGTGAGTCGCGGTGAGAGATAGAGCGGGACCGACGCGGCACGTGCTCTGCCTCGGCACAGGGGTATTGCCTAGGACCTGCGGATGTACAGCAGTATACCCACTAGACCACCGAGGCCGTTTTAATAAAAAAAAAAATATAGGAAACTGTGGTCCTATATGTAAATTTTATTTTTTAAAATGTCATTCATATAAAAATGCAATGGAGAAGTTTTATGATGTTGTAGTTGTCAATCTTATATATTCTAGGTTAAGTAATGCTTTAAGAAAATTGTTTTGTGATATTTGTATTGATTTTAAATTAGACATAGCTTCACTTTCTCAAATTTCTCAAAATTAAAAAAAAAAAAAAGATAAATACTGAAATATATTTTATACGAATAATAAATATTCATAATTACTCACTTGCATTCTTTATCAATGATCTTTATTAACATAGTTTACACGTCATATAAATTACTTTATGTAACAGCACACTTTATACACAACAATGCAGTTTAAGCGCACAGCTGATGCGTTTTCCTTCTCTATTTCCCTATCTCTTTCTCGTCACACACACGCACACACTGGTGGCACAGTACCAAACTATTAGAAAATGGGTTGGTACCGTCTGACGGACAACTTTACCATCGCGCGCGCTCATTGGTCAAATCAAATAGCGCGCGTTTTCCCGGCTTTCTGTTACACACTTCCGTCCTTTTTCAAGAAACCACTCCCGCAGATTAGAGAAAAGCGAGAGGAAAGATGCTACACTTCAAAAGTAATAGGGCGATATACGCGTAGTACCGAAATAAAATAATGAAACAGCTCATATTTTTTTTTAATTAGGTAGTATATTTTGTAAATAAGAAAAGAAATTGTAAATCTCATCCCTACTAATATTATAAATGTGAAAGTTTGTAAGGGTGGATGGATGGATGTTTGTTACTTTTTCACGCCAGAACGGCTGAAGGGATCTTGATGAAATTTGGCACAGAGATAATGTATAGTCTGGAATAGCACATAGGTTACTTTTTATCCCGGAAAAACGTACGATTCTTATGGGATATCCATACTAACCGTTAAAACGTACCTAGAGACGAACCCGAGCGAAGCGAGGGTGAATTGCTACTTTTATTATATTGTACACACGCCCGAACTTGGTACGTTTCTGACACCGGATTTCATAATATTATGCTCTTTACCAAATCTTCCCGTGTGTAGATTCGCCTGGGATAATATTAATAGGCCTAACTTAGTCTGATCCGCAATAAAACCTCAAGAGTATTTTTGCTTTTTGTTTTACTGCACATCCGAAGTCCGTTGTGAAAAGACTAAAAATTTTCTCACGTGATACATTGTAAGCATTGATAAATATTATTTTGGAAAAACCATATAAGTAGATTCGATCATCCAACTCCCAACAATATCGAGACTCGAGAATGTTGAGGCCAGTCAATGAATCCTACTTTGTCGATCAGCTATGTCACGGTTATATAACATTACCGTGGCTATGTTTTGGAGAGACAGTATTGGAAGCAATGTTGCCTCCACGCGAGGAGTGAGTGACCGCGCGTGGTGCAGCGGTCGCGTCATAAACCGGATCTCGCGATGCGCAAATCGGCACCATTGATTGACAAACGAAACAGAACGAGTTTAAATCTTTAGCGACAGTTCCTCCAACAAGTATTTAATTCTTACAAAAACAAGTATATATTTGGAAAATTAAATATATAAAATATATAATATAAATAAAAACTAGCTGCATTTGAAATAAAAAAAATAAAAGTTTCCTTTTATTTACCTGAAAGCTACACAACTCGTAATATATAGGTACTTATGTTACCATTATTTCCAATTTGAAGCATAAATCTTATCCTTAATCCGTCGCAAATTTAAAATGTACCTACACTTCCATCCTATGAAATGTTTTGATGGAGAATAGTTGAGACATCGAAACCAAGTAGGTACATATATCGTCAAATAGTTTCTATAGATAGACTTTAAATTATAAATATGTATAGTTAATACTTATGTTTACGCGAAATATTTGACATTTTAAATAAAACTATCTTTTAGGATTTTTTCGAGGATTTATTTTGATTCTTGGTTCCGGACGCGGTGGCGCTCATCATCAAAATATTAATGGGTACTTTTAATGAACTTAAAAGGTCAAGAGATTAATTTTATTTTATTTTTATAAACTAAAACTATTTATTAAGTTTTACTCAAAGGTAACATTTCTTTATATTATTAAATAATAATAATTGCATTTAAGTAAAAAAAAAGTTTAAACAACTAAAAATACAGTAAAATGCAACTTCACTATTTTATTGAACTAAAAGTAAAATCTCTCGATGAATCTTACAATAATTGAAGAAAACCATGAAATTTTACAATTTATATATTTCGAATATATCTAACATCATGGAACAAACGCACGGGACATGGAAGGAAAGTGTATTAAATATACATATTATCCTTATTTTCCCGCTGAATTGATTGAGAATAGACCTTGCAACTTTTTTTCCGGCGCCAGGGTACTGGGTTAAGAATGTATTTCAATAGTGCAAAAATTGACAGTCAAACATTAAAAATTATAAATAGCAGCATTAGACGTAGTGATGTAATGACCATTATGACCCCTCATAAGTGATCGCGTTTAACGAGGATCTATCTATACTAATGTCTAATATTATAAAGAGGTAAAGTTTGTGATTTTGTGAGGTTGTAGTGGGTACTCTCTGGATCTACTGAACCGATTTAAATGAAATTTGGTAAGAAGATAGTTTGAGGAGTTTGAGAAAGGACATAGGATACTTTTTATCCCGGAAATCATCTCTTAAGGGGTTGAAAATGGGTATGAAAGTTTGTAAGGGGAATAGGGACGAACCCGAGCGAAGCGAGGGTGAGTCGCTACTATAAAATATCAAACAAAATCGGGTTAGTTACACCATTTATAACTCAAGAACGGCTGGACTGATTTTTATGATCTTCGATTTGTTGGGTCTGTTTCCGCCCCTTATAGCAGAATAACTATTAAAATATCAGAAAAATTCACGCAAAAAAAATTTCATGGCTAACTCTGGCTAATAACTATTTATATCTATTTAATTTAAATCGTTTGTACCTAGGGACGTCTGAAGTCGCTAGTCTGAAATAAAAATTACCTGCGTTCTGAATCGAGGCCGTAATCTGTATTATAATCTTATTGAAGTCAAACGTCAGTGCGACGCGACGCTCTGAAGCGATGCGCAATTAAATACAAAACAGGCGATTTCATACAACGGTGTTTTTTAGTTTTATAAAAGATGGCGCTGTTTGGATATAATCGAGATAGACTTACGACGAAAATAAGCGAAAACTGTACATATAAACGTCAGCGCTTGTAACTTCACCGTTAGATTTTATAATAAGACAGATAAGGAAGTATATAGTAATATAAATAATAATACGTAGTAAAAAAAAAATGTTTTTTTTTTTTATACGTTCGCTTAGTATTCTAATATACCTAATATGAGTTTTTATTTTAATGTTTATAAATTACATTTGTTCTTTAGTATTCGTAAACATATAAATTTTTACTCAGTTTTTATTTTAAATATTACATTTTATTGTACAAATATTATTTATGCAATGTTTAAACAAACAGTGAATCCTAATGAAGTAAACAAAGACAACGCTATTTGTCCGGGAACCGAGTGAGAAAAGAGAAGTAGGTATTAAAAGTATCTCTCAATCACTTATCAGTCATCAGTCATCACGCTATGGAGTGCTGCGAGTGCCTGCTGCCCACTGAACTTGACTTTGATACGACCCCGACGAAAGATCTCTGAGCGAGAAATTATCATTATCGTATTCGACCTCGTAATAGCCGTTGTTGTTGATTAACTTTATTACACTCTACATTAGCGACAGACTAGCGCGCCGCCCGACGCCGCCCGGCGTCGCGTCGTCCGGCCCCGAGACCGCAGCTGGCGAATAAGTATTTGTGATGTCTCCGAAACAGCGAAACTCTATCTTATAATAGAATATATTAAATCCTATTGACCCATCTTCGCTTTGCTTACACTAGTTCCTCCGAAATTGAAAAACAAACTGACAAACAAATTGATAGACTCTTTCGCATATATATAATTAATATCAAGGTCGATCCTTTGACCATAAGGTACTTACTGTAAATAGACAATATTATTAACATGTAATGTTTACAGTGTTTTAATGTTTGTCTAGTTGGCGAACAAATTAACATAGTATAGGCAGAAACAGATACGTCAAGGAATTAAAGAATGGCTATTTTGATTACTACGTCACAAATACATCTCAAGATTTATTATATAAACAGGATATAAACTGATTTACGCACGAAATATTCTTTATTATGCAAACTAATTAGTTATTATTTATACGTAACTAAAGTCCCCGTCACGAGAAGCTAGAAATTTTGTAAATAATGAACTTCTACAAAGTTACGTAGCGACAATTCAATGAACAGCAAATATCCCAAATTCAATCAACTCAAAGTAACATACGAGTACGTGTATGTAATACGAAACTAACGAACAATTTCACTTGCTCGGGTTTAGCGATAAAAAGCGCTGACGTCTAATGTTTTGTGGTACCGGAGTCCGGAACGCGTCTGACTCACGGAACGTAAATATTTGGGCCGCAATTTTGAATGAAGTAAGTTCACGCTGACGCTGTCAATGCTGTTATACGAGTTTCGAATGCGTCTCAGTGTTCGCAACCGTACGATAATTATCGTACATGTACGATAATGTCATGTCTGTGTACGATGTACGATAATACATTGCAAATGTACGATAATTTGTGAAGGTGGGATGGGTGAAAATTTTTGTGAGGATTAGGTAATGTTTTAGAAAGAGAATTGTTTGAGTTAGTATTTTAAGTATGTAGTATTTGTAAGAAGGGAGAAAAACGAGAATAGTCCTTTTTTTTTTTGCTCTCCCGTCTGCAGCGTTCGTAATCGTAGGATTAGAATGAGTAATAAGGGTAAATATGAAGATAGTTTTATTTTGTTTTTTTTTTTTTGCTCTCCCGGCTGTAGGGATTGCATCCGGATGGTAAGAAAAATTTTTCAGCAGTTTTTTTTTTTTTGCTCTCCCGTTTGTAGGGGTCGCATTCGGATGGTAAGAAAATTTTGTAAGTAGGTGGTTTTTTTTTTTTGCTCTTCAGCTCGTTGTAGGTGTAAACACATTCAGGTTGCTGACCGGAGAGAATCGGTTAGTAGAAATTGGTTAGAAAAAAAAAAATCTATTTGTATAAAAGTCGACTATTTGGGCACATTCCTAATATGTACGATAATTTTGGTCCATGTACGATAATTTTAAAACCCTAGGTACGATAATTGCCTAACTTCAGGTTGTGAACACTGATGCGTCTCAGTTTGTGTTGTTTTTGCGGATTAGGATTGTTTGTTATCGTTGATTTAGTTTTTTCTAATCGGTCGATTTTTTTTTTGTTAATTATTATATTATAATTGTTATTGTTATACCTATAATGGATCCAGGATCTTAATTGAGCTTGTTTGGGCCGATGTTAGGGATATGTTGCTCGCAACAACACACATTTTAGGAGGTGAAGTTGTTGCTCCAACAAGGACTGCAGCAGATTACTGTTGAAAGGTGGAAACGTTGTGTGGAGCACGTCATCAAGGACGAAAATAACTTTTATGGCAAAATTGATGAAAGGATAGGTATCACGATAGACAGTTTTGTTATCCATGTAACTGATTCTGAAACAGAATATTCGGAATCGTCTGACGACGGTAATCAGATGTGTGTGTGTTAACATAATTATCCCTATATATAAATATTATTACAAAATGTTTTTTTTTTTATCAAAAAGTTGTGAACCCCTGAATGTGTCTTTACAAAATTTCTAGCTTTAGGTGACGGGGACTATAGATAAACTGACTCCAGTCTCGGGATCAATCATTACAAATTGCTGCTAATAAATAGTATTTAGTGTTTTTTTTTTCTTCGTCTCTCTTTCTATCAGTGAAAACCGTATCAAAATCCGTTGCGTGATTTAGAAAACTGAAAGAAACAGACAGAGCGAGGAAATATATATTACAGATTACATAATACTATAGACCCTACTATCAATCAATCAATCAGCCTATCGCCGTCCACTGCTGAACAAAGGCCTCCCCCAATGAGCGCCAACCATCCCGGTCCTGGGCAGTCCGCATCCATCCACTGCCAGCCACCTTTCTTAGGTCATCTATCCATCGTGCTTCAGGGCGTCCTACACTACGCTTGCCTAAACGCGGTATCCACTCTAGCACGTTTCGGCTCCATCGACCATGGAGACATGACCGGCCCACTTCCACTTCAGCGAGCTTATTCTGCGCGCCATGTCGGTTTACTTCTCTGGCGAATGACTTCATATCGAATTCTGTCTACCAGAGAAGCTCCAATCATCGCGCGTTCCATTGGTCGCTGAGCGACCTTGAATTTGTGGACCAGCCCTACGGTGAGTGTCCACGTTTCGGCTCCGTATCTCTATCGTTAAATACTATATACTAATTAATAATTTTAAATAAAACTATCTTTTCGGATTATTTCGCAGATTTATTTTAATTTTTGGTTCCCGACGTTTCGAATGCTTTACAGCAATCATGGTCACGTGAGAGACTAAGGTATTAGACATCTCAAAAGCGTTATATACTTGTTACAGACAGTGCCTACCCACAAATTTACAAAAAAATGATTTTGAAAATTCAAAAATGGCACCAGAGTACCTTACAATATTTGTTGATTTTAATTCTAAACATATTAAAAATATTAAAAAAGTTTAATAAGTATTATAATTAAATATTATTTGTTTAATTTTAGCTGTTATTATTATAAATATTACAATATTTTAAAAAAACTTTAAGAATTAATAATGTAATATTATTCAGTGTTGTTTTTGAATTTTCAAAATCATTTTTTTGTAAATTTGTGGGTAGGCACTGTCTGTAACAAGTATATAACGCTTTTGAGATGTCTAATACCTTAGTCTCTCCCGTGACCATGATTGCTGTAAAGCATTCGAAACGTCGGGAACCAAAAATCAAAATAAATCCGCGAAATAATCCGAAAAGATAGTTTTATTTAAAATGTCAAATATTCGCGTAAATCTAAGAAAGTATTACTAATTAATAATCTTAAGGGATTGTGGAATCAATGACTCTAGAATATGACGAAGCTTCCTAAAAGCTGCCCACTTATACATTAAGACCCTACTAACGCTTTTAATTTATAAATCATTTTTTTTTATAGAAAGACAACACGGCCGAACCAGTTATTGTGTTTTCCCGTGGTAATAAGAAATTTTCCAGTAGTTTAAGGCAGTAAAAGTAATCACTATACAAAATTTAGTTAAAATCCGTTCAGTACTTTTTGCACGAAAATCAAATAGATAATAAATAGACATAACACAAAAACATAAGACAAAAAAATTGTAACAACTATTGTTTTGGGTTCCATATTTTGTACACAATAAATAACATACATTGTTTTAAAAAAAAAAATTATATCTCTCTGTGACCATGATGAAAAGCATTTGAAACATCGCATCAGGAAAAACGCGAAAAAATCCGATAAATGTTTATTTTATTAAATGTTCATACAAAATGTTTTGCAGAGTTTATATTGAGTAGTAAATAAGTAAGATTTAAGAGCTTGTTATGATTATATTGTGTCTAAAATAAAAAATAAATATATGATTGAGAAACATATCTGAATGCTAATTTCGAAGGTCAGTATGTAATGTATGATGTGTGTTTGCAATATAAAATGACAAGTTTATATACATATTAGGATTACAAAGACGTCAGCCGATAAGTACTCGATTCACGAGTGCCATAGAATATAATCTAAACGTAGGTACGTAGGTACGTAGTACGACTTACGAGTAAGCACATTTACATGTGAACTGAAAATGTCTTTTTGATCTCAAAATAATTATTGCTCATATTTAATGACACTTCCACAAGCAGATAGGGATTTGAAGGAATTTCAAGATCTAAATCTTAGAATCTATACCAATATTATAAAATTACTTGAAAATTTTGAATTTTCAGTTGAATATACAGAAGTGCATCGAATTAAATTTCTTTCTCCTCAAAAATTGCTATTACTGTACTAACTTTCAAACTCGCTTAGTTGTTGTAGTTGTAGCACGTTGTGTGGGCGTGTTTGCTTCCGACTCCCGAGTGTCTCATAATATAATATAATATGCAACATGGGTGTTGTTATAGATTGAGGTACATTTTTTAACCCAAATAAAAATAAAAAATTTAAAAAATACGGTGTCTCTGTAAAGTAAACAAAAGCTCATAAACATCAAGCAATGTACATTGTATAAGTTGAAGCTCATCCAAGAAAGCCTGGTACAGAGTGGAAACCAATTGTATATAATAAAAATATCGTGACGATATTTGGAATATGTATTCCACTCTTCCACACACATTGTGATAAGGGGTTCTAGTAGGGAGATAATAAAGTAAACCTGTTCATCCAATGGAGTGGCCCACTCTGCCAAAAAAAACCGGATATTTCGTAAATGCCATCAGTAAATCATTTTTTATCCCTAAAGATACAATTTGAACTACTGTAAGGTAAAGGTAACATAAAAATCAATATGACTGATTAATGTTACCTCTTGTTTGTTTCCTTACCTTTAATCTATTACAAAAAACCTTTTGGGGAGAATATTCTGAAGCTAGATTTCGGCTAAAGACTACTAAGACTAAAAAAACTACCTAGGGACTAACTTATAAGTTGATATTTTTATAATAAAAGTAGTATTGAAATAAATATTTGCATTTTAATTTTTTGCTGTTGCTTATTAGGTACGACGCGTACACGACGAAAAAAAGAACAATTAAAAATGTAGAGATGGGGATAGTTATTAGTGAGTAGTCGGGCGAGTTGCGGCGGGCGCTACTGTCACAGTGTACTAAAAAATAACAGTGGGCTATCGCCTTTGATGTTTGACGAAAAGCCGACACCGCGTAGCGTACTGCGCATTACGCAGGGTTGTTACCGTTTTTTTTTTGTAATTCAATTAAAATATAATATTATTATTTAGTTCTTTATAGCAAAGAATACAAAATGGCATTTCGTAGAGGCAAATTCAAATAGAGTTTTACAAAGTTTCATGTAATAATAATAATACGCCTTTTATTTCTTTAATAAAAAATAAAATATACAATTGGTTTAACAATTATTTGATTTGATTGAATTAATATTTCTATGTAACATTATAATTTATAATTAATTTAATGAATAACTAGATAATCAGAATGAAATAAATTAAGTTATAATAAAAATAAATTAAATCTAGCAAATTATATTACATAAGTCAAATTGAATTTAGTTATATATAAATTTATCATTAATTTCAATTTTTTAGCAAAGTTAGTTTTATATGATATAACGTAATTAATAGATTTCCAAATCACCTATTATAAATGAGCAACGGACAAATATTTTCGGTTTCTAGATTTACTGGATTTGAAATTTCTGTTATTAAACTTAATTATGTAAAAAATCCTCATCCTAATAAATAATTTTAACAAAAAATATATAATATAGCACGGGTAGTATGAACCATTTTAATTGCTTACAAATTAAAATAAACGCGCGATAGCCCTTAAAGTCGTGTCCCGAGCTGCTAACTAATTCGGGCGGCAGAAATGTATGCAGCTCGGGCTCGCCTACCCGCGTCTCGCCCCTCACACCCCGCACGATTGCCCTGTCTAGACGGCTTCGTTGGATGACTGTATTGTTTTATAGACTGTGCTACTGTCGTGCCTCGACCCACATATAATCGATAAAAAATATATATTTAAGTGGTATATACATAAATGCGTAGCTTGACTAGATAGTTAAGCAAACGTTTAAAAATGGTCAACTATTGCCTAGATGTGCGTAGGTAGCTGACAACCTTTCAACTCTTTAAAAAATATTTCTTTAGTTCATGTACTTGACTTGTTTAAAATTATATTATACTTATTCTTCCATGTAGGTACCTACCTATAGAGTGTGAGTAGTATCAAGGTACTGTCGATCGCGTCTATAATTGCCGCTGAGGAAAAAAATCTTGACATTGGCTGGCAATTTGTAAATAAACAAAAGTAGTGTTCCGTAAATAAGTTCCATAATATTCTAAAGGTCATACATAATATTACTTGTTCTTATCCGTTACATAACGTGTTCATCTCGGAACCGGCACATATTATGTACATCTATCTATCTACCGAGGATTATGTTATATAGGTTTTACACGTTGTAATATTTGTTAAAAGTTTTATTATAAAAATATTTTTTGAGAAATATATGGGATGTGACAAGAGTCAAATCAACAGGTTTAGTACTATCGCGTTCCAGAGCGGAGGCGCTAGCACAAATATCTCAATTATATTATTAATAGTCTAAAGCAAAAGTTTCACATCATTTCTGCCAGTGAAAGTCCCGTTTCGGAGATAAGCTGGAACACAGTTTTTTTTCTTTGTAAGTATGTGTATATATGTATAATGTACTTCCGTATATATTTAGTAAAAAGCTGTTATCTTGACATTACAAACATACACTTCAATTTTATTATTTCATATTCTATGTATATACATATATTTGTATGGATATATAAAATACTGGTATGGATGTAGAAAATTCAAGTGTTGAGTTAATCGCTTAGCGGAATTGTCGTTGTCACGCTGCAGAAAGAGTGACCGTGACCGTGATCCGTGGGTATATTTTTTTGAAAGGAAGTGACCTGGAACCAAGCGATGATTAACCTCTGATCTATTGTAATAAAAATCAACCTGCTAGCGGAGTGGCGCGTTGCGGACGTCACTCGCGATTATGTAATTAATTTATTAAACTACCTAATTTATTACTACACGAAGTACCTACACTACATAATCTATACATATAATAAAACACAAGAGGTCGAATGTCTGTACATAGAAAAAAAATGCTAAAAATCGTATCAGGGGGATGTAAGAAGAGAAATAGAACAAATTCAGATTTTTTTATTTTTTTTTGTTTCTCTGTCTGTTTGTTTGTACGCTGTAATCTCCAAAACTGTTGGACTGATTTAAATGAAATTTTGCATGGTAGTACATTTTATCCCCGGTCAACAATTTAGATACTTTTCATTCCGGAAAATTAAAGAGTTCCCATGGGATAGATTTGTTTTTGTTTGTCTAGGGGCGAACCCGAGCGAAGCGAGGGTGAGCCACTAGTCCTTAAAATATAAATCGTGCTGACTTTATTATATATTTACAAATCGTCGGCCTAATTCGTTAAGAAAGAAGAAAACTGAATTATATCGTTTCATTTTTAGAAATCAAAATTCTGAAAATACCGTTGGTTCCTATAACTTTCCTTGATATTTTGAAGGTTATGATAGTTGCATATGTTATGCACAGCTCAGTAAATTAAAGAAAACAATTTATTTCATTATGAAGTTCTAATTTGGTTAAGGACATAGAAGTTTTTAGACTTAAATTAGTATGGAATGTAAATTAGTTAAGACGTTTTTAATCAAATGAATTCAATGAATATATTAATCAAATTTACATTTATCATCAAAACTTAAACTGTCAGTCTTTTTAACAACGAATAGTTTTATATCTAACATAGATTATTTTATAAGCAATAATATATAAATCAACATTATTTTATTGTTGTATTCAGTAATTTAATGTTTTATTATTATATAGTAACAATGACAACCTTTTATTATTATTTAACTACTAATTGCACCACAGTCCACAACCTATAATTATTAAGAGCTAAATATATAAAAAATCCAGAAAATGGAACGTAAACAATATTCTAAATACTCTAAATTAACAATTCAAACTCTCAAAAATAAGTCATTTTAGTTTTAGTCTGAAACTGGTAAAATATAAAGTTGTTACTGTTAGCCTACATTATCCCACTGCTAGGCAAAGGCTTCCCTTCTACGTTTCCAAGTTGTGCGGTCTTGTGCAAGATATAAGAATAGGCCAATTTGGATCGAATTTGTCCAATTCATCTAGCGACCCAGTTCGTGGTCTGCCGCGACGCCGCTTCCCTGTCTCAGGACTCCACTTTGTGTTGACTTTGGCCCACAGTTCTGCAGGCATACGGCAGACATGGCCAGCCTAGTCCCGTTTATGTTTTCTGGCTTTTGAGCCACGTCAGTGTTTTGTGTTTTGGAGTATAACGTTTCGAACTTTATCAGTTAATTTTTCACCTAAAATGCTACGCTTCATTGCACGTTGGCAAATTCTGAGTTCTGACATCTGAGTGTCATTCAAAGACTAAGACTAGTCTGAGCTCCTTATGTCAGTATGGGAAGTATGCACATGCCGTTGTCGTTTTAGTGACAATGGAAGGTCACCCTTCATAAGATCTTTTATGGACCAGACATATAAGATGTTCCTTGACAAGTCTTTGTCTTGTCTAGAATGAAAAGAACCTATCTGGCCCAAATAGATATATTCTTGAACATAGTGTAATTCGTCTCCGTTCACTTTTAGCCGGCTCTGGGTGCTATTAGACATCAGCTTGGTCTTCGGCACATTCATCTTTAGTCCAACCTCAAGGCTTACATCAATAAGTTTTAACATGAGCTCTAGTCCTTTCGCTTTTGACATCTTATTTATTTAATCATGTTACACGTGTCATTTAATTACTATTCTTCATTAAGAGGATTGTGAAGCTGTAAATTTTCATTCTAAAAGCGATAACGTTTTGCCCCCCATTAACGTAACTTTCATAATTTTTGGAAATGTTGTAAATATAATGAAAAACTAGGTCCATACGTTTTTATTTTAAAGAAATATTGCGTATGATGGAAGTTATTAGCATCTAAATATCTGTATTTTTGACTTAAAAACTTTCTCGGGGGTTTTATTTTTTTTAATTTAACTAAACTGAATCACTAAAAAAGAAAAACGTACAGACCTAGATTAAGGTGTGCTAAATCTAATGAGACCAAAATTGTCTCATTTCGTAAATGTTTAGGGGGGTGAAAACGTTATCGCCCGAAACAATATTTCAAACAGGAAATGTAGATAGTTGCCTCTAACATTTGCAACTCTCTCTATCGCAACATACGGGTTGGCAAAGCGAGCGGTATGAAACAGATAGCATTTTTGAAAAAACCTACTCGCACCGCGTATCGACATTCGACACTTCACAATCCTCATAAGATGAAATAAAAAAAATATTTTCATAGGTTAAGGTCGGCACCTAAAGCATTACCATACAATCTTTATAAAACTGTGTAAAGTTTTAAAATCTTTATAAAACTGTGATATTACTCACAACAGAAGTTAACCTTTTAATATTTTACTGCAATTAAGTCTAAATCTGTGATTGATAAAATTTTCACGAACTAAAACTCTGTAATATTATAGTCTACTAGCGACTCACCCTCGCTCCGCTCGGGTTCGTCCCTAGTTACATTTTAACGTTTAGTGTAGATTTCTCAGAGTTAAGATATTTTCCCTCAGTAAGAAATAAGTATCCTATATGTTGACCAAATTTCATCAAAATCCCTCCAGTGGTTTTCCGTGATGCGGTTACAGGCAGACAGCAGAAAGACAGACAAAAAAATTAAAAACTATAGCTTCGGCCTCTGTATCGATAATAATGTCTATTTCAATAAGATTTTCCAAAAAATATTTGATGTACAGATTCGGCTTAGTTACAATTTTATTTTATGTATAGATTGATCATTAGTAATAACTCTTTCAAATAAAAATTAAGCTACTAAAAGTACTTAAATCTCCGGCGATATGTTTGATATGTTCCAGTATCGAAACGAACGCTTAGAGTAGAATTACGCATAAGATATGTACCTATACTCTAAACGAACGCCTAAAAGTTTTTTTTAACAGAATATTACATTACAAAATAATACCTATAAATAAACATAGCAAGCGTATTTTGCTTCGAACTGATAATCTTATTTGTTTTTTGAAACTCCTCATAAATTATCTATATTGAACTTTAGGAAAACTTCAAAATATAATTTCGGTAAACTAAAATGTGTAATGACATTATTTTTAATTTTGATATATTTTATAAAAGTATCTGTTCGGAAATCGGGATAAGTGTGGGATGCAGTAGAGTCAGCCGGCGGTGGAGCGGCGAGCGATCAAGGTGGATCGTTCACAAAATAAATACTTAATACTGTCATGTCATTTACATATAAAATATACACGAAATGGCGAGGACATTTTCGTTGAAAAGAATAAATAATGACATCAGTAAATTAGCCGACACTTATAATATTATCAACGTGTGTGTATTTTGAAATAGATAGGTACGTAAAATAATTAATTGCAGCCAATAACGAGGGTCAATCAGCGAGCGGACACGCGGGACGTGCCCGAGCTGTGTGCTGCGCCCTGCGCGCAGCTCAGGCAGTAGGCACAGCTCCGTGCGCCGTGCACGGCCGATGGCGGGCCCGTGGCGGCGCCGTGCGGGGCCGGGGCGCGATGCGCGGGGCGCGCGCCGCCATTGGCCGCGTGCACGTGGCCTGATCTCGCACCATGGCAACGTGCCGCGCCCGCCCCCCCGCGCCACCCCCCTCGCTAGATATTCGCGTAAGGAGCCGACAGCCGTCCTCTGAGTCACAGTCGCAGTCGCGTCGCATTTCCGCGCGTGTCTCGTCCCGAGTGTTCGCTATTTCGTATAAAAGATCGACTGCCGGTCGATACGTACGAATCCTTACAGCGCGAGCTACGCATTTCGCATTTGTTGCGAGTTGACCAACTTGGATTGCGAGTGTCCCCTGTGGTGTCCCGTGGGAGCATTGTGCGCGCCGAGCCCTGTCTCTGCAGACCGATAGAATATCTGAAGCCGCTTCGGCGAGGCTTTGTGCACTCATCGCGATATTCATTATTTATTAAGTAAGTACATAGTTCCAAACTTGTGACGAGGTGATGTGATCTCTAAAAATGATAAATACAATCAGGGCATCTTTCTATTCTATATGCCATGCTATTTTTTTTACTCACAGGTTTTCAATTATGAACTCTACCTTAGTGAGGAAATATTCAAGAGCAATAAATTCTTAACAGAATATAAATCTATAATAATAAGAAAAGATATGCATTAATTTATACGTTCGATAAGCATAGAGTGGTTATAATGCGTACAGTAAACTGACTAATAAAGCAATAACTAATAAAACGATAAATAACATCACTTTTGCCATTGTTTTATTAAACGAGAAATAATAATAATCATATTACAATCACCTGCAATCTATTACATCATGAACAAATGTGGTATGCAAAATGTTGCCGTTGAATGCAAACAAATACTGTTATAGTGTACGTTATCGTATCGTACGTCTGAAACCAAACGAAATGACGTAAATGGGGCCAGATAAATAATACCGAGCGCGAGGTCAGCTCGCCGTCGATCAGCTGATCGCACCGCCGGCCGCCGCCTGCGCCCAGCACTGCAGGGCCGGCCGCCGGGCTCCCGCTCGACAGTGTACACTGTACACGCCCGCCACTTGTTATCGATTGGTTTAACTGACTGTAGACTGTAACTATAGTTCACTCTACACTTGGTTCTTTTCTACTTGTGAGCTACGTGTCGACGCGACAGGAACGAAGTGGCGGTCTGCACTCTGCAGTCTGCAGCAGATTTTATCAACAATATAGTTTGGAGGAAACTCACGCGTGGTATTGTTTGTCGGCGACGGGCGACGTGACGTCACCGAGCAGCTGACGAGAGACGGCGCGCTGCCGGCTCGGGCCACCGGCGACGGGCTAGGCTTACTAAGAAATCATGTATGTCTAAAATCTAAATCTATCGTTTTGTACACACTACATCGCCGCCCGCACGTCGTAGTTCGATATCGCCGCTACAGTTGCGGTTGCATTCATTAAAAAAATCATAAAACGAGCCACAAAATTTCCTTAAAAATATCCTCTTTATTACATAAAGTATAAACGTTTTATCTAACAGTCGGGATGTATCGAAATAGAATTGTATGCAGATAAATGATAAGTCCACACTCGGCACTCAGATGATCCGAGATAACACTTGCTTGCAACCAGCGCGAAGCTGCCGAGTGTCGAGGCCAACTACATTGATTATCATTAATTGTAAGGCATACTTTAATATTTATTATTAAAATTAAAAGATTTTATTCAAATTTAGTTTCGATAAAAATCAATTGATAGTCCCTAGATGCGTTTTAATGGTAAAAAAAGTATCCTATATATTGACCCGGATAACCAGCTATTATCATACCAAATTTCATCAAAATCTGTCTAGTGGTTTTCTCATGATGCCTTTCCAGACAGACAGACAAAAATTCTAAAAACTATAGATTCTGCCTCTGTATAAATAGTAGTGACTATTTCAATAAGACTTTCCGGAAAATTTTAATGTACAAATTCTCCTCATTAGTTAGAATTCTATTATATGTATAGATAAGGCTCTTTTTATGTCTGTTATAAAGTATATTTTTTGTTATTTACATTACATATATACATTTATATACGTTATATACATTTATTAAGACATTATGCAGACAATTATTATTATTATTTAGTTTTTTCTCGTATGAGGTACGATTTTTATATATATCTAATATGATAGAGTTTAATTTTTAAACATATCTCTAATCTCTAAACTGTTTAACCAAAAAAGGTACACTGAATTCAAAATTATTAACATTCTAAATTATTAAAAAGTAGGTATTTGTTCCTTATAATATGTAGGTATATGTTAAAAATATGAAAATCATAGTATATTTGCACTTGGCATATATAATTTACAATTGGTAAAGTTATAACTTAACACGTGTACACACAATAAAAATATATACAACTAGCATTGCCCGCGGCTCCGCTCGCGTTCTGATGACCAAAAACCAAATTTTTAGGTTTTACATATTAGTATACTCTTACATATACCAATTTCATTGAGCACCGTATGTTTGGTAAATAATGGCGGTGATTGACAATGCCACAAAGGTTCCTCCGTTAATCTCATATATTTTGATTCAGTAAAATTGCACTTTTTGTTTTAACAATAACGTTTATAGTATGTGTACACTTCTGTTTTGTTTGTTTGTTTAGTTTTGGGCGATAAACTCTCAAGCTACTGAATTAATTTTAATCATTTATTTACTAATAGACAGCTATTGATTAATTTTTATTTAGCTGATTTTTTAAATTACATAATAATAACTTTTCTTAATGTTAATTTGTCGCGATATAGAGTTGGGTTAGCGCTAGATAGTAATATTTTCCGAAATGATTGTTCAAAAGAAAGTTTTGGGGAAAGTGAGAAATTCAGAAGTACATGATTAAAGTGAATAAGTGAATAATTTTAAGCAAATGCTTTTTATTATTTCATATGGGCTCAGCTATTATAGTAAAAGTCGTAAGCATTTTATTGCGTCCTTTAAGCCTTTCCACCTTTCAAGAAATGGTGTCAAAAAATCTGAAAAAGTTGAGGTATAACAGTCTCTAAAAAATACTTTAAATATAAATTATCTTGCAGATATGGAATATTTTTAGTTACCCGCTATGTCAGTGTACCAACTATAAACTTGTTTTCCATAAAATGTTAAAAAAATATATGAAACGAACTTATTTTTACGGTTTAAAATGTGTTGATATTATGGAAATGTAAATATTATTCGTATTTATTTTAATGTTAACCTAACAAAATACGTAAGTAAGAAAAACAACACAGTATTTTGGTATACGAAACCTATAATGCGCGAGTTGGACTTGCATTTGCCCAATTTTTACATTAAAGGATTTCCAAACATGAACATTATTTCTTAAACAATAAAAAATTACAAATATTTTCATTTGATCATTGTTTTGGCCAACAAAATATTAAAACAAACGTTTGTTTTATTGATAACTAGCGACTCACCCTCGTCGTTCGTTCGGTTCGTCCCTAGGTTGCTTCCCAAAACAAAATTAATTTGGTTTTAATTTTTTTTCGTGGGACCCTATTTTTTTTTAAATAAAAGTAGCCTAAGTTACTCCTTATTACATCAGCTGTCAGTGAAAATCCCTTCAAAATCGGTCCAGGCATTCAGAGATTAGCCAAAACAAACAGACAGACAAAAATTGTAAAAAATGTTGGTATATGTACCGTGTATTATTCCGACACTCCAATTTTATTTATCTGTATAGATTTGAACACGAGTAATTTAGTAGCAATTCTACCTAATAAAATCATAGAAGGTCGTATTTGTACGTTCAATTTTTTGGAATTAAAACACATGGGGACATCTGTTGTCGAATATCTAAATAACACATAAATAAATATTTTTAGAATTATTTTAACGAATCAAATAGCGCTATTGATATTTATTTTTTTAAATAAGCTATTTTTAATAGTTTTTGCGATATTTAGTAAGTTACCTTGCTAAAATGTTTATAGATATGAGATGTTTTTCCGCGGTGAATAGTATCCTATATGTTGACCCGAATAACCAGCTATCACCATACCAAATTCCATTTCAATACCTCCAGTGGTTTTTCTGGGTTGCGGTAACACATAGATTCGGCCTCAGTACCGATAATAATGACTACTTCAATCAGATTTTCCAAAAAATATTTAATGTATTCGACTCAGATAGAATTTTATTATATTATGTGTATGACGACTGTGCAGTGTGCGCGTCCTCTTGGTGGCTTTTTCATCTATACAGATACATCTATACTAATATTATAAAGCTAAAGAGTTTGTTTGCTTGTTTGGTTGAACGCGCTAATCTTAGAAACTACTTATCCGATTTAAAAAATTCTTTTTGCATTAGATAGCTCGTTAACTGAGGAAGGCTATAGGCTATATATCATCCCGGAAAAATGTACGGTTCCTGTGGGATATATTTATTTTTGTCTAGGGACGAACCCGAAGCGAAGCGAGGGTGAGTCGCTAGTAGGTAAATAAAATTGAAGTGTCTGTTTGTAATGTCAAAATAACAGCTTTATACTATATGCATATGAAATAATTATATACGATACTTATAAGAAAAATACAATTTTTAAAATTTTTGTCTGTCTGTCTGTTTGTTCCGGCTAATCTCTGAAACGGCTGGACCAATTTTAACAGGAAAAAACTTTACTGACAGATTGCTGATATTATAAGAATTAACTTAGGCTACTTTTATTTTAAAAAAGAATTAAGGTTTCGCTCAAAAAAATAAACGTACCTAGGGACGAACCCGAGCGAAGCGAGGGTAAGTCGCTAGTATTGATATCATAATAACTCCAGATTAGATCACAATGTAATACAAATTATTTTTATTAACATACGACTTCTTTGTTTTTTAAAATGTTCATTGTTATTATTATACTATATTTTTTATATTTCTTATTGCAAAAAATGCGTTTTCCTTCTTACAATTTGCAAAAAAAAGTTACTGGAAATATTTTTCTATGGCCTTGTGTGTGTATAATTACTTATTAACATATAACAAGTTGAGAACAATACAAACGATTAGATATACTATAGTATAGTGTATACTGTAGGTACACTATATAGTATCTGTGTACTGTTGAGAACAAATTATTGTTCGGTTACGTCGTTTCGTGATGAAAACTTTTCCAGCTGCGGCGAAGGTGCACAGTGGGCACACTGGCCAAACTCTCGCCACTAATGCTATTAAATGAGCAGAAAAGTCTCGACAAATTACAAACATTGTAATGATCATATACTTTTCAAAACGTTTCCTTTATAAGAATATATTATTATGTTTACTAATCTCGGATAAAAACGATATTGCAAGGTTATTTAAATATTAGCTATTAATGTTCGCACATGAGCGAACATCGGCGACGCAAAGTGGTGCCGCGAACTATGCACGGGTTCCGCTAGCTCTAACTTGTAGGTGCTCGTAGGCTGCGTCCTGCTCCGTCCTTACTCTACAGTGGTATTATTGTGACAATATGTCTGTAACTTCACTATGAACGACCCCGGTACTTTGGCCTATAGATAATTCCTAGAGTAAAATATCGCCACACGAAATAGAAGTTAAGAATACAAAGATCTGGAGAGTTGAATATTTTTGTTACTTTTTACCCGACTGCGCCAGAAGGAGGGTTATGTTTTTCGAGTGTATGTATGTATGTTTATTTCTTTGGCACGCTCTGTAGCCTAAACGGCTTAATTTTAGCTTGAGAGGTGTCGTTAGATTTGTCTTAATTGTAAGATTAACATGGTCAATTTTGGTTCCATATTGTGTTTAAAAAAATTTTTTTTCCTCAAAACCTATCGAGTGGGGTATCAAAAAAAGGATTTTATAAATGGCTTACAAAAATATGTACAACTTATATTTTAAAAGTAATTTAGAATGAGAAATACTAAATTAAAACAACAACAAAAAATTAGTAAAATAAAAAAAAACCGACAGCGTAGAATGCGAACTTAAAATATTAAAATTGTTTAATTACAAAGAAAAGTCTCCGATTGTATAATACTATGTTCCCTCGTCAACTTGTTTTTATCTTTATAGTTCATTTTTACGCAGTCGGTTCTTTTATTTTTGTAAATAATTTTTTTATTACATTTGTATTGTTTAAGCATACATACACTATAGTGGTTGTTGTTAAATTATATAATTTTTAATGAGCTTTTATGTAACTTGCAATGTTTGCTTGTTCGGGTGAATGTTGCAACTGAATTTTAAAGTAGTATCCTCAACCGATTGAGCTGGAATTTTGCATACACGTTTAGTTTGAATGACAATGCATGGTTAGCTATGTGACGTCATTCGAAATCAACCCCATGATATGGATATCAAATAATAGATAGAAAGATAGATAGATAGATTATAGTCTGGGATAATACATAGGCTACTTTTTATCCCGGAAAATGTACAGTTCCCGTGGGATATGTTTGTTTTTGTTTTTCTAGAGGTGAACCCGAGCGAAGCCAGGGTGAGCCCGCTAGTAGGTACAATATGTTACTTGATCTTGACATAAGTAATTTAAAGAAAAATATAATATGTTTTTTTTATAAAATAGGCAAATCTCGCGACAAGCATTTATATTATATACCTAAACGGTGTAATGTGATAAATTGTTGGGCTTGATTTAATTTAGAGTTTATTTTATTCTTTTGAGAGCATTTAAATAAAATTTTTTACTATTAATTTATTAAAATTGAATATGCATATCACACTATATATCTATTTATATTTAACTGCCTCGGTGGTGTAGTGGCTAGCATGTACGGCTGCACATCCTGAGGTCCTGGGTTCGAGTCCCGGGTCGGGCCAAGTTTAGTTATTGTGTCTTTCTGTATAGTAAGCCTCAGTAACAGCCCGGAGTTGGGAAGTTGGCGGTGTTTCACCCCCGTGCCTCGGAGAGCACGTAAAGCCGTCGGTCCTGCGCCTTAACTCTCACCGGTCGTGTCGAGTAGTCGTCCCACCGGAGTATGAGAGTGACAGGAATAGAGAGTGCACTTGTGTCTGCGCGTACATTTGTGCACTATAATATCTCCTGCGCAGTTGGCTAGTCTCAATGAGATTGGCCGCCGTGGCCGGAAACGGTCAGGAGGACATTATTATTATTATATCTATATTTTCCTACCTATATCTTCTGTCTCGTGGAATCGATTCATCATAATAGAGTCCGACTTAACGCGCTTATTCATGATATGAATAAGTAGATAACTGATATTATTTTACTAAAGATGACTAAATACTTAACATAAGAAATAACATAAGAAGATAAGAAATATGATTAGATAAGAATCTAAATTTAAAATTATGAAGCGAGCAATCGAAATAATTGTTTTTACTTCCGTTACGGTTTAACTGAAGGTTTAGCTGAATTTATAATCTTCATTTTGAGTATATCACATGAAATTAAACAAAGTAGAGTGAGTGGAGTAGGTGCTAGGTACCCCCACGACATAAAGGCGTTATTGTAGTGTTAATTTACCACCCACATCAAATGTACGTAATAAGTTCGTAATACGTTCGTGGCACTTTCCGCTTCATAGTACTCGTATTCTGCGTTGCATTATAATATAATATCGCTAATTTTCTATTAAATACTAACAAGATATTTTTTCGACTGTTCTATCTAAAAAGTCGCTTTTATGATTAACTGCTTATATAATTCATAATAATTATAATTGCTTATAAAAAGTTAATTATTGCATTATTATAATTCAAGTACCTACTCAATAGGGATTTCTTTTACAGCGTGTACTTCGATTATACAGTGACACGACTTGCTCTTCTTGCTCGCCTTCCCTTTGATTTGCTCGCTATGTAGGCATTCGGCCTTCGGGTCGCTAGTTTAATTATATTTGAAACGAAAAGTATATTCCATAGCATTATTGTTACACGCTGTATACAGGTATAGAGATAAAATGAATTGAAAAGTAAAGACGCACTGTTAACACCTAAACTTACGTAATGTGTAACTAACTATTAAATAAATAGTGTATCGGAAATTGTATATGGGTATTGGACCTACGATATCTTGTAATATTTAAATAATTTTTACGTTTAATATAAACTTCAAAATAATAATATAAATAATATATTTATTTAATCAGGTTATGTAAATAGCCACTTTTAGGGATGGAAGTTTTACTTCAAAGTACGGACCTGCACTTGAGGTATCCACTTATATTTCAATATTACTTTTTAAATCAACAGTTGATGAGATAGAGCAGACTCAAGATGTAGGTGAGTGAGTAGGTAGTGACTGTACGAGATGTGTCATACTCATAAATGATCAAACATGAAACATACTGAATTTTTATATAAAATTGAAGTAAAAGTGAATTAAGAGATTTTCGAAAATAATTAATGAAAATTAGAGGATATCTTGAGTATTTTTTGAGAGGTACCTACATATATCTCAAATTTCAGTTGCTTTGTAAGCTTAGCGGCTCTACCCACAGTGTACACATTACTTTGTTTTCACTCCCTTCTAGTACCACTAAGACATACAAACCTTATTTTTGCTGGATGCCGGTAAATAATATTTTTAATCTACATAAGTTATTGTTTTTGTTATGAACGTGTTCTCATTTCTACGTTATATTTCTAAGTAGGGTAGACTTGCATAATTATGTGACTCACATAATTCTGTGATATGATATTTCGAAGATCCTACTGCTTGATAGAAACACAATTCACTTTTTTGAATTAAACCTTGTGATAGCGCAATAAAGCTTCTTTTTTTGTATGAAATTTTGTTACAATCGTGCGTGCGAGGTAGTAACATTGAAGTGAACTGTCATTTCGCGCGGCCATTTTTTCTTTTCGCCGATAACGTACGACTGTGCTATGATCATTAATTCATTTAAATAGTAAACATTGATGTATATTTTGAAATTTGGACAATAAGTTGTAAAAAACATATACTTACTACTACCTTTATTAGTTTCAGCTATTTATGGTTAGTGTTTAAGTAATATCTTATTTACGTTGCTTGAAAATTAACGCTTTTCAAGATTTGAGCGCGAAACATTATCACCGAGTTAACCAAGGTAAATGTGACATTTGTCTAATTCTGAAAGTAAACATTGGTGTTATTGCGAGTAATTAAGTAATTTCAGTTAAAAAAATACATTTATTGAGATAATAAAGCAACGACGGTTTTCAAATATGTTTAAAATTATTATTCAGTTTTTTTTATCACGGAATTAAGTGAGTCGTGTTATTTCAGACACCATGGACGAAAAACAAAACTCGAAAAAAAAGAATAGAAAATATAATGAAGCAACGTTAAAATCAGCCATAGAAAGTGTTTCAGAATCGAAATTTACTTTTAATTATTTACATAATTTCGTAATCATTATATTTTAACGTAGGTACTTGCATAAGTTACATATTCTAACATATTTACATTAAAAAAATCTTTAAGATTGTAAAGAAATGTAAATTAATGTTATTGTAATAATATTACATAAGGTTATTAAACTTGTTTCTAGCTGATTTGTGAAATTATATTTGATTTTATCTAATTGTTAATTTTTAATATTTAATTATGGCTAATTCTGTGACAAAAAATAATTAATACTCACTTAACTCTGATATATCACAATTAGAGTAGTTCTATCACCGAATTTAAGTGATTGTCACAGAATTAACCAAGTCATCGACATTTTAACAAATTCATATTACGCTAAGTTAATTGTTTTAAAATTACGATTTATAATTCTCATAAGGAAAACAAAAGTCTGATTAATGGTCGTACTTAAAATAAAACGTATTGATTAAGATTAACCAGGGTTTTCTTGCGATATTCCGTTTTATCACAGAATTATATGAGTTTACCCTAGGTAAATTTTACTCCACTAGAATGCTTAAATAGTAAGAGTGGTAATAAAACTGATCAAGTGTAAGTGAGATGGACACTGTTCCAACCACAGTTCGTATAAAGTAAGTAAAAAATGTAAACGATTCATAATAAAATGAAACGATACAGTACCCAAAGTACGCGAGTCAGAATCACACTTGTTTGGTTTTTAATAAATGAATTTACGTCACAGTACCTACGTCCTACTTGATATACTCGTAACAAAGTAAGTTTTATTACTTTAATGTAATTTTTTACGGCATTTATGGGATGTGTGAGTACACATTAAGCGTTTATATTAATACTAGTGACTTACACTAAGTTCGCCCGAAAGCGTCCCTAGGTAGGTATGTTTTAAATAGATAAAAAAAGTAATTTTGAGCGACGAGTTCCTAGTACATTGTTTTGATTTATCCCTAAAGGTTTAGTCAGTGTTAGCCATGTAATCGTACGAAAACAGTTGTTGACAAAACACCGTCTAGGTTCAGCCATTTTGTACAAAACGTGTATTTGCAAATTATAACAAACCTTCTTAAACCTAAAATAGACATAATATATATACCATATGTATATTTTAGGAATTATGTATTTTAAACTAGCGGCTCACCCTCGCTTCGCTCGGTTTCAACTCTAGACAAACAAAGACAAATCTATCCCACGGGAACCGTAAATTTTTCCGAGATAAAAAGTAGCCTATTTGTTAATCTGATGTATGAACTATGAACTATATTATTGTAAAGTTTCATTTAAATCCAATCAGTAGTTTTTGTGTACTAAGCTGTATAATTTACTATAGTTTTTTAACTATTCCACGGAAACTGTTTAATTTTCCGGGATAAAAAGTATATTAAATGTTGACTGGGGATATAAGGTGTCTCATGCAATATTTCATTTAAATCGGTCCAACAGTTTCGGAGATTAGTCCGTAAAACAGACAAACAGACAGAGAAACAAAAAAAATTGAAAAAAATCTGGATTTGTTCTATTTCTCTTCTTACATCCCCCTGACTCGGTTTTTGTTTTTTTTTTCTATGTACAGACATTCGACCTCTAAAGTTTTATTATATGTATAGATACCTAAAATACAATTCCAAAAATACCTACCCCATAATAATATCCCAAAATCTCGTTATAAAACTATATAAAGAAAAAGCTTGTATACCCGCCTCAAGAACTGTGCGTCTGTCGTAGACAATTTTTCTCTCTACAGCAGATACATACACCTAATATAAAAGGATGACAAGTAATTAAAAAAGTTATTAGTAATTGAAAAAATTATGATGAACATTTCAAAGTGTTAAATGTTCAAGGTAAAATCTTTAACATATCTCATAACATCACAGAATATTATGTCGGCAATGTCTCTTATACTAACAATAGAATTTATTACCTTTAGTAACGTTTTATTTAGTCTATACATATAATAAATCGATAGAGTCCGAATATACTATAGTTTTTACAATTTTTGTCTGTCTGTCTGGGAATGCATCACGTGAAAACCATTGGACTGATTTTGATGAAATTTGGTATGCTGATAGCTGGTTATCCGGGACAACATATAGTATACTTTTTACTGTGGGAAAATGTTTCATCTCTGAGAAATATATAGGTATACCTAAACGTTAAAACGTAATTAGGGACGAACTCGAGTGAAGCAAGGGTGAGTCGCTAGTGACATATACTTCGGTAAATAGTTACATAATATCTAACCGTGGACAAATGCTTAGAGTAGTCATATAATATTTTTATGTACTCGTACCAAATATATTAAAAATAGTGAGAGGATCGTTAAATAAACTTTACTCTGTTAAAGTATTCAACGGACAACGGTACGGTACATTGGTACATTTTGATTTATAAGATTTAAAGTTCTAATAATCGCATGAAAATACTGTAAGGAGAAAGACAATTTTAACTTTTAGGCTCGATAAAATTAATTTTTACTGCTGAAATGATATGATGGATTTCTCATCAAGGCACCGTCGAATGGTAAAATGCTTTTGCCACTTATTTAAAGATTTAATAGAAATCTTATCCAAATAAAAAAAAAAAAACACGATTTGAATTACTTCGCTCGAAGAGAAAATACTCTAAAAGAGCATTTATTTACTCTGAAAAATTATCATACCTACTCTTTTCCACTTTTATACAAATGTATATACTTTTCATGTAATTCCTTTATCTTTTAATGAAGTAATTTATTACATTTCGAATGCGCTGGTGGATATTTTTAAATATATATTTTTTATTTTATAATACAATAAAATGTTTTGAGCGGCACTCGCCCATAATACATACATGCATAAATATAATATAAAAATGAAAATATCATTTTCTGCTTTTTACATTTTACGTCATATCGTATGGAACAGAAATAACAAACGAAGGTGAATATTTTTTATTGGTATGGTATAAAATATCATTCAAACTGTATACTCAGAAAAAAACTCAACGTACAAATAATCTACGACCCTACTTTCGAGCTCTTGATGGAAAGTAGCGAAATAATCCACTTGCTGCACTGCGTCATCGGATGTCGCCTTCGAGGCATTTTAAGGCAAAGAATAATGGCAAGGGTTATGTTTAGAGTTTCTCTGTTAAATCAGATCAGAAAGAAGAAGTTAGACAAGCAAGATTATACCCACGTAGCCCGTTAACTCTCCATGCCGTAGTGGCAGTCGGTGGGGCACATCGCTTGTAGAACGAAGATTTCTCGAGCGAGGCCGCTTTCGGAAAGAAAACAATGCTTAGGTATACCTATAAGTCTATGGAGGACGTATATGTCCAACAGAGGAAGTCCTTCGGTTGAGACTATAATGAAAACTACGTAAGTAAATAAATCAAAATGACGTGCGAACTCTAAAAAACGAAAATGTAGTTAAAGAACATACGTAATATAAAATTAGTATTTAAATATTTATGGTATGTAAATGAAAACACAAGCAATAATTAGTAATGATAAAACAAAGGGAAGCAAAATACTGTATACAATTATCTTTATTTTCATAATTAAATATAGTTCAATGCTTAAGTATACTTTTCCATTGTGCAATTTTATCTATACTATAATAAAGCAGTAACTTAGCGAAATCTGTACATGAAATATTTTATAAAAACAATGACTGTAACGTATTATGTATACGATATAGACCCCAAAACAATAGTTATTAAATTTTTTGTCTGTTTGTCTGTACGCGTTTCACGCAAAAAGTACTGAACCGATTTTAACAAAATTTTGTATAGTGATAGTTTATCACTCGGGTCAACATTTAGGATACCTTTTACTACAGGTACATATTTCGTTCCCGCGGGAAAACGCAATGACTGGTTCTATCGAGTCGTCCTTAGAAATTTCTATGGCTAACGCTGGCTGACCCTTAAGAGATGCATCAAAACAATGTACTAGAAAATTGTAGGTCTTAAAAAGTTATACAGGGAAGTTCGCAATATTATACGTCTATCAGCTAAGGTACATTCGCAATTACTATTTTTATTCACTACTCGCGACTCACAGACTGACTTATCAACGTTTAGCTCAGTTCAGCAGTAAAACGTAACTAGGGACGAACCCGAGCGAAGCGAGGGTGAGTCGCTAGTTTAAAATAAAATTGTTCTTCGTAGATGGTCCATAAACTTCGTCGTTTAGTCTGTTGCAGTTATTCGTATATTATAATTTCAAACCTTGTCATATTTACTTATTAGATATTCATATGTTAAAGCATTTTCGGTTGGAACCGACTTCGAAAATATCTGATTAGGTGTCTATAGTAAATGAAATCCCCCGTTCAGTTATTTGTTACTTTTTAGTGCCTGGAAGTCTATTTTTTCATTTTTAGTGTAGACGTTTAAGTAGCTATTAATATGTAAGAAGAATGTTTTTTAATAACATAATTGATTAAGCCATTTATGTTAGTATGCTGCCAAATTTTATATGAAGACTAGCATTTCCCGCGGCTCCGCCCGCGTTCAGATGATCAAAAACCAAATTCTTAGGTTTTACACATTAGTATACTCTTACGTATATCACTTTCATTGCGCACAGTATGATTGGTAAATAATGGCAGTGATTGACAATGCCACAAAGGTTCCTCCGTTAATCTCATATTTGATTTAGTAATATTGTACTTTTTTGTATGTTTATTTAATTTTGGGCAATAAACTCTCAACTACGGAATTAATTTTAATCATTTTTACTAATAGACAGCCAGCGCCCTCCCCCCTCACGACCGCCCCGCCCTCGCCTTGCATCGGGCTGAGAACGCGCCCATAGTCCGCGTAAAGTTAAATATGTATATTTTAAAACTATGATATCTCCTAATATATTCATTGAAATCAAATGATGTCAAGGGCAATTTTGTTCAAAATTAAATACTTGTGATGAACAACATATTTATTTGGATAAGGATTAAGATCATGTTTATAAAAACACCTTCGGAAGTAATGCATTAACAGAACAAATTTGATTACCATAAAAAGGGTTATATTGAGTCAACCTTAAAAGATAGACATGCTGTCGCGGACTTTTTTTTAGAACTTTTAAAGGGGAACAATTCCGTCATACACTATTTTTGCGGACCTTTAACCGTTTACGCAGCGCACGCAACGGAAGCTCTCAAAAGGAATCATTTTTTCTCGTTTTTGCAACATTTTTCATTTATGCTCCACTCCTATTGGTCGTAGCTTGATGTTATATAGCCTAAAGCCTTCCTCGATAAATGGACTATCCAACAGAAAAAGAATTTTTCAATTCCAACCAGTAGTTCCTGAGATTAGCGCGTTCAACCAAACAAACAAACAAACAATCAAACAAACAAACTCTTCAGCTTTATAATATTAGTATAGATTAACGAACTACAAAACTTGCTTTTATTAGTAACACTTAAAATCAGTCTTTAAAATACAATTCAAACGTATTGGACTTGTCAAATGAAACCAAATAAGCTCAAACTCTAAGTATTTACAAGTAGTTGTTAAAAAGTTCCACTATCCACCTTCCGGCTTCACTATAAGATAAGCTCGATGATACCAAATAACTGTATTATCATCAGAAATACAAAAATTTACAACGTTTCAAGTCGATGTGACAATTAGAAGTAGGTAAAAAAGAGATCTGTTAACATACTTAAAATTTTACGTTTTTTTCTGATTTTTTCGAAAACGATAAACTTTATTATTTAATTAATAATACAGTTTAAAGTAGCAAAATCGGTCAAGTTACCTTTGAAAAATCGGTGAACATACCTTTTTATCGAAGTTGGTTAAACCTAAATTAAACCACTAAAATCCAATTCTAACGTCTCGGGCTTATCAAGCAAACCAAATCAGCCCAAATTCAAACTATTTACTAGAAGCTGTTGAAGGAATCCACTAACCATCTTCTGGCATCACCTTCAAATCAGCTCCAAGATACCAAATTACTATATTATTATTGGAACTACAAACACTTATAAAGTTTCAAGTTGGAATGTCAATTAGAAGTAGGTATAAAAGTCTAATTAGATCTGTTAACATGCTTCGAATTTCATGGTTTTTCCTGATTTTCTCGATAACGGTATACCTCCTCATACCTCTGGACCTTCCTTAATGCAATACCGTATAAAATAGCAAAATCGGTCAAGCCGTCTCCGAGAAATCGGTGAACATATTAAATAAAAACATATATACATGCGAACATAGAACCTTCTCCTTTTTGAAAGTCGGCTAAAAACGAATAATGTCATACTCTTAACCTAACTCCATATATATTTATTTGCAATATGTATGTATACTAGCTTTTCCTTTTTATTAAACAAAAACAAAATGAGACATCTAAATGACGTCTGGTTAAATTAGCAAAGACCAATCTAACCCAGGTTTCCTCATGTGTTTCCCTTATTGGGTTTTTTACTAAATATTTGTATTTTC
Source organism: Fabriciana adippe (assembly GCA_905404265.1). Classification (NCBI taxonomy): domain Eukaryota; kingdom Metazoa; phylum Arthropoda; class Insecta; order Lepidoptera; family Nymphalidae; genus Fabriciana; species Fabriciana adippe. Next base: position 15,910,754 of record FR989997.1, on the reverse strand, counting down.
ATAGGTAATTTAATATTGGTTCTGTTTGTCCTCTATTTTAACTGCGTTGTATAAATAAACAAGGAAAGAATGCTTGTTTTGTGTCCACGTTTATCCTTTGGTAGTTTTAATGTGACGCTTCTTGGCTCCTGCAATTATATTCTGGCAATTTTTCAAATAAACGACTGTTTCTATTGACAGTAATATTATAAATCGCTAGGGACTAGTCTCAAATTTAGAGGTGAGTTTTCATTCTGTTTTCAATTACCAGAGAAATCTACTGCTTGCAAATCTTAATTTATTTGGAGCCTTATTTTGTGCACTCGTGTTCGAGCTAAATTATGTTATAATTAAGCTCGGCTGTGTTGTTTAGTCAATCTTTATTGTACGTAAGTACTATGTATAGTAGGCGCAGCGCCTAAGTAAATAAAAATTCATTCTCATTTATTTTTACTTCCTATATGAACCACACTTCTTATACAAACAGCTAGTCAGTAATGAAAAATAGAAATGTATTTTCTTATATAAATGTTCGGAACAGATATCTATACTATAATAAAGCAGTAACTTAGCGAAATTTGTACATGAAATATTTTTTAAAAACAATGACTGTAACGTATTATGTATACGATATAGACCCCAAAACAATAGTTATTAATTTTTTTGTCTGTTTGTCTGTTTGTCTTTTTGTCTGTTTGTCTGTTTGTCTGTACGCGTTTCACGCAAAAAGTAATGAACCGATTTCAACGAAATTTTGTGAACTGATAACTTATTACTCGGGTCAACATTTAGGATAACTTTTACTTTTGGAAAATCTTTGTTTCCCGCGGGAAATCGCAATAACTGGTTTAATCGAGTCCTCCTTAGGAACCCTCCGCTGGCTAAACCTAAAGACATACATCAAAACAATGTACTAAAAAATTGTAGATCTTGAAAAGGCCAACAGAAATATCTACAACAGTATATGTCTATCTCTCAAGGTACACTCGCAATACCTATTCTTATCTATACCTATAGCAAAACTAACATAGTTAAATCGATGTGCGCGTTTCACGCAAAAAGTACTGAACCGATTTCAATTAAATTTTGTATAGTGATAGCTTATCACTCGAGTCAACATTTAGGATACCTTTTACAACAGGCACATTTTTCGTTCCCGCGGGAAAACGCAATGACTGGTTCTATCGAGTCGTCTTTAGAAGTTTATATGGCTAACGCTGGCTGAACCTTAAGAGATAAATCAAAACAATGTACCTACTAGAAAATTGTAGGTCTTAAAAAGTTATACAGGGAAGTTCGCAATATTATATGTCTATCACCTAAGGTACACTCGCAATTACTATTTTTATTCACTACTCGCGACTCACAAGCTGACTTATCAACGTTTAGCCCAGTTCAGCAGAGAAACGTAACTAGGGACGAACCCGAGCGAAGCGAGGGTGAGTCGCTAGTCAAGAATAAAGAGACTAAGTATGTAGTCTCTCCAGGATAATTTCTAAGAAATCCGTGCAAATTTCCGAGAATTCAATTGTTATGGTTCACGCCGGCGTGTACGCGGTCCTCGAGGGGGGCTAATCTATCGTTTAGGTACGCTGTTATATGTAAGTGCGATGCATTGACGGTTAATTGCACCATGTTACTTCACAGTTACAAAAAAATGGTCAGAGAAAGCTCATCAGCTAATTCAAAGTATTCAAGATGGTGCCCCATAACATTTGAACTAATAAATTCAATAGAATCGACTTAGAAATACCATTGACTTAATTTCTTTAAAATATTCTAAGTTATGGTATATGCTGTTGAAAATTTTACATGTATGTAGGTACTTTGTACAACATTTATAAGATGAGGGGAATAAAACACAAGAATAACCAATACTTAATTGCAATGAAAATTTAAGACAACTAAAAAAGTCATAATTTCAGCAAACATACTCATTTTATAATATTTTGTAAGATTCGAAGTATGCATAATGCACGTGATATTAGCGGTAACATAGATCAGATAACATAGTTATTAGAAACTAGCTGTGCTCGGCGGTTTCACCCGCGTTTTTGTTTGATTACAAACATCAGTTTTACGATAAAGTAGGAAAATCTGTTCGATTTGTTGACATTTATGATTACTGCTCCGCTCCCTTGTGTAGTAGCATGATGATATTATATACTAACCTTTCTTAATAAACGGGCTATCTAACGCAAAAAGAATGTTTCAAATCGGATTTGTATTTCCTGAGATTAGCGTGTTCAAACAAACAAACTTTGTATCTTTATTATTTTATGTACTCGTATAGATTTGCTCCGATACTAAATTATATTAATGAATGATTAATGGCCGTTATTGATAATAACTGGCGCAATATTTCTGATTGTGCATGACATACAGTACCTACTACTTTTTACGTACAGTTAAGAAAATAGTCTGTACAAGTAATATATTCAAAATTATATGATAATTCAAATGATCGAGTCCATTACAAATTCATAAGACTATCGGCCAGGCATACAACGTCGTGGCCTAGTCGTACGGGAGCACGTACCTACCTACTGGACGCGGCAGCAGGCGGCGAGGCGGCGAGGCAGCGCGTCGGTACACTGTTAATTGACACACAAAGCCGCTATTGTGGCCGTCGCCAACCCGCGCTCCTGCTCCACTTTTCTCTCTCACATAAAGGGAAGGCGGCCAGCGGCTGGAAGCTACATGTTACGCGTTGCCTAATGCCTAATGTCAGTGAGCTATCTGTATTTACATCTACTGCGACGTATGTTACGCCTGATTGGCTCACTTGCAAATTATGATACGCAATTACGCGTATCGATTAATTAATCGATAGGTCGTGTCATACGGTTCCTCGTCGCAGATATCTCGCGAAGGTCGAATCGGTCAGCGATCGCAAAGCTTCCTAAGCAAAAAGATAGTATAACGAGAATCTCTCGCGTTTCGGTCTAGAAAGTGATGCGGAAGGCGAGTCCGACGAGTGAGTGCGATCGACCTTGATCGTCCTTGGTGGGTGATAAGACGCTCAGGGTCTCATGGAAACGTGGGATGGGTCGCGACCCCGCTATCGCGCCCTTTTAACCGCAAGGCGCTCGGCCGCAGCTTCACTTCACGCGTACTCTTCCTTGCGAGCGGCACGTCTTGTGTCGCCCCCGCCGTGCTCCGTCATACCTCGCCACACTCGCAATCACACCACGACACATCGTATACTGCCGTCAGCTTCACGACTCCCAGAACGCGGTGAGCGGACTCGGCTTGCGCTGCCTTTCATGTTGTTCCCTAATTATAATTATAACACGAAATTGTAATCGAATAACTGACGGTCCTGTTTCATTGCAGATATTTTGTACGGTGATAGAAATAATAAAGAAGCGAGATGCCGGGCGCGGTGACGAACGGGAGTCGAGCGGGGGAGGCAGACGACATCGTGCTGACCGGCCTGTCGGGCCGCCTGCCCGAGTCCAACAATATAGAGGAGTTCGCTCAGCAGCTCTTCGATGGCGTCGATCTCGTCACAGCTGATGACCGTCGCTGGACACCCGGTAAGTACTTTTTATTTTATATGTGTTTATTTATTACTAGTGACTTACGTCCATCGGTACTTTTTAAATAAATAAAAATAGACATTGCGAGTGTACATTTGGAGATAGACATATGCTATTGCGGACTTCTCTATAGGTCTTTTTTAAGACCTATAATTTTCTAGTACATTGTTTTAATGTATCTCTTTAAGGTTTAGCCAGCGTTAGCCATGTAAATTTCTAAGAACGTCTTCATAGGATCACTTATTGTGTTTTTCCGTGGGAATGAAAGATTTTCCTGTAGTAAAAGGTGTCTTAAATGTCAAACCGAGAAATAATTTATTACTTCTAAAAATTTAGCTAAAAACTGTTCAGTAGTTTTTGCGTGAAAACAGATAGGTATAGTAAAAACAAAACAGAAAAAAAAACAATAACTATGTTTTGAGGCCATATTTTATGTACAGATAATATTTCATGTACAGATTTCGCTTTGTTACTATTTTATTACATGTATATATGTATACATTAATATAATTTATTTAGATAATTACAATAATAATGACATCTAAGGCTAATAATGATATCGTGAGTCGTCGTGATGCTTATTTACACCGCTCTGATAAATACTGCCTCAATGCGGCGGCATCATACTATTTAGTGAACGAACTAAAATGAACATAATAGTCGATGTTGACGGCGATCTCGTGTATTGTAGTGTAATTCAGCCCGGAGCTGTCGACGACTCGCCAATGTTCTCTGCACAGTAAGGGCTTCTCTTATTCAATTTAATTTCGTCTTCGTTTAGATGATTCCAGTGTTTATGTCGGTGTGTAATCAAATAATCGATTCGATTCGTGATCAAATAAAATTATTCAAAAATAAAATTTACATGACCTGAAAAGGTTATCATTGCACATTAAATAAATGAAATTATATGTTCACGAGATCACATTCATGGGAACATGTGGTACGTTCGTGAAAACTAAAGGTAGTGAATATAGGCTATATTATAAATATTATAAAATTTATTTTAGCTCTGCAGATAAATAAACAAGGAAGCAAGCACGGTATAATACCTATATGGTGCGGGAAGGAGCACGTCATCGACAATTTAGATTTACCCGTCGGTCTATCCTTATCTTATTATTTTCCTTAAAAGTACCACAAGAAAAACAATAATATTACATAATTGTCCTAATTAATCATCAAGTAATAAACGTAAACAACAATCCGCAAAAACAACGCTGCATCGAGCCGCGCGGGCGCATCCATTTCATTGTCTAATGTCTACCCCATTCGACTTGCATTGTAGGGTTGAAATATGATTATACGAGCAGCGTGTTTGTAGAGTTTATTTACGGTAAAACGAGCAAACCTTCAACTTGATGTAATCGTAGTACAAATATAGAATTAAGAGTAAAATATTTAGCGATCTACAATTCTTGTAGATTCTTGTATGATGTTCTTAGTATTTCTATCATAATATTTTTTTTTACTAAATTAATAAAGCGTTATAAAACACTTTTTAAGTAAAAGTCTTGAAACATACGGACAGGTGGATAGACTTGATGAAATTATAAGAGTTGCGTTTTTGCCGTTGGCTGCTTTATAAAAAATAGCTAAATATCAGTCGGTTCCAAGGATCTTATTTTACTGGTAAGCCGTAAGTACCTACTTGCCTACTGAAAACGTAACATAAAAACAATAAGTGTAACCTGGTTTTACTTTTACGAACCCGACTCGAACTTGACCTTAATTTTAATTTTCGTCTGCGTTTTAATTCTGTCAGTCTGTTTGCTAGTTCTGACGTTTGCTTAGTTTCAAGTAAGTCTAGTATCGAATAGACAGACAGTGTTCGAGTGACGACTTACGTGTACATTGTAGTTACTACTGCTTCGTAGTTCGTACATCTAAGTAAAAGCGACGATGGCGATGTAATTGCACGATGTGTAGTGTTACATAGTATGTGAACGCGAGGTTTGTTTACTTTTTAATGCAGCTATCGATCTTCCTCGCGCGCACTTGACTTAGTCACCTCCACGCGACGTGCACTTGTCACCTATCTATTCTATTGCGTACCTAACGACAAAAAATATTTATGTATTACTTTTTAGTGTTATATAGATATGTATTTATTTCTTAACTTTTGATTTTATTTGTACCAGAAAAGCCAAAATTGGACAAAAAATCCAGTGTAATTAAAAGTAACACTTTAATAAGCGTCATGTGGTGTAAATATTAATTTTCAGATAAAGCCAGGCGCTATCCGCCTACTATTATACATATGTATATCCGCACATTTAGGTTTTATCATAATTTATAATGTTATGATTATTATGTAATTGTATCCATTCTTGAAATACTAATATGTTCTGACATCATTGCGTTCTTACGTTACGCTGTTCTGATAAGATATTCAATCTTAAAGAACCCATAAATATTATAAATGCGAAAGTTTGGATGGATGTTTGTTACTCAATCACGCCAGAACGGCTGAACGGATCTGGATTGAGTTTGGCATAGAGATAGACTGTAGTCTAGAATTGCACATAGGTTACTTACCTCGGAAAAATGTACAGTTCCTGTGGGATAGATTTGCTTTTGTGTAGGGACGAACCCGAAGCGAAGCGAGGCTGAGCCGCTAGTATAAAATAAAAATTAGGTTACTACAAGAATTCTATATTTTCGTAAAGTTATTCTTATTTGTTGAGCGTTGTAAAATATTTTGTCGGTGTGTCACAGGGCTGCACGGCTTGCCAGAACGCAATGGCAAACTCAAAGATCTGGCACACTTCGACGCCACCTTCTTCGGTGTCCACGCTAAGCAGGCGCACCTCATGGACCCGCAGCTGCGCCTGCTACTGGAGCTCACACATGAGACCATCGTGGACGCCGGCCTCAATCCCGCCGAGCTGCGCGGCTCGCGCACCGGCGTGTACGTGGGCGTGTCCAACTCCGAGACCGAGGAGTTGTGGACGGCGGACCCCGACAAGATCAACGGCTATGCGCTCACGGGCTGCTGTCGCGCCATGTTCCCCAATCGCATCTCATACACGTTCGACCTGAAAGGGCCCTCGTACGCCATCGACACGGCCTGCTCGAGTTCCATGTTCGCACTAACGCAGGCCGTCAACGCCATGCGCACCGGGCAGTGCGACGCGGCCGTGGTGGCCGGTACCAACCTGTGCCTGAAGCCGGCCAATTCGTTGAACTTCCACCGCTTGAGCATGCTGTCCCCCGAGGGGCGCTGCGCGGCGTTCGACGCGAGCGGGCGCGGCTACGTGCGCTCGGAGGCGGCCGTGGCCGTACTGCTGCAGCGCCGCGGCGCCGCCCGCCGCGTGTACGCCACGGTGCGGGGCGCGCGCATGAACACCGACGGCGCCAAGGTACAGGGCATCACCTTCCCGGCCGGCGAGGTGCAGCGCCAGCTCGCCGAGGAGACCTTCGCCGAGGCGGGGCTGCGTCCGCAGGACGTCGTCTACGTGGAAGCTCACGGAACAGGCACTAAGGTAAATTATTATTTATGAAAATCTGATAAAGTTTTAAATAAAACTATTTGAAACACAAAAATCAAAATAAATCCGCGAAAACATCAGAAAAGATAGTTTTATTTACAATATCAAATATTCGCGTAAACCTAAAAAATTATAATCTGATGAACGTAAACTTTTTTTTTAAATTCAAACAGTAATTTTTGTCATTTGAAATGTTTGAGCTCCGCAAAGGTGATGATGTGCTCTGGCATCTAACATTATGGAGGCTTAAAAATGTCAATGATTCTAGGTGGGCGACCCTCAAGAGGTGAATGCGATTGCCGATTTCTTTTGCAAAGATCGCAAGACACCACTGCTACTGGGCTCGGTGAAGTCCAATATGGGGCACTCGGAGCCCGCGTCCGGCCTCTGCTCAATCGCTAAGGTGGTGGTGGCCATGGAACGCGGCAGCATCCCCGCCAACCTGCACTACAAAGAACCTAACAAAGACATACCGGCGCTCAGCGACGGTCGCATTAAGGTAAACACTGTCCATGTTCTATAAGTGTTTCTTATGTGTTTATTAATGTTAAAATGTGAGGCTAAAACCGGTTCGGTGCGGTGGCAGGTGGTGGACCGCAATACGCCGTGGGACGGCGGGCTGGTGGCGGTGAACTCGTTCGGGTTCGGCGGCGCCAACGCGCACGTCATCTTAGAGTCGGAGAAAGGCGCGCGGCCGCCACCCGCCTCCTACGCCGTGCCACGCCTCGTGCTGGCCTCGGGCCGCACGGAGGAGGCGGCGCGCGAGCTGCTCGCGCTGGCGGCCGAGCACGCGCGCGACGCCGAGCTGCACGCGCTGCTCGACGCCGTGCACGCGCACAACATCCCCGGGCACGGCTTCCGTGGCTTCCGCCTGCTCGACGATACACCCATTGAGGAAATTATGGTCAGTACTCGAAAACCTCATAATATTATCATTATTTACAAGTAATAGGAAACCTAAATGATACCTAAATGATACCTAAATGAACAGCTACTGTTTATTTTAAGCCTCGGTGCGTATTTTGTAGCAATCATGTCGTAGAAATTTGTTTTTAAAAAACGATTGTCGTACAGGAAGTAGAAAGCGGCGAGCCGCGGCCCGTGTGGTTCGTGTTTTCGGGCATGGGGTCGCAGTGGGCGGGCATGGCGCGCGCGCTGCTGCGCCTGCCGCTGTTCGCGGCCAGCGTGCAGCGCTCGGCCGCGGCGCTGAAGCCGCACGGCATCGACCTGTTGCACGTGTTGTCGGACGCGCCCGACGCCGCCTTCGACGACGTGATCGCGTCCTTCGTGTCCATCGCGGCCGTGCAGGTGGCGCTGGTGGACGTGCTGCGCGCGGTGGGCGTGCGCCCCGACGGCATCGTGGGCCACTCCGTGGGCGAGATCGGCTGCGCATACGCGGACGAGACGTTGACGGCGGAGCAGGCCGTGCTGGCGGCGTACTGGCGCGGGCGCAGCATCGTGGACGCCAAGCTGGGCCCCGGCGCCATGGCGGCCGTGGGGCTCTCCTGGGAGCAGTGCGTGGAGCGCTGCCCGCCCGACGTCGTGCCCGCCTGCCACAACGCCGCCGACAGCGTCACGGTGAGACTCCGCACTAAGCTATTACATGACACTTCTACCTTATCATAACGATCAATTTTAATAAACGGTACACAAAAATGGCCTTCAAAGAGTACAGTATAATAAAATAAAAGTAATAAAATGTAATATACTTAAATACATTACATACGAAATCCTATGTGACCTAAATGAATTACAATATTTATTGAATTCATCGAATAGTTCAACTAACCAATTGTGTGTGTGTGCGTGTGTGGTCGCAGATATCGGGTCCGGTGGAGTCCATCGAGAAGTTTGTGGCGACGCTGGCGGCGGAGGGCGTGTTCGCGCGGCGCGTGAACAGCTCGGGCGTGGCTTTCCACAGCAAGTACATCGCGGCCGCCGCGCCGCTGCTGCGCCGCTCGCTCGAGCGCGTCATCCCCAACCCCAAGCCGCGCTCCCAGCGCTGGATCTCCTCCTCGCTGCCCAAGGACCAGTGGAACTCCGACCTCGGTAATTATGTCTTTTTCGTGGTATCAATAATAATAGTTATTCTTAAAACTAGGAATGCAAATGTTCGATTGTGTAAAACCGCAAATCTTAGGTTTTTTTATCAATTGGATTGAAATTATGACAAAAGTGAAAAAAAAGTAAAAGAAGGGAGAAAGGTTTAAATTATGCGATTCAATGCAGTGACTCGCCGCAGCGCATCAAATAATCTTATAACTCTAGAGAAAGCTAGTAGTGATTAAAAATTGACCGTAGTCATCTATTTTGAATCGAAGCGTGATTTTGAATAATTTACGATAGAAAGTTGATAAAGTATATATGTATAAATTGCAGCTAAAATGAGCGACGCGGCGTACCACGTGAACAACCTGCTGTCGCCGGTACGGTTCGCGGACGCCGTGAAGGAGATCCCCGAGCGCGCCGTGCTGGTGGAGGTGGCGCCGCACGCGCTGCTGCAGGCCGTGCTGAAGCGCGCGCGGCCGGGCGCGGCGCACGTGCCGCTGGTGCGGCGCGACGCGCGCGACGCCGGCGCGCACCTGCTGGCGGCGCTGGGCCGCCTGTACGCGGCCGGCGCGCAGCCGCGGCCCGCCGCGCTGTACCCCGCGCCGCGCTGGCCCGTGTCGCGCGGCACGCCGGCGCTGGCGGCGCGCGTGCGCTGGGACCACTCCGTCGAGTGGAGCGTGGCGCACTACGGCGCCGCGCGCTCCGGCGAGAACGTCATCGAGTACGACCTCTCCAAGAACGACGACTCCTTCATCGCGGGACACAACATCGACGGCAGGATACTCTTCCCCGCCACCGGATACCTCGTGAGTATTCGAGGACTTTATGCGATGAACGATTTTATTATGAATATTTGATTCGATAGCTATGTATGGTATTCGTCGATCGACTCGTCTAAAATAACTCTTCGTTCTGTAGACGCTCGTCTGGAGGACGATGGCGAAACTGCATAACAAAAAACCGGAAGAGACCCCGGTGATACTAGAGAACGTGCAGTTCAAGCGCGCCACCATCGTGTCGCGCGACGTGCCGGTGCGCTTCCTCATCAACGTGCTGGAGGGCGCGGGCGAGTTCGAGGTGTGCGAGGGCGGCGCCGTGGCCGTGACGGGCTCCGTGCGGCTGGCCGCCGACCCCGCGACCGAGCGCCTGCCGCCCGACGCCGCGCCCGCCGCCGCCGAGCCCGACCTGCTGCCGCTGACCACCGACGACATCTACAAGGTACCTTCCCCATCATCTGTATCTATATTTATAACTATACATTTCAAATTAATTAAATTATATGCAAAATCAAATTAAAAATAAACATAATTCACTTTATAATTAACTTAGCGCTAGATAAACGCTTATCATGAAATATACTTTAATCCATTTTATCCTAGGAATTGCGCTTACGCGGCTACAACTACGGGGGCATATTCCGCGGCATCCGCACGTCGGACCCGCGCGGCACCGCCGGCACACTCGCCTGGGACGACAACTGGATCTCGTTCATGGACACCATGCTGCAGTTCGGCATCATCGGCGTGGACACGCGCGAGCTGTACCTGCCCACGCGGCTGCAGCGCGCGCTCATCGACCCGGCGGCGCAGGCGGCGGCGCTGGCGGCGGCGGCGGGCGGCGCGCTGCCGGTGCGCATGCGCCGCGACGTGGACGTCATCAGCGCCGGCGGCGTGGAGTTCCGCGGCGTCAAGACCAGCCTGGCGCCGCGCCGCGCGCACGCGCAGGCCGCGCCCAAGCTCGAGAAGTACGTGTTCCTGCCGTACGACAACGCGGCGGTGGGCACGGAGGACACGTCGCGCTCCAAGCGGGACGCGCTGGCCGTGAGCCTGCAGCTGGTGCTGGAGAACGTGGGCGCGCTGCGGCTCAAGGTGGTGGAGGCGGCGCTGGAGCGCGCGCCCGAGGCCGCGCTGGCGCCGCTGGCGCTGGCCGTGCTGGAGGGCGAGCCGCTGGTGCGCGTGGAGGCGTCGCTGGCGGCCGGCGCCAACCCCGCGCCCTACAACGCCGTCATGCAGCCGCATGGGATTAAGGTCGGTTCTTTCTGTCAATGTCGCAATAGATAATATATCATTCGCTTATTTTAAAGTCCTAACAAAATTAAAGAAACCCATTTTCTATAAATTAGTCTGTACTAAAATGTTTGAAACATTCTTCAAATTAGCTTTCTAATGTTTCATTTATTATTTATGGGAAAATACATAGAGATGATGTTTTAGTATGTAAAAACTCATTATTTCATGGCTCACTTAACAATAACCAGCAAAATTGCGGTTTAAGAGCGTATTACCTTCGTTTTCCTTTTTTTTTCATCTAGTAGTAGTAATCTTATTAATTTTAAATAAATATCAATTCAAAACATACATATGACGAGATGGAGTGTTTATGCTGCAAGTACGTGAAGCACATCAGTCTAGTATCTTCAGTACTTTTCATTAGTTTTGAAAAAAGTATCGGTGATCACAGGTGACAAACAAAGACGCCCGCAGCGGCGCGCCCGACTCGGACTGCCACCTGGTGCTGGCGGCGCACGTGCTGTCGCGGCACGGCGCGGCCGTGCTGGCGCAACTGGCGGCCGCGCTGGGCGACGCCGGCATGCTGCTGCTGGAGGAGCCGCACGGCACGCTGGACGAGCGCGGCGCGCGCCAGGCCGCCGCCGCCGCCGGCCTGGAGCCCGTGTCGCGCCAGGTCGCGGCCAGCTGCGAGTACGTGCTGCTGCGCCGCCGCGCCGAGCTGCCGCCCGCGCGCGTCGTGGTCGAGGTCACCGAGGACGGCGCCTACGCGTGGGTGGACGCGCTGCGCGACGCGCTGCAGCGCGCCGAGGGCGAGCCGCTGCGCGTGTACGCGTGGTCGCGCTCCGCCAGCGCCGGCGTGCTGGGGCTGGGCACGTGCCTGCGCGGCGAGGCGGGCGGCCGCGCGCTGCGCGTGTTCTTCCTGCCGGGCGCGCGCGAGCCCTTCGCGCCCGACGCGCCCGCTTACGCGGCGCAGGTGGCCAAGGACCTCGCCGTCAACGTGCTCCGCTCGGGCGTATGGGGCTCTTACAGGCACCTACCGCTCTCCGACACCGGCGATGCTCAACTACAGGTAACCGCGTCGTCTCACCGAACACTGCTCGTTTGTATGACTTCTCGCGACTATCCCGGGGACTGACGCCTACGGTGTGCGCAGGTGGAGCACGCGTACGTGAACACGCTGACGCGCGGCGACCTGTCGTCGCTGCGCTGGATCGAGAGCGACCTGCGGTTCGCGCAGGCGCGGCCGACGCCGCCGCGCGCCGAGCTGTGCCGTGTGTACTACGCGCCGCTCAACTTCAGAGACATCATGCTGGCCACCGGCAAGCTGCCGCCCGACGCGCTGCCCGGGGACCTCGCCGGACAGGTGCGATAATTCGACTCTACTACTGCAATATTTCTCGATATTATGTACATTAACAGTTTGTATAGCACATTATCGTATGTTTTATATTTTAGGAATGTATTTTGGGCTTGGAGTTCAGCGGTCGGTCCAAGGACGGCAAACGCGTGATGGGTATGGTGGCGGCCAAGGGGCTCGCCACCACGGTGATGGCCGATAAGGGCTTCCTGTGGGAGGTGCCGGCGGCGTGGAGCCTGGAGGAGGCGGCCACGGTGCCGGTGGCGTACGCCACGGCGTACTACGCGCTGGCGGTGCGCGGGCGCATGCGGCGCGGCGAGAGCGTGCTGGTGCACGCGGGCACGGGCGGCGTGGGGCAGGCCGCCATCGCCATCGCGCTGCACGCCGGCTGCACCGTGTACACCACCGTGGGCACGCCCGACAAGCGCGCCTTCCTGCGCGCGCGCTTCCCCGCGCTGCCCGACGAGAACATCGGCAACTCGCGCGACACGTCCTTCGAGCAGCTGGTGCAGCGCCGCACGCGCGGCCGCGGCGTGGACCTCGTGCTCAACTCGCTGGCCGGCGACAAGCTGCTGGCCTCCGTGCGCTGCCTCGCCAACGGCGGCCGCTTCCTCGAGATCGGCAAGCTCGACCTCTCCAACAACACCGCACTGGGCATGGCCATCTTCCTGAAGAACACCACATTCCACGGCATCCTGCTGGACGCGTTGTTCGACGCGGGCGGCGATAACGAGGAGAAGGCGGCCGTGGTGCGTTGCGTCACCGATGGCATCGCCAGCGGCGCCGTGCGCCCGCTGCCCTCCACCGTCTACACCGACCAGCAGCTCGAGCAGGCCTTCAGGTATTTCGCACTTCTTTGAGGAAACATATTTGTAAAACCGTGATAAAATGATAATTTATATAAAAGAATCTGAAACATTTTGTATGGTTTAGCAGTGTAAGTTTATTCGAATTTAATGATAATTACACCATTGCATCAAAAATCTAAAATAAAACATATATAAAAACTAATGTATAACTGGTATGTCCCTGCACAGGTTCATGGCGACGGGCAAGCACATCGGCAAGGTGTTGCTGCGCGTGCGCGAGGAGGAGGCGGGCGGCGCGCGCCCCGCCACCAAGCTGGTGTCCGCCATCCCGCGCACATACCTGCACCCCGCCAAGTCCTACGTGCTAGTCGGTAAGTCCCCCTCTTCCCCTCACGTCAGGCTTAAGCTACAGTTGTTAAAGGACTACATTTACTTTCATAAAGTATGCAAATAATGCAATGTTCAGGTATTTCTTCAGCAGGCAAAATAAGACACTTCACACACTTCAATCTATACATATTATAAAATTCTAACTAAGCCGAATCTGTACATTAAATATTTTTTGGAAAATCTTATTGAAATAGACATTATTATCGATACAGAGGCCGAATCTATAGTTTTTAGAATTTTTGTCTGTCTGTCTGTCTGTCTGTCTGTTACCGCATCACAGAAAAACCACTGGAGGGATTTTGATAAAATTTGGTATGATTATAGCTGGTTATCCGGGTCAACATATAGGATACTTTTTACCGCGGGAAAATATCTAATTTCTGAGAAAAAACACAAAAACTGGTTGGAATAAAACCACGATGATACTATTTACAAATAGTTTAGCAAGGTAATTTACTAAATATGGTAAAAACTATTAAAAATAGCTTATCTTGAAAATCAAATTATCAATAGCGCTATTTTATTCATTAAAATAGTTATTTTAATTAATATTTATTTATGTGTATTTAGATACTCGACAATAGATGTCGCCATGTGTTTTTAAAATACGTAGTTTTAATTCCAAAAAAATGAATGTATGAATGTATGTAGAATTACCTACTACTAAATTACCCGCGGCCCCGCCCGTGTTGAAATTATCAATAAAGCAAACTTTTGATTTTATAAATGAGTAACTATACACATAATAAAATTGTAACTAAGCCGAATCCGTACATTCAATATTTTTCGAAAAATGGTATTGAAATATTCATTATTAGCGATTTAGAGGCCGAATCTATAGTTTTTAGAATTTTTGTCTGTCTGTCCGTATGTAACTGCATCACAGCAAAACCAATGGAGGGATTTAGATGAAATTTGGTATGGTGATAGCAGGTTATCCGGATCAATGCATAGGATACTTATTACAGCAGGAAAATATCTCATTTCTGAGAAAAAATACAAAAACTGGTTAAAATAAAAGCAAGATGATACTATTAACATTTTAGCAAGGTAACTTGATGTTAAAAGGATGTTAAAACTATTAAAAAAATCTTATCTTAAAAGAAATATCAATAGCGCTATTTTATTCATTAAAATAATTATTTTGATGAAAATGTATTTATGTGTTATTTAGATATTTGACAATAGATGTCGCCATGTGTTTTTAAAATACGTAGTTTTAATCCAAAAAAAAAATGTACAAATATGACCTTTCTATGACTTTATTAGAATTACTAGGTACTAAATTACCCGCGGCCCAGCCAGTACTCAAATTATCAATGAAACAAACTTTTTGGCTTTATAATTTAGTAACATATAAGTAATATTTTGTTGGTCGAAACAATTTTCAAATTAAAATATTTGTAAATTTTTATTGTTTCGTAAATAATGTTAATACATATATATATTTTTTTTATCTTTTAATGCAAAATTAGGCAAATGCAAATCCAACTCGCGCATTATAGGTTTCGTATAGCAAAATTCTGTGTTGTTTTCCTTACTTACGTGTTTTGTTAGGTTAACACTATAATAAATACGAATAATATTTACGTTTCCGCAATATCGACTCATTTTATCAACCGTAAAAATAAGTGGAAAACAAGTTAATGGCTATTAAACTGACAAAGCGGGTCACTAAAAATATTCCATATCTCAAAAACATTGCAAAATTATTTTAGGAACTGTTATACCTAAACTTTTTCAGTTTTTTTTGACACCATTTCTTGGAAGGTAAAGGCTTAAAGGACATAATAAAATTCTTACGACTTTAATCATATTAGCCGAGGCATATGAAATAATAAAAAGCATTTGCTTAGAATTATTTACTTATTACACTTTCTTTTGAAAATCGATTTGGAAAATATTACTAACTAGCGCTAACCAATCCCTGTTTCGCGACAAATTAACATTAAGAAAAGTTACCATTGTGTAATTGAAATAATCAGCTAAATATTAAATTAATCAATAGCTATCTATTAGTAAAAAATAATTCAAATTAATTCCGTAGTTTGAAAGTTTATCGCCCAAAACTAAACAAACAAACAAAACAGAAGTATAGACATACATAAATGTTATTGCTAAAACAAAAAGTGCAATATGACTAAATATGAGATTAACGGAGGAACCTTTGTGGCATTGTCAATCACTGCCATTATTTACCAATCATGCGGTGCGCAATGAAAGTGGTATAGGTATGTAAGAGTATACTAATGTGTAAAGCCTAAGAATTTGGTTTTTGATAATCTGAACGCGGGCGGAGCCGCGGGAAATGCTAGTATATTATAATTTTCAATTATGTCCCCTTAGTTTAAATGAGATTTGAAGGGATTTTGTTAGACTCCCTGTTATATTGATTATGATTATATTTCAAGGTATTTATTTAAACATTTATTTTGTTTAAAGTGTATGTTTACATACACTATATTCGATTTTCTATAAATATTATAACGTTTACAGACGTTTATTAACAAAATTTGCGTTTCAAAATGATGTAATATAATACTGTGCAGGTGGTCTGGGCGGGTTCGGTCTCGAGCTGGGCCAATGGCTGGTGGTGCGCGGCGCCACGTGCCTGGTGTTCAACTCGCGCAGCGGCGTGCGCACCGGCTACCAGTCCTGGTGCATCCGCAGGTGGGTGCCGTTTATATTTTATATTGTCCTCACTTACCCTTAACTGAAATGAAAATTTTACTATAGGAAAAAAAAGAGTAAATTTTTTTATAGAATAAAGATTTCTGCCTTAACATCACATCATTAACTTGTAGTTCAAATGATACCATGCATTATGATGAAAGTGGGGCGCAGAGGGTTGATGTGAGGGTTGTGTGTCAGATGGCGCGAGAAGGGCGTGAAGGTGGCGGTGTCGACGGCGGACGCGAGCACGGCGGCGGGCGCGCGCACGCTGCTGCGCGAGGCGGCCGCGCTGGCGCCCGTGGGCGGCGTGTTCAACCTGGCCGCCGTGCTGCGCGACGCCTTCCTCGAGAACCTCACGCCCGACGACTTCCGCGCCGTGGCGCGCCCCAAGGTGGACGCCACCAAGGCGCTGGACGCCGCCTCGCGCGACCTCGCGCCCGACCTCGACTACTTCGTGGTGTTCTCCTCCGTGTCCTGCGGCCGCGGCAACCCCGGCCAGAGCAACTACGGGCTCGCCAACTCCGCCATGGAGCGCATAGTGGAGCAGCGCCAGGCCGACGGGTTGCCGGGGCTGGCCGTGCAGTGGGGCGCCATCGGCGAGGTGGGGCTGATCGTAGAGACCATGGGCGGCGACGAGGCCGTGGTGGGCGGCACGGTGCCGCAGCGCATCGCGTCCTGCATGGAGGCGCTGGGCGCGCTGCTGGCGAGGCCGCACGCCGTGGCCGCCTCCATGGTGCTGGCCGACAAGCGCAAGTCCGCCGCCGCGCCGCAGCAGGACCTCGTGCACGCCGTCGCCAACATCCTCGGTACGCGACCACATACATATACACTTTCTTTATAGGATTAAATTATTTGAAACATATAGTTATTTTTTCAACAGTTTGTTTGAAAAATAATCATTATCGTTAACTTTCTGTAGGTATCAAGGATCCCAGCAAAGTATCGGATTCGGCGAACTTAGCCGAGCTGGGCATGGACTCGCTCATGGGAGCTGAAATCAAGCAGACTTTGGAGCGCGGCTACGATGTTGTTCTGGGAGTTCAAGAAATACGTGGACTGACCTTCGCGAAATTACGCGCGCTGGGCGGCGAGGGCGAGGGCGCGGCGGAGGCGGCGGCCGGCGCGGGCGGGCCCGAGGCCAAGGCCGACGAGGTGGTGCAGTTCGCCGCGCTCGGGGAGCTCATGCCCAAGCAAGTGGTGGTGAAGCTGCCGAGCGCGGCGCCGGCGGAGGACGTGGCGCCCGTGTTCATGGTGCACCCCATCGAGGGCGTGGTGGACCTGCTGCGCGGGCTGGCGGCCGGCGTGCGCGCGCCCGTGTACGGCCTGCAGTGCACGGCCGCGGCGCCGCTCAGCGACATGGCGGCGCTGGCGCGCTTCTACGTCACGCACATGCGCGCGCTGCAGCCGCGCCCGCCCTACACGCTGCTCGGGTACTCCTTCGGCGCCGGCGTCGCCTTCGAGATGGCGCTGCAGCTCGAGCAGGCCGGCTGCGAGACGCGGCTGGTGCTGGTGGACGGGTCGCCCGAGTACGTGGCCACGCACACGACGCGCGGCAAGCAGAAGCGCGCCACGCGCTCGGCGCAGACGGACGAGGCGGACGCGCTCGCGTACTTCGTGCAGCTGTTCAAGGACGTGGACGCGGCCAAGGTGTCGGCGGAGCTGGAGCGGCTCGGCAGCTGGGAGGAGCGCGTGGCGCGCACCACGGCGCTGGTGTCGGGCGCGTCGCCGCACGCGCCCGACGCGCTGGCCGCCGCCGCCGCCTCCTTCTACCGCAAGCTGGTGGTGGGCGACGCGTACCGGCCCGCCGCGCGCCTGCGCGCGCCCGTCACGCTGTTCAGCGCCAGCGACAACTACGTGGCGCTGGCCGAGGACTACGGGCTGGGCGCAGTGTGCGCCGGCCCGCTGCGCACCACGCGCCTGCCCGGCAACCACCGCTCCATCCTGGCCGGCGCCGCCGCCGCCGCCATCGCCGACCACCTCTCCGAACTGGTCGCCGCCGCCCACTAGCCGTCCACTGCCGCGCGAGGTGCGACACGACGCGCAACACGACGCGCGACACGCGACACGCGACACATTGACAGTTTTATATATTTAAAATTGTTTAAGTGCAATGCTCTCTATTTATCTCCGTGGGGTATATATAGTAGAATTTGTAATTATAGGATTAATTATGACACAGTAGAGCTTGGCTCGCCGCTTGTGATATAATACATTCCGTAGCGCCCGCGGCCTGCGCCCGCGCGCCCCCTCGCCCCCTCTCGGTAGTCTGAAACGTTTTTAATGGATCAATATTATGCAAAGACGTATCTTCTATTGAAGTAATTGTCTTTCCTCTGTAATTCAGATTCGTTATTTTTTTGAACGGTCAGGTAAAAAAAAGTATTAAAAATACAAAACTTATATAATATAGCTAGAAGCTATATAACTAGTGTAGTTTATTTCGCTTGACGTACATTTAAAATGATTTAATAAGGACGAGTGAGAGCAGCGGGGGCGGGCGGGGGCGGGCGGGGAGCAGGTGCGGGCGCGGTAGTACGTAAGTAGGTGTAAGTAGTTAGTTCCTGTGTGTGGTTGTTAAGCTAATTTATTTATAACAGAACCAGCGCAAGTGCTCTGTGATTAAAAATAGATTATTTTTCACAACTTTGTTTCATTTATTTTTTTATTTTTAATTCTTAATATGTATAAGATATCCTAGACGGAACACCTCTAAACATTTTCATCCAGTAAAAATACCAAAATATTAATAATATAATTAATAAGTTAAGACGTCATACTTCTATGTCCAACGAAATATTGTACACAACGAAACTCGTACCCCCGTAACAAAACAATACATTCTAACAGTAGTAAGCGATCATAAGCTCTAGGACAAAATGGCATATGACCACGGCTATATACTAAAATATATTACGTGTAGGTTGTTTATTTAATAGATGATGAATATTGAATAGATTGTACATAACAATTTCACGTGAGAATATTTTCTTAATTCGTACTTTATAGATTATTTCTTTTTTTTTACCGTTCCGTTAACCAGCCGAATTTTGTTCTAACCGGTAGGAAATAATATAAAGAATATGCCTAATTCAAATTCAAAATATTTTATTCAGCATTAAATTGTTACAATTTTTTACTGAACGTCATGAGTCTACTACCTAGCTACCTACTCGTACCTACCTAGGTAGCCTTGCCTACTCATTCTTGACCACACTACCTGGCGAGCGGGTATAAACGGGTAAGTTAGGTACTATAGGTAACTTCACGGATAGGCTACTGTAAGGTTGCACTTTTATATTTGAGCGTTTTAATGGAAAATAATATAATTGATTAATTTATTATGATTTATGTATGTATATGGCATGTGGCTATGTGATATTGGCCGATAAGAATGTATTTAAAAAAATAAAAAGAACGCGGATATTCTTTTGTTTTCCCCGCGCTTGACAGAGTGGAGATCTCGGTACCATCCTGTAGTGACTAGTCATAGATTGTTTGTAATATTGAAAATGTTTGTTGTTAAAAATGACGTAACTCATTATTTAAAAGATTAACTGTTGAGTTTCTTGCCGGCTCTTCTCAGCAGCACTGTTTTCCGAGCCGGTGGTAGCTTTTATACGGACAAACGTACTGACGGTTATAAAAGTACTGAATATAAGAATGCAAGGAACATGTTCGAGTTTTATTGATGACCTCCAACACTACTTAGGCATATTTTTTGTATTATTTACTATTGGTTAGAACAAAATTCGGCTGGTTAACAGAACGGCGAAAGAAAAAGATTAATTGATTTAAAAATAGCCAGGTCAGGATTCCCATAGGCAAGCTGTTTTAGGCGTATTTACCTATTATTGGAACTTAATAAAAAATATGTTCAATCTGGTTAACAGATCGGTGAAGGTCGTTGTGTACCCGGCTCTCTGGCTAGTACATGTACGTTTTATTAATATGACTTTTACTCTATGTATGTAATATATTAACTTCGATAATCGATTACGAACGTTAAGAAAATGTTCCTTGTATTTTTAATTCTTATTATTTGTTGTTATAGCGGCAATAGAAATACATACTCTGTGAAAATTTTAACTCTCTACCTATTACGGTTTATGAGATGCAGCCTTTTGACAGACGGCCGGACGGACTGACAACGGAGGCTTAATAATAGGGTTCCATTGGCATCCTTCGGGTATGGAACCCTAAAAAGTGTCATGACGGTCGAAATATTATACTTTTTTCCCTCTAGCTGTCATTCGTCAAGGGTGAGTAACGTACGTTAAAAAAATTCGTTCCAATAAAGAAAAACGATTTCAAACACGTCATAAATAAAAATTGATTCCTTAAAAAGGTTCACATGCTTAAAAAAATCAACACAGACACGTGATATCTTTAGACATGTCTTTAACATTGAGATAGACTTCTGGTTTACTTTTTAATCTAGCATAAAAAATAATCATCGACTAAAAAGTGCAACCAGAATGTAGATTGTAGAAGTCTACGGTATTAAATCATTTGAAAAGTTCGATAGAGCTAAAATGTAAGCCAATAAGGTATCATTTCGGTTCCTTCTACATCATCGCACATTTTCATCAGAGCGTGATATGTCTAGATTACATATTACTAACCGCATTGTATACGTTTGAAATAAAATTAATCATAGTTAGCTAACAAATACTAAACGACGGAATCGCTCATTGATTAATTGTATTCTACTTCACCCCGCTTACTCTACTAACACCGGTGCAGTGGGTGGTGTAACCGTGTATGTAGAGACTAGAGCTAGGCGCTAGTCCGCGAGCCGCCGGCGACCACTGCGCACGGCGGGCGGCGCGTCGCACGAGGGCCGCTTACGTGTTCACTTACGTTACCTTTATAAGTTTTCACATAATATTATAATCTTCTCAAACAAAATTTTTAGAGGTATTTCAAAATTGAACTCGCGTCGCTGATTAGTTTACGTACCTATACGATAATTTATTATTTCTTATACGTAGTGTCCGATTATAATTTTAATTGATTGTTTACTATAAAATATAACAATAATTATTAAATTATTTAGGATAATTGTTATATATCGTAGCAAAGCATTTAAAAATTTGAAGCGTTATGTAGATCATAAAACTATGAAGCGTGGGTTACCTCAAAATGTGGAACGCCAAATTTATAAGAGCACTAGATATACATATATAAAAACTGTCGTAAGTCGTACTGTTGGGCTCATGACTATATGCTGTGGTTGTCGAAGATATGGCGTGCGCGTGTGGTCCGTGCGCTGATCAGATGGACGCGGCCACCGCAGGAATTTACACGCGGTGTTAGTATCGGTGCAATTAAATCTATTGCTCCAGACCGGCAGCGATCTGTCCGCGCTCTCATCTACTCTTAGTTCATTCTAATTGCTATTTGCTTCTTTGAGTTTCCTGCAATTCACTATCCATTGCACAATTACGTTAGTCCACAGATTGTTGTCTGTTATTTAGTCGCCACCAATGAATAATGAACCTAGAGCTGCGGTGCCATAATCTAATTCCATTTTATTACTCCACTATATCTAAGCAACTAAGCATTTCTCTCTGGCAATAGATACTTTATTATTTTATTAGTCGGAAGAGTTACTCACGTTGAAGCGCCTGTGTCTAAAGACAGTAAGCGGCAAGCTTTCGTGTGGGAAGGAAGCATTTGAGACTTAAGATTAATAAATTTCTCACATTTTTCTAAAAATCTTTGACGTAATACAGCTACCTATATTATACTTAAGTTGTTTTAAAAAAGGCTCCATTAGTCTTCAACACCGAATCGCCGCGCCGCATAAAGTAATACACGCTGCACCTACATATTATATGTTTATAGTAGGTGCCTATTCTCAAAAAAATATGTCCAATTGTAATTGTCTATGTAATGTACTAAACTGCTTTTCTCTTTCTCGTGACATTCCGGTGTAATTGTTTCTTGAATTAAATATAAGACTCTAATTGTGAGAATTTTCGTTCATTCATAAAAATACGAAAGTCGTTCGAGCGAAACTGTCACTTAGCAAAAATCGCAAGGTCGTTGATTTTCTCACATTAGGGAGAGCGAAGGTCGGTAGCGCGGGAACGCGGCATTGTGAGTGTGACCCGCGCGCCTGCCGCCTTGCGCCGCGCCGCCTTGCACGAGATCACAATACTACACTAGTACAGATGCCTCATCTCATTCAAAGAAATTGGACAACGCATCTTCGGGCTATTCTTGTTTGCTTGAATATGTAATAGATGGTCGTTGATTCGCAAATAGTTAAACTTATTATTTTATAAACATGTGCAAACTAACGTATGGTAAATATTATAAAATTCATCCTGCATTCGAATAAAAAAAAATCAGTAAAATTCATAGAAGTCGGTTAAAAAAGTAAAAGCGCTATCCGTGAATATACACTACAAACCCATCGTTTGATTGCTGATATTTCAAAACGCAAATTTAATTTACGGCCGCATTATCTCGTTTCACTTAGAATATTTTTTGTAACAATATTACGAGTAGGTACTTTTGTTTTGGGATCTATTTTTTTATTTTTTGTTAATTTAAAACAAATAACATAACAAACCAAAACATGTAACGTCATCTATTGACATTTATTTATTTTTATTATTACGAATTAAATGAATAAACATTTGAACTATTTTTTTTTGTTTGTGATGAGATCCCATGCATGAGATACTGACTAAGCACATGGCTTCACGCGGATGGAGACTTAAAGCAAGCAAGTAAAAACTCTACGATGTTGTAACATACATATTTGTTGCGAATGTGTATTGTATCTATGCAAGGCAATTGAATGGTCACAGTGTAAAAATTTTACATAATATGTATACGTATCGAAGGGAAATAAAAATCTTTTTACCTGTAACTTCAAGTTAAAAAAAACTACTCTTTTTAATACTTTAAGGTCTACCTTATAGTGTATTTAATACGGTTCATGGAGATCACTAACCAATCTCAACAGTAATATAAGCACAATTTCTCACCAGAATGTGGCTACTGAGTAGGTATCACATGTTAGCTAGCCTCCTAGTAGAAGTGATCCCACCACCGCGCCGCGCCGCCAGCTGGTGGCGGATCGACCGCATTGCTAATGCGAACAGTTGCGGTTTAGTTGTTGTATTGTTTTTACATTATTAATGAAATCGTAAATTAAATTTCCATTTCATAAGCCACCTGGGGTTAGTTACACAAAAAGCGAGTAGGGAAATAACACGTTTTTGTACGCAATTACGTAGAAATCTTACATTTCTGATTCACGAATAGACTTTTTGCACCTATCTAAGCAAATATAGAAAGGGGCAACTATTCAAGTCACATCAGCTTCATAAATGTTTACAAGAGCTACCTGATGGGCATACCAGTTCTAGAGCCGTTGCGGTATGTTCAGGAAAAAACGTAAATGTCTTTATTGAGAAGTTGCTCATGTTGGTCGCCGGCGGCCGTCGGGACCGCTGCGGCCGCGGAGCGACGTGATAAATGCTGACAGCTTGCTGCACAGCTTGGCAACGAGCACATTTGTTTGTTCGTTTACAACTAGTTATAAAAGAACAACAAAGAAAAAGTATGAATCCATAAACAAGAATACATTAAAGAACATGTCAATTCTATTTAAATACCAATTGACACCTTTTGAAAGCCGGGAGCTTGGTAGTCGAGTATATAATGATAATATATATAATGATTAGATAACAGATATGAGATTAGTTCTGGGGATGTGACAGTATCATGAATGAAGCGCGAGGCGCAGGTGCAGCGAGCTGTAGAGGCGCAGAGTCGAAGCGCAGCATCCCGCGATGTGTAACTGATACAGTCGTGCTTTTCTCGATTGCTAGGAAGCCACAAGTGACACAAGGCCTTCATATAAATTACATGAGATCAATTTAACGCTACTATAAAACCTGTATTGTAATAATTTAATTTTTATGAATATTTATCTTACATGATAGCAACGCCACAGTATCTTTTTAGATCAAATATGTATATATTTTTCAATAGGATTAAAGTAAGTTGTAGATCAATCTGGCTAGTTGAGCTGTCAGTACTCACAAGACGGACGCGGCGCGGCGACGCGTGTGACGCGGCGCGACGGCGCGGGCACGGCCAGCGCGTCCTGAGGCTCTGACAAAAAATATAGAGCGCCTCGACAGTTACTTGCCTCGTAGTACTCTGGTACGGCGTGGTCACTCCGCCCGTCAAGTGTCACATAGCGTATCTATGTCGAATTTGATGGCCTTTCTCGTTATGTCTCTGCTTATCCGTAAAGCTAGCATAAAATTTAAGATACTACCAAACATTTAAAGTTAATATGTTATACAAATAGCATGTGATACAAAATAGACAATAATATTTTAAAAGTTTTTTTTTTTTAGGTTTACTATAAATTTTGCAACTACATCGAAGTATACGTTTATATACTATTTTTTATTTTTATTATCTATCAATTTTGTAATCATTATACATAACAATGACTTAATATGTAAATGAGTAATAACATTTAAATGGTCTCAATACAACTGTTGAGCTTGCAGCGCGGCGGCCGGCAGCGGGTCGGCCGGCCGCCGGCCCGAGGCGCGGAGTCTGAGGGCGGGATTACAATTTATAATGTGACGAGTTGACGCGCGGCGACGCGGCTGCTGCGTGTTTTTCTGATATGTCACTTATTTTGGCAACCAGATAGACGCGCGATGCGATACTTCACTTACCCTTAACAATTTAGTAACGTTCGTCTATGTCTCACACCTGCGTCATGCCGCCCTCCTTGTCGCGAGCAGCAAAGTGTCAACAGTTAAATTGCATTTAGTTTATACATTTAGTTGCGTAATTACTATTGATTTAATTAAAAACATAAAACAATGATAAAAATGTCAAACACACAAAAGGTCTTTTTAGCGGCGCATTGTGATGAACCTGGTAGCTAGCGATCGTATTATACGAGCAGGTTTTGAACATGAGTCCAATGAGTATGAGCAGTGAACATGTCGTCGACAGGCGATCATATGTGATGATCGCAGAATCGAATGCGGACGGCTTCCAAATGCGGAGGTCGTTCCGCGAAGCGCGCGGCGCGCTCTCTCCGCGGCGGCCGCGAGCTGACCGACTGCTCCACTGCGCTGCCCGCCGCCGCCTCGCGTTCTCGTGCCGTCACACGGCCTCACGTGTAGTCGCAGCTGTGATAGCTCTCACACTATTTGTGTTAAACTCTCTTGAAAACTAACTTATTATTTTACACTATTTTGTGACACGTAGCATACACGTTACAACCAACTGATCAACGAGTATTTACTATGTATAGTATCACACTGTGACATGTGAAACTCAAAATATAAAACTTTTTCTCTTTCTCAAAACAAAAAAACTCTTTCCTTTAAAAGTAATTTTGAGTGCTTAGTGTTGTGAATTCACTAAATGAATAATTATATGTAGGCAGAGTGAGGACCGTAGTGAGCTAGTAGTGTTCCGCTGAAGGCGGAGGTGTTGTAACGCGGACTGCGGTGCCAAATCCTAGCAAAAAGCTCGCGCGCGCCTGTCCGCGCTCCCCTCGTGCGGCCGCGCTCCAAAATCGCGTCCTCGTTGTTTTTGTCAGTGCGTGATATCAGACGAAGTTCGACGTTAAGTCAATAATAATAGTTGAGCTAAATGATTTCACAATATTAAAGGTGGTTCTGATCGTTAGAGGAATCCAAACTTGTTGGATTTCGGCAGTTTTCTGTCGACTCACCGATCGTAATGAATGCTCACCGGGCCCTCGGGCTATGCTATTGTTGCATCTTGCTCGTTAAATTTACAAATATTTATATCATGTATTGAAAGATAGTGCGTTCAAAAGTATAAAAAAATAAGTATTGTGACAGGACGTCGATCATACCTCATCAAAACTCTGCGAAGTCGCCGGATTCGATCGAGGATCGAATACTGATAAATCAATGGACGCATTCGATAAGAAACAGCTTGTTTTTATGGAATTAATTTTGCGATCTTCAATTGGGATACTAGCAGAGTACCGGTAAGCCTTAAAGAGTATTTATATTTAATTTTAATAACTAAGTGACACTCTCCAATACAATACTTTTAAAAAGTTAATAATGATGCGTTACTGTAACTTTTTACATCATTATTCATGTATTATTTGATGGAGATGTGTATCGGGCTTGGCTATTGGGCATTGACTACTAAGCTAGTGCTCACGAGATCATATACCTCTTGAGTAAAAGGATTGCATAGGTTACACCGGTGTTTATTTTTGTTTAGTTATATATATGGAAGAGAATAAAATCTAGCAAATATTATTCTAAATTCTATGGAAAATGTACAACGAAAGAGTGAAACATTGTGAGCTATCTTCATTTTCTTATATCAGAGTCGATTTTAGGCCGCGGTTTAACAATAACAATAGGTACAAGTGCAACGTGTGCTATAGATACAAATAAAGTGGTGCGGAGTTGGTCGAGACGCCATGCCCGCGGCATGTTGCTGCCCGACCAGACGTACGAGGGCGCCTCGGCCCCCGCGCTGGCCGCGCTGCTGCGCGCGCATCGCGTCCGCCCGGACTTCTTCTGCACATATCGCTCGCGACAAACGCACAGGTTTTAATTTATTTACTATACAAGGGATTTACCCTCGCTCCGTTCGGGTTCGTCCCTAGTTACGTTTTAACGTTTACTATAGATTTCTCAGAGATGAGATATTTTCCCGCAGTAAAAAGTATCCTACCTATATGTCGACCCGGATAACCAGCTATCATCATACTAAATTTTATCAAAATCTGTCTAGTGATCAGACAGACAAACAAAAATTCTAAAAACTATATATTCGGCCTCTGTATAGATAATATTGACTATTTCAGAAAAAATATTTAATGTACAGCTTCGACTCAGTTAAAATTTTATTATATGTATAGAAGATAAATTCCGAATGTCGATTTTTATAACAACGGGTGTAACGACTAAGAAATGATTTTTTTTAAATCCAATATCTAAATGCAAAGTTTTTTGGGAAGTAATATTTTTCGGGTGTTCTAAACATACTATAGATATCAAAAAAATATTCATAGGCACTTACAGTTTACAAGCTGCCTGTTGCTTGTTAAAGAACCACTTTATATGTACGAGTATAATAATTTTTCTTAGATGTTCAGAAGAAATAGTGTAAGCTTGAATCGATTTACATATCTCCTAGTTATGAGAATTATTATTTAGATCATCGACTTTGGGTGAAGAGAAAAAAGAGACGTCGCAGGCGGAGGGCAGCCAGCGCCGTCTGCGGCACCTGCGGCGCACTCGGGACCAACGACTCGGTTAGTCATTTCTTTACATAAACGATAATTATAATAAATCAATAATATTTTTCATATACTGTAGATAATACCAGTGATAAAGTAGATTCTTGAATTGTATTTGTTACAAAATCATATTTCCTCTACAGGCATAGAGGAAATATGATTTTGCGAGGCGTATCAAATCACGTTACAAGATATTTTTGTACAATTTGATAGGCCTTCCATACATTGTTGTAATTTTATTCAGCCTTTTTTAGTGTTCCACTGCTGGGCACGTCCCTTCAATGCGAGGGAGATCACGTCATAGTCCACCACGCTGGCCAAGTGCGGGTTGGCGGGCTATTGTTGTAATAACTTCGACTCAAATACTTATCTAATTTTAAATATAAATTATGAACTCGATGATGAAGTAAGCTGTACATACTTTAAAATAATGTTTATTATACCTATTACAATATATCCAGGTGTCAGAGTGTTGTCGCTATCGGGAGCGCGCACGCACAGGGCGGCGTAATTGGCGCTCACCGTCCATTGTCCTGTAACTAAACTGTAGCCTCGTATTGCCATTTCCTATATCGGCTGCTTTTAGGATCCCAATATTTCTTGTACAAGTAGTGTACTCGTGTCTCGTGTTGTCTTCAATATTGCAAAAAATATGTTTATTTTTTAATTTATCGTAATATCAAAGGTTACGTTATAAGTATAGGTACCTAGATATCTTATTACTTTATTATTATAATAAAAATAAAAAGGAAGAACACTGAATCAATACCAAAAGGTATTGATTTTTTTCACGTCTCAAAATGGAAAAACTATTTAATTATTTTCTTTATTTTCTCTATCGTCTCATCATCAGACAGTGCCTTTTGAAAAATGGGTTTCATTTGAGTTAAAATAAAAGATACAAAAAAACATCAGATATCGAGTGTTCTAGAATACAATCTATCTTTGAGAAATCGTTAGATTAATGTATTCAGCCCTTTTTAACGTCCCACTGTTGGGTACGGGTCTCTCCCTTCAATACGAGCAGGATCAGGCCATAGTCCACCACGCTAGTCAAGTGCGGGTTGGCGGACTTCACATGCCTTTCGAAAACTTGCTAGGTTTTCTCAGACATGCAGGTTTTCCTCACGATGTTTTCCTTTACCGTAAGGCAAGTGGTAATCATGTTAGAAAATGATTCGCACATGAAAATATCAGAGAACCCGGGATTTGAACCCGCTCCATTCGGTTTCCCAAGCGAGCGCGTTACCACGGGCTACCACTGTTAGATGATGTTGTTTAAAAAAAATTACTCTTTCGCTAGGATTTGTTATTATGAAAATGAAAATATTGGTATCTGATTTTAAGTAGGCACTTAACTAATAATTCAGAACATTTTATCACATAATATAATAATAGTAAACTCTTTATACGTAATAAACTCTTTTTACGTTTCTTAAAACAGGATTTTAAACATAGATTAAATAGTACTAATAATAATAATAATAAAGCCTTTTTATTTCCTATAACCCTTATAGAATATTTACAATGTATACATATATTTTAAACTAATGTAAGTAATTCTTTGTTTGTGTTAGTAATAACTTATAAATATTGTTAATTTTTTTTATCGGAACCCCTTGATAGGGTGTAGGCCTTCTCCAATTTCAACCATTTTTTCCTATCCTGCGCTGCTCCGGTCCAGTTTTTCCCCGCCACCGATATTATGTCGTCCACCCATCGTTTTTGTGGCCTTCCCACTGCTCGCTTTCCTTGTGGGCCCGTCCATTTAGCTGTTTTAAGAGTCCATCGCTGGTCGGTACATCTCACCACGTGTCCGGCCCAGCGCCATTTTAGTTTTAGTGCTTGATGTAATTGTAGAGCATCTGTAAGTTTTGTCTTTTTTCTTATTTCTAGGCTTTTTACTTTGTGGATTTTCCTAAGGCTCAGCATACTTCTTTCCATTGCCCGCTGACAGGTTATTATTTTATTTTTTATCTTCTTTGTAAATGTCAAAGTTTGAGAGGCGTAGGTCAAGCAAGGCAGAATACAAGTGTCCATGACAGTCTTTTTTATATCTAGATCGTAATTACCTTTTAGTATTTCCTTGTGCGCCCAGTATTTGTTCCAACTGCTTGTAATTCTTCTCTTAATCTCTTCTTCGTTATTTGTTTTACAAAAAGATACCTGTTTTCCTAAGTATATATACTGCTCTACGTACTCAAGTTCGACACCGTCTAGCTTGATACTTGCTTTCTTGCTGTTTGTCATTATTTTTGTTTTGTTTAGATTCATATGCAAGCCTGCGTTTTTGCTTTCTGTATTTAGTTGTAATATCATATTTTCTAGCTTCTGATGGGTTTCGGCGAAGACTGCAATATCGTCAGCAAACCTTAGGTGTGTAAGGCGTGTGTTGTTAATTGGGATGCCTTCCGATACCCAGTTTAATTTGGAGAATATGCACTGCAGGACCGCAATAAACAGTTTCGGCGATAGCGGGTCTCCCTGCCTGACGCCTCGAGCTATTCTAATTTCTTCGCCTCGAGTTTCCAGTTTGACTCTGCTCACACTATTCTCATAGATGTTTCTTATGGTTCTAATGATTATTGGGTCTATGTTGCAGTTATGTAGGGCTTGCCAGATAGATTTGTAAAACACACTATCAAATGCTTTTGTATAATCGATAAAGCCTATGTACAGGTTTTTGTTAAACTCAGTGTACTTTTCTATGATTTGTTCTAGCGTATGAATGTGGTCTATAGTCGAAAATCCGCGACGAAAACCCGCTTGCTCTACCGGTTGTATGCTGTCCATTTGGGGGCTAATTTTGTCATGTATGATAGAGGTAAATAGTTTGTATACACTTGAGAGTAGGCTTATCGGGCGGTAGTTAGCGATGTCGAGTGGATCTCCTTTTTTATATAACAGTATTATATCTGATTTTCGCCATTGTTCTGGTATTTGTCCTGTGCTTAGAACCATATTAAATATGCGTGTTAGTGGTCCGGTGAGTAGTTTCGCTCCTTCTATCAACGCCTCGTTTTTTAAACCATCTGGCCCTGGGCTCTTCTCTCGTCTTCACTTTTTAATGTTTTTCAGGACATCTTCTTCTTTTATTATATTTGTTTCGTCCGTGTTTGTTACTAAGCTTTTTGTTTCTTTGACCGGTGTCGTATTCTGTGGCTCAGTATATAGATTTTTGTAGAAGTTTGTAGCGCAGGATATTACGTCTTTCCTTGATTTTGTTTCGTTTCGTCCAACTTTTAAGCTCTTGATCCAGTCAGTGTGAGTGGCTAGTTGTTTGTAAGCTCTTTTAGCGCTTCTATAGTGTGTTAAACTAGTTTCTATTATTTTTTGTTTGTGTTGCTTGTAATCATTCCTTATTGACTTACTAATATGTTTAAATAAATATGATAGCTCTCTTTTCATTTCTTGTGATTTGTTCTTGGTTTTTATGAGTTCGGTGCGTCTTAGGATCGAAATTTTTGTTGTTTCGCTGAAAAAATGGCAAATGTGCTTGCTCTTTTCCTATTCTTTACTCTTGTTGAAAAATATTAAATAGTACTATGAGAATTCAATTGTATTTCAAGAATTTTGTTAAAGCTATTAATACATTTGCAATTCCCATTTTAACTTATTCATTCGGAATCTTAAAATGGACCAAAACAGAATTAAAACAGCTCCAGCGTAATATTAATACAACAATGACCGTCGAATGACTGAGCGTCAAGTATTACCGCGCAATGGAGGTGGTAGGGGTATCATTGACATTTACAATTTACACAATACTCAAATTAAAAATCTTCGCCAGTATTTCCATAATAAATCAAATGCTTCGGACTTCCACTTAGTAATAATACAGAATGATAGAAAATTTACACCACTCAATCTACGTGACACCAAAACCCAAAAAAACGAATAACAGACTAACCAGCAAATTAAAATTAACGACTGGACCCGCATGCCTTACACGGTAGACATCATCACGATTTATGCAATAATAATGTAGACAAACAACGCATGACTAACTCGAAGCAAGCTCTTCCCAGAGACCGAGGGCTTCGTGATCGCAATCCAGGATCAGGTTATTGAAAATATCAGAAGCTTATTATAAAAAAATCTAATCTAACCACAGATATATGTAGACGCAGTCATCTGAGACCATACAGCACATTACAGGAGTATGTAGAGCCTAGTCTAGACAGAATATAAACATAGACACGACTAAGTCGCCAATATAAAACACCAACAACTAGCATTAAAATATAACCTGATCCCTTTAACAACAATGACACCATTGACCATACTATAAGTATGCACCCGAATCTATATTAGAAAACGACAGATTTAAACTATATTATGACAGAGGTATACTAACAGATAAGACAATACATTACAATAGACCAGATATAACCCTAATAGACAAAGTAAACAAAACAGCAAAAATAATTGATATAGCTATCTCTAATGCACATAATATCTAGAGTACAATAACAGAAAAATTAACAAAGTACTTAGAACTCAAAGGATGAAATTATGCGAATGTGACATCTGCAGAATGTAGTAATTGTCCCGACAGTTATAACTCCAGTTGTTGTTGTTGAAAGCGACAACTGGAGTTTTATCGAAACAGTTACACTAGTCAATAGAATCATTTAATTTACCCACATTCACTTACATCAACTTACAAAAAGCAGTAATTTTAAATACGTGTAGAACAGTTCGCAAATTTTTACAAACAAATACTGGCAGAGAATCTCTCCGCAATGTAGTCAGCAATAACGGCATATAACATATTTATTTACTTGGCTTAGGCCTGTAATAGATATTATTCCGGTTAAAATTCAAGATGAAAGAAATTTCATACACAAAAATAATAATAATAATACATGTGTTGTCGAAAACTAAGAAAGTATTCCTTTAAGAGTTTTTTACATATCATTAGTAACTTCGCACGTCTGATATTTAGGGGAAGAGAGTTTCAAAGACGTGGGGCTGTTATAATAAATGAATTACTATAGAAGGAAGAGAAGTGAGAAGGGATTTTAAGGATAGGGTTAAGATCAGAGCGAAGAAAGCGAGAATGTGAATTGCCAAGAAATTGAAAACGCTCCTTTAGGTAAGGTGGGGTACAGAGATCGAACAGAATACAGTACAGAAGATAAAGAATGTGAGTATTCCTGTGAAGGCGGATCGGAAGCCATTTGAGCTTCTTGCGAAAAAGAGAAATATGGTCATATTTACGTAAGCCAAATATAAACCGGATACAGAGATTTTGAAGCCGTTCAAGTTTATTTAATTGCTCTTCTTTAATATCAAGGTAACTGATATCAGCATAATCAAGAATTGGTAAGAGGAGCGATTGTGTTAACGCAATTTTGGTGGGAATAGGAAGAAATTTACGCAGTCGCTGAAGAGATGATATTGAGGCAAACATCTTCCTACTTACCTCACTTACCTGTGGACTCCAAGACATACATTGATCCATGGTTATACCTGGATTCTTTACAATTTTACTGCAAAGTATTATAACACCGTTTAAACCGATATGGGGTAGAGTGTCAAAGTAAAACTTGGCTATGAGCTTAGGACTGCCTATAATTATTGCTTGAGTTTTTAAGGGATTTAATTGCAATCAAAGGACTCACTCCTTTTAACTTATTTTTTTTAGGTTGATATTGATGTCATTAATAGCGGTAGGTAAATCTAAAATTTTTGATTGTATATAAATTTGCAAATCATCTGCATATAGGTGAATAACATTGAAAATAAGAGCGGAGACAACACGCCACCCTGCGGAACGCCAGCCTTGTCTGGAAGCCAGTCAGAGTACGTCTAATCATGAATTCGTATACGTTGCCGACGTCTATACAGGTAACTATGAAACCAGTCAATTACATTAGGAACCTAAAGAAGCAAGCATAATATCAAAATCAACTGTACCAAATGCATTGCTGAAGTCCAACAATGTTAGTGCTGTGACCTGCCGTTTTTCCATGCCTAAACGAATGTCATCAGTCATCACTCATCAGTTATTTTAGCGAGCGCATTAGCCGTATTATGACCAGAATAGAAGACGGATTTTAAAGGATTATGAAGATTATGAGTAGAGAGGAATTAGAGAGTTGACGCTGTACAAGACGCTTAAGGAATTTGGATAGAAACGGAAGGATAGATATGGGACAATAGTCACTAAAACCCGTAGGATTGTTTTTTTAGGTAGGGATATAATTTGAGCGTCCTTCCACGACGTAAGAAATTCATTGAAATTAATAGAATAATTGAGAATTCAGTAAAGTGTATACTTACAATGAAAACAATGTATAAAATTATGTGAAAATAGTAATTGTCAAATTAGGCAAAATGAATGAAGACGAAGCCGCGCACGTCGCCGCAACACCAGCGTGCCGTTGTATGTTTTTAATATATTAAACTATTTCGTAAAAGTTTTAATAAAGAGGGTAATGTATGTAAACATTTATTCGTCAACAACATTCTAAATCGAATGAAGGGTTGAGTGAATAGCACGCAGTGTCTCCACGCGACGAATTTTCTTTTCTCCGTCTGTGTTATTAGTGAATGACGATTCAAAGCAAATAAAGCAAATAAAATATTGCAAATTATATAGTTGTTATGTGAGTAATTGCACTCCGCAAGAACTTGCCACGATAAACTATATTAATGTAGTTGATAAAGAAATTATTTTAATTTATCCCTAATTAGTAATTGTGAACTGTGACCACACGTCAAGTCAATCTGAAGAGATCTACTGAAATGAAGAATTCGTAATTACAGACTGCTCAGACATACCACGAGCACCGCAATCACACAGTTATTAAAGTCTTTTGCGAGTTAATATCCGTAGACCGTCCGTGTTTTTAATTTGAACAGTGTGACCGAGTGATGTATGAAGATTATCAGTGGAATGAATTACATCGCTGTAACTGTACACGTATAGGAACTAAGATTACAAATTCAGCGCAGTCCGTGGTCGCGGGACAGACTCGCGCGCTCCTAAATTGTTCAAAAACTTTCGTCGTGACCTTTTTATTTTAAGTTTATATTTTTATTTAGGTATCACATGTACTCGTATGTACATACATATTTAGGTACTCTAATACACAATCTGTGCGGGTACTCCGTGATGTGCGCTGCTGCGAATTTATTATTTTTTGGTAAGAATCACTCAGTTATATTGTAATACTTTAAAAATATATATTTTTTTTATATTATTATAACAACTTGTTGTCAGCCCTTGCTAACGTCCCACTGCTGGGCACGGGCCTCCCTTCAATACTAGGGGGATCAGGCCATAGTACACCACGCTAGCCAAGTGCAGGTTGACAGACTTCACATGCATTTCGAAAACGTGCTAGGTTCACTCAGATATGCAGGTTTCACGATGTTTTCCTTCAACGTAAGACAAGTGGTAATCATGTTGGAACTGATTCGCACATGAAAATATCAGAAGTGCGAGACCCGGAATTTGCACATTACTTAGTTTCCCAAGCAAGCGCGTCACCACTGGGCTACCACTGTCTTAACCACTTATAACTTAAAACTTAAAAGTAACTAATTAAGCGGCAATTAGCACAAAAATAAACTCAGTGAAAAGCTTCGTAGCATATTTACACTTATACTTTTTATGAAGGCTCAACACTAAGAATAAATCTATGATCCGATGTTTAAAAAAATTAATCTCAAAATTTATTATATATAATAACTAACACTTATACAGTCCAATTCTTTATACAGACCGCGACCCCTCCCGGCAGAAATGGTAACCTTTAGGTATAGACTAGCGTAGATCGACTTGACCGCCGGGCGACGACTCGCGCCGCGCGCGTGCGCACGGTCGCGCTAGACTTACACTCGGGCCACTAGGTGGCAGCGCGCTGTGAAAATAAATACGAATTATTATTAACATCATGACTTGTAAATAGGCATGAATTATTTCCATTAAGTACAATGCATCTACATACTTGTCCATTGACCATTCGCAGTTTTATCCCATTCATTAAGTATATATGTAATAAAATATGATAATAGAGTTCTTTTAAGCTTCAAAACGTTTTAAATTGTATTAAAATAATATGCAAATTAATTCAGTGGACCTGTAAAGCCTATTAAAAAAAGACATACTAGTAAACAAAATATTTACAGTTGAAATGTTATTCACTTGAGGTATCTCCATGATCAACACATCTTGACAAATTTGGAAGTACGTATGTCATGACTACTTGTACAGTATTATATGATCTGTGTCATGACTCAGATTTAGTATTTTCCTTAATGCTTTATATTGGGTGCTGTTGGCAGCATAAGTAGAATTTGTAGAGATTGTTAAACAATTAATTAAAGAGAAGTGAAATGTACAGCAATAATCAGCTACTCCAAATAATTCTGGAAAGATTGTTTTAAGACAAGTTTTTATATTTGAAGTCAAGGATCCTATACAGGTTGACTTTCTATAAAATACGTAACTAGTAGAGAACTACAAAATATATGGGAAATGGGAATGGCTATTTGACATAACGTTCAAATATGTCATTTCCGTATTTTTTATTAGCTGTAACTGCTGTAGAATATTATTTTGTCGATGCCTCTTGGTATTTGTTGGAAAGTTTACATCGTAAACTAAAAAGAGTCAATCAGAGTAGATCGAATTATTTGAGATTGGCGTGTGTGTCCGCAATTTGGCTTCGTAACGGCGCTGTTGGATTAACTCGATCGACATGCGCCATTAGTGGTCCACAGTGCTGGGCGCTGGGCGAGTGAGCGCTGTAGTGCGGTGCGGCTAACAGAGCTCACAATAGCGGCAGAGATTCGTGGGGCGATGAGCGTAGCTTTCGGCAGCTTACAAATAAACAAACCAGTCCCCCGCCACGCGGCCACCGCCCGCCTCGCCCGCCGCGCCCTCGCAGCCTCCTCGCCCGCCCGCGACTCTAACATAACTCAATTGAACACGAAATAAACTTTAAGATACTATTTAGAAAGCACCAGCAGTCGTTAAGAAATATATTACTTGTACATAAATATATACATATATGAACGTAAAACATATTATTTAATTAGGTGTTTCTATCGCTGCCGGTGACATTCATTACTTCCACATAAGTATATGTATCAAAATATTAAGTGTGACCCAGTGGATACTGGAATTTCGAGCAAATATTTTGCCATGAGCTTAGTAAATTGACTTAAAAATTAATAAAGTTTAATATAGGGCTTTTAAGTGTGAAGGTTTTGCGGGCGCGTGGCAGAGGAATCTGTGCGGGGCGGTCGGATCGGTGGCGGGGGGTGCGCGGGCGCGGGCCGGCGGCGGGGGCCGGGGTGAGGCGAGTCAGTCCGCGGAGAGACGCGTGAAAGAGTGGTCGCCGTTGTCGGCAGAGAGCGGCGCGGCCGCGAAGTGTGATGCGAGCGCGCCGCCCGCCATGGCCACGCTCGGCCTGTCCAAGGTGTTCATCCTCGACAAGTACTTCACTGAGTTGCAAAAGTTCTGGGAGACGGAGAAGAAGCTGCAAGGTGAGCGAGTGCCGACCGCGTCCCGGCCGCCTCTGCGACGCTGCGCGAGCGCCGGCGCAAGCGATATCTCTGTGATCATTATATTAATATTATGTGCCCAAATTTCGAACTATCAATTTTTGTTACATGTGATTTCTAAACGTCATGAATCTAGCATTCATTTTATTTATATCTCCGATTGGGAGGAGCTCTACATTCGTCCGCGCTCGTTAAATATGTTTTTGTGCTCGTTCATTTTGTAGATCGCATTGTGATGTTGAGTCACGAGAAGGTTCGTTCAGTTCAAAAGATATAGGTGTGGAAGCTCTCTCTCTCTTTTTCTCTCCCCTGGTTTCCTTCTTTCGTTTTCAATTAGTAAGCTCTTTATCAAGAAAAACAAAAAAAAAATTATCGTAAATTTAATTTATCTTATACTAAAGAGAGTCTTAATAAAATATTAGAAATTAAACTGTTATTTGATAATTATAACTTTTTAACACGCCGTACAACAAAGCTCAAAAGACAGATATTTCAAAAAATATCTTAGTGCATTCTCTTTCTTGTGAATGTAACCTAATCGCCGCACACAGTATCATAACAATTACAACTCTATGTAAAGATAGCCGCTATAGATCAGGGTGGCTGCGCCCGCCGCCCGCGCCGGCGACTAACGGCGCTGCTCATAGACAGTACGCGGCGCGGGGCCGCGGGCGGGTCAAGTAGGGCCCGCGGGAGGGCGGGGTACGCAGGTATCTAAGTGAATTCGGCCCTTTCGACTGCGCGGTGCTTTTCTCTACAGGTTCTTATGAGCACGACAATAATATTTCTGTAACACTGTCGTTGTTTGTGACTCCGCTCACTCTGCAGCAAGTTGTAAGCTTGCCCTCAATAAAGTTAAAAGCTTTTTCAACAGGACTATTTATCTAATACTCCTAACTCATATATACATAATTGTCAGACCAACAACCCCACCGGTTATTTATAAAACATAAAAGTTTTTGTTATTTTGGATTTTTCATGATATTTTTCAACACATACTTCACATAAATTTTTAACTTCGCCAAAGCTTCAGATAGAACGGTTTCATATAATATTGTCACAATGTCGATTATTCTCATAATGGTCTCGAAAGCTTTAAGACATGTATGTGACGAGTAGTGAGTGAATAGTGGGCACGGAGCGGTGCGTGTGGCTGCAATTACACGGGATCGCGGCTCACGCGCAGTTTTTGTTCGCTCAAGCCGCCCTGCGCTAACGTCATTATGTAAAGCGATGCACCTCGCTTCGACCATATTCGTATGGCGAGACAAGATTATAAATAAACACAATGTAGAGCCATCAGGCTCAGCACGAAGCTCACAGAAAAAAGTAGATGAACACAAATGGAGATGTCTCATATCATAGATCACTAACGCATTACGCGCATTCACTTACGGCTGCAATGATCACACGATTTATTCGTCGACTTACACCAATGACGCGTATTAACATTGTAATACTACATTCCACGTACTCGCATAAAAACGTACATTAACTATTAGAAGAAAACTAAGCTTAGATTTGAACATATTTGAGCAGTTTGCTGAGACTCAAGGCAGCTCCTAGTGGGGACAGCGCCTTTCCCTCGCCCTTTGACCTCTGATCCTAGCACGTTGATACTATTGCAGATATTATTTGCACGCAAACAATTATGTATTACGCGACTCCCTCATTGACCGTATGAGGTACTGGACTCGAGTTTCATATTGCGACGAAAGTTTTATTAGGTATTTTGTTACGAAAATCTTAGT
This sequence comes from Fabriciana adippe, assembly GCA_905404265.1. Taxonomy (NCBI): domain Eukaryota; kingdom Metazoa; phylum Arthropoda; class Insecta; order Lepidoptera; family Nymphalidae; genus Fabriciana; species Fabriciana adippe. Next base: position 15,871,886 of record FR989997.1, on the reverse strand, counting down.
AACAGCTGGTGATTACAAAATTGACTGCTCAAGGAGTCCATGCTCTCAGTTGTGTTTTAAGTTCGAATTATAGACACTAGGCCCATACAAAACAATTAAGTTCTTTGAAATTTACTTTAAACACGCAATAGTGATATATTGAGTTGAATAAATAAAATAGGAATTGACTTCAATTACTCGAATGCTACGGCTACGAGTTAATATTATCGCACAAAAGAGTTCAACGCGCCCTCGTTTCGGAACGACAATTGTAATATTAGGAAAGATTTATTCTTTATATTTTATGTTTATATTATTACGTGCGTATGGGCGTAATACGGGCTGATAACAATAATATATTTATATGGTATGGTACCTACTACTCCTAATAATAAATACATTTTGCTTTATTTTTTTAACAGTTTAGCTAAAACTAATTTAATTAAAGAATATTTTTAATAATTTACAAAATAGCATCATCTTCCACGCAATCGGCATCAAAGTTGACGGAGGAACATGAACGAGTATACATATACTATGTACATATGTACGAACGCTCGGTAAGCAGAGCCGTGTGTCGAAAGCCGCCGGAAGCGGTAACATTCTTAATTTGATGTCTCATCGTGAATAAATAATTAGTTAATAATTGTAATAGTTACGAATAAATTAACGCAAATTAAATCTTTTTACATATTTAATTGAAAATTATAGAACTTATCAAAATGATCAGCTATAATGAATAATTTGGTCTATTAGTGGATTTCTTTTATAACGTTTTTCCTCACGTACATACCATGTACCATGGTAGTTGTACCGTGTACGATAGATATGCGGCCTCGAAGCTCCTCGTCAACGACTGCTCGAACTGAACATAGCTATAAAGATAGTAGTTTAATCTAAATGATAGGTATTTATATAATAATTATAGCATCGGTATAACAGTCTGTACGATTTCACTACTTAAGCAAACTCAAGTAAAAATAGGTATATGTACAATGCTCCACGGTCGCTCACGCCAATCGTTTTGTCAATCCACAACCAATACTACGATCAATGCCGACAGATATGACAGGATGAATATCCAGGAACTAGAGCGATACCTCTGTAGATATTAAAGTGTGTGTTAAGTTAAATATAACTTTACAGTAAAAACGTTCCCTTAATATTCGTCTAACGTTCCTCAAAGAAAACGCGTTTAAACAACGGACATGAAATACCACAATCTTAATTCACTTCAAAAATATGAAATGATGTTCAATGTAATATAACATTAAGCCCGTTATACTTTTATTATATATTTAGGTACAATCAGATATCGTCGTCCACTGTACACGAGCGAGCCTTGCGTCGAGATGCGCCGTGTACCAAGATATTTGTCGCGCTCGTACATTACTTACGTACGTAATGGTTTTTTAGAATTGTCATACCTTACAAGTTATTTTATTTTATTCTAACGGTTAACATATTAAAAAAAAATAAAAAGTCATTAGACACATGTATCTCATATTTCTTCCATGATAAAAATACTAAGTTTAGAATAGGTACTCTACCGCTAAGAATGTCCGCGCAACATGTTCAAGAACTAAAACATAAAACAGCGAGGAGAACTCCTCGCCGACGCGTAGTTGATTCGCCACGTGACGTTGTGTACGGGCAGTGTGTGGTGGCGAGCGCGCAAGTGTCGCGGTCGTCGCGGCGACGCCTAATGAGAACATTCCTCAACACCTGCCACGCGCGCGAGCGACGCGCGACCGACGAGCCCGCGCCTCTCGTGCCTGCGCGTTTTTGCGCTGCGCGATTAGACACGTACCTATACATAAGTAGTAGATACTCTATTCAGTGCCTTGCGGATTACTTCTGGTTTCTCCTCGTATCCTCGCTCAACCTTAGTAGTACGTATCGGTCGATGAACTTCACCCTGCCACAAACGTGTTTGTGCCGAACAAAACATTCGAACGTTTATCTTGACCCTGAATACCTAAATGTTTTTTACGGTAGTCAACGTTCGCTTCAAAAACATCAAATTATATGTACCGATCGTGGCCTCTAATGTCTTAACATTTACTTTTTTACTTTTCACATCATTAACTAAATAACGTCCACCTTATATGACGGAGATATACAATAAACTTACGTACCTATTTTAACACAGTGGGATGAGTTAATGAAGACATTATCTAGTGCGATGTTGGCTGAGGGCAGTGCGCAGGCGCAGGCGCGGGCACTCGCTACACTGGTATGTCATGAGTTTCTTACGAGACGCGGCCAAGCAATTACGCGAGTTTTTCACACATCCAAGATCCCATTAGAAATCTAGCAGTCTGGCGTGCCTTCTGTCTCGAGTGTCTTCGAGCCGTTAAAGGAAGTCATTTGATTACCATTCCCGGGGAAAATCGTTCTAGATGCGTTCAAATCTCTCTAATATGGAAAAAGAAGTCATCACTCAAACTGTCTCATTAACGCTGACATACTCGTAGTACGTTACATATCGTTTTATTTCCTAATACCATGTGTTGCAATTACATGCCGATACGAACTAGGAAGAATTATAGAGAAGTATTTGCTGTTTAAAACATCAGTAGGTACTGTTTGTTTTTAACAAGAATCTCGCGGCCGGATTATACTACTGCCTCAATTATTACACAGGCCTTTTCGTATATTAAAAAGTATTTATCTAAATTATATAACAATGTTTTAGTAAGTACCTTACACTTAAACAGGGGTAATGTCGTGTTACTGATATATGTACAAAAGTTGAAGTAGATGAAAAAGTCATTACTAACGTAAACCACAAACTGCGGTAAATTATGAATGGTTAATGTGTATTATATAGATTATAGTAAACAACGACAGCTCCTATTTCACGCATCTCGCAATCGCGCTCATACAGCACGCGACGCGCCCGCCCCGCACGCTGCACGCTGCCCACCACGCACGCTCTACGCTGTACTTGGTACGAAGCAACTTTCAAGTTGACAACTACGCTTCTTCTTAATATTGAACTTGGCTCCCCTTTTCACATTTATGTTTTTGATGGGATATCATGACCTGTAAAGAAACTATTATTATTCATAATTCCAAAATGACCTGTAAATTAAATTTTTCTTTTTCAAAATTTTGCGACTATTCGTTAGTGGATAAGGCGGAATAGGAAAATGTTATTTAATCATCATGGAACCTTTTTTTCTGAGAAAGAAAAAGTTTTTGCTATTACTATGATTGCTATTGCTATTATATTTCAAAAGGCACTAGGTGTTCAGCTGTTGCTATTATGTTTTGGAAGGCGCAAGATGCAGGCAAGGTATTAATAAAAATGAAGTGGAAAAAAAACAAATTTTAAGAATTCACTGTTTTCGAATTTTTCTTTTGTATGCATACAATGATTCATCTGGACATCAAGTTCCAACTTTCTAGGTTATCTGGAAGTGGGTTAGGTTTTACTACTATAATATGTCAGTCAATCAATGATAAAAATGCCCATTTTTAAACGTTAATATCTCAATAACTGTTTGAGCTGTATTTATGAAATTGGGGATTCTAGTTATTCTAAGGGGATTAAATAAATGAACCAAAATGTATTTATGTTAAATAGGTTTTGAGTTATTACGAGGTGAAAAGTGGTTCCAAACGGTTCGTGTAAAATATACATAAGGTGCTGCGACGCCAATTCCTTTTGGCTTGAACTTGGCTGGACACGCTACCGCAAATGTTACAATACAAATATTACATTTCTATTCCTTTATTTTACTAAGTTCATACTGTGCATCGAAAAAGATTATTGTCTAAGTCGGACCAAACAATGACCGTTTCACAATTTAACTGAATGCTCAGGGAAATTATAATTTACCTAAAAATGTCCCGTGATATTGTAAGAAAAAGAGACGATTGACAATATTCCGGGAAATTATAATGTCTCTAGCGAAATCATGATTTAACGGATCTTATAATCTCCCTGTGACACATACACATACATATACCTACTGAAGCAGCTTAAGTTAAAGATGGTATTTAAATTCCTGCAACGTCCTTCCGCGAGGCGCGCGTCCGCGGCGGAAAGTAAAAGCTTTATTCTAAACGCGCGTAACTTTTTAATGCTAGTAACGTAAGCTGCCGGCTGTTTATGTCTAAGCATAAAAACACAAAGCTATGAACTCTATTACCGATAAAATGTTATGATTTACGATTCTCGTGTGCTCACACGGTTTAAGGTACCATTCATGGAGGCGCATGAATGGTAGATAGATCAATCACATAAGTTTCGTGATCGACATGTTAGCAAAAAGGCTGTCATTGAAGTCCAAACAAATTTAAAATACTATGAAACTATCTATGAAAGTTTTGCTGATCGACCTCGGCCAGGACAAAATCTCATCAGGATCAAAATTAGAATCAAAAACTTAGTTTGTAAAGTGTTCAATACAGACGTGGAAATATATTTTGAATGAAAATTTTGGAATTTATGCTCTAATTTAGTTTGTAGTTTTGCATAAAAATGTGTAATGTGTTGAATAAGGCTAAAGTTAACTTATTTTTGCACTCCGATAACTTAAACTTTCCTTTAAATTAAAATAATAGGCTACAAAAGCTTAATTTTTAGCTCTACTGGGCAATATACACACTTATCCCTATAAAGTATTACTACTATGTGTATGGTGAAAGCACCAAATACAAATTTCAAAACTAGACCTCTTTTTAAGGTATAATTCGCTTTTTTAACTTAAATTTTACTTAATTTACTTTGATGAGAAACGGCGGCACGTACCTAGAGATATTCTAAACTGGAGTAACACAGCCATAGATCCATAACTTTGTATAATATTTATGCTGTTATAGTAATTTAATCTCGTTCTCGGGTACCGGCGCCTTTTGCGATGTCTTCGATTAGGAAAAAGGCACGCTAGCTGTAATTGTTAACTGTTTTAGTCATAAGAAAATTATTATTTGATTGCTTAAATATGTGGTATGTCAGCTCTAATGCTTTGCTACTTTATTCAAATTGAGAGAAACGTTTTTGATAAAAAAAACCGTAGGACGTGGAAGAATTACACCACTACAGCACTGAGATGAACGTCAATTTATCTTATTTTGTGTTTTTCATTATAAATTGATTATATACCACATGTTCGGAGAAGAGAGCATGTCTAATATTTTCTTCGTATAATAATCCATATCAGATATGAGCAGTGCTTCGATATGCAAATAAACCAACAAATCACATGTTCGTTTTCGACTTATTTACTGTGCACTGTACAGTTACACAGTTTTAAAAATAAATGAAATAAAATAAACTTTATTCAATTAGACATATTACAAGCACTTTCATGTCTAAAAATAAAACGAATAAAAGTTATGTTAATGTTTGTTACTCACGCCAGAACGACTGAACGGATCTGGATGAAATTTGACACAGAGATAGATTATAGTCTGGGATAGCACATAGGTTAGTTTTATTTCGGTAAAATGTACGTTCCCGTGGGATATTCATACTAATCTATAATAAACATGGGATGGAATATTCACAATACATTTTGTGCTGTAGTTTTTTATGAATACACTTATAACCGTTTTCACTTACAAATTCCGAAAGCGTAATTTAGCGTTAAAGCTAAGAAAACAATAGGTCAGTAGAAGCAATGAGACCGCAGCCCGCAGTCCTTCCCGACGCGCACTCTACGTGTACACCACCACACATCACTCGTGCATTCTTGTACACATACGAACATGTGCTTGCATACTTGAGACTTTATTGCGCATTATTCTGTGGTCGCGCCAATGTAGATCAAGTTTCATATTTAAATGCCAATTAATATAACAAAGAAAAAAGGTAAAAGTCGCTAATTTGTAAATTTGGTTTTAAATTACCAATAAAGTGTTTTACACAAAATAGACAAATAGTACTAAACAACTAGCAATTCACCCTCGCTTCGCTCGGGTTCGTCCCTAGGTACGTTTTAATTTTTTTGAGCGAAACTCTAATTCTTTTTTCTAAATTAAAAGTAGCCTATGTTACTCCTTATAATATCAGCTATCTGCCAGTAAAAGTCCCGTTAAAATTGGTCCAGCCGTTTCAGAGATTAGCCGGAACAAACAGCCAGACAGACAAAAATTTTTAAAATTGTGTTTTTCTTATAAGTACTGTATATAATTCCATATGCATTTAGTATAAAGCTGTTATTTTGACATTACAAACAGACACTTCAATTTTATTTATCTGTATAGATTTGTTATTTATTCGACCATTCATGATATAATAATCAACAGCAGCGATGGGTTTGTTGTTTTTATTTTAGTGTAGATGCTAAAATAAAGACAGGCTAACTTAGTACGCTAGTAGAGTGTAGTGAGACTGGAGCGTTTATAAGTTGAGGTAGGGGCTCAGGCGAAGAGAGGCTGCCGGAGGCCGGACACGCCGCGCACCCCGGCATTCCTTCGGAGAGAACGTTAATAGCCGGCCGACCCACTCACAGTTATGCCCGTATCGGCGTATACACTGCCATCGTATCATCGGTATGAGTAAAATCACCCCGCTGCAGTTGATATCAAAAACCGCTCATACGTGCTCCGTGGCCATCTCACTCGACATGAGACTGCAAAAAATAAATATGTATGTATCTATTATTTGGGCGGTGATATGATATTAAGTAAATGTAGAGTTGTTTGCGTTTCATCGACGTGACAAATCCCCACAACTTTCACGAGTCCCTCGCAGATGGTGAGTGGTCTCACCTCAAAAATAGCGTCAAATATTCGAAGCTACGACGGAGGCGGCCGGGGAGGCGGCGTCCTTCGATCTTGCACCAATAAAAAGGTTTTTGACGCGGCATGTGTTCCGAATTCCATCTCAAAACAAATTCTAACTCTTTAGCCGCAAGGTCGAAGTCTCTGGACGTGGTCGAGTCCGGAACACTCGGAGGCCGCAGCGCCTGGAAGACCGGTTGTCTCCCCCCCCCCCCCCTCTCCTCCCCCTGCTTCCTATCCCTCGGCAGAGTCGCCGCTACGCGGGCTCACTGCCTCTGCTGAAATCGCGCGCGACCCATGAGGTTATATTTATAAGCCATCTTAGATGTTTTCACGGAAATATTATCATTTTTTATTCTTCAACGACACGAGTTTCTTATGACGCGTGTTTATCTCACATCGCGTTCTTCTGTTAATTATAAAAAATTGAAAAGTATTTTTTGTTACATCAGTGTCGATGTAGGCGTCAATTAAAACATATTTTATTAATGATATTATATTACATTGATATGGTATATCTACTTTGAAACATACGTCTCAATGACGGAACTAAATAGAAAATAAATATAGATATGGCTGAATCATTATTCGGCCATTATCGGAAAACTAACAAATGCTAGTCTTTGAGTACACGTCACACAACCGACATCCGATTGGTACGATAAACTATTTGTACGTCTTTCAAATTTTAATATCATCTTATATTTTATCTATTTTATCGTTTATTCTAAATATGTTTATTTATTACATTTTCATATCCAGCCGCTGAACAGATCGCGGTGACATGTAGCACAAACATAGCTTGCATTACGAGGACTGGCTTAATAGGTACCTACATATACTATTTTCTAATCTAAAAAAGAGGATTTCACGTAAAATACTACTTAATTACCACGATTTTTTATTATACCTGATTTAATATAAAGTATCGACTCTGGCAAGACAAATGTATTATATATATATTTGGTATAGAAATTTAACTATAATAGGTACCTATACCTACAGCAAAAATTGTATATTCGTATTTATTACTTTTTACTCAAACTTTTACGGTATTCTAAACTCTAGGTGAACAAAAAGCTTTTAGTGTATATTTTTTAGTTATAAATTGTATATAGATTTCGTATTTATGAACTGATGGTAGAAAAATTACACCATTGTTAAAAATCTCAATTTCTATATTTCAATACAACAAAGTCGTGAGATTCATTTATATATTATATTGGAAACAATATTATATTTCAAAAATTGTTGATTAACATTTTTTTAAATATAACATAAATGAGCTTTAAGATATCTGTGTAGTGTGTATGTAGGTAGGTAGGTACTGGTCAAATTCAGCTCATTGATCCTAAGGCACCGTTTTATTAACATTGTACATGCGTTTTTGTTTATTTGTTCTTTTTCTATTATGTCATAGAAATTTGATATCAAAGGTAACTTGTGTTCTGTTCGTTAACGTACTCTCCATCTCAGAACCAGTAGATTAAAATTGGTATGATTTTAATTATCTCAACGTTAGTCTCAGCGTCTAGTTCCTGCGATAGAGCGCATGGAAGTTTATATAAACATTATGACATCATTATCATCACCTTTTATTTTAAATATATACTACCGATGTCTTGGATTTAGCTAGTTTCACGCATGCTGACTGAATTTATATTATTAAGTACTTTAAGTGTTTCAAAACTACCTGAAACGTGGATCGAATTAATCCCTCCCGGACAAATTCTAAGAAATCCGTGCGAATTTCCGAGAATTCAATTGTTATCTAGCACACCGGTGTGCTCGCGGTCCGCGAGGAGTTAAGAGTAAAATAAATACGTTATTGTAAGACTGTAAACGGATAATCCTTTATTCAGACGCCTCGTCATCGAACGAAGCGGTCCACCTCCAGCGGCGGCTGCTGAGCCTCAGCTCGGAGCTGGTCACCCTCCGCAACCACCTGCACGTGGGCGGCGCGGCGGCGGCCGGCGGAGCGGGCGGCGCGGCCGCCGGGGCTGGCAACGGAGCGGTTGGCGCGGCCGCTGGGGCGGGTGGCGGCCTCCAGCCCGCTGTGCCGCCGCGCGCGCCTTTACCGCCGCCCGCGCCTGCGCCTCCCCTGCAGCCGCATCATCCCCCACCACCCCCGCCAGGTTTAAACATATTTACTTTTACTATACAATAATAAAATAAAAAAATATACCTAATATAAAAGTAATACATTTAATTATTACTATTGTTCCAAAGTATTAAATTTGGAGTGCATTAAAAGGTAACAAGCAACGTAATATTTATTTAATTACGTTTAGCTAACTTTCGAATCGTTTATTTGCAATATTGTCGAATGACATGAGCCAGCACCGGTTCACGCATCGGAATGTTGTTCGTACCGAGAAGAGACGGCGAGAACGTCTTACGTTTGAGAACACAACTTATCGGTCCATGTATACCTAAAAAAGAAAGGCACATGCCAATGTTAATCTTATTTTGGAAATCGAGATATATGCATAAAAAATAAATCGATCTACGTACGAGTATATGGCTTGGTAGGGTTTTATAAATAATTGATCAATAAGGTTTCTTATTAACATAGAAGCGAGATGGCGCGGCGCGAGCACGAGCGTCGCGCCGGCGGGCGCGGCCTCCGACGTCGACGACCTCATACACCTGCGCGGCCCGCTCACGGAAGACGCCGTGGTCCGCGCGCTGCAAGCTCGGTTCTATCACAACAAATACTACGTAAGTTACAGTTGTCGAATACTATATTCTCTAACACCCATTTCCTATGGACTATAATGACATCAAATCTGGTACGATGGTGTCCGCAGACGTCGGTGGGGCCGATACTGATCGCAATGAACGCGTACACGGACGCGGGCAATGCGCTGACGCCGAGCGCGGCGCGTGCGCAGCGGCCCGAGCTGGCGCGCCTCGTGCACGACGCCGTGCGCCACCAGGCCGACACCGGCTCCCCACAGGCTATCATTTTATCTGGTAACTAGCGTTTTATTTAAATGAAAAAATACTAGGTATATGTTTATAATTTCTACTCTATGCTTTACTCACATTCAGCTATATTACTGTGAAGAACTTTATAAACCTCTTAGAAATATAATGTCTTGTTTTATCCATAGTGTTGTCTCGCTAAAATATATTCGATATTGATTACTAAATGTTGCACCTGGGCGTTCAGGTGTTTCTGGGTCGGGCAAAACTTACGCATCGATGGTGTTGCTCCGGAGACTGTTCGACGTGGCGGGCGGCGGGCCCGAGACCGACGCCTTCAAGCATCTCGCCGCCGCCTTCACAGTGCTGCGCTCACTTGGCACAGCCGCCACGCATGCTAATTCTCATTCGAGCCGAATCGTGAGTTAAATATTTATCTATAGATAATAGGTATACATGTAAGCAAACAAAAATATTCTTTAAAAAATCCCATCTTACAGGTAAAGATAAGGAAACTTATGTATTATAATATTTTTTTTTTCTGTATCCTGTTCGACGCAACAATCTGTCTTTAGACATTTAGCTGCTCACTTGTTCGAAATTATTCTGTAATAGGTCTTTGTAGGAGTGAGGAATTGTCCATTGACTACTATCGCTTATTCTATTGAGAATCGGTATATTAGAGTTGAAACACTGTTTCTCTTTACCAATCAGCCAGTACATGCTTCTCAACTTTGCGTCTAGTCTTTAGTTTCTTCCATATACATATGCTGCTGACAGGTCAGTCTTCTATCTAAGTGCTTGCCGAGGTATTTTGCAGTGTCATGGTGTGGAATTTGTTCTCCGTTTAATGTGATTGGGGGACAGTTACCTTTTCTTAGAGTAAAAGTAACGCGCAAAGATTTGTTTTGGTTCGCCGTTATTCTCCATATCTTTAGCCACTTTCCGGAATGTGTTTCTGCAGGTTTGCTGATGCGACTTCTGGGTTGGTGTCTACTGACATTATTGCAGTATCGTTTGCGTATGTGGCATTGAGGATATTATTATTTGTAGATATGTCAGCGGTAAAGATGAGATACAGCTCGGGCTCCAGAATGCTCCCCTGAGTTACTCCAGACCTGATTTCGTGCACTGATGTGACATGATTAAGTTTGATTTCGAAGCAACGTTTGTCTAAGTAGCTTTGTAGAATGAAGAAGGAGTGAGGTAGGTTTTTTTTAATTTTAAATAGAAGGCCGACATACCAGACCCTATCAAAAGCCTGACTAATGTCCAGGTAGACCGCGGATATAATAATAAATAATTATAAAATAGTCAGTTAATAATTAAGATGGTATACGACAGGGTCACTTCATCGAGGTGCAAGTGACGGACGGCGCGCTGTACCGCACCAAGATCCACTGCTACTTCCTGGACCAGACGCGAGTGGTGCGGCCGCCGGCCGGCGAGTGCAACTACCACATCTTCTACCAGCTGTTGGCCGGCCTTACGCCCGACGAGCGCTCGCAGCTGCACCTCGACGGATACACTGCTAATGACTTGCGGTAATCGCTCTTTGTTCATTTTTTATCGTGTTGGATAAGAGATAAAGAAAATGTGGAAATTATTATGTTTGATACTTTATTATTTTTATAGCCTATATAAGCTAAATAAGCACGCTCAAGATAAACAAACTTAAATAAGAAACAACTTAATTTCGAATAATAATTTGAAGAGAAGTGATTCGATGTTTAAAAAGTATTCAGGGAAGTGAAATAATCTCTGTACATGGTATAAAGAGTTACTAAGCCCTAAGTGAAAATAAGAGAAACGGAAGTAGTAAGCAGTCAAGTAAAAAAAAAACGTAAATCGAATATATTCAAATTGTGTTTATTCTGTATTTACTCTAATTGACTACTCTCCCCGTTATACTCGTCAATACTTCGTTACACATATTGTATACAGTAATCTATGGCTATAGTCTTAGGCCTTATATTGTTTTTTATGTCATAAAAAAATTATAACCAACATTGACAATTAAATAGATATTTGGCGACGTCACATCCGCGTCGCCCGGAAGCGGAGGACGGTGCGCGGTTCCTCGCCTGGAAGAGTTGCCTGGGGGTGCTCGGCATTCCGTTCTTGGACGTCGTCCGCGTGCTGGCCGCCGTGCTGCTGCTCGGCAACGTGCATTTCACCGATAACGCAGAAGGCATCGCTGAACCAAACGGAGAGGTCTTTTAAATTCCTCATATTGAATGATCTTATCTTGGTATAGGCGTGGTACTGACCGCCGTCACTGTTGTCAGGCGGAGTTGGTGGCTGCGGGGTCGCTGCTGGGTGTGGGCGCGGCGGCGTTGCTGCGCGGGCTGGGCGCGCGCGGCGTGGCGCGGCGCGGCGGGGCTGTGCGCGCACCCGCCGGCGCCGCCGCCGCCGCGCGCGACGCGCTCGCCAAGGCGTTGTACTGCCGCACCGTGGCGACCATCGTGCGCCGCGCCAACTCCCTCAAGCGCCTCGGGTCCACCCTCGGCACTCTCTCGTCCGATTCCAACGAATCCGTAAGTCGAAATCACATTACAAGTGGGGCGAACGCCCCATCTGTGTCAGACCTAGTGAGCTTTTTTACTGACACAGTCTGTTCACCAGGACGCAGCGTCGCGACGCGCGTCGACAGCGGGCGGGGGCGCGCGGGGCCGCGCCGGCGCACGCTCCATGGCGGCACTCAACGACGCCGTACGACACGCCACAGACGGCTTCGTGGGCATACTGGACATGTTCGGGTTCGAGGACGCCGGGCCCAGCCGCCTCGAGCATCTGTGCGCTAACCTTTGCGCCGAGACTATGCAGCACTTTTACAACACGCACGTTTTCAAGGTAGGTACTTTGATGTTTCGTTAAATATTTAAATAAAACTACCTTTTCGACTTTTTTTGCGGATTTATTTAGATTTTTGGTTGGAACCAAAAATCAAAATAAATCTGCGAAAAAATCCTAAAAGATAGTTTTATTTAAAATGTCAAATGTTCGCGTAAATCTAAGAAAGTATTCCGTTAAATAATTCATTAAATTATTATAAAATAATAATAATAACTTTTATTTTCTATTGCAAAGTCATCGGCCGAGTCGTGTCGGGAGGAGGGTGTGTGCGGCGCGCTGGAGGTGGAGTACGTGGACAACGTGCCGTGCATCGACCTGGTGTCGTCGCTGCGCACCGGCCTACTGGCGGCGCTGGACGCAGAGTGCGCCGCGCGCACCTCGCCCGAGCAGTATGTCGTACGCATCAAAAATGCACATAGGTAGAGTACTTCTTAAAACTTTACTGGATCACTTCATTTTATTATTAACTTCATGATTAATTTTAAATACACTGTAATTTTTTCAAAATAAATATTGGTAAAAATACTTATTGTGCTACAGAGGCCATCCCAGATTGGCGGAGGCGCGGCCGCCGCACCCGCGCCGCTTCGCCGTGCGGCACTACGCGGGCGAGGTGACGTACGACGCGAGCGACTTCCTCGACGCCAACCGCGACGCCGTGCCCGACGAGCTGCTCGCTGCCTTCGACACCAGAACTTGCGAATTCGGCTTTGCTACGCATCTATTCGGAGCTGAACTTAAAGTGCGCTTGAGAATCATTTAACCTGCCTATTTCTTCTATATTTATTACTAATAATATTTTGATATATAATTTTGTAAATATCGTAGATAGTACCTAATGTCTATGTGTACAATACCTAAACTATAATTAGCAATTAGATTTGCAGCTTGAACTGTAAAGTGTTTATATAATAAGTATAATATAATATAGCATTAAGTCCAGTGTAAGCCCTACTTTATATAAAATAGGGCTTAATGCTATAAATTATACTATACTTATTATATAAACACTACACTTCAGCTGCTATATAGTTAAATTAACTTTTGTTTAGGAAAACTCGAAAGTATTTTGACAAGCAAATATAGCTTCATATTTCAAATAACATTTATGCGCAGGCGCTCGCAGCCGCGGGCGGGCCCTGCGGCGCGCAGTTCCGCGCTTCGCCGACGGCGGGCGGCGCGGCGGTGGCGGCGCCCGCGCCCGCCTCCACGCTCACGCAGGACTTCCACACGCGCCTCGACAACCTGCTGCGCACGCTCGTGCACGCGCGCCCGCACTTCGTGCGCTGTTTGCGCGCCAACGCCAACGAGACTCCTATGTTGTTCGATCGTGCCACTGTTGCGCGACAGGTACGTAGTAAGCGCAGGACGCACACACAATCCAAATATTGTGTAATAATGCAACCATGGGTTTATTTAATTTAATTGCTAATACGAATACTAATATCTTCCATAGGTACGTGCCCTACAAATCTTAGAAACAGTCCAATTAATGGCCAGCGGATACCCTCACCGCATGCGGTTCCGCGCGTTCAGCAGCCGCTACCGCGCGCTGTGGCGGCGCGGGGCGGGCGGCGCGGCGGGCGGCAGCGTGGAGCGCGAGTCGGGCGCGGCGTGCGCGCGCGTGCTGCGCTCCGTGGCCGCCGCCGCCGCGCCGCCCGCGCCCGCCTCGCCCGCCGCCGTGCGCTGGGCGCTGGGCAAGCGACACGTCTTCCTCAGCGAGGGCATGCGGCAGGTAATTCTTGATTTATCAGCCACAATTATATCTCGATCGTAGAAAATAATATCACCCTTTTAAAGGAGAAAATATTTAACGCTAGCGACTTACCCTTGTTTTGCTCGGGTGCGTCCCTGGATGCCAAACAGCCTATGTATTATTCCAGACCATAGTCTGTGTATTAAATTTCCTTTTCGTTTGTGTAAGTTCCATTTCAATAATAAAATGAATTTAAAGGTGTTGGAACGAATGCGTCGAGCGCGGCGCCAGGCAGCGGCCGAGCGCATCCAAGCGGCGTGGCGCATGCACCGCGCGCGTTGCGTGCGCGCCGCGCGGCCCGCGCCGCCCGCGCGCCGCCGCCCCGCGCCGCTGGCCGGCACGCCGCCGCCCGACCCGGCCGACAAGTGCGACCCGCAAATCGTCAAGAGCACATGCTCACTCTTCGGCCTGGATCTAGTAAGTAGCTTGTTGTTCTAACTTACGTATTAGGTATATCTAATTGAACTTTACCTTACTTACTTTACTTTACTTTAGGTTACCCAATGACGTTGGTTCTAGGTATTCTAAATATGTTATACTGCCTCAGGTGTCAAGTGTCTAACACCTGGATGTCCCGAGTTCGAGGCAAATGTAGTTAAGTTATTCTGTCAGAAATTCTCAGTAATAGCACGGATTTTGAAGTTGTTAATTATTCACTTCCCTTGCCTTAGAGAGCCTTTGGATCCGGAGCCTGATATTTCATCGAATCGAATTGTCGTCCCACCGGGATTTGAAATGAAAGGATTAAGGAATACAAGTACTCTTGTATTCATACTTGAGTTTGGCGCGTTTACTTGTGCAGTGTGCACTGTATCTTCTGCGCAGATGATAAATTTTAGTGAGATTGGTCATTGACCGTGGTCGATATCCGTCAGGGTGACATTACTATTACGTTATATTTCAAGTGTTAAGGTAGATTTATTGCAGCGTATGTGTGTGTGTGTCTAGGAGCGGCCGCCGCCGCTGCCGCCGTCGCGCGCCTACACCGTGGCAAACGGCGTGAAGCTGGGCTACCCGCAGCAGCGCACGGTGGCGGCGGACTGGGACGAGGGCGGGGGCGGCGTGCGCCTGCGCGTGGGCGACAGCGTGCTGGCGCTGGGCGCCGCGCGGCGTGGACACGTCACTGTGCAGGTAGGCGCATACGGTTCTCATTATAATAGTCGACTACTTTTATAATTATAAAGTGTATATGTATGCGTGTGTGTGCATATTTGTTAAGTACTTCTTTACGCTGAAACGGCTGAACTAATTTGGATAAAAATCAGTATACAAATAGATTTTGACGTGTAAAACATAGATTACCGTACCGCACTTAGTGCAATACACGAGCGGAGCGAGGATAAATGGCTAGTATTTAATATTAATATTAGTAACTACTATGTTATTCATGTATTGATTTAAGAAAACCAGTTTTGGATTTATTGGATTCTTTTTCAAATGGTTGTATGGTAGAGATTGAAAGAATTCTAAGACTAATGTGCCTACAACGTGTCGGTCCGCAGGTGTGCGGGCGCACGGTGCCGGTGCCGCACGCCGTGCTGGCGCCGCCGCGCGCGCCGCGCCCCGCGCCGCCGCCGCCGCCCGCGCCCGCCTGACAACACCACGCCTTCTGCACACGCTTTCATTTTCGTATAGCAATATAAACTATATGTACCTACTCATTCAGTTTTTCTGAGTATTAATTCGTGAGTTCGTAATTTATTCTTATAGAGCTTTAAACCGAAATTTTTATAACAGAAATGATAAGTAACTTTTGTTATATTTAATGATCGTACGTACGATACTGTGCAAGCGACGACGACGCTGACATGTGCCACATACAACAAAATAAAATATCGATTCGGCTGATGTACTTTGTAAGCAATGTTTAATTTAATTAACGTCTGGTAATAAAACGAGTCTTCCATACCAGCGAGTGTAAATATATTATTTAAGTATTTATGAGGGTGAAGCTCGCCGCGTCCGCGCAGCAGCAGTATTACTTCGTGTAGTAAGTTTAGGTATAAGGAAATCTTTTCATTTTGATTATAATTTGCCAATCAACATAATATATTTATTACTATTCACTCACAAGCAGCTTTGGACAAGCTAGGTGCAAATAATAAAAAAAATAGTGTAAGAGCTACCGCGCACCGTGGTGATGGCGGCGATGGCGATATTGTCAGCTTTAACAATTAATATTATGTACCATATAGGTCCTCTACTGTCACATAATAGCAATAGCTATACAACTAGCTTACACATTTTATCACACTCATACACTGTCTGCAGTCGAACCTAGCTTAGTCCTCAGCGACCAGTCTTCCTCCATGTAGATATTACAAGTAGCTCTAAATAGTTTTTAAAAAATATTTGTCCCTTCAATTTTAAATACCTACTACTGATATAGAAAATTACATCTGTTACCATTTACAAGCAGTTTGAGTGAGTTTAGGTCGTGATTAGTATCTACGTTATTGAATATATATTTTGATGAAATTTGTACAAATAAGCTTATATGCTCGATTACTAGCCTGAGGACCGGATCGCGGTCATCAGCTAGTGGAGATAAAATGTGTATTTATATATTTTTATAAGTAAACTACTGGAGATACTCGCGTTGTTGATATTTGCATAAGTATATAAACATTCCCGATTTATAATACGGCAAGCGGAGACGATAAAATAAGTAAGAAACATCGGCTAGTTGGTAGCTAGATATGCCTCTTAATTGTTTTTCATTCTGCCACTTAGGTTAGTCCCCCGCGAAGTGAACTGAAGTGTAGGTCGTGCAGGAGGCCCACTGCCGTTACTAGATTACAAACTCGTTTAATGCGGTATTTAGAAATGAAATGTTTAAATATAGATCAGTACTAAAAGTAATTGAAGCTAGCGCCACCTGCGGTAAAGCCTCCTGCAAACTTGCCAATATGAGTCTGATACCTTTACGTATTCGAGAATTATTGTAATAATGTTAGGTTAAGGTGATAAATAAAGAGTATTCATTAAAATATGTTTTATTTATTCTCTCTATTCACATTACAGTCGGTACACGAAATTAATTTGGAATGTGACGAAGGTGTAGCGAGCGCTTGGGCGGCGTCTGTCGCTAATGAAATCAAAACATCGAAGAGTCAATGTATATGCAAAACAAAGCAAATGTCTCCGGCAGCGAGCCTGTATGAACTTGTTGATATTAAAGTATTGAAAATCCTGGTTTGACTGTCGTGCCGGCCGCCGCGCCGCTGCAAGCGCTCGCTCCGATACCAATAAGTGCGAGAAATTCAACAGCCTACGAACTTAGAGAGCAGGCTAAGTATTATTCGAGTACAACGTCTGACAACTTGGTGTCTTGCACATTTATACTATGTTAAAGTGTAATACAAATATTTATAACACTTAAATTATGACACAATTTCTTTATGAATAGTAAATTTTAATCACTTTGCAGGTTTTGATCGACACTTGCAGTGGATAATATTGATAGCTTTACAATTCGTGGATGATGATAAAAATATGTAGGTACTACTTATGTGTATGTAAATACTAAATGAGTCAAAAATATGAGAGCATCACAGCGCTGGGCGGTAAAAACCTGCAAAGCGCAAACATTAATAGAAGATAATATAATATAAGATTTTTTTAAATTTAACATCTACAAACACCAACTCTCTCCTAGACAACAAGAATAAATGATTTAATCGAAAATGCAATAGGTTCACAATAATATACTATGACGACGCCACAACGGCGACGTAGCATCGTTGAGTTATCACACGCGAGCGCGGCAAGGCAGCGTCTTCTACGTCCCGTGAATGAGGACTTATGGTTATTTAATTATAATTACATAAACAGTGTATACATTGTTAGGTTAGACCTAACTCAAACCAACAGTGGCGTAACTAGACTTTTTGGGTCCCAATGCAAAAAGAAATTTTCGAAAAAATGATTTGAAATAAAAGAAATGCTTGTGGCCCTCTGGGGCCCCCTAGAATCAAGGGCCCTGTTTGACCGCATTGGTTATACTGGCATAGTTACGCCACTGTAACCCAATCAAAGCCCTAGGCGACATCGACACGTGCACTATATTAATATAACAGTTTAAATATTCAGCGAAACAGTTAGTAAAGAGAATATGAAACGTTATTTTATTATGTAAATATTCCAATAACATCTTACCCTAGAGTCTAGACTGTAGAGCGATCACATCACACTTTCATGCATTTCGTTAAAGCAAGATCTGCGGCAGTTCATGTCTTACGATACGGAGGTAGTTACGATACGATATTCAACGAGACTCCCGACGCTAATCAAAATTTGGCCACAATCGTTATACGTATAATATGTACATATAAATCATACTTAAATATATTTAACCAATTTTCATATACACCTACTATATAGCTCTGTTCAGAACAAACATCATATATTTGTAATTCATATACATATACAAAATATTGCAAATATAATACTGTTACACATAATATCTTTTATTAAAATTAGAAGCGAATACAAACTTTACCGTACACCTGTCGCAATGACTCAATAAAAATGTAAAGAGTTCAAAAATCTACAATAGACACTACGCGACACGAAGATTACGTAACTAATGTTTATTTTGATATAATATCATGCATAATTAGTTCTAAATTTTTTGTTAAAATTTCATTAGAAAATCGAATAAAAAAAGTCGAGAATGAACTGTATGTATGTATGTACATATACTAATTATAGATCCATTATACGTTATATGAAACACTCCCTTTAATTTTTAAAATTACCTGATCGTGTTTCACCTGAAATATACCTACTTCATAATTCAATACCTCTTGCTATTAAACTATTTTCTTTTACGTGTTTTGAACCGGCTCCAGCCGGTTCACGTCCCTTGTCGGTACTTCATTCAAAAAATATTTCTAGCAACTCTAAATATATCGAGACCGTATAGCGTTAAACCGCATTAAGAGTTCTAGTTAAGGCTAACGATAAGAGCAGGCACAACGTTTACATACGGCGAAAATCTGAAAAAGGATCCAGTTTAAAAACTATGAAGGTCACGGCCGACTGTATAAAGAAAAGCGAGTGATGTAAGAATAGTGCACTCGCTGAAAGTGGGTGCGATGTTTGTAACGAAACAGTCTGGCGAGTAACGAAGCGCACTCACCTACTTGCGCCGCGAGCGTTCTCAGCGCGTACGTACGGCGCGGCGTACCTGCTACATGACATACTTTTTACATGTGCTCAATAAACAAAACAAACATCAAGGAGGCTCTCAGCTAGTTTAAAGATAATACATATTTTAGTCATGCATCATAAAACCACATGGCTGCATTTACTAATTTGTTTTTATTTTTTCAACGTAAAGTAAAACAAAAACTCAAGTTTTGTTTAGTACATGCTCTTGAGACGAGACACTTCAAGTGTCAGCGATGTGCTCTGCACGCGTACATGTACGTCTATGTCAATTAATCTCCAAAATGACGAGTGTAAGTCTGCCGAGGAAAATGTCACGGCACACAAGTGTAGCGCAGGCTGTGGACTGCGACATTTTCATTAGTGGGATTTCTTTGATAGCGTATATATGATTAGGTACTTAATTATTTCTCTCATATGCTCTAAAACGTCAACCCTTAACACCTAAAAGACAAATTTAAAACTAAATATAGCTAATATTAATATAATAAAATTGATGCATCAGGCAGTGTTCGTAACCATACAAAAAGCTTCAAGCGGTTATAAGTAAATGCATATAGAATACGTTTAATAAGTATAACATACATTTTTCTAAATATTAAAACTAATACGATATATAGCAGCGACTTTAATAATAGTATCAAAACTTTCTAAACATATAACTATAAGTTTTAATAAACATTTAAAGAGTCACAAAAACATATGCAGTGTAGTGACCACCGACCGGACACTTCACTTTCAGCTAGGTACGAGTGTACGAGTGTACTTAATTTATGCAAAACCGAACGTAAGTGAGATTGTCGTGAGTTACAATTTCATTTTTGACCGCAGCGAAAAGGAAATCGCGATTAGATTGAGTTTTATATTTTACTAGTTTTAAACCGTGGCTCCGCTCACGTGGTGAGTACCTCGATAAAATGCAGCATGTGGGGTAACCCGGTCTATAATGTATACTTTCCCATACTTGGGAATGGGAAATTTCATTCAAATTAACGCGAATTTATGAAATTATTAATATAATATGCAAATTTGGCGACTACACTGCATATATATTCAGTAGATAGAACGCTCGCAATAACATTAAAGTTAGAACAACGATAGATTCGGCGGTTTGCGCGAATTGAACACACGTGTTAAGGCAGTGGTGCAGAGATGACCCGACACTTTGTACACACGTTACTTGTAGACAGACAGACACACAATTCATGTTACTTATTTTTAGATAAAAAAACCTCGTACTTATTGTTAGATAAAAGAAACCATTCATCCTTCATCTTGTTACGAACAATAAATATGTAAAAGTTTTCCAAGACTTTTATAACTAAGTTATTTAAAACATGATAGAAAGCGTATGAAGCCATGATGCCTCATTAAGCGCGAAGGTGTCTGGACGCTCCTACATCATATGTTTTAGTTTCAAACGTATATTTATATACGAGTATCTAACCCAATATAATAAGCTGTCGAGAATCGAGATATGAATATTATCATTCGATGCAACGCTTTCAGGCGCGACGCGCGGCGAGAAGCTTTTAGTAGATAACTAATATTTATCATCGTTCCGCACAACGACACTATGGGTGTACTCTACGTCTATCTCGTCTGTTTCATACGTTGATTTAAATAAGCAGAATACCCGACGAAATTACACAAGCGGTTACTAGGTATAGAAATTCGTACATTTGAAGTAACAAATCATAATTTAATATATATATGTTGGTCTCGACTCCCTGACCTATCAGTCAAGCCAATTTTGTATTTAAAATGTTTTTTACGACTCAACTTTAGAAGTAGTCTCTAATGTAATAAAGATTATAATAAAATTTAAAGCTAAGTCTACGCGAATAAACTTAATAGGTCAGTCAGCGAGCAGTAAGCGGTAATTAAGTTTTTGTGCGCGCGGCCGACACATTCCCGGAGTGAAACCCGCGGCGCCGGCGCCCTTATTGCCAGGCGCGTAAGGTCCACTCTCGGCTGGCACGCGCTCTCGACGGATACGTTTCACCGCGATCGCTTACTAGGAAACTCGATATAGTGTCGGCTCTTTAAGGAATCATTGATATCTAAGTAACCGTTAAACTGCGCTAGGCTTACTTTTCATATGTAACATGTTGGTGGATATTCTTTGAACGTCGCGACGCGTGCGTAATCCAGTCGCGAATACATTGTGAAGAGCGTGTTAGGTGAGAGATGCTCAGCGCTGAGACAACACGTTGGGCGCTTGTTAATAATTTAAAGGTAATCTGCGTCTGCCAGTAACCTCGCGTCGTGCTGACATCATATCGAGTTTATAGTGACGGTAATTTTAAAGTCTATTAAATTACAGCGTCCGCCCGATACTATAAATGTTACCCTCGATCATATCCAAATATATAGATTTACGATAGTTTGGTTTTTAACCACCTTCACTATACAAACTCGATTCTTCAATCCCCGGATACGTCGAAAGATTTGTCGATTGCGTAGCGATGGTCACAGGCGGTTCACTAGAGTTAGAGTTCAGAAGAAGGAGTAGTGCGATACCTTGAATATATTTCACATGAGATCAATGGAGTCGTTTGTTGACGGTCGAGGGTTAGACGAAGGCGGGAGCGTGTGCGGCGCGCGTGCCGCAGCACAGCGCGGCGAGCGCGGCGCGGCGCGCGGGCGGCGCGGGCGGCGCGGGCGGCGGGCGCTAGTCGCGCGCGATGGGCGTGCTGCAGGCGGCGGCCAGCGCGCGGCGGCCGGCGGGCGTGTGCGCGCCCTCGGCCTGCGCCTCCGCCTCCGCCTCGGCGCCCGCGCCCGCGCCCGCGCCGCCCGCGCCGCCCGCGCCGCCCGCGCCGGCGCCGCACAGCGACGTGAACACGCTGCTCGATGACACCTCGCGTACGTAGCGCTTCTGCTCCGCTGCAAAACGTCACCATGCTTTTAGCCCCCTTGCTGACTTTTGTGCATATAATACCGTCAGTACCTAATCAAACCCTTTGACCAATTTCGGACACGTGCCCAGGATATATTATAGTGTACAATAAGCGCACAATTACAAGTGCACTCTCTATTCCTGTCACTATCCTACTCCGATGGGATGAAAATTCAACACGAACTAAGAGAGATCAAGGCAGACAGCTTTAAGTGCTCTCCAAGGCACGGGAGTATAACACCACTAACTTCCTATCTCTGGACTGTTACTGAGGATTTCTTATCCGAAAAACCTAAGATCTACACTTAGCCAGACCTAGGAGTCGAACCCGAGGCCTCCGCATCTACACCCGTGCATGCGAACCACTAGACTACCAAAATAGTTGCCGTTAGTTAACGAATTGAAACCTTCGGAACAAATTAGTATGGTATGTGGAAACTGGAAATAAATAGTAATTAGTCAATCAGTGTTGAGTACAATTACGGCAAAATATAAGTATGCTGAGTGAATAATGAAGTAATAATTTAGAAGTAAAACAACAGTTTATCTAACCGCCGCCCACACCGCGTGCTGAGGCGCAAGGGCCGCCGGCTGTAAACAAGCCCGCGTGCTGGGAGGCACTGGCAACGGACCGCGTGACGCGAACAGGACAATTTATGACAAATTTATACCTAACTTAAAAATATACTGTAAAACAATGTAAACATAATCTTGTGATGGCAGCAGATATATAAAGACATTACTAATATATTTTACTAGCGACTCACCCTCGCTCCGCTCAGGGTCGTCCCTACTTACGTTTTAAAGTTTAGTATAGATTTCTTAGAGATGAGATATTGTCCCTCAGTAAAAAGTATCCTTTATGTTGTCCAGGATAACCAGCTATCATCATACCAAATTTCATCAAAATCCCTCCAGTGGTTTTTCTGTGATGCGGTAACAGACAGACAGACAAAAATTCTCAAAACTTTAGATTCGGCTTCTGTATCGATAATAATGTCTATTTCAATAAGATTTTCAAAAAAATATTTAATGTGCAGGTCCGGCTTAGTTACAATTTTATTATATGTATAGATTACATAATATTTTTATTCATTTTTCAGTTTCTAGTGTTCCAGAGGCAGCAAACATGTTATGCGCCTTCCATTTATATTGCCACTGGTTTTGTTTTGTACCTATTAAGTAGGTACCTCCCTACCAAAAACATGAAACAAATTATTTAGAAAAATAAAAAAAAAACCGACTGCGTAAAAAAGCGAAAACAAGTCGACAAAGGAACATAGTATTATGTGTGGTTATGGAGTCAAAATCATAACCCTCCTTCTGGCGCAGGCGGGTAAAAAAATTTATGTATACATTTTCTATTACTTTGGTGTTTTTGCTATAGACAAAGAGATAACTAACTGTATCAGATAAAGTAAAGCGTGCTCACCGACAAGGTTGTGTAGGTTGTCTATTACCACTTCCGTATTGTAAGTGGCGTCCACCGCGCGTTGCAGGAAAGATGTCCAGGTGCTGAGCTCTGCTTCCTGTGTTATAAAAAGTAAATAAAATAATAGAAGGCAGATTTAATGAAGTTCATATCTAACATCTTATAACCAAACCTAATCGTACATACGGAACACGGAGAAATTTTACCAAAATATCACCACGACGGTGTGTTAATAAATAAATTGATATAAATAAATCGCAGCAAACTTACAGCCCTAGCAGAAATAAATCATGTGGCAAACAAGTAACACGAGATTTCCCTGATACTATTTTAACCTATGATCATAAACATTTTCCTTGTTAATCAACTTAATTAGGAAGTATGGCTCATGTCGATGTTCTCATTTCAATTATACATTACTAGCAGCTCGTCCCTGCTTTACATGTCTCCTTTTTAGAGTTCCGTGGCCCAAAAGGCAAAAACAAAAACCTTGTTATTTCGTCATGTCTGTCTACCTGTCCGTATGTTACAATGTATTTTACACAGAGATTATTGGTATACTATACCTAACGGCTGAAAGTAAGGCTTCTCATATAAACTGCTAGAAGCAAGACAATTTTGTAATCTAATTACAAAAAAATATTTGATAATCCTCAACATATTAAAATAATAGAGTGTCTGATATAGTTTTACCGAAAATAATTTTGACGAAGATATGCTCAGTAGTAAATGAGTATTTATAGTTCGGTAAATATTTTATCTATTTTTAACCTAACAATAAGCTAAAACATAACATAAAAATGTTGATTCTATGGAACATCGGTACGCGAGGGAAACTCGCATTGTCGATCTCCTCAACTCTAATCCCTTTGTTCCTTACAGGGTTGACATTGAAAATCCCTTTTACCCCATCAAATTCAATACAAATTCAAACCTTAGGGTTGTAAAAATCCAGGAATACACTGTCAGTTTCATCTTTTCAAGTCCAATTTTCACTT
Organism: Fabriciana adippe; assembly: GCA_905404265.1. NCBI lineage: Eukaryota > Metazoa > Arthropoda > Insecta > Lepidoptera > Nymphalidae > Fabriciana > Fabriciana adippe. Next base: position 15,847,128 of record FR989997.1, on the reverse strand, counting down.
TATTAAAGCTTCATCCATTTTATATAAGCGTTTGAGAAGTCGAAGATTACATTAGTTCATAAACATTAAATATGTATCATAATTCCAATAAATAAATAAATATATATTATGTATGGTCCTTTTTTACTATCGTCAACAAGCTCACCGGCTGCATTAAAGTACATCTGAACATTTATTTACTCAACAAACCTAGATTCGTAGTAGGAGTGTATTGCAATGCTTTGTGATCAATCAACACTGGTATAGTAAGAACATCTCCACGAGTTGGGCAACGCGGAAGTCGTGTGCGTGTACTATGTAGTGGTTATCGAGAGCCATTACCGCCTGATACAATTAGCGCGTTGTGTTGCGTCGTGTTGCCGGCGTGTCTGACGCGGACTCGCCGGCAACACGCCCGAAATAAAATACGAGCATCTCCGACCAGCCTCGCGTCTTTATCAGACGTTTGATTACTTCGCAATAAATGATACCGAGATTGTTTTATTAGACCACGTAAAACTATTTATATTATGGAGGCACTACAGTCTACACGTCATGAAATTTGGCAAGTTTCCTTGGGAGTAATATACCAATTACCTAAGGAATATTATTTGAAATAAATGTCTGACATTGATGATTTCAAAATCATTATGGATTGTTTTTCACGTATATAGAATGATATTTAATATAAAAATTCTCAAAAGAAAATTATATGCCCTACCCCAGATTAGATAATTTGCCACATAATTATTTTCTACGATTCATTTAATCATGTTCTACTAATCTTTGCTATATGGAAAACAACGATCAATAAAATTTTTGTTAGGCGTTGAAAAATGGCACCTTAATAGTCTTATTAGGCAAAATGGACCATGACTACAAATTACATATGATAGTGGCCCCGGAAGAGAACAATGGTGAGGAATCTTGATTATAGAAACTTATATACAGATTTGTATTTCAGATTAAAAGTGTATATAGATATTGACACTACGTTCATACGTCCATAAAAACGTGCAAAATGTATCCAAAATATATATTCTGATTATTGAAGCCTGTCAAATTTTACTGTATCAACGCATTTAAAAACTAACGTTAAAAATCCTAGATAATGTAGGTATCTATTAGTATTAAATATCACTCAACTGCTCTGAACTCTCGAAGGACCCGAACTAGGTTAATTCCCGCATGATTGATTACTTCACCGTGCCATCGAGCTGATGGTGATGAAATCAATAGGAAGCAAGATACTAATAAAAACCTTGAAAATAGACCCATTAGTCATTTGTCATCTGATTTGATTAGTCCTTTATACCTTACAGTTTATTTCCTTTTTCTTTGCCAGCGAAACATATACAATTTATATTTGATGCTAATATTTCACTGGTACTATCTATAACATCTAGTAAGTTGGATAATATCGTCTAACTTGAGCAGTTACTCAGATTTTTTATCTATAAAATATATTCTTATTCGATGGCTGTAAATTATATTTAAAATTATAATACTGTGCGTCATTACATAAAACGTGTGCTTCAGGCGGACCGCACGGGACCTATCGAGCGTCGAGGACGAAAGCCAAGACCCGGTGGTCGCGAAGCCGCACAAAACACGATACCTCCCGGTGTCGAGTTACACTCCCTTCCAACGTTGTGTGTCACTCACTAAAGTTGAATCGGGTGACATAAAATATAGAGTACCTTTATGAAGAAACGACTCATCACTTAATGTAATGTCGACCATCAGTCATCTCAGCCTTTAGTAGGAAAAGAAAGAAACCTCCACAAAAACACAAATAAAAAAAAGTGGTAATTAAAATATATTATCTCGTTATATATAGGTACTTAAGATATAAAGCAAAGTTCGTTCCATTGTTTGTTTAACGCGCTAATCCCTGGTTATCATTATTCATATTTCAAAGAAAATGTTATTTATCAAGGGGAAAAAATGGACACACCATTTTCATTTCAAAAAACTCCTATGCGAATCTTTTTTCAAATGATAGTTTATCTACATTTTTAATTATTTGTAATAAATAAGACAAGAACGTTTGTTGTAGCAATAAGTATACGTATATATACTTTTTTATATATTTCCCAAAGGACTCAAAACGAATTAAATGTATGAATTAGTTTCTAGCGAAATTTATTTAAAAGAACTAGAAGTTTTTTGATAAATAATAATCTCGTTCATTCACCTTTCATTAATAGAAAATTTAATTAAGGGCGCGCTGACATTAAGAAATTACATTTAGTTTGTCAGTACATTTAGGTACGAATATTTATGCGCACCTACCAAAATATTATGTTAGTTTGTCATATCAAGATCTATCTCATCAAAAGCTTAAATTTTCTATAACAAAAAAAAGGCGATAACGCACGAGAAAAGCCAGTACGTATACGAAATATAATGTGTAGGTACAAATTTATATATTATCGTCTATTAGTGGAGATGATTTAACCGAGACTAAACTGAAGATGCGTGCTCGTGTACTTCCTGAAAGACAACCCGTTACGCGGCATGCGTAGACGTGCGAGCGCGCGCGTATAAATAGCCGTGACGGTCAGGGCCGCACCGCGCGGTCGCTGCACTATTTCGGCTGCGCCTGATGTCATCTAAATGCTACTGCCATCTAAAGGTTCCTGTAATGAACACTTCGCACCTAGGAACCGAGTGTGATATAGCGAATCAGGGAGATGTCATAAAAACAAGTGAATAGGTGATTATCATTAAAATATTGGAACAATCTTTTTAAATAAAGCATTTACTAGATACTACATTAGTAATGGAGAAGCAAACAGGTATAAATTTTTCGCAAATATTAATTGCCGATTACATTAAAACTACTTTCTGCACAACGAGAACAAATCTTAACGTCTCGACACATGAGCACTAAAAGGCGGTTGTTTCGTTACCTTCTCTCGCAATAACGATGTTTACTGAAAGCTATCACTCAAACATAAATGGGTGAAGTTACAACTTGTATCGATGGGTCAAGCGGTAAGGCCGCGGTGCGATGCTGTTACCATGAGTACTATGACCAATATAACGATGACGCCTATCAAATTAAACGACCAATGAATCCATCCTTTGTGCCACCCAAATCACATATAGTTGACACGTCATAATTTAGACAAGATCTTCAACACGTCTAAACCTTCTTCCGAACAAGGCTTACATTACCAGGACGTAGATGCGGTACGAGTACAGGCTACATGGGGGATGTCTTATCTGTATTTTAAACACGATTCTTGCTTATTATTTTATAGCGATGCAGCAAACGGGCGAATAAATAATAAGATAGAAAGTGGATGATATACATATAACGTACAAAAATAACCTTCGAAAAGGTTGTATGGGCTATTATAAAAGTACACGTTTCTTATTATATTATGTAAATATCTATTACTTTTTTTTGGATAGAATAACCTAATACACTAATATTAAATATATAGAATAATCTATACTAATATAAGTATATCATCAATACATAGTATAAAACAAAGTCGCTTCCCGCTGTCTGTCCCTATATATGCTTAGATCTTTAAAACTACGCAACGGATTTTGATGCTGTTTTTTTTAATAGATAGAGGGATTGAAGATGAAGGTTTATACGTTTATGCATAATATAGTAGAGAAACACTGATAATTTTTGAGGTTTCTAATGTGATGTCGTAGATAAACAAATTTTTTTGCGGTTACATTGCAAACACTGGCTGAACCCTACGAGATAGATCAAAATAATGTACTACAGTATTATACACCTTAAAAAGGTCTACAAAAAAATCCGCGATGGCATATGTCTATCTCTTAAGGATAACATACTATATCCATTTTACTATATCCAAGCTAGGAACGAACCCGAGCGAAGCGAGGGTGAGTCGCTAGTCGCTAGTACTATATAAAGCTGAAGAGTTTGTTTGTTTGTTTGTTTGGTTGGACGCGCTAGTCACAGGAACTACTAATCTGATTTAGAAAATTCTTTTTGCATTAGATAGCCCGTTAACTGAGGAAGGCTATAGGTTATATATCATCCTGGAAAAATGTAGAGTTCCCATGAGATAGATTTGTTTTTGTCTAGAGACGAATAATTAATAGGATTAAAGTTCATATCAAAGCTCTATTAACGTGTGTAAAATTATGCCCATATCTATTTAGTTTGAGGTAAAGTTCATAAAATGATGATACTTTTCAACTGGATCTATTTTCATTCCATACTTGAATTAGAATACAGTTTAATTTATGTATTAAAACTATTAAGACTTCATGGACTAAGGTCTAATATAGGTGGAATAGCTAAATTTATACTCGTGGAAAAAAAAAACAAAAGACATATTAAAGTATGTAAGATACATACAACTACAAGTATATAAGTCAGTTATACAAAACGCAATGTGGAAGTAAATATATTATCCACACACCGTATCTTGTATTACACCGTAAAGAGTTCACGTAACACGAAAACTAACGAGCCATAAAAATCTGGCAACAAAACCATGTCATTGAGTGTAATACTAAATAGGTCACGAGTAAATAAGATTTGAATATTAATGTATGCAAATTGCATCGCCAGTCAGGCAGATCCTATAAAAACAATAGCTCTGACGCAAATATCACATTGTGTCGGACATTTTAATGGAAGGAACTTTTAGTTCCTTTTTTTCTACTTACTATTCCTTATAATTATTCTTAGCAATTAACAAGCTTTCATATAATTTATCTCTAATCATTAAAACCGCAGGGCGAGTTAAATTATTGTTGAAAGCCAATATTCCGGTTTAATGAAAAGTCGCCAGCAGAAGTTATATCTTCCTGTACAGATAATTGACGGGACATGTTTAGATGCGAAAAGCAACTTTCTAAGCTAACTGGCTGAACACCTAGCGCTGCAAATTGGCGTCAGCGCGTAGTTAACATAATAGGAGCCCACGCGTGACGGAACACAAAACAGGCGACGTCACGACGCAGCGCCACGCTCCCGCCTTCTGATACTTGGGAGATGAGACGGCCATGAAACAAGCGTACTGAATACAACAGACTTTTAATTTTAAAAAGAGGCCGTTATAACATCTTTTTTTAATTTATTATGGCGACTGAATAGAATAGACTGAGTTTTAATATTAATTTTAAGCGTGAAATTTATGTTTTCAACTTCAGATTAATATAAAATATAAAAGTTAAGAATAGATTTCTCAGAGATGAGATATTTTCTAGCAGCAAAAAGTATCCTATATGTTAACCCGGATAACCAGCTATCATCATACCAAACTTCATTAAAATCTGCCCAGTGGTTTTCTCGTGATGCATTCCCAGACAGACAGACAGACAAACAGACAAAAATCCTACAAACTATATACAGGGTGGATTTTTGAGACGGGACAATAAGGGCAGGTACCTTAACTGTTATAGTTACAGGAAAACATTCTTAGGAGACCATCCATAACTTTTTGAGATATTCTGAACTGCATTCACAGATTTCGGAAAAAATGTACAGAAACTACGGTAAGTCACAAGACCGGGTTTACACGCAGGCATTTTATGCAGCGAGCATAAGATAAATTTTTTTAGTGTTTCTGTACTCAAACTTTAGTTGGCCTCAAAGAGTCTTTTGATCACATTAAAAATAGGACCGTTTTTCCGTACAAAATGTATGGGAAAAGATTTTGACGATTTCTCTCATTTCTAGTACTCATACCTTAAATGGTCCCATAGAGTCTTTTGATCCCTACATGAAATAGGATCGATTGACGTAAAAAATTTTTTTTGGTGTTTTTTAACATTTTTCTCGCTGACTGTAAATTTTTTCCAAAATCTGTGAATGCGTTTCAGAATATCTCAAAAAGTTATGGATGGTTTCCTAGGAACGTTTTCCTGTAACTATAGCAATTAAGGTACTTGCCCTTACTGTCCCGTCTCAAAAATCCACCCTGTATATCGATAATAATGACTATATCAAAATTTGTTAAATAAGTTAAAGTTTTTTTAGGCCTTAAAATTATATGAGAGAAACTTTATCTCCTTTAATATTTAATTTTAATTTAGTCACGCAGGTAGCGTGGCCGCCGGAACGGGGAAAATTAGGTCAGCGTTGGAGCAAGGTTAAGGACCATCGAACTGTGTCGCACATCGCCCTCTCTCCTCTCGCAGCGCTGGGGGCCTTTATCCTTTTGAAACACATGGTTTTCATTCAAAATTCATCTAAGCCTTAATGAATAACAAAGATTTAAAAAGCAAAAAATAAAAAGTAGGTATTTATCCTTTCACGTCCTAGCTTTTTATAATTAATCATTGGAGCCTGATATTTATAGGAAGCAAATAAATATGTTACGTCCGAACAGATTTCTTCGGAAAACAAGCAATGAGTGATCATTTATACGCTTAATTCCAACATGAGTGATACATTCGTTATAGGCAATAAGGAATGTTCTCACGCAGTTGCGATTATTTGCTAATGTATGTTTAACAGATAACGTGTTATGAATTTTTATTCTTAGTTGAATAGATATTAACTCATGCTGTTTATTAATAATGATTAAAATGGCAAATACCCTTTGTAAGGTCAGCCGGTGTAATTTATCCTAATTTGCAAGATTGCAAGTGTCGACCTGTTAATTAACCTTTGACTCGAAGGCTCGTCGTGTCTTTGATCGTAAATTGGACCTCATGACAACATCAAAAACGTTATGACAGTGTCTAGTGAGAAAGAAATAAAATTGGGTATTAATAGCTGTTGCAGTACGATAATCACAGGTTCGATGTTTGTCTCTATATGTCGCCGCGTACCATGCGATATATGTACATATATATACATACATACATATTATATTTGTAACTGTCTGGTTAATGAGAGAAGTATATACAACTCTACTGGATATATTAATGCGTTCCAAAGGCCAAGTTATAGCATCAATCCTATTCTAAAATCTAAATTATTAAAGTTTTAAATAAAATTAAAAAAAGCAATCATAAGCACTGCCGACAGAAGTGAAAACTTAGAACTATAAACAAACAGTTTTTATTTTTCGATTTTCAAATTAATTGTTTGACCTTAAATTATAATTTGTAAATAAAAACTGTTTACAAATAAATTTGTTTCGACATCTATCGGCACTCTTGAGTGTTAGCGTCAACACGTCACGTGACCATGTCGATGACGACTTACATGAATTTACTCCCCATCCAAACCAGCCTACATAAGGTATCATTTCAAAAATTCCGTGACATCAAAACAAGCATTTACTACACTTATAAGCTATTGGCACAAACAATCGCCCAAGTTTTTATCTTTATACAGGTTAATTTTCACGGCCTTCTAGTAGGAAAGACTACTTTAGTACATCCAAGAAAAAGTATTCGATTAAAATTAAAAAAAAAAAAAACAACTTTTTTTTTGTATTTTAACCAGCTGCCGTTGCCATGTGCATGGGAATTTAAAGGCATGTATTTAATCTTTTCTCCCCGTTGTTAGCAAAATATTGTTTATTGTTAACACTAAGTACCGAATATATCAATATTAGTAGATGATTTAATACTTTCTTAGATTTACACGAATATTTGACATTTTAAATCTATACGGTTTGTACGGGCTAATCTCCGAAACTGTTTTAAGTGAAATTTTGCATGATGGTACCTTATATCACCGGTCAACATTTCAGATACTTTTCATCCCGGAAAATTAAAGAGTTCCCGTGGGATAGATTTGTTATTGTTTGTATAGAAGCGAACCCGAGCAAAGCGAGTGTAGGCCGCTAGTTTTAAATAAAACGATTTTTTATCTCGAATGCTTTATGTTTAAAGCAATCATGGTCACGGAATTCCTGTAGTCTCTTCCGCGACAATGATTGCTCTAAAGCATTTTAATGTTAGGATGAAAATATTAAAAAAAAAATGTGCAAAAAATTATTATTTAAAATAGATGATTTGTTTGTCCAAATATGCTTTTAACTTTATGTAAAAACATGTAATTATTACGAGAAAGGGAACAAAACGGGATATAAAATGGTATCTATCACGCCGACAAGTCACTAGCACACGACTACAATCAAATGAATCGATATGAGGGCATACATAGTTATCGCAAGATTGCGAATCCGGAGCAGATACTGCGCGACCCACTTCCCCCTATCAGCTCCCGCTCACGTCGCGATCTAATAAGCAATGACATAATCTAATGCCATAATGACATTGTTTTCATGATTTTCATAGATTTGAAAGATTGCTGACGATTTCATTGAATTTAAAGGAAATTATTAATATTGAAACGTTTATACTTTTATGTAATTTAACGTTTAGTATAGATTTCTCAGAGATGAGATATTTTCCCGCAGTAAAAAGTATCCTATATGTTGACCCGAATAACCAGCTTTATTTAATATTTAAATTACATATAAAACAATAATATTGTGTTAATAAATAATTAATATTTTTAATTTTCTTTGTGATTATACATACATATTTTATAGTAATAGCAACGCTAAATAGTATCATATTATAAATTAATATATTTAATTGTTATATTTATAACAATAACAGCTAAAACTAAATGAATAATATTACTGTATTTAATTAAAATACTTATTATTATTATTTTTTTTATGTTTAGAATTAAAATCAACAAATACTGTGAGGTACCTACTCTGGCACCATTTTTGAATTTTTAAAATCATTTTTATAAAATTGTAGGATAGGCACTGTAACAAGTATATAACGACTTTGAGATGTCTACAACCTTAGTCTCTCCCGTGGCCGTGATTGCTGTAAAGCATTCGAAACGTCGGGAACCAAAAATCAAAATAAATCCGAAAAGGTAGTTTTATGTTATATCAAAATGATACATTAAAACCAGTTTCATTAATCCCGTTGATCCAAAAATATATCACTGGAAAAGGTTTGTTACGCCGAGACAAGTTTCAACAGATTACTGTCGTAAAGAAATTTAGTCCTGTAGGTCAGACGTTCAACTCCAAAGCCGTAGGCTGAGGGCGGTGCGTCCTGCGCTTTCTCCGCCATTAGCGCGAACAATGCCCGCCACCCGCCTCCGCCCGCCGCCGCCCGCCGCCGCGCACTCAGACATTAGAAAGCTAATTTCCGTTTATATGCAAATCCCATGCACGAGATATTACAATTGCCCTCATATTTTATTGTAGTATTGTACTTTTACCAGAGGCTCCAACAGACCGTGTCCGCCGCCCGAACTCTACACCGCATACATCGAAACACTAATCCGATCTCTTCCGGACATTAACGGTAATATTTTGAAAGTGAAATAAATCGGCACCCATTACCTCCGTAGAGCAAATAATGACGGTGAATAGGCAATATTTGCGAGTGGGAGGGTGTAATGTTATAGATTTCACTTACAATTGATTTTATTTTCTTCTAATACATTTATACATGGCAAGCGTTATAATTTCACAAAGCGACTACATTTTGATCATTAGATGGCAGACCACATACGTTCGTTACGTATTGAAAGTGACAGTGTAGACTGCGTCTCTACATTTTAATTAAAAACATTGATGTCGACGCATGAAATGCAGTTACAGCCTTACGTTGTTTTTTTATTATATGAGTATTTATATAGCACATATAAATCAAAGTTATAAAACGTACCAAATTTTCTTTATATGGCAGCCCTTTTTGATGTTGAACATATTAATACTCAAAGTATTAACATGTTCAACAACAGAAAGGGCTGCATATACTCATTTATAACATTATATTTATTACCTGCGGATGACTCAATTAACAAAGTTAGAAGTACTATCAGTACAAAAGAGGCAATAGTAAAATAATGCAAACGTAAAATATTTTAGGTATTATATTATTCTTTAATACCCTGAAACGAAAAACTAATTTAATGGCAGACTTATCGATCCTACGATTTAACCTGATCAGATTGGCAGTGCGGAATGATTGATGCCGACACCCAGGGGTCGCTAACCTGTTGAGCAGACCTACTCCATCTGCTGCTATCGGAGTTATCGCTCCACGCGTTGTTTAATTACCACTCGTCCAGACAACAGATAAGAGGAAGAACTGTGCTATCGATGGATTAGTATTGTTTACACGATTGACTCTAGATATATTGTATCTAGTATCTGCTACCTAACGGACGTACTGTTATTTGGTAGACAATAATAGATATATGTATATACAAATGCAAATTAAATTAATACTAATCCGATATGCGCTATCGTTATCAATCGTTGGACTCAAGAATATTAAAAGAGATTGATGATTGAGACGGTATTATCGTCTGATGAGTAGCGCTCGCTTGTTCCAATCGACTATACCTAATTGGATTACACGGTACGGACAATTAATTTAAATGTTTGTGACATCTGTATTATTAGTTATTTACACTTTTTAAAATATCGTTACGTATACAATAGAAGAAAAAGCATACTCATGAAAGCGATTAATGTACGAAAATAATCGTTACAGATACCTTAGTAAATAGTAAACAACAATATAAAAATGTAAAGACTGTTCGAAATACCGGAAGTCGCAAAAGCTTGGAAAGCTGTAAGTTTTAAAGGGTCTTTAAAAGCTCAGCGAGCAAAATACCACTACGTAAGTATTTGTCTTTGCTCAGCGTGTAAGGAAATCGTTGTCTGTCTGTCTAGTCTACAATTTTCCTGGCGACTCAGCTTTAAAATATCTGCATTTGAAATGAATTCAATTTATAACGCAATTTTAAATGCATCATCCATGTAAAGACTTCGGCTAGACGTCGAGACTTCGAGACAACAATGTCGCGGCGCGCCAGTCGGCGACTCGTGGAGTGTTGGCTCTTGGCAGTTGGCAGTGGTGCCGGTCCATGTGGACTTAGCCATTTATATAGGCAATAAATAAGCTTTATATGGTTCTTCTTGCTTTAAACGTCCAAATATAACAATAAAAGACATTTATGAAGTACAATATCCTTAATCAATCAAAGTATGGAGTACAGTTATTGCTTAAAACTTTCCTTAAAATATAATTTAAAGAGACACATGATACTTTACATCGTTATTTATGTATAAACATAAATTAACCAATGAATCATATCATGAATTTTATAAATCAAAACTTGGAATGCATATACTCTATGTAGGTACAGATAGGTACAGGTGTGCCCTACGTAGCTACAATTGAACACAGCAATAATTATGCCTCGTTCAAGTGGCGAAGTGCGGCTCGTGTAATGTGTCACCGATCAATCAGGCGTCGTCGCGAGGAGGCGTGAGGCAGCGGTGAGCGACACATTTACCGTGTTAGCGCCATAATTGCCGGCTCAACGGCCCGCTCGCCTAATTGCCGACCATGTGATTTCATCGCAAACCCTCGTCCAGCCCGTACTGTGTACAGGATATTTGCCCCGACACGACGCGACACAAACCATCGCAAGGGGAACCGGCAGACATGTCAATCGTTTCTGTCTACATCCTTATTAGTGAAAAAAGTAATAAACATAGGTACATATAAAAACCCAACAGAAACATATTATAATCAACGGTTCAATTATTTATTAATGAATTTCACATGTCGCTTTTAAATTGCCGTGAGTTACACCGGTTTGTTCGCATTCCACGCCCTGATACAAAATTAACAACCAAATATGAGGTATCGAAAAAATTAACTTACCTCTTTATTCTCAATGATATATACATAGCCGTGGTTAATTTGCGATATATGGGACGCTAAAAAAATACAAACAGCATCCAACACCAGCACACAGATGTCGTAGGCTTCCTCTAATAAAAACAGCAATACCCGTTTACCACGAACTGTAGTAAAGCTAGCATTCAGGAGCGTTACCTACTACAATTTATAGTTAACTTAAGTATTTAACTTCTACGCGAGTATCTTAATAGCAGCGATGAACTTGGCATAGTCACGAGCGTCTCTGACGAGCGATCACCGCCGTGCAGGTAACACGGTTAATTATTAACAGAATTATTATTACGGCACCTTCGCATTCAAGCTTCACATAGAATATAGATAGGCACGCGGTCCCGGTTCTTAGGAATTCTATCATTGTGCAGTTCAATTTTCCAATTTCAATTTGCACTTTGGTATAATTTAAAAAATAAAAATGGAACACACTGTGAGCATTTACAATGATATAAAACTGTTTTTAAAGATTTTGTTTTAGCGCATATGCTATTCTTTGTCAAACATTTCAAATTAACGCTGCTCGGATTTTTATATAAGCATGATGCCTAGGCTGTACAATTACATGGTTTCAGGTTAAGAATTAACCCGTTCAGGGGAAGGAGTTTCAAGCCACAGTGACTAAATATATGTATATAAATAGGTACTACTGCTACTACTTACTGTTCCACTATACATATAATATAATCGCACGGGAACTAAGTACCGAAATAAAAAACTAATCAATCTCCAGTTTTCATCTCTATGCAAAAAACTCAAAACACTATGACTAATCTAGGACGTAAAATTAATTAACTTCAATACGGTTATAAAATTACAAAAAAATGCCTGTAACAGCTTACTACAGCACGTTCTATTTCAAAGTACCTACATATTAGGTAAATTTGCGGCGTTTGCGGTCAAGTCCGGCGTTACGAAACATAGCCGCTGCAGATGTAATTACGCCGCGCTTCTGTGAATGAGCAATAAAAGTGGACAATGAGGATGATTTAAGTGAGTGAGTGTGAAAAATTGTGCGCGGGCGAGGATAATCAGCGGATCCGCGGATAGCATAATGAGGGTCGTCGCCCCCGGCCGGCCCGGGCTGGTCCGCCGGCACAACTTCCATTGTTGTCCTTGCGAAATTTGTTGTCAAATTTTAATACCTACATGAATACTGTTTACTTCTTTAATAAATTGAAAATCATGGTAAGTTTTACTAAGGTAGGTACTACAGCAAACTGCACTTGTGAACAATCTGTTTGTCAATATTTGTTCAATTTCGATATAGAACTAGAAGACATTAGTTACTAGTATGATCTTATAGAAAGACTAGCGACTCACCCTCGCTCCGCTCGGGTTCGTCCCTAGGGTGGTCCCACCCTTGTCACTTAGGGGTATGAAAAATAGATGTTGGCCGATTCTCATAGATACTGGATAAGCACAAAAAATTTCATCAAAATCGGTCAAGCCGTTTCGGAGGAGTGTGGCAACGAAAACTGTGACACGAGAATTTTATATATTAGATTAATAGTGACGGAGAGAGTTCGACACCTACAGGCTACAGCGGTCACGAGTGCGCGCGGTCCATAGCTCACATACAATACCTATTTTTTCTTTAAAATATTAGCATTGATAGAATGGGCTTGCTTGTAAAAACTAGGGCCTTATGCGAGGTGTCACTGTTTGCTCGTGCGAGGAACTGTGTAACGCGGATATCGCCGTGTAAGCGGTACAAAAATGTTATACGAAGCCTAATGCATATGATTTATATCTTCTAAGGTATAGGTTTTATAATTTAACTAGGTACATTCCCAGAGTCTCATATCATCTACATACCAAATTTCATCTAAATCGGTTCAGCGAATTAAGCGTGAAAAGGTGACGGACAGACAGTTACTTTCGCATTTAATATTAGTATAAATGGATTAGTATGGATGGATTTTTTTTGTCGTGCTGATCTATCATCATCGCTTTGGGCCGAACGTTGATAAGCCAATTAGTGAGTCGCGACATTGTCTTTAATATATAATAAAAATAGTTATTGCGAATGTACCTGAATCGATAGACATATACTATTGCGGATTTTGCTGTAGGCCTTTTTAAGACGTACCATTTTCTAGTACATTGTTTTGATGTATGTCTTAAGGTTTAGCCAGCGTTAGCCATGTAAATTTGTAAGGACGACTTGATAGAACCAGTTATTGTATTTTCCCGACCCGAGTTTTACCCGTGTTACCCGAGTAATAAGTTATCACTACATCAAAGTTCGTTAAAATCGATTCATTACTTTTTGCGTGAAACGCTCACACACAAACAGACAGACATTTTAATAAATATTGTTTTGAGGTCTACGTATATTGTGTTCGTAATACGTTACAGTCATTGTTTAAAAAAATATTTCATACACGGATTTAGCTAAGTTACAGTTTTATATGTAGGTATAGATGACGAATAATACAAAATAATTGATCGACTTCATCACTTCACGAGATGTATTAAATTTATAGTTTTTGTCTAAATGATTTAAGCCTGAATAAAAACTTAGATTACTCACTTAATCTTCATCAAAGACATGTTAAGGTCACTTGTTTTTTTGATCACAAATCATAATTTTATTAAAAAACAATTTAATAGTTACACAGTCAATTTAACTTGGTTCACGCCCGTGCTGGGTCATATTACCAGGCACAGCCTGAGATATCAAATCTGATAAAAATATAAATAATAATAAATATGTTGGGACATTAAACACACAGCACCATCTAGTTCCATGGTAAGCTACGAGGCTTGTGTTATGGATACCAGATAGTTGATACACTACAAATATATAACTTTTTAAATACATACATATTATAAATATAAACACCCATGACTGCAGTACAAACATTCGTGCTCATCACACAAACGAATGCCCCCAGCGGGACTCGAACCCGCGACCGCTGGCACAGCAAGTAGGGTCACTACAAATTGAGCCAAACGTGTCCTCGATATATATAATTTATACACTAATCATTCGTTTAAAAATGTTACTATGTATAAAGTGTCTTAACGGACAGATTCCTATTCAGTATATAGGTACTATAAGTATAAAGTTAATTTAGTATTTAATGGTACCTAAAACTAGATCTAGTCAGGTAAGTGGTAAGCGGTAAGTAATGCGAAGTCTGAGTCAGGCAAGTGGCAACATAATAGCAGGCCGGGCGCGGGGCGGCGCATAGCGTACGCGTAGTCGCGTATTAACCACCACGTTATATTTATGTTACAAACAAGTTACGACGCTCGATCCGACTGTTGAACCCTGCCGCAGAAACACGAGCTAGATCCAATAACCTATGATTTATCTTTGTTTTTCTGTAGGCGGCAAGCGGCAGGCGGCAGGCGGCAGGCGGCACACTATTTTGATTAAATCAAATTGAACTTTTATCTAATAATGTTAAAATGTGTTTGTTGTCTTCATTTGAGAATTTAAAGAAATAAAATAATACGTAGTGTAAATTAGTAAATAAATTCATTTGAAGCTTCAAAAAAGTTCGTGGTAGCAGTATAAGCTTTCTAGATAAGCAAAATATTTGTATCTCACAAATTTGAAATTTCGTGAGCGATTGTGTGGGTGTGTTTATTAGGTCTTCATGCCTGTAACGGCTAAATGGACAGATCGAAATTCGGATTGAGAATAACTTATCCTGAACTAACTTATTGACTATTTTTTATCACTGTGCCACGTGCGTGGAGTCGCCGAAAACTAGCTTGCCTAAAATCGATCCATTAAAAACAATTTATTTGCAATATTTTACAAACAGAACTGTAATTTACTACCCATAGAAACTAGTAAGTACTTTAATAAAGGAAACTTAGTGCGTACAACAAAAAAAGCACAAAGCCAACTTAAATAGGTATTGCGCAAAAACTGAACATAAAGACGTAACAATGAGATTTCCACCAGCCCTGAGTACGTACCTGTGGACAAACACCATGTAAAAACTAATGAAGTCGGTTTTTACTTGAGCTGTGCTTCAAGACAACGACCTTTAGCCAATTATATCAACAAAACAATGTGGAACCTCATTTGTTATCGTAAAACCATAGGTACATAAGTCGACAGCCCGTCGCGTCGGACCGGCGTCATTAAAAACGTGTAGTAAGTACTATGTAGTATAGGTCCGAGTCCAATCTTACACCGACTTTCTAATCATTAGACACAAAGACCTTAGGGAACAAACACAAAATGCGCAAAGGCAAGCTTGGTATTATTTTAATAATCCTCAATTACCCTACATTCAAAACCATTAACTCAGTACACAATTTGGATAAAGTGGAAGATAAATGAGTGGAAATTAAAGCATCAATAATTTCGTAGAACAAAGAAACCTTTGTTAGCAGAGTAAAGAGGAAGATTACAATCACAACATGCCTTGTAGTGTGCAACACACAAGTTCTTTCACGCCGCTGACTGACGCTAAGGACGTCCTTACCTTGCGTACGTACGCAATCTCGCAAACAAAAAGATTCAATGGTGGGAATATTTAACTCAACAATACAACTATACCAAAAACGGCATTCACACTCCGTTGCAATGTGAGAAAATATGTTTGTATAAGTATGATATACCCTATTTATACGTATTTCATTAATTATCTCCGTGTTTGATTTAAGAAATAGGCGTTCAATCGTGGCACAGTGGAACGTCTCTAATTGAAAATGCGTACAACGCCGAAGGTCGCGGTTGCGATTCCGACGTGCGGTGTGTTTGGGGAGGTCTCTAAGACATACACCAAAGAACAGTATCTCAATACGAAGAACACAGTAATATGTCATAAGTGCAATTTGTCGCGGGGGCAAAAAACAATTTGCAATAGTAAACTACAGCTGTGAGATTGCACATAAGGGCTGCACAGACTAGTGTTTGCCCTTTGACGAAGCGTAATGCTACTTCAGTCACTTCAATGTGGAGGTTAAAGCTCGTCTAATGACAGTGTTTCAAAGAATTTTTTTATGGCGTTTTTATTACAATTAAACAAATGATACGACGATTATATTTTTCAAATATAAATTTAACTAACAATTTTGTTGCTCGTAGACATATATTTATAAATTTACATATTTACAACCAAATACATATACATAAAAATACCAAAATGTAATAAAAACGCTAGTAGTAATATTATACAGTTGAATTATAGTGATTAAGTTTATTTATAGTATTAAAGTTTACTTATTAAGTAAAACTTATTTCTAAAAATTTTAAATCAATAACGATTTCTCATGATATTCCGTGAAGTGTCGCCACCGACATAAATGCAATGTTAACATGTGATATCGATAATACAATGAATATTATGTATAATTAAGCGACAAAAGCGCGTGACACAGACGTACAGCACGCGATAAAGCGATTGTAATCGTTGCCTAAAAACAAAGTCAATATCTCGATCCGTGACAGAAGCAACTTTCTCTCGGTGATTGCTCACATCATCACCACGTGAATCATTCTTGCTTCAGTATAAGCTTTGTACGTGTTCATAATGATTAGTCGATCACGACCACTTATATACTCGTACATACATAGGTACATATCGGTTTTGACGATTCAGTTTTAAACGGCAAATTCTATGTACCGTTTAGATACAGGGTGCTACGTTTTCAATGGATAACCTTGAAGTGGCTTATAGCAGAACTTTTAGCCGTTCAGAAAAAAAATACAAAACCAAATATATTGTAAGTAGTACCTAAGTATGATTTAAAAAAAAAAGACTACAATTTTTTATCTTATTTTAGATTATTGAACATTACAACCACAAAATGAATGAATTCCATGGATTTTTTGTTGTTATTTTAATGTGCATTGTACATACCAATAGATAGATAGTAAATAGTAAGACCAGCTACTGTACTTTTTTAAAAAAACAATTGAGTTAACTTTTTCAATGAAAAAATTGTAAAAATATCATTTTTGACAAAGTTTAAGCAACTTGGGTGTTTTTTACATTAAATTGTACCTGACCATTGGGGGTTTAGTAAACAACAACATTCGACATTAATTCAACTTTATATTATTCATAATAAGTCTTCAAATTGTTTGCTACCCACTGTGATATAGGCTCTACATCTACGAACAAATGTTCTTCTGAGCAGTCTCGTGTAGCGTCTCTCACTTATTTTTGTTGCGGCTGCCCGGACACGGCTACGTAAATCTTCTAAGGACCTGATCGGCTCGCGATACACCTCTTCTTTAAGACATCCCCAATAAAAAAATCCAACGGATTCAGGTCTGGTGAACGTGGAAGCCACAAAATCAGCCCCAGACGCCTAATACATCTGCGTGAGTACGTTCTATTTAAATATGTACAGACAGCAACAGCATAAAGCGCAGGACATCCGTCATTTTTAAAACAATATGATTCCCTTAGCTCCTCAGGCACCTCTTCCAATAAATTTGGAAAATCATTTTGAAGAAACTCCAAATAACTGACCGGTTAGATTCCCCTTTAATTCAAATGGGCCTATTATTTTTCCATTTAATATTTTAGTCCAATAATTTATTTTAAACTGGTATTTTGACCTGTCACTTCAAGGTTACCTATTGAAAACAGGACATCCTGTATATTCGATTTAATTTAAATATATTTGGTTTAACTTTAAACATCATTTTACTATCTGATGCGATTTTACTTTATAACCGTACTTCATTGTAGGATTATAGTGCTTTGTAAGAGCTAGCGCAGTAAGCTAAGTTACAGGTAGGTGCGGTATATTTACCTATTCTCGGCGTACATTTTCATGAAAATAGGTTACGTTATGCTATCTCTCTCTTTTGACTTCGATAAGTTAAGTCGAGCTAAAACCAGAATATGGAAATGTTCGGTTGGCTTCACAGGTTTTTTCTCGACTAGTTCGCCTTTAAAGTTGAACCTATTTATTGACTTTAAACTTGATATGATATGTGTACTAGTATGCTATTAAAAAGAAATTGGTTACTTTTACCACTAAGTATTAGCTAATAATGTACCTAAACGATTATGCTGTTCAAATATAAATAAAACAAGCGTAATGTTATTGAATTGTTGTAACTATAAATGTCGAACTATGCTAAATTAAGAGACACCACAACTGCTTTTTTTAAGTTTCGATTAAATAAAACTATTTTTCGGATCTTTTCGCGGATTTACTGTTTTTTTTTTTTGGAGACTCCTCTCCCGTGACCGTGATTGCTGTAAAGCATTCAAAACGTCGGGAACTAAAAATCAAAATAAATCCTCGAGAAAGTCTGAAATGAGTGTTTTATTTAAAATGTCAAATATTCGCGCAAATCTAAGAAAGTATTAAGTTTCGATTAATTATAAAATCTATATATTATATCTATTATGTATCATTTATCATTTACATATATAATATGTCACAACGCTATTAAATGAGTAATTGTTTTTCATTATAATTGCAACTCATTAAAATAGCGTTTGTCTCACATTGGCCGCTGTACGGCAGTGAAGGTAGCGATTACGAATAACTACGACGTCGATGGGTTGATAACCTTCACCTGACTAAATAACATGATTTTTTGTTAGTCCGTAATTTGACGCACATATATTTATTATAAAATATCGTTTAATAATTTAGCAAATAATAGATACGTGTCAATTTTATTGATTACTTCAACACTGGCTTTGTTCAGGCTTTAAGTGCCTTTAACATTTAACACTTAACATTTAACAACAACGTTTAAAATTTAACGTTCTTTAACGTTCTGTAACTTTAACTTTGCTCATATCATATAAAGTATAGATACTCATTTAACCGTTCTTTTAGTATAGACACAGATACCCGTAATTGTCAAAATTTAGAAAGAATCTACACTAAAATAATAAAGAGTAAGGTTTAAGGCAAAAGAGTAAGGTTTGGATGTAGGGGGTGACCTTAGAAACTACTGATCCGCTTCTGAAAATTCTTTTATCAATCGGAAAATACGTTAACGCCAAATGCTTAATGCGGTTATTTTTTTGTTTAAATAAAAATGTATTTATTGTTATAAATCATAATAACTTTAGTTTAAGTCTAAAAAAAACTGTTTGTGGACGTGCTCTATTCGCGTGCTCTGTCCGTGGTTTGAAAATTATGCAATAAAATGTATGGCAAAAAGACACGTAGGGACGAAGGGCGTCGCTAACGTTGCTAATAGCGAGACTCACCATTTTAGCGAGCATGGTGTCCATCTGCGGCTGGTGCGCAGCTGTGAGCAGTTGGCGGATCCTGGCGGCGTTGGCCACGCACTGAGCCATGCAGCGCTGCAGCGCGGCGGCCTGGCGGACCAGTGCCGCCGACAGCGGCACCTCGCCCGAGCCCGCCGCGCTGCGCAGCACGGACTCCAGCACGTGCGCGTGCTGCGACACGTAGTCCAGGCAGCGGCGCAGTTCCACCGCGTCGCGCTGTTGGCGGTCTGTGTCGTGGATTGTTTCATATGTAATAACTGCTTATTCTTATATAATAATTACACTACGGGACTTAAACGCGAAAATTCGTAAGGGGCTAAGTACTTTATCTCCGACGTTTCGAGTAGGTGGCATCAGCCATGGTCAGGGGCAGACTGTTCCATCATTATTATGGAAATGGGAAATGGAATAGGATTATGGAACGCGAAAACATAAAACTTTATACTGCTTATTATTGTCGTTATAGCAATTATCATTATTATCATTTAGCTTTTTCTAAATCCCATTGCTGAGCTCTGGTCTCCCTTCAATATGAGACCGGATCAAGCCATAGCAATGGCATATAAACCTTAGTGATAAGTAATTCTTATGATTTTACCTCCCTGTCTTATTTGTCAATATTTAGGGCACATTATATAATAAAATATATAGTTAGACAATATATAAAAAAGCAAAAATTAGAGATATAAGGACTAAATACTAAGATAAAAGTAAATATGAAAATTCTAATTGCAATGGCAAAATAAAGTAATAGGAACATAAAATTGTATAGAGGGTTATAGAACACTGTAGAGTGTACACACTTGGAAGAAGTCTAACTAAATATTTAGGCACTACTGGTGTTTACTTCATATGGCATGATTAACATGACCTATTTTTTCTTCCTTTGACTGAACAAAGACAAAAGCACAAGTTTATGCTAGGGCGTAATAAAATTATAAAGAACCAAAAATTATAGAGACAACTTGTGAACAAAGATTTTATTTCTAAAGTCTAATTCTTGTTGCTTTATCTATTACTTATGACATTATCGAGCTCTTATTAATGTAACAAAATTTTATTTTAAAAAGGAATTATATAAACACACCCATGCTACTAATAATAAATATTATTTCAAATAAAAAATAAGATACCTTTATAAATTAGCAAAATAACCATTATATACTAAATCTTTGTTAAATAACATTTCAATGGTTTAAAATTTGTATCTATATAACCAATGAAACATTATAAGTAACAATTACTTGAAGTTGTTAATTAGTTGAATGTAAATTATAAAATATTTATATATTATAATATTATATAAATATACTTATATAAATAGAAAATTTGAATACATAATTAGAAGTTACAAATGAAGAAAAAAATTAATTGAATAAGAGCTCCATATAATTACATTGAATTCAATTGTTAATGGCTTCAAAACGTGTTTACTTACATTTACTAATAACCTAATACTGATATTTTGATAGTTAATTGTTGAATGATTTAGAGATGTTTTAAAGTAAGAAATTATTTAAATTAAAAATAATAAGAATATTTAATTAAGTATTATTACGTTTATTAACATGAAATACAAAAAAAATTATAATCGATCAAATCCGTTTAAAAGAAACAGATTTGATAATATATTCATAAATTCAAACACTTAGTACATGTTTAAATAAAATGTTTACCATGAAAATCATAAATTCGTTGAGTTCTTCTCTGGTATTTTTCTTCCTGAAGCTGTCTATCAGCTTGGGCTTGCTTTTCCCGCGCCTCTAGGACCTCCAGAAAGGAAGAAAATAGAGATTTCCTCTCGTTTGTGTTTGTAACGGTTTCTTGCATCTTTATTTTTGTTTAAATATCTCTGACAGTTAACTAAGATAACAGCGAATTAGCAAAAAGGTATATATTACCAATGGAATATACACCCTTTTAATACAGAAAGGTTTTTTTTTAACTAAGAAAGACCTAACTAAATAGAAAAGAAATTTAAATCACACAACCACTCACAACTCTACACAGGCAACAACTGACAAGTAACATAAGTCAAAACAAGCGGTAACGAATACGAGCGTCAAGTTGCAAAAAGATTATTAAAAATTGCCAGCTGCAAATAAGAGGTACTCGTTAAAAATTTAAGCATTACAATTTTTTTTTATTCTATAATAATAAATTATTCTTTTAACGATTCCTTCTAATGATATTATCTTATCTTGGTCTTTAAGATTGTTTCTTTTACGTAGTGTTCTTTGAAAGTATCATTGTTAAAATTCTAAAATAATGTATTTATAGAGAAGTTATATTTCAAATAGTTGTTATAACCATTCAAGTATAAAAATATATAATATTCCTGAGATTTATTAAATTTCAAATTTAAAACTTATATCAACAAAGATTTCAAAGAAGATGTAATGTGCAAAATTTAAATAGTCAATATGAATTTTTATTTGTCATTCATGATATGAAAATGAAAATCTTTAAGCTCATTGGTGGAAATAATGTTTACTGAATAATGAACATAGAGAACAAACGCACGATGAGTGTTGAAAATTGAACGATCTTAGCGTTTCTGTCAATCATTGTGCGGCTGTCAAACATTCAGCTTTAAAATTAACTAAAATAATTTAAGTAAACTTCTGATAAAATGGCTCGTGAAAGTAGTGCGGGATTTGATAGACACATAACTATCTTTTCACCTGAAGGTCGATTATACCAAGTTGGTAAGTGCTTTATTTAGAAACCCAAGTAATAACCACAAACATATTTTAATTTGGTTTCATTTATAAATATATACACTTAACGAAAAAGATGGTCTACAATGAAACTTTTGTTTACTATTTTCACTAAGTTCATAGTTTTAAACTTTCATATCTTTTTGTAGAATATGCGTTAAAGGCAATTAATCAAGGCGGTCTTACATCGGTGGCTCTACGAGGAGCCGATAGTGCAGTGGTAGCTGCTCAACGGAAGGTTCCAGACCGCCTTTTGGACCCTGCTTCGGTTACACATCTTTTCCGTCTTACAGATCGGATAGGATGTGTGATGACAGGCATGACTGGTAATATCATTATTTTGTTTTTGTCATTGTCATTGCCACATATATATCAGCAAAAATAATTATTTCAAAAGATAATATGTAAATTGGTTTTATACCAATAATCTTGTTAAAATGATGAAACTTAGAATTGTTTATTCTCCTATTTATCTTAGAAATCTATAGCTCCAAAACATTTGAGTCTTAATGTAATTAGATTATAATAAAAATATTTTAAATAGCAATAAGTATAGTGTCTTCACAATTTAACATTAACTTTACCATTATAATCTTTAAAGTTTACATGCATAAAAACAATGAAATAAAAGCTTAGAAAACTTTTATTATTTGTAAAATTAAAAATTAATAATTTACTTCATTGTAGCTGATATTTTGAAATATTTTATACTTTTACCTTTCACATGTATCTGACACCTGTAGCGGACAGCAGATCTCAAGTGCAAAGGGCACGTTATGAAGCGGCTAACTGGACATACAAGTATGGCTCAGAGATACCTGTTCATATCCTTTGTCGTCGCATTGCTGATATCTCTCAAGTATATACACAGAATGCAGAGATGCGTCCACTCGGCTGTAGTAAGTGTATTGGTTTAAACATTTTTAATTGATTGATATTTTATTACATGATAGGATTTTTAATACATTATCAAATAATGTTTTTGTAACTGGGCTTATTGAAGTGTTTATGTCTGTGGATCCTGTAATAGCTAAAGTTGCAAGTTAACATAGCTTACTATAAAAAATTGCATTTGTATGTTTTATTTTGTATTATCTGTAAAGATTACCATCATATTCTTTTCAAATCATTTCTTATTACTTAAAGTAAAGGCATTACTTTTCATGGTGCTATTATAATAATTTAAAATGTTTACAATAAAAATAAATTATTTAGAACTTTTACCATGTCCAATAAAACATTTAAAAATATACCACAAATGTAAGTCTGATACAAGGTTACATATTACCAAATAGTATTATATTTTCATTTATACCCAGTAAAATAAAATATTTGCCTATTAATTTTAGAATAACAATATTTTTGGCCGAAGTCAATTTTTGGCCACTAAAATATCCCATATTTAAAACTACTGAACATTATTTATATATTATATAGTGGTTCCGATGATACATCTATCTGCCAAGTTAATAAAATACAGATATAACAATAATGTATAAATCATTTCTCAATTGAAATGATTGTAAAGACCCTCCGAGGTGGTCTGTGATGCGTGGTGTGTGTCAGGCATGATGCTGGTGGCGTACGACGCGGAGTCGGGCCCCTGTGTGTACAAGACGGACCCGTCGGGCTACTACTGCTCGTACGCGGCGGCGGCGGCGGGCGCGAAGGCCACGGACGCCAACGCATACCTGGAGAAGAAGCTGAAGAAGCGCGCCGCGCTGTCCGCCGACGACGCCGTGCAGCTCGCCATCTCCTGCCTCTCGCAGGTGCTCTCTGTGGACTTCAAGTCCTCCGAGATAGAGGTGGGCCTGGTCTCCAAGGATGACCCCTACTTCAAGTGAGTTGACTTATTCAAATACATTTTTACAAGTTATTTTGGTTTGTGAATTATTATACTTAAATTCAGTATTATTAGTCTGTAAAAATATAATTATAATTAGTTTTCATTTTATTTGCTTAAATTTGAACACCATGTTGATTTTCAATTAAAAATAGATTTTGATGATTTTATTTTTTTTCCAGGGTTTTGACTGAAGCTGAGATCGACAGACACCTCACTGCTATTGCTGAAAAGGATTAAGGGGAAAGAATACATGCTGTTGCTGCACTATACTAATTTTTTAATTAAAAAAATAAGTCTTAAAACATTCTTTTATTTATTATAATCTACTGTAACTACAAAATTAAAATTTATTTTTATAAAAATATATTCGATTTTATCACAATATAAAAATCCATATAGTAGACGATTGTCCAATGATTTTAACCATAGACATAAAGAGTGGACTGAATGTTTCTTTGCCAGCCGTCAGCTAAACATAGCGCACAGGCGCGATAGAGACAAAACGAATGTGCGGTCAGAACTCAGAAGTCTTCTGTATTAATTAAAATATGATTAATGAAAATAGATATTTATAACCATATTACATTCTATTATAATATCATAATTTTCAATAATATTAATTTTTTTACATTCCATTATAAATTCTAATTGGAATAAAATACAGGTTATTGGCCGCACGTTCGCTTTCTCTCTTTCTAGAGAGTGGTCAATTTCATAAGAGTATTGCTCAGTCCATTCTCTACATTTATGATTTTAACAGAAACGCAAAAGTTGTCAAAAATAGGTATTAATTTTCATATCGAAGGGTATCAAAGTTAAAGCATTGTGTCAGTGCCATCTTGTGGCAAGTTACAGTTATACTCTAAAGTTGTTTTCTAACTGTCATATAAAAGTAAGTATGACAGTGGGGTGGTCCTCACCAGCGTTTTTATTTGTACGCTCTGCAAGTATGCCCTGTTTAGACCTCGTTAGATCACTGTATGGATTTGTAGACTGTGGTTTCACTGAATATTTAGCTCCGTTAACATCCCCTCGCGGCCCTCGCGCACGCCGGCGAGCGCCGCAGCCGGCATCTCCGGCACCACGGCCGTGAAGTCTTTCACGCTGCAGCAGAAGGCGAGCCCGTACAGCGCGCTCTCGTAGTTGCGGTGCCGCTTCAGCTCGTGCAGCCACGGCACGCTGCCGCACGCGCTCTCGCAGAACACAGCCTCCCTGATCTCGCTCACCGCCACGAAGGGGTCGTTCAGCACCACCACGGCCAGCGCGCGGCCGCTCGCCGTGTCGTGCACCACCGTCCACAGGTAGCGCGGCACGGGGAAGCGCGCCCCCTGCAGGAACACGTCGCGGCGGCCGGCGCGCAGCGACAGCGTGCCGTGCGTGCCGCC
The DNA here is from genome assembly GCA_905404265.1 of Fabriciana adippe. NCBI lineage: Eukaryota > Metazoa > Arthropoda > Insecta > Lepidoptera > Nymphalidae > Fabriciana > Fabriciana adippe. The sequence goes on along the minus strand of FR989997.1, from coordinate 15,821,354 downwards.
GTACACGTGCAGCGCGCCGTGCGGCCGCGACATCTTCATGAGCCGCGCCACGTCGCGCTGCAGATGGCGCAGATTGCCAGCCGCCACGCTGCGCCACACCGCCACCTTGTTGGACACGAAGTCCGCCACCCGCATGTTCTGATCGTCGAAATAGTGGCTGCTGAGCAGTTTGCCCGCGGTGATGGTTTGCTCCGCGAACGAGAACTTGTCGTGTTTGAACATTTCGTGCAGGCGTCGGTTCATCCTGACGTCGTCGGAGTACAGTTTCTCGGCCATGTGCCTCGTCTTGGAGTCGAACATGTTGTTGAAGTTCCCGAATAAGGTGAGCGGGGCCCGCTGGTCGGGATGCGGCGGCAGACGCAGCGTGTTGGCGGGCGCGTTGGAGACGTGCGCGAAGGTGGCCACGGCGCGGTCCTCGTCGAAGCACAGCGTGGCGAGGTGGCGCGTGCTGCCGTCCTCCTGCAGCTGGTAGGCGCGGCCCTGCAGCGGCGGCGCGCAATGCTCCACCTGGAAACAACCGCCCGCTAGTTTATAATTTTGTCTTTATCGCTATGGGTAAATACATTTCCCAATAAATAAATAAAAAATCATGAGTTTAACTCAAAAGCGTACTATACTATTTTTCACGCTGTTTATTTACTTTTAACATCCATGCTTTTAACGTTCTGGGTAGCGCCATCTATTGACAGGTTTAGAACTAAGTTTAACCATCACTCCGCTGCAACATTTTACAAGGTTAAATAGTCAATTGATGAGGTCTGTCTACTGAATCCGTAATTACTTACATATAATTGAGTAACGGATATCCAAATATCACATTTATAATTTAAATGAGAAATAGGATAATGAAAGCAAGATACCGTATGTAGGACATCTTCAAACACGTCTTCCTGACAGCCCAGCTCGAGCAGATGCCTGAGGGCGGCGTCGCCGGGCACGCGGTACCTGCCCGCGTCGCACCGCGCGGTGACGGCGGCGCGCGTCGGGTAGGCCAGCAGGCGGCCGGCGCCGCACGACAGCGACACCTCGTCGCCGTGCGGCACCAGCACGGACCCGTTGCTGGCGCGGTGCGACGTCACCAGCGGCATGTGGTCCGGCACGCACTCCGCGCACTCCAGCTCGATCACGCATGGCGCTGGGGAGTGAACTAGCCAGTGTTAGAATTGCCCCAGGTTTAATTAATTATTTTAGTATTCTGTTAGTTTAATTTCGTCGGTCTTCTGCGCTAATATGTGTTAATATGAGCTATATAGGTACCTAATCAAATCTTGGAAGTGGGTTAACTTTATAACTATCCTTTCGATTTGAAAACTGAAACTAAATATATAAAATGCAAATAATAATTCAATAATTTAAAATCATCGAACTGATCCGATGATTGAGCTAGGAAGTGATTAGTGGAACTGGAGTTCTTCAATAGACACTCGCAAAACTGATTGTAAACCCACTGAGGCATTTGATTATTTTGACAAATGCCATAGGTAGGTACATAAAAGCATTTTTAATAGGTATATAAAAACTTAAAGATAGATATATACGAGTAGTTGATAAGTAGATACATAGTTCATCGTATTGTTCGTCGTAGTGGCTGATACATCTAATCCAAATAAACAGTACGATATGGGAACTATTTCTTATATTTATAGTGGCTATAGATTTAAATAAATTATTACAATAGATATTATAACCAGCAACTCACTTTCAGTAGCTGTAACCCACTGCAAAAATGCACATAAAAAAACAACACAATTTTTCCAATCCATCGTTGTCGGTACACTAGGACAGTACGCGGCGACGGCGTTCGATAGCGGCGGCGACTCTTGACCCCGCGATAACCTCCACCGTACACATGACAATAATATTTAACTGTCTTTGGACTGTCCCCAAATAGAGGAAATAAAAAGTTAATATGTTGTCTAAATCTATTCTACGTATAAAGTTTTATTTTTTTATTTACTACAAAAAATCCGTACTTAGAGCTACCACAAAAGATTAGCATTTTTTTGTTTTTTTTTTGAGCATCATTGAGGGTTGAGTAGATACAAATTCTTATGTGTGTGTATGTATGTATGTATTCAGCTCATTTTTAACCGACTTCCAAAAAGGAGGAGGTTCTCAATTCGTCGGATTTTTTTTTTTTTTTTTTTTTTATGTATGTTCACGGATTTCTCGAAGACGGCTGAACCGATTTGGAAATTTTTTTTTTGTTTCAAAGAGTATTCTTCCCCGGTGGTCCCATATAAATTTTATCGAAATCGTTCAAACGGTTTTTAAATAAATGGCTTAATCGAATATTATGTTTTTATTAAAAATCTTTCTTTTTACAAATTACTTGCTTATTACGTCTACACTAAAAATGGAAAAATAAAAACTTTTTAAAAAAAAATAAAAACCGACTTCCTGGCACTGAAAAGTAAAAAATAACTAAATAGAGGTTTTCAGTTAAAATAGATACCTAATCAGATATTTTCGAAGTCGGTGCCAGCCAATACAAATCAAAGCACACCGACTTCGAAAATATCTGATTAGGTATCTATTTTAAATGAAAACCTCTATTTAGTTATTTTTTACTTTTCAGTGCCAGGAAGTCGGTTTTTATTTTTTTTTTTTAAGTTTTTATAATGTCCCACTGATGAGCACGGACTTCCCTTCAATGCGATAGGAATTAGGCCATATAGTCCACCACGCTGACCAAGTGCGGATTGGTGGACTTCACATGTCTTTCGAAAACTGGCTAGGTTTTCAGACATGCAGGTTTCCTCACGATGTTTTCCTACATCGTTAAGACAAGTGGTAATTATGTTAGAAATGATTCGCACATGAAAATATCAGAGGTGCGAGACCCGAGATTTGAACCCGCTTCACTCGATTTTCTAAGCGCGTTACCATTGGGCTACCACTGCCTTGTGTGCTGTATTCATATACTGTGCTAGAATTGTATTGTAGTATCTACTGTTTTGTATTTTGTACTATAGTCCATTCTTTACTGTTAAAATTTCATTTTAACAATATCAATATATGTTTTAAGCTTTCGAAGAGTCAATTCAATACAGATATATCGATATCTACAGTCTCATTGCAACAGTTGTAGTTGGGAATTGTCGAAGGATGGAAATAAAACAATCATGTACCATAGGTTGTTTATTATGAACATAATATACAATGCCGATGTTTATTTATAAAAGCGGGTAAAAACCGACGAGACACATACACTGTACGATAAAATAGTCATATATAATCAACGTATAAGTCCATAAGTGTATAATGCTATACTTCACTTAAATAATTATCTAAATATGTTTAGTCTAATTTAGTAAATCCTCTTCATCCTCGCTAATGACTAAAGGAGATTTCGGAACAAATCGGCAAAATTTGATCAAAACAAAAGCTAAGTACACTGTCATTAGAATTTTTATCAGACTATAATTTTTCAATGTTAAGTACTTGCCACATTACAGTGAAGCCAATGTTCGGAAGAATAGTTATTTTACTAAATTAAACTATAAATAATTGTGTAGCGTATAAAAAAAACGTTCTCGTAAGTACAGACTTGGTAAAGAATGCTATTGCTTCCAAGGATATGTCGCTGCAATAGACAGTAAGTGCGCACGCGCACGCGGGCGCCGGCCCGCTGCGGCCGCAACATCGTCCGATGTTGAAACATTCGCCAAAGCGTTCACTTTCGACATATTATTAAAATAAACTATTGATGACCGAAGTTAGTATTGTGTTACTATTTTTTTACAATAAAAACAATACTACGATAAGATGATGAACACATTTTATACCATCTGCATACAGTCGTTGTGGAGAGTTATTGCACACGAATTATCCTAAGTCTACTCCAGACACCAAACACGAGTAAGTTTGCCGAGACGCCGCTCTCGTTAGTACGAGCGTCTCGCTAGTTGCTACAAACAAGCGAGTAACGTTAGTCTTTAGTAACCAAAAGCGACATTTAACTAGCGATGAAGACACAAAATCGGATCACACGCGGTGAAGGGACCTGAACATCTTAAGAGTGCTAATAGAAGATAGAAGAAGTAAATAAGATATTATGTACTATACATAGGATTAAATGACTATAGACATAACCGAGCCGGCGGCCGGCGCGCGCCGGTCCGCGACTAGACGCGACCTCAGCGACACTCCGCGCTTGCGCCGCGGCGGGAGCGGACACCTCAAACTAGAAGAGTAACAGTTACAGGGCACGGTATGTCAGTGCCCGACTTTCTAACTTTTTGATATCGGAATTGGCCCTGGTTCGATTAAAGAGATGATGAAGTTATCGAAGAATTTTGGGGAACTCAGAATATAGCTATTCTATTTGTATACATAAAGAACGGTTCCCCCGCACAGAACACACTAACAGCTCAATGTTGCTTCACTTTTATCGTTCTATATGATCTGCACATCTTATTATTTTACTGTTTATATTCCTATTTTTATATTGAGGGCAAAATGAAGCGTGCTTTTAAAGCGCGAGTGATCGTCGGCAGACTGTTGTAAAGCATCACCTCGCTGGCTGCGACACTGCACACCAGACATCAACGCTAGCACGCAACTAATGTGTCATATAAAATGAGGCCCGCGTACAATGGGTGTAGTATTTTTAATATCATCAATTAATTTTATGAGCTAGACTATGTTAAACTAAACATTTAAAATTTAAAACATGCTCAACAAATTGGTGTAAATTGTTTATTCGTGAAGGTGATGCTTTAAACAAACTATATACATCTACATTGGAAGAGGTTATATACATTAAAATATTAAAAAAAATACACTTCCCACAACTACTCCTACTTGAAAACAATGGGTCTTGCAGAAGTAAATTATAAATCTCTTACGCTTGTTCCAATCACTTACAAGTAATAATAATCGATATTGAAACTGAGAATATAGATGATACAAGTGCGCCGCGCAATGGAGCACCGCCACCACCTGCCACCCACCACCCGTCACCTACATACACAACCCTACTTCTACACACTTCGCATTCATTGATTGTCTTTAAAAATTACAAGTTAATATTTGATTGATTACAATTTTAACGGTATATTTCTGTAACTTCATTCACATTGATTGATTTATATTAATAAGTAATTTAGAAAACATTGTATCTAGTATAACAATAATCAGCAATAAACCTCATATTTATGAAAAAAAAAACCAAATTCCTCCGACTGTATTCATCTAGTGAAAGTTGAAAACACAAAACACAGCACTGCATATTGCACATCACTATTCACTGGCAGTGTGGTATGGTGACGGTGGTGACGGTGGTGAGGGTAGGGGTGTGCAGGGGGCGCTTAGGAGCAGCAGGCGCGTGCGGGGGGCGCGCGCGAGGGGCGGCGCTCCACGGCGATGCGCGCGTGGTCCGCGTCCGCCTCGCGTCCCGCCGACTTGTCCAGGATGGCCTCCGCCAGCTCAGAGAAGGCCCGGTCTATGTTTATGTTGGACTTTGCTGATGTCTCCATGAACCGGATGCCGTGCTCGTGCGCTATCTGTAATATCACCATGTATTATATGGGTGTAGAATAGTAGCAACTTATAAGTAATAAGTAAAAAGTTTTATCTATATTTAAATCAATTTAAGAATAAATTAGATATTCAAATCATGCCATGTAATATGGAAACCATAATGAAGATGATCTGCATAAACATTGTTGAGTAACAATACAAAAATGAGGAGGTACCGCCCACTTCATTGTTTATACCACATTGAAGGACAATCCACATGATAGATGGCATTATGCTTACACAAATCTATAAATATTATAAAGAGGTAAAGTTTGTGAGTTTGTGATGTTGTAGTAGGTAATCTCTGGATCTACTGAACTGATTTAGATGAAATTTGGTAAGAATATAGTTCAAGACCCTGGGAAGGACATAGGATACTTTTTATCCCGGAAATCATCCCTTATGGAGGTGAAAATGGGAATGAAAGTTTGTATGGGGAATCAAGCTAGGGACAAACCCGAGGAAGGGAGGGTGAGTCACTTGTATATTTATAATTTCAAATAATTTACTATTATTTAGGATTAAACATCAAAGTTACTATAGCTCCATGTAACATGAACATGACGATTTCTTAAAAGCGTGAATCTTTATCTGTATCACATTTATAATCAATATTCATTAAAATTTAAAAGTTAAATTGCCAGGATATATATAAAAACTGAAGATTTATAAAAAGACTTGTTTACAAAATCAAGAGTTGATTAACCTAGCATTGTTATTGTTAACAGGAAATATCTCAATTTGACAAACACGAACCCAATTGTAGATATCATAAAGACTAAAATAGATCACATGCGAGTAAATTGAAATATAGTGGTGGAGCGTGTTATATGAGTCACTTAGTGTATTGTATTAGTAAATACTGTTAATTACCAGTTTCTAGCTATTAATTAATAGTTCACATCAATTATATTTACTTTTTTAGCCCGTAAACAACTTGTTAAAAATATGCAACAATTGCAGCATTTTCACCATTTTTCATAGAATTTTTTATATATTGTTTTAATTATTTAACATTTTCTTATCTCTTATATACATATATACATTATACAACTTCACAATATATATCTTGCAGGGTAAATAGAGAATAATCTACTATGACCTTTAAGCTTTTGTTTTTCACGGAATATATTTTAGTGTATATAAAAATACATACTAATATAGGTAGTGTATTTATATTTCATTAAAATTATTTGAGATGTTTCATGTGTAATTTAATCAAATAGATAATTCTTAAGATATATATAGCCTTATTGTGAACAAAGAACGAACAAAGAATGTATTATCGATCAACAACAGAAAGTCATTGTTCTGACGGTATAATGAATCACATCTCATTATAGTAGTAATATTAATATTTCTATAAAAAATTAAGAAATTACGGATGTTGTAAATATCTATTTTGATTTTCAATATTTTTTTATACCAAAAAACTATTCTGTTTTCATCATTATATATATGGCCATAAATAGTAATCAGATGTAAAATAGGAGGAAAACTCAATGTAATACTTACTGCTTCTCCCCTCTCTTTACTAACAACACGTTTTTCTTCCATATCACACTTGTTTCCTAATATCATCTTCTCAACATCTTCGTTAGCATGCTACAGAAACACACATTGAATAATTAGTATTTTTATTAATGTGGAATACTATACATACTTGGGTACTAATTTAAAATATTGAAATGTGTACCTCATCTATATTTCTTAACCATTTAACAATATCATCAAATGTCTTTTCATTTGTTATATCGTAAACCAACATTATCCCCATTGCACCACGGTAGTATGAAGTAGTGATTGTGTGAAATCTTTCCTGGCCAGCTGTATCCCAAATCTGAAGTTTGATTTTCTTTCCACGAAGTTCCACTGTTTTGATTTTGAAATCTATACCTACAGAAATGAAATATAAAACTATTATAACCTGAATTAGAAACATATTAGTAACTGAACGAATATCTTGGACCATCATAAATAAACGTGGGTGAAACTGGTAAGTAGAATAGAAAATATTCATTCAAATAAATAATGAATTTATGCAAATAATAAAATGTGAAATGAATTTATATAGTTAATCAGATCTCTATTACTTCCTTTTTTAACTCCAGTTACTGCGGACGAGAGAAATTTACACGAAAACAAAATTATAAAAATGGTTTAGATTCATACCAATAGTTGAAATAAATGTCGTTGTGAAATGGTTATCTGAAAATCTAAACAATATACATGTTTTGCCAACGCCAGAATCACCAATCAGAAGAAGTTTGAATAACAGATCATAGGTTTTCTTAGCCATTTTACTAATTTATTTGCAAAAAACGAAGCTACTTTATATCAAAAATTCATACGATCAAAAATGTGACAGCTTAATCAGTCATGAATTTGCAATTGCCCTAGCTAAATAATAATAAAAGAGTATATATTTATATGGCAAGGAAATACAAAATGAGTAAGATATTTCGAAAGGAGGGCGCCACACGTATAGCCTATTTACATTCAGTCTGAGGTTAACCACTAGAACCCCGCTGGTGCCTATAGACACCACTTTCGGCGTCACCGTCAAATCCCGTTGGTACCTATAGGAACCACCTCGCCTGCTGCACGTTTATCACTTATTAAACGACGAAATTCGTTTATTTTATGCTAAATGAGTGTTACACGCAAACTTTAGATGTTTTATCAACTATGTAATTAAAAAAAAAACAAATTTAATGCCGACAACGTAAAAAATAAACGCGTCAAAAATTGTTCACATTTCAAGTGAAGCGCTTGCGATTCGCTATTGTTTTTATATATTTTAAAATCTTTAAACTAGTGCCGCAAACATAAGAATATTTATTGTTAGTAGTCTTTGCCACTATTGAGATACTAATAGGTGTATAATCACGTTATAAAATTAGTTTTTTGGTACAACTAATTTTGATGTATAAAATTCGTAAAATAAGTCACCATTATATAACATGAATTTTGACTATGTCTCTCTGATTTGGTGCCTGATGAATGTAAACCACTAAAAAAAACTAATATCATTTCATATTTTCAGTTGTTTGTAGCATATTTCAATAGTTTTATAATATAAAATAATTTTATTCACAATTCTTACCATGGATGACAAATAAAATAGATGAATTAGCTCCATACGAGCTTTTGGTGGATCTATCTATCCCTTTCATTTGTTTGATTATTAACATGCTATCTCTATATTTGGCGACAACGAGTGGGACAACAATATATTTCTGTCGCAGTTGTCACATACGTCACTACTGTGACGTCACTGCGACATTTTGTCAGTTTTGAAATTTTCAAGTTTTAACCGTTGTTATTATTATTATACTCATCCCCGGATTTGCCGTTTTTATATTAATTTACATTTGATCAATTTGTAGATTAGTGCTGATTTGTGCTTGAATATAAACGATGTGATTTCTTAATTAGTTTTTCTCTTCGTTAGTTTGTTTTTTCTATTAGTGTTGTGTAAACATGGGAAAGCATTGTATATTCCAAGTTGTCAGGGAGGTTTTTCATGCCATAGAAATTAGAATGCCTTATAAAGGTTCACGTCAATTTTAAAACGTATACGTGAAGAATTTCTTAAAGCTATTTTCAAAATAGGGTTTATTCCTAGAGTAACTATATGTGACCCTGGTTCTGCCGATATAACTGCAATAAATTCATTAATTTCTGATAATAAACTAAATACTTCGTAGTGACAATGATGCATTAAGTGTTATCCATTATGAAGTTAATGGGAACAAAATCTACTATTTGTATGATGTACCTCATTTACTGAAATGTTTCTGTAATCATTTTCAGAAAAAGAATTTGTTCCTCGGTAGTCAGCGTGCTCAATGGTCAATTTATTTCATATGTTGTATAATGCAGATGAACGTAAAGGTGCTGCAAAGCTAACAAAACTTACTAACAAGCATATTTATCCAAACTCTTTTGATAAGATGAAGATTGAAGGTAATTAATATTGTAGTTTAATAAATTGAGGTATATATTACTTTAGATTTTAAATATTATCTTATCTTTAATATAAAATTGTTTTTAAGAAAGAAACTTCTTGAAGCTATTGATATGCCCTTATATAATATACTATTCTATACTAATATATAAAGTTGAAGAGTTTGTTTATTAATTGATTGCACTCATCCATCCTCAGTAATGTTAAAAGCCATTTAAAGGCTTAATTGGCTTATCTACCTAGACCCTAATAATAATAAACTATTATTATATTACTGTTCATCTATAGTAGTTACTAATAATTATACTATAGTTATAGTTTAATTGACTATTTCATTTGTTATTGTAATACATTAATTTATTGTAATAATATATTTACAGGTGAAGTATGCTATGCAGGTATTTAGTCGAAGTGTTTTTGCATCTTTATGTCGCCTGATGAAGGCTTGTAATTTCCAGGAAGAATACAATTATTGTAATACATTAAATGTAAATATTGAGAATGGCTTATTCACAGCTGTGATGATTTTATTCATTAATGATTTATTTGATAGTTTAAATTGCTGTGGCTATGAAAGGTACCAGCTTACGTAATGCTTAAAATTAAGTTTTATTATTCATTTTTTACTAAAATTTGTATTTTTTAAAATTTCTATAAGACTAAAATGTTTGTTCCAACACACTTATCTCAAATCTTTTGCTTTTTATAAACTAAGGATGAAGGTGGTTCTAGAGCTAACGAACTTCAAACGCAAGAGCTAGATTTTAATATATACTTACAATTAAAACCAACTACATAAATGACATAACTACTACTCACATAATAATGATAATGTTATTAACAAAAACTATTGTTCTATGTTACTTCTAATTTTGTTGCATTGTAATATTATAAAATATTTTCATTTACATTTGTTAAGAAATGAGAAATTTGTTTTGCAATCAGAATTTTTTGAGGTAGTTAATTTTTGTCTATACTAAATTGTTGTACTAATTTGTATTTTTTGTAATTTGTATTCAATTGAAAAAATTCTTAAAAAATGTCCTTTCTTTGTAATAACAAACAATGTATTATAAATGTAAAAAAAAAGGTATCCTGCTGAGTTTCTTGCTAGTTTTTTCGGGTATGAGGCATTTTTTTCGAACTAGTGGTAGCATTAAAATAGTAAAATAAAAAAATTTTGAAACCTTCCTTTGTATTTTATTTCTAATTATAATTAGTATCATAAAAATGAAAACCTTCCTATAAAACCGACAACAATTGTTGAATACCGATAATTTTACGATAAAATACATCCCTACTTAATCGTAATTAATACCGATTTCACATCACTACGAACTAAATTCTCCCAGATTTGCATATGACGTCATACCTTTAGAAAGGGATGCGTGGCGACTCAAAAGAAATACAATAGCCGTGAAAGTGACAGCATATTTTGACTTGCCATGTATGCTTTAATTGTCCCTAAATTATGGGAAATATCATGACAGCTCTAAAATATAAATTAATTTTTATAACGTAAGAACTTATATTAATAGATATTTTATGTTTAATATGAAATATAATTAAAATATAACATTATCCTATAATAGTTAAAATCATTTAGAATATTATTATATACATCAATATATAGGACATATATTTTATAAAAAAAACATTTTAAGCACATTTAACTTATGTATATTTTATAATATAATAAAATATTAATTGACATATCCCATGTAGCTATTATTAATTTAAAATGGCTAAGTCGGGAAAAATCTTTCTTTGACTATCTTGACCCCCCCGGCCCCCGCTTCATCATATTCGCCTACCGTTTTCATGAATATGCGCCTGTATGGAAGTCGACCGGAGTTGATTCTTACATATAAGCTGTCAAATTTGACATATTTGAACTCTAAAATCAAGGACCAGCTAGACATTGACACTTGTCGATATGTGTTATCGATAATATCGAAATCCACTGGTACCTGTAGGTACCAGCGAGGTTCTACTAGGCTACGTTCTACGAGGGTAAGATGAGAAATAAGAAATATATTTTTTTGAATTTTTCGAAATTTATCCCTTAATGAAGGGGTAAAAATTATTTATGATCAGAATTACTTGAAAATTGGTAATAATACTCTTCAATACAATTAAATGATTAAGAGAAAAAGCAAAATTCTTCCCCATTTCAGGCCATAAGAAAAATATAGTGATATATTTATTCTATATTTAGTCTATAAAATTGAGGTTAAAATTTATATTTTATCTGTGGAGATGCGCGTCGTGTTTTGCAATTATAGTTTGCGTCGATTCTTTCATTTAACATTTTATTGATTCAGAAATTGAGATCAATAAGCCTGTGGCTTCTTTTAGCACAAAGAAGAATTGAAGAAAATGTGATGATAAAAATTAATAGTGACCTGTTTTATACTTAATATTGTAAGGAAGTAGGAGTATCAAGATGCATCGACGAGGCGGGAAACGCATCCGAATGGATGACCCTCCTCCGGAGTATGTAAATCCTATGACTCCGGCAACACCCATGACTGATTATGGAGGACAGTCTATACATGAACCGGAAACACCGAATGTGAATTATTCTGGATTTAATGTGGGCGCGGTAATTAATTCTACTATGGCAGAGGCCCCTCGAGAGGAAATTGAAGAGCATCATGAAGAAGAAACTAGATCGCCATCACCAGCTCCAACAAAGCGAATAACCCGAAGTAGGGGTCGAGGTGGAGACGGTGGTTATGTGGGGCGGCTAGCGGAGTCCCCACCACCACCACCTCTGCGCAGAAGAGGACGCGGTGGGAGAGGCCGAGGCCGAGGAAGGGGTGCTGCGCCACCTCCTGCATATTCACCTCCACCAGTTCTGCTACCTGGGGACGATGAAAACAGTCTTTACAACATTCTGCGGTTCAATAAGACTGCAATCAATGTAAGTTACAAATTCGAATCATATTTCTAGTCAAATATGTTTTATATTTGTTAAAACGTGCAGCATTGCAAAAATATACTAATAGTAATTTGGTAATTTACAACTATTTATACATTATGCCTGACCGGGACATGACTTAGGCAATTATTTGTCCTGGTACATTCAGTAGTCACTTATGTAACAAATGTAGAAGTTATTATTTTCAAGCTATAATTGATTTACCTGCCTACAATGTAAGAATTGATACTAACAAGGTTATATTTCGTTTCCGACCGAAACAGAATTTGCAACCAAAACCGAAATCGAACCTTCGGCTTTGGTCTCAGCTTTAGCCAAAACTGAAACTGAAACTTATTTAGACCTATTAAAAATTCTATTATTGCTGAAATGTAGTTCATATTTTATATGTTAAGTAGTTAACTAGCGACTACACCTAACTTTGCTCAGGTGCATTTCTTAACAGTAACTTATATTTTACACATAGTGTATCATGGACTAAATTTCAAGGAGTAACAAATACACACACACAGACACATATAAATATATTTACAATAAATATATTTACACCACTAGACCACTGAGACAGTCCAGTGAGCAGTATACACTAATACACATACACACACTCACTCACACTTTTGCATTCATAATTATAGTGGTGTGTATATACACATAACCCTAACTCTACGCAATCACGCTGGTGAGTGGCAAACTAGGCTAGCGACCACGATGTATTAACTCACCCGAACAAAGCGAGACAATTCATGAACATTTAAATTTCGACGCGGCCGAAGATTCGGCTTGTTTTTGACCGAAACCGAAACTAAGGCCGAAACTAGATTTTTTAGCCGAAACTGGCCGAAACCGAAACTGAAACTTCGGTCGATCACTAGTTACATTATAAACTGTACACATGGATAAGATATGTATGATCACTAAATATTTAAATAGGTACTTAGTATATTGACAACAATCAAATGGACAAATTATATGGGTTGTCATTTCATTGTATTTTTAATCTGCAACATAATAAGTAAATGGAAGCAAATGTAAATAACACGATGATACAACACTAAAACTAAAACGATGATAAAATTAGAGGATACGTTCTTGGTTTTATAAGAATTTAAATCTTAACTATTTAAATAAGAAACTATATTCTTAGATTTTTTAGTAATTTTATTTATTGTTCCTGATATTTTAAATGCTGTACAGTAAACATGGTTACTGGAGAAACTCTCTACATTCATTGTTTCTTTAAGCATTCTCTCTACATTTTTTATTTAAAAGTCAGATATCATAGTGATCAGTTTTATTCCTTAGAAAAGGAAAAAAACCTTATTTTATTTTAAAAATACCTGATATTTTAACAACTTTTTAATTTTTTATACTTTTTGTATAGCGTCTTATACATTTTATGTGGGCTTATTAAATATTTGTAATTTTATTTTTAATTATTTGTTATTATATAATTTACATACACTCTAAATAAGTATGATATTTTCATTCCAGCAAGTAGTAGACATATGGATAGAAGAATATAAAAGCAACAAAGAGAGTGCACTGGTGCAGCTGATGCAGTTTTTCATCAACTCTTCAGGATGCCGTGGGAAGGTTACACCAGACATGGCTCAAATGGACCACACTCTCATCATTAAGAAAATGACTCAAGAGTTTGATGAGGTTTTGTTTATTATATTTATCTATGACATTATCCTTGCATAATAAAAATTAGATTCAATTTGTTAAATTTACTCTTTGTTATTTATTTTAATATTAAAAAAAAAAAACATTTTTTTCTAGGAAAGTGGAGAGTATCCCCTCATCATGACAGGACAGACATGGAAGAAATTCCGTTCTAATTTCTGTGAGTTCATTCAAACACTGGTAAAGATGTGCCAGTACTCCATCATATATGATCAGTACTTGATGGACAATATCATCTCCCTGCTCACTGGACTATCTGATTCGCAAGTCAGAGCTTTTCGACATACAGCTACTTTAGCAGGTAAGTCTTACAAAGATATTATATAAATAATGTACATGAATAAGTCTTTTTCCTCTGATGATTTAAAAGATCCTCCAGGGGCAGCACTAGTTAGGGGGGTGGGTACATGTGGGTAATGTTTTGTTTTCTCTATAATGAGTAATGTTAAACGTACACTGTAAAAATGGAATTGACGGAAGATAATGTTACCTACATGAAACAAAATTGTGCCAAAATCCAAGATCATCTTCTCCAGGGTTTAATACGATGGCGTGCATGCCATGGTTTACCTGTTTGAGGTAGTAAAAATGTAATCATAGAAAAGTTAGTTGTTGTTGATAGTTCAAATTCTTATCTACTATTTGAAATTTAATATTTTAATACATATATTTAGCAGAATTATATTGTTGTATTTATTAAATTTTAATATGTTAATAGATTGACGTCTAGAGCATAACCTCATAAAATGATCAGTTACTAAACTTTGATAGTCACTGGGGGGAGACCCCTATTTCACGTCTCAAGTTTCATTTTTGTGACAAAAAGTGTGTCCTCCAAGATCCCATCCCTCTCTATACCAAATTTCATCAAAATTAGTTCACCGGTTTAGGCATGAAAACGTAACAGAGTTACTTTCGCATTTATAATATTAATATGGATTATACATATTTTGTTACGGTTAACTCTAAAATAGTTTGATATTGTTAACAGTAATGAAGCTAATGACCGCGCTGGTGGACGTGGCGCTGCTGACCAGCGTGAACTGTGACAACTGTCTGCGGCAGTACGAGGCGGAGCGGCTCAAGGCGCGCGACAAGCGCGCCAGCGAGCGCCTGGAGGTGCTCGTGGCCAAGCGGCAGGAGCTGGAGGAGAATATGGAGGAAATTAAGAACATGCTGTCCTATATGTTCAAGTCTGTGTTCGTGCATCGTTATAGGTACGTCGGAGTTATTATGTTGTATTGTAATGTTGTCTGGTGATATATCAGTCACATCACACATATATAGAGAGAATCAAAGAAATAAAAACAAATAGTATATAGATTTCAGTATAATCAAAATGGACAAATTGAAACCTCACTGTGTTTGTAGATTTATATTATGAATCTCAAGTAATTAAGATTTATATAATTGATATAACAACATTCCACAGAGATACTTTGCCCGACATAAGAGCCATAACAATGTCAGAGATCGGTATTTGGATGGAGAAGTTCCCTGCACATTTCCTTGATGATCTTTACCTTAAATATATCGGATGGACTCTCCATGACAAAGTAAGTTTCTATAAATATATACTACAGTACAATATACGTCGCGTTATTTATTTCAATATGATCGTAATAATTGTGTATATAAGATATATTTAATAAGTATTTGCAATTATGATGTTTCGTAACGTAACAGGTGGGCGAGGTGCGGCTGCGCTGTCTGCAGGCGCTGCAGCCGCTGTACGAGTGCGAGGAGCTGAAGGGCAAGCTGGAGCTGTTCACGTCCAAGTTCAAGGACCGCATCGTGTCCATGTCGCTGGACAAGGAGACGGAGGTGGCCGTGCACGCCGTGCGCCTCGTCATCGCCATCCTCAAGATGCACCCCGACGTGCTCACCGACAAGGACTGCGAGAACGTGTACGAGCTGGTGTACTCGTCGTGGCGCGGCGTGGCGGCCGCCGCCGGCGAGTTCCTCAACGTGCGCCTGTTCCGCGCCGACGCGCCCGCCGCGTCGCCGCCGCGCTCGCGCCGCGGCAAGGCGCGCCTGCCCAACACGCCGCTCGTGCGCGACCTCGTGCAGTTCTTCATCGAGTCCGAGCTGCACGAGCACGGCGCCTACCTCGTCGACTCGCTCATCGAGTCCAACCCCATGATGAAGGACTGGGAGTGCATGACCGACCTGCTGCTCGAGGAGGCGGGGCCCGGCGAGGAGGCGCTCGACAACCGCCAGGAGTCGTCGCTCATCGAGCTCATGGTGTGCTGCGTGCGGCAGGCCAGCACGGGCGAGCCGCCGGTGGGCCGCGCGGCGCGCAAGCACGCGCAGCTGTCCAAGGAGCAGGCCAAGCTGGTGAGCGACGACCGCGCGCGCATGACGGCGCACTTCATGGCCACGCTGCCCGCGCTGCTCGACAAGTTCGGCGCCGACCCCGAGAAGCTCGCCAACCTCGTGGCCATCCCGCAGTACTTCGACCTCGAGCTGTACACCACGCAGCGGCAGGAGGGCAACCTGACGCTGCTGCTGAACAAGATCCGCGAGATCGTGAAGGTGCAGACGGAGGCGGAGGTGCTGGAGACGTGCGGGCGCACGCTGGAGCTGCTGTGCAGCGACGCGCACGCCGTGTACACGCGCTGCAACGTGGCGCGCGCCACCGTCACCGACATGTGCGTCAACCGCTACAAGGAGGCCGTGGACGACTACCGCTCGCTGCTCGAGGGCGGCGAGACGCCCGACGCCGACGAGCTGTTCAGCCTCATCAACTCGCTGCGCAAGGTGTCCATCATGTACATGTGCCACAACCTCAACGACACCAACATCTGGGACTCGCTGTTCGAGGACCTGCCCAAGTGCCTGGCCGGCGAGGGCGCGGCGCCGGCGGGCGAGGAGATGCCGGTGCAGGCGCTGGTGTACGCGCTGCGCGCCTGCTTCTACTCCGTGCTGTGGTCGCTGCACGAGCTGGAGGAGCGCGGCGGCGACGCGGCGGCGCTGCGCGAGCGCCTGCACGCCTACGCCGCGCTGTGCCGCGACGTCGTGGCCCGCGGCCGCGCGCCCGAGCTGCGCGAGGAGGTACACACTTCGCTACTGTCTATCGACCCTCGACACGACGCTCAGCTCGAATGATCATTATTGTTCTCCCACAGGCGTACATAAGCATCTGCGACCTGCTGATCTTCTTCGCGGAGCAGCCGGGCGCGGGCGCGGGCGCGGGCGGCGCGGGCGGCGCGGGCGCGGGCGGCGCGCGCATCTCGCTGGAGGCGGACGCGGCGCTGTGCGACCTGCTCAACGACTTCGTGCAGGAGTTCGTCTTCGTGCACCACAACTACGGTAACACATACACGCGCGCGCACACACACACACTACCCTACCACACACACATCATACAGCTCTATAATATTGATTACTGTTAAATTAGAATCTACACCAAAGTTCTATTCACTTAGGCCTTGCGTACACGCAAGAGCATAACGATTTCAAACTAAAATTAATATATCTAAGTGTGACTGACTTATTGGAATGAACCAAAACAAATTATATAGGTACAAATATTGTACACATCCTTTCATTTAATTTTGGGGTGATCTTTTCAATAATTACATAAGCGAGTTGATTTTTAAAAACAATTTATTAATTACTTCTCATAATTGAATACATACTACAATAATATCCTACAATGAGATATCACAAGATTTTTAATAATATTCTTACTATCGATGTTGTATTAATATGGTTCCGCCATTGATATATAAAACCATAGATGCACAGCTCCTAACAAAAATGTCTCTTCAAAAAGTTGCGTCGTAGGTGATGTTAAATCGAACCAAAGCATAAAACCTAAAAATCGTAAGTCCTAATTGTGTTAACACAAATTTGAACTTACACGTATGAAAACAACGTGTGTTATGTTACGTTTTTAAAGTCGTCCAAAAAAAAAACGCCTTCAGCAGTCGAATAAAAGCTACATAAAGTAGAGAGATCGTTATATTTATCTTATTTTCTAAGAAAAATTGGTAATTTATTAATATTGCCGTAAAAATAACTATTTTCATAAGGAATGTGTGGGATATTAAACTTATTGTAATGGCAATCACGATTAATAAATATTATAAAATTATTTTAAGGTAAACATGAAACTTAATAGTGTATTTATTCATTCCAAATAAAACATTAAGTAATGAATTATTCATTATAAATGAAAACAGGTTCATTTTTTACTTAAACATATTAAAATAAATGATATTCTAAATAAAAAAATATAAAAATAATTAAAAAAGAGCACAAGTATTAAATGACTCCATTTAAATAAGAACAGTCATGTTATTACGCGACCAAGTATAGCAGGAGATTGTAATATACTGTTCTTATAGCAAATATGCTGCTATTAAAATTTGACATATAATAATAACTACCAGTATGTCGAGTAAACAACAAATTAAAGAAAAGTCAAATCAATCCTCGTTATATTTTGTGATATATGTATATAATACAATTTTTAAGGACACTTGAGACATTTTAAATAAAACTATCTTTTCGGATTTTTTCGCGGATTTATTTAGATTTTTGGTTCCCGACGTTTCGATTGCTTTTCAGCAATCATGGTCACGGGAGAAAAATCAAAATTAATCTGCGAAGAAATCCGAAAAGATAGTTTTATTTAAAATGTCAAATATTCGCGTAAATCTAAGAAAGTATTATTAGACACTTGAGACGCCAATTGTGTATCTTGAGGTTTTATATATCAATGGGTTCCGCCCATTTGTTATTTATACATGTCTGTACCACATGACTCATAAATAAAATATGGTTGTCGTTTATTGTTACAACGATATTTATTACAATTTAAATTATAATTATTTTGTTATTTTAATATTGGTCTTCACGAGGGCGGGTCAAAATAATCCCTTATCACTCGTCCCGTCATACACAATTTTTATCAGCATTTTTAGTAACGCTGTTATTGTTATATGACCTGTACCATTTTCATTGTTTTTTGACATTGTGTGTGTGTACCCACACGACGTTAGAGTTGATATTTAGGTGACACTTCTGAACATTTATTGCATTTAATCCGAATCTCTTACTGATATTAAAAACGGTGAATTCATAAAGTTGTCGATAAAATATTTATCGATAAAATTAATCGATTGTTGTCACTTCCCTAATCATATGGTATTGACTGGTGGCACCCGCACCGTGCTACGGATTAAAGTTTAACAAGACTAAAATACTATACTAGATAAGATGTCATTCTCCAATCGTTGAAGATTTTTTTAAATGTATTGAAATGACACATTTTATTACATATTTATTTCATCGAATTATAACACAGTATAAAATCTTTACAGTAGGCGAACACTCATAAATCATAATATAAATGTTTCATAATAACATTACGAAAATGCTTCTAAATGCAAGGGTTGTCAAAAATTATTAACTTTAATGGCAAACAGTTTTGTAGTTAAGGCACTGTAGTGCCAAGTAAGATTTAACCCGTCAACCCTTAAGCTGTTTCCCATATCTCCTATAAAGGTAAGTATGGCAGTCGGGTGCCCCCCACCCCCCACCCCCCACACGTTGCCCTGTCTGTCACCTTCGTCCGACGACTGTGGATTAGGCTGTGGTCATAATATGTCATTCCCATATATTTTTTAAATGTCAGCAAGTGTAGTATGACATCTTGTCTAATGTCCAAAACTTGCTTTTTCCTTGTTTTCATTTTTCATGTGTTGGATATGTTAAGTTAAAAATCATGTTAGTACAAAATTAATGTAAATCGTATCCGCCAATGTAAGTCTATGCATTGACCACAGCGATGGGTGTTGCCAGATAGTATTCACACAAGTCTGTAATTTTTTTCACACTGAATAACCTTACAATCTGTGTAATCGTTATCGATGTGTATTGATCACGCTTAACCAATTTATATATATCAAGAAAATAATGTTCTTTTCTTCGTTTGTATGTTTTAGACCAATTTATCGCCTTTTCTAAAAGTGCACTTCAGCGCTATATCCTAATGTTACATTATATAGGTATATTATTTTTATAGGTGTTTGTTTAAAATATGTAAAAACAAAAAAATAATACATGTTTGTAATTGATTCCCCGTTCTCTTCAAAATCTTTTTAACCCGCCCCCGTGAAAGTCCCTTTAGTAATGTTCTATTAAAATTGATTGAAGGTTTAATTACATTTATAAAAAAGTTTTCATGTGAAATTTAAAAAAAAATATGCATTATTTTCGTAAAAACGAAATGAAGATTTGAAACTGGCAACTTGTAAACACGCGCTCGAATATCGCACTCCTAAACCGACCTAGGCCGCTCTATTACGTACCTTATTTGACTCCCATATTAGAAGATGAATAGGCGAGGTTAAAGAATGCCGTCTTCTTAGTTGCCAGAATTTTATAATGCGTGGTATCTTTTCAACCGTTAAATATGGAGACGTAAAGTATTGGTTCGTTGTTTTCTGACCTTTTTATCTTGTTTTTTGGGACTTGAGTACTATAAAGCAGGGCTCGGAAACCCGTTCAATTTTTAAACCGGTTTTGGTCATTGACCCCAAACCGAAAGGCTTTTCGGTTACGTCCTTTAGCCGGATGAAACCCGGAAAATGGTCTTGACAAATTTAGGTTCCATGATCGAAATTGACCGGTTAAAATGAATTTTCGTGCGTTTACATTTGGCGAATCTTTGCTAATGATGAATTGCTTAGTTGAAGGATACATGCACTTTTCTTACTTATGAATGAATTAACTGGTTTGTTTCGGTATTAGAACCTTATTAATTAACGATTACATTATATTAATTAACCATTACATTACTAAAATGAACTGTTTTTTTAAACCGGTTCGGAGTCCTGCTATAAAGTACGTCGCGGTCGGATCGCGTTTTCGGTTGCGATATTCGCCCGTGGGTCGCTCGCCCGCACCGCTTCACCCACGCGACGCCCATCGGTCGACTATTGACGAAAACGACTGCACTTATCTAATTCGTCCGTATTATTTAACGATAACATTTGAGGAACTACAATTTGAGAGAAATTCATTTCATCTATCTAAAAATTGTATTTGTTTCGGCTCTAAATGAAAACGGTAAGAGCGTTCGGTTTCGGCTGGGTCAGTAGGGTTGTGCCGGTTGTGTGGGAGGGCGTGGGCGGCGCGGGCGGGCAGCCGGGCGGCGCGTAACGTGCGTGTGTTTGCTTGCATGTCGTGCGGCGCGTCGGGACTGCCGGTAAGCATCAGCCGTGCGCGCAGTTGGCCTTAGTAATGCGCGTCGCCCGCCCGCCCGCCCCCGCGGCGCCCCCGGGGCCCGCGGCCCCCGGGCCCCCGCGGCCTCCCGGGGGCCCCCGCGACCCCCCCACATTACTAAGGGCAAATTGTCGCGCTCGCTTCCTCGCCCGCCGGAGCCGCGCCCGCGCCCCGGCCGCGGCCCGCACGCGGCTCCGGCGAGGCACTCTTTATAATATTAACACTGTATACTCGTGACTGAAGCATGTTTCGTGCAGTGCAATTGACATTTTCGTTGCGTATTTCATCATCGTATTTATCGTTTTCTGCAATATTTTATTTTAACATTGGTTATGGTTTGTCACTTCATCAGACGCGTCGGAGCAAGCGCTTGGGTTAACACTCGCCTCTCGACGGGCCTTACGTTCTTGCCGCATTTAACCGGTTTCCGAACTTCAATGCCACTAATTTGCGATGACAAACAATGACAGTATTCACTTGAGCTTTTTATTCTGATTCGTAGATTTTTCTTTAGAGTGATGCATGATTCATATGTACAATAGTCGAGTGAGATGTGAGCGTTGAATCATCGGAGATGAATCAATTGGTAGCCACTGACCACTCTTTAACTCTCGAATTACGACGCTTGTTCAAGTGATGCACATCTAATTGGTTCCTAGAAAATATACTTGTAATATGCTCGAGATGACTGCTTTTTAACAACTATGTAATCAATCAACTCACAAATAAACCGCTTGATACTTTTCTTATGAATAAAATAAACAACATGTTAGATAAATTAGAGACTTTACATCATAATGAATAAAAAAATATGTGCTGTAATTTGACATGTAAAATGTAACACACTTTTGGACAATTAGTTATAATTTTTATATTTTTAGTAAGTTAGTACCGAATAAAATAAAAATACTAAGGATTATAATAAGTTTCCATAGTTTGTTTTTAATAAATAATAGGTACTTTAATGAACCAATGATATAATGTTTTTTTTTAATGAGCAAATAAATGTTTCAAATACTCACTAAAATAAATATTATTGCACGTCTGGGAACCAGTTAGTTATTACTAACATCAACGCTGGCGTTTCACGAAGACTCTTCTTACCGAATGTTCACCTTTTACGGAATTATTTATGTTTAAATAAATAGATAGTAAAAAAATTGAAACTGTCGACTCTCTATTCGAGAGGAATCTGTAGAAGTTTAACATAACTGATGAAGTACGAAGTAATAATCCGGTAAAGGGTGGACGAGTAGTAGTGGTAGGGCGAGATAGTAAGCGCGGTGGTCGCGGCGGTGTTGCAGACGGTCAAGACGAGAGACGCATCGAGGAGCTGCACAAGCGCCGCAACTTCCTGGCCGCCTACTGCAAGCTCATCGTGTACAGCGTGGCGCCCGTGCGCCGCGCCGCCGACGTCTTCAAGCACTACATCAAGGTACGCGCCCCCACTGCTTTTGTTTCGTTGTTGCTAGGTCTTCTTAGGATTTGTGTAAAAAACATATTTTTATATAATACAATAAAGAGTGTAAAGTTTGTACAATTCTTGACTGGTTTTAAATTCTATTTGAGGTATTTTGTCTATTGTGTATTTATGTAACACGGTATGTTATGTAATTTTAATTCGGTGTGATTTTATATGCATATAGAGAAAAAAAATCACAGTGGATTTCAAAGGATATCCGATAGGAACGAAGTTCTTTCCGCTGTCTGTTTGAATCATAAATTAGTTTATAAACATTGTCCACGAGTACTAGGAGTTCACAAACTTCAAGGAATGTTCATTGTATATGTGGGATCCCATCGAGTGCATACGAACTCCTTAGCACTTATGCTCGCCTGGTACTCTTGATGACGTCACATCACGCAAAGTCGCTCTTAGTAAATAATGAAAAGTGTCGTGACGATCGGAATATTACGCTTTCCGTTCTAGTTCACATTCACAGAGTGTGCCGAGCAAAACGTGCGATAGGGGACTCGGTTCCAAAAAATGATGTCGAAATGTTTGCAATATGTATGTACATCATGTCGTTTTCGTGTCGCAGTGCTACAACGACTACGGCGACATAATCAAGGCGACGCTGAGCAAGGCGCGCGAGATCAACAAGCTGAACTGCGCGCTCACCATGCAGCTGGCCATGCAGGCGCTGTTCGGCGAGCTGGCGCACCGCTCGCCCGCCGCCGCCGCGCCCGCCGCGCTGCGCAACCTGCCCGAGTTCGCCGAGCTCAAGGAGCTGGCCAAGCGCTTCTCCGTCATGTTCGGGCTCGACGCCGTGAAGAACCGCGAGGCGCTGACGGCGCTGCACCGCGCCGGCGTGGCGTTCGCCGCGCTGGACGCCGCGCCGCCCGCGCCGCCGCCCAACCTGCTGTTCCTGGAGCCGCTGGCCGAGTTCTCGGGCAAGCTGCTGCGGCAGGACAAGCGCGCCGTGCTCAAGTTCGCGGAGGCGCGGCTGGGCGGCGGCGCGTGGGCCGACGACTGGGCGCCGCTGCAGGCCTACCGCGCCTCGCTGCTGGCCGACGCGCCCGAGGAGCGCGCGGCGCCGCGCCGCCACTACGCGCGCCGCCCGCGCCGCGCCACCGACGACGACGACGACAACAACGACTCCGACGCAGACCCGCCGCCGTGAGTGATAAACTCCTAGTTACGGTAGTTAGTGATCATTTGTAACTAGTTTAGATGTAACTAGTTTTTAGTTGTTATAAATAAAGAACCTGCTCAGGACAGATATCCACGTTCTAATGTTCATATTTCTTAAACACGCATATTGTACGAACTATGTGACTTATTTTTCATTTGAATGTATATAAAATATTGAGCAGTGTATGAATGTTGTTTGAGAACCTGTATGTATTTTATCAATATTTTCTCTTATAAATTATAACAGTATGTTTATTTACTAAGGGGCCGTCGAAATGTCATCAAAATTATGGGTTCGATTCTTGGTAATATGCTCATTGAATACACGATATGTTTAGCTTTGCGCAAGTATTCAATTATAATTAATTTGGTTAGAATATGTTTAAGTTAAAAAATATTTCATAATTTATACATTATTCTTATTGATATTTATATTGTAATATATTGTATGTTATTTTAACAATAATCATCAACAAAGTTAGACATATCTTTCCATATATTTATTATTCACTGAAATAAATCCTTAAGGTTAAAATGTTACATTACAATACTTGAAGAGTGACTCATCTGTAATTACTAATCTGTAAATGACACCAATCACTTCAACATAATATAGTATTTACATAAATATTAAATATGTTATTTGTTTGTTTGTATGAAGTAGTCTATCAAATATGTTTAATGGTTAAGAGAACGATGTTATATTATATGTTCAACTTCCTCGCCCGACAGAACGTTATGTAAAGTTATAACCTCACAGTGACAGGATTACGTTGAGATATTACTGACATAGAAATTGTATAATCAAACCGACAAACTGTTGAACTTAGTGAATATGACGGTAGTGTAAATGTTACTAACATATTATTTTTATCTAAAGAATTATGTATCAACAACGTGGCGTCGTGTTGAGCAGGTTTTAGTAATAGCTAAGGGTACAAGTGTAGTTAAGTTTGAATATTTTTATAATAAAACGTATTTATGAAATGATATTGGGTTTGTTTTTGATGTAATCATACTGATCTTACTTTAAGTTTAAGTTGGTTTATTTATATTTGAGTAATAATTAACGTTGAGTAACGTAGATAGTAATGTCGAGGTTTAGTTCCTCATTTATTTAATAGAAGAGAAGAGGTAGTGGGTTCCGTGCCCGCTCTGTACTAAGGACTGAATAGGCCCTGACGGGATTTTAAATGAAAGTATAGTGTAGTGTATAGAAAGCCTCCGTAGTTCGGCGCGCAGGGGGGCCCGGAGAGGGAGACTTTTTGCAGTTTTATCCGTGGGGAACAGCTTCTAGGCCCAGATGAAGTTGTAGAGTGTATCCCGATGCAAACCCTGCAGTTTATTACAGCGGTAGGGTAGAGTGGGTTACTACAGTTTAATATGCTGCGGTCACAGTAGACTAGAGAAATGGTCGACGTGATACTTTATAGCCGCTATAAAGAAATAAAAAAGGGCCGAACCGTATCTAGAACTGAACAATTTGTGTCGTGTTGAAACATTTAGATGAAACGATCCATCCGGTTCAGTTTTGTATGAATTCTTCACACAGTGTTATTAAACTATTAAGTAATTGGCGTGTAGTGAATTTTCCATAGATTTTCCGCGGGATTCCATTAATTATAGTCACAAATATGTATTCAGTTATTTTTATCAGTATATATTTTATCGTTTTGTTAAAAATGTATCCCGTATATGAGGGTACATATTACATATGGTTACAATATATGTAAGTACTGTAATACTACTATAGTAGTACTATAATAGGCATATAAAATAATATAAATAAAATAAATATGTTGGGACATTAACACACAGCACCATCTAGTTCCATGGTAGGCTACGAGGCTTGTGTTATGGGTACCAGATAGTTGATACACTACATATATATAACTTTAAATACATACATATTATAAATGTAAATACCCATGACTGGAGTACAACCATTCTCATAACACAAATGAATGCCTCAGCGGGACTCGAACTCGCGAACGCTGACACAGGAAGTAGGGTCTCTACAAATTGAGCCAAACGTGTCGTCATAAAAAGCTAAATACATACATATGTATGTATATATATATATATATATATATATATATATATATATATATATATATATATATATATATATATAGAGAGAGAGAGAGAGAGAGAGAGAGAGAGAGAGAGAGAAAGAGAGAGTGTAGCCACAACATAATGTTTTTATGTAAGGTAAGATATGCCAAATTTTTTTACTACTTAACTTATTTTTATAGTTTAGATTTTAGAGAATTTTAGTTATACCTATTATGTTTAATTAGTTTAGTTCACTTGGGTTAATATTCTTGATTATGGTTTGACTTTTTTTCTTTTTTCATTCTTTTGTCTACAAATTTAGCTTTGTTGACGGTGAAAATGAATAGTTTTTCTTATTTTATATGTAGGAGAAGAATGAGAAAGCGAAGTTCAAGTGACGCATCAACAGCTACGTCGAGCAACGTGTCGAGCGCCGGCAAGCGGGCGCCCGCCGACGGCGCGCCGCGGAGGGTTTTGAGGTCTTCTGGGATTAGACAATAATATTGTTATAGGCACATTATTTTTGAGGAAAACTCTCTTTTCGGGTTACTTGTCAGTTTATTTTGTTTTTTGGCTCCCGACGATTCGAATGCTTTACAGCAATCATGGTCACGGACGAGACTGACCGACATGACTGATCATAATTACTGTAAAGCATTCGAAACGTCGCGGAGAACCAAAAATCTAAATAAATTCGCGAAAAAATCCATTTATATTAAATAGTTTTATTTAAAATGTCAGATATTCGCGCAAATCTAAGAAAGTATTAGGCACATATTTATTCTTTTTATGTTGTTTTTCCTGCAAAATGTTTGTCTTTAATAAATTGAGAACGAAAGGTATTTTAAACTCATGTGAGTGATATAACATGCTACATAGTATATGTATGACTTATATGATACTAGCGACTCACCCTCGCTTCGCTTCGGGTTCGTCCCTAGACAAAAACAAATCTATCCCACGGGAACCGTACATTTTTCCGGCATGATATATAGCCTATAGCTTTCCTCAGTTAACGGGCTATCTCATGCAAAAAGAAAAAATTCAAATAGGATTAGTAGTTCCTGAGATAAGCGCGTTCAACCAAACAAACAAACAAACTCTTCAGCTTTATAATATTAATATAGATGATGTATCATATGAGGCAAGGCTGCCATAATGACCATCCTAAATTGTGTCCCAAGTATGACGACACATAGGTACATCGTGCATATCTAAAACAATAGATTTTGTAAAATTAATTAGAAAGAAGTAATGGTAGTTTTAAAGTTCCTCATTCTTTATTGTCTAACGTCTTATTTCAGTTCGCACTAATTTAATATTTCAATGTAATGTATATCACGATAAACGCCATATTGGCGTCCCCGCTTCCCCTACGGCCGTTATACACGAGACTATAAAAAAAAAACACCACAAAAGCTAAACGACAGCAACACTGTACTTTTGTCTCATATCTAAATGGCTATCTCTTATAATATAAAAATGAATCGCTGAATGTGTTGCCAAGCGCAAATCTCGAGAGCAGCTGAACTGATTTCGCTAATTCTTTTTTTTATAATATTCCTTGAAGTACGAGGATGGTTCTTACGGAGAGAAGAATTTAAAAAATTACTTGAAAAAGTCTAAAAACAATACTTTTCTATATTCCCATACAAAAGATTCGTAATAATACTTAAAAGTCAATTTGAACTTTAATACCATACCATAAAGTTTAAGTGTTAGTGGAAGGGTTCGGGAAAAGAATTATTTCGCTCAAAAAAATTAAAATGTACCTAGGGACGAACTCGAGCGAAGCGAGGGTGAGTCGCAGATAATTTAACTATTAATAAAGCTACGCGAGATAAATATACACATTTTTAAGGAATTAGATTCGCTTTTATTAGTATTTAGTTAAAAAGAAATAGGAAAATCTTTTCTATAAAATTAATTTTGGCATTCTGTTTGAAATCAAGTAAGCTTAAACGTTGTATTATAGAGTCCAATTGGTAGACTAGCTAGTTCGGGCTCTATCGATATGCACTCATGTAGAGCAGCCTTAATATACAGACAATAATGACTACGTGACTCGTTAAAGTTCGCTTACCTCTGCAAAGCTTTTTTATTATGGTAGGTTCTCATATGTATGTATAAATGTCTCTGTTGTCATTGGTTATTGTCAAAAGTTCTATAATTTTTTAATATAATGTTAATATAAAAATTTTAAAATTAGTAAGTAATAAATATTTTAGTAATATTAGGTTTAAATTCAAAAAACCTGAATTTTAAACGGACGGACGGAAACAAGAAGTCCCGTTTGGCGCGATGGGTCATACCCACAGAATAGATGAAAGATTTAGAATGGTAATCACACGTAATTTGTATGGGAACCACTGTCGCCACTTATCCCTTCTTGATGTTTTTACTACACGCGCAAGTCAAATAAACACAAGCATTTGCACACATATGCAACCTTTATCGCAGCCCTATAATTGGTCAACACATAGATAATCATCGTTGCGTCTGTGCTGTGCAAAAGCAAATAAAATTACACGTACGCTAGTGGTTGAAAATGAAAAAATGCTATCGATATTTTTGTCGATAATTTATGTCAGTGTATTAAAAT
Source organism: Fabriciana adippe (assembly GCA_905404265.1). Taxonomy (NCBI): domain Eukaryota; kingdom Metazoa; phylum Arthropoda; class Insecta; order Lepidoptera; family Nymphalidae; genus Fabriciana; species Fabriciana adippe. Next base: position 15,792,703 of record FR989997.1, on the reverse strand, counting down.
TTTATATAATATTTGTTTTTTTACAGTTATTAAAAACAAATTTTTTAAATGAATTAGATTAGTTCAATTTAAAAATAAAATAAAACAACGTTTAACTTCTAATAAATGTATTTTTAATGTTACATACATGGTAAGTGAATTCTTAAGTAAATGTAATAAATTTTTTTAATAATAAAATTATTTTCACTAAAAGGCTTAGAGCATATAGTACTGGACTTTGTCGGAAACCAGTTTTACCTGCCCGTCACGTCAATCCATTGTTCTTTTATGGAAGGTTCTTTAGGAAACCTAAAAGTATTTTTTTGAGATTACCAAATCATGCACGAGATATTTTTAGGTAATATATAAAATTGATTTTTCCTTATATCTAAAATGAACTTGTATATAAACTTTAAATTAGCCATAGAAAGTGTTCAATCACATTATTATACAAAAATCATTGTCTTATCGATTATTTTGTCTTACAACAAAAGCACATCGCTATTATAATATACAAAAGCGAATGAAAGAAAGCGAATGAAGAAAATGAAAGAAGTGTGGGTTTCGCAGAGAACGCTATCCATTGCGGACAACGATCGCGCGTTGCTTTGATTATGCGCATGCATAGCAAGCAATGTATAGTTTTTGTTTTAGCTTATTGTAATAGTATCGTTTGTTTTGAATTTTGTAATCGTTGCTACATTTTTGAAACTAAAGAGATATTCATTATTATTTTTGACTTACCGACGAAAAGATATACCTCCTCGATCGATACTCGAAGTCTGACTTTTTGTCTTGCATGTAATAATAGCGCAACACGGCATTATAACACTATTTATCGTAGCTCCGTTCCCGACGCACGCTAAACAAGAACTACAAGCGGTGAACGCATGAATCAGTTGAAGTATGATTGTTTAATCATAGTTACGGTGCGGCTGTTACGCCCACATTACCTTTCCAGCTTTTTTTACCTATTCCGTGGTCATACCCGACGCGCGGCACTATCGTCACCGGCTCGACCGCCCAGGTGCACCCACCGGCACCTCGACGGTGTCGGACCTCTTGGTGCTCTTGTAGTAAACCAACACGATGTCGCGTATCTCTACGCACTCCATATTGTATTTCGAGTCCCAGTATTGGCAGCACTGGTGTGGCGGGACGTGCTGCGCCTCGCACCGGCGGCGGCGCCCCCGAGCACAACGCATCACCTTGATGCTCTGCGGTACCCGGCCCATGTTTACATCTTCATCCAAGACTACGGGGCACACGGTCTTGTTGAGGACCGCGTAGAGGTTCAGGGCGCGGACGTGTCTCGTGCGAGCGGGCGAGGGCGGCCGACAGGACGGCGACTGCCGCGAACGATAAGAATTTTTGGGCGGTCATCTCGGTTGTGGCGTGCGCTCACGATAAGATTCAAATTGCGAATAGCAGATATATTCGGTTTAAGCGGTGTTTAAATACAGTGCGCAGTGTGCGGCGGCAAGTGTGCGGCGAGCACGCGGCGAGGCGCGCGCGACTCGGACGCATGCCGACGGCCGCGCCCGCCGATATATTTGAAAATTTTGACAGCTTCTTAGTACATATGTACTTCCTTTTTTATATTTTACTTAAATAGCACTTAACTGTCATTATAATAATTTATATTGTATAACTAGCGACTCACCCTCGCTCCGCTTGGGTTCGTCCCTTGATACGTTTTAACGGTTATACTAACCTCGACTTCTCAGAAATGAGATATTTTGCTGTGGTAAAAAGTATCCTATATGTTGACCCGGATAACCAGCTATCAATCATCCTACCAAATTTCATTAAAATCACTCCAGTGGTTTTTCTGTAATATGGTAACAAACAGACAGACAAAAATTCTAAAAACTATAGATTCGGCCTCTGTATCAATAATAATGCCTATTTCAATAAGATTTTCCAAAAAAATATTTAATGTACAGATTCGGCTTAGTTACAACCCCCTATTTTAATTTTAGTTATTGTTAATAATTTTTGCAATTTTTGCAAGCGGAACTTGATTTTTTTTTAAATCATGCGATTCAAAATCGAATGACACCTCGTTCGTATTTTTCCGAGACTGTTGAAAAAAGTTGACCTAAAAGGCACTCGTTGACTAGACTATAGGGCATTCGGAGCACCAGTATTTTAGAAAAGTATAGTTCTTGAATTATAAAGGAAACTAAAAAAAGGTCCTAAATGGAGTGTGTGTTTATAGATCAGATATTATTAACCATAAAATTTAAGACATGTTATATAAGAGTGAATGCCAGCCGATACAAAGAAACAAAGCCGATACAAAAAAAATATATTTTAAATAAAACTTAAATACTGCACCGTAATATTGCACTTAGGAAGTTCCTACTGATCAATTAAAACGAATAATGTCAATACTTTTTGAAATCTGTTGCCGTTATTATTTCCGATTGAAATATCAGCGATTGGGCAATAAGTTTGTACTGCGTTCATATTCATTCATAGATGGCGCTGATCCCATTTTAGAGTAGTAGGTACATACAAAATACTAGTTATGAAAATGAACCCACCACTAATCCATATATTTCATTTAGGTATATTGTGTTAGGTATGGATAGGAATATACATGGATATAATATTATAAGGCAAATACTACACTAGTAGTAGGAAAGTCTAGAATTACGTGTCAAATTATTAAAATCTTTTTTTTTTTTTTTTTAAGAAAATGTTTTAAATTCCTGAACCTAGCTGGCGTTTTGTACCAACTCTTGTCATTTTATTTTTTTATATAATTTAAAATTGCTTCTTTTTTAACACACCTTCGTAATAAACCTTTCTTACATTAAAAATTCAATCCAAACGTCGCATCCCTCAGCGCCGTCCCTGGGCATAGTAAAAAATGCCGCCCTATTATCGAAATTTTGCATAAAATGGGTAAAGTTTTGATAAAGTTTACTTTTTTTAATTATTATTTTTTTGAAAAATGCAAAAAAATAATTTAAAAAGTATTTCAATTTTTCGAAAAATGTTCTAGTTATTTTTTTTTATTAATAATTTTTTGGAAAATAAAGAAAGCGTATTTCTCTGGTAGCAAAGTTGATCGTTGGTGCAATCCCATTGTTGTTGTGGTCTGTCTTAGTAGGCTAGTCGTCGGGGGTCGTCGTATGAATCGTCGGGGTGTGGAGGTTGAGCGTATAAGCGATCCTGCGACGCCCATATTAAGACGGAGGGGGTTCCGTTAATTTTTAGTGGGTAGTAGGTACGGGCTTTTTTAGTCGGTGAACCTCACATAACCCCCTGTAGGTATAGACGCAGGTGGTATACGTAAAGGCATATCCCAACGGTAACTAAAGGTCATAGTCTGTGTAATTAAGTTCATCCAAATACGTCGAATTACAAACATATGTACCTACACAAAAAAAATTCTTATTAGTAGTTAAAGTGTAATTTTCTGTTAGTAATTAATATTTCTTATTGAGAAATATAAATTTTCCAGTGCAAAATACCATGACCTACTAGAAACTATTAGTGTGACAGGTCGACCCACGCCCACGCGCACTCAGCTCAGCTACGAGTACCTACTTGACATACGATACTGTATTGTATTGTTTTATGCAATACTTACGTGATCTGCAGGATTGTTATACAAACTTTGATGTGAACTAAATTTACCTTATCCTATAAAGTAGAGCAGATACATATGTACCTACCTAATACCTTTATAGTTATTTGTTTATTATGGCTGAAACTGCTGTGCGTGTATAAGCCGACGGAACTCTCCCATCTTAATAGGGCGTCGCAGGATCACTTACGTACTCAACCACGATGGATGCCTGCCGAGATAGAAAGATTAAAAATAAATAGATTTAGGTAAACTAAATGTATCTATTTTTAATTTCCTTTTAAGTTCTTAACTAAAGGAGGTAAAGACAATAAATACAACAGGTAAGAGATATGTAGGTACCTATTGGTCATGGATTGTGTAATATTTTTTCCGATGACGTAGAGAGAACTTCCTTCTGTCTTCCGACGTACGTTGACTCCGTTTATGCAGGGCTGTTTGTTGGCTATTAAACCTATATGAGATATAAGAAAGTAGGTACAACAGTATTTAAATATATAAGAAGAAATAATTTACATCATTAGCTTAAGATAAGTTAGCAATTATATCAATTTAAATTTTGTATTTTGTTGTAGGTACATATTTAGGTGTAATAACATTATGAAGCTACATGATATTATAAATGCAAATGGGTGCAAATAAAACCATAAAAAATATCCCTTGAAAAGAAAAATCCAATTTTAAATTAAATAATTTGACAACAATGCATCGAGAGTGGATTAAAAAAAACAAATTAAATGAAAGAGACAGTTTGTAAAAATAACTCCATTATGTACCTATATATATATATATATATATATATATATGCGTGTATTTATAAAATTCATTCACTGAGTTTGTTGAGCTCTATATAATAAATAACCACGCAGCCCTGTCGCGCGACGCGACCCATGACGCATTTGACGTAATAAATACAGGAAACAGTGTCTCTGGGTATTTCAATTGCTTAATTTTATATTGTTATGAAACTTTATGTTACACAATATATTGGTAACAATTATACGCTCTTGGTACGAGCTTTAAGATGAAACTATTTAATTATTGGCATTATACCTGTACGTATCTACATAGGTATAATATATATTTTCTGACAAAGGCAGTGACACGGTTACATTTGTTATAGAACCATGGCTCGGCAAGCGTGTAGGATGCCCTCTAGTTAAGGGGAGCGATGGTACCTTTATGCAGTGGCGGATTTAAGCTTGATGCCGCCCTAGGCCCCGATTGATAGGCCGCCTTTTTTGCTTTGTTAGGGAGTGATTATTATAACAATATAAATAAAAAATTTAAAAAACCCCCTACGCACGTGAAGCACTTAATCAGGTAATCATAAACCAAAATGCCTTACCTCATTTTGGAAAAGAGCTGATACTCTTACACTGCTGGACCGATATTAACCAAACATAGCTAAGAACCACCGCAAGGAAACTGGCTTTCAAATGAAAAAACCGCATCGAAATCGGTGCATCCGTTTGAGTGCTACGATGCCAGAGACAGACACACACACACACAGACAAACAGACAGACAGACGACGTCAAACTTATAACACCCCTCTTTTTGCGTCGGAGGTTAAAAATTAAAGATTTAATTTTCAAATGTTAAAATTCTGATCGATAAAATTTTATTAAATTAAATACAACTTCTTATTGATTAATCTACATTAATTTATTAAATAGAATTCCGAATATAAATTATAAATATGGACATAACTTTTTAAAGATGAATATATCATCAAGACACGCGGTAGCGTGTCCAGCCAAGTTCAAGTCAAAAGAAATTGGCGACGCAGCATCGCGTGTATATTTTATACGAACCATTTGGAGCCAATTTTCACCTCGTAATAACTCAAAATCTATTTAACATATGATACATGAACATGAAATTTGGTTCATTATTTAATCCACTTAGATTAACAATCCCCAATTTCATAAATACAGCACAAACGGTAATTGAGATATTAACGTCTAAAAATCGGCATTTTTATCACTGATACTTTTATCAACTGACATATAGTAGTAAAACCTAACTCACTTCCAGATGACCTAGAAAGCTGAAACTTGGTGTTCAAATGGGTAACTGTATGCATATAAGGGGAAAAATCCGAAAACAGTGAATTCTTAAAATTTCGTCGGCCCAATTCGTTAGCCTGCTAAGTGTAGTTCTGCAAAGTTTACAGGACGAAGAAAAAACTGAATTATATGATTTCATTTTTAGATATCAAAATTCTAAAAATACCGTTGGTTCCTATAACTTTCCTTGATATTTTGAAAGTGATAATAGTTGTATATCTTATGCCCAGCTCAGTAAATTAAAGAAAACAATTTTTTAGCAGCTTTTCGTTGTGAAGATCCAATTTGATTAAGGACATAGCAGTTTTTAGACTTAAATGAGTAGGTATGGAATGTAAATTAGTTAAGACGTTTTTAATCAGATCAATGCAATTAGCATATTAAATATTACAAAATGACACATAAACAATATTCTAAATACTTTAAATTAACAACCCTCAATTTGTCATTTCAGTCTGAAACTTTAGTAAAAAATAAAATTGTTACTGTTAGTCTACATCATCCCGCAAAAATAGGCCAATTTAGATCAAATTTGTCCCATTCATCTCACCATTTAGTTCGTGGTCTGCCGCAACACCGCCTTCCTGTCTCAGGGCTCCACTTTGTGGTCAGTTTGGCCCACAGATCTGCAGGCATATGGCAGACATGGCCAGCCCAGTCCTATTTAAGATTTTTGGCTTTTTAAGCCACGTCAGTGATTTGTGTTTTGGAGCGTAGTGTAATGTTTTGAACTTTATCAGTTAATTTAACGCCTAAAATGCTACGCTCTATTGTATGTTGGTAAATTCAGAGTTTTAACATCTGAGTGTCTGTCAAAGACCAAGTCTGAGCTCCGTATGTCAGTATGGGAAGTATGCACTTGTCCTTAAGTTGTCGCTTTAGTGACAATGGAAGGTCACCCTTCATAAGATCTTTCATGGACGAGTAGCTCCTCCAGGAATTTTCAATTCTTCTTGATAGGTCTTTGTCTTGTCTGGAATAAAAAGAAACTATCTGGCCCAAATGGATATATTCTTGAATATAGTGTACTTCCTCTCCGTTCACTTTTAGGCGGCTCTGGGTACTATTAGACATCAGCTTGGTCTTCAATATATTCATCTTCAGTCCAACCTCAAGGCTTACATCATTAATTTGTTGTAACATTAGCTCCAGTCCTTTCGCTGTTGAAGAAAACAAGACAATATCGTCAGCAAAGCAAAGTTAGTTAACTGCACTCCACCGACATCAATGCCTCCGCGTTCCCAGCTAGGTGCCAGTTTTTTGAAAACTTCATCTAATGCGCTCGTAAAAAGTTTAGGTGACTCCTTGCTTAACACCTTTTTGAATATGTAGAGAAGGACCGATTGTGTGTGTTTTGATACTAGCTGTGCTATGGGCGTATATAATTTGGAGCAAATTTATGTAAGTAAATTCTATTTTTTGGCAATGAAGAACATTAAAAACAGCATCATGTGATATGCTATCAAACGCTTTTAAGTAATCGACGACGACGAGGTAGGCCTACAATGGCATATTGAATTCTTGATGTTTTTCTATGATTTCATTAATAGCTCGATAAAGTTGTAATTTAATTTAATTTCTTCTCATTGGTACTACTCATGAGGTACATAATTTGTCATAATACGCATGATAGTTAGATGGAAGAGTCTTTTATATATCCTGCAAGTCCTCAAACTTCCGTACAGTAATTTTACATCAATTCTGGTGGAACTTCGTTCAGTCACTAATCTTACAAGGATTACATTGTAATGACCTCCTCTGTGGTAAAGGTTAGAATTCATCCTTATTCTGTTTTATAAAGAATCGATTTAAATAAAACAAAATATTTAACTATAAATTATGATAAAACTTTGAACTATGCCACACCGCACGTGAGTCAGTGGACATTTTCAGTCAAAAACTGAGGCCCCTATAGGATTTAGCAGTTTTTCTTTGTGTAAATATGCTATCGGATAGAAAGCAGGTTTTCGGGCATGATATTTCTAACCTTTCTGTATTGATATCGTCGCTATTCCTTTAACATAATGTAGGTAATCGTCTGAAGTTTTTGACCGGCATAAAAAGTAAAATTGCTCAAAAATGGACTTAACAGGTTAACGAATTAGGCCGAGGGTTTGAATTTTTTTTCAATTAATTTTTTTACTGAAAATACAAAAAATATAGAAGAACATTTCTCAAAATTTCCCAACTTATTATTTCTCTTTTGTAAATAAATCAACAGCATTTTCCGATAAAAACTCATGTTAGTAAAAATCTATTGATCTATTATAAAAATAATCTTGCGATTAATTAAAAAGTAAATTCAATCGTTACAATATTATTTAATATATTTTACTAGATTTTTTAATTTTTCATATTTCAAAAAGTATCTATTATAATCGATTTTTGAATTCGGATTGCCTTTGACTTTTTTCGCCTTTAGGATTTTGACGTCCCGAAAATTTTGCCGCCCCTAAAATTATGCCGCCCTAGGCCCGGGCCTCACGGGCCTATGGGTAAATCCATCACTGTCTTTATGGCATACGCAAACTGTCTGGCAAGGGCCGTATAGTAGGGGTCTATGTCCGCTGATAGGTCGGTACTTACTGAAACTCGACGGACATTATTTATCGTCTATACGATACGGCCTACTAAACACTTACCTACCAAAAAAACTTGTATTAAAAAATATATTTTGTATTAGTTTATCTGATAGGAACATGTTTTGTTAAGAAACAGGATTGAATAATCTAAGAGCGTACCAAACATGAAATAAATGCAGCGGTTCACGTCGATAGTTGTCAATTCAAACTCGAGCAGTGCAAAAAACATAACGTCATCTTTGGAAATCGTTAATATTTTGGATGTTAGTTATATATATATTTTAAATAAAACATATATTTTAACCCAAATATTAACCCTTCATAATATAAAAATAAAATAAATGTATTTATTAAATTAATTCTTATTCTCAACACTTGTTGAAGTGTTTCACAGCAACTTGTCCACTTGTGTTTATCTGTAATAATAAATTACAGCTCTGTCGTCACAGTGAAGTTGTGAAGTACAGGCGTGGTGGGGGCGGTGGGCGGGGCGGCGCCGGCGCCGCCCCCTGCGCACACGCCTCCGCTACGGCTCGTAGCTCGCTGACTGTACTGCAGTCGTGTCGTAGCACCCATTCGTAGGTAATGTGTGCTTAAAACACTAAATATTGCGGTTATTATTGTCTTATATTTCTGATATTGGATTTTCCTTAGATAATGATAGTGTAGATAATTGATACTATATTCCCATACTAAACTTATTTATTATATCTCACACTTGCTTACTATGAAGTATATTATATATTAATTATAGTTAAGTATATTTAAATACACAAATTAATATGAATTATTCATTTTACTTCTTATATGTATATTAGAAAGCTTTTGATAACCGAAGAAAGTTGTTTAAAGGGCGAGTGTATATATTGTCCTATTGATATTGCACATTAAATAAGTTACTTTGTGATGTGAGTCGATTTTAATTAGTTAAAAATATCGACGAATCTTCTGTATTAAAAATTTTACACCTTAAAGTTATTATTGAAATAGCTTATATACCTAGAGCTGCACAGTGTACGCTTCGGGATATACATATGTATGTATCATAACAGATAACTTGCTGGTGGAATATTACGAAAAATAATTGACATGTAGAGTTTAGTTATACTCTATATTTTCCGTCATTCCCCTATAATAAATAACATAACTATATTTTTTCGCTAAGCATTAGATTTTACTGTGAATAAGATGATAATAAATGGCAAGCCGGTTTCTTGATCCGTCCTAACACCAACATGTGATGTCATATAATATTGAAATATTCTATGTATAGAAGAATGTACTTGACAACCAGCCCACCTGCACTTAGCTGAGGCTTAATGATTATTTGCACTAATTAGCTAAACCTACCTACCTACTATAGTCGATTAGATCATCGCTGTGATTTTTCTTTGATCATGAAGGCTCTATGTTACACATCATGAGCAATATACATATGTATACCTATACTAAAACTAGCCAGATAATTTATTAAAAAAAGACGTTTGTAAATTGGATCAGTGGCCCTGTATGTGGCTCATATAATAAGAGCCTATGTGAAGCAAGAGCGAAGCGCTGGTGGAAATACAGCCTTAATTATATTTGGAAATATACCAGAATCTAGATAGATATTTTATCAATATGTTTGCGAACGCGGAAATTACTGGATGAATTATTATGGAATTATATTACTTATTATTTCATCAGTCGAGTAACTTTTTATAACAGGGTTTTAAAGATCTCTGACAGGTTCCACTCAATCTCTGCAAAACACTCCACTTTATATGGTGTTTGTTTTATATAAAAGATGTAACTTACGGCATGAATTAAATTTTTTATTGACATTGACATAATTTTAAAGGTACCTATAAGTGATATAATGAATTCCAAACCCCTGCGCTCTTAAAAACTGTATTGCAGGTGCCAAATTAGAGAAGAATGATTAGTGTACCTCTACCTAGTATTTGAATTAAAACATTGTAGGTATATTTATTTCTGGAATTATAACCTGCTTTCTGTATAAGATGTATAATGTACCTAATATAGAACACTGTACAGTAGGAAGGTACAGTCGGTACCACAATTGTACGTAGATAGATAGATAATACTTTATTGTACGCCACAAAGAAGTATTCAAAAGAAGAAATCAATAAATAGATGATGCGAACATTAAATTGTGACTCGATTATACAAATTAGTAAAAGAAAGCTTGAGTATAACCAAAATATTTTTTATATTTCCAGTTTACAGCAATTTATAAGAAGTTAATTCTAAAACTCATTTAGACTAATAAAATGTAATTATTAAAAAAATAATGTGCTTAATAAATAGGTAGACTTTTATTAATATTGTTTAGTTCCTCTAACTTTATTCGTTATATAAGTAACCTTCTGGCTTGGTTTAGTACATACATGTATATTGTATAGGCTATAAGTAAATATGTAGGTACTTAAAATATCTGATACAACTCGGTAATATATTATAAACTTTTGCGGACTTTCATATGTATCATAAAATCATCTGGGGTGACTGAAAGTATTCATTTTATTTTTTATTTATTAAAGAAAATAGATTATTTGTAAAGTGTGTGTTCTTATCCTATATTAAATTTAGATTATTAAATTTTATTTAAATGTATATTTTAGAAGATACCATTCACTAGTTAATAATACTATGAAAATGAACGTTGGTCATGTAGAGTTAATGTTAAGAATGGTATCTATGTTTTGGTATATGAAAATATTACTTATTTATTACAGTACTTAAAGATTTATTAAAACAGATTACCTACCTAGAATTAGACTTCAGATCATTAGTAGGTAGATACCTACAACTACTATGAACCTCAGTGCGACGGTCTATAGTTATTTAATATCCAAATTTTAATGTATTAGTCATACTGTATTGAGTCACCATTTACTGTTAAAGTTCGAGGGTGGTAATATACATATTATGTGACGTAAATCCGCCCTCGCACTCTCCCCTCCCCCCGCAGCCTCCGGTACTTGCAAGATTTCATCTCCATTACACGGTGAGCGATGGTGTCTTGCATTACTCACTTTGGCCCCTAAACTTTACAATAATGTCATGCTAGTCTATCATTTTTATCGACCACAATGAGTCACTATCGCATCTTCCATAGATTTAGATTTGACTTAAGCTACAAAAGCTTCTAAACGACAGCAATACTGTACTTTTGTCTCATATCTAAATGGCTATATACATATATAAACGTAATTTAGTTGAATGAAAGTTTAAAATAAAAATTAATACGGAAAACGCATATCAATTTTTTTTTAAGTTTCTAAATAGAATAACAAGAATTGTAAGAAATACTAATTGCTGTTAGAAATTGTTGAAATTTGTGTAACCATATGTTTATTTTCTATCTTTCACTAACCATTAAAGATAATTTTACTATTAATAAAGCTACGCGAGATAAATATACACATTTTTAACGAATTGGATTCGCCTTTATTAGTATTTAGTCAAAAAGATATAGGAAAATCATTTCTATAAAATTAATTTTATATTATAGAGTCCAATTGGTAGAGCTAGTTCGGGCTCTATTGATATGCAGTCATGTAGAGGAGCCTTAGTATACAGACAGTAATGACTACGTGACTTGTTAAAGTTCGCTTACCTCTGCAAAGCTTTTTTATTAAGGTAGGTTCTCATATGTATGTATGTATGTGTTGTGATTGGTTATTGTCAAAAGTTCTATAACTTTTGAATATAATATGTTAATATAATGTTTTTAAAATAAGTAATTAAATATTTTAGTAATATAAGTATTACGTTGAAATTTGTACTACATTATTCAAAAAGATTGAATTTTAAACCAGTGTGCTGATGCTTGAATAATTAAAAGTATCAGGTTTTCTAACCAGAAAAAAAAGAGAGTACGTAGAAGTTAAAGCTTTTACCTTTATTCACTTAATCCTAATTGAATAGTAGACAACAAATAAATACTTAAGCTAGGAATGTACAGTCTATCACTCGGCGCCGACGGCGGCTCACAACCATTTTAATAAATAAATAAATAAACAAACAACGGCTGGCATGCGCTCACGCAACAATAAGTTAAGTATCACTAGTTGAGAGCTTAGGAACTAGAACTAGGAGTGTCACATTCAGTGCCCCGCGCGGAGTCCCGCGTGGCGTGGTGGGTGTCACGGGTGGTGTCGCCAGCGGTGTCACGTGGGGCTCTCCGGGATACGCGGTACTCGCGTGCTCTGCTCGATCATGCAGCTGCACCCCACAGACACTTCGTGGGTCTTGATCTTCTTGGTGCTCTTGTAGTAAACCAGCACCGTGTCACGCATCTCCACGCACTCCATTTGGTGGTTGGCGTGCGAGTGTTGGCAGCACTCGTGTCGCGGGATGTGCTGCGCCTCGCACCAGTGGTTGGGCTCCCGAGCACAACGCATCACCTTGATGCGCTGCGGTACCCGGTCCATGTTTACATCCACATCCACGACGATGGGGCAGACGGTCTTGTTGAGGACTTCGCTGAGGTCCACGACACGGACATGTGTCGGATGCGAGCGGGCGAGGACGGCCGACAGGACGGCGACTGCCGTGAACAATAAGAATTTTTGGGCGGTCATCTCGGTTGTGGCGTGCGCTCACGATAAGATTTAGATTGCGAATAGCAGGTGTGTTGGGTTTAAGCGGTGTTTAAATACAGTGCGCAGTGTGCGGCGAGTGCGGTGGCGAGTGTGCGGCGAGCATGGCGGCGGGGCGCGCGCGACTCAGACGCGTGCCGACGGCCGCGCGGGCCGGGTTGCGCCGGCTCTCGACCGGACGAGACGGTTCGATTAGTGAACGGTGTGACGTTATCGGATTTTTTTCGAACTGTGATAAAATAACTGAGACCGTACAGTGCTTTGTTACGTGGTGTGTTAAATTATTATTTTCAAGGATTTGAAGGAGCGAGGTTATGGAATTTTTTTCTTAATATAATGATATCTGCATATAAGTGTTATTTGTGTAATTTAACTACCTACTTTGTAAGTAATTTAGTGTTGTAATTGTTTAAGTTATGTATAAATGCACGTGTAGGTGAAAGTACGAGTATCTCTCTGTCTATCGTTGTAACCACATAAATATTATTATATACTGATTTGTTGTATAAAATAAATAGGTCAAGTTTGTTAGCCAATGGTCGTAGTCCGATAAATAGCAAGCAATGGGATTGGTTGGCCTCGCGCCAGTGCCTGCGCCGGCGCCGGCGTCGGCGGAGGCGCGGGCGAGTGATGTGCAAGGCTCTACAATTGTGTCAAGTTTTCATGCTCTTTGCCTCCTGTTGCTGGCGGATATAAGCGCTTTTTTCGAACTTTACGAATTCACAGCTTGACTACGAAATGTCCCTTAGGTTTTTGTTGGAATTTAAGCATATTTAAATATAGTTGACTTTAGCTCAAGCTTAATAGTAATTCCATCCATTGAGGTGGATTTTTTTTTCTAAATCTAATCTATCTAACGTACATATAAAATGAAAGAAGAAAAATCATTATAATTGAATAACAATATTATCGGCTAAAATATCGCGTAGTATATGCAATGCAAAATTTATTTTAATAGATATTTTTTGAAGCCGGTTAGAATTTGATACACCTCGCATCCTCTATCTAGAGCTCTCTGCCCAGTATAACGTCTCTACATTGTAAGGTCACAGGAGCCATAACCTCATCCTTATATAATAAACATCAATATAATAATAAAAAGCTAATGAAGAAAAACAGATAAAAATCTTAAAACTTATTTTTGTTAAAATGTAGACGTAAAAATTTTAAATTTGACGGTTAGTAGAACAGCTAACATGTGATGATGAGTCAGAAGTACTGCTGCGCTCACGCGTATGTGGTCGTTAACTATAAACATGTGTTACACTTGTGACCCACTACGACTATGAATTATTAAGCTTTACTTTTTTTTCATTTAGTAAATTAATTAATCCAAAAAATTGAGAATTCCTGTCTCACCACATATCATTTAAATAAGGAAATATTGTAAGACTAGCAACAAACAAAAACAAATCTATCCCACGGGAACCGTTCATTTTTCCGGGATAAAAAGTAGCTTATTTGTTATTCTGATGTATGAACTATATAATTGTAAAGTTTCATTAAAATCAGTAGTTTTTGTGTACTAAGCTGTATAAGTTACTATAGTTTTTTAACTAACCCACGGGAACTCTTTAATTTTCCGGGATGAAAAGTATCTAAGAATTTGACCGGGGGTATAAAGTACCACCATACAAAATTTCATTTAATCGGTCCAACAGTTTCGGAGATTAGCCCGTACAGACAGACAAACAGACAGAAAAACAAAAAATTGAAAAAAACTGGATTGTTCTATTTCTCTTCTTACATCCCCCCTGACTCGATTTTCAGCATTTTTTTTCTATGTACAGACATTCGACCTCTGCAGTTTTATTATATGTATAGATATTACCGTTATGCAGTACGCTAATATCTCATAATAAACACTTGATGTACCGAAATAAAAAAAGTAGTTTATCTACTGAAAGTAGCTTTTCCCCATAAAATATCTCTATGCAAATATTACGGATATTTATTGCTCCTATACGTACGTTTAGTCATTTACATACCTATAAACTTCCTTACGACACTAGTCTTGGCAATTTAAGATCTTCCGTTTCCGGCTTTAAAATCATCATTTTCACTGAGAAGTGATTCTCTAATTTAAAAATTAATGTAAAGGATTCATTTAACTAATAACAATTTTTCGGAAGACCTTGATTGCCATGTGATCAAAAGTTTACCATAATTCATTAAGCTTGAACATTTTTTGTCCAAGTTACATAAGCTTTTATTATTTTTCAATGAATAGACTAAAATGCTAACATGTTTTTTCAAATTGAACCCGTTGTTCTAGAGATTAGCGTGTGCGGACTAACAAATATACTTTTCAACTAACAGGTAAAATATTTGCGCGCTGCAGCTTTTAGAAGCGGAGTAATTATAGTTACATAAATAAACTAAAATTGCAAGTCAATAAATTTTAGCTTTCTACAGTCCTTTTTATATGAATTTTAACTATGCTGATGATGACTATGCCAAAGTTTCGATTCCTCCATACACGCAATATACTTAAAATGGATACAAAGTTTTCTTTTTATTTTGGAGACACGTTTGGCTCAGTTGTAGTGACTTAATATTCCATCAGTCGCGAGTTCGAGTCCCGCTGGGGGTATTCATTTGTGTGATGGGCACGAGTGTTTGTACTCCAGTCGTGGGTGTTTATGTTTATAATATATATTATAGTGTATTAACTATTTAGTATCCATAACAAAAGCCTCGTGCTCGTAGCTTACCATGGAACTATGTAGATGGTGCTGTGTGTTTATGTTCCAACATATTTATTTATATTTATTTTCATGCATAAATTCATACATATTTTAGTACTTTTAATACTAGTCAAATATAGAGTGATTTGCATATTAGTACCAGTATAACATTTCCGACACTAATCTTGGCACTTTAAGGTATGGTCTTCCATCTCTACCGCATTGAAATAACCGTGGTTCTATAGCTCTATAGCTTAGGGTAGATTCCATAGAAAGAAATCTCTGTTTGAGTAATAGGTATAATCCTTAAGTCATAGGTCAATTATATAAATAAATTGTATCTTTAAGGGACAAAAATACAATTTTAGTTGTAGTAAAATATTTTTAATAATGTAACGTGTTTAGTATAAATAATAAATTTGAATTCTAACGATTGTTTTATCCACAAATACATAAAGATTAGTTTGAGTTTAGCCGTCAGTGACCTCTCTCAATGACCTTGGTTGTTACGAGTCAACAACATATTATATCACACGCTAGAGTAAGCTCAGCCCGCGGCAGACGATATGGTATGAAGTATAATATAAAGTAGGTTGGTTGTAACAATCGATAAATTAAAAACGTCTTATATATCAAATGTTTTGCTTTTTCCCCCCTGACCATGCTTGTTGCAAAGCATTCAAAATGTCAAGAAAATAGTTTTATTTAACACATCAAATAGGTACGTTATAATTTTAAAATATTAAATATTAGCGTAAGTATGAGAAAATATTACCCTCACAAGCTTCGTATCAAACATCTCTCTCTCACTTGGACAGAACGTTCACTTCTCTAGGCTCGGAGCTCAAAGTGTTTTCAGGAGTGTGCACGTTTTAACAAGTACCTACAATTACAGTGTGCTACTTTGAAAGAGTTTCATTTAAACGTATAACTTCAACTTACCTTGTTAAGATCTATTGTTCGTAAACAAACTCTATTAGATTTTTGGGTTTTGTGTCATTGTTTTTACTTTCAACAGTAGAGAGAGTACCGGTCAGGTAGCGCGGCGTGTAGTCGGTAAGCTCGTCACGTGTGGGGCGGCGTGTGCTTAAAGAATGCCAACTACGATAAACGTGTTAATAGAGCCATTGTACGGTGCTTTACCTGACGACGGGCAATTTCTAGATAAAAAATCTTTCATTATTTTATAATAATAGATAATTGTGACGAGTTGTGTTCATTGTTTGTTGTGTATTACTGTAATACTTACGTTAAGTTTTATAATTTATTTTAATTTAAGCAAACACATGAAGACATGAATCAAAATCATGTTAGAATTTAGTTAATTTTGTATTTAAATTCATTTCTTATGATTCGAATTTCCCAAAATAATTATTAAGACTTACACGTTCAATATTTGTGTCAATTATACTTTATAGTAGAACATTGTAGAGCATTATCATTAGTGACTGTGTAAGCAAATAAGTTCGATTTACTTTTAACTCTGTTACTGTAGCTTTGCCAACAATTATCGACATAAGAGTATATCTCGGGTATGATATGTCACAGTGTTTGTAATAGATACTTATGTAGATAGAGAGGGGTTTAGACAAGATGTTATTCTATTTCAATCGTTACAGAATAGAAATTTTAACTAAAAATTGTGTTTAAAAGGAATCGTTACGTCATAGAACATGTCATTTCCATGTATTTTAATTCTTCAAAGGTTGCAGAACTATATCTCGTCTAAGCCTTATGATTTTTGATACGAACAACATTTCTGTAAATATTATTCGTAATGGCATTTATTTTATTATGTTATACATATATACAATATACATATATATTATTCATTTATTTACATTTTAAATACTTGACCTAAATTATAAGAATAAATTATATTCGTGTTTTATGAGCAGTGTAATGTCTTATTTTATTTGTTAATTGAAATTGATAAAATGTACCTGGTTGCGATAGATTTAGCTTTGGTTATCGCTGTGGTGCTTCAGGATGTCAGTTATCTGTGTGAACTGTGAAGCGAACATTTGTATTGTCTATAGAGTAATACTTTCTTAGATTTACGCGAATATTTGACATTTTCAATAAAACTATCTTTTCGGATTATTTCGCGGATTAATTTTGATTTTTGGTTCAATTTTTGGTTACAGCAATCATGGTCACGGGAGAGACTAAGGTGTTAGACATCTCAAAGGCGTTATATACTTGTTACAGACAGTGCCTACCCACAAATTTACAAATTTAGTTGTAGTTGTATGAAATAATCCGAAAAGATAGTTTTATTTAAAATTGTCTATAGAGGTTAGTGTTTCTGCCACTAGCGGTATTAAATGGTGCTTTATTATGAGTAGTTTAGTTTGTAATTTAATTATAGTATCTTATTTTATTGTGTTATATTGTTCAAAGTAAATAAACGAGGTATTAATTTATTTGCATTGGTTTTATTCCTGCCCCATTGAAACTATAAGCCCCTACTTATACTATAGTCAATGTACTGATATCTTTGAAAATTTTGATGGCTTCTTAGTGTGTACGTGCTTGCTTTTTTACATTTAACTTAAATAGCACTTAACTGTCATTATAATAATTTATATTACATATAGGTTTAGTTCAGATACGTTTTAATGGTTATACTAACCTAGATTTCTTAGAGATGAGATATTTTCCCGCAGTAAAAAGTATCCTATATAATATAACCATCCATTATCATACCAAATTTTATCAAAATCTGTCAAGTGGTTTTTTCGTGATGCGTCCTCAGACAGACAGACAAAAATTCTAAAAACTATATATTCGGTCCCTGTATCGATAATAATGATTATTTTAATAAGATTTTCCAAAAAATGTTTTATGTACAGATTTGACTCAGTTAGAATTTTATTATATGTATAGATAAAATACTTTTATTTGTTTATACAAAAAAATCTTGTAAAACGTAATGAAATTTTGTGGATAATAATTTTATAAAATAAGAACTTATTTTTTTTTTAATTTAAGCTTTAACGATTACCACCTATTTGAGATTTATAAACGGGATTACCAAGAGTTTTTTTTAGTTATTAGTCAATATTCGTAAACAAGGCCTACAACGTTAGCTTAAACATTTAAATTTATGCATAAAAATATTAAATTATTCATTAATTATGTTAGCTAGAGAGGCGCATCGTTACTATTAAATATCTACTTTTTTATAAATACATGTATGTAAACTGTGACTCATCCTCGCTTCACTCGAGATCGCTCCTAGGTGACCAACCAAATTAATTAATTAATTATGTTTTGGGAAGCAACAAGTTCTTATGTATAATTATAGTAACAAAAAAGATAACAAAATAATTCTAGTTTAAAAGCGGCCTTAAGGCACGGTAATGATATAACATTACCTTGCTTAAGGCGTATTCAAATGGATAGATATAATATCTATACTACATATAATAAAATTCTAATTGGGTCGAATCTGTACCTACATTAAACATTTTTTGGAAAATCTTATTAAATAGTCATTATCTATCTATCTATCTAGAATCTATCGTTTTTAAAATTTTTGTTTGTCTATCTGTGACCGTATTATGAGAAAACCACCAGACAGATTTTGATGTGGTATGATGATAGCTGGTTATCCGGGTCAACATATAGGATACTTTTTACTGCGGGAAAATATCTCATCTCTGAGAAATCTATACTAAACGTTAAAACGTAACTAATGACGAACCCGAGCGGAGCGACGGTGAGTTGCTAGTTATTTAATATTTTAATAAGATAAAGTCAGTGATATTTTAATTCAAATTGAGGAAGTAAATGAAACTATTAAGTGATTGTTGTGAAACTTAAAGGAAAATCCATTTGTTTACAATTTTCCACTGATACATGGATGACACGCTCCTTGTATTTAGTTTCTTAAAGTTCTATGATACTAGTTAGCTAGTTATAATAAAAACTAGCACAACATTATAACTTATAAACTTTAATTTTTAATCGATTTCCGAAAAGAAGGAGTTGTTTGTCTGAAAATATCTGATTAGGTAGATATCTATAGTAAATGAAAACCCCCGGTATCCGGCGGTGTTTCACCCGGTGTTCCATGAAAAACCATCGGTCCTGCGCCTGGTCTCTCACAGGTCGTCTCGAATTGTCATATCACCGGATTTAAAGAGTGACAGCAACAGAAGCGCACTTGTGTCTGCACTCGTACTTGAGTCTCAGTGATATTGGTCGCCGTGACCGAAATCAGCCAGGATTACATTATTATTATCTTTATCTCTATCTCGTTGAATTTCACTGGCTTGAAGAAGTCCGGTCCTTTAGTATACCCTCACATATAATATCGGCTGTATAACAGTATACCCTCACATATTAAAAATGTTAACTCATTTCATGCATTTAAAAAAACAATTATCCGATTATTTATTGAACAATAACTAATCTTACTCATCATAAAAATTGATTTGAATGTATGAGGCGGGACAAAATTGAACATAATTGTATTTGCTTTTTGTTTTGTTTTCGCTTGTAAAGTCTTTAAGTATACCTACCTACATTATAATAATAGTACATACATATAATGGCAACGACGATGACTTATACGTAACTACTTTTGTTTATGTTATCACATAAGTGACAATATTTGTCTCTGTTGATAATAAAGTTCTTTAAACCTAAACCTAGTAGACTTGCGCTTGAGGACATAGGTCCAACAAGCCCAATAAGAGTTTATTTTTATTATTATTATGTTCGACTTTTATTAACATTTGCGATTTACGATGAAATAAATATCTATGATTTAAATAAATTTATTAATATCTCAGATATTTTGCACTTATCTCTTATTCTCATAAAAGCTATTAATAAGTAACGAAATAACTATACAACACAGTGGGTGCGTGCGCAGACTGCCTGAACAGACATTGACATCTTATAATATGTTAATAAACACGTGTGGATTAGCATAAACCCAGCCATGTGTGGGATTTCTCGATGTCGACGGTTTCTTTGCGGTGTACGTCACTCGTCCCTCCGACTGGGCCCGTTACTTTGTATTTATAAAAAATAACTACTTATGACGTTTATGTTTTGTGTCGGGGTTTTAAATTATTCCAAAATAAGGTCACTTACATATTTCCCTATTTATTATGTAAAATATTGAGAACTGAAGTACACAAAGCCTGATGTGTGATCTCTCTTCTACTGTTTACACTTTAATCAGTTCTAAAAAGAACATAGGGACGTATTAAGCTGTTTTTAACGTCCCACTGCTGGGCACGGGCCTACCTTCAATACAAGGGGGATCAGGCCATAGTCCACCACGCTGGCTAAGTGCGGATTGGCAGACATAGGTATAGGAGATAATAAATATTTATATACAGTGTGACTGTTAGATCACAGCTGGCAGGGGGTCGAGGACCTCTACAATGTCTATCGATTTAACCTGAACGTACATGGGGTACGTTCAGCGATTTTTAATGGTTCCAAAGTTATTTAGATTTCAAAAAGCAAATAGTAAAAACCAAATTTTTGTCTAAACTTCGTAATTACAGCTGAAGTATCAACTATATGGTAGTAGTTTTTTTTCTAAAGTAATCCAATAGACAATAGTGGCAATAATCTTCTTACTATTATAAAAGTTTTTGTTCCAAATATAACTAAAACAATCATAAACAACTTCGGTAACTTGATTTTCATCTTTAACCTTCCAAAATTCAGTCCTTAAAAATAGTGTTGGATAATTTTAAATAAAGTGTTTAATAATTAACTGTATGTTATTTATTTTTTATACATACATACATAGCTATATTTATGCATTAGCATTATTGGGAAAGTTACTAAGTCCACGTAGGTAAGAGGTATAAACAACTTGCGACTAGGTACATTTAAAAAATATAAAAATAATTAAATTTTGAGTGTAATTTAGGATGCACTGGCACACAAGCTATCGTGGATATTTTTGTAGGTCTTTTTAAGACCTACTAGGCAAAGAAAACTCCATGTATGATAGAAACTACTAACTATATGATATTTCGATATTAAGGTTTTGCCACCGTTCAAAATATTTACAAATACATTCAAATCTTCCGGGTTTATCACTATTTTTATTAGTTAAAAACCGTATAAAAATCTATTGTGTAGTTCTAAAATACAATTCGATATAAGCGGAAAAACAGACAGAGGCGGTGATTTTGTTTTATACGAATAGATGAACGCCCCAACTACATTTTGCAATTTCCCATGAAAATTTGAGATTATACCGCATATAAAATATGTTAACTATTAACCGTCCTTTTAATAGTTTTGTGTATTGAATCATTGAAATTTTGAATGAAGGACAACTCGCCAGAACCAGTGATTGTGTTTTTCCATAGGAGTGAGAGATTTTGCTGTAGTAAAGGGTATGCTAAATGTTAACTCTAATAATAAGTTACTGTTACATAAAATGGAGTTAAAATTTATTCAGTACTTTTTGCGTCAAAAGCTAACAAATAAACAAGCAAACAGATATACAGACGAACAGACAAAAATTTCAACATATATGGATTTATGATTTATATTCCGTACACAGTACGCAACGGACATTGTTTTTAAAAAAATCCATGTACAGATTTCGCTTTGTTGATGAATTAAGATTCTTTATATAAAATAGATTATTTTTGCAATGACTGTATAAACAAGTTATCCGAAGGACACGTGTTGATTTCCGAGCTATTTAGTATAACGAGATCTCTGGGTGTGTCGTGGCAACGAGCGGCGGGTTTTTAGACGCGACCGGTTGCGCTTGATTACCGGTCTCTATAATATGTTTTTATATAGGTATTTGATATGAAAACCCATCATTTTGCTTTAATATTACCTGTTACATACGAACTAGAAATATGAAGCACAGTATGTAAACAAAACCAATCACTGTTAATACTTTATGTAAAGACTAGCGACTCACCCTCGCTTCGCTCGGGTTCGTCCCTAGGTTGCTTCCCAGAACAAAATGAATTAATTAATTTGGTTTTAATTTTTTTTCGTGGGACTCTATATTTTTTTTCTAAAATAAAAGTAGCCTAAGTTACTCCTTATTACATCAGCTACCTGTCAGTGAAAGTCCCATAAAAATCGGTCCAGCCGTTTCAGAGATTAGCCGGAACAAACAGACAGATAGACAGACAAAAGTTGTAAAATATGTTGTTTTAGTATATGTACCGTGTATACATCCATATTCATTTAGTAAAAAGTGGTTATTTTAATATTACAAACAGACACTCCAATTTTATTAGATGTTATAATATAATTTTATATAATAGTTATTATAATAATTATTATAGTTGTATGTAGGTAATTTTTATTACCTATATCTAATAAATTTTACTTACAAAAATGCAGCGTATCTTGCGCATGCTCTTATTTTGCTTTTGATAAGATGTCAGTAATAATTAAATCCTCAACGTTACTGTGTAATATATAATTTATAAATAAACATTCAAGAGTAAATAAATACAGGTAGAATAAAATTTTCTTGCAAATACTTTCTAATGATTATTTATTTATTATAATTCTTCGTAGCTTACCATGGAACTAGATGGTGCTGTGTGTTAATGTCACAACATATTTATTTATTTATTCTTATTACATTATATATATATATATATATATATATATATATATATATATATATATATATATATATATATATATATATAAATTAACATTACAATCTCGAGATATTTTCGATCTACGAGAATATAATGTGCAGTGTGCGTACGCGCGTGCGCCGCGGTATTAACAATTTTCAAGTCAGTTTCTGTTGAGGTAGATCTTTTTTATTTAATTTGCTATTTTTTAAATTAATTCGTTTGTTGATTATATTTCTAGTATTTATATATCATGTACTACTAGTAGTATTATAGTAATTCAAACAAAATTCAGAGACTTCACCGCCAATCAATATTAGTAGTGTATTGAGTTGTGTTTCGTTTCGGCAAGTAAGTAAGAGCCTTGGCGCTTACACTACCTAATTATCTATCACATTTTATCTCTCAATCTTTTTAACATTTATGAGAGATATGCACACTGTCGTTGACATATCCTCGTGAAATTATTACACAATGATATGAAAGCATGACGCAATTATGTAGGTTTGTATACAGCTACATTCAAACGAGAGAACAAAATGTATGAGGAATGTCTCCCACAAACAGAGCAAAGTTACTGTTGTAAGATTTATGTTGTAATTTTTGCCATAGTTAAGAATGGATTTTCCGATACATGGCGGGAAATTAGATAATTTTAAGAGTTGGCTCTGATTTGTTCGCGAGCCAACGTGTATGATTCAAAACGTAGTTTTTCTAAGTGGTTCCACGTCACTGTGACTAAGATTATGAAATAATATCTTAATCATTATATTATTTAGCTTCCCGTCCAAAAAACCCAGGCGCGTGGCCAGCACGAGCCAGCGCGACGCGTCGCAGGTAGCGCACGCCAAACTACGTGTTCAACACACCTATGTATGTACGTATAACGCCAGTTAATATAACGCTCGCTTGTAGAGTATTACGTAGCCGATGCGTTGCGCCTTATATTAATTGCACATCTAAATTGTCATTATTCTGTATAATTTAGAAACAATAGATAGGTATTGCGGGACGATATCGATGGATATAGATGTAGAGGTAGACTGAGGAAAGTATGGGTGGACTGTGTGAAAGAATATATATATGGGAAAGCTAATATGATGGTTGATAAAGGGAAGTGGAAGAACCTATTGATTGTTGTGATCTGCCTCGGTAGACCAGCAGTAGGGGTGCCGTGGTTGCGTAAGCGATCTTGCGCCCCAATTAAGGCGGAGGATGCCCCCTTGTGTTTTAGTGGGTATTACTGGCTTTTTATAGCCAGTAAGTTTCCACATAACCACCTGTATAAATAAATAAAGGGAAGTGGAAGAAGAAAATATGTTGTGCCGACCACACGTAGCGTGGGATAAGGAGAAGGGAGAGAGAGAGAGAAGGATTAGGTACCATACGATGCTTAGAGCTTGTCGAGAGCATATAAATAACTAGTGAAGCACTCCGTCTTCGCTCGGGTTTGTCCGTAAATAAACACATATACATCCTTATTTCACTCTCGAGCCTTTCAACTATTTCCATACAAAAATTACATCAATTTATCCCCCCTTCCGGCGTACAAACACACTTTAACTCCTTTTATATTAATAATTAAAGACATTATTATCGGTCATTTAACATTTCATAATGTAAATAAACGAACATAACAACTATAAGTAAGGTGCTATGATTTTAGACTAATGTCGCTAAGAAAAGCAAGCTGGCATAAAAAAAATATATGTTTCCTTTCTTCTTCTTTTTTAAGAAAACCCGGAATTAACATCATAGTTCAATATGCAATATCTACGATATTAAGCAAATTTGTGAGATGAAAATATTTTATAGTGTTTAAGTCCCATGGTCGTATATCGTAGGGTCATTTAAATGTAGATGTTTACCTTACATACATAGTTATTATTAGTTACACAACTTATGGCACATAGATATTATGGTATGTTTATTGCCTGAGCCTCGCGTCGACTGCGCGTGACCTTCACCTCCGGGGCGATGCCCTGCGCGTCGTGGCCATAGCGTATCTACTGCTTTAATTTCATTTTCATTAAAAAAATCTACAAAGGACTAAAATGAATACATATTATATAGTCTAACTAAGTATGATATTTGAAACACTATGACATTAAAAAGTTGGTTAAAATATAATCATTGATAGACGAGGATACTACGAGCATTTACCGGGCGTCATAAAAGGAAAACTAAAAACACCATAAAAAATTAAGCATTTGGACCTTTTGAGAGTCAGTGGGTATTTCTTTGCTCGATGATTAATTGTAACGGTTAGAATGAAGAGACAAAATCTAAGTGTGGAAATATAAAGACATAATTTAAAAAACAGAGTTTTTGATAACCAGAAGTGGCATAGTTGTCTTAGATATTGTTAGATACTGTACTTGTACGCTCTGAATATCAATATAATATACCTTAATATAACCTTCCAATGTTGGACACGGGAACTCTTTCAATAACATGGAGGAAAGGCCGTAGTTCATCACAGTGACCATGTACAAATTTGCGGACTTCATACGCTTTTTGAGACTTTACTGGATTCTCATTGACATACAATATGAGGCTTCCCTCATGATGTTTTCCTTCACCAAGGAAATGTCAAGACATGTTGAAACTGATTCGCATTTGACAATATTATAGGTGCGAGATTCGTGATTTGAACCCGCTTCACTTGGTTTAACATACCTTATCACTAGGCTACCACTGCCTTATAAAATAGTTAATTTCTACTTTAATTTATCGTAATAAAACCCCGCCGTATTAATAAAACGTAAATACAATATAAATGTTGATATTTATCATTTTTACTTAATCGCCGTGCACATAATACAATATTATTTAATGTTCGACTACGAGTATAATTATATATGATATTTATAGAAGAGCGCAGGCGCTGGCACGCGCCGGGAAATCACCGCCGTTACGATCATTCAAGTAATTACACATAATATGTTTATATATTTAAATACTACTTTATTTATAACATTTTATAATTGTAATGTAACTGCAGTGGTAGCCCAGTGGTAACGCGCTCGCTTGGGAAACCGAGTGAAGCGGGTTCAAATCATTTCCAACATGATTACCACTTGCCTTACGGTGAAGGAAAACATCGTGAGGAAACCTGCATGTCTGAGAGAATCTAGCAAGTTTTCGAAAGACGTGTGAAGTCCGCCAATCCGCACTTGGCCTGCGTGGTGGTCTATGGCCTGATCCCCCTCGTATTGAAGGGAGGGCCGTGCCCAGCAGTGGGGCGTTAAAAAGGGCTGAATACAATTGTATAAGCTCGTTGTATTGACCATACTATAATTTTATTGAGATGACAGATAACGGTTAAGTATTTCCGAGTATAAACCCTAATGGCATATTTAGCCACCTCATTATAACTCTCAGAAGAGTAAATATAAAAAGTGTGTTCCCAAAACTAGTTTAACGTAAGCCTGATTCATTCCTCATTGATCATTTAAACAAGACCGACATTCACATTCATAAGACGGTGACGTTGTGCTCAAACTTGCAAGTCACTGGTTTATATTTTGTCACATGTTGGTTTTGTCGTGTAATATGGTATTTTAGTCATACATCTGAGAACCGTGAATTAAAAATTCTCTTTAAATAGATTAAAGTATTTTCCGATGTTATAGTTTGGTAAAACGGCATTCGAGACGTAGAGTCAGGCGTAGTGTCAACGGCTGTATGTAACCAGGTTTTGAGGAGTTTATGATCTATTTTTGTGTCAAAGCTCCACACTTCTTTCTCTAACTCAATAAAATAATTTAAACTTTAAAATTTATCTCACTTTAAAAAAATCTAAGATAATTAACTAAAAAGTATTTATATACTACTAGAGTACACCTTAAGGAGTAGATGTTATTCTTAATTTGAAAGAAACCAAATTTTCTACCATTTTTTACCATTTCTATACCTCACTATTTTATATTCTTTATAGACAAAAAGAAAAAAAAAATAAAGTTATACAATAAAGAATGTAAAAATTAAATAATATTCAAAAATATTACAAAATCGAGGCCATATAGTAAATATAACAGGAACACGACTCACGTCATTCACAAAAACCGCTGTTAAGCAATAGATTATTTGATATTTGCTCTATTTGAATTCATACATAAGTAATTTGCAAGGTCTCTGTGGTAGGTTGGTTAATATTACACAAGACCACGTCACCGCCTCGTTACACCGGGGCCCGCGGCGGGACGGAGAGAGTGGCGGTGGAATGACGCATCGCGGGGTATCCCGCCGCCGTGACGCGCCAGTCTTTTCGATTTGCTCCTCGACAACCAGCATTTACCTTATTCGCTTCATACGGTAAAAATCATTATGATAACGAAAATCAGTTGTGCAATATCTTTCATGAGCTCCGTATATTAAGTTAACAGTTGGTTGAAAGTCAATATATTTGAAGATGTTTTAAGAGCTAAATGCTTATTTTTTATATGTATCGATAACACAGGAAATTTATCATAAAACTAAATAACTTGAAAATAATAAAAGCCTCTGAACTCAAATTAATAATAATTAAAAAACATAACATAAAACAAGATAAATAATATATAATAGTCGCTATATTCTTTACTATAAGTTTTAATATTACATTACAATTTCATTTATTGATATAATTTTGGGGAAATCAAACAAAAAGTGAAGTCAATGCTACATCTAATTGATTTCCTTTGCGTGTTAGAACTAAGTTAAGTACGATTGAGCTGTGCCGGCGCGGCGGCGTGGCGGCAAGCGGCCGGCGCGGGCGCAGGGACGCGGGCGCGGACACTTTCACCTTTCGAAGAACCTTCGCGTTCTTTCCACGACCTTGACCTCACCCCGAGCGCGGTAGACGCCATAGTATCCGTTACCCCTTTGAGGAATTCGCACATAATAATTGCATAATAATATGTAATTGCAATTTCTGTATAATTCACACTCAAGTCTCAAGTATAAAATTAAAGCAAAACTGCCATAACATTATGGTATATGAAACTTTGAAAGACCAATTTTATGATAGAATGTTTTTGTTTTTATCTGGTTAAGCCAATTTTGGAAACGATGTGATCATTTATAAAGGTTAAAGGAAAAAATAATCTATATATACATACATAGGTAAGAATGGTAGTGGTAGCCGTGTGGTAATGCGCACGCTTGGAAAACCAAGTGAAGCGGGTTCAAGCCCCGGGGCTAACCTATGGTTTTTTCATGTGCGGATCATTTTTAACATGAATACCAGTTGCTTTACGGTGAATAAAAACATTGTGAGGAAATCTGCAAGACGCTTATCTAAGAGAATCTAACTAGTTTTTTCGAAATACGTGTGATCCCCCTCGCATTAAAAGTAGGCCCGTGCCCAGCAGTGGGATATTGGAATAGGCTGAATAACTGCAGGTACGAGTCAAACGCGAAGTAACTTTTTACCCAAAATAAACAAGTTAATACCCATAAGGAAGTTTTTGTCATGTTTGCCAAAAGAGGACAATCCAAAGGGCATTTTCCATTTAAATAATTTAAGGATAATAACTAAGGATCTCCTCAAAGATTTCGTCATAGCACAGAAACGAAAAAAAAAATAATCCATAGATGCAAACGTCACGAGTTTAAGGAAAGACGTCGCATGAAACGATTATTAAATAATGTTGCTCCGAGTCGCCGGGAATGATGCAAAGGCCGTCGGTCGCTACATCATTTGTTACGAAACGATTAATTTCCGAACGGAATTACTAAAAGAATGCGTAAGTTACATGCACTCGTTATGAAATTACTGAATCGTTGGTAATTCTATTAACCTATTAGAATAGACGTATAGCTTAAGCGTGAATCAATATAAATTGCAATTTCAATTGCAAAAAAACTGTTGAAAGTGCACATTCGTCAGTTTATGCGGAACAGTAGATATGTGTAGACAACGCGACTATCACTAATCTAATGTGATGGACTTAAACATTTGAAAAAAGAAATTAACTATTTTTTGATTAGGTACTGGGATCAAGAAGGGATTTTTTGAAATTCATTCATTTCTTATGGAGTGAAATATGTAACAAAGGTTGCAAGAGGCTTAATTACTTTTTTGGTAAAATTTCTTTTTACCTTTATAAAATTATTCTCTTCAACGCGACTAATGATACGCTTATCTAACTATTATTAATATTTGCTCATCCTCCGTCGATTGTCAATCGGTTTTCATAATGCTTTTTATAAGAAACTAGCGACTCACCCTCGCTTCGCTCGGGTTCGTCCCTACGTTGCTTTCCAAAACAAACTTTTTTATTTTTTTTTTGGTTTTAATTTTTTTTTTCATGGGACCCTATTTTTTTAAAATAAAAGTAACCAAAGTTACTCCTTATTACATCAGCTATCTGCCAGTGAAAATCCCGTCAAAATCGGTCCAGCCGTTTCAGAGATTAGCCGGAACAAACAGACAGACAGACAGACCGACAGACAGACAGACAGACAAAAATTGAAAAAAAATGTTGTTTTGGTATATATACCGTGTATACATTCCATGTGCATTTAGTAAAAAGCGGTTATTTTAATATTTCAAACAGACACTCGAATTTTATTTATTTGTATAGATAAAATGTGCAAGAGGGCGATGTCAAACATATATTAATGAAGGCTTTAAAGGTGTTAAGCACAATAATACGGAAATATTAAATGGTAACGTAATATTTCTCAAAAACTCTTATTATGATGAAATGGATCCAAAGAGAACTCTTTAAGAATTTTGATTTGTTTCTTTGCTAAAATTCTTAATTGAAACAGTGTTTAATATTATTTGAATAAGTGGAGGTAACCAGGTATTAAATTATAATATGAGAGTTTTTATCTTTAAAATATAATTCATTAAAGTATCTATGTACCGTTAAGATCCGTGATGCGTCAGCGGACACGCGCGTCGCGCAATACAAATGCGCGGCTTTCACCGTCGACTACTGAGCATTGGCCTTGACCCTCGCTGTTGACTATCTTCTTACTCATCCGGGAAAGAACTACAGTAGGTATGTGATAGTTGTCTTGTTAAGAGCCAAATAATAAAGAAACAATAATGTTGCTACAACGAGACTGAAGTAATTCAAGTATATTAATAATATCTGTACAAATATTTTGGATATGAGGATAATTTTGCAGCATTTAATCAGAGGCTGGTGAATATTTGTATCCATCCTGAATGTTTACTTTCTGTCGTAATCAGCCAGCTTTTATCAACTGCTGGTCATATCCTACGGCATCTCCTGTGGCACGTCTGACGTCACTGAGCTCGATCCTCAGCTCTAGGCTTCCAACCGCTGCTTGCCACTTTATGTGTATCGTCGCTCCCATTTACACAATTACTTACGCTCCCATAATTACACAAAAAAAAAACATGTCACATAACGTAAGAAGTTGGCGTCCATCGACAAGGTGAACGTACGTTTACGGAGGGGAGGGAGAGGGGGGGGGGGAACGAATCCAGGAAATGCACTGGTACGTGGCGTAACTCGGTGGGTGCTATTCGGGTTACTCCTGGTACTTCTCTGTTGTTGTGGTCTGCTTCGGCAACCTGCCGTCGGGGCGTAGTCGTTGAATGCGTTAGCGATTCTGCGACACCCCATTAAAATGGGGCAAGTTCCGTTGGGTTTAAGTGGATAGTACTGGCTTTGCCAGTGAGTCCACACTTCGTGCCTAAATGCATTTCCCAACGTTAAAAAAAAGGTATTAACATCATAGCTACTCTCACCATGACAAGGCCAACACTCATCGTGGGGGAGCGATCTATTTAACTATTATATTATATTCTTTATTGCACTTTAAAGGTGATACAGAAAAAAAAAACAACCACAATAAACATAGTTCACAAAGGTGGACTTATCGCTAAAAGAGTTCTCTTCCAGTCAACCTCTGGATGTGGAAGAAGATGTCATAATATATCATTAATAAACAATAATCATATTATCAGTGAACTTTCATATAATCAAAGTATGTATACAGCTTAACGCCTGCGTGCGTGACGCAACACTCGTACACCACGAAAGCCATGACGGAGTCGTGACGTCACACCACGCCCACCACGCTTTAGGTTATGGCATGTGCTCCGAGGTGAAAACATGTGGTGTTAGAATTTGACGTCGATTGAATATTTTAGCATTGCGTTATCTTTAGTCATAGTGTTATTGTGAGTATTGCGGTTATTGTTTTTGTAGTGGGTGCCGGGTGGTGCGCCGCGCGAGGCGACGCGAGGCCACATGTGCAGGATGTTGGATACGTTGCTGTTTTGTTACGTTGAATTGAATGATGACGTGTGAGCGTAGGGATTTATGAATGGAGTCTATTGATATATTGAACAATTTTCCTCAGGGGAGAGGGAAGAGGGGAGTTCCTCCTCAGTCTCTACTAAGGTAAGAGGCATTCATTCATAGTGTTACGAAATGTGACCGCAAAATCTGAGGATCTTGAAAACGAATTAAATTAACACAGTTTAGAAGGTTCTATTAGTAGTCACTGAAAAAAATCACTATCTGCCTTAATTATAGGATGAAATTATTGTATTATTAAAGAAAGTCAATAATGATGCTATAAGAATTACAATATTGTCATCGCCATCGTCTCGTAAATGTACAAAATTACTTCTAAAAATTGTAAAAGTTAGTGAACCTTTACCACTAAGATTACTGAAAACATAAGGAATTGAACAATTTTAATCAAATGTAGAATGAACCTAAAATAAAAATATAACTACAGATTATTAAACATAGTTGATTTATTTTTTTGACTTCATATAACAAAGTAATATTATAAAAGAGACTAAAGTCAATGTCCTTGCAGAGCTCGGCGCGGGCGCGGCGGCGCGGCGGCGCGGCGGTGTGGTCGGACTCCTCTCGCTTTAAATGGTCATGAACTCGCTCTTCATATGTAGGTCATTGCGTATTGATGTGGTATACTGATGAGCTTTATTTCTACTGTATTATTCTGTATCTAATTTAAATGATTAAAGTTCAACTATCAGATCAACATTGTTTTTTTTTTATTTAAATATGTACCTACAAGTGTAGTGTATGTAGACGATTATCAAATTAGAGTTTTATCAGGATTTTTTCTTATTAGAGTATGGAGAAAGCTTTTACCAAACTAAAGGAGTGTAATTGAATTAATTTTATTTTATTTTGTAATTGAAAGACTGGTAGCCCAGTGGTAGCGCGATCGCTTGGAAATCCAAGTGAAGCGAATTCAAACCTCGGGTCTCTCATCTATAAAATTTTCATGTGCCAATCATTTTCACCGTGAATACCACTTGCCTTGAAGAAAAGAAAAACATCAAGAGGAAACCTGCATGTCTGAGAGAACCTAACTAGTTTTCGTAAGACTTCGCCGCGCCGCCATCCCGCATTTGGCTGCATGGTCGACCATAGTCTGATCCCAATCGCTGTGAAGGGAGGATCGGGTTCAGCGATGGGACAGTAAAAAATATTATATCTTATTGATATTTAAAAAAAATAGATCATTCAAACATCAAACACATTCTCTCCTAAATTTTTACAACAAAATATAAATAAAAATATTCCAACGTCTTATCGTTCCCACTGCAATTATCTGTATCAAATGAGTCGTTAGTAAATTTATTTATTTCGTATGTACACTTGTTTGAGATTAAATTAATTGACTTCGATATTTAAATCAACATTTTTATTCATACATAGCATTGCCTATGAGTCATGACGATGTGGTATTAAGCCGTATACGAAGACGTGTTTAGGTCTGACACTGTACGTATAAGAAACAACTAGCATCGATTGTTTACGAGGACTGCTGTCCTCAAATGATTAAAATGCTTTGAAAATTATTATGAATGAGGGGCGAAGAAAAGACCTCCTTATCTTCCCAAAACTACAAGGAGAACCGTTGTTTTTTGTTTCAAACATATTCCCGATATGAGTCAGAAATGAGACATTTAAATTAAAAGTGAGATGTTAAAAGTTTGATCGTTATCGATCGATATGTAAACTAGATTGCTATATTAATTTAAAAATTAATTTTATCAATTACTAGCATTGCCCGCGGCTCCGCCCACGTCAGATGACCAAAAACCAAATTCTTAGATTTTACATAGTAGTATACTCTTACATATACCAACTTCATTTCGCACCGTATGATTGGTAAATAATGACAGTGATTGACAAAGCCACGAAGGTTCCTCCGTTAATCTCATATTTGATTTAGTAATATTGCACTTTTTATTTTAACAATAACGTTTATAGTATGTCTATACTTCTGTTTTGTTTGTTTGTTTAGTTTTGGGCGATAAGCTCTCAAGCTACTGAATTAATTTTAATCATTTATTTACTAAAAGACAGCTATTGATTAATTTATATTTAGCTGATTATTTAAATTACATAATAATAACTTTTCTTAATTAATAGTTAATTTGTCGCGAAACAGGGATGGGTTAGCGCTAGTTAGTAATATATTCCGAACCGATTTTCAAAAGAAAGTGTTGGGAAAATCGAAAGATTCAGAAGTACATAATTAAAGTAAATAAGTAAATAATTTTAAGAAAATTCTTTTTATTATTTTAAATGACTCTGCTAATACAATTAAAGTCGTAACCATTTTATTGCGTCCTTTAAGCCTTCCACCTTTCAAGAAACGGTGTCAAAAAATCAGAAAAAGTTGAGGTATAACAGTTTCTAAAATACTTTAAATATACATAAATTATTTTGCAGATATGGAATATTTTTAGTTACCCGCTTTGTCAGTTTAACAACCATAAATTTGTTTTCCATAAAATGTTAAAAAATAATATGAAACAAACTTATTTTCACGGTTTAAAATGTGTCGATACTGTGGTAACGTAAATATTATTCGTATTTATTTTAGTGTTAACTTAAAAAAATACGTAAGTAAGAAAAACAACACAGTATTTTGCTATACGGAACCTATAATGCGCGAGTTGGACTTACATTTGCCCAATTTTTACATTAACATTATTTATTTTAGTTAAATTCAAACATTTTCATTTGAAAATTGTTTCGGCCAACAAAATATTAAAACAAACGTTTATTTTATTGATAATTTGAACACGGGTAATTTAGTAGCAATTCTAATAAAATCATAGAAAGGTTATATCTGTACATTCAATTTTTTGGAATTAAAACTGCGTAGTTTAAAAACACACGGCGACATCTATTGTCAAATATCTAAATAACACATAAATAAACATTTTTAGAATTATTTTAATGAATCAAATAGCTCTATTGATACTTATTTTTCAAGATAAGCTATTTTTAATAGTTTTTGCCATATTTAGTAAGTTACCTTGCTAAAATGCTTATAGTATCATCGTGGTTTTAATATAACCGGTTTTTGTATTTTTTCTCAGAAATTAGATATTTTCCCGCGGTGAAAAGTATCCTATATGTTGACCCGGATAACCAGCTATCAACATACCAAATTTCATTAAAATCCCTCCAGTGGTTTTTCTGTGATGCGGTAACACACAGACAGACTAAAATTCTAAAAACAATACATTCGGCCTCTGTACCGATAATAATGTCTATTTCAATAAGATTTTCCAAAAAATATTTAATGTACAGATTCGGCTTAGTTACAATTATGTATATAGGTAATTTAGATATATATTAATTTTTAAACCATATACTTAGATTGTTTTTGGTTATTTGGGTACGGGCATTACCGCGTGTAATTCTAGTTATTCTAATAAGACCATAGAAAAGTCACATCTATAGATAAAATGTTTTTTTTCGAATGAAAATTACGTATTTTAAAAACTCATGGCGACATCTAGTAATGGTTTTCTAAAGTACTACACCTAAGTAAATATTTGTAAAGTTATTTTTATGTATAAAATATCGCTATTGATATGTTTTTTTTCGAGAGAAGCTATTTATAATTATTTTTGACCTATTTTGTAAGTTGCTTTGCTAAAATGTTCATATTTTCAGCATGGTTTTATTCTAAGCAGTTTTTGTATTTTTTTTCTCAAAGATGAGATATTTTCCCGCAATAAAAAGTACCCTATATGTTGACCCGGATAACCAGCTATCATCATACCAAATTTCATCAAAATCCTTCCAGTGGTTTTTCCGTGATGCGGTAACAGACAGACAGACAGACAGACAGACAGACAGACAGACAGACAGACAAAAATTCTAAAAACTATAGTTTCGGCCTCTGTATCGATAATAATGTCTATTTCAATAAGATTTTCAAAAAAATATTTAATGTACAGATTCGGCTTAGTTAGAATTTTATAATATGTATAGATTACCAGACACACCTTAGGAATAAATAAATATTTTAAAACTTTGATTCACATACGCATATTTTTAATAATTTAATTCGTTAAAATTATTGTATAGAAGTTTAAATTCCAAGCTAGTGACATTCTTTCTCAACATCTGAATAGTATGAATGGGTGACACTTTACAGTCTACACAATTGTTTACCTAAAAAAAGGGCCAAACAAGGGCCGGGACGAACACGGGGGCGCTTTCTGGAAATTTTGAATGAAGGTGTCGTAAAAGTATTTGCGTTTAGTTAAGACGCCGGCGCTAAGTGCGTCAGATACTCGGAAGCAAGTGTTGAATGACGCGAGGTCTACATCCCCATCCTTTGTCGATTCCGGTACGCCGACACTTTGAAGTGTTGAACTGGACCGCTTCGACGTAGCAGCGAGTGATTCATGCTCGCCTCATAGGATGGAAAATTTAGATTTAACTGCGATTTATAACTATTCCGCAAAAGCTTTCGGTTCTTGTGACGGTTCATTTTTTTTTCATTTTTAAATAAATATTTATGTATTTAAACTTATGACTCACGGTTTTGTGGTTAAAGCACGGCTGTCTTAAGCCTGGGCACAATAGTTTAGGGTAATTTCGAAAGGTAAAAATATGAATGATAAAAAAAAATTAAGTAAGTACAAAAATTAAAAAAAAAAAAACTTGATAGCGTAGAATAGCGAAGACAGCTAAAATAATGGAAAAAGTCGTCTATTTTTCAGCCTTTAGTATACAGTGCGGTGTATTATAAACTAAAAGTTGAGCTCCTATTTTTTCCATGTACACGAAAATATTGTGTTTTCGGGGCCCTCCTGAGGCCAGGGGGAGCCGGGAGTGGGGGGGGGGGGTTGACACCTGCCCCGTGTGCCCTTACGGTAAAGACGGAACTGGGTTAAAGCTTAATTTTTTATATTTAATTGAGTGTTATAAAAATCTAAAGAACATTCTTAAATAATTTATTTGCCTCAAAAATATAAAGCGTTTTATTGTTATCGGTTGACTTGATTTTAAATACAACTCTAGTTGAAGGTAGGTACTTTACGCAGATGCCAAAAAATCATCTATCATGACTAATCCTACAGCACTTGAGCAGCTGTTAATTCAATATGCTTAATTTTTTTTCTTAAAATAAGCCATAATTATTTAATATAAGCAATAAGTAAAAATAAGTTCATTAAGAATCCACTAAAAATTCTAAACAAGTTTCTTCGTGAATCATACTCAAACGAAAATCGTAAATGTACGACGATGTTGCAAAAACATACTAAATCTAACATACATACAATACTTTCCATTCTTTTATTAGTTCTCAATTACAGAAATGCGGAGCGAGCTGCTGGTCTTCCTGAAACTAAAAGAAAATTGTATATTTTTTAAATAATGTGAAAGTTAAAGCATCTCACTCAACCGTTAAATATAATATAATAAATATGGTACTAAATCCGTCTGTCTGTTACATATTAACGATTAATCGCTGATCATATTTTAGTGTTAGGTAAGAGACATAGACATAGACTGCATTAAGACGGATATACTCGTCGACAACCTTTCATATCAGTACCGCTAATGTGTGCTAAGGTGGGCGCAAAAATTTCGTATCCTACTACTATTATTAATGCCAAAGTTTGTGAGGATGTATGGATGTCTGTGTACATAGATGTATAAATGTATGGATGTTTGTTACTCTTTCACGCAAAAACTACTAAATGAATTTTAATGAAACTTTACAATAACATAGCTCATACATAAGAATAACACATAGGCTACTTTGTATCTCGGAAAAATGTACGGTTCCCGTGGGATAGATTTGTTTTAGTTTTTCTAGAGGCGAACCCGAGCGAAGCGAAACAAAGATCGAATATTCTATAAGCCACAATCTCGTGGAAACTATTTGATGTTCCCGTATAAAAGGCGCTATCGTTATATAGTGTTCGGGAAATTATTTTTTTAACCACTATCCGGTTACTGGAGTTTTATTCTAAACCCAGAGGGAGTCCTTCTCCCACGGTTAATATTGGAATTTTACAGCTGTAATATGCGTATTTATTACATTTGAATTTTAAATGTTTTGAAAAAGTATCTGGTCTACAAACATCTGTAATCACTAATCCTTCAAGAGACATGTGTCGTGTACGTATGGACATACCTATAGAAAATACCAATATATCTATAATTTAACCATCATGCATAATCCATACTGATAATATAAAGAGGTAAAGTTTGTGAGTTTGTGACGTTGTAGGGGGTAATCTTTGGATCTACTAACCCGATTTAGATGAAATTTGGTAAGAAGATAGTTTGAGACCCTGGGAAGGACGTACTTTTTATCCCGGAAATCATCCCTTAAGAAGGTAAAAATGGGGACGAAGGTTTGTATGGGGAATCAAGCTAGGGATGAACCAGAGCGAAGCGAGGGTGAGTCGCTAGTGTTATATATTGGATCTC
The DNA here is from genome assembly GCA_905404265.1 of Fabriciana adippe. Taxonomy (NCBI): domain Eukaryota; kingdom Metazoa; phylum Arthropoda; class Insecta; order Lepidoptera; family Nymphalidae; genus Fabriciana; species Fabriciana adippe. The sequence continues at coordinate 15,754,856 of FR989997.1, read as the reverse complement.
AAAGAAATTAGCAAGTTCTTTAAGATAAAGTAGATAAGTTAGATATTAATCACTCACATGTACCTACGTGATATGTTAGCTATCATATTACTTACAAGCAAGTGTCCAACTCGCCGCGCTGAGTCACCGGTATCTAGGTGTAGTAAAATGTTATGGTTGGAATTAAAAATCAATTTTATTTCATTTAAAACATTTTAGTCTACTTACACAAGTTGCTTTCCATGTTTTAGGAATTAATTTTAATGTCATGAAACTAATTATAATATATCATTTGATTGTAATAGAGGAGTGGTTTTGGAAATTACGAAGTATACTTAAAACCGGCCAAGTGCGAGTCAGACTCGCGCACGAAGGGTTCCGTACCATTATCTATAAAAACGGCAAAAGAGTAATAAAAAATTATAAAATTCCCATGAATATTTGTTTTAATTTAATTATTTATTTTTAAAGTGAATATATAACTAAATATTCTGTGAATATTTCAAGCATATTGATAACATGAACAGGTGGACCTGTTCCCGTTATCAATATCGAGCAAAAACGAGCAAAAAAATCATGTTTGTTGTATGGGAGCCCTCTTAAATATTTACCTATTTTATTCTATTTTTTTAGTAGGTATTTGTTGTTATAGCGGCAACAGAAATGCATTATCTGTGAAAATTTCAACTGTCTAACTATCACGGTTCATAAGATACAGCCTGGTGACAAATGGACAGACAGACAGGCAGACGAACGGACAGCGGAGTCTTAGTAATAGGTACTCTATTACGTTTTACCTTTTGGGTACGGAACCCTAAAAACGAGCTATAGATGATTAGGTTTAGTGATTTTAAAACGTGAAGCAAAAAAATACTGGTGGAATTACTGTTAAATATTTATATTATAATTTTTTTTTATTCGCCGATGACTTAATACCTAGATCAAGGGATGAGATATTTTTAGTATTTCCTGTAGGATAACTAAAAAACATCAATTGATTTAAATTAATCATACTACGCGTTTAGTATGACGTGCATCTTCCATAGTAGGTATACATCCTGTTGGAATTAGATACCAAATTATTAACATGTACCTACCTATATAAAATATATTTCATATGTTCATTATTCATCTATATAGTTAATGTTATGGTGGTTCTGTTTGTTAAATTCTTGATACGCCATAATGCCAAAGTAACGGAATGGACTATGATTCGGCTGCAAGATTGCTACGTTTATCGCGTATCAAAATCATTTTTTATATACAATAATAAAAGGGACAATATCTTTTGACGGGGGTGCCTATTAAAATGTGCCCGCTATAGTATTTTTAATTAAATTAATAATAATTGACTTTTTGGAATAAAATCGATGCTATGCGGGTTGCTCCTGGTACTTCTCTGATAGCAGAGTAGACCGTTAGAGCAACCGCATGGCTGTTGTGGTCTGCTTCGGCAGACCTGTTGCTAAAAAAAAGCTGTTAAATATAGATTAAAGTGAAAGAGAGTTAGCGCGTTAGTTAACTCTTTGTTGCCATGGTAACCGTTGTTATTGTCTGACAAATTATATATATATATATATATATATATATATATATATATATATATATATATATATATATATATATATATATATAAATATAAATACGCGATGAACGTAGCAATCTTGCAGCCGGATCTTGATCCAGAAGTTGACGCGCACGAAGGTAAGAACTAGTTTGTAGGTACTTTATGGAAATTTTGCACCATAAAGAATATTTTACTTTATTACTTTACACTCTGGAGAGAGTTACTAGGTTTTCCCAGTGTTAATGCAGTGGTCCTTGTGAAATAGCTAGTTACAGCGAAGAGAAAAGTGGAAAAAATATATGGGCACATAAACATTTTGATAAAAGCAGGTAATATAATCTATTTATTATTTTTTTATTTAATCTTGGGCTTACCCGCGAGCTTAGTGAATGACATATAGTTAAATTAATTAAATATTTATTTTATTATTTATTTATTTGCTAAGAACATCATTTTGGCGTATAATATCATAAACAGTTTCTAAGTTAATAACTGCATTAGCAGTTAATGCTGAATTAATTGTATCTATTCTAATGAAACAAAAAATAATAGATTTTCCAATATCAAAAATACAAAAAACAAAATATTAAACAAAAAAAAATACGATTTACAAATAATAATCATAATGAATCATATTATGTAGAAGTTATTGATAATTGCAGAATATACATCATTATAAATATCCAATGATAGCAGTATTGTAACGGTATTTATTTTATTATAGAACTTATTTTGCGTTATTAGCGCAATACACGCAAATTCATTAACCGCTGCGCTTCCTTCCTGGCATCGATAGTGCGTTAAAATAAATTTTAAAATATTATTTTATGAAATAATTTGTATTTTATATTTAAAAAAAAAAATGTAGAAGCTATTATTATAAAGAACTATAGTATACTAAGATCTAAAAAATATATTAAATTAGTATTTTGAAAGAGCTTTCTATGTATAATATAATATATAATTATAGGTACATCTACACTTTACGTCGTCAGTACAGGCGAATGGCAGTACCTATTATTTAAGATTTTTGAGCATCTGGAAATAAGTTGTGTTGAAGAAATTTGCTGGCTAAAATCAATTCTAACTGTAATAGTTTATGTTAAGTACAGGGGCGACTGAGCTTCACTCGGCGTTTGTTTTTTGTAAAATCTTGTTTTTCCGGAAAACTAGTAACTTATTCTCGTTTCGCTCGCGTGCGTACCTAGGTTATTGGTTTGTTTGCGCGGAATACTAATTTTTAGCTCTTTCCAGCTGTTAGAGTCCCTTAAAAATCGGTCCAGCCGTTTCGGAGATAAGCAGGAATAAACAGTGAGACAGATGTCTGTCAAAACAAACATTTTCAAATTTGATTTTTATTATAACTACCGTATATACTTTTATATGCATTTAGAACGCTGTTACTTTGATATTACAAACAGACAATTTTATTTACCTACTTGTATTGATTAGTTATATAAGCCGTTAAGTAATATACATAGTAACTATATTTCAATTAATTTATCAAGACTATATTATCAATCTGTATAAGGAAAACCTATCTTGATTCATCGCAGATACTGGCATACGAGATTTCCTATGCGTGTGAAGTATGCGTATGTAATAAGGCAATCGTCGCCGTCACACAGGTGTGATGACGATTATTGTTACGTTATTTATCCACTTGTGACCTAAAAATCACTAGAATTATGTATTGGAAAACTGAGATGGCAATTCATAAGATGCATTACTAAGATTGAGGTAAAGATATCAGCTTATTTTATTTGGGAATAAATATTATATGCTATTAAGTCATCTATTTTGTAAGAAAGAAGTTATTATATAACTTTTATCGCTAATAATGTTTTTGTTAATGTTTTTTTACACTTTGATATTTTTATATTTAAATGTATTTTTTTTTTATAAATTTCTTGTTGTCTACTCTATGTGTATGTGTGTTTAAATTAGTGGAAACTTTGCTGGTTTGTGTATTTTTTTTGTTATGTACCTACTTATGTTATGAAATACTGTTTCCCAATTAAAAAAAAATATTTAAAAATAAAATACATAAGTTATACCACGTGGTCAGGATATGTCATGGATTTTTTAAACTTTTATCAGTAATACCAATTGTAGAAAGTCAATTCGTCGAAGAGTACAGTTACCTACTACTACGTTAGACATTAACGACTCTCCGTGTTTTCTCTGTACCTACTCCTGATGATTCATCCTAAATAAACATTTATAACTAACACACTTTATAAGTAAAAATAATAAATGTGTTAATTTTATTAGAATGTAGTTCTTGTTATACTAAAATTTCATGAAATCCCATTAATATTATAAATACAAAAGTTTGGATGGATGGATGTTTTTCACTCAATTACGCCAGAACTGCTGAACGGAGCTGGATGATATTTGGCACAGTGATAAATTATAGTCTGAAATAGCACATAGGTCACTTTTATCCCGGAAAAATGTATCATTCCCGTAGCGAAGCGTAGCGTGGATGAGTCGCTAGTATTTCATAATTCTTGTATTATAGTTGATTATTCATGCCAAGTAGTTGTGCGCTACATTCTAATTAATTATCTACAATTAATGCTTATTTGTACGTGCTACGTCCCCTCTGACGTCGATACTTACCGCTATATTAAAATTATGTGTAAATGAGAATTATCCTATACGAGCTGATCTGAGCGACGTTGTTCCGTTTCAATAAATTAATAGTCTTTGAGCTCATACCAAAGTCCTACTTATAGAAAAAAGCACTTTCACTTTTTTCCCAATTTTCTATTTTTCCTAGTATGTTTTTCATTTTTTTTTTCACCTAAAATCATTATTTGGAACCTTGTTACGAAGACATTATAAATATATTTATTAATATATAGTAGTAAGAAACTACTTCCTGTAATAATTGATATGGTTTTTTAACTTTATATATATTCATTATTGCATATTAAAAACTTAAATTACAAATATTAAGAGAAAATTGAAGGGAAAGGTGGACTTCTCTCTAAAAGAGGTCTCTTCTAGACAACCTTGGAGGTGAGAAAGATTGTACTTTTAGAGCTACTTTTAGAGCGCATTAGTAAGACAAAAAATAAAAATAACCAAACGAAGAAAACGCTAGTGGTTACTGGAATTTTAATCATAAATTAGCGACTCACCCTCGCTTCGCTCGGGTTCGTCCCCAGGTGCGTTTTGACGGTTAGTGATTCCCATACAAAATAAACAGTTCAGAACTTTTTGATTTCTAGCAGTTTTTTTTTGTTTTCGCTAAATTTTTTTTTATATTCAAACCACCCCCACACCCCCAACAAAACAAAAAAAGAATTATTTAAATCGGTCCAGCCGTTTTTGAGTTTTAGCGATACTAACGAACAGCAATTGATTTTTATATATATATATATATATATATATATATATATATATATATATATATATATATATATATATATGTAGATAACAAGTCAGAGACACGTTGTGTTGCTATTAGTTTCGGATACGACGTTTTTGCAAACATATTTTTTACCTGACTTTAGACTTTAAATGGAAAAGAAGTCATAAATTAACTATTTACTATTATAAATTTTGCATATTTTGAAATGATCATTCAAATTTTTTTAACGTATTTCTACATAAGCGGTACCGCATAGTTAAAGAATAAATAGCTATAATCCGACTGTCAAATATTATCTAGAAATTTCTATATTTCTTAGAAATACAATAGCTTTAGTATATAAAAAGTTTGAGTCGACAGCTCATTAGCGTTTTTTCGAATACCGATAAGGGCTCAGACGTGCACCGACTTGTCCAGTGGAGTCCATTGAGTAACTGCGCAGGAATGCACCAGGGTGGCCGACCTGGCAAACCGCACTTCACTTACAGCTCCGCCATTCCATACAAATGGCAATATTTACATTCTCATAACGCTTACGGTGTGTTTACTACACGCGGGGGCAAAGCTCGCATTAAATGAAAGCTAAGTTTTATAATTTTCATATGAACGGATAGTACTAAATACAACTTTATTATTAACTGTTTTAAAACAAATGTTAAATTTATTCAATATTGAACTGTTTTTTTTGGTATGAAACTGTGTCTTGTAATATACATATATCAGTTATTTCGGAGTGTAGAGCCTGTTTTTAGGATGTATATGATGTTACAAATATACAGAGCAACAGATTAAATAATCATATGCCTTTTTCAATTTCACTTGAAAATAAAAGTTACAAAAGTAGCTTCATTTTTATTTCTATAGACGTATAGCAAGCAATTACGAACTCTACATTTTCGCTAAAGGTGTTACATTCCCACGAATACTTCACAAAATAATATTGCTTAGCTGTTAGCTGCCGCAGAACACAAAGGTGTCGTTAGCAAACAAGAAATCTATATAATCGTTATCTAGATTGTTTGGAAGTATTTCATTTGTTTTGTTTGTGAATCATGCGGCCTTCCGAAAACTATAAAAGTTTAGATTTCATTAAGCTTTTAAATCTACCTGCTTACTTTATCACTGAATATACTGCATTTGTGTATCCCCTTATTTTTTCAATTTAAATATATTTATTTCTTAATAATTTTTACTTCTCTGTCTTTAATTTAATTTTAAATTAAGACGAGAGTGAAAACTTATGTAATATATTATATACTAATTGTAGAACATTATATATTCACTAAAACTAAGTTATATATTTGGAGGTATCACAAACTAAAAAAAAAAATATAAAAAATTAACCTGTACAGGAATGCCAACCGTATAAAACAAAGTAAACAAAATACATATGTATATCTCCCTATGAACGCAATATTTGCAATGAACAATAAATAATAAAGGCCTCGGTCGTTCAATTTACGAAGAAACAAACACCTGATGATACAAGTTTTACGGTTATTTGTACGTGAATGGAAATAATATTGCATTGGAGGTAGTTGTTGACAGGCAACGCGATGTGAGGACGACGCGCCACAGCTCGCGTGCGTGGGGCGCGTTGGCGTGAGGCGATGTGCTACCTTCAGGAATATAATATATTGTCAAGTCTATGTGATGAATCCAGTCTGGCCTCGGGATTAGATAAGATGTATGTATGTATGTGTATGTATTCACGTAAACGTCCCACTGCTGGGCACGGGCCTCCCTTCAATACGAGGGGAAACAGGCCATAGTCCACCACGCTGGCCAAGTGCGGGTTGGCGGATTTCACATATCTTTCCCAAACTTGCTAGTTTCTCTCAGACATGCAGGTTTCCTTACGATGTTTTCCTTCAACGTAAGGCAAGTGGTAACCATGTTAGAAAATTAGATTAGATATTGGTATGCAATTGTTAGAAAATGAAAATATTAAAAAAATTAGCGACATTCATTCGCTTTGCTATAGATATCTTGCCGTAACCTATGTATGTGTTACTCCAGGTCATAGTCTACTGTATCTTTGTACTAAATCCCAGTCCAGCCGTATCAGAATACAGGAGTAAGAAACATACATACACACATGTAAAATTTTGATTTTGTAATAGTATTTCGATAGTATTGAATTGGCAAAAATTGTTTTGTTGTCTATACAAATAATAAAACTGTAGAGGTCGAATGTCTGTACATATAGAAAAAAATGCTAAAAACCGAGTTAGGGGGATGTAAGAAGAGAAACAGAACAAATTCAGATTTATTTCAATTTTTTTGTTTCTCTGCCTGTTTGTCTGTTTGTACGAGCTAATCTCCGAAACTGTTGAACCGATAGTAATGATATTTTATATGTACTTTTCATCCCAGAAAATTAAAGAGTTCCCGTGAGATAGTTAAATACTATATTAACTTATACAGCTTAGTACACAAAAACTACTCATTGGATTTTAATGAAACTTTACAATAATATAGTTCACACATCAGAATAACAACTAGGCTACTTTTTAACCCGGAAAACTGTGTGGTTCCCGTGGGATAGTTGTTTTTGTTTGTCTAGAGGCGAACCCGAGCGAAGTGAGGGTGAGCCATTATTAATATTCCCATAGGTACTTGTTTTTGATAATATCTTCAACTCTTACCCTGGTGTGATGTACCTACTCGGTACACAAACTACGTATTTCGTAGCCTCATATTTGGAAAATACGACCAAAAATTTGACAAACATTTGTACGTGCCCGGGGTTCTTAAGGCAGTACCTATTGCAATGCGTGGTCAAATTCAGCCTTCTCTTTCGCGGCAAGAATTTCCGGAGTTGGCTGCGTGAGAACTTTGGTACTTTGAAACAATAGGTCGGAATTTCATTTTGTAATGAATAGTGTGAGGACGATAGTGGTGTGCAGCGAAATAAAAAAAATATTAAAAGTATTTTTAATTGAAAATGCCTTTAATTTTTTTTTTTCAATAAAAGAAATTACAAATACACTTAATTATATATACAAAACAAAACAAATGTACACTTAGTTATTACTGTACAAGCCATGTCTTTTATTTATACATATATAATTTTATTCAAAAGCACTTGTAATAAGTCTAATTGAATAAAGTTTATTTCATTTCATATTTCATATTATCTACTGCTTAGCAGCACTTACATACATATATGTAGAGTATGCTTCGAATAGATTCACTTTGATTTTTGAAGTGAAAACTTCTATAGGCAGGTATGGGTATACTTGTATGGGGAGTAAATTCATGTAAGTCGTCATCGACATGGTCACGTGACGTGTTAACGCAACCACATTAATTTCAATCAAGAATTTTTGTTTCTTATTTAGTTATCATAAGCCTATTGTATCGTTTTTAGAATATTATCAAATGGTTGACGGTACAAATAGCTTGAATATTGTTGAAGTGAGTGATAATGATGGAGAGAATTGAGTGAATTGAATACAGATATTAGGTATATAGATAACTAAAATGTATATTCGTTATTATGTTAATTAAGTTGTATTTATGTTTAATACTGGGCTTGCGCAGCTCATGTGTTTTGGTGATAAATAAACCATATGAAAATAAATATAATTTTTGCTCAGACTGCCGATAGATGTCAAAACCAGATAAATGTAAACAGTTTCAATTTAAAATTAAGATAAAACAATTAATTTGAATATCCAAAAATGACAATTGTTTGTTTATAGTTTTAAGTTTTCATTTCTGTTGGCAATCCTTATGACTGTCTTTTTTTATCCAGGTTACTAGCGACTCTTCCTCGCTTCGTTCGGGTTCGTCCTTAGCTTGGATATAGTAAAATTGATATAGTATGTTACTCTTAAGAGATAGACATATACCTTTGCGGACTTTTTTGTAGACCTTTTTAAGGTGTACAATACTGTAGTATATTATTTTGATCTATCTCGTAGGGTCAGCCAGCGTTTGCAATGTAAGCGCAAAAAATGTGTTCAAACGACATCACATTAGAAACCTCTAAAATTATCAGTGTTTTTCTACTATGTTATGCATGTATTATACATATAAACCTTCCTCTTGGATCACTCTATCTATTAAAAAAGCCACATCAAAATCCGTTGCGTAGTTTTAAAGATCTAAGCATACATAGGGACAGAGAGGACAGAGGGAAGCGACTTTGTTTTATACTATGTAGTGATACACTTTTCTTTGATATGAAAGGTATTCATTCTTCGCTTTATATATACAGTTAGTATTAGTTTCTTCACACTTTAAAACAGATCGAAAGATATTAAGTAAAAATAAATGCACTGGACAAATACATTATACAATCTATTTGTATATGTAAATGTAGTATAGAAACAAGATAATAGCTCGTCCAGGTTCATTACACCTGCGCGAGCCGGCATCTTATTTTTAACTAGAACACTATAATTATTTCCTAGTACGACTATTAATAGTATATAATTGTTTAGAGAAAATGCTATTTTTTATATAAATAGGTGTAAAACAACCGCAAGATTAAAACCGGTTTTACTATGATTAGTTTTGAGCACTAATTATTTTGTTTTTATTTGCCATTTACATTTCGACGACATGTTTGGTTCAGTTTGTAGTGCCTTACTTGCTGTGCCAGCGGTCGCGGGTTCGAGTCCCGCTGGGGGCATTCATTTGTGTGATGAGCACGGATGTTTATACTCCAGTCATGGGTGTTTATATCTATAATTTGTATGTATTTAACGTTATATATATGTAGTGTATCAACTATCTGGTATCCATAACACAAACCATGGAACAAGATAGTGCTGTGTGTTAATGTCCCAACATATTTATTTATTACTAGCGGCTCATCCTTGCTTTGCTCGGGTTCGCCTGTAGACAAACATGAACAAATCTATCCTACGGGAACCGTACATTTCTCCGGATAAAAAGTAGCTTATTTGTTATTCTGATGTATGAACTATATTATTGTAAAGTTTCATTAAAATCCAACCAGTAGTTTTTGTGTAATAAGCTGTATAAGTTACTACCCCACGGGAACTCTTTAATTTTCCGGGATAAAAAGTTTTATTTTTATGTTTATGTTTTATTATTATTATATGTATGTTATACGAGTACATATATGTAATACCTATATAAAATTAAATTCTTAAATACAAATTATCGTTTATTGTTATATAATATTAATTAGTGTACTTGGCAACACAGCTTGTTAGCTACACACAGCACACACACAACACAGCTAAAAGATAGCAAAAAGCTTAATTTAAAATAACTTTGACGTACAATATTTGCATATGTATGTACAATGTCTATGTGACGTGTGTTTTCCTCCTATATTCAATACTAATTAACAAATCCAACTTAGATGTCCGTTTAGCGATATAGCAATAAGCAATTAAATAAGAAGGTGGAATAACGGTTGTACTTTTTAGGGATCTGTGTTTAAGTTGAAGTCTACGGCTGCAGATCCGAAAGCTCTAGGTTCGAGTAAAGAGTCGGCTTGAGTAAAGTTTAATAACTATTCAGAATACGTTCTTAGATTTTCGCTAATATTTGACATTTAAAATAAAATTATCTTTTCGGATTTTTTCGCGAATTTATTTTTGATGTGATTTTTGATACAAACCGACGTTTCGAATGCTTTACAGCAATCATGGCAACAGAAGAGACGTCTCTCAAAAATCAACATTAATCTGCGAAAAAATCCGAAAAGATAGTTTTATTTAAAACTGTTTAGAATTTCTTAAATTTCTTGGGTTGTCTTTGGGTTGGAAACCATTGGGTTTTTCACATAAGAAATTCTGAATAACAAGCCGGAATTACGAAGATGAGTTACACCTCCGTGACTCGGAGAGCACGTAAAATCGTCGGTCCTGCTCCTGGTCTCTCAGTGGTCATGTCGATTAAGGTAAAAGGAGACTTGCACAATGCACTTACAATGCACATACTAATGTACTATAATATCTCCTGCACAAATGCTAGTCTGAAATTAACCGTCGTCGTCGAAAACAGTATGGAGGACATTATTAATAAGCACTAAGTATCGGTGTGTTTTGGTAAAAGTTATCCAATTAAGCACAGCTAGCCTAGCTACGAACATCAACACTTTTTTTTCATTTTTAACTCTTGATACAAAGTTAAATGAATTTGAGAGAATAAATTTTATTAATTTATCGTATCGTATTCAGCCCTTTTTATCGTCCCACAGCTGGTCACGGGCCTCCCTTCAATACGAGGGGAATCAGGCCATAGTGCACCACGCTGGCCAATTGCGGGTTGGCAGACTTCACATGTCTTTCGAAAACTTGTTGGGTTTTCTCGGACATACAGGTTTTCTCACGATGTTTTCCTTCACCGTAAGGCAAATGGTAATAAAGTTAGAAATGATACGCACATGAAAACGTCAGAGGTGCGAGACCCGGGATTAGAACCCGCTTCACTCGGTTTCCCAAGCGAGCGTGTTACCACTGGGCTACCACTGCCCTAACTTATATTAACTTATATATGTATATATTATCTTCAAGCAAAATCCTTTGCGATACAGTTAAAGTAAACACAGTGATCTTTTTCATTCCTTCTCAAGATATTTGAAGTTTCTACATATGCGCTTGTTAGGCGTACTTCTACTTTTGATACGTAGTTCTTTAAGTACCTACTCATATTAAAGACGACCCTGACAAGGCTTTGACTCCGAGGATCAGGTTGGTCTTCGAAATTCTTTCGATGCCCACCATATTTTAGATAAATTCGATAAATTAATATTAATTATAATAATGTATTCTAGCGTGCATTATGCTAGTGCACTAGCTATAATTACCAATACAGATATACAGAGAAAAACCGTTGTTACTCAAGTTTTAGGTATTTACTTATTATTAAAGGGTTATGTCAGACAATTCTGACCCCCCCCCCCCTCCCCCTCCCCTCCTAACGTGCGTTCACCTTGTCGTGGTGGGGAGGCTCAGTAGTGCCCGGCCGGTGTTCTATGCGGGTTGCACCTGGTACTTCTCTGATAGCAGAGTGGACCGTGGAGCAACCCCATGTTTGTTGAGGTCTGCTTCGGCAGACCTGCCGTCGGGGCGTCGTGGTTGAGTGTGTAATCTATCCTGCGAGGCCCAATTAAGACGGGGGAGGTTCCGTTGGGTTTTAGTGAGTAGTACATTAAAAAAAAAAAAAAATAATTATGACAGACTTCTGTGAGACCAATGGGACTGACTTCCTAAAGATCAAGGCTAAAACCTTTACAGAAACTTGACAAAAAAAAATTGATAGCCAGTTATTTCTAATAACATATATTCTGAGTTAACTTTAAATATACATTTTATACAAGTGGCCTTACAATGAGCTTCGACTACAGAACCCTTGCCGCGAGTTTATAAGCTAACACATTATATTTTTTATCCTATGCTTGTATTGTGCGGACCTCGAGGTTGTTTGCGGTGGCCGCAGTTATTAATTACTTCAACTGCGGTTTGTACAACAGTTCATCACGATGATGTCTGTCAAAACAGCTATTATAATCCGTTACTAAGTTTATTTTTAGAAATAAAAAATCCATTGGACTTTAAACATAACGGTTTGTGAACCGAACGCAGTAAGCTTAACCTATTACTTAAGAGAGCAAAAAATGTAAATAGTGATTTATGAGACTTTTTTGTGTAGTATTTTAGTGTTATCTTTCTTTTCGTTACATCTATACAGATACATAAAATTGGAGTGTCTGTTTGTAACATTAAAATAACCACTTTTTACTAAATGCATATGGGTGTATACACGGTACATATACCAAAACGACATTTTTTGAATTTTTGTCTGTCTGTCTATCTGTCTGTTTGTTCCGGCTAATCTCTGAAACGGCTGGACCGATTTTGACGGGACTTTCACTGGCAGATAGCTGATGTAATAGGGAGTAACTTAGGTTACTTTTATTTTAGAAAAAAATAGGGTCCACGAAAAAAAAACCAAATTAATTAATTAATTTTGTTCTGGGAAGCAACCTAGAGACGAACCCGAGCGAAGCGAGGGTGAGTCGCTAGTTAATGTATAATTTTGTGGGTAAGCACTCGTTTTAATTACTACGACAATTGTGACGTCTGATACCTTAGTGTCTCCTGATGCTTAATGTAAAGAATACGGCATGTTACGAATCAAAAAATCGAAAAGTATACTGTCCGAAAAATCGCATTTTACTTCAATATCAAATATAAACGTGACCCCAAGGAAGTGTTTTTTACAGAATAAGATGCCTAGTAAAAATGTATGATAATTTGCAAAGAAGCAATAGAACTTATTAAAATTTTTAACATTTAGTTCTCAGTGTTAGTTCTCCTGTACGAGCTTGTATGGATATATTGTGATATTTGCACGTATTTTTATGTAAGTTTAAAAATTTAATATTTTAATACGTTAACGTAACTTTTGCGGTCAAAACCACATTATTTAAAGTTGTATGATGTTTTTTGTACGTAATTTCGTAGTAAATCTACATTCGGTCTATTCTAAGCATAATAATTCTGCGCATTGTGGTCAGGTTGAAAAAATATATGAGTTTTCTATTCTATGTGATGACTAAAGTAAAATTATTAGGAAAATGATGTATTCATGTTTGTGTAAAACGTAAAAAAGGTTTCGTTTATAATTGGAGTATGATGTAAATTAATTATTGTATAACAGATTATGTACTTTAAAGTAGAAGAAAAAAAAACAAAGTGATAATATTGCAATTGCAAGGAAGCGCAATTTGAATAGAAACGGGTGGGTCATATTTGTCGTATGCCAGAAAACCGCTGGGTAATGGTCACCATAGATTAAGACGAAAGTTGCGTAATAAACTAAAGTCGAGAATTAGTCCAATTCTAGATTAGTCACCAAAATAGGTCTCCAAAACCAATAATCAATTATCAAACTGTCTGAAATGGGAAGGGAGACTTTTGTCCACAAGTGGGATACATTACTATAGTACTTAAAGCTATAAGTAAATATTAATAAGCATTTCCACTGTCATTGGGCAGTTACAAACAGCCCAATTGGTTCTATATCATTTAGAAGATTATATATAGTCAAATCAATTCTACTGGTGACTGGCTGGCTTGTTTTTCGCCCAAAGAAGGAGTGCAGCTAGCATTCTGGCAATAATTCCACACAGACATGACTTGTACAGTAGTAATGAAGTGTACATTTGTTTGGATAAAATTTAATTTAGTAGGTATATTTGTAATTTCAATGTATTTTCGTCTTATTAATAGAAACTATGATATAGACATGGGTACATAGAGCCGGATGACGTGTCATAGGCCCTACATTTTTGTAGCGGCCATTGATATGTGAAACGCGTCTCGGCCGCTGATGTCAACGGCGTACGTGCCGTGGTGCAAGCAACGCACTGTCGAAAAACCAAAAACAAGGCGAACTTTGAATAAGATATTAAGATTTAAGACTTGTATAAGTAGGTACTGTTACTGTCGTATTTCATTTTTGTAATCATGTTTGGACATAATCTGGCACAGCGCTAATATTTTCTCTGGCTGACACTGTGCCACTCTATGCTTATATTTTATATACATATATACCTACATATTATGTACTTAAAAGTAAAATTTATTTAAACTTTTATTTTGATTACTTTATTGTAATAAATATTACTATGTTACTAGATATGTCAAGTAACACCAAAAACCTATGTCAATATACTTTAGCACAGAGAAAGTTTACGTTATTAAGACGATAATGCATCCTTTTTGTTATGGAAAATAAACAAAAAAGTACCCAATCCAACCAATCTTTACAATTTTGTAATAATAGAGTAAAAATTACAGCGTGAGCTGTAACTTTGTGTACCTAAATATTTATTTATTTATTTATTTATCCCAAAAAAGAATGACAAGTGTCGAAAACAACAAAACTATATGACTATAAAAGTATGTATAGTTTTGTTTTACAAAACTTTTATTATATAATATAAATGAAATGATTTATTTGTTTTGTAGTAAGAAAAAAATTGCATGCGTGTTAATGTATACAAAAAAATAAGTTTCTTATCATTTGTTCATAAAATTCAAGAGGTTAATCCATGTTGCAATAGTAGATTAAGTAAGTATATATTTACTGTTTATGTGAGAAAATGGCTTTTAAACGTTTAGTCTGAATAAGATCTATTGAAACATAAATTAAACGTATTAATATTAAGATATTTTTAGGAGCAAAATTTACTTCTCTTACATTCTTACTTGTATAATTATGATATAAATTTTGTCATATATTCATTCAGTGATCACTAACATCTAAACTAGGCCGAGCCTGTATCTTAGATGTTAGTTAGATGTCACTGATGTTAAAAACATAGAAAGTAAACGTACGTACGAACTAAAAAAATATCGTTTTACATACGTAGGTAATACTTTTTTTAGATTTACGCAAATATTTGATATTTTAAATATTACCTATATAAAACAAAGTCGGGTTAGTTACACTATTTATAACTCAAGAACGGCTGGACCGATTTTTATGATCTTTGATTTGTATCTATTTATACATTATTTATAACTATTTATATAGAATATATAAACAAATATTTTTATTATATCTATTTATACATTAAACGTACCTAGAATAAAACTATCTTTTTGGACCTTTTCGCGGATTTATTTTGATTTTTGGTTCCTAACGTTTCAAATGCTTTACAGCAATATCTGTATGTAATAAAATAAATCCGCTAAAAAATCCATTGAGATACTTTAATTAAATTATAGTTTTGTCTAACTCTAATGCAATTCTACAAAACGAATGAAATGAGCCAAAAACTGAAGGATTTACTCAAAGCAATGAAAAAATTTCACTATTCACCGCTCAAAGGTATAAAATTATGAACCCTCATTTAGTTTTCATTTACTTTAAAATCATCAATATTAGAAATATTAAAATTAGAAATTACCTACAAGTAAATAAGCAAATGCATTTTTGTGACCTTGTCTCTGTCTACGTTTGTTTTTGTATTGGAAAATTTTCCCTATTTGCATTGAAAATATGTGTTCATTGAAACTCTACAATTATACAGCACAGGTGAGTGCCGCGGCCCGCAGGCCTCTCGCTGACGTCACACACGTACACCTTACTCATTGTGCGAGTACCCACTACGTACATAGGAGATGTAGGACGTGACCTCGCTGTTAAAGAACCTAGTTATTATTTAAAAGTTTAAATTTCCTAGCCTTTCACTATCTTAAATGGTTTTGTTTGTTGTAAGAATGTTCTACTTACATATAAGATTCCTTTCCAATAAGCCGCTATAACAAATAACACATATAATAAAATAGTCCGCCAACCCGCACTTGGCCAGCATGGTGGGCTATGGCCTGATTCCCCTCGTACTGAAGGGAGGCCCGTGCCCAGCTGTGGGATGTGAAAAAGGGCTGAATACAAGCCGCAATAACAATGATTCGCCGCTGCCGGCTCGACTAATGTGTACATTGTAATGTATCAACGAAATTAATCACTTTGATGATGTTTAAAAATGGTAATCTTAAAGGTTTTATAAATTATATATGACTAGCGATTCACCGTCGCTTCGTCGGTTTCGTCCCTAGGTTGATTCCAGATACAAACTTTCATCCCCATTTTCACCCCTTTAAGGGATGATTTCCAGGATAAAACTATTCTATATCCTTCCCACGGTCTCAAACTATCTTCTTACCAAATTTCATCTTAATCGGTTCAGTAGTTTCAGAGCCTATTCGGGGCAAACAAACAAACAAACAATCAAATCTTTACTCTTTATAATATTAGTATAGATTGACTAGCGACTCTACTCTCTAGGTACGTTTTAACTGTTAGTATGGAATAGATAGACTATATATAAGTATATACATAGGTATGATGAGTTTTATATCCCTTATGTGAGAAATGATTAAATCCCCACGCAAAGTTTCATCCCCCTTTTCACCCTTTTAAGGAAAGCTTTCCAGTATAAAAACTATCCTATGTCCTTTTCAGGGTCTCAAACTATCTTTATATCAAATTTCACCTAAATCGGTTTAGCAAACTTTTAGTTTATCCATTACAAACAAGTGTATAAATTGCGAGTTCTTGGTAATTGTACTTACATTAATTTCATACTGTCCTTATCCCGTTCTAAACTATTAAAAAAGATTTTGATACCTATTAGGTATTTTGTATCGATTTTCGGCCACGTGTCGTCAGTAGTAATAGTATAGTGTAGTGTTACACTACAAGTTATATGTCAATAGCGCTGAATGGATCTCATAATTAGAGAACACAGTTATTTCGTAGGATAAATAGATTTAAACCATTGTAAAAGACAGAAGAAAACAAATAATGAAGAGTTTAAAACTTACTTATAAATTGGTATTCATATAAGACACATAATAAGTATGACATAAGACGCGTCTAACAAACAATTTACGTATAATTCCAGTTACAAATCCAGATGTACTTTGCTCGTTCACTGACGTACGTGTAGGTAGGTACGGTAGTATACTCAATGTGCACCAGAAATAGTGATTTTTCATATTGGACAAAGGGACTTTTTTGATTTTACACTACGTCCTAAAAATAACCATGATTTTATTATAAAAACATTGACTACAACACCATATATGGTCTGTGATGGTTTAAGTAAGTAGGTATTATAACACTGACCTTGAATCCATGTATCATCCTCATTTCCGAACGCAGGGGAAATGACAACCAAATGTACAAACAAACGCGCAAACGTTTCATTTTATGAATCACGCGGAACAATATTTTTGTATCAATAGTAATCTGTACTAATAATATCATAAAGCTGAAGAGTTTGTTTGTTTGTTTGGTTAAACGCGCTAATCTTAGGAACTACTGGTTGGAATTGAAAAATTCTTTTCGTGTTGGATAGTCCATTTATCGAGGAAGGCTTTAGGGCTTTAGGTTATATGTCATCCAGGAAAAATGTACGGTTCCTGTGGGATAGATTTGATTTTTTCTAGGGACGAACCCGGAGCGAAGCGAGGGTGAATCGCTATGTATAAATATAAGGCAAACAAAATGTATCATGTTTATTTTTACGTAAAGTCTGATAAGGACGTCAATTCTGATAAGAATGAGCAAGTTTTGACCAAGACCAAAGACCAGGCAGAAAATTTTGTCATGTTTTCTTATACCCTCATATTTCGGTAGAGCGACTTCGACAAGACCGGTGCGAGATTAGTCGCAAGACCGATGGCTTTAACAGCTCTCCGCACTCTTGTAATGCCAACAACTCCTCAACTACGGGCTACGATTGGGATATTTTAAAATAACTATTTTTGGCGCGATCTACTCAAGTTTTTATGGCTAATAGCTCATAATCTGTAACTGTTCAAAAATCGCTCTAATAGTTTAGAAGTGTCAGTACGTATTATTAATCTCATAAGATATTCTAATACGAATTATAATTTATGTTAGATATTAGTAATGCAGTATGCGATTCATTAAATCTCGCCAAAATTACCAACTACGTATATTGCGAGTGAAAGAGACAAAAGAAATTAATAGAACTGTAGTAAGGTTATTTTTTAATTTAATTGAAATAAATGAAAATGAAATGAAAATGATTTAACGATATCAAAATTAGATTTTAGTACTAGGTGGAGTACCTATTACATATATTATGAGACCGAAAATAAATAGAAATAATAATAAAACCTTTACTTCATCTTAATAATTTATTTATCACTAGCGACTCACCTCGCTTCGCTCGGGTTCGTCCCTAGGTACGTTTTAACGATTAGTATGAAATACAAATCTTTGAATTTCTCGGCTTTTTTGTACTATAATAGGCATTTATTTTACATATAAACCTTCCTCTAGAATCACTCTATCTATTAAAAAAACCGCATCCAAATCCGTTGCGTAGTTTTAACCACTCCAGGATAATTTCTAAGAAATTAATTGGTAACTGAACCACTGGTGTTCCCGCGTCCCTCAACACGTTAAAGATCTAAGCATACATAGGGATAGACAGCGGGTGGTGACTTTATTTCATACCAAGTATTGATTCATATCAGTTTATTCTAGATAAATACAAGTAATCTTCTTATTATTAATTCTCTTTTCACGCAACAGCGGAATATCGACATTTTTTGCTTTTGCAGTTTAAACTTTAAAACTTAGAGTCATATATTAAGCTAATTTTAGAAAATATTTAATTGCAAAATTGATCTAAACACTAGATAACGATAAAGTGAAACGATACCGTTCATTAATCTACTTTCTGTCTTTTAACCAGCGACATCTATTGATAAAACATAAAATATCGCCATGTTGCTTTTTGTCAACTTTTATCCTAATCTAATAGATTAATAAAAAAAAATGTTAACATAAGGTGGTCTTTTATACAATTCTTACTGACTTGACTCTAGTGTAGTGATGTAACGCTATACATCAGCGGTAATTCCAACTTACACAGATTTCTGTGAATATCGAGGACATTTCATATTCAACACTCAACTTACAAATTGACAATGAATAGAATATGCAAATTTAAAAAAAAACACACCACAATATACCTAAAAAAAGTAAGGAGTTAATAGCAATGTCAATTTTTTGCCAAAAAAGTATGGATGCAAAAAATTTAAATCTATATACATCTATACAGATAAAAAAATTGGAGTGTCTCTTTGTAATATTAAAATAACCGCTTTTAACTAAATGTATATGGATGTATACACGATATATACACAAAACAAAAATTTATATAATTTTTGTCTGTCTGTCTGTATGTCTGTCTGTTTGTTTCCGGCTAATCTCTGAAATGGCTGAACCGATTTCGACGGGACATTCACTGGCAGATAGCTGATGTAATAAGGAGTAACTTAGGCTACTTTTATTTTAGAAAAAAAAAATAGGGTACCACGAAAAAAAAAATAATTAATTAATTTTGTTTTCGGAAGCAACCTAGGGACGAACCCGAGCGAAGCGAGGGTGAGTCGCTAGTCTAAAATAAAATAAAATCCATAATCAACACGTGTTTCATATTTCCCTTACCTAGGTCAATGCTCGTGTCAGCGCATATCAATTGCATAGTTCATATCTATTATAGAGCATATTTTCCTTGTCTCCGTGTTATATTACTTATGTTATGTAGTTCTCGCGATACCGGCCTTGTGGCGTGAGTCAGGCGGCGGCGCCGCGCCGTCTGTCGCGCGCCATGCTCGATGCCTCGCCAATCACTGTACAATCTTGAAATCATACCGTTAAATCATTAAATTAATGGCAATTATTAACTTTATATAATACTAGTCTCTTCGCATTCATAATATTTTGAAAACTTTCAAAAATTACGATTTGTTGGATTTAATTCCCAAATATAAAAAAATATAAACATAAATTCGGCGGCGGCGGTGATCACTTTCCATCAGGTGAGCCTCCTGCTCGTTTGCTCCTTTGATCCCATAAAAAAAAATATATACCGATAGCTTATTTTCTTAAGTCCATCAATTATAGCGTATAGCCTTTATATAAAATATATATTACCAGCAGAACCCGCGGCTTCGCTAAAATGACAAAAAAGTATCTAAAGTTAAGTTTTATCACAGATCATAATATAATACTATATTAGTACAAACTTTGATGCCTTTTTTTACCTTCTTATGGGATGAATTTTGAAAAATGCTAAAACACGTATTTATTTAATTATATTGAAGGTAGGAATTTTTTTTGGGTTGTATTATTACGTGTTTTCCCGTGGGAATGAGATAGCCTCTCGCGATAAAAAGTAGCTACGTCACACCAAACAAAAAATCACGACAGTCCGTCATTCCGTTTGAACGTGAAAGAAGGACAAACCAACAAATAAACAAACAAACAAACAAACACACCTTCACATATATAATATTAGTATGGATATAAAGGTTATACGTTATAATTAATGGACCAGAAAATTCTTCTTGTCATTGATGAAAAGCGCACAGAAATTCATTTAGTACTTTTTGAGTCCTAACAAATACAAGCTCTGTGCAGCGCGGCGCGGCGCGGCGCGGCGGGGGACGGCCGTTTATATTATGTAGTGGCAATCATTGGTGTGTCTGTTAGTACCCGTTAGCTTCAACTACTTGACCTGTGAAGATTTTTAAATTAAACTTACTTTCTATTATTCATTATTTTGTACCAAAAAGGAAAATATCAATGTCTGGACCCCTTATGATCGATGATTAAATGCAATAATTGCAAAAGTACAGACAAGAAAAAAATACAACAAAAAATAAATTGGGACAAATACGAGTCTGACTCGTGCGCGCGCTGAGGGTTCCGCAGCCGCTCGTAATTAGAGACTTATAAAAAAAGCCTATATCTCTTACAGAATTACATGTCACAAAATTTTTATGTTAGTATTAAAGTTATGTCTAGAGTGTTAATAACTTTTTATATTATTTATCTCAAAATATGTTAAATTTTTAAAAATTCTAACTTATAACTATCCATGGTAATTTTTTTGCAAGAACCCCTTCGCAGGTAAAGGCTTCCTCCAAAGTGAGCCAGTCTTCTCTGGATTTTGCAGATTGCATCCACTTGGGACCCGCTATGCATTTGATTTCGTTCTCCCATCTGTTCCGAGGTCTTCCTTTTCTTCTTTTGCCTACTGGTCCATTCCATTTATATCGAAAGTATAATATAAATAAATGTAGAGACATTTATATCGAAAGTAAAATAAATTATTTAGTTACTGATCGAAAACATGTATTTTATTGAAAGGTTAACTTTAAACATATGTTTTCATAAGAACGTAGTTAAGTACGCAACATAAACGCAGTACCTCTAACGCAGTAACTAACAAAACGTACAACAAAAATATGAATTGGTATCTTCACCTATATAATTGTGTTTGAACATGAAATTAATTGACTTTTTATGTAAAAACCACAAGGCTGTAAAAGTACTAATATTGTTTATTAAAAATGCGGGTTTCACATTTTTGTACATTTCCATTCGCGTGGAGGTTGCGCTAATGAATCTTACGCGTACTGTTATCACAGGAAAATTAGAGTCCTTTTTAAAAAAATATATTTTATTCACACTTAATAAAACATTTAAAATAAGATTGAGAAATTCGACAAGTGTTACTTGTTCCGCGATTAGATCCGAACTGCACTGAATTTTACTAATGAAATGGTCATAGGGATTAGAGATGCTGATTAAACACCATAGTCATCATTAATGCCTGTAATATAGGGATGTAACAGTACTAAGTAACTACTCACTGTGTAATAAAGGCAATCTTTCATCGTGCATTATTTTATTTATTTTTCTATATAAAAATTATATAGAAAGTTGATTTCTGAAAATTCTCAGTAAATCGAGACCGGATCTCCAGAATTAAATATTAGGTTGTGCGCGTAATTACACCATTGTTTCTGTTGCTTGGTAAATTTCCAATTAGTCATATTGTGCTCATTTACTAGACGAGGTTAACTATTGCAAAAAATTCTGAAAATTATCATACGTATGCAGTAGGTACCTACTCGGCACGATTCAATGATTAATACCTGTATTATTTCTATCTGCTTATCTTTTAAAATATCTACATATATTTACCACTTGTTAATATGGTGAAGGAAAATATTGTGATGAAATCTGCTTGTCTGAGCGAACCTAAGGAATTTCTGGAAAGACTTTTGACGTCAGCAATCCACAGTTTGCTCATTGGCCGCATCCTTCTCTGAATTCATCCTTTAATCTATGCATAAAAATAAAAAAAGTAATGTTTCGAGAAATAACAGAAGTAGGTTATTACAAGATATTATTATTTACGCATCTAGAGATTTTGATGAAACTTAAAATATAAACTCTAAAATAACCTTAAAAGTCATGTTTCCACTCTTAAAAGAGTATTTTTTAAGAAATTTTCGTTGGATCATGAATTTTAAAAATTTTGACTATCAAAGAGGATCGAATCATTAAACGCATAACACTTAAACGTAACCTATACTAAAAAAGGCAACCAAATATTCCCTCTCTTTGAAGTTTACAAAAAGTAAGGTAAGTTCTATTTGTATGGGTTGAATACATCCAATGATTATAAATTTCTCATTCCCGTTATTATAAATCACGTCTATATTTGTTTTGTAGTATAAAATATTGATAGTACAAAATGTATGCCTGGGTGTGTAGGTAGCTGATGCTATTTGTAGTAACTTTCACGTTACAATTTCAATCATGATGAGCTTCCTTATAATCTTTCATCCGCTTTGTATTCAGCCCTTATTAACGTCCCACTGCTGGGCACGGGCCTTCCTTCAAAACGAGAGGAATCAGACTATAGTCTACCACGCTGGCCAAGTGCGGGTTGGCGGACTTCACATGTCTTTCGAAAACTTGCTAAGTTTTTTCAGACAGGCAAGATTCCTCACGATATTTTCCTTCACCGTAAGACAAGTGGTAATCAAGTTAGAAATGATTCACACATGAAAATATCAGAGGTGCGAGATCCGGGATTTGAATCCGTTTCACTCGGTTTCCCAAGCGAGCGCGTTACCACTGGGCTACCACTGCCTTTCATCCGCTTTAGATAATGAATTTTCAAAAATATATTTTCACTTATGTCATCTAAAAAAACTCATGATAGAAGATATCGTTGCTATGACGCGACTTGAAAAAAGTTTTATAAGGAAAAATATACGAGTATTTCCTTGGAATTCGTTAATCTTTGAATTGAACTTCAGAGATTGAAATATTTTTTTAGGAAACTGAATGACAATAATTAGAATTTGACTGCAAACGTCATTTCGACTCGATGTCTTGGTGATGAACAAGTTAAGATTTAAAGTAAAAAACAAAAAGTATGAAACAAAGTACTTAAGTTCTTGAATGTTAATTGAAAGTTTTACGGTTTTTCCATCTTTGACGGACCGACGTAACATTATATATGTATATTTTAAATAGTTTATGTTAAATATATATATTATTTGGACATTAACACACAGCGCCATCTAGTTCCATGGTAAGCTACGAGGCTTGTGTTATGGATGCTAGATAGTTGCTACATTACACATACATAACTTTAAATAAATATATATTATTAATATAAACACCCATGACTGGAGTACAAACACTCGTGCTCATCACTCAAATGTATGCCCCCAGCGGGACTCGAACCCGCGACCTTTGGTACAGCAAGTAGGATCACTACAAACTGAGCCAAAGGTGTCGTCTAATATAAAGTGACTAAAAAATAGGTTTGCTTTTATTATTCTCAGTCTTAATGTGTTTTATTGTGTAAAACTACATTCTGAGGAGGGACCTATTCGAAGCAAAGCCGGATCGCAAGTGAAATAATATTTATTATTAGTCGCTGCCACAACACCTGCGTTTTTTAGATCAGCTTAACTAATTGAAATTTGATAATAATCATGATGGCTGGAAACTAGTATGAACATGCAGCACAATCCTTGTAACTGAGGGTGGATTGTTTAATCATCAGTACCTTTTTTAATTACAAATATCTATAGATATAATAAAATTCTAACTGAGTCGAATCTGTACATTAAATATTTTTGGAAAATCTTATTGAAATAGTCATTATTATTGATACAGATTTAGGTACCGAATTTATAGTTTTTAGATTTTTTGTCTGTTTGTCTGTCTGTCTGTGACGCATCACGAGAAAACCACTGGACAGATTTTAATGAAATTTAGTATGATGATAGCTGGGTATCTAGCTCAACATATAAGATACTTTTTACTACGGAAAAATATCTCATCTCTGAGCGAGCGGAGCGAGGGTGAGTCGCTAGTTTGATATAAAAATCATTATTTTTCAGTATTTAATTTTTCTGGTTTAAATTTTACACACTATTTTTTTTGTAATATATATTAATATTCCGTACAGTATACATTATGTTATAAAAAATATGTATAAAATACATCCATGAAATAGAATAAAAATATTTTATTAAAGACATATTTCACAATTTCAAAGGAAAATTAAGTTAAGTAAATTTCTAATAGAATGCCAGTATGACAGCCAGAAGAACTTGCTCGGAAATCCTTTAAGGCCGGACATGATGAAAAATCGCGCGAGTGGCCTTACACCAGTAGCGTGGCGGCGCGGCGCGGTGGCGTGATGCTCGCATACCACTTTCTGCTCCACTACCTTTCTTATGCAAGCTATAATCCATACTTGTGTTGCTTTACTTTGCTTAAACTATACTTACGAACGAGCAAGATGGTTTCAAATGCTATATTTTGGTTCATTCGAGTAATGTATATATGCCGTGATAGCAGTATAATGCAGCAAGTAGTTGTGAAGGGAGATGATGTACAATTATATTTAAATTCAAAATATTTTATTCATAATTAAATTGTTACAATTTTTACTGAACTTCTTGAGTCCACCACCTACATATATATATATATATATATATATATATATATATATATATATATATATATATATATATATATATATAATATACCAGTAGCATTGAGAAGAACTGGCGAAAGAAACTCAACCATTTGTTGCAATTTTTAAATCCATATGTTAAACTTAAACATGTTTTTGTTAAACTTAATCTTATTTTTTAATAAACCACCTCCCTTTATCTTCAAAAAAAGTGGTATGGATGATCTATTGGCTTTACATTCATTAATTCATTTAATTCGTAATAACAAAATGGATATAAATATACTCCTTAATCTAATAATAGTTATTGTGTAACAAAACATGGGCAATGGAGTGCTGGGACGCACGCACTAGGATCCTTCCACAGGACCCTCTTATCTAATCTATACTAATATTATAAAGCTGAAGAGTTTGTTTGTTTGTTTGGTTGAACGCGCTAATCTCAGGAACTACTAATCCGATTTGAAAAATTCTTTTTACATTAGATAGTCCGTTAAGTGAGGAAGGCTATATATAGGCTATATATTATGCCGGAAAAATGTACGGTTCCCGTGGGGTAGATTTGTTTTTGTCTAGGGACGAACCGAAGCGAAGCGATGGTGAGTCGCTAGTTTAAGACTAAAGCTTAAGGTGATAAGTAATTAAATAAGTAATGAAAAAAAAATAATAATATAATATTTAGACAATGGTTACATATTAAGTTATACGTTATTTTTATTAGTCAAATATAGTAACTTAAAGTATCAAGTTATTACTTTCAATAAATCAATTCGTATCTTTCTAGTGCAAAAATACTTTTAGCTTTATTTATTTTGTAATTCATTTGTAAAAAATTCCAACTTTTCAGTTTCCATTCTTAAGTCAACTCCATTGAAAAACATAGAAAAAATTAATGATATACAATAGAATCAGGATGACTACACATCAGTAATAAATACGTGTATTTCCATTATTAAAGTCGTTGAGTAAAGCGTTTTATAGAGTAATCAGGCGCATCGTACGTCTAGACGAGTAAAAAATGTCACGGATCCTCTTCATACTACTTACCGTTAGTGACAGCGTCAGCCCGGAGACCGTCCAACATTGTAGGAACCCGATGCAGAAAATATTTTGTGTCAGCCCCGCTTTTGTTTACCTTTGTTATATTTTTAATATAGCTTGTGTAGGAGGACACTAATACAACTTTACGATACTCGTTGCATATATTCATATACTCAGTACTTTTACAATCGTCAGTACGTCTGTCCGTGTGGAAGCTACCACCGGCTCGGAAAGCAGTTCTGCTGAGAAGAGCCGGGAAGAAACTCAACAGTTACTCTTTTAAGAAATAAGTAACATAATTTATATTAATAATTAATAGTATTTCAGACAATCCATGACTCGTCACTACAAGGTGGTACCGATATCTCCGTGTGTGAAGCGCGGGAAAACAAATGAATCTCCGCGTCCTTTTTTTTTTAAATACACTCCTATCGACTAAGGTCACATAACTAAATGCCTTATAAGTTACCTATACATAAATTATTACAAATTATTCAAATATATTATTTTCCATTAAAACGCTCATATATAAAAATGCAACCTTACACTTGTAAGATAAAGCAGCGTAATGCGTGAATTGGCTATAGAAGTATGCTATACTATCATGTTTTCTGTTCGTGTTTTCTGAACACACCAACACGTTGGTGGCGGCGAGTACCTACACGTAGCGTTACTTTTATAAGCTTCAATAAAAAATAAAAAACATACAATATTTATATCTAATAGATAAAAATGTAGTGCAGATATAGTAACTTCTCATTTTCTTCCTCAACTTTCAAGAATTTTTACAGCAAAAAAGTTAATTTAGGAACTGAAGTACCGCGGTAGGAATACTATGCTCAACTGACGCTCTCTCTGCTTCACCTTTGTAGATATAAAGTGAAATTGATTATTTAACTCTGCCATTTTAAAACAATTTAAGTAATTTATTTTATTTAAAATGTCAAATAATTGCGTAAATCTAAGAAAGTATTAATTGAATTTAAATTTAACTTATTCTGAGAAGAATGAAATTTTTATTTAGTATAAAGTTATTATTTAGTATTTACGTAACGAACTATTTTACTTGTTAGCATGCATTGGCTTTATTTCATATCCTTTTAAAAATGTTTTTTTTACTCAATTTTTTTTTTCTGTACAATTTTTTACCCTTATTTTTTAGTCATTTTATTTTCTTTTTATATTAGCAGTGCATTTATGTAATTTATTGGTCAGTGCTATGGACACCTATAAGTGACTACCATACTAGAACTTGTGACTAAGAATGAATTTAAAATGTATTTGTGTGTTACGTTGTTGGTGTTCTTAATAAATTAAAAAAAAAATACTAACAAAATGGTAAGATAATATTTAATAGGGAATGTATCATCATTTACTGGGATCTATTCTCCATAATGAAGGATATTTGTAAAGGAGCATTTACAAAGTTATACAGGAGATGCAAAATTGAGACAACGCTGTAGACGTATTTAAGTATTCTTATTATTTTTGAAACCATATAACTGTAATTCGAAAAGCTGCTGAGAAATGTGAAGGTGATATAGATAAGAAAAAAAAAATAGATATAGAAAAAAAATTCTTTATTAGAATATTTATATCTTAAGTTCGTGGATCTATGTCTAGCATTTTTCCTATTTTGATAGGAAACGTACATTTTTGTGTCTGAAAATTTTGTAATTACACAATTTTGTTCGTCAACTCGTATTTTTTACATTCAAAATGGAAAGATGACTCAGGATATTTAAAATTGGTGATTTATGGAAAAAATAAGAGTTGCAGTGAGAGGCGAAATCCCCAAACATTGTTCTACGAATTTACATGAGACACATGGATGTTATCGCGTTGATTGCATCGTTCAAGCGACCTCTCGTGTGAGGGCAAGTAATGCGTCAACTACGGATTGTGGAATTTTTTTACATAAAAAATGTCTCACATCCCTAACATGGAAATAGTCCCATATTCCATTTATTCTTTGTCATTTTTTTTATATTTTTTCATAGAATCTTATAAATTGCTAAGAAAAAACTAAAAATATGTATAAATGTTATTAGTTTTGTTAAAATTTTTATCGATGGTAGAAAGTGGGCTTGTATGAGGGAGATTATCTTTGAGAAATAATTTCTCATTCGACACGGACTATGAACAATGATTCATGATTCCATTCATATAGTCTGTCAGACCACGCATGTACCATACCGGTGGAAAGTGCATTCCTATAATGAGATAGCACACATAAACTCGATATTATGAATAACTCTTAGAAGGAAATTATACAATATTTTCTTGAGCTGTTTTAATATGATTTTTTTTTCAGGAGAGAAAACTTGTAAAATTTAAATAATAAATAAATTTTTTGTTACGATAAATTGAAAATTATTATTATTACAATTAATCATACGTGGATATGCAAGAATAAAGAAGAAAAGAAGCAAAGTCTTATTATAGTTATGTTGGTTGATGGTTCATCAGATGGTAGGTACTTTAAGTGTCAAGCCAAAATCCAACTGATTTCTCGTTCGCTTGTATACAGTTCTCCTTTCAAAAGTAAGAACTATATTACCAAGGAAAATTTGCTATGAAATTAAGAGTAGTGTTCAAAGATTCTTTAAGGCCAATCACCTCAGCTCAAGGGGTACGTGCCATTGATTTTTATATAATAATATTTATTTAAGAATTCGTCCCTCGGTACATTTTAATTTTTTTGAACGGAACCCTAATTCTTTTACTGAAATAAAAGTAGCTTAAGTTACACATAACATCAACTACCTGCCAGTGAAAGTCCCGTCAAATTCGGTCCAGCCAGACAGAAAAAGAGAAGACAGAAGACAGACAGACAGACAAAATTTTTGAAAATTGTGTTTTTCTTATAAAAATCGTATATAATTCCATATGCATTTAGTACAAAGCTGTTATTTTGACATTACAAACAGACACTTGAATTTTATTTATCTGTATAGATTATAATGCATTAATACAAGAATCGCATACAATGTATACAAACGGGTATAGTAAAATAAAAGCTTGTAATAAAGGATGTTCTACAACGTCATAGTCATAAAAATCGAACAGATGTTGAAAAGTCACTTTCAAGTTTCAATGCAAATGGAATGTAAAATGAAATTTTACAGCGCACTCAGTCGTCGGGGAACCCCGTTCATTAATAATTATCTGCTTATCTCCGAGATTTGAACTCTATTCCTTGTACATAGTGATCAGATAGCAAGTAACGCCGTTATCCAATGGCACTATCTTCGTGCGTCAATTTGCTTAAGTACATTGTAAGTGGAATTACCAGGATTTGTGAAAATATCGAAACTATTTATTTTAAACAGTCACGAAACGTTGAAGTTGTGGCGCAAATATACAGGTACTTTACATAAATAAACTAGATAGGTCCAGCAAATATGCTATTAAAATTGTGAATTTAAATCATATCTTTTCAGCCGTTACAGCGCGGCGTGAGGAAGCAACTAACCTGTACATTGATATAGTGAATGATCACAAGCTCCCACATTTATATTACTAATGGGGTTTTTTATTAAACTTAAATTTAGTGGGTTGTATGTACTTTAACTAGTCTTGCCCTCTAAACTGGAAATTATATCGGTTTAACTTTTCTGATTTTTTTCAGTTTATGAGTGAATTATTGTAGTGATCATACTATAAGTGAGTTATTGTATTGAACATACTAATTATTTAATTTTATTAGGTACAAACGTAATTTTAATAAATTCTTCCTATTATGGGTATTTTTCAATATAGTATTTTTGAGTAGCAACACAAGGTACCTTAACATAATGTGATAGTAATGAATGGGTACACACTATTTTAATATTCGCAGGTGCGAGGACCACCGGCAGTGTTACATATCCAAGAAATGTGTCAATCCTATCCCATGAGTCAATCCGGATCCAGGGTCTCTCATTGCACATTCGCGCAGCGTGTGAGGGTGCGCGCGCGCAGTCCGCCTGAATCATGCACTGTGAGAATTTGTAGCTTATCGGTGAGATGCGGATGCCACAGCGTCGTGGCTAAGGGCTGTTGCAAACTACATAATATATGTATGAATAATTACATAATTAGATGCATAATTTGTCACTAATCACTAAAATTCACTTTGAGGGTTTGTAATGTATTTATGTATTACATAAAAGAATTGTTATTAAAGCACTATGGCTATGTTTTACTACGAGTATATTCTTTTAAAGTTGTGTAACAATTTGTCGCGTAAAGTTTCTTTGGATAGATATTTGAAATTAAGATAGTTTTTTTTTACTTTAGGTCAGCACTAGTACTTTTAAAGTTATCTAACTACAAGTATATATAATACTTCTAAAAAATACTAGTAAAGATATGTTGAGTAGCCTTTGAGATATGAGATATTTTTAGACACTCGTTTTTTTAGTTAAGCGGCCGTAACATAAATTGATTTCTTCTGTTTATAAAATTAATATTTTATTTATTAAAAAAAAAACTAACTATTACTAGAAATTTTCTCTCTTAATAAATTATAACACAGTTATAGGCTGCCTTAACACTCGACGTCACAGTGAACGCGATAGAGCGTGGACTGGACGCGAGGGCGCGGCCAATCTGTGATCCAGAATTTCACAGACGTGAATTTTCTAGCAATGCATCATACTTATGTATGAAGAATTTTATAATGTTACTGTTATTCCGTAAGCTGTACAACTACGATTGCTCACCATCGAGTAGACCGTATGCTTGATCATCTTCATACTTAATATACAAAAGGCAAATGTAGAGTGCGAGTGAGTGAGCTTACAATTTCTTCATGTTATAAATCACATATAGTATTTGACGAGTAACAAGTTTGGTTAGAAATTGTCGTCTCGTGTTCCGGGAGTGGGACGCTAAATAGTAACTCTGAATTCATAGTAATAATATTAATCATTCCCAGTGTAATTGGAACTTATGCAGGAACACTTTTTAGCTTTTTTTAAGAAGAATTTATAAAATAAATATTTAAGTTGCCAGTACTAATAATCGAAATTATAATCAAACTTTGTGAAGGTCCTGATTTAAAACAGAAATCACTTATATACTGAATAAGACTACCACCGGTTTGAAAAGAACTCGCGAAAATTTGAAAGTGTGAAAATTTAAATTAACACAAAAAATACAAAACTATTTTGCAAACATAAACACCTATTTTCACTCGAGCATATGTAAACTTTCTGGCTTGGCACTAAAAACATATTATTATGATATTAATACATTTTGATAGACAAAGAATGTTTTAATAACTTATTAACGTCATCTATGGGGTTCTAGCATAACATAGCCAGGAGCCAATCGTACAATATAAGCCGATATATGTAGTTATATTCAGCCCTTTTAGCGTCCCACTGCTGGGCACGGGCCTCCCTTTAATACGAAGGGGATCAGGCCATAGTCCACCATGTTGGCCAAGCGCGGGTTGACGAACTTGTCTTTCGAAAAGTTGCAAGGTTCTGTCAGACATGCAGGTTCCCTCACTATGTTTTCCTTCACCGTACGACCGACATAGTTACACAGACAGAATATATACACATGGAAATACATACACCTAAATTATTTGAGGGTTATATCCAGGCTAAAATATCTTATATTATCAAATAAAACTTTTTAGCGTAAATTGATAGTGCTATGTCAAAAGCCTTTGCGGAGTACTTTCATGGCTAATTAAAAGTAAATTTAAAGCCAATCAATGAAAATAATCCCCGAGCCATTTTTAGGTAAACAAAAGGAATTTTCCATTTGCTGTATATCAGCAACGTAACAGACCAAAGCAAAGTAAGGTATTTCCCTCCTATTTCACGGTTGAGGCTTCAGGCGCATTGTCTTGATCGCTTCGACCTATTCGATATAATTACTATTTTTTTTCACGGGTAATCCCCTTAATTGTTGAACAGATATGCATAATGTAGGGATGGGGGAAAACCTAAAGAAATTAGTTCTGAAAGATTTGTGTTTGGAAAATTTCTTATTGTTACTTTTTAGATAGAACAGTTGGACACGTCTATTTGTACCATTTGTATTTGTGTTATGCTATCCATTTTCTTAACTTCTAAGTTCTGACTAAAGGTTTTCTTTACTAATATAATAAGAGTAAGCTTTCTTTTCCATATATAGATACTTCTTCCTAGCGATTTTTTATCTCAGTAGTAACAAGTACTTTCCGGGTAATAATAATATCATATACAACTATTCCAAAATTGCTGAAATGCATGCAATAGTGATTGATCTCACCGCAAGGTAAGGTATGGTATTTCCTTGAGGCGACGGGGCGGGGAGAGGGGTGCGGTGCGCTCACTGGCATGCCAGCTCGCCATAAACTGATACCTAACCATTTCGCTGAACTATGAATCACATGCATCTACTAAATGCAGGCTTTTACCGATACTAGGATACCGATGCCGGCAGGTATTAATTATACAACGTATGTTATCTATATTCGAAATTACCTAACCCAACAAATGTAGTCCTGTTCCGATCAAAATTTATGATCTTTGAGGTTAGAAAAAAAAACCACTTTTAGTTTCTCCCGAGTTCACCAATTTTGCTGTGCTAACTTTGCCATTTTTTTTTCATAAATACCTTATACGGACTTTTGAAAAAAGTTTCCCTTTGACCAAGTCGTTCCCGAGTTATTTTTATTATGCAGAATAAACTGGTGTATCTCTCTTTTTTATTTCTTTACATTAGTTTTCAAAAGATAATATGTGATTTCATGACACGCACCGTACCCACTAAATTGTAAGTAAACCTCAGTATATGCTCATAATTGTACATACATCACCACTTCACCAATAGGATGAAATTAATAGTTTTCTCAATTTAAATGTGGATTTTTTTTTAAATATAAAATTGGCAGCGAAAACTCTATTTTGATTTAGAAATCGATTGTAGTTATCTACTATGAACATTATTTTAAAAGGTTTTGTCGCATAAGAAATAGAATGTATGTAAAACAGGGTTTCGCAACCTTTCTCCTGTTGAGCCTCCCCCCTTTTACTTTTTTTATTATAATAAAACACATTATTTTAACGATTTTTTTTATTTAAATTTTAAGTTATAAAAAATAAACCCGAAATAGACCTGTTTGAAAAGTTGTTTTTATCGAAAACACTTAGGATCGTCAATAACTGCTAAATGAAATGAAATAAAATAAACTTTATTTAATTAGACTTATTACAAGTGCTTTTTAATCGTCAATTTAATGTAAGCATCATTGTAGTCAGTCCGTGAGGAAGCTACCACCGGCTCGGAAAGCAGTTCTCCTAAGAAGAGCCGGCGAGAAACTCAACAGCTGCTCTTTTAAATATTGAAGTTACATTTATTTTATTAACAGAACATAAAAGAAAATTGGAGGAGAAAAAGCAAGTAAATCAGTGGCTTATCAATTTTCTATCTGTATTGTTTACACAAGAATTACTCACAAACCGCGGTACATTTTTGAAAATTAAATTCCTGTCAAATAAAAGATACAACTTAAGTTTCACGCTTTGTATGTTTCTATATACTGCAGATGTCAATTTTATATGTACATATATATATATATATATATATATATATATATATATATATATATATATATATATATATAGCGTATATATATATAGCGTAAAGTGTAATTTTTGGTCTAACCTTGCGATCTGTGTAATGATTTTTTATTTGTATAAAATCTTTAGAAAATGCTTTTTGACAGTAACGCTATTTAACCATTTTTAATATATTTTCTTTACGCGACGTTTAGTCCGTAGTTTATGAATGAAACCGCTGCAAATAATAAATTTTAATTTGTAATATGTGGTAGAAGTACTCGTGACCGCGTGACCGGTGTAGACCGCACAAATATAGGTTTACTCATGAATCATTCTAATTACCTACATAATTATCTACGCAATACACACTATTATCTATCGCCCGATTCCGCTCGCCGTCGCTATGGGAAATAGCTTGTGTTCGTGCAACCTAACTCGGGTCGAGATATCCAGGGAATATTTTGTTTTATGGCTGATCCACACTATAGTGCTGATCACAGGACGTTTTCGATTCGATTTCGGTCTGGTAAATTTTTTTATACAAGAAACGTTGCTGGAGTGTTATTCGACTGGAACGTAACTCTTACTGATAGTGTGAATGCACTCATTGTTTCTTGTATAACAATACTTTACCAGACCGATATCGGACCGAGAGCAAATCGTGATCGGCACTATAGTGTGGATCGGTCCTTAATCAGTTATTCTTCCTACCTCAACATCTCTCCAAGAAACCTTTGTGTTTCTTGGTCGGTTCAGACGAACAGTTTTTAAACGATTCTTTGCTATGGTGTCGTGCAAATTACCACAATATGAGCTCAATAAATGGTATCTTTAATAAAATATTATTTTAAAAACACTGACAGATTTTAAATATAAGTATAGGTGTTTTTGTGGTTTTGCATATGTACATATATTACTTACTAGCAACTCACCCGCGCTTCGCTTCGGGTTCGTCCCAAAACAAAATCAAATCTATCCCATGGGAACCGTACATTTTTCCGGGATGATATATGCCCTATAGCCTTCTTCAGTTAACGGGCTATCTAAAGCAAAAAGAATTTTTCAAATCGGATTAGTAGTTCCTGAGATTAGCGCGCTCAATCAAACAAACAAAAAAAACAAACAAACAAACAAACTCTTCAGCTTTATAATAGTAATATAATAGTAATACTTGCATAATTTGTAAAATGTTTTTGGATGACGTCTTGCAAGTAGCATTATTCATTTGTTTACATGTTTACTACTTATGACAATAACACTTCTGCTATGACAAATCTTTTGAACACAAGTGAAAACTTTATGTATTGAGAGACCGTTCTTTCCAAATTTTATATCGTACAAAAATTGATGTTACTGAAACGCCAAAAAGCAGTTTATTTGATTATACTCAAGTATCTTGTACTATTTTCTTAACTTTCACAAAATAACAAAATTAATTAAAAAAAAGAAAAAAATGGCACCAAAGTAAAGGTACTTTGGTATAATATTGTAAGGACAATATAAGTTAACTTTAATTTTAAACATTTTTATAATTTCAATTTTTATAATTGAATATGGAATGTTATTTATTTAGTTTTAGCTGTTGTTATTTTAATTATTACATTTTTTTAGTAAATTTTATTAATTAGTAATCTATACTTAGTGTTGCCATTGTTATATTTATAAACGTAAAGAAAAATAAAATATTAATTATTCAAGCCACATTAAATTAAAATTAATTAAGAATATTCTTTAATTTATTTTGCTATTATTTAAAAAAACCAAAAACCTCAGTCTCTCCCGTGACCATGATTGCTGTAAAGCAATCGAAACGTCGGGAACCAAAAATCAAAATAAATCCGCGAAAAAATCTGAAAAGATAGTTCTATTTAAAATGTCAAATATTTGCGTAAATCTTGATAAAAGTACAAAAGATAAGATTCTTTATTATAAGTACATACATATAAATTGACATGAACTTTGGTAGGTACATGGTGGTTAGGACTTGGGCCACCGTTTATTAAACAAAATAGATAATTTAAATTGTAGAAATATTGACCCTTCAATATTTTTATTTAAAAATAATATAACTGTATTATTTTTTATCATGAACGTAATAATTTTTTAATTAATATTTATTTTGCAAGATTTGCCTATCATTGCCATAAATTTCCTAAAAAATATTTTAAACATTTTTTAATCTACATAGTAAGTACAGTGCTATCATATTACTGAGTGATGCATGACTGTAGTCATAGGAACGAGGCGTAGGAGTTACATATTTCGCGAACTATTCAAGCCCACAATAGGTGGTTGAGATCCGTATAATATTATAGTATCGTCATAATTTCTATTTAAAGGTACCTACTGACCTGTAATATGATAGATTTCATATTGTGCTATTAGTGGGACGCCCTCGTAACAATGGATCTAGATCACGTTAAGATCTTACGCACATAAACATATGATGTCACTGGAAATAGTGCATTCTAGTGCTATTATATCCCTGAATACGTATTGATGTATTCAGGGACATGATAGAACAATGTTAATGTATTGTATGCATTTTCAACAATAGGTATGTTAGGAATTCTAATTTAATCTAAGATTACTATCTATTCTATCTATTTAGCCCTTTTTAACGCCTCACTATTGGGTACGGTCCTCCCTTTAATACGAGTGTGATCAGCCCATAGTCCACCACGCTGGCCAAGTGAGGGTTGGCGGACTTCACATGTCTTTCGAAAACTTGTTAGGTTCTTATATATAATATTCTTTATTGCACTAAACAAGTAATAAAAAAAACAATACATAGAAAAAAACGTGGACAAAGGTGGACTTATCTCTATAAGAGATCTCTTCCAGCCAACCCATGTATGTGGGAAATAGTGTTAAGTAGCGGGACAGAAAGAGAAAGTGCAAAAAATGATAAGGATATATAAAAATAAGCAAAATATGTAAAACAAAATAAATACAATATATAAATACATATACACACAATATATTTCATATATAAAATATAAACATAAATACATAAATACAAATATGTATTATAAACATTACATAAACATTAGGAATAATAAATAAATACCAGAACTATATACATAGGTAAATATAAATACATACAATATACATACTTATATTATTACAAGACAGAAAGATATATATTTTTCAACTTTGAGCTAGAAAATGCTTTTTTATATTGATTTTAAATGCATCATTAGAAGGGCTCTCCTGTAGGACTTTGGGAAGTCTGTTCCATAGCACTGCAGCGTGTACCGAGAATGAGTTTTGGAAAAACTTTGTGTTGCTTCTCGGAATGTCAAGCATCGATGTGATGCAGGGCCGCCTGGAACGCGTTGGAGTGGGAAGAAAGTTAAACCGGGAACGAAGGTAAGAGGGAGAATTAAGGTTATGAAGGATATTGTACAGAAATGAAAGGATGTGCATATCACGGCGAAAGCGGATAGGGAGCCATTTAAGACGAGCTCGAAAGTCGGAAACATGATCATACTTGCGCAGACCATAGATAAAGCGTATGGCGAGATTTTGAAGACGCTCTAGTTTATTCAGTAGCTCCTCCGTCACATCTAAATAGCATAATCGGCGTAATCAAGTATGGGTAATAGAAGAGATTGCGCAAGCATAAGTTTGGTTTTGAAGGGGAGAAAGTATTGGAGACGCTTTAGAGAATGGAAAGTGAAGTACATACGCCTACTGACCTCATTGATATGAGGTGTCCAAGTCATGTGGCAATCTAAGATAAGACCCAAGTTCCTTACTTTATCGCAGTAAGGTATTTGAACCCCAGAGTAAATGATCCCAGGGACTGACTGCCAATCTATTTTACATCTAAGCCTGCTACTGCCAATAATTATGGCTTGAGACTTTTTAGGGTTAACTAAAAGTCCGTAAGATTCGGCCCAAGTTTGTATAGCGACTAGATCATTATTTAACGCTTCGACAGCATCGGGTAGCTCATTTAACTCAAAATGGCGATACAGTTGTAAGTCATCTGCATACAGATGGTAGGGAGAAGAAATGACGCGAGATATGTTGTTAATAAAAATAGAAAAGAGTAAGAGTGAAAGAACGCCGCCTTGGGGGACCCCAGCCGTGAGATCCAACCACACTGACGAAGTGTCATTAGCTCTCACACACTGGCGGCGCCCGAAGAGATATGAGCGAAACCAGTCAATAGCCGCAGGAGAAATGTTTACTGCGCGAAGAGTGCCAAGAAGAATGTCGAAGTCAACAGAGTTTAATACACTACTGAAATCAAGGAGTACCATTGCAGTGAGCTTGGTGTTATCCATAGCAAACCGAATGTCCTCCGTGATGTTCAGCAACGCACCAATAGTGCTGTGGAAGGGACGGAAACCGGACTGGTAGGGACACAGTAGGTTATACGAGGCAAGGTAAAGTTGATTGTGTACAATAGATTCTAGGACTTATATATAATAATCTAAGATTTATAAGAAATAAATTAAGTTATCATCGTCTTTAGGTCTTCCACAAGAGAGAGAGAGAGAGCTCTAGGCTTTCCTCATTAACAGATGCTGCGCCGCCCACATCTAACAGAAGCATGCTACTTTCACCACATCATTGGGCACCATTTGAAGTTCTACGAGTTTCAGGCCCTGAACACTGCCACCTTAGCTAGGGATGAGGTGAGATGTCGGTAACTTTGGTCTTTCAACGTATCTTATGCGAGATCGTCAACAGACTGATTTTTAATTGTTATTAAGTAAAATTTCTTTTATAGTTTTCTAATCAAAATATACAAAAATAAATCTTTAAACACTCATATAGGAAATAACATACCTACATAGTTTTTATCGATTTTTCTTTTAGTAATATTTTATCGATTTTTCTGAGCCGTCTGCATTAGGTACGAGGCGGCGGTGGCTTCCTGACTGATAATAATTATCAGTCATGTTATTTAATTGAAGTATTTTGATATTTTTGTTTGAAAATATGTATGCATATTTTTTTAACACCGACAGTAAAGATGAAACTTAGATGCTTCTACATATATGATGTTGGTGCATAACCATGAAATCTATATGATGTAATTAGGTAAAATTAAAGATTTAAATTAGAGATAGCGCTGTGGCACGTGTGCCAGAGGTTTCGGGTTACATTTTTATATTGGGAATATATGTATGTATATTTGTACTAATCCTGTAAATTCCTGTCTGTTTGAAATATTCGATCTTAGATTACCTCTTATTGTTAGTTTTTATTTATTTTTAACGACGAGCGACAAGCTATCTTTCTGGATGGAGGAGCGACATGTTTGTGATGATTTGTAGTTCTCTCATGACGTAACGGAATAATATGGCAACGGCTAAGAGAAACTTTAATATCTCAGTACGGAATATTAGCCTATTTCATAAACATATCCAGATGCAAAAACTACTTCAGCGAGACATGAAATGATATATAGAATATTCTTTTTTTCATATATTTCGATGTTTAAATATTCAAGGGCAGACTACATCCTAGTAATGATATTAAATCATTCGTTGAGTCAATCGTGCTCTACCGTAAATTGCTACCTACGTCAAGTTCCGCCGTACTTCATGAATCACTATCAACAGTAACGGTACTTGATAAAAACCCTCTCCCGAGTCCCGCCGGCTCCCGTGACTCATTTGAAATCCCGGAACGCGTAGACTGGAGCAGTGACGCCATGCGACGATTAATTAATGTCTGCAGCTTGTGATTAGGATGCCTCGTATCTGCAAATCATAGTGTTTCCGTCGCATCTCAATGGAGACGTTGGTTTTTACAAGTGTTTTATATTTTTGTATAGCTACATAAGCCTTCTTGAGTTCGTCATTGATACAAAGTATACATATTTTTTCCTATTGTTGCGTACAACTTTGCGTATTTATATTAAGTAGTGGTCGCCGCGTGGTTGAAAATCAACCATAATTCATTAAGTTTGATCGATATTGAGGTTCTTTTTATATAGATAACCTATAAAATCCAAAAGAATTTACAAACGGGCCCATAGATTCAGAGATTTGCACGTATAGACAAATAAACTTTTCATCTATTATTATTATATATTAATTTTATGTAAATACTCGTATAATATTGATGAAGATTATCAAACATCATATTATATCTTTTAGCTGTGAAGTAACTCAATAAATTTTGGCTTTCTGCAGTCCTTCTCTATATAAACTTTAACTATGCCAAAGCTCATACTTGTCCGTACATTCAATATGCTTAAAAAGGGATTCAAAGTTTTCTCTTCACGTATTAATATATAGATATGTCCGTGGACCGTGCTTTAATATGTTATAGAGGCTAAAAACTGACACGTCTAACCGAAGAATATTTATATTTTCTATTGCAATTGCATCATAATAACTATTTTTTTGCTTAATACCATTGTTTAAATATATGTATATCTACATTACGCAAATGTGCACGTTGGCTCAATTTCTAGTGATCCTATTTATACATATTATAAATATAAATATTCATGACTGGAGTACAAACATTCGTGCTCATCACACAAATGAATGTCTCCAGCGGGACTCGAACCCGCGATCGCTGGCACAGCAAGTAGGGCCACTATAAACTGAGCCAAGCGTGTCGTCAAAATTCTCACTGTGTACTGTCTGCCGCCAACACCTACTTTTTTCTTCCACTAAATGGGCACATCAATCGTAGCGCTCTAAATTAGTATGGCGTGCGCGCGGAATATTTGCAAAGGAATGTTATTTGTAAGTGGATTTTAACTTGCATCATGTCGTGTAGTAAAAGTAATGTCTGTACAAACTAAGTGTGTAACTAAGTTCAAATAATTTGAAAAACTTAGTCGTTTTCACCCTGATCAATAAATAGAAATACCTATTACCTACTTATATAAAACAAAAGTAGATATTAGGTACATAATCGTGAATGAATCTACCGTGCTAACAGCTGCTGGTATGACGTACAACGTTATCAGGCATAGATTACGTCCACACATACTACCTAATGATATACGTCGTAAACGCTGAATCATATAACGTGACTTTACAAGTTTGTCTCACCGGGAATTGAACTTGCTACCTCTAGTAATAAATTAGAAGCAATAACGAAAAAGGCGTATTATACAATATTTTATCAATCTTACAAATGAAGATGTATTATTATTTAATAGGCGATTAAATAACAGACGTACGTCGCGGTCGCCGCAGACTGAATCAATTAGTTCGCATCTCTTATGTGTCATACGATGTGTTCTGCGTACTGATTGAATGCGAAGTGTGAATCTTGTTATAGCGCATGCGCTGTCGCATTGTCGTTAGAGATCATTATAAATGATCAATTTACAGCCAAATTTTTTTTTTAATTATTGTGTTATATTAATTTTATTACAAGATATTTTATCTTCACCTATAGCTTTAAAATTGTCGACACGCTTGGCTCAGTCTGTAGTGACCCTACTTGCTGTGCCAGCGGTCGCGGGTTCGAGTCCCGCTAGGGGCATTCATTTGTGTGATGAGCACGAATGTTTGTACTCCAGTCATGGGTGTTTATATTTATAATATGTATGTATTTAAAGTTATATATGTGTAGTGTATCAACTATATGGTATCCATAACACAAGCCTCGTA
Source organism: Fabriciana adippe (assembly GCA_905404265.1). Classification (NCBI taxonomy): domain Eukaryota; kingdom Metazoa; phylum Arthropoda; class Insecta; order Lepidoptera; family Nymphalidae; genus Fabriciana; species Fabriciana adippe. Next base: position 15,713,392 of record FR989997.1, on the reverse strand, counting down.
TGTTACCATGGAACTAGATGGTGCTGTGTGTTAATGTCCCAACATATTTATTTACTATTTATTTATTGTAAAATTATGTTAAATGTAAATAATATTATTTTTACTTCTACTATACTTTAAAGATATAGTGTATATATTATGTATATATTATGTATATATGTATATATGTAGTACATATGTATGCTAATAACCAGTAAAATTGTAACCGCCAAAAACCGCATATAAATATTTAAGCGATGCAGGAATCTGTCTCACGCCTGCCTTCCTACCACGTATAGCTAAGTACATAATTTAATTGGTAAAATATAAAAAAATGCGACTTTACAACTCATTCATTCTTTAGAATGAATGTGCAGCGAACATTATAAATGGATCATTACTTAATATCCATTAAACATTAAGTGGCGAGTGATGTTAACGGTTATCAGAGCTTAATTCCAACTTAGAGTAGGGAGCTTATAAAGCTCATATAGAGAAAAGGTATCGATGTCACGTGCGCCCCGTCACGTAGGGCTCTACACGACGGCCAGCACGTAGCGCTGCACTGTGGCCGATCCATTGTCACGCTGATGTCACGCCGGATAACTGACATGCTTTACACAGTGTGTGGAAATTAATAGTTAAGCATGTCGGACCTCGGTATAGTTATCTATCTATATATTGCTGGCGTCTTAATGCGATGTACAGATTTAGATAGCGTTGGTTTTATATCTATAGTGTAGGAGGTTACTAATAAAACTTCAAGATATTCCTTGCATATATTCAGTACTTTTATAATCGTCAGTACATTTGACCGTGTAGAAGCTACCACCGGCTCGGAAAGCAGTTCTGCTGAGAAGAGCCGGCAAGAAACTCAACAGTTGCTCTTTTAAATAATGAGTTACATAATTTATAACAATAATTTTCAGTATTACAAACAATCCATGACTAGTCGCTGGGATGGTGCCGAGATCTCCCCCTTCCTTTTCTTTTTTTTTTTAAATACATTCCTATCGGCTAAGGTCACATAACTAAATGCCTTATACATAAATCATTACAAATTAATCAAATATATTATTTTCCATTAAAACGCTCAATTATGGAAATGCAATCTTAAAATAGCATTTGAAAATGATAGAAATAAAAATCGGTCAAGTGTGAGTTGAATTCGTACACGAAGGGTTCCGTACCATCGTACATGTACGTTTTATTATTATGACTTTTACTTATGTATGTAGTACGAGTACATTAATTTCCATGATCGATTACGAACGTTAAAAGAATATTTCTTGTATTTTTATTTTTTTATTTACTTTTATTATTTGTTGTTATATTGGCAATAGAAATACATACTCTGTGAAAATTTCAACACTCTACCTATTACGGTTCATGAGATACAGCCCTCTGACAGACGGACGGACGGATAGCGGAGGCTTAGCAATAGGGTTCTAGTGGCATCTTCGGGTACGGAACAATAAAAAGAATATTTGAAATATTGACTATATTATCGTGTAAATGGATTTTTATTGTTATTTTAGTAATATTTTTATATGAGTATCTAATACGAGTGTTCGACCAAAATTTAATAAACAGACCGCAAAAGAGATAAGAGCTCCTTCGTAACCATTGCAAGCATTTTGTGAAAATATAACTTACGTGCCTCACCACTAGCAGGCGATATGATTTTTTACATTAATATATTGCAAAAAAATACTAAAAACACAATACACAGGATATAGTATGCTTAAATAAAGTGAGAGCAGGTCACATAATATTTTCTTAGATTAACGGGAATATTTGATATTTTAAATATCTTTTCGGATTTTTTCGTGAATTTTTATCACTTTTAGTCCCCTACGTTTTGAATGTTTAAAATCAAAATTAGCAAATATTCTAAGGTACTTTGGTGCAATTGTTATATTTTTTGAAATCATTTTATAATTTTATGAGTAGGCTAGCGACTCACCCTCGCTCCGCTTGAGTTCGTCCCTAGGTTGATTTCCCATACAAACTTTCATCCCCATTGTCACCCCCTTAAGGGACGATTTCCGGAATAAAAAGTATCCTATGTCCTTTCCAGGGTCTCAAAATATCTTGTTACCAAATTTCATGTAAATCGGTTCAGTAGATCCAAAGATTACCCGCTACAACCTCACAAGCTCACAAACTTTACCTCTTCATAATAATTTATATTCAAATTCAAAATATAGATACTGTCTGTGACAACCTTAGAGTGGTCTAAACCTTAGTCTCTCCTGTGACCATATTTGGTGCAAAGAATTTAAAACGTGGGGAACAAAAAATCAAAATAAATCCGTGAAAAAATCTTAAACTATCTTTTGAGATTTTTTATTTAAAATGAGGGCGGGTCACTGTGCGTAAGCTTAGCTAAAATATAAGCCATATGATATAAAATTATAACTTGAAGTACAGTAATTGTTTACAAATAGACTAGGTTAAGAACCTAACGCCATGTATAGGCTTGGATCATTCGCAAAGTATTCTGAGCTTTTATAAGGGCAGGCATGCGGCGGACTTCCGGTGCGTCATCGACGAAACTCTATATAGTTCATTGCGGCTTGAAATCAGGTAACATACGCGTATCATATGAAGAAATTCTTCGATGGATGCCTTGGAACCTATGCGTGGTATGTCCGGATGCCAATAACCTGTACATTTGGGAACGGCTTAGCTTTACGAGGTCGTTTTATGCAAGTGCATTTTGGTTAACGAAATATATTGTGGAAAAGTACTGAATTAATTGTGAATGTTTAGATTTATCTCGCGACTGGATGGATGTTATATAAAGTAAAATTTTATGATGTAAATTATTTTCAATATAAAATATACTGTTCTTTTAGGTAATCTCTAAAGACGTTAAGCTTATATTGAATGGATGAAGACTCGGTAGAGATATGTTAAGGCTTTTTGCGAAGGAAATAAGTTCTCGTGTGAATATTTGGGTGTGGTTAGATTTCTTGTTAATATGACTACCTTGAGTTGTTTCTTGGGAGCAATGAAAAAAAAGTACACGTCAATTATTATCAAGTTGTTTAACAGAAATTTTTAATTTATCAATACACCTGGCTTTATAGGTGTTTTTATTTTTCTCCACAGACTAATGTGTCCGTACTGATTTTTTTTTTAATGGGACATTAACACACAGTACCATCTAGTACCATGGTAAGCTACGAGGCTTGTGTTATGGATACCAAATAGTTGATACACTACACATATATAATTTAAATACATACATATTATAAATATAAACACCCATGACTGGAGTACAAACATTAGTGCTCATCACATAAATGAATGCCCCCAGCGGGACTCGAACCCGCGACCGCTGGCACAGCAAGTAGGGTCACTACACACTGAGCCAAACGTGTCGTCACAATAATACACACGTAGAATTAATTATTAGAGTTAATCTTACTAATAGGTTTAGTGAAGAAGTTAAAATCTATATCAGTCCGCAGTCCGCAGTCTCTATTGCAGTCCGCTACTGAACTATGGCCTCCAGTCCGCATCCATCTATTATGAAAGTCTTACTTTAACATAATTGTTTCACTGTACTTTTAGGCTTACAATTATAATTTATTTAAATACATTTAAAATGTATATTGCCTTTGATTAGAATCGGTTACTATTAGTTTGGTTGAAGTAGTCGAGGTCGTAAGTTCAGGTCCAGATGAGGCAAATAATACCTATAAATATTAATGTAAGCTGCAATTTTTATACAATGGAAAAGTATAGATGAATCACTTTATGTCGTTCTCGACTTGCTCAGTACAGTGTTCTCTCAATATAGTTGCTTAGCCAGGCTCATTGTGCATGAGAAATAAAACAAGATATCATGAATGTTAGGATCGAATTAAGTGGAGTTTAAAATACTTTGAATGGTTATTCTTATATGTAATAAAGTGTAGAGTCGTTGAACTCTTTTACTGCAAATTCTTAGAGGAAAGTTTTTGTTAATATTATTTTATGTATTTAGCATAAACATGTAATACGTATGATATAATTTGGAAAAAACATGTTATTTATATTTTATCTACTTAACTGTATTCACATAATATAATTATAGTTTCACTCAAATCGAATCAATTATGTAATACTAGCGACTCACCCTCGCTTCGCTTCGAGTTCGTCCATAGACAAAAACAAATCTTTCCCACAGGAACTGTACATTTTTCCGGGATCATTTATAGCCTATAGCCTTCCTCAGTTAACGGGCTATCTAATGCAAAAAGAATTTTTAAAATCGGATTAGTAGTTCCTGAGATTAGCGCGTTCAACCAAACAAACAAACTACAAACTCTTCAGCTTTATAATATTATTAGTATTTGCATAGATTTTGTGAATTCTATCGAAAACGTACAAACATAATTTGTATAACCATACTCACTTATGATTAAAGCTCTAAACCGAATAGTTGATTCTTATTTTCCATCCCCACATGATCATATGGGATTACCAAATTTAATTCTGAGACCTGTAGTCCTCTTCATCAATTTTGGCTTGATTTTTATATAATTTAACATTATTTTATTTTCTATTTTATTATACTGTATGTAGTATGCGGGGTATTTTTTTAATGATCAACATGTAATATTTTACCCGCGGCACTTTAGCTACTCTTTTCAGGTAACCATATGAGCATGTGACATCCCCCTCCTATTGAAGGGAGGCATGTGCTCACTGCCCAGCAGTGGGACGTTAAAAACAGCTGAATACATAAGAGTCAAGCGCGGATCCAGGGGGGGGGGGGGTCATGGGGGTCATGACCCCCCCCAAAGCCAAAAATACGTCTTTAAGAAGTTTGAAGTTTAAGAAAAGAAGGAATAATACAAAATTATTTTTTTAAGTACCTAATTCGAAACAAATTAAGTTTTTATTCGTCACTACTTCGCGGCTCACCCTTGTTTCGCTCGGGTTCGCCTCTAGGAAACCAAAAACAAACCTATCCCACGGGAACCGTAGATTTTTCCGGGATAAAAGTAACCTATATGTTATTTCAGACTATAATCTATCTCTGTGCCAAATTTCATCCAGATCCGTTCAGCCGTTCTGGTGTGAAAGAGTAACAAAGATCCATACATACTCACAAACTTTCATATTTATAATATTAATTAATACGGATTATACAGATTTAGTCCAATCGAAATGCGGTTTAGGGACAAAATATTAAAAACTTGAAGTTTTATGATTTTAAAATGTTAGCAGGTATATAAGGAATAGAAATCCGTAAAATGCCCCCGATGCCCAGCCACCCCCGAGAAATGGGGGGACGCAATGCGTTGAAAAATAGTTTTTTTTTTAAATTTCCGGCTTACTGTGACGTTTTATCGAAAAATGTTTTCAACAAAAGTTGTAGATTTAGTAAAAATTTAGTAAAAATCTACAACTTTTATAAATAACACTTTTTACAATAACCTCAAAGGTTTTTTATTTTTAATTTCTAGAATAATCTTTTGATTTTCATGAAACTAAGGGAATGTAATTTTCGAAATATTTTTAATAAACAAAAAAAAATTTGAAATTGAAATGTTTAGCCATTTCCGAGAAAAGTATGTTTTATGGTCTCGAGAGACTGAAAATACACCCCAACTTCAAGTGGACGTTTACATTTAAAAATTTTGTTTTGTACAATTTTCAGATAGGGTTCATTCTACTTTCTTAGATTTACGCGAATGTTTGACATTTAAATAAAACTATCTTTTCGGATTTTTTCGCGGATTTATTTTGATTTTTGGTTCCCGACGTTTCGATTGCTTTACAGCAATCATGGTCACGGGAGAGACTGAGGTGTTAGATGTCTCAAAGGTATTATATAGTTGTTACAGACAGCCTACCCACAAATAACAAAATGAATTCAAAAAACTTGAAAATTGGCACCAAAGTACCTTACAATATTTGTTAATTTTAATTTTAAAACATTTTTAAAACATTTTTATAATTTTAATTACTTTTATATTATATAATTTTATATAATTTATTTAATTTTAGCTTTATTATTATAATTATTACAATTTTTTTAGAAAATTTATTGATTAATAATCTATATTTAGTGTTGCCATTATTATATTTATAACTATAAAGAAAAAATAAATTATTAATTATTTAAGCCACATTATTATTCTATGTGTAATTTAAAAAAATTAAAATTAATTAAGAATTACTATTTGCAAATGAAAATATTAATTTGAATACTAATTTAAATTACTGTTATTTTGATCCGCACAGTAAGAACTTACTACATCTAACTGTCTGTTTTGTTTAGATATATTATTTGATTTTATTATATTAATGACAGGATCCCATGACGATGGTAGTTCCCAGCCATCTTCCCTATTGAAATTTGGATGTTTTTTAATTTCTATGGCTTCCCGAATCATTCTAGGGCGATATCTGTTTTCTTTCGCGAGGATTTGGGGTCTATCGAAGCGAATATAATGGCTTGGGCGGTCCTGACTATGTTTGCAGACAGCAGATGTTGTATTACGACGGTGTTTCACATCAGCTATGTGTTCCTTGACCCGAGTTCTAATGGATCGCTTTGTTTGTCCGATGTAAGAGAGTCCACAATCACAATCAAGCTTGTAAACTCCTGCATCTTGTAGAGGGATGTGGCACTTGACAGGTGGTAAGAATTGACTTATTTTCTTTGGCGGCTTGAAGTAAGTTTTAATTGAAGCTCGCTTTAGGATGTAGCCAATCTTGTCAGTGACTCCTCTCATGTAAGGTAGGACTGCAGGGACGCGCTCGACTGTGGCTGGTTTCACTCGGTCCCTGTGACGTAGGCGCGGCACTTGCAGCTTGTTGTCTCGCAGAACTTGCTTGACATGTTGCAGCTCTCCGGCCAGGTGTTGCTCGTCACAGATCCCTTGTGCTCTCTGAAACAAAGATTTTCCCACGGTAGCTAACTGTGAAGGGTGGTGGTGAGATTCACCATTCGTCACACACGTCACAGGGACCGAGTGAAACCAGCCACAGTCGAGCGCGTCCCTGCAGTCCTACCTTACATGAGAGGAGTCACTGACAAGATTGGCTACATCCTAAAGCGAGCTTCAATTAAAACTTACTTCAAGCCGCCAAAGAAAATAAGTCAATTCTTACCACCTGTCAAGTGCCACATCCCTCTACAAGATGCAGGAGTTTACAAGCTTGATTGTGATTGTGGACTCTCTTACATCGGACAAACAAAGCGATCCATTAGAACTCGGGTCAAGGAACACATAGCTGATGTGAAACACCGTCGTAATACAACATCTGCTGTCTGCAAACATAGTCAGGACCGCCCAAGCCATTATATTCGCTTCGATAGACCCCAAATCCTCGCGAAAGAAAACAGATATCGCCCTAGAATGATTCGGGAAGCCATAGAAATTAAAAAACATCCAAATTTCAATAGGGAAGATGGCTGGGAACTACCATCGTCATGGGATCCTGTCATTAATATAATAAAATCAAATAATATATCTAAACAAAACAGACAGTTAGATGTAGTAAGTTCTTACTGTGCGGATCAAAATAACAGTAATTTAAATTAGTATTCAAATTAATATTTTCATTTGCAAATAGTAATTCTTAATTAATTTTAATTTTTTTTAAATTACACATAGAATAATAATGTGGCTTAAATAATTAATAATTTATTTTTTCTTTATAGTTATAAATATAATAATGGCAACACTAAATATAGATTATTAATCAATAAATTTTCTAAAAAAATTGTAATAATTATAATAATAAAGCTAAAATTAAATAAATTATATAAAATTATATAATATAAAAGTAATTAAAATTATAAAAATGTTTTAAAAATGTTTTAAAATTAAAATTAACAAATATTGTAAGGTACTTTGGTGCCAATTTTCAAGTTTTTTGAATTCATTTTGTTATTTGTGGGTAGGCTGTATGTAACAACTATATAATACCTTTGAGACATCTAACACCTCAGTCTCTCCCGTGACCATGATTGCTGTAAAGCAATCGAAACGTCGGGAACCAAAAATCAAAATAAATCCGCGAAAAAATCCGAAAAGATAGTTTTATTTAAATGTCAAACATTCGCGTAAATCTAAGAAAGTATTATGTAAACCAGTACGGACTGGAAATTGCAAATCAAATACGCCGGTTAGAAGATCTGAAGACAAAGCGCGCAAGATTATTAACATCTTTAACATTCTTGAAGAGATGTCGGGATCATCATCTCATTCCTACGTGTGTGAAATTATCTTCCAAAAAGAACATACGGGGAAGCGCCAAGATCGTTAACCAGGCAAGTTTTAAGTTGTTACGGACGGTAATTCGTCAAACCCGCCGTGATCTACGCAGTAACAACCGGTATGTAGAACAAACGTCCCTTAATATAAAGACAGTATTGACACCAAGTGATTACAATGATTGCATTGATACTTTAAATAAGCGCGAAACATCTAAATTTAACCAATGCAAAAACAAACATATATTAAAATACCAAAAACTAGTTGAGAAATATAACATCAAAAAGAAAGTCATAAACAATAACGGAACGCGCCCGTCTACCACAATTTCAAATTCGTGCGTACGTCAAGCAGTTGTCAATCTGTCAAAACAAACATTGGACGAACCTACTATTCAAGTACTAAGTAAAGGCTTAAATTTTGCTGTAGCACCGGCCCGCATCCCTTATGAGAACATTATTTGTGCGGTTGAAGACGTCCTGGCCAAAAATATTATGAAACCTGAGGATATGGAGGCGATACGTCAACATGTTTCATCTTTGTTACGTCGAAGTACTAAGCCCAAACCTAATCTCAGTAAACAACAGTATTTAGCGTTGAAGAACTTACGCAGCAGGTCAGACATCACCATACTACGCGCAGACAAGGGAAATGCTACCGTCGTGATGGATACATCAGATTACAATAGCAAAATTAAACAACTTTTGTCGGATGAAAGTACATATAAAAAGGTTAAAACAGACCCAACCACCTCTGTTTTAAATAATACTAAAAAATTAATTAAGAAACACTCCGATGCATTGAATCTTGATGTTAAAAACCTTATTCCATCTTGTGCAAAGCCGCCTAAACTTTATGGACTTCCAAAGATACACAAACCCAACGCTCCGCTACGTCCAATTGTGAGTCAAATCGACACACCGACTTATAAATTGGCCCAACTAGTAGCGAAAGTACTCTCAACACTCAGAGGAAAAACATCAGCGTTCACAAGAGACTCTTACCATTTTGTTAATGAGATAAAACATCTACAACTCAATGACAATGAAACAATGGTTAGTTTTGATGTACAGTCTCTATTTACCAGCCTACCAGTAGAAGACTGTGTCAAAATAGTGTCAAGAAAGCTACTGGACAATAGTATGCAAGAAGAATACACTGAACTTTTACAACACTGCCTTACATCGGGCTACCTATTGTGGAATGATGAATTCTACAAGCAAGTGGATGGAGTGGCCATGGGTTCGCCTGTCTCCCCCGTTGTCGCTGACATCTTCATGGAGGCCTTCGAGGAGACTGCCTTAAACACATCGCCCGTGACTCCTCGTTTCTACAAGCGGTATGTAGATGACACTTTCACAATATTACCATCTGATAAAATATCTGTATTCTTAGAACATCTTAACTCCATAAACCCTAAAATACAATTTACAATGGAACTGGAGTCTAATAATTCCTTAGCTTTCTTAGATGTATTAGTCATACGTAACCCAGATAACACCTTGAGTCATACTGTGTATCGAAAGAAGACCCATACAGATAGGTACTTGAATGGTGAATCTCACCACCACCCTTCACAGTTAGCTACCGTGGGAAAATCTTTGTTTCAGAGAGCACAAGGGATCTGTGACGAGCAACACCTGGCCGGAGAGCTGCAACATGTCAAGCAAGTTCTGCGAGACAACAAGGTGCAAGTGCCGCGCCTACGTCACAGGGACCGAGTGAAACCAGCCACAGTCGAGCGCGTCCCTGCAGTCCTACCTTACATGAGAGGAGTCACTGACAAGATTGGCTACATCCTAAAGCGAGCTTCAATTAAAACTTACTTCAAGCCGCCAAAGAAAATAAGTCAATTCTTACCACCTGTCAAGTGCCACATCCCTCTACAAGATGCAGGAGTTTACAAGCTTGATTGTGATTGTGGACTCTCTTACATCGGACAAACAAAGCGATCCATTAGAACTCGGGTCAAGGAACACATAGCTGATGTGAAACACCGTCGTAATACAACATCTGCTGTCTGCAAACATAGTCAGGACCGCCCAAGTCATTATATTCGCTTCGATAGACCCCAAATCCTCGCGAAAGAAAACAGATATCGCCCTAGAATGATTCGGGAAGCCATAGAAATTAAAAAACATCCAAATTTCAATAGGGAAGATGGCTGGGAACTACCATCGTCATGGGATCCTGTCATTAATATAATAAAATCAAATAATATATCTAAACAAAACAGACAGTTAGATGTAGTAAGTTCTTACTGTGCGGATCAAAATAACAGTAATTTAAATTAGTATTCAAATTAATATTTTCATTTGCAAATAGTAATTCTTAATTAATTTTAATTTTTTTAAATTACACATAGAATAATAATGTGGCTTAAATAATTAATAATTTATTTTTTCTTTATAGTTATAAATATAATAATGGCAACACTAAATATAGATTATTAATCAATAAATTTTCTAAAAAAATTGTAATAATTATAATAATAAAGCTAAAATTAAATAAATTATATAAAATTATATAATATAAAAGTAATTAAAATTATAAAAATGTTTTAAAAATGTTTTAAAATTAAAATTAACAAATATTGTAAGGTACTTTGGTGCCAATTTTCAAGTTTTTTGAATTCATTTTGTTATTTGTGGGTAGGCTGTCTGTAACAACTATATAATACCTTTGAGACATCTAACACCTCAGTCTCTCCCGTGACCATGATTGCTGTAAAGCAATCGAAACGTCGGGAACCAAAAATCAAAATAAATCCGCGAAAAAATCCGAAAAGATAGTTTTATTTAAATGTCAAACATTCGCGTAAATCTAAGAAAGTATTATGTAAACCAGTACGGACTGGAAATTGCAAATCAAATACGCCGGTTAGAAGATCTGAAGACAAAGCGCGCAAGATTATTAACATCTTTAACATTCTTGAAGAGATGTCGGGATCATCATCTCATTCCTACGTGTGTGAAATTATCTTCCAAAAAGAACATACGGGGAAGCGCCAAGATCGTTAACCAGGCAAGTTTTAAGTTGTTACGGACGGTAATTCGTCAAACCCGCCGTGATCTACGCAGTAACAACCGGTATGTAGAACAAACGTCCCTTAATATAAAGACAGTATTGACACCAAGTGATTACAATGATTGCATTGATACTTTAAATAAGCGCGAAACATCTAAATTTAACCAATGCAAAAACAAACATATATTAAAATACCAAAAACTAGTTGAGAAATATAACATCAAAAAGAAAGTCATAAACAATAACGGAACGCGCCCGTCTACCACAATTTCAAATTCGTGCGTACGTCAAGCAGTTGTCAATCTGTCAAAACAAACATTGGACGAACCTACTATTCAAGTACTAAGTAAAGGCTTAAATTTTGCTGTAGCACCGGCCCGCATCCCTTATGAGAACATTATTTGTGCGGTTGAAGACGTCCTGGCCAAAAATATTATGAAACCTGAGGATATGGAGGCGATACGTCAAGATGTTTCATCTTTGTTACGTCGAAGTACTAAGCCCAAACCTAATCTCAGTAAACAACAGTATTTAGCGTTGAAGAACTTACGCAGCAGGTCAGACATCACCATACTACGCGCAGACAAGGGAAATGCTACCGTCGTGATGGATACATCAGATTACAATAGCAAAATTAAACAACTTTTGTCGGATGAAAGTACATATAAAAAGGTTAAAACAGACCCAACCACCTCTGTTTTAAATAATACTAAAAAATTAATTAAGAAACACTCCGATGCATTGAATCTTGATGTTAAAAACCTTATTCCATCTTGTGCAAAGCCGCCTAAACTTTATGGACTTCCAAAGATACACAAACCCAACGCTCCGCTACGTCCAATTGTGAGTCAAATCGACACACCGACTTATAAATTGGCCCAACTAGTAGCGAAAGTACTCTCAACACTCAGAGGAAAAACATCAGCGTTCACAAGAGACTCTTACCATTTTGTTAATGAGATAAAACATCTACAACTCAATGACAATGAAACAATGGTTAGTTTTGATGTACAGTCTCTATTTACCAGCCTACCAGTAGAAGACTGTGTCAAAATAGTGTCAAGAAAGCTACTGGACAATAGTATGCAAGAAGAATACACTGAACTTTTACAACACTGCCTTACATCGGGCTACCTATTGTGGAATGATGAATTCTACAAGCAAGTGGATGGAGTGGCCATGGGTTCGCCTGTCTCCCCCGTTGTCGCTGACATCTTCATGGAGGCCTTCGAGGAGACTGCCTTAAACACATCGCCCGTGACTCCTCGTTTCTACAAGCGGTATGTAGATGACACTTTCACAATATTACCATCTGATAAAATATCTGTATTCTTAGAACATCTTAACTCCATAAACCCTAAAATACAATTTACAATGGAACTGGAGTCTAATAATTCCTTAGCTTTCTTAGATGTATTAGTCATACGTAACCCAGATAACACCTTGAGTCATACTGTGTATCGAAAGAAGACCCATACAGATAGGTACTTGAATGGTGAATCTCACCACCACCCTTCACAGTTAGCTACCGTGGGAAAATCTTTGTTTCAGAGAGCACAAGGGATCTGTGACGAGCAACACCTGGCCGGAGAGCTGCAACATGTCAAGCAAGTTCTGCGAGACAACAAGCTGCAAGTGCCGCGCCTACGTCACAGGGACCGAGTGAAACCAGCCACAGTCGAGCGCGTCCCTGCAGTCCTACCTTACATGAGAGGAGTCACTGACAAGATTGGCTACATCCTAAAGCGAGCTTCAATTAAAACTTACTTCAAGCCGCCAAAGAAAATAAGTCAATTCTTACCACCTGTCAAGTGCCACATCCCTCTACAAGATGCAGGAGTTTACAAGCTTGATTGTGATTGTGGACTCTCTTACATCGGACAAACAAAGCGATCCATTAGAACTCGGGTCAAGGAACACATAGCTGATGTGAAACACCGTCGTAATACAACATCTGCTGTCTGCAAACATAGTCAGGACCGCCCAAGTCATTATATTCGCTTCGATAGACCCCAAATCCTCGCGAAAGAAAACAGATATCGCCCTAGAATGATTCGGGAAGCCATAGAAATTAAAAAACATCCAAATTTCAATAGGGAAGATGGCTGGGAACTACCATCGTCATGGGATCCTGTCATTAATATAATAAAATCAAATAATATATCTAAACAAAACAGACAGTTAGATGTAGTAAGTTCTTACTGTGCGGATCAAAATAACAGTAATTTAAATTAGTATTCAAATTAATATTTTCATTTGCAAATAGTAATTCTTAATTAATTTTAATTTTTTTAAATTACACATAGAATAATAATGTGGCTTAAATAATTAATAATTTATTTTTTCTTTATAGTTATAAATATAATAATGGCAACACTAAATATAGATTATTAATCAATAAATTTTCTAAAAAAATTGTAATAATTATAATAATAAAGCTAAAATTAAATAAATTATATAAAATTATATAATATAAAAGTAATTAAAATTATAAAAATGTTTTAAAAATGTTTTAAAATTAAAATTAACAAATATTGTAAGGTACTTTGGTGCCAATTTTCAAGTTTTTTGAATTCATTTTGTTATTTGTGGGTAGGCTGTCTGTAACAACTATATAATACCTTTGAGACATCTAACACCTCAGTCTCTCCCGTGACCATGATTGCTGTAAAGCAATCGAAACGTCGGGAACCAAAAATCAAAATAAATCCGCGAAAAAATCCGAAAAGATAGTTTTATTTAAGGGTTCATTCTTTTCGTCTTAAGCTCTACTTTTTATTAGAAATAAAAACATTGTATGGTCGCCCTATAAGAACACTCTTAAAAATTGAAAACATTGGAGAAATCGATAATTTTTACTTGGTAAACTACATTTTTTTTTCATTATCATTAAAAAAGTGTACTTTATTAACTAAATTTTTACACACTAATTACACCAGTGTATATTTCGGGAAAAACAAAAAAAATGGTATCATTAAGTTTTTAATTTGACGCATATTATTTATACAATGTCGCCGTAAACATTCAAACATTGCAATTTGACGAATCTTGAAGAAAATAGAAATAGTAAAGTTGGAACTCATGTAAAGTATGCCGTACTATTTTGTATTTTTTCGGTAGAATCTATTTATGGTATTATTTTTTCGAATTTATCGATGTTTTAGTTATTTTTGATCGATTTTGGAGTTAAATTTATAGATTTTTTCTGAAAAATTAAATTAAGTTGATATTGCCTTTTTAAAGCGTTAGCAGGTCCGCTGTCCAATTACCTACCCTCGAGAAACGGGAGGATGCAAAATATTGAAAAATAGTTTTTTTCAATTTTTTAGCTTGCTGTGATATTCAATCGAAAAATATTCTTGACACAAGTTGTAGGTCTAGTAAAAATCTACAACTTAAATATAGATGACACTTTTTACAATAATCTCAAGGTTTTCGAGATATTTCCAAAAAACGCGTTTTTTTCAATGATTATTAAAAAAAATGTAGCTTACAAAGTGAAAATTATCGATTTTTCCAGTTTTTTTTTCAATTTTTAGGGGTGTTTTTACAGGACGACCATACAATGTTTTTGTTTCTTCAAAAAGTAGAGTGCAAGACGAAAAAAATTACTAAAAATTGAACGACAATTTTTTTAAATGTAAACATCCACTTAAAGTTGGGTGTGATTTTAAGCCTCCCGAGACCATAAAATATAAATTTATCGGAAACGGCTCAACATTTCAATTTCAGAAAAAAAAATGGTTATTATATGTATTTCGTTGTGAATATAGAACAGTTTTCGGTAGGATGTCACAGTAAGCCGGAAATTGGAAAAAAAAAAACTATTTTTTAACTGTTTGCGTCCCTCCATTTCTAGGGGGTAGCTGGACAGCGGGGGCATTTTACGGATTTTTGTTTTATATATACCTGCTAAAGTTTTAAAGTCACAAAGCTTCAGGTTTTAATTATTTTTTTTCTCTTAAAAATAGACAGATTCCTCGATAAAACCCGTTATTGTGTTTTCCCGTGGGAATAAAGATTTTCCTGTAGTAAAAGGCATCCCTAATGTTGATCCGAATAATAAATTTTCTCTACACAAAATTTGGTTAAAATCGTATCAGTACTTTTTGCGTGAAACCGCACACACAAACAGATTTAGACATAAATTTTGTTTTGGATTCTATATTCTGTACACTATACGTTACACGGTTACAGTGATTGTTTTTAAAGAATATTTCATGTACCGATTTTGCTAAGTTACTGTTTTGGTACCTGGGTGACCGAGCTTCGCTCGAAGTTCTTTTTTTGTTATATCGTATTTTTTAGATGATAATATATATAACTTAAAACTAAAAACTTGAATAAATACAAAAAAAAGAACAAAAAAAAAACAAAAGTAAAAACTTTGTATCTGACCGGGATTCGAACCCGGACACCTGTGATTGTCAATCTTGCGCCTTAGCCGGTTAACCACGATGCTTATGCTCGAGGGTGCGAAATTAGTGGCCATATTACACGTGGAATAATGCGAAAGAAAACCACATGAAAACTCGCGATTTTTCGCCCCCGAAAACCTCCACATACCAAACTTCAGCGAAATCGTTAGAGCCATTTCCAAAATCGCCGTTATAAATAAATAAATGAATAAATATACAAGAATAGTTAATTAAATATATTAGATATAGATTATATTATGTATAGTTCACCATGTGACCCCCCCCAAAATGTAACTCTAGATCCGCGCCTGATAAGAGTATGTATCCAAAGACCTTTAATGAGTTCATCATTTTAAGACCAAGAATGTAATGCTCCATTTTTGTATAGAGGTAAATATTTATTTATTTTTATGTTAGAGATAGTGTTTGAAATTGCACAAACCAGTCTTAATTTTTTTCCATTAATACAAAACTACATTATCTTTGAAATTATAAGACATATGACTTTTACTTAATAATAACAGTGACATTATGGATTTCCTGCCTAAAAATAATAATAAGCCTGGTGTTATTAACATATGCCGCGTCATTTAAATTAAAACTATCTTTTCGGATTATTTCGCAGATTTATTTTGATTTTTGGTTCCCGACGTTTCGAATGCTTTACAGCAATCATAGTTACGGTAGAGATTAAGGTCTTCGACGTCTCAAAGGCGTTATATACTTGTTACAGACAGTGCCTACCCACTATTTTACAAAAGCATTCGAAACGTCGGGAACCAAAAATCAAAATAAGTCCGCGAAATAATCCGAAAAGTTACTTTTATTTAAAAGGTCAAATATTCGCGTAAATCTAGTAAAGTATTATATATACCGCCTCAATTAACAGTGGCGTTATATAATGTCTCTATGTAGCGAAAAATAGATAAAAATTAAGATATTCACAACATATACATATGTATATCTACTCACTAAATTATTTAAAAGGAAAAACAAAAGCAGCGAATAAATTATACTTCAGTCCATCGGATTAGTTGCTATGTAGCCAGGTAGGTTAGGTACGTATTTAAAATACTATTTTAAATATTTTTATTTAGTTTTAATTACTTGATTTCCTGTGGTGTGGTTACACGCCTCCCGTCTGCGACTGTTCACTACTCATTGTTGTAGGAAAGAAATTAAGTCGAGGAAATACTTTATTGGAATTAGTTAGGTATTTTTTTTTAAAAGTAACAAACATCGAAATAAGTCCAGGAAAAAAACCGAAATAATATTTTAATTTAAAATCTATACATATAATAAAGTTGTAACTGAGTCGAATGTGTACATTAATATTTTTTGGAAAATCTTATTGAAATAGGCATTATTATCGATACAGAGTTAAAATCTATAGTTTTTAGAATTTTCGTCTGTTTGTCTATCTATCTGTTACCGCATCACAGAAAAACCACTGAAGGGATTTTGATGAAATTTGGTATGATGATAGCTGGTTATCCGGATCAACATATAAGATACTTTTTACTGCGGGAAAATATCGCATCTCTGAAAAATCTATACTAAACGGTAAAACGTAAGTAGGGACAAATCCGAGCGGAGCGAGTTTGAGTCGCTAGTGTTAAATATTGGCGTAAATCTATGAAAATATTATTTAAATATGTAGATAAAATACGCGACCCAATTAAGCATATCTTTTAAAACGACCTTTGGTTTACGGATCTCATTTTGCCCTTTCGATACGAAGAATAAATTACACAAAATGTCGTCTTGAAAACTATTTGTGTCGAACGGAAACCACTCCTTAGAGATATGCAGTAATTGTGAGAATGCGCCGCCGCGGGGCGGGACTGCAGCACTGCCATCTCGATCTCCATCTCCCTCTGCTAAGCGTACGCCCTAAACACACCGTGTTTATTGTACAGTCGTATAGTGAATTTCAATTTATTAATCGTTTTGGTATTGACATAAAAAAAATTATCTCTTCAAAAAATGGCGTCGATATGTGACGTTATATCAAATCATCAATACAAAGTATAAAACAAAGTCGCTTCCCGCTGTCTGTACTTATGTATGCTTAGATATTTAAAACTATGCAACGGATTTTGATGCGGTTTTTTTTAATAGATAGAGTGATTCAAGAGGAAGGTTTATATGTATAATACATGCATAATATAGTACATAAAAGCCGAGAAATTCAAAGATTTGTATTCCATACTAATCGTTAAAACGTTACCTAGGGACGGACCCGAGCGAAACGAGGGTGAGTCGCTAGTTAAGAATAAAATTCAAGAATTTTAATTTTAGTTGTCTAAACACAAATTCGAATTTACGCACACCACACAAAGTACTTTTTTAAACAAAACAACCTGCGTTTTAATTTTGTCATACGAAAAGCAATAGGTAAATAGAAGAGATTTGAAAAACACGCAATTCAATTTCAAATTGTGCACTTTCTTTGAGGACATTTTTGAGGCGCCTATCTTGAGTTTTTATATATCAATGCGTTTGGGTTTAAATTAAAATTATTTTTATATTTTTGCTACAGTAGAAGAGATAAGATTTATCTACAAATAATTTGTATTTATTCCGGGAATGAATTTATATACATAGATTCTAGAGTTGAAACTCATTTTAGTCTGTGCTTGGAACAGTCGAGTGTATAGGACGATCAAAATTAAGCTCAAATCGCTGTTTTTGAATTCCATCTTCTTCTCACTGGATATAACGAAACAATTAAATTAAATACAATTTCAATCTCCACGCTCTATCTTATTGTTTTAGTCACAATTCTGTATTCTAATATTAAAAATGCCAAAGTGTTTGGTGTGCGATTGTACATATTATGTACCTACGCAATCGACGCCATTTTGGAACCTCACAGGCTGGAGTAAATAAATTTTTCAACACAAGTATTAATTTTGCTAACTCTACCATTTGAATTCTGGGAAAAAATAAAATAAAGATAAAATTGAGCAGAACTTTATTTAAAAAACTTAGATACGATGAAGTCTATTTAATATGTAAATAGTAATTATATTTATAAAAAAAAAACAACTGTACTTTCTATACCTTCTCTAAGATTTTCATAGATTTACACGAATATTTGACATTTTCATATAATAACCTTAGGGATGTTTAAAATCTCTCTCCATGATTGTTGAAAAGCATTCGAAACCAACCGAACCACAAATCAGAATAACTCCGCGATAAAATCCGAAAAGGTTGTTTTATTTAACAACTTTTCTAAGAGTCTTAATGAAGCTGATATAGATTTTTGCATAATACTAAGACCAAACGTTTAATTTTGTTTGTGTGTCTTTTCGTTTCAATCGCTAACCTTTGCCGATTAAACCGATTATTGCGAGACTTATCTCGCAAATAGTGAAGCTTTTGGCCACAGTCTGTCCGTAAATAAACAAAAAAGTTTCAGTCAAAAAAATATAGTTAGATTTTTACGGGTATTTTAGAAGTCAAGAGAAGATGGGTAATTAAATATAATTTATGATATATTGTGAAAAATGAGTAAAATATTTTAAAATAAAATCTGTTATCTATCGAGTAACGCTGCGCCGGTCCTATTGGACCGGACATGCCGCCGGACTCTCGATATCTGTTTTATCTCTAGTAAGTACCTACGTATAGAATTTTGACAGTTAACTAAACTAAACGTTTACTAAGAAAAGTAGGAACTTATAGTCTGATTTTTAATTCCACGGAAATATGACAGCTGTCATTCTTTGATAATTCAGATATCATAAACCTTTTCTGCTTTGAATTTTTTAATTTAAAATAACAAAATATATGAAACAGAATTAGAACAACTAAACTATAATATGTATGACATTGTAAATAGTCTTTGTTTTGTGCATTCAATGCACACTAACTATAAATGTTTAATGGCTAAATGAAAAAAAAATAACAGAGTAAAACAAGATATTTCTTAAATGAAAATATTTATAAATCATTATCTCTTACGAGTATATCATCATTGTCGTCAACATCGTCATATAATCCGAATGTAGATTATAAAAGAATCACTAACACTATCCATCAAAACAATAAAAGGGCACATTTTATCCTCTTCTTTAATAATATGTTCTTACAAGAAGCAAAGATTTTACAAACAAAGGGGTTTTCCTAAAAAAGGCTTGCAACCTATGGATTATTGGACAGGGATCCCTGTAATAGAAAAATAATTTCCATAATAATTATTGTAACTTCAATAATATGATATTAAAAAAAATAATTACCATTTTAGAATTATCAATCATTTTTTTAGTCTTAGTTTTTCTAATTGAAACCTTAAATTCAAGATACGTTTATTTTTTTATTTTGCTAAAATGCTTTCCGTTTTTAGTGACAATGTTTTAAAGTTGACAACACTTCTGAAATGTCAGAATTCCGTCGAATTAAAAATCAGACTTTAGCTATATTTAGTCTGTACTAGTAACTTACCCTCGCTTTGCTCAAGCGCGTCTCTAGGCTTGTTAATTTTGCCATACATTTTATTGCTTTACTAGCGGCTCACCCTCTCGTCGCTCGGGGTCGCCTCTAGACAAACATAAACAAATCTATCCCACGGGAACCGTACATTTTTCCGGAATAAAAAGTAGCCTATTTTTTATTCTGTGTATGAACTATAATATTGTAAAGTTTCATCAAAATCCAATCAGTAGTTTTTGTATACTAAGCTGTATAAGTTACTATAGTTTTTTAACTATCCCACGGAAACTCTTTAATTTTCTGGGATGAAAAGTATCTAAGATGTAGATGTAGAAGAAATCGGTCCAAGAGTTTCGGAGATTAGCCCGTACAAACGGACAAACAGACAGAGAAACAAAAAAATTGAGAAAAATCTGGATTTGTTCTGTTTCTCATCTTACATCCCCCTGACTCGGTTTATAGCATTTTTTTTCTATGTACAGACATTCGACCTCTTGTGTTTTATTATATGTATAGATTTAGAACTATTCTTTTCGGCAGTTCTTTTAAGATTTCAATTAAAATTATAGTAATTTCTGTGAGTAAGCACATTTAATCCTAATAAAAAAGCCTGTAGCTCTCTGCTGTAAAGTAAATTCATTATACGAGTATTAAAACATTTTTTAGATAATACTCTTTTAGATTTACGCGAATATTTGACACTTTAAATAAAACTATATTTTCGGATTTATTTTGAGTTAGTTCCCGACGGTTCGAATGCTTTACAGCAATCATGGTCACGGGAGAGATAACAGCATTATTTATAAATAAGTAGTTTTCCGTAGCAGGGACTAGCCACTTACCTATGCATTGCAACTCTAAATGCGGGCGACGCGACGCTTGCACTAAAAAGATAACGAAATTATAAATGAAAAATAGTTTCATGGGTATTTGTTGGGAACTCCTGGTGTTTTTATATCACTTTCCAGTGGAAAAGCCTTAGTTTTGGTTTTTTCAATGTACCTATGGAAGAATGTTGGTGTACCAACTAGTCGATGTATTGTATATTATTATTATTGTTCAAAAATTTAAGCGTTCGTCTAATAATAATATGATTTTTTTATAATTGTGTTGATAGTTTTGTACGTAGTTTTAAATATACACTGTAATTTAGTTAATTTTTTTATTCTTGACATATTTATTTAGGTAAACTTTTTCTGGAAACGACAAGAATTACAACAGATTATAAAGAAAATCAAATTCCTTTTCGATTATAAAATAGGGTTCCGTACCCAAAAGGTAAAACCTATTACCTATTACTAAGCCTCCGCTGTCTGAATCGTGATAATTAGACAGTTATAATTTTCACAGATGATGTATTTCTGTTGCCGCTATAACAACAAATACTAGAAAACAGAACAAAAAAATATTTTTTTGCCGTTTTATAAGTAATTGTACGGAACTCTTCGTGTGCGAGTCCGACTCGCACTTGGCCGGCTTTTTTTTTCGAGCAAATGAAATACTGAATACATCAATACGCAACGGCGATCAACATAGTTCTTTAGCCCAGACTAAAAAAAAAAAATCATAAGCTCTTTTATTAATCTATATAAATATCATTTATATTTTAAACTGGTCTGTTTATATAAATTTAATTAAAGATTTTTGAAAATAATAGTTGAGGGCTTTTGATACTTCTAGTGACATCTATAGTTCATTTTAGACAATTGAATGAATTATATCGCTAACAATATAGTTACTGAATTAAAACATAGATGGCGCTATTCTTTAGGTTAACTAAATATTTGTCTTTACTGCAGTTGAAGCCTGAAGGATTTATACATATTTTGTTGTATTTTTACGCTTTATAATTATTTAATTGTAAAAGTTTAAAAAAAACAAATTACTTCAGAATATAGTTTGATCATACACAGACGCAAGTGTGAATCTTCTCACTGCGTATGGAGAAAAGAAATAAATAGGAGGCCCTATTTTAACTCTATACATATTATAATAAAATTGTAACTAAACGGTATCTGTACATTAAATATTTATTTTGAAAATCTTATTAAAATAGACATTATTATCGATATTTTTTATAATTTTTGTCTGTCTGTCTGTTGCCGTATAACAGAAACCCCACTGGAGGGATTTTGATGAAATTTGGTATGATGATAGCTGGGTATCCGGGTCAACATATAAGATACTTTTTACTGCGGGAAAATATCTCATCTCTGAGAAATCTATACTAAGAGTTAAAACAATGTTTATAAACACCATTGAAGATAATATTGTTATGGCGTAAGGAGGAACCATTCAAAACATAGCTTTAAAAATTCAAAACATGCCTGACCTACTGTAATATATGACGTTTGTATAAATGAAATAATATAAAAATTATAAATCCAACCTCGGTCCTCAACAACCATTAAAACTATCCACACCTGATTCCATCATCAGATCACTATAGTAGGGTTTAAAATTATCCTGTTGTCAAACGGATTCAGGATTTCCCATACTTAAAGTTTTAACTAGAGAAGAATAAGAAAAACTCATAGATGGGTGTTTATAAAACTATATTATAATTAATATATTAATAGTTATTTTAGCGCCTCTTATTATTTAAAGGCAATGTTAAGTGTCTTATAACTTTCTACCGCAAATTATTTTTCGTTCTACCGACCTTATCTCTCTGTAAAATTGATCTCGAATAAATCATTACGTGTCTGCATTAAAACCTTTCTTTTTCACCTTAAATCTATTAATTCAAAGACATGGTCCATCGACACGGATATTAAAGTTAAAAATAACCGGCGTATATAATTACTGGATTTGGCTGTGGAAAAATAAGTGAAATCACAAATTGTTCCGGGGTCATCATATCAAGGCTTCGACAAGGCGTGGTTTATGGAATTTATGCAGTATTTAAGCAATTTCAATACTTAATTTCCACCCAGTACTCTAATTCAGGTAGTATTTAAGGTGTTTTAAATGTATAAAGGTTAGTAAATTTATAAATCAATAATAATTCTGTAATTTTCACATTTCATTGTTTAAATTCCTTCCATATTACATAATATTCATTCAACATTCATTGTCTTAATGATATAAGAATAATACTTATAATTGAAATGATATATGTAGATTTCCTACGCTTTATTGATTAATTAAAATAAGTTTCACATTATATCTAAATAATAGTAAAAAGTAATCTTTAAAAATTATAAAGTAATAAAATAAAGTAAAAATTAAAACACATATAATTTATGTATATCAGTATTAAGATTAGATTGATTAAATTTCTTTAGATTAAATAATAATAGTTGTTAATTTGATTTTGCATATTAAAAATTATATACATTTTAGTTTAGTTCATTGCAAATTAAAATTGTTTTATACTTTAAAACTGTTTAGTACTTGATCACATAGTTATATATTATAGTTAATTTTTTTATTTGTATAACGTTCCAGGCTTTGATACTTGCTTCCCACAATGACTGACCGAGAGGAAAGAGAGTTAATTAAAAAACGTGCAAGCTTTAAAGGCCGTCTTACATTGTTTGGTAATTATTTAAGTCATTTGGAAGAATCAGTGAGCCAGTCTCAGGTAAACGAACTACAATTACGTATTAATAAAATGATGAACATTTTTGACCAATATGATGAAATACAGTTTAAAATAGAATGTATAACGGAGGATATGGAAAATCAATTAGTTGAAAGAAATGATTTTGAGTCTCAATATTATAAATTAATTGCACAAGCCCAGGGTATAATTACGCGCTTTTCTAAATCGAGCGACGCGAATTCTGATAGTGATAAGAGTTCCATGCGAGCTAATAACAACAATAATCTCGTTAAATTACCCACTATACAATTGCCCAAGTTCAGCGGGTCCTACGATAATTGGTTAGAATTCCATGACACCTTTTCTAGTCTTATCCACTGCAATGAAGATATTGATAATATAAATAAGTTTCACTATCTAAGGGCGTCATTAGAGGGCACCGCTGCTGTCGTTATACAGTCCATTGAATTTTCAGCCAAAACTTATCCTGTTGCTTGGAAAATTCTTTGTGAGCGTTTTGATAATAAGCGTTTGTTAATTCAGAATCATGTAACTGCATTATTCAATATTGATTCAATCAGTAAGGAGTCTTCTATGTCTATTAAGCGTATGATTGATCAATTAAATAAAAATTTAAGAGCTTTAGATTCATTAGGCGAGCCAACGAAGCACTGGGACACACTTCTTATCCATATTGTTACTCAAAAATTAGACTGTAAGACATATCGTGAATGGGAGGAATTAAAGGGTCACTTCAATAAGGATGAACCTTTAACTTTAGATGTGTTTTTAAAATTTTTACGTAGCCGTGCAGACCTATTAGAGGCTTTAGAATTACCACGCTGTAATAATTATTTAAATCAAACTGGGAAGCATAATACTAAGTTTAAAAGTATGGTTTCTATCACAAATTCACCTCGGGTAGGAGATGATAGATCTTCAATAGGTTCTTCGACCCCCAAACCCTGCCCAAAATGCAAAGGTGAACATCAACTTAAAAATTGTTCACAATTTTTAGGTCTTAATAATGAACAGCGTTTAAAACTTTTACCTAATTATAAAATTTGTTATAATTGTTTACATGTAGGACATTATGCGAATCAATGTAAAAAACCAGGTTGTAGAATATGTAAACGTAAGCACAATACACTTATTCACGTTACAGATCCAAAATCGCAATCACCAGTTAATGCTGGATCATTATGCATTGAAAATAACGCTGTGTCTGACAAAAGTCCTACTTCTAACGTAACCTTTTCGGCATATTTAAATAATCCAACGACAAGCAACCATGATGTACTGTTATCGACTGCCCTTATCAAGTTGTACGATTCACACAACCGGGAATACATCGCCCGTGCATTACTTGATAGCGGAAGTACATCATGTCTTATTACAGAAAATATGTGTCATAAATTAAGCTTGCCAGTTGATTATGTAGAAAAGTCGGTGTTAGGAATAAATAACTGTACTTTACCTATTGGTAAAATGTGTCGTGTGCAAATGAAATCTTTAGATAATAATTATTCTGCGCATCTTACTTGTTTTGTTTTACCATCTATAATAAGCAAAGTGCCTTACGGTCACGTAGATATTTCTATGTTAAATTTGAAAACAAATATTGTGTTAGCTGATCCTAACTTTTATACACCAGGTGATATAGATTTAATTATAGGTGCTGATCTTTTCTGGGAATTGTTAGGGTCACAAATTATTAAATTAGGTACCGGCAAACCGATACTTTTTGAGACTAGACTTGGATGGATAGTTTCAGGACCCGTATTAGGCGGTCATGTGTCGAATCGGTTACCATCACATATTAAATGTAATGTGGCACAAATTGAGTCGATAAATTTAATTGATTCTAATGAAGTCATTCAAGATAATTTATCAAAGTTTTGGCATCTAGAAGAGATTAACGATAAATCTTCATATTATACTGAGGAAGAAAAAATGTGTGAGGAGCACTTTGTTAATAATGTGTCACGTCTTACAGATGGTCGTTTCTGCGTTAGGATTCCCTTAAAGGCCAAAGTAGATCTTTTAGGCGAATCTTATGAGCGTGCAAAAAATTGTTTCTTATCTCTCGAACGTCGACTCGATAATCAGCCTTTACTTAAAATTAAATATCATGATTTTATGTCAGAGTATATTGCACTAGGACATATGTCAAAATCTGATTTAAAGCGAAATGAATTTTCTTACCTGATTCCACATCGTGGAGTGTGGCGTGATAGTAGTTCAACGACCAAATTAAGGGTTGTATTTAATGCTAGCAGTCCTACTACCACAGGTATTTCATTTAATCAAATTCAAATGGTCGGTCCCACTATACAGGACGACCTTTTAAGCATACTTCTTCGATTCAGACAACATAAATATATTTTATCTGCTGATGTAGAAAAAATGTATAGGCAGATTGCTGTACATCCAGATGATAGGTATCTTCAACAAATTATATGGCGCGGTAGTAAATTAGACCCGTTAGAGATATATAAATTAAATACTGTAACATATGGCACAGCGAGTGCACCCTTTCTAGCGGTACGTTGTTTAAAACAAATTGGTCTCGACTGTGCAGATGATAAAATACGTGAAATAATTATACACGACTTTTATATGGATGACCTACTCACTGGAGCTGATACTATTGATGAACTTTCATATGGTCGCTGCGCCTGCAAAAACCGACAAACATTTTTTTTGCGAAAATGAGTTTATTACATAATTTAATAGTACTCAGTAAGCCACATCATCCAAAAAAACAGATTTTGTGATATGTCTACTGGATCCAAAAATAGCAAAATGCCCTATGTATTTTTTATACAAAAATGGATGTAAAATAACGATATGTGCTTATAAGCACATAGAGTATTTTTTAATATGCTGAAAGTTATACTTTTCGCGCATTTAGCAGCACATAGCTGGTTTTACATTAGACGCAATATCATGTGTTTGACAATATAAGTTTATAATTTTTTTTGTTAATTCGAATTAATTTAGTACTAGAGTAAAGCATCCGATCAAAAACATAACATGTAAAAAAATGCAAGTCTCGCAACGCAGCAAAAAGTTATGAGATCGAATGTAAAACCAAGTCGGTTAATTTATTGTACTTATAATTTATGGAAGTATCTATCCAACAACTTTGTCATGAATTGTTACCTAATTCGTTAAATAACAATATTTTATAAATACCGTATCAGTGTTAGATATCTTTTTTTGAATAAATAGAATGACAGCCATTTCAACTAAATTTAGCTTTAGAGCTTGCCTTCGCCACGCTGCGCCTATTCATAAGTACAATACAGATATATTATTAAAGGAGACATCATCTGTGACTTACTGTACAATATATCTACTATTTACCTACACAAACGTTTACGTAGTAACGAAAAATTATCGTATGAACTGTAATAGTAAGTTTGTAACCGCATATCCATTTATATATAGGGTTACTAAGTTATTTATGCAGTTTGTTGCATATCTAGAAAACGGGACTGAAATTACGGGATGTTTTAGTTTATATTTGCTTTATAGGCTAAATACTAATTGAGTTCAAAATTTGAAGCTCAAGTGTCTACTAGAAGTGCCTTAGAGTCTTGATGATCGGTGAGTGAGTGACGAAATTACAAGAACTTGGACCTGCAATAGTTCTAAATTGCAGGTTTGAATTAAATGTAATTTGGGCTTGTACCTAGTTATATTATGTTCTCTTAGTTACTAAAAATTTAGGCTTCTAGTTTTATCCATAACGAAGTTACAGGTAGGTCGAAAATGTCCTGAATGTCTGCGAGAAAAGGATGGTACGGCCGTGCCTATTTTTGCTCAACTTGACGGTTGCCCTCAGATAAGGTTCGAATTATTTAAACTTTAATACGAACTGCATAGTTACACAGTTTCAACACAAAGAATGTAAACTTTGGATTCATTAATTAATGATGATATATTATAATCTATAAAAGTAAACGAATTAAATAGGTATTGTATTTTGGCGTTGATGTTTATATAGAATTTGTAAGTCGGGTATAGAGACGAATATACAAACTATTATAGCAAAATGTTCAAGATAAATTAAAGATGTTTAATGTTATTCGCGCAAAGTTTCGCATAAAGTTGTTTAATATAAAAATTTTATAATACTTAAATACTTTTGGTCATATTATCGTAGAAAGCCTCTATTATTGGACCTGTAGAGGTTAGAAATGCTAATAAAAAACATAAAAGTAAAGAAATTTTACAGGAAGCAACACATAGACGTAATTGTGGTATTGCTTGCCTAAGGAAGAGGGCAAGATGACACTTCAATGGGGTGTCTACTATGTGGAGATTTCTTTTTAGCCATACTTGATATAAAAAGACGCATTTTCTAATTGGGTTGATAATCAAGAAATCAACATCCATATTCCACGACGGAGGATGACTACTTTGCAAAGCCCTTGCCTAGACCCCAAGCTGGAACTGATTTTAAACTGATTCTGTTGAAATATGATTACAGCTGTTATCTGAAGTCCCCAGTCACTGTCGCTCTTCTTCTCTTAGAATTTACATCGACATATTTTGCAATCAACTGTGTATAGACTAAAAAGCAAGGTGTGTACTTAACATGGTGCATTAAAAAGTTGCTACTTCTGGCATAAAGAAATAAGATCTTAGAGATTTTAGAATCACATAAACTTTCATTTTTTAAGCTTCGCAAAAACCAATGTGACACATATTTCTTAAAAAGAGGGCAATAAAGATGAAGTCTTATCATTATCGTAGTAAACGTTGCACATCTGAAATGTCTGCTGAGCATTGCGTTGCTACATTAGACATGCAGATCTGTTTGCCCTAAATTATTGGTATCAGCACAGTATTATAAACAAAAGTTACACTATAAATAAAGCATAAAAGGACGTGTTCATATTTACATATGTAGCTCGAAGAAAATTGGGGGAGTGACAGCAAATGAAGTTGTTTTTTGTATTATAGCTTTTATAATAGCGCAAAAAATAAGAGTTTAAAGGAAATAACTCTTATTTCCAAAAGACGTAAATGATAAAAAGTTATCGGCAAGTGCGTCGAGTGATGTGCCAGTTAAAGAGAAGTATGAGATAGAACCATTGATTTTAGAACACAGTAGACAGTGTACACTCTCCACTTACTACTGCGAGATAGATCTCACCAGCCAGATTCTCCTCATATAATCTGTTGGAGTATATAAAGTAAGTGAAGAGTGTATACTATCTACTATGTTCTATAATCAGTTGTTCTATCCCAAAATTCTATTTAACTGAACTTTTCTCTTCGACTAGGGTCACGTCTACAAGACGGACATATTATAAAGACGGAGAAACGTATTATACTACGACATTCTGAATCTTGGAATTTACTTCCACAGCGGCGCCGCAGAATTATTTTGCAGTATCCTATTTCTAACTTATATTTACAATCAATAACCCTTGACACAAGCAAACTCTACCACTAGCAATGTCAAAAACATTTATGCACCATTATTATTTTGCATTTTACATAGGCCTTCATTTTAATGTCGTCGATCCTGCTCCAGATCTCTCACCGGTCGTGTCGAATTGCCGTGCCATCGACCGGCGTATGAGAGGGAAAAGAATAGAGTGTGCACTTGTATCTTTTATCCGACTAGAAACTCACCCTCGCTTCGCTCGGGTTCGTCCCTAGTTACGTTTTAACGTTTAGCTCAGAGATGAGATATTTTCCCGCAGTAAAAAGTATCCTATATGTTGACCCGGGTAACCAGCTAACATCATACCAAATTTTATCAAAATCAGTTCAGTGGTTTTCCCGTGATGCGGTAACAGACAGACAGACAGACAAAAATTCTAAAAACTATAGATTTGGCTTCTGTATCGATAATAAAGTCTATTTCAATAAGATTTTCCAAAAAATATTTAATGTACAGATTCGGCTTAGTTAGAATTTTATAATATGTATAGATATGGAAATGATTTGCACATAAAAATATCAGAGGTGCTACTCGGGATTTAAGCCCGCTTCACTCAGTCTTCCAAACGAACACGTTACCACTGGGCTTTTACTGCCTCCATATCATAATGTGATTTGAACGCTATTTTTTATTATTTTGTAAAGATGAGATATTGTTCCGCAGTAAAAAGTATCCTATATATTGACCTGGATAACTAGCTATCATGACACCAAATTTCATCAAAATCCCTCCAGTAGTTTTTCCGTGATGCGTAACAGACAGACAAAAATTTAAAAAACTATAGATTCGGCCTCTGTAACGATAATAATGTCTATTTCAATAAGATTTTCTTAAAAAATATTTAATGTAGGTACAGATTCGGCTTAGTTACAATTTTATTATAGGTATGTATAGATTTATTGAGTTCTATGTTATCTAACTTCAAGCTAAACCTTAGGACCGAATTAATTATCTAGTATTTTAATAAAAGTCACCTTTTATTAGTTTGATAAAAACGCTATGTGTATTTTTAAACAATATTCATTCGAGCATTAGTGCTTTGTTAATCCCGCTGTGTTAGGATAACGCATAGCTGTATTTACGGCGCAAAATAAAGACGCTATGTGTCATTTTTAACTTAAAAAAATTATTTTGTGAAAACAAGAAATAAAATGTAGGCTTTAAGGACGGGATATGTTGTAAGACTAGCGTAAGGAATTTTGTACATACTCAATTTTTTTCTACATAAGTTGGCAGAAGTTAAAAACAGTTTTTGGTCTCTACTGAAAAGTTGAGTATTTTCGTTTGTCGGTTTTTGCAGGCGCAGCGACGATATATTAAACAAGATATTGTTAACGCTTTAAATTCAGCTCAAATGCCACTTAGAAAGTGGAATTCAAATGCATTAAATTTTGATAATGATGAAATTACAACTACGTCTTTAAATTTAAATATTGGATCTGATAATCCTAATATAAAGTTAGTTCTAGGCTTAGGTTGGCAATCAGATTCCGATGAACTATGTTTTAGTATAAATAATAAAATCCCCAGCGTCATGACTAAATGTAGTATACTTTCTGTAATTTCACAAATTTTTGATCCCTTAGGCCTACTCGCCCCTTGTATTATTAGTATGAAATGCTTATTACAGAAATTATGGCTACTGAAATTATCATGGGACGATCCTTTACCATCAGATATATCAAAATCTTGGAATGAATTTATTATTAATTTACCCTTACTTAATAATCTGCGCATTATACGTAACGTTTTAGTAGATTCTTATACATATATAGATCTTCATATTTTCTGTGATGCTTCACAATATGCTTACGGAGCATGTTTATATATTTGTAGCGGAAATGAGAACGGTGAGACTTTAGTTCGATTGCTCATGGCAAAAAGTCGAGTTGCCCCAATCAAACCTACAACTATACCGAGACTGGAACTTTGTGGAGCACTTGTGGCGTTACGGCTTTATGAAAAAGCGATCAATGCACTTCGAGTCAAGGTAAGACGTACGTTTTTTTGGACCGACTCTTCTATTGTATTAGGGTGGCTTAAAATGTACCTAGTAAATTACAACCATTTGTACGCAACAGAGTTGGAGAAATTTTAGAAAGGTCTCCTAACTGCATTTGGAGGCATGTTTCCACTCATGATAATCCCGCCGATCATATTTCCCGTGGAGTTGATGCTAAAAGTATTATGTCATTAGATATTTGGTGGTCTGGACCAACTTTTTTAAAACGTGATATGTCTCAATGGCCTACTCATCCCACTATTGTTGGACCACTTCCAGAATTGCGTTCTGTTATAGCAGTAAACGTGGCAGTTGAAAATAACGATGATAATGATTTTATAAATTTTAGTAAATTTTCAAATTTTTCTAGGATTAAACGCACAGTAGCATATGTCTTACGGTTTGTTCGAATTTGTAAAAGAGATTTTATTAAAGATAAATTCTTAACGGTAGATGAATTGGAGAACGCATTAAATATTTTAATTAGAATATCACAAAAACAGTCCTTTCCAGAATATGAATTGTTGATTAATCATAAAAAATTACCAAATAAAAGTCCATTAATAAAATTAAACATTTTTATGGATGAATTCAATATTATACGTGTTGGAGGGCGTCTAGAACATAGTGATTTCCCTTATAATAAAAAACATCCAATATTAATCCATTCTAAGCATTCTTTTACAAAATTATTATTTCATTTTGAACATAAACGCTTGCTACATGCTGGTCCGCAATTATTATTAAGTACTATTAAAGAAACGTTTTGGCCAATAGGAGGCAGGAATTTAGCCAAATCATGTTACCGGCAATGTCCTCGTTGTGCTCGAGCTAGGGCTAAAATAGTAACCCCTATTATGGGAAATTTGCCATTAAACCGTATATCTGTAAGTTTTCCTTTCGAAAATGTAGGAATAGATTATGCCGGGCCTGTTATGATTGTAAGCCGTCAAGGACGTGGATCTAGACTAGTTAAGGCGTATATTGCGGTTTTCGTGTGTTTTTCCACAAAGGCTATGCACCTAGAATTAGTGAGTGATTTAACGAGTAATTGTTTTTTGTTAGCTTCGCGTAGATTTATGTCCCGTAGAGGGAAACCAAAAAATATATATACAGATAATGGAACTTCATTTGTTGGTGCGTTTAATGATATTGCAAATTTTTTGAAAACTAACGCTGTGACTTTATCTGAGACTGTTGCTGAGGACGGAATAAAATTTCATTTTACTCCAGCATATTCACCTCATTTCGGAGGTCTGTGGGAAGCCGGCGTCAAATCCACAAAATATCATTTAGTAAGAGTACTGGGCAAATGTAGTCTTACATATGAGGAGCTATATACTGTACTAGCACAAATTGAAGCTGTGTTAAACTCTCGACCACTGACATATCTATCTACGGATCCTGCGGATTTGACACCATTGACCCCGGGACATTTTCTTATTGGGCGATCACTTTCGTCCCTTCCGACACCCAACTACGAGGATGAAAATTTTCATACGCTGAATCGTTACCAGAGAATAGAACAATTGCGCCAACAATTCTGGAAGCGGTGGAGTAAAGAGTACATCTCTGAACTTCAAACAAGAATGAAATGGCAAAAATCTGAAACCCAATTAAAATTAAATAGTCTCGTTCTCGTAAAGGATGATAATCTACCACCACTCAAATGGAGACTTGGTCGAATAACGAACGTTCATCCAGGAGCTGATGGTGTAATTAGAGTGGCTGATATCAAGACTGCAAATGGAATCATCCGAAGGGCTTTCAGCAAAATCTGCCCTCTACCGCAACCCGAAAATTGTTGAAAGTTCTACTTTCAACGCCTGGGGGCATGTTTATAAAACTATATTATAATTAATATATTAATAGTTATTTTAGCGCCTCTTATTATTTAAAGGCAATGTTAAGTGTCTTATAACTTTCTACCGCAAATTATTTTTCGTTCTACCGACCTTATCTCTCTGTAAAATTGATCTCGAATAAATCATTACGTGTCTGCATTAAAACCTTTCTTTTTCACCTTAAATCTATTAAATTCAAAGACAATGGGTGTTAAAAAATAACTATCTACTTTATTATCACTAACTTTACTGTATTTTAAATAAAACTATCTTTTCATGGTCACGGGAGAGAGCCTCTCCGTGACCATGATTGCTGTAAAGCATTCGAAACCAAAAATCAAAATAAATCCGCGAAATAATCCGAAAAAATAGTTCTACTTAAATCTAACAAAGTATTAAGCTTTACTGTACTGATGTGTTACGAAGTTTTTTTTGGTTTAAGAAAATATTGTCTATTAGGGGCCGTTCAAGTATTACGTAAGCACTATGGAGGGGTGGGGGGTGGGGGGTGGGGGGGGGGGGTCTTTGTTTTGCTTATTTTGGATGACATGGGGGGTAGGGGAGTCTAGATGATGATTACGTCATAGGTAGTTATTTACTTTTTTACACCAATGGCAACCCTCACAGTGTCTATGCTTGAAAACGAAACGCATTTTCGGGGATTCCCGCAAATAAAGCATACGTTTAGGCACTCGCTTTAGAACCGATTAGGGGAATTACCGCGCGCTATTCACTTGTCTAAATTTCATTTGTCAGTGTATTGTTTCGTATAGATACTATAGCGAGTAGACGTATTGTAAGCATAGCAAAGCAAGTTAACATTTGTGTTACCGTTGATTCCATTAGCCAAAGTTTAACGTTTAAATAAGATGTCGTTCCAAATAGACAAATCCAAGTAATACCAAAAATTGTTTGAAAGTTTAAAAAATCTCATACAAGTACGAAAGTCCAAAATGTACAAAAGTTAGTTAACAAAGTTATTATAATATTTTTGTCCCTTACTCTATGTTGAATACTGTATCAGTAAAATCTAATCTCTATCCTAAATCTATTTTCTTATTTTTAAAATTATAATTACAACATTATAATTATAATATAAAAAAAAATACATTTAAAATTGAAAAATGTTTACGTAAGCATGGGGGGAGGGGGTAAGAGCTTTGCTTACTTTTGCTGACAGGGGGATGGGAGGGGGGGGGGGGGGGTAAATAATTGTAATATATCTGCTTACGTAATATTTGAACGGCCCCTTAGATAGAAATAATTAAATTGTAAAAAAAAGATTTATATTTTAATTTCCAATAGATATTTATATTTATTAGAAAAAAACATAACCTTAATTTGTAATTTTTATTGTATGTAAATGAAATAAAGCTGTACAAAATATTGTAAAGTACTATATATTATGAAATGCATATCTTACTTAACTTTAATTTATTCAAGATATATTTAAAATATAAGAATGTTTCAATTAAAAAAAAAACGAAGAAACTAACGGAAAAAAGTCACATAGTCCTCGGATAAAACCAATATATAGAGCTATTAAAATTATATAAACTATATGTTTGTGAGTAAATAGGTATTTTTTATGTACGTATATAATAGAAATGAAATGTCCGTTGGTATGCACACTTCAGGACAGTTAGACGGATTTGGCTATTTTTTATTTTAAAACTAGCAACATTGAATCCTAATTCGTTTTATAAAATAAAAGTAGCCTTAGTTCCGTCAAAATCTGTTTAAAAATGTCCCGTGATATTGTAAGAAAAAGAGACGATTGACAATACTCCGGGAAATTATAATTTCACTAACGAAATTATTATTAATCGGAGACATATTATATACTTTTTTATTATTAATTTCGTAAAACGCTGTTATTTGGACATTACAAACAGACAATTCAATTTTATTTATTCGTATAAATATTCGTAATAATTTGAATGTTTATATTGAAAAAAAAAAACTGGAAAAGGTGCTCGAAAAATTGGAAAATTTGTGTGAAGGTTTGTTGTGAAGTTTTATTTAACGCGGGAGTGGGGTTGAAGCGAGGGAGAGGGGAGGGGTCGAGTGGGGACAGGGGGGGCTAGTTTGAGTGCGGGGAGTGGGGACTAGGTTGACGGGGGTAGTGGGGGGAGGTGTTCAGGCGAAGGTGAATATCTCGTAGTCGCGCACGGTGAAGTTGTAGTCGGGCACGAGGCCGGCGGGCGCCAGGCCGGCGGGCGCCAGCGCGTCGCCGTACGAGTGCAGGTTGCTGTAGCTGTCGCTGTTGGCGTGGCAGTTGCCCGCCACCAGCAGGTCCGCGCCCGCGCCGAAGATGGGGCCGCATCTGACGATTGTATAATGATTATATAATTGTATATTATTATATGTTATATAATTGTATATTATTATTATTGAATACAGGGTGGATTTTTAAGACGGGACAGTAAGGGCAGGTACTTTAACTATTATAGTTACAGGAAAACATTCTTAGGAGACCATCCATAACTTTTTGAGATATTCTGAACTACATTCACAGATTTTGGAAAAAATGTACAGTCAGCGAGAAAAAAAGCTAAAATACAAAAAAAAAATGGATGGTTTCCTAGGAACATTTTCCTGTAACTATAGTAGTTAAGGTATCTGCCCTTACTGTCCCGTCTTAAAAATTGAAAATCCATCCTGTATATTATATAATAATTGTTAAAATATATATTTTTTATAATTTTTATTACTTCTGAATTAAGTTTGTATGAATATTTTTTGAGGTGATTTTTTATTAATTAAAAAAATATATATTGAAAAGTGCAAAAACAGATGGAAAATTCAAAGTAGTTGAAACGCAATGCCATTGGTCAGATTGAATATGACGTCAAAGTCTAATAACAGAGTGCTGTTGTTTAATACTTCTAGACCATAGACTATGATGTCACATTGAGAGCGCCAAAACGGTGGGCTTTTAAATTATCCGTATATTTAAATCAATTAAATTAAAATTAAATTAAAAAAGTATTTATTGCCATAAAAAAAGAGTAAAAAAAATAACAGAATCAGTAAACGCTTAAAGTAACTTATGGCAAAGGGTAATAACTCAGCTGATGCCGTTCAGACCGAAATCTCAAGCAGCGCTGATTTTCAGTTACACCCAGCTCCCTAGGGTGTTGAGCGGGAGCAAGGCAAGAGGACTATTCCTCCTGTTAACCTCTACAGGAGTCAGAGGAAATACCAATTGAAACAAGAAGCAATAAAAAAAATTAACAAACAAAAAAGAAAAAAAAAATGTGTGTGTGTGTGTGTGTGTGTGTGTGTGTGTGTGTGTGCGCGTGCGTGTGTGTGTGTTTATGTGTGCGTCCGTGTGTGTGTGCGTCCGTGTGTGTGTGTGTGTGTGTGTGTGTGTGTGTGTGCGCGTGTGAACGAAAGTGTATATGTTAGTATGTGTGCGTGCGTGCTTTAGTGTGCGAGTAAATGAGAGTACAATAGGATGAATGTATAAGTGGCTTATTAAATTAAGTGTGATGATTTTATTACTAAAAGTAATGTTTTAGGTTCATTCCTTCTGCATAGGAGTACTTCAGGTTTTCTGCAGTTTTGTCCAGCGTGGTAGACTTCGACCTGATCTCTTTCGTATCGAAGGGAGGCCCGCGCCGAGCAGTGGGATGATAAAAAAGGCTAAACACATTACTCACTCAGGGTGGTAGCAGAGCGCGAAGGAGTTCTTCACGAGCGGGTACTTGGCGGGCGGGTCGTGCGTGAACAGCAGCGCGCGCTCCGCCGGCAGGTACCCGCCCGCCGCCGCCCCCGCGCCCGCGCCCGCGCCCGGCGCCGTCCACCCGGACGTGCTGAAGCCGCCTATGATTTCTCCGCGCGGTAGCTGAGGACGAATGGTGGAAGTGTTATGCACTTGTTTTATTGAAGTAAAACTTCTTTGCGCACGCTTGACTTGGGGGGTAAGCTGGTGAATGCGTTACGAAACGTACGTACGTTTGTTGTCATGGTGACCGTTGTTATTGTTCGACGAATGATTTGTAATATTATATTGTTTTCTTAAATGATATTCTATAAATATATGATTGTGATACGCTTTATATGCGTCGTTTTTACTATCTCGCCTATCCTAATTATTTAAAACATAAATTGAATTTTATAAAGAGTACCGATAACCTACAGAAGTTTTACTTCTCGCGGGTGTACACATTCATATACGTACTCTTTAATTCTTTAAAACGGTGATAAGTTTGACATTTCCATGTAGAATATAAAGTTCCTTGTATATTAAGTGAACTGTGTCATCACGAATTTTAATTTGATTCACATATTACTTTCTAGATTTTTTTTGTGATTATAATATTATTAATAATTTACTTGGCTAGTTCCCTACGTGCTATACAAAAGCTTATGCGATACTTTACGTTACATTGTACCTGTGACATTAGACATGCACAGACAGACGCGCGTACCTGCACGAGCAGCAGCACGGGCGCCACGCCGTCGCAGCGCGCGTGGAAGGCGTGCGCGCCGAAGCCGTGCGTGGACGCGCGGAACACCAGCGACCACGTCTGCTGCGGCGTGCCGCACCTGCCACCACACACACCACACACCGACCACCGCTTTTAAGGAGAAGAGAACTAATACTTACAAATACAAAACGATATTACTATATTCTTTTGTATTTTTAAGTATCGGTTCTCTTATATATAGTATATTTAATCTCTCTAAACACGTTCTTAAAAAAAAATGAAAATGCGTAATATCTCCACGAACTTATAATCTATATAGTATATAGATTATAAGTTTGTGAAGATATTCAGTTATTACGTACGTATTAGATTATAAGATTGTTATGTACACCTATGTATATAGTATATACATAGGTGTACATAACTGTAAAGGTGTCTGTAACTACCATACATACATACACGTTACACATAACACACATACACACACGCGCTCACACACACATAAACACAGTATGTTTAATGTGCATATCATTAGCATAATGAATTTAAACATTCAGTAATACATCCTGACACAATTAGAATAAACCGGTATGGCCTAGGACAAACCAGTTTGGTCGGAAATTAAATTTGGCCGGTAACATAAACTTACATATTTTTAAATAATATTACCAGGTGTTGAGAAGTGTCTGGAAGGCACTCTTGTCCTGGCGCAGGATCACGGAGTCCACAAACAGATTGGCTGCTAGCCTGGAAAGTGAAATAAAATAATTTTTACTTATATATACATTATATAAATATGAAAAAATGAGTAAGTCTGTGTGGTTCTACATTTTCGTATGTTACTTCTTAAAAGGAGTTTCTTGTGTAATTTTAAGGATTAGATGATTTGATTGAAAATTTTCAATTTAATGTAAAAATTTCAGTGACACTTCAATGAATTTGAAATTTATGCCATTAATATGAAAGTAATTGCTTCAAAGAGTGTCACCAAAATTTTTGCACTTACAAAATTTTTAATCGATTTACCCATCATGCAAGGTGAATAGGAGGTTAAAAAATGTTTTTTGAAACAACTTTTCTTTAGGGTATTTATAAAATAATAGTTAAGTTTGTATGCATTTAACTAGAGGTTTTCATTACGATAATAATAATTAATAACAGTTGGCGAGAAATGTAATAGTTATTTAATTTTTTTTAAACCTTTTTTAATATAAAATATTGTCTTCTCCATTGCCTTTGTATTGTTTTAGTGTAAACTTTTAACTGGTACAAATAATGTAATCGAAAAGTGTAAAAACAGATAGTGAACTAGTTTTACATAGCTTAAATATGAAAAATTTATAGAATATTTTTTAAATAAAAAATATACACATATATAATTCTATATACATCATTCTCTCTTCAAATACAGTTTGAAACATTCCCATATTAGCCATATATATTATAAAGAAAATGTGTATTTTATACACCAATAGACGTGACATATCAAAGCCAATAGACCTGGGCGTGGTGCGGCGCGTGGCGCCGGGCGGCGCGGCGTGCAGCGCGGCGCTCTTGTAGCGCTTCAGCGACAGCTCCATGGGCACGGCGCCCGTGGGCTCCACCTCCTCCGCGAACACCACGCTGTCTGACACGCACTTCGTACACGTCTCAACACTAGCGACTCGTCTCTAGACAGAAACGACTCTATCCCACGGGAACCGTACATTTTCCCGGGATGATATATAGCCTAAAGCCTTCCTCGATAAATGGACTATCCAATACGAAAAGAATTTTTCAATACCATCCAGTAGTTCCTGAGATTAGCGCGTTTTTCAACCAAACAAACAAACAAACAATCAAACAAACTCTTCAACTTTATAATATTAGTATAGATATATAATTCTTCTGTACGTGTGTTGTCACCTTACTGATTTTAAAGGGCTGAATTGATTTAGATGAAATTTTGTGTGTATATTTCAATGGGCTCCCGGATGGTTTGAAAACACAATTGGACTCGGTAGGTGGCGCTGCAGTCGATGTGTCAAAGAGTTCGTTTTTTTTCAATAGTCTGAACGCTGGCGAAACCGCGGGTACTGCTAGTATAGAATAAAACAAACTTTCACTCTCTAAACGATTAAATCAGACATTAAATATGTAATAAGTAGACATTGGATTATATGCATTTGCATATTTGCAAATACAAAAAACGCATTTTTTTAGCGATAATCTGGACCTATAACAAACAAAACGTCACAATAAAGTATATAAACAAAATAGCTACACATAAAAACAGATGTTAGTGTAAATTAATTAGATATTTTACAATAATTTACAATTTAATATTATCACATTTGATATCTATACTAAATAAAAAAAATTGAAGTGTCTGTAATGTCAAAATAACAGCTTTATACTAAATGCATATGGAATTATATACGGGACTTATAAGAAAACAGAATTTTTAAAATTTTTGTCTGTTTGTTTCGGCTAATCTCCGAAATGGCTGGACCATTTTTAATGGGACTTTCACTGGCAGATAAAAATTACAGTCTGTTGATAGTCATGGGATAGGGTGAACAGGATTGCTTCTAGAGGGCAACAGCCTCGCCTATAAACACCGATGATTTAAATTGCAGATTATTTTGAATTTTGATATTCAGCATACACGACATGACACGACACGACGAACACGACCGCTTGACATTTAGCTACTGATAATGCCAAGGCTGTGTTGAAACAACCATTGGTTTAGATAGTGCAAAGCAGTATTTAAACGAGAAAAGATGTCCTCTACAGGTTTTGAGCTGTGATAGAGGACGATATCATCAGCATACTGATGGTTGTTACAGAAGCTGTTGACAGACAATTCGAGGTCGTGAGTGTAAATGCTGTACAGCAACTGGCTGAGTATCAAAACTTGGGGACCCCTTTCTAGACAAGTCTGGTAGGTAAAGTAAGTACAGTTATACTTCTACCGGTCAACAGATTACATATGAAATGAACCAACCTCGACGGTAAACTCAGCTTATGCATCTTCTGCCTGAGCAACGGAAGGAAAACATTATGATATGCAGAAGTAATATCCAGAAAAAAATCCAACTAAATACTCTCCTTTAGCGAAGGCTAATCGAATGTCTGTCGTAAAAATATTGAATATATATTGTACTTAGACCCTTTCTAAAGACAAATTGAGAGGGCGCTAAAATATTTCTGTTTTCCACTATTCAATCCAAACGATTATTTAAAAGCCGTTCAGTTATTTTCGCTAATGTAGATGATAGAGCAATGGTCGATATGAGTTTGGATCGGAGGGACATTTCCCAGGTTTCAAGATCGGAATAATAAGTTGGGATATCCAGGATTCGGGAATAGTGTCTGATTGGAATATAACATTTTTTAAATTAAGAAAATAATTTTTAGCTTTATTATTCATATTTCAAATGAATGTATAAGGAATATCGTCCTCACCTAGACAGATATCCTTTAGAGTTATTGAGCTCATTAAATGGAAACGGAGCGTCCATCTCATTCAATGTAATAAATAAAGGCGAGGTTGATAAGGCATCATGATAGGGAACAAATTGAGGAGGTAACCTGTCAGCAAAAACGTTAAGCCATTCAGAAGGATTATTGGACTAAGAACATCATTAATAGATCATTAATACCTAATACTTTCTTAGATTTACGCGAACATTTAACATTTTAAATAAAACTATCTTTTCGGATTATTTCGTGGATTTACTTTGATTAAAATAAATCCGCGAAATAATCCGAAAAGATAGTTTTATTTAAAAAGATCATTAATAGATTCACAGAAACTGATCCACCCAAGCTTATTCTTTTTACAAATCAGCCTTCGAAATTTTGCGTCACGACGTTGATATTTTTTAAAGTTCTCCTCTGTCATAGAAACTGCGTATGAAATCTCAGCAAAAATTCGCCGATTGACAAAATCAGTGAATCCCTGATCCCAAAGGGGACTGAAAGGCAATTAATTTTGTGAGGAGTGTTTCTTAGGGATATAGGAGTCGGCGCTAGATAAGAGACATGCGAGGAACCGATCATAGCAAGAAATGACATTCTCATCATTAATGACTATTTCAATAAGATTTTCCAAAAAATATTTAATGTACAGATTCGACTCAGTTAAAATAGTGACGCACCCGTGCGAAGCAAAGGTAAGTCGTTAGTTTCTCCATAATAAATTCATATACGTACTTCAAGAGTACGCATTTCAAAAATTCTAATCAAGATCCATCATGTTCACTGTAAAAGTAGCGATCGGGATCATCCTTATACATATCACGTTTAAGTGAACGTAACGCTTGCGCGATGCAGCTTACTACTAACGCCATCCAATGGACATACATCGAACTTATATTCTTCTTGCGAAACTTTTCTCATATTAGCACGCTTTTTTTTAAGTTATTATCATTGATCAAAAAAGAACTAAATGAATAAATATGTTGGGACATAAATATGTTGCAACTTTAACACACAGCACCATCTAGTTCCATGGTAAGCTACGAGGCTTGTGTTATGGATACCAGATAGTTGATACACTACACATATGTAACTCTAATTACATACATATTATAAATATAAACACCCATGACTAGTTATTGCATATTTTAGTACTTTTTCATTGATAGTGCTTATTTCAGTAATTAAATGTCTGAGGCATGTTTTATTACCGTAAAGATACAAGGAATTAAACTTTTTTCTCTTTGCAAATCTTTGGAAATATTGAAAAACAAAAATGATTTAATAGATTAACACTGTTCTGAGTTGACTATCGGAAGAGGTCCGTGGTATATTATTAGTTTTAGTGAGTAGTACTGGCTTTTCTAGCCGGTGAGTCCCACATAACCACCTGTTTGTATACAGGTAGTATGGATAAATGCATTTCCCAACATTAAAAAAAAAATCAAAAAAATATATCAACAGCATGGCCATTTTCAGCCTACAAATTAATATCATAAAGCTCTAAAATTTAGAAAAATATGTAATTGTAAATTGACACAAGAATTACGAGTAGGTATTGTATACTTTCAATATATGTATAATTCAATACCCCGCTCTATGTCTGCTTTGTCGACTTTCGCAAGGCTTTCGATACGGTGCAATGGCATAAGTTATGGGACATACTGACTCAAATGGGAGTACCTAACCACCTAGTTCATCTCATTCGCCGACTCTACGAGGACGGAACTGCGATTGTCCAGATAGACAACGTCGACTCGAAAAGCTTTCAGATACATACCGGTGTTCGACAAGGGTGCATACTGTCACCACTCCTATTCAACATATATACGGAGTATATTATGAGAATTGTTTTGAAGCAATGGGATAAAGGGGTTTCAGTGGGAGGTCGGAAAATAACAAACTTAAGGTACGCCGATGACACTACTCTTCTCGCACAAACAAAAGAAGACATGGAACACCTGCTGACATGCCTAGAGACAACAAGCCTCTCCTTTGGACTTGCGATCAACAAGGAAAAATCAAGATTATGATCGTCGACCGAGCTGAACTAAACAACCCCGACACCCCCACGATTGGCAACTGTGAGGTTGTCCAAAGCTACGTGTACCTCGGCTCCACCTATCACGAACAATGGTGGATGTGAGGACGAGATTCAAAGGAGATGTGCTATCACAAGATCTGCCGTTGATAGGCTAAAAAGAGTCTGGTGCAACCGAAATATCAACAAAGGCACGAAAGTCCGCCTTATGAGAAGTTTAGTCTTCCCAATATTTCTTTATGGGACTGAAACATGGACGGTTCGCCTGAAAGACCGACGCAAAATCGATGCATTCGAAATGTGGTGCTGGCGGCGACTGTTGCGAATCCCTTGGACATCGTTTCGATCCAACATCTCGATTTTGGAGGAACTAAACATCAAACAGAGATTATCGTCTACAGTGCAGATACGAATCCTCAAATACTTCGGACGCATTGTCCGAAATGAGCACTCCATGGAATGACTCATGGTCCAGGGGAAAGTAGAAGGCAAGCGGTCACGCGGGCGATCACCCACGCGTT
Source organism: Fabriciana adippe (assembly GCA_905404265.1). Classification (NCBI taxonomy): domain Eukaryota; kingdom Metazoa; phylum Arthropoda; class Insecta; order Lepidoptera; family Nymphalidae; genus Fabriciana; species Fabriciana adippe. The sequence goes on along the minus strand of FR989997.1, from coordinate 15,669,980 downwards.
GGACAGACCTTATAAAAGCCGTAACGCAAAAATCCATAGTCCAGTGCTCCCGAGACGCTGAAGACCGCTGTAAATGGAGGCACATCGCAGGAGCTACATTAGCCAAAGAAAATCCATCGTCGTCAACCACGACCACTCTGTCAAGAGTGAACGACTAAGAACAAGATGTATACTTTAGAGAAAGAAAATAAATGTAAATTTTGATAACAATTACTATTTCGATTGTGCATATTTCTCCCTTTTTTAGTACATATTCGCATGTATATTTTTGCATTTTGATAGTGAATATAATCCGATATCTAGTAATACGATACTTTTGTGAGAAATAGAACAAATCCAGATTTTTTTGCAATTTTTATGTTTATCTGTCTACTTGTCTGTTTATACGGGCTAATCTCCGAAACTGTTGGACCGATTTAAATGAAATTTTGTATGGTGGTACCTTATATCTCCGGTCTAAAAAAAACTGGATTTGTTCTATTTCTCTTCTTACATCCCCTTGACTCAGTTTTTATCATTTTTTTTCTATGTACAGACATTGGACCTGTATGTATATTTGACATTACCGATGTGCAGCAGGCGCACGTGCTGCATGAGCGGCGCCAGGTGGTGCACGACGCGCGCGCGCTCCTCCTCGGCCCAGTGCGCCGTGGGCTGCGTCACGCCGGCGCGCTGCTTGCCCCACGCCAGCGCCGCGCGCCACACGTCCTTCTCCTCCAGCCGCAGCTGCACACACACCCGACCATATTGTTATACTAATCATGTATTCAGCCCTTTTTAACGTCCCACTGCTGAGCACGGGCTCCCTTCAGTACGAAGGGGATCAGGCCATAGTCCACCACGCTGGCCAAGTGCGGGTTGGCGGACTTCACATGTCTTTCGAAAACTTGCAATGTTCTCTCAGACATGCAGGTTTCCTCACGATGTTTTCCTTCACCGTTACGACAAGTGGTAATCATGTTGGAAATGATTCGCACATGAAAATATCAGAGGTGCGAGTCCCGGGATTTGAACTCGCTTCACTCGGTTTCCCAAGCGAGCGCGTTACCACTGGGCTACCACTGCCTTACTAATCATATCAAATCAAAATAGAGACTAAGGTGTTAGACGTTTCAAAGGCGTTATATACTTGTTAAAGACAGTGACTACCTACTTTTTTTACAAATCACGCCAATCCGTCATTCTGTTACGACATGAAAAAAGGACAAACAAACAAACACACTTTCACATTTATAATATTAGTATCAAAGTATGGATATACCCTACAGGTCATATGAAAACTGGATTTCTTGGTGTGATTTATCATCTCCTATATAAATGAAAATGAATGTCCGTATTAGGCTTGTGTAGTTCGCGAACGAACTAGTTCGAAAGAACATTCCCACAGATGAACTATGCGAACTAGTTCTCAGATCTCTCGCTTTTTAGTTCGTTAGTTCGTTTTCGATCCTAAGGATCTATGGATGTTATATATTAGTAATGTGTGTTACGGATTTTTTTCAGAACGCAGTAGATACTTTTTATATCTAGATACTTTATTTGTTAATGCGGGTAAATTTGTTCAATTTGTAATAACCGGAAAAGAAATACGTGTTTCGTTGGAAGGAATAGTAAGTACTAACACGAAATATAAAGTATTTATAATAAGTAGCTGTTGTTGGTCAAATGTAGTGGGAATTTTGTCGGTTTTTTTTTATTTTGCTCGCCAGCTTAAATCACAATAAAAGCGTGGCAGTATATGATTATGTTTGCAAATTGCAAATTACGAGTATAACAGGAACTTAGGACATTCAGTGTAGGTAGCAGGTCTGTAATGAACTACTACAAGGATTAAAGTAGTAAAGCCGAGAAACGAACTAACGAATTAAAAGACCGACCTAGTTCGCTAAGGAGCTGCGAACTAAATTGACCGCTCCCAGTCGCGAACTATTATGCCCAACTCTAGTCCGTATGTTTGTCATCTACTTATGAATATTGCATTCCTAAACCCTCGATTAAATTGTGATGAAAATCTGTATAAGCCTGTGAAAAAATATTTTGGACTTTGTCTTTTATGCATTCCTAAAGCGAGACGAGGGCAAGTTGCTAGTCTAATACTAATATTATAAAAAGGCCAAGTTTGTGAGTTTGTGAAATTGTAGGGTGTAATCTTTGGACCTACTGAATCGATTTAGATGAAATTTAGTAATAAGATAGTTTGAGACCCTGGAAAGGACATAGGATACTTTTTATTCCGAAAATCATCTCTTAAGGGCATGAAAGTTTGTATAGGGAATCAACCTAGGGACAAAGTCAGTATTAATCAATAAATTCAATTAAAATTTGGTTTAATTCCATAAATACCTTTAAACCCTGCGATACTTTTAACCGATATAGTACCTATACTTTGTATATACAGCTAGCAAAAAGCCTTGCCTAGAAAATTAAGCATCAAGCATGAAGAACGCCTACTGCGAAGTTTAGACTGCAGGTTACGAAACTACGAGTATCTAAGGGTTCAGCATATACATATTGCGTATTTACCCTGCTACTATGGAATCCATAACACAGGGCTAACATGCAGCAAGGGGGCAAGCACCATTAATCTCTTAATAAAACTTGACACTAGTACAGAAAGGTAAATACGTCACTGCTGCCACACACTTCTAGCAGTCTATGGATCCATACGGTCATCTAACAAAGGCGTTTAAACTGAACAATCGACAATCGTATAGGACGAGATGCACCCAACTCTTATACTTCAATACGACAGTCAGGAAATGATGACACATTTGGCTGTTTGTGGTGACCCTATTTGCTATGCCAGCGGTCATGGGTTGGAGTCCCGTTGGGGGGATTCATTTGTGTGATGAGCATGAATGTTTGTATTCCATTTATGGGTGTTTTTATTTATAATATGTATATATTTAAAGTTATTCATGTATAGTGTATCAACTATCTGGTATCCATAACACAAGCCTTGTAGCTTACCATGGAACCAAATGGTGTTGTGTGTTAATGTCCCAAAACATTTATTTAATACTTATATTTAAATATTTATATCCCGAATAATACACTATATGATATTGTTTTGTCTTAATCTATAGATTTAAATATAATGTGAGGAAATTAAGATAAAAGGTACTTCATCTTTGTAGAAAATAATATAATACTAACATTATCTGAAGATATTAGCTTGATGAGGGCCTCTTTAGGCAAGTTTAAGAAGGCATTAGTTTTGACACATTCAGGTGCATTTTCTTCTATGAATGATATGCAGCGTTCCATGAATGATGATGCACTTTTACCTCCTGTAATGTTATAACAAAAGTAGCCAACATTAATAACTTCATAGTTATAAATAATTGTAAATTATAAACAATAATGTGAAAAAAATTACAGCATAAGTTTTGATGTGTGTATATGTATGATCTCATATGTTTGATTAAGTATGCTTAAATAGCATTATTACTTACATTTATTACAGTATTCTAACAAAAAATTAATAATTTTTGAAGAGTAATTGCTAAGTTTAATAATAAGAAATACATGCTTATTTAATTAGTTGATCTTGAAATACTTTAATCTAGCTTAACATTTCATAGGACATTTAATATTTATGTTTTGATATTATGTTTTAATCATGAATTTGTTAGTTCTTTACAAATTCATGATTAAAACATAGTTATACATTGTGGGGAATACTTTTTTAATTATTAATTTCATATGCTATCAGTTTTTGATATTTTATAATTATATTTAAATTATAGATGTTACTATTTTTTTATAATAGCCTTTTATGACAAATAATTACTGAACACTGAAAACAAAATCTACACGTTTAGAGGTTGAGAAATAAAAGTCAATTTGTAGATCTTAAATTTAATCGTTTGAGGCTGTACTGGTAAGAAACTTTCACAATTCACAAATAGTAATCATCACACTTAAAGGCTAGGAATGTTCATCCACTTTTATAACCTATACTACACGGAAGCGTTCGGGTTGACATTTTGAATTAGCGTTATATTATCGCCTTTCATCATTATACGGCCGATTTGCTTGCGATTTTTAGTCTTCATATGCACTTCCTCAGCTTCATCTAACACAATGTTCATGTATTCATCGAAGCCCACGATGTGACCCTCAATCCTCAAATTCACGTTCTCGTAAAGCCAAATTTGAACACGACTTCTGTTTTGTAAATATCTAAAGATAAGGTTGATGGGCTGTACCATCACCTTTTGCACTTTTGGTGGTCCTTTGTACGCCATTTTAGCGTTTTATTCTTATGCACAAAATGATAATTTACTTAAAACAAAATAGCGCCAAGCCGGCGTCGTTTTTATCCGTCAAGGAACGAAGCGTAAATCATGGATGACAAATAAAATAGATGAATTAGCTCCATACGAGCTTTTGGTGGATCTATCTATCCCTTTCATTTGTTTGATTATTAACATGCTATCTCTATATTTGGCGACAACGAGTGGGACAACAATATATTTCTGTCGCAGTTGTCACATACGTCACTACTGTGACGTCACTGCGACATTTTGTCAGTTTTGAAATTTTCAAGTTTTAACCGTTGTTATTATTATACTCATCCCCGGATTTGCCGTTTTTATATTAATTTACATTTGATCAATTTGTAGATTAGTGCTGATTTGTGCTTGAATATAAACGATGTGATTTCTTAATTAGTTTTTCTCTTCGTTAGTTTGTTTTTTCTATTAGTGTTGTGTAAACATGGGAAAGCATTGTAATATTCCAAGTTGTCAGGGAGGTTTTTCATGCCATAGAATGCTTTATAAAGGTTCACGTCAATTTTAAAACGTATACGTAAAGAATTTCTTAAAGCTATTTTCAAAATAGGGTTTATTCCTAGAGTAACTATATGTGACCCTGGTTCTGCCAATATAACTGCAATAAATTCATTAATTTCTGATAATAAACTAAATACTTCGTAGTGACAATGATGCATTAAGTGTTATCCATTATGAAGTTAATGGGAACAAAATTTACTATTTGTATGATGTACCTCATTTACTGAAATGTTTCTGTAATCATTTTCAGAAAAAGAATTTGCTCCTTGGTAGTCAGCGTGCTCAATGGTCAATTTATGTTCATATGTTGTATAATGCAGATGAACGTAAAGGTGCTGCAAAGCTAACAAAACTTACTAACAAGCATATTTATCCAAACTCTTTTGATAAGATGAAGATTGAAGGTAATTAATATTGTAGTTTAATAAATTGAGGTATATATTACTTTAGATTATAAATATTATTTTATCTTTAATATAAAATTGTTTTTAAGAAAGAAACTTCTTGAAGCTATTAATATGCCCTTATATAATATACTATTCTATACTAATATATAAAGTTGAAGAGTTTGTTTATTAATTGATTGCACTCATCCATGTAATGTTCAGTCCATTAAAAAAAATTCTCAGCTTCCTCAGTAATGTTAAAAGCCATTTAAAGGCTTAATTGGCTTATCTACCTAGACCCTAATAATAATAAACTATTATTATATTACTGTTCATCTATAGTAGTTACTAATAATTATTATACTATAGTTATAGTTTAATTAACTATTTAATTTGTTATTGTAATACATTAATTTATTGTAATAATATATTTACAGGTGAAGTATGCTATGCAGGAGGTATTTAGTCGAAGTGTTTTTGCCACCTTGTCTTTATGTCACCTGATGAAGGCTTGTAATTTCTAGGAAGAATACAATTATTGTAATACATTAAATGTAAATATTGAGAATGGCTTATTCACAGCTGTGATGATTTTATTCATTAATGATTTATTTGATAGTTTAAATTGCTGTGGCTATGATAGGTACCAGCTTACGTAATGCTTAAAATTAAGTTTTATTATTCATTTTTTACTAAAATTTGTATTTTTTAAAATTTCTATAAGACTAAAATGTTTGTTCCAACGCACTAATCTCAAATCTTTTGCTTTTTATAAACTAAAGATGAAGGTGGTTCTAGAGCTAACAAACTTCAAATGCAAGAGCTAGATTTTAATATATACTTACAATTAAAACCAACTACATAAATGACATAACTACTACTCACATAATAATGATAATGTTATTAACAAAAACTATTGTTCTATGTTACTTCTAATTTTATTGCATTGTAATATTATAAAATATTTTCATTTACAGTTGTTAAGAAATGAGAAATTTGTTTTGCAATCAGAATTTTTGAGGTAGTTAATTTTTGTCTATACCAAATTGTTGTACTAATTTGTATTTTTTGTAATTTGTATTCAATTGAAAAAATCCTTAAAAAATGTCCTTTCTTTGTAATAACAAACAATGTATTATAAATGTAAAAAAAAAGGTATCCTGCTGAGTTTCTTGCTAGTTTTTTCGGGTATGAGGCATTTTTTTCGAACTAGTGGTAGCATTAAAATAGTAAAATAAAAAAAATTTGAAACCTACCTTTGTATTTTATTTCTAATTATAATTAGTATCATAAAAATGAAAACCTTCCTATAAAACCGACAACAGTTGTTGAATACCGATAATTTTACGATAAAATACATCCCTACTTAATCGTAATTAATACCGATTTCACATCACTACGAACTAAATTCTCCCAGATTTGCATATGACGTCATACCTTTAGAAAGGGATGCGTGGCGACTATGAAGAAATACAATAGCCGTGAAAGTGACAGCATATTTTGACTTGCCATGTATGCCTTAATTGTCCCTAAATTATGGGAAATATCATGACAGCTCTAAAATATAAATTAATTTTTATAACGTAAGAACTTATATTAACAGATATTTTATGTTTGATATGAAATATAATTAAAATATAACATTATCCTATAATAGTTAAAATCATTTAGAATATTATTATATACATCAATATATAGGACATATATTTTATAAAAAAAACATTTTAAACACATTTAACTTATGTATATTTTATAATATAATAAAATATTAATTGACATATCCTATGTAGTTATTATTAATTTAAAATGGCTAAGTCGGGAAAAATCTTTCTTTGACTATCTTGATCCCCCCGGCCCCCGCTTCATCATATTCGCCTACCGTTTTTATGAATATGCGCCTGTATGGAAGTCAACCGGAGTTGGCGTAAATGTCATAGACAATAAAAAAACAACATGGCGGACACGACAGATAAAATAAACGTCTCTCATAGATATTCCGATTAATAATTTTATTATATTTTATGGAGCTATTCCACTAACGATTAATTATAATACAGAGAAAACGTATTTTGTTATAAAGTTATAAAAATATTATTGACAGGCTTTAAATATTATTATTTTTTGTGTGGGATCGGTAAATGCGTCACGAGCAAAATTTAGAAACGTAAATTTCAATATATCAATTACCATATTAATTACACATATTTAATCTAAAATATTGTAAAGATTTAAATGTACTATGTATTAAATGAAAAAAAAAAGCAAAAAGTGTGCGATGGCCGGGAATCGAACCCGGATCAACTGCTTGGAAGGCAACTATGCTGACCATTACACCACCATCGCATCTGATTCATTAACGAAAATTAATGATCTGCTTCTAAAAGAAATTATAAAATCCCATTCCAATTATGAATATCTTTTGATTTTACTAAAATATTACAGTAAAAACTATTACAATTGTTTTTTTTTTATTTAAAAACTTAGAAGGCACCTTGTAAAAACTTTTTGACGAAAAAAAAGATAAAAGTAACTGAACAAATAATATATAATTTATACTAGCCTGGTCTATCTTGTATATCCATTGCAGCAGCTAGTAAAGTACAAGCATTTTCCACATTCAAGGTGGATGTAACATGATCTTCGCAGGCTGATCTTAGGTCTTCCACTCCTAGGTCTGCTGCTAAGGTCATCATTTCAAATACACCTGAATCTTGGAGAAGCAACTGGAGGTAATAATGTAAAACAAACAGTATTATTTTTCTAACATAATATAAAAATTTGCAAATTCTTTTTAAACTGATGAAGTATCGCTATTAACCACTAGATGGTGTTACACTAAGGCTAATATAATTTTAAGTTGTTACAATTAGACAACAGATGGCGCTGAAAATATTTGAAATATAAAAAAATATTTAAAATTATTTTGATTATGGAAAAATAACAAAGATTAACATTTTTTTCGAAAGTTAAACCTACCTTCCCAGTATAAACATATTGTAGGAACAGTCTAAACGTTTCTGGTTGTACGTGTGGCATCCGTATCGGCGTCACCGCCCCGACAGATGGCGTTACGATGCAGCCTGGAATACGGCAGATTTCGCCGCGCTTGGTGTTTTGGAAACTTTTACACCTGTTTTAATGATATTATTTTGTTAAAGTTATTTATTTTTTAATATAGATGTAATCCTATCACAGTAATATTATAAATGCGAAAGTTTGGATGGATGGATGTTTGTTACACTTTCACGCCAGAACGGCTGAACGGATCTGGATGAAATTTCACACAGTGATAGTTTATAGTACGGAATAGCATATAGGTTACTTTTTATTCCAGAAAAAGGTACAGTTCCCATGGGATAGATTCGTTTTTGTTGAGAACTAATTTAAAAATGAGAGAAAAAATATTCAAATTATTAATTTGTGTTAAAATAAGGGAATATTCTAGAAAATAAGTTGGTAGTTTCAAAGCAATCATTCAGGTCTGTTACGAGTTGTCAGCCTATGAAGTAACAGATATAATAAATATTTCTATTATTATTCTTACACATTTATCTGTATTAATATTATTAAGAGGTAAAGTTTGTGAATTTGTGTTTGTGGGTTTGTGACGTTGTAGGGGGTAATCTCTGAATCTACTGAACTGATTTAGATGAAATTTGGTAAGAAGATACTTTGAGACCCTGGGATGGACATAGGATACTGTTTATCCCGGAAATCATCCTTTAAGGGGGTGAAAATGGGGATGAAAGTTTGTATGGGGAATCAACCTAAGCAAGCAAGGGTGAGTCGCTAGTATTTTATATGTAGATTAAAAAGACACTATGAACACACTTTGAATCATTTTCTGTTTTTATTTGAATAATTTATGTATATTCTTACTGTTGTGGTATGTAGGTATGTATGTGGTAGTATTAACTGAACTTCTTGTTTAAAGTTGATAAAAGTCTGTTAACTTAGATACTCAGACGCTAACGATGCATTAAGTTTGAGTCGTCTCAAATGTTCACAAACTATTATTTTTAGGGTTGACACTGAATGATGAAAATCTTCTTTGATTAAAAGTATTATAGTTAGCTATTTAAAATAAATAATTTATAGTTCCTACAGTTGTTAATATAACAGCCCTATATAATACAGTTATCGTAATTTAATCTTGCTACCGGCCTTTATAGGATTAGGTGTTATTACATAGGGAAATTAAAGTTTATTCTGTGACAGAACGTATTTTTAGTGACAGTTTTACAAACAGATTCGTGAAGTTTAAATGAACTAACCATATGTATTTAACGAAAATTAAGCAAGAATGACGAGCAGACACAAAATATTCGGGCATTACAGACACTTTAAATATCTCTATTTTTGAGAATTTGCTTTAGCAAATTACAATTTTGCTGTTCCGAGAGCTCTTAGTCCTATAACTTAAAAAAAATTAGTTATAACTTCAATAGATTCAGTCTCAAAAGTTTTAAGCGTCACATTTCAGCTTCTCAGTTTCATCGTTATTAAAAACCGATAATCAGGCGATAGACGGTTCGACGATAGACTTTGGAAAGCGCTCGTCGAATATAAGTACCCTGTGAAGTTTGCCAAGTCTTTTACACTCGGATTGTAATTTGGCGTACCTTTATTTTAATTTTTTCAACGATACTTTGAATATAAAAATGTAGGAGATATGTTATATAAAAGGTTGTTTTATTACCTTAAAAGCGGATTTTTATATTATCTATAAAGAGAAATAAAGTTGAAGTGTCTGTTTGTAATGTCAAAATAACAGCTTTTTACTAAATGCATGTGAAAGTTTATTTATTATGGTACTTATAAGAAAAAAAACAATTTTTAAAATTTTTGTCTGTTTGTTCCGTGAAATGGCTGGACCGATTTTGACGGGACTTTCACTGGCAGATAGCTGATGTTATAAGGAGTAACTTAGGCTACTTTTATTTTAGAAAAAGAGTCAGGGTTCCGCGAAAAAAATTAAAACAGTAGCAAGCTACTATTTATGTATAAAAATAGAGCTAACCGTGAAAACGCACCTAGGGACGAACGCGAGCGAAGCGAGGATGAGTCGCTAGTAATCAATGATTTATAATACAGGTAGCTTTATATTATAGGAAGAAAGACGTTAGAATATTAATATAAGTAGAAAGTTGAATAAATTTTCTGCTAAAAATTTAAACGGAAACTCGAAAACAAATAATTATAAAAAATCAGTCAAATGCGAGTCAAATTCGCACTGAAAGGGTTTCGTACCATCGTACATGTACTTTTTATTCTTATGACTTTTACTCTACATATGTATGTAGTATATTAACTTCGATGATCGATTACGAAAGTTAAGAAAATGTTTCTTGTATTTTTATTTATTTATTTGTATTATTTGTTGTTATAGCGGCAATAGAAATACATACTCTGTGAAAATTTCAACTCTCTACCTAGTACGGTTCATAAGTTACAACCCTCTGATAGACGGACGGACAGCGGAGGCATAGTAACAGGGTTCTGGCACTCTTCAGGTACGGAACCCTAAAAAGGATCTAATAGATCATAATATACTAAGCATGTACTAGTATTTAGGTATATATAATATACATTCAATCTATGAAATTAGATATAAAATTGTTCACACTAACTTATTAGGGCCACTACGAATCTAGTCCAAAACACGCCGTGATTATTGTCCTTGCCACCAATCGCGTGGGTCGACGAAATTGATTAACGAACGCTAATGCACTGAATGAGCTAGATTACTATTAAATTAGACAAGTGTGTCAAGTGACTTACATTACTATAGGCCTCTTGATCACTATCAATCGCCATAGTGTTTTAAAAATATAATATAAGACTAGCGACTCATCCTCGCTCCGTTCGGGTTTGTCCCTACTTACGTTTTATAGTTTAGTATAGATTTCTCAGAGATAAGATATTTTCCCGCAGTAAAAAGTATCCCATATGTTGACCCGGATAACCAGCTATCACCGTACCAAATTTCATCACAATCCTTCCAGTAGATTTTCCGTGATGTGGTAACAGACAGACAGACAGACAAAAATTCTGAAAACTATAGATTCGGCCTCTGTATCGATAATAATGTCTATTTCAATAAGATTTTCCAAAAAAATATTTTATGTATGACTTAGTTACAATTTTATTATATGTATAGATTTTATAATATAAGAGCCGTGTTTTGTGTTACGATTTCTCTAACATATTTACGTCACTGGGAAAATCATTCTTCCCGAAATATTGTCACAATTCAGGCACGAGATTCGAACCGCCACCGCCACCTCAAGGATAATGGCACGTTAGACACGTACTTATTAATCTACTACGCCTATCTTCATATTAATTATTAGACTTAAGTAAATCCTATCGCACTAGAAACATAAATAGTAAAGAGATAAGTTAAAAATAAAAAACTTACAATAAAATTGCAAAAGTTATACGATAACACCTAATAAAAGAAGTAAGATCTAACTGGATACTAAAATGTTGAGAAGATTTTTAAACCACAACTCCTCTCATGCACAACGTTCTTCAGAATCTCAGATGCTGTAAAAGAATATCTGTTATGTTCTTTGCTTAGGCACCTTACCTTTGAGTAGCAAAAACATAAACTTTTAAAACGGCAAAAATCGAGTCGATATCGATACAGAAAGTTGCCACATCACAATATCAATTCATTGCTCCGTATAATAACATTGCCATTCATACAACAATTTTTTTTATATTTATAACTAGCGACTCACCCTCGCTTCGCTTCGGGTTCGTCCCTAGACAAAAACAAATCTATCCCGCGGGAACCGTACATTTTTTCGGGATGATATATAGCCTATAGCCTTCCTCAGTTAACGGGCTATCCAATGCAAAAAGAATTTTTCAAATCGGATTAGTAGTTCCTTAGATTAGCGCGTTCAACCAAACAAACAAACAAACAAACTCTTGAACTTTATAATATTAGTATAAATACCCATAGAGTATTATATTTTAAGTAAAGAACTATAAGCGAAAGTGAAGCAAAATTTCATTAAGTATAGCAGACAAGAGTAATGGAGCATAGTGGCGTAGGTTTAGGCAATTAATGGAGCCCAGTGTAATCACCGCGCCCGATGTTTGACAGTACATTAATCAGGAGGTTTTATCTCGTAGAGGTAATTCATTTTGTCAACCTCTCATAGATCGATTTCATTATTTCACAAATCTATACTAATATTATAAAGCTGAAGAGTTTGTTTGATTGTTTGTTTGTTTGTTTGATTGAACGCGCTAATCTCAGGAACTAATGGTTGGAATTGAAAAATTCTTTTTGTGTTGGATAGTCCATTTATCGAGGAAGGCTTTAGGCTATATATAATCCCGGAAAATGTACAGTTCCCGTGGGATAGATTTGTTTTTGTCTAGGGACAAACCCGAAGCGCAGCGAGGGTGAGTCACTAGTAAAATATATCGCTAAAGACCACAAAGGTTTCTTATTATAAAGAACCTATTGTTAAATTTATATTAAGTAACGCGATATTAACTTAATATCTTAAGTCTGTTGTAATTACATTAGTTATGTAGTATTAGTTATGCTTTAAGCATTAAAATTTAGATTTTAATACCTGTGATAAAAACATTTATATCGTTACGTTAGTAAATAATATAAGTAAAAAATCTTAACCAAAATATCTTTACTTACATTTTCATTACAAGAATACGACTAAATTATGATGTCTGCGAAACCTAATTGATCGTACCAACCAGGATGGAGATTGTCTTGGTCCTAAGAAAATGGCGAAATAAATTCAATGGAATATTGACCTATGTCTCTTTTTATTTACTTATTTGATAAAAACCTGCGATATATCGCGATTTTTCTCTTGATATAAACTCAACTGTTACTGTCAATGCTCTAGGTTTAATCATACACATAGGGTTTAATATCACCACCTGTATGTATGCATGGAGGTGGTATGCGTAAATGCATTTTCCAAAGTTAAAAAAGAAGGTTGCATATCATAATTAAATGTGTGTTAAAACCTGGTTAGATAATATTGTATTCAGCCCTTTTTTTTTAAACGCCCCACTGCTGGGCACGGGCCTCCCTTCAATACGAGGGGGATCAGGCCATATTCCACCACGCTGACCAAGAGCGGATTGGCGGACTTCACATATCTTTCGAAAACTTGCTAAGTTTTCTCAGACATGCAGGTTTCCTCACGATGTTATCCTTCACCGTAAGGCAATTGGTAATCATGTTGGAAATGATTCGCACATGAAAATGTCAGAGGTGCGAGACCCGGGATTTGAACCCGCTTCACTCGATTTTCCAAGCGAGCGCGTTACCACTGGGCTACCACTGCCTGCTTAATATATTCCTGTACAATAAAATATGTTAATCTGACTAATGTATCTCGTCACACATGTCTCATCACTTGTTATCTAACATGAAAGGATAAATAATCATTTTCCACGCTTATGTCCACATAATATTAGATGCTGCTACATTTCATAATTCGTACGAAAATGTTACTGTTTAATTATAATGACTGACATCTATACATATAATAAAATTGTAACTAAGCCGAATCTGTACATTAAATATTTTTTGGAAAATCTTATTGAAATACTTAGACATTATTATCGATACAGAAGCCGAATCTATAGTTTTTAGAATTTTTGTCTGTCTGTCTTTTACCGCATCACGGAAAAACGACTGGTGGGATTTTGATGAAATTTGGTATGGTGATAGCTGGTTATCCGAGAAATCTATACTAAACCTTATAACGTAAGTAGGGACGAACCCGAGCGGAGCGAGGGGAGTCGCTAGTATTCTTATAAAATTAATAGAACGATACTGTAACTAACCTTTATTGATTAAAGTTTCCGTTATTGATCACATCCAGACGAGGCGAGCTTTCCTTGCAACATGGTTATACAATTAATTACCTCGTATATATGTATCTAATCACGTAAGTTCGTTAAGTGTCGCGAACTTCAAACGCTTAAAATGCCATCAAAAGCTAAAACAGATTTATAATGATGCGGCTTCCCGCCATTGTAGCTGACGCATGTCATGTCTGACGTCACGTAGAGACGCCATATTACCTACACTGTTAATTTGATAATGTTATGTTTACTCTACAATATAGATATTAAATTAAGTTTAAATGATACAATAATAAAAAAAAATACGTTTTAGGTACGATTAGGCATTTAATTATTATCTGTTTGACTTCAGATGGTTGTGTGGATAAACAAATACTTAATTTCCATGTAATTTGTTTTTAAAACCGTTTTCTCATTTAATAATATTAAAAGGGTATTTAATAATTATAATCTAAAGATTGTAATTATTAATTTTTCCAGATTTAAGTAGGAAATTAATTTTAACGTCAATTATAACGACATTATAAATTCCATAAACCCAATAAAATGGCGGGGATTATGTACAAGATTAAAGTGTCTATCACCAAACAGGAGGATAATCACTCAAGGATGTTAGATACAACTATCCGCCGCAGCCGCCATGATTGATGACGTCACGTCAGCCGCTCGGTGTCGCAGCACCTCGATACGCAATTTGCATTACCGCGATTAATGGTGTGGTCGCTCGATGTGACAACGATTAATCTCCCGCATATTTTATTAGCGATGTTTTAGATATCGATAAGTAAAATTAGCTTAAGTGACGTTTTCGGTTATGAAAGATAGAAATTATGATTGATTCTTAATAGAATAGATAAGACTTAAAGTACATCTTTCGACAAAATTTATGTATTAATAAGTTATATTTGTATTATCATGACATTTTTTCCAATAAATCAATTATTGTACCATACGAGCTTATGCACACGAGGATTTTTTTAACGCACTGCATTTGATATGCAATAGACACGAGTTTGTCACGCGTTTGTATCGATACGAGCGAAATTATTGTTTTTTTTTTTAATTTACCGAAAAATCGTGCACACCAAAATCTTTTATAGGCAACTACAGATGTAGCTGTGAAGATAATATTTTTATTAAAACAATAACGACGTGTCACAAATTACCATTCAAAGTATAAAAATCATAAAATATTCAAATAAGACACACAAATCTCTTTGGTCATTTTTCATGCTATTCTATAATAAACTTCTTTAGTCATTCAATGTAACTAAGTTCAATAAACAGGTTTTATTAGACTGGCAACTCTCGTTGGCGCTTTTCAAAGTATTGGCGCCAGTCGTCACAAATTACAGACTAGTGTTAACGATGAATAGTTTATTTCCGGCGTCTTTCAGCTTTCAGGATTATAGTGACGTTATTACAGTGATATCTATTAGGTATGATTTGAAGCTGAAAATTACGTTATTGAAATTCAAATTAACTACAATTTTTGAAAATGCTAAATATGTTAAATGTTGTCTACATATAAATTTTAGTTTTATAAAATAATGTATTAATAGGTATTTAACTTTACTTTTACTGAGTTGTTATAGTTTTAACTCAGACTAAACATTTACATTTGACGACACGTTTGGCTCAGTTTGTAATGAACCTACTTGCTGTGCCAGCGGTCGCGGGTTCGTTATAACATGTATGTATTTAAAGTTATATACGTGTAGTGTATCAACTATTTGGTATCCATAACACAAGCCTCGTAGCTTACCGTGGAACTAGATGGTGCTGTGTGTTAATGTCTTAACATATTTATTTATTTATATAGACGTAGTTCCAAAAAAAGTGAAAGTCAAAAATACTGACGTAATTTTGCTGTTTATGCTTCATTATTTCAAGAATTAGAAGAAAATATGAATAATATAAGAATAATAAATGTATATAAACGAATACTTTAGTGCATTATTCTATTTTTAAGTTACAAATATTAAGTATGATGTAATTTATTATAATTTGAAGATTTTTGGCGCATAATGAAACGTCGTGCACACTGCACAAGCACGTAACACAATTTGCGGTTTCTTAAAATGGACGGTTTTCCACTAGCTTTGACGATACGAATATTATACAAAATATGTACCTATAGTATAAAACTTGTATATAATAAAATATAGAAAAGTGTTAATAATTATAAAATATTGATTTGAAAAATAGTTTTGTAGCCAATAACATAATATTTTTGGCTTTACTGTATTTCTTATTCCAAAAAAAAAAAAAAAAATTGTGGCTTGGATAACAATCCAAAAGTTAACAAATTCACAGCCTAAATATAACTAGTATTCTAAAAACTAATTTATTTTTTTCCTATAGTTTAAGATTTAGTCGTCCACAGCACAAAAATAAAAAAAAAAAAACTTCCATGGTCCACAGCCATTTAAAAAACATTGAGATCTCTATTAAAAAAAGGTTTATATCAAAAATTACATAAAATGATTCGAGATTTTTTAGAATTTCCGATAAAGGTCTCAAGTTGAGTAATAAAGGCGACGTGTGCGTCTAATAAGCCGTCGCCAGCAGTAGTGCAGATCCAATTTGCGGTGGCGACAATGGCGGCTGAACGCTCGAGGTTTTCTTTCTTGTGCTTGAATGACGTGAGCCTTAAACGCTTCAACTCACAGCTGTTATATTTTCCTTTTCTTCGTATTTCACGAATGAAAAAATCTAGATTTTCTTAATATTTTACTAGTTCTTGGTATTATATAATATTAAATCTAATTAAGTTTACTATTTTTTTCATACAATTTTCAAATAAAATTATCATCAACATGTTCGACATCTTTGTGGGTTTCATTGTTTTTACGATAAAGCAAAGCAAAAATATTTTTTTTATGGAGAACTCATTGATTATTTTATTATTTCTTAGAGTTTCCCCCAAACTAAGAATTATTGCGAAAAAAAACTGGCTATATGGTTGAAACGATATAGTTCTTTATACATAGATAGTCCAGGCGGCCGGCTGAGAAATTAGAATAGGTGGCTTAGTAAGAAAACTTATTTAGATATAAATTGTATTTTCGTACGTCCTCATTGCTTCTTTTCGCCATTTTCACAGATTTTTTCCTTGTTGTGCAGCGACTAGCTAAGCTAGGTAGCTAATACTGGGTTTTATTAACCATACTGAGTCCATATAATCTCTATGTCAATTCTACCCTTGCAAGGACCATACCTGCTATCTTTTCATTCGTTTGAATTAATCAACCTATCTTTTCCATATAGAATCATTTTAGAAACCTTATTTATTTACTCAAAAGTTCAATACCTCTTACTACTTGCTAAAGGGATACCAGAAAAATGTCAGCTTTAAAATATAAGTCTTGAGTGTACTCGAGTGCGGTGTCACAGAAACGTGGAAATCACAGGGAAGTGCCAATATTGGGATCACTTTATTTGTCGGAATATGAAACCGGGTTTACGCAACCTTTATTGCAGACCGTTTTTAAAGAAGATTTTTCAAATTATTTTTTGCTGAATGTTAGTTTAGTGTACGTTTATATCGGTTTTTTGAAGTTAAAAAATTTAAAGAAGAAGAATTCATTATTTAAATCAACGAAGATAGAATTTTGAATACTATGAAGATAGAAATATGAATAATGAATATGCCGTGTACATATATATATATATATATATATATATATATATATATATATATATATATATATATATATATATATATAGTAAAATTGTAACTAAATCAAATCTGTACATAAAATATTTTTTGGAAAATCTTATTGAAATAGACATTATTATCGATACAGAGGCCTAATCTATAGTTTTTAGAATTTTTGTCTGTCTGTCGGTTTGTTACCGCACCACGGAAAAACCATTGGAGGGATTTTGATGAAGTTTGGTATGATAACTGGTTATCCGGGTCAACATATAGTATACTTTTTACTGGGGGAAAATATCTCATCTCTGAGAAATCTATACTAAAACTTAAAACGTAGGTAGTGACGAACCCGAGCGGAGTGAGGGTAAGTCGCTAGTTGGGTATAAAAATAATTAAGCCCCTGCAAGTTGCAACATCTCATTGCTGGACATAAAGCTTACCTAAATGAAGGCCATAGTTCGCCAAGCTGTTTAAATGCAACTATGTTCGATGACAGTTTACTAAACGTGAATATCGTGAAACAATTATGATTTAATATTGTGAAATACCAATTTCATTTTTCATAGTACTGTGAAGTTGTGAAAATACTGCAGCAGATTCAAACTTTGCTACCGATCCAACAATCTAACCCTTCAACATCGTAGATAGGTGAAATTTCGTGTTCTTTTATGATTTGCTTGAATTATTATTCAATGAATTCAGTCTTCAGTGAGCTTTGTAGGAACGTAGAAAGGAAACACGAAATCATGATACAACGTGTAACAGAATGCAGCAGAAACTTCAAAATAATCAATTTTCGGGTGCAGCTGTCGCCAGTCTCATGCAAATTGCAGACGGTTAGACTTATCAAGAAATATTTATGCAAATACCCTCAAATGCGCTTCAAATAGCTCGCTTTTTGTACGATAAGTTTTCAACAACTTTTGTAATGGCTTGGGAATTTCTCTTTTCATGTCAACTTATTTTTATATCATAGAAACGATATCTGCGCTTTTGCTCTTTTCAACTTTTTGGTATTCGATTGTGTATTATTTTTGTAATAAATGTATTTATAACTCTTTGTATAACCTTCAATTTTCTTTCATTTTAGACATCTTGAATCTATTATCTAGCTTTCTATGATAGCTAAGTGCTAACTCAAGCAGCTGTTGTAGATGTACAATTAAATCAAGTTGTGCTTAAACAAAATTTATGTCCAGTTCAGAGAAACTTATGTAAGTTAGGAAGATCTACTACGAACACATAAAAAAATAAATAAATAAAAATCATAAAGTATGGTCGCCCCAGAAGAGGTGTGAGTATGAGTGTAAACTTATAATTAAAGCACATGTTTGTTTTTCAATCGCCCGCGTTCCACCATTGTTTTGCACCTCAACTTTTCTCATTTCCCCCCATTGTAGAGTCGTAATCCGACGTGTTATTTGTATTGTAATTGTAGGAAAGCGGGCGCAGGCTTTAAAAATACTATGGTTTGTACACAATTGTCTATTTACGTGGTGTACGTTAGGTTACGTGCTATAGTTTTACATCTGTACGGACGTCTGTCTGCGGCTTCACCCGTGTCGTACATTGCGCATATTTTAGGGAACCTACTTTAGTGTTGTTTTAGTGTGATTTATTTTATCTGTATTTAATTTAAATTACATTGTTTTTAGTTATTTTACTAGGGACAAAGAGGTTAAGATGAAAATGTTACGAGACGTAAACTCAGACCTGAGGTATAAGTTATACCTGAGGTATGAGTTAGACCTGAGGTATGAGTAATAAGTTATACTTACCATGTAGTTATAAGTTTGCTTTACGAACAGATATATTGTATATATATATATATATATATATATATATATATATGGGTAATTTTCACGAAATCCCGAAATTCGGCTATCTTAAAATGACGAAAAATATTGAAATTATTTGATATTTATTTTCTGTGAATTTGATAGTACTAATGTTACTAGAATTAAATTATATAGTGGTCCCAAAAATTATCGCGTTTTATGAAAGTTATGAGGACATTAAAAAAAATCAAAGTGAGGGAATGACAATTAAGGTGAGGGAATGATTATTGCAGACAAGTCATGAAGCTTTTTAAATGAAATTAGTTTTCTTTCAAAGAAATCTTTTTATTAAATGAAATTTTGTTCTTAAACAATAAGTAAGATCAATGAGTAATTTCAGCAAATCACAAAATTATTGCAGCACTTTGGCATAACTCTAATTTAAACTTATTTTTAATTATTATGGCACTTAATTAAAGCAATTAAATAACAATAACAACAAAATCCTTGCTAACTTAAAGATTCATCTAACAGCATTTTTAACAACAGGAAAACTTCTTATTTTAAACATTAGTCTCATAGATAAAATGAATCTTTAGTATCAAAATCAACAAAACAAAATCTATAACTTAACTAGCTTTTTTCCAAACAAAAAATACTTCTTATTTAGTAGGTACTATTAAAGAGTGAAATTACCTACTTTTAAAATTTGTAATCTTAAACGATTCAGTCTCAAAGTAACAATTAAAGTCTTAATCAATTATTTTAAACTAGTTTAAGTTTTTTATAAAATAACAATCCTTACTGATTAATTTTGGAGGCTCAATCTTCCTCAGAATGTCATGCCAGGCATATAACTGCTCATCTCTGAGTTTAGGCCATTTCCAAGATTTAGTTCCTCTTTTCATACAGTTTACTAAAGCGCCTTCCTCAGAAACTGATATTATTTTCCCTGGGTAAACATTTTCGTCCCATTTGATAAGTACATAATCACCAATATTATACGTGATATTACTGTCCGTACAAATAATATCATTTGACGAATGTCCATCATTATAAGATTTGTTTCGTGTTTTTAATTCAAAGGACTTTGGTTTTTCAATGCAAGGTTTTGAAGATTTGTAATATCCCATGTGAAAATGTTTACACTTTTCTGCGCATTGACAACATGAAAGACTTCTAAATTCCAAGACATCATTACTGAAGACAAATTGACGAATTTTCTGGGTTCCACGAAATGCAGCAATGATGGTTGACTGTTTGACTAAGTCTTCTATCTTCGCGATATTAGCAGTGGTAACTTCAAATAGCTTTATTGAAGAACATCTTGCCAACAAAATGTCTTTAAGAGATTTCAAATTTACGATGTCCTTGCCTTCAGCCACCGCTTTATCAGCTGTTCTTTTTAATGTGCCACCTATGCCATCAGGAGCACCTTTGCCATGGCCTGGTTTTGAATAATTCCACGCAAAAAATGTCGCACCCGGAAACAAATCATTTATATGATGATATACTAGATGAAACATGAACTTGTTCTTGTACTGGTTGACAGGACTATCACTTAGCATGTGTATTCTGTGAATGTTTGGATTGTGATTTTTAAGCCACTCAAAAACTGGTAATAAGTGTGCCCATACTGCCATCGTATCGTGTCTATTATTTTCAGAAAGAGAACAAAATGTGTAGGGTTTTACAGTGTCATTTTCGCGTAAATATAATACTCCTGTATGTAGAGTAACTTGTTGTCTTGCACCTCCGAAATGTACTGCCTGAATCTCTTCATTATATTTGCAACAATAGTTTTCGCTGAAATCTATGTGAATAAGGACTTCATTGTCAACTAAAGTCTTTTTAAGTTCTGATATGGTTTGATATTGGTGTGCTATCGTGGCAACGTGTTTAAAAAATAAAGGCAAAGTATTTTCTAACTGAAGTACTAATGATCTCAGGGAAACCTTAATCTCTTTTAAAATAGGTTTTCTTACTGTCTTCATCTTTCCATTTTTTTCGTAGGATACAGTTTCATACATCCATTGTTCATAAGTCACTATTCTGTTTGGCTGTGGAAGATAATACTCTACCATTTTATTTGTACAACCTTTACATTCTCGTAAAAGACATTTAGTTGAATAAACATTGCATGTTTTCATGGTCAAAAATTTAGTTAGATTACAGCAAGGCAATACTTTATTTTCATGTAACTTCATGATCACCCGTTGAACATTTGCGTGGATTACACATTTGCATGTGTTACGGTCTTTTATGGTTGCCCAAGTCACCCAAAAAGGCCGAAATCTGCAGAAAGTTGTCAAGCTTATTTTATACTCAACTGTAGTCAGGAATTTATTGTGCAAATTTTTCATGGTATCGCACAGTAAACGTTTTTGTTTTACCTGTCCCTTTGACTTTACAAAATCTTTCTTTCCTGGGCACATCCGAGAACTTTCGTCCTTTTCCAAAAAATCTCGAACATCCTTTTTGACCTTCATCAATTTAGCACTGACTTTCCTAGAAACGCTCTTTTTGTAACAATCATGTTTAAAAAACTGTTTTGATAAACTGAGTAGTTTATGCTTCTTCATAAGATCGGGTTTATTCATTGGGTACTATTTCATAGTACTTTTTCTTTTCACTATGTTTCTTTAAATTACTGTACCTGTCTTTTAGCTGTTTAGTAATAACTTCTGATAGAAGAAGCTTCTTCTTCACAATTTTAGGAACTTGAACGTTCTTTAAGAGAGCTGATACTTTAGCTTCCGGTGAAGTCTGATTATATTTGTTTTGTCTTTGACATCTCTTACGGTATCTCTCTTTTCTTCTTATTTCTTGTTTCAGTCTTTCCTGTAATCTGGATATTTTTGCATAAAGTATTCCTCTACGTCTTCTGAGTTGCTGCCTTCTCCGATTAACTGCCAGATTTCTTAATTCATCATTATTTTGCATAGATTCTGGGCTAGGAGGTGGTGTCTCATCTAACAGTCTTGCTAAATTTTTTCGTACTTTCACTCTTTTGTCTCTATATGTTTGGCTATTTTTCTTCCAGTTTTTCCTTTTTTGCCTTCTTTCTCGGGAACTCATTGCGGATATAGGTTTTACTTGACCTTTTTCTTTTTTTTTAGGTATTTAATTCTTTCTTTTTCGCGAAGTATTTCAAGTGTTACAGGATCAGCTTTCATTTTTTCCCTGCGCTTTCGGTCATATTCTTGCTTTTTTAATTTAGCTTCTTCTTTGCTTATCTTCTTTTTTCTTGACATTTTTTAACCTACAATGATATTGCAACAATAAATTCAAGAGTTAATAAAAGCAAACAATAAAAAAAGCCAGTTAGACCACCCAAAAATCATTCCCTCATATATCATCATTCCCTCACCATACATTTTTATGGGGGAATGATGGTGAGGGAATGACGAAATAAAGAATAACCGTAAAGGACTCGTGACATAACCTTACTTTTAAAACGATTTTTCTGCTTAAGGAAATTACTCCCAAAAGCCATCTTATATGTGCAACTTATAATCAGTTAAAGTCCTTACCTTTTGTTTTTTTAGAATGTGATGAAATGACGATCAAAAATTTAATTTAACCATATAATTAATAAAATCTTTTTGCAGCGCACACCCGAACACAATCACAGAAAATTCGCCATTTTGATAAATTGACATTAGTGCCAACTTTCAAAAACTAATTGTAGCGTTCGTGTTTTATTTAAAATGCGTTCATAATTCAACTGCCCGTAATAGTGTAAGGGAATGATTTATTTTTGTGAGACACATATAAATATTCAAATTTTTAACGCGTTTTTTACTTTATGACGCTAATTTCAGTTTTTCCCATAAATTTATAATATTTTTAAATAATCCAACTTACTTGAATATGATTCGAATGATTTTTGTACTTTTTTGGTAAATAAAAGTAAATAAAATTGGTACTTGGGACACAGTGAGGGAATGATATTAGGAACATTATGGTTATGCATTTTTATTTATTTATTTTACAGCTCTAAAATTTCATGTGAAACTTTTAGATATAGTTATGTGGATTGTATAGAAATATTAGTAACATCCATTTCTTTATTGGATTTTTATATAAAGTCCAAGGACAAGAATTTCGGAATTTCGTGAGAATTACCCATATATATATATAATACATGCATATTATAGTAGAGAAAAACCAAGAAATTCAAAGATTTGTATTTCATACTAACCGTTAAAACGTACCTAGGGACGAACCCGAGCGAAGCGAGGGTGAGTTACTACTATATTATATTTGTATCTAGTACCTACCTACCACTTTTAGCGCACGGCTCGACTTGCATAATTTATTTAAGTACAACTAGCGACTCACCCTCGCTTCGCTCGGGTTTGTCTCTAGGTATATTATATATAGTTTATAGTTTAAATAGAAGAAATATAGAAAAAATATAATGTATGTACCTATAATACAACTTTCCTATTTGAATCGGATATTATTCAATTTTTCATTGATTTCAATTTTTTTTCGTGGGACTCTATTTTTTTTTTAAATAAGCCTAAGTTACTCCTTATTACATCAGCTATCTGCCAGTGAAAGTCCCGTCAAAATCGATTCATCCATTTCAGAGATTAGCCGAAACAAACAGACAGACAGACAGACAGACAGGCAGACAGACAGACAAAAATGATAAAAAATGTGATATATGTACCGTGTAAGTATACATTCATATGTATTTAGTAAAAAGTGGTTATTTTAATATTACAAACAGACACTAAAATTTTATTTATCTGTATAGATTGCTCCTAAGGTTTATCGCTTAATGATCTAGCCTATAGTTTAAGGATACAAAATTCAAATAGAAATATTAAATCATTCGTAAAACTAGTGCGTTCAAAGAAACAAACTTATCAGCTGGTATATCTAATATCTATAATCTGTATCCTAATATTACAACAAAACACAAACTGTTATGATACAAGACCACTGTTATTAGGCGGTTCATCGTCTACAGCCTCTGAATAAGCCATAATTCCTTACAACAAGCTTCAATGGGCTCAGTCTATTTGCAATTTACAGTCGATTCAAAGAGGTCTGATGACTACCCTGATTATGAACTAATTAGCAACCTCATAATGTACAAGCAGAAGCTATATTGCGACACTTAATTACAGGGAGGGAAGTTGATTGATGGTACGCGATCGACGCACTTTGTGGCTTTACGTCCTTTAACTTTAAACGAAATTATGTAGCGAAATTACATAGCGTTACCAAACTTACTATAAATTCCATCCGAAAATAGTCGCATGCAAAAGCCAATTTGAATGTTGCCTATATGTTTTTTTAATGGAAGATAAAATTGACACTTTTAATAGTTTTATTTTTGAAGTAAAACTTCTTTACGCACGCTTGACTTGGGGGGTAAGCTGCTGAATGCGTTACGAAAATATGTACGTACGTTTGTTGCCATGGTAACCGTTGTTATTGTCCGACAAATGATATATAATGTTATATTCTTTCCTTAAATGATATTCTATAAATATATGATTGTAATATGCCTAATATGCGTTATTTTTAGTATCTCACCTATCCTAATTATTTAAAACATAAATTGAATTTAATAAAGAGTACCGATAACCTACAGAAGTTTTACTTCTTGCGCGTGTACACACTCATACACGCACTCTTTAATTTATTTTTTGTGTAGTCACCCTGTATGTTAATGTCTATTGTCTATGTCATTCCATTTTCTTTCATTATTTTTAATTTGAAGTAGGTACATTGTTATCGCCTCAAAAGGATTGTAATTCAAATATATTAAACCTGTTCAAATTAATTAAAAACTTTATTATTCATTATTAAAATTCACGATAAAATTTAATTTTAGTTATACATTAGTAGGTATTACTTAGATAAATAAATAAAATATTTATATTTATTTATAACTTACATATCGTTAATCACATTAATGTTATAAATGCGAAAGTTTGAGAATAAGTGAGTTACTTGCGAGTGAGATGTAACATCTTAATAGATTTGAGTGAAAGTTAGGATGTACATAGCTTATATACCTAAATCTTATATAGATTAATACGTGAAGCAAAAACTTTGTACCCCTTTTTGCGAAAAATGCGCGGACGGAGGAGTATGAAATTTCCCACACTTATAGTTTATATAGAGAAGGAGTGCAGAATGCTAATATTTCTTTAAAATTATGCATAAAAAATATATTAAATCAATAAAAAAAACATTACACATACTACCATGTATTTGACACACACGCATATAACTTTTGTTTATTGTTAAAGTCTGCGGTCAAATTGAAAATAGATTAATATTGTAATATACGCAAGACAATAAATATATAACTTAATGAATTATGGTTGATTTTCAACCACGCGGCGATCACTGGTAATATTAATTATTATTTTTATTTTAGGTACCTAGGTTACCAATACAGAACACAAGAACAACGTATCTTCCACATAACTAGAGACTATAAGAAAAGTGCCATTGGACACATTCTTAGATATACTATTTTATAAAACTAAGTTAAAGTTAAATTACTCATTAGCCTTTTTGGCTAGATCGTAATAATATTAGGTTACAATATTTTAGTATTGTTACGTAGAAAAAAAAAAACTTATGTAGGTTAGGTAGTAGATATCGGGATAACTAAAACATCTCGGGGACATTTTGATACAAAATATGGATTTACTTTGGCAAGGATCAATACACTAATACAATTTAATTTTTCAATATTACGTGAAGACATTTTTTACCGTTTGAAGCACATAATCAATAGAATTTTTTAGCTAAATGCTCAAAGTGTTTGTAATAAAAGCGCTTATCACGAAGATTGATAGGCGGTAAGCGCGAACTTTTTAAATTAATCATCTCGACACAGCTGCCATTTTCCTCACACTGGGGTGTGACTCGGCATTATGTAAAATGTTTTTGCTTTTAAGTAAACAAGCTAGGTTTATTGAATGATTTTTTACACGTATTTTAAACATGCAATATATACTACAATATTAATTCAATTTCACAAAAGTACAACGTAGATGAAAACCAGTAAATACTTTTAGATCAAACGATCTATTATTATCCAATACTAACGACTCACCCTGGCTTCGCTCGGGTTCGTCCCTAGGTTGATTTCCCATACAAACTTTCATCCACATTTTCAACCCCTTAAACTTTAAAGGATGATTTCTGGTATTAAAAGTATACTATGTCCTTCCCAGGGTCTCACACTATCTTCTTACCAATTTCATCTAAATCGGTTCAGTAGATCCAGAGATTACTCCCTACAAACTCACAAACTTTACCTCTTTATAATATTAGTATTAATATTTTTTTACATAAGTCAGAGTCGTACTTAAAAGGAAAAGTATTTATTTAATGAAATCATCAGAAAGTATACATAGCAATAGCAATTTTCCAAAAGCATTAAAGCCTTTTTAATTTCTGTAGTTTTAGTAAAAACATTTTATTGTATAATGTACTGTATGATAGAGAAAATTGCAATTTGTTTCATAACTAATTGTGAGTCCATTTTCATTATTAGGGAGACGAGAGACACGAAATATTTCGCTTTAATATAATAGAAAGAAGTAGATATCTACGGCGTACGCCCACCATTATAATTTACAATACATTAATACATATATTTATTTACAGTTACGACTATTTACCCAAAATTTATGGCTTTTATAAAGGAATAAAGCCAATTCAAAGTAAAGAGTATAGTTAAAACTACTCCAATATATCACGAAAAGAAGTTTTAGTAAGAAAGTGAGTTATTTTTCCAATATCTCTTTACAAATACGTAAACTTGACGAAGTTCCCGAATAACTTTATTTAGTTGTCGGATTATAACGCGTGGTTTTTCCTCCCCTCACTGGACTCAGGGTGGCCAACATTAAAAAATTCAAAAGGACATATTTTCTACTATCTTAAAATGTAATTTTTAACTATGTTATTTAATTGCCACAATAAAAATGATGTAATAGTTACACATATGTAACATAATATTAAGAGATAATATAATTAAAGAAATACTTAGATATACTAAACAAATAAATGTAGATTATAAATTAATTTGTTATATTTTAAATTATAAATTCATTGTCTCTACTGTATACGATATACGTGACGTTAATAGGGTCTATATTCCACTACATTGTGTACAACAATGTTGCTATATTGAATTAGGAATACCTATAAATTCAATAATTTAATTGATAATTTACCTACGAAAGAAAGAAAATTTTTAGATTTTTCGCCTTTTCTCAGGACTGCGACTTCTTCTTTTCGAACTGGTGGTAGACTCATGTTTAGAAATAAATTAAAATAATACATGTAGGTATACTAAATAAAATATTTGTGATATATTGTACCTATATTATATATTATATTATATATAGATAAAAATGAATGTTGCTAAGCGCAAAACTCGAGAACGGCTCGATCAATTCAGCTAATATTTTTTTTTGTATGTTTCTTAAGGTACACGGAGAGTTTTAATAAAGAGAAAGAATATAAAATAGCTTGCCTACTTTTCTATACCTATGTATGTACATTGTGTAGGAGGACATTAATAAAACTTTACGATACTCGTTGCAAATACTCATATATTCAGTACTTTTATAATCGTCAGTACGTCTGTCCGTATGGAAGCTACCACCGGCTCGGAAAGCAGTTCTGCTGAGAAGAGCCGGCAAGAAACTCAACAGCTGCTCTTTTAAAATAATGAGTTACATAATTTATAACAACAATTTTCAGCACTACAAACGTTCCATGACTAGTCACTACAGGGTGGTACCGACATGTCTGCCCAAAAAGCGCGGGAAACAAAATAATATCCGCGCCCTTTTTTATTTTTTTAAAATACATTCCTATTGGCCAAGGTCACATAACAAAATGCCTTAAACATAAATCATTACAAATTAATCAAATATAATATTATTTTCCATTAAAACGCTCATATATATAAATGCAACCTTACACTCGTCCATCCTGATAACGTGTATGACCTCATACACGCTTCCCGTTGGAAAACCTTACACTTGGCCAGTAGGTTAACAATATATAGTAAAATATTCAAAGCATAACAATAAAATATAAAAATCATCATTAACAAATACAGAAAAAAAAAAAGTTAAATTGTCTCTTACTAACTTTGTTTTACAGGTTCTCATTTATTTACAAAAAATAAAAAATCAAAAATAATTCAATCAATCAAAATTCTAAAATTTCTAACAAAAATTGTTTAAAACAAAAAAAAAACAAAAAAAAAAGTTTAAACATCGACATCAATTCTGTAATAACTAAAACAAAAGTTTAGGACATTTACAAAATTAAAAACTATCCAGAGAATCAAATCTTCTTGCAACATCTATTTTCTCATAATTAATATCTTATAAATTGTACAATACATATTTTAAATTAATAATAACAACTAAACTAAAAAGTTTATTAATATCATCAGCAACTTAACAAATATTTAAAAACTGTAAACTTCATAAATTGATCATAAATCAAAACTTCAAATAAAAATAGTACTAATAATAGCAGTCTTTTTTTAACAAAATTATTTGTTATGAACATTATTTCTTGTATAGTCTCTTTATTACTTTCTTTTTTTTATTTAAATTATAAATAATATATTTTTTTTATGTGAACAATTTAAACTGGCAAAGAAAATGGAAAAACAATTTAAACCATTACCTATTTTATATCCATAACGATACCTTAAATTAAAATCTCTCTCTTTGTTGACTACCCAGGGAATCATGCATCCCTAGACAGCAACTCTATAAATCTCATCAAACCACTCAGGAAATCTCATCTCTGAGCAGCATCTCAATAAATCTCATCAGACCACCCAGAGAATCACATCTCTGAGCAGCAGCTCAATAAATCTCATCAAACCACCCAGGGAATCATACATCCCTAGACAGCAACTCTATAAATCTCATCAAGCCACTCAGGAAATCTCATCCCTGAGCAGCATCTCAATAAATCTCATCAGGCCACCCAGAGAATCACATCTCTGAGCAGCAGCTCAATAAATCTCATCAAACCACCCAGAGAATCACATCTCTGAGCAGCAGCTCAATAAATCTCATCAAACCACCCAGAGAATCACATCTCTGAGCAACAGCTCAATAAATCTCATCAAACCACCCAGAGAATCACATCTCTGAGCAGCAGCTCAACATAACTCTCTGTAAATCAAACATTAGTAATAACTTCTGAAATAAAATATTATTAATAGCATTATATTATTAAAGCGGAAACTTAGAAATCACCCAGTAAATGACATCACTGAGTAGAAACTCAATAACTCTTATTTCAATAGTTCTCATTATAGCACCCAGAGAATCGCATCCCTGGGTAAAACTCAGTAACTCTTATTCTCACTATCTAATCATTATCATCGTCGCATAAAAATCAGTAATATAATTATTTCTTAATATTAATATATTAAGAGCAAAACAATTACATTAACAGCAAAAAGAAAGAAAATAACTAGAAAAATATTAAAGTTACCATATAAAATATTTAAGTAACCATTCGTCAATTTATAATAAATGCTGTAATAAAAATATTATTATATTTGTAACGTGAAAGCTTAATAACCACCCAGTGAATCAAATCACTGAGTAGAAACTCAATAACTTCTATTTAACAGCCCAGAAAGTTACATCTCTGAATAGTAATTCATCAACTCTTATTCTCAGTAACCGTCGTTGTCATTATCACTTAAATATCGGCAATAAACTAATGTTCAGATATAAATATTATCATTAGCGGCAAAAATAAAATAACTAGAAAAAATATATAAAAATAACCATATAAAAAAAAATCTTATGTAACCATTACCATTCCTCAGATCATAATAGTTCCTGTAATAAAATATTATTATATTTGTAACGTGAAAGCTTAATAACCACCCAGTGAATCAAATCACTGAGTAGAAACTCAATAACTTCTATTTAACAGCCCAGAGAGTTACATCTCTGAACAGTAATTCATCAACTCTTATTCTCAGTAACCGTCGTTGTCATTATCACTTAAATATCGGCAATAAACTAATGTTCAAATATAAATATTATCATTAGCGGCAAAAATAAAATAACTAGAAAAAATAACCATATAAAAAATCTTATGTAACCATTACCATTCCTCAGATCATAATAGTTCCTGTAATAAAATATTATATTATTAAGATCTAAAAAAAAATCACACAGAGAATCACATCTCTGTGTAGAAAGAAACTCAGTAACCTTTATTATACTACACAGAGAATCACATCCCTGAGTAGTGATATCATAACTCATTTTAAACTACCCAGAGAATCACATCCCTGAGCAGTATTATCATAACTCTTTTCAAACTACCCAGAGAATCATATCCCTAAGCAATAACATCATAACTATTTAGATCGCTCAGACAACCATACCCATCAAACTCTTCATAAAAACTTCTTAGAAGTTACTTAGAAAATTGCTTCCCTAAGCAGCAACAGCTTGACTGTCGAAGAAACACACCATTTCAGGGCATTAACATCTTAATTTCCACTTAAAACGGTCCAATATAACATCTTTTCAAGCATTCAAACCTGAAACTGCACATAATTTGGCTAATATTTAAGAATTTTTTTTAAAGGCACATTTTAAATTTGCAAGTTTAGTCAATAGCTCAACTAATTAACATTTTAAGGGTATATCATCTTTACCCAGTTCCACCAATGATATTACAGATATCACATTCAAATGTGATATATATTACATATGCTTTTGATATAGGTACACATATTTATGAATTATAAAGCACTGTCCCTGTAAATCTTTAAAATACTCTTTTTTTCATCTCCTAAATTCGACATATTAACATCATATCGGAATATTAAAAGCAGTAGTTTGGTTTCAAATTAATCTGAATTTTAAATATAAAAAATCCTATTAAATAATACGAATTTTTAAACTTCGTGGTTTTGGTTAATGGTTTTTTTTCTTTTTTTTCCTACTTCGCACTACTAAATCGTAAAACGAAGCGACATGGTATTGACAAGTCTGTCATTTTGTCACACATCTGTTAACTTGTTAAGTTTTAACTGTTTTGTCAAATTCAAATAGATAATTAGTTATTCATGTAGATAATTTTTCTGCTTTCTTCTCCTTTCTATGCTATTGAAGTTTTGTATGCTAATTACTGTATAATGTATGTCTACCACATTATATAACCAGAGATATTCCATATTGTATACGGACTATAACATTTCAAATCGATTTTAGTTCTCTAATAATCATTCATATAAGAACTACCTATCTTTAGTTTTGTGATGCGAGTGTACGAGTACATAATTCTATAGCAAATCCTTCACATCGTCATCATTTATGTAAGACTCTTCAACCTACATATTACACTTTAAAGAAAACTGCTTTGTACCAAGGTTCATAACAAAGTGACCATAATCTACAAATAAGTATATCGTTATTATCTTCATTTACTTAATTATCCAGTGCTTTCTTCTCAAACTTCAACATCAATTAACTATCTATTATGAAGTATACCTATTGCATTTTACCAATATCAATCTTTTCTCTTTTTTTTAATTTATTTTTATCGTAATTTAGCATTCGAGCTTTAAATTACATGTACAGCTTGAAACATAATATAATATCTTAACATGCTTTTCATTTCAGATCTTTCTCAATTAAGTTTATTATTCATCTATGACTATAAATTACTTTTATTATTACAGGTATTTACATTCATTGTAATGTTCCAGGACAAAGTCCTCATTATCTTTTAAGTTTTGAAACTTAAAAAAAATACTTGCTTAAATTTCTTTAATTAACCCCTTAAAATCCAAATAGAGTATATATGCTTATTTTATTTTACATGCCTGGTGTATCCAAATAATCCCTTGTTTTTCTTTTCAAGTATAACTCATTCCTTTATCTGGTTCATTTAATTAAGTATTAAAGTTTCAAAGATTGTAATGTTCCTATTCAATACTTATATTTTGTCACTCAGGTATTTTGTCAAAGCCTCTTTACCATAATGTACTTATTATTATATACTATTATTATAAACTAGTATTATTTTTATTGAGATTGTTTGCAACCATAATATATTTGAATTATGCCTGCATATATTCAAGACAAGATTTAGGCTTAATACACAATCATCAACCCATATGGATTGTATATTCACTTCATGATTATTTATTCTTTTAATTTTAACTTAATTTTATAAGTACTGTCATTTTCTTTTATATTTTTTTTTTTTTGCTTTTAATCTCCTTTAACTTTCTTTATTTAGTGACATAAATGGCTACATAACATCACAAATTGTAACCTGACATATCTACAAGACATCGCAATTAATGCATAATTTATGATTTCAGATTCTAAAATTAAGAAAACACAACACTTCTTGTGCATTTATCACTATTACACTGTTGAAATTCTGTCATACACTCTGCTCAGTACCCTCTCTAGTACTATGATTAATATTGCACTAAGCCCTTCATTAATCAACATCATTCTTTCTTTCTTTCATTCTTCCTTAATCAATTTTGTTTGAATAAAATGTATTGATGAAAAGCTGAGCATAGTAAGGTAAATTCATATTATTGTGATAAAACTCATGTCACTATGTAAATTCAGTTAGTAAGGCTTTAAAAATAAATGTATAATCTATCAATATAATAATCACTATCAATATCTCTTTAGCACTTTGTAAATTTTATTTCTAATTGTCTTTTGTTTTTTTTGTTTTTATGATCCAAACAACCAACTATTATCTTAATTTATTTATTTATTAATCTTTTAATTAGTTTGTTTCTTGTGTTTGTGATATGGTAATTTTATTGCCTTCATGAAATCTACTTCTGATTAATTATAATTCCAACTTGGTAATACTTTTTTTTTTTTTGTTAGTCATGGCAAAATTAACAAACACCATTGTTCCAACTAGTTAACTTTCATTAAATTCATAAGAGTAATCTTAAGTTTACAGGATCTTGTCTTCAACTCTTTATCAATAAGTATTAGGTAACCAAAGTATAAGTCAGCTAAACAACCACTAGGTCTTTCCAAAGTTCAAAACTTAAATATGTATTATGAAGTATGCACATAATATGCATATATTCTATATCAAAGCAGCATTAATAATATTTTCAAACTTAATGTTTCCAAATTATATATAATGTATACCTGTCACCCATCAGTAATCACATATCAAAGAAATCTCATATTTTTAAGTGATAGTATTTTCAGCTGTAATTTTTTTTTAATTATAAGTTGATTTGATTTTTTTTTATTATTATTATTGGTGGTTTTAATATTTGTATTCATCCCATTCATTTATTTAAATAAGAATTTAATAAATAAATTTTAAATGTTAAAACTACATTAATTATGTAACTTTAAACAAAAAATGTACCTATGTAAATTTCCAATTTCTAAAATACTGTTTGATTCAGATCATTTCATTTTATGTCATTTTCTAGAAACCTAGCAATGCCAAATATCTCTTTTATGAGTAAATTACTGTTTTACAATTAATTTTACTATTTTGTATCTAATGCTAACATTATTTTGTCTTTCTGTTGGCTTGACCTAGCCTACCTGTATTTTGATGGGAGAGAAAATAAATTCCTAATAGCAAATATAACTTAAATTTGCAAATCCTTATTTGATCACTTGAGACATCCGAGACTAAACTGAACTGAGAAATATTATGTTTGTGAAAGTAATTATGTTTCTGTGTAAATTGTCTTCGCTATTATTAGGTTTTGGTGTTAAATAAAAGACCATTAAAAGGAATTTTATTATCAACATCCCCTGACATACATGAAATTATTATTTCGACATGTATATACTTTAAACCTACAACATGAACTGTGATGTGATTCTAAAATTACTTTTTTTTTAGCTTACTTTTCATGTAGAAGTAACATTATCTGACACAACCAAGCCTCACTATGCGACTTTTTGTTTCATAAATTGACTAATTCTATTATGAATAGCTAAAATTACATCACCTGACAGATCCACAAGATTGTTCACGATACCCTTGATCTTGAACATGGTCCTGTAATCGTCAATGCGTCATAAACCAACCAAGCCAAAGCGTCGCCTCAAGATTCTTGAAACGTGAAGTTTTCTTAGTGGATCTACACTTAAAAAATATAATATATTAGTATACATGTATAACCGCTATTGTTTTTACAAAATCATTTACTCTATCACAGTTTGAATTAGGTACAAAACAAATATTCAAACAAACATTACAAAATTAATTAGGATTTAGGTTTTGTAAAATTAGCAGTTTCATATTCTTACATGTAATTTTTTTTGAAAACTGCTTTGATGGAGACTAAATAATATCAACGGCAGTGTAACTCAAATCTTTTATCATTTTTAAATTAGGTATATACATAGATACCATTTCAACTTTGTCATCGCCGTTTTAACTTTTAACTAATTTACTCTCATAAAGTATACTCTAACGGATACAAGAATAACATATTTGAAATATACTTAGCTGAATTGACCCAGGCTTCCAAATCCATTTTACTCATACCCTGACGATTGAGCGGCCTTGGCGGCGTTGTCTTTCCGCTTCTGACTTGTAGGAGGACATTAATAAAACTTTACGATACTCGTTGCAAATACTCATATATTCAGTACTTTTATAATCGTCAGTACGTCTGTCCGTATGGAAGCTACCACCGGCTCGGAAAGCAGTTCTGCTGAGAAGAGCCGGCAAGAAACTCAACAGCTGCTCTTTTAAAATAATGAGTTACATAATTTATAACAACAATTTTCAGCACTACAAACGTTCCATGACTAGTCACTACAGGGTGGTACCGACATGTCTGCCCAAAAAGCGCGGGAAACAAAATAATATCCGCGCCCTTTTTTATTTTTTTAAAATACATTCCTATTGGCCAAGGTCACATAACAAAATGCCTTAAACATAAATCATTACAAATTAATCAAATATAATATTATTTTCCATTAAAACGCTCATATATATAAATGCAACCTTACAATTGTACTTACCGTTAAAACATATGTACCTAGGGACAAACCCGAGCGAAGCGAGGGTGAGTCGCTAGTTGTATAATATATTTTTTAACATTATATCCCTTAGTAACTTCGTAATTTACAATTCAGACATCAATCGTATTGGTCACTCTACACGGACCACATGTTTTTCAACAGAGGCACTATTCTCATGCAAATTTGCCTCATGCCATTTTTGTGCGACCATCTTGGACAGTAATATTTTCCTTAAGGCCTGAATAATTTGGAAGTAGACGTCACTATTAGCATAGAATTCTGTATAGTGATAAAAATGCGATATTTTGAATGGAATAATCGAAAGTTATTTTTATTTAATCCCTCACGCGTTTAATTCATTTACCACGTTTTTGTAGGTAGTTTGGCTATACTTTTTTGATTTTAATGAATACTTTAGGCATCTAGTTTAATATCTCGTAACTATTTAAATAAAGTTTTATAAATCTTTAAAGCTGTTAACGACGAAGACAATCCCAAAAACTTTAGCCTTTCCCGCGACCATGATTGCTGTAAAGCATTCGAAACAATTTTAAGTGTTTTAATATTAATAAACAGCGCCATCTATGCACATTAAATAGTCACCGTTATTTAACAACAGATGGCGCTGTATCACAAAT
Organism: Fabriciana adippe; assembly: GCA_905404265.1. Lineage (NCBI taxonomy): Eukaryota > Metazoa > Arthropoda > Insecta > Lepidoptera > Nymphalidae > Fabriciana > Fabriciana adippe. Next base: position 15,633,795 of record FR989997.1, on the reverse strand, counting down.
AAATTGTAAATATTTTTTATATGATATATTATACCCCATAGTTATTTTTAATGTGTACCTTTAAACATTTTAATTATATTACGTTCAATGCAAAAATTTATTTTCATAAATTGAAATATTAATGCAATAATGAAAAAAAAAAAACTATTAAACTTATTGCTGTATTGTTCTTTTTTAATTCTTTAGTACACCAAAAATTCTCAAAGTATAGGATATTGTGTGTGCCTTTTTTAATAAAAGTAGGCATAAAAAGGCCACAGTATATTTGCTTATAGAGAAAACTGACTAAACATAATGATATCATAATTTATAAGCATTATGGAATGTTATATATTAATTTTTTTCAAATTAATTATATTCAGTACACAAGTAATAATAGTAACAATATAATAGTTCCATATATTTTAGGTAAAGTAACTTAATACAGAATGATTTAAGCCGGACATACAAATTTAAAATTATAGCCTAATTACTCAACGCTTTGTGCTCTACTTAAATAGATGATAGAGTATTGTCTCTCTCTTTGCAAAGTTTTGTTTATGTTTGTAATAGTAATATTTCTTATATCATATATGATCTATAATAATAACATTTAAAAAAATAATAATTTTGTGTAAATTATTATCAGATATTAATTATTATGCATACAAATACATTTTAATAAATAACTTTAATGTTTTTTCACTAATTTCTTGTTATTTCTTACAATATATTGTATTGTAAACTTTTGATTAAACAAAAATAAAAATGTAAAAGCAGTGAATGTAATAAGATATAATAAAAATATCTACTTACTTAAATAATTATACTTATTTACTATTTATTTCCCAAGAAAGATATTTATTAAATCTATTTTGTTATATGTCTATATCAAATTATTCATCTATGCTCTTTATGATTTAAGTTTGTCAAAAATATGTAAAAAACTGTCACTGTAACTTTCTGACAAGTGTATTATTTATTTATTACTTAATTTTATGTATTTTGAGCATTGATATAAGGTAAATACTTACTATAAAGTCATCAACTTATACATAATATTTAATATATATGTATGTATATATGTATTTTTAAATGTTTATCTTACCTGGCTATTAAGATAATTTTGTGCGCATACACTTTTTCCTCGGCGCTGCCCAGCATGAATACTATATCAGCTGAGTCCTGATCTTCTGCCAGTCGTTGTAAATCTCGAAGTAATCCAGGCAATCCGGCTCTTTCGACGGAAGCGGTACAACAAGTACCGGTAACTCGTCCAGCCATGGTAATTAATAATTACTTTAAAACAAATTGTTTACACACGGTTTTTATTCAAAAAACACTTTTAGTTATTTAATTTATTAACTTTACACAGCTCTACAAAGAGTATTATTGATAACTGTCTAATGTATACTATAGTTTGTTTTTGTTAGTGAATAAAGTATTATAACGCGTTTGAGTTACAATATTCGTTATATATTTAAATTATGAACTGTATTTGTATAATAACTTTGATTCTTTGTTTATGTATTTTGTCACTTCATTCAAGATTTACTCTGTATGGATAACTTCACGTCACTTCGCTGTATTACTAAAATAACACGTGCTTAGTTCAGTATTGTTGAGATTGAGCAGGTATGAAACAGGTTTTAAAAGTCCAGCTAGGGTTGTCGCTAGAAAAAAGTACATCTATCTTTGTAAGTATTCGAACCCCGAGCTCAGACACATAAGTTTAGGTCCAGAATTGCAAATATAAGTTCATATTGTAGTATAAAACTGGATATCTAAAACCTAAAAAAAAGTTTTAAAATATGTTTATCGTATCAATAATAAAAAAAAATGTGTTTGAGACAGCCCTGTATCAGGTAAGAATATTTTTTTTACTTATATGAATCTATCCATTACATACTATAAAGATAGTTATTCACTTTTTTGCCACACAATCCAAGTGCCTCCGTGGCGCAATCGGCTAGCGCGTTCGGCTGTTAACCGAAAGGTTGGTGGTTCGAGCCCACCCGGGGGCGATTATTTTTTACATTATACAATATATATTTTATAATGTTAGATATTATTGTATTTAGTTTTATTAAACTTTAATGCTGTATTTTTATTTCTATTATAGTTTTTCGACAATTGTTTAAGTTGTTTTAAGTTATTAATTGACTAAAGAGGTTATATTTAAAAAAAATAATATATTAATCCTAGAACCCGAAGAAATAATTACGTAATTTATGTCCAAGTTTAGACGTATATGTCATAGCTAATTTTATGTATACATTAAATACACACATTTTATATCAATAGTAGTGACTCACTCTCGCTCCGCTGGGGTTCGTTCCTAGGTACGTTTTAACGGTTAGTATAAATTTCTCAGAGATGAGATATTTTCCTGCAGTAAAAAGTATCCTATATGTTGACTCGGATAACCAGCTATAATCATATCAAATGTCATCAAATTCTGTCCAGTGGTTTCTCGTAATTCGTTCCCAGACAGACAGACAAAAATTCCATAAACTATGGATTCGGCTTCTGTATCAATAATAATGACTATTTCAATTAGATTTTCCAAAAAATATTTAATGTACAGATTCGAATCAGAACTATATTATATTATAGCGACTTACCCTCGCTTCGCTCGGGTGCGTCCCTAGGTACGTTTTAATTTTTTTGAGCAAAACCTTAATTCTTTTTCTAAAATAAAAGTAGCCTAAGTTACTTCTTATAATATCAGCAATCTGCCAGTGAAAGTCCCGTTAAATTTGGTACAGCCGTTTCGGAGATTAGCCGGAACAAACAGACAGACAAAAATTAAAAAAAATGTGTTTTTCTTATAAGTACCGTATATAATTCCATATGCATTTAGTATAAAGCTATTATTTTGACATTACAAACAGACACTTCAATTTTATATATCTGTATAGATATAGATTTAGATTTTAAAATTACATACATACATACGAGTATATACAGACATTTAAAAAATCTACTCGGTTAATTATGTAGTATTTTAAAAGTGACTAAATAAAACAAGTGAAATGTTTAACAATATAAGCCTAGAGGCTGTCTGTTCATACAATATATATATACAACTGGTAGATAAGTGATAGGAGAAGCCTCAGCAGTCAGCGCAGCCTGACAGTTCGGAAATTGCATCACTTCCGACACGACGCGATGTGCAAGTTTCTATGCTAACTTGTGATTGTGCACAGTATGGCGCATATTAGTTACCAATTTCTCATTAAACAAAGTATTTATTAATCTATATATAAATAGGCAAAGACAAAATAGTTCAGTATATTTTTCTCCTCTGTTTGTCAATTGATCTTCTACTTTTTAAAGTAAAACTTGTTTACGCACGCTTGACTTGAGGGGTAAGCTGGTGAATGCGTTACGAAAACATGTACGTACGTTTGTTGCCATGGCAACCGTTGTTATTGTCTGACAAATGATATATAATATTATATTCTTTCCGTATATGATATTCTATAAATATAATGATTGTAATATGCCTAATATGCGTTATTTTTAGTATCTCACCTATCCTAATTATTTAAAACATAAATTGAATTTCATAAAGAGCACTGATAACCTACAGAAGTTTTACTTCTTGCGCGTGTACACATTCATACACGGGACTCTTTAATTTTTTTGTTTAGTAGCTATTGACGAGCTTTATTATTACCAATAAAAAATAAAATGGAACTAGTTTTTTTCTACAGATACAGATAGATAAATTCTATTCGTAAATGTTTTCCCCAAATTTTCAATAATGATTATGTCGCATTCCGACCACTGGGCGAACTTATAGCTCACAATAATGTTAAGGAAGTAGGTATTAAATGTGATATATTTAGAATTAATATCACATACACAATACACAATGTAAGCACATTTATAGATAGAATTTTCTTTGAGTGCTTACAAATAGACCTCGAGAATATAGTATTTATATTTAAAATCATCTTAGAAACGATATTTTTATTTACTTTTATAACATGTAAAATTGCCTTCTAAGTCCCTGTAAAAGTCTAGTTTAATAAAGTATAGCGTTTTATTTTTGTCGGAGTCAATTAAAATGAGGACTTCAACCGGCCATATTGACTGCTAATAATAGAGTGATGTGTTTTTGGTTATGACTCAATAGGTGTTAAAAAAATAATTGCTAGTCTCTCAACCATGACTTTGTCATATAAATACATTTATCTATACTAATATTATAAAGAAGTAAGTTTGTGAGGTTGTAGACGGTAATCTCTGTATCTACTGAACCGATTTAAATGAAATTTAGTAAGAAGATAGTTTGACAGCCTGGAAAGGACATAGGATACTTTTTATCCCGGAAATCATACCTAAAAGGGATGAAAATGGGGATGAAAGTTTGTATAGGGAATCAACCTAGTATATATATGTAATATAGGTGAGTTGCTAGTATTTTATAAACTGATTAATAAGACATTTTATGTATATAAATGTTTGAAGTTTTACAAAACCACATCATAATTACAAAAATCAATATAACCAAAGTATCCAAACAAATAATATTATTTGAGTTAAGGAGGGAAATTCTGGCGCCATTGATAAGAATTTCTTGACTGACAGTTCGGAAATTATGGGAATAGGATAGTTGTAGACTTAATGGTACCCCAAAGTAGGTATATTATCATAATATTGCTGTAATGTTATATAATTGTATAAATCTTTACGTTTTTTCTTAACTTTTAACTTCTGCCAAATGTAATTTGACTCTAAAGCTTAGTAATGCCGATTTCATTGCACACTATTGATTAACTTAATGAATGGCTTTATTGAGTAAACTATCCAAAAGCAGAGGGTTATATTTAACATATATTACAAAAACATTTAGCAGATAAAAAATTCTAAAACTTCAGACTTTGGTTGTTCAAATTTTCAAATACTATAGATGTTAGTTATTTAAAATATACTGGAATATTAAGATATCCCATATAATATTCTATATCTACTTCATTGAAATTAGTCTTCATTATGTAAGGGTTCAGACACACTTTCAGTCAATGTCCAGTTATATACTATCGTATAGGTACTCTAAAAGCCTCTCCGGGACATGAGAGTGTAATTTATACAAAGTAAAGATGCAAGCAACATTGTGCCTAAAACGTAACAGTCTCGTTTGTCGCTACTCTACTTGCTACTACGAACATTGAACATTCTGAATGGACAGTGCAAGAATCTAAGAGCATGACTTTTCCACTCGACCGATCTGACTGAGCGATGTAACATACAAATATTTGACGACACGTTTGGCTCAGATTGTAGTGACTCTACTTGCTGTGCCAGCGGTCGCGGGTTCGAGTCCCGCTGAGGGCATTCTTTGTGTGATGAGCACGAATGGTTGTACTCCAGTCATGGGTGTTTATATTTATAATATGTATGTATTTAAAGTTATATATGTGTAGTGTTTCAACTATCTGGTATCCATAATACAAGCCTCGTTGCTTACTATAGGACTAGATGGAGCTGTGTGTTACTGTCCCAACATATTTATATTTATTTATTTATTTATGTCTTAAACATGCAGAAATAAAACACTACTCATTACGTACCTACAAGTAACTTTGATAATGAATTAATTCCTTGCAAGAATAATGAAGGCAATTAATTTACCTTAGAAGTTAATATACCCTTTTAGTTTATTTAAAATTTTATAATAACTCTACTATATCGCTGCCATCACAATTATAAATGCCATCACAATTAATAAATCAATTTAAAGTTATTTATTATGCGCACTGGCAACATATCAGCAAAATTTCATTGCAATCGAGTGAATGATTTAGGTTTATAGATACTCATAGGTACATACTAGATCAAATTAAATTATCTCATACAACTCCCGTGTCTTCTAACATTCGTTGAGGAAACTACTATAAAGAACTTCCGCAGGCACTTGTCCAACTTATTATCAAAGCAAAAATTGCAAAAAAATAGAGGTGACTGTCCTGAGAAATGGCTTGAAAATAATATGAGCATATTACATACTAGCGATTCACCCTAGCTTCGCTCAGGTTCGTCCCTAGGTATGTTTTAACGGTTATTATGAAATACAAATCTTTGAATTTCTCGGCTTTTGTGTACTATAATATGCATGTATTATACATATAAAGCTTCCTCTTGAATCACTCTATCTATTAAAAAAAACAGCATCAAAATCCATAGCGTAGTTTTAAAGATCTAAGCGTATATAGGGACAGATAGCGGGAAGTGACTTTGTTTTATGCTATGTAGTGAAGTGTTTTTTTTTGCACTTATGTAAAAAAAATCTTACTAAAAGGTGGACTTATCCCTATAAGATATCTCTTTAAGTCAACGCATAGAAATGGCAGAGTGCTTTGGAGCAGGTCTATTAGGTACCAGAAGATGTTTAGAAGCATATAGAATATTTTTAGATACATAAATCTTTAAAAATAGGCTAACAACTTTTTTACTGTCAATATTTGCTGAGTAATATGCTTCTAAAGTCGTTAACTTTGTGTACCGCCCTTCTTTTACCTTTTATATGGGGTAGAAAATTCTAAAACAAATCCATTATAAAAATTAAACATCTATTTGAATAAGATATATTGAGAAGATTTTTAGGTATGGGATATTTTCGGTTACATACTTTATTAGTTTAACTAGCGTAAAATATAAGTGGCAGTAATTTTGCTACTGGCTACTGTTAAACACAAACTTATTGCTGTCGTCGATATAAAGGATACTGAGGATGAGTTAATATTTTATTTTACTTATAACGAAAAAATTACCATAGCACAAGCTTAATGTTTGGATATACGGAACCCTTGATGTTCTAATCCAATTCGCACTTTTCCGATTTTTATATATTAAAGACCAAAGTCCTATGTTTATTTGAACAATAAAAAAACGAACTTGAGTTAAGGCGTGGTCGGACAGCGACCCAATAAGCTATGAGAAACAATAAATAGCACGTATCGAAGTATTTCGTATATAAATTTTATATAAAACAAACTAAGAGTCTATGGGAACTAAATGTTATTACTTCGAAAGCGATTAATCAAGTGTATTTCTAAAGAAGCGTAAGTTATAACGTATTTGTGTGTACCATAAATATATTTGAATGGGAGCAAATATCAGAAAACTCATTTAAAACTCTACCTTAGGATGGAGTCATAGAATTTCATTTTAATATGCATATAGTGTTAGGCAATCATATTTTATGTGTGTTTGTACAGATGCTAGTAGCTCCGGTACTTACTGACAGATAAACGGTCGCCTGGTTCTTGCGAACGTCACAATACGTTATTGGCTTTCATTAAAGTACAGTTTGGAAAATAATTTCTTGGTTTGTTTTGTTTTAGCCCGTTGACGCTCTAATGGGAGGGCTTTGTAGTGTTTATTTCCTTTAGATTTAATCGACCAAGGTTAATATCTGTCGGTGATTAGTTTTTTAATTGTATTAGCTTGGATGGAGAGATGATAACATTTACTGAATAAATACGTTGTTGGGATATTAACACACAGCACCATCTAGTTCCATGGTAAGCTACGAGGCTTGTGTTATGGATACCAGATAGTTGATACACTACACATATATAACTTTAAATACATACGTATTAATATAAACACACATGACTGGAGTACAAACTTTCATGCTCATCACACAAATGAATGCCCCCAGCGGCACTCGAACCCGCAACCGCTGGCACAGCAAGTAGGATCACTACAAACTGAGCCAAACGTGTCCTCAAACTGAGATAGATATATATTATAATTTATAATGTCTATTATCAGCCTAAACAGGTCTGTTATAGTGTTCGTTGGATGTTTTCAACATTTGTCAATATAATAATATCAGTATAACTTTGAATACTTCACTAGATACTCTATGAAATTTATTGGATAACTTAATACTTTCTTAGATTTACGCGAATGTCTGTCATTTCAATTTGGTTCCCAATGTTTCGAATGCTTTACAGCAATCATGGTCACGGGAGAGACTAACATTGTAGACGTCTCAAAGGTATAGTATAGTTGTTACAGACAGTGCCTATCTTAGAGTGCAGTACCGTAGAGTGCCTGTATTAGAATAACTTAACATACTTTCACCTGTTGTTGCTCTGTTCTAACATTAAATATATCTAAAACAATACAGGTATTCATAAAATATAACGGGTAACATACATAATTTGATTTTGAAATATAAGTCAAACAAATGTCATCAATCACTGTCGTGGCGCCGATAAAACTACTACATATTTACATTTGATAATCCGGACGTTTAATAGAGGGATTATTTCCTTTCTGGCGTGTTTGCTAACACGTGTATGCGTGATAAGCGAACTTATCTATACCCGTCGATATTCGAGTTGCAGACGCGTCTCTGAAGGGACTGTGATTTTTTAACACCTCGAGGACCGCGAGCACACCGGTGTGCTAGATAACAATTGAATTCTCGGAAATTCGCACGGATTTCTTAGAATTTGTCCGGGAGGGATTAATATGGTAGTTACTTGTTATAATTGAGAAAAGTACTGATTCTCTTGATAATAACTTAAATATTTGTCTTGTTGGTTATAAAAGTAAAGGTCGTGTTTTAGGCAATGAGACTATTATAAAACAGACAATAAGTACATTAACATAGGTACAATAAAAAAAAACTATTTTTTTTTCAAATATGTAGTACATATATACTATATTACATAATATGTTAAAATATTTATATAATATAGATAATATACTGTACTATCCACAATTGAAGGTCACCTTAACCCTTAAATATCCACATTGTTCGTTTATATGTCAATTTAAGGGGACAATGACCTTTGTTATTTTATACTTTAGTCAGTTCTTTGAAGTTAAATGTACTGAATGAACGCTAACAACTATTTCTGGAAAGAGAAAGAAAAAAGACGATGTTCATTTTTTAAGCTTTCATTGTTTATTGTGCAACAGATATTAGATATAAAAACGTAACGAAATATTACCCCCACTTACCTACGCATTACACATCACTAAGTTTTCTATTTAATCATCATAATATAAACCTTTTATGTTTCAATAAAATCCAACAAAGAAACTCTTTGTCATTCGCATTATTATCGCATTTCTATTTTTTCCGTCTAAGCAATAATACACAGCTTAACCCTTGAATACGAGATGTGGGCCTTCAGGACCGATGCGATATGCCCGCGGTTACCCCACAAAGGAATCAATTACGCGTCGCGCCTGCCCCCGCTCGCCGTGTAAAGTAGAAAGAAACAATATCGCTCCAACTCTTCGCGCAGACTCTTCACGGATTCTGTGTACACGCTTCTGACATGCCTTCAGTACGCTTAGACATTACATACCTACTTTGTTACAAAATAATCGAATAGTTCCTTTATACATCAAAATGAATCAGTGAACATGTTTATGGGTCATAAATTGTTTCAACGGGGTCTTAATAATGATGATCCTAAATATTACGGAAAATCTACATAATCAATATAAATATTTTTCTCTAATGAAATTGAACCAAGCTTTTACAAAGAAGTCACACCAAAAATTTGTCACAATTTCGGCCGTTATAAGAAAAAAGTCATAACATATTGTTAAACTCTTATATAAATACGAGTATGTTTTAAAAAATCACAATATCCAACTTTTTTTTAATTTGTTTGAAATTAAAACAGTGAATAAATTTCTTATAACATAAAAATAAAACTAATTCTCCATCAACATATCTTCAAATCAGGAGGGGTTCAAACATCTGTCTCTACATATAAGAGCACTAAGCTCTTATAAAAAACTTTCGCTGATATCGAAAAATTCAAATTACCAGCCAATTCTAGCCGTTCGTGAGCTCGTCGGCGCCCTTTGAGCCGAGATCAAAGCACGCGAACTTCTATTAGCCCTGATTACTACGTCGAGGGCCCCTCGCGCCCCGAAAGCGTTGCATTGTCTCAGTCGCAGCCTGCGGGTTAAGATGCGCTCTAGAGCCATTGCAAGTTTAATTAGCTCTGTCAGGTTTTGAGGTTTTTAGCGAAATTACAGGTGGCTTTGAGATGAGGACCGTTAGTCTCGAGTGTCTGTTTGTATCGCTTCCCAACAAATACTTGCTTACGGAAATTGGATGTTAAAAATATTTTGATTTGTTAGTACTTCATATATTGATTTACGTTTAAATAGTAAGACTAAACAAAACTAGATTAATATATCAATTGTAGTTTATATTAGCTGTAATGTACGTATGCTGACGTTAGTTGATGTTGAAATATTTGTATAAGAATTCTGATGGGAATTTGGAGAAAATAAAATATTTTAGTAAGAAAAATGATTGAATCTAAATAACTTAATTCGAAAAGACAGTTTTTGATTTGGTTATGTTCTATTTATTATTATGATTCGATTGATTTATATTAGCTTAATTTTATGTGTACAATTTGCTCAATTTAGTTGATCTAAATAGTTTATACAATATTTTACGAGGTTTACGCAAACATTTACTCAAAAATCAAATTTACAATCTGCTTCTGCACCATGTTAGTGAAGCAACAGTCCTTTACGCTTTACCACAAATTATACATATAAAAGTAATATTTACCTTCATTAATATTCAAACATTATCAATATTGACTGAAATTATCAGTATTAATTTTTCAGTAGGCTATTAGTAAAATATACATATAATAAATCAGTCAATATGTCTGGTACATTTTACAGCGTAATAACTGGATGTACTTACTCGTATTTTGATTAAATTCGTAATGAAAAAAAGCTTTATACATAGGCTACTTTTTGCCTAGCCGCATGTAATACTGTGGGCCAAAGCGAGTTTTTTATATGTGTTATTTAGGAAATCTTATGTAACTTGTTTTAATGGTAATAATGTGAAGGCGAATATTTTCATAATATTGATATGTTTTTTAGAGTTTATAACTTTTTCCATAGAGACACAAGAGCTTTTTATATAGGTACTTATTAGGTATACTTAAATACAATAACTCTATATTTTTTGATATTGGTATTACTGGAACTTGCTCAATTTTTGTTCATTTTCTTTTTACAGTATTTACTTACATTACAGCATATTTTAACGTAAAATCTATATTTAAAATAGCCTAGAGAGTCTAGAAAAATCTAACGACTCCAAACACTCCAATTTTAATCTCATGTCATAACGTATAATGTCGTTGAGTTCCTATGTCAACTTTCATGATATTGAGCATCATCGAAGTTAAACAGGCATAAAATAAAATTAAAAAAATACATAAAATAAAATTTTAATTGAGTCGAATCTGTACATTAAAATATTTTTTGGAAAATCTTATTGAAACAGTCATTATTGTCGATATAGACACCGAATCTATAGTTGTGGAATTTTTGTCTGTCAGTCTGGGAACGCATCACGAGAAAACCACTGGACAGATTTTATGATGGTATGGTGATAGCTGGTTATCCAGGTCAACATATAGGATACTTTTTACTGCGGGAAAATATCTCATCTCTGAGAAATATATACTAAACGTTAAAAAGTAGCTAGGGACGAATCCGAGCAGAGCAAGGGTAAGTCGCTAGTATGATATAAAAATTAATACTAAAACTTATTAGGTACTTATGTTTATGAAAAAGAAAATAAATTTAGAACTGCTAGTATGTGGCGATGGTGGTGTAATGGTCAGCATAGTTGCCTTCCAAGCAGTTGATCCGGGTTCGATTCCCGGCCATCGCACACTTTTTGCTTTTTTTTCTCATGAACATATTAATGTACAAATATTTTATATTGTGATTTCTTTTAAATATACTATATTTTACTTATCTAGTAAAATATAAAAAAAACTGAATTGTATAAATAAGTTGTATTCAATTTGGTATGTTGTTATCGCGAAAATACAATGTTTGTATAATCTTATTTCGTATGCTTAGGTCATAAAAAAACTGATTACTAAAAAGAATATACGTTTGCCATATTGAATTTATAAATTAAACACAATATTTTAAAACTGATTTTTGTTTTAAAACAGATCTATTAATTAATGTTTTCACTACTAAATTCAGTTAGATTTTAGTCTATGTGAATTCAAAGGTCAAAAAAACATCGAATCGATTTTTGTATAAATGTATTTTTCATAACACATATATTTTATTTTAAAATAATTTTCATTTGTTAAAAAATCACTAAAAAAATCCTTAATCTAGTAGTACTTGAGTATAGTAGTTTCTTGTAATTCAGAAACTCACCAATAGATGGCGCTGTTAACATTGATATTCCACTATAACTTTCTAAATTAAGAAGGCTCTTCAAAACCAATTTCAGTGTACAGCCTTCGTAAATACATCGTAGTGTTTGCTTGGTCTTGAAGGAAATCACTTAAATAACTTATCTATATATAAACGAGGTGTTTGTTGTGTACGTTTGGTTATTCGATTTAATTATGTATGTAAATTAATGCTTGCGTATTGCAAATACTGCGGTCTTAGTTTACTAAATTCATGTACATAGTGATAGTGTATATTTAATTGAACCTTCTATAGCTTAAAATATTTACGTAATTTAATTTTACTTCAGTTCAATTCTCTTTTAAACTCGTAATTTAATTTTAATTCAATTCAATTGTGTTGTAATCTACACAGATAAATAAAATTGAAGTGTCTGTTTGTAATATTAAAATAACAGCTTTTTACTAAATGCATATGATATTATATACGGTACTTGTAAGAAAAACACAATTTTAACAATTTTGTGAGAATCCTAAAAGTTTAATAGATCCTTAGATTCTTTTCACGTCTAAAGGACAACCTGAATGCATCTTATTAATTTGACATTCTTTGAAGTTTCATTATTCAATCTGAGGGCGAGATTCACAGACTGCACTTACATTTTACCATATGACACAGTTCTACTTTTAGCAAAAGATTTTTTTTTCAGTTTTATGTATATACATAAATATAAAAATTATGACAGAAAAAGTTATTTCAATTTATTTAGCCTGTTAAGTTTACGAAGTATATGTCACTAGCGACTCACCCTCGCCCCGCTCGGGTTCGTCCCTACTTACGTTTTAACGGTTAGTATAGGTTTCTCAGAGATGAGATATTTTCCCGCAGTAAAAAAATATCCTATACGTTGACCCGGATAACCAGATATCATCATACCAAATTTCATCAAAATCCCTCCAGTGGTCCTTCCGTGATGCGGTAACACTTTACACTAACAACAACACTAACAACAGACAGACAAAAATTCTAAGAACTATAGATTCGGCCTCTATATCAATAATAATATCTATTTCAATAAGATTTTCCAAAAAATATTTAATGTACAGATTCGGCTTAGTTACAATTTTTATATGTATAGATAATGAAAATGGAATTTCAACTTTATTTACGACTGAGAATTATTGAAAGTAAACTTCGGAATGTAAAGTTCACTTTTCAAAGACGACTTTTTGACTTAAAGTAGAGTTATGCCGATGAATCTCACCCTATAAGATTTGGTAAATAAAACTTTTAATATCTAATTTTATATATTGATATACATAGGATGTATTAAAGGCAATTTAATACTACAATTAAAGAAAAAAACATAAAAACGTATTCATTTCCATATCAAAAGCATCTAACAGAAGGAAAGAGCTAGTTAAAATACATTATAAGTCAAGTCTTAAACCATATTTTTAACTAAAGTTATAACTAGTTATATTATTCCCCTTCGCGGCCCACCTTAAGATGGGGGAGCTTAACGACAGCAATTAGAAGTAAATCGTGCGGAAGCTGTTCACCGGATATTGTGTTTTCTGTCAATAATCAAACACCCCACGAGATAACCAAACATTATTATAAGCCTATAATGGAGTAAACACCGCTCGTTCGATACTATAGTTATCAACATCTATAACTACATACAAATAAAATTCAAGTGTAGTATATTTCTCTGCTACTACTTACTACTCTACATATTGAATTTAAGTAGTAACGATTTTGAGAAAAATATGATTGATTGTTTATTATTAAAACCAACGATATCACATTTGTGTCCAAAAAAGCAATGCAAAGCCAAGTTTATACAATAAGATGCTATTTTGCCAAATTTCCTTGAAATGATTAATTTAATACATTTTTTATTACAAAAGTATACGAGTGAAGTCAGGGTTGGCTGCTAGTGAATTTACGAAACTATATTTAAACTCATACTCCTAGTTATTCAACGGAAGAGCAGTTCCAATAAGAGCTTTAGGTTTTATCTCAATATTGATGAAGGCAGTATGAAAGGTGGCAAGAGTCAATACATTACGTTTGACAGAAGGGTGTCCGATAACGCTTTGTGTCCGTTTTAATCGAAATTCATAAAAATATAAAATGTCGTGGTTTATAATATTAATTAAATATAATATTAACGGTTGGTATAGAATATATATGTATATGTACAATGTTACATACATAGGTATAGAAAAGAGGAAGTACTTTATAAATTAAGGGATGATTTCCGGGATAAAATGAATATGTTGAATATGTTGGGACATTAAACACACAGCACCGTCTAGTTCCATTTTAAGCTACGAGGCCTGTGTTATGGATACCAGATAGTTGATACACTATACATATATAACTTTCTAAATACATACATATTATAAATATAAACACCCATGACTGAAGTACAAACATTCGTGCTCATCACACAAATGAATGTCGGCAGCGGGACTCGAACCCGCGACCGCTGGCACAGGAAGTAGGGTCACTGCAAACTGAGCCAAACGTGTCGTCAAATCAACGAAAAAAAAAAACTATCCTATGTCCAACCCAGGGTCTCAAATTATCTCCATACCAAATTTCATCTATATCGGTTCAGCGCATTAAACATGAAAAGGTAACAGATAGACTGACAGATTTACTTTCGCATTTATAATATTAGTATGGATTTTTGTGTTTATTAACTAAATGTTAGGATGATTAAATAGTTTGGATGAGGAAGCTTGAAGCTGAAATTACTGACCCGATATTGAAAATTCTTTCCCTCTTAGGAAACCATTTTATTTTCACGTATGTCAATAATTTGGGGTAAGTATTTATATTAAAAAAAACTGATGAAGTAAATTTAATCTGTCTTATATAGTTTATGCCATAGATTTTATATGAACACTCGCGACTTACTCTCGCTTCGCTCGGGTGCGTCCCTGGGTACGTTTTAATTTTTTTGAGTCGAAATCTAATTTAAAAAAAAAATAAGAGTAGTCTAAGTTACTCCTTATAATATCAGCTATATGCCAGTGAAAGTCCCATCAAAATCAGTCCAGCCGCTTCGGAGATTAGCCGGAACAAACAGTCAGACAGACAGATAAAAACAAATTAAACTTGTGTTTTTCTTATAAGTAGGTACCGTCCTATACTTTCATATGCATTAAGTAAAAAGCTGTTATTTTGACATTACTATGTAATGTAATGTAAATTGGACTCGTTTTCCGTACTTGGACTCGCATTTGTTCCGTTGTACCTTGTTGACATTACAAACAGACACTTCAATTTTATTTATCTGTATCTAGATAATTAGTGGTATGTACAGTGCTACAAGGATCATTTGGCACTTAGGTGACATTGACATGAGGGCGTGGGTGTTAAATTGGAGATTTTCTTTTATAAAAAAAAATCTCCTACACTCTAACACCACTTCATGTTTTGAGATATTTTTATTGAAATAAAAGCACGAAATATCCACAACAAAAATCAACTCCAACTTCTCTCAAAAGTGACGCTTTATAAGATGTTGGTGTTCTGATTGGTGTTAGATCTGACGTGCCAAATGATCCTTGTAGCTCTGTAGCTTATATACCACAGATTATTTAGGAGGCATAGTGACACCGCGAAAGTCTTCAATTCAAATAAAGTCTTAATAATTAAAATCGCGGATGGCATGCACCATGTAAATATAGCTACCCATGTACTATCATTTTACTGTTTCGCATTGTCTAGTGGTCCTTTTAGATGATTTAGTGATTCAAATATGAATCTAGGAAAACTTTAAGGTTAAAATGGATAGAAATTAAATCTTGCAAGTTAAGGCTAATGTCGTATCTACTTAAAAGCGTATTTCGGGTTATAGATTATAATACAATAATTTGATACCATCGATTTATTTTGATTTTTGGTTCCCGACGTTTCGATTGCTTTACAGAAATCATGGTCACGGAAGAGACTAAGGTGTTAAACATTTCAAAGGCGTTATATACTTGTTACAGACAGTGCCTACCCACTATTTTACAAAAATGATTTCAAAAAATTCAAAAATGGCACCAAAGTACCTTACAATATTTTTGTTGATGTTAATTCTAAACATTTAAAAAAATAAAATCCACGAAATTATCCGAAAAGATAGTTTTATTTAAAATGTCAAATATTCGCGTAATCTAAGAAAGTATTATGTTGATACCATCGAGCTAATTAATTCGTGATGGGGTTGGGAGGTGGATAGTAGAACCCTTCAATAGCTTTTAGAAATATCATCAAACTAAATATATTTATAAACATTTTACCAAGGTTTATTAATTTCGACCAAATGATCTATAGCAAGAAATACTTAGAACAGATTTAGTATTTACATTTTTGATTATACATTTTTCACATTTACTTTTATAGTCCTTTAAAAATTCGCATGCAGTTGAAGTGCGTGGATTCGCTTTAAAGGCGCTTTCTCAAGACATATTGCGACGACAAACAGAGATAGCACAAATGAGCTGAAAAGATCTGGGTCGCTGACGTATTCTGATTTCTGACGCCTGTCGGAGATTACTAGTGGTTATTAGTATCAGGAGTGCGTGTCGACCTATTTGCATTAAAGGCGACGAGACAATGTTTGTGCCAAGTAGGGCGGAAAATACAAACTAACATACATATACAAAAAATTGAAAAGAAAACTGTGTGAAGAAATATTAAAAAATTGCATTAACATTAAAAAAATATTTTGTGTCTATATTATTATTATTAACTGATGAATTCTAAATTCTATTATACATATTAACTTGACTTATAGCAACTTTAGATGTTACGGCGCAACTCAACAGGTTATGTATGATCTTGGATAAATATATTTTATAATTTCACCTCTTAATTTGATCAAAAATCAAGTGTAATATAAATAAATAAATATGTAAGGCATCAACGCAGAGCACCATCTAGTTCCATGGTAAGCTACGAGGCTTGTTTTATGGGTACCAGATAGTTTATACACTACACATATATAACTTTAAATACATAGATATTATAAATATAGACACTCACGACTGGAGTGGAGCTCGAACCTGCGACCGCTGGCACATTAAGTAGGTTCACTACAAACTGAACCAAACGTGTCGTCATGAAGATTAATATTTGATAAAGATAATGTAAAAAGACATAGGTCACTTCTTAACCCTAACATCTTAATGGATAAAAATATCCGTATGAAGTTAGTTATTTAACTGTCTGTATTGTATTCATTTGTATGTTACACGATATCTTCGCCAACTTTGAATCGATTATCATAATATATTTTTTGTTTACAGGTTATGTTTCAAAAGAACATGGATATACCTATAGTAAATAGGTATATAAATTATTTTTGGGAAAATGCTAAAAAGCTTTAAAAATTTCCCGAACATTGTCGATTTCTAGTTTGAAATATTTAATATCAACTTAAGTCTTATACTGTCTTACAAAATATTTTACAGCGTTTTGATTTTACACGAGACTTAGCACAAAGGCTATTTGATCGTTTAAATGGTCGATCGTTTGATTTCTTACAATGTAAGTTATAAACGATTGAGAAAATGTAGTAGGTATACCATTAAATATTATTTTTATTATACAACGATATTATCCTTCACTGTTAACGAATGTGTATGTATATGTTTATGTATTCAGCCCTTTTTAACGTCCCACCGCTGGGCACGGGCCTCCCTTCAATACGAGGGGAATCAGGCCATAGACCACCACGCTGGCCAAGTGCGGGTTGGCGGACTTCACATGTCTTTCGAAAACTTGCTAGGTTTTGTCAGACATGCAGGTTTCCTCACGATGTTTTTCTTCACTGTAAGGCAAGTGGTAATCATATTAGAAATGATTCGCACGTGAAAATATCAGAGGTGTGAGACCCGGGATTTGAACCCACTTCACTTGGTTTCCCAAGCGAGCGCGTTACCACTGGGCTACCACTGCCTCAACGAACGAACGTTAACGAATATTTTGCTTTATTTTCCACCTCATAAAATATATGTAAACAACATTCGCTATTATGAAAAAAACGATTGTTTTTTTACTCTTGAAGTTGACTAAATGGAGTAAAATTCATCGGAGGTAAAAAAACTGCAGGTGGTATGATTTTTCGGCATAATAATAAACACGAACTCATCCAATTAATGACTCGGGCGAGACCATCGGCTGTCGAAATTAAAATAGTTTTAATTGGTCGTCGATAAGTGGACTTTCATCCTTCATGTACTTTCGTTGAGACAGGATTGATACAACTCGCATGCTATGTGATACAATTCAGTGTTATAGCCTTTAAAAATTATCGCTTTTCATATTTTTTATATTTTTTAGGTTTATTATACAAGTCTTATGTAGGTTGTCGATTCGAAATTCCTTTGAGTCCTATACTGAGTGTGATTACTGATTATGTGTAATTGTTTTTACAGATTGTTACACATATTATCTCTTTCTGATTTTTTTTTTAAATATGTTGGGACATTAAATACACAGCACCATCTAGTTCCATGTTAAGCTACGAGGCCTGTGTTATGGATACAAGACAGTTTATATATATAATCTACACATATGTAACTTTAAATACATACATATTATAAATATAAACACCCATGACTGGAGTACAAACATTCGTGCTCATCACACAAATGAATGCCACCAGCGGGACTCGTACCCGCGACCGCTGATATTGCAAGTAGGGTCACTACAAACTGAGCCAAACGTGTCGTCGTTTGTTATTAACGATTGGTTGCTTTAGTAATTATTTACTTTTTATTAAAAAAATGTTAGTAATTTTTATATTCATGCTCCTTCATTTTTCGTCCATTGTCACTGAAACATCAGCCGTTGCAATGGTACCTAATTGAAGAAAAAAAAAAAACTAATATTTTTCTATTCGAGTGAGATGAGTAGGTATTCCCTTTAACAAGCCAACAAAATCTATTCGAAATACCCAAATTTATTATTCAATAGCATCCTTTAGATTTTTTATAATACTGATCATAGTAAAAATATTGTCAAGTGGAAGTGGTCTAATTGGTAGGGAAACATGGGCTTGTAAAATTTAAATTACAAATATTTGTATACTTTAGTTAAGTTTTAAAATGCTAGAAGGGTTGGAGTTGACAAGTTTCCACTCTAGCTACAATCACAGACAAGTTGCGAGTAACCAAAATTATGGGCGTTTAAAGAAAACGGAAGCTTGAGAAAAAAAATGCCATCGTCTTAAGGCTTCCAGAATAAGAGCTGAACGTCCGCCCTTTGAGAGTATAATTTGTTCGCGCAAACAACCGTCAGCACTACTCCAGGTTCCGTTTCAAACTTAAGACCTTTGATATTTTAAACGTCTGACGCCTCGCGTTAACCGCTTCGAATTAACTTTTACTTATATTTATAACTAAGAAAATATTCAGGCAACATACGCAGTTATTAGCAAGTATACGTGATTTAAAATCCGACTTTAAATGGTTGACAGTAAATAAATAAATATGCTGGGACATTAACACACAACACCATCTAGTTCAATGGTAAGCTACCAGGCTTGTGTTATGGATACCAGATAGTTGATACACTATACATATATAAATTTAAATACATACATATTATAAATATAAACACCCGTGACTGGAGTACAAACATTCGTGCTCATCACACAATTGAATGCACCCAGCCGAATTCGAACCCGCGACTGCTGGCACAGCAAGTCCCTACAAAGGGTCCCTACAAACAAACAAACTGAACCAATCGTGTTGTCAATTTGATTACAAAAATGATCTCTTTAATTAAACTTATTACTCAATAGGATAATGAAATTTCTCTGTTTTTAGTTAGAGAAAATATTCCAATGTCGGACTTTGAAACAAACCGACAAAAATATTTGCCGAAATAAAGTAAAGTAAATATTCTTAATGCAGCGCTATTGTGACATACATACATAGAATAATAAGTTGGCCTAAAGGGTGGAGGGAAAATATAAAAAATATAATTCATTACTTACGTTGTCTATTCTTCTAGGGCCGTTGCAGCAATATTCGATTATTTTAATCTATTTTATTAAAAATAGAAATAAAAATTGTGCTTAAAATTGTAGGTACGCCATTTTAATGTCTGTCACAAACGTAATTTATAAAAGGTAAATAAAAAGGTCTTAATTAAAAATATAAAAGTGTAAAAAGGATGTGTGATGTGTGTATATTTGTGTGTATAAATATTTATGCCTACACTTCTATATAAATAAAAACAAATAGGTGTTTAATAAAATTTTGTCATCGTGCATAATAATTATTTTAAATTGTGATCGCTTCCATCGTAATTGATCCTTGTTAGTTAGTTTGGAACAATCTAACAATTACAGTCCTATTTAGTCCTTCTACAGTGCACTTTGTAGTTTACCAGATATACCAGTACATATAAGTATAATTAAATATCAGGACAACAATTAAGGTGTATGTTGTAACATATTCTAATTAAATACGATTATTTCTATTTTTATACTTGTTTTAAACTATATTTTATTATTTCTTAATTATAATATGAATCTTGGACGGTAAGCGAATAATAACGGTGGACGGTATTTTACCTCGTCGACGCCCCGTCGTCGCCGCCGTTGGCTCAGAATACTACGAGCTAAGATGCGATAAGCAACATATTAATTGTTACTTGATTAATCTTTATATTTTTACTTTTACTTCATATTTGTAATATTAAAACGAAAGTACAATAATCCCCAGACTGGGGTTTTTGTACCTACCATTTCGAAAGTCGTTCGTCTACACGGACGTTGCGAAGATTCCTCGAGCGTTCCCCTGACCTGACGAACCTACAGATTTATCCTGCTCCCGAGTGCTGATATAACTGGACTACAAGCCAAAGCTACACCTGCAGTGTTGCTAGCCAGGATATTTCAATTTTATTATTTTGTAATTGCTAGAATTTACTTTGATGTGTGAACCCAACGAATATAGTTCATATTTTATTATCTTGGATTTTTTTTAGTTGTCAAGTTTAGTTTGTAATTGAATATATATTTGTTACCTCCTATCATAGTTATTTTATTTTAATATTAAATTAAGGATAACGTAACAATATATTTTAATATAATCGGTATCAGTGTTAAGATATAACGAGCTTATAACTCAATTTCGCATTTATAACTTTATTAAGAGTAAGCTACGAGTGGTAGCCCAGTGGTAACGCGCTTGGGAAACCGAGTGAAGCGGGTTCAATTCCCGGGTCTCGCACCTCTGATATATTCATGTGCGAATGATTTCTAACATGATTACCACTTGCCTTACGGTGAAGGAAAACATTGTGAGGAAATCTGCATGTCTGAGAGAACCTAGCAAGTTTTCAAAAGACATGTGAAGTCCGCCAACCCGCACTTGGCCAGCGTGGTGGACTATGGCCTGATCCCCCTTGTATTGAAGGGAGGCCCGTGCACAGCAGTGGGACGTTAAAAAGGGCTGAATACATACAAGCTACGAGTACGCTTTGGGTAAATGTAATATTTTAGAGACAGAACATTTGCTTGGCAGCAGTTGATAACGCTTTAAGTGCTACCAATTGTATCAAACTCAATGCCTGAAAGCAATATTAAAAATATGCAATTTATATAATACCCGAACGGAGCTAGGGTAAATGACTAGGGCTAAGATAAGCCACATCTATGATGTATTAGGTACTTTAAACATTATTTAATCCTGCTAATATTATAAATGTGAAAGTTTGTGAAGTTGTATGTCTGGATATATAGATTTTTGTTACTATTTCACGCAAAAACTGCTGAATGGATTTTTTACAATTTTTGTCTGTCTGTCTGTCTGTTTGTTCCGGCTAATTTCTGAAATGGCTGGACCGATTTTGACCGGACTTTCATTGGCAGATAGCTGATGTAATAAGGAGTAACTTAGGCTACTTTTATTTTAGAAAAAAAATTGGGTCCCGTGAAAAAAAAATTAAACCAAATTAATTAATTAATTTTATTTTGGGAAGCATACTAGGGACGAACCTGAGCGAAGCGAGGGTGAGTCTCTAGTTTATAATATTATTAAGGTATCTTTAATACATATGTACTGTACATCACAGATATGACTATCTAGTGTATAGTGACGTTAAAAGAACCCCTCCACCACAAATCTTCAAAGTTACCTTTCGCTGAAAACATGACTTAAGAGAAAATTATATTGAAGTACAAGAGTCAAGTTGCACGCAGTCGTGATATCAAACAGTCTGAGTTCTGAGATTCATTTCCGTCCCATCGGCGGCTCTACACACAAGTGACTTTCATTAGACAACGAGCTCCGAAACAAAAACGAGTGTACGCAACAATTCGCCCTAACTACTTGAAGTTGCACCCCCCCGCCCCCCACCCCCCACGGGCCGCTTAAAAGCCATTACGCGCTCTTTGATGTGCCGCGCGTTTCGACTGGCCACTTAAACTATTGCCGCTCTATGCTTCATAGTTTATGCTATACTTTAAAGTTTTAGATATCCTTGTCCTTACTGATACATATAAACTAGTGTTCTTGCCTTACTTCTCTCGGGTGCGTCCCTATTTACCTAACAGTAACGTATGTGCTATTTTAGGACAGTCTGTGTGCTAAACACTAATTTCATATTTATCACAGAAGTTAGTTTATTGGTTTGTTCATTGTAAAGAAGCTGCTTGATGTGATCATTTACATAGAGTTAGTAAGTATGGCTTTATGGAATTCATCATTCATTATCTCTACATACATACATATTATACAATTTTTTAGTGGCTTTGGTGGATGTTTAATTCCATACAAGTTCAAAATAAACATTTTTATGATTTTGTCTCAAGTAAAAATTGAATGGGCGACCTCTGGTGTAATAAAAAATACTATCATTGGAATATGCCATAGGACATTTTTCTAATTACCATCGTTTATTATAGGTTTTGCTTATGCCGCGTTGCTTTTATCATTTTAAGCTTGATTTTTCTGAGCCAAAATACACAGACAAGTGTCTCTAATTTTTAATTAATTAATTGTTGTATTAATCTGTTAAACAAACTTATTATAATGTACTTATTACAATACGTTATATTATTATAATATAGTAAATCGAATTAATATTGACATTGCGTTTAAGTTATTAGTGGTCACGCATGATGTATGGCTTCCACGTAATTGCTTCACCAACGAGGTACTTTACGCAAAACTTGTTCAGTAAATAGCTTCTACAAATATAATGAAAAATAAATTAAGCTGATCAATAACATTATTATTATTGAAGTGAAGCTTCTTTAGAATCGTTGTGATTTGAAACTCAATGAAACGTAAACGCGACACTAAAAAGAGACAAACACATAAATGTATAGGATTAAGCCGGCGGGAGAATGAGATAGAATAGATTGTTGTCATGGTAACCGTTGTTATTGTCTGACAAATATATAATTATATTCTTTCCGTATATGATATATAATTATATTTTATAAATAAATGATTGTAATATGCCTAATATGCCTTTTTTAATTATAGATCTGTTTTAATTTAATTGCGACATTTGACAAAGAAGTTTTACTTCAACCGCGCGTTAAGGTTACCTTCACCCATTTTTTCAAACTAGCGACATATCATCCCTACGCTCGTGTGCGTCCCATGTTGGCTAACAGTAATTGCCTAAGATTTATCCAAATCGGTCTAGCCGTAATACCACGGTAATATTTATATCATTACCGTGGTAATACTTTCTTAGATTTACGCGAACATTTGACACTTTAGCCGTTTTAGTGAGGAGAAACAAACATACCCTCACTATAACATACTAACTTCGATATAAAATGTCAAATTAAGCTATTTATTATCTTTCGATACAAAACATAATATATAAATCTAATAAAAATAGAACTCATGATATCCGACGCATACATCCAATCCACCCAGACATTACCACTGCACCACAATTCGAAACTAACTTTCCGCTTCCATTTGTCATTAAAATCATTGAAGATCGTATTGTAACAGCAAAAAGCATTGTATTCCTTCACGGTAACGAAGTACTCGGAGGAACGCATGGTAATTAGCTCCACCTTTGTGGCAGTACTCTTTGAGATCTACGGGGTTTAGTGCGTCGTACCTACCACTGATAGTTCAGGGCTTGTTCTCGTATTAACTGTCACTGCATTTAATTTTAGTTTTAAATAAAACTATCTTTTCGGTTTTTTTCGCGGATTCATTTTGATTTTTGGTTCTCGACGTTTCGAATGCTTTACAGCAATCATGGTCACGGGAGAGACTAAGGTGTTAGATGTCTCAAAGGCATTATATAGTTGTTACAAATGTCAAATATTCGCATAAATCTAAGAAAGTATCATTTTATTTTGTTACAATTTTCATATAATTTTAGCCAAAAAATTCCGTGTTTACCAACGGATGGAAAAAATAGTTGTTTTTAGTCTCCCGTAATGTATACTATGTAAGTACTTATGATATATTCGTCATTTAGAATTGTGTGTGTAAGTTTGAAGCAAGAGACAAATGAAAATGTGTATGTATGTATGTATGTATGGATTCCAAAACGGCTGAAGCGATTATGATTAAATTTTCAGGCAATCATAAAACGAGCTTAGGGAATCCTGTGAAATTTGGGAGCGGTTGGAAGTTTGAATGCGGGCGAAGCAGCGGGTACTCCTAGTCTATTATATACTAGCTCTTTCTTGCAGCTTGCCTGTGTTTGTGCTCGCATTGTCATTTTGCTCGTATCTACTAAAGTAATTTCTCGCTTTGTACAGAAGCACGCAACCGGTGTTCAAGCAGTCCCTTGGAAATTGCTAGGTTAAACAAAATGATTAAAGCCTTTAGACAATCCATGATTTTAAAGAATTCA
Source organism: Fabriciana adippe (assembly GCA_905404265.1). Lineage (NCBI taxonomy): Eukaryota > Metazoa > Arthropoda > Insecta > Lepidoptera > Nymphalidae > Fabriciana > Fabriciana adippe. Next base: position 15,608,757 of record FR989997.1, on the reverse strand, counting down.
ACGCTCTTTGGGGAGTATGAGATCGTTTATAGGCTATTGCGAAGAACAGATAAAATTAGTAACTTTCTAATTTTATATATAAAAAGTAAAAAAATATATATTTAAACACCCGCTCAATTCTTTTTGTAGTTCTTCTCCGATCTGCAGTATTTTTAATTAATGCTTAATATTTCTTAAACAAGGGATAAAATTTCTGATAATAATAGATTTGGTTTTCGTCGCCTTCATGTACTTATTCTTCAATAATAATAATAATTTTTGCTAAACAACTATAAGTCCGCAATTATTTTTCCTCCTTTTATGACTCACGGAAAATATACTATATATTAATTTTATAGATAAAATATTTTGTAAAAGACATACATACACACATACACCTTCACAACAGTTTATCATAATTTAAGTCTAGATGCAAATAAAATGATGAGCTCAGAAATCTTATTTCATAAAACTCCAGTAAACGCCGTCGTTCCCAAAAAGCTCGTATGAAAGAGCTTTCAAGTAGAGTTCAAAAGTTAACTATCCTCCTGCAAAGAAACTAAGCTGTATCGCCATCCGCGTGCCAGTTTTGAATTAACCGTACATTGCCTCATCTCGCATTCCCTTTGCATGTCTCTGCATCGATTCTGCCTACAGACGCGACTTCTTGACTGACTTCAAAGAGGAAGGGTATTGACTTATTTTTATGTAGATAAGTAGTATTAGTTACAGTTAAAGTAGGATGTACATACATAACTTACAAATATTATATACTTAGACATTTAAAACTATCTGTCGGTATATTCTGTATGTTTGCACTTAGTGCTTTTTATGTGTATATGTTTATCTGATTATATCGGTTTAGCTCCGAAATAATCAAACTAATCCAAAAACCCCATTTGATACTCTTCAAAATATAATATACTAACGTTTTAATTTTTTTGATCGAATCCCTATTTTTTTTTAAAATAAAAATAGCCTAAGTTACTCCTTATAATATCAGCTATCTGCCAGTGAAAGTCCCGTTAAAATTGGTTCAGCCGTTTTGGAGATTAACCAGAACAAATAGATAGACAGACAGAAAGACTTTTTTTTTAAATTGTGTTTTTCTTATAAGTAACCTATATAATTCCATATGCATTTAGTATAAAGCTGTTATTTTAAAATTACAGACACTTCAATTTTATTTATCTGTATAGATTCTGAAAAGTATCAAGTGACTTTTTCAAAATCAAAACAGAGTGACGGATTGGCGTGATTTGTGGGGAGATAGACAGCTAGAGAGTGACATATGCTACTTTTTACTGCGGGAGATTACCTCATTCCTACAAGTACCAACCTGATACCTAGGGACGAACCTGAGCGAAGCGAGAGTAAGTCGCTAGTTTTTCTTAGTAAATACTCAATGTGACTTAAAATAAACTTTTTAGGCATGAAATTTAATAAGCCAAATATATTTTCCCGTATGTTTTTAACATTATCAGCATAGTCATTACTTTGTACAACACTTAATACAATTTTTTACAAGAGTCCCGCATTCTCGCACTCGACACTTGTGCTCAAGTTAAGAATTCTCACCTAATGTGCATAGATTCATAGCGTTCGAAGTTAGTAAAGGGAATGCGGGATGAGGCAATCGCGCTTCCACGCTTTCAAATTAATTCACTCGATTTTATTATTCGTCACTCATACTAAGTTTGAAATTAATCGCTGAAGAATAATTGTAACTATGAATACATATATTATACATCATCCTTAAAAAGAACTTTATCTCATTTATATTTTAGCTGTATAATAATAGAAAAAATAAAGTAAAATAAATATAATTTAGCCATTATACATATAAAAATGTTTACTACAATACTATTATAAATACTACCAATTTAGTAGAGCGTCTTCAAGATCGATTCTTTATAGCTTTCCTGGCGTTTCAGACGCGCGAATGCACCCCTAGCATTACCTTCCCTCGGGACTGTCCGTCCTTTTCACACCCCTAATAAAATAACGTCCTCTCCCTCTACAGAAACGTCATTGCGTGGCGCATTGTCTGACTGCTGTCAAATGCTAAATTGAATCTTAACATCGTTTATTTTAAAGTCTATTTTCTGTTGGGGATGAAATGTAGAAAGGAAATTGGCATTTACATCGGGAGGAGAAAAGCCAGTTTTCCGCGGCAGAATTTCAAAATGAATTCAACTGAATACCACTACTAAGTTACGATTGCTGTATGTGTCGTTTTTGTGTTTTTTATGTCTCGGTAATAAGGTTTATTATTGTTTGAAATATATTTGCTATACGTGATTTTCAAGTGTTGTTTTCTACGCTTGGAACACAAGGCGCTGGTCGCATTCGTTGACATGTACCGGCACGCGAATGTTTTTGTTTGATTCTTTTAGTAAATATCAGTTTTTTTGTCATTTTTTTTTGAATGTATTATCAAATAAGTGTTTTGTGACTAAAGTGGATTTTTGTGTAACTTCAGTGGCCTGTTGATTGTATACGATAAATAAATTAGGAAACGGTAGAGAAAAATATAGTTTAACGTATTGTTTAAGTAGTTTAGTCATTGATATTATAAAAGTGAAGTATAGAAGCTGGGATCTTCATAGATTCATCGTGAAATAAGGTAAATAGAATTTATTATCTTTGATATTATGATGTAATCTGCCGAGTTATCATCAAAAGGTTCAAACCTCAACATAACGAGGTACATTATTTCTTCCTCAAATATCATACTACTATATTAATATAAATATATTATAAAATGTTCCTTTTGATAAAAAAATTTAGTTATCAAGACATCCATTTAAATATAATGAATAATAAAACTAGAGCATATAAAAAGTAGAGCAGCGACCTACAAATAGCAAATGATGTCTTTACGACACTTGGCTTCTACAAAGATATAAAGTTTATTACAGCAATGATGGCTTGCATTAGTTCAGGTGAGGGTCGTCGACCCCGTCGCCATGGAGACGGCGGCCAACGGAAGCTACGCTCCTGAAATAGGGGCTTATTGCAATTACTTTGGGTACCTCTACTGTTCATCTACACTTATAAAATCGTAATTTACCCCTAAATTATCGTGTTTTACGAGGCTTGCCTGTTTTATTAAGTAACACATGTATGGCGTTTTTGTTTTGTGTATTCGAGAAAGTTCTTATATTCAAAGTTTCAACGAATTTGTTGAGTTTATAATATTGCTAATAATCTAGATTTGGTCCGTGAGCTATTTTTAGTATTTCTATTAAATACTAATTTATATTATCAATAGGTATTACAGTTGAAATAAATGATATTTGTTTTTTTTTAAATTAGCTGTGACTTAACTTTGTTTTCTGTTTCACTCATTTAGGGGTTGAATTTTAAGTATTATGTTATGGCGATTATTATTCATGTCTTAGAAGTACAAATATTTAGTTCAGAAGTTTGTTCTATAAGGTAGTCAGTCAAGGCACGTAATTTTAATATTAAAGACGTACGTTTTAACGGTTATTAAGGAGTATATATATATATATATATATATATATATATATATATATATATATCCGTAGATATGATGAGTAATTGTGGGTTGTTTTATAACGTGTTTTCTCATGTGAATGAGACAATCTTCCGCAGTAAAGAGTAGCCTATGTCACTCTCCAGCTCTCCAACTATCTCGACACAAAAATTACGTTTCGACGTGAAAGAAGGACAAACAAACACATTTTCACATTTATAATATTACTATGGATTTCGCTTTGCTTAATTTTTAAAAGATACTCAGTTATCCGCCATAAATTGACGACAATTGAACTATAACAAGTAATAGTTTCAACCCCTTCACATTTGTAGGTAGTTTAGTTTTGATTGCCGCTATAAAGTGGCGCTGGGGGGCGATTAAAAGACTATTATTTGAATATATAATAAATTTGTTAATGTCTGGATGTCTTTTTTAACTTTACGCTTTACTACATGGTTGGTATGTATACAATTTTTAACTAAACGTTATGTATCTATAACCAGTTTGCAAAGGAAAAGTATCCATTTTAAATGAACTTATGAAACAAGAGGACTGCGGGATTAAAAATATTTATTCATATATTTTAATTAAATTATATAATTCCATATGAATACTGACACTTTGAAAATTGAATCTAATGTATGTATATAAAAATCAATTAACGTTCGTCAGTCTCGCTAGAACTCAAAAGCAGCTGGGCCGATTTGAATAATTCGTTTTTTGTTTTATTTGGGGTGTGTCAGGGGTAGTTTAAATGTAAAAAAAAATTTGGGGAAAACCCAAAATACAGCTGGAAAATCGTAAACGTCAAAACTGTTTATTTTGTATCTATGTATATATAATATATAGTAATCTATTCCATACTAACCGTTAAAATGTACGTAGGGACAAATCCAAGCGAAGCGAGGGTGAGTGGGTAGTTCGTTATAATTATAGCAGTTATTGTAGAAATTGTCTCAAAGCTATAAATGAAACGACAGCTGAGAAGTTTGGATAAGAACTTATAAGGAAATAAGGAAGGAATTGGCTTGTTTTTCTAATATTACCATAGAGAAAGACAGATGTCGCTTCACTGGTAAAATATCGTAAGTTATGGTTTAATACAAACATTAATTTTTAATATAAAATCAATAATCTAAACTTTAACCCTTGAAAAACTAAGGTAAGAATGCTCCAGTAAGTCGTATTCGAATTTATACAACCTGTGCTCAGGCGACTCTGTTTTAAATTGTATTCGTCGTGATAATTTACCAATTTCCCTAAAGAAATGTAACAATTATTACAGTACTGAGAATATAATATAGTGAATTATATACATATAGGGGCAGTGGTAGCCCAGTGGTAACGCGCTTGCTTGGAAAACCGAGTGAAGCGGGTTTAAATCCCGGGTCTCACACCTCTGATATTTTCAGGTGCGAATCATTTCTAACATGATTACCACTTGCCTTACGGTGAAGGAAAACATCGTGAGGAAACCTGCATGTCTGAGAGAACCTAGCAAGTTTTCGAAAGACATTCGAAATCCGCCACCCCGCACTTGGCCAGCGTGGTGGACTATGACCTGATCCCCCTTGTATTGAAGGAAGGCACGTGCCCAGCAGTGGGACGTTAAAAAGGGCTGAATAAATGTACATATATAATGTTTACTTTATAATTTCAAACTTTAGAATAATAATCTATACTAATTAATATTATAAAGCTGAAGAGTTTGTTTGATTGTTTGGTTGAACGCGCTAATCTCAGGAACTACTGATCCGATTTGAAAAATTCTTTTTGCATTAGATAGCCCGTTAACTGATTAAGGCTATAGGCTATATATCATCCCGGAAAAATGTACGGTTCCCGTGGGATAGATTTGTTTTTATCTAGGGACGGACCCGAAGCGAAGCTAGGGTGAGTCGCTAGTAATAGTATATTTTGAATATTTTAAAACATATTTTGTGTCCTATAATTGTAAGTGCATATAGGTTTTCCTAATGTATTAGAATAAGTTTTTGTATAAACTAAAATTAGATAAAAATAAGATCAGACTTTTTGCTTATAAAAAATCAAATATACAGCATCCTAACAAGCAGTAGTATATACATATATGTACATATATTCTATAGATATTTCTCACTATCACTTACATCTGACACCGCTCACTTCCCTCCAACACTTACCCCCGCAGGATTCGCACCCTTTACTTATTATAATTCATATTTTCATACGCACGCGGTGTGCAGGAATACTTTAAATATGCCGAGTATTGTGAGGGCTCCTTGGAAAATCTTTTGAGAACCGTTTTGATGTTAAATTTAACTGTAATGCTTGATGTTTTTTTTTAAATTATCTTTGAGATGATGGCCGTCTGGAGGTAACTTAACGTCTGTTAATTACCTTTCAAACTTAAGATTATACGTTTTATAAGTATTTATCGTCTTATACATTTTCTTATACCTATATTATACTAGCTTTTGTCCGTCATTTAGCTCACGTGCAGTAGAACGATGAAAGTTGTCTATAACGAAAAAACAGTGTGGAAATGACGTTTACTTCGATTCTTCTTCTATGTAGAACATATATATCATATAAGTATTAAGTAAATACATAAACTAAAAATATTTTTACTAGCCATAAAAAACCAAAGTTCTAGCTTTGGAGTTAGTATCGTTCACGCGTCGTTCAAAAATCAAGAGAAACTGAAGTGGAGTGGTAACTTTTTCTATTTTTTAAACACTTACTTTGCCCTCACTCATTTGTCTGCTTTGCAACCATAACTAGCCAATGCTTGTTCCAATATATTACTTAGTCATACCTAAATTGATATAAGCTTCTATAAAATATTAATATAAATATTTACATAATGTAGGAATAGAACTTGTGTCCTCTCTTCTCAGTAGACGATACCTATCAAGATCTTTGTAACTTTACATTTTTCTAAGCAAAATAACACAGTAAGTGACAAGTTATTACATAAATACGCTTGACTTGTGTAATTCTAAGGCTGTAAGCAACCCCTGTACAAATGAACAGTGAATGGCGTTCGCAATTGATCGGTAACCGGAGCCGCAGCCGGGGGGCGTAATGTGTCTATTACTTCACACCTCACTATGGCCGCATTGGGTTTCCTTTCACCCTTACCTTGCGAGCTTTTTTCTGTGGAATTTAAATGAAAGCTCCTTTTTGTACGTGCTAATGAAGTTTATCACTCGTTGCTACTAATTTTTCATACAATTGATTCATCCATACTGTAAATATTATTAGAGTAAAAGTGTTTGACGACACGTTTGGCTCAGTTTGTATTGACCCTACTTGCTGTGCCAGCGGTCGCTGGTTCGAGTCCCGCTGGTGGCATTCATTTGTGTGATGAGCACGAATGCTTGTACTCCAGTCATGTGTGTTTATATTTATAATATGTATGTATTTAATACATATTATATATAGTAAATATGTGTAGTGTATCAACTATCTGGTATCCATAACACAAGCCTCGTAACTTATAATGGAACTAGATGGTGCTTTGTGTTAATGTTCCAACAACAACATAATTAAACTTATACAAGTACTTCTGACACGACATTCCCAGTTTGTAGTCCCCTAAGTGCTAAAACTTATTGCACATTAACTAATAATTTGTAGGTGAGAACGTCAATAATTTTGATGGATAGTAATAAGGCAGGAAAATAAAAGCTTTTGAATTACGGGAAGCCGCGGGGGCAATGTGTCTATCACTTCGCACCTTGGTTTGAACGCATCAGGTTACTTACACACCCTTTCTTTGTACGTCTCCCCAAATGCATGGCAAAATATACACTGTACGCCCAGAGAGTAATTATTATTTTACATAATATGACTTATTATGATTATTTGAATTAAATCTTATCTGGAAAATAATATCTGGGAAATATTATCTGGAAAAACTTAATTTTAGTATTGTAATGAGACGTAAGTTTAAAAATTTTTGTATTTTTTATAAATAGAATGGTCACTACATATTAAAAAGTTAAAATTGAGTTTGTGTTTGTTCGGTCTGATCTCAAAAATTACTGTACGAGTTTTCATACGATTTTGACTAATAGAAAAGTCTAGGAAGGTTGTAGGCTATAAATAAAATGGTGAAATTAATTCAATGGCTATTTATGGTACTTTTATCAGATGGTTGTAAAATCAGTCCCTAAATAATGAAATTTTAATAGTCGGTTGGGTTAAGTTAGTGTGGTTTGCACATTGTAGTGAAGGCGCAAGCGATCCTGCAATGCCCCATCGCACTGCGGCGACGGGTTCCACTATGGGTTTTAGTGAGTAGGAGTCTCACAGTACCCTGCCCATTGACAGTAGGCAGGGTCCACATGATGGGTGTTCCCAGCGTCTTCATAAAAAAAAAGTGTGGCTTGCACATGAGTGACGTAGGGGATGACAGTTACGTAGGGGATGACTTCGATAAAAAAATAATATTTTGTAAATACTATTAAGCTGTAGGTATACTATAATTAATAGCATTGTTAAATGTTTACAAAGAACTTTCACTTTGACTCACCATAAGTTATGTTATACAAGAAAAAAAAATCGTGTCATACAAACATAAGAGTTTTGCATAAATCTGTCAAATAAAGAAACATATAAAAGGATGAAAACAATATGCCAATATTTGATTAAATGTCCAAATGAATTTTTGAGCTTCAGCGCCGTAAAGTAAACAAATCTGATGGACAATACATCACGCACAGTTTACAAAGTTCATTAAAAGATAGCGTTGTAATTTCGAGAGGAATTTCAGCGATCCGATCTCGGGCGAGCTCTTCGATATGAGTCATAAGCAGTAACTCACAGCCTGATGCGGGACGCCGGGAAGGACAAAAGCCGGACATATTTTAGAGCACAATTTTTACTTTGATTACTATAGGAGTGCTATAAATCTCTTCGTTTTAAATTGGTATTGGTTCAATATATTCGCTTGTGGGAATTGTTCATGTATAATATCTATATAATATATATATATACGATTTAATGGTTCATGGGTGAAAAGTAGTAGCCTATGTGTCACTACAGGTCATAGCCTATATGAGTACTTTTCATCCAAGTCTTTTTAATGTGAACAAGTAAAGTAAAAAAACAGACACACATACAACTGACGCACTTATTTTTTATTAGCGGCTTACCGTCGCTTCGCTCGGGTTCGCTTTTAGAAAAACAAAAACAAATCTATTCCATGGGAGTTGTACCTTTTTCCGGGAAAAAAGCCTATATGCTATTCCAGGCTATAACCTATCTCTGTGCCAAATTCCATCCAGATCCGTTCAGCCGTTCTGGCGTGATTGAGTAACAAACATCCATCCAAACATCTAAAACTTTCACATTTATAATATTAGCATCTATACAAATATTATAAAGAGGCAAAGTTTGTAAGTTTGTGAGGTTGTGAGTTTGTAGAGGTAATCTCTGGATCTACTGAACCGATTTAGATGAAATTTGGCAAGAAGATAGTTTGAGATCCTGGAAAGGACATAGAATACTTTATATCCCGGAAAGCATCCCGTAAGGGGGTGAAAATGAGAATGAAAGTTTGTATTGGGACGCAAGCTGGGGCGAACCCGAGTGAAGCGAGTGAAGTATGTGAAGTTTTGATAAAAAAACAAAAAATAATTTTGATGAGGAAGGTAGTAGATAGTAAATTCTAATTGCTACTGGTAAACACTTCGAGTCTAAATGCTACATACAAGTAAAGTGTTTAATCTTTTTACTGCAGATATAAGCAATCTATATAGTAAATAATGATAGTCATATTACACGTATATTGCATATTGTTATACATACAGTTCGAAAATATTTTTAACTATTTTTGTTCAAAATTTTTCAATATTTTAAAGTATCTTAATCAAGCGTTGATTTGACCACTGAGTAATTTACTTCGTGTTTTCAAACACTTCTACATATGAGTATGAATAATAAAGAATGCGTTTGAAAATTAGAAAGGATTTAGTAGCAAAATAACCTACATACTCGTAATTTTATCAAAATTTTAATAATTGCTTATTTAAATATAAATATTAGATCAATAAAATAATAATGGCTCCTCATAAAACACTATCGAGACTACCCTCAGCGAGGGAGGGGTACCGAGTAGCATTGATCGCGCCGAGGGTTATGTATTGCTTCACACCTCGCCGTGCCCGTCTCGTGTTGCAACTACTTGTGATGACTAAAGTTTCGTGAGTTACTTTTAAAGTTTACTTATTTAGCGTAGATTAAGCTGCGAGCTGCTTTATTTTTATCTATACAGATAAATAAAATTGGAGTGTCTGTTTGTAATATTAAAATAACCGCTTTTTACTAAATGCATATGGATGTATACACGATACATATACCAAAACAACGTTTTTTACAATTTTTGTCTGTCTGTCTGTCTGTCTGTCTGTTTGTTCCGGCTAATCTCTAAAATGGCTGGATCGATTTTGACGGGACTTTCACTGGCAGATAGCTGATGTAATAAGGAGTAACTTAGGCTACTTTTATTTTAGAAAAAAAAAATAGGGTCCCACGAAAAAAAATTAGAACCAAATTAATTAAAATTAATTTTGTTTTGGGAAGCAACCCAGGGACGAAACCGAGCGAAGCGAGGGTGAGTCGCTAGTTTTTTAATATGTTTATCTCTTTCCTATGAAGATTCTTTTAAATATACAAATTTATTATGATTTTAACTTTTGTAAAAGTATGTGTGCGAGGAAGGTATTTTTTTTAAGTTTTTTTTACCTCAAACTCTTCTTAAACTTTGTCTGTTTCACTGCTCGCAGCCACATATTATGTACATACATATGATTAAATATTGCCTAAAACTTTCACAAAACACTATATAAATATTAAATAATATGTATATTTATTTTTTAACTAAATAAGTGAACAATCATCAAAATCACTTTTAGTGTTATAAAATTTTAAAATCACTTTATTCCATCTTTAGGTGCGGTATAAGATAACAACATACGGCCTTTCACGGATAAAGTATATCCTCTTTTTTTGAAGTCGGTCAAAAATGATGTAATATTTGAGTATAAGCAGAACTCGATTACATACTAACACTTAAAGGCAATTAATAAGAAAAAGCTCTAATGCTTGCTATCAGTATAAAAGAAATGCAAACTATTATATACTAGCGACTCACCCTCGCTTCGCTTCGGGTTCGTCCCTAGACAAAAACAAATCTATCCCACGGAAATTGTACATTTTTCCGGGATGATATATAGCCTATAGCCTTCCTCAGTTAAAGGGCTATCTAGTTCAAAAAGAATTTTTCAAATTGGATTAGTAATTCTTGAGAATAGCGCGTTCAACCAAACATACAAACAAACAAACTCTTCAGTTTTATAATATTAGTATAGATATTTAAGCTTGCGAATATTTTACCATCCCGAATGCTATCGAGCGATACTGTCAAATAACAATGACTTTTGCTTATTTTATATACATAACTAGTGACTCACCCTGGTTCCGCTCGGGTTAGTCCCTTTTAACGTTTTAACGGTTAGTATAGATTTTTCTGTTATACTACATATATATTCCCGCAGTAAACCTATCTCATATTATATCCTGAGGCAGTGGTAGCCCAGCGGTAACGCGCTCACTAGGGAAACCGAGTGAAGCGGGATCAAATCCCGGGTCTCGCACCTCACTTCAACACCTTTCCCATGGGATTGAGATAATCTCCCGCAATAAAAAGTAGCCTATGTCCCTCTCTCGCCCTCCAACTATCTCCACACCAAAAAAAGCCAATCCGTCGCTCTATTTCGATGTGAAAGAAGGGCAAACAAACAAACACACATTCACATTTATAATATAGTATGGATATATCTTTATAAGTCTATATACATATGTCAAAACAGTGAACTTTAAGGACAGCTAATTTGTGCTATATACATATGTACTAGTGAAGACTTATAATCTAAGACTACAGTTCAAGTAAATCATTATTCTTAGCTAAGTAAAGCCACTCAGTATTATAATGAACAAAAGAAATATTTATTTGGCTCTCATTCCCCTTCCTTACTTTCCTTCGCGAAAACACAATGGTCTTATAATTTGTCGAAGGATTTTTAGTATTTAACCAAGACTCTAGTTACGTTTCATCTGCGATGAGATGCTTACGAAATGAAGAGACGTTAGGAAGATTATGACGTACTATTTTTATTTTATTCTTATGAACCGTGCTAAGGTTTTAAGCCAAAAAATAAATGTAAACCTATTAATATAGAAAGCCGCAAGTTAAATTTTTCTTCAGCAAGTCTGAAATTAATTGTTCTATCAAAAAGTTTGGAATACCGTATATATCTAATTTTTATATTTCAGCAGACACATTTTCTTTTTTCAATGAACAACTGTATGACCTTTGATACGTCTAAATTTTTGGTCTCTCACGTGACCATGATTGCTGGAAAGCATTTGAAGCGTCGGGAATCAAAAATCAAAATAAATCTGCAAAATCATTTGAAAAGATAGTTTTATAGCTATATAAATATTATAAAATACATTCACTTTTATATTAAAAAATATTTAATATATGAGGGAAAAAATTAAAATTTGGGTAAAACACAACATTTGCGAAAAGGATCTAAGGATGTGCATGAGCAAAGCAAGGGTGGTTCAGTTTTCGCTAGTTTTTAATAAATTAGAATCGATATCTAGATTTACAATGTATTAAAAAGCTAAGCTATTATTTACCTATGTACGAGTATTAGTAATGAGCATTATTTATCTATATATACTTGTAGTTAAAAAAAACGAGTATATGCACGCACTTCTTTGGCGCAACAGAACTAAAATAGCTAAAGATTTCATCCAGTATGTCACAACTCTTTGTTTGTAAAAGGAATGCGGCTAACTCCATCGTGTCACTTTCAGTTAACTTCATCATGTCGCTTTTTGGTTGTTAGTGTGCGCGCACATCGTAAAAATTTTACTCTCATATTTTTTTCAAAACGCGCCAAAAGATGTATAACTTCAAAAATAACGCGGGAATTTCAAATTCTCGATAATCTCACCGCTCTAACCGTTGTAGTGTCGCCATTCTCGATAATGTATTATCACATAGCAAAGAGAGCACTCTAACAGGTCTCGCTGGTGTCGTTTAGTGTCGTATAGCGTACTATATCAGAGTCATACGCGCGAAGAGTCGCGTTAACTTCTTATGCGTCTAATTACACGGCTTGTCGCGGCCCTCTACCGCCGCCGCCAGCTCGCCGCCGCTACAACACTCGCTCAACGCGGCCTTCCCGCGACCCGCTACTATATCACTTTCTAAGGCTATAGTCTCCTATTTTATGCCAAACGTGGCGTCTGATGTTAGCGTCAACGTTTAATTCCGTTCCGATCGACGTCTGAATGCAACGCACAGCGTCGGCGGTCAATACATCCGCAGCAGAGAATGGCGTTTTAGTCGCTGCTCGCGAGCGGTCAGAAATTACATCAGCTGTAAATATTCGAAATGAACTTAAGACATACATATGGATGATTAACATGGCAAAATAATTAAAAGATAAAATTAAAACTTACCGGGAGATCCGACTGCATCACTAATTTTTTCCAACATTGATGCTTATAAATATTGTTTTTATGATTTTTGTCACTTTTATCATACACTGCATTAAAAGATTTAACTGCTTCTATCAACAATTCGTCTTTTTCTTTATTAAATCTCATCATTTTGTATGACGCGAGAGACGACCTTCACGCTGCAATTGTTCGAAATGACTAGAGACGCGACGCACAGCGTTTAGATGCCGCGTACGGCGTCAAGACGCCAACGTCGACGTGTGAAAGAGACCACAACAGTACATTTCTATAGTAAACATTGTGACGCAGCGTACGACCTAACGGGACGCAGCGTACAGCATGAAATAGGAGACCATAGCCAAAATTACTAATGCTTTTAATGAAATACGCGCTGCAAATATTCCTGTTAGTTTACATTTTAATGTTAAGTTTTTCTGCTTCGTCCTACGTTTGATGTAAATCACAAAATTGTGTTTTAGTATTCAGCCCTTTTTAACGTCCCACTGCTGGGCACGGGCCTCCCTTCAATACGAGGGGGATCAGGCCATAGTCCACCACGCTGGCCAAGTGCGGATTGGCAGACTTCACATGTCTTTCGAAAACTTGCTAGGTTTTCTCAGACATGCAGGTTTCCTCACGATGTTTTCCTTCACCGTAAGGCAAGTGGTAATCATGTTAGAAATGATTCGCACATGAAAATATCAGATGTGCGAGACCGGGGATTTGAACGCGCTTCACTCGGTTTCCCAAGCGAGCGCGTTACCACTGGGCTACCACTAAATTGTGTTTACGTTAAGTTAAATTTCCTCAAGATTTACGCAAGCATAAACTCATAATAAACTATTTGTTAACTTTGTGGTAAAAGTTTCTGTGTTTTTGACGGAGGCGTTTAATTAAAAGTTTTTTCATATTTTTATTATAAGAATAATTTATTGCTAAAGACCTACCTAAGTAAAATACACGATTTCATAAGTTAAGTAGACAATGAGATGTAGATGTTTTGTAATAATATTGTAATTCAATAGGACACAATTGAGGTGATAGAAAATAGAAACTAAGTTTAACAAAAACTTTTACTTAGTCAAATTAAAATAAGAAGGGCTGAAAAATATACATTTCGTTTTGCCTTATATTGTATGCCTGTCGTTGTACATAACTGTTTGCAGAAACTTAATTTAATTAAGTTCAATTATAACTTGTATTTGTTTTTGTTTCATGAATATCATTCACTTTATGCACCTAAGATAGTAGCCATTGTATTTCTACAATTCTATTGAATTGTAGTATTAATCAAAAATACTTTGACATTTTAGAATTGATATTTTAGAATCTAAGAAAACTATCATGTTCTACGAATAAATCTACAAACAACCCAAAAAATAATCTGCTAATAAAGACATCCTTGAAAATAAAACAGAAAATTTATTTTTCATCATGTTTATTCAAAATTTGTTTCTACCTTTTCGTTCTTCGTTTATTTAATAAATGGCTGGCAGAATAGCTTTTCCCATTCGGCTGTTATGAATGTGTATCTTTGTCATGATTAAAAAAAAAACAACAAAAGCAATTTGGCGCGGAGACAACTCAACTGTCAACCTTATAAATTAGTTAATGGTGTAAGGATTTTTTATATGATTATCATTAGAATTAAAATAAAATTTGTCTATAAAAAAGGGCTGGAAGGGCTGGAGCTATTTTTATAGATAAATATATATAAACTATCATTGGATATTATTATAATATACAGAGTGAGTACTTTCTGTCATTTCTGTATCCATACTCAGTGCAATTTTATATATAGAAATTCCATATATTAATATAACAGTAAATTTTTATATGATTTATTTAATTAAACTTCCGTAATACTTTTTTAAATTTAGGCTAATATTTGAGATTTTAAATAAAACTATCGTTTCAGATTCGAAATCATTGCTGTAAAGCATTCGAAACGTCAGGAAACAAAAATCAAAATAAATCTGCAAATAAATCCGAAAATATAGTTTTATTTCCATATATTAAAAATAATATTATGAGTCAAAGAATGAAAAGTAACGAGAATTAGTTGTTTGAAAAAATACGTCTACTAATGTTACTTACTACCTATAAATAAAACATAATTACCTTTGGAGGTGGGTTTTATTGGTTTTTATATTCATAAAAAAAATTATGAAAATCGATTCATAGCTGGCCAAAATAAAGCATAATATACCTACAAAATATACAGTTATATAATAAATTACCAACAGATATAAAGGAATCAAAAACAATTACAACATTTAAAAAGATGCTCAAATATTATATTTTAAAAAATATGAAGTAAAACGTAGTCTTTGCCATTTCTATGATTTCTTTGTTCTTAGTGCTTTGCTATGAACTGAATTGGTAACTTGTTTGTTGCTTTAAATATTGTTTTTAAAAATTACCCACATGCTATGTATTTCTTGCAATTATGTAACTTGTACGTAGGTACTCGCCTTTAGTGAGTGTTATAATATTTAATGTGTTTTCTCATGTAAGTGAATTTGTTATTCTTAATGAGAAATAAAGATTCTAAACAGAAAATAACATTTAAAATTGAGTATCATGTCCTTTTTTAAAATCATTCCAAAAGAATATTTCAGTAAAACAAATTCATTCCATATAGAGAAATTTTGTATCAGAATCTCGTTTCAGAGCCTAGTACTATAATAATGATATACTCACAAAACTTTTTTCCGCCTACATTTATAAATAAAAAATAACATTGTTCTAACTCCTTAGAAAATTATTTAAACTAAAAGAAAACCTCTAAAATCATACAAAAAGTCAGTACTAACCGCTAGCTTGCAAAAAGGACGTGTTTGTATAATACCAGCATTTATTCGCAATTAAATATTCCAACACACGTACGGTACCTACATTTTATATGTACGCTTATAAGTGAATGCGTGTGCTTAATTCGCTGGCTATACTCTGTGCATCTCAAGACGAAGGCGAGGCGTGACTCCAAAGCAAGTCGCAATTACCGCACAACGACGTTAATTACGGCCTCTCCCACCCCAGACCCCACCGGCTCTAAACTAGCCCTTACAAAAATTTGTTTTAATTAAGAAAACTTCTATTTTTCGTTGTGGATTTCGAATTTTTAATGACTGGTCCCTCAGACTGTAAACCTTTTGTATAGGAACCTTAATGAATCCGCAAATCTACTTGCAATAGTTTTCTTATGATTTTTACCTTTTTAAACGAATTTAAGTAAAGTTTTGTGAGTGTTTGTCTGTTGCGAACGTTCATTAAAATGCGCACCAAAAAGACGAGCCGTGCCTTTGTCAGTCGTAAGCTTCCTTTTGTAGACCTACATATTTTTAATAGGACATTGGAAAAATTGTTTTTCAATGTTTTTATTATTTCAGATGACATTATGACTAAAATTATGAGTACTCGTGTAGTAATAAAATTATTTTTTTAATTAATTTCTATTTATAAAAATTAGACTTGTAAAGTAAAATTAAATAACTAGTATCAAATTAATAGAGTTACGATATCGATAGTTATTCGCAATAATAATTTATTTTGTATTTCTATACAAAGTGATAAAAATCAATCTTGCTGTAGAAGTAACTATATTTAAAGTCGAGAAATGAAAAGTCAATGTCCAGTATTCACTTTTTTTTAATTTAATATTCAAAATTACATAGTATCCCTTATTAAATATTTAAATTAAAAATATAATAACAAAATGAAAAGCCTCGTAAATCTATCATTCGGTTTCGTCAGTCGCAAAAAGACAGCGGCATAAAATAAGCCCAAAGCAATAAAAGGGTGAGGTTATCAATCGGAGCCGCCTGGCGCACGGCCAGCTCCATTGATTTACCATGATACCGACTGGCTCTATAAGAAATACCGTTGATACGATAGAAGTAAATACATAAATTAATTTTACTACTCGATTAATGTACTGGGTTTTGTGTAGATTTGATTAATGACTTTTTTACCATTAATAATATATGATTTGGCTAGTTATTCAGTAGGATTAAATAGAAAAAATATTACTCAGTAAGAATGATAACTTGGAAAGATGTATACCTACTTTTATCATTATACCACAGGAATAACAATAATATTTTGTAAATTTGATTCTTTCGCTTCTTACGAAAAACTTTTAGTTTTAATACTTTATCCGTTTAGTTTGTCAAATCTGGTAGACATATCCTTTATGTACGCACACATTTTGTAATAAACTAGCGACTCACCCTTGCTTCGCGTTCGTCTGTAGGTACGTTTTAACGGTTAGTATGAAATAAATAGACTATATATGTTTATATAAATATATACGTAGATATAATGAGTTGTTGTAGGTTGTATTAAAACATGTTTTTCTGTGGGGGATCAGATAAATTTTCCAATTTTTTTGCGCAAGTTTCTTAATTTTTCTTTCCCTAAGAACCTTCTACAAAGTATAAGGAAACTTAAAAAAAGAAGATTAATGAAATCGGCAAAGTCGTTCTCAAGTTATGGCGTGACCAAGGGAAATAGGGATTTATTTTCATATAGATAAAACAACAATTAATTATACACCTGCGTCAAAAACACAGGATTTTGCTACAAAGTTTACTATAATTTTTGCCTAAAACTTGAGAAAAATTTTAAACAAATAATTACGAGTAGGAAAGCTTAACACTAAAATGTAAGCTACACAAATATTTGCAACGTGTATTTCATTAAAAGAATTAATAATTAGAAAGTGATAAACAGGTCGCGGAAAGACGAGGCGAGTTCGCGGCGGTGGCAGAGACCCGCGTCAAGCCGTGTAATTAGACGCACAAGAAGTCAACGCGACTCTTCGCGGGTGTGGCTCTGATATAATGCACTATGCTTTTATTTTATTGTTAGATTAGCGACTCACTCTCGCTTCGCTTCGGCTTCGTCTCTAGACAAAAAGAAATCTATTCCACGGAAAGCGTACATTTTTCCGAGATAATATATAGCCTATAGCCTTCCTCAGTTAACGGGCTATCCAATGCAAAGAGAATTTTTCAAATCGGACTAGTAGTTCCTGAGATTAGCGCGTTCAACCAAACAGACAAACAAACAAACTAACTCTTCAGCTTTATAATATTAGTGTAGATAGGCTTACGCTTGACGACAATTAATACTGAGAAGCACTGATGAGGTCTAGGTTGGAGCGCGCTTGCCTAGAAGATGCCTATTCACTCTTGCCTTGAAGGTACTTATATTATAGGTGGCAGGAAAAACGGATGCTGGAAGGGTGTTCCACACCTTAGCAGTTCGTTTCAGAAACGTAGAGCTAAAGCGTTTTAAACGCGCGACATTAAACGACACCGGTGATACCTGAGAGAATGCCCTTACCGCTGTGTAATAATTCATTATCGATTATGGCAACACTAGAGACACTTAGAGCGGTGAGAACATCGAGATTTTGAAATTATTACTGAATTATATTTTCTTACAATAAAACGTTTGCAATTACAAACATAAAAATTTCTACGTCTGTATGTTACGTCAATTCGAATTCTATATTTTGTTCGTATTAATATTATAAAAAAATGCAAAATTAAGCGATTTCGAAAATTGGTCGTACTCAATTCGCATGTATTTTTCGTGGGTATGCTTCGTGGCGTATTTGTCAGTTGAGAATCGGTTTTCACAATACTTTATCTAATAAATAGTTTAGTACCTGAGCGACCGAGCTTTGCTCGGAGTTCTTGTTTGTTATATCGTATTTTTTAGATAAAAAAAACTAAAAGCTTAAATAAATACGAAAAAAAAACAAAAGTAAAAACCTTGTATCCTTTCACTTTGGTCGCTTGACCACAACGCTTATGCCCGAGTGTAAGAAATTATCGACCATATTCTGCGTGAAATAATGCGAATGAAAACCGCATGAAAACTCAAAAACACGCGTTTTTCCAGACATAAGACTAATCTATATCGATTTTTCGCCCCCGAAAACCCCCACATACCAAACTTCAGTGAAATTGCTAGCTGCTAGCCGTTTCCGAGATCGCCGCTATAAATGAATAAATAAATAAATATATTTATAAATATACAAGAATTGCTCGTTTAAACATATTAGATACTGCAAGGGTAGCTCTATGTAAACTTTATTCCTAAAAATAATAATTTGAAATAATTTTTTTTAAGTCATTTTGAACTACTTTTGTATCTACTTTTATTGTCAAAAAGTTATTAGCAGAAAAAACTAGGGATGTCTTTTTATTAAGATGAACACAAGTTACACACGTGTGATATTAGTTCGCTGTCCGCAAAGTAGGTAATTATAAAGCTTAATATAAAGTTATTTATAAAAAAACGTGGGTTGAAGAAATTATTTTTAACCAAACCCAATTAAAATCACCTCAAAAACGATTTTTAGAATATATATCAGAATTTCTTTTAATAGCCCTAAGCAAAAAAGAATCAAACGAAACAAAAAAGAGGTTTAATAAAATTATAAGTAAATTATGTTTAAGAAACCCTTTGGAATAATTAAACAATTTAATATAGCCACAGTGACAACAATAAGCTATTATAATGCCAGCTGACCCCGAGCGTTGCAGTCTTGACGTTGCTTTTTTGGTTTCAAATAATTGTTTTTTTTTGTATATTCTATTGTTTGTGAGATTCACTTTAGTTAGTTTGAATTTTTCAGCTTTTGTGCATTATCCCCTAAAAGACGGCCTGGCACATTTACTTGTATAGTCTTGCATAAGGCATACCATGGTATCAAGCATCAATATACCAAAACTTAAAAAGAAAGTATTGAGTGAATTGGGAGAATTTACATTAAAAACTAATAATAATGGTTAGATTTCCATCCGTGACCACGGGTAATCATTGAGTCTAGTAATATGTGCAGGAGATGTAGACCATGACCAGTGAGGGAAAAAACGTACGAGCGACAACTATACGTTCCCTCCGAGACACGGGACACCGCCAACTTCTCAGGACTCGGTTGTTACTGACAATTTCTTGATTGAAAAACTCAATTATAATTTACAAGATCTGGGACTCCAACTAAGGACCTCTGGAACTGTAGTCAAAAAGTTACATGCGTAAAGTAAAATTATATTAAAATAAAAATACTTTACTGAATTTTTTTCTTGTATATTTATTTATTTATACTGGCGACCTCAGAAACGGCTCTAACGATTTCGCAAAAATTTGGTATGTGGGGGTTTTCGGGGGCGAAAAATCGATCTAGATTAAACTTATGTCTGGGAAAACGCCTGTTTTCGAGTTTTTATGCGACTTTCTTTCGCATAATTCCACGCAATATATGGCCGATAATTTCTTACACTCGGACATAAGGGTCGTGGTTAAGCGACCAAGGTGCAAGATTAACGATCACAGGTGTCTGAGTTCGAATCTCGATTGGATACAACGTTTTTACTTTTGTTTTATCTAAAAAATACAATATAACAAAAACTAACTCCGAGCGAAGCTCGGTCGCCCAGGTACTATATAATTAATTATATATGTAATTTTCTTCACTGTAAATAAAGTAACAAAAAACAAGCTTTCAAATCAGTTCATAAAAAAAGTTAATTAAGCACATTAAAAAGAGAAACCAACTTATTAAGGCTAAGTTAATTTTAATTATATTTTGGGACATTTTTGTCGTTACTTAATTGAATAAGCAATTGTTGTGGCGGCTTTAGACAATGCGCTTTAATGGCGTCAGCTGACCTGGAGGCGGTTTTGTAGAGCCATTTTAGAGTGTTTCTTAAATCACTCGCTTTGTTTTCATTTCTAATGGTTTTTGTTTGTGTTGCAATTGAAAAATCTGAGGACTTAAAGCGTTATTTAAAAATATTCAGCAGTAGGCTGTGTATTGTCTCTCAGTTAGCGAATTAATCGATGACGACGTTTGGCTCAGTTTCTAGTGACCCTACTTGCTGCGTCAGCCGTTGCGGGTTCGAGTTCCGCTCGGGGCATTCATTTGTGTAATGTTGTGTAATGAGTGCGAATGTTTGTACTCCAGTCATGGGTGTTTATATTTATAATATATATTTAAAGTTAGGTATGTGCATTGTATCAATTATCTGGTATCCATAACACAAGCCTTATAGCTTACCATGGAACTAAATGCTGCTATGTATTAACGTCCCAACATATTTATTATTTATTTATCATTTTTTAATATCCATCTATTATTAAAGTGCTCAATGCTTAATTTATTTAAATCAAATAAATCATATATTTTCATTTTGCTGCGAAGGTTTATTGTTGCTTTTGATAGTCACGCTAATATTCGTTTGAGTTGTTGTTGAAGATTTCTTGAGAGCTTGTTACATGTAATGCCTCTTTCAAACTCATCGTTTTATGACTAGTCTTACGGGCATCTAATCGTAACTGGAAAAACAATAGAATCAACATCTATAATTTTTTTACTATACATTGCTGTATATATTTTTATAAATTACTAGCGACTCACCCTCGCTTCGCTCGGGTTCGACCCTAGGTTGATTCCCCATACAAACTTTCATCCCCATTTTCACTCTCTTAATTTTCGGGATAAAAACTATCCTGTATCCTTCTCAAGGTCTCAAACTATCTTTTTACCAAATTTCATCTTAATCGGTTCAATAGTTTCGGAGCCTATTCGGTGCAAACAAACAAACAAATAAACAAACAAACAAACAATCAAATCCTTCCTATTTATAATATTAGTATAGATTTATAAATAGGCGCATTAAAATTAGTTAAAATTAAAATATGGAAATTAGGGGAAATGATTCATTTTATTTTAATAATAATACAATTAAACATGAATTTTTTGTATATATATGCACAAAAATTGTAGCTAGAGCAGGTTGCAAGTTTTTAGTGAAAGCACCTAAAACATCAGCACAAGTATTATCTACATCAAAGGAACAATGTATGTCACAGGTTCGATTCCTGCAGAAGGAAAATTCGTTTTGGTTCACGGTGTGATTGGGTCGAACATTTTTTTGAAGCTTACTTTACATTCCGCGGAGAAAAAAATTATGTTCAATATATATTGTTTGAACCCAGCAATGTACATGTTCCTTAAAGATAATACGTAATACCTCTTCGGTTACGAGGTAAAGATTAGTGAATACTTGTTTGTGGTTCAATTTAAATGACGCCGTCGCGTCTTTATTGTAAGTTTTATGAAGGAAGCGACGTGGAAAAGTACCGTTGATATTATTATATCTATGTCATCAACAATCATAGTAAAACAGTACTTACTATTTGCGAGAATTCCATGAAAATGATTTTGCTTAGTTTTGATAAATTATTAAAGTTTATATTCATGCTTAATATTATACATGTGAAAATATTTTTTTCTATTTGTTACCTTTCCTTTGTTTAAGCGAGAGTGCACTGAACAGATTTTGATGAAATTTTGGAAGGTCATATGTGTATTGTAACCTTTTATAGGCCTTTTATACTCGTTATGTTTATCAAACAAACCTCAGGCAACCATTAGTAAGTAATACAATTATAAAGAAAACCGAGATTTCTTGAAAAATTCGAATCGGGGATATGATAGAAAAAAAAACCAAATAGATTTTAAAATTGTTTAATCAAGCATTTCTCGACAATACAATGATACACTTTAAAAGGATTTTTAACTATATAAATAAAGAATGGAAGCACCAAATCCGAAGGTTCCAGCTTGTACATAATAAATAATAAGGCTGCACATTGCATCTAAGACAATTATGATACAACTAGTGACTCACTCTTGCTTCTGTCGGGTTCGTCCCTAGATACGTTTTAACGATTAGTATGGAAAAGATAGACTATATACTCGTATTGTATGATAAAATAAAAAAAAATAAAAAATAAAAATAGCTTTATTTTCCTTACAATTTTAAATTTATAAAAACAGAAAATCTTATATATAAAGTAGGCAACTTATAAAACTTAAATGAAAAGCATACTTATAAAGGGTAGGTATTGTATGTAATATTATGTAACAATGTATATATATGAGTGTGTGTTTGTTTTTGTGCCTTATTAGGTAAAGTTTAGTAGTGTTAGTATGTATGTAATGTGATAGTTATATTAGTATTGTTTTGGTAGTAAGTTTTTATTTTTTTGTAGTGTAGGTATATTGTGTAGTTGTGTAAGGACCGCTTATGCGGTAAAAGCCTCCTCCAAAGTTTGCCAGTTCTTCCTTTCTCTCGCTAGTCTTGGCCATAGTCTGCCAGCTGTCTTTTCTATGTCGTCAGACCATCTTCTCGTTGGTCTGCCTCTTTTGCGTTTTGAGTCTCGTATAGTCCAGTTCGTTAGTATGTGCGCCCATCTATCTGGTTCCATTCTTTGTACATGTCCTGCCCATTTCCACTTCAATTTTAGTGCTGATTTGATAACGTCTTTGGCTTGTGTGCATTTTCTGATAGTAATGTTTTTCACTCTATCTCTCAGCCTCAAATTCAAGAAGCTCCTTTCAATACCTCTTTGACATGTTACTATTCTATTCCTTGTATGTTTAGTGAGAGCCCATGTTTGGCAGGCATAAGTCAGGCATGGATTTAGGCATAGGTTCATTGCTTTGGTCTTGAGTTTGAGTGGTAGAGCTCCCTTAAATATTTCCTTCATTGCCCAGTATTTGTTCCAAGTTTGTTTGACTCTTCTTTGGATTTCTTTGTCGTTACAGGATTTGAATGAAATGAGGTGTCCCAGGTAAATATAGTCTTCGACGTATTCTATTTGTTTTGTATTTAGTGTAATTGGTTTTATTTCTTTGTTTGTCATCATTTTTGTTTTGTCTTCGTTTATTTCAAGTCCGACGGTTTTGCTTTCGTAGTTTAGTGTCTCTAGCATAAATTGAAGTTGGTCTGGATCTTCGGAGAGTAGAACTAGGTCGTCAGCAAATCTCAGATGTGTCAAGTATTTTCCGCCGACCTTTATTCCCTTATCAGTCCAGTCCAACCGTCTGAATATGCTTTCTAATACTGCAATAAATAATTTTGGGGAAAGAGGGTCTCCTTGTTTAGATCCTCTTTCTATTGGAAACGGGGCCCCAACTTCTTCAAGCCTTATCCTTGCTGTGCTGTCTTTGTAGATTTCCCTTAGTATGTCTATATAATCTTGGTTGACTCCTTGCTCGGTTAGTGCTCTCCATATAGACTCGTGTGTAATCGAATCAAAAGCTTTAGAGTAGTCTATAAAATGATATATAGCCTTCCTAAATAAATCGGGCTATCTAATGCAAAAAGAATTTTTCAAATCGAATTAGTAGTTCCTGAGATGGGCGCGTTCAAACAAACAAACAAATAAATATACTCTACCTCTTTATAATATTATAGTATAGATTAGCATTTGTTTTATTACTTTTCCACTTATTATTTTCATTTTTTGCTGTAATATTAAGCTTCTTTGGACATTGTCTTTAAATATCTTTAAAAGAATAGAGAATGATTTTTTTTACTATATTACGTAAAAAGGAAATCGCAAAGGTTAGTATATTTATTTTATCAAGTCATCAATAACCTCTATAACTCAAGTGTCGTAAGTTGGCTTTACACAGTTCACACTATCGATCTTACGATGTGTGATCCATTTACTCTCGCAGTAACTAGATTTTGTTGCTTACATTTCCTTTCATTCTTGGAAAGAGAAAAGATGTAAGCATATACGATATAAGCTTAGTAAAGGATTCTGCATCTTTTCAAGTTTTTATAAAACTTTGCTTTGTTTGTATTATTTAAGACTAGTGGATCACCCTCGCTTCGCTCGGGTTCGCCTATAGGAGAACAAAAACAAACCTATCCCACGGGAACCGTACATTTTTCCGGGATAAAAAGTAATTTCATCCAGATCCGTTCAGCCGTGCTGGCGTGAAAGAGTAACAAACACCCATACTCACAAACTTTCACATTTATAATATTAGTATAGATTCTAGAAATAAAAAATGGATTATTTTTAAGCTCTGGCTAACTTTGGTGACAACTCTATAATGCACTTTAGTACTGATGTAAATATCGTGCGAAAATTACCTTTGAAATTCAAATACAATAGTAAGTTTATCTAACATTTTAATAAAAATAGGTTTATTATATACAAAATGTGCAATTTGACGACACGTTTGGCTCAGTGTGTAGTGACCCTACTTGTTGTGCCAGCGGTCGCGGGTTCGAGTGATGAGCACGAATGTCTGTACTCCAGTCATGGGTGTTTATATTTATAATATGTTTGTTTTTAAAGTTATATAAACGTAGTGTATCAACTATCTGGTTTCCATAACTCAAGCCTCGTAGCTTAACATGGAACTAGATGATGTTGTGTGCTAATGTCCTAACATATTTATATTTATTTATATTTATAATAACGATAGCGTATTTTATTTCAGGTGGAAGGTAGGCGCTCTCCTCAAAGCGATATTTGGTGAGCATTCAATTACTTTGAATTATATCCTAATAAATATATGTATGTATGTATGTACATCAGTTAATCGTCAGTAATGCATGCAATAATATGTTATTGTAAGTATTAAGGTGGTTTGGGATTTTTTTTGTGTTTTGACTCTATGGGCCAAAGTAGTACTGCTTATGAAGTTACATGTATCGTTAGTTATTGATAGGTTATTATTATAAAGACAGAAATTTTTTGATGTAATTATGTATACAAAAATATTAACATCTTTCTATATTCAATAAAACTTAAGTTATTTGAAACTGTACGTTAAGTCAGCGTATGATATCTAATCTCCGGGGTTGGAATCGAAATTCGCAACAGGAGATGAGTGAAACAGGAGGAAAAATATTATATTATTATTATATTAGAGTTCCGCACATCCAAGGTAAATAGGGAACTTATAAGATCATTTCAGAGTAGATGACGCATATATTTACAAATATACAGGAAACAAAATATTGATTTACGTTACACGTAAGTAATGATTTTAAAAATATTCATTTTTACAATACTAATTGCAATACAATTATAATTAACGATTTAACGTTTAGTATAGATTTCTCAGAGATGAAATATTTTCCCGCAGTTAAAAGTCTTACATGTTGACTCGGAGAACCTGCTACCATCATACATTTAAATCTATTCAGTGTGATTCAGTGAGTAATGCGTTCCCAGACAGACAGACAGACAAATTGACTGACAGACAGACAGACAAAAATTCTAAAAACTATACATTCGGCTTTTGTATCGATAATAGTGACTATTTCAATAAGATTTTCCAAAAAATATTTATTATACACATTCGACTCAGAATATTATTATATGTATAGAAGATAGTATTGGAGTTACAAAACAAAATAAGAACTGCAGGAATAAGAATAACGTGTGTAAATAAAATACTTTATATAGTAATAACTTACAATAGAAAGTGTAGCTTCAATTACAGAGGCATCTCAAGCCAGGGGCGCGCAACCCCACTTCATTAGGCGTCCCCAGCACGTGTGCTGGCTGCCAACCGCTTGGTCACCCCACATAATCCACTCTAGCCTGGTCTCCCCGTTTGTTTCATTAGAATATAAGGAAGGCGAATTTTGATCTTTACTCTACTTGGATTTTTTAGGATTTTGTAACCTTATTGACCGACTTCACAAATAGGAAGGTTTCAATTTGCTAGTAGTTTTGTGTGTATGTTACGCAATGTCTTTATTAATTATAATAAATCGATTACTATAATTTTTCTAATGAAAAGTTCTAAAATGCATCCTAGAAGTGGAAATGGTTACATTTAAATGTTTTAAAACACGGTGTACCTCTTTTTGTGAAAGCTAAGGATTTAGTTTTGAGTAAATGATATGCATATGTTAATTTATTTATACCAAGGTCGGTTAATTAATTCTTTGTGTATGGAACACGTAATATGGGGAGTTTTTGGAAGTAACTTTTAGCAATATTTTTATCCCTTTACTTATTATTAATACTACCTAAATATAGTCAGATCTATTGGGGCCGATGACGTATTGAATCATATTCGGAAATATTTCAATAATTGCCAACAATGGTTTTAAATAGCAATTAGTGACAGCTGTCAGTCTTATATGATGTAACAGCATACAATAGCGGATATCTCGATATATTCGATGCCTCTTGTACTGTTATACTTATACATATAAATTTAATGTAAAATCTTAAGCGATTAATATTTAATTAATATATCTAATACCCTTAAAACCAAAAACCTTTTTTATTAAAAATGTTTTGCATGTACGTACATATACACATATGTATATATATACATATGTACGTACTTATATACATAAATATAATTAATAAGCCAATTTTGTGGCTTGTTGATATACATATAAGATTTCAAAATAACATAAAAAATGTTTTTGGCAATATTATGTCCGTTTGTTCGTACAGAATAATGCTTAAACATTTTAAAAATCCTACAAAAAGAGAGCGAGATCTAGATAGATAGATATTTTTCAAAACACACCAGACTACAGGGGTCCTTTTATAATGGGTGAATCTCACTTAGATGACAAGGGCGTCAAACATCTAATACTAAATTACCAAAATTACGATATAGTTGACTCCCAACTTTATTTTTCTCAACTACACTATAAAATTGTCCAAGACACTTGCAATCTTAACAAGGCTGACATTTGAGAAAATATCTTTAAATTAAAAATATTCAATCGCGTTTTAAAACGAAGGGAGGACTCTAAAGAAATTATATAAACAAAAAGGCAAAATATAGCGTTATTCAAAAGGTTTTTCCTATTTTATAAGAAGATTTAACTTCCTATTAATAAATGCAAAAAATATTTATTTTAAACTAAAAGTATATGGTAAGGCAGTGATATTCTTCTGGGAGTATCGCTTTGGTAACAGAGTGAAATGGGTTCATAAACGAACACCTTTGAAGTTTTATATGCGAAAAACTGCATGTCTCAGAGAATCTAATTGTTTTTTCTAAAGATATGCGTAGATAGGCGTTCTGTTTGTTGCTAGTCAGATACACTGATATAATCCTGCCCGCAGTGATGGTCCAGTGCCCAGCAGCCGAACGTTAGAAGATATTGAATATTAAAAGCGCTATACCTCAATATCCATTTCAATTTTTCTTTCAAACAAATAATAGGCGAATGAAATTAAATAAAAAAAATACGCTTCTCTTAGCCCGAAGCTGAAAGAGATGTCTGGAGTAATTAGTGGTTCTTGTTTAGGATTTACACCTTTGAAGTTATAATTAAGTGCGGCCTCAAGTTATCTAATTAAGACATAATCCAAGGTTCAGTAATTGTGCAGTTCGTAAAAACCGTATTTTATATCGGCAAGGAAAACCATTTGGCCGTTTGCGCTTAACATCAAGTGCTGGGGTTGTTAAGTAACACTTGTAAGGAGTTGATATTTTAAACGATTATTAAGTTCTTTATAATATATATATATATATATATATATATATGTTATTATAATTTTCATATATGCTAACACTGATTAGACTTAGAACCACCCAAGCTAAGCCGTTAAAGCTAGAAATTCTGGTTGTTTATTCATTAAAAAACGAATTATAAAATTAATTCACAATTTGTCCATATGGCGTAATAGTTAATTTTTGTATAATTTTGTTTTTGTTAAGTTTCATATGTATTTTTTTTTAGTAACTATCATCTTCACCGCTCGATATGATTCACGTACAGTGCTACAAGGATCATTTGGCACTTAGGCGACATTGACATGAGGGCGTGGGTATGAAATTAACGTTTGTCTTTTAGAAAAAAAAACCTCCTAATCTCTCTAACATCACTTTATATTTTAAGATTTTATTATTGAAATAAAAGCACGAAATATCCACAACAAAAATCAACTCCAGCTTCTCTCAAAAGTGACGCTTTACAAGGTGGTTTAGTTCTGATTTCGGCCATGTGCCAAATGATCCTTGTAGCAATGTATCAGTGGAAACTTTATTGGTCTATGTACCATATATATAAACTATCGTGTGAAAACACTGTTTGTTTCCCCAATAAAAAATAAAAAAATAATCATTTTTAAGTCAGTCAAGAAGATGAGGGTAAGCGGGCAGCGAATGGATGCGGGCTGCTCAAAATCAGCATGGCTGGCAATTTTTCATTGGGTCAAGAAGAATTACAGAGTTTTTTAACATGGTTCGGTTTTTTAAAATGTTTAACTGATTTTAGCCGATTTCTGATTTGATTAAAGCTGGTATTATTCTACAGGTTGATTCTATTAAGAAATATTCCGAATTTCCCAGTAGTTTTCAATTTTACAGTAGCTTAAAATAAAATATAATTTTTAATATGTAAATATGAAATAATATTACGCATCGCAGGGCCGTTGCAGCGTAAATTAGCGCGAAGTTAGCAATCCGTGTCCCCGGGCGCTCGCTCGAAAAAACTTCGCCAATTTAAATAATATTTGCATTGTTTCTCTCATTCCTTTGTGGATCCTTTATAAGTGGACTTTTTTACGATTGTGTGGACTTTAAAAGTGTCCGCGATATCATTTCTTTGAATTTAGATCTGAATCCCAAATTATTTGATATGTTTCGAGGGACGAACCCGAGCCGTACCTATGTAAATATATAAAATTATTTGATATATTTATATAGGTACTGTTATCTTTTAAAAATTAATATCTACTTTTGGACTTTTCATTCAATATTTTCATTTTTATAGTCGAGCTTTTATAGAACGACAAATATAATATAAGCAAGTGGTTTTGTTTGCAAATAGCCAATACAATACACTTATATATGACGTGTTATTCATATGCTACGAACATCATCTTCAGTGGTTACTAATCTTGTGGGCGTTATCAGGACTCAAATAATAAAGTATTCAATGCTCAATACACAATTTAATCAGGGAGATCACATGTTATAAACTTGAAACGTTAATTCTAATGATTTAGAGCTAGCGGGTTCTCGGTACCGATAATTGACTTTCAACTACAATATAAAAGCATAACTCTATGATCCACCTTGATCAACCAACGTTACTAAGCCACGTATCTCCAATGGATGTCATGATGGCGTCTCGACCCCGCTCTACTACTAACTAAATAACATAGTGACTTTAACCAATAACAGAGCTTTATAGTAGAAAAAGGTAACTAAATCCTCCTCCGTCATACATATATACGAATATCACGAAAAAGTAAAAAAAAAATCAAAGAACATAACCGTTACAATTTATCTTTTTATTACTTTTTTAAGAGCTGCTTTAAATATTATGACATTTTTTTTCCATTCCTTTAAAAATAATCTTTTTTGCGTCATTTGCACTTAGAGTTATGGTAAAATTGAGCAAAATCTTGATTTATACAACAAAGTTAGTTCTGAACAAATAAGTTCAACGAACTTTCTTAGCATAATAATCTATAAATAAATGTTTGTGTTAGAAAAGGCCCGTAATATTGATTCCCAGCTTAGCCATTCTATTATTAAGCGTATTGTATTCAGTCCTTTTTAAAGCCCCACTGCTGGGCACGAGCGTCAGTTCAATACGAGGGTGATCAGGCCATAGTCCTGTCGAGTGCGGGTTGGCGGACTTCACATGTCTTTCGAAAACTTGCTAGGTTTTCTCACACATGCAGGTTTCCTAACGATGTTTCTTTCACCGTAAGACAAATGGTAATCAAGTTAGAAATGATTCGCACGAGAAAATATCAGAGGCGCAAGACCCGGGATTTGAATCCGCTTGACTCGGTTTCCCAAGCGAGCGCGTTATCACTGGGCTACCACTGCCTATTGCTGCTTATACTAAGTATATGTGGACAAGTTTTTTTATTATATTTAATTGGCACATTATTTTACGGCAATTTTCAAAATCAGTTTCATTTTAAAACTCAGTTTTTACCACCAGTCAAGTGCCACATCCCTCTCCAAGATGCAGGGGTATACAAACTTGATTGTGATTGTGGGATCTCCTACATCGGACAAACAAAGAGATCCATTAGAACTCGGGTCAAAGAACACATAGCTGATGTGAAGCACCGTCGCAATACAGCATCTGCAGTCTGTAAACATAGCCAGGATCGCCCAAGCCACTACATTCGCTTTGATAATCCACAAATACTTGCGAAAGAAAGCCGTTATCGCCCTAGGATGATTCGCGAAGCTATTGAAATTAAAAAACATCCAAACTTCAATAGGAAAGATGGCTGGGTACTACCATCATCGTGGGATCCTGTAATAAACATAATAAAATCTAACAACAAAAACAAACATAACAGACCAGTAGATGTAGTTAGTTCATACTGTGTGGATCGCAATCATGACAGTAATTCTGATTAATATTTTATCTACATATAAAGGTAGCAATAGTGTTGCTTAATATTTTAACTTTAAATAATAGTAATCTAAATTAATAATTAACTTCTTTTAAATTATATATAAAACAATAATATTGCTTAAATAAATAATTAATAATTATTATTTAAAAAAAAAATATTCTTTTTGGTTATCTATACTATAAAAAAGCAGTAACTTAGCGAAATCTGTACATGAAATATTTTTTAAAAACAATGACTGTAACGTATTATGTATACGATATAGACCCCAAAACAGTAGTTATTAATTTTTTGTCTGTTTGTCTGTTTGTCTGTTTGTCTGTACGCGTTTCACGCAAAAAGTAATGAACCGATTTCAACGAAATTTTGTGAACTGATAACTTATTACTCGGGTCAACATTTAGGATAACTTTTACTTTTGGAAAATCTTTGTTTCCCGCGGGAAATCGCAATAACTGGTTTTATCGAGTCCTCCTTAGGAACTCTCCGCTGGCTAAACCTAAAGACATACATCAAAACAATGTACTAAAAAATTGTAGATCTTGAAAAGGCCAACAGAAATATCTACAACAGTACATGTCTATCTCTCAAGGTACACTCGCAATACCTATTCTTATCTATACCTATAGCAAAATTAACTTAGTTAAATCGATGTGCGCGTTTCACGCAAAAAGTACTGAACCGATTTCAATTAAATTTTGTATAGCGATAGCTTATCACTCGAGTCAACATTTAGGATACCTTTTACTACAGGCACATTTTTCGTTCCCGCGGGAAAACGCAATGACTGGTTCTATCGAGTCGTCCTTAGAAGTTTATATGGCTAACGCTGGCTGAACCTTAAGAGATACATCAAAACAATGTACTAAAAAATTGTAGGTCTTAAAAAGTTATACAGGGAAGTTCGCAATATTATATGTCTGTCACCTAAGGTACACTCGCAATTACTATTTTTATTCACTACTCGCGACTCACAGGCTGACTTATCAACGTTTAGCTCAGTTCAGCAGTGAAACGTAACTAGGGACAAACCCGAGCGAAGCGAGGGTGAGTCGCTAGTAGATAATATAATAATAGCAACACTAAATAATATTAGTAAATAATAAAGTTTTTAAAAAAAATTGTAATATTTATAACAATAATAGCTAAAATTAAGTACATAATATTGCTATATTTAATTATAATACTTATTAAAGTTTAAAAAAAAAAAATTTAAAATGTTTAGAATTAAAATCAACAAATATTGTAAGGTACTTTGGTGCTATTTTTGAATTTTTTGAAATCATTTTTGTAAAATAGTGGGTAGGCACTGTCTGTAACAAGTATATAACGCCTTTGAGATGTTTAACACCTTAGTCTCTCCCGTGACCATGATTGCTGTAGAGCAATCGAAACGTCGGGAACCAAAAATCAAAATAAATCCGCGAAATAATCCGGAAAGATAGTTTTATTTAAAATGTCTATATTCTTTATTAAAGTTAAGTTAAAACAGATATATTGTTTTAAATGAAAAAAACACGTAAAACATACGATAATTTACGTAGGTATAATTGAGGCGCGTTCATTCATCGGGCTGTAAGGCGAATTTCCTGTACAAGTGCCCTTACATTACCCCGACACCTTGTAAGCGAGGGTGGATCGCGCATGTCACTGTTATTTTAATTTCGGATATTAATTTCGGTACAGCTGCTGCATCAAAATGTAGAATATGATGTGTTTTCGGCTTATCATCCCTTTGGTCGACTTCAAAAAGGGGATTTGTTTTGGGTTTTATTATGTATACGTTATATCTTCGCGAATATTTAAACCGATTTTTGATACTTAGTATTATAATCTTAATGGTGGTCCCGTAGAATTATTACCTTTAAAGTAAATAAATTTTACGTTTAATAGTAGTTATTGTATTCATTTAATTCTAATATATTTTAACTAATGCCATCTTATACTGTTTGTATAAAACACATTCGTTGTCCTGAATACGTTGAAAAAAATTACATCTAGATCATATTAAGCCTTATGTTATAGTAATGAATAAGAAATCTCAGTTTCTAATTCTAAGTACATCTAAGTCTGCTATTTTATCGTTATAAAAAGCTTAAGAGTTTACACAAATATGGAAAGAAATAAAAAAAAGAAAAAATATGTAAAAAAAAAAACAATACTCAAAAATGTGATTGATAAGCTATATTAATTCAGACAAATAATATATTCGTTAATACATAAAATAATATGGAAGTGCATATTTTGTAAAGCTTTTGAAAGGTTTTATAACAAATTGTCTTTACATGGTCTTAGTATACTTATAAGTGTTTTTCTGTTTTGATATTTTTTCTTCTCATTTCCGGAAGAACATTTTTCGCTCTCAGCAGCGACCTTGATTACACAATTTAGTATTTGCCCTCCACGAGGTACACTCGGGCTTATCAACAAAATGCAGTCGTGCGTGTTTTCGCGTGTACGTTACAAGCCCTCCATCACTGATATTGGAGCTATAACCTCACCAAGAACTACGAATAGGATGTGGCATATTTTCTTTATATCTATTGCAATGGTGATTAAAAAAAAAAACAAATTTTAATATAATGAATAACGTTTTCAAAAATAAATATATTACATATGTATAATACCCAGTGGTCTTTTTCTCGTCTTTTTCCTGAAGTGAATGGATAATTTTTTATGCTATAAAAACATATTGTGCCGTAATCTCAAAAGAGATATTTGTATGGTGAAGACATAATACCACGTTATGTACCATTGTACAACGTGTAATATTATATCTATACATATAATAAAATTCGAATCTGTACATTAAATATTTTTTGGAAAATCTTATTGAAATAGACATTATTATCGATATAGAGGCCGAATCTATAGCTTTTAGAATTTTTGTCTGTCTATCTGTCTCTTACCGCGTCACGGAAAAACTACTGGAGGGATTTTGATGAAATTTGGTATGATGATAGCTGGTTATTTGGGTTAACATATAGGGTACTTTTTACTGCGGGAAAATATCTCATCTCTGAGAAATCTATACTAAATGTTAAAACGTAAGTAGGGACGAACCCGAGCGGAGCGAGGGTGAGTCGCTAGTAATAATATATAAATAAGAATTGTTTTAACAGAAATGACAAGTTTTTAGTTAAAAATTGTAATTATTTCATAAATTCATATACATATCGGATCATAAAGAATGGGGTTCCTAATGATATGTCTTAATAGACGCGAATTTCTTTGATATAGTGCTCAATTTGAGCCATTAAGGCTTTGACGGTCATGTGTTTGCTAACCTAAGAACTAAATTACAAAAAAACTCTAATAATTATTAATAAACCCGAATGATATTTTATTTTATGTATCATCTTCTGGGAGGCTGATTCTGATCATCGAAACAGGAAAAGAAACTTATCAATCGATAACAACCAGTAACTTTCTGGCAACCTATACTACAACTAGTACTACTACTACATAGTATAGTAATTCTACTCTAGAAATACATATGCACCAAAAGAATTTGAGATATTTATCTTTATATTTAGTTCACAGTTATTAACATTAACCGAAAATTAAATGAAATTAACTTCACCGTTAGAAAGAAAACTAAGCTAATTATTAAATTAAACATTCTTTTCTAATAATTATCATTGAAATTAGAAAGCAATTACATTTTAGTGTACGCGTAGATGGACAAGTCATATGTTTCGTAGCTCAATGTAGTACGGGTCTACGTGGCAGTCTACGACCCGAGGGAGCGCATAGAAAACAGCGTAAAATTTGTCAGGTAGGTACGTATGTATATGTGGGACTTGCAAAGTGTATTAAATCGTTTCACTGGAAACATTTCATTTAAACACTTAACTTGGGATTATTCATTTAAAGTTCGAGGCGCTGAGAAAGTTTCTGTAGTTTACAAGTTTGTTTTTGAATATAATTGATGGGAAATTTGTTCACATTTCTAGTTACTTATGAGTTGTTATTATATAATGTACTAGAATAAAGAATTTTGTGTTTAACCGAATTACATCGTTGGTCCAATAGTTAGCTTTGACGGCTACAATTCAAGAGGTTATGCGTTCAACTTCTAGATCAGTAGTTTGATTAAAAATTGTTAAAAAAATTATTTTGTTTTTAAAGTTTAAAATCATGTTTACTCTACCTGTGACATATTTATAAATGGAAACTTTGCTGGTGTGTGGATGTTTTAGTTTAT
This sequence comes from Fabriciana adippe, assembly GCA_905404265.1. Taxonomy (NCBI): domain Eukaryota; kingdom Metazoa; phylum Arthropoda; class Insecta; order Lepidoptera; family Nymphalidae; genus Fabriciana; species Fabriciana adippe. The sequence goes on along the minus strand of FR989997.1, from coordinate 15,573,334 downwards.
AATCATTTATAAGGATTTTTTGTCACTGTTTGTTTTCTAATAATAAATAAAAGAATTTGTTTCACCGATTAGACTTTAAACTCATTTTCTTACACCCCATGTTCATATTTATACCAAAAAATCTATTAAACTACCAAATAACCTGAAAATATTAATCCACACGTTTAAGCTTTTATTAAAAAGCGATAGCTTTCAGCGTCCGGATAACGATACATTTGCATTGTAAACTAGTTGCGTTCATTTCAAAACAGAACCTTTTCACTTTTGCACTTCCACACTACTTAACACTAAATAATAAGGTTCAGTTTGGTTTGATTTTAGTGTAATTTACGTTTGTTTGTAGAATAAAGCGGCAGGCTTTGTGGTCAGCAATAAGAGGAGACACGCCATCTGCACAGTGACTTCCGACAGAAATTTTGAATAGCTTCATAATGCCTATCATCACGTTTACTTTTTCCGTTGCGCTAATGAGTGTACATTAGCCGAGCTGAGTATTTACATTGTGATGTTTTTGTTTCAATACAAGCTATTGTTTAACTTGCTTCATACATACAGCTCTTGTCATCTTCTGTACTTTACTATAATTTTCAAACACTTGCTGTCTTTTGATTAAAGTAACGGGTTTTCAAGATTTATCTTATTGATATTTAGAAACCTAAATGAGAAAATGTAGTCAAAAAGTTGCCGTAGGAGCTTTTCCACTATATTTGTACGTACGTAATATATTTAATATCTATACTAATATTATAAACTGAAGAGTTTGTTTGTTTGGTTGAACGCGTTAATCTCAGGAACTACTAATCCGATTTGAAAAATTCTTTTTGCATTAGATAGCCCGTTAACTGAGGAAGGCTATAGGCTATATATTATCTCGGAAAAATGTACGGTTCTCGAGAGATAGATTTGTTTTTGTCTAGGGACGAACCCAAAGCGAAGCGAGTGAGTCACTAGTTTATAAATAACATACACATACATATACAAACTTTAACATTTACAATAGTAGTCCGGTTCTACATAAAAGTACAATATTCACATTTTGAGAGCACGTTTGGCTCAATTCGTAGTGACCCTACTTGATGTGCTAGCAGACGCGGGTTCTAGTCCCGCTGGGGGCATTGATTTGTGTGATAAGCACAACTGTTTGTACTCCAATCATGGGTGTTTATATTTATAATATGTATGTATATAAAGTATATATGTGTAGTGTATATATGTGTAGTGTATCAACTATCTGGTATCCATAACACAAGCTTACCAAGGAACTAGATGGTGATGTGTGTTAATGTCCCAACATATTTACTATTTATTATTCAGGTAAAAAAATTGTTTCATACATAATATCAATACGAGTTTAATAATAAAATGCGATTCGCACATTTTATTCAAGAAAATATATATCGGATCTTCAATTGAAGGAACCTGTAAAATTGTAATCCGATTAAGTTAACTAACAATTTTAAGTTTCAAGGGAAAATGTACCTTATTTCTTAAAAAATTATATTAAAATTTGCCAAGAAGGAAATGATCAAAGGAGTGTGCATATTGTCGAGTGGTAATCGAATCTCGAGAGCGCTTCCAATCTGAACAGATAATTGTCTCTACTTTTATAGGTTTTACACTTTTTAATACTTACTTAGTCTCTGTTGTAGAGAATTAAAAGCAGAAGATTCTCATTATTTTTTATAGAGAGAACAGAGAGAAAAAAAAAGATTTTATATTTCTCTCTTTTCTTCTTGTCGAATTTAAAAAGGGAAAGGTTCTAATGAATATATCCTTAAAAATACCTGCGGAAAGTGATGCAATTAATTGGAATGACACAGAAAAAAATGGAATATTTACCAAGTCATTGTTTTTTTGGTGTTTAGAGATCGATTATTTTATTTTAAAAGTAATTAATGTTTATATTTACGTTTTGCACTAACGTCTAGAAAACAAAAAGATCTATAGAATATATGTTACATCTCAATTGATTAATAATCATTAAGCACTTTTTACGTTTTCATAATAATTAATTTACTAATTATAAGATGAACATAAAAAAATTCTTCTTTTTTTGTAACTTGCTGTACATATTCGTATATAAACGTATATTATAAGATAAGAATGTAATATATTTATATACATGTAAATATTCAAAGTCAAAATAGTTCAGTACATTTTTTTGCTCTGTTTATCAACCGATTTCCTTTTTTTGTTTGGTACTATTGACGAGCTTTAGTATTATTAAATATATATATATATATATATATATATATATATATATATATATATATATATATATATATTAAACATGGACGGACATTAAACACACCACACCATCTAACTCCATGTTAAGCTACGACTTACGAGGCTTGCGTTATGGATACTAGATAGTTGATACACTACACATATATAATTTTAAATACATACATATCATAAATATAAACACCCATGACTAGAGTACAAATATTCGTGCTCATCACACAAATAAATGCTCTCAGTGGGACTCGAACACGCGACTGCTGGCACAGCAAGTGGAGTCACTACAAACTGAGCCAAGCGTGTCATCAAATGGTCAATATGGTCAAATTTCGACACTGGGCGAATACAACAGTATGCTATTACATGCATAAAAAAGATTTAGTGGAATTTTCTACGGTTGGGTGTATGTGAAAAACGTAGTATTGGATAATAGAAGGGTATTAATGGGTAGATGCATGTCAATTATGACATTCCCCTTTGACATCAATCACTATTACACCGTGACATACGATTTCGATCCCAAAAATGATTAGGCATTTTCCACCCTTAGTTGCGTATAACAGTATAGGATTGGCTTTTTTCACTCTCTATGCGTAGCACAGTTGGAGATTGAAAAGTGGCTTATCTTTTTGTACTTGACTGTCCTTTGTTATTCATCTACTGATACTATTTAAATTTAATTTTAACCATTTGACGTCTACGTCTTAATTGTGATTTTCCAGACTTTTTATTAGGTCTAAGTTAGTTAAGCTAGGTTATTTCTTTCTATATATTTTGTGCACATTTTTTTTCTTTGCTTAATGTTTTCTATACATATTTAAAAAAAAAATTAGTACTACTAAAAACTAACTAACTTTTTTTTTCAACACGCAAAAATTTATCACTTTTTTGGTTCGTGTTACGCAAAGGATTGAATTCAATTTTTAATTTCTATATTAAGACGAAGCTTTTTTTAAGGTATATAAATATTGATTCACTACAGATATGCTTATATACTAGCGACTCACCCTCGGTTCGCTCGGGTTATCACGTCCCTAGCTACATTTTAACAGTTAGTATGGAATAAATAGACTATATACTATATGATATATAGCTTATACCCTTCCTCAATAAACGAGCTATCTAATACAAAAATAATTTTTCAAATCGGTTTAGTAGTTCTTGAGATTAACGCGTTCAAACAAACTCTGCCTGTTTATAATATTAGTACAGATAATAAAATCGGAGAGAGGTCAAATCTAATACAAACATTCATTATTATCGATATTCTAGATATTAATTGATTCAGATACAAAAAATTAGATATTCAAAGCTTTAAGCTATATAATATATTTTAACTGTTAACGGATTCCTTGTAAATACGGACGGATTCAAATACGATTAAGTGAAGATGTTTTTTTACACTCGTGTGTACATCTAAGATTATCTTCATCCCATAAAAAGAAAGAGTTCCCAATCCCATAGGATAGGAGTGAAATTCCACATTAACCACTATTAATATCTATTTTGAAACTACATCGACTTTACAAAGTCCATATTGAAATGAACAATAATAATAATGTCCTCCTGACCGATTCCGGCCACGGCGGCCAATCTCATTGAGACTAGCCAACTGCGCAGGAGATATTATAGTGCACAAATGTACGCGCAGACACAAGTGCACTCTCTATTCCTGTCACTCTCATACTCCGGTGGGACGACTATTCGACACGACCGGTGAGAGTTAAGGCGCAGGACCGACGGCTTTACGTGCTCTCCGAGGCACGGGGGTAAAACACCGCCAACTTCCCAACTCCGGGCTGTTACTGAGGCTTACTATACAGAAAGACTCAATAACTAAACTTGGCCCGACCCGGGACTCGAACCCAGGACCTCAGGATGTGCAGCCGTACATGCTAGCCACTACACCACAGAGGCAGTTTTGCAGTGAAATGAACAATAAAGTATGAATGTTAGAAACTTCATTTATGGTGAAATATTGCATATGTCGGTTTGCACACTTATTAGAAGTAGAAAACATAAACAGCCTTTTCAAACAAACTGATACGAATGCTCGCGGCGATAGATCGTTTGGTACTTGTTTTCAACTGTCTTTACTTAGATCATATATAATACTAGCGACTCACGCTCGCTTCGCTCGCGTTCGTCCCTAGGTACGTTTACACGGTTAGCTATGTTTATACATAAATAGTAGCTTGCTACTCCTAAGATATTCATTAAAATTATAAATATTAATAGTGCGTACGCCGTACGCGAACTTTGTTCACAATTTTAAGGGTTTTAATTTTTTTTCGCAGAACCCTGATTCTTTTTCTAAAATAAAAGTAGCCTATGTTACTCCTTATAACATCAGCTATCTGCCAGTGAAAGTCCCGTCAAAATCGGTTTAGTGGTTTCGGAGATTAGCTGGAACAAACAGACAGACAGACAGACAGACAGACAGACAGACAGAGAGATAGACAGACAGACAGATAGACAAAACTTGTAAAAAATGTTGTTTTGGTATATGTATCGTGTATACATCCATATGCATTTAGTAAAAAGCGGTTATTTCAATATTACAAACAGACACTCCAATTTTATTTATCTGTAAATCGGACACTTAGCTGTAATAATACTCGTACAGAAGAAAGTATTTTTATGAAAGCAAGGTATTCTTGAAGTAAAACTTGTATATTATATACCTAATTGATATGAATTTATATTTTTTTTGTCTTATAATAATCAATAAAATAGATAATAACTCATTTTCATTTAAACAGCGCAATAAATGAAAATTTTATTGCTATATTAATACGTTGATAAAAATAATTTCGATTAAAAAATACTCCTTAAAAATATTTCATAACAACCCAAAAATAATGTTTACAAGTGAAGCTAAGAAGTTTTCACTTTTGACACGCAGTCGTACGACTGACTGACTTATTTTTGATTTTAATTGTTAGGTCCATGTCATCTATACTAATATTATAAAGCTGGAAAGTTTGTTTGTTTGTTTATTTGTTTGTTTGGTTGAACGCGCTAATCTCAGGAACTATTCTGTACCTTTAGTGAAAAGTGGTATAAGTCAGAAAACCTCGTTTTGAGAAAAATGAATACAAAGTTTTGAAATTTTTAAACGGCTACAATTTTTTTATTACAGAGATTTTTTCTTATCTTTTGACTTTTATCAATTGGAAATTGTTATTTGTATATCGGATAAGCATTGATTGTGTTAGAAAAAAACAAGAATCTGAGATAATTAAAAAAAACTAGACTTATATCATTAGCCACATTTAAGTTCTTATGTGTATAATGTTATAATTTAAATTATATCATTTGACATACTATAAAATGCACTGGTTTTGAATGATACAAGTATTTTTTAAACATGTTTTTGATAGCAATAGAGTTATTAATATTAAAAACACTAGAACTAAGTTTGTTCAGAAAACAATGAGATTTCAAGGGTATTGTGTCTTTCTAGTGTGCTGTGATAAAATCAAAGTTATATCACTTTACACCCATTAAATATAATAAAAGATGTGGTGTATATCGATTTATCTTTAATTATATCGAATAAACTACAAAACTTTCAAGGTGTAAAGTAATACAAGTTTAATTTGATTTCTATTATAGGAGCCTAGTAGCATGTATTTATACTGTCGGGGTCTGATATCATTTAAAAAGCGGGTGAATAAAAGTGAAAATACATTAAGTAAACTTATACTTTTATTATTTATTATATACTAGCAGAACCCGCGGCTTCGCCCGTGATCAAACTACGAAAAAAATAAACTTTTTCGCAATACATACTTTATTACTTGCAAAATTAAGTTCGTGTAAATTTTATTATTTGTTATGGAAAACAAATTAAATTTTAGCGATCGTAACTCAAAATATCCAGTATCTTAACAGATGTTAAGCGTATATTCTGTAAATAAATTTATACGTTAGGTATTTAGCAAGCTCCACTACCTATGTTTTTTGCTCATTTTTCTACTCCATGTTTGCAAAGTTAGAGGAAGAGAGTACAATGATACAATCGCATACAATGTTTACGACTTTACAATCATGTAACTAGGCTAGTATGGGTTTTTTAACTACCATACTAACAGGCTAACATCTACGGTATTTTTAAAGACCCAGTGTTATGTACACCTGAAGCTTACAGTCCCTCCTTCTCCTTCTTTTTTAATTCTTATTTTGCTGTAGCTTTTTGCTCGCGGTTACGTTCACGTGAACTGAAACTTTTTTCAGTTTTAATTTCCATTGAATTTATATGTTGTCATATCGAAGTTTTAATTCTATGTCTAGAGTAAAAGTCTAGATTCAATTAACTTAGTCTACGCTAAAAAAACTAATCACAAATATACCACACTGATGAATGTTCTGCCTAGTTCTGGGTTAAGCTAAAATGTCCCTGTTAGAAGCTATCATCTCTTAAGTCTATGCCTGTTATTTTTAATGACTGGCCCTGAGAAAGAATTACAATAGATTAAATTCAAAGGTGTAGTCAGAGCTTGTCAGTGGTTTTCGAGGTATGAATTCTGATTCCCCTCGAGCATATCCAGCAAACACAGTGACCACTATAATGTTTAATGAATTACACACAGTTTAATCCAGTTACATAGCTTAGGCGACTTTTTTATTGCAGATGTGCCAACTTTCAGGAGGAGGATATAGATAGCAGGATACTCTCTAGTTAGGTTCTCTTTCTCGCGCTCTAGGTCTGTTATAGTTATCGCTGCTATGGCCAGCCCAAAAGTTATACATTATTTTCCTTTGGATTCAAAATAATTTCCGTTCTCTACTTTACATCCCACACAGTAAGTGTGCATTAACAGAGAACTTGAGCCATGTTACTCTATTTAAATATATTCAACTCTCAAAGTTCGACGCCCAGTTTTACCCACTTTGGGGCTTAATTTAAAAAAGAAATATACAATAAATGTTTGTTTAATTGTATTAAAGAGCATTAATACCAAGTTTCAAGTAATTCTGATCATAAACAATTTTTTCCTCATATAAACAGCATAACCCCCTTTTAAGGCATAGATTTCGAAAAAAAGAAATGATATTTGTATTGTTTTCGTTTTCTTTTTATAGGTAAATACTATTTTCCGTGCATTAATTACAGAGTTTCATACAAACTTTCATCCCCTATTTGACAGCCTTATGGGACGAATTTCAAAAAATACTAAAATACGTATGTATTTAATTGTATTAAAGAGCATTAATACCAAGTTTCAGGTAATTCTGATCATAAATAATTGTTTGCCCATATAAACTTTTTCACCCCCTTTTACCCTTTTTAGGGATAAATTTCGAAATAAATCTAATACATATATTTCTTATTTTTCATCTTAAAACTAAATATCACTTGTCGTGCATTTCGCGTTAAGAATAAAAGAGTTTCATACAATCTTTTATCCCCTATTTTACCCTCATAGGGGATGAATTTCGAAAAATCCTTTCTTAACGGATGCCTACATTGTATAATATGGAATATGTTCTCCAAATTTCACGTTTCTACGACCAGCGGTTTAGGCTGTGCGTTGATCGATCAGTCAGTCAGGACAAAGCATTTTATGTATATAATAGATAATAATCAATAGTGTTTTACTTTATCGGAGCACTTTTATTACTGTCATCACTCTCCTCAGAATCGGTATTTGGGATGTAAAAATGACTACTGCCTGAACTAAAATCAGAAAATATTTAGATAGAATGTTCTGGGGTTGGTGGAATTGAGGCATCTGAGTCTTCTCTGAGATGGAACGACATCAAGTTATTTTGTTTCAGTATGTTGGATTAGTATGTCTTCTTTGGATGAATTTTCAGGTGGTTGTGTGTTAGTATTTAGCTCTCCGGTTTTTTCCTACAGATTTTATATATATATATATATATATATATATATATATATATATATATATATATAGCACGATTTCCTCCTCCACCGTCATTGCCGTTCTCACTTTCTCACTGCGGAGACGCCCGCCCGGTCAGAAAAAGATAGAAGCGAGAAGATGAAACTACACGTATCACTTTACACAATAATCACTATTGATCGGTTTTTAAAAATCCTATACTACAACGATATAAATAAATTTATATTATTAAGAACTAAATACGTTAATAAAACTATTTGACGTGTAATTTGATAGAGGTTTAGTTGTACCACTTAACACGTTTGCGGCATTAATACTGCATAAATATATGAAATATAATTAGAGTTATATTATCATTCACAATTGATAATTGTATGGTATTTTTTGTGTCATTTAATATAAAAGGTATTGTATCATCAAGCACAAAGCTCATGTAATTAATATTAAATGCGTCAAGTATTACAAATCGAGATAGCCTTATTTACACGTACTTGTTTTAGTCAAAAGGTTTAGTTCAATTTAATATTACTAAAGACATATATCAGTTTTCACAAAAATTATCATCAAAATTAACCAAAAATTCGACTTGTATTATTGAACACGAAACTTATTTCCCGTTCTATATTAGATAGAGTTACACCGATTAGATAGAAAAATCAAAAAAAATTCAAGCTTCAATATTGTTTATAGAACTAAAAACTGCTACAAGTTGAGTTATATCACTTTTCACTAAAGGTACAGTATTAATCCGATTGGAAATTTTTTTGCATTAGATAGCCCGTTAACTGAGGAAGGCTATAGGCTATACATCATCCCTGAAAAATGTACGGTTCCCGTGGGATAGATTTGTTTTTTGTCTAGGGACGAACCCGAAGCGAAGCGAGCGTGAGTTGCTAGTAATCTATATGTATACTAAATTTTATTCAAATCCGTGTAGCCGTTATAGCGGAAGAGTGTAACAAACATACACACTGACATATATAAATTTTATGCTATATACATAAATTTTAATACAATATAATCCAACTTCCCTAAGAACAGTGTTGCGTTAACGTCAGAACTGAAGTAATAAAACTTTTCAAAGTAATCCAAGCAAATACAACGAGCGGTCGGTAGCTGTGAACAATAAAAGAGCTCATTTTGTCTTCATCGTTACTTCTCGCTATTTTATACAACCTACTTTTTTAATATAATTATCTCGTTATGTAACTTTTATTCGAACTATAATCTTTAATTTAAAGAGCTTCATTTTTTATTAGATTACAGGGATATCTTAAGTTTAGTCGGTCCAGTAAGTTTCTTTAGTTAGTTCTTCACAGAACTTCCTTTTTACCATATTAGTGGCAAAACTAATCTTTTTTAGCATGCAATTTAATAAATAAATAAATATGTTAGGACATAAACACACAGCACCATCTAGTAGTCAGTGGTAGCCCAGTGGTAACGCGCTTGCTTGGGAAACCGAGTGAAGCGGGTTCAAATTCCGAATCTCGCACATCTGATATTTTCATGTGCGAATCATTTCTAGCATGATTACCACTTGCCTTACGGTGAAGGAAAACATCGTGAGGAAACCTGCATATCTGAGAAAACCTAGCAAGTTTTCGAAAGACATGTGAAGTCCGCCAACCCGCACTTGGCCAGCGTGGTGGACTATGGCTTGATTCCCCTCGTATTGAAGGGAGGCCCGTGCCCAGCAGTGGGACGTTAAAAAGGGCTGAATACCATCGAGTTCCATGATAAGATACGAGGCTTGTGTTATAGATACCAGATAGTTGATACACTATACATAAATAACTTTGAATACATACATATTATAAATATAAACACCCATGACTGGAGTACAAACATTCGTCATCATACAAATGAATGCCCCCAGCTGGACTCGAACCTCTGGCATAGCAAGTAGGGTCACTACAAACTGAGCCAAACGTGTCGTCACTAAAGCTTTATATTAAATACTTCGTTGATTCGACTTATTATGCATAACGAAAGTAGTGAGGAATTGGAAGGAAAGACGCGTGCGTGTCTCAGTCACTTTCAATAGTAACAACACACATAAACTAATATGTATATGGAGAACATCGTGTCGATACATTGATGTAGAAATAAACTACCAAGACACTTTATATGGAAAATTTATTCTAACTAAATAGTCGCAAAGCGCCGTGTCTAACGAGACGAGTACATCCCTAGCACGTACCCGTAATTCCTTTTTATCTGCTTTACACTTTTATCGAGACATACCCACGAGCGATAGTCAATATTAGTTATTTACCAAGTGTGACAAAGGTCTTGGAGTCCTTTCATCGCCGCAATTGGATTTGCAGTCTGTCTGTGAAACGCTGAGGCTCTCATATATTGCAAATTCACTGGTCTCAAAGTGCTTAAATTATTTTTAAAAAAGTATAAAAATACTTATAACTTATGTTTGTCTTGACAAGAAAACTAAGGAAAGTTTCTAAGCACATAGTAAAAATTGCACGATGACTGGAGGTCTCGATTTCGATTCTTGTTGACTTACCACTTACCTTCTAAGTGGATAAGTCTTTTATCATACGGGAATCACTTATTTCAACGGGATAAAACTATTAAACTGTTTTCTGTTGCTTCCTTAAAGAAGGACCAACAAACGTAATAAATATAATAATTAAATAATATTCAAAATGTTTAAAATTTCACAGATATGATATAGTAGTGTAGATCTTAGATTTACGCGAATATTTGATATTTTAAATAAAACTATCTTTTCGGATTATTTAGCGCATATATTTTGATTTTTGGTTCCCGACACTCCGACATTCGGTAACAACTATATGACCTTTGAGATGTCTAAAACCTTATACTTTCCCGTGAGCGTGATCAAAGTAAAACATTCAAAACTTCGGGAGCCAAAAATCTAAATATTTATTTTGAAAAAATCCGAAAAGGTAGTTTTATTTAAAATTCCAAAATATTTTTAATATCCCTAATTTAAATTACCTATCATATTTTAAAGAACTTAACAGTAAATAAAAACTAAAATAGAAATTGTAAGTGACTCTGGAGCAAAAAAACAGTACGTAACAGCTATAGCTACGTGTCTGATATTGGGGGTCAGTCAACAAGCAAATATTGACTCTCTCGCGCTCGAAACTTGTTCTGAAAATACGTATAGCGATATACAACATTATAGCGATTTTCAGTAGCGACAGAAAATTTAAACATTGTTGCTGATGGAAAAGCTCCAAAATAGTATTATACTATTTTTAAAGAATGTTTTTTTCGTTTGTATGCAATTTATAATATCTAAAAACTGTTGAATCGATTTTTCAAAGCAATAAAAAACAACAAAATCTGTAAGTAATAAAATCTGTAAATATTTATCCAGTCTATTTTTTTTTTGCTAATTTATTATGAACCTTAAGAGGCCTATTACATTATGACTGTGATCTTTCGATTTAATGTCCATCTTTGACGTTTTTATTCAGGGAAACTGAAACTCTTCAACAATTTTGAATTTCTGTATGGTGAAGAATAGTTATTAATATAGTTCATAGTGGCCTCACTTTTCGCAAATTTTCATTATTAATTGAAATATAAAGCCAAAATTCCGAAGCAAGTTTTTGATAAAATGGACTTGGGTGCCATTTTTTATTTTTGAAATCATTTTATAAATTTCTGGGTAGACACTGTGTGTAACAATTATATAATGACCTTTGAGACCGTCTAAAACCTTAGTCTCTTCCGTGACCATGATTGCTGTAAAACATTAGAAACGTGGAGAACCAAAAATATAATAAATCCGGGAAAAAATCGGAAAAGATAGTTTTATTTAAAATGTCAAATATTCGCGTAAATCTAAGAATGTATTACACCTATATCTTTGCGCAAACATCTTAAATACCCTAAAGGGGTAGTACTAACTTGTAGTACTAACTTTAAAAACTTTGAGTTTGAGCTCATTTAATTCGCCTTTAATTCGATATTGTAAACTCTCTTTCTGATCGCTTAATCACATAGTCTTTGAAAATACTGATACATTATTCAATGTATTAATTTCATTTGTTAATTAATGGCATTGAAATAAACTATAATTCATGCGCCTATTGAAGTGTAACAAATGGCTGACAACGAGTACACAAACGTTACAGCCTGTTGGCTGCTTACAAATCGTTCGTAATTGTTTTACGTATGTAAATTACGATTGTAATTCTTATTGAATTTACAATTTAGATGATATCATTGTTGCGAATAATAGGTGCGTATGCCGTTTAATTTTTTTTATTGTTTATGGCAATATCATTTCAGTTATTAGATAACAAATTTGCCTATATGATATATTTTTATAATATTGCCTATGTATTTTATAAGCTTTTTAGGTTTATTTTGGTACAAAGTAACATTTCTTATAAAGTTATATTTTCATACTGTTCTAATATTTTGTTATGCGTTGAGAAACCCTTTGAAGAAATACACAAGGTTGTTTCTTAATATATACTACACTTATAGAATTGTAAATATGATAGTATATCTAAATTTTATTTGCTTTGACCTTGTCTGGACCGATTTTTATGATCTTTGATTTATGGCATTTGTCTTCACCACGAATAACAGAATAACTATTAAAACATTGGAAATTTTTTCGAAAAAAAGTAATAATTTACGTGGCTAAAACTATTCATATGTATGTACGAGCGATATATATACATATATATATATATATATATATATATATATATATATATATATATATATATATATATATATATATATATATAGTTAAGGACATGTTAATAAATTTTATAAAATACCCTTATTATAAAGTAGTCCATCAAATGCTCTAAGTGGCATCTCTGTTATTGAGTCGTTTACTCAAAGCCCGTGGAAACAGACCAGTCGTCCCGCTCGCAGTAATTACAGTATCATATTTAGCCCCCCGCGAACTAACTACCTGTCTGAATGACCTCTCTTCTGTTGTATAATTAACTGTACATTTAACCCTTTGGGTCCCTTAAATGAAGCTGATAGTGCCAGAGAAGTCTAACCTTAAGTGACTTTGTATGGATTAGTAGAGAATAATGGCGATGTTCAAATATATGTATTTAGTATAAAAAAAAGAATAATCATGATCCGATTGCTAGTTTCAGAGAAATGTATGGACAAACATACATACATATATATGTACATACACCTATAAAACTTTATATATTTGTTTGGAAGCCATAATAGATTATAATATGTGAATATTTTGCAGTTCCAATAATATTATATACATACGTGTCGAATTGACAACCTCCCTTTTTTGATGTCGGTTAACAAGAAGAGCAACGAAGATATACTGAATGAATTTTTACAAAACGTACATACATGTGTATAAGAAGATGTTAGGGGGGAACTGTTTTGAAATTTTAAGTTTAAGGTATCTAATAAGAAAATGTTAAAATGTATGTTGGATAATTGGTATTTAAATTTTTATTAAAAGGTGTTTTATGAATACTATATGATATTTTTTATTTTGGAAAATGGCAAACTTAGAATATTTCATGCAATTTAGAAACTATACATTTATTAACTGGAAGTCAAAAAATCCACTGCTAGTTCGGGAAGGATACCTTAGTCTTGAGAAGACCCAGTAATATAAGATCAACAGAGCTTTTTTTAAAAGCACTTGAAATTTCTGATGCTCCAATAGCATATTGCTCCTGCATTCTAAAAACTTTTTTCAAAATGAATTCAAAAATATTAACAATCCAATAAAAATATGACAATTAATATGTTTTCTACCTGTAGGTACTTTAGTTCCAAGCATTCACTGCCCATCGGAAAAATAATTACATATCAAAATTCAAAGGGCACCGCTCGCGCTCGCTCCGACGACTGGACTATAAAATGCATAGTAATTAGTACGTGCATAATAGTGGAGGACTCTCTATCGAGAGCTCATACATCAAAACCGGTCCCCATTAATGGGTAAAATTATTCAGGTTAATAACCATGACTGTGTATGTTCAGTGAATGGTTCCTGAATAGTCCGGCTAACGATTGTTCGCCTCTGTTTTAGATGCGTTTTAATATAATGATTTATTTTATGTTTTTATACTAGCTACCCCTCGTCGCTTTACCTAAGAGCTTTTTTTAAAGGATATATTATTACATAATATGTTATTCGATTGGTTCTGTGTGTGAATAAACTTAAAAGTTTTTAGTAAGCATAAAAAAAGATTACTTTACTTATTAATTAACTTAGCTATTCTCTATATCCCTTCAATGATTGTATTTAAAAAAATCCTAATTGGTTTAGTGAAGGTTTTTTTTTTTACTTTAGCACAATTTAGTTTCAGCCAGACCGGAATAAAGGTCTGATATAAACATAAGCTTTAAATAAGAAGCGAACCTGGGACTCTTCTTATGAATCTTTAATAAATTATATAGATAAATAACACAGCACCTTCTAGTTCCATGTTAAGCTACAAGCCTTGTGTTACGGATACCAGATGGGTGATAAACTACACATATATGACTTTAAATACATACATATTATAAATATCAACACCCATGTCTGGAATACAAACATTTGTGATCATCACACAAACGAATGCCCCCAGCGGGACTGGAACCCAAGATCGCTGACACAGCAAGTAGGGTCACTACAAACTGAGCCAAACGTGTCGCCATAGATAGAGTTCGGCAAAATAAATATCAAAATCAAAAGTTGTAGCGTGATTTGCTATATATGCGGCTATTCTCGATTTTTCCATACATATTATTTACTTTCTTTAAAGAATGAGGGAAATTTTATATACTGTGTTAATTAAATTTTGAGAATAAAGTACGAATAATAAAAACAATACTATATTGTTTTGTATTTTTAAGCATTAGTTCTCTTTGAAATGCCTATTTAATTTTTTTTTCTTTATTATAATAAAATTCGTTAGCCATTTTCATTTTTAACATTTATTTAGTTATCACACATTCTCATTTGTATACTATTTAAAAACATTATTGTCTGGCTTCATATTTAGTTCTATTAAACTCTAACTAGTCCGCCAATCCGCACTTGGCCAGCGTGGTGGACTATGGCCTGATCCCCCCTGTACTGAAGGGAGGCCCGTGCCCAGCAGTGGGACGTTAAAAAGGGCTGAATACACACACTCTATCTATATTATTCCTTAGTTTGAGTGCAGTTATTATTAATAGTTCGGCTAAATATATACGCTTATTTAAACATTAAACGTGACCTCGTTATATAAGAGTAAGTAATAGCGTAAAACGTACGTACTCGATAACGTAACGACGGTAACGTTAGTCAATTATATAAAAAGAATTAAGGTTACGTATAGATTTCTCAGAGATGAGATATTTTCCCGCAGTAAAAAGTATCCTATATGTTAACCCGGATAACCAGCTACTATCAAACCAAATTTCAACAAAATCTGTCTAGTGGTTATCTCGTGATGCATTCCCAGACAGACAGACAAAAATTCTAAAAACTATAGATTCAGCCTCTGTAGAATAACTATTTCAATAAGTTTTTCAAAAAAAAAAATTAATTTACAGATACAGTACCAATAAAAATCCAAAATATTTTTTTTAATGTTATAAACTTAATGTTTTTATGTGTGTATGATTTTACTTCTTTATGCTGTAACGCCTCAATGATTTATGTAAGTTAAATTCAACATGGTGATAGCTTATATCCTTGATTACTATGCTAGTTTTGTCATTGTACCACATGAGTGGAGTCGCGGGTCAAAACAAGTGGATTTAACCATCACATCTTCAGGCCCAGCGTTTTGACCTGATTGTTGATACATCAGTCTAGAACTATATTTTAAGGCACAGATACTGATAACGTTGGGAACCAAAAATCAAAATAAATCCGCCAAAAAATCCAAAAAGTTACTTTTATTTAAAATTATTGAAAGTTACAGATATTCTATTCTTATTTTTAAAATAATAAGTTAATCCAGATCTCCCTTTAATATATTTTTCTTTGGAATGCTATTTATCTATACATACTATTGATTTTTTTTTTAATTTTAAATGTACATACATACAGTAGTTCATATACGAGGGATAAAAAGATAAAAATATTTCATTTTCTTAAAAGGAATGAATATTTCCATTTCCATGGAAAAAAAATTGCTAAAACACCACAAATAGTCGGTATATTAACATACCAATATTTCAGCTCGATCAATCACTCCCCTATAGCATATTGTTTTTTTCTATTCCCAAAAACACCCCATGCGTATGCAAGTCAGCTAATAATCGCTGTTAAAAAGAAAAATTCGTACATACAGACGTGCATACTCGTACGTATATAATCTTACTTACACAAAGAACTCTTTCAGCGATCGCAATTAAAGACAGGTTGGATGCATTAGGTGCATTCTCGTGGAAAAAGGGGGGTGGACTAGGAGGGGAGGGGGTGGTGGCTAACTCACTTATGCATAGAACGGTGGCTCTGATTCAATTTGTACCGTTTTATTGAGTGTAAATTGCTACAGGCAGGGAGGCTGCACCACTGGCACCTACAGTAAATTCTGTTAAGACTCGAACGCAAAGTACGTTACTTGCTTTGATTTTATATAAAAATTTACTTTTGCTTTACATTTGATTGTTCTTGAAATTGATTTTGTAGCGTGTTCATCCTTGGTTGTGGGTTTGATGCCCGCTTGATTAATGTTAGAGCTTAAAGAGAGCTTAAACTAGATGTTACCTTACATACATCAAAGAATAGAAGTATTAGAAAATGTATTGAAGTGACAAACTTAATCGTCATTTCATAGAATCATAATATATCCTTCCCATATTTCTTTAGATTTCTATTTTTCAACGATTGTAGAATGGCATCTTGACTAATCCTTACTGAGTAATATATAGATAATGAAAATAAAAAAAGGCATATACTTAGTATTACAATCGAGACGTCATATTCATTTAATACTTCTTATAAACCAAAAATAAGATTATAAAATATGTACCTACGTATTGTTAAATTTTTTTTAGGTCGACGTCAAAATGATAGCATAATGATTTAATATAAAAATAACTGTTCACTTATTTTTAATAATAATAATATTAATAATTTTATTGAAATACTTTTACAAAGTTATATAATTTGGAACCTGCCATGCATTTCTTACTGTGACAAAGGTTCAGAACAGAGCTTTCTAAACTTACATATAAGCACAGACTATAAATAAAATGACTAGTATGAAAACTTATATAACTAGCTAAATAAATAATTAATATATTGTCATTTTCTGCAATATCATTAAATATTAGACTACGTGTCCGGAGTTCGATGGAGCTTATTTAAGTAGAGTGCATGGTCTTTGCGCGGTAATGAATGTTAGGGTGGAAATAAAGCTACAGACATAATACCTGCCATTGTTTGATATATAATATTACATGCTATTTACTATTCATGTTTTCTTTAAATAAAAGTATATAGGTACTATATATGTGCATATAGTCTAAGAACTTAGTGATATATCTGAGAGTTAAGTCACATAGTTTGTATGTGTCATTCCTATTATCGAAACGAATATATATATATATATATATATATATATATATATATATATATATATATATATATATATATATATATATATGTAAAGAAAACCACTTCATAAGCGAGTGCTTTTCATAAGTTTATATATAATACATAAATACTTTTTAATTAATTCCAAATTTACTTTTAACTTTTTTATTTTTTATTTATATTTGACATGTTAATAAAATAATAGAAATACGTACTTACAAATGTTATTTAATATAATATGTTAAAATATAAAGAGATTAAAATAGAGGCTTTAAATGTAGTTTCTATTATTGTTACAGGTAAGATAATATTTTGATAAGTTGTAAATATATTAAATGTATGTAAAATTCAAGAAGTGAAATAAATCTATTATTGTTACAGAAACGCAATTAAGCTTTTATTTTTAAACAAGAGAGGAATATTATTATAAAACTACATTTTCTGCAAATATTTCAAGAAACATGGAAAAGTTGAGGTTTGAGTTTGCAGTGAAACCAACAGCAGATGGAAAATCAAACCTCATATGTATAACCTCGATAACTACACCTGATGGACAAATTTTTGGAATACCAGCCGAGTACCAACCTGCACATCTTCACCAAGAAATTATAAAAACTACCCACTATGTTAAGGTCAAAAAATCATTAACTTTGACTATTTTAATGATTATTGATTGAGAATTAGATAACTTTGACAGATGATATATCAAAAATTTATTTGGATGAAGAACAAAACTTACAGTTTAATGATTTTTACCTAGAAGAAAATTTAGAAAAAGCAAATATTGGTGAATCTATAGCTAGTAGCTCAAATCAGACGTTGGAAAAACTGTTAGAGAAATTGCTTGAAGAAAAACAAATAAAATCTGAGACTCAAAATTTAGGGGTAATTGCAAAAGATTTCACGATTGAGAAATTCACTGGCAGAAACACAAATGCTTACCAGTGGATTCAGATTTTTAACAAAGAATGTGAACGTTTCCATATCGATGAAGACAAAAAGAAAATTGAAATATTAAAATTTTTTATGGAATATTCTAGTGTCGATTGGTACAGCAATATGCTTATAAAACTTACAGTGGAATCAGAATGGAATAGGTGGGAGAAAAATTTTTGTGACACGTTCGCAAATAAAGGATGGTCACCCATAAGATATGCTCTTGCCTTTAAATACCAAACAGGTTCGTTACTTGAATATGCTTAAAAAAAAGAAAAATTGTTACTAGAAGTAAGAAGATCAATTGATACTGGGACACTTATAGACCTTATAGCATTCGGTTTACCCAATTATGTATCTGATAAAATTGACAGAGGAACTTTACAAGAAACGAAAGATCTGTACAACGAAATAGGAAAATTGGAATATCTGGTTGAGAAGAAGAAGACCTATAAAAAAAGCGCTTTTTATTCTGACAACAACTTCCATAAAATTGAAGAAAAGAAGCCATGCCAAATTTGTATCAACGAGGAAAAGGGGAAACGTTACCATCCTGAGGAAAGTTGTTGGTTTAAAAGGAAAAATCAAAAGGCAATTGTAAAAACAGTAAATAACTCAGAGTTGGAAGTGGAACTTAATGAGAAGAATCCAAAAAACTAGATGTACCACCATTAATAGAAGTTAAGTTACTATTAAATGATACTTTAAAAGTTTCTGGAATTTATGATTCAGGTTCAAATGTGTCATTAATTAATGCAAAATTATTAAAGATACAGCCAACAGAAAATATAAGGGATATTCAAATAGTAAACTTGAGGACTATTAATGGTGAGAAGAGAACAAAAGGTATGGTAACATTAAAAATTAAAATCTACAATATTGAAAGAATTATGGATATTTTTGTAGTAGATAATGAAAATTTTAATTATGATTTTCTAATTGGTTTGGATTGTATCAAAAATTTTAAATTAGTGCAAAATGAAGAACTAAAGATCATACAATATTACAATCCAAAAGAAAAAAAAGTTACCTTAAATGAAGAGGATATAAAAAACAAAAACTTAACAAATGTCGAAATTCCTGATGTACTAGGTGACAAAAATGAAGAAGTATTAAAAGAAGAAACAAAACACGTAAACAAATGTGAAATAAATTTCAATGAACACATACATTCAGATAGATTCGAAATGTTAGTAAACCATCTAGATTTATGCCAGCAATCAGAAATTGATAAGTTGATAGAAAAATACAAATCTGTATTCGCTAAAGATAAATATGACATCGGTACAGTACGAGATTATGAAGCTCATATTGATCTAATGGTGGATAAATACTGTTACAAACGTCCATACCGATGCACAACTGAAGATAGGAAAGAAATAGAAAGTCAAATTTCAAAATTATTAAGTAAGAATTTGATTGAAGAATCTTATAGCCCTTTTGCTGCTCCAGTAACTCTGGCATATAAAAAAGAAGATGAAAAAAAACAAGATTGTGTATAGATTTTAGAGAATTGAACAAAATTGTCATGCCTCAATCACAGCCTTTTCCGTTAATTGAGGATTTAATGGTAAAAACTGTAAACTGTAAATATTTTTCCACTTTTGATATAAATTCAGCATTTTGGTCAATTCCTTTGAAAATTGAAGACAGATACAAAACTGCATTTGTAACACAAGAAGGCCATTTTCATTGGACGTGTCTCCCATTTGGATTAAAGACTGCTCCAGTCATTTTCCAAAGAATATTGAGCAACATCCTAAGAAAACACAAACTCTGTAGTTTTGCAGTAAATTTTATAGACGACATCTTAATTTTTTCCAAAACTTTTAAAGAACATATAGAACATCTATCAAAACTACTGGAGGCAATACAATCAGAAGGCTTTAGACTAAAATTTTCGAAATGTGCTTTTGCTAATAATTATGCCAAATATTTAGGTCACATAATAGAAAACAATTCAGTCAGACCTTTGAAAGATTATTTAACCGCTGTAAAAAATTTTCCAGTTCTAGAAACAAGAAAAAATATACGTCAGTTCTTAGGAAAAATAAATTTTCATCATAAATTTGTACCACATAGTGCAATTATCCTGGACCCTTTACACAATTTATTGAGGAAAGACGTGAAATTCATATGGTCTGCAGAATGTCAGGAATCATTTGATAAAATAAAAGAATTGCTATGTTCAAAACCAATTCTGAATATCTTTGACCCTGAACTACCAATAATTATTTACACAGATGCAAGTATCAAAGGTGTGGGAGCAGTGTTGAAACAAGAAGATAAAAATGGGGAAGGTAAACCAGTTGCATATTTTTCAAAAGAATTAACTGAAGCTCAAAAAAGGAAGAAGGCAATATATCTAGAATGTCTGGCAATAAAAGAAGCTGTTAAATATTGGCAGCACTGGCTTATGGGAAAACAGTTTACGGTATACTCAGATCATAAACCACTAGAGAACATGAATATCAAGGCTAGAACTGATGAGGAACTAGGGGATTTGATGTATTATTTATCCCAATATAACTTTACTATAAAATATAACCCAGGAAAATCAAACCAAGAAGCTGACTGTTTAAGCCGAAATCCAGTTCTAGAACCTTATGACAATACTGACGATTTTTTAAAAGTAGTAAATTTAATAAGCCTAGAAGACATTAAAAATGACCAATATACAAATCTAAACGTACAAAATGGAAAACATATATTGGAGAATGAAATTTATTACAAAAAATGTAAAAGAAGGAAAAAAATCATTTTATCAGAAGAACTAAGTAAAATTTTAATAAAAGATGTCCACAAAACTTACTGCCACATTGGGAGAACCCAGATGATAAATAAAATAACACCATTCAACACAGCAAAGAATATCATCGCAAACATTAAACATATGTGTGATAAATGTGAAATTTGTATAAAAAACAAATCAAGAAGGAAGTCAAAATATGGATTAATGTCACATTTAGGTCCAGCAACACGCCCATTTGAAATAATATCTATTGATACCATTGGTGGCTTTGGAGGATCACGGTCAACGAAAAAATACTTACATCTTCTGGTTGATCATTTCACAAGGTATGCTTATATTCTCACATCAAGAAATCAAAGCGCCAGTGAGTTTATTAAATTAATAAAAAATGTGACAGAAAATTATAATATTGATATGCTTTTATCGGACCAATATCCTGGCATAAATTCCAAAGAATTTAAAGAATTTGTAAAAAAAGAAAACATAAGAATGGTTTTCACAACTGTCGATACACCATTTTCAAACGGACTTAATGAAAGGCTAAATCAAACCTTAGTCAACAAAATAAGATGCGAAATAAATGAAAGTGATAAAAAAATAGCATGGACTACTATTGCACAGAAATGTGTAGGAAAATATAATGAAACAGAACACACAGTCACGGGGTTTGCCCCAAAATACCTTTTGGAAGGTGAAAATGTAAGTATTCTACCATTAGAATTGAAGTCAAAATGTACAAAAGAAGATCTGAAAAGAGATCGAAAACTAGCTCTTGAAAACACAATAAAATCTCACAATTATAATAAAAAAATGTTCGATCTGCATAGGGAAGAATATAAATTGGAAGTAGGAGACATAGTCTATGTGGAAAACGGAAATCGACTAAATAGAAAGAAAATAGATGAACTGAGGATTGGACCATATAAAGTTCTGAAGAAGATTTCCAATTCAATCTATGAAGTTGACACCGGACACAAAAAAACGGAATCAAACTTCTACCACATTACAAAATTGTCTCCAGTGTTCGTTAGTAAATGAACAATTACGTACTGGTAATTGTTTCTTTCTAAGGGGGGAGATGTAAAGAAAACCACTTCATAAGCGAGTGCTTTTCATAAGTTTATATATAATACATAAATACTTTTTAATTAATTCCAAATTTACTTTTAACTTTTTTATTTTTTATTTATATTTGACATGTTAATAAAATAATAGAAATACGTACTTACAAATGTTATTTAATATAATATGTTAAAATATAAAGAGATTAAAATAGAGGCTTTAAATGTAGTTTCTATTATTGTTACAGGTAAGATAATATTTTGATAAGTTGTAAATATATTAAATGTATGTAAAATTCAAGAAGTGAAATAAATCTATTATTGTTACAGAAACGCAATTAAGCTTTTATTTTTAAACAAGAGAGGAATATTATATATATATATATATATATATATATATATATATATATATATATATATATATATATATTCGTATGTTCGTCCTCTATGTGTTCCTAAACTATTGGTTCGATTGTGATGAAACTCCCGTGGGTTATCCTATATACGTCTGCGAAGGTTCCTGTCGCAAAAAAAAGGATTTCTCTTCGGTCGTTTGTTTTTTATGCGTTCCTAAACTATTCAAGCATCCGAGCGAAGCCAATATACTTCATGATCATGAAATAAGGAACTGAATGAATGTCTTCTTAGTTTTTGATTATCCGACCTGATACACGCTGTGCTGTTTAAATTTTAGATTAGTTTGTGAAGCTTGAGTTTATACAAAAATAGGAGCACTTTTTCTCGAATTTCCCAATTTTCCGGACAAACCTTTGTAGTGACCCTACTAGCTGTGCCAGCGGTCGTGGGTTCGAGTCCCGCCGAGGGCATTAATTTGTGTGATGAGCACGAATGTTTGTACTCCAGTCATGAGTGTTTATATTTATAGTATTAAAAGTTATATGTGTGTAGTGTATGAACTATCTGGTTTCCATAGCACAAGCCTCGTAGCTTACCACGGAACTAGATTGTGCTGTGTGTTAATATCCCAACGTATTTGTCCGAACATTTTATATTTACGAACATTTAAAAAATAGTCAAATCGGTCCCTCTGTTCTCAAGTTATTATTCACTCGCCAACGATTACCATTTTATTTTTATTTATCTGTAAATTGCTTTGTACTGGTACGTGATGATGTCCAATACCATTGTATTACTATTATAAATGCGAAAGCTTGCATGTGTCTGTATGTTTGTTACTTCTTTAAGCGGAAACGGCTGGACAGATTAAGATAAAATTTAGTATACAAATAGAGTAATACATGGGCTTATATCGTCCGAGCAAAGCCAGGGTAAGTTACTAGTAATAAGATAAAATCCAATTATTTATATTTATTTATTAAAAAGAAAGCAAAACTATTAGTAAATTTAAAGTCTAACATATGGATAGTGTTTAGTATTTTTTATATATGGTATTATTGTCTTAAGTCATGTCTGAAATGACAGATGACAGTTGTCAATTGGATTCGGGATTGTTCGGTCGGTATGACGAGTGCTCCTCTCGTTTGAATTGTTTCGGTTACAAAGTAAAATAAGTATTTTCGGTCGGATTAATTATGGGCTTATATATTTATACATCACATACACACAAACACCCCTATTGATCAGTGCCTACGCAGGATTAAGGATTCCGGGCCCGGCAACGCTTCCACGGCTAAGTCCACGTACAAGGTACACTTTATATTATAATTTATTAGCGTTAGTATATATATTTTACTCCGCGTAACGCGGATCACACATTTTGGTAGCAGAGCGTAGTTGTATTTTCGGTCTTTTACGTGTATAATACACGATATCTTTAATTTGCGAGAAATCGGTAATTTATATCTACCCCTTATTGTGTTAACATTTTGTCACGCGTTGCGGAGACAGCTGATACGGCGTTGAACTGTGTTCGTTACCTTTATACGTACATTGTCAATATAATAATTATATAATAAACTTATGATGGTTATCGGATTATATCTTGGTGATTTTTGGATTTATGTATGTTACTAATCGTGGGTTCATTATTTCATTCAATGAAATTAGCATTAAAATTGCATTAATTGAAATATACATATTATAAACTTGGAATAAGAAGTAAAAGGTTGTTCGTGAAATATATAGGATAATTATTATCGAGTTGTTTCATACGGTTTAAGATGTCATTGTTGAAAGTTAAATTTATGATATAAAGTTAAGAAGTATTATATACTTTATATTATACTGTGTTTAAAGATTAGCATTAACGGTTTATAGAAATTATAATTGTAATAAAATATTATATATAGTTTAACGTTCGGAATATTTTAATATTTTATTTGAAACATTTTTATTTTTTTTTTTATTTTTGGTTTGGCTTGATTAATAATAGTTATTTATCATGTCTGTACGGTTTCATTGGTCCCAATTTAGAGTAAAGTTGCAATGGTTGTTAGATAGTGCTGATCTTATAGATAGGCCTGAACTTTCTATGCGTTTATCGGTACGGCTTTTAACGGTGAATTCGGAATTTACGGCTTTTGAGACGTCTTACCAACGTATTCTTGAACTCGCGGATGAGACTATTACGGCGGACAGAGAAATAGTGGTTGCGGCCCGGGCGGACTATACTCGTGCTTTGGAAGCTTTTGATAAATTAATGACGATTAAATTGCAACAATCTCCTCCTACGTCGGCTTCTACTTCGGAAAATATTAAATCGGATCGGATGGAACTGGATGCTTTGTTATCACATTTACCAGGACTTCGGCTCCCATCCTTTGATGGTGATATGGATCAATGGGTTGGATTTAATAATCTTTTTGATAGCCTTGTAGATAAGCGGTCGGATTTATCTCCTGCGCAGAAATTAGCATATTTAATGTCATGTCTTTCCGGTGAACCTCGCGGTCTGGTTCAACATATTAGAATTTCGGATGAAGGTTACAGTATTGCTCGGAATCTTTTGATGAAGCGTTATCAAAATACTAGACGGCTGGCAGATGTTCAGGTTGACCAGATTTTAAAATTACCTGTAATTTCTATTCGCCTTAATGGACTTCGGACTCAATTTTTAAATCCATTAATTATGGCGGTAAATCAATTAGAGCGGCTTGGTTTTCCTGTCGAGGAATGGTCATTTTTACTTTTACATATATGTTTGTCAAAATTGCCTACTACACTAAAGTCTCAGTTTGAACAGAAATTCGGATGTGAAACAGATATTATACCAAAATATTCGGAATTGGTTGAGTTTTTGGAAACGGAATGTCGGCTTTTAGAATATGCAAGTTCGGAATCTACGCATGGTTTGTATAATGAATATAATGCGAGGCAAACAAAGCCTTCACGTAAGGCTGGTCATTATGCTGCGGTTGAAGTTTCTCCTCCATGCGCTTGCTGTGGTGAAACAAAACATTCTGTTCTGAATCATTGCTCTCAATTTAAAGCAATGACACCTTTCGCGAGAAAAGATTTAGTTAACCTTAAACGTCTTTGTTTCTTTTGCTTAGGTCCTCATTCTTATCGAGTGTGCAGCCGAATTCCTCATTGTCATTGTGGTAGTAATAAGCATCATCCAATGCTTTGTTTCAATCGGCCGGGAACCCAACAAAGGCGGAATATTAATCGGAACTCTACGGAACGGTCACCTCCTCGCATGGGCGGGGGTGGTCGCTATTATAATAGAACAGTTAGAAAATCTCCTCGGAACTCACCTGCTCGTACGTCACCTTCTTCGCCGCACCAACGGGGAGAAGTGGAGCGAGGTGGTAACTCTAACGGTCGAAACCATGGTCAACATTATGATGAACGGAACGCTACACGTGAGGCTGTTTATACTGGCTCACGTGGTTACTCACCAGGTCGGCGCTAGGATACGGTCCCCACCTACCCTTTTGAGACGTGCCCTAAAGCTACTGTTTTATTACCTACAGCATTGGTTAAGGTTTATTTTAATTCGGATTCGGAAAGGGGCATTACAGTTAGGGCTTTATTGGACGCAGGGTCTCAAGGGTCATTGATCACCTCTAAGTTATTGGGTAGGTTGGGGTTATGTTTAGAAAAATGTACGGAACGGGTTAAAGGAGTAGGAGGTATTGAAAATATTAATATTATCGGAAGGTCCTCGGTTACATTTTCTCCATTAAATAATTCATTTCCTAGAGTAACCACAACGGTAGTATGTATGGATACAATTGTCGGTGATCAACCGTTAATTTGTTTGAATAAATCGGTAACGGATTTAACTATGGGTTTAAGTCTCGCAGACCCAGATTTTTATATTCCACAGCCAGTGGATCTTTTACTTGGTTCGGATGTTTTCGGTTCACTAGTCGGAGGTGATAAAATTATATTAAATTCTTCTGGTCTTACGGCGTATAGTACGGTTTTCGGATACATTATTTTAGGTCCAGTGGAATATATTGAATCGAGTTTAATTGATAGTTCGGAATATTTCGGTGTTTCTATTTCGGATACCTTACAAAGGTTTTCGGAGGTGGAAGAACCACCAATGGCATCGCGTTTGGGTTCACCTGATGAGGAGTGTGAACTCTTTTATATTAATAATACTTTTCGGTTAGAAAACGGTCGGTTTGTTACTAAGTTGCCTTTCTTGTCTAATAGACCTTTATTAGGTGATTCGAGAGTGTCGGCGGAAAAAAGATTTTTTGCCTTAGAAAAACGGTTTACTAAAAATCCCGTATTGCGAGAAAAATATATTGATTTCATGCGTGAATATTTAAAGCTCGGACACATGTCGGTATCAAACTTTGATTTTAATAGTGACCAAGAATATTTTGTCATACCTCATCATGCGGTATTTAAAGTTTCGGATGAAAACTCTAAGTTACGTGTTGTTTTCGATGGTAGCTGTGTTACTACTTCGGGTGTTTCTTTGAATCACTGTTTGCACGCTGGTCCAAAGCTACATAAGGATATAACGGAAATTTTGATTAATTTTAGACGGCATCAAATTGTTTTTATTTCGGATATTAGGATGATGTTTCGGCAAACGCTTATTGATAAATCGGATAGACGGTACCAGCTTATACTGTGGAGAGAGTCTCCTGATGAGCCTCTTCTTACTTACGAGCTCAACACAAATACCTATGGTTTAAAGTCTAGTCCATTTATAGCGATTCGGTCTTTATTGGAATTGGCTGAGCGGGAGCGCGAACGTTACCCCAGAGCTGCTTCAATTTTGAAGCACGATGTGTACGTCGATGATATTTTAACTGGTTGTAACACACAAAGCGAAGCGCTCGAACTTCAACAAGAGCTGATCAAGCTAATGAATTCGGGAGGTTATGAGTTGCGCAAGTGGATCTCGAACGATCCAATTTTACTTCGGAATTTGCCATATGATCATCAACAGTTACCTCTTATATTTGATAACCCAGATTTGCCAAGTTTAACTTCGGTTTTAGGTATACAATATAATCCTATACAGGATATCTTTTCGTTTCGGATGGATTTGGATCTCAAAGATACAGTGAGCAAGCGTAAAATTCTATCAACGGTAGCTAGGATGTATTTATTTTTATTTTTTATTTTTTATTTTTTATTTATTACAGGGAAACAAACAGTATTATATTACAGAGCATTTACATTAAAAAAAAAAAAAAAAAAAAAAATAAACACATTTACCAATTAAGTTTCCACAAATAAAAAAAAACACATAATTAGAGGAAAGAGTAGAAAGAATAAGACTAAATTAAACAACTATACAATACTATATACTATATACTATAAACATAATTAAGTATTAAATATTATGAAAATTATTGGATTATGTTATTAATAAATTTCTTGAAATTTAGAACGGAACAGTTCATTATGTCTATATGGTTAAAGTGAGTATTATAATCACGACATGACCTAAGTAAGAACAGATTAGAAGCTAGATTTGTTTTGGTAAAAGGTACATGGAATAAATCTTTTTGACGTGTGTGGAAGCTTGGACATCTAAAGTAAATATTACTCAAAAGATATGGAGAGTCGATAAGGTTGTTAAGTAATTTAAATAAAAATAATTGATCTTTCATTCTGCGACGATTCAATAGAGACTGAATAATAGGACACCTTTGTTGGAGGGAACGATTTCTAAAAGTCAAATGTTTAATAAACTTACGCTGTACTTTATCAATTGCATCGATACTGAACTTGTATTGAGGGTTCCAAACTACTGAGCCATATTCTAAGATCGAGCGTACCAAAGTATTATACAATAAGATGATTGTAGAGATATTTTTAAAATCACTACTTACTCTAAGAATAAAACCTAACATTTTATAGGCTCTGGCGGTCATCTCGTTGATGTGGAATTTGAAGGTTAATTTACTATCAAGAAGTATACCCAAGTCACGCACTTCAGTAACTCTTTTTAATACCTCACCTCCAAGTGTATACGAGAAAACAGTCGTAGTGCGTTTCCTGGAAAATGACATAACAGAACATTTTCTAACGTTAAGATGTAAATAGTTGTTAGAGCAATATAAGGATAGTCTGTCTAAGTCATCTTGTAAAAGTTGACAGTCTGAAGAGCTTGATATCTCCTTTAGAATCTTTAGATCATCGGCATATAAAAGGAATGAACAATTCTTAAAGATACGACCAATATCGTTTAAGAACAAAATAAACAAAAGAGGACCAAGATGAGATCCCTGTGGTACACCAGAAGTAACTGGGACAAAAGAAGAAGTATGACCTTTAACGGTCACAGCCTGAGTTCTGTCACGAAGATATGATATTATCCAACGAAGAAGATCACCGTGAATGCCAATTTCTGCAAGTTTGTGTATGAGGACATGATGGGAGACTTTGTCAAAGGCTTTTGCAAAATCTGTATAAACTACATCGACTTGATGTCCCTGGTCCATGGTAGTGGTAACACGATGAACTAACTCACATAGATTCCCCTCTGTGGATCTTTTACTCACAAACCCGTGCTGCTCATTAATCAAGAAAGGCCTCAAAATAGGATAAATATGGTCATACACAATCCTTTCAAAAATTTTGCTGATAGTGCATAATTTGGAGATCGGTCTATAATTTTCAACATTATGTTTATCACCACACTTTAAAATTGGCACAACGAAGGACTGCTTCCAAGCACACGGCATTTCACCTGTAGCGAGAGATTTATTAAAGAGTAAGAATATTGGGTATGCTAAGTTATCACGACATAATTTAAGAAAAACCGGAGATATACCATCAGGCCCCATACCTTTTTTAGTATCCAAAGCTTTCAGGTATTTCTTAACAATTACAGGTGTTAGAGGAATAGAGTTAATTAACGCAAGAGGCAAAGCATTTCCCTCTCTCTGCATAATAAGATTAGGACTAGTAGGAGGATTTTCAAACGTTGATTTGAAATAGTCACTAAAAAGAGTACAAACACTTTGCGGATCATTGGCAGATTTATTCCCAAAGGTCAATGTATCAGGAATGCCGGTGGAAGAATTCTTAGATTTCACGAAAGTCCAGAAAAATCTACTATTACTATTGATTTTAGTTTCCGAGTCGGATATATATCGATCGTAACAATATGTTTGTTTAATTTTTTGACGTTCACGTAGTACAGTAAAGATGTTGTAATCAGACAAGCGATTGTAAGTTTTCCATTTTCTATGATATCTAAGCTTATCAGAAATAATTTTCACAAGTGATCGAGAATACCAACAAGGGAACCTATTTATAGATCTCACTTTTTTTACTGGTATTAGGTCATTGATGACAGAATTAATTTTGTCATAAAATATATCAACTGCTGTACACAAATCACAGTCATCTAATAAATCAGACCAGTCAATACAGGCCAATACTTCATTAATCGCATCATAATCAGCTACATGGAATAATCGTATAGTTCGTGGTACAGAGATGGGCTTACCTAACGAAATGCTAGGTAAGTGTACTTCCAATGCAGGATGATGGGCATCTTCTGATATCAGAGTCTGGTAGCTGCGACTAACTGAGCAAATACAGTTACTGATAATTAAATCAAGGAGTCTATTATTAGCATTCATAATAAAATTAAATTGCTTAAAATCAGTGAAACTGAGAAAATTATAAAGAGAATTTATAAGGCCATCTTCTTCATTGAAATTGTTTATTTCCATGTGAGGGCTAGAATTTGACCATACTGCAGTTGACACGTTAAAATCACCGAGCAGTAGGAATTTGTCGTCCGAACTCTTAATATGCTCATTAGAAATATACTCAAAATAATCACAAAGGGCTTCCTGATGAAAACGGCAATGAGGGAAGTAGGAGCAGTAAATGTGCAAAAGCCTGACATTGCCAGATGACTGAAGCGCAAGAGAAACTTTTAAAACTTCACCCGCATTATTAGTAACTGCAACAGAAGAGGAAGCATAGACCGACAAACTGGACTTTACGGCAATTAACACGCCACCACCCATCGTAACTCCAATAGAATTGTAATTGCGATCGCATCTATAAACAATATATCGCGAGTCGAAGAGTTCTTCACTATAAAAACCATCTCGTAACCACGTCTCAGTAAGGCAAATAACATCATAATCAACATGCATTAAACTTCTATAAAATAAATTTGTTTTGGTACGCAACCCTCGAACATTTTGGTAGTAAAAGGTCAGACCATTATTCATTACAAAAGGTGGCATAATAAACAACGAAACAAATATTCATAAACGAGGCTCCATTTAAAAAATAATAACATAATGTAAAAATATTGACCAAGCAAAAATAAAAATTAAAGCAACCAAGCAATAAAAGATGTCCAAGCTTAACAAAAAAATCAAAAAAAGTACAATGAAAACAAGCAAATACATAGAAAATTATATAAAAACGAATATTATTAATAGCACTTAAACAATTTTTTTTAAATCGCTATTTTTTGAAATATGAATCACCGGACTAGATTCGTTACGCCGAATCATTATAGCACAATTTTTAACCCAAACATAACTAAAGTTCTTCTCCCTGGCAATTTTCTTCGCAGACAATAAAAGACTCTTATTATAACTCGTCAAATGATCATTAAAATAAATGAAATTATTTTTTGATGTATAGCCGATATCACTACATTTTAATTTCAGTTTCCTGACTTGTGCCAAGAATTCGTCCTTTTTCCAACGGCATAAAAATCGTACAATTATCGGTTTACTTCTCTTGATTAAATCACTTTTAGCGGCAACCCTAGTTACAAAATCAATATCTGATTCAATATTAAGTTTAAACTCAGTTTTATTAGCAATACTTTGTAATATCGAAAATAGATTTTCGCCTTTTTGTTCTGGAATTCCATATATTTCGACGTTTGATCTACGAGCCCACTGTTCACGACTGCGATTTTCAGATTCTATTACATCTAACGAAGTTTTCAAATTCCCGATTTCCGAGCATTTATTTGAGAATTCCTTAATATTTATTTCACAATTATCAATTCTTTTATTAAAATCGTCAAATTTATTATTTATAAATTCCAACGAATACTTTAGGCTAAGAAATTCTTCTTTAATAGCCTTCAACTCATTTTGGATGGGTATAATAGTAACTTGCAGATCAGATTTTAAGCTATTTAGCTCAGAGGAAATTATGCTTCTAACATGCTCCAAAAATGAAGACGAATTCAGCAAATCAAACTTATTATCTGGATTATTGTATGATCCCAGTGGGTGGATATGCCCTATCATATTTAAGGCTAAATGTTTATTACAGCGTTTATGGCTCGGTAATTTTCAGTGGGATGAGGTTATAACTGGAGATATTGAATATGAGTGGAATCATTTTAGAAATGACCTTTCTTATATTAGAGATATTCGGATTTCGCGATGTATTATTCCTAAATCGGCTAAATGTATTACGGTTCACGGCTTCTCGGATGCTTCGGAAGCAGGATATGCTGCTGTTGTTTACTTGCGTGCGGTTTCGGATAATGGTAGCCCCTCAGTTAATTTGGTTATGGCTAAAAGCAAGGTCGCCCCAATTAGATCACGACTAACAATTCCAAAGTTGGAATTGTGCGGAGCCGTGCTCTTGCAAAAACTTCTACATCACGTTTGCCTTTGTTTGAAAAGGACCGTTGATGTCCAGGAGGTGTTCGGTTGGACTGATAGTTCTATAGTTTTAGCTTGGCTAAGAACTTCTCCTCATACTCTTCAAGTATTTGAGGCGAATCGAGTATCACAAATACAAAATTCTTCAGTACCAATTACGTGGCGACATGTACCGGGAGATTTAAACCCTGCAGATTGTGCTTCACGGGGCTTATATGCGTCGGAGCTAGTGCATCATAATCTCTGGTGGGGTCCAAAATGGCTGTCATATCCAGATTCACATTGGCCTGTGTTAACTACATCTCAAGTCACTCATTCGGAGCTGCCTGGTATGAAATGCCTCGTAGCTACCACTTCGGAATTTGTTCCTAATTTCGGTTTTCTTATTGAACGTTATAGTTCCTTAGATAAACTTATATCGGTTACTGCTTGGATTCGGAGATTTCTTAATAATTGTAAACGGAAAGATAATCGGAGACTTACGGCTTATTTACTCCCTCAAGAACGTAAAGATGCGTTATTAAGGTTGATTGGGCTTATTCAAACGGAGAGTTTTCATATGGAAATGAAACGTATTCGGAACGGACAAGCGTTGAGCGGACATTTAAAACGGCTTAACCCATTTATTGATTCGGACGGTCTTTTTCGTGTTGGAGGACGACTCAAAAATTCGGATTTATCTTATAGCGCAAGACACCCATTGTTGCTTCCTAAATCGGGACATTTTATTAATCTTTTAATATTGGATTTACATTTAAAAAATTCACATGCTGGACCAAACGCACTTTTAGCTATTTTGCAACGGAATTATTGGGTACTTTCTGCTCGAAGGGCAGTACGGAAGGTTACATTTAAATGTGTTTCTTGTTATAAGTTAAAGGGAATTACGATGCAACCCTTAATGGGAGACTTACCAAGAGATCGAATTGTAGCTGCTAAGCCCTTTCAAGGCGTTGGGACTGATTTTGCGGGACCCTTTTTTGTACGGTCACATAAACATCGTAATCCAAAAATCATCAAGGCTTACTTATGCGTCTTTGTATGTCTGACCACTAAATCTGTTCATTTAGAATTGGTTTCGGAATTATCAACGGAGGCTTTTATTGCCACTCTTACTCGGTTTGTTTCTAGGCGTGGCCTACCTTCGGTTATTCGGTCGGATTGTGGTACTAATTTTAAAGGAAGTGATAGATATTTAAGGGAAGTAATTAGTTTTTTGGATAAAAGTGAAGGTCACATAGGTCAAGATTTATCTCGACGTGGAATTACATGGATCTTTAACCCACCTGGGTGTCCATCGTGGGGAGGCTTGTTTGAAGCTGCAGTTAAATCGGCGAAAACTCATCTAAAACGTGTTATTGGGGAAACTACCTTAACTTTTGAAGAGCTCAGCACTGTATTCTGTAAAATTGAAGCGGTGTTAAACTCACGGCCCTTATGTCCTCTTTCGTCGGATCCCAATGATTTGGAAATATTAACTCCTGGTCACTTTCTAATTGGCCAGCCGTTGAATGCGGTTCCCGAATATCCGCTAGAGGATATAAAATTTTCTAAATTATCTCGGTTTCAACTTCTACAGCAAATGTCACAAAGAGTTTGGCATAGATGGCATTTGGAGTATCTCCACACCCTGCAGCAACGTTTTAAGTGGAATGATTCAATAAATCCACCTAAGGTTGGAGATTTGGTTTTACTAAAGGAGGAAAATACTCCTCCTCTTCAATGGCGTCGAGGTCGGATAATAGCTTTACACCCAGGAACAGATGGTGTGGTCAGGCTCGCGGAAATACGGATTGCTAAAGGTACGATTTTGCAACGTGCAGTTTCTAAGCTGTCACGTTTGCCTTTAGATTAGGATATTAGTATTTAGGCTAGTGTTAGGGTAATTTAAGATTAGTTTAGTTTCGGTTAAAGCAGTTTGGGACTGCTTGGGCGGGGGAATGTTTAGTATTTTTTATATATGGTATTATTGTCTTAAGTCATGTCTGAAATGACAGATGACAGTTGTCAATTGGATTCGGGATTGTTCGGTCGGTATGACGAGTGCTCCTCTCGTTTGAATTGTTTCGGTTACAAAGTAAAATAAGTATTTTCGGTCGGATTAATTATGGGCTTATATATTTATACATCACATACACACAAACACCCCTATTGATCAGTGCCTACGCAGGATTAAGGATTCCGGGCCCGGCAACGCTTCCACGGCTAAGTCCACGTACAAGGTACACTTTATATTATAATTTATTAGCGTTAGTATATATATTTTACTCCGCGTAACGCGGATCACACAGATAGTATGCGACGATTAATGCAATGAATGGGGGGTCGCATTCTAGGGTCCGTCCCTTTGCATGTCACATGTCATTTTGAAAATGGTCTTGAGGCAAATCGTTATTTAATTTAGTTACTGTACCTGAATGGTGTTTGAGATTAATACAAAAAAAAAAAAAAAAAAAAGTTTTCTACATATTTACTTAACCAGTAATTTTGATCAAAATCGTTAACCAATATTTTTAACTAGCAACTTACTTTCGATTCGCTCTTTCGCGTTGCTTTTGAATTTATATATACATACATACATACATATATACTCACCCTAGCTCTGCTCGGGTTCGTCCCTTTGTAAGTTTTAAAGGTTAGTATAGATTTCTAGCAGTAATCCTAAATGTTGACCCGGATAACCAGCTATCGTCATACCAAATTTCATCAAAATCTGTCCAGTGGTTTTCTAATGATGCGTTTCCTGACAGACAGACAGATAAAAATTCTAAAAAAAGATTCGGCCTCGATATCGATAATAGTTACTATTTTAATAAGATTTTCCAAAAAAAAATTTAATGTACAGATTCGACTCAATTAGAATTTTATTATATGTACAGATATATTAAAAATATAAAGTTTTTATGAAAACCTTTATAATATTTAAGTATTCTTTCATCTAGTACTAACTAAAAGTCAGAAGTCGATTACATAATGATTGTATATGGAGGGGTGAAGACGCAGGGGTCCGCCCCTTTTGATGTCACACTTGATTCGGAAAGCAAGTGCTGTCTCTAATTGTTTTATGAGATGGTTATATTTTAATCTACAAATCAAATATAATTTTGTATAAGTATAAGCCCGCAATTTTAATTTACAAGTGAGTTAGCAATGATTAATTTAGAGTATTCACTGTTCATGTTTCTTTAAGAAAAAGCTCGCGAGCTTTCTCTAAAATTAACGGGAATAATGAATATATAAATAGGCAAAGACAAAACAGTTCAATGCCTTTTTCTCCTCTGTTAGCCAACCGATTTTCTTTTTTTTTTGTTTATTAGCTACTAGCGGCTCACTCCCAATACAAACTATCATCTCCACTTTCACCCCCTTAAGGGATAATTTCCGGGATAAAAGTATCTTAAGTCCTTTCCAGGGTCTCAAACTATCTTGTTACCAAATTACATCTAAATCGGTTCAGTCGATCCAGAGATTACCCCCTACAACCTCACAAACTCACAAACTTTACCTCTTTATAATATTAGTATAGATTTACGAGGTTTAGTCTTACCAATATTTATTTTTTTGGAAACAGCTAGTTTTTTACAAGCTTTTACTTTATATAATGGTTATGGTGAATATTAATGACTGGGCGAACACGAGGTATAAAATATAAAACTGTGGAAATGAAAATCTATATTAACTTTAAACAAATAAAGAGAAGCTTTTCTTCTTATCATAGTTTTAAAGTAATAAATATATTGTTTTATTTATTATATTATATAAAAAAATACTTTAAAATTGTTTTTTTTATTCCAAGTATATTATCGAATGATTGAAACCATTTCTCCTCAAACAATTTTGTTCTATTTAGTAATAACTTGTAATACATCTAAGTTTTCGTAAAAAAATATTATACAGTATAATTTTCCGCTTAACCGAAGCCTTTCCGATTCGGAATTCAGTTAAAAAGAACAGTTCCATTACAATTACGTCTTAAGCATAATTTTGCTTACAAAAGTGAAAAAGTATTTGCCCAAGATCGTTTCGGGCGTCTTCGCCGGCCTAATCGCGAAGGGGTGAATTTAAATGAAGCGTAAGATATTCGACATTTCTTTGTGTAATTTAAGATACTTATAATTTTAATGCTATAACGAAGGAACCAACAAGATAAGTGCTTTACTTTCCATTTGTGATTAATTAGTATACTTATCTATACATATAATAAAACTGTAGAGGTCGAATGTCTGTGCATAGAAAATAAATCCTAAAAACTGAGTCAGACGAGAAATAGAACAAATCCAGATTTTCGTCCATTTTTTTATTTCTCTGTCTGTTTCTGTATCTGTTTTGTTGTTGATTCAGTCTAATACTTTCTTAGATTTATGCGAGTATTTGACATTTAAATAAAACTATCTTATCGGATTTTGGCTTGAGTCAAACTTGAGTTTCTCCCGTGACCATGATTGGTGTAAAGCAATCGAAACGTCGGGAACCAAAAATCAAAATAAATCTGCGAAAAAATCCGAAAAGATAGTTTTATTTGATTCAGTCTTTTAAAACGTCCTACTGCTACGAGCCTTCCAATGCGGGGTGGGTCAGGCGATAACTCATGACGCTGGTTAAGGTTCGGTTAGCGGAGAGTACCAGTACTTAGTTAATCCAAACCAAATTGTCATGAGTTATCAGATATAACATGATGTAAATTTTCCTTGAAAATCACTACATGGTATAAAACAAAATGGTATAAAACTTCCTGCTATCTGTCTGTCTCTATGTATGTATGCTTAGATCTTTAAAACTACGCAACGGATTTTGATGCGGTTTTTTTTAATAGATAGAGTGATTCAAGATAAAAGTTTATATGTATAATACATGCATATTGTAGTACAGAAAAGCCGAGAAATTCAAAGATTTGTATTTCATACTAACCGTTAAAACGTACCGTTAATTCTAAAACAGACGATAATTGTGAGAGCATAGACGAAAAAAACTACACATAATATTTAATAATCAACTATTTTCAATCTTAAACTATGTTTATAAACATAAAAATTAAGTCAAGTCAAAGCCAACCCCAAGCTATAAAACTTAGTTAAATACTCCATAAAAACATTAAAATACAATAGTACCAGTACAAGAGGGGTGTATAGGCAAATTACGTTTTATCGCCAATAAATGACCTACAGGAATGAATTCCTTCCGCATTCCTCGATGCCATGAACAAATTAAAATTAAAAATGGTGGTTAGGAATCAAGAAGCATGGGAAATGCTAAGCTTCTTTCTAAATATTCTATTTTATTGTAATCTATTAGCTTATTATATTATTTTGTAATTGAGTTACTATTAATTTGCGAAGATTTGTATGTGTATGGTTGGTACTCTTTCATTTAGAAAGAGTTGGATGGTTTTGGATAAAACTTAGTATACATAAAGACTATAATTTGGCGGGACATTAACACATATGATACCAAAAGGCATCGTCACAAAAGAGTGTTTCTCGTATACTATACTGTATAATATATAGCAAATTTTTTAAGGTTTTTTTAGGGTTCCGTACCCAAAGGGTAAAAAGGGACCCTATTACTAAGACTCCAGTGTCCGTCCGTCTGTCTGTCCGTCTGTTACCAGACTGTATCTCATGAACCGTGATAGTTAGACAGTTGAAATTTTCACAGATTATGTATTTCTGTTAAATACTAAAAAACAGAATAAAAAAATATTTAAGTGGGGCTCCCGTGCGACAGACAAGAATTTTTTAGCCGTTTTTATAGATAATCGTATGGAACCCTTCGTGCGCGAGTTCGAGTCGCACTTGGCCGGCTTTATTATTATTTTAATTCCGTTTTAAGCACAGTACTTGCAATTCAATGACCATAACAAAACGTTAAGTTAAAAATTTTTATCAATAAAATTAGCAGACACTAGAACTCCTCGCGCGATATATTCAAAGGAAAATGAATAACGCATTTCCAAAGCTCGAACTATAAATAGAAGAACTGAGATTCTCAAACTCCTCGAGCTCAATTGAGAATTTGGCAAACTTGGCTCTGACAAACTTTCATCAACTTACGGCACGAACTGAAATACCTTTCAAATACAATTTTGAGTCGGAATTTATTAAAATTAGGATATTTTATTTATCTGGGCTGATTCTTTAGAAAATATTGGCCTTTTCAGTCAACGAAAAGAGTTAAAATGGCAATTGCCTAAAGACTAATTAGAGAACCACTTGTTATAATTTCTTGAGATTTGAATAAGCGATGCCTAATGGGCTTCTTCCTGTTATTCAGATTATAAAATTAAGAATTTATTCACAAAAACGCAATATTTTTAACTTAATTTCTAACTTCAACAGTTGTCTCTTGAAAATCTTGGCTCTGCCACAGCGATCTTTTGTTCTGTTTGCAATTAAAGTCAACATGGAACCCGATTCCTACAACCTTACTGTATGAATTTATACTAACTAGGCGATTACTCAAAATGTGTTATAGCGGTTGAACTTATAATAAAAACTATTTTTAATTTAAAAAGTTTGTCTTTGTTTGTAATATCTAATGAAAACTGTACGAACAAATACTAAAAAGTAGCCAAGTGTCAGATGAAGCTACCTGCACGGATCTTAACTTTATTCATGTTGAATATATTTATTTTGTAACACATACTAATATTATAAAGCCCAAGAGTTTGTTTGTTTGGTTGAACGCGTTAATCTCAGGAACTACTAATCCGATTTGAAAATTTCTTTTTGCGTTAGATAGACCGTTAACTGAAGATGTCTATAGGCTATATATCATCTCGGAAAAATGTACGGTTCCCGTGGGCTAGATTTATTTTTTCTATATTATATTAAGGTACTTACGGAATTCTTGGTGCGTGAGTTCAACTCGCATTTGACTGATTTTATTTTAATTTCTCTATACTTATTATCATAAGTGTTTTTTTAAATGGCAAATTTTCATCACAGCAAAAATAAATAACGGGAAGTGCTAAAAACTAAAACATAAATGCACTCCCGCGAGTATCGCACATCGCCTGATCGACACGATTCCGAATAACCGTAATGTCGATAATGCATCCGGGCGAAAAGCGCGAAATGTTTCAGAGGTAATCGTTAGTAGTCTAAGAGATTGCGTGTTTTTGGGAGTATAAAAACCTAATAGTAACCAATACTAAATCATACGTAATAAAAATCCACCCTTTTTCTATATTTTTTTTTTTCT
This sequence comes from Fabriciana adippe, assembly GCA_905404265.1. Classification (NCBI taxonomy): domain Eukaryota; kingdom Metazoa; phylum Arthropoda; class Insecta; order Lepidoptera; family Nymphalidae; genus Fabriciana; species Fabriciana adippe. The sequence goes on along the minus strand of FR989997.1, from coordinate 15,533,732 downwards.
TCTATATAAGACCAGTGAATTATTTGACTTGAGTAAAAGATAATAGTACATAATATTTTACATTGGTCGATATTTATCAATATATTCAAGAAAGCTAGAAAGTCTGTAAATATAACGTGCCGCAGAAATGAAAATTAGTAATCGATTTTTGCATTAAATCTTAAAATTATCTTGTTAATAACATATTGGAATTTTTTTTGAAATATTAAAAATAAGAATTTTATATACGACTCGCTTAATTCGAGTCTGTTCGTTCGTTTATTATCTTCTTTCAAACCGTACGCCGATGAAACAACTCAACAGCCAGAATCTAATAAAAAACGTCTAATAAAGTTACTATGATTTCTGTCTGTAGATATATTTTTATCGGAATAAAAATTAGCCTATAGCAGTAAGCAGAAATATAGCGTCGTATTAGTGAAAGAATTTTGATCAGATTAGTAATTTAAGAGATTAATGCACCCAAACTTTACACATATTTTTGTAATATTTTGTAAGATAACTTATTTGTATTTTATAATTTATTGTCTACTAGCGATTCACCCTCGCTCCGCTCGGATCCGTCCCTAGTTCCGTTGTAAGGTTTAGTATAGATATCTCAGAGATGAGATATTTTCCCGCAGTAAAAAGTATCCTATATTTTGACCCGGATAACCAGCTATAATCATAGCAAATTTCATCAAAATCTGTCTAGTGTTTTTCCCGTGATGCGGTGTACAGACAGACAGACAGACAAAAATTCTAAAAACTATAGGTTCAGCCTCTGTATCGATAATAAAGTCTATTTCTTATTGAAATGAGATTTTCCAAAAAATATTTAATGTACAGATTCGGCTTAGTTACAATTTTATTATATGTATAGATAATGTATATATTTTAATCGACAGAATTTTATTACTATCCACACCCAATACCACATTCTGTATATCAGCTCTCTGCCTACAACGAATCTACATCAAAAATAATTCGAAATCATAATCGATATATTCGCACTCGTAGTTTATTTTCATTCGAGATCTGAATTCATTCGCTTCATTGCTCGTTAATAAAATAAGTAAGTTTCTTTACTCGACTACGCTTTCACGTTTCAATTCACTGAAAATTTTGTTTCATTAGTTGTGAAGTAATAAGGAGAATTTTTGAAAACTTCGATACGGTGTTTGTTTTTAAACATCGAGTAAGATTCAATGCAGTGTTTCGGGCCGAAGTTTGATTTTGAAATTAAATTAATTCAAACGATGAAATATTGCCCTCTTCTAAAAGTTTCAATATTTTCTACTATTTACATTGTAACTTACATTAGTTGATAAATTGAGTTAGGTACATTTCAGTATATTGAATATGTGAAGTCTTTTTTGCTTATTTAAATATTAGCGACTCACCCTTGCTTCGCTTCGGGTTCGTCTCTGGACAAAAACAAATCTATCCTATGGGAACCGTACATTTTTTCCGGGATGATATATAACCTATAGCCTTAATCAGTTAACGGGCTATCTAATGCAAAAAGAATTTTTCAAACCGGATTAGTAGTTCCTGAGCGTTCAAACTAAACAAACAAACTCTTCAGCTTTATAATATTAGTATAGATTATTTATAATTGAATGTGAATTAAACTGAATATTAAATTACTTTAAGGAAGGTAACACTTAAAAAATAAACTACATGTAATAAAGGAAGTAATACTACGAATTGTCTACTTTGAATAAAGGAGTCACAATGTATGTATGTATGACGACACGTTTGGTTCAGTTTGTAGTGTACTTGGTATGCCAGCGGTCGCGGGTTCGAGTCCCGCTGGGGACATTTATTTGTGTGATGAGCACGAATGTTTGAATGGAACTAGAAAGTGCTGTGTGTTAATGTCTCAACATATTTTTCTATTTATGTTTGCATGTAAAATCTTTATATACTATGACAAGCACGTTTTTAAATTTTAGCTATAAAAGGTGTTCAGATATTACAAATGAAAAACTGGGGCCAAACATCAATTTATTTTAGTTATTAAATATTTCTTCAAGTTATCTCAGTTTTAGTTGTTATAACAAACAAATGGTTACATTCCGTGTAACATTTTTAACCCCCGACGCAAAAACGACGGGGTGTTATAAGTTTGACGCGTGTGTGTGTGTCTGTCTGTGGCATCGTAGCCCCCGAACGGATGAACTGATTTTGAGTTTGTTTTTTTTTGTTTGAAAGGTAAATTAGTCGGGAGTGTTCTTAGCTATATTTGATGAAAATCGGTCCAAGATGGCCGCCGCCACAAAATGGCGGATTACATATTTTTTCATAACTCCCTCAATATGGGTATCAAATGAAAGAGCTTGACTAGTAAAATACTATACACTATGATAAATTTCAAATCCAAGATGGCCGCTACCACAAAATGGTGAATTATTTTTAGAGTTTTTTTTGTGTCTGGGGTTAATAAAATTTTTAATTTAACTTTATTTAACAATATAATTAATACATTCTTAGATTTACGTAAATATTTGGCATTTTAAATAAAACTATCTTTTCGGATTTTTTTTTCGGAATTTATTTTGATTTTTGGTTCCCGACGTTTTGAATGCCTAACACCAATCATGGTCACGGGAGAGACAGTCTCCCGTAAAAAATCTGAAAAAATCCGAAAACATTTATTTAAAATAATGATACAGTTTTTTAGTTATTTAATTTGTTAAAGCATTTCATGTTAAATGGTACTACGAAGCGCCGGCACCGCCACAGCGTACAGATTCTGCAGGAGGTAACGCAATTACCTGACCCGCCTCGACCTCAGAGGAATGCATCGCACCTCTAACTTAATATTCTAGCTGTGAGAGCTAGCGTAGATCACTAATTTCTCTGTAAAACCTTATTTGTACTCTTTGTATGTTTTTTTTTTTAAAAGTTACATTCTAAAGATCTAGGTAGTGGATGATTGCAGAAATTTGGCTCAATTTCTAGTGACCCTAGTTGCTGTGCCAACGGTCGCGAGTTCGAGTTGCGCTGGGGGCATTCATTTGTGTGATGAGCACGAATATTTACTGTGTATATGTATATGTACTCCAGTCATGGGTGTTTATATTTATAATATATATGTATTTAAAGTTATATAATATGTGTAGTGTATCAACTATCTGGTATCCATAACACAAGCCTCGTAGCTTACCATGGAACTAGGTGGTGCTGTGTGTTAATGTCCCAACATAAAAAAAATAGCTTGAATACGAAAAGGATATTGTTATTACTTATTAGTCTTATAAAAAAAAAACATTTTAAACTTTCTATTGTATTTTCAAATCTGATACATCATAAGCGTTCAGTTATTCGTGGTCACGGACAGATTACTGGCAGACGTCTAATGTTATTTGTTAATGGACTCCATCGTAGCTTAAGCGTTGAATATTTTCAAAAAAAAAAAAGTTTATTTGCATGTCTCACTTTGCTTGTACACACAGTGGTTTGATAATTTCTATAGAATTTTTATTTTACAACTAAATTTTAAGTCAATAAATCATTTAAATACTTTATTTTTCTTTAAACGTACAAGCGAAAATAATTTAATTATTATTATATACGTAATGCATATCCAAACAGAACCCCTACAGCACATAGCAAAGCAAATAACTGTGAAATTTTATTGGACGTGAATATTTCTGTATAAATAGGTATCGAGGCAAGGTGCATGACAGCAGACACCCTCGTTCAATCGAAACGGTCTCCAAATGGAATTAGAGTTGGCGTGCGGCCGGCGGCGACCCCGTGGGACTCGCCGGGATCCGACAACGTTGGGATAGTCGGTGATTGCTTTACTGTTTACATTGCCACGATTGCAGATAGAATTGAAACTGGTGTGTAAGCGGGTTTAGAATCAAAAAGGGTTTTAGAAAGTCTCTTTTAATGTATGGTGAGCATCGGTTACGAGCAAAAAGTATTGGAACCAATACGACTTTAGATTAAAACTGGAATCTAGCTTCATTTAGATTTATTTGACTTGTCGCACTTCGGCAAATTCAATAGTCGCTTCTCTTTGGTAAAAGATATTTAAATAAAAATGTAGACGAAGCTGGAAAATTGTTGTTGGAATGTATACTAATTTAATGCTTGGAACTGAGTTTAATTCCTTATATTATTTTTTTTAGTTATATTTATCGATCTGTCTCTCAAAACGTAGCCTTGAAAATGGTAATGAATTTGCTACTGATCAATGATTATTGGTAATTATTACAATATAACTGTAGGAATCTTCACAACTTTCAAAATGTCCGGGCGAATAAAAGTATAAAAACTTAAACTTAATATATATTTTATTTAAATATACTTTTATTCTAACTTACATATCGTCACATTTATGACTACTTATCCAAGCCAAACAAGGTGTTACTTTATTAAAAAAAAAAAGTCATGAAGACTACCGACACAAGTGAAAACTTAAAACTATAAACAAATAGTTGTTATTTTTGGATATTCAAATAAATTATTTGATTTTAAATTAAAATTTGTAAATTAAAACTGTTTACATTAATCTGGTTTTGACATCTATCGGCACTCTGAGTGTTAGCGTTAACACGTCAAGTGACCGCGTCAATGACGACTTACATGAATTTACTCCCCATCCAAAAAAAACCTGCGTATAGAAGTTTTCACTTCAACAAATTCATTAGAGCAAAAATAGCAAAACAAAATTACAATTGTTTTTATTAATAATACTATTTTTTGCCCGCGGTTTCGCTCGCGTGGTAATCGGGGTGGGGATAAAGGCAGGCGGAGATGAAAATTGTCATCTCCACGATGCAATGTATGTCCGTGCCTTTCAACGTTCCATCAGCGGTTTATGCGAAAAAAGGGAACAGAGAGAGGTATTGTCACATTTATAATATTAATATGGATACAGATTGTACCTTAGATTATACATAAAGAAATGCCTGCGCTTATTCTGAAGATCGTACTTACGTTACGTATGTAAGGTTTCGATATTCTAATGTATAATAAAATACTTTATGACGACGAGAACTTCCAAATTATGATACTTTTGGAAACCAGGCAGGTTAAAATGACGATGAAATAAAAAATAAAAAAAAATGATCATGAAAAAAATTAAAGAGTGCGTGTATGAATGTGTACACGCGCAAGAAGTAAAACTCCTGTAGGTTATCGGTACCCTTTATGAAATTCAATTTATGTTTTAAATAATTAGGATAGGTAAGATACTAAAAATAACGCTGTTAAATGTTATTAGGCATATTACAATCATTTATTTATTGAATATCATTTAAGGAAAGAATATAATGTTATATATCACTTGTCAGACAATAACAACGGTTGCCATGGCAACATACGTACGTACATTTTTTCGTAACGCTTTCACCAGCTTACCCCCCAAGTCAAGCGTGCGTAAAGAAATTTTACTTCAAAAATACAATTATAAATAGAAAGAAAAAATCAACAAAAGAGGGGATTGGTCGGCAGTGAGTCGACAGGAGGGATGCCATCAGTGATTTTTAACTGGAGCAAAAAATAAGAAATTGTTGAGAATAAGTGTTTTCTAGTAAATTATACCTAAATTTAGTTAAAATGTATAAGTTTTGAAACATGATGCTGGTTTTCCTGAGATATCCTGGACATAGTATAAAATTGATATTATTAATAATATGCGTATAGAAATTATATCATGAAGAAATCAATAGCAGAAACGCCATTGGATTTTTTGCCGAAAGGATAATGAGGTAGGTCTGCCCGCAGGCTGTAATCAATCAGGTCGGACCGCACCGCGAGCCTTCTTTGTGCGGATTACCTTTCCCTTACGATAGGTCTTCGCTGATCGAACGGTATTTGTTACTATCTAACTGTAAGTTTTATTTAAGATTAATAATAATAATAATATAGCATTTTATTCAGATATACTTAGTAATCTATTACATATAAAGATTAGAACTTAGTCTAGTATAATATTTGATTATTTCTGCAGATCTGTATGACCTTTGTCGTTGACGTCTCTCTTGAGCCACTTTGTTCCACATCACTCCCGCCACTTGTCTGATGTCGTCGATGTTGATTAGATATATTTATATACTAGCACTTGCCCGCGGCTCCGTTCGCGTTTAAAAATAACGGATATTCATACTATGGTCGTAGCGACAATATATTATTATATTCCTCTATTTTATTGAAATATAAATAAAATAATTTCATTGAATTATTATTATCCTTTTAATGTCCAATGTTTTTTACATATGTCACAAATATCATTTATAAAAAAAAGGTTAATAAAAGGGTCTTAATATAAAATGTACAAGTATAAAAAAGGATGTGTGTATAATATATATATATATATATATATATATATATATATATATATATATATATATATATATATGTATGTACATTTGTGTGTGCCTACAATACAAACTTTCAATTCTTTTTTTTATCTCTTTAGAGGTGGAATTTCCAAAAAAAAACCATTCTTAGCAGATACCTTCTTCATATCAAGAATCTATAAGGCATATTTGAAGTTTGTAACAGTTGTACTTTCTAAGATTTCAAGATTAATCAGAGAGTTCTCTTTTATATACATGAATATATAGATTTTTCATTAACTATTACATACTTGTTATTTGTTATGTATGTGTGAATTAAATCATATAATTGAATTTTCGCAATGCACCAAACTATGGTACAAGAACTAGTTTGGTGATAGTCCTATCACCATATTATATGGTTAATAGCCATAGGAATTCTATGATTAAACTATGTTTCTCATGATTCGGAGCTTTCTTTAAATTTATGTTTTGTTACCATGGAAGTAATACTTATAATACTTTTTTGGATTTACTTCCCATGGAAACTTTTAATACAAAACACTAACATCTCTTTAGTTTTAATAATTATTTTTCATAAAGAAATAATTTTGTTCGATTTTTAATTTTCAATAATTATTTTTAATAAAGAAGGTACACAAACTTCGTAATTACTTTGAAAGTAATTATTCCGTCCTCTGAAGTGGACTTATCTCTTGAAATTTATGTAAGTTATATAAGACTACGACTTACCCTCGCTTCGCTCGGGTGCGCCCCTTGGTACTTGGTTTTACGTTTTTTGAGCAGAACCCTTATTCTTTTTCTAAAATAAAAGTATTCTAAATTACTTCTTATAACATCAGCTATCTGCTAGTAAAAGTCCTGTCAAAATCAATCCAGCCGTTTCGGAGATTAGCCGGAACAAACAGGCAGACAGCCAGAAATGAATTTAAAAATTGTTTTTTTTTTTTTTTAAGTAGGTACTGTAGGAGGACATTAATAAAACTTTACGATACTCGTTGCAAATACTTATATATTCAGTACTTTTATAATCGTCAGTACGTCTGTCCGTATGGAAGCTACCACCGGCTCGGAAAGCAGTTCTGCTGAGAAGAGCCGGCAAGAAACTCAACAGTTGCTCTTTTTAAAATAATGAGTTACATAATTTATAACAACAATTTACAGCACTACAAACATTCCATGACTAGTCACTACAGGGTGGTACCGACATGTCTGCCAAAAAGCGCGGGAAACAAATTAAAATCCGCGCCCTTTTTTATTTTTTTTAAATACATTCCTATTGGCCAAGGTCACATAACAAAATGCCTTAAACATAAATCATTACAAATTAACCAAATATAATATTATTTTCCATTAAAACGCTCATATATATAAATGCAACCTTACACTCGTCCATCCTGATAACGTGTATGACCTCATACACGCTTCCCGTTGGAAAACCTTACACTTGGCCAGTAGGTTAACAATATATAGTAAAATATTCAAAGCATAACAATAAAATATAAAAATCATCATTAACAAATACAGAGAAAAAAAAAGTTAAATTGTCTCTTATTAACTTTGTTTTACAGGTTCTCATTTATTTACAAAAAATAAAAATCAAAAATAATTCAATCAATCAAAATTCTAAAATTTCTAACAAAAATTGTTTAAAAACAAAAAAAAACAAAAAAAAAGTTTAAACATCGACATCAATTCTGTAATAACTAAAACAAAAGTTTAGGACATTTACAAAATTAAAAACTATCCAGAGAATCAAATCTTCTTGCAACATCTATTTTCTCATAACTAATATCTTATAAATTGTACAATACATATTTTAATTTAATAATAACAACTAAACTAAAAAGTTTATTAATATCATCAGCAACTTAACAAATATTAAAAAAACTGTAAACTTCATAAATTGATCATAAATCAGAACTTCAAATAAAAATAGTACTAATAATAGCAGTCTTTTTTTAACAAAATTATTTGTTATGAATATTATTTCTTGTATAGTCTCTTTATTACTTTCTTTTTTTTTTTAATTATAAATAATATTTTTTTTTATGTGAACAATTTAAACTGGCAAAGAAAATGGAAAAACAATTTAAACCATTACCTATTTTATATCCATAACGATACCTTAAATTAAAATCTCTCTCTTTGTTGACTACCCAGGGAATCATACATCCCTAGACAGCAACTCTATAAATCTCATCAAACCACTCAGGAAATCTCATCTCTGAGCAGCATCTCAATAAATCTCATCAGGCCACCCAGATAATCACATCTCTGAGCAGCAGCTCAATAAATCTCATCAAACCACCCAGGGAATCATACATCCCTAGACAGCAACTCTATAAATCTCATCAAACCACTCAGGAAATCTCATCCCTGAGCAGCATCTCAATAAATCTCATCAGGCCACCCAGAGAATCACATCTCTGAGCAGCAGCTCAATAAATCTCATCAAACCACCCAGAGAATCACATCTCTGAGCAGCAGCTCAATAAATCTCATCAAACCACCCAGAGAATCACATCTCTGAGCAACAGCTCAATAAATCTCATCAAACCACCCAGAGAATCACATCTCTGAGCAGCAGCTCAATAAATCTCATCAAACCACCCAGGGAATCACATCCCCGAGTAGCATCAACATAACTCTCTGTAAATCAAACATTAGTAATAACTTCTGAAATAAAATATTATTATTAGCATTATATTATTAAAGCGGAAACTTAGAAATCACCCAGTAAATGACATCACTGAGTAGAAACTCAATAACTCTTATTTCAATAGTTCTCATTATAGCACCCAGAGAATCGCATCCCTGGGTAAAACTCAGTAACTCTTATCCTCACTATCTAATCATTATCATCATCGCATAAAAATCAGTAATATAATTATTTCTTAATGTTAATATATTAAGAGCAAAACAATTACATTAACAGCAAAAAGAAAGAAAATAACTAGAAAAATATTAAAGTTACCATATAAAATATTCAAGTAACCATTCGTCAATTTATAATAAATGCTGTAATAAAATATTATTATATTTGTAACGTGAAAGCTTAATAACCACCCAGTGAATCAAATCACTGAGTAGAAACTCAATAACTTCTATTTAACAGCCCAGAAAGTTACATCTCTGAATAGTAATTCATCAACCCTTATTCTCAGTAACCGTTGTTGTCATTATCACTTAAATATCGGCAATAAACTAATGTTCAAATATAAATATTATCATTAGCGGCAAAAATAAAATAACTAGAAAAAATATATAAAAATAACCATATAAAAAATCTTATGTAACCATTACCATTCCTCAGATCATAATAGTTCCTGTAATAAAATATTATTATATTTGTAACGTGAAAGCTTAATAACCACCCAGTGAATCAAATCACTGAGTAGAAACTCAATAACTTCTATTTAACAGCCCAGAGTTACATCTCTGAACAGTAATTCATCAACTCTTATTCTCAGTAACCGTCGTTGTCATTATCACTTAAATATCGGCAATAAACTAATGTTCAAATATAAATATTATCATTAGCGGCAAAAATAAAATAACTAGAAAAAATAACCATATAAAAAAAAATCTTATGTAACCATTACCATTCCTCAGATCATAATAGTTCCTGTAATAAAATATTATATTATTAAGATCTAAAAAAAAACACACAGAGAATCACATCTCTGTGTAGAAAGAAACTCAGTAACCTTTATTATACTACACAGAGAATCACATCCCTGAGTAGTGATATCATAACTCTTTTTAAACTACCCAGAGAATCACATCCCTGAGCAGTATATCATAACTCTTTTCAAAGTTCAAAACTTAAATATGTATTATGAAGTATGCACATAATATGCATATATTCTATGTCAAAGCAGCATTAATAATATTTTCAAACTTAATATTTCCAAATTAATATATAATGTATACCTATCACCCATCAGTATCACATATCAAAGAAATCTCATATTTTTAAGTGATAGTATTTTCAGCTGTAATTTTTTTTTTAATTATAAGTTGATTTGATTTTTTTTTTTATTATTATTATTGGTGGTTTTAATATTTGTATTCATCCCATTCATTTATTTAAATAAGAATTTAATAAATAAATTTTAAATGTTAAAACTACATTAATTATGTAACTTTAAACAAAAAGTGTACCTATGTAAATTTCCAATTTCTAAAATACTGTTTGATTCAGATCATTTCATTTTATATCATTTTCTAGAAACCTAGCAATGCCAAATATCTCTTTTATGAGTAAATTACTGTTTTACAATTAATTTTACTATTTTGTATCTAATGCTAAGATTATTTTGTCTTTCTGTTGGCTTGACCTAGCCTACCTGTATTTTGATGGGAGAGAAAATAAATTCCTAATAGCAAATATAACTTAAGTTTGCAAATCCTTATTTGATCACTTGAGACATCCGAGAGTAAACTGAACTGAGAAATATTTTGAAAGTAATTATGTTTCTGTGTAAATTGTCTTCGCTATTATTAAGTCTTGGTGCTAAATAAAAGACCATTAAAAGAAATTTTATTATCAACATCCCCTGACATACATGAAATTATTATTTCGACATGTATCTACTTTAAACCTACAACGTGAACTGTGATGTGATTCTAAAATTACTTTTTTTTTTTAGCTTACTTTTCATGTAGAAGTAACATTATCTGACACAACCAAGCCTCACTATGCGACTTTTTGTTTCATAAATTGACTAATTCTATTATGAATAGCTAAAATTACATCACCTGACAGATCCACAAGATTGTTCACGATACCCTTGATCTTGAACATGGTCCTGTAATCGTCAATGCGTCATAAACCAACCAAGCCAAAGCGTCGCCTCAAGATTCTTGAAACGTGAAGTTTTCTTAGTGGATCTAAACTTAAAAAAATATGTATTAGTATACATGTATAATCGCTATTGTTTTTACAAAATCATTTACCCTATCACAGTTTGAATTAGGTACAAAACAAATATCCAAACAAACATTACAAAATAATTAGGATTTAAGTTTTGCAAAATTAGCAGTTTCATATTCTTACATGTAATTTTTTTTGAAAACTGCTTTGATGGAGACTAAATAATATCAACGGCAGCGTAACTCAAATCTTTTATCATTTTTAAATTAGGTATATACATAGATACCTACTTTCAACTTTGTCATCGCCGTTTTAACTTTTAACTAATTTACTCTCATAAAGTATACTTTAACGGATACAAGAATAATATATTTGAAATATACTTAGCTGAATTGAGCCAGGCTTCCAAATCCATTTTACTCATACCCTGACAATTGAGCGGCATCGGCGGCGTCGTCTTTCCGCTTCTGACTTGTAGGAGGACATTAATAAAACTTTACGATACTCGTTGCAAATACTTATATATTCAGTACTTTTATAATCGTCAGTACGTCTGTCCGTATGGAAGCTACCACCGGCTCGGAAAGCAGTTCTGCTGAGAAGAGCCGGCAAGAAACTCAACAGTTGCTCTTTTTAAAATAATGAGTTACATAATTTATAACAACAATTTACAGCACTACAAACATTCCATGACTAGTCACTACAGGGTGGTACCGACATGTCTGCCAAAAAGCGCGGGAAACAAATTAAAATCCGCGCCCTTTTTTATTTTTTTTAAATACATTCCTATTGGCCAAGGTCACATAACAAAATGCCTTAAACATAAATCATTACAAATTAACCAAATATAATATTATTTTCCATTAAAACGCTCATATATATAAATGCAACCTTACAGTACTATATTTCGACATTACAAACAGACACTTCAATTTTATTTATTTACTACCGGAAATTTTATTTATTTTAATTTTCCGGGATGAAAAGTATCTAAAATGTTGACCGGGGATATAAGGTACCACCACGCAAAATTTTATTTAAATCGGTCCATCAGTTTCGGAGATTAACCCGTATAAACAGACTAACAGATAGAGAAACAAAAGAAATAAAAAAAAAACTGGATTTGTTCTATTACACCTCTTACATCCCCCCGACTTGGTTTTTAACATTTTTTTCTATGTACAGACATTCGACCTCTACAGTTTTATTATATGTACAGATGACTAGACAACCTTATCCTTTTTTAAAATCAATCGAAATTTGAACTCAGATATTGTCTTTTCAAAGCAATCTTATTCTTCATTAAAGTATTAGTGTATAATTAGACTTACTCGTAACATTTAAACTTTGTATATTTTAAAAATAGGAAAAAAATCGTGGGGCGTAGCGTTACCCGAGTAAATATTTAACGCCCCACGATTTATTTTTGAATCTGATTAACGCCCTAGATTGAGGAGGAGAGTGGTGTGATGACGGATATCTCTTTTCAATAAAACAGTTTTAGTTGAAAAAAATACCTGTTTTATTTTTAAGTTTTCAATTTTTTGATGTTAAACTGATTAAACTCTATGATCTGCCATTCACTGTGTTTTACTTGTAAAACCCTTTCACATGATATCCATATCGAGGGTGTTGTGAAAAAATATGTAATGGACCATTTTGTTGGCGGCCATATTGGATTTGCATTTTTTTTCATAGTGTACTGTATTTTACTAGTCAAGCCCTATCATTTGATACCCATATTGAAAGGATTGTGGAAAAATATGTAATCCGCTATTTTATGATGGCGGCCACCTTGGATTTACAATGGTACTGAATATATTTAATTGTATTATTATCTATACTAATATTATAAAGAAATAAAGTTTGTGAGTGTATGAGGTTGTAGGGAGTAATCTCTGGATCTACTGAACCGATTTAGATGAAATTTGTTAAGAAGATAGTTTGAGACCCTCAAAATCAGGAAATCATTCTTTACGAGGGTAAAAATCTGGATGAAAATTTTATGGGGAATCAACCTAGGGACGAACCCGAGCAAAGCGAGGGTGAGTCGCTAGTCAAAACTAAAGGTGTGTACCAAATATCAAATCAATCTGTCAACAGGAAAGGGGTAACATTTTAATTACTAAATTTAACCCAAACAAACAGGGCAAGCTAAATGCTAAATTTTAATAAACGATTTTATTAAAAATACAATATTTTTGTTATATAAAACAAAAAGTTATCTTTTATCATCATTGTTTATTAAACAGAATACAAGTGAAGCCACAGAATATAATAGTAATAAAAATAGTTTCATAACATATGAGATACTTTCCATCTGCTATTAGGAAGCATTTCGGCCGGACGCGGAGATAGAGCGGTAGTGGAACAAAGTCATCGCATAATTTAGAGGCTTGTAGCGCTTGGCACTCATGCTCTTATACTTTCAACTTTTAAGGACTTAATGTGTTGTTTTTCTTAAATACATTTCATTTTTAATACGGCAATATAATATAATCATGTTATTATGAAAAAGCAAATTTAAATACATTGTAACGTTATTACAGGGGTTACACTCGACAAGTTCAAGCACACTTCAGAAGTCAGTAATGACTGATGATTATATATAATACGATGTCTGTCTCTATTTTTTTTTCTAAACGTAATTTTTATAATTTACGCATCCTTTCTATCCCTTTCATATTGTAAGTTTTCCTAACTTTTACTAAAAACCATTAAGTTTAATCTGTTATTTATATTTTATTTTACAATATCTAACTTTATGTTGAATTAATAAATAATTATGTGCTGTATTTATGATTGGTCCATTAAGAGCCTCAAAAGATCATCTTTTATTTTATTTGAGAATAACTATAGATATATCTTGTTAGATCTGTCGCTATCCTAATTTTGTTTTTGTATTATCTGTGTCTAATTCTTGACCAATAGTTATGTATAAATTATTTACACATTAGATATTTTAATTTATTTTAAGTTGTCATTACTTATTAAACGGCATTTAAAAAGAATAATAATATTTATAATAAATTATAATCTCGATCAATTATTTTAGATATGGAAGGTTTTTAAAGTAAGTGTATTGACTTCACGCGCACGCGGCAATTACGATTCAAGGCGGGAACAGAGTTGTCAGGTTAAAAAATAGAAAATCTGGACACAGATTCATATTTAGCCGGACATTTTGCCCTAAAAGCCTGACTCATGGGTTTGAAAAGAAAAAAAATCCTGCCGCAGAAAGAAATGACAATGGAAAGGTAGTAACGAATAGAATAATGGGATATTAGATAGTTATGAATGTAATGAATACTAATCATTATTTTGAAGGAATTGCAATCCTTGAGAGAATCGAACATGTTATCTTCGGCATATATGTGGCTTTATTGAATATATTCGAACTCCCTCTAAAGAGTTGTAGTGGCAGTGCTGACGCGCACATTTTGACTATATAGCAATTGTATAGCGCCACGAACCCCAGTTGTCCCGTAACCGCCTACCGATTCGTTTGTCATTTATATCGTTATTAAAGTATATATTGTGCTAGGGATATTAGTATTAACTTAAAGTGAATATAAATATATATGTAACTTTGGACGTTTGATTATACCTCAGCATACTTAACTATAGTGAACACGCATTATTCACTCACACACAATAAAGAGTCATCGAAAGGTGTCGAGAGGTTGCAACCGGTAAAAACAATAGGAAGTCTTTACAAAACAAAAAAAAAACACTAGCTAGACCCAATATCGCAAGTACCTACAAACACAAGTACTCTGTAGTCTTGCGAGACGCTCGACTAAAGTCCATTGAAATGAAATTATAAAATATTTTTTGGTAGTAACTCCGCATAATACAGGGGTCACAGCCTATTCAGGATTTTCAAACACCTACGTTAAAATTGTAAAGAGCCGAATAAAAAGGCAGTCGCTGTACAATGCGAAAAACTCATTTTGTAATGTTTTTTCACTTTTAACCCGCAAAAAGGGCACATGGGTGATGAATCGTTATATTTCTTGTTATTACGACTGTGCCTCCAGTTGTGTTTGAAAGGATTATTATACGAGTATATGATCCTATGATGAACTCCCTCATTTACGTCATTTCTATAGAATGTGTATGATGAAATATATTTTTTTAGATGTGCACAGTAAAATTTAGATTTTAGCTTGATATTTTTGTATACTCGAAGTGAGCTTTAACTAAATTTTGTTATTTCTTTTCTCGTTTCAAAGTTTCATAATAATTATATGTATACACTATACATATGATATTTTTTTATGAATTCACCCACGTATCTATGTACCTATTATGTCCATAACCACTTGATTAATTATTTTACTTTATCGGAAAGTATATAGAACAGTAAAATTAAGCTCAAGCTCAAGCTTAATCATTGTCTTTAAGTAGAGACCAAACTACTAGTTAAAGTATTTAAATAACAAGCTTAACAAAAGATTCCTATTGAGATTACATACTAGAATTTCAATGATGGAGGATAGACGAACAAACATTCGAATATTATCTCCAAATATTCAAGACATAATAAATTTTAAGCAGTGGTAGCTCAGTGGAAACGCGCTCGCTTGGGAAACCGAGTGAAGCGAGTTCAAATCCCGGGTCTCGCACCTCTGATATTTTTCATGTGCAAATCATTTCCAACATGATTACCACTTGTCTTACGGTGAAGGAAAACATCGTGAAGAAACATGCATGTCTGAGAGAACCTAGCAAGTTTTCAAATGACGTGTGAAGTTCGCCAACTCACACTTGGCCAGCGTAGTGGTAGTAGTCTCTCACACTTGGCAAGGTAGGCCCGTGCCCAGCAGTGGGACTTTAAAAAGGACTGAATACAATATACTTAATAATAGAATAGCTTAGCTAGGAATCAATATTACGGATCCTTTTTAAAAAAGGGTTGAATACAAATTTGAAAGTATAGTTATAAATTTATGATATAGTAACGTAAAGTGAAGCACCAACCTCGATACAATTTATGACAAAGAGGTAATAAATCTATATATACATAAAATGCTTTGTCCTGACTGACTGATCGATCAACGCACAGCCTAAACCGCTGGTCGTAGAAACGTGAAATTTGGAGGACCTATTCTTTATACAATGTAGGTATCCGCTAAGAAAGGATTTTTCGAAATTCATCCCCTAAGGGGGTAAAATAAGGGATAAAAGATTGTATGAAACTCTGTCATTCTTAACGCGAAATGCATGGAAAGTGGTATTTAGCTTTAAGATAAAAAATAAGAAATATATGTATAAGATTTTTTTCGAAATTCATCCCTTAAAAGGGTAAAAGGGGGTGATAAAGTTTATATGGGCAAACAATTATTTATGATCAGAATTACTTGAAACTTGGTATTAATGCTCTTCAATACAATTAAATAAATACGTATTTTAATATTTTTTTAAATTCATTCCATAAGGCTGTCAAATAGGGGATGAAAGTTTGTATGAAACTCTGTAATTGATGCACGTAAAATAGTATTTACATTATTGTTATTAATACAAATATCATTTTTTTTCGAAATACACCCCTTAAAAGGGTAAAAGGGGGTTATGCTGTTTATATGAGGAAAAAATTGTTTATGGTCAGAATTACTTGAAACTTGGTATTAATGCTCTTTAGTACAATTAAACAAACATGTATTGTAGATTTTTTTTTAAATTCAGCCTCTAAGTGGGTAAAAGTGGGCGTTGAACTTTAGGTTGTTGAATATATTTAAATAGAGTAACATAGTTCAAGTTCTCCGTAAGTGCACACTTATTGTGTGGGATATAAAGTAGCAACGGAAATTATTCTGAATCCAAAGGAAAATTATGTATAACTTTTCGGCTGGCCACAGTAGCGAAAATTATAACAGACTTAGAGCGCGAGAGAGAACCTAGCTAGAGAGTATCCTGCTATCTATATAGTCCTTCTGAAGGATGGCATATCTGCAATAAAAAAGTCGCCTAAGCTATGTAACAGGATTAGACTATGAGTAATTCATTAAACATTATAGTGGTCACTGTGCTTGCTGGATGTGCTCGGAGGGAATCAGAATTCATACCTTGAATACCATTGATAACTTCTGACTACGCTTTTGAATTTAATCTATTGTAATTCTTTCTTAAAGTTTGCATTGAAATGACCAATAATATATGTATCTCAGAGACAGTCGTTAAAAGTAGCAGGCGTAGACTTAAGAGATGATAGCTTCTCACAGAAACGTTTTAGCAAATCCCAGAACTAGACAAAACATTCATCAGTGTGGTATATTTGTGGTTAGTTTTTTAGCGTATACTAAGTTAAGTGAATCTAGACATAATATTAAAAATTGGATATGACAACATATAAACTGAATGGAAATTAAAACTGAGCAAATTTTTCAGTCCACGCGAGCGTAGCCGCGAGAAAAAAGCTACATTAAAATAAGAATGACAATTTATATGGGTAACTTATAAAAGAAGGAGAAGGAGGGAAGCTATAAGCTTCAGGTGTACATAGCACTGGATCTTTAAAAATAACGTAGATGTTAACCTGTTAGTAGGTATGTTAGTTAAAAAACCCCGTATTAGCCGAGTTACATGATTCTAAAGTCGTGAACTATCTATGCGATTGTATCATTGTACTCTCTCCCTCTAACTTTGGAAAGATGGAGTAGAAAAATGTGCAAAAAACACAGGTAGTGGAGCTTGCTAAATACCTAAAGTGTATATTTATTTACGGAATATACGCTTAACATCTTTAAGATACTGGATATTTTGAGTTACGATCGCTAAAATTTAATTTGTTTTCCATATATCTTTAAGAAACAATAAAACTTACACGAACTTAATTTTGCAAGTAATATACTATGCGAAAAAGTTTATTTTTTTCGTAGTTTGATCGCGGGCGAAGCCGCGGGTTCTGCTAGTAAGTATATAAAATGGTATTTTTATATTAATTCAAAACATACTCGTGGGAACGACTTGTTAAAATAGAATGTAAATCCGTTGAGGCTTCATTTGTCATAATATGTATGTACATAGATACCAGTACGTTTACTTTTTAGTTACAGCATTTCTGTATGTACTAAAATGCATGTACATATATGATATATCTAAAGGAAATATAGACGTATACCTACTAGCGACTCACCGTCGCTCCGCTCGGGTTCTTCCCTAGTTACGTTTTAAAGTTTAGTACACATAGATCTCTCAGAAATGAGATATTTTCCCGCAGTAAAAAGTATCCTATTTGTTGACCCGGATAACCAGCTAACATCATACCTTATTTCATCAAATGTGTCCAGTGGTTTTATCGTGATGCGGTAACAGACAGACAGACAGACAAAAATTCTAAAAACTATAGATTCGGCCTCTGTATCGATAATAAAGTCTATTTCAATAAGATTTTCCAAAAAATTCTTAATGTACAGATTCGGCTTAGTTACAATTTTATTATATGTATAGACTAGCGACTCACCCTCGCTCCGCTCGGGTTCGTCTCTACTTAGGTTTTAACGTTTAGTATAAATTTCTCAGAGATGAGATATTTTCCCGCAGTCAAAAGTATCCTATATGTTGACCCGGATAACCAGCTATCATCATACTTCATCAAAATCCTTGCAGTGGATTTTCCGCGATGCGGCAACAGACAGACAGACAGAGAGACAAAAATTCTAAAAACTATAGATTCGGTCTCTGTATCGATAATAAAGTCTATTTCAATAAGGTATTCCAAAAAATACTTAATGTGGAGATCCGGCTTAGTTACAATTTTATTATATGTAAAGATTAATTTTAAAATAATGTCTTTTAGTGCTACTTTTTACGAATTCTGAAACACCCTTGCATTATATGCCAAAATATTTAATTACATAGCAATTTGATTCGTAGAATATTTGTAGAATCAAACTTGTAACCACTAACCCAGTCGTTAGTGACAGTGCTACGCCATTACGAAATTTTTACCACTATCTCAAATTAATTTATGAGTGCTCTAATATCAAAATTAATGTCATAATTTAAATGGTT
This sequence comes from Fabriciana adippe, assembly GCA_905404265.1. Classification (NCBI taxonomy): domain Eukaryota; kingdom Metazoa; phylum Arthropoda; class Insecta; order Lepidoptera; family Nymphalidae; genus Fabriciana; species Fabriciana adippe. The sequence goes on along the minus strand of FR989997.1, from coordinate 15,514,538 downwards.
AAGGCATAAGTACACCGTCCCCAGGCACAGGGCACGGGGGCCGCGGCAAATAGGTGTTAAATTTATAGCACCCCGTGTGCGACACCTCACAAACTACTGTGATTATTTTTATATAACGTTGCGTGGGCTTAATGGGTTTTATAGCTGTTTTTCCATGAAATATTCCAGATTTTGTTAATTTTATGGTATATTATAAGTTTCCTTTATTTTTAGTTTTTACTAAAACTATTTAATAATTTAGATATCTATGTGTTTAAATCTATTTTATATAATAAACTAGCGACTCACCCTTGCTGTACTCGGGTTCGTCCCGAGGTTGCTTCGTCATACAAATTTTCATCACTATTTTCACCCCCTTAAGGGATAATTTCCGGGATAAAAACTATCCTATGTCGTTCCCTGGGTCTCAAACTATCTTCTTATTAAATTTAATTTAAATCGATTTAGTAGTTTCGGAGCTTATTCGGTACAAACAAACAAAGAAACAAAACATCTTTTCTCTATATAATATTAGTATAGATGTACAATGTTAAGATGTCATGATAGTGAAGTTAAAAAAGATTTTTTACTTTCAATGTTTAAATAACCCATTACGATTCTGACATAAATTATATTACTATAGAAGTATGATAATATTTATATCACTTTCATTTTTTCATAGTCATTGTTATGCATTTTCTGTTATATAACATAAATGTGCAGTATACACAAACGTTTGTGTTATCTAGATAGGAAGTATCTACACATATAATAAAATTGTAACTAATCACTGTCTGTACATGGAATTTGAGAAAAAACTATTATTGTGGATCTTTATTGTCGCAATAGAATCCAAAACAATGATTTTTAGTTTTTTTTATCTGTTTGTCTGTGCGTTTGTGCGCGCTAATCTTAGAAGATTAGAAGTTTAATTGATCAAATCTCTTTAATACTCGCACAGCACGAACGCTAATTGACAACACTATAGTTATAAACTATTTATCCCGTAATTCCGAACGCGAACTCGAGTGGGATTACGACGCGCGCGCCGCTAATCCCGTGTGAGGATGCATCTGTATCCCGGCGGATCTCGGGGCGCGGGATTGTTTACACTGCATATTGGGCGCTGGGAACAGCCCCAGATGGTGCTTGCTCTCTAGATGCTCTTGATTGCGTTTTTGAATAGCGCATTAGGATGTGTTAAAGGTAAGATTATAGCGTTAAGAGGCTACGTGTGAAGACATAGTAAATTAATTTGTGTGTTTTTTATATAATTGCGTATTTGCTTTATTTTATCAATTTCAACAGTATCCATTGAGGATAATGAATATAATATGTGTACGGGCCAGTACATAATATTTGTCGCATAAACATATTACGCCATACTACGTATAGGCTATATATATTTCAATTAATGAGTCCGAAAGGGAATCGTAATCGTCGTACGCGCTCACGGGTCGTTCGATCAATAATATCATTCTATCATTAAACTACTGCTAATATACAATTAAGTTTATCTTGGGCTATCATTTACTAATCAATAATTCCTATCAGTATAAATCATTATCAACCAAAGACTGTAGGGGTTTTCGTCTCAGCCCGTACAATATGCATGTGTAGAAGATGAGTAATCTGCCCAGCATCAGCTTCCGATGTCTTACAAGTTATTTCAGTCACGTTAGTCAGAAATCGAACTGACTTCTCATACATTGTACACATTACACAGAATTTTTATAAGCGTTTTATAAACTTTCTTTCAACTCTAAGTGGGACCACACAACATACATAACCACTTAATATAACCTGGGTTTTATATAGGAGCACCAAGAGATAAGAAGCTAAAGCTGTGTCTTGGGATATCCTTAAAATTATTTTTTATGACTATACAATTTTAAATAAGTGCCATCCAAATCAATACAATCATCTATACTGATAAATAAAATTGAAGTGTCTGTTTGTAATGTCTAAATAACAGCTTTATACTAAATGCATATGGAATTATATACGGTAGTTATAAGAAAGACAAAATTTCTTAAATTTTTGTCTGTCTGTCTGTTTGTTCCGGCTAATATTCGAAACGGCTGGACCAATTTTAATGGGACTTTCACTGGCAGATAGCTGATATTATAAGGAGTAACTTAGGCTATTTTTATTTTAGAAAAAGAATTAATGTTTCGTTCAAAAAAAATTAAAACGTACATAGGGAAGCAGACGAGCGGAGCGAGGGTAAGTCGCTAGTTCTGAAATAATGCTCGTATAAACAAACAGTCAATCAAAAATACTAAAAGAAGTTATTTTAGCTTATCTTATATTCCAATTATCTCACAAACATACATTTTCTTTTCTTAAAATATACATCATCATCTGTTTAAGTAATAGACAAAGTTAAAGCTATGTAAGCATATTCATATCTATATATTATATGTTTAGTAAGTGACCGTCTGCATAAGGCGCGTCCGCTGCAGTATCAGTGTGTACGGAGCCAGCGGACCGTGGCGCAGCATCCCTTATTTGAGCTTATTTCTTTAGGGCTTACATACATCCGCTAGTGTTAGTGTTTTCTTTAAGACTAGGGGTTGTAGTAAATTTCCAGTTTCTAGAAGGAGAACCATTTAATATTCATAAAAATGTTGATCTAATACCTACTTTTTATTTAAAACGTCTCGAAATTTCAAGGACATCTCTTGTGTTAAAAACTAAGAATTGTGAACATTCTAATATTAAAATTAAAAAGTTACAACAGAACTTAAATATGTCTATATTTATATGACCATTGTTATTGGTTGAATTTCAACTAACTCCTGTGATTTCCGTAAAGCTATATATATACGTTTATAAGGATTGTAATGTAAGCGTTAAAAGATTTTATATGGGGCACTTTAGTAAAGTGTACTTACGAAAGTAACTTATTTAATTTTTATCGTTAGAAAATTAAAATTAAACTTAATATAATGTATTCCTAATCGAATTTCAACCACTGTTATTAATTGTATTGAGTCTGCCGTCCTCCATTATATTAACTCTCATAGTCCGGTGGAATCACAATCCGTCACGACCCGAGACAGATCAGACATAGGGCATCTACGTGATCTCCAAAGCGCAGGGTTGCAACACCGCCAAATTTAAAAATCCTAACTATTACTGCTAAGAAATCTAATAGTAGAATCCGAGTTGGTAACCTCTTGATATAGACATCTATCTATGTATATAATAAAATTCTAACTGAATTTAGTTTTTAGAATTTTTGTCTGTTTGTCTGTCTGGAAACGCATCACAAGAAAACAGGACAGATTTTGATGAAATTTCGTATGATTATAGGTGGTTATTCGGGTCAACGTATAGGATATTTTTTGCTGCGAAAAAATATCTCATCTCTGAAAAATCTATATTACCGACTATCTATCAACGATGTAATTCCTTACAGATATTATATTTAATATGAAAATGTAATTATTGTCTAACATGACTTATTGCATAGAGACAACTTTTTAGGTCATAGACTTCTATTTCTTATTCTAGTACTCAACAAATACTACTTAATACTACGCTAGGCACATGCCTGAGCCGTTCAAAAGAGTATTAGGTATTGGTATTATTAATACAAGTGATCGCAGCGTGGTTGAAAATCAACCATAATTCATTAAGATATATATTTATTGTCTTGCGTATATTACAATATTAATCTATTCTCAATTTGACCACAGACTTTAACAATAAACAAAAGCGTATATATGCGCGTGTGTGTAAAACACATGATAGTGTGTGTAGTATTTTTTTATTGATTTAATGTATTTTTATGCATAATTTTAAAAAAATATTAGTATTCTGAACTCCTTCTCTATATAAACTTATATCTATTGAGTTGTAAAATCTTTAAGAAGTTTTCTACGGAAGAGCGGGACATCCTGGCACAGGTATATATTTACTTAAAAGGGTGTCCCAACAACGGACTTAATGTATTTGAAAAACTCTTTTATTAATAAATCATTTTTCATTTTCATTTTCATTTTCAAACTATAAGTGTGGGAAATTTCATACTCCTCCGTCCGCGTACCTAACTTTTGTAAAAAGAGGTACAAAGTTTTTGCTTCACGACTCACGTATTAATAATATATAGATTATTATTATTCATATTACTAATTTTCATATCTATACTATATTTTAATATTATAAAGCTGAAGAGTTTGTTTATTTGTTTGTTTGTTTGTTTGGTTGAACGCGCTAATCTCAGGAACTACTAATCCGATCTGAAAAATTCTTTTTGCATTAGATAGCCCGTTTATTGAGGAAGGCTATAGGCTATATATGATCCGGGAAAAATGTACGATTCCCTTGGGATATATTTGTTTTTGTCTAGGGACGAACCCGAAGCGAAGCGAAGGTGAGTCGCTAGTATAACATAATACGAAAGTTAGTCTCGATATGAATGTTATATTTAAAAAGGAAGCTAGCACAAATAGTCAAAACTACTTGTAGCAGATGAGATAGCGAGTAGCGACGCACTCAGCACTTCCGCTCGCGTATCGTCGCTTCCGTGAGCATCGGACCTTGAACGAGATACAGCCTCTTTTATACTGCTCTGTTTTTATTTACATTTATCCTTGTTACAATAATACAAATGCGAAAATGTGCTTTTTGGTTCATACATTTTTTACTTAGCAACGGATACACCTTTTTCTTAGCAAATTCAACTTGAACAAAGTAGATACAACAGAAATATGTAACTTAAAAATAAAAAAGTAAAAACACTTTTTGCATCGGCCGGGAATCGAACCCGGGCCGCCCGCGTGGCAGGCGAGCATTCTACCACTGAACCACCGATGCTGCATCTATACTGACGAATTTATTTACCTATTCCTTAAAAATAATATGTTTTAAATAACGATTGTCGAAACTATCATTCCAAAGAATAGTTAAATAGAGGTTATAACTAAATTACATACAAGAAATGTTCTTTTCAAAATTCTTAAGGTACTTTTTTATAAGTTTCATAGAGAAAATAAACAACAGTTTTAACCATTTTAATTTACTTAGCAAAAAATCGATTGTAAAACATTTCTTTATCAAAGTAGTAATCATACATAAGTAAAATCAAAACGCCGCCAACCTCGCTAATATTATTCTCATTCAGACCACTAAAAGTCGCATTTACGAAGTAATTAGTAGGCGAGTCTAAGAATTTAATGCTTTAAAATTTTAACCTGAAGCGTTATATGTACGTACGTACGTTGGCAATGTATAGAATACGGCGCCCTGAGTCCTGAGCGATAGATCGTGAAGCCACAGCTGCACCGACGTAAGTGGCATTTAATTAAAAACATGTCAAACGCTTGCGAGGGATTATTGCTAGATTGCTAAGAGGCTAGGCTTTATATCTTATATATGAGTAGGTACGCCCAGCCTTCTGTCGGCTTACGTAGAGCTGCCCTTATAAATTATTTTTGAGGGCGCGGTAGAACTTTATTGCAGGTTTGATTCTGATGTAGATTTATTTGATTTACTCGTAGTTTTAGTTACTTTAAATTGCGAAAATGAGTATTTAGCAGCTAGATATTGTTGGAAATTTATAATTTATTGCAATTCATATATGTAATAGGCTACTATAGAATAATTTTTTACATTGAAAATTGACGAAAATATAAATGTTATCCTATTATTTTAGGTCATGATAGTGTAGTTGACCTACCGTTGCTTGGACTATGGAGGTCTCACTTTTAATTCGTGCTAAATATCCTTTCTGCTTGTATTGCACATTCTTATTTCAGTATACACTCAAAGCATGGCTTTTAGTGTATCACCACTAAACGATAATAAATATAACTAGCGTCTCATGTTCGTCACGTTTTAACGGTTAGTATGGAAAAGAGGGACTATATATTATACTAGCGACTCAACCTCGCTTCGCTTCGGGATCGTCCCTAGACAAAAACAAGTCTATCCCAGCGGAACCCTACATTTTTCCGGGAGCCTATAGCCTTCTTCAATTAACGGTCTATCTAATGCAAAAAGAATTTTTCAAATCGGATTAGTAGTTCCTGAGATTAGCGCGTTCAACCAAACGAACAAACAAACTCTTCAGCTTTACAATATTAGTATAGATAATATATAGCCTATAGTCTTCCTCAATAAACGGGTTATCTAATGCAAAAATAATTTTTAAATGGGATAAGTCGTTTCTGAGATTAGCGCGTTTAAACAAACAAACTCTGCCTCTTTATAATATTAGTATAGATAACTAATAATCCAAAGTCAAATACATCGAAAAAATTTATTAATGAAAATGATTGCTAAGAATCATCTAACAATAGCGAGAAGAGCACTCACGTGTCTAAGTGGTTTAATTAAAAATATGTCAAACGCCTGCCAAGGATTATTGGAACGGATTGTTTGGAGCTCGGGCTATGTGTAAGTCTTCACGTCACTGTGGTCTTTAATTGTTCCTTTTATTCATTACTTTCTTAGATTTACGGAATTTTTCACATTTTCTTGTTCCCGAGCTTTTGAATGATTAACAATAATAATGAACTTGGCGGAGACTAAGGTTTTTGATGTCTCAAAGCTTAAATACATTACTGTGTGTAAAGCATTCGCAACATAAAAAAAAAAAAAAACAAAAAAATCGAAATATTCTATTTATTTTCAACATAAACAACAAAAAATTCAATGTGTTCTATTTATTTTGAAACAAAAAACATAATGACGACTATTGACGCATTTGGCTCAGTTTGTAGTGACCCTACTTGCTGTGCCAACGGTCGCGGGTTCTAGTCCCGCTGGGGGCATTCATTTGTGTGATGAGCGCGAATGCTTATACTCAAGTCATGGGTGTTTATCTATACATATAATAAAATTGTAACTAAGCCGAATCTGTACATTAAATATTTTTTGGCAAATCTTTTTGAAATAGATATTATTATCGATACAGAAGCCAAATCTATAGTTTTTAGAATTTTTGTCTGTCTGTCTGTCTGTCTGTCTGTCTGTCTGTTACCGCATCACGGGAAAACCACTGGACAGATTTTCAACATATAGGATACTTTTTATTGCGGGAAAATATCTCATCTCTGAGCTAAACGTTAAAACGTAACTAGGAACGAACCCGAGCGGAGCGAGGGTGAGTTGCTAGTATTATATATTTATAATATGTATGTATTTAAAGTAATACATATATGCGTAGTGTATCAACTATCTGGTATCCATAACGCTAGCCTCGTAGCTTACCATGGAACTAGGTGGTGCTGTGTGTTAATGTCCCGACATATTTATGTATTAATTTTATAATTACCTCTTATGGTTTATCTTATCATATCTATGGTATATTCTTTCGCTAGCTCTTCTAAGAACTGAGGCTTATCTGTCCAAAATGGTGGTAAACTCGACATGGTGTTACTTAAAAAATTGTAGTGAATCAATGCTGTATAAGTCCTTGTAAGCGAAGGTAGCTATAAGGAATCTATACTAATATTATAAAGCTGAAGTTTGTTTGTTTGTTTGTTTGGTTGAACACGTTAATCTCAGGAACTACTAATCCGATTTGAAAAATTATTTTTGCATTAAATAGCCCGTTAACTGAGGAGGCTATATATCATCCCGGAAAAATGTACGGTTCCTGTGGGATAGATTTGTTTTTGTCTAGGGAAGAACTTGAAGCGAAGCGAGGGTGAGTCGCTGGTTAAATATATGTATGTATATCGCTTAATAAACCCTTCAACAAACATACACCCAAATAATTGGTAACCTTTTTGAAATCAGTTAAAATTTTGTTTATTTCATGTTTCATGTAGAGGATAATCTCTAAACCACTAGATCGTTGGCGAGGAATATATAAAGTTAAAGCTAACTGTATTCGTTCGCTGAAATTCTACCGAAATAGGCCCCATATATACAGTGAAACCGCAGTGGCGAGTGTAGCATTTAATTAGAAACATGTCACAGGCTTCAGAGTAAACTGTTTGGGGGTTTTCATTTTATTTTGTCGTAGAACAAACTAGTGTTTAGCTGGCGTAATAAATAATAACAATATAGCTGTCCGTTATTCTGTTTCAATTGTAATATAATATTAAATATTCAATTTTACGAACGATTTATATCATACATATTGTGTTATGTTCGAAACAAAAGTGGTAGTTGATTGATATAATCTTGAGGACCATAATGTTATGACTGTCTCTCTATTATTAAGAAAACTAACTTGCTTATTTTTAATATTCTCTATAATAAAAAGATGACGATACGTTTGGCTCAGTTTGTAGTGATCCTACTTGCTGTGCCAGCCGTCCCGTCGCGGGTTCGAGTCCCGCTGGGGGCATTCATTTGTGTCATGAGCACGAATATTTGTACTCCAATCATGCGTGTTTATATTTATAATATGTATGTATTTAAAGTTATATATGTGTAGTGTATTAACTATCTCGTAACTATCAGGCCTCGTAGCTTACCATGGTACTAGATGGTGCTATGTGTTAATGTCCCAACATATTAAAGAGAAAGATCTAAAACTATGTTTAAAATTCAATTAACAACGATCAATTAGGCTCAATAGACAGACATAAATAGCTATATATTTTTTTCACAAAATTTTACTATACAATTAAATTTAAAGTTGTATGTACATTAATAAGTAAATTAATATAGTTCTAAAAAAACAATTCATAATGTTTACTTTTTAATTATAATACGTATTATAAAGAAAACAATAATAAAAAAACAAACCTGTTCCATAAATCATTTGGGCGACTAACTCTATCTAAATATTTTTGTAGGGCATTAGAGAAGGGTGCGTTATGGCGTTAGTCCTCAATTGCGCCATAAAACTACCGGTAAGGGCTACAATTGTATTAAAAGCATGTTACGATTTGTTCACAGCTCTTCGTTTAGTGCATTTTTATTAAGCTGATAATCGAAGTAGTAAACCCGTAGTTTATTATTGCTCTATAATATAGAGAGGGTGAAATTTAAAGAATGTGCTGTATTTTAATTAATATACTTTGTAACTTAAGTGTAACTTTCAATGTAGCACAGTGGTAACGTGGCTGCCAAATAGGACTACTCGCTGAACTTATTTTTATCTTATTAACAGGTTTTATATGAACTTATACAGTGCATCTCAATAAGAGTGCACTATTTCATTTAAAAATAAAAACACGTATATATTGAGTTATAAAATTTGATTGCATTGTAAATTAGACGTGTTTCGATTAAGTGTGGAATAAAATATCAAGCAGATGGCCCCCGTGACTCTGATGACAGGCCTTTACTCTTTTCACGAAATTTTCGATGACTTTTTGACAAATATGTGGCTGTATCTCACCGATGATGTGTGGGATCTCGACATCGACCTTGCTCAGGAATTGATTCTGGTTTATTTTTAATAATCGAGACAATCATTGGTAAAAGTTATCAAATTTCAAAGTTGTCATATGCACGAAAAACGAAATGACACAAAGTTTAATAGTGCATTCTTATTGAGACACCCATTATTTTAAAATATAGATAATGCTTAATAATTGGCGTTCACGAATAATATGATTATCAGCTTTATTAATGTCTTGCATCTATTTTGCCTTCTTGTCATAAATGATTGTAATTTTTTAGGCTGTACTCGTAATTCTTCATAACCTATTAATTTACAAGTGAAATCTATACTGAAGAAATTAAAATCATTTTTAGTTAAAGTGAACGTTTTATGTCATATTTTCTTGTGTTTATTATTTATAATATACTACCGTAAAATGTTTGAAATTATAAATCAATAATACATAAAATGAAAAGCGCAAAGTAATTATATTATAATAAAAACTATTTTATTATCACTCTAATCTATCACGCTTAAGATGATAGATGATAGAGATACTATGCCTAAGACTCGAACCAAATATGGAATAAAAACTATTATATTTGAAGGAGCACAGCGTTACAATTCTTTGCCAAATAATGTTAAGGAGTCAAAAACCCTAAATATGTTCAAGAAAAACTTAATAAATTACATTATGTTATGTAAAAATCCAGATTTTGTTTAGAATCACCACTGTTTAAATTGTAGAGTATAACCTTGTGCTACTTAAATTTCCTAATGTAAGTGAAGATTGTTTTTTTTTTGGAAATAAATATCTTTAACTCGATACATACAATCCTATTGATATAATACATCTCTCATCAAACTCTAAGTAAACACCATGTGATCTACACTCACAACCTACCATCTAAGTGTACAGCAAGACGCCTATATCTGGTCCTACAGTACCAGCGTAGAGCGGTCGTAGCGTCACTCGATCGTCGAACAGCGAGGGCGCCGCCCGCCCTAGCAACTTGGCTACGATACACTCTATTGTGCTATGATGTTCTAACAGTGATTATGACACTTTTAGATTAGTGTAGTTTTCTATTAGTGTTCTTATTATTCTCTACATTTGAATAATCACTAAATTTTAATATAGTGTTATCGATTTTATTAGTAATCATTATATTAATCACTATTTAAGTAAGCTATTAATTAAGATTTGTAATATCTAAAATATAAAGTCTCGTCAAATCTAATATATAAAAATAACGTTAAAACTCTAAAAAAGTCATTTAAACAATCGTTAATCGGCTGTTCGAAAACAAACGCGGCTAAATCGAATTTGCTGTTGTAATTTGGACTCTATTCGTTGACAACACAGTGGATTTCACTTCGTCGTGTAATAATTTGAGAAGGTGTTCCGAACGTAAATATTTACACTGAACTACTGTGCTGAAATCGATGAAGTCGACATCTGGCGTGAGGTAAGGGAATGAAAATATACTTTAGTTTTATTATTAGCTATTAGTTTACACTAACGCAAATAGTGTAGTGGTAGCTTATTGACATAGTCTCTTATATTATAGGTGGCCAGTTTGATTTTTACATAGACTAGAGATTATTATAATATATACGTTTCCTTTTTATTAACATTCTACGACAGTTACTCATTTGGTTACCATACGCCGTTATGATGTGCATATGTACGTATAGACAAAACATATACAAAAATGATATACATCCAGACAGCAAAAATACATATTTAGTGTGGCTAATAAGAATATTTGCTTTGACGCGACTCGAATATACGTTGAGACAATTGATACTGACCACTACCTTAGACACTAGACTGCGGTCAACATATGTATAATAAATAAATAAATAAATATGTTGGGACATTAACACACAGCACCATCTAGTTCCATGGTAAGCTACGAGGCTTGTGTAATGGATACCAGATAGTTGATACACTACACATATATATCTTTAAATACATACATATTATAAATACAATAGTCATATTAATAATACAAATTATAATTAACTTTGATAAGAGAAAAGAATTAAGACGCAATTAGAATGTATAATTTTTTATATACGTAAAATAAATACACATTGAATTTCTTGATTTTTTAATAAACAGGTAAAACAACCTATATAATGTTATTAAAATTCCATCCTGATTTACTTTCAAAGTTATTTTAAAATCAGTGTAGTTTAAGTCTAGAGATAATAAGGTATTTCGTTTATAGTACACTAGCGACTTACCCTCGCTTTGCTTCGGGTTCGTTCTTAGACAAAAAATAATCTATCCCACAGAAACGGGGATTTTTCCGGAATGATATATAGCCTATAGCCTTCCTCAGTTAACCGGCTAATTAATGCAAAAAGAATTTTTCAAGAAGTTCCTGAGATTAGCGCATTCAACCAAACAAACAAACTCTTCCGCTTTATAATATTAGTATAGATATATGTGAATATTAATAATTATATTTTGTTTTATACCCTTTGTTATTGTAAATGGTAGGTACTTTTAAAAATCCAAAACAACTCTTAGGCTTCAGACGCAAACTAGGTCTGCTTTGCATATTCAAAATAGCATTATGTACAGTGTTTTGGTCTATATTATATTATAAGTTGATTAATTAAAACGTTTTCTACTAAATTGTGCAAAAAGTAATGTAGCGATGTACTCATTAGGCATCCATGTCCTCATCTTCTATACCAGAAATCACAGATTCTAATTTTTGGCGTAATCAAGATAAAAAATCAAGAATTTGTACTAAAATCCGTGTGTTAGTAAAATATTTATTCGATATGTATTAGATATGTATATATACATTGTACGTCTCATTTTTTCACTGGACTCCACCACACTCCATACACCATGATCATAACTGAATTGTGTTATCGTATTTATATTACATAGAAAATAATGTTTGTTCATTTTTACATGTTTTACAAATCAGTGAACCAAAATCGATATGGATTTCTCCAAAGATATGGTTTATGGAGCACAGAGTGATATATTATAACTCATTTATCCCCATACATCAAGTGCTTCCCATGGGACCTCAGTATGCAAAAAGTTAGAAGCGAGGGCTAAGGGACTGAGTGAAACAAGAATACTTTACTAGTTTAAATATAAAATATATAGAAAAAAATTACCATAAAAATATTTTTTGTTACTTTTGTACACACCATATTTTAATATGCCAGAACACGAACTAGGGTTTTTTTAGTTGCTGTGTGCCTCAGAGTTGTCTGGGTTTGTGCGAGGTTTTTGGCAGTTTGACGACCTCCCTCCTCACTCCTCACTTGTTTGCCTAATTAAGCTTCTACTTACGTATAAGAGGGAAAGTTAAAAACTAAAAGATTTCATTTGTTTTTATTTGAACTAGCTGCGTTAAATGTCCTATTCACTGGAGGGATTTGCCGTCTAGCTTTGAATCCTAATATGGTGTTTTTGTTTTTTCTATTATTTTGATATATGTATATATGACTAGCGACTTATCATCGCTTCGCTCGGGTACGCCCCTAGGTAAGTTTTAATTTTTTCTGAGCGAAACACTAATTCTTTTTTTATAAAATAAAAGTAGCCTAAGTTACTCCTAATAATATCAGCTATCTGCCAGTGAAAGTTCCGTTAAAATTGATCCAGACACACAAAAGTTTTAAAAATTGTGTTTTCCTTATAAGTACCGTATATATGCATTTAGTATAAAGCTGTTATTTTGATATTACAAACAGACACTTCAATTTTATTTATCTGTATAGATTCGATTGTAAGTATTGATACAAATTCGTATATATGTATACATAAAAAATCTAGCAAGATTATAATAGATCCTTATATATTTTTTTGGATAATTTATATTTAGTGTATCTTGGGATATTACAGAGCTTTTACGTTTTTTGAGCTTTTTGTTTAACTTGTACTTGTACTCGAAATGTACCTACTTAAACTTTTTCTATTTACTTAGCTTTAACTTATAACACATAAATGTTCAAGCTGTGGTCTCCTATAAGTAAAGGAGCACACATATTGTAAATCTTAATTACTTTTATGTTCTTAAACGATGTAAAGTGTGTATCTTTTGTTGAAGGTCCTTAACAAAATAAAAATAAAATAAAATAAACTTCCATTTCAACTGCACCGAGAAAGATTTATCTATATTTCTTCCTAAGAAAAATACACATTGTTATTCTCGAACTACGCCCTACCATATAAATATATTTACTTGCATGTTTTAGTTTTTTAAATTTATTTTAACTAATTTTATCTATTATTTTATATATTCTAATATTATAAAGAGGAAAAATTTGCTTATTTGTTTGTTTGTTTGTATCGAATAGGTTCCGAAACTACAGAACCGATGTAGATATTTGGTAAGAAGATAGTTTGAGGCCTTATGAAGGACATATGATAGTTTTTAACCCGGAAATCATCCTTTAAGGGGGTGAAAATGGGGGTGAAAGTTTGTATGGGGAAGCAACCTAGGGACGAACCCAAGCGAATCGAGGGTGAGTCGCTAATATATTATATATTTGGTGTGACATTGATTTTACTAAGTAGATAAACATATGTAAATTATGCATAGAATGAAATTGTTAGAGATTGTAAAATTTTTGCGTGTTTAATAAACTATTTAGTAATTTAGATTGTAGAAACTCAAATTATTAAAGAGAACTGATATGCTGGTGCTGGTGACGTGTTTCGACGAGTTTTTTGTCGCAGTAGTAAAATAAAAAATACAGTTGAAATTTAAAGATTTAGCCATCGATCAAAAAAGTACTAGATACATAATCCCATGCAAAAGTCATAAAACTGTCACCATAATTCTAGTTGAAATTAATATACAACAATGTAAATTGAACCTTACACGCAATGTTTAAAGTTGTTTTCAAAAAACAAATTAAATTAGAAGCGCGCTCAAATGTTCGAATGAGCGTTCATTCGGTGAGGACATTTTTTGTTGCTGATTATGGGTATATTAATTTCTTGAATGATCGATTTAGCGCTATTCCTTAAACAGATCATTTTACAAAGAGGGATCATATGTATTACTTGCGCTGTCATAACCTTTGCGAATTCATATCGAGTATTTTACCCAATAATAATAATAATAATGTCCTCCTGACTGATTTCGGCCACGGCGGCCAATCTCATTGGGACTAGCTAACTGCGCAGGAGATATTATAGTGCACAAATGTACGCGCAGACACAAGTGCACTCTCTATTCCTGTCACTCTCATACTCCGTTGGGACGACTATTCGACATGACCGGTGAGAGTTAAGGCGCAGGACCGACGGCTTTACGTGCTCTCCGAGGCACGGGGGTGAAACACAGCCGACTTCCCAACTCCGGGCTGTTACTGAGGCTTACTATACAGAAAGACTCAATAACTAAACTTGGCCCGACCCGGGACACGAACCCAGGACTTCAGGATGTGCAGCCGTACATGCTAGCCACTACACCAACGAGGCAGTACGATATAAGACGACTAATTAAATAGTATCTATCGCTTACTAATAATTTAGATTGTGGTCACGTTATCTTTGTAGGAAATATTACTTATTGTTTATGAATTTGATCAATAAATAATAGTGTTCTTCTGAATGATTTCGGCCACGGTGGTCAATTTCCCTGAGAATAACCATTTGCGTTAGAGATATTATTGTGCAAAACATGTATGTGCAATCTATATTTCTTTAATTATAAAATTAAGATGGGATGATAATTCGCTATAACCAATCTATACTAATATTATAAAGCTGAAGATTTTGTTTGTTTGTTTGGTTGAACGCGCTAATCTCAGGAACTACTAATCCGATTTGAAAAAATATTTTTACATTTCGGATTCGAACCCAGGACTTCCGTCTCTGCAATTGTACATTCTAAACGAGAAAAATTAATTAATATCCTATTAAGACGCGCTTTATTTATGCTATTTATAGATAGCCCGTTAACTGAGGAAGGCTATAGGCTATATATCATCAAGGAAAAATGTACGGTTCCCGTGGGATAGATTTGTTTTTGTCTAGGGACGAACCCGAAGCGAAGCGAGGGTGAGTCGCTAGTGAGTTATAAAACCCTGGATCGATAGCTTTACGTGCTCTTCGAGGCACAGGCGAATGTCCTTCCATGCTAACATTCCACCTTTGTTGCTACTGTGGAATTTTTGACAGTAAATCGCAATCTATAGTTACCTGACCCGGGATTCGAACCCAGGACTTCCGTCTCTGCAATTGTACATTCTAAACGAGAAAAATTAATTAATATCCTATTAAGACGCGCTTTATTTATGCTATTTATAAAATATTTATAAATTATTGCTATAGATACATCGTAAATACTCATTCATATATGTAAAAGCTTCTCAACATAGGGACCTTCCAATAGTGTCTCAGAAAAGTTCTAATTAGGATTCCGCCCTTAGTCCAATCACGCGGTATTGTGGCTTATAATTACGTTACGCGGGTTCCGAACGTCCGTACGAGAGTTGAATGTGTTAGCTTCTACACAAAATAATTTGCGACTCCATTCTGTTTACCCTATGTCAAATGTATGGTACAGTTTTAAAATGTATTTGAATTAGGGAGAGTCAAAGAAATTATTAGTTTTAGCTAATTTTTATCTTTGAAAATGCTAATAAAAACATGCTTGCTATGAAGAATTTTTATTTGTTTTAAAGATAATTTTATAATAATGAAAACCCTATCAAAATTGAATTAGTAGTTGTTTTAAAAAATGCGGATATACAAATAAACATACGTACATACATACAAACGAGTCGAATACAAAACCTCCTTTTTTGAAATCGGTTAATATATTATTTAAGTAAAATCTATTTTACATTAAACAGATTATTGAAACCACTTTCGTAAATGACAGTATTATAAATACATATATCGTGAAAGCAGTTGTCAAATAAATATAATAGGATTAACCAAGCAGATGGGCAAAAGGGTATTCGGCACACAAATAATACCATATCTAAAAATCTGTTTTATTCTTAACTAGTTTTTGCCCGTGGCATCGCATGCGTGATAAGCGGTAATCGCGTGATAATGGTAGACTACCCTTGTTGATGTTCAGTCCCAGGATGCAATAGGTTCTTGCCCATCAAAATCTATTTAGCAGTTTAAGCGTAAAAATATACATTCACATTCATAATATTAGTTACTGCCTCGGTGGTGTAGTGGCTAGCATGTACGGCTGCACATCCTGAGGTCCTGGGTTCGAGTCTCGGGTCGGGCCAAGTTTAGTTATTGAGTCTTTCTGTATAGTAAGCCTCAGTAACAGCCCGGAGTTGGGAAGTTGGCGGTGTTTCACCCCCGTGCCTCGGAGAGCACGTAAAGCCGTCGGTCCTGCGCCTTAACTCTCACCGGTCGTGTCGAGTAGTCGTCCCACCGGAGTATGAGAGTGACAGGAATAGAGAGTGCACTTGTGTCTGCGCGTACATTTGTGCACTATAATATCTCCTGCGCAGTTGGCTAGTCTCAATGAGATTGGCCGCCGTGGCCGGAATCGGTCAGAAGGACATTATTATTATTATATTATTAGTATAGTTTCGGATTTCTAATTACCTCGCATTGTATTGAACTCAAATACCATCTGCTCGACAGAGGTTATGGGTTCAAACCTAACGGAACCTTTGTATGTAAATTGTTTTGGTAGAGATTGTACTATCATATTATGTATCTCAATTTTAAAAATAAGGGCACCATACACGCCGAGTTACTGTGGTGATAGAAAATTTTGTTAAATTCGGTCCAATTGTACTATTTTTATTTATATTATTAATGCGAAAGTGTGTCTGTATATCTGTGTGCATGTGTGTATGTTACTTTGTTAGAAAAATATATGTTTGAAGTGGAGATTGCTTATGACGAGAACATATTTGCTACTTTTTATCAACCTACCCCACAACAGGTAAACTAGACAGCTCATAGCCAAAACCGCTAAGTTTAGAAATATGGTGTGTTGTAATAATATATCTAAAAGATGAGCGACATGATGACGTATATACATAGTATATAGAAGGTGAGTAACGAAGAGCTTTTGAGAATATATTCCCTGAAGGGATTAAATAAGGGTTGAAAGTTTTTATATAAGTATGTCATTTTTGAAGTTAGAAATATAAAGCCTACAACTTCTATTTCTATTGCCAATGAAAATTGCATTGAGTGCAATTACTTTTTAAACATGCATGTTAACTGTACAGTCAAAACTGTGTCTGTAAACCTTATTGTATATCCGTTTAAAAAGTTATAAGTTTTATAATAATAAATATAAGTTTTATTTGATATAATATTATAAAGCATCTCCCAGGGAAAGAAAGGAGTACTCTATCATTCAAAAGTGCCCATTTTAATATCTATATTCATATTAAAATACGATTAAGATTATTATAAGATTCATCCGATACGATGAAAAGGTTTCTTTATAGATTTCACGAAGGTTTCTCTTATAATATCATCAATTTAATATAGAGGCACGGAAGTTGTACGGGATTATATCAGGATTCAAACTATTGAATATAACAGATTTAACCAATAGAAAATTTTTGATTACAAACATACATAAATATACATATGTATTATATTCAGCTCTTTTTTAACATCCCACTGCTTAGCGCGCTGGCCAAGTGCGAATTAGCAGACTTTACAAGTCTTCCGAAAACTTGCTAGATTCTCTCAGGCATGCAGGTTTCCTCAAGATGTTTTCCTTCACCGTAAGACATGTGGTAATTATTCTGGAAGTGATTCGCACATGAAAATATCAGAGTGCCGAGACCCGGGATTTGAGCCCGCTTCACTCGGTTTCCTAAGCGAGCGCGTTACCACTGGGCTACCACTGCCTAAATACTTACAAATATATATGTTGATTTGCACCTGGATGAAGGCAAGGTGAGTCTCAAAGGTCTCTCACTTACAAAATTAAATTTCTTTTTTTACATAAATAGAACACATTATATTATGTAAGAATGTATGAAACATTAATTAATTATACGAGAAAAGTTCCGATTAAAATATTTTATCAACGCGATATCACCATTTACAAGTATATTCTTATCCATACTCATTACATATTAACTTAATGTGATCATTAGCTTTAAATAAAATTGTATTATTCTGCACATGTCGAATTCAAATTTGTATTTGTCGTAGCTGTAAATGCCTTTTGGAATGAATATATCAAATATAAACCTAAACAGTAGTTAAAGGTGCGAGCTTTTAGGTACTATTTATTCAACATCAAAATGAGCTTCATAGCACCATATTATTGCATTATTATCAATATTATAAGGCTATGTCAAAATCTACTTTAAATTCCGTTAGAGAATGAATTTAAGTTTTAAATAATGTACTTTATACTAGCGACTCACCCTCGCTCCGCTCGGATTCGTCCCTTCCTACATTTTAACTTTTAGTATAGATTTCTCTGAGATGAGATATTTTCCCGCAGTAAAAAGTTTCCTATATGTTGACCCGGATAACCAGCTATTATTATACCAAATTTCATCAAAATCTGTCTAGTAGTTTTCTCATGATGCGTTCCCAGACAGACAGACAGAGAAACAAAAATTCTAAAAATTATTATAAAAATAATTATTATAGATTAGGCCTCTGTATCGATAATGATGACTATTTCTAAAGATTTTCCATAAAATATTTAATGTACAGATTCGACTCAGAATTTTATTATATGTTAAGATGTTTAGATATAAAAATGTTGAAGAAGAAGAACAAAATAAAAGATATTCCTTGGCACTACCATCCTTTTGAGGGAGAACCAGCAATTCCTACGGCTTGACGTAATTACACCTATACACTATCTTTTCCTCGCGACTCTGCTTGCGTAGTTTAATAATGTAAAATTACTTTACTCATATGAATCATGATGTATGATATAAGATAGCCCTTTAAAACCTTTCACAATAAATCCATACTAATATTATAAATGTAAAAGTTTGTGTGTACGTATGTATGGATGTTTGTTACTCTTTCACGCCAGGACAGCTGAACAGGTCTGAATGAAATTTAACACAGAGATAGATTATAGTCCGGAATAACAAATAGGCTATTATGTAACCCGAAAAAATGAACGGTTCTCGTGGGATAGGTTTGTTACTCTTTCACGACAGAACGGCTAGACGGATCTGGATGAAATTTAGCACAGAGATAGATAATAGTCTGGACTAGCACATAGGTTACTTTTTATCCTGGATAGATTTATTTTTGTTGTTCTAGAGATGAACCCGAGCGAAGCGAGGGTGAGCCGCTAGTAGTCAATAAATTAAAAAAAGAAATTTCAAATCTGACTTCTATTTTCAGAACAAAATACTGGCTACTATAATTACACTCAAACAAAAATTATAAAACTAACTGTCTTCAGGTTTATGCTTCTAGTATTTTGCTATTCTTGTACATATGACTGCATCGGTGGTCTAGTGGCTATTTACGGCTGCAAATCCGGAGGTCCTAGATTCGAGACCTAGGTTGGGCCAAGTTTAATTACTGAGATTATCTGTTAAAGTATTCTTAGCTGTAGACGGAGTTGGGAAATTGGCGGTGTCACCCCCGTGCCTCGGAGAGTAAGTAAAGCTGTCGGTCCTACGCCTTAACTCTCACCGGTCGTGTCGAAGTATGTACATATATGTATACGCTCTGCACTACAATATCTCCTGCACAGTTGGCTAGTCATTGCCAGTCAGATTAGGCATCGTGGCCGAAATCGGTCAGAAAAACATTATTATTATTTTTTTACAACTTTTACAGAACTCGACAACTGAATCCGCAACCATACTTCATATAATAAAATTTCTCACACAAGCCACTACAGATTTAAATGGATAACTAAAGTTTTATATACATACATAATATTCTGAATATGATATGATATGTACATTGTACATTACAAAAAATACATAAATACGCAGGCAGAAACGCTGACAGTAAATAGTTTCAGCAACAAATACCGCAATTGATTTGGTTATCATTAACTAGCTAACTAGCTCGCTTCGCTTCGGGTTCGTCCCTAAACAAAAACAAATCTATCCCACGGGAACCGCACATTTTTTCGGGATGATATATGGCCTATTACCTTCCTCAGTTAACGGGCTATCTAATGCAAAAAGAATTTTTCAAATCGGATTAGTAGTTCCTGAGATTAGCGCGTTCAACCAAACAAGCAAACAAACAAACTCTTCAGCTTTATAATATTAGTATAGATTTTGAACATTTTAATGAACGTACAAGTATTTTAATTCAACCAAACAAAAAAGTACCGTTTAAACAATATGTCGCTAAATAATGTATGCGTTTTATGATATAATTTATTTACGACGCGACGAGGGTCGTTTCAAAGGTCTTGAATATCTAAAAGTATAACAGTCGGATATAATTAGACCATTTCCCATTAAACTCATTATTTATTAATAACGGAGGACATTATTAATTTAAATGTGGTATTTGGCTATGAAATACTAGTGCTTTCCCTTTGATTCACTTGGGTTAGTTGCGCTTTGTAGTTATACACATAAATACAATTTTTCACATTTATTAGTAGTATCAATAACGTTTTATGGGTTTTTTGGGCAATGGCTAAAAACGTATGAATTTAAAATGTATGTCTATAGTTTCATTCGGACTAATAGCTACATAAAGCTTTTTAAACGGTCCAACAATTTGCATGTGTCATTGGTCCTAAAATAGAGCCTCTATTAAAAAAAATACTGATAAATAAAAAAATACTGAATAACTGCTAATAAAGTTACTTAACTATAAAAATATTACATTGGTATATGAAAAATCGTTTAATGTTCCATCAATTTAGTAAAAAAATTCATCATTTCAGTGCTGCTTACTCTATTTAATACTTAAAAAAAAACTTTTTAAGTTATAAGTGAAAGCTTAAAGCTTCCTACTACTCGTATAGTTAAAAATATATCAGTTCACTCAATTTCCCAAATAATAAAAAGTGTGTCGTGTTTCAAAGTCTTTTCCTTAAAGAATTTATAAAAAATTCATCTTAATCGGTTCAGTAGTTTCGGAGTCGATTCGGTGCAAACAAACAAACAAACAAACAATAAAATCTTTCCTCTTTATAATATTAGTATAGAAAAACAATTCCAATAAATTCCCTCATTTTTATATACTTAATCAAAGACCGAATAATCAAATGAAAGCAACCTTTATTAAACGTCAAGAATCATCACATCAGCCCCCAATTTTTCCAGACATTTTCCAGTCAATCAATAACAAAACCTAATCAGTTGCTTTACAGCTTAAAATACTATGGTCTAAATGTAGTAAAACTTATTATAATATAAATCGAAATTCGTCCGTACATTCGTGGCAATTAAAAGGGGTGGCTGTCATCCGTCACAGCGTCCGGGGGTTGGGGACACTATTATTAGCTGTCGATAACCGGCTTAATCTGGTTTTTGTCCTGCATTTTCAATGGCATTGTTATACAAATATAGACACGAGCTGGGGTTTTCGTTTAAATTCTCGCTTAAGTACTAACGGGTTTAACTAGTTTTAAATGTTTGGCGAGTAATTCTTTTTATTATTTAATATGATGATCGCAGTCGGACGATAATGTCGATATAAATAAATAAATAATTATGTTGGGACATTAACACGCAGTACCATCTAGTTCCATGGTAAGATACGAGGCTTGTGCTATGGATATTGGATACCACATAGTTGACATTACATATATATATCTTTAAATACATACATGTTATAAATATAAAAACTCATAACTGGAGTACTAACATTCGTTCTCACCACACAAATGAATGGCCCCTGGTGGGACTCGAACCCGCGACCGCTGGCACAGCAAGTACAAACTTGTCGTCACTAGCTGGCGACATTAGGTTGTATAACTATAAGCACTAGGTAATATTATGTATGTACTGAGGATTCTAACATAGTGTGTAAGCATAATCTGGACTAAATTGTATATATATATATATATATATATATATATATATATATATATATATATATATATATATATATATATATAATAAAACAGTAACTTAGTGAAATCGATGTGCGATGTGCGCGTTTCACGCAAAAAGTAATAAACCGATTTTAACTAAACATGTAGTGATAATTTATTACTTGGGTCAACTTTTAGGTTATCTTTTACTACAGGAAAATTTTTCATTCCCATGGGAAACCGCAATTACTGGTTCTATTGAGTCGTTCTTACTAATTTACATGTCTAACACTGGCTTAACCTTAAGAGATACATCAAATAACGTACTAAAAATTGTAGGTCTTAATGAGGCCTACAAAAAATCTGCAATAGCATACGTCTAGCATAATTTTGAAGAGACATTATTTTAGGTTTCTTTTCTTGGAATCGTTTGTTTTGTTTGGTACTATAATCGCATTCGTACTACAGACGTACATTATAACCCAATATCTATAGGTACATCATGGCTATCAACGCAGTAGAAGTATCCGAATTGAAATAATACAATTTCATTCGGTATCTTTCTTCACCCATTCGCTAACTATATTTTGTACTAGCGACATACCCTCACTTCTCTCGGGTGCGTTTTAATTTTTTTGAGCGGAACCTTAATATTCTTATATCGTTTTCCTAAGTTACACTCACAAAAACTGTTCACATCTACGAGATTTAAAACGTATCTAAGGACGCATTCAAGCGAAGCAAGGGTAAATCACTAGTTTCATTAGTATTTAAGTCATCATTAGTTAACGACTTTTTTAAAAGATTCTACGCAATTTATATCAATATAACATAAAATGTTTAAAAGCTTTCTAGACTCTTAATTATTAAAACTTTTTTTATCAACACCGTCCACTATCTGTAGAGACTGTGAACAAAAACGTCTTTTTATTTAGTCAAAGAGACAGTTAGTATGAAAAGGTGATGTAAGCACCGTTCATTAAACGTAAACTCTGTTTTTTCTTCGTAGTTAAGTTTGTGTATCTTGTGATTAAATGTAGACGACTCTAATGGATCAGTGGTAGCTATGATATAACATTGCACGATGTGCAGTAGTAGGTCATAAGTTTGATAACTATACCTGTAATGTGGTAATATGTAATACACGTAAATAATAGTTATTTATATGAATAGGGCGTAAAGTTGGTTAACTTGTACAAAACCACAAATCTTCAAAAGCTCTTCAGCGATTAATTCGACATTTTGACACATTTAATTGTATAATATAAACAAAAGTTCAAATCTTTTTAATGTCTCAATGCTGGATATGAGTCCTCAATAATGGGGAAGGGGGGATAAGTCCACAGTCCACCAGTCTGGTCTGGCCAAGCCCAGGTTGGCGGAATTCAAATATCTTTCGAAAACTCGCTTGGTTCTCTGAGCCATGTAGGTTTTCTCACGATATTTCCCTTCACCGAAAAGCGACTGATAGTTATGGTGAAACTTATTTCCAAGTTACGATATGCGAGTACCGGGAAATGAACTCGCTTTACTTGTGGTTTTCCAAAAGAGTATATCACCACTAGGCTAATATGTATTAGACAGCAATAATCTGTTATACAAATAGGTGACACTTTACCTTTATATTTTTTTATTTAAAAAGAAGGTCTTTCGTAAGCTTTTAATTAAATATCTTTTAATGAGATAAAAATTGCTAACAGGTAATAAAATGTCCTAAATGAGCAGCCCGCTCGTTTTCGTGTCAGAATAAATATTACTCACACGTCTTGCGTCACTTAAATTTGTCTTCATTTACTTAAACGTTAAGATTTTTCACTGAAATAGCTCATACATCAGCTGTCTCGTAGCCCGTTCCTTAAGATGTGCCTGTTATGTATGTTTCCACGTTAACACGTAGAAAGGGTTATACTACGTTTAATAATAAATAAGGTAAAATAGCTTAGAATATAATACGCTATAAGCATTATGGTTTTTGCTGACGGTTATATAATAAGATTGTAAGATAATAATCTTTATTAATTTACAAAAATAAAAAACTCGACTGCATAAAAAGCGAACTAAAAAAGAGAACAAATTGACGAAGGACCATAGTATTATGCAGTCAGATATATAGTATATACATGTTTTATACAAGCTGCGAGTCTTGCTTACATACTCGTACATATATATACATATACACATATATATATATATATATATATATATATATATATATATATATATATATATACACGCCTGCACACATACATACAAGTAAAACACATAACCCTCGTTTGTGCTTCATTACCTTAAGAGATTAAATAGTAGATGAAATTTGTATGGAAGTTGAAATATTTTAAATAAAAATTGTCCTAGGAAATCTTATCGAGCCCAATACATTAAACATATTTTATGGAAAAACTGGAAAATTCTGTTTGTTGAATATAACCGTATGAGTTGAAATTTAACTAACTTTTCATAATAATATGATAAATTTAATAATAACTGCTAAAAATGTAGCCTTTCTAATTGAATACTGTGATAGAACCCAGCTGATTAGTACTCTCGACCCTCAGCTTTAGACGAGCTTAGTGCTAAGCCAGTTTTAATTAATGTACTTTGTAATCGAGTATACTAAAAGCTTTTATTTTTATAGCGATTATATTTTACAGTTAATGCAAAATAAAAATCTAAATCTGTATAGCTTTGAGCTATTTCTAGACTATATTATAATTAGACGTATTGATATAAGAGAAATAAGCGAAAATACAAAAAAGCAAGGGAGAGAAATATTTATAAGTGTCATTGTCATTCTTTTATTTTGTAAGGTAGATAGATGAAAAAAACATACTTAGGGTGGTAGTTGAACCCCAGATCACTACCTCTGTAACAGAAGACATTTCAAAGTACACCGATACAATCAAGCTTTTTCAATATATTCAGACTCCTAATACAAGAAACTTGATTATCACTTGGTGAAGGAATACCTCGTGAGGAGACCTGCATGTCTGAGAAAAACTTAGCAAGTTTTCGAAAGACATGTGAAGTCCGCCAACCCGCACTTAGCCAGCGTGGTGAACTATGGTCTGGTTCCCCTTGTATTGAAGGGAGGCCCACTCCCAGCAGTGGGACGTTCAAAAGGGCTGAATACATACAATACACGAAATGTACAAATTCGTGACAATTATACAATTCTGTGAACTGATATTGTAATAAAAAAGCATCTACTGCTAGATAGTAACAAATGCTCAACATTTCTCTGCGAAACTTCAAAACATTATAGAAAATAGAGAGAAGTTAAAAATTTTTATGATGAAAATTTGTATTGTAATATACGTTTGCAAAGTTTTCCACGCATTATAATTCCCGAGATCGTCCACCGGGACCATCTCAAGTCGCCAGTTTATATAATAAGGGTAGACCACCTGATGCCAAGAAGTCCACTAAAGCACTTAAGATAAAGTACCATTACACCGATGATCTTGTTAAATATAAATATGGCTTGGAATTCAGAGAAGGGAGATCCTATTCTCGAATATACTATCTTAAAACTTCTTAGATTTACGCAAATATTTGACATCAATACATATAATAAAATTTTAGCTGAGTTGAATCTGTTTATTAAATATTTTTTTGGAAAATCTTATTGAAATAGTAATAATTATCGGTACAGAGGCCAAATTTATAGTTTTTAGAATTTTTGTCTGTCTGTTTGTCCGGTCTGTATGTCTGGGAACGCATCACGAGAAAACTACTAGACAGATTTTGATGAAATTTGGTATGATGATAGCTAGTTATCTGGATCAACATATATGATACTTTTTACTGCGAGAAAATATCTCATCTCTGAGAAATATATAATAAACGTTAAAACGTAAGTAGGAATGAACCCGAGCGAGGCGAGGTGATTCGTTTATTTTAAATAAAACTATGTTTTCGGATTTTATCGCGGTTTGTTGACTTTTTTGTTCCCGAAGTCTCGGATGTTTTACAGAAAACAAAGTCACGGAAAAGTCTTTCCCGATAAAAGAAATTTATTTAAAACATCACATCTCGGATAAAAACTGCCATAATATATAAAAAAGGTTTGATTTTTATGTTTATGAATTTTGATGATAGTGTTTAACAAATGTTAGTTATAACTTCTACTTATATGGATTGATAAAACCTTAAATCTCAAAAAAACATGTAAAATATACAGCAATTAAAATAAACGGACGACATGTTTGGCTCAGTTTGTAGTGACCCTACTTGCTGTGCCAGCAATCGCGGGTTTGAGACCCGCTAGGGGCATCCATTTGTGTGATAAACACGAATGTTTGTACTCCAGTCATGGGTGTTTATATTTATAATATGTATGTATTTAAAGTTTTATATGTGTAGTGTATCAACTATCTAGTATCCATAACACAAGCCTCGTAGCTTACCATGGAACTAGATGGTACTGTGTGTTAATGTCCTAACATATTTATTTATTTATTAAACTTAAGCAATACATTTCTTTCTTCACAAACAGATATAAAAATCTAGAAACTTGCCACAATCACATTAACCTAAATTGTAATTACTATATTATAAGACTATAATTTGCCTCTTATTTATATACAAGTAATATATTATACTTACTTACTTACTACTTACAAAAATAGAAAGTGTAAAATGTTTAAAAAAAAAAAGAAAAGTTTATGTGTATGTGAACTTATTACAGTAATCTCTATGGAATTAAATAAAGCTCTATTATTATTATTATTATTATATACTATACTATTTTAACACATAACGTTCCTCTTTTTATTTTCAAAACAACTCAACCCATAAATAGCTTAATAATAAAGTTAAAAAAAAAAACAAAAATAGTTGCAAAGCTTTGGCTAGCATGCGATGTAAGTCTTCACTGAAGCAATTTTCATCCCTGAACGCTTCACCGCTCATACACGATAATACTTACTAAGGAGATAACGGTCTGTGAAAATATGTATATAAATATATAGCTATGTCCATGTAGTCTTATAGGCTTTGAGGCTTTCACTGGTTTATCTTAGTTAATGAGCCTAATAATGTACTTAAGAGATAATTTGTTATTTTAATGAGAAATTGCATTATTACAAATAAATCTTATATAGAGTGGTAGTGATTGTTATTAATAACATGCTCAGTTGAAATCTAAGGAAGCGGGTTCAAATCCAGGATTTGCACTTCTGACATTTTTTCTTTAATTAAAAAATGTTACTCATATTTTCCATTTCTTATGATTGTTTAATGGAGTACAAGCATTTGTGCTCATCACACTAACGAATGCACTCCAGCGGGATTCGAACTCGCGACCGCTGTTACAGTAGGTAGGGTTTACTACAAACTAAGTCAAACGTGTCGTCAATTTTTTTATATATAAATAGTTTTTGAAAGACGTGTGAAGTTTGCCAACCTGCTCATGTCCAGCGTGGTGAGTTCTCATATCCTCGTATTGCGAGAAAGCTCGTGCCTAGCGTCAAATGGACGTTAAAAAAAGTTAATACAAATAGACGTGCGAACTTAATTCTTCAAAATCCATTCTTTATTTGTCCATGTTTATCTGTTGGAGAGAAAAGCTATTTTTACGTATAAGCTTGTCTTAAATCCTTCTTAAAATTTCAAGGACTAATTTCCATTCCGCATTCAATCCGGCTTAGTGTCGTCCCTAGGTGCTGTTTTTTATCTTTGTTTTTCAGTAGCGTGAACGCTTTAAGTTCATTTTTAAGCTTTAAGCTTCTTCAAGTTTTAACACTGAGTTAATATTTGTAGCTAATTATTTCGCACATCGTGATATTTATATCTATACATATAATAAAATTCTAACGGAATCGAATCAGTACATTAAATATTTTTTGGATCTTATTCAAATAGTCATTATTATCGATACAGAGGCTGAATCTATAGTTTTTAGAATTTTTGTCTGTCTGTCTGTATGTGACCGCATCACGAGAAAACCACTAGATAGATTTTGATGAAATTTGGTATGATGATAGCTGGGTATCCGTGTCAACATATAGGATACTTTTGACTGCGGGAAAATATCTCATCTCAGAGAAATCTATACAGAACGTTAAAACGTAAGTAGGGACGAACCCGAGCGGAGCGAGAGTGAGTTGTTAGTTGTTAATAAATATTAAACTGGGTGCATTTCGTTGATCTTTTTTCCCCTTTCGCTAATATTATGCAGATTGTGTGAGCTACGTTTAATTTCAGAAATATAACGTATAATGACGAAATATTAATATAATAGACGCTGCTATTAGGTAATTATATTATTATAAAGTTTTGATATAAAGTGGCATGATAAGATCTTTCAATTTCCAGGAAACTGAAAAAATCTAGGTACATTTTTGTCCTTTTTCAGATAACCGCTTATATATCGCCTTTAGGTAGTTTATCGGCATGGAATGAGAGAGTTCATTTTTTAGTGGCGGCAAAGGGACGTTTAAATTATTCACGCCCGTTGTAGGGGACTGAAAAAACAGCATCCCTCTAAACAAATGGGACGATTTCACGTTGGTTTTCTTACTTCTGATTTTTGGGTTTTACATAAAAACTAGCGGTTTACCCTCGCTTTGCTCGATCGAGGTTTTTTGTGTCTTTTGTTTTTCTAATATTTTTAACAAATTTTGCATAATTACATTCTGAAGTAAATATCTATGGAATGATATATTTTTTTATTTATCACCTCAGTCGAAAGTCGTCTGCTGCTCGATATAGATCTTCCAAAAAGATTTTCAAGGCATTTTCTAGTAATTATTATTATGTATGGCTATACACTGTATGTTAATTGATCTTACATATAACAATACTGTGAAGGAAAACATCGTGAGGAAACCTGCATGTCTGAGAGAACCTAGCGAGTTTTCGAAAAACATGTGAAGTCCGCCAATCCGCACTTGGCCAGCGTGGTGGACTATGGCCTGATCCCCCTCGTATTGAAGGGAGGCCCGTGCCCAGCAGTGGGACGCTAAAAAGGGCTGAACACACATAACAATACTGTGTTTTAATATATATTCTATTATATTTTTTCTCAGAATCTTGCTTTATTTCTTCATTTATTTAAACTGTACCTTAATCTAATTTTATAAAGGTGTTTCAGACTTCCAAAAGAAAGTATTTACTACTCAAATGTCGATTTACTATTTGGTTAAAAAGAAAACTTGTTAAAACATACCGTCTGTCAGTGGTTTTACCACATCATTATACTTTAACGAGATTTTTAATTACAACATCAAATCACCCGTTTTCACGCGTCAGACGCCCAGCATCCAGCATCCTACATAAACATATATGTATCCTTTGTTACTGAATACGATAATTTACTTTCTAATTTCATACGCTTTAATTACAGTGTCTCTACTATTGTATACGTTACGATACTCGCTAACGAGTGCTTTAAGATGATGAAAACCTATATTATTTGTTTCATGGAAATTTCGTAATGTATATTAAAGATGCCTATAGAATAACTGACTTTTTGCTATAGTTAAACTACTGTAACTGTAGTTAAACGATCAATTTTATATACAGCTGTATAAATAAGCCACAACTTCATACGAAATAGAATTAAAATTTAACTAAAAAGTGTAGGTATATTTTGTTAGATATTTTTTTTTATGTATTTACCAACTCGATAGCGACTATAGTAACGTACATCAAGAAACTCGTGGTAAGTATTACTCCATGCACAGTACAGGCGTCTGATTTACGACGTTCTGAATCATTTCCCTTCATTTGATTTACTACACACATTTTTCACCTTTTGTGGTGAGTACACGCGAATTTAGCTCTTATTTTATCAAATTTAAGGTTAAAAATATTAAGTTTCATATATCGCGTGATTGGAGTATATCATTTGATTTTTCATTTTTAATTTGTTAAATTTGTACTTAAT
Source organism: Fabriciana adippe (assembly GCA_905404265.1). Classification (NCBI taxonomy): domain Eukaryota; kingdom Metazoa; phylum Arthropoda; class Insecta; order Lepidoptera; family Nymphalidae; genus Fabriciana; species Fabriciana adippe. Next base: position 15,484,432 of record FR989997.1, on the reverse strand, counting down.
AGTTTCAGTTACACGCGACTCTTAAAACGGTTGTAATGCAAGTTTTTATCAGAAGATCGACATAAATCTTTCGTTATTGCTTTATAGTAAATTCAGTACGTTTACTTTCGTCCGTGGATTATAATAATGCTGTACAAAAATTTTTAGAAATTATCCTTCCATATAAATACATTTTTCGATAAGAAATCAATATAAAAATGAAAAAAAAAAAGGTTTTTGTATACTTTTAAACTAGGGCTATATATTTGGCTACTTAAGAAGTTTCAGAAAGTTTCAACTTTTCGATCAAAACCTTGTTCTAAATATAAGTGATGACTGCGTGTAGTAATAGAACTTGCTACCAACTATATTATTAACGAACCTGTAGATTATTTTAATTCCATTAATAAATGAATAGTAAATAGTTCTTTATTTCATTATTTAGTTCAACAATAAGCTGGAAAAAAACGTAGGAATATCAATTTAACTACAGATTTTTGAACTATAAGTAAAGTACCAAGGAAATGCAAAAATAATAAAAAAATTAATGGAAAAAGGACAGAAAAGTTCCCTTTTCATACATTTGAAAGAAAATGTTTTCCATAGGTCCAGACGTGTTAAAATCTAGACATGAATCGACGTTACTTCTCTCATTCTGCAGCTGTACTGTGTGCTATATAAGATACTATTTTTTTAATTCCATATTTTATAAATTATGTTTTTCCTATAGATAAAAGATTAGCGAGCTAAAAAGAAGAGAACAAGTTGACGAACAAGTTGGCAGTGATAGCCCAGTGGTAACGAGCTCGCTTGGAAAACCGAGTAAAGCGGGTTCAAATTCCGGGACTCGCACCTCTGATATTTCCATGTGCGAATCATTTCTAACATGATTACCACTTGCCTTACGGTGAAGGAAAACATCGTGAGGAAACCTGCATGTCTGAGAGAACCTAGCAGGTTTTCGAAAGAAATGTGAAATCCGCTAACCCGCACTTGGCCAGCGTGGTGGACTATGACCTGATCCCCCTCGTATTGAAGGGAGGTCCGTGCCAGCAGTGGGATGTTAAAAGGGCTGAATACACACATACTACAGATAAATTAATCATATAGATACGTACTTAAGGATTGCACACAATTAGTCATAATACAATCACGCTACTTTTCATAAAATTAAGTACTCGTACGTAGTTGAATTATAGACCATAGTTATAAATATGTTCTGATTTTATAACTAGAAAACATATGGCAGTTTCTATTTCTGTACTAGAAGAAGTAAATTAAGATCTAATATATACAAGTAATTATAATTTAGATGTATGTATGTATCTATGTAAAGTTAAGCTAAGATGCTTTATCGGAATCAATAACCTTCTCATTTTTTTAAATCCCTTAATAATCTTCTTATAAAATTGGATATTTATTCAAAATCTGTAAAATAGCATCGTAAAAGCTTCAAGTTAAGTGAAAAAAGCTCCTAAAAACATCTCAATGTGTCAGAGCGTCTTGAGAAATGAAGGAACGTTCCTCTCGTATTACCGTAAGATACGTATATTTTATTGCTCATACGTGTGTATGTTTTTACATGAATATAAAGAAAATGTACGAAAATAATCATACTAATATATAAAGTTACACTGATTTGAAAATCACTTAAAATTAATTATTAAATTCAATCATAGATGTAGATTTTTTAAATCTGTGATACCTTAGAATACCTTTCAGTTTTCAAAATTATTCATTAAAAAAAAACATGAAAATTGGTTCATAATTGGGGAAGAAATCGCGTAACATGCAGACAAATAAAATTTAGGAGAATTGAATACGTCTTTTTTGAAGTTGGTTAAAATAATTGCGCGCAGTGTTGCTTTATAAAATCGCACATGCTCTTATAAATTTCATCAAAACTGATGCATTTATCAATAGAGCACTTACACTATTAATTCAAAAAAAAAATAGACAGAAAATAATAAAAAAACACATGTATTCAGACCTTTTTAATGTTCCACTGCTGGGGTAATATTTTTTTTTATCCCACGGCAACTCTTTAATTTTCTGAGATGAAAATTATCTAAAATATTGACCGGAGATATAAGATACGAACATACAAAATTTCATTTAAATCGTTTCAACAGTTTCGGAGATTAGCCTGTACAAACAGACAAACAGGGAAACAAAATATTGGAAAAAAACTGTTTTTTTTTTATTTTCTTCTTACATCCCCCTGACTTAGTTTTTAGATTTTTTTTTCTATGTACAGACATTCGACCTCTACAGTTTTATTATATATATAGATAATGTATGTATTATTAACATATAACTTAAATATTACTACCCAAAAGCATATAATTTAAAATGATCATTAACACTATCATCAGTCGATGTGGCTGTTCGCAAAAGGTTTTATAATTTGAATGCCCATCAGTCTGAGAGCCATTTTCACGATTTACAGAGGAATAAAAGATGAGACGATTCGTCTACAGCGCGTATCGTTGGAACAAAACCTTAATAGCCAGATATCTACTGAACATCGAGCAATGAGTATTGTACTACACTACTTGTTCAATCATTGTTTTTAAACACAAAATCTTCTTCGTAAATGTAAATTTGTATGTAGTTTTTGTATAATAACTTGGTCAAGTGTGAATCGGACTCGCGTGAGCACGGGTTTCGTATATCATGTGAATTTACATGTTCTATTTTTCTAGTATACCATAGGACCATCAAATTCCATTTATTTAAGTAATAACCGTGTTTTTTTTAATTTTGCTTCTTAAAATTAAAAAATATAGGTATACATATTTGCAGCCTTCAAAAGAGTTATTTTATATAATAGTAACAATTTTTAGTTAGCCTCCCAAAGATAACCAATAAAATCAAAATTTATTTATGTAAGGTCTACGTACATTTTACATTGTACGTCCATCAATCACTCTTGCTTGCTTACTACGTTCAAACCCTACATGCAACATGCATATTTTTATAATACACGAATATCCTAGGGAAAACACTTAGTGTATTGTGGTTAAAAGGAACCATTGTCCAATAAATATGAACAGACCACCAAATAAATCTTCATATCTATACATAAAATAAAATTGTAACTGATCGGTGTCTGTACATGATAGATATTTGAGAAAAAATATTATTGGGGTTACATATTAACGCAATAGAAGTCAAAACAATGATTTTTACAATTTTTGTCTGTTTGTCTGTGCGTTTGTACGCGCTAATCTCAGAAATGGCTTAACTGATTTGGGTTCGGTTTTCACTAATAGATTGTGGTAAGCTTCACTTAATGTTTAGTATTTTTTTTATTTCAATTCTTGCATAAATAATAAAGTTATGTCAATTTAAAGAATCATCTAAGGACGAACCCGAGCGAAGCGAGGTTGAATCGCTAGTTTATAATATAAACAAAAGAACATTCAATTTTATTACTGAAAATGACACTTTAAATTTAAAATTTTAAAGTTTATAATGATAATTTTCATGACTTATGCAAATAACGTGGACTTTTGTTTCACTAATAAAATTACTGAGGGGCATCGTGTAACTGTCACTCTCACGGGACAAAGGCCAGAAAATAATTAGGCTGACCTTCGCACTTAAAACTATAGCTTTAAATATTATACTCTACTTCATAAATAATAAAAAGTTTTATGCTACTAATAAATATAAATAACGCTTAAAATAGTAAAATTTGAATTTATAACTAGATGAGGTCCTGTCCTTGGTTTTTGAATACATAACACATATAGATAAACATGTATATTTTACCGAAGCAGGACTCAACCCTGCGACCTTCAGTGTCACTTAGGTCACTAAGCTAGCTAGCCAGCTAAATGCTTCAAGTAATGACAAAAAATCCATTTCTAATTATTATTTTTTTCTAGAAAATCGATTTGGCCAAAACTACCAACTAACCCTCATTCCGCTCCGGTTCGTCCCTTGGTACGTTTTAACGGTTAGTATAGATGACGCAGAGATGTGATATTTTCCCGCAGTAAAAAGTATCCTATATGTTGACTCGGATAACCAGCTATCATCATACCAAATTTCATCAAAATCTGTCCAGTGGTTTTCTCGTGATGCGTTCTCAGACAGACAGGCAGACAGAAAGACAAAAATTCTAAAAACTATAGATTCGGCCTCTGTATTGATAAAATGAATATTTAAATAAGATTTTTCAAAAAATATTTAATGTACAGATTCGACTGAGAATTTTATTATATAAACTAATTCCATGTACACACAGCGATCAGTTACAATTTTATTATATGTATAGATTATGTATAAATATTGCCTATTTGTGTTTTTTCTAAATATCTGATTTTGAGTTTTGCGTATATTTTCTAATAAACCTTAAACATCCTTTACGAAATAATAAAATACGCTCTTTATCCTCACTGAGCTCTTAAAGTCGTAAAGGCAGTGTCGCGAATAAGCCTTGACATTAAAACCCTTAGGGCTATATTACACTGAACAAAAAAAAATATTTACGACAAAGTCTTCAACTTAAAAAGGTTTACTTTCTACAATTAGTAACATGAATAAAAAAGTTTTTTAACAAAATAATATATTGTGATTATTTAATATAACTAGTATTCGTCGAATGGTCGAAATCGACCATAATTGTTGAAAACTAGCGACTTACCCTCGCTTCGTTCGGGTGCGTCCTTAGATACATTTCATTTTTTTTGAGCAGAATCCTAATTTTTTTTCTAAAATAAAAGTAGCCTAAGTTACTCCTTATAAAATCAGCTATCTGTCAGTGAAAGTTCCTTCAAAATCAGTCCAGCCGTTTCGGAGATTAGCCGGAACAAACAGACAGACAGACAATTTTTTTTAAATTGTTTTTCTTATAATTACCGTATATAATTTCATATGCATTTAATAAAAAGCTGTTATTTTGACATTACAAACAGGCACTTCAATTTTATTTATCTGTATAGATTTAAGAAAAATAATTTATAAAACTTTTTTTATTGCTAACACTAAAGCTCACCAATAGCTACTAAGCAGAGAAATTAAATATACTGAAGTGTTATGTCTTTGCCTATTTATATACATACATATACTCGATCTTTACTTTTCTTAATAGAAAATTATTTTATAATCCCTATAACGGTTATAGAATATCATTTTCCTTAATGGGCAAAGTATGGTATTCCCTATGGCGTAATATGTGTTTTAGATAGAGGTTTTTATGTTATCCATTGTGCTGTAAGTCGTCGTTAGGTGGCGCCGCAGTGCATCAACTTCTATATCATTTAACCGAGTCATGAAAATAGGTATACAATACATGGATATTATATATTTTTTTATGGGGAAAATTTTCGTGTTATCTGTCTGTATCTGAGTATATAAAAAAATGTATTTTTCTCTACGTTTAGAGCTTTTGAAAATGATTGGAGTTCAAACAAAAGCTAACAATGAACTCTTTCGATTAACGCTAACGCAAAAAAATTAAGTAGTTAATAATGTACGTCTTTATACAATATAGGTACGTATGTTATGTGGAATGTATATCTATACATATAATCAAATTCTGAGTTGAATCTGTACATTAAATATTTTTTTGGAAAATCTTATTGAAATAATCATTATTATCGATACAGAGGCCGAATCTATAGTTTTTAGAATTTTTATATGTCTGTCTGTGTGTGAACGCATCACGAAAAAACCACTGGAGAGATTTTGATGAAATTTGGTATGATGATAGCTGGTTATCCGGGACAACATATAGGATACTTTTTACTGCGGGAAAATATCTCATCTCTGAGAAATCTATACTAAACGTTAAAACGTAACACGAGCGGAGCGAGAGTGAGTTGCTAGTTATTCAATAAAAAAGCAAAATGAATGTTATAGTATTTTATTAGAACATACCCTTAAGATATTTGAATACAAAAGTAAACAGTACAAAACGTATACAGGAAAACAATAAAATAAACATGCTATTGTATATCTTATTTCTAAATCAGATAAGGTTCAATATTGTGTGTTATTCTTTATATTATTCGTCATATATAAGAACGTCAGCAAAGAAGAAATATTTTACGGTTCCTTGGATGCAAAGATGTATTTAAAATAAAGCTCATTTCACTTTGGTACCTTCTGACTTTATAAAGAGCTGATGAAAATATTATCAGTAACATAACATATAACGACACGTTTGGCTCAGTTTGTAGTGACCCTACTTACTGTGCCAGCGGTCGCGGGTTCGAGTCCCGCTGGGGACATTCATTTGTGTGATGAGCACGAATATTTGTACTCCATTCATGGGTGTTTACATTTATAATATGTATGTATTTAAAGTTATATATGTGTAGTGTATCAACTATCTGGTAACCATAACACAAGCCTCGTAGCTTACCATGGAATTAGATGGTGCTGTGTGTTAATGTCCCAACATATTTATTTATTTATTAAGATAATAATTTCTGACTTCAAAAAGATATTCGATTCGATTGTATTTTTGTGAATGAATCGTGATATGTTATTAACTATATATATGTAAATAGGCATAGACAAAACACTTCAGTACCTTTTTCTCGTCTATTATCAATCAATTTTGTTGTTTTGTTTAGTAGCTATTGACGAGCTTTAGCGTTATCAATAAAAAAAATTGGAAATAGTTTATTTTATAATAAAAATTGTACGCTGAGCGACAGTGGAGGGGATGTGTCTGCGCACGCGGTGAAGGGTGCAGGCACGTCCTAAAGTTCTAGGCTAATGTTTTATAATATAAGTGTTAATTGTTTTATTATAGAATCATAATAGGTACTCCCCCGTCACCAATTTTATCGATAAATCGCTCAGTGCGCAGATTAACGGCCAATGTTCTTTTTACGTGACGGGAACTATGAAACACTAGCGACTTATCCTTACTTCGCTTGGGTGCATCCCTATGTACGTTTCAATTTTTTTCATCAAACCCGATTCTTTTTCTAAAGTAAAAGTAGCCTTAGTTACTCCTTATAACATCTGCTATCTGTCAGTGAAAGTCCCGTCAAAATCAGTCCAGCCGTTTCGATTATTAGCCAGAACAAACAGATAGACAGACAGACAAAAAATTTTAAAATTGTGTTTTTCTTATAAGTACCGTATATAATTTCATTTTGACATTACAAACATACACTTCAATTTTATTTATCTATATAGATGTATAGATTTAATTTGAATAGGTGAATTTTATTCATGTTTTCCTCAAATTTTCAATAATAATTATTATGGCCAATATTCGACCACTGGACGGACACTACTATACACATATATATACATAGATACTCGCCAATTGTAAACTAATTTCATAATTGACTTTTTATGTATAAGTTAAGACTGATACCAAATGTAAAAAGAAAATTTAGCCCTAAAATTGAAATAATAATTTTAAACTAAATTTGAACTCGTTTACATTTTTAGTTAAACATTCGTGGAAAACTATATGATAAACTTTGTTTTTTTCTATCTATTTATTTCATCCTGTCTTACTTTAACTTCACTCTCCTTCGAAACATTCCCAAGACCTCCGAGACGGTTACTAAAAATGAACCTTGGATTCTTGTGTACAATGCTAATATATAATTATATCGTTCTTATTTGTTTTCTTTTCATTTCATTTGTTAATTTTGTGCTATTTTGTATTGTTTATATTTGTAAGCGAAATACTAATAATATTTTTCCATCCTTCATCTTTACTAATATTATAAAGCTGAAGAGTTTCTTTGTTTGTTTAGTTGAACGCGCTAATCTCAGGTACTACTAATTCGATTTGAAAAAATCTTTTTGCATTAGATAACCCGTTAACTGAGAAAGGCTATAGGCTATATATACCGTGGGATAGATTTGTTTTTGTCCAGGGATGAACCCGAAACGAAGCGAGAATGGGTTGCTAGTAATGAACATGTCGAAGAGTTAAAAATACAAGTACATATGTATATAAGTATTAAATCGAAAAGATTGATATAAACGTGTGTAGGAGAACATCGAACCTGAGACTTTTACACACTCCCCACTCCATCATCTGCACTCAAGGGAACTAAATAAAATGGCGACATTTGACGCGGTCAAGAGACATGAGCTAGTCATTTATTCAACTCTCATTGCCGGAGCTTTCCACCGCATAAAACTTTTATGATTTCATTTTCTTTATGATTGTCACTTTTATTTACGTAAACCATTTCTGAAATATTGTTGATTTTAAGACGCAAATATATTATTATTTACTGGAAAGCTAAAAGATGTATCTATAAATCATACAAATAAAAGGTGTGTATGTATGTAGGTTTGCTTTTTCGTAGTAACGAATTGGCGTGATTATTGCAAAGATAATTCATTTGACGTCGGGCTTTTGCATAGACTTAATATATCAATAAATTAGGAATTTTATATTTTACTAGCGACTTACACTCACTTTACTCGGGTGCGTCTATAGGTGCATTAAATTTTTTTAAGTAAAGTAGCCTATCTGCCAGTGAAAGTCCCATCAAAATAAGTCGAGCCGTTTCAAAGATTACCCGAAACAAACAGATATACAGGTAAAAATTTTAAGAATTGTGTTTTTCTTAAAAGTATATATTTTCATATGAATTTAGTAAAAAGCAGTCTATTATGATATTACAAACAGACACTTCAATTTTATTTATCTGTATATTTTATGGGAATTGTATAATTTCTATTATCTTACGAAAATCACTGATTAAGAATATTTTAAGAAATTACTAGAAAATTCGTCATCTGTCTGCAAGAAAGTAGCGAGGTCGAATCCCTAGCTTGCTTTATTATGACAATAACACTTTTTTTACGTATTTTTTTAAGCTATCATACAATTTTTACCTAAAATCTGCTAAATCATGAAAATTACATTTTCCTAGTAACTAATGCTACGACTCGAGCTTAATTTAAAACTGAAAGCGGTGTCCTGTATAATCTGACGCTTCATACATTTCTAGCAGACACTGACACTGGTCGTACTTAATTAAAACCAATATATACCCGAAAATTTGTGAGCAGATATATGATCTGGATGGATGTTTGTTATTCTTTGACGTAAAAACTGAATGGATTTTAATGACACTGTACAGTAGGTATCTAAAAGGACTTTTGTATATTCGTCATCTAAAGGGTTAATTAGGGGATGAAAGTTAGCATAGCATTTCGTCATTTCCGGAATCAAACATATGATATTTAAGCTTCTGTTTATATTACCAACTAGAACCCAGCTTAACATTTATTAACAACTAGCAACTCACCCCCGCTTCGCTCGGGTTCGTCTCTAGGTACGTTTTAACCGTTTATAGTTCCTATAAAACGTAAACAGTATTGAATTTTTCGATTTTCCAGCTGTTTTTTGGGTTTACCCTATTTTTTATACTTTAACCACTCCTGATACATTCCCAACAAAACAAAAAAAGAATTATTCAAATCGGTCCAGTCGTTTTTGAGGTTTAGCGAGATTATCAAACAGCAGTTGATTTTTATATATATACGAGTAGGTGAGAAATTGCATCGAGCATACTTCTTGTTACATCATACATATCTGTGTTACCATTTTATTATGTCACCTAGAACTATAAAAAAATATTTTTTTCTTATTTCTACTTCAATTCAAATTTTAAATATACTCTAGAAAGTAAGGGGTTTTAAGGTTTAAAAAGACAAGAAATACAATTATAACAGTAAAATTTTTCATTAAACTACAATGGAAGGAACATTTCGTATTACCGGTAATATTTCGTAGCGACGTAGCACAATAGCGAGCTCGTAGCCACAATGGCTACGTTGGAGCGTAGCCAGTTCGACGCAGGATGGACGGCTTAGAAAACGTTAGGGCTTAGTGTTTTCTTTCTCCCCGATACATTTATTACGTCACATATATAGTATTGGCTCAAACTGTGATATATCTTACTCTGGAAATATTAAATCGTTAACATTTTTCAAGATTACAATGTTATTTGTTGTACTTTGGCTAGCTATTATTTATGATTTGCTTATATTTCGTTTCCATGAAAATATTAATAGATGAAATAAATCATGGTATTGAACTGTTGTTGATAGTTCATGTAGTGACACACCATAAAATAGGCAAAAACGGAGTTGTGAGTCACTCAAAAGATCTGAGAAGCCTTACGCCATTGTTTACTTACTATCGGTATATTTGATTTATCTAGCATGAAGCTATACTCATTTCAAGATGCCATAGTAGTATATGAAAGTCACCCTGCGGCGACCAATTAGATAATGAAGGAATTACTGGTGGAAGAAGACATGACGGTATTCGTGTAAACATTTCCAACCAAAAAATATTAATTTACCTAAATATATAATTACCAATTGCCTAAGACATCAACTGCATTTACATTTTAAATATTTCACAAAATTGTCCACTTAACGTTATTAAGTTCAACTATTCAAAAAGTACCTGAATCTTGTGAAGATCTGACAAAAGGAACTATAGATCTATCGTAAGATATCTATTAACTTACCGCCTTATAAAACCAAAGCTATATATAGGCTCAGCTTTTTCATTACGGATATTATTACTTTTGAAACTATGGAAAGAAAGAAAAAGAACAGCAAAAAAGAAGAATATATACAGGGAATAAATCTACAAAAAACAAGAAGCTGGGCGTGAGTATTTCATCTTTATCTAAGAAGAGTGAAGACACTTTAATTTCAACAATTATCGCGTTTCTTCAAAGCGGTCCCAAACAACAGTGAAAACTTTCCCCTGTAATTGTGTTTTGGTTCCTTTAGTTTTTTTTTCTGAAGAACTAGTCTTGCAATTAAGTGTTAAAATGCAGCGAGTGTTCTCGAAATGTTCTGAAAGAAATTTTTCCTATGTTATTCTTTAGAATAATTGTTTTAGAAAATGGACGTAATACAAAATGCACATATTAAATATTCGCTCTAAAAATTTAAATCAATACTACATCCTTAAATAAAAAACAAAAAGACCCTAAAGAAAAGACTAGAGGTAGACCAAGAGAAGTATGGATGAAGTTTGTTAAAGAGTATATTATGTGTGTGCTGATATGACATCTGAAAGAGTGAAGTGAAAGAAGAAAGTAGGTCGTGAAGACAGCCATGTAGCCTGGGATAAGAATAGGGAGAAGAAAAAAATAAGAAGAAAAATCCAATTTTCTTTATCACTAAATTGTCAAACTATACTTCTTATCATGCACCCAAATAAAATACTTTTATAATATGTGAGATTTATATGTAAACCAAAATTGGTTGTAAAATAGAATGTTCACATCTCTACTTTTAAGAAAGATATGTTACCATTATTTTCAACAGATTTCATCACAATATCGTTTTTTTTTAATATTGATTTAATTCAAATATACGTTCAGACATTAACATGTTAAATTCATACAAATGTGTACAAGTAAGAGAAGTAAACTTACTTTACGTGAACGCAACTACGACTAAAGTCTAGTAATTTGTAAAGACCAGAGTAACAGGTCTAGAAAATTAGTATTTATTGCTTAGATTCCTAGGTCGTTACGAAGCTTGCCATTAAAGCTAAAGCAAGACAAATATGCCGAGAACAATATATAGCTTCTAGAGAAGCTCAAATTTAGATAAACTATCTATTTCATGTCCACATAAACTAAAAATGTAAAAAAAAAAACAACAAATTAATTCAAATTCAAAATATTTTATTCAGCATTAAATTATTACAATTAGTTACTGAACGTCATGAGTCTACTACCAGTTCGGAAAGAAGAAGCCTCAGACCTGAGAAGAACTGGCGAAAGAAACTTAGCGGGGCTAATATTATTTCGTTATATTTTTTATAGACTTAAATTATAATTCACAATATTTCTATAAAGTTGAAGTAGCCGAGAGGCGATCGCTTCATTCAAAAGGCGTGCTATCTTTTATAAAATCATTAATTGTATAATAACCTTTAGCACACAAACGTTCTTAACTTTTTTTTTTTTTTGAATTTAGCGATAGAAGCTTTTTGAACATTTTCTGGGATCCTGTTGTACAAGCGTATACATTGTCCATAAAAAGAATTACTGACTCTCTGTAGACGAGTCACAGGCATTACAAGTTTGTGTTTGCTCCTAGTATTAATGTTATATAGTATAATTATAATGTAATGTATATTTATTACAGTTCAATATCTTTTTCTTCTCTGGTTGTCAACCGATTTTCTTTTTTTTTTTTGCTTAGCAGCTACTAATGAATTTTAGTGTTATCAGAAAAAAAAATGAATATAATCGATTTTCGATCACTGGCTAAGCATTAGTTAATAAATACTTACCAATAGGCTCTTATTATAGCTATGAAATACACTATAAAACGTACAGACACACACAATATTAAATGTGATTGTTAGCTGGTATTGCATCACACAACGAAGATAGTAAGTTCAATTCCTAGCTAAATGTAAGAAAGAATGAACGAACTCCATTGATTCTTACTGGTATTAAAAATGCAAACAGATTTAATGAAAAAGTGTTATGGCACCTTTTCCAATACAGTAATCCAAGAGCAAAACAAGAGTATATTATAAGAAAAGACTTGAAATACGAAGTTAAAACATCTCATTTGAAGTACTTAATAATAATTATCTGCAAATTTCCGCGAGTAATCCATTGTTATTGGAAATGAATAGTCGATACCAATACTTACGTAGTTTGCTCTTTGTTTGTAAGCCAAGTTCCGTTGCAAGGCGCTCATTGCTCGCTTTGGAGGGGTTTTCTTTTGAATTGTTTGTTTTAGTTCGAGTGGATGGCTGGTCTACTGCCTACTGGCTACTAGCTAACAATACGTGGTCTAAATATTCGTACAGAAATATTTTTCAATATCACAAATCTAAAAATCTATGGTAGTTATAGTATTTTTTTACTTTTTTATTTATTTCATATTTATTTCTATGTATACTGAATCAGATTTTAACTTCCTTTAATTCCTTGAATATTCTAAACATATTATGTGTATTTTATAATACTCTAGATAGATACTCGTAACATGCAAAGTGTTTGCCTATACTATAACATCTGAATTCTATATAGTTAAAAATAATAAAATTATATATTATTTCACCAAAACGTATATCGACTTATGCATTTTGTAATATTTTAATAAAAAGTAGCAGCAGCAGAGTAAAACGACTACTTAAACTCTTTTTACTTTTGCGTACACTCCAGCCCATCAGCATTTATGTTAATTATCAAATTTTTGCTCTCTTTACATCCTTAACACATCTCAAGCCTAATTACCAGAGAGCTCTCCTTGAAAATGCAAAATTAAGCACAGCCACTAAGTAAATAGTCGCAGACGGAGTAACGACCTGTACAAATGCAATTTAGGGGTGGTAAAAATGAAAATCTTTGGAAAAGCAATCAATCAGAGGTACTCCGCTTTGGGACACCGCACGAATATCTAATTTTGTTTGTTACCCCTCTTTGCCGCCCTCCACGCCTCGAGGCTACAGCGCAAGCGTTGTACACCCTAAATCCTGGCGGACGTTTTGATGGATCACCCTTAATGACAAGCAAGGGGAGTGATAGAGATGTGCGTGTATCGATAGAATTCTATATTACATGGGGTAATTATATAGATAATATCTGAGTAAGGGAAAATGGACATTTTCCATTTTCGTTATAAAAAAATGTAATAGTATACCCTTATTTAAATGTCGACAGCCATAAATTTAATCGTATGTTTATTAAGCTATGTATTTATAGAGCACATTATGCTTACTTAACATGGAAATATAATACTTTTTTTATTCATAACACTTAAATTACATAATATTTGTTAATACTTAATACATTATTTTTATCTCAACTTTAAAACTTGAAAATCCATAGTGATAAGTGATGTTAAAAACGAAATCAAATAATCTTCAAGATTTTTTGTTTAACAGATTTTACTATAATATACGTATGTATTTTTGTTTTTCACCTTCATATTTCTCTCTTCAATATAAAACAGGAAGAGATTAGTGTCTATACGCACAGTTTTTTAATTTTCACCTACAACAATAACTACTGACCGAGATAAACTTTTGTATGATTAATGAAAATTCACTACGTACAAGAATCGAATCCGCGACCTTCGTCGCACATAATACGCTAGAGTACTTGTGATGTAGCATTTATTCCACAAAGATTATATTCTAATACATAAAGTAGCAAAATCTTATTATTTTACAAAATTCACCACTGCTTCGCTCGGGTATTTTTTTTTAATTTGATAACTAGAACTAGATTTTTTTTCATATTAACCCTTATTAACCCTTATTCACCCCTTCATAGCATAGGGATTTGATTTAAACTAAAGCCTATTTCCTTCGATAAAGTTCTACGTAGGTTTCATGAATGCACTTTACAGACAGCTAAAGCTATTTAATTATTTAAACATGTATTATTAGTATCGATATACAAATTATTTAAAAAAATCGATATAACATCATCCTACAACACTATCATTACGCCCTTGCTATATGAACAGCACTCGCTACAATTGTATTAGACATTAGCACTGCTCTTGTTGCGGCTCCCGACGCCTCCCGTGTATTTTAATTGTATTGATTCTATTGAGATACGTCCAACGGTTCAGCGCCTACATTGTTATCTTGACGCGCCTTTTATACTTTTTTGTCACCCCTTTGTGTTTTTATAGCTTACTTGTTACTTTACGTACATTGTATTTACTTTTAAGTAAGATATGATTAAAGTAGCTGTTTAAATAATTAATTAATTATGATATGTTGTTTGTAGAAGTAATGTTATCGATAAATTACAGTAAGTAAAATGGCTTTTAAAAACAATTGATACTATGAATGCTATTGCTGATAAATTAATTTAAAAAATATAGATATTTTTTTTAAATTACCTTTATAATGACATTATGTAGTTTGAGGCTAAAGAGACCACCGTCTGAACGTCAAGGAAAATTATTATACAGCTTTATAGTAATTAATAAGGCAGTGGTAGCCCAGTGGTAACGCGCTTACTTGGGAAATCGAGTGAAGCGGATCAAATCCCGGGTCTCCCACCTCTGATATTTTCTTGTGCGAATCATTTCCAACATGATTACCACTTGCCTTACGGTGAAGGAAAACACCGTGAGGAAACCTGCATGTCTGAGAGAACTTTAAGTTTTCGAAAGACATGTGTAGTCCGCTGACCCTCACTTGGCCTGCGTGGTGGACTATGGCCTGATCCCCCTCGTATTAAAGGGAGGCTCATGGCCAGCAGTGGGACGTTAAAAAGGGCTGAATACATAGCAATTAATATATAGCTTTTATATAAGTGCTACAGTTATGTTTATTATTTTCTTATAGATGTATGTGACAGGTCATTTTGTCTGAAAAACGGCACCACACTCTTAAAAATTATTCAAAAACATTATACACAATCATCTATTAAGATTTACTATTATAAATGTAAAAAATTATAAGTGAGTTGGTTTCTTACTCCTTCACACAAATGGACTATTACAGGGAGTAGCACATAGACCAACGCTTGGCATCTTAGAATGCATCCAAGCAAAGCTTGGGTAAATTGTTATTATATCAAAATCTATACTAATATTATAAAGCTGAAGAGTTTGTTTGATTATTTGTTTGTATGGTTGAACGCGCTAATCTCAGGAACTACTGATCTGATTTGAAAAAATCTTTTTGCATTAGATAGCCCGTTAACTGAGGAAGGCTATAGGCTATATATCATCCCGGAAAAATGTACGGTTCCCGTGGGATAGATTTGTTTTTGTCTAGAGATGAACCCGAAGCGAAGCGAGGGTGAGTCGCTAGTGTCATACATTTCAAAACATGGACTGTACGTTATAATCTTATTGTTTATTCATTTCATCGTACGATATGGGCAAATTGTTACGAGGGACTGAACTCTAGCAAAGTACACACGTACAATACGTCATTTAAAACTAATGGCGCTAGTCACGACACCGACTCATCAATAGCAAGTTCCTTCTATAATTGCGATTGGAAATTGTTCCTCGTGAATAATATAACGATTTCGATCCCACTCCCCATATTTTCCCAGTTTTTAGTTATTTGTCAAAGTGGAGTTGTTGAGCAATATTTCTATACGTTTGATAAATTTTATTTGGGTAAAATAAAAAGTTTTAAATTGCAGTGAAATCTTATGAAATACTTATTTTCGTTATAATAGTTACGTTCGTTTTGGTAAATTGGCAAACGTGCAAAATAGTTTTTAAGACCCTTTATATCTATACAGATAAATAAAATTGGAGTGTCTGTTTGTAATATTAAAATAATCACTTTTTAGTAAATGCATATGCATGTAGGTATACACGGTACATATACCAAAACAACATTTTTTACAATTTTTGTCTGTCTGTCTGTCTGTTTGTTACGGCTAATCTCAGAAATGGCTGGACCGATTTTGACGGGACTTTCACTGGCAGCTGATTTAAGACGAGGCTCCCCAAATTTAATGCTGATTTGCCTGGATATTCTATGTATACCAAATATCAAATCAATGTGATAATTTAAACATATGATTTTTCAAACCTTTTTCTAACATAGTGTAAACATAGAAACACAATTGAATGAAATTTTCTCGAGAGTTTTATTTTTTTTAAATATGCCTTTTTTAGAGATTATTTGGTTTTTCCTTGAAAGCTACTTCAGTTATATATGTAAAATAAATACTCACAGAAGGAAAATATAGTTTATTACCCACTGCCAAGGCAACATTTATCTTGACCAATTATTATTCTCATAATAAATTAAATTAGATTTTAGACTTACGTCCTTTAGTTCTGTGCAAGAATAAGGTCGATCGGATATTCGATATTCAACCTTATTCGCTAGCAGCTTAGGTGCAACGGCGATAATGATTCAGTCGGCCGCTGGCCCTTGACGAGGTAGGATCTATGTCGCTTTTGCTCGCGCACAATCCCCCCGCTAATTTATCGAAATATTATTTCTTGGACATAGTGTAAAAAAATCAACGTTTTTGCTTTTTATACATAGCTTTGTCAAAACAACTTTAAAACGTTCATACATTTAAGGTTGAATTTACATTATTGTATACTTTTTTAAACTAGAATTACCTAAACACAATTAGGTTTTAAGAGAACTTTTGCATAGGATTGTTTTCGTATCTAGTTTAGTGATCGATGAAATCATAAGTAAACAAATTCCGATTTGCCGTATACTACGGGTTTCGCGCGGCTATGCTTATGATTAACATTTAATATGAATAAATAATATAATTAATAAATATAAGTAATTTATTATACGCGTTGTGTGTATGTAAGTGTGTGTATATAACATACATACGTACATAATATGTACGCTTATCACTTTTGTACTAGGTTCTTTTCTAGAGTTTACAAGTGTGTTATCAGTATGAACTTTCGTTTCGTTTCGTGGTGGTATAAGTGGGTATGAAAAGGTTTTTATGTAAGATGTTGATAATATTGTTTTCTCTGGTATTAGATAATCCGATTATAAAAATGCTTATAATAATAGGAAGATATACTTCACGCACCCAGAACCGCTGCATTTTTTATTTTTTTCTAAAAGTCTATGTTGCGGGACGCAGACATACACCCAAACCTCTATATATGATCTGTGCCCAAAGTCCAAACACACTCTTACCGATTCTGCCACGACTTCATCAAGCGATTGTGCGCGTAGGATTTGGACGCGGGTTTCACATAAATCTACATGTAATATACCTACCAAATTTCATAAATATAAAGTGGACTTAGCTAACTTAGTAAGTAGGTATATCATAATAAAACATAGGGAATGTTTGTCCCTCAAGGATAATGCTGATTTCTATGACAGAAATAATTTTCAAATCGGACCAGTAGGTACCTAACTACATATGTAGATCAGCAGATTATCTTCATACTTATAACTTTACCTTTTATTATGTACATATGCCATTTTAAATTTACTGAAGACCTTTTGGGAATATATTATTCACATCATAATAACGTCGAAGTTTTTTTATGTAAAATAAAGCAGTATGTAAAGTTAGTGTAAATATGTTATTTGAAGTGGCGTCCCTGGTGGAATAGGCACAGTGGTTAGTGAGCGCAATCAGCTGAGCCCGGGCGTCAAGCGGTTAGAAAACCAAGCGTTTAGAAAAAAAAGCGAATAAATAATAAAATATTTCGCACATTATGAACCACGTATTTCGCTTTGCAAGCCAAGCATGAGTTGGTGTAGCGGTATGACCTCGGACTATAATAACGATCATCGTAGGTTCGATTCTCTGTATGTATAGACGCTTTTTTCCTTTTTCTCAATTTATACATTGAATTTTGAATTTTCATGTACAAAGTTTTTTCGTATGCGCTTTAATTACTATTCCTTGTTGAAAAGTCCAAAATTCCATTTTTTTTATCATTTCTATGCCTTTTGCATATCTATACATATAAAAAAACAATAAATGATAATAAATAAATAAAATATTAATTTCTCTGCATAATTGAAAAATGAATAATATATAAAAATTGAAAAAAAGAAAAAATCGTCTCAGTACAGGGATTCGAACCTACGACCACAGAGTGTCTTGACCGGGCTCTCACCGCTACGCCAACTAACGCTTAGTAAGTAATTCGAAATAAGTGGTTCATAATCATAGTCCTTCAATTGCTTTTCATTATTATTAATTCAATATTACAAAAGTTACATAATAATTTGTAAATTTCTAAACATCATACCAATAAAAACATAAGTAACTTCCTGATCAGATTCCTAAAGTATCCATATGAATATATAAATAATTGAATAAAATATAATTTACATGTTCAATATTTACTCAAATTCATTTATTGCATAGGGATAAATGTCTTAGCTTTTCGCGATTACTAAGTATATACTTATTATAATAAAACAAAGTGTTACCGGATCAATGCCCGTATTTTAAATTCCAATAATATTAAAACCAAATTAATGTAATAAGTTGGGCTTCTGCCTACAGACGCGCTTGCGTACTCTGTGACGCTTGGCCTGTAGTTGTGAGTTCACGCCGGCGACGTGAGCGCACAGCTCGCTTTGCGGGAGGGGAGGTAGCGTTAAATGCCTACTTCGCGCGGACAGCCTGGTCTTAATAAGGAGTAACTTAGGCTACTTTTATTTTAGAAAAAAAAATTAAAATCAAATTAATTAATTAATTTTGTTTTGAGAAGCAACCTAGCTAGTAAAGAATAAAATTGAAATTGATAAAAGGTCAAATTGTCCGTCTGCCTATCTTTCTGACTTATATGTAAAGCGTTGTACATTTATAAAACAATAAATAATATGAAATAAAATTACTATTCGTGTGTCTGTTTGTGCGTTTACTTCAAAAAATGTACCCAACAGATTAAGTTAAAATTTATAAAAATAAGTATATTTTTATAGAAAATGTTTATGTATATTTAAAAACACACAAGAAAAAGTAGGTACATGTTCTGTAATCAAGTTGGCGAGTGCGGAATTCTATTATAAAAGTAAAAAGCATCTAGGGACGCATCTGAGCGAAGCAAGAGTAAGCCAATAGTATGCTTATTAATAATAAGTGTATAAATATTATACGTTTTGTACAATATTACTTATTAAGAAAAGTGTTTTTAAGGTTCTTTTTGTAGTCGTTCTACTGTACTGCAAATCGATAAAACAAGTATCCGTCCAAATGTTATCCTTGGGGATTAGACCACTTTCAAACATGTAGTCCACTTTAAAAGGAAAATACGTAACAAAAATATATTGGTTGGTCAGTTCATTCACTCTTATAATAAAACGGTACGAGTGCCAAACACATAGAGACACTAAATCGAAATCAGTTCTCCACTTTCCTTTGATTGAATACTATTGATCGACGCAATCTTTGCTGAGCTCTGCATACGATTAGACAATGTGAAATGTCAATATGATTGATACACATATGTACATACTAGCGACTCACCCTCGCTTCGCTTCGGGCTCGTTCCTAGATTAAAAACAAATTTATCCCACGGGAATCGTACATTTTTCCGGGATAAAAAGTAACCTATTTGCTATTCCAGACAATAATCTATTTGTGCTAAATTTCATACAGGTCTGTTCAGCCGTTCTGGTTTAAAAGAGTAACAAACATCCATAAATCCATCCATCCATCCATCTATCCTCATAAACTTTCACATTTATAATATTAAATATAGATTAGTAGGATATCTACGTTTCAGGCAGGTATCGAACTTGTGTCTTATGACGAAGGCAGTATCCTCCATATATATAACTACTGTAATAAGCATGTATATTTTAATAACAAAAACTTTAATTTATACATAATAAAAATGAAATTCTGTAAAAATGAAAGGCTGGGTCGATTTACCTAATTTTTTTTTAATAATAGTCCGAGAAAGGGTTTTAGGGAAAATAGTTCTTTATATAAATATCTAATAGTACTGCACTTCTAAAAGAATATTTTGAAATAACTTAATAGGTGCATTAAGAATTAAATTATTCTGTAAATAAAAATAATTATATTTTAAAACAATATAGGATAACGAATGGTAGTTTAAATAAGAGATAGAAATGCGTGTAAAACCACGACGGATTGCTAGTCTCATATATCATCGTCGAACTCTTGCACTTTTATACAGTACTCTGGTAAATTGCAGCGCGAGCGAAGCTGCCAGGGGACTTAGACAATTATTCTAACACCATGTCTTGGCGTTTTGCCCCTTGAGATGATAGAATATCGATTTGATCATTAATAATGTTAATCGAATTGAATTTAATCTCGAGTATATTCTGTAACATCATGCTACTATATACTATAGTGTTTTTATAAATAAACTAGCTTGCTTCATTTTTCTTTACTTTTAACCGACTTTAGTCGTTAAAAAATGTAGCTCACGGTTTCAACCAACTAGTAAAATGAGCTTTGAGTTAAATTTCATCGAAATCGATCCAGTGATATAGTAATGAAAACAAAACAGATACACAGACACCTTTTCATGCTTCCATATAAGTAAGGCTTACAATAAATAATATGGTAAATGTAAAGTACACGATCAACTTATTTGTTACAGGTTTTAAAGAAGAACAACATAGCAACTTATTAATCGGTGAGTTTTAAAATTAGTTACTTTATAAAAAAATAACTATACTCAAAATAAAGCTTTTCTTTTGTTCTTAAAACTCTTCTGTGTTATTGTTTTATCACATCTTAATATATGTTTTATAACTTACCTTACCTTACCCTACCTATCTACGATTACTATGAGATAATGATTAAGTAACACATACAATATACATACATATAAAAAAATCAAGAATAATTTATTTGTGTTTATTATCTATACATAAGTATAATTTTCTAAGTCAAATCTATATATTAAATATTCTTTGAAAAATCTTATTGAAATAGTCATTATTATCGATACAGAGGCCGAATCTATAGTTTTTAGTATTTTTGTCTGTCTGTCTGTCTGTTACCGCATCACGAAAAATCCACTGGACAAATTTTGATGAAATTCGGTATGATGATACTTGGTTCTCCGGTTCAACATATAGGATACTTTTTACTGCGGGAAAATATCTCATATCTGATCTAAACGTTACAACGTAATTAGAGACAAACCTGTGCGGAGCGAGGATAAGTCGCAAGTCGCAAGTGTACATATAAACTTTGATCAAAAAGAAGCTACACTTTCACTACGTATCATAAGCAATCAATGTCACATTTTTTGTGTAACGGGTATTTCTCAGCGCATTAAATTTTCGATTTCTGGAGGTTTATCTCTGTAACTAGCCAATCAATCGGTCTGAAATATTTTTTTTAGTACACCTTAGACTATTATCTAACTTGGACCAATGCCGTTTGTATAATAATTGCATTCTAAATATATAAAAAAATCGTTTGAAACTCGTTCTTCTGATTCATATGACGTGTCCGTTCCCCATTATTCTGAACAAAATTATAAATAACGCGTTATCTTATTGAAAAAACAATATAAATTATAATCATATTGAAAAAAGATTAGTTATCTTTTGACAAAAAAAATATATTAGTTATATTTACGTTAGTTTACTTATTATAAATAAACAAATAAAAGGTGTCCGGCATAAAATTCTGATTAATGTGCCACGCGCTTCACTTGACTCTAGTCGGCGAAATACAAAAAATTACACCATCACAGCCCGCGCTGGGGGTAGTCAGTTGTGCGGCAAAAGGATCCTAAGCTGGAAGTGCGACCCGTTCAGCGTCGATCCGGAGACACAAAAGTAAGTATTTGATTCATATGTTCTTGATTCAGGTGGGTCTCTGATTAATATGTCTAGTTTATAAATAATGTTACAGAGTTTTAAAACTTGAATTTATGCTCCAAGAAATACGTTTGCGTTACAGATTTTTTTGGTTAAATGCGAATACCTATGAAAATATGTGTCATGGGTAATCGAAGATTTTAGGCAAAATTCTGATTTATCTGTATCTGATTCATGTGGTCAAAAACCCATATGAATAAAAAAATGGTACATTTTGTTTAAGTTATCTATCACACAATCATCATTAAGATCAAGTTCCAAGCATAACGACACTTCTAATAGGTATAACATCTGGACAATGGTCTTTCAGTTGCTTAACAAGGCTTTTAATTTTTTTTATGTCATTTCCTCTGGCGAGTATTTTTTCTGCAGTTCGCTTTAGGACTCCTCTGACGCTATCGGGAGCACCCTTCCCGTATCCCTTTCCCGAATCATTCCACACTGATAATCGCAAACTTGAAAAGTACCAATAATCTGTCATAAAGTACAATACTCGTATTAATATCGTTTTTATATTGCAGTATACAACAATGCCACGAGCAAAACTAACCAATGATGAGAAAAAAGAAAAGAAGAGAGTCGCAGAATGTATAAGGATGGAGAAAATAAGAAAAGAGTATTCACCAAAGCTTCTCGGAATTCTTTCTCCAATATCTTCAATATAGCCAGTAGCATTGTTAATTCTTTTATTTTTATTATAAAGACTGATATTAAGAGTACCTTAAATACTGCTGTGATTTTAAATTGTGTAAGATTATAGATACCTTAACAAGATATATAAAACAAGATTATAAGGAGACATGATTGGTGTTCAACATTTATTTCAAAATACATATATCAGAAAATTACATGAAAACTTTGAATAATACTACAACAAATGTTTTAGTAGAAAGAAATATGGAATATGCATATTACAAGACGTAAGAACTCTTCAATATTAAGCCAAGCCTAACCTCAAACAAACTGGTGAAATAATTACTGACATTAGATAATTTTATAGAACTAATTAAATCTAAATTAGATGTGCTGGTCATCGCACCTTGGGCCCTTTCCGCGATAAACAATAGCATTCCCAAGGAGGTGATTTCAGGCAGACGCCCGGTCGTAAAACTTTTGCCAAATCCTATCAGCAGTATGTACTGCGCCGACCCGAAGTGATTGGGAAATGGGCAGGAAGATGTTGATGAAGAAGATTTGACTAGCGACACCTTCTGCTAAATCTGCGGAGCCAAACGTTCGACTGAATTCGCTCGTAACACATGATACGTTGGTTTAGATTACTTAAATAACATTGTGAGCAACGACAAGCAGTATGACGAGAGTATTTTCGGCTTTTGTCATAACACTGAATTACCTTCTGAATACATAAAATGTTATATAAATTTAATACAGACTCGGTTTTTTTTATTTTTATTACTGTTTCTGATCCATCCGTCACGAATTTTGATTCATATGGGCCCTAAAAAATTAAACTCAAATATCTCAAAAAATATTTGATTAAAATGAGTGCGTAATTCAAATATATGTTTTTGGCATGGCTTTCATCATAAGAGTATGTCGAATAGAGCCAAAAATGAAAATAATTTTTGGCCAGATAAATCAGACAAAGAACGCAAACTCTGAGAAATACCCTATTAACACACAAATGACACTTCAAGCAAAAAATAGTATAGAAGTATGTAACTACATATTTAAATTAATTATAGCATCTTTCACTTGTCCTATAAACTATTATGCTTCCTAGATAATTCCTCTTTCTATAGATAAAAACCCCATAAAAATCCGTACAGTAGTTTCTGAGATTAGGCCGAACAAACACAAATGCAATCTTAATGTATAATATATAGTAATATATTAATATACAATATATTCTACTCTAGTTCATGAGTTTCTTTCTATAAAATTTTCATTACTTTTATCATTAAACAACTTACTCTATTATTAAAGAACTTTCTAAATCTTTAATCTCTTCTAACGTGCAACATAACTTCTTAATATTTAAAATTTTAATCTAACACCATAACTTAAAGTCGTATTCATATTAAAGCAACGGAAGTTCATACGTTATACAGCTCAAGCTGGTGACTGTTTTAGTTATTTATAACATCACACTATTTTCACCCTTATGCCTTAGATAACACGATTTGTTTTTATCTAGTACAGTTGAGTGTGGCACAGTATATCCATCAACGCATACATTTCGCTATCATCGCAAGCGCACGCCTCATCCGTAGTAGGGCGGCAAAGATTTATGAGATTTTAAGACAAATAGTTAGGAAATCCGGTCTGATTAAGTATTACTAGATAATTATATCACAAAACATAAATATATCAAAGAGACTATATGAGAAAATATTTAATTTAATCATTTCTTAGAAATAAATTCAATAATTTATACAATTGAAACCACTAATTCCTTAGTAATCTGAATGTGGAAGTATGTAAAGTCTGTTGCAACTTTTTCAATACATAATTTTCATCTTGAAGAGATTTGTGTTAGTGTGAAGGGTTCCGCAACCAGGAGGGATAAATGGAACACTTGTAAGAGTCAACAAGTTCGTTTGTCACAGCCATTTTGTACAGCTGAAATGAAAAAAATATATCTTATAAACCACTATACAACGCTATAATAAAAACGCGTAAAACGCGTAAAAGCGTATATATGGATACTAGCGACTCACTTTTGCTTCGCTCTGGTTCGTCTCTAGGTTGATTCCCCATACAAACTTTCATCCCCATTTTCACCCCCTTAAGGGATAATTTCCGGGATAAACAGTATCCTATATCCTTTCCAGGATCTCAAATTATCTTTTTACCAAATTTCATCTAAATCGGTTCAGTAGATCCAGAGATTACCACCCCACAACCTCACACAATCACAAACTTTACCTCTGTATAGTATAGATTAAATGAAAACTCGCAAAAGCACAGACCGTAAAATAAAAACGGTTTATTACATATTAGTAAAATACACAATTTTTACTTTGTTGGATAAACTAATACGAATTAATAATAAGACGGTATCCCAAAACAAACATACTCACTGTGGTATAGAGATCTGTCGAATGAGTCGCAACTTGACCTGCACGCACTAAGCTTTACAAGTACTCGCAACTTGGTGGGTGGTCGATGTGACTGTTCTAATATACCTATTATGTATTATAGGAGTGACATAAGTATTGCATCATAATGTTTCCTGAACCTTAGATTATTTTTCATTTTTCATGATGACAGGCTTGGCTCCGTTTGTAGTGACCCTACTTGCTGTGCCAGCGGTCGCGAGTACGAGTCCCGCTGAGGGCATTCATTTGTGTGATGAGCACGAATGTTTATTCTACAGTCATGGGTGTTTATAATATGTATTTAAAGTTATATATATAGTTATATATGTAGTGTATCAACTATCTGGTATCCATAACACAAGCCTCGTAGCTTAGCATGGAACTAAATGGTGCTGTGTGTTAATGTCCCAACATATTTATTTATTTTTGTTATCTATTGCTTTCGTAGATGTAATTAATTAATATACTCGTTATTATTTAGATGAACACACGTTTATCTTGAAACAAAAAATATAACAACAATGATGTTTAACCACTGAATACTTCCGAGCAGTCAGTGTTGCCCTCTCGCTAAATATAATATATTGGGACATTAACACACAGTACCATCTAGTTCCATGGTAAGCTACGAGGCTTGTGTTATGGATACCAGATAGTTTTATTAAGTAAATACAAACAGACAACAAATTTCTACCCCATGCATGCACATGCAGGATAGCCATAATAGCTATAATGTTATATAAGTAAAACTATTTGTTCGGTTTTTTTTTTCAGATTTATTTTGATTTTTGATTCCCGGCGCTTCGAATGTTTTCAAGCAATCATGGTCACGGAAGAGACAAAGGTCAAAAAAAATTAAATAAGTCTGCGAAAAAATTCAAAAACATAGTTTTATTTAAAGTGTCAAATGTTCGCGTAAATCTAAGAAAGTATTATAAAATTTTATATTGAAAATACTGTAAATTAGAATTTAAAACGAGTGTTAAGAATCTGCAATGACTCTTTTTTAATTAATTTGAGAACCCAAAAGTGCTTGCTTGTAGAAGTCTAATTGAATGAAGTAAAATTTGAATTTATAACGTAATAAACTTTTTGTCATGCTTGGAAAGAAGAAGCCAGTTCAAGAGTTTTTAGCAACAAATATGTCAGTTTGTGGGCTCAATTAAAAATTTTAGCTAATACCCAAACTGTGTGAATTAAGAACATTAAAGATTCCAAGTATACACCTCGATTACGACATACAAATATTTTCCATCACCTACCAGCTCTTACCAGCTTAAGTAAAGTCTGAAATTAAAAAAATAAACTAACGACTCACCCTCGCTTCCCTCGGGTTCGTTCCTAGTTACGTTTTAACGTTTAGTATAGATTTCTCAGAGATGAGATATTTTCCCACAATAAAAAGTATCCTAAATGTTAACCCGAATAACCAGCTATCATCATACCAAAATCTGTCCAGTGGTTTTCTCGTGATGCGGTCACAAACAGACAGACAGACAAAAAATCTAAAAACTATAGATTCGACCTCTGTATCGATAATAATGACTACTTCAATAAGATTTTCCAAAAAATATTTAATGTAAAGATTCAGCTCAGTTAAAAATTTATTATATCATGTATAGATTGTGAAGGAAAATATTAGACTTTTACTAATAAAAATTTGATAAATCATAAGTTATTTATAAACAATATTCTTTGTTTTAACTTTTGTACAAAACATCAGTTGATTTCACAATTTTGTACGTAGCAGTCATTCGCAGACGTGGTAAAACGGCGTGCCAGGGTATCAGCGTGACGGCTGACACGCTGTCAGGGCACAGCTCGCTTCCACTGATTCATACTATGAATTGAAGATTTAAAAAATAAAAAATGACAACAATCCATTACAATATTGCTGGAAATAAATTAAATAAACCTTCTGTATATTATATTATTTAAAAAAAATATTAGTATTAGTTTTAGTATAAGTATATATTTTATAGGTATGTACCTATTTATTAAAAAACTGTTATTTTAATATTACAAACAGACACTTTAATTTTATTTATTTGTACACATTAATACTTTTTATTATTAAAACAATTTAGTATATAGTAATCTTATTTCTCTGTGTTGTTTAATTCACTTTGTATGTTGAACGAATATTTTATTATAATTAAATACATATAATAAAAGTGTAACTGATTGCTGTCTGTACATGGGAGATATTTAAGAAAAACTATTATTGGGGGTCTTTATTAAAGCAATAGAATCCAAAACAATGATTTTTAGGAATTTTGTTTGTCTATTTGTCTTTTTGTCTGTGCATTTGTGTGCATCTCATAAACGGTTTAATCAATTTGGGTGCGGTATTCGTTAATGGATTGTGGTAAGCTTCACTCAACATTAAGTATTTGTTTTATTTCAATCGGTTCCTAAATAAAAAAAGTTATGTCAATTTAAAGAATCATCTAGGGACGACCCCAGCGAAGCGAAGGTGAGTCACTAATTCTAAATAAATACAATTTCATTTACTTCACAAATGCAGTCTGATGCAGTCATACTGCCGGGTTATTAAATTGAACAGTTAATATAATTGTATAAAATGCTATTTAATATCGTAAAGTATTTTCTTCTGCTTATCTTCAATAATAACTATGATCCTTTCATAGTTATTTCATTCGTCAATAATACGCTTAACGAAGTGCAGTGCCCATTCATCTTAATACCGTGTTTTGAACGATGCCATATGCTGGTATTCATAGACTGTACTTTGATTTGAGTTTACTTTTTTTTAAACAAATTTAAAAATATATATTAAATCTGTCTGTCAGTGAGCTTATAACGTTTGTGCGTTTTATAATATATACTATTAATCTTTTTGTAATGAAACTATAGTATATAAGTTATTATATTGCACGAATGCGCACTAAACATATCGGGCGAATTCAATGTATATGTATGTCTGTACACACACACACACACACACACACACACACACACACACACACACACATATATATATATATATATATATATATATATATATATATATATATATATATATATATTAAGTACAAATATTTTTTTACATAGCTTTACTTATTTTTGATATGGTTTTCTAGCCAGCCTTTTGACTTCTTATTACTATTACGGTATGTTATATCGTGTACATCCCTTTTTTACAGAAATTATATTTTATAGGCACTCTTTATCCAAATAAAATGATATGAAAAGAAATGAAGTGATCGTATAATAATTATAATAATGTATGCTTTTCTTTGTCCTCCAACCTGTACTTGGCCAGCGTGGTGGACTATGGCCTGATCCCCCTCGTACTGAAGGGAGGCCCGTGCCCAGCAGCGGGACGTTAAAAAGGGCTAAACACATATTTTTTCTTTTATTAGGTTAAAATGTATGGTTACAATTATTTTAATTAATTATAAATATGTTTTATAATAAATAAATAAGCATATATATTATTTTCATTACATAGATGTAGGTACTTTTATTCGAAAACCGATTAAGATGTAAATAAAAATATTCATTCAATTTTGAATTTTAAAAATAATAAATAATGGCAATTTATTTATTATCTACATAATAATTCTAATCAATTTGCTACACTACGAGTATACTATGTTGGATTTTTGTACTACTAGTACTAGGGTAATAATAATTATAATATCTTTATTGACTTAAATACGAAGGTTTTAAATAAAAGACAATGTAATTACAATCTTGGTCAAAAATAATGATAATAATTGAAACGTTTCCATGATTCTTTTTTAAAATTTGGGTTATTTTCAAGGTATTTAGGTTTTATAGATTTTTAGAAATAATTTCCTTTTGAGGTTGAAAAGTAATTATTTAAAACACCCCCCAGTCTATAGATGTAGATGCGCGCACGCATGTAACCCGATCCACGTGGTGTTCTGTGAAAACATTGACTTTCTGTTTATCTCTATCTTTATTATCCCGATGTAATGAATGCTGCACGTTATCTCCTTATAAATTTAATTTACCCATTAACTATGGTTTAGTATCTAACATAGAATAATCGTAACGTTAAATCGCAAAATAAATAACATAAAATAAAGAAGTTTTGCATTTTATATATGTGTATATATATATATATATATATATATATATATATATAGACAATTAGAAAAAAATTAAAGAGAGCATGTATGAATGTGTACACGCGCAAGAAGTAAAACTTCTGTAGGTTATCGGTACTCTCTATGAAATTCAATTTATGTTTTAAATAATTAGGATAGGTGAGATACTAAAAACAACGCATATTAGGCATATTACAATCATATTTTTATAGAATACTAGCATTTCCCGCGGCTCCGCCCGCGTTCAGATTATCAAAAACCAAATTCTTAGGCTTTACACATTAGTATACTCTTACATATTATACCACTTTCATTGCGCACCGTATGATTGGTAAATAATGGCAGTGATTGACAATGCCACAAAGGTTCCTCCGTTAATCTCATATTTAGTAATATTGCACTTTTTGTTTTAACAATAACATTTATGTATGTCTATACTTCTGTTTTGTTTTGTTTTGTTGTTGTGTTCTGCTTTGTTTAGTTTTGGGCGATAAACTTTCAAACTACGGAATTAATTTGAATTGTTTTTTACTAATAGATAGCTATTGATTAATTTAATATTTAGCTGATTATTTAAATTACATAATGGTTACTTTTCTTAATGTTAATTTGTCGCGAAACAGGGATTGGTTAGCGCTAGTTAGTAATATTTTCCAAATCGAATAATTCTAAAATAATTCTAAGCAAATGCTTTTTAATATTTCATATGGCTCGGCTAATATGATTAAAGTCGTAAGAATTTCATTATGTCCTTTAAGCCTTTACCTTCCAAGAAATGGTGTCAAAAAAAAACTGAAAAAGTTTAGGTATAACAGTTCCTAAAATACTTTTGCAAAGTTTTTGAGATATGGAATATTTTGAGTTACCCGCTTTGTCAGTTTAACAGCCATTAACTTGTTTTCCACTTATTTTTACGGTTGATAAAATGAGTCGATATTGCGGAAACGTAAATATTATTCGTATTTATTTTAGTGTTAACCTAACAAAACACGTAAGTACGGAAAACCACACAATATTTTGCTATACGAAACCTATAATGCGCGAGTTGGATTTGCATTTGCCTAATTTTGCATTAAAAGATAAAATATATATATATTAACATTATTTACTAAACAATAAAAATTTACAAATATTTTCATTTGAAAATTGTTTTGACCAACAAAATATTACTTATATGTTACTAAATTATAAAGCCAAAAAGTTTGTTTTATTGATAATTTGAATACTGGCGGGGCCGCGGGTAATTTAGTACCTACCTAATAATTCTAATAAAGTCATAGAAAGGTCATATCTGTACATTATTATATTTTGGATTAAAACTACGTATTTTAAAAACACATGGCGACATCTATTGTCAAATATTTAAATAACACATAAATACATTTTCATCAAAATAATTATTTGAATGAATAAAATAGCGCTATTGATATTTCTTTTAAGATAAGATTTTTTTTATAATTTTAACATATTAAGTTACCTTGCTAAAATGTTAATAGTATCATCTTGCTTTTATTTTAACCAGTTTTTGTATTTTTTCTCAGAAATGAGATATTTTCCTGCTGTAATAAGTATCCTATGTATTGACCCGGATAACCTGCTATCACCATACCAAATTTCATCTAAATCCCTCCATTGGTTTTGCTGTGATGCAGTTACATACAGACAGACAGACAAAAATTCTAAAAACTATAGATTCGGCCTCTAAATCGCTAATAATGAATATTTCAATACCATTTTTCGAAAAATATTGAATGTACGGATTCGGCTTATTTACAATTTTATTATGTGTATAGTTATTCATTTATAAAATTAAAATTTTCTTTTGTTGATAATTTCAACACGGGCGGGGCCGCGGGTAATTTAGTAGTAAGTAATTCTACATACATTCATACATTCATTTTTTTGGAATTAAAACTACGTATTTTAAAAACACATGGCGACATCTATTGTCGAGTATCTAAATACACATAAATAAATATTAATTAAAATAACAATTTTAATGAATAAAATAGCGCTATTGATAATTTGATTTTCAAGATAAGCTATTTTTAATAGTTTTTACCATATTTAGTAAATTACCTTGCTAAACTATTTGTAAATAGTAGGTATCATCGTGGTTTTATTCCAACCAGTTTTTGTGTTTTTTCTCAGAAATTAGATATTTTTCCGCGGTAAAAAGTATCCTATATGTTGACCCGGATAACCAGCTATCATCATACCAAATTTTATCAAAATCCCTCCAGTGGTTTTTCTGTGATGCGGTAACATGTCTGTTACAGACAGACAGACAGACAGACAGACAAAAATTCTAAAAACTATAGATTCGGCCTCTGTATCGATAATAATGTCTATTTCAATAAGATTTTCCAAAAAATATTTAATGTACAGATTCGGCTTAGTTAGAATTTTATAATATGTATAGATAGATAATTTAAGGAAAGAATATAATATTTTATATCATTTGTCAGACAATAACAACGGTTACCATGGCAACAAACGTACGTACATTTTTTCGTAACGCATTCACCAGCTTACCCCCCAAGTCAAGCGTGCGTAAAGAAGTTTTACTTCAAAAACATGATATTTGAAATTACAATAATACCAAATGTCGTTATTTTGTTACCAATTATCGTCAGCGTGTCAGAAAATAGTAAGAGCTTTGATCTCTTTATCAAGAGGTTACTTTCAAGTCCAGATAACTAAAGTTAAGGTTTTTTGCGTATACTTTTTATGTGAACCAATGTGACCCATGCTGTAACATTCCCATGACGATAACGTTCTTAGAACACAGGATGTCATTTGTAGATTGTTTGTTTATGATAAAAATGGCAAAAAATATACCTGATCTGTGCATAGCCTTGAATAATTTGAATGTTGCACCAAAAATACGCCTTTTATAAATATTAAAAAGTATTGATATTTTCTTAAATATTTTTGATCATTCAATTCAATTCTTATGTCCAATGGCTTCTATTAGTGTGGTTTGGGCACCATTCTTTATTACTACCTTCGAATTCAACTGTCAAATGTCAATGTCAAATGGTAAAGAGCCAAGATTTTTATCATATCCGGCTTTTTTTGTCACTGAATAGACTATGCGACGGAGTTCTGAAGACGTCCTATTTATTTTTTTGAAAGTAAAATGTCACTTTGAAAAATAATTAATGCAACTTAATAACATTATTTGTTTAACACTTCAATATACCCGAGAGAAATGTTTGTCAGATTTTTAAACTTGTATTGACGATACAGGCCAGTAACAAATAAGATTATTTATTTACTTTATGTATATTTTAGACAATTTTAGTATATTTTTGTAAAAAATATAGAAACCACATGTATCCACTCGAGTGCCAAAGAAGTAACAAATCAATCGGCAATACCATTAAGTGTATTTCACAAACAGTCAAGTGCGACAGTTGCGACGCGACGCGACGGCGGCGAGGCGACGTGAGCAGGTAGCCGGTAGCCAAGCATGTACGATCTCATCGATAACTTTGATTTATAATTACTTTTAAGATCCCCAAGAGTGACTTTTAGCAATATTATATTGACTAGTGTTCGCCCAGTAGTAGAAATTTGACCGTAATGGTTTTTTTATTTATAACATTAAAGCTCGTAGCTACTAAACAAAACAATTATCTTTATAATTGATTAACAAATAGATGAGAAAAAGGTACTAATTTATATTTTCCTATATAGATATAATTCTATATAAATATCTTAAAATTTCCACGTGTAATAATAAGCCCTTTATTTTTGAAAAATAAAGGATTTATTGTTCTTGCAATAAGTTTTTCTTTACAATAAGTTCGCCAGTCGGTAAAGGCTTTATATAAAACATTTAATTCTTTTTTTTTTTTTTTATTTATTGATACAACCAAAGCTACTATAATATTTTATTATCTTTATCAATATAAATATATATTATTATTACAATTTTCTTTTTCAAGTAAATTTATTTACTTCCAAACATAGTTGAATAAAAATCGATAGTGACATCGATAATAATCTATCGTCCCATCACTAGCTCTTATCAAAGGTTATTGAAAAAGAACAACTTATATGTTTAAGTGTCTCGAACCGTGTCCGAACAAATAGTCTTAACGACGGAGAACGGATGTGAGGATGGCGATATTATTTAAATACATGTAACATTAAATATTTCAAGATAACAAGTTCGATCCCGACTTACAGAACAGGAATTTTTCTATCTATAATAACGTTTAATACTTTGTAGATGTCAATGTGTGGACTAATGCCTGGTTGGATCTCACATAGGATAAGTAGATAATTAATTATTTTATTACAATATAGTACACAATTATTATTTTAAAAGAGCAACTGTTGAGTTTCTTGCCGGCTGTTCTCAGCAGAACTGCCTTCCGAGCCGGTGGTAGATTCCTCACGGACTGAGTAGGTACACTGAATTTAATTTAAATTATAATGTAAAGACGATTCAAAAGTGCTTGTAAAAGTCTATTTGAATAAAGTATAATTTGATTTGATATACTGTATTTTATCTATCTTTACTAACTGTTGAACGTGGTTTCTTATTTCGCTATAAAAACTAAAATATGTTAAAAAGAAATTTTATAAGCAGAAGGTAGTGGTAGCCCAGTGGTAACGCCCTCGCTTGGGTAACCGACTGTAGCGAGTTCAAATCCCGTGTCTCGCACCTCTGATATTTTCATATGCGAATGGTTACCACATGCCTTAAGGTGCAGGTAAATATCATGAGGAAACATGCATGTTTGAGAGAACCTAGCAAGTTTTCGAAAACCGCCAACCCGCACTTGGCCAGCGTGGTGGACTATGGCCTGATCCCTCTCGTATTGAAGGGAGGCCCACCCCCAGCAGTGGGACGTTTAAGAGGGCTTAATATCAATGACAGGCAGTAATCAGATGTTTACGTCTTAAAATCTACTAGCATTTAACAGTAGAAGCGAACTTTTGTTAGTTTAATTTAAATAATACTACTAGGCTATATGCAAATAAACATGTCATCTCAAAATAGGAATATATTAAAATCACAGACCGATGTTTTAATTGGATTTATAAGTGTTGTTTTTAATTTATGACGTAAATACAGTAAGCTGGTTAGACACTACTGTATACAATTTTATATTGCACTGATATTAATTCTTATCTCGTGTGTACAATCAAGTTATTATAAATAAAAAAATCCTTAAAGTATATAAACAGAAGACCCTTGGGAGAGCATTTTGATGTCATTTTTTAGGGTTTAGTACCCAAAGGGTAAAACGGGATCCTATTACTAAGACTTCACTGTCCGTCCGTCCGTCTGTCTGTCTGTCCATCTATTACCAGGCTGTATCTCATGAACCGTGATAGTTTGACAGTTGAAAGTTGAAGTTGCCGCTATAACAACAAATACTAAAAAACATAATAAAATAAATATTTAAGGAGGCCCCCATACAACAAACATGACTTTTTCTCTCGTTTTTGCTCGATATTGAAAACTGCAACAGGTAGACGCTAGAAATATTTACAGAACATTTAGTTATACATTCATTTTAAAAATAAATAATTAAATTATAATAAAACAAATATTTAAGGGAATTTTATGATTTTTGTGCCGTTTTTATAAATAATGGTATAGAACTCTTCGTGCGCGAGTCCGACTCGCACTTGGTTTTTATAGATAATGGTAATAACCTTTCGTGCGCGAGCCCGACTCGCACTTGGCCAGTTTTTTAATATTAAATTGTATGTACATAATATTTGTGACTGAACTTATTTCGTGTCGAATAATCGACATGTCTTTGAATAAGCTTCGGTTCTGTCAGTAGAATTAGCAGGGGCGGCTTTACCTATAGTGCAGGGTGTGCAATGCACACGGGCGCAGGGTCTGAGGGGGCGCCAAGCACCGCTCGCGACATCTTGAAAGAGCCTGCGTCATAAAGACCCTGCGCCCGTGTTATGGCCAACACCGGGCGGCGATAGCAAAGCAAGGCGCGCGTAGGTTACAAACTTTGGCAGCATTTATCTATAGCTTTAGAACGTCTTGAAAAGAGCTTGGGGCACTTATGTCTTGTTAGCAACTAATAACATTGAGAACGATTATTTTATGTAAAAGAAAAGATGGTAGGTTACTTGAAGAAGGTTGAAATTGAATGGGAAAAAAACGGATGGCAGTACTTGAACGAATAATCAAAATAATTCATTTTTTAGCGAGACAAAATCTGGCGATTTGAAAAAAAAATACGATTCTGATAATGGTAAATTTTTTAAAGCTGGTTGATATTAGCTCTAAATTTGGTAATGTGCTTACAGAACATATTGCCCTTATTCAAAAATCTGAGTCACGCCTAACTCATTATCTTGGCCATAATATTTAGAATAAAACAATACGATTATTAGGAGAGAGTATAATTTTTTTTGTTTTAAAATTAAAACAATCCAAAAATAAATTTGTCTAAATTCTTTAATATGTGCGCTTTGGGGAGTTCATTAAAAGCGCGAAAATTGTAGCAGAAGTCGAGGTACGCCCGCTCTCGCGCTCGTAGAAGGCTTTTTAATTATAAGGCGAAAGATGAACCGATAACAGATGCAAAAACACATTTTAAAGTAAATTTTTACAATTACCTATTAGATATTGCAATTACCGACTTCGACGAACGGTTTGAACTTTTATTTGTCATCCATGGTTTGAACTTTTGGATCAAAATAACGGAATTTGGATCAATATAATATTTTTTTTGTGCCCCCGCGGAGTTTTCTCTTTCTACATTGGGGATCGTTTTGGTCCTAAATAAAATTAACTCTGTCCAAATTTGAGCTTTTTATCTCAAGCCGTTATCGAGATACATGAGAACTTCGGCATTCGGCCGAAATTCGGTTTGAATGCCAAACATTTGGCAATAGAAAAAAGAAATACCTACTTGCACTATTTTGACTGAAATTTATAAAAAACATGTCAGTCATAACAATAAAATGAAATTAAGTCTTTAATATACTCATTTGTCCGATGGAAAATTTGGCAACAAAAAAAAATTAAAACCTGAAGTTCAAAATCTTCAAACCGTTAGCAGGTATATAAGGAACAAAAATCCGTAAAATCCCACGAAGTCCAGCTACCCTCGAGAAATGGAGGGATGAAAACGTTGAAAAATAGTTTTTTTTTTTAATTTCCGCCTTACCGAAAAATGTTCTGTTCAAAAGTTGTAGGTCTAGTAAAAAATCTACAACTTTTATAAATAATACTTTTTACAATAACCTCAAAGTTTTCGAGATATTTGCAAAAAACCTATTTTTTAATTTTTTCTTGGTTTTTTTATTTTAAATTTCTGCAATTTTTTTTTATTTTTATGGAACTAGGGGAATGTTATCTTCGAAATACATATAATAAATAAAAATTTAAATATTTAGCTGTTTCTGAGAAATATATATTATATGGTCTCGGGGGGCTGAAAATCACCTCCAACTTTGTACAGTCGCCCTATAAAAACACTCTTAAAAATTGAGAAAATTGTAGAAATCGATAATTTTTACTTTTGAACTACATTTTTTTTAATATTCATTGAAAAAGTGTACTTTATAAACCACATTTTATAAACTGACTTAAAACCAATGTGTTTTACGGGAAAAAAACAAAAATACTGTATACTTAAGTTTTTTCCAGTCGATCTATTTATGTTATATTTTTTTTCAAATATATCCATCTTTTATTAATTTTTGATCGATTTTGGAGCGACAATGTTTTTGTTCCTTCGAAAAATAGAATTCAAGACGAAAAAAAAATGAGCCATACCTGAAAATTGAACGATAAATAAATAAATTAAAAAAATCTCGAAAACGACTAAATATTATTATATTTATTTCGAAGGTTTCACTCCCCTAGTTTCATAAAAATAAAAAAAATATGTAGAAATTAAAAATAAAAACTTGAAAATTGGGTTTTTTGCAAATATCTCGAAAACTTTGAGGTTATTGTAAAAAGTGTCATCTATAAAATTGTAGATTTATTTGTATATTGTATTGTAGGTTGTAGATTTTTACTAGACTTACAACTTTTGCAGAGAACATTTTTCGTAAGAACGTTACAGTAAGCCGGAAATTGAAAAAAACTATTTATTAACGCCTTTCATCCCCCCATTTCTCGGTGGTAGCCGGAAATCGAGGGCATTTTACGGATTTTTGTTCCTTATATTACCTGCTAACATTTTAAAGACGTTAAACTTCAGGTTTTAATTTTTTATTTC
This sequence comes from Fabriciana adippe, assembly GCA_905404265.1. Classification (NCBI taxonomy): domain Eukaryota; kingdom Metazoa; phylum Arthropoda; class Insecta; order Lepidoptera; family Nymphalidae; genus Fabriciana; species Fabriciana adippe. The sequence continues at coordinate 15,446,796 of FR989997.1, read as the reverse complement.
TATTAAAAATAAACGGATTCCGATCAGTCTACATGGTAATTTATTTTAGTTAGGAATATGTAAACCTTAACACGCATGCGATAAAAAATTAAAGTAGTTCTTCTTAATTTAACAGTCTCAAAAATCTTTGCATAATTAAATAGACAAATTGAAGTAAACTAGTATTCTTCTAACAAACATCTTAATTACATTCGTAAACTGTATTAAAAAAATCACGTTTTTGGTTCACTAACTAAACACTCAGAAACGTCAAGTATTTTTAATTATTAAAGGGTCACGACGTGTCTCTCGAGAAAGCGCGGTGAAATTGAACCGAAGCTCGGTTGATTTTTTTATTTTCACCGAATGTTCGGCCGAAGTTCGTATTCGGTTCAAGCCGCATTCGGCTCATCACTACTAAGAATATCATATTATTATAATTTTAAATATCATATTTATTTAAGGATTAATACTGAATAGGAGTAAATAGCGTACCAAGTACCGCAATTTTTAATTTAAGTTTTAATTAAATAAATGGTGAGTGGTAGTGAAGATACTGTGAGTCAACTGTAAAAGATAGAGATATGCCATCACGGAGCTTTTTTTGGAATTAAGAAGAACTACAATTTTCTAGTACATGATTTTTATGTATCTCTTTAAGTTCACCCTACATTTAACATAAGCCATGTAAATTTATTTTTCTGCGAGTTGGTTGCAAAATATTGCTTTTTTCTACTTACTTAAAACTTAATTTTTAAGTAACCGCTGCGTAAATAAAATAAAAACCAGAATAGAAATAAAATGAATGTTGATAATGATAAAGTATTAGGTTAAAAATTTAAATTTTATTGATCGAAAAATAGTTTTTTTTTTAATGTATTTTTAGTATAATATTACTTCATTGGAATGTAAGATAAAAAAAATTATTTTTAATTTTTTTTCACATTGTTCCACCACATCAAAAAAATTAAAAAAAAACTTGAGTATAAAGGAGTACAGAAGACGTTTCTTGGCAAAATTTGGAGGTGTTGGTAACAAAATCGGCGCTGATCAAATTTCAAATTTATTATGGAAAAAATAAAATCGAAAAAAATTGTTTTTTTTTAATATCTCGAGAACAGCTAGAGATAAAAAGCTAAAATTTTAACAGAATTAATTTTATTTGGTACCAAAACGATTCTCATAGTACGAAGAGAAAACTCCGCGGGGCAAAATTCATATGTATATCCTAGCTATACCCGATGTGCTTTTTTATTCTTGTAACCCCTTCCTTCCTAAAAAATACCTTTTACTCGTGTGTTTACATTTCCATTCACTCGTAAAAATATAACTATAAGTATTCCATTTTGACCGTGCGCCTACTAGAGGGCGCCAGGGTAGAGATTGCACACGGGCGCTACATGGGCTAGAGCCGCCTCTGAGAATTAGTAATAGAACTATGGACTAATATTTCATTACTCAGAAGAATGTTATTTATAATCAAACTGGCGACTAGTTACGATTTAATGTTTTGTATAGATTTCTCATAGATAAGATATTTTCCCGCAGTAAAAAGCATCCTATATGTTGACCCGGATAACCAGCTATCATTATACCAAATTTCATCAAAATTTGTCCAGTGGTTTTCTCGTGATGCGTTCCCAGACAGACAGACAGACAGACGAAAATTCTAAAACTATAAATTCGGCCTTCTTATCGATAATAACGACTATTTCAATAAGATTTAAAAAAAAAGTTAATGTACAGATTCAAAACAGAATTTTATTATATGTATAGATAAATAATGATATCAACATGACTTAAATTTTGAATTCGAATTGAATAACTCTTATCATTGCCATATAAAAAAACATACGCGAGCGAACCCGTAAAACTTTGCTAGTACAGTAATATATTAAAACAACTAACAAGAATCGTAACGAATGGCAAATTTTGTAGGCATAGCATATACATAATATATGATTGTAATAAAATGTTTACAGTTTTATTTTATACTGGCCCTAGGACTTGTATTGTCAATGCAGGTATAAAATAACTTTTCTGCTTTATGTTCCTCCCCACTCGCATAGAGAGGTCTTATTTAACAAGAGACAAGCGTACGAATAAGAAACACTAATAAAGTTTTCAAACAAGCTGTACATTAAATTCATATATGCGATATATATATATATATATATATATATATATATATATATATATATATATATATATATATATATAAATCAATTGCCGTTCGTTAGTCTCGCAATACTCATAAACAGCTGGACCAATTTGAATAATTCTTTAGTGTTTTGTGGGGAGTGTATCAGGGGTGGTTTAAGTATAAATAAAATAGAAGAACCCAAAAAAAACAACTGAAAATTTGAAAAGGTCAGAACTGTTTATTTTGTGTCTATGTATATATAATATATAGTCTATCGTTCCACACTAACCACTAAAACGTACCTAGGGATAAGTCGCTAGTTTTAATTATATATTTTATAAACTATTTTATTAACAATAGAAATAACCATAGTTTTATACAAAGTTATTAAAGCTGTATACTAAAGCGTTTGTATAAGTTTAATTGAATAAAGTTTAATTAACGACGTTAGAACCATAGTGGTCCAAGTCACATTTTCATCTTAAGCACTTGGATCAGTGTGGCATGAAAAATATATGTTTGTTTGGGATGTTAATGACAAAAAGTTCCTTTTGACAAAAACGTCGCTTGGATCACTATGGTTGTGACATCGTCAATTTCATTCATTCAAGTTGCATTTTACGGTCCATCCAACTCAAGCGATTCATATACTTTATGCATACAGAAAGACAAAATGTCTAAACCCAATATTTTCTCCTTCAATTTATTCAGTAACTCACATCTTAAATAAAACTATCTTTTCGGATTTTTTCGCGGATTTATTTTGATTTTGGGTTTCCGACTTTTCGAATGCTTTACAGCAATCATGGTCACACCTTAGTCTCTCCCGTCACCATGGTTGCTGTAAAGCGTTCGAAACGTCGGGCATAATTTTTGGTGTAAAGATACCTCCATAAAGATATTTATGGATGATTTTGGGCCTGAAGATATTAATGAATCGGAAATTGTCATTGAAATTGTATAAAATAACTCAATATACTATTATATTACATAATATATAGATTTCAACTGATTTGAGTAACACACCATACATCTATTTGTTTAAGAAAAATAAATAATTAATATATAAAGTGTATTTATTACTTGCACGTACTTGTAGAACGTGTAAAATTAAAATCTCCAGAACATAAATCAAAGTTACGGCTCCCACGCTGCAGGCCGGTGATAAGTCCGCATACATTGTATGCTATGGTTCACAATATCTGAACTTTAAAACACAAGATCTCTTTAAGAGATTTATATAGTTTTATAGGATAGTTATGGTGTTTGGTCTAAAACATGGAATGTTATGTAAAATTGTATTTTCTTACTAATATTATCTTTAGGATTCGTTTAAATTTTGCTTTTAGCAAATGTGATCTAGCTGTATATCCATACTAGTGACTTACCCTCGCTTTACTCTTTATCTTTAGCATTTACGATATTATGTAGGTACAGACAGTGCCGCCTTTTGGCAAATTTTATTTTAAAACTAACAGTGTCCTATATACTACTTCAAATCATAGTATATTTTAGTACTTAATATCACCCAAGCCGTTGAATGCAAAAGTGTAACAAACAAACATACACAAAAAATATTAATTATATTCAATATTTTAATAGTAATCCCATTAATATTTACTTAAATAATAAATAACTCAATTTTTGAAAATTTCTTACATAGTGTCACATAAAAGAAAGCTTTTTTAATCGTGACAAACATATTATAGATACATGATATGTTATATGTTGGGATATTAACACAGCGCCACCTAGTTCCATGGTAAGCTACGAGGCTTGTGTTATGGATACCAGATAGTTGATACACTACACATATATAACTTTAAATACATACATATTATAAATATAAACACACATGACCGGAGTACAAACATACGTGCTTATCACACAAATGAATGCCCCCAGCGGGACTCGAACTCGCGACCGCTGGCACAGCAAATAGGGTCACTACAAACTGAGCCAAACATATCGTCGATAATAAGCATAAATTGTGTGCGAAATCATTAGCAATAACAGTTTCGTAATATATTCGTATATACAAATGACACATTAATATGAGCTTTAAGCGGAAAAAGCTGAACACGTGTCCATAATTTAGTTTTCGCACTTTTTACAAGCGTGGCGCTGGCTACACGCCAGGAACCAGCTCGAACAAATGTTCACATTTGGCTCGCTTTCTTACTCGCTAAGAACTATTCAAATATCGTTTTGTAACATTTCAAATTTGATTACAATAATTTATATGTAGTACTGTTTTTAACCGACTTTTAAGAAGGAAGTTTTATATTCAACTACATTTTTTCATTAAATATGCTTATACCTAGGTTTAAAGAACTTTATTATCAACAGAGACAAATATTGTCACTTATGTGATAACATAAACTTAAGTAGTTACGTATAATTCATCGTCGTTGCCATTATATGTATGTATTATTATTATAATGTAGGTTATACCTCTATAATGGATTTCTTTAACTAATGGGATATAATTTTTGATATTTTCTTTGCAATTTTTTTTTTATAAAAATGCTTAGAAAAATAATAAATATTAAAAAAAATACCCATGAGTTTATAGATCATATGATTTTTTGTACGGAACATGTACTTTTACATCACATTCCTATAGGAGCCGCTCTAATTTGTGTTTGTACGGACGAATTTCAAAAACTACTGTATGTACGAAATTTCATAGCGGTTTCATCAATAGAATGAAGGATAATTCACTAAGAGTTTAGCCTGTTAAGTATGCACATTTTGCGTAAATAAACTGCCGGTATGTCGCTAAATTAAGTTGGAAAAAAATTTCCCTCATAATCCCGTAAAGCTATAAATACGAAGGGCATCTAGGGCACCTAGGGCTAGTAAGTTACAAATATCTTAAAATTCTTAATCGCTAAGCTTATGCTTTGTACCATTTAAAAAATAATTATTATTTTTACATCACACTATCTGTGACATTAAATGTCAAATAAAAATTATCTCTACATTTGCATTTTTAAATTGACCACAAAATTGTAAATATACTGAAGTGTAAAAAAATATCTAAAATAGCCGTCTTTATGCGCAATTTAATACTTAGTCAAGAGTTCTATTCCCGCTGTTGGTAAATTATGAACTGACATACTCGTTTCATGTTACAGTAGAACGCCGATTATCCGAATCGCCAATTATCCGAATCGGTCCTAAGCGAAATATAAAAAATTAAAACCAAGTACCTACTGTAAGTAAGTAATGTAATTTTTGTTTTGTTTTGTTGTAACAAGTTGGAACTCGCTGGAGTCCAGATATATTTCAACTGTTATGGTTTTAAGCTAGAGGTAAGACACTACAATTTTTTTACATTCTATGTGTGACATTTCGTTTTCTCTTATTACCAGTCTATGTCCGATTATCCGAATTTTCGATTATCCGAATCGACCCCGGTCTCAATTAGGTAATTCGGATAATCGGCGTTCTACTGTACTTTCCTGCCCTAATACAAAACATAATTTCGAATAATTTGAAATCATAGAGCACAAAGTGGTTTGTTTCCGAATATCCTCAGTAATATTATAAATACAATAATGTAGGTGTTTTTATATAAAGATTGAATCGGAGCGAGTCATGGTGTTTTATCCCTCGGGATCTTTTGCTTGCTTGCTTGCTTGCACCTACTTCGAAAATATCTGATTAGGTATTTATAGTAAATAAAAACCTCCTTTCAGTTATTTTTTTATTTTTAAGTGTCTGAAGGTGGTTTTTATTCTTTCACTTTTATTTTAAGTGTAGCAAATGTGTCAGAAAAAGATACTTCAATAAAATATTCGCTTAAGCCATTTTAGTTGATTTGATGCCGTGACCTAAATCTATACTAATATTATAAAGAGGTAAAGTTTGTGAGTTTGTGGCGTTGTAAGGGGTAATCTCTGGATCTACTGAACTAATTTAGATGAAATAAGGTAAGAAGATAGTTTAAGACTATGGGAAAGATAAGCATACTTTTTAACCCGAAAATAACCCCTTAAGGGGGTGAAAGTGGGGATGAAGTTTTGTATGGTTATCAACTTGGGACGAACCCGAGCGAAGCGAGAGTGAGTCGCTAGTCAATATATGGATAAACTACCAGTCAATTGTGAATTGTTAATATTTTGTGTATTAATTCCGGTTTATAATATTACAATTCTGATCTACCAATCTTTATATAAAGACTGCGATCTAGAAAAACGCTTTTATTAGTAACACTAAAGATTAGTCTATAAAATTCAAGTCTAATTTATTGAGCTCGTCAAATCCAACCAAGTAAGCTCGAACTGAAAGTTTAGTAGTGGCCGTTGAAGAGTTCCACTATCCACCATCAGGCCTTACCATCAGTTCGATAATATCATTGTACTATCATCGGAAATACTCGTACAAACACACAATTAGATAAGTTTACATACTTAGAAGTTCATGGCTTTTTCTGATTTCCTCGAAATCTGTATTCTACGTCAAAGAAAAATTTTTTGGAATGTTGTTGTTGCTGTGACTGTTCCATAAAATTATGTCATTTGTAAGAGTGTTTGCAAATTTTTAATGTCAGTTAAGAAGTCACTAGAGACAAGGAGCGAAAACGTGTAAAGTTAACAAAATAAAATTTAAAGTTACCTTCTTTAATCTCAAAACTTTTTCATAGCTTTGTTAGTAACGAGTTGAATGTATTTTCATTAATACGAGTATACCGTAAACTTTTGCTGGGTAATAAGACTTTTGTTACGATACAATATGTAAGCGATTAAAATTACTTTTATATATCGAAAACAGGTAGCTTTATTGTTATAAAGTGTTAATTTTATAGTTTATCTTAGATAAAATTCAATAATCATATTCAATGCTGTGTGTTACATGTAATATCCCTACAGGAGGCAACCCTCGTTTCAAACATTGTTGCAAACGTTGGAGTTACAACGTAAGAAAATTATAAATAACTTAAAATATAATACGACTTCATGCATGGTATTGAAATACCATAGGTTAATTAGCGTATAATTTCATCATATTCGTTTATGTTTATGTGACAGTCTTCTTGTTAGGAAACTATAGGTACTTTACATATTTTACAAGTGGTGCCTTAAGTAAGAAATTGTTTAGCCAAGTTATAAAAAAATTGTAGAAGGCACTCCTTACATGGGACATAAGAATGTAAGAAAAAAATCATGTGCATTCGCAAGTTTTCCTAAAGCTACGTTTTTATTACAATAATCCAACTAATTATTTAAATATTCAATAGAAAAATACTAGAATCGAACCTGATTATTTACTCTACTGCGCAACACTGTAACTTTCTTTTTTGCAGACGAAATTTTAGATCCAGACTTTTCTGTACAAAGTCGATACCAAAGAGACCAAAACAGTGGAAATAAAAGCTGCGCCTTTTCTGAATTCGCCGACATATGTCAAAGTAGCGGACCACCCTATTGTATATCTCGAGCAAACATCGAACAAAGTACAGGCGGAAATAGCCGACCGGAAGTGCCGGTCTGGAGGAAGTACACCTCATTTCCGTTACGCAGAGCCCTCTGGTGCGGAAAATTGCGAAAATAAAATATGTGCAAGGTGAATTTACCAGTGTAATATCTTTATTAATATTGTTACTGCTGATTTTCACGTTGTGTAATTTTGCTTCCTTCTCTTTGTAATTATAATCTGTAAAAGTTTTTTAGAGTATTATTTTAAATGGGAATCTATTTGATATACTACTGCATGTGTTCCGACTAACACTATACCCAGGACTTGTTGCTGCGTAAAAGAAGGACAAAGCAACATTTGAACATATACATTTTCTTATTCGTAAAATTTATTAAACATCTTTGTAACAGATACTATGATTTATTTTAGGCTTTATTAAAATCATTTTTTGGATAAATGCTAAAACAGCATAGGTAATGTACACATGACTTGTATGTAATCTATACTTAATATTATAAAGCTGAAGAGTTTGTTTGTTTGTTTGGTTGAACGCGCTAATCTCAGGAACTACTAATCCGATTTAAAAAATCTTTTTGCATTAGATAGCCCGTTAACTGAGGAAGGCTACAGGTTATATATCATCCCGGAAAAATGTACGGTTCCCGTGGGATAGATCTGTTTTTTATCTAAGGACGAACCCGAATAATACTATAAAAAGTCAATATAGATAAAGATTTTATTATTATAAATGGAACGGAGCTAGTATATTTGTCATTACATATTGCATATTTGCCAAATAGCATCGAAAACTGTTCAGTAGTTAAACGTGAACGGTAGGTAAAGGACTGACATACAGACACAAAGTTACTTTCACGCTTATAATATAAGTATATATAAATAATTTTTCCACAATAATTGTTTGAAGTAGTTCCTCGCAAATTCGTTTCTCTTTGTCTGCTTACCTACTGCAAAATCGAGAACGACGGTTGTAAATGAACGTTGCTAATGTTACTGAATTTTCAGAGAAAATTCTAACTTTTACTATTTTTATGGGATCTTTCTGTAAAACGACTTTAATTTTTGCAAAATTTGTCAATAATTTGTAGTAGAAGTATTTTTTTAGTATTGATTTTATTAAAAAAATATCCCTTATTCCCTTAGATATATGCACCTATGCTAAATCAGTTTTCCCTTATAAGAAGGTCTCTAATAATATAATCAATCTCCCTTTTTGAATTCTCATCGTGTTATTATCATTTATTATATAAGCATTTATAATATATCTACAGTTTTCAATAGAATTCTTTTCACAAATTAATCTAAAATTGGTCTGAAACTCGAAAATTCAAAGTTTACGTATTTTTTATTCCAGCAGGATAGATTGAAAAGCTCAGCAAGAGGATACCGCGATCAATTACTGGACCGTCCAATTTGTCAGCCCTTAAATATTTCGGGCATCCGAAAAAGTAAAAAATAAAGTGCTTATAAGTTATCGTGGACTTAAAGTCGGAAAATCAATCCCTAGTAAAGTAGACAAAACTGAGATATGCTATTTTAAACCTTAGATGTAGAAAAATAAGATTAATTTTCGTTTGAACACGTTAAACTTAGCAAGGTTTACAAATAAAATATTTTTTTTCCTATGAACGTGTAAAATATCCGTCGATGGACAAATATTTAAATTCAAATTCATACTGCCGTCCGCATCCAATTAGGCCGATTTTATTTTGTTAGTCATCGCATGCAGGTTTTAGCTATTAAAAATAATAGGAAAATTCGTCTGTGGACCCACCACCGTCCACCGTCCACCGTCCACCGCCCATACTCTAAATTCAATCATGTAAAAATTTTTGGATGATAAAAATATGATGGGTTGATTGCGCGTAAACTGATCTAGCTTAACTTAAATAATATAACATCGCTTTTTGTTTTGTCTGATTGCGATGAGTCTACAGTGAATAAAATTATGAGTTATGACTTTTGTTATTCGATGCTTTAAAATTTTTAAAATTGTATTGTAATGATAATGATGTATTTCCAGAGGTATTTTTTCTTAGACTTCTATTAATTTGTAGAATTTTATCTTATTTGTATCTAAGTTCGTTCTTTAAATACTTTTAAAATGCCTCTATCTAGACTACAATCGATTGTCAACTTAAATGTTATAAACATTTCATTCGTAACAATGTCAAAATATTATCAAAATTATGATTTTATGGACTAATATACTCAGTTCATTTCGTTATTGAACAATTTTAAAGTTGTGGAAAAACGTAAAATATTTCCCTCTCAGCCAGTAAACCTCTCACAAGTACTTAGAAGTGAGAGAAAGAAAACAATGAGGTCTCTCAGCCCCCAGGGCAGGACGTGTATCCATTAACAGGTGTCTCGTACGAATGTGTCTTCTAAGAACTGTGAATAATAACTCTCTGTTACGACTTACGAGCCACAGTTTTGCTATCTCTTACCATTTTAAATGTTTCCTTTCGTACTCTGTAAATTCACTACTTTGTTAGTTTACAGGTACTTTGTTGGGTCAATAAAACTGTAAAGTTTACCAAAAATTTACCACTTCTCAAATAAGTTTCAGAAGTAATAAAACTACTTTAAAGTCATTATATAAAATGCTCATTTTCCAAAATATCCATTTTCAAACTTAGGTAAAATAAAGGAAAATAAATTAAATTTTTCACTGTCATATGTACATAATATAATATATTGCATGTTTCACTAAAAAATAGCCTAATTATTTTTTGGCTTTTAGGGCTGGATTTTCGTTTAAGCATACCAGGACTACCATTTTTGGTAGACTGACCTCGTACGGGAGGCGAACTAATAGTCTCTGCCATTATAGATTACTTAATATAAATATTCCCAGTAAATGAATGTATTTCACACATATATTTCATTTAGCCCTTTTTAAGGTTCCATTGCTGAATACTTTCCATTGGTATCTCTCTCGAACTGAAAATGTAAGGGTGTCAGGCCATAGTCTACCACGTTGGCCAAATGCAGTTCAACAGACTTATCATCATGTCTTTCGAAAACTAATTAGGTTCTCTCATACATGCACATTTCCTCATGATGGTTCTCTTCACTATAAGACAAGTTGTTATCATGTTTTCACGCCATTTTGATATAATTTGTTTTTTTTTTTCTTTTTATTTTTAGTAAAAAAATATTAATAATTTTGGAAAATGAGTCACACAAGAGAATATCAAAGGTGCGAGATCCGGTATTTGAGCCCGCTTTACTTAGTTTCCAAACGAACACGTTACCACTGGGCTACCAATGCCTTTTTAAATAGTATAAGCAAATACATAAGAAATTAATATTTATATATGTGTATAAGCAATGAATAAATATAATGTATTGCATCTATTTATTGCTTACTCCTACAGCAGACGGATATAAATCAGGTCCGGTCGGGTCACGTCCGAGCATTGGTTTCGAGGACTATAAAACTAACTTGTACTTTCGGTGGGGAGCAATTCTACCTGAAATGTTGCCGGTGGGCTTAACCTCTCTGTGAAGTGCGTGTATTAAATGTATTTTATAGGATAATGACAACTGATAGGTGTATATAGGCCTTTGTGTCTATTGCAGACAATTTATGGTGTTATATTGGAGATGCACTGCCTCTGGTGCAGTTGCAATATATGGTTATCCGGGTCAACATATAGCATGCTTTTTACTGCGGGAAAACATCTCATCTCTGAGAAATCTATACTAAACGTTAAAACGTAACTAGAGACGAACCTGAGGGAAGCGAGGGTGAGTCGCTAGTATAGCTTATAAAATGCATAAGGCATGATTTAAATGTAAGTGATAGTCCCTTATTGACTTAAGGTACTTGCAATAATTGCTAAGAGATAAAACGTTTAATCATCATCGAGCTGTAGGTCACGGTAATGTCATTGCCGTGTGTAGGTTTAAATGAAACCGGTTATTTTCTGTAAACATTTAATTACTTCTCATTATAACTATATATATATATATATATATATATATATATATATATATATATATATATATATATATATATATATCTTTGATAATAACATCCACAACATAAGCCACGTGAATCCCGGTGTAAATCAAGATAGCCGGCATCACGTGCAGAGCTTACTAACTCCATTACTATTCTGATAAACTTTCACATTTAGATTCATTAGACATCATATATTAAATGAAAATTTTGATGTCATATTATTATTTCAAAATCTAATAATTGCTAAGTTCTCTCAGACATGTCGATTTCGTCACGATGTTTTTCTTCACCATGAGACTGGTAATTATGTTTAAAACAATTCAAGTTGCAAGACCCAGGATTTGAACTCGCTTTCCTCGCACTTGGTTTAACTAGCATGCGTGTAGTGTACACTTGACTACAAAAAATACCTGCCTGGTATTTTTTATAAAGAAATGTAATAAATATTAATTATGTTATTGACAAATAACTTTTCTTCTTGGTCATACTTCACTTGTACCTCCTTTAATCATTATTTCCAATGTCATATTATTATCTTAGGTGACCATTTAATGATTTGGTTTGCAATTTAATATATATATATATATATATATATATATATATATATATATATATATATCTTTGCACATGATACAACATATAATTTTCAAATAAATTCCGTTTCTAATAGCGGTGTTATTTTCATTTTATTTTATACTTTTAAAGTCAATTTAAATTTTCAACTTTTAACGCAAAATGTAATTATTGCCACAGCTTTATTACTTATAGTATAAATTATTTAGTATAATATATATTTGACATGCCGGACGAGAGAAGCTATCCGCCCGCCCAACTTCAGCTCCGGTATTTGTGACAACTTTATTAAGTTAATCTACTGTCCGCCCATCCCGCCCAACTTTGCTCCAAGTATTTGTGACTGCTTTAAATAAAATAGTTTTATGTTAGATAAGGTATCGCCGGAATATATTCACTAGCTTCCATTGAATTTATCATTTTAAGAGTTCACATTCCATGAACGGCAGAACCCATGTAGAGTTACTTGTATGACTGTACGTCTATTCTAATATAAGCTATTTATACTACATTTTTGTCAATACTAAACCAATATTATCATTTTTAATTATTAATACTTCAAAATATTTCATCGTTAATAGTAAAATTATTACATTTACAATAAATTTGAAATCGGTTACTTTTTGACAAAATAGGCACACTATTTTGTTAAAAAGTAATTATTTGAACGTTCAATAAATGTCACTATGAACTGAATGTACTGAAGTAAAACACCATAGTTTAAACTTTTTAGTAGTAAATATTCTCGTATATTCCACAAATCTATAGACTAGCAGTAAACTTTTACTAAACTATAGCTTTTGTATGATGAAGAACAAATAGCCGACCTCACGTGCATAAACTTGTAGGAGCAGTAAATTTTTCACTTGTTCCATATCTTCAAATATTTATAGCTCCACGGAAAGTGAACGACAAAAGTGCTTAAGAATAAATAAAACAGCTTTATACTATGTCAGAGAACAGCGAGTACATTGTAATGTAAGGACTTGTGTTCAACGGATATGCTATGCTATTTAGTGCTATAATAATTAAAGTTTGGGGGAGAACATTGTGTTTAAGCCAAAATTTTTACTTTGTAAGAACATTTTTTTATAAAACATTGTGCGTAATAGATAGAACAGTATTATAATATTGTTTTATTACATACAGAATTTAAAAAAGAATCGATGCTGGATAGCAGTAACTAATGTCAAAGGTATTTATTTAAAAAGGGTATCGAACTTTTTATACATACAAACGTCATATACATATGTATATTGATAAATAACACACACACACACACACACACGTCTGTCTGTATATTGCGTTTATTCTCAACTGGCTATACTACCTACATACAATGCTTACTTATACTTACTTATATAATTATCCTCTTAATATATAATCTAGAAGTCAAATTTGTCAAATTGAAACCCAGCACAAAAGTCTATGCCTTTTTAGACTCAGCATATGCAAAAATCTCGATAAATGTTTCTACTGTCTCGACATTTTTATAACAAATCTACTAAAAATGTTTCCTTAATAATATTGATTAATTAGGATTAAGGTCTACAAATTCATAGAGAGCTTTAAGTAGCTTTTATACCAAAAACTAATACAACAAATGTTAAAGCTACGCTTTCGCACTAAAACTTTATCCTAATGCAGCTTACACGAAATTTACCGGCCACCTGTAAGCGGCCGGTTAAATTTTCAAACCCCTCGAGGCGGAACTTAGAACTGTTGTTTTATGTACGCCCAAGTTCTGTATTACTCTGATATCATTTAAATTAATTAAACACTGCTTTATTTAAAAAGCTCTTAAACTAAAGAAGAGCTGAGAATAATATAATCACCAGAAGCGTTTAGCGTTTATTAAAAAAAGATTTTAAAAATCACGATTTTAGTAAAATCTCATCTTTCAGGTCTTTTCTTAAAGCTGTTTTGTCTAGATCTAATAGTATCGTTAATTTAATATGATGAGGACACTATTTTAAAAGTATGGAATTACTGTTAGTTATCGGTTATCGAGTCAATTTGGGTTTTATTGGGATACTAGTTAGTCTAAATATACAACTTTTTACAATATTTTAAAACCGCTCAATATATTATCGGGATCATCAGTAGCCGATATTACGCTTCAATACAACTATATCTATGGAAAAAATCATCGCTGCGTTACTGCCTGAGACAGGGACTTACCGACCGTCCCCGGGGAGGATGATGTGCTGCTGAAAGTGATCCCGGCACATCGTCCTGTCGATTCGTTTGACAGCAGTGGAATTCGGGGGGAGTCAAAATTTGTTAGGTGAGCTCAACATCGGGCGAAGTTGACAGGGTCGCGGTCGAATGCGCAAGCGATCCCGTGTGCCTGTCTTTTGTCTTAGGGATTAACGTGGTGGTTTTAATGGATAGTCTGTCGCGCTTTTCGCGGCAGAAGTCTCACATACCCCGCGCTCGGGCACTCGTATAGGGGTTTCCGCACGAAATAAAAAAAAAACGGGACTAACCGACGAACCAACATGCTTTCAGAGTATGGATGATCCTTATATTAATGGAAATTTATTTCACTAATATAATAAAAATAGCTTCATATGTCAATAGAATCATACGATCTGTATGAAGGCGGACGACGGACCCTTTAATGCAGATATCAACCCGCTGACTACAAAATATGCCACAGACTAAATATTATATGTACTAAAAAATTTTGCAATTTCCTTTTGTGAATGTAAGAATTTTTAACATCATTTTATTTCTGTTTTCCAAATGTTTTTAAACACTGCAAATTTCTATATACAAATAGGCAAAGACAAAACAATTTAATTCCTTTTTCTTCTTTGTTTATCAACTGATTTTCTTTTTTTTTTGTTTTGTTTAGTAGCTATTGACGAACTTTAGTGTTAGCTATAAAAAAATTTAGAAATCGTTAGTTTTTTTATATAGATTAGTAAATTTAATTGTTTTCCTCAAAATTTCAATAAAGATTATGATTGTTTTTGACCGAATTATTTGAGAACGATATTAGTATTATATTAGAGCGCTTAGAATTTCTGATATCTTATTACTCTGTGGCAAGAAACTATTAGAGCGGATCAATGAGGCGTTTTATGTGACCTATAAAACATATTTGGTGGGATACGATGGGATAGGAGCCTAAGTAAAGCTCTATATATGTGCTGAAATAAAGTATATGTTGTCACTGAATTACTTGGTATAACCCACAAAACTACCATATTAGGTAAATAATAAATAAATATGATGGGACATTAACACACAGCACCATCTAGTTCCATGGTAAGCTGAGAGGCTTGTGTTATGGATAACAGAATTTAAATACACACGTATTATAATTATAAACACCCATGACTGGAGTACAAACATTAGTGCTCATCACACAAATTAATAACTCCAGCGGGACTCAAACCCGCGACCACTAGCGCAGCAAGTAGGGTCACTACAAATTGAGCCAAACACATAGACGATAGATAACAGATCAAAGGTCATGAATTGACAAATCATTAGACATGCGTTAATCTTACTAATGTCATTCTTAGATTCAGATTTGTTGTGCCGAGTACGATCAATGTATATATGTATGTCAATGGCTTAAAAAAAAAACATTAAAAAATTGTCTATCTGCCCGGGTGTTTCAGGCAATCTCCAAAAGAGCAAATATTTTTTTTTAATACAAAACTTTCACTCAAATTATTTCAGAGGATTCTGATGAAACATTACACTTATTAATCGTCATATTGAAGCATCAATCAAAAAAGTACTAGATACACAATCAGCGACAAAAAATATCCTCACCAAATGAGCGCTCATTTGAACATTTGAGCGTGAGTTCATTTGAACATTTATTTCAAATAGAATAATTACGTAAACACAATTGGTGACAGTTTTAAGAGAACTTTTGCATGGGATTGTGTATCTAGTATTTTTTTTATATATAGCACTAGCAACTCACCCTCGCTTCGCTCGGGTTCGTCCCTAGTTACGTTTTAACGTTTAGCTCAGAGATGAGATATTTTCTCGCAGTAAAAAGTATCCTATATCAACATATAGGATACTTTTTACTGCGAGAAAAAACCGCTGGACAGATTTTGATGAAATTTGGTATGATGATAGCTGGTTATCGGGGTCAACACCCCGATAACCAGCTATCATCATACCAAATTTCATCAAAATCTGTCCAGCGGTTTTTTCGTGATGCGGTAACAGACAGAAAGACAGACAGACAAAAATTATAAAAACTATAGATTCGGCCTCTGTATTGATCATAATGACTATTTCAATAAGACTTTTCCAAAAATATATAATGTACAGATTCGACTCAGTTAGAATTTTATTATATGTATAGATTAATATCTAGTATTTTTTTAATATAGCTGTATAGCTTCGCTTAAATACATCGATCAAAAAATAAGCATAAGCTAGCTTTAAAACAAACGTTTACAAATAGAACGCAGCAATGAATAACGTCTTTGAAATTAAATATGTAAAAAGCACTTGTATCTCATGTTACTAAACCGGCACCGGCGGTGGACGCTAATTAATTCAAACAGACAGCCGTGAAAACAAATCTTTATGCCACCAATTTGTTTTTCTCGTTAAGGTTATAAACTATATATAAAATTGTACGTGTGGGCTCAAACTTTATTAATTTCCCAACGCTTCGTATATCGTTACTGTTATTCATATTTATTATAATATACGTGATTTATTGACGCACTTACTATTAAATCATTTATGTTATGTTATTTAAGCAGTTTTAATTACAAATTTAACTGCCTCGGTGGTGTAGTGGCTAGCATGTACGGTTGCACTTCCGGAGGTCCTGGGCTCGAGTCCGTCGGGCCAAGTTTAGTTATTGAGTATTTCTGTTTAGTGAGCCTCAGTAACAGCCCGGAGTTGGGAAGTCGGCTGTGTTTCACCATTGTACCTCGGAGAGCAAGTAAAACCGTTAGTCCTGCGCTTTATCTCTCTCTGGTCGCGTCAAGTAGTCGTTCCACCGGAGTATGAGAGTGACAGGAATAGAGAGTGCACTTGTGTCTGCGCGTACACTTGTGCACTATAATATCTCCTGCGCAGATGGCTAGTCTCAATGAGACAGCTCCCGTGGCCGGAATCGGTCAAGAGAACTTATAAAGTTGTTGGTTACGAGTTTTATTACCTTTAAAGACTATGCGAAGAAACCTTTGGGAAGAAAATTAGAAGATTCTTTTTGCTTTTCTTGAATATTTTCCACCATCTAAAATAAAAAGAAGGTTTTTCTTTTAACATGCTTTAGCCTATATACTAGCTATAAGCAAGGACATCGATTTATTATTTGATTTATGATTTATTGCAGCATGGGAGAAGGATAGACCGAGTCTAGTTTTACTTTAATAATAATACCAAGTAAAAATAATGTCCTCCTGATTTCGATTACGGTGACCGGTGTTGTAGTGCACAAGTTTGCGCGCAAAAACACGAGTGCATTCTCTATTCCATTTATTTTCGAAGTCCGATGGGATGCACTTCGATACGACCTATGAGAGATCAGGCTCAGCACCAACAGCATTACTGCACAGATAAGCAACGCCAACTCCCGAACTTCGAGCTGCCACTAAGAACTATTTAAAAGTAAAACTGAATACTCAGGCAAAAATGAATAAACATGCAACTAAACCAATAAGGCAGTTAAAACTATGAGACATCTATCACCTTAGTCTCTCCCGTGACCATGATTGCTGTAAAGCAATCGAAACGTCGGGAACCAAAAATCAAAATACATCCGCGAAAAAATTATCCGAAAAGATAGTTTTATATGTCAAATATTCGCGTAAATCTAAGAAAGTATTAAGGCAGTTAAATTAGCAAATAATAAAAATCTTGCTCTAGTCCTTATGAAGGTCCAGCAAAGCACATAAAAATGGTAAAGCTAATTTAATATTATCTTCAGATAAACATCTATCTATCACCTATCATCATCAACATCTATCACCTTAGTCTCTCCCGTGACCATGATTGCTGTAAATCATTCGAAACGTCGAGAACCAAAAATCAAAATAAATCCGCAAAAAATCCAAAAAAATAGTTACAATTAAAATATCAAATATTCGCGTAAATCTAAGAAAGTATTATATTATCTGTAGTTCAAAATCATTAAATGAGCTCAGTTATATGAAAGCGCGAGAAAACAAAACTACTTTTTGACTGGTTGACTGTTTTTGAACTTGAAATTTAGAGGTGCAGAATCTACAACTTAAAGCGAGCAAAACCGTGAGACGTCGCTAGTTTTTCCTACACAACTATATACTTATTTGGTATAAAGTCAGAAAGCAAAAGCTAGTGTAAACATAACATTAACCACTCGTAACTGACAGCCCCACTTGCACTCAAATGCATTCCTCAATCAATTATTCTGATTAATTGCTCTTAATGCGCGTATCAAGACGTGTCTGCTAATAAATACACTTGCCACTTGTGGCTTTATAAATCAGTGGGAATAAACACTAACATTTTTAATATATTTTCGAAAATATTCTGGATGACGACACGTTTGGCTCAGTTTGTAGTGACCCTACTAGCGGTCGCAGGTTCGAATCCCGCTGGGGGCATTCATTTGTGTGATGAGCACGAATGTTTGTACTCCAGTCATGAATGTTTATATTTATAATATGTATGTACTTAAAGTTTTATATGTGTAACGTATCAACTATTTGGTATCCATAACACAGACCTCGTAGCTTACCATGGAACTAAATGGTGTTGTGTGTTAATGTCCCAACATATTTATTTATTTTAATATATTTTTTTATTACTAAAAAAAAAGCTAAAGACTAAAGTTTATTTTTAAAAGCTTCTTATTAAATTTGTTATCCTCTTAAATTGTTCTCTACTAACTATCTAGAAAAATATTTAACTAAAAGAAGTTTATCTCCTTACTAATATTATAAATGTGAATGCTAAAATTTTACATTTATAATGTTTGGATGTTTGAATGGATGTTTGTTACTCTTTCACGCCAGAATGGCTGAACGGATCTGGATGAAGTTTGGTACAGAGATAAATTATATTCTGGAATAGCCCATAGGTTACTTTTTATCTCAGAAAAATGTACGGTTTCCGTGGAAGAAGTTTATTTTTGTCTTTACAGAGGCAAGCCCTAGTGAAGCGAGGGTGAACCACTAGTATTTACCATATATTATATAAGCCTTTGACTCATAACTTAATATAAGGTGTTTTCGTCGTCACTGCACTAGGGGATTGTCAAGTATAATAGAGTTTGAAGTTATGAAAAAGTCAAACTTTTTCGCATGACTCGCGCACAGCGGAAAACAGTCCCCTTCAATAGCCATAGACATTCCATATAACTTCTGCGAAATTTCAGAACAAAGTTGGATTTGTAGACAATTCATTCATCACTCAAAGTTTAATTCGTATTTAAAAGAAAGAAAAGAAAACAATTAAAATCTGTTGCTTCACATAATATGTACATATCAGTGACCGCCATAGGATCATGTGGTATAAAGAAGTGGTATTAATATTATTTCTATGATTTTAAAACGTTTACTTACAAAATATTCAATTAAATACATAAATATTATTAATACATAAAAGATAATAAAGTATATTACAGGCGAAGTCCATTAGTCCAAATCAGACTCGTCATTCTCAAGTGTTGCGTGATTGTTAATCGCAAGCAGAAACTCTCGCATAGCAAAAACTGACAATAATTGCCTCCAACATATCACAAATTACAACTTTATTTTATCTGAATATAATATAAGGATAATTACATTAGATGCAAAAAGAACGTATATTTTTGTTTTTACCCACGCATTCCTATCATGATGTAGACGTTAAATCACAATCCTAACGAGTGTCCTAAAGGAACTCAGCTCAGCGCCAATCGAAGTCAATTTAAACGACAAGGTCAGTGTTGCGCCACGCGCCTCTACGTGTCAGTTAGAATTACCATTGTTTATGGCCGGGACCCCTTGTGCTACTAAATATATGGCCAATGGGCGCTAATAAAATTGAGCAAACATCTTAAATCGTCTTTGTCTTAAATCTTCATTTATTACTTTAAAGTAAAATTTTGCAAAAACCTTCTACCAATACATGGAAACTAATGTACCTCATATTATGTACTTCATTGTACATTCATACTTACATGTAGTCAGCCATTTTTAACGTCCCACTGCTGGGCACGGGTTTCCCTTCAATACGTGGGGGAACAGGCCATAGTCCACCAAGATGGCCAAGGGTTAGCGGACTTCACATGTCTTTCGAAAACTTGCTAGGTTCTCTGAGACATGCAGGTTTCTTCGCGATGTTTTGCTTCACCGTAAGGCAAGTGGTAATCATGTTAGAAATGATTCGCACGTGAAAATATCGGTTATAAATGTCGGTACACTCGGTTTCCCACACGAGCACGTTACCACTGGGCTACCACTGCCTTCCATATGTACATATATAGAATAAAGTCCAGAACATAATTTATATGTGTTCCAAGATTCAGCAAAATTGATTTATCAAATTCCGAATTATTCAATAACAGACATCCAAACATTCGAATCTTCATCACATACATTCTAATTCATTACTATTATAAATACCAAAGTTTTCATGCCTGTGTGTTTGCACTTTGGAACCTCTAGATAGACTTGAATGAAAGTACCAAAAAGTGACGCTGCATGTAAATAAAAAAAGACGTCGAGGAAAACGAGGGTAAGCTGCTAGTATTTTATAATATTATGATAAAGATTATCGTATTTGTTATTTGTTTGTTTATCATCCCTTAACCGAGCTTGCCCTTCGGCATGGAAAACTCCATCGTATTCCCCCCGTGGGATTTATAAATAAAAAATATAGCTAAAGTTTATGGAAGACATACTCAAGAGACTCAAACAGAGCCTAACCGAAAAAAGAACGGGTCTAGTATATAATATTTGGTTGGTTTTTTTTTAATTTACTATCTGCTTAACATAGCATAATTATATATTTCCATAACATAGTTGTGTTTCATGTCGTTTTCGCTCTTCAAATATGTAAAACAAGGCGATATACAATATACCAGACTAGTGGCTTTACCGGCGCTTCGCTCGGGTACGTCCTAGACGCCTTTTTAATAATATTAAATGTATATATTGTAAGGTTGTATTTATATATATGAGCGTTTTAATGGAAAATAATATTATATTTGATTAATTTGTTTTCCCGCGCTTTTGCGGAGAGATGTCGGTACCACCCTGTAGTGACTAGTCATGGAATGTTTGTAATACTAGAAATTATTGTTATAAATTATGTAATTCATTATTTTAAAAGAGTAACTGTTGAGTTTCTTGCCGGCTCTTCTCAGCAGAACTGCTTTCCGAGCCGGTGGTAGCTTCCATACGGACAGACGTACTGACAATTATAAAAGTACTGAATATATGAATATATGAACGAGTATCGTAAAGTTTTATTAGTGTCCTCCTACAATATGTATGTACATAATTCATTTTTCGATGAAATATCAGCACCACCTTTGGTGTAACCATCGATTTGGTTAAAAATATAACTGCAAAGTTCAATTACAAACTTGAAATTTTATCAAAATGGATTTGGCTCTAGTGACTAAAGCGCCTAGTTATACTAAACACATCAGCATCTATGTGGTAATCTATACAGATAAATAAAATTGAAGTTTCTATTTGTTACGTCAAAGTAACAACTTTTTACTAAATGCGTATGAAAGTATATAATAATGTCCTCCTGACCGATTCCGGCCACGGCGGCCAATCTCATTGAGACCAGCCAACTGCGCAGGAGATATTATAGTGCACGAGTGTACGCGCAGACACAAGTGTACTCTCTATTCCTGTCACTCTCATACTCCGGTGGGACTACTACTCGACACGACCGGTGAGAGTTAAGGCGCAGGACCGACGGCTTTACGTGCTCTCCGAGGCACGGGGGTGAAACACCGCCAACTTCCCAGCTCCGGGCTGTTACTGAGGCTTACTATACAGAAAGACTCAATAACTAAACTTGGCCCGACCCGGGACTCGAACCCAGGACCTCAGGATGTGCAGCCGTACTTGCTAGCCACTACACCACCGAGGCAGTTAATGAAAAGTATATACGGTACATATAAGAAAAACACAATTTTTAATTTTTTTGTCTGTCTGTCTGTTTGTTCCGGCTAATCTCCGAAACAGCTGGACCGATTTTCACGGGACTTTCACTGGCAGATAGCTGATGTTATAAGGAATAACTTAGGCTACTCTAATTTCAGAAAAAGAATTAGGGTTCCGCTTAAATAATGAAAACGTACCGAGGGATGAACCCGAGCGAAGCGAGGGTGAGTCACTAATCAATAGTATGTTTAAAAGTAAATTTGGCCTCATACTAGCGTTACAGCGAGTTGACTTGCTGAGTTATAAATTTTGATCCTCTAGATATCAACCATTTACATGTCTAGCTTGTTCTATAGAGAAATGAAAGTTGGGAGTTCCTGAAGATCCTATTTACTTAATTATTTGTATTCATCATTTAAAATAACAAATATTAAAAATGATACTATTACAATTGATTTTATCGTATATTAAGGATTGTACAAATTGTGACGGAGAAACGGAGAAATAGCTTTCATATAAAGCTATATTGGATTATATGAGTGTTACCGACGACCACCCAGAGGATCGCGCTACATACTTATGGGCGCCTAAGCCTATAATACAATTTTGTAATGACCAAATCCCATTTGCCGTTTCATTGGAAAGCACTTTTCCCGTAATTTGACGTGGCATGGGTCGTCACATGTCATGCGACGGTTCGCAGCCAAATTGAATATTTCACAAAACGCCCAGACATATTACCGACAGGCGGTGTCGCCGTCGTATCAATTTATTCGCCAAATTTCATATTTTTTCGCAGAGCCTTCGGGTTAGCTACTGCTCACTGAGTTGCGTATTTATTGAATTTTATTATTATATGAGATCCTTGTTATTATACGATGTTATTGAGGATACTGACATGTATTCTCTTTGAGTATTTCCTGTAAAACTTAGCACCGTAGTAGCATTTTTTGCTGCAGGAAAATATCTCATCCCTGAGAAATCTATACTAAACGTTTAAACGTAAGTAGGAACGAACCCGATTAGATCGAATAATATTGTTTTAGCTGAAAAAATATTAACTAAAATTAAATTTTCACACTTCTTAACATTTTATGTCATTAAACTTAATTCAAACTGGTATCATAGAAAGAATATGAACAACCCATCAACACTCTAAATGAAATTAATAGCTAAGCTACCATGAGATTAATAGAGGAATATCCTCTCTAGCTTACATCAGAACTATCCTTGCATTATTTACTGCACAATAGAACGTTGGCTTAGCTCCTTGCACAATTAAAGGCTATGGCCAACAGTATGTGTTAACTCGTACAGGCAGATGTAAGCAGACAATGAGACTGGCTCTGTGGCGAGACTAGCGATGTGAATGTAGGTACAGTGTCGGTGTTAGAATATCTGGTATAACAGTACATATTGGGATGAAAGATCATATATCATGTAGGTTTGATATATAATCTGATTTTTTCTAAAATTCAAGTATACATAAGTATAGTATAACTCTGGATACATTAAAATGGTAATTTATGGTATAAATAAATATAAAAAAAATTATAAATGGAATCATCGACAAAATACTGCATGTTTCTCAAAAAAATTGTTGACCGAGAGCAGGTACTCAACACGGATGTTTTTTGTGCAAGTAAAGATATTCATACTTCTTTTTTTTAATAAATAGGTAAATATAGCACACATAAGCCCATAAGTATAAAAAAATAGATTTTTTTTTGAAAATCTGATACTTCCAGTTTGAAATCGGTGTTTTGATTTACGAAATTTTTAGAAAAAAACTGAACTTGATCAATTTCAATGAAATCAATTCAAATCCTACTAAAGTAGCGCTATTCTGTAGAGCTTAATTGTTCTAAATATATCAGAAATACCAAATGTTAACAGTAAAAACATGAAAACTAAAATCCAGCCGTATCTTGGATTCTGTACATATCAGTTAGGACATATTAAATTTCTGTTCCGACGCGTCGACTGATTGCTGATTGCATTACTCCGTTCGTTAACGCAGCACAGTGCGCTAAACGCTGTTTAAAGCGACCCGGGGCTGGCTGACCTCTCGTTAGAGCTTATGTGTACCGTTATGATAGTAAACTAGGTATGCTAATAGTGCTTCACTTTATTATATACTAGCTACGTCACCAGGATTTGTCCATTTTATGTAATATTTATACTATTTGGCATTGGTAGTCCAGTGGTAACGCGCTCGTTTGGAAAACCAAGTAAAGTAGGTGCAAGCCATGGGTCTTGCATTTTACGTATTCTTACTTTTACGTGCTGCCAACCGCCAAGTGGTGGAATGTTGATCCTCCTCCTCCTGGTCCTCCTCGCTTTAAGGGGAAGCCTTTGGCCAGCAGTATATAGTATGTATGTATTCATACTTTTTAACGCTCCACTGCTAGGCACAGACATCCCATTAATACGAAGGGGTTCAGGTCATAGTCCACCACACTGGCCAAGCACAGGTTGGCGGATTTCACATATCCCTCGAAAACTTGCTGAGTTCTCTTAAACATGCAGGTTCCCTCACGATGTTTTCTTTTACCATAAGCAGTCTATGCCCAGTAATGACTGCCGGACAGTAAACAGGACCAAATTGTTATTTTATTATCATATATCTACTTTAAATCTGCCAAAATTTGCTCTGCGCAAGAATTGACCCTGATACCCTGCGGTACGAATGCGCTCGAAACATTTTCATTACTCAAGATGTCCTTTAAAAATTTTTTGATCAATCGTTCCCCACATTATTATACCCTACTCAAACTCAATAATCTGTATTCATATGTATATGTCGAGAGGGTTTCCATCCTAATAAGTAAACTCTTCAGTCAAAATAATAAATGTAAAATTTATATTTTATGGAACTTTTTAAGGAACAGAAATGGACTGTGAAATTGATTACAAATATTGTATGATCCGCGTTACGCGGAGTAAAATATATATAAAACTAACGCTAATAAATTATAATATAAAGTGTACCTTGTACGTGGACTTAGCCGTGGAAGCGTTGCCGGGCCCGGAATCCTTAATCCTGCGTAGGCACTGATCACTAGGGGTGTTTGTGTGTATGTGATGTATAAATATATATGCCCATAATTAATCCGACCGAAAATATTTATTTTACTTTGTAACCGAAACAATTCAAAAGAGAGGAGCACTCGTTACACCGCCCGAACAATACCGAACCCAATTGACAACTGTCATCTGTCATTTCAGACATGACTTAAGACAATAATACCATATATAAAAAATACTAAACAAATATTAATTATTAAAAATGATAATACAAGGGTTTTCATGTTTGTAAAATTCCACTGATATAGGGCTCTCCCCTTGTGTTTTTATGGAGTGAAATATTCTCTCGCGTATCTAATTGTATATAACTGTTTTAAAAGTCCAAAAGGTACGTAGCTTGATGTTCGAAAAACCTACCTACAACGTTTCTCGAGAATTGGCCTATCAAATGCAAAAACAATCATATTCGACTGGTAGGTCCAGAGAACAGCGTGTTCAAACAAATAAACATATTCTTTAGACTTATTATACTGCCTCGTTAATCTATCGGTTAGCTTTCCAATCCGGAGGTCCTAGGTTCGAGAACCGGTTCAAGTCAAGTATAGTTTTTGAAGTTTTCTCTTAGTAACAGCCCGGAGTTAAGGAGAATTATCTTTCCACGAGAGTTTGAGAGTGAAAGTAATAAACAGTGTACTTATGTTTGTACGTATACGCGCTGTACTATAATATCCTGCATAAAAAGATAGTCTCAGTAAGGTCGTACTGTTACCAAAATCAACCAGAATGACATTATTGTTGTAATACTGTGCCGCTCGGATATTAATATATAAAAATCTGTGATAACAATGAGTTCGCAATTGGTTTTATTCCGTAAAAGAAGAATAAGCCAACAAACCTTGACACTTATAGCAGAGAAGATTCTGAACATAATTAATTAATGAAGACGACACCCAACTGACGTTAGCTTCGTTCCAAAACCAAAAATCATCCAATTATCAACATTTTCGCTGACAAGACAAATACTAAAAAAACACGCTTGACAGCTCTAAGACGACATGCTTTAAGAGGTGCTCAAAGTAAAAAGTTCCTTTTAGACTTTTTAGTTGGCCTCGTCATCTGAACAAACAGTGCATGCGCATACTAATATTGATTTACGCTTCTTAAAATAACACCGATTGGGTACTCTCACAATTTGAAATTGTATACTGTTTACTCAAAATGTAAGAACGTGGCTTTCCCAATGACGAATTCATTATCGACCAAAATAAAACAAAGCACCGATATGTAAATAAAATTATTACGCAAGGCACAACAGTTGCTTTTTAAATGAAAACTAACATACAAAAACAAATCTATCCCACGGGAACCGTACATTTTTCCAGGATAAAGTATTTTATATAAACTTTTTGTGTAGGTACTAAGCTATATAAGTTACTATAGTGTTTTCATTCATTTTCCAGGATGAGAAGTATTTAAAATGTTGACCGGGGATGTAAGGAACCACCATGCAAAATTTCATTTAAATCGGTGTAACAGTTTTGAAGATTAGCCCGTACAAACAAACAGACAGAGAAAAAAAAATAAAAAAATCTGGATTTGTTCTATTTCTCTTCTTACTTCTCCCTAACTCGATTTTTAGCATTTTTTTTCTATGTACAGACATTCAACTTCTACAGTTTAATTATATGTATAGATATACATCGACCATCAAAATCTCTTTAAATATATTTTTCTCATCGTTTTGGTAGATTTTTATAATTTATGTAAAACCGCTTTTTAAGTGTCTTATTGTTTAATAAAAAATCTATAGCTTCTGTTAGTTGACGAAGATACGATGCTTTCATTTGGGGTCTTTGTGACTTACGTGCGTATGTACGTGTTTTACTCTGCTCATATCAGAAAACTGATGGAGATTGAGATCTGATAGAAATCTATCAGTGCATTTGTAAGTCATTATTTTATTATAATGAAATATTTAATTAAACATTGCTAATAAGTCCTCAAAATATATTATTAACTAGTTTTTGCCTTTGGCTTCTCTTGCGTTATAAGCGGAGTGTGGTTTAAGATGTCGTATGTATGTATGTATTTCCGATCCCATGATGCAATCTATGTCCTTGTCAAATTTTATCGAAATCTGTTTATGATTTAAGCGTGAAAAAGTAACAGAGTTTCTTAACTATAATATTTGTATGGATTTTGGTCAAAATAAAAACGTCTCACAAAGTATAATTTATAACTTAGAGCATACGTATATACTCGTAGATAAATATAAGTACACATTCAAGTTGTAAACTTGTAAAACAATTGGTAACTCCGGTCTTCGCCCTACACCTACATATATTCTCACAGCAAGCTGTCAGCGCAGCGGTAATCAGCTATGATGGATGGCACCCATATAGGATGCTGCGACCAGGTTCTCCCACCGATCATCTTCAACATTAGTCTATTTGCGCTTAAATGGATTTTTCAATCGAAAACAGTCTCACAAAGAATATTTATTTCATTTTTAAACCACCAACAAAGTACAAACTAAACACATTACAACATACACAGAAAATAGAACAGATAGAGTAGTACCTTAATTATAGATGATAATGACAATCAAAAAATAGTATACGTAAAGGCAAAACAACATTTAGAATATTAAAAAAGCACCATAAAGATTCACATTATTACAGCTTACAAATAAAAATTAGTTTATAAAAATAATAACATCTAAATATTAACAAATTAAGAAAAATCTAAATTGAAATATATATACTAATATAGTAAATTATATATATATATATATATATATATATATATATATATATATATAAATTAAATATCAAGTATTTACATAATATTATATGCGAAATTTTTGAAAAAGAAAATCTCGCATAGATATAAAATTTGTCGACTAACACAAGCTAAAATATTTCGTTTTATTTGAAAATTTACATTAGTTGTTTATATTTTTCTCTATAAATATAACTTTAGAGCAATTGTACAATATTGCACAAAAGTTTCACAATTGCATTGCTTAGAATTATATCCTCGTAAAGCTCGTTAAAAGTTCTGTGTGTTATCAAGAAAATTAAATTGTCTTATATTTCGAAATGAACAACGGTTAGTATTATAGAATAGAGTTAGTATAGAATAAACTATATATATATATATATATATATATATATATATATATATATATATATATATATATGTACAATCTGCAATGTACATGCATAGGTATAGAAGAGTAGGTAAGTACTTTCTAAAATAAAAAAAATTATATCCTTTACTCGAGATATAATGATTTCCCATAAAAATTTCCCCTCTTTTCACCTCCTCAAGGGATGATTTCCGGGATAAAAACTACCCTATATTCTTCCCGGGGTCTCAACTATCTCCATACCCATCTCAATCGGTATAGCGGATTAAGCGAAAAAAGGTAACAGACAGACAGACAGACAGTTACTACAGATTTTGCATTTTTAATGTTAGTATAGATGTAAAAGTTAGCGAATGTGTGGGTGAATGTGTATGTTTTTATTTCTTAACGGATTTGAATGAAATTCGGAATTGAGATAGCTTGTCTTACCTATAGCTTATGACGATGAATTGTTGGAGAAACTTTTTTTTACAAAACGAGCAGCATCGTGTGCGATAACTAGTTTATATGAGCTACTAGTTTTTTCCCGTGACTCTGCTCACGTGGTACGTCGATAAAAATCCTTAAATTTAATAAAATTAAATAAAAATTAAATAAAAATCCTAACTCCTGGATCCCTTAAAATTTCTTTATAGTCATCGTTTTATCCTATCTATTATTCCCAGTAGTGGAAATTCAACCATAATCATTATTGAATCTTACTAAATGTGTAAAAAAACCGTTGCGAACATTTTTTCATTGATAATACTAAACTTAACAGTAGCTTCTAAATAAAAAAAAAACGATCGAGATAAAGGTACTAAACTCTGTCTTTGCCTATTTATGTTTAGACTAGCAGTTAGCCGCTCAACTCGAGTTCATCCCTAGTTACGTTTTAACATTTAGTGTAGATTTCTCAGAGATAAGATATTTTCCCGCTGTGAAAAGTATCCTATATGTTGACCCGGATAACCAGCTATCGTCATATCAATTTTCATCAAAATCTGTCCAGTAGTTTTCTCGTGATGCGTTCCCAAACAGACAGACAAAAATTCAAAAAACTTCGGCCTCTGCATCGATCATAATGACTATTTCAATAAGATTTTCCAAAAAATATTCAATGTACAGATTCGACTCAGTTAGAATTTTATTATATGTATAATAGATAGATGATAAAATCATATCCCCACAATAACGTGGCTAAGCAAAATATCTTTTTTATAAAACTTCGTTCATAAAGAGATATTTTATTTTAGAAATTTTAGAATCCAATATTTCTATATAGTATATACATATAAAGTGTCATATACTGTATCTATCACATCCACTGTTTTGATTGAGTCCACAGTACACGCGCTTCGTTATACACCTCCACTATCCAATAGGGCGTATCTTGAATTTTCTCTACAATTAAAAATAAACCATAAATATTAAAAGCTAAGGATGAATTTTCTATGACACATTAGTTTGAATACGCCCGTGGTCGATCACATTTGACATGTTTATCGACTACTGGGGCCTTACCATGAACTCTTATAGCATGAATACTATAATCTTACTTTGAGTTTTCGTACCATGACGTCTTAAAAGCAAGGTTATTATAAGCTTGAAACATTCTTACTTTCTTAGCAGTTTTGTGACGTCAGGACACCAAAATTACTAAGAAAATGTTATTATCGTTCATTCAATTCGTACCATGAGGTGAATTTTGACAAATAGCATTCTTACTTTTCTGTCATAATTAGCAATCTTGTAAAAGTTGTTGATACGTGACGGATGTATTATTATTTTCAAAATTTACAATATAAAAGGTAATTGATTGTGCCGGATAAATTGAGTAAAACCTATTATTTTCAAAAATCTATCGATTGATACACGTATTGTGTAATTTTAGTACTTCGGTATTTAATGTATACTTTGATTCTAGAAGTGTAATCATTTCGAAATACTTATGATAATAAAAGCTTATAAAGCAGAAGCTTGTAGAACACAAAATCTCGTTTTCAGCTATGTTTCGAATGTAACCTTTGTGACATCAATTGAGAAGAATTTACTAAGCAATATCTATTATAAAAAAAGTAAAACAAACTCTGTAGCGAGACTCTGATGAGAATTTACGTATGCAAAGGAAATATAGTAAAGAAAAATACCTATAGAAACTTTATTTCTAGTTTAGTAATTCCTTTAGTACTTTTACTTTTAGTCTTTCCCTTTCGCATTTTCGACCCCCTACTCGCTTTACTTGATGCCTACATTACAAAATATTGAGGTTTAAGTGTGAATACATGAGAGGATAATAAACAGACAGACAGAATTACTTCCGCATTTATAATATTACTAAGAGTTTATATTATATTATCCAAAAAAAATGTAAGAAGTTGGGTGGAAAGATTTCTATACATATTATATAGACCCTTTAGGTGTGGAACCCTAAAAGAACTTATAAAAATTATAACAACTATGTATTTATAATGATATATTTATTTTTATAAAATAACAAAATATGTAATAAAGGAAACTCAATTACAGCATCGTAGCAATAATCAACGACACAGTACTTCTTTGATCAGCAGCAGAATTATTAGGCTACGTGGAGGTATTTTCTCCACTGATTCAGGGAAAAGCAGCACTTAAAATCCTAAAAAAAAAAAACAGTTTTAATTAAACGTTTTTAAAGTGTCTATTTTATTTTTGTGTTTGTCAAACTGAAAAATTATAGCTTTATGATATTAAAAAAGTGTAGGTGATGATAATATAAGTTATATTAAATATTAAATTGAAATAAAAATCCAAAAATATTAAGCATTTTTTTCTTGCTTCTCCAAATGCCTCCTTTGCGAAGTACTTGTGAAACTATGTAGGCTAGTATTTCATTGATTTGAAAATTTATTTAATGAATAAAACGTTTCAGTACACCTTACCTTGTTTCTTACTGTTAATTTATATTGTACAAATTACTAATAAAATAAGTCCAACATGTTTTATTCTAATCTAAAAGCTCACATAAACAAACTATCATCTCATTGACTTTTAATTTTCGCTCGTCGTCAGACAAGTAAACAAATAGTCAGACGGTTGTCAAGTAAATAATTTGTTCCGAATTTTGTATCACAATTTAGCCGTAATTTATTTTATTTTCTTTTCTAATAGTTTTCCTAATTTTTAAAACTATACTAAAATTAATTGTATAAATAATATAAAACAGACATAGATTGCGTATATTTTGTGTAAAACATGTACATTTGAAATTAAATAATATAATATTTGTCTTTAATTTTATCCTAGGTAAGTACTAATCATATTTACGAACGACTCTCGGAGTGACAGGGATAACGCTATACAACTTATATAGCACTATTTCTTTTCTTTTATAGGAGGAAATAGACAAATCATTCGTTCTGTCGCATCACTAAGCAATTTTAAAACAAGCTTGCTTTTTAAAGGTCCTGGTACGAATAAAAGTAAGATTATTGTAATCTTGAAACAAAACAGTCTTGAAGTATGAATGTTTTAAAATAGGTGATGGTAAGGCCTCTGTACCAAAGTTTAGTTCTACGCGTTAACTTGATATTGAGTTACGAAGATAAGAATAAAGGGCTAATAAGGATATTGGTTTAACTTTTCTAATTTTTAAAGACTTGTACGACTGCACAAACAATGCTTCTTTTTTATATTTTGTTAGTTACTTTTTATATTAATAAGCTTACATTCCATAGAGATCATTTCATGAATGGAAATGAAAAGTATATATTTACTCTGTACCAGTATTATAAAAATATACCAATATTATAAAAGGGGAAGATTTTTTGTTTATTTGTTTGTTTGTACCGAATAAGCTCCGAAACTTCTAAACTGATTTACGTGGAATTTGGTAAGAAGACATTTTGAGATCCTGGGAAGGA
Source organism: Fabriciana adippe (assembly GCA_905404265.1). NCBI lineage: Eukaryota > Metazoa > Arthropoda > Insecta > Lepidoptera > Nymphalidae > Fabriciana > Fabriciana adippe. The sequence continues at coordinate 15,414,536 of FR989997.1, read as the reverse complement.
CGTAGTTTTTATCCCGGAAATTATCCCTTAAGGGGTTAAAAATGGGGATGAAAATTTGTATGGGAAAGCAACCTATGGACGAACCTGAGCGAAACGAGGGTGAGTCGCTAGTATTATATACAAGGACAACCTTGGAAACTAATGATCTCATTCCGAAAATTCTTTTGTTGATGGATAAAGACATTATCTCTGAGTAATATATGTCATAAATTATACGAGTACTTTGTATTTTAGCCGTAATATCAAGGTTTTTAGCTAAAATAAATATTAAATAAATGTGTTGGGACATTAACACACAGCATCTTCTAGTTCCATGGTAAGCTACGAGGCTTGTGTTATGGATACCAGATAGTTGATACACTACACATATATAACTTTAAATACATAAACACCCATAGCTGTAGTACAAAGATTCGTGGTCATCACAAATGAATGCCCTCAGCGGAACTCAAACCGCTGGCACAGCAAGTAGGGTCACTGCAAACTGAGCCAAACGCGTCGTGAAAAATGCCTTGAGTAGTTCTATAAGAAATTCGCAATATCATGTACCTTACTTTTATATGTTACTAGATAATATATTTTCTTTTATATTTAGAAAAAGTATTTTAATAGGGCTGGCCAACTACCGGTGTGATTAAAGAAAAAAATAATATATTCTTTATTTAAGGTCGCTCAGCGTGCTATGGAGAGGGCTATGCTCGGAGTTTCTCTGAAGGATCGGATCCGAAACGAAGAGATCCGACAGAGAACCAAAGTTATCGACATAGCCCAAAGAATTAGCAAGCTGAAGTGGCAGTAGGCTGGTCACATCTGTCGTAGAACCGATGACCGATGGAGTAGACGGGTTCTAGAGTGGAGACCACGGCTCGGCAGGTAGGACGCCCTCCAGCTAGGTGGAGCGACGATATTCGTAATCTGGCTGGCAGCGGTTGGATGCGTAGAGCTGAAGATCGAGCTCAGTGGCGTGCCATAGGAGAGGCCTATGTCGAGCAGTGGACGAAAGCAGGCTGATTATGATGATGATCACGCGGATGAAGTCACAAGCAAAATCTATTATCTATACATATGATAAAACTGTAGAGGTTGATTGTCTCTACATAGAAAAAGAATGCTAGAAACCGAGTCAGGGGGATGTAAGAAGAGAAATAAAATAAATCCAGATTTTTTTCATTTTTTTTTTTCTCTGTCTGTTTGTGTTTATACGGGCTAATCTCCGAAACTGTTGGACTGATTTAAATGAAATTTTGCTTGGTGGTACCCTATATCCCCGGTCAACATTTTAGATACATTTCGTTCCGGAAAATAAAAGAGTTCTCGTGGGATAGTCAAAAAACTATAGTAACTTATAATATTGTTTATTAATAGGTTAAAGTCACAAAGGGTTTAGTACATATTCTTGAACTCAATAGTTTCACCAAATACGTATATATACAAAAGATCCGTTAAAATGACGCAACAGACGGCAATTGAAAACAAAACACAGAAATGATGGATGACAAAATAAACAGCAGTAAATTAGGAAGTACTTGGAGCAGTTGAGCCAAATTACTTTAATGTACGTAAAACAAATCTCATCCATCATCGCGGACGCGGACGCGGACGCTTCTGAGAAAAAGTGTGCGATTGATCTTAATTCAATATGGCTTGTTAGAGTTAGTTGAATGTAACATGCAATGGTAAAGGAGAATGCCTTACAAATAAACTATATCTATAGATATAATAAAATTCTAACTAAGCCGAATCTGTACATAAAATATTTTTTGGAAAATCTTATTGAAATAGACAATATTATCGATACAGAGACCGAATCTATAGTTTTTAGAATTTTTGTCTGTCTGTCTGTCTGTGACCGCATTACGAGAAAACCAGTGGAGGGATTTCGATGAAATTTGGTATGGTGATAGCTGGTTATCCGGGTCAATATATAGGATACTTTTTACTGCGGGAAAATATCACATCTCTGAGAAATCTATACTAAACACTAAAACATAAATGAGTCGCTAGTCGTTACTAATCTTGTAAGTTCCAAAGTGATCTTATGTTTGTTCTACTTTCAGGCAACAATGTAGTAACAAATTTCACGATATTTTTTGCATAGAGATACTTTAAGGAATGATGAGTGATATAAGCTACTATTTATTTGACACGTTTGGCTCAGTTTGTAGTGACCATACTTTCTGCGCCAGTGATGGCGGGTTCAAGTCCCACTGGGGGACATTCATTTGTGTGATGAGCACGAATGTTTGTACTGCAGTCATAGTTGTTTATATTTATAATATTATGTATTTATTTAAAGTTATATACATGTGTACTGTATCAACTATCTGGTACCAATAACACAAGCCTCGTAGCTTACTATAAAACTAGATGGTGTTGTGTGTTAATGTCCCGACAAAAAAAAAATTACCCAAAATAATATGTATTATAGGATGTGTCCAATCGACAATGCTAACCAAGTCTTTTCGCAGGTTTGATTCCTTGTCAGGATATGAATTTAAATAATATATTAGAAACGACCAACGACTTTTCATAATGGGGCGTCCTAGCTAACGATAGTTATCTTAATAGAGGTTAATAAGACCACCGTGGTATACACTTCCCACGAAAATTGCCCACGCGCTTTTACCGATTATGAAGAAGGAATGAGGAAGAGGATGAAGAGGAGTGATTGAACCTCTGACCAGAAAAAATGGTCAAGTACGTTCATTCGTGAAAGCTTCATCAAAGCTCCTTCATTTTCTACAATTAAGTTTTAGTCTGATGATAAAAAACTGTCTAAATAGGTATAATGTTACATTATAATTCAAGAACACGCCAAAAATCACATCATTCCAATAACATATTCAAGTAATTTACATTCGAGACTGAGTTTTAATCTATCAATCTGACAGTCTACATGCAAACAGATAAATTTGTCCATCGACGATCGCCCGCACCATACAAATAAACATATCCAGTCATTGAATAAGCTACTTTAATACTTTGTAATTGAGTTCAATTTGCGCCATGTATATAACGTTATAGCAACATTATTTCCTAGTGATATTTAAATTTTCAACTGTTTATTTCCTTTTTTTATATAATCATGTTCTGCTTCTGGACTAAGGACTAGGGTTGTCAATGTTTCATTTGTAATTAAAATTGTTAGTGGTTTTTTTTTTATTATTAAAAATAAAAACAAATGGAAAGCTTAATATAAGTACGAGTATAATAATTTATAATATAACAATTAATTTTCTGTATTCAGTTTTACAATTGTGTAAGTAATTTTTGTATACCTAAAATGTGAATTGTTGATAAGTTAAGTATCCTTTAATTAAACTTAAGATCAATTTAGAAGTTTTACACATTATTTATATTAAATTAAATGTTATAAGCTACTAAAAAAAAAAGAATATTTTCAATGAAAACCTGAATTAAATACAAAAAAAAATCAGAAGGATTATAAATTAGAATTTTATTTTGACAGCCCTATTCAATAGTCACTTCATAATAGATTTAGGAATTTCAACTTAATGATCGTTTTCTAAAGTTGTTTTTAGAGTCCTGTCTTGTTGGACGCCGTGCCGGGGGCGGATGCGTGTATTTTTAGCCTAGAATGCAGTGGACGGATGTACGAGGTGTAATATTGCAAGTAATGTTTTTGTTTTTTTTCGCTGTCACAAAGATATTTATGTGGAATTAACCATCCGAAACGTGGTCTTTGGTGCACAATATTTGCCAAAGTGTTCTATTTATGTTCCATAGCAAATTAAGGTTAAATGAGGCCTGTTTTAGGTTGAAGATTTTAAGAGTTTGCTCTGATTAATCTCGCCATTTCACTTTCACACTTGGCTTCCTTTTTAGATAAAGCACCGTGACTAACTAAATGATAATTTTACAAGATAATTTGCTCATTGAATTGGAGTATGAAGTAATCTTCTTATGCCATTTTGAAGTGTCCTATAGTTTTTCCCATAGAAATCGTAAATATTCACTATTGAGATTTCTATGGTTTTTCCAATTGCCATAATATTTGTAGTTTTTGTCCATTATTTTCTAACATAATAAATGAAAATTAGATAGAAAAATAACATGGTCTCCACTAAAGGCGTCTAAATATAAAATAGTAATATGTCAATGGAAAAAGCAAATTAGGTATCAGTAAAAAATGGGTTTTTCCGATACCTACTTCTGCAGTTTATAGCGTGAATATACTAGGAAAAATTCGCTAAGAAACATCCAAATCTTAAAAATGTTAATAAATTCTGAGTGACCATTAAAAATTAATATTTTAAGATATAACTTCTTCCATTTTTAGGTACCTACTAAATTTTACCGCAGCGAGAAAAAAAAAGTAAAATTAGAATGCTTTAAAAATTTTAAAAAATTTGAGCGACCCCTAAATTTTTTTTTCGGGCTGATCTCTAAAGAGGACTCTTAAAACACGAAAAACAAAAAAAATCATACAAGACACGAAAAAAAAAGTTGTCGGCTTTTTGCACCATATTAAGTTAAATATGTAGGTATTGTACATTTTTTTAATTATAAATGCAAAAGTCTGTATGTATACTTGATTTTCAAAGTACGACTTATCGTTAGACACTTTTATTTGACTACTTATTCAGTCCTTTACTTACTGCTTCGTAAATGATGCGGGCACTTGGATGACTCCTCAATTGACAAGTGTTTAAATTGTTCTTGTTTATTTACACAGAGCTGTGTGAGCATTGATATAGACGGAATTACAAAGTGTTTTATTATATAACCCGATATAAAGTAGTGTGATACTCGATATTTTTACTTGTTTCAAAATAAGAAAATGGACTCATTTCGTTTGTATGCCATTTCCAAATAAAAATACTCCCAAATTCTGTATCTATAGTTATAAAATTGAGTTAATAATGTTTCGACTCCTTTTAGTGAAGTGTAAGGCGTTAGCTGCAAAAGAAAAATTGATAATTTTTTTATCTGTACATATAATAAAATTGTAACTGATCGCTGTCTGTACGTGGAAGGTATTTGAAAAAAACTATTATTGGGCATCTTTATTAACCCAATTAAATTAATAGAAACCAAAACAATGGTTTAAGTTCCTTTGTCTGTTTGTCGATTTGTCTGTGCGTTTGTGTGCGCTAATTTCAAAAACGGCTTAACCGATTTGGGTGCGGTTTTCACTAATGTATTGTCACTTAACATTTAGTATGAGTCGCTAGTCCCAATATATATATATATATATATATATATATATATATATATATATATATATATATATATATATATATATATACATCAATATATATATATATATATATATATATAGGTTATAAAGTTAATATTATAAATTAACTTTAAATTTACAGATTTTTTATAAATTATTTTATATTTGCTTTTTAACACTATCTCTCACCACCAGAGGTTGACAGGGAGAGATCTCTTCTAGAGATAAGTCGATCTTTGCAAACTAATTTTACTGTGTGTTAATTTCTGTCTTTCCTTTAAGTACAACAATGCCCAACAGTGGGACTATAAAAAGGGCTTACATTTAAGTACAGTAAAGAATAGTAATATTTTTTTCAATTTCAATAAATACTTGTTCACTAACCAGGCCAGTGCTTTATGACATTATTCAAAATCAATGGACAATACACAATTTATTCAATGCCAATTCCAATCGCAATTCATTCTAATCAAGAGTTACAAAGTCATCACATGATGAGTTCCGTTGAACACGTTTACACTCAATTACATCCATTTATCGGCGTTAGGGGCGGAAACGTGTGCTTGCTCTGCCTGTACGAATTGGTTGTACTGGCTTTAAATTAATACGTTACAGTATTTGAATTAGATATTTATTAAAAATTTGTAATATTTCTAGTTTTATTCAAGTAATAAATCTTGTTTATAAATAGACTAGCGACTCTTCCTCACTCCGCTCGGATTCGTTCCTAGTTACGATTTAACGTTTAGTATAGATTTCTCAGAGTTGAGATATTTTCCCGTAGTAAAAAGTATCTTATATGATGACCCGGATGACAGACAAAAATTCTAAAAACTATAGATTCGGACTTTGAGACTAGCCAACTGTGCAGGAGATATTATATTGCACAAGTGTACGCGCAGACACAAGGTGCACTCTCTAGTCCTGTCACTCTCATACTCCGGTGGGACGACTACTCGACACGACCGGTGAGAGTTAAGGCGCAGGACCGACGGCTTTACGTGCTCTCCAAGGCACGGGGGTGAAACACCGCCAACTTCCCAACTCCGGACTGTTACTGAGGCTTATTATACAGAAAAACTCAATAACTAAAGTTGGCCCGACCCGGGACTCGAACCCAGGACCTCTCGATGTGCAGCCGTACTTGCTAGCCACTACATCACCGAGGCAATTTACTTATATTATTAAAAAGTAAATAAATAAATGTTCCTTATGTGTAATACGTAGAAGCTTTTTAACTGCAATTTAACTTTTTCAATCAAGCCTTCGTATCCGAAAATACCGTCAGAAGAATAAGTGTTACTTAAGTGTTCTTTTAATAAAATCCGCTCCGCATACAATAGTCACAATATTGTGATTAAAGCTGGTATTGTGGTGAACAATCGCATTACTGTGGCCATTCAAACCCGCGATCGACATAAAACGGTAGGGTGTATTTCTTTGTGAGTGTTTAATAATATGTTAAAGACGTGTTAAGAGCGTATCACGTTTGAGCATTCTATGAAGAAATATAGATATAATAGAAGGAAAAAAAGAATATATCATTTAATATATGTTGGTATATAATGAGAGACTGTTATATATATGAAAAATTGTATATTTTGTACGTAGATCACGTTTGTTACTCATTTACGCTGAATGGCTGGATGAATGTGGCTGAAATTTAGTACTCAAGTAATGACCTGGAGTAGTATATAGGCTATTGGTAGGCATCTAGGTACGCACCAGAGCAAAGTGAGGTCAAATCGAGAGTTTATTATAAAGAAATATACAGATTTAATTTCCGAGCAAGGAAAATTCTGATCTATGAGTCAACTCGACAAGGTTTTAACCAAAAACTGTCAGATGTCTGTTATCTGAACGTAGATAAGAACTCTTAAAACTTAGTTACTGTGACTAACATACATACATAATTTTGACTTACTCTATACTTAACAATACCATATATAAAAAGGCAAAGTCAGCAAAAACAACCGAAAAGATAGTTTTATTTAAAACTGGCGACTCACGCTCGCTTCGCTCGCGTTCGTCCCTAGGTACGTTTTCACGGTTAGCTATATTTATACATAAATAGTAGCTTGCTACTTCTAAGATATTCATTTAAATTATATAGCGATTTACCCTCACTTCGCTTGGGTGCGTACGCCGTACGCGGATTTTGTTCACAATTTTATGGGTTTTAATTTTTTTTCGCGGAACTCTGATTATTTTTCTAAAATAAAAGTAGCCTAAGTTACTCCTTATAACATCAGCTATGTACCAGTGAAAGTCCCGTCAAAATCGGTTCAGCCGTTTCGGAGATTAGCCGGAACAAACAGACAGACACAAATTACAGACAAAAATTATAAAAAATGTTGTTTTGGTATGTGTACTGTGTATACATCCATATGCATTTTAGTAAAAAGCGGTTATTTTAATATTACAAACAGACACTCCAATTTTATTTATCTGTATAGATGTCAAATATTCGCGGAAATTAAAAAAAGTATTAGGTATATAAATGAAGACAGTAATAAAATAACATCTTAATCAATAATGTTAACAAAAGGCGTCTTAAATTAAAAAAAAAATGGCTTAAAATGTATGCAAGAATACCTGCTTCATCCAAACCTTAAATCGTAATACCAATTTATTTTAACGTGAAGGTACTTGTACTGCCAATAGACTATAAAATTAGATTTGTCGCTCCCTTGAGTCTACATTCTTATACTTTAATTTTTTTTCTAGACCTAGATTAAAAATACCCTAGCCACTTTCATACAGCTACCTTAAACAAAAAATAATTTCCCTTTTTTTTATTTTTGGTTCCCGACGTTTCGAATGCTTACAGCAATCATGGTCTCTCCCGTGACAAGATAATTTTATTTTAAAACTAGCGACTCACTCTCGCTTCGCTTCGGGTTCGTCCCTAGACAAAAACAAATCTATCCCACGGGAACCGTACATTTTTCCGGGATGATATATAGCCTATAGCCTTCCTCAGTTAACGGGCTATCTAATGCAAAAAGGATTTTCTGAGATGAGCTCGTACTACCAAACAAACAAAGCATTCAGCTTTATAATATTAGTATAGATGTCAAATATTCGCGTAAATCTAAGAAAGTATTAAATATAATGTGTTTTTTTTTAAATTAATAGATTTAATATTACGAATTTTATAATTATAAAAAAAAAACCTTTAGCCATATATGTATATATACATATTATGTAATTAAGACGCTGGCATCGGTTTGACCTACTCGAAGGACACTAAATTTTCCTATTTGTCCAAAATCGCAATTCGGTAAATATTTCTAAAATATACCCTCTAACGTCAAAATAAAATCAAGCTATATTATGCTCGTAAGACCATTCAAAACCCACCGTTTAAGGCGTACTTTTTGCGGTACATTAAACTCACATTCAATTTGAAATTGTCACAGCTTCGAATAACATCTGGAGACATTGTTCCTTTATTAATGCAATTCGAGGGAGGGTGTTTAATAGTAATTTGACGCCCTTTGTGATATTTTGTGGACATTTTTAAAGGAAGTCGGGGTGAATGTAAATATTCTTTGAAATTATACCTATTCAAAATAAAACAGTAACGTTGTTTTGTTTGGCTTGAAACCGTATGGAAGTTAAGGGTGTACCATATAAGTTGTTAACACATTGATTTGATTGATACATCGTATCTACAGAGCTCTAAAAGTAGCAAAATTAAAAAAAAACACATAATAAATAAATACAAATTACAAATTAGACAACCCGGCACTCCTTTTAATCCTAATTCATCTCTCAACATATCTTGAGCGACTCAATATTATAAATGTGAAATTGTGTAGACATTTCAAAGTTTTTAAAGAGTATTAAAAATTCGTCTGGAGAAATACCAGTAAGTAACAGCATTGTAACTCTAAATTTTGAAGTTAATTAATGTCCAATTTCAAAACTTATCAAATATCAATTAATTAATTACTAATATAAAATTATTTCTATATCGAGTTACAACGTTATTCTTTACTAGTGTCGATATAAAAGTCATGTCAATTTATTTGTTACACGGATATCGAACTTGTAACCCGTTCCTACACTACAAACCCAAAAAGCCCTCAGACTAATTATTTCCATATTGCACATATAAGTTAAATAACCTATAATTGATTTTATGACTAAAACATTTTTATTTGCAAACAATTACTTCCCCAGTGGCGCTGAAACAGCAATTAATATAAGTCATGCGTTATTTACGACTCACTAAATTAAGAGTCGATGACGAAACGCTGTGAATGAGTATGTGAATCATAAATGTACTCTGGATTTAAAATGGTGTTGTTATTTAATATAGTTGTAAGCTTGAAATATATATTAAACATTAGCGCCTTATCCATGCTTCACTCGGATACGTCCATAAATGACTAACAGTAGCCTGTGCTAACACATAGGCTACTTCTTCTTCTTGTATCAACGGAAGATTTTTGAGTCGGCCCAAAACTCAATCATTACTAGTGTCGTCCATAAGGCTCCTGTATGTTACATGTAACAGGTTAATTAGGGCATGCTAGTAAGTGCCTCATCGTTTGTGAAACAGGCAAGTTTTTCTCACTTCAGCCACAGTCTCTACTTGAGTCCAAACTTTATCGAGAGTATTCTAAGGTCTACCATGGCAAGCTATGTTCAAGTCCAAGATCCTCAGACAATAGAACGAATGGAGTATGCAAAGAACCATACCATGTCACATCTTGCATCTTACCTGTGACTGTTCATCACTAAGTAGTAAGATCTGTGAACCAAATTTTATTCAAATTCTTCCAGCCAATTTGACGTGGAGAACACACACACACGGCACTATCGTATTTATAATAGTAGTTATAAATATGATATGCATATAATTAGTTTGTCTCCCTTCTTGTAACGTAGCATAGCGTTTTTCACTATACAATTTTGCTTTAAATGAGTCATGAAAAATTATTTGCTTGCACAAATGCGTAGACTAATAATACGATCAACGTAACGTTTTTTTTAACGTTGGGAAATGCATTTAGGAACGAGATGTGGAACACACCGGCAAAGCCAGTACTTCCTACTACAACCCAACGAAACCTCCCCCGTCTTAATGGGGCGTCGTAGGATCGCTTAAGTACTCAACCACGACGCTCATCGGGGCGGCACGGCAGGTCTGCCGAAGCAGATCACAACAGCCATGGGGTTGCTCCAATGGCCCACTTTGCTGCCAGAGAAGTACCAGGAGCAACCCACATGGCACACCGCCCACCGAGGTGGGCCACCTCCCCGTGCGTTTCTTGGCTTCGCGCTGCAATACTGAGCCCCCCCCCCCCTCCCCACACCAAGACAAGGTGAACGCACGTTGGGGGAACCACTATAATGCCTTAGCACCCAATGATTAAGCAAGATAATATTTTGCTTAAATAAATAAATTAACGTTTTCTTCCAATACCATAAACAAAATAAATGATGAAAGCTAATTTTAAATAGCACCAGAACATTCTTTGACGTACCCTTAAATTTTCGTTAGGTGTAACCTTTTGAACTACCCAAGCGACGTACTTCACATACTTTTTAGGCAGCTCATGCCTAAAAGACGCTTTTTCAAGTGCACTTGCATGGCACAAATAGCTTAAGGATTCGAAATCTAGGGTTAAATGTGCCAGAATTTTTGGCAAAAAGAAAACTTTCCTATCTTAAAAGAATGTATTTAGAATCTGGCTGTTGTTAGTATGAATAATGTTGGTAGTTGGACTGATAAATAAGTTATACAAAATATCGACATAAATTAACAGCACGCGTACTGTTGCTCATACTTCGGTAAGTAAGGGTACAGAAGGTATAATAGATGAATTCGTAGTTGTACAAACAAAATTCGTCGTCGTTGTCGTCTCAACCGAAACACGTTGTTGGATATGGGCCTATTCCAAATATTTCCATGAATAATTTAGATAATTTAGAGGTTGATACAAACCAAGTACACCAAGATACCCCATTTGATATTATTCCCTAGTGTACAATCCACTCCTTGCTTCAGGAGACACTTCCGTGTCCTTCTGATGTCGCAATAAAACTACCAGTGATTTGGATCGTAATACTGAATATTTCTCAAACGTAGTAGTAGTAGTAAGTTAGTAAGTACTAAGTAGACACCTCCCTTGTATGCTACATTTTTACTTATATAATCGGAAAGAACCAAACAATAGCGTGATTCAACTGACACATAACTCCATCTATTAGTAACATATATAAACTACATAAATGACAACATAGATAGTACACCTAGTATTATATGGCAAATGACAATACGTTAATGATACTAGTTGAATAAAGTACTAGGCAAAGCGTGGGCCAGACACTGCTATAAATAATTATATATCACATCAATATAGCTGCTGTAGCCTTCTAATTTGCTATATATCCAACTGTACGGAACACCTCAATAGAGATTATAGTCTATCCCGGTAATTAATTTGCTCCTCCCGTTGGGGTTCCTTGCTAATGTGTGTTAAACGCTGAAATAAATGACGGTCCGGACCTACCCTTGGTAATCACTTCATCCCTGTTAGAAGTTAAACTGTTCCACTTATAAATGAATATGTAACGCTTGCAATTAATTGAGGACACTCAAAGAAGAGAAGAAAAAAATACATTAAATTATTGATTGAGTAATAACCCTTTGCTGTCGAAATTCGATCATAATCAGTATTGATTTTTTATTGATAGTACTAGAGCTCGTCAATAGTAGAAGCGAACAAAAAACAAAGGTTGACAATAAGAGAAAAAGGCAAAAACGAGAAAAAGGTTTTTTTGAACTGTTTTATCTTTGTCTATTTATATATTGATTTAGCCCTGTTCAAAGTCTCACTGCTAGGCGTGTGGTCTTCCCGTAAAGCGAAGCGAATCAAGCCATAGTCCCACGTTGACCAACTGTGGATTGGAGGACTTCACATGTCTATAGAAAACTAGTTAGGATCTTGCAGACATGCAGGTTTCCTTACGGTGTTTTTTTTCATTGTGATGCAGTGGTAGCTATGTTGAAAATAATTCGGATTCAAAAATATCAAAAGTTTTTAAGCCCGCTTCACTTGATTTTTCCACCGCTCAAACTTATACGCGTTTCCTCACAATATGTAAAGAACGTCGATAGAACCTATACTCATATACACCTGTTAAGGCAATTTCAAGTTATTACAGAAAAAAAGTAATAAAAGCAAGAGGTATAATTATCCAATAAAGTGGATAGTTTAAGCAAATCACATTATTATTGCATTACTGCTGTACAGTTTTCATTCAATTATTACGCAGTACATTAATCTCATTTAAATTAAATATTAAATAACTCTTGGTTAAATTTAAAACGAATTTTATTTAAAATTTTTATCTTTAGAAGTTTAAAATTGGCGTACATTTCTAGTATTTGACTGTTCTCTTCTGAGCCTGAGTGACAAGGTTCAGTGAGCTTTACCCTTTTGACTTATAATTGACCAATGAATAAGCAGTTTGAAATCACATGCAGACTACTTTTAAAATTTATTTCCATCCAAACTAAAAAAAGCTTATGAATATGAAAATTTTACTATCTAAAGCAATTTTATGGTACACCATAATTAAATTATACGGCTAAAGGGTCAGAGTGGCTCACTGCACACGGGCGACAGCGCTAACCCAATCATAGGTACTATATATGTATACACGTATATGATCCCATATTTTGCTGGATTCACTAGGCAATTAGAAAGGATAAATTGCATGTAAAACGCGGATGATTTGCAAGGGAAAGGTGCGATGATAAAACTTCAGCGTTTACTTTTTCTGAAGTGCCAATATACGATAAGGTACTTTAAAAGCGATATAACTCATACCTAAGGTTTATAAAAAATTAAAAACATAATTCAAAGACAAATTTTATATTACTTATTGTTTGTTTATGAAGCGAATTGATACTTTGTATTATTTTGTGTCTTTTTCTTATGAAAGAAGAAAGCAAAGGATAGGATATTATTTTTTTATAGAGATAGGCTAAAGACGTAGCCTTCTTTTATTTTTATATATTTTTTTATCCTGGTATTCCTGTAGATAGCAAATTGTATTAATCTATTGCGAATACATTCTTACTGATTTACTGATCACCTGAATAAAACGAAAGCATGTCCCTAGTTTATGAAACGATAATAAAAAAAAGTTTTCAATTTAAAAATGCAAAATTGCTGTGAAATACGGACAAATAGGTAAAACTTTATAAGGGTGTTGTTTTTCGATACGGAACTCTAATAAAGATCGAAATACAAATAAAAACAAGATATCATGTGATATAATAAAATTGTAACAAAACCGAATCTGTACATTAAATATTTTTTGGAAAATCCTATTGAAATTGACATTATTATCGATACAAAGGCCGAATCTATAGTTTTTAGAATTTTTGTCTGTCTGTCTGTTACCGCAATTTTATTATATAGGATATTTTTTACTGCGGGAAAATATCTCATCTCTGAGAAATCTATACTAAACGTTAAAATGGAAATAAGAACGAACCCGAGCGGAGCAAGGGTGAGTCGCTAGTTTACTATAAACATTTAAATTAATTTAAGAATGTTGGTAAAGTGGCGAAATCTAATAATAGTACAGAATAAAAAAATTAAGTTTTAAAGTAAACAAAGTTCTTTAAGTTCTTAGAAACTACGCTAAGTGCTTAATAGTTGCTATTATAATAAACACTAAACGATACTGCTCTTGCAAAAGAAACTTATACATACATATAACTTCGTACAGTAATTTCATAATTGCTAATAATGTGTAAGTGGGGAGAAGTGCTGGCTAATTTAATTTCGTGCCTAGACACCGTTCAACGAAATTTAAATTTTATATAATACTAGCAGAACCCGCGGCTACGCCCGCGATTAATCTACAAAAGAAACTGGCTTTATGTAATACAGCGATTCACCCTCGCTTCACTCTGGTTCGTCGCTATGTAGGTATTTGTATAAAATTGTTCATAAAAAAATACTAAAATCGTGATTAAAAAATGGGGGGTGAGGGTTGGAGGGTGAAAAATACTTTACGACCTACTCTCATACCTACTAAATATACACAATTTTTTTTATTAAAATCGGTCGAGCCGTTTCGGAGGAGTGCGACCACAAACACTGTGACACGAGATATTTATAGTCATATCAGATGAATATATAAAATATTAGCGACTTACCCTCGCTTTGTTCGGGTACGTTCGTAGGTACATTTTTTTCAGCAGAACCCAATTTTTTACCTCCTTATAACATTAGCTATCTACCAGTAAAAGTCCCGTCAAAACCAATCCAGCTATTGCGGAGATTAGCCGGAACAGACAAACAGACGGACAGACACATAAAAGTTTTTCTTATAAGTACTGTTTATAATGTAAATTTTATTTATCTGTATAGATTTTATGTTTTAAAAACCTTGGAGTTTTATTTCCTGTAAAATATTTTTGCAAATTTACTTATAGTGATATATTTTTTTTCGTACTGACTCTACCTTCTCATACATTGTTATAGAAAATTCCCTATTATTGAAATAATATTTTTGCTAACAATCAAGTGTAAATTGCATGCCTCGTTGAGTCATATTTTCCGAACGCATAATTTTAGTTTCATATTTGCTATTTCGACGGTAGAAAGTCATCTCTACTAAGGAGGCACACTTGAATAGCTTTGATAAAAATATTTCGTTACAAATACAGAGGTAGTGAAAATAAAAATATCACGATTGTGTATATGTATATAGCGATAATATATGCTTTATAGCGACTCACTCTTTCTTCGCTTCGCTACTTCCCTAGCTACCTTTTGTTTTTATTATATATTATTAAATCAGCAATTTTTGTATATTTATTTATATATACCGGCGATCTCGGAAACGGCTCTAACGATTTCGCTGATATTTGGTATGTGGGGGCTTTCGGGGGCAAAAAATCGATCTAGATTAGTCTTATGTCTGGGAAAACGTGTGTTTTCGAGTTTTCAAACGGTGCTTTAGACGTGTCTCTTATTCCATCCTCCATTATTAATTATTTATCATGTAATATAAAATCAATATACCGTGAATTAAAAGTTATCGGTCATACTATCACTCGAGTATTTTCTAGTAGGATTTGATTGGTATGTGTTATATATATGTAGCATAGTATTTGTGTAAGCATTTAAGACTTAAGTTACTTTGAACATTACTGTTACATCTGCTTCTACAGAACATAATAATAATAAAAACATTTCCTCCCCATAAAGGGATTTTTAAAAATATGCAATTTTATGGGGAATTTAATTAAACAACGCTGAGTCTGCCAGCTCTAAGCAGTAATTAGCTGTGGCAATAATTAGCGCGAGTGGCGTGCTCGGGAATATATCAAATGACACTTTACCGATGGCTGTTAACTTTTTAGCATATATGAGAAATTTTGTCAAAGTAAACTCTGCCTACGCTAAATTGAGAGGCTCGAGTGCATCTTTCGTGATTTTACTTTAAAAAACTAATAAAATATTGTTATTATGATGTGATTATGAACATTCTTTAGATTTTAGATGGAGAATGAAAATTTTGACATTTTTGATGTTTCATGTTAAAGCTATAAAAGATTCTGAGAAATATATAAATTATTTGATGGCTTACCGAACACTCTTCTTTATTCATTAATCAACAACTAAAGTAGTAAGTTAGCCCTTACGCCCTGTCCGCACTGCGATATTTCACCACACGTTTTTTTTTTCTCGCAATTCTGTAACACATTGAATCTTATAGGAGTAGCCGCACTGGCGGTTAAAAATTCACGCGGAAAAAAAATCTGTGATTTGATGCAAATTGAACGCGATACGGTGCTGATTTCTCAAGGACGCAAATGGGTGAATCCAATGTTCATGACGTCTTTTCATAGGTCTGTCACACCGCCGCCTCCGCCGTAGTATCAAGTAATTTTTTTTTCTGTTATTCATTTTAGACTTTCGTCTCAGCCTAACAACGAAGTAACAAAAATC
Organism: Fabriciana adippe; assembly: GCA_905404265.1. NCBI lineage: Eukaryota > Metazoa > Arthropoda > Insecta > Lepidoptera > Nymphalidae > Fabriciana > Fabriciana adippe. The sequence goes on along the minus strand of FR989997.1, from coordinate 15,398,342 downwards.
GTACGAAATTTAATTCGCAGTGAAATATCGCAGTGCGGATAGGGTCTTAGAATATGGAATATGTATGTATTTGATATGATGGTGATCAGAATGGGGCCTCCACTAATCATGTCATAAATTCACGTAATACTATCTTAGATTTACGCGAATATTGGCATTTTAAATAAAACTATCTTTTCGTCTGACGTCTGTCGTATAACGTCTTAAAAATTATGTTGTGGGTAGGCTTAAATATATGACCTTAATAATGACCTTTGAGACGTCTAAAACTTTAGTCTGCCCGTGACCATGATTGCTGTAAAACATTCGTGCGAAAACAAAAATCAAAATAAATCCGCGAAAAAAATCCCAAAAAAATAGATTTATTTAAAACTAGCGACTCACCCTCGCTTTGCTTCGGGTTCGTCCCTAGAAAAAACAAATCTATCCCACGAGAACCGTACATTTTCCGGGATGATATATAGCCCGTAGCCTTCCTCGGTTAACGGGCTATTTAATGCAAAAAGAATTTTCTAAATCGGATTAGTAGTTCCTGAGATTAGCGCGTACAATCAAACAAACAAACAAACTCTTCAGCTTTATAATATTAGTATAGATGTCAATAAGTTGTTCGACAGCTTGACATGACCAATTATCTATCCTATGGATTCACGCCGTAATATCCAACTGAATAATGTCTCATATGTATTAATATATTCATTAATAGTACTACGTACCCTTTGTCTCAAAATCAATGAAATCATTAAAAATCTTTTTAGTTATGCGGTTATTTTAATAATATAATAAAGTTCGATTGAATACTAATTATGTTTTATTCATAAAATGTCATATGAAGCAAATAAATAATATAGTTTACGGGCTGTCAATGGGGTGAACGCTGCGTTGTGCGCAGTCAGGATGCGGTTAACGCGCGTTTAACGACCGCACATTGTAGCGACACACGAGCTTTAAGTTTAGATATAATAAAGTATTGATTTAAACAGTAATTCTAAAATGAGTGAGATTTCTAAAAACTGTTTTGTAATTTGTATTAAAAACACAACCGTAGCTTACTTTATATAATATTATATTCCATTTTTACTTTACTAAAAATTTCTCCGATTTTTTAAAATTAAAAACATTTTTTTTTCAAATTCAAAGTAAAACTTGGTAACTTATCCTCAAAGCGTATTTCTATTTCTATTTTTTTTAATATAATAGTACGTACGTATCGAACCTACAACCAATTCAAAATAAATTTAAAAATTATTAGTAAACGATTTTCATAAAATTTATATGGAACTATTATAACATTAATAAATGACATTAATAATATGGATTAAAAACATTAATTAGTGAATTAGTAGATACATAAAAAAACATACACGTAAGTATAGTAGTAATAACTTCCTCTATTTTGAAGTTGGCCAAATATGACGTAATCTATATATAAACAGGCGAAGAAAAAAAACTTCATCACATTTCTAAATTTATTGAAAAAAAAAACAGTTTGTTTTATATGGATAAACACAAAACAGTTCAGTATTATTATTTATATATAAAAATGAATCGCTGAATGTGTTGCTAAGCGCAAATCTCGAGAGCATCTGAACCGATTTCGCTAATTCTTATTTTATAATATTCCTTGAAGTATGAGGATGATTCTTACGGAGAGAAAAATTTAAAAAATTGCTTGAATAAGTCTAAAAACAACACTTTTCTATATTCCCATACAAAAGATTCGTAATAATACTTAAAAGTCAATTTGAACTTTAATACCATACCATAAAGTGTAAGTGTTAGTGGAGGGGTTCCGGAAAAGAATTATTTCGCTCAAAAAAATTAAAACGTACCTAGGGACAAACCCGAGCGAAGCGAGAGTGAGTCGCTAGTTATTTATAAAATTACAATAAAATTATTATTATTGTACCACTGAGGAACTAGTACTAGCAAATAGACAAATTAAATAGTCTTACCGTCCGTATGTACGAAACTAACGCGTGAACTCTACCACTCACATGTAAACTCGTATATAATTACAACAAGTCAATATAAAAACATGTAAACAGTAATTGAACGTCGCAGGATGTCGTAAACTCCATTATGATCGTTAAAATGGCCACCATGATTTAGTATTCAATTATTTTCACAGATTTTATATAACTAGACCATATTATGCCTTGGTGAATACACTAAGCCAAGCTAAACACTTATGTGTGTATTCAGCCTTTTTTTAACGTCCAACCGCTGGGCACGGATTTCCTTTCAATACGAAGAAGATCAGTCCATAGTCCAGTGACCAAATGCGGATTGGCGGACTTCACACGTCTTTCGAAAACTTGCTAGGTTCTCTCATTGTCAGACATGTAGGTTTCCTCAAAATGTTTTCCTTGACCGTAAGACAAGTGGTCATCATGATGGAGATGATTCGCACTTGAAAATATCAGAGGTGCAAGACCCAGGATTTGAACCCGCTTCACCCGGTTTTCCAAACGAGCGCGTTACCACTGGGCTACCACTGCCTCTACGCACTAATTGCCTATATTACATCTAATTAGTGTCTGCGTATTACTCTATATACTAAACTAAGTTTTAGATCATCTTATCCGCATAGATATTGTATGTATGCAAACGATTCTGTAACGTTAGGTTCCACTAGGGGGTTTTAGTGAGCAAAAGTCTAACAGTCCCATGTACGTTGATGGTTGAGTACTACACGATGTGTTTTCCCTGCAAGATCAAAAAAGAGATCCTTTATTACATTATTATATAGTCTCGACGTATTATTCAAAATAATAATCTAAACAGGTTATTACAAACTAGCAGAACCCGCGGCTTCGCCCGCGATTAAACGACGAAAAAAAATAAACTTTTTCGCAATACATACTTTATTACTTGCAAAAATAAGTTTGTTTAAGTTTTATTATTTGTTAAAGTATCTATGGAAACAAATTTAATTTTAGCGATCGTAACTCAAAATATCCAGTATTTTAAAAGATGTTAAGCGTATATTTTGTAATTATTTTTACACTTTAGGTATTTAGCAAGCTGCACTACCTGTATTTTTTGTACATTTTTCTACTCCATCTTTCCAAAGTTAAAGGAAGAGAGTACAATGATACAATCGCATACATTTTTTTTAACTAACATACTAACAGGCTAACATCTACGTTATTTTTAAAGACCCAATGCTATGTACACCTGAAGCTTACAGTCTCCCTCCTTCTCCTTCTTTTTTAAGTTATGTATATAAAGTGCCATTCTTATTTTGTTGTAGCTTTTTGCCCGCGACTACGCTCGCGTGGACTGAAAAATTTGCTCAGTTTTAATTTCCATTGAATTTATATGTTGTCATATCGAATTTTTAATATTATGTCTAGAGTAAAACTCTAGATTCACTTAAGTTAGATTACACTAAGAAAACCAATCACAAATATAGGTAAGGCTCTCTCTCTAGCGCTCTAGGTCTGTTATAGTTGTCGCTGCTGTGGCCAGCCGAAAAGTTATACATAATTTTCCTTTGGATTTAGAATAATTTCCGTTCTCTGCTTTATATCTCACATAGATAGTGTGCACTTACAGAGAACTTGAGCCATGTTACTCTATTTAAATATATTCAACAACTCAAACTTCACCGCCCAGTTTTACCCACTTAGGGGCTGAATTAAAAAAAAATCTATAATACATGTTTATTTAATTGTATTGAAGAGATTAACACCAAGTTTCAAGTAATTCTGATCATAAAGATTTTTTTCCTTATATAAACAACACAACCCCTTTTTATCATTTTAAGGGATAAATTTCGAAAAAAAAAATGATATCTGTATTGTTTTAGTTCTCATTTTAAAGGTAAATACCATTTTCCGTGCATCAATTACAGAGTTTCATACAAACTTTCATCCCCTATTTGACAACCTTATGGGATGAATTTCAAAAAATGTTTAAATACATATTTATTTAATTGTATTGGAAGGCATTAATACCAAGTTTCAAGTAATTCTGATCATAAATAATTGTTAGCCCATATAAACTTTATCACCCCGTTTTACCCTTTTAAGGGATGAATTTCGAAAAAAAACTAATACATATATTTCTTATTTTTCATCTTAAAGCTGAATACCACTTACCGTGTATTTCGCGTTAAGAATAACAGAGTTTCATACAATCTTTTATCCTCTATTTTACCCCCTTAGGGGATGAATTTAGAAAAATCCTTTCTTAGCGGATGCCTACATTGTATAAGGAATATGTCCTCTAAATTTCACGTTTCTACGACCAGCGGTTTAGGCTGTGCGTTGATCGATCAGTCAGTCAGGACAAAGCATTTTATGTATATATAGATATCTTATCTGTTGGGGTATCAATTATGTGCGCAAGCGATCCAACAACGTCCCATTAAGGACGAATATGGTTCCGCTGTGGGTTTTAGTAAGCAAATATCTCACAGTCCCCTGTCCATTGAGGACTGCCTGGAACTATATAATATCTTCAGTTAGGTCAATAAACGGAATAACCTATTTCCATGCCGAATTTTACTAAAGTTCTTTAAAACGTAACAACGAGAAAAAACAAACTTCTTTACTAATTTTAATATTAATGTGAAAATGTCCAATCTATACTAATATTATAAAGCTGAAGAGTTTGTTTGTTTGTTTGGTTAAACGCGCTAATCTCAGGAACTACTAATTCGATTTGAAAAATTCTTTTTGCATTAGATAGCCCGTTAACTGAGGAAGGCTATAGGCTATATATCATCCCGGAAAAATGTACGGTTCCCGCGGGATAGATTTGTTTTTGTCTAGGGATGAAGTCGACCAAAGTGAGTCGCTAATATTAATATAACATTGTTCATATCATGTTTGTCGCTCTTCCCTACAATAGAGCAATGGATGTGTTATGGAATACAATAGAAAAAAAACGCGGGTCAAAGTATCCTACAGAAACTATATACATGCATATAAAATTATTGTATCCGTAAAGTATCAAAACAAATTGCTATACATAAAGCTGTTGTTAAAACTCTCATCTATATAAAATATAGCGAAATCATTTCTGTATTTGTTTCATTGAAATATTCGTGATAAGATATGCTTTACTTTAATATCATGTAACGTAGTAAAATTTGTATTTAAAGCTTCGAGCTTGAAGCTTTTTAAAGTCTATGTTTAAATAAAAGCTAATTTTCACTATTATTAATATTAATAATAATTTGTTTCAGACTGCGGCGTTTTATCTGGAACACTAAATAATTGGTAAGTACATACATACATGTGTATATTGCATACTAGTCTGTCTGTTTTCTCACAGGCGTAGTGTATTTACAAATGTATGAATGCTCCTCTTCTAAGAGTGATGTTAGGTAGTTTGTAGCCTTCCACAAGACAGGCCATTAAATATATTTTTTTTTAATTTGACAGACAGTTTCAGAGATAAAAGCGTGCAAACAAACAAAAGAAAATAAACAAGTGTTTTGTCTGTGTTGTTGTATCAAGTGTTGATTTTCAAGAAAATTTATCATGTACGAGACTGAACCAATTAACACCGTTGGAACATTCCATTTCGTGATTACTTCGTAGCTATCAGACCACTATTAGATTAAACGTAATTAAGTTAACATTATTGGACTATATCACGAATATATCACAAAACTCAAATAATAAGACATATAGCAATAAAATCTAGCCTATACTACTCGAATGAAGCAATAATTGACGACACGTTTGGCTCAGTGTGTAGTAACCTTACTTGCTGTGCCAGCGGTCGCGGGTTCGAGTCCCGCTGGGGGCATTCATTTGTGTGTTGAGCACGAATGTTTGTACTCAAGTCATGGGTGTTTTTATTTATAATATGTATGTATTTAAAAGTTATATATGTGTAGTATCAACTATTTGGTATCCATAACATAAGCCTCGTAGCTTATCATGGAACTAGATGGTGCTGTGGCTGCTGTGGTGTGCTAGATGGTCCCAACATATTTATATATTTATTTAATTATATTTCAATAGTCGACGATATCTAAGTCGATCAATCAACCAAAAGTTACTACGCGAATAGCTTAAAGGCTTCATTAAAGCGATGTAGAGTTGCCAGTTTACTAAACAAAACTAACCATTATTTATAATTAAACATGAAGTCATTCAAAAGCCATGCTCTGTGCTACGCTACGTATATATCGTAGATATGATTACCGCCTACATACCAGTTAAGACCTTAACCGACACTTAATAATTACATGCGCCAAATCATTCCGACAGCTGTTTTGATTACTTTAATTGGCTTTAAACGTATCAAAGATTTAACAAGGACTTATGTAGAACAGTAAGCGTTCAATTCTGCATCGTTAAATTCTTCACTTTTATTTTCATACTAGCGACTCACCCTAGCTTCGCTCGGGTTCGCCTTAGCTTTTTTCCCACTACATATTTCGGTTAAAATACACAGTACACGTATAGTTTATAACATATATTACTCAGAGATAATGTCTTTATCCATCAACAAAAGAATTTTCGTAATGAGATCATTAGTTTCCAAGGTTGTCCTTGTATATAATACTAGCGACTCACCCTCGTTTCGCTCGGGTTCGTCCATAGGTTGCTTCCCCATACAAACTTTCATCCCCATTTTCACGGATTTCCGGGATAAGAAGTATCCTATGTACTTCCCAGGGTGTCAAACTATCTTCTTACCAAATTTCATCTAAATCAGTTAATTACCGCATTATAATTGCCAATTTTTAAAGTATTGAAATGGATATATTTTGTTATCCTTAGGAGATAGACATATGCCATCGCGAAGTTTTTTGTAGACCTATATAAGATACACAATTCCACCATACATTATTTTGTTATATCTCAAAGAATGTAGGCAGAGTCCTCGTTGAAAGCTCTCAGACGGCTTATTTTTTTCAGACACCTCCAACAAATATCGTTATATTTTAGCCAATGTATACAAAACCTTTAAAAATTATATACTAAAAACTTTATCGAGAACCACTCTATCTATTGGTGAAAACAACATGAAAATTAGTGTAGTAGTTTTTGAGTTTATCGCGAACAGACAGACAGAAATACGTGGTGGAGGACTTTGTTTTATAATATATAGTGATGTTTTTCTAGTTTTGTACTTATTTATTAATACTATAGCTACTAGTTATAATAAATAATAGCTACTATGCATATAGAAATAAAATCGATTGACAAACAGACAAGAAAAAGAATTGTTTTGTCTTTAGATAGTATTTAGACAAATCTATATATATGTTAAATATACATTTGTCTGAATACTTAGTAATTTTGTTAGTTTTTCCCACCTCATCAATATAATAATAATTTTTATACTGATCTGTGTGATCATTTATTATTTTTACTATCTTTAAAAGCATCATAATATTATCTATACAAATAAAAATGAAAAGCTCTTTTTTGCTAAGCGCAACTTTTCTTAATTATTCAACACTCCGAAAAATGTTTTTGCAGAGAAAAAAAAGCAAAAGTTGCTGTCATTTTAAATCAAAATTTCTAGCATAGCAAGCTTGTATATTTTGTATACGCTAACATAAATCGCCGTATCTATATTACGTTTTATCTATATTCTATAGTAGGTTACATACCGCAGTGCGCGGGCGCCGGCGTGGGACGAACAATGTGCAGTCCACGCGAATTATTATATGATAATGATGTTCATTATAAATGCTTATAAGTTCACCGATTAGTAAATGTCTTGTAAACAAAAGCAAAATTACAATATCTATATGTTGTAGGTCTCAAAATTCATAAACATTTAATATAAATACTATCTAGTAGCTATAAAGAGTAACGAATACATATGTTTCAATTTTTCATAGCGAATTTACTTCAAATGGGAGTAGAACTTTGATCTGTTAGTCTTCTCTGAGCTTATCTATCTATCTATTTATACAGATAAATAAAATTGAAGTGTCTGTTTGTAATGTCAAAATAACAGCTTTATGTTAAATGCATAATATGGAATTATATACGGTACTTATAAGAAACACCCAATTTTTAAAATGTTTGTCTATCTGCTTATTCCGGCTAATCTCCGAAACAGCTGGACCAATTTTAACGGCACTCCCACTGGTAGATAGCTAATATTATAAGGAGTAACTTAGGCTACTTTTATTTTAGAAAAAGAATTAGGGTACCGCTCAAAAAAATTAAAACCTACCTAGGCACGCACCCGAGCGAAGCGAGGGTAAGTCGCTAGTCTTTACATAAGACATGTTATATACTTGATTATATATGCTTTACATAGTGAAAACCCTAATTATCATTTTTTTTTCAACGAATTCATATTATCGTTGATATACTGGGATCAAAAATAGATTATGTCTCTCTCGACCACAAACTATCCCTTTTATATACTATCTATTACGACATTTATCTCTATTCGTTACATCTTAAAAAAGTACAATCATACAAACATTAACGCTTTAATAATAATAATGTCCCCCGACCGATTTTGGCCACGGCGGCCAATGTTATTGAGACTAGCAATCTGCGCAGGAGATATAATAGTGCACAAGTGTACGCGTAGACACAAGTGCACTCTCTATTCCTGTCACTCTCATACTCCGGTGGGACGACTATTCAATATGACCAGTGAGAGTAAAGGCGCAGAACCGACGGCTTTACGTGCTCTCAGAGGCACAGGGATGAAATACCGCCAATTTCCCAACTACGGACTGCTACTGAGGCTTACTAAACAGAGAGACTCAATAACTAAACTTAGCCCGACCCGGGACTCGTATCCAGAACCTCCGGATGTGCAACCGTATATGCTTGCCACTACACCACCGATACACCGATAATATTAGTAAGCATAAGACAATATTTAATTATTTTTGCCCAGATTCACTATATGCCCATACAATGTAATATAAAATCATTTATATTTCTAATCATGATATCACCAAGTTCTTCGTATCTTCATTCGAATCAGGCTTCAAATGGACGTTTAAAACCGAATCGATCGCAGGACTTATCGATAAACATGTGCGTGCGCAGAATACGTCGGGCTTTTTGCATACAAATTGCGAAAAAACCGCCGGATGACAACAGGATCGTTAACACGGCGGAGATCACGACGGTTATTTGTTAATGTCTGCTAGGCGATTACATGATAATACATTATTCAAATTTTAAATAGCTTTTGCTTAAACAAAAAACACGTCTACATTATAGTTTTTATATGTACTAATAATTATTTTGTTTATTTAAATAGTTTGGGAAACCGAGTGATGCAGGTTCAAATCCCGGGTCTCGCTCCCCTGATATTTCTACGTGTGAATCATTTCCAACATTATTAGCACTTGTCTTACGGTTAAGGAAAACATCGCGAGGAAACCTGCATGTCTGAGAGAACCTGGCAAATTTTCGCCAGCGTGGTGGACTATGGCGACTATAGCACGGGCATTCCAATAGGAGAGGGAACGCCCTCGTATTGGGAGGCCCGTGCCCAGCAATGGGTCGTTAAAAAGGGTTGAATATATTTAAATTCTAACTAGCTACAACTCTGCATAAAATGTTAAAGCAACGGCCTCAGCTTATGTTTTACTAAATTTAAAAAATACAATTATTATGCAAATGAAAATAACATTAAAGCGCATCCGGATTCGAACCCACGGCCTTTTGTTTTGTCGTTTGGCTTACTTCAACAGATTTAAGTACTCGTTTCCTTCAAAACTGGTATCAAAATTATACTTTAAGATAACACGTGGTAATAAATTATAATAATGTTAATATAACCCATTGTCTTTTAATGTTTAGTACATGTTAGTACTGTGTGGGACGCTTATAACAGTCATGGGGGCTTTAGTTTTCCTTGTAATTTACACTTTAAAGTAAGGAAAGCAGTTTGTTGGGTTCGCTTGCTGTAAAATTATAATGAGGTCACAGAGCTGTGTCAGTGTCTCGCTATGTTTTATACAATGTACAATGTTTGATATTTTGGAAGAGCTTTTGTAAAAGCTTGGATTTGTATTAATTTATTTATTACTTAAATTTAATCTCTATATCATTAAACACTTTATTCATATTTTCAAAATAGTATCTATACTAATATTATAAAGCTGAAGAGTTTGTTTGGTTGAACGCGCTAATCTCAGGAATTACTAATCCGATTAGAAAAAATATTTTTGCATTAGATAGCCCGTTAACTGAGGAAGGTTATAAGCTATATCATCCCGGAAAAATGTACGGTTCACGTGGGATAGATTTGTTTCTGTCCAGGCGAACCCGAAGCAAAGCGAAGGTGAGTCGCTAGTAGTAAATAAAAAGTACACTTCATTTTTAAGTTGGTTAAATAAAAAAATATATTTAACAAACAAAGCATGTTAGCACAAACAAATAGAATATAATAGAAAATAAATGAACAGATAAACAGACAGACAGACACGAGTCATAAAATAAATTCGTTTTCTCCATCATATGTATGGAACCCTACAAATATTTTCTTTTATATTTGTAACTTAATTAAAACGTAACATGTTTGTAAATAACAGTCACAGTAGAAATTTTAGAACAATACTGTACATACTCGTGTCTCATAAGGTCGTGTACACATTACGCCAATTCGTTCAAACATCTCGCCGGAGCGGGCAGCTGTGCAAGCGCTGTCACTCGCCATTAGACACTGCCTCTGTTTACTTCTCCACTCGCTGATGAGACACAGGGTTGACAAAATATCCTGCTTGATAAAATAATTTTAATGTATACATTTTAAAATTAAATAACTTAAAAAACTTACATTCGTACATACCGGACTATTATTTTAAATTGTAATATAGGCGTTGTACAAGAGAGTCAAAAAAACAAAGTTGAACTGCTGCCTTTTTTAGGTGATAGACGTTTCGCTTTCATAAATTAATTGACAACTATCCATTTCATGCGAAAACTTCAACAATACCAAAAATTTTATTAAAAAATGCAATGCATCGTACTTAGAAGAAATAAAAAAATAGTTTTACAAACAAAAATAAATGTGAAAGTTTTTTAATCATTCTGACAGACTCAGAGTGGACAGAGATAAGCAAGTGTCAATAAATACGAGTATGTAATTATATTAAGTAATACTTATTTTTTGATGATATTACGAATCTATATAAGTACAATATGTCTACTTTATCAAGTTTCATTGTTTGTATTTACCCAATCCTTTGAAATACTGTCAAGAAAAGAACATAACTCAAAAAATGTTCCATGACCCCATTATATCTCACCACTACACTTAAGTCTACAATTTTAGGTTTAATCTCACCCTAAGCTACAGAAAGTCTACTTAGCACTTTACATACTAATCGGGATATACTCGAAGTTTCTACAGAAGGCTTAATGTAAATTACATTACTGTAATCGTCAAGGTATCTGCTTCTGTATCGTCATTCACAGGGCATTATTTTGCTTATATGAGGCAAAGTTTTGAAACAAGTTTAGCTCTTATTATCCAAATCTTAAGTAATGGCGCTTCAGCCATTTTACCGTTCCAATGGCACGCGTTCCCCCTCAATATGAGGGGATCCTACCATAGTCTATCACGGTGGCCAAGTGCGGATTAAAAAAAATCACATGTCTTTCGAAAACCAATTAGATTCTCCCAGACCTGGATGTTTTCTCACGATATTTTTCTTCACCCTTAGGCATTGATCATGTAGAAAATGATTCATACACAAAGTTCTCCAACACCGGAATTTGAACCCGTTTCACTTGGTTTCCCCAGCAACATTACCACTATGCTAGTACTAACAGATATTTGGATTTTAAGAATTTATCCTAATGGTTTTTTAAAAACTAAATTAGCATTATTTTAAATAAAGTAGTATCAACCCTAATGTAATGCAGAAATATAATAAGTATAATACGCAGTATAGTGTTGCAACCGTCGCACGCTGTTTGCTCGCTACCCTCTAATTGAATGCGACTGAGTCGAGTCAACTATACTATATACCAAATGTCACAATTCGGTGACAAAATTATCTAAAATTTAATGTCTAACATAATGTTAAAATTTTTATTCTTTAAAGAATTATAACACTCGCATACTGAAAGCTATTACGCTATTTGAATTACAGGAAGATAGTTCTGAGAAAAACTAAATCCGCTTATTATTTTCGTTTTACATCGAAATTATTTATTTATATTTAAAAAAAAAATCGTAAGCTGTAAGTCTATTTAATAGCCATTCGCTGTCTCAACATATCTTTTACGCTACTTTATTTCCATCTTTCTTCTATTACACGCTCAATTGAGGATCATAGCACTTGGCATTCTTTTCCCGCTTCCTATATAGCATGAATCTTGCAACATACAAATACAAATACAAATAGCCTTTATTTCTGATAATTTAAATACATTTTGATAATTATTATTGTTACATCATATTGTAAATTATTGTACATGCTGTAATATTATTTTACAATATTATCATGCTACTAATTTAAAATATTATTTATTATTATATAAAAGTACTTACATTACATTTCTATTTTATACATTGTAATATATCATTTTAATTTTACATACTTAATAACATTAACACTACTTATTATTACATAAAAAGAAGTTTTATTTATATTTTATTTATTTCATTTTTTACTTGTAATTTTAATTCTATTAATTTAACATCTTTCTTATTTCTGCATACTAATCATGGTAATTTATTATTATTATTTTTTATAAAATATTACTTGTCTTTGTATGACAATAGTTTTATTTTTATATTATTTAATTCTACTTCAGACTTTTTTTTTTTCAATTCTATTTTAATTTTTAATTCTACCTACTATGATATCATTTTGCATATAATCTTGCTAGTAATTTGAATTATTACTGATTATTATATAGTAATATTTTCACTTATGTACAATTCACATATTTTTTATTGAGTTTAATTTTATTTTATAGTAACAATTTAATCTTTGACATCGGTAGTGTTATTATCAGCTTGCCATTTGGCATAGGCCTCCCCTAGGGTTTCCCATATTTCCCTGCTTGCAGCTTTTCTTTGCCATGTTGTTGTAGCTATTTGTTTGATGTCATCCTCCCATCTTATTTTTTGACGTCCTTTCCGTCTTTTGCCATCTCTAGGGTACCATACAGTAACATCTTTTGTCCATTTTTCCTTCCTGTTTCTTATCATGTGGCCTGCCCATTTCCACTTGAGTTTTCTCACTGTATATGTGACATCTGTAACTTTTGTTTTGTTCCTTATATTTGTTAGTTTGATTTTATCCCGTAGCTTAATGTTTAGAATACTTCTTTCCATTTTGTTTTGGCACACTCTTAATGCTCTACTTTGCTTCTTAGTGAGGGCCCAAGTTTGTGCTCCATAGGTTAAGCATGGTAGTATGCATGAATTGAATATTTTAGTTTTGTCTTTTAGGGGTATGTGTGGATTCTTCATAATTTCTTTGAGGGACCAGAATCTTTTCCAAGCCTTACTTATTCTGACATTTATTTCTTTCTGCATCTGATTTTCCGGTGCAATAATTTGTCCAAGATATGTATATTCGTCGACATATTCAATTTGGTTAGAATTTAGAAAGATGGGTGATTTTATATGATTTGTCATTACTTTTGTTTTATCTAGATTCATAGTCAACCCTACAGTTTTACTTTCTCTTTCTAATTGGGTTAGCATTATTTCTAAACCTTCTTGATTTTCATTGAGCAAGATCAGGTCGTCTGCGAATCTTAGGTGGTTAAGTTTGTCGCCATTTATATTTATTCCAAATGAATCCCAATTTAATCTCCTAAATATGTGTTCCAATACCGCTGAAAACAGTTTGGGTGAGAGGGGGTCACCTTGTCGCACTCCCTTTTTTATTTGGAAAGCTGGGCCTTTCCTTTCTGTCTGGATTTTTGATGTTGATTTATTGTATAGTTTCTTTATTATCCTAATATACTTTGGGTGTACTCCTTGTGATTGCAGTGCTTCCCAAATGTATGTATGTCTCAGGGAGTCAAATGCCTTATTGTAGTCCACGAATGCCAAATAGTATATTTTTCCATATTCATTACTTTTTTGAATAATTTGTTTTATGACATGAATATGATCTATTGTAGAGAAATCGCTTCGGAATCCCGCTTGTTCTCTTGGCTGATTTTCGTCCAATACTGAGCTAATTCTGTTTAATATTACCTTTGCAAATATCTTGTACAGATTGGAGATGAGGCTAATCGGTCTGTAGTTATTTATTTCTGTTTTGGAGCCTTTCTTATGTAGCAGAATGATAGTTGATGATGTCCATTGTTGTGGGATTATTTCTTCAGTTAGAATATTATTAAATAAATTTGTAATGGCCTCTATAATATGGTCTAGGCAGGCTTTCAGAATTTCATTTGTTATTCCATCTTCCCCGGGGGCTTTGTAGTTTCCTTGGGATAGTGTGTCTTTTCTTACTTCGGTTTCTAGTATTGGAAGGATAGCCTCTTCGATGTCTCCCTGTAGGTATTGTGTGCTTGTATAGTCTATGTCATCATATAGTTTGCTATAGAATTCTGTTGCTATTTCTATAATTTTGGGCCGTTTTGTTTCTGTCTTCCCAGATGTCTTATTTTTGATGCATGGTATCCATGGGGTGTTCTCTTTCAACTCTTTTAGGGCTTTCTTTATTCCTCCCGATTTTTCAATATGATATTGGATAGTCCTGTTTCTTATTTGTTTCCTGTGTGTCCTGATTTTTTCATTTATCTGTTTGCTTAAGTGCACTATTTGACTTCTATTTTGAATTTTATTTTCTAATAAAGTTTTCCTGGTTTCTATTAAGTGTCTTGCTTCCTCTCCGATTTTATCTTTTTTGTTTTTTGAGGTGTACAGTTTTGCAGATAATTCTTGTATTGTTCCTTCCAGTAGATTATATTTTTCTTGTATTTTTTCAATCTTGTTACAAGCTAATGTCTTCTCCTTCAGTGTTGTCAACAAGTTATCTGGGATGGAAAGAGGGATTTGATTTGGTTGGATTCTTTTTTTGATGCACTGTCTCCTTTTCTTGGGCTTTTTTAGGTAAATTTTTCCCCTTACCATTCGATGGTTGGTGTTAAAGTTGAATTCATTAATTGTATCTACATCTTTGAAGAATTGGGGTTTATTTGAGATTATAAATCTTGCAACAAATATAGTGTAAATACAATATTTTTTGATACAGATACCAAACGTACCAAGTAAAAAAAAGACTAAAAAGCTTACAAGAAAACCATAAACCGTCCAATTTCCCTCGTGTCTTCTCCATTCTACATAACATTGGCGAAGTAATCTGTGCTTAACTCGTTTTGAAGCCATTCACAAGAGAATTGAATTGGAAAAGCAAAATATTTCAAAATTACAAGGAAAAAAAAACTTTACACTTTGACCCGGAAAATACATAGTAATTTATTAAAAATACTACGCCTGAACAAAACTAGGACAAATCTGTTAAGTGAAAGTCCATAGAGATGAGAATACAATGAGATTTTGCTTCAATGATATAAAAAAGCTTTCTAAAGAAAATGAATCGCAAAAATGACTTTGTATATAACTCGCCCAGAACATAGTTTTACTTCAAATTCACGACAGCTTAAGCAAGAATAGTAGAAATTCTCTGTTTTCCACTTTTTGCCAATTTTTTATACTACAGAGATATTGAGCAATGAGCTTTCTTATTTTCGTCGACTGAGAAATAAAACTGTGAAATATTCATACAATATAAATGCGAAAGTTTGGATAATGGATGTTTGTTACTCAATTACGCCAAAACGGCTCAACAAATCTACATGAAAGGCATAAGAAAATTATATGGTTCCTGTGAATAGATTTATTTTTATTTTTCACCAGGGATGAACCCGAGCGAAGCGTGGATTTGTCGCTAGTTTATTATAATTTATGCCAAATCAAAGGATTGAGTTAAAATTAAAAAAATCAACAGGTCATCACGTACCAAAGTTGTATCAATAATGCCGCTATCATTTTGTGTTTAACAAAAATTTATCTCTCCACGGCCTTTTAATAACAAATAAACTGTATTCAACATTGTACCAATAAAATTTGACGTCAAGATAATTACTTTTTAATTAAAAAAGTAAACCAAATTTTAATTAGATTGAAATTACCTCCACCAAACTTTATATGTATAATTATTATCATTTAAGGGTTAAACTGTATCTTTTAAGTTATATGAGCGCAATTATAGGCAAGAGGCATATCATCATAGTCCTCACAGTGACAACGCATCTGCGGCTCTGCATTTGTGTTATCTAAAACCTAAGTGCATGAACCGTAGGTGTTATGGGCGACAGGTACTGCTTTCCATCAGGTGGTCTGTCTGTTCGTTTGTCACTGAAACTCATAAAAAAATGAGGCTGTAAAGCATCACATTATAATACACATGTATTCGTTTAAAAAGGGAGTCATGAAAATCTGCTTACTGTTGACAAAGATATGCGTGACGATGCACGGACAAAACGTCCGTGGTGTTTATGTCACATGAAAAAAATGTGCGTGTGTGTGCAATTCACACATGGTAGAAGTGAAACGTCAGAAAAGCAACCTACGAGAGAATGAGACGAATATAGAGTATCAGGAGTAGGATAATTATAAGGTTTGTTTTTTTTATAATATTATTACCAAGTTTAAAAGTGATTTTACATTTTATTTGACATAAATATACATTACATATTATTCAATAATTAATTTTATTATTTTTCACTCCTGTGTAATGTATTCTATCTCAAATAACAACGGTTACCATGGCAACATGGCAATATATTCTATCTCATTCTCTCGCCGGTTTAATCTTATATATTTATGTGTTGTCTCTTTTTAGTGTTGCATTTCCGTTTCATCGAGTTTCAAATCACAACGATTCTAAAGAAGTTTCACTTAGACCCAAAACAATATTCATCGGAATTGAGCACCTCCTCCTTTTGAAATCAGTCAAAAATCCTAATCACGCACACACCAAGCCGTTATACAAAATTCATCTTTATATTCTTATTATCAAGGTCATTAATCGCATATTAAGCATATAGTAAATATGAAATAAGTTAAAAAACACAAGTAGAATCATCGTTGCCACAGTGGCTCTCGTGTTGATTTAGGTATTACGGTCGTCCGATCAGGATAGTCATGATTCAACAAGCGTGAGTGAGCGGATTTTGGGAGAAAATACACTGAGTTTGTGTCAACAATTATGGCTACATATAAATCATATTATATTCTTTATTTTAATGATCAATCCTAGCAAATCTATATATTAATACGTGAAGCAAAATCTTTGTACCCCTTTTTGTGAAAATTGCGCGGATGGAGGAGTATTAGTCCAGTCAAATAAGGTCTGAAATCAAAATATTGACACTCAACTTTGCATTTTTGATATAATGTAGTTTAAATGATACAAAATCAATGTGTAAAGGTTTTCGTATCCGCAACCCCCGGCAAGGGTCCAAAATAAATTGTCAAAAGTTTTTTTTCGCAATTACTCGAAAACGGTAAAAATTAGACAAAAAAGTTTTAGGAAAAATGTGTAAAGCTTGAAATTTTGCATAAAAAAGGTTTCATGACTTTTTTTCCTCCGGTCAAAATTAACCGAGTTAGGAAGGTTTTAAGACCGATCGAAATATGTTTATTTTTAAAGAAAAAAATTTAATTAAAACCTGAAGTTTTATGGTTTTAAAACATTAGCAGGTATATAAGGAATAGAAATTTGTAAAATGCCGCCGATGCCCAGCTACCCCCGCGAAAAACGGGAGGACGCAAAGCATTGAAAAATCGTTTTTTTTAAATTTACGGCTTACTGTGACGTTCTATCGAAAAATGTTTTCTACAAAAAATATAGGTCTATTAAAAATCTACAACTTTTATAAATGACACTTTTACAATAATCTCAAAGTTTTCGAGATTATTGCAAAAAACTCGGTTTTTAGTTTTTCTTTGGTTTTTAATTTTTAATTTCTACAATAAACTTTTCATTTTCATGAAACTAAGGGTTTGTAATCTTCGAAATACATATAATAAGCAAAAAAAAAATTGAAATTGAAATATTTATTTATCTATTTTTTGCAAATGTCTCGAAAACTTTGTGATTATTGTAAAAAAGTCATTTATAAAGTTGTAGATTTTTAATAGACCTATAACTTTTGTAGAAAACATTTTTCGATAGAACGTCACAGTAAGCCGTAAATTTAAAAAAACGATTTTTCAACGCTTTGCGTCCCCCCGTTTTTCGCGGGGGTAGCTGGGCATCGGCGGCATTTTACAAATTTCTATTCCTTATATACCTGCTAATGTTTTAAAACCATAAAACTTCAGGTTTTAATTAATTTTTTTTCTTTTAAAAATAAACATATTTCAATCGGTCTTAAAACCTTCCTAACTCGGTTAATTTTGACCGGAGGAAAAAAGTAATGAAACCTTTTTTATGCAAAATTTCAAGCTTTACACATTTTTTCCTAAAATATTTTTGTCTAATTTTTATTGTTTTCGAGTAATTGCGAAAAAAAACTTTTGACAATTTATTTTGGACCCTTGCCGGGGGTTGCGGACACGAAAACCTTTACACATTGATTTTGTATCATTTAAACTACATTATATCAAAAATGCAAAGTTGAGTGTCAACATTTTGATTTCAGACCTTATTTGACTGGACTATATAAAATTTCCCACACTTATAGTTTATATAGAGGAGTGCAGAATGCTAATATTTCTTTAAAATTATGCATAAAAAATACATTAAATCAATAAAAAAACATTACACACACTACCATGTGTTTGAAACACACACGCATATATATTCTTTTGTTTATTGTTAAAGTCTGTGGTCAAATCGAGAATAGATGTAATATTGTAATATACGCAAGACAATAAATATATAACTTAATGAATTATGGTTGATTTTCCACCACGCGGCGATCACTAGTTTCATTAATTTTTTGAAACGTGGAATTTATTAAGTGATTTTAAATGCAGTATAATATTCAATATTACGCTTTTTCTTAGGAATTGAATTTCAAAGAATCTTTTCAACAGCTAGTTCTTTGTAATTAGGTACCTATGTTATTTAAGGAAGACGCTGTCAAAATTTTAGCTTCCTAGAACCAGGGCTTTTGCTTGCGCGATGATCAATCTGTTAGGCTCAAGTGTTTTGTTATATAACCTTAGTCTCTCCCGTGACCATGATTGCTGTAAAGCATTCGAAACGTCGGGAACCAAAAATCAAAATAAATCCACGAAAAAACCCGAAAAGATAGATTCATTTATTTAAAAATATTATGAAACACTGATAGTGTTTACATTTTGGATAATTAGTTACATGTTAATGTGGCGCCGTAATTAAGTTTGTATTTATAACTGATAAAAAGGTTAGCGCGCGACCCGCCATTCCGCGAATTGTATCGTCTCCACTTAATCGACTGTTTATATGACTTTTGATAATAATTGACATTATTTTTAACCCAATATTATTGTAAATATTATAAATAATAATATCTTATATTTGTTACACGAAACGGTATAACGGATCTATGGGATTCTTTGCATAGAGATAGTTCGTCGTTGCACGTTTAGACGCAGGTTGGAAATTGACGCATTATGTTGTTTCTCGTACACCATACTTGCTAGCATGGTGTACGAAAATATCTGAGAAAACCTGCATATCTGAGAGGACCTAGCAAGTTTTCGAAAGACATGAAGCCCACCCGCACTTGACCAGCGTTGCGTACTATGATCTAATCCCCTCGTATTGAATATACATATAAATGGGTATCATTATTACATTGTTATAACTTAATTTTCCTATAGCATAACTAATCCATATAACAGATTATGCCTAAATATAGCTTGAAAAATAAAAAATAATAAAGGCAGCGTGGCATAACACTTTGGCGCCGTCAATTTTCTACACGTTATTTTTTTTTTATTTAGAAATATTATTATAATATACAGATAAAAAATATAAATGTATATATAAAAAATAAACAAAATTCACAAAAACATTAGAAAACAAGAAACTCAAACAAATGGCTGGTAAGAAATCCACTAGTGTTGGCACTCAAGCAAAGTTTACGGTGTTAAGTCCTCAAAGCATACAATGTAAGTCAAATACGTATACTTTACGACTTTTCACTTACCACTTGTACACGGAAGTTTGTTTTTAATACTTTACTGCTATGTTTTAATTATCTTTTGTATTTATGATGAAGTGAAATAGTTATTGTGTATTAGATTTTATATCATCTCTAAAATAATCGAAGTATAGAGGATACGACGAAATTCGTTAATTTTAGAAAATTACCTGTCTTTGTAAATAGGATGTATAATTAAATCTATACTAATATTATAAAGCTGAAGAATTTGTTTGTTTGTTTATTTGGTTGAACGCGCTAATCTCAGGAACTATTCATCCGATTTGAAAAATTCTTTTTGCATTACATAGCCCGTTAACTGAGGAAGGCTATAGGCTATATATCATCCCGGAAAAATGTACGGTTCTCGTGGGATAGATTTGTTTTTGTCTAGGGACGAACCCGAAGCGAAGCGAGGGTAAGTCGCTAGTTAATTATATAATTAAAATTACTTAATAAAAAAGAAAATTTTGGAAAGTCATTATTTCATTGTTGCAGGTTGAATTTTTAAGACTAAGTCAATAAGACTTAACTGTTGGGAATAGATAGTGAAAATATCTCCCATATATTTTAAATAGGACAGTTATAATGAACACGCTGTATCTTGTGCTGTTAGCACAGCGGAAATTGTGGAAAATAATTATTTTGATCCCCCTCCCCACCGATAATATTTCATTATAATACTTATTAAAAAAATATTAAATATGTTTAGAATTAAAATCAACAAATATTGTAAGGTACTCTGGTGCCATTTTTGAATTATTTTTTTAATCATTTTTGTAAATTGTGGGTAGGCACTGTCTGTAACAAGTATATATGGCTTTGAGATGTTTAACACCTTAGTCTCTCCCGTGACCATGATTGCTGTAAAGCATTCGAAACGGTTGGGAACCAAAAATCAAAATAAATCACTGCAAAATTTCAACACAGGTACTTTAAATAAAACTATCATTTTCACGGATTTATTTTGATTTTTGGTTCCCGACGTTTCGAATGCTTTACAGCAGCGGTCAGCAACCTTTCAGCAGGCAGGGGCCACAAGGTGGCAATATCTAATAAAGGCGGGCCGCACTTGTGAGAGCAAAAAAAAAGCATATACCTCCCACAAAATATGTCAACTACAACATTCAATGTGACAATTCCTAAAATGACTCTCAAATGCTTATCTGTGAGACGAGAAACATATTTAGTTTTTCAGTAATTACAAATTCAAAATACTTAAAAAGCATAAAAAGTTTTCTTTATAAAACAGTCACGGGCCGCGGGCCGCATGCAGGCAGCTCGCGGGCCGCGGGTTGCCGACCGCTGCTTTACAGCATCATGGTCACGGGAGAGACTAAGGTTGTAGACATCTCAAATTTTACATGTATACAGTTATTACTTATTTATTATAATAATAATGTATAATTTATGGGTAGATACTGATTGCATAGATGAACATGAAGTATGTATGAAAAATTCATACAACTTAGCTTGTTCATAAAATAAAATATATTCCAGAATTTTTACCTCCAAATAGAAATTTGCCGCACTCGTAGTGCCATCATCAATTTTTTGCTAGTAGCTACTCAAATTCTGTTATCATTTCGAAGCGCAGGTGTCACTATCGCGTATTAAAACGAAATTTTACACTTGAAAACATTTTTATTGGCGTGACGAAGTATTTTCATTTGGTATAACGGTCCTAGAGGTGTTAACGAACGCCACAGGAGAGCCTCGTTAGGTTTCCTTTAAAAAGATAAAAAGGCACTACAATAATAATTCACAGCTATTTCACAGTTTTCATATACAATGATAGAATGTGTCGCCCCGCGAGCACTTGTAAGGGTGTTTGTGCTAAGTTTTTCTGATTTAATGAGAGATATTGTTTTGTGGATAAAGGCATTTTTATTGTAACTTGGCTGGTATTTAAAAATAATTAATTCTAACCTTTCTACTATGGATAGTTGTTTGTGCGCCGGTTGAAATATTTTTTTAGTAATGTGCAATGTTTCAAAACTGGGTGCGATGCCAGTCAACGAATGAGCATGATCGTCGATCCTATGATGTTGAATCCTTCTAGAGTAGATTTTTAGATGTAAAATTTAAAAGGGGTGGAAATTAAACATAGCCCAAAATCTTTCAGATTTGGATATTTTTTGTAATTTAAAAAATATTTATTGTGCAAAACGCTTTTCTAGGAATCTAGGAAGTTAAAGCAAATATAATATGTACATTAAATTTGGTTAAAATACGTTTTTTTTATATTATTTTAATGTAAATATTAGTCCCGCTGAGTTTCTTTCGCCAGTTCTTCTGAATTCTGAGGCTTCTTCTTTCCGAACTGGTAGTAGACTCACGACGTTCAGTAAAAAATTGTAATAATTTAATTCTGAATAAAATATTTTGAATTTGAAAAACACTCAATCGTTTGAAGATAAAAAAACGCAGGATGTCGTTGTATACAATTTGAAAATGTATTTTACTGATACAGTTCAGTTTTATAACGTTTTTTAATTTGATATATATATATGTAAAGCGTTGTAGAAGCCCAAAAATTTTTATTATTACAATTAAAATTATATTTTTGGATTGTTTCGCGGATTTATTTTGATTTTTGCTTTACAACAATCATGGTCTAAGGAGAGATTAAAGGTTTTAGACGTCTCAAAGGTCAAATAAATTCGCGTAATTTTAAGAAAGTATTATTCAATATATTCAAATTTATTGTGGTTAATTATTAGCACATTTGCTTTTAACTTTCTCGCATTTATTTTTACTAATGAGTTTTGGATGGATGATTTCACACACATTCCGATCTTCGTCACGTTTCCTGTCAACCAAATACTTATATTCGTCACTGACTCATTACGTTTTGATCCTTTCGAACTAGAATGTATTTCATTTCTATCTGAATATATCTATTGAATATTTATATTATTATATTTATTTCTGACTATATACATATATTTATATATATAGCGGGACTCGAACCCGCGATCGTTGGCACATCAAGTAGGGTCACTACAAACTAGCTAAACTTGCCGTCAACTACAAGGATTTTCAATAAAGAAGTTCAGGCAATAGCATGTCTAGAAATAAAAGCTTTTTAAACCAATACAGCTTTTCATTGTAGTAAATTAGGAGAAACCAGGGGCATGTTGTTAGCATATTTTAAACAAAAAAGTCGACTCTCCATACACGGTTAGAGCAAAAACCAGAAACTTTTTGCACAGTGTGTTGGCTTGTTTCTGACAAATAATAATTGATTATATTTTTTGTGCTCATAACTCATAAGTTTTTTACGTTAAATAAACATGTACTTGTTTAAAGCATTGTGATGTTTATTTTGATAGCAACGTTTTTGTAATTACATTCTTAACATATTAAATTAACTAGTTGTCGTTCGTGTCTTTTGTTATGTGAATTAATTATATTTGAAATAACTTAAATTCTGATTGCTGAAGTATATAAATGATAAATACTAGAAATCATATCTATACTAATATTATAAAGCTGAAGAGTTTGTTTGTTTGGTTGAACGCGCTAATCTCAGGAACTACTAATCCGATTAGAAAAATTCTTTTTGCATCAGATAGCTCTTTAACTGAGGAAGGCTATAGGCTATATATTATCCCGGAAAAATGTACGGTTCCTGTGGGATAGGGTGTTTTGTCTAGGGACGAACCCGAAGCGAAGCGAGGTTGAGTCGCTATAATTTATATAATGTAAATATTGTTTTTAGTCCGCCAACCCGCACTTGGCCAGCAAGGTGGACTATGACCAGCAGCGGGACGTTAAAAAGGGCTAAATACATACAAACATTATTAAGATAAATTGTCATATGGGTTATAAAACTATAAAAATGTTAATAAAATTAAATAAACTAAATGACTAAGTATATAAATATTTAAAGTTGAGCTTGTATTATATTTGCATATTTCACGTACTTAAGCTAAAACATCGATCAAATATTTAAAAACACATAAACAGCTACACAGCCTTCTTCTTGTCAATATCGAGTAAAATTTCGTCTATTCCACTGTACATTAGTTTCCATATTTTTTTTAACACAGACAAAAATTAAATTAAATTTTTAATTCACTGAGATCTCGAGTAATTCAAAGATTAAACAGACAGACAGATAAAGTTCTTGTAACTGTAGACTAAGCTTTTTTTAATAACATTGTATAGCTTTCAAAAATAAAATGTTTATAACTTACCAGACTGCAAAAAAGCTAATAATCATACAAATCGAAAAATCAACGATTTTAATTATCACTAATACTAACAAGATGATTTGATTTGATTCAACAATGTGTACACGTTTGAGTTAGCAGCAGCAAAAAGTGCCAATAAATGTAACTAGCTTTTGCCAATGGCTTTGTTTGAAAGCTTTAAATAACATCTATACTAATGTTATAAAGCTGAAGAGTTTGTTTGTTTGTTTGGTTGAACGCGCTAATCTCAGAAACTACTAATCCGATTTGAATAATTCTTTTTGCATTAGAGAGCCCGTTAACTGAGGAAGGCTATAGGTTATTTATTTTCCCGGAAAAATGTACGGTTCCTGTGGGATAGATCTGTTTTTGTCTAGGGACGAACCCGAAGCGAAGCGAAGGTGAGTCGCTAGTAGTAAATAAGCTCAGACATTATTATTACTTATATGGAAAAAACAACATATGGCATTCGAAACAGAGTTGCTCATTTTATTTATTATTACCCAATATTCCAATTAAGCTTCACTATAAAAAATGTACAAAAGCTTTTAGTAAAAATTCAAGCTTCTTTGAAACATTCTTACATTATCTAATACTAAAAAAAAGATTCTGACGAATTGAAAACCTGCTCCTTTTTAGAAATCGGTTGAAAAAAGGCATTATCCTTTATATTTGTACATTTGACTTCACGACGATAATAGTAAAATTAGAGTTTAACGTTTAACAGGAGATTCATTATAATTATCTACATAATTCAACTCAAATTAAGTTAAAAAGCCTTTTTTTGGTTCGTGGGGAAACCCCTTTACGGGTGCCCGAGCGCGGGGGGTGCGCGGGGTATGTGGGACGCCTGCTGTGAGAAGCGCTACAAACTACCCACTAAAACCACCACAGTGATCCCTAATGCAAAAGACAGGGCCACGGGATCGCTTGCGCATTCGACCGCGACCCTGTCTGTAAGTTATAAAGCCTGGAATATTGTATGCGAATAAATAAAATAGAATTTAAAAATAATGAACATTTCAAAAATGTACGCCAGTTAAATCCCATATTCCCATAAGTAATTCCATTCATGCATAAAATGAATTTATATATTTTGATATGGTACAAATAGGCGTAAGAACTACAAAAGCGTATTATTAGGTATCGTCTATGAGATTATGTGAAATTACAAAAACTGCTCTTTTAGATTGAATAAGTAAATGTGTATATGTTTGTTTCTCTGAAAGGGCTAAATGGGTTTGGATAAAATTTAATACACAGCTAACCTGGAGTAATATTAGATGCACTTGGCTACTTTTAGACACCTAGGGACGCACCCAAGCAAAGCGAGGTTAAATCGCTAGTAATTGAAGGAATTTGAATAAATCTGACTAGACTTATCTAAGTGTGGAATTTCATAAGTTAAGGTTCTCATTCATTATGGTGCCGCCAGAAATCTACTGCGATTTAAAAAAACGAAAAGATTGTAAGAAAAGTCAATGCTTTCTCTCTTATTAAAAAAAAAGAAGTAAACTTTAAATATCATTATGTATTCATAACATATTGTATTTTTAGATAAATTATCTGTTTGAGTAACTATATAAAAACAATACTAGAATCTTCTAAGGCTTTAGGAGCAAAGCCGCGGGCAAAACTACTGAACGAATACATAAGCGTGTCATAAAGCTATAAATAATAAAGAATCGTTTAATTAATATTTACTGACAGCCCACAAGCAGATCTGACAATGTGAATACAAATCCAATGTAAGTTTTTTGCGTGCGGTCAAATAGAAGGTTAAGGCTATACAAATAACTTAAATGTTTTTCTTCTTACGACTAGTTTCGAGAATATATTAATTGTATTCAGTTTCATTGAACAAATAGGTTGCATATGAAATTTATGCGAATATTTGACATTTTAAAAAATAACAATTTTTACGGATTATATTATTATTTAGATTTTTTGTTTAGAATATTTCAAATGCTTTACATCAAACTGAGATTTCTTTCCTCAAAAGCCGCGATAAAAGAAGAAAAGATGGATGATTTTCCCGCAGCAAAAAGTATTCTATATGTTGACCCGGATAGTCAACTATTATCATACAAAATTTCATCAAAATCTGTCCAGTGGTTATCTCGTGATGCGGTCCCAGACAGACAGACAGAAAAAAAATTCTAAAAACTATAGCTTCGTCCTCTGTGTCGATAATAATAACTATTTCAATAAGATTTTCCAAACAATATTTAATATACAAATTCGACTCAGAATTTTATTATACGTATCTATATACATATGTGGTGCTCGCTTCAACTTTCATTTATAGCTTCAAAACCTGCGAATGAAGCCAAAGGAGTAAAAACTAAGAACTGCACTTTTTTACTGTATAGTATGTACCTATATATGCGAAGATACTCAAGCAATCGAGTAAAACCAGGTACTAAAATGGTAAAATAAATAACCTCACACCGCCCCCGCGATGATAAGTTTAGGAGGCAGATGCATTACAATTTGTACGAGTATATCGAATGTTAATGCTATCGGTGACAGATTTACTGTGAGACGAGTTTTTGCTTCGATCACGTGTACAGGATCTGAGGATTAAAAAATAATATAATATATACATATAAGTAGTGAGGCAGTGGTAGCCCAGTGGTAACGCGCTCGCTTGGGTAACCCAGTGCGGGTTCAAATCCCGGGTCTCGCACCTCTGGTATTGTCATACGCGAATCATTTCTAACATGATTACCACTTGCCTTACGGTGAAGAAAAACATCGTGAGGAAACCCGCATGTCTGAGAAAACCTTGTAAGTTTTCGAAAGACATGTGAAGTCCGCCAACCCGCACTTGGCCAGCGTGGTGGACTATGGCCTGATCCCCCTCGTATCGAAGGAAGGCCCGTACCCAGCAGTGGGACGTTTTAAAAAGGGCAGAACACAATATATGTAGTATATCCCTATTAGGTGGTAATAAACTAGGTTTTGTCTGCGTCTTCGCTTGATACGTCGTAAAGGTACATCGATTAGAACCCTTAGACATTTTACTCATGTTCAGAATATAATAATGACTTCATATATGAGTTTTCAGAGTTTTAATGTTACTGATTTAATGCATACTAACGACTTACCCTCGCTTCGCGTGCGTCCTTAGGTAAGTTTTAATTTTTTTTGAGCGAAACCGTAAGTCTTTTTCTAAAATAAAAGTAGTCTAAGTTACTTTTTATAACATCAGCTATCTGCCAGTAAAAATCAATCCAGCCGTTTCGGCAATTAGTTGGGACAAACAGACAGATAGACAAAAAAAAATGTTTTTTTCTTATAAGTACTGTATAGGTATACTTTCATACGCATTTAGTAAAAAGCTGTTATTTTGACATTACAAACAGACACTTCAATTTAATTTATCTGTATAGATATAGTAGTTACTAATGCTCATTTTCTTAATCAGACAATGTGAAGCACAATTGCTATTATCATTATTTCCAAGCGCTGTAATCGAATCTGCGTCTAGACTATTAGTCATTGACAGCTAGATAAATGGACACTAGGCCACACTGACCATCTTTTAATAACCAAAAAATTTGAATTAAAAACCAATAGGTTGAAAATGTTCTGTCATCGATAAATCAGAAATAAACAAATATGGCCCGGGGCCTATTAATTTATGCGCGGGCGCATATTCGTCGTTAAATATTTTGACAAGCTGATGGTTTTATTCGCACGATGCTAACAGGCAGAGATGACTCAGCCACATTATTTGAAAAACATTCTAAGTTTATATACAGCTTAAACAAAGTTTCTAAATCATGTTTTTTTTATTTATTTTATTTTATTTTTTCTTAAAAACTGCTGATATAAATTATCTGTTTCCATAATAACTAAAATTAACAGCTATGCTTCTTCATCACAGTCATGAATCACTTTGTCGGCTTAGTATGTTGTCTCTGTTAGTCTTCGGACTGAACTAGTGAACACAGAATTCAAATATTTACATAGATAAATAAAATTGAATTGTATGTTTGTAATGTCAAAGTAACAGCTTTTTACTAAATTCATATAAATTACGTACGATACTTATAAGAAAAACACAATTTTAAAAATTTTCGTTTGTCTATCTGTCTGTATGTTCCGCCTAATCTCTGAAACGGGTAGACTGATTTTGACAGGATATTCACTGGCAGATAGCTGATGTTATAAGGAGTAACTTAGGCTACTTTTATTTTAGAAAAAGAGTTAGGGTTTCGCTGCAAATAAAAAAAATGTACCTAGCTATAGTATAAGTCGCTAATTAAGTATAAATTTCTTCCGCTAATATTAGATGATGATTTTAGATGATAATGATTCATATTACAAATCAGAAGGGATTGTTTATTTTTTGTTTGTTTGAACAAGCTTATCTCCAGAACTACCAGTACGATTTGTAAATTATTTTTGCATTTAACAACTTATTTGTGGGGTTCGCACTATCTTTAGAAGCGAAGCGATTACTTATAAAAAAATTGTGCTAGCGATGCCGCGGGCAAATGCTAGTAGTGTTAGCTAGATACATAAGTAAGATAGAAAATTCTTTTTTGGTAGTAATGTATTAAACATTTGTATACAAAAAAGTAAGCTCAATAGTAAAGAAATTCTTTTTGTTGTCACTATAAGCATATCCGTACGTCGCTTCGTTCATAAATCCTAAACGTCAACACTGTGATAATATGTAAGTAGAGAAAGCGATTGTGTGATGTAGATTTGCCAGCGACGGCGTGAGATATGAGATGGAATAATGGGGACATTCTGAGTTTGGCATAATGTACACGCCGAGATACACGTAGGAAGATTTTTCAACATGGCAGTAAACGATACATGCCTATTTATTTCTTGAAGTTTACTT
Source organism: Fabriciana adippe (assembly GCA_905404265.1). NCBI lineage: Eukaryota > Metazoa > Arthropoda > Insecta > Lepidoptera > Nymphalidae > Fabriciana > Fabriciana adippe. Next base: position 15,369,195 of record FR989997.1, on the reverse strand, counting down.
TGCTTTAAATCTATACATATAACAAAATTCTAAGTCGAATCTGTACATTAAATATTTTTTGGAAAATCTTATTGAAATTGTCATGATTATCGATCTAGAGGCCGAATCTATAGTTTTTAGAATTTTTGTCTGTCTGTCTGTCTATCTGTCTGTCTGTCTATCTGTCCGTCTGTCTGACTTTGAACGCTTCACGAGAAAATCACTGGACAAATTTTAATGAAACTTGATATGATAATAGCTGGTTATCCTAGTCAACATTTAGGATGCTTTTTACTGCGAAAAAATATCTCATCTCTGAGAAATCTATACTAACCGTTAAAACATAGGGAAGAACCCGAGCGGAGCGAGGGTGAATTGTTAGTCTATACTAATATTGTAAATTAAAAAAAAAAGTTTTTTTGTTTGTAATGAATAAACTAATATCCACTGAATTGATTTAGATAAATGAAGATAGTTTCAGGTCCTGGGAAGGATATAGGATAGTTCTTATCCTGGAAATCATCCCTTAAGAGGGTAAAAATGGGAAAGAATGTTTGTATGAGGAATCAACCTAGGGCCGACCCCGAGCAAAACAAGGGTGAGTCGCTAGTTATTTATAAAGTTTTTCTGGATTTCGTGTACCTTTTTAATTATATTATTTCTTACTTTATGTATACTTCCTTCTAGCAACCAAACGATTGCAAATGTGAGGTTTGCATTAGATAGGAACACAGTGATATCCACAGCTCTGTTTTGGATTCAACCGACTGTATCTTAAATTAGTTATATCTATATATGATCTGCGGTTATATTAATTCATTTTAAACTACATTCACAGACTTCTTATATCACATTAATTATGAAATATCAATATGTATTTAATTATTGCATAAAAAGGTCAAATTTTGCGTTCAGAATATATCTGAGATTCAATAGAGATCGAAGTTCGATTTCTGTTTGTCTGTTCATATATCTATTTATTTCATATACCGCTCGAATACAGCTCCACAATTATATAATAGATAGGTATGTAGTAGGCATAAAAGAAAACTGGCGCAAGCGTTTTTTCCAATGAGCTTTTTTGGAATATTGTATTAGACAAGATGACATTCCAAAAATCGCTATTGCTATCAGAAACCAACCAATCAAACAAAAAAGGAAGCAAACCAACGTAACCAGAAAATGTTTTTCAAATATATACTTTGGTTGCTATTAGCCATATTGATTGTAGAAAACCAAATTATCTATTAGGGTAGTTTACAAGATGTTATATATTTCGAAAGTTATACTTTAAATGTGAAGACGGATGTGGGTGAAGCTGCAGAGGACTTTAATAATATGACGATAAACTTTTCTTAGAAACAGCTCATAAAGGTCAAGCAGATATAATTATTGATAGCATAAGTCAAATAAGTTGTCCTAAATGTCTTTAGGTATCTTATAATTTTGCTAAACTTGTCCGTATACTTATACTGTCAATTCTTATAGTAATAAAAATTAATTTAAATCTATATATGATAGCTAAGGAAGACTGCTTAGCAATAATAATTATTTATTATCATAAATAATGAAGTTTGGTGTGATGATAGCTGGTTATCTAGGTAAACATATAGGATACTTTTTACTGCGGGAAAATATCTCATCTCTAAGAAATCTATGCTAACCGTTAAAACGCATCTAGGGACGAATCCGAGCGGAGCGAGAGTGAGTCGCTAGTACTATAATATAGATGTAAAAGAAATAGATTAGACAAATAGACAGACAGACTAAAATTCTAAAAACTATAGATTCGGCCTCTGTATCGATAATAATGACTATTTCAATAAAATTTTCCAAAAAATATTTAATGTACAGATTCAACTCAGTTAGAATTTTATTATACATAGGTTAATTTTAAAGAAAATATATTGACATATTTTTGTAACCAATTTTCTTTTTCTCCTAATAAGACCGCATAGTATTTAAAAAAATACCTAATTAGAAAATCGTTAGTCAAAAATAAAGTAAGTTTTGTCTTAAATAAGCAGCCATTTTATGCAGACACCTAGTTTAGTATACGACACTGATTACTCATTATTATAATTCTTGTGCATTTCTCAGAAGAGTGCGCAGTGAGAATGTTAACGTCCGTCTCGGCCGCCTTCCTTCGTCTCGGCAGGAAGTTTATCCATTTCCATCTACCTGTTATGCGATAAGCTAATTTAGACTTGCAATTATGTAATCGTTAGTATGATAGTCGGGTTGATAATGTGGCTGTCGCGGTGGCGTTGTTTTTAATAATTAAATCATAATGCTTTTATAAATGCGAAATTTTGTGTCTGTTCGTGTGTGTTTGTTTGTATTTTTGCTTGTTTTTAACTTTTTGATTGTTTATGAGTTTCTTTCGCCAGTTCTTCTCAGGTCTGAGGCTTCTTCTTTCCGAACTGGTAGAAGACTCATTACGTTCAGTAAAAAATTGTAATAATTTAATGCTGAATAAAATATTTTGAATTTGAATTTGTTTGATACTCCTGTATATACCTACGCCTCAGTGGTACAAGGGCTCGCATGTACGGCTTCACATCCAGAGGTCCTGGGTTCGAGTCCCGAGTCGGGCGAAGTTTAGTAATTGAGTATTTCTGTTAAGAAGGTCCCAGTAACATCCCGGAGTTGGGAAGTTGGCGGTGTTTCACCCCCGTGCCTCGGAAAGCACGTAAGGCCGTCGATCCTTCGCCTTAACTGTCACTGGTTGTGTCTGCGCGTACACTTGTGCACTATAATATCTCCTGCACAGATGGCTAGTCTCAATGAGGATTGTATTATTATTATATACGCTAAATCGTTTATACGGATTTGAATGAAATTTAATTCACAGATAGACTATGTATGACCTGAATCAACACAGGCTATATAATAATTACACATAGACTTTTGCCGTCAAATTAACAAACTCTTCAAATTTATAATGTTCGTACCTACAGATAAAGAAATATTTGTTTGTCCGTCTGTTATTTACATATATATCGTATGCATTTTTATGCCCAATTATATTATTTATTAGTCAGTTTATAAAAATATATATATTTATTGTACCAAATTTTGTCCAATATTCAACCTTACAATTCAATTCAGCCTTTCTTTAAATACAAAATAAAACTAAATCTAAAAATTCATATGTAAATATTAATGGATATAAAAGTTTATATATAAATTTATATAAAAAACTGATAAAATAAATTTATATTATTGGGTTATGTATTTTCCATCCACCCGTATCCGGCACGGCATCTTTCTACGCCACCTTTTTATAACCTTTTCTTCTCAGTGTCATAGTTATGACATTTTAAAAGGATTTGCTTGAAAGAAATCGAATACAAAAGATTCAATTGTTCGCTCTAAGAAGATAATCTCTTGGGCTTTTTGATGTCATTTAAAATTTAACACCACATATTTCTATTTAAGTCATAAAAAGCGAAATGATTTTTTGTGACCATTTTACTTTTGCATCGTACAGCTGCTAGTTATTGTCAATTGTATGTATGTTTACACAGGAGGTAGCTTATTTTACTATCTATATATACATAAAATGCTTTGTCCTGACTGACTGATCGATCAACGCACAGCCTAAACCGCTGGTCGTAGAAACGTGAAATTTGGAGGACATATTCCTTATACAATGTAGGCATCCGCTAAGAAAGGATTTTTCGAAATTCATCTCCTAAGGGGGTAAAATAGGGGATAAAAGATTGTATGAAACTTTGTCATTCTTAACGCGAAATGCACGAAAAGTGGTATTTAGCTTTAAGGTGAAAAATAAGAAATATATGTAAAAGATTTTTTTTTGAAATTCATCCCATAAGGCTGTCAAATAAGGGATGAAAGTTTGTATGAAACTCTGTAATTGATGCACGGAAAATAGTATTTACCTATAAAATGAAAACTAAAACAATACAAATATCTTTTTTTTTTGAAATCTATCCCTTAAAAGGGTAAAAGGGGGCTATGCTGTTTATATAAGGAAAAAATTGTTTATGATCAGAATTACTTGAAACTAGGTATTAATGCTCTTTAATACAATTAAACAAACATGTATTGTAGATTTTTTTTAAATTCAGGCCTTAAGTGGGTAAAACTGGGCGTTGAACTTTGAGTTGTTCAATATATTTAAATAGAGTAACATGGCTCAAGTTATCTGTTAGTGCACACTTACTGTGTGGGATAAAGTACAGAAAGGAAATTATTCTGAATCCAAAGGAAAATCATGTATAACTTTTCGGCTGGCCACAGCAGCGACAACTATAACATATAAATTCAATGGAAATTAAAACTGCGCAAATTTTTCAGTCCACGCGAGCGTAGCCGCGGGCAAAAAGCTACAGCAAAATAAGAATGGCACTTTAAATGTGTAACTTAAAAAAGAAGAAGAAGGAGGGAGACTGTAAGCTTCAGGTGTACATAGCACTGGGTCTTTAAAAATAATGTAGATGTTAGCCTGTTTGTACGTTAGTTAAAAAACCCACATTAGCCGAGTTACAAGATTCTAAAGTCGTAAATATTGTATGCAATTGTATCATTGTACTCTCTTCCTCTAACTTTGGAACGATGGAGTAGAAAAATGTGCAAAAAAACACAAGTAGTGGAGCTTGCTAAATATCTAAAGTGTACATTTATTTACAGAATATACGCTTAACATCTTTTAAGATACTGGATATTTTGAGTTACGATCGTTAAAATTTAATTTGTTTTCCATATATCTTTAAGAAATAATAAAACTTACACGTATTATGTATTACGAAAATGTTTATTTTTTTCGTAGTTTGATCGCGGGCGAAGCCGCGGGTTCTGCTAGTCTATACATATAATAAAATTGTAACTAAGCCGAATCCGTACAATAAATATTTTTTGGAAAATCTTATTGAAATAGACATTATTATTAATACAGAGACCGAATCTATCGTTTTTAGAATTTTTGTCTGTCTGTCTGTCTGTTACCGCATCACGGAAAAACCACTGGAGGGATTTTGATGGAATTTTATATGATGATAGTTGGTTATCCGAGTCAACATATAGGCAATTTTTTACTGCGGGAAAATATCTCATCTCTGAGAAATCTATACTAAACCTTAAAACGTAAATAGGGACGAACCCGAGCGGAGCGACGGTGAGTCGCTAGTCTATCTATATTTTTGTTTTTCCGCAATAATAGTTATCAAAATTATAGTTTTATATCAACCAATAAAATCGCTGGTTGTGCGTTACATGCCTCTTTGGTCTAGAATCTAGTGGCTGCAGGGCCTGGGTTCTTGGGATCGAGGTACCCCCGTGCTTCAGAGATCATGTAAAATAGTTGATCCTGCGCCTGATCTCTTACTGGTCGTGTAGTATTATCGTCCCACCTAAGCTTGAGAGTAAAAAACAAAAGATGGTGCTTGCGTCTCAGTGAGATTGGCCTCTGTGGCCAAAATCTGATTATACATATATAAAAACTGATGTGTGTATGTATGTTTTCTATGGACTCCAAAATAACTGGAGAGATTTTGATGAAATTTTCAATCAATCTTCCGATTAGACCAATGGGTGATCCTGTAAAGTTTGGTAGCGATCAGAAGTTTGAACGCAGGCAAAGCCGCGGGTACTGCTAGTTACGTATATTCAACGAAAGCTATTATCGAGGTAAGCAGCGGAAAAAACCTAGTATAAAAAGGGTCAAACACTTAATGAGACATAAAACTCCATTCTTAACATGTAGGTAGTCGGGTGGTCTCGTGTTGCTCAACAAAAGGTTTAATTTTAACGATTCTGCCTTTGTTAGTCGTTAAATATGAATATGGTTTGCTTTTAATTGTTTCTATAAGAGATGCTCGCAACAGACGCTTACGCTTTACATTTTGTGGGATATCAAAGTATCATTAAAAATTATGAAAAGTATAACAAAGTAATGATTTTGTGTTTATGTTACGAAGTCCAGGGAATTATCTTCGTTAAAATTGATTTAAAATATTTATTAGCTAGCGGCACCCTCGCTTCGCTCTGGTTCGCCTCTAGACAAACAAAAACATATCTATCGATAGTTTAGCTCGGTTTGTGGTGACCCTAATTGCTGTGCCAGCCAGCGGTCGCGGATTCGAGTCCCGCTTGGGGCATTCATTTGTGTGATGAGCACGAATGCTTGTACTCCAGTCATGGATGTTTATATTTATAATATGTATGTATTTAAAGTTACATATGTGTAGTGTATCAACCATCTGGTATCCATAACTCATGCCTCGTAGCTTACAATGGAACTAGATGGTGCTGTGTGTTAATGTCCCAACATTTATTTATTTATTTATAGTTTAAATTAACAACAACGTAGCTATACATTTTTTTCTTAAATACTTCATCAATGATGTATTTAAAATGTAAATATTTCACTGAGTTAGCGAAAACGAGGATAACTCGGTACAGCGGTTAAGATAATTCGGGCTGATAGCGGCCGTCTCGGGCTTACTGGCCGACATAGATCAATACGAGTAGATGTGAATCTTCATTCATATTGATATTATTTAACTTTTATATTGCTATTTATTAACACCTAAGCACTTTAAGACAAAGGTATTTTTAAAGTTTCGTAGCTAAATAATAAAAGCGAAATATTTATAACCTATATAAGTTATATAAACATGAAATTAAAAAAAAAATCTATAACAGTCTCTTGTTAATGACTTCAAAACACTAAACAAACAAACAAAACAAATTTACTATCTATGTACATAAGATATTTTTATATTTTTTGTTATCAAATATCACTCACTGTCTTCATAATTAGTCAAGCGTGAACCAGAGGATATTAATGTCAAAATAACTTTAAATTGTATTTTTTTGTCTTTGACTGCCATATTTATTAAATAAGAATTACAGAGTATACAAAAAAAAACATATACTCAAATTGTGGAATTAAATGCCATCTCCTTTTTTGATAACAGTCAAAAATAATTTATCTACACATAAGCTATTCTGTGCCCAAATCCTACTATCAGTAGCGGAGCATCAGGTCATAAGCCCGCGGGGGACGCATTAAGATGAGAGATAAGGCGCTGACCGACTGAGCAGCCTCCATTGTCAACTTGGACTTCCACACTTTCTTCCTGTTATATCCTTTGTATTTACTGAAATTTATTTTTCTTATGCTCTTTTTTAACTAGCCACACGTGTGGCTCTGTCTGCATATATTTCTACTAACGACTCACCCTCGCTTCGCTTCGGGTTCGTTCCTAGACAAAAACAAATCTATCCCACGGGAACCGTACATTTTACCGGGATGATATATAGCCTATAACCTTCCTCAGTTAATGGGTTAACTAATGCAAAAAGAATTTTTCAAATCGGATTATTAGTTCCTGAGATTAGCGCGCTCAACCAAACAAACAATCAAACAAACAAACTCTTCAGCTTCATAATATTAAGTATAGATTTAATATATGAAGAAGACACGGACCTCTCTTCAATACAATGGTGATCAAGCCATAGTCCACCACGCTGGCCAAGTGCGGGTTGGCGGAATTCACATGTCTTTCGAAAACTTGCTAGGTTCTCTCAGATATGCAGGTTTTCTCACGATATTTTTCTTCACCGTAAGAAAAGTGGTAATCATGTTGGAAATGTTTCGCACTTGAAAATATCAGAGGTGCGAGACCCGGGATTTGAAACCATTTCACTTTACACCACACGAGCGCGTTACCACTGGACTACCACTGCCTGTTTTGTTAACAATTCTCATTTAATATACTTTATTAGTAATTCATTCAAAAAACTAAAATTTCAATTTCATTGAATCTAAGCAGTGACATTGGAATTCTCTACATTTTAATCATTGAAGAAGACTTAAAATTCATGACAATTTCGAAACACATCTGATAGTAAATGCGATGATATAATCTATTCAATACTATCAAGATACCATCTTATACCGTATGCGTACTTTTATTGTGAAAATGAGCTTAGAAGGAGATTATGATAACATACTACAAAATATTTTCGAAATTAATTTGAATTGCTGATTTTTTCGATAAGCCTAAGGTTTCTGATGGTAATCGGTTTGTATTGTGAAAAGGTTTAGAGTGTCATTCATGTAAAATAGATTAAGACTATTAAGATTCTTTACTTCTTTAGCTGTAAATATTATGAGTTTTACTGTATGTATTTGACAACTGTCTAGGTATATCTTACTTAATATTATGTGTGAAAGTTTAGATTTTTGGATGGATGTTTGTTACTCAATCACGTCAGAACGGCTGAACGGATCTGAATGAAATTTGGCACAGTGATAGAATATAGTCTGGTATAGCACATAAGCTACTTTTAATTCCGGAAAATGTACGGTTTCTGTAGGATAGATTTATTTTTGTTTTTTCAAAGGCAAACCCGGGCGAAGCGAGGTCGAACCGCTAGTATATTATAATTGATAAATGCTAAAGTTTGTTTGTGTATGAGTGTGTTTGCTTTTTCTACTTCTTCGCGCTCATGCTTGGTCGGATTTGGGTAAAATTTAGTACGCACATGTACCATAGCCCAAAGTTACATAATATAGGATATCGTATGGCACCTGGGGATGAACACGAACGAACCGAGGGTTAATCGCTAAATAATTATATATAAGTTTTTTACACTTAATTAAGCTAAAATTAGAGATGCTTATAATATTTAGAAGCTTCTATATTTAAATACCTGTCGATAAAATTGATGGAATGTAAAATATTTAAAAGTACGCATTCTATTTGGCATAAATATAGTTTCAATTATATAACTTAATTTGCTGATATTATATGCCTAGTGCCTAGAAAGTTTCAAAACTAATTGGAATAAGCAAAGTTCTAGCAAGTGACCTAATTATATGAAATTTAGATTCTATATTTTGGCGGCAAGCCAACGGACGCCGCCATTTCATGAACAACGCGACGCCATCTTGTTGTGCCATTGTACGCGGGAAATGAGAACGGGAAGTTCGGTTCTAGCGCCAAATCGCTATATTTGAAGATGAATTAATATTTTATAGCTCTACGCTTTTCGAAGTAGAATTTTAGGAGGTTAAAATCATAAAAACATTGTGAAACTTTATAAAACTAAACAATATTAATTGCGCAACTAGCTTAATACCTGCATTTACTGAACATAATTTAAATATTGCAAAAAAATTGATATATGCTGACTTGATAGCTGTAACGGCTTGACGAATTTGAGTGAGATTCAAAATATAGATAGTTTATATTACAAACTAACGGCTCACCCTCGCTTTGCTCGGGTTCTCCTCTAGACAAACAAAAACAAATCTATCCCACGGGAACCGTACATTTTTCCGGGATAAAAAGTAGCTTATTTGTTAATCTGATGTATGAAGTATATTATTATAAAGTTTCATTAAAGTCCAATCAGTAGTTTTCGTGTACTAAGCTGTATAAGTTCCTATAGTTTTTTAACTATCCCACGGGGACCCTTTAATTTTCCGGGATGAAAAGTATCTAAGATGTTGACGGGGGACATAAGGTACCACCATACATAATTTCATTGAAATCGGTCCTACGGTTTCGGAGATTAGCCCGTACAAACAAACACACCGAGAAACAAAAAAATTGAAAAAATCTGGATTTGTTCTATTTCTTTTCTTACATCCTCCTAACTCAGTTTTTAGCATTTTTTTTCTATGTACAAACATTCAACCTCTACAGTTTTATTATATGTATAGATTACCGCAAAGATGTAGTTAGGGAGGGGCTGCGAGCAAAAAATAGTGTAACAAAAGTATTGACAGCATCGATCCACCACCCGATAATACATTAGTATTTTAAGAAAATGCTGAAACGAACTAATTATGCGTCCAAAAATAGACTGAAACTCAATATGGTACCTCATTGTTGAACGTCGACGCATTAACTACTGAAATTCGTTTATTAGAGAATTCGACTCCATGTTTTTGTGTTCTGTATTGGGTTACTTTGTATTTTGGAACCGTTCTTGTATAAATTACGTAAATGCTATGTTACTATAGTAATTGTACTCTGAAGTTTCCTCAACTTATATAAAAAAATCGACTGTTGCTTCTAACAATATGAGACAACATTAGATTTAAATAATTATAGTTTTAAAAAACTAAAAAAAAACTCTTTTGATGAATTGAAATATTTGGGACTCGTGAAGACGAAACATATGAGCCCAAACTAGAGGGTTTCACTAATAACCACTGAAGAGTTCAACCAGCTTCATCCTCGCTGCATCATAAGATCAGCTCCAAGATACCAAATTTACCAAAGATACATTGAGTTTCTCTTTCAAATTCGAAGTAGATTAAAATTGAATTTCAAGATTTGATTACATTGTTTGTTAGTTATGTAGTTACAAATAAAGATAATAAAAGCATGCTAAAAATATACAATGTTAAACAGAGGAGTATATATATATATATATATATATATATATATATATATATATATATATATATATAACTCTAAAAGCTGCCATATTAAAGGAAGATTAACTTGGCAAATCCAACGAAAAAAGAGAAAAGAAGAGCTTACCATAAAAAAGATAATTTGTAATATAAATTAAATATGATGTCTATTTACATTTTGGAATAAAATAGACGTGTATATCCTGGAGATATACTTAGTGTTAAGATTAGTAATGATATTAGCCAAATCAAACGTATTACCCAACGCAAGGGTTCTGATTGAGCGATTCCGTCTGTCGTAGTTATTGTTATTAATTATATATTTATTGGTACCAGACTTTGATACTGTAACATAATGTGAGGTAGGGAAAGCGGTTTAAAGCAAAACTTGTTTTGTCTTAGCGGCATTGCCTACTACTATTGTCAGTACAGGTTCGATACCCACCTACTGACATTTCTAGCTAATATTATTCCATTCAGTTCAAATTCGCCAAATTTGGAGCTATTTTGAGGAGCGTGATGAAGAAGATGAATTAATCTATTCTGGAATATTTTGGATTTTATGAACTTACTGAAATTACACGTTTTAATTTCAATTTATATATATATATATATATATATATATATATATATATATATATATATACATATGGAACTATGTTTCTTAAATACAGTTAAAATAGTATTTTTATCAGGAAAATCTCAAATTCTAAACCCATGCGTTTCAAACAATATTCAACGTACAATTTTAAACCTTTTTAACCTTGTAATTAGAAGTTAGATTATTTATATGAACCACTCACCGCATATTGTCCTAAATAAGAGGAGATGAAAAAAGATTGTAAGAGTGATATCCTACGAACTGTTCTTTATTATCTTTAAGCATAACTTTCACCTTCTGTTTTACTTCTGTGGTAGCATATTAGATTATCAAAGATATAAGTTTTTACGGTTTAAAATTTTACTCAAATCCGTTTACTCTTACAGCATGAAGAAGTAACATATTCAATTCAATTCAATTCAATTATATTGTTAATGACTTCAAGGCATGCCAGTTGAGCACAGATTACTTCGCCAATGTCACGTAGAGTGGAGAAGACACGAAAGAGATTGGTCGATGAAGTAACAAATAAGTAAGTAAATAAGTAAATGTTAGGACATTAACACACAGCACCATCTAGTTCCATGGTAAGCTACGAGGCCTGTGTTATGGATACCAGATAGTTGATACACTATACATATATAACTTTAAATACATACATATTATAAATATAAACACCCATGACTGGAGTACAAACATTCGTGATCATAACACAAATGAATGCCAGCGGCACTTGAACCCGCGACCGCTGGCACAGCAAGTAGGGTCACTACAAACTATACCAAACGTGTCGTCGAAATATACTCATTCACTCACTTTCGTCAGTTATAACATTAGAGTGCTATTTAAATGAGATTGCAGCATTCCGCTATCGCTTATACGCTTTAGTCCAAGTCTAATATGAATTAATATAAATAGTTCTTCAACGAGTTTCGTGAACAGTAAGCAATAAATTATATATCAGTGTACGTGTCTGTTTGTCCTTTTACTGCCAGGTCATATACGTTAAGGTATATTCATACAGAGAGAACTCTCATATAGAGTTACTGAATATGTGTTATATAACAGCTCCAATGACTAAAATGTACAAATTGACGGAAAAAGTGATCCTTGTATAAGTTGAAGCACAAATATATATATATATATATATATATATATATATATATATATATGACGATAAAAATATACATAAATAAGCGTTTCATTATAGTAATAACATATTTCTAAAACAACTTTGTTCTCATATTATCTGCTCATAAATTATTTAAATCTACGCTATAAAAATATCGCAAACATTTAGGTATACGTTATTCCACAACACGTCAAGATAATATTTGACTAATTCTCGAGCTCGTAAGACAACATGCTTCTTATACGCATTACTAATAAATATTTACTCATGTATAACATTAGCAATATGTCTGTCTGTTTACATTAAAAAATATATAATAATATCTTTATTTATGGACTAATTATTATAATTTATGGACATTTATGTCACAATATCATAATTAACGAGTATCTTAAATAATTTATTGTGTATATAATAAGTATCATTTACATAAAAGTTGTTTTATAAACATTATATTTTGTTTTTAAGTAATATTATTTTAAATATTAATATTATGTTTTCTGTACCTCCACAATTAATGCTTGAACATCATGAAATTTGAAGAAGAATGGGCTTAGAACTTCAAATAATTCTTGGTGGCATTGAAATGTGCGATTAAAAAGTGTACGACTTAAACAGTTTGAAAGATATTTTAAACACTTCATCCAAATAACTTCTTGATTTGACCAGAAATGATACTGACATAACTGAGTTGACTTTTCCCAATTAATATAACTAAAAAAACCCTATAAAATACATGATAACGAGATATTGGGCATACGGCATACATATATGCGTATGGAATGTCATCTTTTCGAAGCCTGGTTACCATAAACACGAAGGCAAAGCCGTAAACCATAGTTAGTTTACGTAAAAACACCCACATAGGTGTCGTAACAGAAACCATAAGATGATATCGGAGTTGCGTCGATGACAAATGTACGTTCGAGCATACCCTGTTGAATTGTCCATTACTCCTGATTAAAAGGTAATATATTGCTGCTTTTATCACCAGTTGTTTATAAATTCGAATAGAATATTTATATTTTTCTATTTTTTTATCGTTTCATAATAAACACATTATTGTGTAATTGTCTTATAATAGACTAGCGACTCACCCTCGCTTTACTCGGGTTCGTCCTTACGTTTTAACGGTTAGTATAGATAAACACAACATTATACTGCATTCAGGGCCGGATTTAGGGGTGTGGAGGCCCCGGGGCAACAAAGAAGTGGAGGCCCCTAATTATTTTCCAAATAAAATGAACAATTTTTTTAGTCAAGTGATTTAAGTATTTTTTACGAAAAAAATTAAATTATTTGAATAAACATATTGTATAGATATATTCAAATACAAGAATCAATCAATCATATTATTTGTTAAAAATAAAAATGAAAAAGTTGTCAATCAGTCCGAATTTGTTATTTTTTTAAATCTCTTTTGTGGGGGCCCCTAAATCCGGCCCTGACTGCATTATTATAGCCATTCAATCTTCCATTCGATTTTTTACTAGCGTATGCGCGTTCCTTACAAACAAAAACACATTCGATACCGGATATATATACATAATTGATTTAAGCATTGACATTTTATAAATAGTTTCGGTATGAAACAAATGGTTACCTGCGCGAGGAAACCTGAGACCGAATACCGCGCAGATAACATCGCCACACAACAGGCGCAGGTGTTTTGGATATCACGATTATAATTTTTGATATAATAATAATAATATGTTAGTACATTAACACACAGCACCATTTAGCTCCATGGTACGCTACGAGGCTTGTGTTTTGGATACCAGATAGCTGATACACTACACATATATAACTTTAAATACATACATATTATAAATATAAACACCCATGACTGGAGTACAAACATTCGTGCTCAACACAAAAATGAATGCCCACAGCGGGACCCGAACCCGCGACCGCTGGCACAGCAAGTAGGGTCACTACAAACTGAGCCAAACGTGTCGTCAATAATAGATATATATTACTGTTACAGTCAAAACTCTTTTTTAGTCAAAACTGATTTTGACTAAAGAGTTTTATATAAAGTAGTTTTAACTAGAAAATATTGCTAAATATCAATTTTGACGGGTATTGACCAAAAGCGTTAATCAAAATCACTTTGAATAAATAAAAAAAGCCCAACTAAACCTAACTTTGCCTAAGATATTAATAATTTTCTTGATAATATTAGCATAATTATTTGCCGTTGAAGAATGTCAATCCACTTACATCCTTAACTTTTTAAAGGGTATATTAGAATACTATTAATTTTTGTAATTTTTTAATTGATACGTTTTAAATGGTAGTTTTTCAAACAAACTAGTTATTTTATATTCAAGAAATCAATAGGAAATCCTCTCTTAAAGCCAGAATAATATTGGCGTCGAATATATTTGTAAGTTTATTGATATTTGATCCAACAGAGAACTGAACCCATGATATTTTTAAAACACAAGCCATTGTAACCCAGTGCCAGACCCTGCTAATATTGCAAGTTTGTCAAGACGTTTGGATATTTTTTAATCAATCAAGCATAAACCAATGAATTATTTTGATGTAATATAATACTTTCTTAGATTTACGCGAATATTTGACATTTTAAATAAAACTATCTTTTCGAATTATTTCGCGGATTTATTTTGATTTTTGGTTCCCGACGTTTCGAATGAACGTCGTGGATGTAACTTGTAGCATCTTACTAACGTAGTCCTATACAAACGTTTGGAATACTTTTTATCCCAAAAACATTGCCGCAGGATAATAAATTAACCTTAATATTATTATAATGTGCTAAGAATCGATGGCGTTGTCATAACATTGTATACACTTATATAAGAAAAAAAATCTCAAAGGCAAAGCCACAGACAAGAACTAGTAAGTTATAATTATATTAAAATACTTATTCTAAAGTACAAGCAAGTAGTGTAGAAGCGAAGTCGCCAATTACAAACAAACATCACTTTTAAGTAATTTTAAGTAAGCAATTAACACTTTTCGTGATATTTTTCCATTAACGAGCTGGGTTCAAAGGGTCGCGTGTAGAGCTACCACGCTTGCATTCCACTGAGGAAATTTCCATGACATGAGACGTATTTAAAATTCAAATGAAATTGAAATAAGCTATTTAAGACAAAGAAATATGAATCTTTTAATGATGCTGCGTGTAACAGTTGAAAATGAAACGGTGATAAACTTCTGGTAGACATGTTGTATAAAACCTTACAACTTTACGTTGAGATTTTTTTAAATAAGAGTAAACAAACTTTACATTCCAATGTTTACTTTGTTTTTTTTTTTCTTTATCATCTATATTGTATACTAATATTGTAAAGAGGCAGAGTTTGTTTGTTTGATTGAATGCGCTAATCTCAGAAACTACTAATCTGTTTTGAAAAATTTGTATTAGATAGCTCGTTTTTTGAGGAAGGCTATAGGCTATATACTCGTATTATTTAATATGTATATCTATTCCATACTAACCTTTAAAACTATAAAAAGTTTTTTTTTTTAAAGTGTGTACATATTTGACAAGATTATGGAATATTTCTTTTGCTAAAATAGAACTTTATCGTAAAGTAAAGTATAAGTATGTATCTCGTCTAAATGAAGTTATTTTTTTCCCCCAGAGAAATATTGAGAAACACTTTATTTAAGTTGTCGATGAAGTTAATATTGTACACAATTTCAACATTTTAACGTAAAAAATTAAATAAAACTCGCACTTGCTCGATTTTTTTAAATTTTATAAATATCTTTTTATCCCAGCCTACATTTATTCATAGTGCTTCTAGACACGCATTAAATCGTAAGACGGTACACGAGAATATTAACGAGGATATTAATGAGGCTAGACCGTTAATTACACCAGCCTTACAAATTTATTTCACACTCTACATGCCTATGTAGCTCTAATAAAGTGTGATGGTAGAGACCCTACGTTGACTAAATGTAGAGACAAATTTCATTGTTTTCGTTACTTTTATGACCCTTTGAAATATATGTAGGTCAAAAAGGGTTGAAAAAAGTATTAATAAAAGTCGCTTTTATATAGGAGAAACTGTTTTTATTTAATATTTATGTTATTTTAATCATTATTACGTTTTTTTTTATTAACAGGTCCGTTTTTTTTTAACAGTTCAATTCAATTTGTCATAAATTAAAGTAGAAGAAAGTCGATATGTAGGAAAAAGCATGCTGCTAATAAATCTAAAGAACAGCCGTAGATGTTTTTGCGGATATTATATTTTGTTTTTGGATTCTCCACATTTTAAATGCTTTACAGTAATCATTATTATTATTATTCTATATTCAAGTAGAAAACTATTGAAATTGTTAAAAAATGTTAAAAATAAAAATTATTATTATTATAAGGCAATCGTGCTATTTTAGTATTTTTAAATTCATTTTATAATTTTGTGGGTAGGTACTGTCTGTAACAACGATTAAATCACCTTTAAAACATCTAAAACATTAGTCTCTCCTATAAGCACTTCTGTAAAGCATAAGAAACGTCGGAAAAAAAATCAAAATTCGCAAAAAATCACTCATTAATACAATCTAATAGGTCATTATTAACAACTTTGCTCTCAAAAAATAAAACTGTTTAAGTTATCGGTACGCTTTATGAAATTCAATTTATATTTTAAATTATACGGATAGGTGAGATATTAAAAATAACGCATATTATGCATATTACAATCATATATTTATAGAATATCATTTAAGGAAAGAATATAATATTATATATCATTTGTCAGACAATAACAACGGTTACCATGGCAACAAACGTACGTACATTTTTTCGTAACGCATTCACCAGCTTACCCCCCAAGTCAAGCGTGCGTAAAGAAGTTTTACTTCAAAAACGAAAATGAGGTATTCTAACAAGCACTAACCGATACACTAATTCCACTAAAGGCGCAGAAAATTACTCAATTATGTAAAATAAACACTATGTATTTAAAATGAAAGCCACGTTTTAGTTACTTTTATAACATGCGAGTTATTTTAACCGACTTGAAATGAAGGCGTTGAAGTTTAAAACACTTATATTTTTTGTATGTTTATGTTACGATTTTTTCTCAAATAGCTAAATTATTTAGTGATTTTTAGCATTTTTATTTACGTATGAAATATACTTAAATAATAAACCATGTCCCTTTTTTGCTTGCTGCAATTTCCCCGCTCCTATTGCCTAATATTTGTATGGCAAATAAAAAAGTCTCGAGCAAATAAGATTGGCACCATTTATCGTACACAGAATTGGTATAGCTCTCTCCGTTTCAAAAACAATATCTATGAAGAAATAATATCGATAGCATTTATATTACACTAGCGACTCACCCTCGCTTCGCTTCGGGTTCGTCCCTAGACAAAAACAATTCTATCCCACGGGAATCGTACATTTTTCCGGCATGATATAATATAGCCTAAAGCCTTCCTCATTTAACGGGCTATCTAATGCAAAAAGATTTTTTCAAATCGGATTAGTAGTTTCTGAGATTAGCGCGTTCAACCAAACAAACAAACAAACTCTTCAGCTTTATAATATTGGTATAGATATGTAAAAGTCCCTATTGATTATGTTTCATACACAGTAACAGGATTGAATGCAAGCACAATTGGGGTATATTGATAGTCAGTGGCTTCACGTTACGTCGTCGTATCGTACTCTCTAAATCGATGTATAATATATTAAACGTGTTTGCATATTCTAGATTTCAACACCCCTGTATATAATTAGACGGAACTAACCCTTATATTGTTTAAGCGATTAAACCCTTTCCTCCTTTGAAATAATGATCAAGTTTGCGTGCACAGAATTATCTATTAATATTAAATTGACAAGTAAATATCGACTCTACATACATTTTTATAAAGTTTAGTTTTGTTTGTGCAAGCCTATGTCTTAATATGGTAATTCCTGGTGACGGTATTAGTTTGTAATCAGCTAATTTAATCGTGGCGAAATATACCGGCTGCAATTTAGCCTAGAGGATATCTTACTTAGTGATAATAAATTCTAACATCCGTTGTCGGGTAGCGGGTTCGATTCTTGCATAGTCAGTTTTACTTCGTGAATCAGGTTTTTAATTCTCCTTTTATTAAACTATTTGTCATATTTATTAATATACATAAAAATTTTCTTATTTATAGTAGTAGTGTGATTTACAGCTTTTAAATTGTGCTTTTGAATTATTATTTTAATTCAGCCCTTTTAATATACCACTGCTGGGCATGAGCCTTCCCACTATGTAAGAGGATCAGGCTATCGACCCATTTGCCATCGTGCTATTTAGCAGATTTTAGATATCTTTGGAAAATTCTCTCAAACATCTCAGGCTTCCTTACAATGTTATCCTTCGTGGTAATAATGAGAAATGATTCACTACGTACAGACATAAAAAATCCAGAGGTGACCAGCCCTGGGGCTTAAACCCACTTCACATGGTTTTTAAGGCTTCTTCTTCCTTATCGTTCCCGCACTGATGGGGATCGCGACCACACATCACTGTTTTTTTTTTCCATACCATTTTCTTCCAGTCTGATGGGTTCAGTGATGCCTAGATTGCGCCATGGAGATTTGCAACCACTGTATTCCACTGTATTTCAAGATTAGTTTATACAAAATACACAAAATTAAATTTTTCATATTTATTTCTTTATCACCTTTCACATGATATATTTATATGTCTAATCTTTCCTTCCATTTCGCATAAAACATTTTCAGATAAACAAATAGAAAAGCGATAAATTCACAGCAAACTACAAATAATTGTTAGTGCGGTGGAAAAAAGCCAAGTTATCGCGTAGACGGGACCGTTTCCAGGCGCCACGCACGATAACGTTGTTAGAGTCAGACGTCAAACGAAAGGGTGTACGAAATTTATAATATTTATAATATTATTCAAATGATCACACTTTAGCACGAATTATTAAAATTAACCAAAATTTACTTATTTTACTTAAAGTCGTTAAAACTTAATATTAATTGATAAAGATTTAGATTTAGAAACGTACGTACGTAACATTTAAAATGGCAAATATTCGCGTATATCTTAGAATGTATTATGAGGACTAGATGAATTTAGATTTTACTAGTTACTTACCATTGCTTCGCTCGCGTCCCTAGGTACGTGCACATAGCGTTGCTATAATTTAATAGGAAAATCAACATTATAAATATAAAAAAATATGTTGGGATTAGGGATTGCAATCCGGAAAAACGGATCCGGTAATCCGGCGGATCCGGCATCATTAAACGTTCACCGGATCCGGTACCAATATACCGGATCCGGCGACCGGATCCGGTGCTCGCAATTTTTGGCAAAATAATAGAGATGTTGCATGTAGAGGCCCTATGCAGAAGAGATTCGACCCTGTTAAAGTTAGACTTTCGAAACAAGCGTCAATAATGCGGCGTTTATAGCGTTACCGACGCCGCGTAAGTTGACTGGTGTCAGTGACGCCTTGGTGACTTTGGATGGCCACGAAAGACGTCCACCATCGTATCGTGTTTGCCGTGCCCACCACATCTCGATAGCTCTTTCAAAAGTATTTCCGACAGTGACGCTGCGCTCGAATGTCGTTCCCTACATTTACATAGTGCAAGCGTCAGTAGCGTCAGTGACGTCGCGACAGGGCGGCAGATTAATGCACTATGTAAATGTAGGGAACGACAGTCGAGCGCAGCGTCACTGACGCCGTGTCAGTGTCGCTGTGACTGTGACGTTAGACCCTAGCGTTACTGCCGCGCTCATGTTCGCAGTGCCGCCGCCGCCCACTTGTATTTTGAGGTATTTTCAATAAAAAATCATAAAATGGCATATGTTGAGGCGATTACTGAAGAAGATGATGAAATTTTAGTTACACTGGTGTCTCGGCATCCATTGCTTTATAATTTATTTTTTATAATTAATTGTTTTATAATTAATAACGTTGTAGAAACCTTCATTGTTTCGACTCTTTGATGAAAATTGGATGAGTGGAGGCCCTTTCTACACTGAGATAGTATCGAATTAAAAGGTCATCATCTTCTTCCTCCTCTATAATCAATTCAAGATAATCCATAATGAAATACGTAATGAAATACTAATGCTAAAAAATTAAAAAAAACTAAAAACTAAACTTACTAATAATCCATAATGAAATACATATAAGAGCTATCGAAATGTGGTGGGTGCGGCAAAGGCGATGGACGTCTGTCGTGGCCATCCAAAGTCACCAAGGCGTCAAAGTTGTTTTTATATATGTTTTATTTTTTATAAATTTAAATATAGGCATATATTAAGTACAATCACACTTGATTAACTTACTAACAGTTCATTTTGAACCAAAAAGCGAAAATTATCCTCATTTGATCAATCCTATCCTCATTTGATCAATCCGGCCGGATCCGGTCGGATCCGGCCGGATCGATGGAAATTCGGTCGGATCCGGCCGGACTGAAAATGACGCCGGATTGCAATCACTAGTTGGGATATTAACACACAGCACCATCTAGTTCTCTCTACGAGGCCTGTGTTATGGATACCAAATAGTTGATACACTACACATATATAACTTTAAATACATACATGTTATAAATATAAACATCCATGACTGGAGTACAAACATTCGTCAAAATACATACATTGTTTTCATGTAACTTATTAGTTTACGCGGCGCACGCCAATAAAAGTCGGCATGATTTTTTCTGATATTCAACAATCATCATCATATTTCAACCAATTTACACAATACCTTAATAAATTATACTTTTAAACCTTCCTTATGAATTACTCCATCTATTGGTGAAAACCGCATGAAAATTCGTTTAGTAGTTTTTGAGTTTATCATGTTCAAACAGACAGACATTCGCGGCGGGGGACTTTATTTTATATGTAGTGATATTAAGTACCTACATGTCTTCTTTATCTAGAAACACTTTTCTTTATACAATATCTTCATAATAAATATACAAAATGGCTTGTATTTTATTCATATGTATGTATATATAATACATTAATAACGTTTTAATTCATAATATATCAAAATAAAATAGAGTGATAACCGTAACTTACGATAAAATAAGGTTAATTTGTATATAAATCTCAATGAATATCCGTAACCTCTTGATAGCAAGCGTAATCTATATACGAGTATAAATAAGCAAAGAAAAATAATTTTGTGCCGTTTTCCTTTTTTGTCAACCGATTTTCTTTTTTTTTTTTTTTTTGTTTAGTAGCTATTGATGAGCTTTAGTGTTACCAATGGAAAGAATTTGGAGACAGATTTTTTATATAGATAGGTAAACTGTATTCATATATTGTTTTCCTCGAATTTCTTATGATATCTATACATAATATGATAAATTTGTAACTGATCGCTGTCTGTACATGGAAGACATTTGAGAAAAACTATTATCGGGGATTTTTCATAACGCAATAGAACCCCAAACAATGATTTTTAGTTTTTTTGTCTGTTTTTCGGTTTGTCTGTTTGTCTGTGCGTTTGTGCGCGCTAATCTTAGAAACGGCTTAACCGATTTGGATGCGGTTTTCACTAATGCATCGTGGTAAGCTTCACTTAACATTTAGTAGGTATTTGTTTAATTCAATCGGTTCCTAAATAAAAAAGTTATGTCAATTTAAAGAACCAGGGGCGACTCTATGGGCGAACCGAGCGAAGCGAGGGTGAGTCGCTAGTTCTACAATAAAGTCATTATGTTAACGATTTCGCAGAAAACTACAAATAAAGAGATGATTATATTAAGTTAGAAAAAGCAAGCTATTACTTATGACGCTATGGAGTTGAGGAGTTTATAGAATAATCTTCCGACTCCATCATCAGACCAGCTCCATGGTACCATATTATTGTATAGTTATCAAACTTCATTGTTATATCGAATTTCAGCTTAATTAAATGCAGTGCACCTGCTTAAATAAATTACTACATTTGAATTGGACAAGACCAATATCCGGAAGAAGTTAAAATAAAAGCTGTTAAAATGAAACAAAACTAAAAACTATGTGAGTGTTTCATTTAAAAATTATCGTCTGGGAGCAATATATATATATCTAATTACCGTCTTTGCTAAGCCATGGCTTTTATTTTCACTCAATCGTTTAAAAGATTTTTGGAGTATAAAAATATTGTTATTAATTACTAGCGACTCTCCCTCGCTTCGCTCGGGTTCGTTCCTACGTTGCTCCTCAAAACAAACTTTTATTAAATTTTTTTTTTTGGTTTTTATTTTTTTCGTGGCACACATTTCTTTTCTAAAATAAAGGTAGCCTAAGTTACTCCTTATTACATCAGCTATCTGCCAGTGAAAGTCCCGTCAAAATCGGTCCAGCCGTTTCAGAGATTAGCCGGAACAAACAGACAGACAGACAAACAGACAAAAATTGTAAAAAATGTTGTTTTGATATATGTACCGTGTAAACATCCATATACATTTAGTAAAAAGCGGTTATTTTAATATTACAAACAGACACTCCAATTTTATTTGTTTGTATAGATTTCTCTGTAGGTAGATACCTGTAATATTTATTTTATTTGACGTAATATGAAAAAGAATAATGGCTGAAACTATTTTTATTTACCTAATTTGTCCCCCAAACTGAAAATTCAATTATAGTCTACCATACATAGACTAACCAAACACTAAATTACACACGTATGTATCAAATTATAACTTTTTCCATCTAGAGTTTTCGAATAACATGGGCAGACTGACAGACACGTGAGTGATCGTGTTGGGGTTGTGTTTTTATCAGATCATCAAAATAAAAAGCCAAAGTTTCCCACGCCCTAAAATGAAAGTATGACTTAAGTTAATTAGAGGTTATAAAAGACTAAAAAACACTTATTGATCAACTAAAATATATGGGACTTGTAAAAACCAGACAAATGAGTCTGATTTCGATCTTATTACTCAGTAACCATTAAAGAACTTCACTATCCACCTCCTAGTTTTATCATCATATTAGCTTGATAGTATTAAAGTATCGTATTTTTATGTTGGGACATTAACACACAGCACCATCTAGTTCCATGGTAAGATACGAGGCTTGTGTTATAGATACCAGATAGTTGATACACTACACATATATAACTGGACTAAAGTACAAATATTCGCGCTCATCACTCAAATGAATCCTCCCGGCGGGACTCGAACCCGCGACCGCTGGGACAGTAAGTAGGGTCACTACAACATCCGGATAACACATTAAAAGCTCATAATAGATACGAAAATTAATATTAGAATTAGAATCGACTTACGCCTTAGTCGCTAACAAATAAAGCTTATGAAAGTCTGCCCGTGACCACGGCTGGTGCAACCCAGTCGAAACGTCGGGAATAAGGTACATCCATTTATTCACGCGTTAAGTCCCGTAGTATAGCTAGTATATAAATATGGAACGCGATAATTTAAAAAGTTATATAAGCTTATGAAAGCTCATAAAAAACAACGCAGAGCTTATTATATTAGCATGCAACTTTGGTACAAATCATTCCACCGCATACACTGATTAGGAATATCAAACAGCAATAACAAAGATACACAAATGATAATTGCGGATACCAAATTTGCCTTTTGATTACATCGTTGAATCAAATTGTGGGCATTCTAGTTCTACAAAGCGGTCGCTCGTACACATTGATCGATGGTTCGACCCATTTCCACTCACCATTTAAGCAGGCATTATTAATATACTATACTAGTTTTCGTGACTTTGCCTGTGTTTTGAACGGTTTGTATAAACTAGCGATTTATCCTTACTTTGCTCGAGTACGTCCTATGCGGACTAAGGCCTAATCATAGACGATAAAGTGACTCAATGGCCATTTTTATCTAACTTTAATTAATGTTATTATGATTACTAATAAACATATCTTTATCGGAATAAAAAAATTCTATAGCACGGCGGCATTGTAACTAACATATACAAAGGATTTTCAGAATCAGATGTGTTTTTTCTCGATTACCTTACATACAAACTTACAAATTTTACCTCTTTGTAATATCAGTTTAAGTAAATACTGAATAATAATAATAATAGTGTTATGTTAAAAGTTATGTTTGTATTCATGTAGTTTCTAATACAAAATATGTTAGATAATACGGCTAAGGGTCTATGAAAATTTGCATTATATTCAAATACAAGCGCCTCACCCTCGCTTTGCTTAGGTTCGACTTTAGGAAAACAAAAACAAACCTGCCTCACAGAACCGTACATTTTTCCGGGATAAAAAGTAGCCTATGTGTTATTCCAGACTATAATCTATCTCTTTGTCAAATTTCATCCAAATCCGTTCATCCGTTCTGGCGTGAAATTGTAACAAACATCCACACTCACAAACTTTCATATTTATAATATTTTATATTAGTATATAGATATGTAGTGTATAAAAAAACAATTAAATCTAACTATCAACTTGTCATAAAGAAAATGAAATCCTTAATAATAAAGAAAAATCTAAAAAATATTGTTTATTTGTTTGTACCTAATTTAAAATATGAAATATAATGTGTAGGCCTTAAAAATGATGATTCAATGGAATATTTATAAGATTCACATACAAGCAATATGTCTATTTTACAAGGAGTCTACTCGTAACAATTTATTCAATATAAACTTTAATATACCACAACCAAGAATCAAACCTGCGACATCCTATATAACAACACTACCACTGTGTAATACGGTAAGAATTTATTTCCTAATTACACATTATACATCTACATATTATAATTCGTCGAAACGGTCAACCGTTTCTCATTTCCGCACTAATAAGCGATCGCCAAAACAAAGATCTGTGCACGTGCCGAGTTATATCGAGAGTTTCCTGGACCGGGGCGTGTTTACAAATAATTTGCCGAGCTTTGAATTGCTAAAGCTAAACAGAATTAAGTTAACGCGTTTCGCGGTCAATGATTTCCCTTTGAAATTATGTTTTGATATGCACCAAGTCGTGATTGATCGAATGATGTCTAACGATAGCTGGCTGTATAACAGGTAAGTAAACAAGTTCCACAGTAGCTACTGGGTTATTCTATGACTGAGATAATATTTTCTTACGCTTACGCAAAATTTAACATTGTTATAATTATGTATTAGATACATATAACAAAATTCTAACTGAGCCGAATCTGTACATTAAATCTATACATATAATAAAATTCTAACTAAGCTAAATCTGTACATTAAATATTTTTTTGAAAATCTTATTGGAATAAACTTTATTATCGATACAGAAGCCAAATCTATAGTTTTTAGATTTTTTGTCTGTCTGTCTGTCTGTCTGTCTGTTACCGCATCACGGGAAAATTGCTGGACAGATTTTGATGAAATTTGGTATGATGATAGCTGGTTATCCGGGTCAACATATAGGATACTTTTTACTCCGGGAAAATATCTCATCTCTGAGCTAAACGTTAAAACGTAACTAGGAACGAACCTGAGCGGAGCGAGGGTGAATTGCTAGTATTTTATAAAAATCTTAGTGAAACTGTCATTATTATCGATACAAAGGCCGAATCTGTGGTTTTTAGAATTTGTATCTGCCTGTTTATTTGTCTGTCTATCTGTTTGTCTGGGAACGTATAACGAGAACACCACAGTACGGATTTTAATTAGATCTAGCCTAGTCTTATCTAAGCTTTCTCATCAGTTATTTTCGCCTTTCAACCTAAAAGTACCTTCGAGAAGACTTACAATGTTATTACATGAATAGATTTAATTACTGTGAACATTAGTTTGTCCGTTCACTTAATTAATATTGTATCATTGACATCACAAAAGAAATGCGTTAATATAAAACCAAGAGCCTAAACAAATATAAATGGGTGGGTGGGTTTGAAATTGATATTTATCGTCCAAAAAACGGTCCCCCGTTGAGGGACAGATGTTGAGAAAAAACAGAAAAAATGCATTCTCAGAATAACGGGACCGGAAAGTTTTTTTTTAATAATCGCTAGTTTTTGTGTACGTATAATTCAATATTATTATATATTATGTAATGTGATAACATACTTAATTCATTATATTTCAATGCTAGTAGGATCTAGACGTTCGGCAACTTCAAAGACATAATATGTAGGTACATATATTTTCATAATCTTTAAGCTAATACCTTATAAGAAAAAATATTAAAATAATAAAGCTTAGAAAGCTTAAAGTCATATTAAATATGCATATTTAGTGAAAAAAAAGCTAAAAATTAAAAAGTTACATTGAAATGCTGCATTTTATAAATACGCGTCTTAGACGTAAGGATAACATTTAGGGAAGAAGTGTTATTTTTTTTTTCATCTGCCTTGTCTTAAATCGTTCATGCAAATACATATATATGAAAAAACAATAATAAATTAAAATTATGGCATTTTTAAACTTACTTTTACTTTTTTATAGAAAATTTCCTATAATTATGCTAGGAAATTAGTATACTTATTCCGTAAAACTGTAGATTCTTGTTAATTAAATGACTTTATATGAACTAGACACTTTAGAATAATGTCTGATTCTCTTTTTAACAGACGGAGTGACAGCTGGACATACATTTATCTGGAAAGTGGTGAGTTATCTGTTCTTTATCATGTACCTTTATCTCTCTCACGTAACGAGCTATGAATAAAATTAACTTTAGATAGTAAAAATCAAACCATAATGATTATATACTAGTACTAATAATAATAATATCCTCTTGACCGATTCCGGCCACGGCGGCCAATCTCATTGAGACTAGCCAACTGCGCAGGAGATATTATAGTGCACAAGTGTACGCGCAGACACAAGTGCACTCTCTATTCCTGTCACTCTCATACTCCGGTGGGACGACTACTCGACACGACCGATGAGAGTTAACGCGCAGGACCGACGGCTTTACGTGCTCTCCAAGGCACGGGGATGAAACACCACCAACTTCCCAATTCCGGGCTGTTACTGAGACTTACAAAACAGAAAGACTCAATAACTAAACTTGGCCCGACGGATTCGAACCCAGGACCTCAGGATGTGCAGCCGTACATGCTAGCCACTACACCACCGAGGCAGTTTCAAACTAGATCTTATAATATATCTAAGCACTATAAACTGGTATTGTGGCTACACAGTGTATTCTCGTATTTTTCCCACCAGTAAGCTAACTTTAGGTTTTCATTTAAATGTAAATTACATTTCCCAACGCTCCCATTCGTATAAATTTGACTGAACCAAAAATCATTGGTTAGTTCAATCATCGGTTGAATTTCAGAATGCTGAATAAAACACATATAATATTTAGTAAAATGCCCCGAAAATTAATGATTTCTTCTCTAACAAGCTCTATAATAATATCGAGAGATATTAAATAAATCTAAACTTATATTATAAAGACAAAAATGTGTATTTTTATTTATAATGTATAAACTAAAATCCGCTCAACCGATTTAGATGAGTTTTGGTGTGAAGGTAGTTTGAGACCCTGGGAAGGATATAGAATAGTTTTTATCTCGGAAATTATCCCATAAGGGGGTTAAAATGGGGATGAAAATTTGTATTGCAATCAACATTTTCAAGTAAGGGATATAAAACTCATCATACCTATATATATACTAATATATAATATACTAGCAGACCCAGCCACGAGTTGCTATGGCACACCTATATAAATATTTCTTTTTAGCTTGGGAGTAGAATTTGTAACTTAGGATAGCCGTTTCTCAGGTTCTCTCCGGATGTGAAAATTGTTAATTTTGCAATAAAAAAAGGAAATAATCGGGATAAAAACTATTCTGTCTTTTATGTTGAAACAAATCACACATTTAAAAAAAATACGTTAAGATCAGATAAGCAGTTTCGGAGTTTATCGCGGACTAACATCGTGACACAGGAATTTTATATATAAAGATATATTCCATACTAACCATTAAAACGTGCTTACGAACCAAAGCGAAGCCAGGGTAAGTTGTTAGTAGTAAATATATGTGCATTCAGCCCTTTTTAACGTCCTACTGCTGGGCACGGGCCTCCCTTCAATACGAAGGGGATCAGGCCATAGTCCACCACGCTGGCCAAGTGCGGGTTGGCGGACTTCACATGTCTTTCGAAAACTTGCTAGATTCTCTCAAACATGCAGGTTTCCTCACGATGTTTTCCTTCACCAGTAAATATATGTGTTGAAATTATTAAAAATTTCATAGCACTCGATATAAAACGCTACAAATGAGGTTCAAAGAATGTTTTACATGATATAACGTGAAGTACGTCTCGAGCGATCGGAAGTGATTGGGGTAAATTAATAACGCCACCTCGTTACGTGCTATACTTTAATTTGCATACAGATTAATTCTCGCAAAACTAACAGGATCCGCCCCTACTATTTAAAACTCGATTGTAAAAGCTTGTTTCACAACTATAATGAAAACTTTCGATTGCTTCACTAGTAATCTATAGTAATTAACCGTACAGGTTAAACGGTAGAACGATAGATAACTACTTTTGCCTGTTTAATAGTTATGATTTAACTAATCAGTGCGTGAAATGTTTATAATAAGCTCTGGATTTTTAAGATTTTTTTAGTACATACTTGTTCTAATAATCTTCTCTCTTGTAATCTCTTTTTGTTCTTTTTTGTGTGTATAGTAATTTTATAACAGTTTTATACCTCAACCTTATCTTTTTGCACTTTAAAATGCGATTAGAGTTACGAATATTAATACTTGAAGTCGATACCTCGTAAGAGTTTAGTGTTTTTTTTCATTTGGGCCGCCCCATTTCCATTTTTTGACGACGACACGTTTGGCTCAGTTTGTAGTGACCCTACTTGCTGTGCCAGAGGTCGCGGGTTCGAGTCCCGCTGGGGGTATTCATTTGTGTGATGAGCACGAATGTTTGTACTCCACTCATGGGTGTTTATATTTATAATATGTATGTATTTACAGTTATATATGTAGTGTATCAACTATATCTCATAGCTTACCATAGAACAAGATGGTGCTGTGTCCCAAAATGTCCCAACATTTATTTATTTATTAACATCGCAAAAAGCTTATGCTGTTACTACGAAAATACAGTATATTTACAAATTAACATAATATTTATGTGAATTAATGCCAATTCAAGTTACAGTAGTAGAGGCCGCCGTCCCTGCAGAGCCGAAGCGAAATATGTACGGCTATTAATGATCTATTAAATCGCACTTCAAACGCGCCGATATTTATGTATTCAACATTTACTGAGAAGCTGATTTGTTTATATTATCGTAATCAAAGTATCGGGACATCTTAAATGCCGACATATGCCTAAAACAATTAAAAACTCGATTTTTATGCAAACGGTACATTAGCTACATATTAACATAAATATTTGTCCTCCATATTTTACAATTATTTCTATTTAACTATTCTGCGTGGGAAATGTAACTTAGAATGGTATAGAAATTAATAATTTAAAAAAATAATAAAATTATCCTAATTTTCTAATTTCTATAATATACCTGCTCTGTTTAGTGATTTGAGTGTGTAAATGTATGAATATCTCAAATAATTATATCTACATATTATATTGTATTCAATAACAAAAAAATGATGAAGATTGAATTAAAAAATAATATTCAATGAATTGTTATAATACTGAATATAAATGATATTGATATTTATATAGTTACTAGCGGAAAAAAAAGAAACCTATCCAACGGAAACCGTACATTTTTCCGAGATAAAAAGTCACCTATGTGTTATTCCAGACTATAATCTATTTCTGTGCCTTTCATCCAGATCCGTTCAGCCGTTCTGGTGTAAAAGAGTAACAAACATCCACACATACGCACAAACTTTCACATTTATAATATTAGTACGGATTGATTTATTGAACTACCAACAAAAGTTACAATATTAAAGTACTTAAAGCTAGATAACATAAGATTAACTATGCTAATTGTACTTTTAATTATAGGTAATTACAAATTGCTGATTTTACGTCATATCTTCCATACATATAATAAAATTCTAAATGAGCCGAATCTGTACATTAAATATTTTTTTGAAAATATTATTGAGATAGACATTATTATCGATACAGAGGCGGAAACTATAGTTTTTAGAATTTTTGTCTGTCTGTCTGTTTGGCTGTCTGTCTGTTACCGCATCACGGAAAAACTACTGGAGGGATTTTGATAAAATTTGGTACGGTGATAGCTGGTTATCCGAGTCAACATATATGATACTTTTTACTGGGGGAAAATATCTCATCTCTGAGAAATCTATACTAAGCGTTAAAACGTAAATATGAACGAACCCGACCGGAGCGAGGGTGAGTCGCTAGTATTATATAAGAAATGATAAGAAATAATTTCATAAGAATTTCGTATATTTACTCAAGGGTGTCTGTTCGTAAGCTGGTCTTTCTTGCACTCTACCACAAATCAAATCAAAATATACTTTGTTCAAATAGACTTTTACAAGTAGTACTTTTGCATCGTCACTACACACAGAGTAACTTATTGACCTAATTTTTTTTACATAAAGTGGTTGGAGAATGACAAAAAAATAATGCATAGACAGGTACCTACTTATTTATCCCGGAAAAGGAAGTGACATAATAAATCGGTAGAAAAGTTATTTAAAAATGTGTCACTGATCCTATCAAAGTGGTCTTATTCTACAACCGCACTATATGAAAATATGCCAAATATATCGACTACTTTCAAATATTGAGAGCAGCAGTGTTTAGAAAACATATCGCGTCGTCAGGGGAAATCATAAAGTGTACGGGTTGGAGTGACACGGTCGGTGTTAACGTATTTAAATTTACGGACACGGTGTGATGTGGTAGTTTTCATAACTTATCACTTTATGTTGCAAACATGCAGGTACAGTGGAAAGTTATAAGTAGGTTTCATCACACTCTGCTCGCGTCATACGATGGTTTTAGCCTACAAAACTCTTTTCCCTTTTTTTTTTTTGACTAAATTCCATAAAACCCCATTAAGCTTAAGATGTTCTATAGCATAATTAATGTAAATAGAAATAAAAAAACACCTCCATAAAAGCTGTTTAGTGTAAATCCAAGATATAAGCTTCATCTATTTCTAAATTCAATTCAACTTTCAAAACGCCCACTGCTCTGCTGTACTGAGGATCATGTCGTAGTCCACACTGGCCAAGTGCGGGCGAACTGAGCATGCAAAAACTTGCTAGGTTCTCTCAGACATGCTATTTTCCTACACCGTAAGACAAGTGGTAATCATGTTGGAAATGAATCGCACATGAAAATATCGGAGGTGCAAGACCCGGGATTTGAACCCGCTTCACTCTAATTCCCAAGCCAGCGCGTTACCACTGGGTTACCATTGCTCATCACCAACAAATATTAACTAAAAATATAAACTTTGAGGAATTGCGAGCTTTAACTATTACTAATTTTAGTCGTAGACTAGTTTTCATCCCGCTAAGAACATACATCCATTATTATATCTATATGTAAATAGACAAAGACAAAACAGTTCAGTACCTTTTTCTCCTCCGTTTCCTCTCTCCGATTTTTTTTTTTTTTAGTAACGATTGATTAAATCAATTAAAAACATTGGAAACAGTTTTTTTTTAATAAATAGGTAAATTCTATTCATATATAATTTTCCTCTCTTCAATAATGATTATGATCGAATTTCGTCTACAGGATGAACTCTAGCATGAATAATCAAGTTAATTTCTTCTATTCTCATGGCCAATGCTATTTTCTACTCAATTATAGTATACATTACTCTACATCTCTCTCTAATATAAATATGTCACTCAGTCGCGTCCGCGCCAAATGCGTAACAAATAACAAACATAGGTACGGGTTGTCTCCACCCTAGAGGATATTGGAAGCAATAAAACAATCATATATTTAAAAACATTTCAAACAAATGTCGTAGAACCCCTACCACTTGTTCTCATATTAGCCCTAAATACTCGCTAGTTATTGTAGAAGGCTTTTGCATATATAAATGCTTTAACTTATATAAAATCAGAGCATTCTAAAACACTTTCATACTTTTTCAGATTTACACGAATATTTGACATTTTAAACGTACTATTTAGAAAAACAATGATTTTTAGAATTTTTGTCTGTTGTATGTTTGTTTTTGCGTTTGAACGCGCTAATCTCAGAAACGGCTTGACCAATTTGGGTTCGCTTTACACCAATATATTGTAGTAAGCTTTACTTCACATTTAGTATTTGTTTTATTTCAATCGGGTCATAAATAAAAAAGCTATATCAATTTAAAGAATCACCAACATTTATAAAAGAAAACTGCGACAAAATTAGAAAAGATAGTTTTATTAAAAAATATTATTTTAATTTATTTTCCTATAAATTTTAACGAAGGCAATAACGACACTAAAGAGGTAAAAATAGATTGTTTACTAAATAAAACTATAGTATAAAAAAAAGAAGATTTCAGACAAAACTCAAGTTCGAGAACAAATCGAGTAACATTAGTATAGGTGTCGATGACAATCATTTTCTCAATGAGGCGTGAAGGATGAGACTTTAGTTATTGAATTAGAATCCTTTGTCCCTAATCACGACGCCCATCACATATTTGTTTAGTATTATTTGTGTTTCTTACCTTCGCGAGACAAGAAAAGGGTCGGACTTAAGAATTATTTATCATATTTTGATAAAAGGGCTTCACATAATATACATATTTAAAAATAATTAACTACTTAAATATATACTTCTATAGTACATAGTCTAGTGTTATAAAATCTAATGTAGCTTATTTATTAAGCACTAAGTTTGCTTTAGTATACCTAGAATGCATAATTAGACAGATAAAAATATCGATTAACAAAATATACCAATAGTTTCTCTCATTTATAATGAAGGAAAGATCATTATTATTGATTACTAGCGACTCACCCTCGCTTCGCTCGGGTTCGTCCCTAGGTTGCTTCTCAATACAAAATGAATTAATTATTTTGGTTTTAATTTCTTTTCGTAGGCCTCTATTTTTTTTCTAAAATAAAAGCAGCCTAAGTTGCTCCTTATAACATCAGCTATCTGCCAGAGAAAGTCCTGTCAAAATCGGTCCAGAGATAAGCCGGAACAAACAGACAGACAGACAGACAGACAGACAGACAGATGGACAGACAGACAGACAGACAGACAAAAATTGTGAAAAATGTTGTTTTGGTATATGTACCGTGTATACATCCACATGCATTTAGTAAAAAGCGGTTATTTTAATATTACAAACAGACACTCCAATTTTATTTATCTGTATAGGTGAATATAGTAACTACATCATAGTGCATAAAAAGTTTATAAAAATCAAGTATGATTTTAAAAATTGTTATTAAACGCAAGAAAAGTCGCGTGCAAACGTTGCAATTCAATCTGAATCTCGCCGGCGCTGTGTCAGGTTAACGAGATATAAAATATTTGTTCCACCATAAAAGTTTAACAAACGAGGCACTTAAATGATACGAAATAACTATTTATAGTACGTAATTAATCTGTTCTGAAATCTGCATTGGTAATGTTCGTCATAAAATATGCGCATCTCTACATCTGAAGGAGTTTCAGTTTGAAAATAAATCCTTAGTAGTTATACATTGATTGGTAACTTGTATGGCTGTGCCAGTGGTCGCGGGTTCGAGTCCCGCTGGGAGTCATTTGTGTGATGAGTGTGCTCCAGTCATGGGTGTTTATAATTTATAATATGTATGTATGTATTTAAAAAAGTTGTATATGTGTAACGTATCAACTATCTGGTATCCATAACACAAGCCTCATAGCTGCTGTGTTAATGTCCCAAAAAAAAATAAGACTGTGTGTATGTATATTTTATGTATCTCGGAAACGACTCTGAAATTTTGTATTTAGATAAAGTTTTGCTATTTAAGTTTATCTAGTGTCTTTTCTGAAAAAAACGCAATTTTTATGACTGTGTGTGACTTCAAGGTTAATTAAAAGTTATAAATCCTTTTATACCTTTTTTTATTTTTTATGGAGAAAAAACAAAAAACTGAACACCTTCCTTGTATTTTGCACCTCATGTCGCCTTTAAGTCGGTCAAAATGTGGATATGTTCTGAATAATCAATACTTACTTAATTTTTTTTCTCCTAATGATATAAAATTCATAAGAAATGAGAACAAAAAAAAATTATTACAACTTATTTTTAGTTACAAAGTACGCATTTATCTATTAGAGAATTATTATAATTATATTGCTAAAGCACAGGAGTGGCTCAGTAATAGGGTTCCGTTGGCACTCTCGGGTACGGAACCCTAAAAATGCAAAAGGAGTAAAATAAAATTTTTACCTTTATAAAACTCAAATGATACTTTGATTTAAATAAATACACTTCAGTTATTCAATGGATATAAAACATAATACGTTTTCAAAATCTCAAGCTTTGTAAGTTCTGTCTGGAACACGGCAAGACACCCATGTGCCCACGCAAAACTATTGTCCTCCGATCACCTTACAATCTTAAATAACATTCAAACATGCAAATTTTAACTCTATTTCAACTAATATAAGAACTTCCTTAAAAGCTCATACATAATGGTCAAGTTAACGTTTAACAACTTAAAGTTTTCAACTGCATCACGCGATTTTGAACCTTATTTTCAACACAATACAAGCGAAAGTAGTTTCCTTTTGCAACAAAATAAACAGACACCCGTTAAACATAAATATGGCGTTAAATAAATCATTGGAAGCACGTTCAGTGACTTTGAAATAACGATGTTCCTTTTTAAACCTTTTTGTAAGGTGTTGTGAATAAAATGTAAAATATAAAAATAAGTATTAGGTATGAATGTTGTTGCAAACTGTAATATTATTACTAGCGACTCATCCTCGCTTCGCTCGCTCGCTTGGATATAGTAACATGGATATAGTTTTTTTTTTTTTTTTTAATATTAAAACCTTCCGTGGCCCTTAAGGAACATACAAAAAAATAAATTATCCGAATTGGACCAGCCATTCTTGAGTTATGCGCTTACCAACATTCATTTTTATTTATATAGAAGATTAGCAGAACCCGCGGCTTTGCCCGCGTTCAATCTACAAAAAAAAACTCTTTGGCTTTATGTTATACAGCGACTTACCCTCGCTTCACTCGGGTTCGTCGCTATGTATTTATATAACATTGTTCATACAAAAATACTAAAATCGCGATTATAAATGGGGGGTGGGGGTAGAAGGGTGAAAAATACTTTACGACCTATTCTCATACCTACCAAATATACAAAAATCATTAAAATCAGTCTAGCCGTTTCAGAGGAGTGCGACCACAAACACCGTGACACGAGATTTTTATATACATATTTGATTTACTAGATGTTTCTAACTTCAACTACTTCTCCATGGGGATTAGGGAAGAGAATAAACTCTCCTTTTCCACTCTCATATTCCACTCCACTCCACTCTTATATTCATATTACGAAAGCTATAATAAATTATATCACTATTATAATATAGTATATGCGTGTGTATAATAATAATAATAAATATGTTGGGACATTAACACACAGCACCATCTAGCTCCATGGTAAGCTACGAGGCTTGTGTTATGGATACCAGATAGTTGATACACTACACATATATAACTTTAAATACAAACATATTATAAATATAAACACCCATGACTGGAGTACAAACATTCGTGCTCATCACACAAATAAATGCCCCCAGCGGGACTCGCACCCGCGACCGCTGGCACAGCAAGTAGGATCACTACAAACTGAGCCAAACGTGTCGTGTATGTTTGTGAATGTGAATTTAGTGCATAGATTACTGTTAGTAATAAAAAATACCAAAAGATGGCGCTGTCTGCATATAATTTATTGCCAAGAAGTAATAAAAAAGAGATTTATTAAAATTGAATACGACATTCAATTGGTTGTTGCAAAAGCTGTTAGATTTGAAAATAATGTGATTGTCTTTAAAGATAAAACAAATCGAAAGTTTGCCGGAAGTTTGAATGGAGTTCGTGAAATATTGCTGCGATTACTAGAGATTGAAACAATCTTACGAGTATTTAACGTTTAAAGACAGACGATATCGTTATCTTTTTATATAAATAGATAAAAGCAAATCTATCCCACGGGAACCGTACATTTTCCGGGATGATAAATAGCTTATAGCCTTCCTCAGATAACGGGCTATCTAATGCAAAAAGAATTTTTCAAATCGGATAAGTAGTTCCTGAGATTAGCGCGTTCAACCAAACAAACAAACAAACTCTTCAGCTTTATAATATTATATAGATAAAAAACTACATATCACCTTCAAAATCACTTAATATTATGCGATCATTGAATATAACTAATTAATAAAAACTAACAATTAAATTTAGTTAGAAGAAGATTCGTTCGTTCAAAAATTATAAACCAAAATGCTCACACTTTTTTAAACATCAGTCGATAAAAAAGAAGAATTCTTTCTTCAGAAAATTAAAATTTAAGTTTATATGAAAAATTATCTTTTTTCGACCAAATTAGCATAAAACTTAGGTGTTTTTATTGCTTAATACTTTCTTACTTTTATTGTTTCTCCTCGTCTTGTTATCTTATTCAATGAAAGGAATTTCAGTACTTTTGGAATTTCCAAAATGATATACATGATCAAAACGGATAGGTTGTGGTATAAAGTTAAATTAATTAACATGGCTTACAATAAAACCTTAGTAATACGCTTATATTAGCTTAACTACATTGTAACAAAGCAACAAGCTCTTTAAACCAATTCAAAGACGATTTTAGCTTATACATCAAATTAATTATATATATATATATATATATATATATATATATATATATATATATATGTATGTATATATTATAATGACTCCCTTGTATATTTTTATATTTTATTTCACATTTTCTTTACATCTTTGTATGATATGTATATGTACATAGACATACACTGCCTCGGTGGTGTAGTGGCTAGCATGTACGGCTGCACATCCTGAGGTCCTGGGTTCGAGTCCCGGGTCGGGCCAAGTTTAGTTATTGAGTCTTTCTGTATAGTAAGCCTCAGTAACAGCCCGGAGTTGGGAAGTTGGCGGTGTTTCACCCCCGTGCCTCGGAGAGCACGTAAAGCCGTCGGTCCTGCGCCTTAACTCTCACCGGTCGTGTCGAATAGTCGTCCCACCGGAGTATGAGAGTGACAGGAATAGAGAGTGCTCTTGTGTCTGCGCGTACATTTGTGCACTATAATATCTCCTGCGCAGTTGGCTAGTCTCAATGAGATTGGCCGCCGTGGCCGGAATCGGTCAGGAGAACATTATTATATGTACATAGACATACATATGTACCCATATGTTGGGACATCAACACACAGCACCATCTAGTTCAATGGTAAGCTACGAAGCCTGTTCTATGGATACCAGATAGTTGATACATTACAAATATACAACTTTTTTAAATACATACATATTATAAATATAAACACTCATGATTGGAGTACAAACATTTGTGCT
Source organism: Fabriciana adippe (assembly GCA_905404265.1). Classification (NCBI taxonomy): domain Eukaryota; kingdom Metazoa; phylum Arthropoda; class Insecta; order Lepidoptera; family Nymphalidae; genus Fabriciana; species Fabriciana adippe. The sequence goes on along the minus strand of FR989997.1, from coordinate 15,331,635 downwards.
CATCACACAACTTAATGCTCCCAGCGGGACTCGAACCTGCGACCGCTGGCACAGCAAGTAGGGTCACTACAAACTGAGCCAAACGTGCCGTCAAATATGCGAATAAGAATACAATATTTTTTTGGAATCTAGTGATCTGACGATGAAACCTTGAGGCAGATGGAACTTCTCAATGACTACTAGCAAAATCTTCGTCAATGTTTTATTTTATAGTTTTACAAAAGTGAAAAGCATGAATTTTTAGTTTTTCTAAGAATTATTTGAGTAGTTTATTTAGTTAGGAATATTTTTGCATACCAAGAGTTTACCAACCCTGTATTGATGGCACTGTTCGATAGCGCAGGAGGCGAAACTGGAACGTACGTAAGAAATCCTTTGTAGGGACACCAAGTTATCTACACAGAAAGTGACTTCATTAAGAGACAATGGTTCATCACAATATCATATACATACTTTTCTACGTACTTTTTGTGCTCTCATCCGATTATCTATACTAATATTATAAAGCTGAAGAGTTTGTTTGTTTGTTTGCTTGAATGCCCTAATCTCAGGAACTACCAATCCGATTTGAAAAATTATTTTAGCATTAGATAGCCCGTTAAGTGAGGAAGGCTATAGGCTATATATCATCCCGGAAAAATCTATGGTTCCCGTGGGATAGATTTGTTTTTGTCTAGGGACGAACCCGAAGCGAAGCGACAGTGAGTCGCTAGTAATATTATGAACTTCAAATTACTGTACGAATGAATTATGAACAAAATACTTTCTTAGATTTACGCGAATATTTGACATTTTAAATAAAACTATCTTTTCGGATTTTTTCGCGGATTTATTTTGATTTTTGGTTCCCGACGTTTCGAATGCTTCACAGCAATCATGGTCACGGGAGTGACTAAGTTTTAAACGTCTCAAAGGCATTATTTCATATTTATTGTTCAAATTATAAATATATTAGGACATTACCACACACCACCATCTAGCTCCATTGTAAGCTACGAGGCTTGTGTTATGGATACTAGATAGTTGATACACTACAGATATATAACTTTAAATACATACATATAATAAATATAAACATCAATGACTGGAGTACAAACATTCGCGCTCATCACTCAAACGAATTCCCCCAGCGGGACTCGAACCTCTGACACAGCAAGTAGGGACAGTACAAACTGAGCCAAAGGTATGAACGTATGTTCTTCATACCAAATTTACATTTCCTTTGAACTAACGATTTTGAAGTTTTGCATACTTAATTCGGTTCTGATGATAATACACCATGATTATAGTAACCTGATGCTACAGTCAGCATTACTCACAATGGGAACTCCTCAATGGTTAATAAATTAACATGGACATGGAACATTGCATATATCTATTTTTTTTTTTTCATAATTAAGTTAAGGCTTAGAGAAGATGTCATTTTGTAATTTTTGAAGAATAGAAATTTTAAAAATTATATTGAAATTTGAAAATGAAATTAAATTATGAACTTATGAATCGTGAACTTTGATGATACATATTTAATCATGGAGAAAAGTTTCTGATAAATGTAGTAGATACTTATATGATATTATTATGGACGTAATTCTAGATTAGCTTTAGATTAAATCATTTATCCGATTGCGATAAAAAATTACGTTTGTAATTTTTAATTATAAATATCTACTTCATTTAGGTTTAGAAACCTTTATAATTTATTGATATTTTAATATAATTAGTACACAGCAATAATCGCCATTCGTTATTATTAGAAGAAAAAAAAAATATTTTTTTTAATATTGCAAGACTGAATTCTCCCATTGTGTCTATTAGAGATAAAAATAGAATTTATTTTGCCTAAATAATAAATAAATCATCGGTTGAAAAATATTAACATGCAATATTACTAAAAAAAACACCTAATAAGCTTTAGTCATCCCTTTCGAGCTAGAAGTTCGACCAGGCATATGGTAACCCCAGTCCGGTGACATTTATTGCCATCCGGAGGACGAGTTATGGCGGAACAAAACTCCTTCACTTGCTTTATTGGCACTACTCCAGGCAGTAAAGGAAACGACGATCCAGCACATCCTATATTAATTCATACATCTCAGCTAAAAAACATCATATTTTCCGATAACGCCGTAATAGCTATAGCTGGCGCGCCTTCAAATTGAATATGCAAAATCATTGCCATTTAAAATGAAATATTTTACGTAGATCGTGACATATCAAATAAGAAATGCTAGATTTGAACCCGCGTCCCTCAGTTAATGGCGTTGGAATAGACGTTAAATTATATTATACTAGCGACTCACCCTCACTTTGCTCGGGTTCGTCTAGGTACGATTGAAGCAAAAATAATTTTCGAAATCAAATTAAATTAGTAGTTCCTAAGATTAGCGCGTTCACACAAACAAACCAAGAAACTCTGTCTCTTTATAATATTACTAGTATAGATAATAATTAATCCTGCTTGAAACCTTCAGTGCAAGCATAGTCAGGTAGATTCATTAACCTTTTCGTTTGTTTTTATGAATTAATAAATTAAAAAAGTAAATTACTTAATGAACAATAAGAAAAAATAAAGTTATGGATTAATTAAACCTTATTTTCACAAATTACGTGTGATTTCACGCATCTGACCTGACAATTGTAACAAAAAAAAAATAGTTGCAAATATTTTGTCAAAACTCAATAACATTTTGACATCTTTATGATAATAAAACAGACGATTTCGAGAATTAAATAACGCATTCAACCATTTCCAAAGATTGAAAAAAACCGTAGTCGCCTGTTGTGTCAACATCCAGATGAATGCGCTTTACCAGACGCCATATTGTGTTTTTTTTTCTACCTCAAAAAGATTTATGAGTAGTGACAAAGTCAATTTTATGGTCGAAGATGCGCAGATACGACACGGCGGCCCTTAGAATTTATTCTACATAATATAGAAGTGTCATACACAAAAATATGTATCTATACAGATATATAAAATTGAGGTATCTGTTTGTAATAATGTTAGCAGTTTTTTACTAAATGCATATTAAATTATGGACGGTAGTTATACGAAAAACACAAAGAAATTTTTTTTTTCTGTCTGTCTGTTCGTCTGTCTTCTGTCTATCTATTTGTTTGTCTGCTTGTTCCAGCTAATTTCCATAATGGCTGGACTGATTTTGGCGGGACTTTCACTGATTTTATAAGTAACTTAGGCTACTTTCATTTTAGAAAAAGAATTAGGGTTTCGCTCAAAAAAACCAAAACTTACCTAGGGACGCACTCAAGCAAAGCGAGGGTAAATCGCTAGTACTAAATATAATATCAATTTAAAAACTATAATACTTATTTTATTAATATGTGCATATTACATGAGCTATAATATAACAGTTATTTGTTATGATTTCTACATTGTCCACAATCTTGAATTTAAAAGTTGGGATAACACAACAAAATGAATAACGAATTAAGTACTTTTTTTTTTATAAATCGACCAACAAGTAGTTTACTTATTACGAATATCTCGAACAACTATATAATTATTTCGAAGCTCTATAGCCCACACTCGATAACACTTCCACGTATCCATCTATGGTGTAAATCTCATCACCTCCCAGAATGCCCTTTTAAGTGAATTTGGCACAGAATTTTATCTCAAATTGTCCCTAAGTAAACAATTTACCTGCCAATTGTGATGAATAGCTTCCTACATTGACGCTATTCTCTCTTGACAATTCAATTTATTGTTCGAACGCAAAGCTACTTTACGGGTAGGGAGTCGCAAAAAGTCTAAACACAGTCAAATGTGACTCATTAGGGTACAAAAATATTTATATTATGATAACAAAAGATAGAGTATCAGTAAGCTGTTTATACGAACCATTAAAACAACTATAATATAGCATGTAGGCTGCAGACTAAAAGTCCTGGATCTGGCCAAGTATAGTTACTTATACTTAACGACTTTTCTGTCAAGAAATTCTCAATAGGATCCAGAAGAAGAGCTTTAAGTAGTGTTACACCCGTTCCTCGGAGAGCACGTAACTCAGTAATTATACTTGGCCCGACTCAGGACTCGAACTCAGCACTTCCGGATCTGCGGTCTTATTTACGATCTTAGATAACGTCCCATCGGAATTTGAAAGTGTAAGGAATAAAAAGTGCACTTGTGTCTGTCACTATAATATTGCCTGCGTCTATGGCTAGTCTTATCAAGATTGGCCGCCATGGCTGAAATCGGTCTGGGGAACATTATCATCAGTCGCCTGTACAGATAATAACTGAAACGTTTCACAACCAATTTAATTTTAAATATCACTAGCGACTCGCTCTCGCTTCGCTTCGGATTCGTCCCTCAACAAAAACAAATCTATCCCACGGGAACCGTACATTTTTTCGGGATAATATATAGCCTATAGCCTTCCTCAGTTAACGGGCTATCTAATGCAAAAAGAAAAATCGGATTAGTAGTTCCTGAGATTAGCGCGTTCAACTAAACAAACAAACAAACTCTTCAGCTTTATAATATTAGTATAGGTTACCTTTTTCAAGGTTATCTCAACACACAAAAAACATATAAAACCCCATTGTATTGGTAAAGTATCCAATTTTATGATCTTGTCGTGATCTCGAATACACCTCTCGATGCGTAACACCACATTATTTATGTCACGTCTACGAGCTTTATTGTATATCAAGTTCGTGAGACAAATTCGATACTTATTTTGGAGAAGGGAATTATTACAGATTGCTAATCGTGATACCAGTGTGATAAGTAATAACTTTTAATATAGATATTTCATAATTTTACTTTCGGGAGTTATCTTTCTTTGTATTACTCATACATATGTATTTCAAGAAAATTCCTACTTCTACCCATAGCAGTATAGTTATTTTTAAATTAATTTTGAGATCGATGTACCTCTAAGGGTAAATAAGAAGTAATTAGACTTACTCGTGATCTCGTAGTTGATAATACCATAATTCATTAAGTTTGATCGATATTGAGGTTATTTTTTCAAAGTCATATAGATAAAGGTAGTGGTAGCCCAGTGGTAACGCGCTCGCTTGGGAAACCGAGTGAAACGGGTTCAAATCCCGGGTCTCGCACCTCTGATATTTTCATGTGCGAATCATATTTTCTAACATGATTACCGCTTGCCTTACGGTGAAGGAAAACATCGTGAGGAAACCTGCATGTCTGAGAGAACCTACCAAGTTTTCGAAAGACATGTGAAGTTCGCCAACCCGCACTTGGCCAGCGTGGTGGACTATGGCCTGATTCCCCTCGTATTGAAGGGAGGCCCGTGCCCAGCAGTGGGACGTTAAAAAGGGCTGAATACATACATATATAGATAGCCTATAAAATCCAAAAGAATTTTAAAATGGGCCCATAGATTGAGAGATTTGCATATACAGACAAACAAACTTTTCATCTTTATATTATGTATGTACTCGTATAATATTTATATATTATATATACCTAAATATAAGGATTCATTGCTATAAGATGCAGCATGATGTTACATAACCTTCATCAATGTTATCTATAAAATACGCGAGCGGATTCGCGGGTAAAAGAAAGTCAATAAATTTTGGCTTTCTGCAGTCATTCTCTATATAAACTTTAACTATGCCTAAGCTCATCCTACTCCGTACATGCAATATGCTTAAAAAGGGTTTCAAAGTTTTCTCTTCATAGATGTGAAATAGTTCGACATGTTAACTTAGTAAAAGACTCATAAAATTCTACAATCTAATAATTTCATCTATATCATCCCAAACATCTTCACATCACAAATATTCTACAAATGTTCAGTTTGGAATTTCAGCTCACATAAACGTAATAAATAAATTATGTATAATATTATTATTAAGAATATATGTTTGTCTGTTTGTTTCTTAAGGATGACTTAGGTACTGAACATATATTTTCACTTAAGAAATTCTTACAATATATTATTTCTATGCAGTAATTCTTTTAAAATAATTAATACTATAAACAAGAATTTAAGTGATGATGTGCCTTCATCACAATTTCAGTGATCATCTACTACACTACTTCATTAGCAATGTATATAGTAAAACTCTCAAAATATTGCACCACCAAATACTTATAATACGAATTTTCATATTCACAGCACGATCGTCGGGAGCTATATCTTGAGTTTCCGAGGCGAGCTCCGGCCCTTGATATTTTATTAAACGTGTTAGTTATTTCTAAATCCTGGGTAAAACGTTATAAATCTATAAACGTTCAAATGTAAACAGAAGAAGCTTTTGTTAGAACAATGTTTTTTTTCATTGACAGGTTAAAATATTACCTTAATTATGTATGAGATGTGACTATTATGTGATGATAACTATACATGTTTTAATTAGGTTATTTTATATGTCCTCCTGACCAATTTCGGTAACGGTGGCCACTGAGACTAGCCAACTGCGCAGGAGATATTATAGTGCGCAAGTGTACGCGCAGACACAAGTGCACTCCCTATTCCCGTCACTCTCATACTCCGGTGGGACGACTACTTCGACCGGTGAGAGTTAAGGCGCAAGACCGATTAACGCTTTATGTGCTCTCCGAGACACGGGGGTGCAACACCGCCAACTTCCCAATTCCGGGCTACTTACTACTGAGAATATCTACTACAGAATAGACAAAAAAATCTCAGTAACCAAACTTGGTCCGACCCGTGACTCGAACCCAGGATCTTAGCATCTGCAGCCGTACATAGCCACTAGACCACCGAAACAGTTATCTATAAAGATAAATAAAATTGGAGTGTCTGTTTGTAATATTAAAATAACCGCTTTTTACTAAATGCATATGGATGTATACACGGAACATATACCAAAACAACAATTTTTACCATTTTTGTCTGTCTGTCTGTCTGTCTGTTTGTTCTGGCTAATCTCTGATACGACTGGACCGATTTTGGCGGGACTTTCACTGGCAGATAGCTGATGTAATAAGGACTAACTTAGGCTACTTTTATTTTAGAAAAAAAATAGGATCCCCCGAAAAAAAATGAAAACCAAATTAATTAATTTTGTTTTGAGAAGCAACCAAATATATATTTGTAGTAGGTTAACTAATGTCGTAGTTCTTCTAATATTATAATATTTTTTTAAATTTAATAGATAACTGAACTAAAAATCACTTTACAAATTATTGATTCAATATTTAGGTGCAATTTATTCTTAAATTCTGAAAAAGGACCACCCTTGAGATATAATATATTCATAAAAAAGTAGTCATTGATTCACAATTGGCGAAATTGTCGCGTAACATGCTTACAAAAAACAACACGCATCAAAATTGAGTACCTTCTCCTTTTTAAGTCGGTTAACAAATGCGAATATTAATTCATTAGTTATCTTTGTATTCCAGAAAGAAAGACTTACTAAGGGTCTATGCACATGACAACTTTTTAACGCGCTGTCGACGCGCGTTCGACGCACAGTGCACAGTCTACTATTATTGTGTTGATATGAACGCAAGCAATCTATATTTTTAATGATTAAATTCATTAATATACGCACAACATGAATTTATATTGTTAATTAATTCACACGCTATCAGTGCGATTAGGAGATGTACATAAATCCTTTTAATTTAAAAGTATATAAGTAGTGATACTACTAATGCACAGAATACGCGCAGACGACGCGCGTTAATTGTCCGCCATCAGAGCGTTTATAAAACGTAGTGTGTATAGACCCTAAGACGTGCGGTGTGTAAGTAGTGAGATAAAATTTCTTTAATTTCCCGCGAATCGCCTGCGTATAGAATTAATCGCAGCGCTTTGTAAAACATAAATTACTTCTCGAAATACTCTTTACTTGCTTTAGAACTCGTCTTAATGCTTTTAAAACTAATCATAACTTTGAGTTCACAACTTGATGCGGTTTATTTTAATAATAGTTTAGTTTTTAATCATATTTTGTGTAAGTAAAAATTGCAAGGTTACTTTTACGTTTTTTGTCTTAATAACATAGAATGATGTGATCTCTTAGCGCCAATACTAAACTACTAAAAATTCTTCTTCTATATATAAAAGGCAAAATCTATCTATATAAGAGGCATAACTGATTGACTGATGTATCAACACACAGGCCAAACCCTTAAGGCTAGTAAATTGAAATTTCGCACACGTCTTCCTCACATGACGAAGGCTAAGACTTAGGAACGATTTTTCAAATGTCATCTCCCAAAGGGGTGAAATAGGGGATAAAAGTTTGTATGAAACTTTTTATTCCTTGTACATATTTGCATGAAATTTCGTATGAATTGAGTACGGCAAAAATAATGTGTTATGTATTTCAGCGTTTTCCAAAATTCAACCCCTAAGAGGGTAAATTAGGGGATGAAAATTCGTATGAAACCTACCTTTTCGGAGATTTTTTTGTAGCTTTAGCGCGAGCGAAGCCGCGGGTTCTGCTAGTCTTCATATACATCGCTCAACGTAACTATGTATTCCTGAAAATAGTTTTCAACCTGTTTTGTAGTATCGATTTGAAACTTTATAGGTATATGTAATTCGACAGACAATACAACAATTTGACACTATCTGGTTAATCTAATTATGGTGTCAATAGGAAGTTAGTATGTCAGTTCAATGGCTGCTAGAAAAACCGTCTAGTTTTGGTTCATATCATTCATTTTATCGAATTCTGTACATTACACTTGATAATGTACGGAGTAAGTAAAAACAAGTAGAATCAGTAAGAAAAACATGCTTCTAATCAATCAGAAGCATCTTTTTTTGTGCACTATATTTAATAAAACCTATTATTATAAAGGAAAAGTATGTATGTCTGGGCTTGTACGTTTGTTACATCTTCACTCTGAAACGACTGAACGGATTTCGATTAAATTTAGTACACAAATAGATTATGACCTGAAATAACATATAGGCTACTTCTTACGTCTAAACATTAAATAGGATCTTTTTAATAAAAACAAAAAAACCGTAAATTCCATTCCACGATATATTAATTAATATGTCACCAACGATCTCCAAGAAACAGTCGCTTCAAGGAAACGACACACTAATATTATCACAACAAATATCTCACGTGCTTGCCACCGATTCCGGGAACGTTACTTTTTACCGTCAGTTTATCCGTCTGTCTATACATTTGGACAGTTAGCTGCACCTGTTGTCACAATGTGGCAACATGTTCTCTATTGTATGACGACACGTTTGGCTCACTTTGTAGTGATCCTACATGCTGTGCCAGCGGTCGCGGGTTCGAGTCTCGCTGGGGGCATTCATTTGTGTGTTAAACACGAATGTTTTTACTTCAGTCATGTATGTTTATATTTATAATATATGTATGTATTTAAACTTATATATGTATAGTGTATCAACTATCTGGTATTAATAACACAAGCCTCATAGCTTATCATGGAACTAGATGGTGCTGTGTGTTAATGCCCCAACATATTTATTTATTTAATATATGCAGCAATTATATACCATAATCTATATTTAGAGTTATAAATAAAGTTGAAATAGCTATCCATCATTTTAACTACTTATAATGAAAGATAGATATGGAATTTCTTTACATTTATGAATATACCCTTATGGTATGAACTTATTCCATAAAAATAATTAAGAAAACTGGCTTACAATTGGCGAAGATATTATAAATATACACACAAAAAAACTTACAAGCAAATTGAGTACTTTTTCATTTTTCAAGTCTGTCAAATAGCTATCCTGTATTAACTTTATACAATTCTTTGCATGATATCAAAACTCAACAAAATCATATATTAAATAAAAACTTAAAAAAAACCGACTTCCAGGCACTGAAAAGTAAAAAATAACTAAACAGGGGTTTTCATTTAGAATAGATACCTAATCAGATATTTTCGAAGTCGGTGCCAGCCAATACAAATCAAAGCACACCGACTTCGATAATATCTGATTAGGTATTTATTCAAAATGAAAACCCCTGTTTAGTTATTTTTTACTTTTCAGTGCCTGGAAGTCGGTTTTTATTATTTTTTTTAAGTTTTTAATAAATAAAATCATATTCGATTAAGCCATTTATTTAAAAACTGCTTGACCGATTTCGATAAAATGGGACCACCGGGGAAGAATACCCTTTGAAACAAAAAAAGAATTTTCCAAATCTGTTCAGCCGTCTTCGAGTAATCCGTGAACATACATAAAAAAAAGAAAAAAAAAGATTCTGACGAATTGAGAACCTCCTCCTTTTTGGAAGTCGGTTAATGAAATATAAATAATAACAAGTGAATTAATTGCTATTGGATATTTTCTAACGGACAGAAGAATCGATTAGACTTAAAATAAAAGTTAGAGCTTATCCCTGTGACTGCGGACTAAAAGAGATATACTGCGAACAGTCAGAGGTTAACATGAAATAAAATATGTATTTTAACCGACTTCAAAAAAGGAGGTTCTGAATTCGGATGTTTAATTTTTTTTTATATACATATGTTCGGGCATATTTCCGTTGTTTATAGATGGATTTGCAAAATTCTTTTAAAAAAAAATGGTCCCATTTTAATTTAAAACAAAATCCACCCCTAGTTGTAGAAAGTAAATGATTCATTTTTCATCTAACGAATTTTTAAAATACTTTCTTCTTGTTTTACTTCTACTATGTCTACCTCTACACTAAAAATAGAAAAATAAAAACCTAAAAACAATACCCCGGAAAAATGTACGGTTCCTGTGGGATAGATTTGTTTTTGTTTATCAAGAGGCGAACCCGAGCGAAGTGAGGGTGAGCCGTTAATCTATACAGATAAATAAAATTGGAGTGTCTGTTTGTAATATTAAAATAACCGCTTTTTACTAAACGCATATGAATATATACACGGTACATATACCAAAACAACATTTTTTACAATTTTTGTCTGTCTGTCTGTCTGTCTGTTTGTTCCGGCTAATCTCCGAAACGGCTGGACCGATTTTGACGGGACTTTCACTGGCAGATAGCTGATGTTATAAGGAGTAACTTAGGCTACTTTTATTTTAGAAAAAGAATCAGAGTTCCGCAAAAAAAAATGAAAACCCATGAATTTGTGAACAAAATCCGTGTACGGCGTACGTACCCGAGCAAAGTGAGGGTAAATCGCTATATAATTTAAATAAATGAATATCTTAAAAGTAGCAAGGTACTATTTATGTATAAACATAGCTAACCGTGAAAACGTACCTAGGGACGAACGCGAGCGAAGCGAGCGTGAGTCGCTAGTATTATATAAATATCTGATATCCCTATAGTAAATGAAAACTACCAATCAGTTATTTTTTACTTTTTAATGTTTTTACTATGAATAAATTGAGCAGTATTTTCTAATTTAAATGTAACTTTAAAATCACACTACTATTATAAATTCGCAAGTTTGGTGTGTATGTTTGTTAGTCCTTCACGCTGAAACAGCTGGACTGATTTGGATGAAATTTTTGTACACATATAGACTGTGACCTGAAGTAATACATAAGCTACAAAAGTCATCAAGGAATACACTCGAGTATCGCTAGCAGTAAGCAAGTCGCTAGTAAATAATATAATATTTTGAGCTAAATTATGTAAGCATTTTTTTTTAATATCGAAAAAAATCATAGACCCTAAACCACGAACTACGAAATAGTAACAGATTTTTCTAGGTATATAAGTCTATTTGATAGCATATCTATAATAAAGACCGCAACCCTACTAAAGCTGACTGGTTTCAAGATCCCCGACGCGCCACTCGCAAGTCCTATCCATCCGTCGTGAAATGAAAAGATGTGTGAATTGTGATAATACAGTAGACATTCAGCGGCACGCTAACGAGCCTTGCAAAAAACCTACCGACTCTTTTATTTAGTCCAATTAAAGAATCGAAAAGCACGAGCGAGCTTAATCGCTTCGATCTGTCACGAACTCCTCAAGAGGCGACGCCATAAACCAACTTAATCACTTGGGACAGAGAAAGTATTTAAATTTAATGATATGTTTGGAATAATAGACCCCATATCCTTATAAGTCTCTCAGTTCTAAGAAGTCTAAGCTTCCTGAGTATTACTGGCGATAGATAGGTATAAAATCCACAGGAATGCCTAGTGCAGGAATCGAATTTAGACCTTTCTGTCTTTAGATAGTCTAAACAGGATTTTTTTTTAATACAAACACTTACTAAAACTACTTTAATTTAAAATAAAAATATACAATTACATTCTTATGAGAAAAAAGAAGAATGTTAAAGATTTAAGCTAAATTTTATATACTTGGAAATGAAGTGATAGCCTCCAGGCTGTTCCAATATTAGAGAATTGTTGTAATTTATAATTTTGCTTAAAAAAATTACTTCAGCTAAGTTTCTTTTGCCAGTTCTTCTCAAAACAGACTTTCTTTATAAACCAGCTACAGCCATTTTATGTTCAGTACTGAAAAAACTGATTCCATTCTATTATAAAAATAAAAATACATATCTATAACCAAACAAATCTTCACAAGAAATTTAATTAATCAAAGTTATTTAACGGAAAATGGGAAGACAAATTAACGAGGACGTTTTAATTAACTTAACGTTCAAACAAATCGTTCAATCATTGCAGTCCTTTCAATCTTTAGGAAGCATCATTATTTTGGTTGTGACATTGAGTGTCGGGAGCGTCGTGTAGTGTAGGTGGTCCCCCCCCCCCCTTGTAGTCCTAAGTAAATATCTCGCCGGTCTTTTGTTATCCAAAGACCATTGTACTGTGGTAAGAATTCGGGCCACCTCGGTAGTTATACATTACTCGCCACGACATTTTCTGTGAATGTTTAATTGAGAAATTAGATAAAAAGTTTGTTTTTTTAAGAAACATTAATTAATATCGTGCTTTAAGCTTTAATTTGAATGTATAATGTTCGTAGGATAGTATTTTTTTTTTCTATCTTTTGTTTCAGATGTAGATCTATACATATAATAAAATTCTAACTGAGCCGAATCTGTACATTAAATATTTTTTGGAAAATCTTATTGAAATAGTCATTATTATCGATACAGAGGCCGATTCTATTGTTTTTAGAATTTGTGTCTGTCTGTCTGGGAACGCATCACGAGATAACCACTGAACGGATTTTGATAAGATTTGGTATGGTGATGGGTAATTATCCGGGATAATTTTATAGCGAGAAAATATCACATCTCTGAGAAATCTATACTAATCGTTAAAACATAACTAGGGACGAATCCAAGAGGAGCGAGGGTGAGTCGCTAGCACGGAATAGGTAAAGAAGGCTCAATTCTGTGGTCGCTAGTATTGTATCCAAAGTAATATTCTACATTACTTTTCAAAAAATCCGAGAAAAATTTCATCCGAAGAATAGCTTATTTTTTTGATATATCCTTGAGAGCGATGGTTTTAATTAGCAGTACTCGTACTTTTAATAAAGGCACTGTTTAACAATTAAAAAATATTTACTCCGGTATAAAATGTTATTTTTATACATAGAAAATCTTATAAATACCCTATACCCAGTATAGAATAAACAAATTTAAAAAATATTTATTTACTTACATACCTCAAATTATTATAATTGTGTACAAACAATTATGGTTATCTTATTAAAAAGATCTTTGCCAGAAGCTCTCGATTGTAGGAAAATACATAATTATGTAATTGCGATCTTAAAGCTCTTACGGCCTTGCTGTTCCATGTAACTTTATCCTATCTATACTAATATTATAAAGCTGAGTTTGTTTGTTTGTTTGGTTGGTTGGTTGGTTGGTTGGTTGAACACGCTAATCTCAGGAACTACTAATCCAATTTGAAAAATTCTTTTTGCATTAGATAGCCCGTTAACTGAGGAAGGCTATAGGCTATATATCATCCCGGAAAAATGTTCGGTTCCCGTGAGATAGATTTTTTTTTATTACGGGACGAACCCGAAGCGAAGCGAGGTTGAGTCGCTAGTATACAATAAGATTATGAAAATAAAAACTTTAGGGAAAGAAGAAAGAGAATCTATCAAATAATCTCCGAGAACTACTGCCTTGTGAAATTAATATTATAACACCAAAAGATGTAAAATTAAATCACGTGCTTATATTATGTTATATTGGATTCTAAAACCTACGCAAATAATTAAATTCAATTTATTACAGTATTTTATGAGACATTAAATTTTAATTTAGATCTGACCATGCAATCTGCATCCTATATTCATAACTTTGAATGAAAGCTTTAAGCTCTTAAAAAAACATACATTAATTGAATCTTCTGTATATAAATAGACAAAGACAAAACAGTTCAATATCTTTTTGTCCTCTGCTTGTCAAACAATTTTTTCTGTTTGTTTTTGAGTAGTAGTTGTCGATGTGCTTTAGTGTTACCAATTAAAAAAATGTTTTTTTTTTTCAACGATCAAAAGAGTACTAGATACACAATCCCAAGCAAAAGTTCTCTTTAAACTGTCACCAATTGTGTTTAGGTAATTATTCTACTTAAAATAAATATACAATGCAAATTCAACCTTAAATGTAATGCTTATATTTGCTTTTACAAAAAAAAATTAAAAGCGCGCTCAAATGTTTAAATCAGCGCTCATTCGGTGAGGACATTTTTTGGCGCTGATTGTGTATTTAGTACTTTATTAACCGATGGTTTTTATATAGATAGTTAAATCTTATTTATATATATTTTCCTCAAATTTACATAAATAATTATGGATGAATTTTGACCACTGAACAAACACTAGTAAAACTAAATATCCCTATGTTTGAAATAAAGCTTATTGTTGATAGAACAAACTTTTGGACAAATGTTATGTAAGGGATCGCCAAAGGAATAAAATAAGTTCAAAGGCATTAAAGGCTTCCACTATCCACGTTCTGGGTTCATCATCAGATCATCTCGATGGTATTACATTACTGTATTATCATAATAAACTTCATACACCAACATTGTTTCAAATTGATACGATAAATATGTAATTAGAAGTAGGCTAAACTGCAGTTTCAAAAGTGAAGCTAAAAATTCTCAAGCGAGCATAGTCGCATGGCAAGCTAATATATTGACACGTAAGGATAGATAAATCGATTTTATATATCATATAAGTTACGTGCAAATGTCAAAGTATATCAATGTCTTGTTAAAATGCATTGGATTTAAGATTTACTGTATAAAATATACGAGGCTGTTAATAAAGCGTATCATAAAGCCTCGCGGGTTTATAGTGCTGTCTGCTATTTCAAAATTGTAATATTCACCTATCTATAGTCCACGTTAAGTAGTAAATATATATCTATGGCACACGCAATTGACTGAAAACTTTTGCCTACAGCTTCAGTTAAACGTAAACATTTTATTATACATACTAGTGACTTACCCTTGCTTCGCTTGGGTTCATACCTAGATGCATACATAAATACGTTGGGACATCAACACACAGCACCATCTAGTTCCATGGTGAGCTACGACGCCTGTGTTATGGATACTAGATAGTTGATACACTACACATATATAACTTTAAATACATACTCTTACATGTTATAAATACGACAACAAACAAACAAAAACAAATCTATCCCACGGGAACCGTACATTTTTACGGGATAAAAAGTAGCCTAATCAGATGTATGAACTATATTATTGTAAAGTTCCATTAAAATCCAATCAGTAGTTTTTGTGTACTAACGTTGTTACTTGTTGTTCTTGTTGTTGTTGTGTACATACATATTATAAATATAAAGACCCATGACTGGAGTACAAACATTCTTGCTCATTACACAAATGAATGCCCCCAGCGGGACTAGAACCCGCGACCGCTGGCAGGGCGAGTAGGGTCACTACAAACTGAGCCAAACGTGTCGTCAATACATATAACGTTGCTACAGCTTAATAGATCTTTTTTCCGTAATACATTGTTTTAATATTCATAGAAAATTTCATTTTTGTAGCACAATAATGATATCTTTAACAAACCAATCTGTATCTGATCAATGAATCAATTACTGTGATCAAATGTTTCAACGATTTCTTAAAGCTTGGTCGCATAAATTACCAACTTAACTGGAACGCTCGTCACGCATCTAGGCTATGACTAGAATAGTAATCACGTCTGAATAATTCAAAAGCAACCATGACCAGTGTAATAAGATCTTTAACGAAACACTATAAATCAGTGTACGTTTGTAAATTCCAAACAGTTGTACGAGATGAGGGGTCGATATATAGTGGTCGGATGAACCATTGTAGTCCAAGTAAACGCGAAAGTGGTATGTGTTACTGTTACGCATAACACCTAGTAAAGGTTATACATAGTTATGTCATCCGACTTTACATGACAATACTATTTCTAGGACGACTCCGTACAGCTTATTCTATGCAAATCTAATATTTTGCAAAAAAACTCAAAATAAATCTTGGACTATAAAAATTTGCCAAAAGTTTAAATAGAACCTAGTAACATTCCTTTGTATCGACTCATCCCTTTGCACTATATATGCGTGTCCTCATATTTTCAATATGATAATGTCCTAACAGTGAGCTTTCTACAATCCATATTACTTAATATACTTTATAGAAAACAAAAAATATTTATAGAAATGACATCCATATTCGGACAACAAAAGTTATTTTCGCTCGGGTTTGTCCCCAGGTTGATTCCCCATACAAACTTTCATCCCCATTTTTACCCCCTTAAGGGATGACTTCCGAGATAAAAAGTATCCAATGTCCTTTCCAGGGACTCAAACTATTTTCTTACTAAATTTCATCTAAATCGGTTTGGTAGATCCAGAGGTAACCCCTTACAACCTCACAAACTCACAAACTTTACCTTTTTATAATATTAGGATAGAAGTATAGATTATTTCGTTATTACATAATAGTTTAAAATTCACATAAAATGTGATATAACGAACAAATCGCAATACAAACTTTTATTATTAGATTGTTCCAAATACTCTACCTACACATCTCAGTTAAAATATTTGCCGAGTGTTACCTCTAAAAGTGAATAATTCATGACATAAGGCTATTGACGATTATAAATTACACCGTCACTTGTGACTTGTATACCGAAACAGTGCCTGGTAATAATTATGTATATATGTATAAGGAATATAAAAAACCACACACAGAACATTTGCACAATAATTTAGTTAGAGATCGCAAAGATAAATTCTTAGCAAAATAATATTATCCTACTAACGATGCTATTACATAATTAAAAAATCATTAAATCTCAACCACCATCTCAGAAACCATTTTCTACCAAATCAATATATCATATCAGATATCAGAACTATTTCCACAACGAAACCTCCCTCGTCTTAGTGGGGTATCGTAGGATCGCTTACGCACTCAACTACGACGCCACGACGGCAGGTCTGCCGAAGCAGACCACAACAACCATAGAGTTGCCCCCATGGTCCACTCTGCTATCCAGGAGCAACCCGCATGGTACACCGCCCACCGAAGTGCATCGCCTCCCAGTATATCTCTTGGCTTCGCGACCGACTGGTTTGCCGGACGCTAACGAGCCCTCCCACCACAATAAGGTTCACACACATCAGACAGAACTAACTTTACACCTGAGCGAAGCCAGGGACGATCGCTAGTAACAAATAAAACATATACAGAATGATTGAGCTTAATATGTTATAAACGTCGCTATAACAATTTTATTGACGCGCCTACAGTGGTATAGATTTTATAGCGAGTTCCATAAAATTTATGAAAGTAAAACTTGCGTGGGATCACCAACGATCCAACATTAATATTTTGATAATGTTACGTGTTAAATATATGCTATTTTATAAATTAGGCAGTTATTTGGCCGCTTGTCGTAAAACTTGTATCATACTAGCGACTCGCCTTCGCTCCGCTCGGGTTCGTCCCTACTTACATTTTAACGTTTAGTATAGATTTCTCAGAGATGAGATATTTTCCCGCAGTAAAAAGTATCCTATATGTTGACCCGGATAACCAGCTATCAGCAAACCAAATTTCATCAAAATCCCTCTAGTGGTTTTTCCGTGATACGCTAACAGACAGACAGACAGACAGACAGACAAAAATTCCAAAAACTATCGATTCGTTCTCTATATCGATAATAATGTCCATTTCAATAAGATTTTCCAAATAATATTTAATGTACAGATTCGGCTTAGTTAGAATTTTATTATATGTATAGAAGATAAGTAACTTACCTTAGATTCACGTTACGTGCGTTATTGTATAGTATTTATTTTGTTATTTTGGTTGCACAATTTTGTATGGCAATATGGCGTAGTAGAAACCAGTATTCAGCTTTTGTAACGTGTGGCACGTTACAAAAGCTGAATACTGGTTTCTACTGGTCAAGGGCTTCCCTTCAAAACAAGGGAGATCAGGCTAGTGTGGCAAGTGTGGCTTGGCGGACTTCACATGACTTTTGAAAACTTGCTAAGTTCTCTCAGACATGCAGGTTTCCTCGCGATGCTTTCTTTCACTGTAAGACAAGTGGTTATTATGTTAAAAATTATTGCCACATAAAAATATCAAACGTGCGAGACCCGGGATTTGAACCTGCTTTACTTGGTTTTCCAAGCCAACGCGTTACCACTTAGGTACTACTATCTCCTCCTACTTATCTACCTAAAAAGTACCTAGTTGGTAGTTAATAATATCCAATAAGCCAAGATTATGGGATCCAGTCCCTGTTTATCCCCTAGGTGTTTATCTAAAATTGACAAGCAACTCAATCTCTGATAGGCAGAAAATCTAAAAAACGGGTGTTTTAATGTAAATCTATATAAATAAAAACAAGCACAAAAAATAAAACTTCTGTAAGTTATCGGTACTCTTTATGAAATTCAATTTATGTTTTAAATAATTAGGGTAGGTGAGATACTAAACATAACGCATATTAGGCATATTACAGTCATAAATTTATAGAATATCATTTAAGGAAAGAATATAATAATATATACCATTTGTTAGACAATAACAACGGTTACCAATCACCATGGCAACAAACGTTTGCCTCGCCCGTAACGTTACACTTTTCGTAACGCTTACTCCCTAAGTCAAGCGTGCGTAAAGAAGTTTTACTTCAAAAAACTCTATTTTTAGAGATCAATGCAACAATTTATATACAAAATATTATGATCAATATTTTACATCAAAAAATAGTATTATAATAAAGTAAACTTACAAAAATTAAAATAACTTTAAAATAACTATAAAAAAGAACAAATATAACTAATAATCTAAGCGATGTACCAAACAAACAACTAAAATGTGTGCATTATTTGACTTACAATAGAATATTAGTCCAAGCGAAATGCAGTTTGAGAACAAAATATTGAAAACCTGCAGTTTTATGATTTTAAAATGTTGGCAGGTATATAAGGAATAGAAATTCATAAAATGCCCCCGATGCCCAGCCACCCCCGAGAAATGGGGGGACGCAAAGCGTTGAAAAATAGTTTTTTTCAATTTCCGGCTTACTGTGACGTTCTATCGAAAAATGTTTTCTACAAAAGTTGTAGGTCTAGTAAAAATCTACAACTTTTATTTATAACACTTTTTATAACAACCTCAAAGTTTTCGAGATATTTGCAAAAAACTCAGTTTTTAATTTTTTCTTGGTTTTTTATTTTTAATTTCTAGAATAATCTTTTAATTCTCATGAAACTAAGGTGATGTAATATACAATATATATAGAATAAATGAAAAAAAATTGAAATTGAAATGTTCAGTCATTTCCGAGAAAAGTATGTTTTATGGTCTCGAGAGGCCGAAAATCACCCCCAACTTCAAGTGGACGTTTACATTTAAAAAATTTTTTGTACAATTTTCAGATAGGGCTCATTCTTTTCGCCTTGAACTCTACTTTTTGAAGAAATAAAAATATTGTATGGTCGCCCTGTGAGAACACTCTTAAAAATTGAAAACATTGGAGAAATCGATAATTTTGACTTTGTAAACTACATTTTTTTTAATTATCATTGGAAAAGTGTACTTTATTGACCAATTTTTTATAAACTGATTATACCAGTGTATTTTTCGGGAAAAAACGAAAGAAATGGTATTCTTAAGTTTTTAATTTGACGCTTATTATTTATACAATATCGTCGTAAACATTCCAACTTTGCAATTTGACGAGTCGTGAAGAAATAATAAAAATTGGAATTCACGTAAAGTACACTTGTTTCTTTTGTATTTTTTCCAGTAGAATCTATTTATGTTATTATTTTTGTGAATTTATCGATGTTTTATTAATTTTTGATCGATTTTGGAGTTAAATTTATTGACTTTTTCTAAAAAATCAGATTTTAAGGTAATTACAGAAAGAAATGAAATTCATTCGTAGTCTAATCTTATTTATTCATTAGTTAAATGTGTAATTAAAAAAAATTAAGATTATATTTACAAAATTTTGTCATCGTTATGTTAAAAAAATCATAAAAAAATGTATAAAATGAAAAAAAAAAAGTTTTTACTTACACTCTTTACGTCGATTTTTTCCTGAAATATTCGACTTTCAATAAAAAGGCATCCTTTTCTTTTTTATCATCAATATCTAAGCATTTGATGGATGCACAGTACATTAAAGAGTAATTTTAAAAATTTAAATCTTTTTAAAATTACCCTTTAATGTACTTTTTTTTGTTTTTAATTATTATTATTTTTAATTTTCTAATTTTTTTATTTTTTTAACATAACGATGACAAAATTTTGTAAATATAAACTTAATTTTTTTTAATTACACATTTAACTAATAAATAAATAAGATTAGACTACGAATGAATTTCATTTCTTTCTGTAATTACCTTAAAATCTGATTTTTTAGAAAAAGTCAATAAATTTAACTCCAAAATCGATCAAAAATTAATAAAACATCGATAAATTCACAAAAATAATAACATAAATAGATTCTACTGGAAAAAATACAAAAGAAACAAGTGTACTTCACGTGAATTCCAATTTTTATTATTTCTTCACGACTCGTCAAATTGCAAAGTTGGAATGTTTACGACGATATTGTATAAATAATAAGCGTCAAATTAAAAACTTAAGAATACCATTTCTTTCGTTTTTTCCCGAAAAATACACTGGTATAATCAGTTTATAAAAAATTGGTCAATAAAGTACACTTTTCCAATGATAATTAAAAAAAATGTAGTTTACAAAGTCAAAATTATCGATTTCTCCAATGTTTTCAATTTTTAAGAGTGTTCTCACAGGGCGACCATACAATATTTTTATTTTTTCAAAAAGTAGAGTTCAAGGCGAAAAGAATGAGCCCTATCTGAAAATTGTACAAAAAATTTTTTAAATGTAAACGTCCACTTGAAGTTGGGGGTGATTTTCGGCCTCTCGAGACCATAAAACATACTTTTCTCGGAAATGGCTGAACAATTCAATTTCAATTTTTTTTCATTTATTTTATATATATTGTATATTACATCACCTTAGTTTCATGAGAATTAAAAGATTATTCTAGAAATTAAAAATAAAAAACCAAGAAAAAATTAAAAACTGAGTTTTTTGCAAATATCTCGAAAACTTTGAGGTTGTTATAAAAAGTGTTATAAATAAAAGTTGTAGATTTTTACTAGACCTACAACTTTTGTAGAAAACATTTTTCGATAGAACGTCACAGTAAGCCGGAAATTGAAAAAAACTATTTTTCAACGCTTTGCGTCCCCCCATTTCTCGGGGGTGGCTGGGCATCGGGGGCATTTTATGAATTTCTATTCCTTATATACCTGCCAACATTTTAAAATCATAAAATTTCAGGTTTGCAATATTTTATTTTTTCTTAAAAATAACTGCATTTCGCTTGGACTATATCAGCAGTTCGAATAAGTCGCTCATAATACTCTATATTTATACACTATTCAATATATAATTTTTAAACAAACCTGACACCATTCCCATTGTGACAGCGATGATTCAGCTATGTTCTATGTAAACTAGTCCGTCTGTTTGTACACTCGATACGATACACCTTATTAAATAATATACAGTTAAGGAACATTTGTGCATACAATAACAAGGAAAGTGTGTAGATATGTATATGTAATGTGTATAGATAGGACACATGATACAAGAATTATAACTGATTTTATTATATGTATTAGCTAAAAAACTCAGTAGTCTTTTGTATGACGACTGGTGACAGGCAGACGATGTTCTAACACTGTGAGACTAAAAACTATATGTTACTAGCGACTCACACTCGCTCCGCTCTAGTTCGCCCCTAGTTAATAAATGGGGTTGGGGGTTGGAGCGTGAAAAATACTTTACAACCTATTCCCATACCTACCAAATATCAAAAAAAAATCATTATAATCGGTCAATTCGTTTCGGAGAAATGAGACCACAAACACCGTGACACGAGACACATATGTATATAATAGATTTTATGTCAAATTCGAAAAATATTATATGTATATAAATAAAAAACATAATGAATTTGGTCGGAAAATTAGAAAATCTGTATCTCAACGTGTCATTTATGTACCTTGTCATATACCTACAGCTGAGTACCACCCTGGAGTCCAATAAGCAAGAGTTATTATAAACACATGCACAACGGAATTTCATATATAAAGATGACCATGCTAATCTATTTTATTATATATTCTAGTAAAAGTCACGTTTAAATCATTTAGCCGTTTCTTAAATGAATGTACAAACACTTTCAATGATCGGTCAATCATAATTTATAAAGACTAAAAATAAAAAACGTTCAAAGTAATCAACGATTCTAATATTATCCAAATAATACGTTATACATACAATTGGACGTAGTTATGCAAAATGGGTCTAGCTCACGACAACCGCTTTTTGAGTTACTGTCATAAATGGCACCGACATATCAACTTATATACAGAAAGTAAAAATACCCAATATTTAAGAGAAATTTCAAAAAAAACTACGGTTTTGTTATTTTGATATACCGATTTTACTAAAACTCCTATTTTATCAAAAGTATGTTTTTTTGGTTGGATCTATTTTGCATAACTACGTCCAATTGTACAATTATACATTTGTTGTTGTTGTTGTTATAGACACAACCTACATTATACTCAGAGAAAATCAAAAATATTATCAACTAGCGGCTCACCCTGGCTTCGCTCGGGTTCGTGCTAGGTACGTTTTAAATTGATATAAATAGTTATTAGCCAGCGCTAGCCATATAATTTTTTTTTCGTTAATTTTTCATCTTTTCTCTTTATTAAAACCTTCTGTGGACCTTAAGGAATAGACGAAAAAAAAATTACCTGAATTGGTCGAGCCGTTCTCGAGTTTTGCGCTTATCAATATTTTTATTTATATAGATAGATTAACCCAATCAAAACATAATTTAATCAATTAGACTTTACAATAAATCACTTTTCACTCTTCATTTTTTTTACATATCAGTGAAATGTCAATTCACATTGCGTACATAAATACTTAATTTACATTTTAATGAAATGTCAAAAACGTTGACGTTTGAAATATTGAAGTACTTGAAAAGCTCTAGAATAATATTTAATTATACAAAATCAACAAAATCTATGACAGTTAAAGAACAATGGCAGGTCTCTATACAACGATTTACCTGATATCCATTTGAGGCGTCTTAAAATAAAAAAATGCTAAATCGATAGGGATTAAGTAACACAAGTTTATCCAGAAAGATTTATTTTATTAGGAAGTCACAAAAAAAAGATATTAGCATTTTTATTTTATGATTTGCGGTTATAAATCTACCTAGCAATGACAGCTGTCACTGATTATTGTACCGAATAATATAAATTAAATATTATAAATTAAAAAAACGCACGTTAGCGTTACATATAAGTTACGTTTTTAATTTCTTTATCATGGATGAAACAAGGTACTACTTTGAGTCCGTTAGGAGAGTTTAGTATTAGTTGTAGGTATACACTGGCGATTGTCCGAGAGAATGCACAAGTCGTCGCATGGGGCAAGTAATCGGGTCCGTGGGCAAAGCGACAATTAAAACTTATAATAATCTAGAAAAATGGAACAGTAACAGCAAAATAAAACGTAGTAGTCAGAGGCATACGTAAAATCATGGATGACAAATAAAATATAAAATCTAAATAATATGTCAATATCAATTATCAAGTCAATCTCATTGTCATCTGTTGTGTTGCTATTACTATTATTTTAATTACTGTACTAACTGTAATAGCTTAAATTAAACTTACAGCTTAACATATAATGTTTCCATTAAATGTAAAGCTGTAAGATTAATGAACAAAACATAGATTATTATTTAATTATGTACATAAGACTTTTAATAAAAATATTTTAAAGTAAATACGGCATTTCAATTTCTTTTGTGGCAACTATTTTTATATCATCTTTGACAAATGGCGAAGCCGGAAGTACATAAAAACAATCAATTAGTAGCTTATTATGTAAAAATTTTTTCGTGGCTTTGTCATGTAAAACAAACGCCGTGAAAAAAAAGAGCAAATTTAATAATTCAGTTTTGTATATGTCCTAATCTTAGACGCTTCAAAAACGTTCAGGTAAAAACTTGCCATTGTTCTTTCATCCCTTATAGACCCTTCTCCTCTCACCCTCGAACATCCACGATAGTTTAAACGAACGAGTAGCACATTGTTTTGACTAATTACCATTGTGAGATCTGGCTTTTTAAAAATCTAATATCTATATATACATATAAAAATGAATCCCTATTTCCCTTGGTCACGCCATCGCGTGAACGGCTGGACCGATTTCACTAATTCTTTTTTTGTTGCATTTGTTATTGTTAGGAGAAGGTCCTTACATATAAAAAAAAATTAGAAAATTGCGGTGGAACTTAGAAAACGGGGATGAAAGTTTGTATTGAGAAGCGAGCTAGGGACGAACCCGAGCGAAACGAGGGTGAGTCGCTAGTTATGTTTAAAAAAACAGATTTTCGTATAAGACTTGATAGTTATATTTTAAAGCATGAAATTATTTCAGCATGATTTTTTTACAAATACGATGAACGTTAATAAATGTTACTGAACTTGCCACTAATTAGTCCACAAAACCTGATAAGATCTGACAAAAGAAACCCAACGAAATAAAACGTGAGTATTTGGTTCTATTAAGGGCATTGTGAAGTTAATCTACGTTAATTCTAATCCGTCTTCATATTATACTTTATGTATCGTATTGTCGTCTGTCAGCATTGTTGTAACATCTGAGGGGTAAGTTGCTTAAAACTAAAAAGCATTAAAGAAAATATTATTTGACGACGACACGTTTGGCTCAGTTTGTAGTGACACCCTACTTGCTGTGCCAGCGGTCGCGGGTTAGAGTTCCGCTGGGGGCATTCATTTGTGTGATGAACATGAATGCTTGTACTCCAGTCATGGATATTTATATTTATAATATGTATGTATTTAAAGTTATATACGTGTAGTGTATCAACTATCTGGTATCCAAAACACAAGCCTCGTAGCTTACCATGGAACTAGATGATGCTGTGTGTTATTGTCCCAACATACTCGTATTTATATTTATTAATTTATATAATAATTTTTATCAACATATTTATATGTATTTAAAATTAATAAAAAATGTAAATATTTAGAATATCGCTATCATGTAACCGTGTCATGTTTTCATTCAATCAGGTTTCTGTACAGAGCCTTCAAAATTAACCCTAAAATGGGAAGCGGGTGAAGCGGAATGTCAAAGTTGAATGGCTAACGGCCACTTTTAAAATGTTGCTTTAACTTCCTTTAGAAACTCCGGATTCTATTATAAGATAAAGCTCTTTGATCTAACTACAATGTCTGTGATAAAAATCGAAAACCTAAAAAGTATTGCCAGTAATAAGCTGAAACATATGTAAATATCGGACAAGTGCGAGTTTGACTACACACCAAGGGTTCTGTATTCAGTCCTTTTTAACGTCCCACTGCTGGGCACGGGCCTCCCTTCAATACGAGGGGAATCAGGCCAAAGTCCACCACGCTGGCCAAGTGCGGATTGGCGGACTTCACGTGTCTTTCGAAAACTTGCTAGGTTTTCTCAGACATGCAAGTTTCCTCACGATGTTTTCCTTGACCGTAAGGCAAGTGGTAATCATGTTAGAAATGATTCGCACATGAAAATATCAGAGGTGCGAGACCCGGGATTTGAACCCGCTTCACTCGGTTTCCCAAGAGAGCGCGTTACCACTGGTCTACCATTGCCTCTGATTCTGTAAATAACATTAAAATAAGTTTGTTTTTGTGATATAACTACTACAGTTTACAGATTTTTCCTTTTACTTATGTATAAGACATTGTTTCTTGGCTTTTATGATTGTAGGTCAATGGAGTACCCTATATGTTTATATCTCCTTGTAACCAGCCGTATCTTTTGATTGTGTTGACTTAGAAGATTGTTTTTTTCACTACTCCAAGGGATTGCAGACCTTAGTATTTGATATTACTTTCAATTTGAACCATTTTGAACCAATTTAAACACCTGCTTGAGAATAAGGATCTTGACAGACGAACAAACAGACGGATAACGAAGTGATCCTATAAGTGTTCCGTTTTTTTCTTGTGAGGTACGGAACTCTAAAATGGCATATTATGACGAATGCGGTGGCTTAAATCAGCTGTTATTTTAGAATCGTTAACTAATAGAAATCTAAAAAAATTTTTTTTTTAATTTTCATTTAAATTTGCGAATTACATTATTATGATTGCATGAACCAACGATTGTTGTAATTTCTGTTGGAATAATAAAAATTATACCTTCTATAATAGTTAATCTGTGTATAGCTTTATTAGTTAATCTATGTTTTTTTCTCGCTCTCTTCTATACTCTGTGGTCATTGAATCAAGAACTGTTAATCGTAACTTTGTTTAAATTAAAGTCTTATTATAATAATATTATTTTTCTCTTTAAAATAATATCAATTTCAATACTCTCTAACGACGGATAAATTAATTTAGATTGTTACGAGAGCAATAAAATATGTAATTTATTTGTATCTTGCACAGCAATTCCGATATCGCGCCTGTTAATATCTTAATATTCATATTTACGGTGCGCGTTGCAACGTCACGGGTTTAATTACAGGGTGAATTATCACCGGCAGTACCCGCGGTGCCGGCTTGCGATACTATTTGTTATGTTGCACAGATCACTCGCAAACAGACTTCACATGAAAATAATGTTTCTTTTTTTTGAAGTAAAACTTCTTTACGCACGGTTGACTTGGGGGGTAAGCTGGTGAATGCGTTACGAAAACATGTACGTACGTTTGTTGCCATGGCAACCGTTGTTATTGTCTGACAAATGATATATAATATTATATTCTTTCCTTAAATGATATTCTATAAATATATGATTGTAATACGCTTAATATGCGTATTTTTAGTACCTCACCTATCCTAATTATTTAAAACATAAATAGAATTTCATAAAGAGTACCGATAACCTACAGAAGTTTTACTTCTTGCGTGTGTTCATATTCTTACACGCACTCTTTATTTTTTTTTAATATTGGACTTAACATCCTTATTTTTAAGTAATTTTGTAAATACTGTTGTAATTGTTCCTTGTTCAATGAACGTACGTCTCCGTTTTTGTCATTCGACATATTAATTTTTATATGCTCCTCGCTTCAGTTGGGTGTGTTCATAGATGACTTATAGACAATAAGGTATCTGTACTAAATTTTATCTTAATTCATCTAGCTGTTTCAGTGTATAGAAGTAACAAACGTATACACGCATGAACATATAAAATTTTTGAAGTTATACTTCTTTTAGCACTTTTGGAAAAAAATATGAGAGTAAAATATTTACGATGCGCGCGCACACCGACAGCCAAAAAGCGACATGATGAAGTTAGCTACGTTCCTTTTATAAACAAAGAGTTGTGACATACGGGATGAAATCTTTAGATGTTTTATTATATTATAATAATAGGCTAATAGAAGGTAATAGGCTATTGGACGAAAATGAAGAGTCAGACTTCTCTATTGACTTGGCCATTTCTCTCTGATAATTAATTAATCTGTGTACGCTGCCCTCCGCCGCACACATAACTTGGAAAATGTCGAACAATTTATTACGAGTTTGTGTTATTGACACAAAAAAGCAAGTATTTCGTCAAAACCTACAATTTAGGCGAAAAAATTACCGCGTAAACCGTACCATGAAGATCGGTCTAATTAAATCACACTACTTTTGGCTCGAGGCAGTGGTAGCCCAGTGGTTACGCGCTCACTTGGGAAACCGAGTGAAGTGGGTTCGAATCCCGGGTCACGCACCTCAGATATTTTCATGTGCGAATCATTTCTAACATGATTACCACTTGCCTTACGGTGAAAGAAAACATCGTGAGGAAACCTGCATGTCTGAGAAAACCTAACAAGTTTTCGAAAGACATGTGAAGTCCGCCAATCCGCACTTGGCCAGCGTGGTGGACTATGGCCTGATTCCCCTCGTATTGAAGGGAGGTCTGTGCCCAGCAGTGGGACGTTAAAAAAAACTGAATACAATACAATACAATACAATACAATACTTTTGGCCCGGACCGCTGGCTGTTTTCAAAATTTAAGAGTAGCATATGCCACTCAGACTTATGCCTTCTCATAAAAGCTTAGTTTAAATCAGTTAAGCTGATCTTCTTTAAGTTATTCCGTGGAAACCTTGCTTTTTTAATATAAAAAAAATAATTTTAAAACTTATAACCAGACGTATCTATTGCTTAAATTATTATTAGTTTCTTATCATTAAACGTCACTCTTGAAGAATATTATGCTCGTAGATTTTAATTAATCTATTTATACGACTAAAACGTCATCATATCTTAGAGCTAGAAGACCAACAGTAACTCTGGGCAGCAGATGAGTAGATGCTTCTAATGGGAAGCCGCTCCACATGACAGCATCATAGAACAGATTTGCTCATAGTCTTAGGACTGATTGCAAATAAACACAGAGAAAAAGAAAGTCTATTTATACCATATTCAGTAGGTATAACATCAATACGTAACTAATAAAACCACAAATTGCTATATAAATTGTATCAACACGATTAACCAGCCCTCGTCCACTCACGCCCTACTGCTTTCTTAATATACTAGAGTAAAAGATTATACGGACATCCTAAGTTATAAGCGATAGGTATTCATGGCAGATTTCGCTATCATTTACTATTAACGATAGAAAATACGAAAAAAACTTATTTTCTCCTAAAATAAGAGATATTCTTCCTGGCCGATATCGGCCACGGCGTCCATCTCATTAAGGTTAGCCATGTGCACAAGCTATATGTTAGTATTTAAGCATTAGTATACGCTCAAACACAAGTGAATTCTCTACACCTTTTCACTCTAAAAGTCTAGTCCGATGTAACTGCTTTACGTACGCACCGAATGTAACTCCACTAACTTCCCAAATCCGGACTACTACTGAGAATTTCTTGTTAAAATCTCAATAAATAAATTTGACCCAACCCAGACCTCGAACCCAGGAAGCTCCGGATCTGAAGCATGTTGCCATTAGACCAGTGAGGTAGTTAGGAAGTATTATAGTACAGTGTCCATTTCTTTAACTCTTATAGTCCGATGAAACGATTCCGACCCCACAGACGAAAGCTCTAGCGCACTACTGACAGCTTTACGTGCTCTCCGAGTCATGGATGTACAATTCCGCCAACTTCAGGCTAGTACTGAGAATTTCTTAACTAAAAAACCCAATAACTGTTTTTCACCTAACCCAGGTCGCCAATCCAGGACTTCAGGATCTTCAGCTTTAAATGTTAGCAACGACACCAATGAACAAAGTTAATTAGACTTATATAATAAGAGGAACTTTAGAAATATTTATATTATTTATTTATTAATTCTTTATTACACAAACAAAAACACAATTTAAAAAAGAATATATAAATTTACTAATATATATTTTAGTGTAAAGGCGGCCTTAATGAAGTATTTAATTAAACAATCTCGAAGGTCACATGAAATTCCAAAACTTTGTATTGTTATAGCTGACCTAACAATAAATAGACGTCTGTCTGATAAAATAAAAAGGGTCTGAAGTCTGCAGACAACACCTGTCTCAAAGCCAAGCGAAGTTTAGTCGCAGTTCTCAGAACACAACTAGAAATACATATAAATGGAGGATGTCTTACAAATTCCTTTACATCGCAACTATTGTAAGGAAAATGAATTTTATTAAAATATGAGCTTTTTTTTCTTTATACTTCATTTGTTTGAAAAATCACAATATACATACCTACATAAAACTAACTTTTTGGATTTTTTCGAGGATTCATTTTGATTTTTGGTCCCCCAAAAACTTGGTGGTTTTGTTTTGGGAAAGAAAAATGAAATAAATCCGTGAAAAAATCCGAAAAGATAGTTTTATTTAAAATGTTAAATATTCGCGTAAATCTAAGAAAGTATTAATATACATACATAAATAAATAGATATCACAAGTACTTGCTGGTCTGATAAACGTTGATCTGCCCTTTCTGGAATATAACATACATATTTTGTTTGTAATACAATCACAGCGAGTTCAGGATGACATTTTATGAATATTTTTATTGTCAAAAATCCATGTATTTTTGTTTATTACTTATATTTAAATCCACGATTGTTCTAAGTCCAAACTGTGACATGGCACAGTTTTATAACTGTGCCATATTCACAGTTATAAAACTATATTATGTGAATACGACTTTAAAAAGTGAAGTCTTTTAAAAGTTTTTGTGATGAAATTAACAACCAAATACACCAACATTATATACTATAGGGATTTATAAAAAAATCACGTAAAAATAAAACGAATGTTTCCTAAGGATTCATCACAAACAATAACAAATTCGATTCTCGTTCGTAGCAAATAATCTATGTGTGATCGTTCCACACACATCGTGCATGCAAAGTGTCTACACTTCACAAGCGTCGAAGAGACGGGCTACAATCTGTAAAAACATGACGTCACAACCCGAAAATAGACGTACAAATAAAATTTCCATAAATCTATTAATATGAAAACAGAATAAAATACTGAAATATAACTCTAATAAATGTCAATATCACAAAAATATGATAATGCAAATACTGCAATCATTCGTTCGAACAAACAACGTTTATTGACGTAATACTGACGCGTATGTTTTCAATGTGAATAATTCATCACATAGATATATTGGCTATTAATCCACCGTTATGAGGCTACAATCGCCCGCTGCAATAAAGCACTAGAATTTTGAATGAGTTTCGAGTCAATGAAAATATCTATTGATGTCTATACAAATACTATGGATGTCTGTCTGTAGTAGAGGGAGTAAACAAATTTGTTTACAGCTTATTCCCACGCACCCAACGTAAGAATTTTGAGCAAGTTTGACGACACGTTTGGCTCAGTTTGTAATGACCCTACTTGCTGTGCCAGCGGTCGCAGGTTCGAGTTCCGCTGGGGATATTCATTTGTGCGATGAGCACGAATGTTTGTACTCCAGTCATGGGTGTTTATATTTATAATACGTATGTATGTATTTAAAGTTATATATGTGTAGTGTATCAACTATCTGGTATCCATAACACAGGCCTCGTAGCTTACCACGGAACTAGATGGTACTGTGTGTTAATGTACCAACTTATTCATATTCCAGTGAATGTTGTTTAGACATACTTATCATTATTGAAAAAGTTCTATCTAGAGGGTAGCATGCCATCTATTTTACTGGAATATTTAACATAACCGTATACAGAATTCAAAGAAACAAGAAACACATTAATTCGCAAGAGATGCATTAAGCCATATTAGTACTCAAACTTGAAATTAACTTATACTTAAAGTATAATATTTAAATAAGCTTTTTAGGCACGTTATAAATCAATTTAGCAAATGTTCAAACTAGTTAAAATAGTGAAAATTATGTATCAGAATTATAAAAACCTTATACAATGTCGTCCAAAAGTAAAAGTATGCAAAAATCAACAAAAAATATATGATGCGTAGTTTTGTAATTAGTCCTAATAGGGTTCTGAGGAATAGCACACTACAAGTAGTTATTGTTTGTCTTTAATGCTTACATCTGCCCTGTTTGTTTATTTTAATTTAATTATTAAGTTAATATGATATAATATTATTATTATAATAATATCTCCTGACCGATTTCAGCCACGGTGGTCAATCTCACTGAAACTAACGAATTGTCTAGGAGATAGTATACAATAATGCACAGACACAAGTGGAACCTTTATTTCTGTCACTCTAATACTCCGGTGGGACGACAAGAATACAGGGCCGGTGAGAAATCAAAATCTCTCCGGGTTGTTTTTGAGAATTTCTTAACATAAATTCTCAATAACTAAACATGGGCTGGGATTCAAAATTTTCTTAATGCGATAGGGCTTAATCAGGTCATAGAGTACTCTGACCAAATGTGAGTTTACGGATGCACGGACGCACTTATAGGATGCCATCTTTTCTATGACTGTAGATTTTGCCATCCTTAGATAAATGCGAAAGTGAGTTTATTTCTTATATTAGTTTTTCCTCTTTTTAAGCAACATCGGAGAAACTGAAAGTTTTTAAATCTGGATATATCAAGTTTTTCGCAAGATATTATTTTATTGCCAATGCCAATAATGTATAAGAATAGAAGTTAAGCTCTTATAACTATGCAGTTCTATATTACGTACACGTAAGTACGCGTGTGAAGATATAATTAGCGAATGTTGGAAGGAATTATAGTCAAAAGAAAAAATTCTAAAGTTAGGTTAAGTTAACAAATACAGTTAATTTTATGTAAAGACAAAAACACATTTGAAAATATCAATATCGTTATAAATTTATGCCATAAACATTATATTTTGTAGACTAAAAAATATCCGCGTAGTTTTACTCGTAAGTACGTAATTAGCCCTTAATATGGAACATTAGTTATGTACGAAGTATGAGTACGTTCCAATGTGACGGGTGTTTTGTAGTATTTTAAGGTCATAGTTTACATAGAATATTTTCAAATTTAACATTATAATAAAAAAATATGTTGGTACATTAACACACAGTACCTTCTAGTTCCATGGTAAGCTACGAGGCTTGTGTTATGGATACCGGATAGTTGATACACAACAGATACATATATAACTTTTTATACATATTATAAATATAAATACCCATGACTGGAGTACAAACATTCGTGCACATCACACAAATGAATGCCCCCAGCAGGACTCGAACCCGCGTCCGCTGGCACAGCAAGTAGGGTCACTACAAACTGAGCCAAACGTTTCGTCAAATAATACTAAATTATGATAGAAATATAAAACCTTTTGGATAGCCCTTTTGTTAATTCGTGAAGATATACTGTTTGATTTTAAACAAAATACAATAGTAATACAGTAATACGCCTATTATTGCGTCGAAAAATAATTATACATATAAACAACATCAACAGGCCGTGGTAGCCCAGTGGTAACGCGCTTACTCGGTAAACGAGTGAAGCGGATTCAAATCCCGGATCTCGCACCCCTGATATTTTCATGTGTAATTTTCAACACGATTACCACTTGTCTTACGGTGAAGGAAAACATCGTGAGGAAACCTGCATGTCTGAGAGAACTTAGTAAGTTTTCCAAAGACATGTGTAGTCCAAGTAGCTAATGCACACTGGGCCAGCGTGGTGGACTATGGCCTGATCCCCTCGTAGTGAAGGGAGGCCCGTGCTCAGCTGTGGGACGTGAAAAAGGACTGAATACACATAAACAACATCAAAAAGGAGTATTTATTATGTTTTCATTGTAAGCAAAAAATCTGTTTATCCAGTTCTAGATAGAACTGCCACGACATCAAAAGCGCTAAACCAGGGTTCTTTTTTGCAAAACTTTATTGCGAATGTGTATTGAAAACACCTAAAGCTTTAATATTATTTCCGAACGACCTTCGTAAATGTACATTTATTTATTGGTAAAATAAAACAAACAAGCCTACAGACTATTATTGGGGGTGAATGCACTCTGATAAAATTTATATGCAAATGAGACAAGGCTCACACCTCCGCGGACAAACGATCGGTGTAGAGATATCAAATTATATTATGTATTCAAGAAATCCCACTTATAATTTAATTTATATGTTTAAATATTTGTTACTTAATGTGATGGTAAAGATTGAATAAATATAGTATAAATTGTTTATTTGACAGCCATTTGTCGCGGTATTATTCAAAGGAGAATGGTTCATGATTATACAGTTTTTGGCAACGGCAATTTTTTCCCTGTATTTGTGGATTTAAACTCTATATACTTTAACTAGCGACTCACCCTCGCTTCGCTCGGGTTCGTCCCTAACTTGGATATAGTTAAATGGATATAGTATGTTATCCTTAAGAGATAGACATATGCCATCGCGGACTTTTTGTAGAGCTTTTTAAGGTGTACAATACTGTAGTACCTACATTATTTTGATCTATCTCGTAGGGTTCAGCCAGCATTTGCAATGTAAGCGCAAAAAAATGTGTTTATTTACGACATCACATTAGAAACCTCTTAAATTATCAATGTTTCTCTACTATATTATGCATGTATTATACATATAAACCTTCCTCTTGAATCACTCTATCTATTAAAAAAACCGCATCATAATCCGTTGCGTAGTTTTAAAGATCTAAGCATGTATAAGGACAGACAGCGGGAAGCGACTTTGTTTTATACTACGAGTATGTAGTGATGAAATTATCTCGTATATGTCGATACCAATCTAAAGTCCCGCTTCGGGTCGCTGGTCGAGTCAAGTATAGCTATTGGGTTTTTTCTGTCAAGAAATACGTTAGTTACTGAGAGTTCTAAAGTTGGCAGTGTCCCGGTATTCTGCTCCTGATCTCTCAACAGTTATGTTTGTCGTCCGACCAGATTATGGCAGTGAGGGGAATAAAGAGTGCACGTTATGTTTGCGCACACTGTGCATTATAATATTCCCTGCGCTTGCGCAGGCGGCTAACCTCACTATGATTGGAAATCGATCAGAAGGATATTTTTGTTAATATTATTGCTATAACATACTCGGATTATGTATTACATTACCTAAGAGTTTAAACTTTAAATCACACAAACATCTTGATAATAAAAAATATAAAAAAGAGTGCACTGTTACATTGAAAATTTCCAGTATAGACTACTTATAATTAAGGGTTTTTTTTTTACTTTAGAAGCTATGCCGACTTCAAAATTACATAAAAGTTAGAATTTTTGTTTTGATATTTAAATGAAGCTTTGAAGTATATACCTACCCATTCAAAAAAAAAAATTATTAAAAATCATCATCGTACCATACAAAAAACAGCCAAATATTGAACCTCTTACTTTTTGAATTCGGTTAATAAAATAGAAACTTGGGCATATCTTTATGATAAGATTACGTAATAAGGCATTAGGCAGATTATAATATTCTATCTCAAAATTATGCGCCATTTACATTACTTAAGACATCATTTAAATAATGGATGTATGGAGGAATGTAAAATTTCCAAAACTTTATTGAATTTATGGATACCATTATAGAACTTTTGGATTTGATGCAAATAACAACTAGAATAACATATTAAGTGATATTTGATGGAGGCGGTTAAAAGCTCCCATAAATAAAACGTGTGCGAAAATTTAACAGCACAATTATATATATATATATATATATATATATATATATATATATATATATATATATATATATATATATATATATATATATATATTCATGAAATACATATGTATATGTATGTTTAAGAAATAGCTGAAACTGTAATAAAGAAAACGCAGAAATTGCTTGTGTACCTACATATATAGTTACGCTTTAATTCTGCTACTGTTTCGCCTAATTCCTGTCTTCTACCTATCTTATGCAGGCATTGATACAACACCACACACAATGGAATTTCTGTTAGATAGGTATAATTAATACATGTTCAACATTCTTCCGTAGCTTTATACTAAATCTAACTGGACAATAAAAAAAAGCTCCTGTTGAATAAAAAAGCTTTTGAAACGTCGAGAACCAGTCCGAAGAGATAGTTTATTTAAAACTATCCGCGACAAAAACCATATTTTCGGATTTTTTCGCGGATCATTTTAAAAAGTTTATTTAAACGATACGAACATGTGTCACATTAGAAAGAACTAACAATAAGTGACATACTACTTGGTTTTTACTTTCACAAATGATGCAAGCCACAGTATAAGTGTGTGGAAATAAAAAATCGAGTCTCGCTGGCTAACTCGTAAATATCAAGTGCAGGTATCGATTACTATCGCCTCCTCGCGCCCTCCCGCTGGGACATGTGTCTATAGGCGCCTTTAGCGCGACGATACGACTACTGCGTACGATACGATTTATTGTTAGCGTTTTGGATTGAGTTATTATTATTATTTTTTTGTATTTGTAAGTTATTTCTACACCACGTACAAGAGAATTTGAAAAACCGTTTCACTTTTTTTAATAACTCCTAATATGTAGTTTATAATAGTTAAAAAAAATGGAAAAACATGAAGATTATACAAAAATATGGCAAATGCGAGTGAATACTAATAGGCACAGAATCTTGAATACTACATTGCTTATTAATTCTATCACTAAATCCTTATATTATTAATGTTTAATAAATATCCAAAGACATGGTACATTATAATTTAGCCGATTTTCATATTTGAATTTGAATCGTATATTTTAAAAAGCATCAATTATTTATGAGGTAAATAATCTTAAATAAATTAAATTATTCCTTACACAGTCCGACCGGTCGTTTGATCGTTAAATAATTCAATTTGGATACATATGAGTATCTCGATGTTGTAAAATAAAAATATTAGTGATGTTCTTTAGTTTATGGCATTTATATTTATAATATTTTACTTTCTATCGTTTTACTTTTAAATAAAATTTCTTGATAACTATAAAGTTGTGATTCATGCAAACTCATGAGTCAACATTTTTAAATATATAAATCTAATATTTTCTTAGATTTACGCGAATATTTGACATTTTAAATAAATTTTCGAATTTTTTTAAATCATTTTTGTAAAATAGAGGGTAGGCACTGTCTGTAACAAGTATATAACGCCTTTGAGATGTTTAACACCTTAGTCTCTCCCGTGACCATGATTGCTGTAACCAAAAATTGAACCAAAAATCAAAATTAATCCGCGAAATAATCCGAAGAGATAGTTTTATTTAAAATATATAAATCTACTTTAAAATTCAGCCATTTTTAACATCCTACTATTTGGTATGGATGGTCTGATTTTCCTCTCAATACGTGGAAGATCAGGTCATATCCCACCACGCTGGAAGAATACGTGTTGGCAGATTTCACACGACTTTCAAAAACTAGTTAGGTTCTCTCAGGCATACAGGTTTTCTAAAAAAAATTTCTTTTACCGTAGTAGCAATCAGTATTCATGTTAAAAATGATTGATGAATTGGTCACGCGTCTTGGAAATCCATATAATACAAACTGGATTCGAACCCAGATCTCGCTCTCTGTGACACTGAGGATCTCATATGCATATAATAATACAATATATAGTAAAACACATTAGACAATTGAGCCACTGTAATAAAATCTAATAAAGCAACTAATTCTAAGAAACTAGATTCTGATCACAACAAGATGCGTCCCGTACTGTAACTCGACGCTATACGTGATTGTAAAGTAAACAAGTACGTGGGTGTAGGACGAAAATAGATATGTTAGACATTTTTATACGTGTGTAAGGTGCTTTGGAGATATCCCATAAGTAAGGTTCATAGTATATCAGTGCATACATTAATTAAAAATATCATCATTTGAGAAGAACATTATTTTTGCATTTAAAATAGTAATAATTAATACTAGTTTTATAAATGCAAAGCTTTAAATAAATAAATATTTTGGGACATTAACATACACCGCCATCTAGTTCCATGGTAAGCTACGAGGCTTGTGTTAAGGATACCAGATAGTTGATACACTATACATATATAACTTTAAATAAATACATATTATTATAAATATAAACACCCATGACTGAAGAACAAACATTTGTACTGATCACACAAATAAATGCCCACAGCGGGACTCGAACCCGTGTCACTAGAAACTGAGCCAAACGTGTCGTCATATTTTAAGTTGATGTGTTAGTTGGTCTTTCATTCATGCAGCAACCGATAAACGTGATTTCGGAACTAGAATTCATTCTATAGGGAAAACGCTACAAATCGAATTTGTATTCTACGTTTAAGCTAGCCTATTTTATGTTCAAGCTAAACGCTTAACTTCGGCCATCACTATACCCCGGACAATCCCGGGGGTAAACTTTTATTTTTCTTGGAAAAAAATAACATATGCCATTTTCCATATATTCCATTTACTTGCCAGTGTCTGTCTCGTTTATTTCAATAGAGTCGTTCTTATATTCTATCCTTTGTCCTGCGGGAATCCTTTTTTGGGATAAAAGGATACCCATGTTTTTCTAAAGTTCTGTTAAAATCATTTCGGAGATTAGAAGCATATACAGACATATAAACGTTTTAAGAGTTATTTAGCTTTCGTTATTGGGCAACTCATCGATATTGAAACAGACTGACATTTCCTCAAATCTAAATAAAATTTAATTTACCTAATTGTAGCAAATTGTATGTCTATAAACTAAAAGGTTAGTCACTTCTCTAAGGATGTTAGAATACGTAAAGTTCTCAATACCTCATTCCCCAATTTTCTATAGATTCGTACCCCAATCGCAGTTCAACTCGGTAATTGGGCAATTACACAGCACTCAAACATAGTTAGCATGTAACTTCAGTTCTCGCAAATACCCTCACTAAATCTAATGGAGAACTTCACGACATTACAAATTTGATCGAGATTTTGTCCCTAGATGTCGTAAAGTCTGAAAGATTAATTCTGCTTGAAAAAAATAAATGAATGCTCCTCCCCACATTGCTTTCCTCTATATTATTTCACTTTTACCAGAAAATTGGACCCGTTTATTATACATATATCCTCGGAATTCGAGTATTTAAGGAGATTCTGATAAAAAGGAAACAAGGATTATATGTTGGGACATTAACACACAGCACCATCTAGTTCCATGGTAATCTACAAGGCATGTGTTATAAATACTAGATAGTTGATACAATACACCAAGAGTGGAGTACAAGCAATTGTGCTCATCACACAAATGAATGGCCCCGGCGGGACTCGAACCTGCGTCCGCTGGCACAGCAAGTAGAGTCACTACAAACTGTCATCAAAGAAGATTATAATATAATGCAAACATTTCACGAATTATTTTCTAAAAGTTGTTAAATAGGCCCTCTCTCAGCCCTCCTTTTAATAATGTCTCAAATATTAGACGGATTATATAAAAAAGTAATTGTTTAGGTATTTTTTTGAGTACGCGTTACGCGATATTTTCGCCAGTTGTAAATCGACATACATACGCACATGATTTGAATTATTCTATTTTAAAAGCAAAACTTTTTGATCGGTTTAAAAAAGAGAAGTAACTCAATGAAGGTTAGATTTAAAGTATATAAGATTAGCGACTCACCCTCGCTTCGCATCGGATACGTCCCTAGACAAAAACAAATCTATCCCACGGGAACCGTACATTTTTCCGGAATGATATATAGCCTTTAGCCTTCCTTAGTTAACGGGCTATCTACTGCAAAAAGAATTTTTCAAATCGGATAAGTAGTTTATGAGATTAGCGCTTTCAATCAAACAAACAAACAAACTCTTCAGCTTTATAATATTAAAGTATAGATAATACATCCCAAATCTTAAAGTTGGTATACCTTTTTAATTGAAAATAATTATTACGATTTTAACAGACAAGCATGTAATTGTATATAATATTATACATTATTGCAATTTAGATAAAGTGCAAAATCCATTTCAACCATTACTCATAGAGTTCAAGGCTACTTTATACACAGTTTTACTTAGCCTTAGCGTAAGCGTTTTACCATATACGGCCTAGCAATTGCAGCTGTATACCTATATAGACGAAATTATACCTTATTGACCATTGAGTTAAAGTGCAGTTTAGATAATATAACGTCTTTGTTCATAATTAACTGCTATCTTTAAAGTGTTTTGACAAGCGAATGTGTTAAAATGTGTTTTTGCAATTGTTACCATAATTTTAATTTTATTTTAATTTATTAATATCATCTGGCGAATGTATAATGATGAGTTTAACATACATTTGTTGAGCTTTAAGTTCATTTTAGTATTCACTAGGTAACTTCATAAAAGAGGCAGTGGTAACCCAGTGGTAACGCGCTCGCTTGGGAAACCGAGTGAAGTGGGTTCAAAATCCCGGGTCTCGCATCTCTGATATTTTCATGTGCGAATGATTTCTAACATGATTACCACTAGCCTTACGGTGAAGGAAAACATCGGGAGGAAATCTGCCTGTCTGAGAAAACCTAACAAGTTTTCGAAAGACATGTGAAATCCGCCAACCCTCACTTGGCCAGCGTGGTGGACTATGCCCTGATTTCCCTCGTATTGAAGGGAGGCCCGTGCCCAGCAGTGGGACGTTAAAAAAAGGGCTGATGTATTCACCTGTGATAGTCAATCTCGCGCCTTGAACGCTTGACAACGATGCTTGTAACCAAATGTGCGAAATTATTAACATATTTTGCATGGAATAATGCAAAGAAAACCGCATGAAAACTCGAAAATACGCGTTTTCCCAGACATAAGACTAATCTAGATCGATTTTTCGCCCCCGAGAGCCCCCACAAAAATTTCAGCGAAATCGTTAAAGCCGTTTCCGATATCGCCGGTATAAATAAATAAATATACAAGAATTGCTCGTTTAAATATATTAGATAAATACAAAAAACATCTAGCCTCGCATCTAATCATCTGAATGCGCCCACTCAAGCAAAGCGAGATAAGTCGCTTGTGCAAATACATTCCAGAAAACTTAATGATAGCAACCGCATTTAATATAATGGCACAGTTTAAAACAATTAACATAAACAGACAGAACGGCTTATTTATAACATAAGATAAATTAAGGTATTTAAACACTATAAAAACCTATTTAATTAACCTTATATTAACATAATACAACCTTTATTACACAATTTATGCATGTTTAAACTAATAAAGGACTCGTTTAAACCTACTTCGTACAAGCGTATTGAATTGTAATTTTTAAGTAGCAATAATACAATCGACAGAATTGGAGAACCCATACATACTTGTATGTATATAGATATAACCCTATATACTGCAATTAATTAAATTTCTGAAGGAGCAAGATGGAATTTTAAAAGTATTGAGGATAAATACGAAAAAAAGCTGAAAATTTGGCTGAAAAAGTCACAGGCAAAACAACGAATTGTCATTTTAAATAAAACTATCTTTTCGAATTATTTCGCGGATTTATTTTGATTTTTGGTTCCCGACGTTTCGAATGCTTTACAGTAAGTCTCTCCTGTGACCATGATTACTGTAAAGCATTCGAAACGTCGGGTACCAAAAATCAAAAAAAAATCAAAATAAATCCGCGAAATAATCCGAAAAGATAGTTTTATTTAAAATGTCTAATATTCGCGTAAATCATCAAATAAATCAGTTAAAACAAAAATATGCATTTAATACTTAGATGTTCCTCTCCCCACTAACTTACTAATTCATAAGCTACAATAGCCACCCTAAAACCCATAAAAACCCATAAGAAATGACAAAAAACAATGTCGCCGCCAATGAAAGGAAAGACAATGTAAAAAAAGATTTATGTAAAGATGCGGGCTATTAATCTTTCTAACCATCTTTGACTATCGGACGTTATCTTAATCGTTAGGAAGATGTCGTAGCAAATAAGCATGCTTAAGATTTAATTATGATATTTGTATCTGTTGTATTTGAATCATCTATATTACATACCAGTGACTTACCCTCGCTTCGCTCAGAAAAGTCCATAAGCTTTAATGGTTTAGGAACGCATAAAAGACAAACGTCCAAAGAAATCTTCTTTTTTTGGACCAAAAACTTTTGCAGGTGTATACAGAATAACTCACTAGAGTTTCATCACAATCGGATCAATGGTTTAGGAACGTATAGAGGACAAACATACGAATATACATTTTTATTTATCTCTATCCCAGTTTTGTCCTGATAGAAAACGAGAGATTCACATATAGAGTGAAGTATATTGGGACACTAATAATTACTATGTAATTAATCATTCCATACTTAGAAGCCATTTCTTTTTAATATGTGCCCACTGTACACGGTACACAGGCGTCAGGTTATAATGTACCCATTTATTTAAAAAAGAATCATGAAAACGAATTCACAGTTTTAGATAATAACGTATGAAATAAACAAAATAAACATATATGTATAACATTACGGGCATATAACGAATTGAATTAAATTTAAACCTTGTAGTCGTGTGTGGGTAAATTTCTAATCGAAGAATCGAAGAGGGAGTACTTATTTTTTACAGATTTTAACAAGAAAATATTAACACATAACATTTTATTGTTTAAAACAATTGCTGAATAAAATTTTGAACTTTATATGAATAAGAAAGAAGAAAAAAGTATAGATAATAAATTGTCGATCACAACCTATATGGAATTACGAAGGACTTAACGCCAATATTTTAAAATAAAAATTTTATTGTTTCCAGAAAATGATATCTCGAAAAAACTGGGCATCAAATATCGTTGAAGATGACCAAAAAACAAAATCAAATGTAATAACAATATATCGAATGTTAGTAACTTTATCCCCGTGAGCCGCCGGCGCCGGCGCGGGCCGCGTGACACCACGTCACTCACATTCATCAAACCGCATCTTTCGATTGTTTTTATTTTATTGTTGACCGACTTCAAAAAAGAGGGCTTGGTTATATATCTTATATATAAGTACCCAAGCTACCGAACGGCGTTTTTCAGAAAAATATAAATATTACGTTTTGTAGAAAAGACACCTATTATACATAGATAAACTTAAAAAGCAGAACCTTATCTATATACAAAATTTCATCCAAATCGTTAGTCGTTTTCGAGATACGAAATAAATTTATATAAACATAAGAATTGTTTATTTAATATTATAAACTAGCACAATTATCATGGAATTTTTTGTATGAATCCTTCCTTCGCTCGGGTGCTTCTCTAAAATTCCCAACAGAAGCCACTGTGTTACTCCAGCCTCTAGGCCATAGTCTGTTATAATTTCATCCAACTCTGTCGAGCCAGCATAGATAAGTACAAATACAAACATCCATACATACAAACTTTTGAATTTATAATAGTAGATAATCTATAACCACGGGTTTCAATCCACTGTCAATATTTTAACAACATAAATTGCTACGACATCAAACTAAAAAAACGTTTTTCTATCCACATAAGAAGTAAAGGTGGCGGATACGGGATGGATGCGGGCTGCCCAAGATCGGGATGGTTAACGTTCTATGGCTACGGCCTAAAGCTTTCGTCCAGCAGTGGACAGCAATAAGCTGAAAAAAGAAGTCATACCAATAGTTCTCAAATTACAACGTAGACAAATAGAAAAACGTTGTTTTATACATATGGGGAGATAAGCTCATTGGGCTATTAACACAAACCACACCCATAGTTCCGGTCTTGTTTCTTTCAATGAAATGTTGTATGTGGATTAGTGGCAGACAGTAAGCTGCAATGATGTGCCAGGTACTTATTGAGCTTTAAATAAAATTCACTTTATTTAATACTAGCGGCTCGCCCTCGCTTCGCTCGGGTTCACCTCTAGAAAAGCAAAAACAAATCTATCACACGGGAACTGTAATTTTTCCTGGATAAAAAGTAGCCTATGTGTTATTTCAGACTATAATCTATCTCTATGCCAAATTTCATTCAGATCCGTTCAGCCGTTCTGGCGTGAAAGAGTAACAAACATCCATACATACATACTCACAACTCTCTCACAACTTTCACATTTATCATATTAGTATGGACTACTAGTATACATAGTGATAGATTTCGATTAGAACACTAAAGCTTGTCAATAGCTTCTAAACAAAAAAACTACTAAATAAAATATACTAAATAAAAAAAAGTAAATTAGTTGACAAACAGTGGAGAAAAACGGACTGAACTGTTTTGTATTTGCCTATTTATATATATATATATATATATATATATATATATATATATATATATATGTAGATTTACTTTTTAGGCTATTATGCCTACGAGACCTATGCTGTCAATTCATCTTTTAAACTACATGCTATGAATAATAATTTTATGCATTCATTTGAAATACTTAAAGAGTATATGATATATAAATAAAAAAAATATATAATAATATAATATCCGTATTTATAAATAAAAATAAAATAATATCCGTATTTTTTTTTATATAGCATATCCGTAAAAGAGATTTATTTTTTGGGGTTCTTTTTGTTATTACTTTATAAAAAAGTTGAGCTTCACTTTTGATGTGCCTTATTTTGTTAATGTAACATTTTATGACTTTTATATTTGGTTGAACATTACTATAGGCCATAAAAATAATAACACAAACTTATTTTTTTTTTAATTTTGATGATTTATTTTTCCGAAGGTACTATTTTATTCTTGAATTTATATGGCGTTAATCTTAAACGTCCATTTATTAAAATATGATCACAAAAATCAGTTCCTTTAGCGAAGATATCTCGTAACGTACACGTAAAAAACATACATACATACATACGAACATAACACCTCCTTTTTGAATTTAATAAAAAAAAATCGATAAATAGACCATTACAAAAAAATACGTACTACTTCAGACTCAAACATCATCTACTGAATTACTTTAGCTTGAAAATTATATCATTTCTGAAAATAGCATAACAATATGCTCCTAATACCCGTTAAATACAATTTATTACAT
This sequence comes from Fabriciana adippe, assembly GCA_905404265.1. Taxonomy (NCBI): domain Eukaryota; kingdom Metazoa; phylum Arthropoda; class Insecta; order Lepidoptera; family Nymphalidae; genus Fabriciana; species Fabriciana adippe. Next base: position 15,286,774 of record FR989997.1, on the reverse strand, counting down.
TCGATATTAGTTTTCGGGGATTTGGGCTGATTTGTGCGTGAACGTTACAATAAAAGCTAATGAGGTAAGATTATTTGTTTTCAAGTCGTAAATTTTACTCTAGTAATTGTTGTATGTGCACGCTTGTGTGAATAAGAAAAACACTAATTAAATAAATAATAATAAATATGTTGGTACATTAACACACAGCACCATCTAGTTCCATGGTAAGCTACGAGGCTTGTGTTATGGATACCAGGTAGTTGATACTGACTACGCATATATAACTTTAAATACATACATATTATAGATATAAACACCCATGACTGGAGTACAAACATTCGTGCTCATCACACAAATGAATGCCCCCAGTCGGAGTCGAACTCGCGACCGCTGGCACAGCAAGTACGTTTGTAGTAACAACAAACTGAGCCAAACGTGTCATTATTTAAATGTAAAAGGTTATATTATATTGATATATTCAGTGAGTGAGATTGTTACTTCCTTGGGCTGTAACGACTTAGCGGATTAGTATGAAAGAAAAGAGATAGATTATATTAGACAGATACAATAAAAGCGAAGCCGCGAATAAAAAGTATTATATAATTCAGACAAATTCACCCACGAATAATGAGGTTAATTTTAAAGTAAAAATTTTAAAGTTATTATGGAAACTAAATTTATTTTTAAATTGTTATAGCATGGGAATGTTCTGTTACACAAAATATTTTTTTAAATAACTATGTCTTATTATAAAAAAAGCTCTCGCACGATAAATACAGTCCTTATCCAGACTAAATGGTTCCCAGAATACGAGTCTTTTAGATATGCTTAAGTTTTGAGACAGCAAATATATTTTGTATAGTTAAGTAGTACTAAGCGTACAAACAGACAAACAGAATAGCGATGTTATTTTATACTATGTAATCTAAAGAAGTATGGTACCTATTATATATTTATATTAAATTCATGTTTATATTTCATTTAATATGAATAAAGGGCTTAATAGTATTTATATAAAGCTGTAACCGCTACTACATTAAGTCGCGACACTTAGTAGAGACTTCTGAACATAATTTAATATTTATGTGTTTATTTTGTTTGCCCCGTTGTGGCCTCGCTTTATTATAACCTACAATGTATAGTTGCTTGGAAAAGTATACAGGTTTTAATTTATTTTGTTTTCTTATGAAAAATTCTAAAGTTGATAATTATAATCTATACATATAATAGAATTCTAACTGAGTCGAATCTGTACATTAAATATTTTTGGATAATCTTATTAAAATAGTCATTATTATCGATACAGAGGCTGAATCTACAGTTTTTGGAATTTTTGTCTCTCTGTCTGTTTGTCTGTCTGGGAACGCATCACGAGAAAACTACTGGGCAATTTTTTGAAATTTGGTATGATGATAGCTGACTATTATAAAATCGTTAGATTTTAATAGATGTTATATTATTTTTAATTTTGTAATTATAAGAAATATACAATCCAAGTATTTTTTATCTTATTTTATAATAACAATAAATAATAAATATGTGGGGACATTAGCACACAGCACCATCTAGTTACATGTGTTATGGATACCAGATAGTTGATACACTACACATACATAACTTTAAATACATACATATTATAAATAAAAACACCCATGACTGGAGTACAAGCATTCGTGATCATCACACAAATGAATGCCCCCAGCGGGACTCGAACCCGCGACCGCTGGCATAGCAAGTGGAGTCACTACAAACTGAGCCAAACTTGTCGTCAGATAGTAATTTTTGGGCACTGAATACAAAAAAAAAATACCGCTATAGTCATAATATATTACAATTCGTATTAGTAAACGACATACATACGTTACAGACTCCTAAATTCTGTCTAGAAAACGTAATTACATACGAAAAATGAATTAAAAAGACAAGCCATCGCTTGTAGTGTAATGCTTCTGTAATGGTGATAATCGTTTAGATAAGTAAAAATTACATGAAATATAAAGCATGTCAATAAAATATATAACTAATTCTGATGGCCTATGATTTTCCCATTCCCATATGTATACTATGTATTCATCTATACTAATATTATAGAGCTGGAGAGTTTGTTTGTTTGTTTGGTTGAACGCGCTAATCTCAGAAACTACTAATGCGATTTGAAAAATTCTTTTTGCATTAGATAGCCCCTTAACTGAGGAAGGCTATAGGCTATATATCATCCCGGAAAAATGTACGGTTCCCGTTGGATAGATTTGTTTTTGTCTCGGGACGAACCCGAAGCGAAGCGAGGATGAGTCGCTAGTTTTATTTAAGCCGCATACTTTTATATCTTTATCGTCATTCCATCTCGATCGGCTTAAGGTTTATTAACCAAAGGCTTAACTAGTGTCTTCGAGACGTCACTCATAAGATGTATTGTCAATATTTTGGGGATTACAACGTTTCTTTTATAATAATTCGTTGAAGGGAAAAAAGTTGTCACAATATGTGATTAGGAACCCTTTACTTGAGCTTTAAGCTTTTGTACTTCAAAGAATATTTAATTCATTAGAAATTCTGTGGTCTGAAAATGTTTAACTGTATTATTTATCGGCTTATTTTATATAAGCTTTTACCCGCGGCTGTACTCGCATAGCTTTTTTCATGTGGAATTACTTCGCTTAACCTATACCTTTCTTTAAAAAAATATTGTAACGTTATAATAATTTTAACATAATGAATTTTTGGAGTACTTCCAGAGAACTTGCAGAGGCTTCCAAATAGGCGTCTTAAGTATAGCTTAAACTGACGTCTAAAAATCAGTTTTTTTTTTTTTATGTTAATAAAATAATTATTTCGGTATTAATGTCCATGCAGCTTTTTCTATGATATATTTATAGTCTACTTATGATTGAAGCTAGGTGGAAACTAGTGATCTCTATATAAAATCAAAACCTACTGATAGGGTTTAGCTATATAACTTTCTATTAGCTTTCTACAATCAACCAACTTTCTACAAGTTACATCATTTAGTATTTCAGTTAGTACTTACATAAAAATGTACTTAATAAAGATGATTAAGATATATTAGATGGTTCATTAAATTAACAAAACTTTTTATTTAGGAACCGATTGAAATAATACAAATACAAAATCTTAAGTGAAGCTTACCACAATACATTAGTGAAAACCGCACTCAAATCGGTTAAGCCGTTTCTAAGATTAGAGCGCACAAACGCACAGACAAACAGATAAAAAATTAAAAATCATTGTTTTGGGTTCTATCGCGTTAATAAAGATCTCCAAATAATAGTTTTTCTCAAATAACTTCCATGTACAGACAGCGATCAGTTAAAATTTTATTATATTTATAGATAAGCAAGTATTTATAAAATATTTAAACATTTTACGGCATTTAAAAACCAACGTTTCATTATGGTAAGAGTAAAAAGACCACAGTTTTTCTTCCAACTGTACCATAATGTACCCGAGCGCCCACTGCCATTGTGTCACAACAGGTACAAGTACATTGTGTACCGCGCGCTGTGCAGCGTTCAGCGTCACAGCCACAACATACAGCTTTGCTCATACTGCGATTCTACTTAGATTTTTTTATATATTTCAATTATCTGTTACGAGATTATTTGACGACACGTTTGGCTCAGTTTGTAATGACCCTACTTACTGTACCAGCGGTCGCGGGTTCGAGTCTCGCTGGGGGTATTTATTTGTGTAATGAGCACGAATGTTTGTACTTCAGTCATAGGTGTGTATGTTTATAATATGTATGTATTTAAAGTTATATACATATGTGTAGAGTATCAACTATCTGGTATCCATAACAAGCCTCGTAGCTTACCATGGAACTAGATGGTGATGTGTGATAATGTCCCAACAGCTACATTTAACATTGATATAACATATCTTTTGACTCTATATCTTCATGTTGAAGCCAAAGAGAATAAAGCTCTACATTCTCTACATACCGCATCCTAAGCTTTTTCTTCAGGTCTCTTAGATTTAATCTATTTTGTATTCTTTATTTTTCCAATGTAAATAATCTTTATAAACTAATACTAAGAGTTTCTAATTTTAAATAAATCTAGTAACTACTAGCGATGCAACCCGGATCCTCTCGGGTCATACATTAATCTACGTGTCTTTAGTGACAAGACCGTAATTTTTCTGCCGATATTTGTACAACTAATACGTAGATAATTCCTCTAGAGTCACTTATTGCAATCTAGAAAATATTAATCTATACAGATAAATAAAATTGGAGTGTCTGTTTGTAATATTAAAATAACCGCTTTATACTAAATGCATATGGATGTAGGTATACACGGTACATATACCAAAACATTTTTTAAAATTTTTGTCTGTCTGTCTGTTTGTTCCGACTAATCTCAGAAATGGCTGGACCGATTTTGACGGGACTTTCACTGGCAGATAGCTGATTTAATAAGGAGTAACTTAGGCTACTTTTATTTTAGAAAAAAAGTAGGGTCCCACGAAAAAAATTAAAACCAAATTAATTAATTAATTATGTTTTGAGATGCAACCTAGGGACGAACCCGAGCGAAGCGAGGGTGAGTCGCTAGTAAATGAAACATGGTTGGTTAATGTATTTCTATACAAATAAAAAAACCTTTAATAACTCATTTAAGTAAGCACACCAACGGACAAACATGATACATTACTTTTAAATATACTATCAGTATACCTCGTTTTCGTCCAGCTGCTTTTTTTAACTTACGTTTTACGATCTTGTGGTTTGGTTTTCATAAATCAGTTAAAATGAGCAATTTCATAAATGAAGATGAAGGTGAACTGGTTTAGAGTTCGGCCTTAACTAATCTAAAACTTAATAATAATTAATCATTGTTATTACAGAAAAAGTAAATAAATACCTAATATATTCTGTATTATTTATTATATCGTCTGATATCTACGCAAAAATATTACATTAGTTACGTTAAATACTGGCATTTTGATGATAAATAGCCTAAGATAATATTAATGTATTATCATTTAGGGTCAAACTCAGTATAGGTTATCTAGACTCTAGAATACTAAAAGTAAGTAGGGTATACAAATAATATCCTTGTAGTAAATCAAAGTCCATGGCATGGTTTACTTAGGCTTAGAATGCCTAAGAATTTGACTTGAACCTGAAAAAATAAGAGCTATTTTAGTACTTGATTTCTTATAATCAAAAATTATAGTTCTCAAAGTAAATCTAAAACACGAAGAAAAATCAAACGGTATAGTTTCTTGCTTGGTCATTTTTAATTTCTCACTGAGTTTTTAATCTTCACATTAAAGTTATAAATATTAGAAATATTTTATTCATGTTAACTGTAATTTTTAATTTGTTTATGTTATATTTTTCCATATTAATAACTTTTATTTGACTATTAAATAGCAGCCTCTAATAAATAAAACTCTAGCCCTAACAGAGTAGCGATAGTGACGTTCCAAACTCTTATTCACTTTTAATGTAAGATCTAGAAGTATAATCCCACTGACCATTTCGAATTTAATTACTAATAATACTTATAAGAGAATCGAACCCACATCATATGTAGTATATAGCGAACACACGCAAAAACCGTATTACGCCGTTCAGTTATTAGCATCTATAAATATTTTATCGCCATTCGAAAGTAACAAGATTAGTCACCAATGGAAATAGGCCAGCTATAAGTTCATAAATAAAAGGCGTTAGTAGCTGTATAAATAACGAGGCACGTCTATGGTATGACAGATGATAACGAGCATAAACAATAGAGTGGCGATAGTACAGATAACGTCTGATTTATTGTGGACGCACAGACTAAATCAATTATGATGGCGCATGTGTAGATAAATATAAATATAACTATTGATGCTGTATTGAATTATTATTTTTCAAGTGGTTGTTGCACACGATTTTACTCGCTTGTGTTATTGTCTTCATTGCTACTAAACGTAACTCCAGCTTTATATGGAAGTGTCTATAATAGAAATTATAAGCCTAATTATTGCTACTATTTGCTTTAAATAAATAAATAAATATGTTGGGACATTAACACAGCACCATCTAGTTCCATGGTAAGCTACGAAGCCTGTGTTATGAATATTGTGTAGTTGATACACTAAACAATATAACTTTTAAATACATACATATTATAAATATAAACACCCATGACTGGAGTACAAACATTCGTACTTATCATACAAATGAATGCCCCCAGCAGGACTCGAACCCGCGACCGCTAGCGCAGCAAGTAGGGACACTACAAACTGAGCCAAACGTGCCGTCAAAATAAATGAAAGAAAGTCACATTTTTATTAAATTAATCTGCACAAAATGGCTTAAAAATATTTTTTTAAAGGTCTGTATACGGGCTTACCTAGTCAAATAATCAAAGGGATCGAAAATCTAAGGATTTATTAGTGGTTATCGAAGAGTACCACAATCCTCTTGAATCAATTATCAGTTGAACTTAATAATATCAAACTGTTATATTGTCGTCTGAATACATACTTAGATTTAAAGTTTTTTCGTTGAAACAACAATTAGAATTGAGTTAAAATAAACTTTCAATATTAGAATACCTATTAGTTATTATTTAATGAAAAGTGAAGCTAATAAAAGTTTGTTTAAAATAACTTTGAAATCTTTTCTTAATCGGTTAGTGACAAATCTAGTTATTTAGATGGCTGGCGATTTTAACGAGAATCGAACTCTTTACCTCCGTCACTATACGCATAGCAAAAGAAACACTAACAAGGTTTGTTGAAATTCAACATTTACGACACTCGCTATAATCATTTCCCGCTCCAGTAATGTAATGTACACACTAATTTCCCTCAGACACGAATTTAAAATCCGTGCAAATTGATTCCGGACATTGGACGATTCGATAAAGCGCACTCGAACGTTTGATGATAATTCAAAAACATTCCTAATTTCAGCAGATACGGAAAACGTACATGAAAATGCTTCTTCTTTCCTTTTGAAAATAAAAGGAATATTTGAATCAATGGCTGCATAAGTTTTTATATGTCTATCGAGCGTTTGCGTTTTCATTAAATATTATTGCAACCCTTTATTTATATAGAAACTAGCGACTTACCCTCGCTTCGCTTCGGGTTCGTCCCTAGACAAAAACAAGTCTATCCCACGGGAACCGTGCATTTTTCCGGGATGATATATAGCCTATAGCCTTTCTCAGTTAACGGGCTATCTAATGCAAAAAGAATTTTTCAAACCGGACTAGTAGTTCCTGAGATTACCGCGTTCAACCAAACAAACAAACAAACAAACCATTCAGCTTTATAATATTAGTACAGATTTGGAGCTCGCTCTCAAATTATTTCCGTAGGTATTACTTTCATAGATTTACGCGAATATTTGACATTTTAAATAAAACTATCTTTTCGGATTATTTCGCAGATTTATTTTGAGTTTTTTGTTCCCGACGTTTCGAATGCTTTACAGTTTACATCAATCATGGTCACGGGACAGACTAAGGTTTTAGACGTCTCAAAGGCGTGATATACTTGTTAGTTGTTACAGACTAGTGGATAGGCACTGTCTATGAAACTAAAAATCATAATAAACTCGCGGAATAATCAAAAAAGACAATTTTATTTAATATTTCTGTAGATGTACTCGTAAGTATGATTTGACAAAAACTATTATGTTGTATTCAATCCTTTTGAAAGTCCCTAACGCTGGGCACGGACAGTCAGGTTTCTTCAGGATGTTTTCCTTCATCGAAAAAGCGAGTTAATTATCACGTTGAAAATAATTTGAACCCGCTACACTTGGTTTTATAAATAAGCCCCATCAAAATCTGTTCAGCAAAACACTGTCAACTACAGGAAAAGATGCCTGATCCGCTTCCCAAACGTATGTTTAAGCCATGCAAATATTTGTCTCTGTTTGAATAGTAGGTACTCGTACTACATGCAGCGATAAATACCGCTATTTAGAATTTCGGTTCTAGCAGATAACAGAGAAATGACGGAATACTCGCTTTCTTCGTTCGATTTGAAACAAATATTTTTATAAAGATGTTATCACGATTAATCAAATTAATACGCTATAAGTAAACAATATAAGAATAAATAGCTATGTATATATTATGGTAAAGTTTGTTTAAAAACTCATATATAAAAACTTTGCCCATCGGCCACTTTATCTCCCGAATAAACTACTACCCGTAGCAGAAGCGTTGTAAAACTAAAAAAACTACTGTACCTACATAATATGTTTTATTTCGATATAACAAGCAAATTTTGCTAAGCAAAAGGTATCACTGTAGACATAAAAGTTCCGAGTAAAGGGGAAAAAAAAGATATTTAGTTATAATAAATTCGTATCTAAAAGCGAATTCATTGTGCTTTATTAGATAGACGCTTTCCCACAACTTTGTACCAGTAGCGCCATCTATCCGCGTGTATTTCCAGCCACGTTTCATCCCCCGTCCCGCGGTGACTCCCCGCAATGTTCCGCGCTCCCTCGTTCATTCACTCAAACCCGTCAGTCCCTCTCTACGCGTCGCAGAGTATACACGTCTATCGAAACATATTACTATTATCGATACCATTTGTTGCAAACAATCGCTCAGCTGACTGTGACTTAAATATATATAAAAACTTAAGTGTTGTAAATATATTAACCTAGTTACTTGTGTAGGTTTTTCGTGTCCATTACAAGGGCTATAAAGAAATCTTCTCAGACGAATGTAAAAATATACGCGTCGCAGAGAACCGTTCCAACGCGTGTGATCGATACTTTTAAATGATAACATGGATTCAATTAGATTTAAGACGGTGAATAGTGTTTGTGTTGTGTTGTGGAAGCATATTTAATAGAGGTAAGTTATCATATTGACGTATTTTTAGATAACGCCGGGATTTGTTTTGGGTGATAAGTTGATAGGCAACTTATATCTTGCGATGCATGTTCCGAAATCGATTACTATCGATCCAATTCTCGAAGGTCGATATGCCCTTCATAATATTATTTGTGATTAATCGATTTTAATTTTTTAATAAAAAAAAATATTAGAATATTCCAAATGTAATAACTACGTTTGATATATTTTGAAATAAATAAGGGGTTTAGAAATAAGTTACTATAAAACTAATGTAGTTCTATTTTTGAATCAAATTTATTTTATTTAGAAAATAATATTTCGTATACCAAAATAAAAAAACTAATTTTACGTGTGTCTGGTAATATATATTTACGGCGTCTTGAAAATAATAAACGTATAAATAAATAAACATTAGGATATCGTAATAAAAACAAATCATACCAGATCTTTTATGTTTTCATAAATTTCAAACATGTTAACAATCATAACAAAAAAATTAAAACATCTTTCGATATATTTAAATTTTATGTAATGGGGTCGTAGTCTTTGTAAAAAGAAAAAAAAAACAGAAAAATGAAATTGTTTATGCCCAAACGACCGGATGAACTTAAGGCGTGCAGTGCAATGCACCAACGTTAAGCTACGGCCACACTTGCTTTCATTTGCAAGGCGAAAATAACTATTGACTCACTGCTATTTATCACTAGCGATAACGTACGGCTCTGCTCCATCTTTTATAGTAATTTACGTGCGTACATCAAGTAAAAGCTCTAAAAATATTTTTTTGAAAATTGACAAAAATAAGTGGCTAATATTATTCTTTAAGTTAGGATTTTCTACTTGGATATACCTACTTAGTGTTATGTTTATTTCCTTTTGTTTAGTATTTTTAAATTATAAGAACCTTACTTACCATTAAAAGATGAGCACCCTACCGTGAAAGACCCTTTAAAATGAGATAATGCGACTTTACCATTAAAGTACTACAAAATAAGCTTAAAATAAATAATTGAATATATTGAAATAACTAATCTATGCTAATATTATAAAGAGGAAATTTTTTTGTTTGTTTGTACCGAATGGGCTCCGAAACTACTGAATCGATTTAGATGAAATTTGGTAGAAGATAGTTTGAGACCTTAGATAAGATAGTTTTTATTGGAAATCATCCTCTGACTATCTTATCTATACTAATATTATAAAGAGGTAAAGTTTGTAAGTTTGTGAGGTTGTAGGGGGTAACCTCTGGATCTACTGAACCGATTTAGATGAAATTTGCTAAGAAGATAGTTTGAGACCCTGGGAAGGACATAGGATACTTTTTATCCCGGAAATCATCCCTTAAGGGAGTGAAAATGAGGATGAAAGTATGTATTGGGAAGCAAGCTAGGGACGAACCCGAGTGAAGCGAGGGTAAGTCGCTAGTCTTACAGTATAAAAATAATATCCACCGTATTCAAAATTATTTTAAACAAACAAAAAGACTAAAATATCTTTGTTTTTTTTTTGTTTACTTACGAGTATTACAGTGTTTGTACTCAGAAAATGTAATTTAGAATCGCGAACGTCACATCAAATTACTTATTATAAATAAGGATATAAAGCTAACATCAATAAGGCAAAGATTTTGCGAAGATGAATATATATTTAAGCGAAATTATAACAATAAGACTAGGCATTAATAAATATGCAAAAGGTACATTTAAAAAAATATTAATTTTGTTTCAATTGCAGATTATATATAATAAATAATATTATAAGACCCGTTGAGAGGCGCATACACACCGGTGTGTATTTTTACAATTGATTTCCTGGAAATTCGCACGGAGGCGTCAAAATTATTTTGTCAAAATTACCCGCCGAAAATGATTGAAACTTGCTTCGCCAAAACCGTCAAACTTCACCTTTTCTTAGTTAATCCACGTTTTCAAACAAAACCTATGCATTATTCTTACAAATAACAATAGCTAGCGGGTCCCGACAGTAAAAAACGAGTCAATTTAAATAAAACATCGTGAAAATAAAGACAAAAACGTTTACATCTGTCACAATGTGTATATCGAGATCGCGATTCAGAAAATTAACAAGAGACATACAATGCCCCCACACTCTGTCCGCAAAAAGATATTCTTGGGCATAAAATATATTATTATTCTCATTTATTTGCCTGGCAGGAATGCCTGCCTCACAATTATAACGTCGTTCAACCACTTTCTCAGCTGTAGAAAATATTTTCAGTATAATGAATGGTATAATGGCGTCTAAAATGTCACAATATTGTGTTTTAAAATAATATTTTATTCATTTTATATACTGACGACACGTTTGACTCAGTTTCTAATGACCCTGCTTGCTGTGTCAGCGGTCGCGGGTTCGAGTTGTGCTGGGGGCATTCATTTGTGTCATGAGCACGAATGTTTGTACTCCAGCCATAGGTGTTAATATTTATAATATGTATGTATTTAAAGTTATATATATATATATATATATATATATATATATATATATATATATATATGTAGTGTATCAACTACCTGGTATCCATAACACGAGCCTCGTAGCTTACCATGGAACTAGATGGTGCTGTGTGTTAATGTAAAAAAAAAATATAGTCATAACTAGATGATGACATATACGGGTTTATATTATTATATAAGTTTGAGCTTTTTTAATAATAAATTCATATAATTTATTCAATTATCTTGTTAATGGCTATCATGATATAGCAAAAACAAGAAATAGGCTAAAATAATTATATATAAGTATGAAAGTATGTACGTCATCTAAAACTTTAGTACAGGATAATATTTTTAAGAAGATAAACACTCGATGTATATTTTTTAACATTTATTTTCGTTAAAATATACACAAAGGTAACAGATTTATTCGATTTATTTCAGCGAATATTTCTCATTTAAAAATCTATTCGATTTATGTTAGACGTATAAAAATATATTGTCGATAAATATTGGCAGTAATAGTGTTTTAAATAAGCGAATTCTGGCAACATTACGATACACCCGAAAGGAAAACAAACAGACCGACACTCGAACTATATTATTGAGGCCGCGTTCAAAACATTATCCATATAATTGCTTTACTGAAAACAACAAATTTTAGTATTACGTATAAAAAAAAACGTAAATAACGTGCGATAGTTTACCCACAATATAGCTTTGCATATATTTTTTTAGAATAACAGTATACAATAAACATTTAGTATTATAAACGTGATTGTCACAAAAATATAGTATTAAATATATACAATTTATTTGGTTTTTGAATTCTTGAACCACAACTCAATACTCATTTCTAAAACCTATGTAAAAAAACCTATTATTAAATAATTTATAAACTACACTAGCGAATCACCCTCGCTTCGCTGGGGTTCGCCGTAGGATGATTCCGCATACTTTCATCCCCATTTTCACCCCCTTAAGATGATTTTCGGAATAAAAAAATCCTATGTCCTTCCCAGGATCTCAAACTATCTTCTTACTAAATTTCATCTAAATCGGTCCAGTAGTTTTTGAGTTTATTCGTTATAAACATACAAAAATACACATCTTTTGTCTTTATAATAGTAGTGTAGATAATATATAGAACCTTAGGCCCAGCCCTTCGCCGCAGCCACCAGGCAACTCAATCCGCGTGGGCGCTGGAAACGCCTCATAAAGCCGTACTGTTTAAACAATCCAAGTTTTGTAACGAACGGTTAAACACTGCTACGTATTATCTAACACCTTCTAATTACGAGCATTAAGCATTTAGTACATTCAACGGATATAAAAGGTTCATTGAACCATCGCTAAAGCTAAGCTTTGTTTTGTTAAAGCGGATACAGTTTTAGGGTATACTAGCTCGTGACCGCGGCTCTGCTTCCATACCACATAAAGTTATGTTGGATAACCTATAATCTTTCTAGGTGAATAAGCTATGAAAGATTTTTTCAAATCGGACTGGTACTTTTGGAGTTAAAGCCATTTAAACAAACAAAATAAACAAACAAAAATAAGTTACATATAAAGAGAATCGTTCTACGAATTTTCCAACATGTATTTCTTTGAAGAATATAGCCTGTTACAAACTAAAAAATATAGAGTCCATTTTAATTTAATAGTTAGATGATGCGACATAACTCGTTGGATAAAACAGATGTCAAATAATTCTAGTAATTTGTGCTTGTGTACGTAATGGCTGCAAAAAGCGGTTTAACATAAAATTAACAATAAACAATGCCTATTCAGGAAGACAAATTAAAACATTCTTGCCACAATGGAGTGAATTGTCTTGGGGAGGATATACTTGAGTAACGAGGGTGGAAAAAACTTCTACAACTCGGAGAAGAACTTATGTACAGGTGTTCAGTGCATTAATAAACCACTACTAATGTAAAATAATTAACTTGTATTTAAATTCAACATCATATATTTGACGACACGTTTGGCTTAGTTTGTAGTGACCCTACTTGCTGTGCCAGCGGTCGCGGGTTTGAGTCCCGCTGGAGGCATTCATTTGTTTGATGGGTACGAATGTTTGTACTCCAGTCATGGGTGTTTATATTTATGATATGTATGTATTTAAAGTTATATATGTGTAGTGTATCAACTACCTGGTATCCATAACACAAGCCTCGTAGCTTACCATGGAACTAGATGGTGATGTGTGTTAATGTCCTAACATATTTATTAATTATTTATTTATTATATATACTTTAATAAAATCTATCTATGTTATGTTATAGCGGGTCTCGTTTAACATTTCACATATTAACATTAAAAAAAATGTACTTAACATCAGTATTTCTCGATTATTGGGATCGCTTCTAGAAAACCTTGTTATACTGCAAACGCTAACGATATCATTATTTTTTACTTCACATACATCTATATACCAATATTGATCGCACTTCATAGTCAGTCTCTATGTGGCGGTACAGTTACGAACAGACGGACAGATTCACGTTAAAAATAGATAGTACATTAGCATATCACCGACTGCCCGCTGGGCTACCGTGTCTCGGGACATTCGTCAAATTATTTATACATGCACCGACGGCCCACCCATCGCTTACGTACCTACGCGCTTTGAATTCAACAATTTTACATACGGACGTTGATTTTAGTATTCTAAATAAAAATAACAGATTAAAATAAAGCTCAGATACTGTGAGCTTTAGACGAAATAAAGAATTTATCTACAGTATATCTATACAAGTAAATAAAATTGGAGTGTCTATTTGTAATATTAAAATAACCGCTTTTTACTAAATAAATGCATATGAATGTATACACGATACATATACCGAAACAACATTTTTTACAATTTTTATTTGTCTGTCTGTTTGTTCCGGCTAATCTCTGAAACGGCTGGACCGATTTTTCGTTTTTCTTTTCTATAAATAAATGTATATCTCATCACACAGACGTTTGCTTCGCGCTAGAATCGAATTCCATCAAAACTACAAACAATTATTAAATAGTACAGAGTACTTACACATATATATCTAAACTAGCGACTACCCTTGCTTCGCTTCGGGTTCGTCCCTAGAAAAAAACACATCTATCCCACGGGAATCGTACATTTTTCCGGGATGATATACCTATAGCCTATAGCCTTCCTCGGTTAACGAGCTATCTAATGCAAGAAGAATTTTTCAAATCGGATTATTAGTTCCTGAGATTAGCGCGTTCAACCAAACAAACAAACAAACTCTTCAGTTTTATAATATTAATATAGATATGCTACCATACATTTTTTACTAAGCATTTTCTTTACATTTATAAAACAACATGCTTATTATATTTGCAAACTTAAAGCGAATGAAGAACATTTTGCTACAATAATAAAACACTAATTGTTCAAGCCGTCGCTCGCGTTTTGTATTCATATTCCACACGAGTACAATCGAGATAAATTTGATTACAGGCTAACTTTTACCGTCCTTTCCCTCCGCGTGCGATTTTTATTTAATAATAATAAATTACGTATTTTAAGGTAATTAGATGTTATTTTGTAGTAGGGGCCAACATACATATATAGTTTATCTATATTTCTATACTTTAACTAAAATTATAAAGAGACAGAGCTTTTTTTTTAATACCAGAGTTTGTTTGTTTGAACGCGCTAATCTCATGAACTACAAATCTAACTAATTTCAATAAATGTAATAATGCTTTTTACTAAATGCATATGGAATTATATACGGTAGGTACTTATAATAAACATAATTTTTAAAATGTTCGTCTGTCTGTTTGTCCCAGCTAATCTCCGAAACGGCTGGGTTTTGACGGGACTTTCACTGGCAGATAGCTGATGATATAAGGAGTAACTTAAGCTACTTTTATTTTAGAAAGAGAATTAGGGTACCGCTCAAAAAATTAAAACGTACCGAGAGATGCAACCGAGCGAAGCGAAGATAAGCCGGTAGTTTAATCATAAAAAATGTACATCTAAATTAAGAACAATTTTTTTAAGTTGGCTAAAAGTAAGTATTACTCAAATTAGCATCTTAACAAGCCAACGTACGTCGCACTGTATTATCATATTCATATCTATGTAACAACAAACATGATTGTCTATATGTACATCCACAGGACAGAGTGGCATTTGTTCCACTCATCAAGTCAAAACACGTGGGAACAATGGTAGTTTATTAAATATTCGAGTCGTAATAACTCGGTAATCAGCCCACTGTAAGCTTGCAAATTGTTACAGTAGCTTAGAAGTTTTTTTTTTTTGCTATGGCTTAAATTTTTGACACAATTTAAAAAGAGATTCTCAACTCTTCAACCTTATTTGTAAACTAGCAACTCACCCTCGCTTCACTTCGGGTTCGTCCCTAGACAAAAACAAATCTATCCCACGGGAACCGTACATTTTTCCGGGATGGTATATAGCCTATAGCCTTCCTCAGTTAACGGGCTATCTAATGCAAAAAGAATTTTTCAAATTGGATTAATAGTTCCTGAGATTAGCGCGCTCAACCAAACAAACAAACAAACAAACTCTTTATAAAAGCTTTATAATATTAGTGTAGATAGCATGATATTTTTTTTCATATTTCGTAATATATTCTTACCTCGTACGTGCCTATATGTCCAATGCAATTAACTCATACAAAAATCAATCACGTTACCATAAACGGGAGTCGAACCTAACAACCATACAAAATCGGCTTCTTTTTCACTAGAAAATTTGAATATTTCAACAAAATGCATTTAAACTTCGTAAACTTCTTTTTATATCGTATTGAAAAATCTTTGACTGAGCTCACTGTAGTATCGCATTGTATCGCCATTATTTCCGGCGATTATATTCGGATCCCAAAAAAGTAAACCGGCTAGTTTATTGCATCGAAAAATTCTTATTGAACTTCGATCTAGAATAAAATATTTAACGCGGGCCTTAGAAACGTTTTCCGTCAATCAGTCGGGTGTTATATTTTCAATCCGTAATAGCCAACGATTCCGTCGCGTCGTTCCCTGAATACGGAAAACGAATTTGCGGGTATTCCTAAAAGAGAAAATGAAGAGACCCAATATGTTGTAAGGGGTTTTGTGCGCGCTAACCCCTCGCTTTGGAAAACGCCGGTTTAAAAACTGCATGGCGCGTTTTAAATAAAATCCTATTTCGGTGAAACACTGAGAAATTTATTTGAACTAGTCGGTAGGTAACATATGTGTAAATTTTATCTTAAAAGTATAATAAGTAAGTAAAATAAGTCACTACATCATAAGTAGATGTATCACTGTGATAGCTGTGATGAGTAGTCGGAAGTTCGATTTTCATTTGAGGTAAATTTTATATTAATAATTAATCGATGGAATATTTCTTCCTGTTGTAAGGAAATAAAGAGCTTAAAAGGTTACTCTTTACGTTTTTACAAAAAAATCTTCCTCACGCAATCTTGTACAAAAAATAATTCAAATGATAAATAATAAGATTTGCTTCAAATTAAAACATATTATCTCTTACTTTAACACTATATGAGTAGAATGTATCAAGATTGTAATCAAAAACATTATTACATGTACATATAACGTCATCGAAAACGACTTCGTAGACTTTAATAGGACGTTTATTTTATACACGTCTAAATTATATTTTTTTTTAAACATGACCGTATTTTTAACAGATGAATAAGTATAATAAATCTTATAATATTAACTTCATATTGAGACGCACCGGGCAGGCCAAAAACAATTATAATGTACCATGATAAACTAGGCCAATTATACTACATTACACAAGCAACTGAGCATTGATTGTACTCTCTACTGTACAATAATGATATCGAATCTCAGTAAAAGAAAGTATATACGTACGTTTCTAATATTTAATATTACGTATACGTATATCATTAAAATTTGAAGAAATATGTTTTCTCAATAAGGCAGTCGTAGCCCAGTGGTAACGCGCTCGTTTGGGAATCCGAGTGAAACGGCTTCAAATCCCGGGTCTCGTAACTCTGATATTTTTATATGGTATTCATTTCTAACATGATTACCACTTGGCTTACGGTGAAGGAAAACATCGTGAGAAAACCTACATGTCTGAGAGAACCTAGCAAGTTTTCGAAAGACATGTGAAGTCCGCCAACCGGTACTTGGTCAGCGTTGTGGACTATGGCCTGATCCCCCTCGCATTGAAGCCCATGCCCAGCATTGGGACGTTAAAAAGGGCTAAATACACTTTCTCAATAAAATACACTTATTTACCTGAAAGAAAATCGAACCCGCGAATTAATTATCCAAGGTAGTTTAATCGCTGAACCTATCGCAATTCGTAACTAGTAGCCAAAATATAGCAATTCAAAATGTAACATTACAAGCTGCAATATCAATAAATCATCGCGTCGATAGCGCGTGTAATTAAAGGCAGGCATCCATCACTGATACGCTATCAACTGTTGCGATACATGTGTTACGATAACTGCTAGATGTTGGGATACTTGACGAGACAATTTACTAACATTACAAAAATAACTTAAATAGCTTAATAATTGGCTTGGCTTAGCTAAAATAAAAGCCCAGATCATATATCGTAATAGAAGCGAAAAGTATCGCTTTTTGTAAAGCATTGTGTATTGGTTGTAACCAATAATGGTCATCATGAGAAGGAAATTAATAAACTTTTTTGCCCAATTTTATTCTTAAAATGTTTGTCATAGTCCGATTAAGGTTTTAAAGGCAAAAATCAGTAATATTGCCCGAGAAAATGAGAAATTCGAAAAAAATGATTAAATTTTGAACAGGACAACGTCTTAAATCAAGTAGTATATAATAAAAAGTAAATAACTGAAAAAAATCTTCGAACATAAGTATACAGGAATCCAGTGTCCAGTGAAGTGTTTGATAAAGTATATTTTCGTACGCGATAGTCTATCTTATCAGCTTATCTCGCAATCTGGCCGGTACATGCTATACCTTGTAACGACACTATTAAAACCACACTTTACAACTTTACGACTTATTATTATAAAACGAATTCAATCATTGCTTTTCATTTATTGCTTCTGATTATGTTTTATTGCCACATATTAGATAATAGAAGGTACCTTTGTTAGTTTAATTACTAAATTATGATAGAAATGTCGGAATTCCTATAGAAATGCAGGGATATTTTGGTATATCTCTTTAATCTTCTAATATCTCACAGAATACTTGATATGTACCTAATAAATAAGGAATATATATCAGGACATTAACACACAGCACCATCTAGTTCCATGGTAAGCTTCGAGGCTTGTGTTATGGATACCAGATAATTGATACACATATAAAATTTTAAATACACACATATTATAAATATAAACACCCATAACTGTAGTTCAAACATTTATGCTCATCACACAAATGAATGCCTCCAGCGGGACTCGAAGCTGCGTTGGCAAGGCAAGTAGGGTCAACAAACTGAGCCAAACGTGTCGTCAATAAACATTACCTAGGCAAAATATTAAAAAAAATTTACTACAAAATGATACAACTATAAATTTCACAGTAGCATCCTAAACTAAAATAGTATGATTTCATCATGCAATTATTATAAATGCGAAAGTTTGTGATTCGGTTTGTTACTTGTTCACGCTAACAGCTCGACAAATTTCGTGAAATTCTGTATAGAAACTCAAATGTTTAATTACCTCATATATTAATTTTATTGACGTAGGTACCTATTAATGCAGAACCGCAGGCAAGAAATCTATACTAATATAGGTATACTAATATATATTAATATTATAAAACTGAAGAGTTTGTTTGTTTGGTTGAACGCGCTAATCTCAGGAATTACTAATCTGTTTTAAAAAAATATTTTTCCATGAGATAGCCCGTTAACCGAGGAAGGCTATAGGCTATATATCATCCCGGAAAAATGTACGGTTCCCGTGGGATAGATTTATTTTTGCCTAGGGACGAACCCGAAGCGAAGCGAGGGTGAGTCGCTAGTAAGTTTATAAACATGGTTTCACTTAAATTGTAACAACTATATAATGTCGTTTGAGACGTCTAAAACCTTAGTCTCTCCCGCGACCACGATTGCTGTAAAGCATTCGAAACGTCGGGAACCAAAAATCGAAATAAATCCGCGAAATAATCCAAAAAGATAGTTTTATTTAAAAAAATCCTAGACTCCTACACTTCTATCAATAGTAGACATAGGAGCTACTGTGTAGCTCCCGATAACATAAGCACTTATAAGGATTTCTTTATAACGACGTCGATTACTTTTCAAGTATATCGTAAATATACGTGACGAGTCGTTTGGGTTAGTTCGTAGTGATCCTACTTGCTGTGACAGCGGTCGCGGGTTCGAGTCCCGATTCATTTGTGTGATGAGCACGAATGTTTGTACTCCAGTCATGGGTGTTTATATTCATAATATGTATGTATAAAGTTATATATGTGTAGTATATCAGCTATCTGGTATCCGTAATACAAGCCTCGTAGCTTAACATGGAACTAGATACATGGTGTTGTGTGTTAATATCCCAACATATTTATTTATTATTCATTTATTTATTTATTTTCAAGTATATCATAAATATCTTTAAACTTTTATTCTATCTTCTACACCGCTCCATACTTTGTAATAATCAGTGCTGTAAACCTATAAAAATATCATATTCCTTTTATTTACACGGTAATTGTTTAGAAATATTTTATGTAAAATTACTCCACTGCTGAGTGTTAGAAGAATAAATAACTTTTTCGAATAAATAAATGAAAAAAGATCTTTTTAATCTGGCGGGTAATTCCAAAATTAATGTGTACCAAAAGAACAAAAAATAAATACTTCAACCTTATAATATTAGTACCTGTTAGATTGACGGTTATCACTAAGGATAGAAAGTATCCTATATGTGACTCTTCGCCCTATAATATATAGAAAGTGGGACAAACAAATAAACTAATAAATACAATGTAGCATAGATAATATTAGAAAGAATATCAAAACTTTCGATTGGTATTATATAACTTACGCATAATATTATAGAAAAAACTCTTAAATCATTAATTGAGAGCACTATAACGATTCCGTAATTTTTATCAATGATTTTTTTTTCTTAATATTGTACTTATATTTTTTTTACTTTATTATTTTATTTCAAACTAGCGACTCATCCTCGCTCCGTTCGGGTTCGTCCCTTGGTTCATTTTAAGGGTGAGTGTAGATTTCTCAGAGATGAGATATTTTTCCGCAGTTAAAAGTATCCTATATGTTATTACCCGCATAACCAGCTATCATCATACCAAATTTCATCAAAGTCATTCCAGTGGTTTTCTCGGAATGCGTTCCCAGACTGACAGACATACATAAATTCTAAAATCTATAAATTCGGCCTCTGTATCGATAATAATAACTATTTCAATAAGATTTTCCAAAAAAATTTTAATGTACAGATTCGAGTCAGTTAGAATTTTATTATATGTATAGATTTTATGTTGAAATTTTACCTATTTCGTATTAAGTTATAAAGTGTAGGTAGTTGTGGTCTTAGTAAATAAGTTACGTAAATTGCGAACACTTATATAAGTTCTGCCCTAGATCAGGTAATCGATTAGATTTTAGGGTTCCGTACCCAAAGGGTAAAACGGTACTAAGACTCCGCTGTCCGTCCGTCTATTTGTCTATCCGTCTGTCACCATGCTATATCTCATGAGCCGTGATAGTTAGACAGTTGAAATTTTCACAGATGATATATTTCTGTTGCCGCTATAACAACAAATACTAAAAAACAGGATAAAATACATATTTAAGTGGGCCCCCATACAACAGACATGATTTTTTTGCCGTTTTTATAGATAATGGTACGGAACGCTTCATGCGCGAGTCCGACTCGCACTTGGCCAGTTTTATTAAGCACATGGCATTTTATGTATTGCAAAACGATATTTTATACTTTATACGTACATAATTCCTTTCATTTACTTCGCTTTTAACAAAATTAACTAACATTAACAAAATGTGAACAATTTTAACAAAACTGAACATGTTTAATTGATTAACTGTTATTTAAGAGCTAGTACTTAGTAAAAAGCGATGATCTGTGTTAAACAAATGGAAACAATTTATTGTATTGAAAATACATTTACTTTTACATTAAAGCGTAATCATTTCCTGCAAATTATTCTTCTTTTTCTTTAAAAGGGGATGGCACCCCTCGTACCTAGTTACCCCATAGCATCCCTCACACGTATTAATATTATTCAGAACTGACCCTCTTGTATGTAAGATGGAGCTAGATTTATCAGACGTTTTTATATTGTCGATTGGTTTTAGAATACTTGCATTTTATAGCTTTATTTAGCTTTTGTTTATTGTTTTTAGGGATTGTTCGTGTATTGAGTTAATTATGTTTCCGATTTGTTTTAATCTATAAATATAATAAAATTCTAACTGAGTTGAATTTTTACATTAATGAGAAAATTACTGGACAGATTTTGATGAAATTTGATATGATGATAGCTGGTTATACGGCTCAATGTATAGGATACTTTTTATTGCGAGAAAATATCACATCTCTGAGAAATCTATACTAAACGTTAAAACGTATGTATCTAGGGACAAACCCGAGCGGAGGTAGGGTGAGTCGCTAGTTAGTATAAATGAAGTTATATAAAAAAAACTATTTATAAGTAACATTAAATGTAATTTCTTTAATCAACACTAAAAATAATTGTTCTCACTAAGAAAACAAAAATCTTATCAATTTTTCAGATATCCCTAAAGGTTGCTCAAATACCAATTATCACTCAACACACTGTAGACTTTCAAAATGGAAACAGTCAGTAAACTCGCTTCGTTAGCTAGAAATGTCACTCTCTTTTGTTTCAAAATTCCCTTTTTTCCTATCGATTCTCAGGTAGCGGGGATGATTTATTGCTCGCTTGTTTGTTCAAATAATCGATCACTAACCTTTGGAACTGCAAGCGGATACCACCCTTAAACATATGGCAATTAGACGACTTTCTGAATGCATCTTTGTTGCATCTTCCAGTGGATAAAAATACCACATGTGTTAACAAAGGACGCTAAAGTTCGTGAATTCGGTAAAATCGTGAAGGATCAGGTTTTATGGTCGATTTGGTAATTTGTATTTGGTTTGGAATTAGAGGATTTTTAAGGAGTAAGGAGTGACAGGTTAGTTAGTAACTCATGGAGTGAAGCTTGATTAGTTTGCAGGTGGAAAGTAGTATTTAAACAACACACTTAACCGTCAAGTACCTGAGTAAATATAATACTTATAAGTTACAAGTAACATATTGTTTATTTTTTTATAGTAGTCTAGAAAAATATTTATAACTAGCGACTCACGCTCGCTTCGCTCGCGTTCGTCCCTAGATACGTTTTTACGGTTAGCTATGTTTATATATAAATAGTAGCTTGCTACTCCTAAGATATTCATTTAAATTATATAGCGATTTACCCTCGCTTTTGTTCACAGTTTTATGGGTTTTAATTTTTTTTTCGCGGAACCCTGATTCTTTTTCTAAAATAAAAGTAAGTTACTCCTTATAACATCAGCTATCTGCCAGTGAAAGTCCCTTCAAATTCGGTCCAGCCTTTTCGGAAATTAGCCGGAACAAACAGACAGACAGACAAAAATTTAAAAAATTGCATTTTTCTTATAAGTATTAAGTACCATATAAACTTTTACATGCATTTAGTAAAAAGCTGTAATTTTGACATTACAAACAGACACTTCAATTTTATTTATCTTTATAGATAAATTAAAAGAAAAAATATCAACCTAACATAGTTTGTAAGCGTAAAAATATAAATACAATTCAACAAGGTATTATAAGCAGTAAAAATTCAAATTTTATGACTCAAAGTTTTTAATGTTAACCAAATAATATATAATACATTAGAAATAAAGTTAAAATAAATTAAATAAACACATAAATTATGAAACACGCTACTCTTATGGCTTCATAAATCGTTTATTAACATTCCATATTCGCAGAAAACCTAATCTAAAGAACCAGTTTGCGTTCGTTTGTTATTTTATTGTATGCATATTGAATTTCTAGATTTTAAGTGTTTCGCAATATTATGCTTGAAGGTCGCGGATTCCATTCCTGCGTTAGACAAATGATATGTATGATCTATATAGTAACCAACATCATGTCAAGGCTTCCGTTTTAAATAATAGAAACGGTTTTTTTTTGTTTTATTACATCTGTAGGTAAGGTGAAATATTATTTTTAAATGAAATGATGGGAATGTGATAGCCTTCCAAAGTATTTCGATGTTGAAGAATCGCTGTGATTTATAGTTTAATTAAAAAAAAAATAGTGCCAGTGAGTTTCGATAGAGGCTGAGGTTTTTCTTTCCAAACTGGTGGTAGACTCAAAATAGAAAAAATATATTACTACTAGCGAATATTACTACGAGCGATTAGAGACGACTTCGTCCCTAGGTACGTTTTAACGGTTAGTATATAATAGATAGACTATATCCGTATTATAATATGTGAAAGTTTGTGAGTATGTATGGATGTTTGTTACTCTTTCACGCCAGAACGGCTGAACGGATCTGGATGTGGCACAGAGATAGATTATAGTCTGGAATTACACATGGCTACTTTTTATCCCGGAAAAATGTACGGTTCCCGTGGCATAGGTTTGTTTTTGTTTTCCTAGAGGCAAACCCGAGCGAAGCAAGGGTGAGCCGCTAGTATTATACATAGCCTATAGCCTTCTTCAATTAACATGCAAAAAGAATTATTCAAATCGAATTAGGAGTTCCTGAGATCAGCACGTTCAAACAAACAAACAAACTATGCCTCTTAGTAATATTAATATAAATAATCGCTGCGCATTACTACACGAAAGAAGGATAAAGTAATAAACACACTTTCACATTTATAATATCAAAAAAAAATGGCCGATTTCATATCTAGAAACTTACTAGAAACATCATGAGATCATTATCTATATAATTTTACTGTAGTGTTTTTAAAAAGAATGAATATTAAGATATGTAGATAGGTCCGTACTCCGTAGGTAGCCTCGCTCGTGGACGCCAAGAATATAATGTCAATGACATTTTAAAAGCTACCGAAATGTGCAAATATGTTTTATATGGCGTCGTCTCTTGTTCATGAATGTATTATATGATTATCTTATTGTTATAATTTATACATATAATAAAATTGTAACTGAGCGGAATCTGTACATTAAATATTTTTTGGAAAATCTTATTGAAATAGACATTATTATCGATAGACGCCGAATGTATAGTTTAATGTTTTGTCTATTTGTCTGTCTGTTACCGCATCACAGAAAAACCACGGAAGGGGTTTTGATGAAATTTGGTATGGTCATAGCTGGTTATCCGGGTCAACATATAGGATACTTTTTACTGCGGGAAAATATCTCATCTCTGAGAAATGTATACTAAACGTGAAAACGTAAGTAGGGGCGAACCCGAACGGAGCGAGGTTCAGTCGCTGGTAAGTTATACGCGAAATGGTTATTAAGCGCGAGCTTTTAGATCAAATATACGAAATTAAATTGGCTTTTTAGTTTTTACTTATTATATAATTACTTAATAAAGTATGTAAATAGTTATTTACTTTGGTTAGTAAAATAAAACAATTAGAGATATTTTACTTTTTTTCATGTTAGTAAATATGAACTCGCCATTCTTTTCTACACAAATCCGCTGAGAATATAGTATTATCCCACGACACCATTCAAATTTTTACTTTAAAACTCGATTTACACTTAAAATTATAGCCTCTTATTGTACATTTATATGTTAAATCCCATACACGAGATACAATCTAATAAAAATAGCAAGAACATATATAATACTTAAATTTTATTACAGCTTCTGTTTTTTGTGCTCCCGCGCCGTCACAACACCTGTCCCCGTACGAACGATCAGACTGTAGATAATATTCTAATATTTACCTTTTTTGTCCTCAAAATTTTTTATATCCTGTTATAAACGTAACAATATTGTTAATAAATTATGTTTTTTTTACAGACAACATTTAGTTTTCATTGTCTTTTAGTGAAAAGACCACTCGCAGTTATACAAGGCTACCAATAAAATTAACTTAACAGCTTCACAGTTTGTGAAACTGTATTTTTGCAAAATTGCAAAATAAGCCTCATATTATCCTGCTGTTATTTAAATGTAGTTTGCGTTCCTAGAAAGAATATTTTATGTTTTATAGCCTTTTCTAGTATTGAATATTATTTCATTGCAACCTGTTATTGTTAATGAATTTTCTGCTTCAAGCGTTTTTAATAGTTAGGTACATATTTTTTATATAATTAAAACAAATTAATATCTCTCGCTCGTTAAATAAAGTAAGTACAAGAGAAATTATTATATTTATACTAATATTATGAAGAGGCAGAGTTTGTTTGTTTGTTTGAACGCGCTAATCTCAGGAACTACTAATGCAATTTGAAAAATTCTTTTTACATTAGACAGCTCGTTTATTGAGGAAGGCTATAGGCTATATATCTATAATACATAGTGTACCTATTCCATACTAACCGTTAAAAACGTACGTAGGGACGAAACAGAGAAGTGATGGTTAGTCGCTCGTAAAATATAATTTTCACCAATAAAAATACCTACTTACTCAGACATAAAAATGTTTTTATTTGAAAGTAAATTTAGAAGATTCAATTCTAGATATAATTATATAAAAAATACTTGTCTTAAAAGCAAGAGAAATAGATATTT
This sequence comes from Fabriciana adippe, assembly GCA_905404265.1. Classification (NCBI taxonomy): domain Eukaryota; kingdom Metazoa; phylum Arthropoda; class Insecta; order Lepidoptera; family Nymphalidae; genus Fabriciana; species Fabriciana adippe. The sequence goes on along the minus strand of FR989997.1, from coordinate 15,260,729 downwards.
ATCAATTTATGCAAATTTCCTTTTAGCGGAGAAATGAAATTAATATATCTCGTTCGCTCTCTCATAAACAAATCATCTCATCACGCTGTTCCGAATTACGAAGAGCAAGTTTGATTTGTGAAGCGGAAAATTGAGTGAACAAGAAAAGTTCGACCTCAGCCTCTCAGCCTCTCAGCCGCGCCCTCCGACGCGCTGCGATACATCGGTGCAGCTATTCTGATATAAACATCATCTTAACTTATAGCTTTCACGAAGACAATATTAAAAGGCAAAAATTAAATAACATAATACTTTTTGCTATAATATATACTTTTTCTTAGACAGAATGTTATTATTTCATTTGGATTTGGAACTTATAGTCTTATTAAAAAAAAAAAGATTATAAAAATTGAATAATAATATGTATAATACTTTTGACTTTTCACTCTTATAGGTATGTAGGTACTACTTTTTCTTAGAAAAAATTTTATTTTTATTTTTTGAATAATATGTATTACAATTTGCCATTAATATTCTTATTTTTTCAAAAAAAAACAAGTGAGACATTCAATAGTAGCTTTTAGAAAAGTGATGAAATTATGTATAGAAGTAAAGTTTCTGAGATTGTGAATTTGTGATGTTGTAGGGGGTAATCTCTGGATCTACTAAACTGATTTAGATGAAATTTGGTAAGAAGATAGTTTGAGACCCTGGAAAGGACATAGGATACTTTTTATCCCGGAAATAATCCCTTAAGGGGGTGAAAATGGGGATGAAAGTTTGTATTGGGAAGCAAGCTAGGGACGAACGCGAGCGAAGCGAGGGTGACTCGCTAGTTTGTAATAAAATATATACATGATATGTAGTGACCTAGCTATCGCACTTTCATAGATCCTTATGAAATATAGATATAGATATGTTTATCTACACTTAATATTATAAAGCTGAAGAGTTTTTTTGTTTGTTTGGTTGAACGCGCTAATCTCAGGAACTACTAATCCGATTTGAAAAATTATTTTTGCATTAGATAGCCTGTTAACTGAGGAAGGCTATAGGCTATATATCATCTTGGAAAAATGTACGGTTCCCGTGGGATAGATTTGTTTTTGTCTAGTTATATTATAATACCAGAGTCCAGAATAGTACCGTGTCATGACTCGTGACTGTTATAACATCTTTGATTGGCTATTAAAAGTTGCTTATTCGAAGCACTCAAGTGACGGCGGCATTATCTCCAAAGACCTTTGCTGAACTTAATTCCCACTTTAAATTAGATTTTATGATCCCTTTGACAAATACTCAGCACAAAGTCGCACAACACGATACAAAGATTATATACATTGCGTAATTGAGTTAAGTTTTATATAGCAAAATATACTTTTTTATCAAGACTCTATTTATTTGGTTAAAAAGATAATAAGAAAGAAAAGATTTTGTTTTAACAATTTTGTGTTATTTACTAGTTCTGTGTATAAATTCAGTCGTTTTTAACGTCTCAGTGCTGGGCACTGCCTCCCCTTTGTTGGACACATGTGTTTCGAAAACTTACTAGGTTCTCTCAGACATGCAGGTTTCCTTACGATGTTTTCTTTCGCGCCGTTAAACAAGTGGTAATCATGTTGGAAATGATTCGCACATGAAAATGTCAGAAGTGCGAGAGCCGGGATTGGAACCTGCTTTTAGCGGTTTCCCAAGTGAACGCATTACCACTGGACTACCACTGTCTTACTTACTAGTTTTGTGCTTATTATTAACTAGCGACTTACCCTCGCTTCGCTTGTGCGTCCCTAGGTATGTTTCAATTTATTCGAACGGAACCATAATTTTGTTTCTAAATTAGAAGCCATAGTTACTCCTTGTAACATCAGCTATCTGTCAGTGAAAGTCCCGTCAAAATCGGTCCAGTCGTTTCGGAGATTAGCCGGAACAACAGAGAGAAAGACAAAATTTTTAAAATTGTGTTTTTCCTATAAGTAGGTACCGTATATAATTCCATATGCATTTAGTAAAACGCTGTTATTTTGACATTACAAACAGACACTTCAATCTTATTTATCTGTATAGATTAATGGATCTATTACCATATTAAATAAGTAAAGAAAAGATTTTTTAACGTATACAGTAGTTGTACTATATACAGTATACATATTTACGCATGCTGACTAGAACATAATAGAAATATTAATTCCACCACAACAATTATTTGTGTACTGACACCTACCCTATTTATAATAAATGCCAAATGCTCATAGGAATGACAAATGAACTGCTCCCAAAGGTTTTTGTAAATATCCATTCCGTATAATAACGTTTATAATCTAATTAACACACTTTATAATAATAATTTATACAACTTTAGTGAACTCATTTCCACTCGATTCCACAGTTTAATTCAACTTTTCTTTTTATTCGCAACTTTTTTTGATTCTGAAATTGTACACGCACGAATCCATCTCAAATAAAATAAAATAAAATAAAAATAACAACAAAACATAAAAATATCTCAAAAAAAGGCACGGACGTATAGACATACGTGCCCACGGACGTGGGCATTAGACTTACTCAAATAAAAAAAATAAAAAAAACAACCTTAGTGAATAAAAAGTATATAAAAATATTAAAGTCACATAATCTATCTGTCACTTTACACTGATTTATCAGATAACATATACTCGTCGGCCAAAAGAGGCTATCAGCTAACATGGGTGTTGTCAACCGAAAATTGCACCGTAATATCACTCAAGTGAATTCGCAGAGTGCCAGTTTTTTGTAATAGTTGCTTTTATTTATTAGCCCTTTTTAACGTCCCACTGCTGGGCTTGGGCCTCCCACCAATACGAGGGAGATCAAGCCATAGTCCACCACGTTGGTCAAATGCGGACTTCACATGTCTTTCAAAATCTTTCTAGGTTCTCACACATGAAGTTTTCCTCACGATGTTATCCTTCAGCGTAAAACAAGTGATAACCGCGTTGAAAATTATTCGGACATGAAAATATCATAGATCTCTGACCCGGGATTTGAACCCGCTTCACTCAGTTTCCCAAGCGAGCGCGCACTGGGCTACCACTGCCTTATTATTTATTTATTACCGCATATCATACTATTTCTAAACTACATAAAAGATAAATTATGTATTTATCACATTAGTTCGTAATTGATGATTTTGTTAAAATTTATTCAAACTACCCACTGTACACTCTTAGACAATATATAGATTATAATTTATAGTGTAGTATACGAGTATATATATATATCGCAGGTTTGAGCGAATGAAAAATCTGAGAATCTTCCTCTAATTATGATGAAAATAAATTCCTTAAAATAAATACACAGAAAGTTTTCTTTTCCTGCGGAAGAAGAAAAAAATGGAAGTTTTATTTTAACCTTTGAGTTAAATAATACTGAAAGTATAATGAATTATATAAAATACTCATTTAATATCAGTTGTTAATTATTAAGATGGAACACGCTTAATAATTCTGTTTCTAAACTACGAGTAAATCTGCATTGTAGTCAAACCTTTTTTAATAGTACCTCCTCTACTCATGATAATGCAAATGGCGCCGCACAAAGCGTTACGATGCTACCTCAATCTCAAGACGAGATAATGTAAGAACCGCAATTATTCTTTACAACAAAGAATATTATATAAGCTTGTTTCATTAAGATACTAGAATATTTAAAAGTTTATAAAAGCGCCGATTTCACTTTATATTCCACCACTGTATTGATCTCTGAGAAATCATCATATGCGACGCTATCCACGTATACGTTGTACGTAATTAGCCAAGAATAGTCGAGTTAGTCATTTGTCAGATAAGGCAATATATCCTAGGAGACCTAATACATAATAATAGGTAAATAATTTTACATTTATATTTAATTATCATTATATTAATACTAGAAAATCTGTTTCTTTAAAATGTAATTATTTTTTTAAAGTAAAAGTTCTTTACGTACGCTTGATTTGGGAGTAAGCTGGTGAATGCGTTACGAAAACATGTACCTACTTACGTTTGTTGCCATGGCAACCGTTGTTATTGTCTGACAAATGATATATAATATTATATTCTTTCCTTAAATGATATTCTATAAATATATGATTGTAATACGCTTAATATGCGTTATTTTTAGTAACTCACCTATCCTAATTATTTAAAACAAATTGAATTTCATAAAGAAAAATAACCTACACAAGTTTTACTTCTTGCGCGTGTACACATTCATACACGCACTCTTTATTTTTATTTTTTTTTCTTAATGGCTTGAAAATCCTTAAAATACATTAAGTACCTACTGCTTAAAATAGTATAGAGTAAAATCTGTCTTAATTTAAGAACTCATGAGTTAATCGATCCATTGCTACTTTGCTGAGAAAGATAAACAAACCATATAACATATACATACATATTCATTCTAATTTGTAATTCTTATTCGCAAGGATGTGGATACAGAAAAGGTACTTATATAACATTCTAGATACTTTTAAAATTGCAGGCATAAAACTTCAATATATTATTAGCGTAAAATTCCCTCGCAATGTTGCAGCGACAAAAAAAACATAATTTGAAACGTGAGCCGCAACCAATATAAGAGCTCTAACCCATTGACCGCTTTCAAACTGCTCATTTTTTGTCACTTTGAACTGCTTTACCACAATATTTTAACAAAAGGCATCTAACTTTATTCTTTTGAGATATTTTATAATCTAGGTCGGTAAGCCATAGCATAATCAGAGAGTAAACGTCTCGGTTAAATCTGAAAGTTAAAGCGATTTTGATACAGTGTAGCCAACTTACGGATTCTCCCCTTTAGGGGTAAAAAATTGCACCGGAATTTTTTAGGGGGAAAAATGTTTAGGGGTCTTTTTAGGGGTTTAAAAAGTTTCGTTTAAAGACTTGGAAAAATTATATATCTTTAAATATCATTTGCATCATTCATCCTTTTTTTATTATTTTCTAACTTATCTATGAAATTATTTATTATTATTAAATGGTTATATGTAATTATTATAATGATAACGATAAATAGGTTTTTACGTTACTTTTAATCATTTAAAATAAAAATTATTGTATTAGATAAAAACCACACAAATACATTTTTCAAATGATTAGTTAGGGTTTTTTTTAAATTACTCTTAGAGGGATAAAATTTCAAGCGTTGGCAACACTGTTTTGATAAAATGAGACGAACGACTAGGCCTTTTATGAATTTTAAATGAAAGGAGCAAGTCACTCGAATAGTCACTGTAGAAAATTATTAAACGATTTAATTTTACTGCTTTATGAATAGAAACTACAAAGAATGACAGTTCTATATCTACATATTATAAATCATTACAACTTGACAATGATCTATAAATACGGAGATTGTTCGTGACTAACATACATTCAATCTCGTAAATCGAGATATATATATAATTTCATTAGGTAGGAACAATTTGATCATCGATTGTTCCAACGTTATTTCAATGCCCTCGCATCTCCAATGAGCCGGTCATGCATACAATAATGGCTACTACTCACTAATTGTAAACTTATTTAGAAACAAGCTTGGCTGCACACAGACAGCTTTCAAACTCCATAAAGCTTATTTTGACCAAAGCTTTGCTCGTATAGTGCGAAGCCATTTATTGTCACGTCGCGTCAATGTTTTATTCATGAGAAACCTCAAAAATCTGGTGAAAAGATAACGTCAGAGACGATTTAAAATTTTAAATTCAAAAAGCTATAAGCTTATTTCATTTAAATATTCTGTACTACAAATAAAATGATAACATTCATTATTCATCATAACCAATAAGACCGTTAGGCAAAGATTTCTATTGAGAAACTAAATATTGGTAACATTACTTTTAGGTAGAAGCTGTGTTCTGTCGATGACAGCTTAGAGTATATTTTTTTGTCTTCAATTTTACAAGCACTCATCTTCTATACATATAATAAAATTGTAACTGATCGCTGTCTGTACATGGAAGATATTTGAGAAAAACTATTATTGGAGATCTTTAATAACGCAATTGAACCCAAAACAAAGATTTTTAGCTTTTTTGTCTGTTTGTCGGTTTGTCTATTTGTCTGTTTGCCTGTGCGTTTGTGCGCGCTAATCTTAGAAACGGCTTAACCGATTTGGGTGCGGTTATATGTACGTATAATATAAAGTATGTAATAATTCTTCTATTAGAAACAAAAACAATAAGCAGTAAAGGTTTTACAATAAAAAGAATAGGCTATAACTACATAACCTGAACCCTACAAAGGTTTACAATCAAGAACAGTGGGCATTGACCAGCGCGAGGTGTCGCAGGATGCAGAGACATAAAACGCTAGTTCCAACTTTACGAGCACGCGGTTTCCGCGGCCGTACCGCAAATAACAATAACAACCAACCCTCCCACTAAACTAAATCTAAAAACTAAAATTGAGTACGTACACGCCAACAAACTAAACATGTTCTAGAAACGACGAAGTTTTTATAAGAGAATGTATTAAGAAATAAAAACACGCAAGCCAAACCCTAGAGTTTTTTGTCTCACGCATGTAATGTATTCACCCTAAATGATCGGAACGATGAGGGAAATTCTGGTGACTAAGCGGGCGGGTGGACGTAGATAACAACCTGGACTTTTTGGATGCCCTGTTTAGAGCGAAATACTAAATTCTAGTAAATATTTTCTATTTCCAGCGACTCTGTGATTTATTTGAACAAAATTGTTTAGAATTGTCATGTAGCGAGCGCTTATGCACATATCTTAGATATGTAGGTACCTATATAGAAAACTTAAGTCTATTTCCACAATCTATTTGGTTAGATGCCGTCTCATTTGATACTGTCTTATATAAAAACATACTGGATAACTATTTCAACATCAACACAAACACTCCTGTGACAGAAGTTGAGGTTCTCGTCCCTGGCAAATATTAGTACAAATCCAACAAATATGTGGCATTACAAACAGAGGTTTTCGTATTTACGAAGCCGGGAATGTACCGAAACTATTTTAGTATCAATTTTCGGTTGCATCTAATTTATAATTGTAACAATGTTTAGTATTGGATATTTCAGGCTATAGTATCGTGGCCTCATAGATCGTGTAAGTCAGCCATATATAGTTTTTATCCAAAGATCTCTAAAAGTATCTCAAAGGATTAAATTCCATTCTTATAAGTTATTGTTAAAATGCTAAAACATTTTTAACGAAGAGCCGAAAAAGCGGCACTCTTTAGCGGTTATCTTTATCAGATTGTATAGTGCTCTCCTGACGTCAAGTGTTGTGCCAAGGCTCCCGGTTATGCAAATAGCGGAACGGCGTGATCGCGCCCACATTGCATTTGATAATTTATCAACACCGTAAAATTGGTATCGATTAAATAAAACTCGGCATATTACAGAATTAATTGGAACTATTATATGAAATCCACACATTCGCGTAAATTTTATTTCGATTTATATTAAAACATTATTCGATGTAACATTTCTGAGCTACAAGAATAGAGCGTGATAGTTACATTATTTAAAACATTTAACTACATAATGACAAATAAATAAGGAAAATATAAAAGAAACAGAGCTGTAATTGTATTTCCCCATTATCTTTTTCTCGTCGATGATGAATATAATGGCTTACTCATGTAGGTACAGCTCCATTCACAAAATATTAATTCAACAAATTAACTGTAATTACAACATTAAAGCTATTAAATTAACAGTAAAATTAAATCTTGATACATAAATATAACAGTAATAAAGAATAACAAGCAAAAATCCAAAAAGAACGTAATATCCTCTTCTACATAACATAATTGTCGTATACACAGATAATAGATAAAGCACGTTAAGAACTTAAACCATTTAGTAATATACTAGCGACTCACCCTCGCTTCGCTTCGGGTTCGTCCCTAGACAAAAACAAATTATCCCACGAGATCCGTACATTTTTCCGAGATGATATATAGCCTATAGCCTTCCTCAGTTAACGGGTTATCTAATGCAAAAAGAATTTTTCAAATCGGATTAGTAGTTCCTGAGACTAGCGCCTTCAATCAAGCAAACAAACAAATAAACTGTTCAGCTTTATAATAGTAGTATAGATTACTAGAATAGTATTATGTGATCTGTGGTAATATAAACGTAGTTGTTGGAGTATCTACGCCTAACCGTCAATTCTCTTGTTAATAACTTTAAATCGTGCCAGTTAAGCACAGATTACTTCGCCAATGTCATTTAGAATGGATAAGACACGAAGAAGATTGGAAATCAGTAGTAATAACTAATAACCAAATTCATTGGCAACACCCTCTGGGAACTCTGACGAGCACCAGCACCTGCCAGTGGTGGAATATTCTTGTAGAATAGAGAAAACAGGAAGGAGATTGGTCGAAACCTTCACAAATATCCTTCTAGAACTACAAATTTGACAGAATCACTTAGTAATCAAATGTTTATCTCTGGCAAGCAAAACAATCGAAAGATGGAATATTTCCGACAGTAACAAACATACTTACAAGTTACAACTTTTATATCGATAACAGGATAAGTCGGGTGCCATCGTAGATCTACTTTCAATATTATATCACACACATTTGAGTTAAATATAGTCTAAAAGCTATAATGGGGCAATACTGGCAGAAGGCCAACCGATCGGACGTCAACCTCCTAAACATGCCCACACCTACCGTATAATGACCGCTGTCGACGAAAATGAAAAATTACCCGAAATGTCACTCAAGATGCTTCCAAGATAAAAAAAAATGGACGAGAATGTAAAAAGTTTTTTTATTTGTATTGTTTACGATGTTTTAAACTTAAAAAAGTTATATACATTTGTGTCACATACATAACATAAGTTTAACTTAAATAAATTCTGTATACATTTACAAAAAATATTATGTTTGTCTGTTTGTTTGTTTGTAACGTTTTAACTTGTAAACCATTCAGCCAATTACGTGAATTATATAGGATAATTTGAGATGTAAGGATAAGCATATCATAGTACCAAGCAAAGCCAGAAAGAAGATGTTCGTATTAATCTTAATACAAAATATAAGTCTTTATTAATCTGTACAAATCTATCTATATAATAAAATTGCAACTAAGCCGAATCTGTACATGAAATATTTTTTGGAAAATCCTTTTGAAATAAACTTTATTATCGATACAGAGGCCGAATTTATAGTTTTTAGAATTTTTGTCTGTCTGTCTATTTGTCTGTTACCACATCACGGAAAAACCACTGGAGGAATTTTGATGAAATTTGGTATAATGATAGCTGGTTATCCGGGTCAACATATAGGATACTTTTTACTGCGGGAAAATATCTTATCTCTGAGAAATCTATACTAAACGCTGAAACGTAAGTAGGGACGAACCCGAGCGTAGCGAGGGTGAGTCGCCAGTAAAGAATATTTCTCTATTCGAATTTTCAAACACACATAAAAGATTTTTTTGTGCATTGTCTGTATGTAGGTATACAAATAAGGCACTTTTATGCAATATTTTTACCAACATATAGGCTATGTAACTATACACATATCACATACTTCCCATCGCTACAACCTCGTATGAGGCACAGTTTATTCCGGTCAGTGGAAATACTAACAGGCATTGTATTATTGCCTGGACGTGTCGCAGGCGGCTCTCCGGCACTCGTTTTGCTATTATTTGAAATAGGGCTGCCACGTACAAGGTACAATATTAAAGGTTAAAGTTTTTATATCTAACATTTAATAATCATAATTGTCATATGTCATATGAAGGTTTAATAATGGCGACATTTTAACAAAGTAAACTAATTTACTTCGCAAGTAATACTATCAAATTATAAAGCTCGCAATCACACTTTTACATAATATAAAAGTAAGTTTGAATGTGTGTATGTTTGTTCCTTTTGACGCTTAAATGGCTGAACAGATTTGGATGATATTGAGAGACATAGATAGGCTAAGAGCTGAAGTACCACAGGCTACTGTTGATAAAAAATTTTTCCTAAAAAATGACTTAGCTTGTATGTAGTAGCTACCTTAATATGATAAAGAGGTAAAGTTTGTAAGTTGGTTTGTAGGGGTAATCTCTAAAACTACTGACCCGAATCTAAAATATTTTTTTACTCACAGCAAGCCATATTATTGCCGAGTGCTATAAGCTATTTTTAATTCCAATAAAGATGTGTTTACTGTCAGAAATGATAATAACTTTAATTGAAGTTAGAAAAAATAGGCCGTTGAGTTGCTTTATCAGCTAGTGTTAGGCACCTATATATACACGAATGATGCCAGGGTAAGTAGCTAGTCAAAAACAAGGCACTTAGGGACTCACCCGTGTAAAGCAAGGTTTAGTCACTAGTTAAATATAAACAATCGTCTAATTAAGAGAGAAAAACAAGTGGAATTTTATCAAAGTTAAACATTTTTACAAAAACAAATTGCTGTACAGACAATGAGCAGTAAAGTGAATGTCAACTTATCACTCGGTATCTGTTTGTACAAACATCGTAAAGATTAATTACTTTAAACTCCTCTCAATGCTATAAAAACTTAACATTAAGATATTTTATATGTCTCGAGCTTGTTATATCTTATTTTATTATGGCATTTCTTATATTAAAGGACTTATGTGTAATCTCCAGGAAAGCTGTACAGACATTTTTTACAAAATGAAGTTATAAAGATGTTTTTTAATGATAATGTACAGTATTTTGATTTTAAATTGTAATTTCGGATTAATATGTAGATGATACATTTTTTACAAGTTGGAGTTATAAAGGCGTTTTTCAATGATAATGTATATATTTTAATTTTAAATTGTAACTTCGGATTAATGTGTAGATGATAAAATTATGTAAAACAATATTAGATGTAAATCCTTGAACAAATAATGTTACGTCAGTTGAACATCGGTGTAATAATTCAAAGAACTTTTTTGCAAAAAACATTCTAGCATTATCTAGTTATTGTTGCGTTATTTTTCGCGCATGGTTTTTATTATATACTAAAGTTATAAAAACTTCTTTTATTGTAAAAATAATAAAACTAGCGACTTCGTCCCTAGATAATTCTTTAAATTGACATAACGTTTTTATTTATGAACCGATTGAAATAAAACAGATACTAAATGTTAAGTGAAGCTTACCACAATACATTAGTGAAAGCCGCACCCAAATCGGTTGAGCCGTTTCTAATATTAGCGCGCACAAACGCACAGACAAACAGACAAAAAATCTATAAATCATTATTTTCGGTTCTATTGCGTTAATATAGACCCCCAAGAATAGTTTTTTCTCAAATATCTTCCATGTACAGACAGCGATCAGTTACACTTTTATTATATGTACCTATAGATTATATTTTTATAAGTTAAAAATGTTCTTTATTATTCATTTAACGTCGTTGTTTTTAATTTTTTTATTACTTCATATTTAACTTTTTAATATTGATACAGACTATTAAGTATAAATTCCAATAAACCTCTTCTATTCTACCCTAGGCTCCAAACGAATACGCCTAAGCCATAACCGCCTCATATCTTTAACGACGTAGGAAGGAATCGGAGCTGTACGCTTTACGATACAAGCATTGTTTATTGTGCCAGAGTCGATGTGCCTTGCCATTGATATTGCGAGTACGCGTATATTGGAAATGCTCACAATCGATCTGAAATTCTTTTCTCATATTGTCGATAGCAAAGTCGAGAAAGTTATTATTTTTATTAAAAAAAAAAACAAATAATTCATATACGAAGTATTGTTATAACTTTTACATAGAAAAAATATTTCTTTTTTTTATTTAGCACACATATTGTTTATGAGTACTGAAGCGATTTCTAACTTTGTCACTAAAAGAAACTCATACTGTTTAAAAGTAATACCGCCAATTTTTGTTAATGTACTATTTATCCAAACATAACTGCAAGCAAAAACTAGTTGGAAGATCTTAAAGAATTTAATAGATTACCGCCATCAACAGATAACCATCATAAATATAAAGATGGCTTGGATTTTTGCGGAAATATTGCGTGGTGGGTGACACTTTCAACTCAACGTGTTTGTTTTATTCAGTCCAAAGAAAATACAGGAATGAATCTATATGATAAAATAAAAAATCTCACTTAACTGAAGTCAACTACTATTTTATTAGTCAATAACTCAACTAGACTTTAGATTTTTAATAACAATTACAACATTTAAACTTTTCCTAACAGTCTACAGCAGTGGTAGTCCAGTGGTGACGCGGTCTCTTGGGGAACCTAGTGGAGCGGGTTGAAATCCAAGATCTCGCACCTCATATTTTCATGTGCGAATCATTTCCAACATGATTACCACTTGTCTTACGGTGAAGGAAAACATAGTGAGGAAACCTGAATGTTTGAGAGAACCTAGCAAATTTTCGAAAGACATGTGCAGTCCGCACAACCTGCATTTGGCCAACATGGTGTTCTAGGGCTTGATCCACATATTGTAGGGAGGCCCGTGCCCAGCAGTAGGACGAAAAAAGGGCTGAATACATAACAGTCTAATGGGAAAGAAATTAAAATCAAAACCTTAATTTACATAAACACATTATAACCACACAACATTTCTAGATATTCCAAAAATATAATTTTCGAGTGTACATTACGCGAGGAATGCATCAAGAGTAACAGATCCCGGCGGCCACGTGTCGATGCGTCGTGTCGTTAAAAGCGCATTAACTGTTCGCCGGGATGCCGACACCGGATACTGATTGAAGATGACAACGTACTTGTCTTATCGAAAATGGCTAGCTCATGTCTAAGTACTATGCTAGTTAGGATCCAGCTTCTTTGCTGACTTATCTAGACTACGATTAGCTCCTAGTTTCTATACTTGTCTATCTAGATCTAAGTACTGGTTGTTGGAAAGCGACCTAACCAAGCGTGATGATATACTTTTATTACTTGTATCATTTATACATATAATAAAATTCTAACCGAGTCGAATCTGTACATTAAATATATTTGGAAAATCTTATTGAAATAGTCATTAATATCGATACAGAAGCAGAAACTATAGTAGTTAGAATGTCTGTCAGTCTGTCTGGGAACGTATCACGAGAAAACAACTGGACAGATTTTGATGGAATTTGGTATGGATGATATCTGGTTATTCGGGTCAATATATAGAATATTTTTTATTGCGGGAAAATATCTCATCTCTGAGAAATCTATATAAAACGTTAAAACGTAAAATTAAATATATAACATTAAGATTTAAAAGATTGTTTTTATCGTTTAAGATAGGTAAATGTTCGAAATTAATATGAATATTCGGTCTCGCAAATAAAAACGAAAATGTATTAATAAAGTTGACTTCATACATTGTGTCAACCTCGATCAATCACATTTGTATGCTATCACCTGTGGTCTTTACTCGCTCTTTAAGCATGCACAAAAACCAGTAGTTTACTCATTACCAATTTTAACTTAAAGGTGTTCAAATTCGCAGAAACATTATTTTACATAAAAAAAACGCCATGTACAAGTATACTCGCATATTTTAAGAAAAATGTGTTTCGCATTTCCATATTTCCGCTTAATTACTAATTAAAATGCAATTAAACGACTGACAAACCAGTCGTCGCAACCGATGCCTTATACGAATGATCTACCGCACGCTTTCCTCCGCTTGATGCAAACGACCGCGCCGAGCCAGTTCTCCATTGCCGACCATAAAACAGTAAACGTAAAGCTTATTCCGTAGCCTGTTTTTCGGGCACAGAGCAATCCTCGCTATATTTACCGGCACATGGCCTGACTAAAATAAATAATGCCATTTAACTTAAACTAATTCTACGTTCGTCGAACCTATAAAGTTACTGACTCGGAACTCGGGCTTATCTGTGCAGACTGCAGACCTAATCGTAATACAATTTTATGATGACAATTGTATTACAAACTAAAGACTCACTCTCGCTTCGCTCGGCTTCGTCCTTAGGTTGATTCCCCATACGAACTTTCATCCCCATTTTCACCCCCTTAAGGGATGATTTCCGGAATAAAAAATATCCTATGTCCTTTCCATTGTCTCAAACTGTCTTCTTACCAAATTTCATCTAAATCGGTTTAGTAGTTTTTGAGTTTATTTGTCACAAACATACAAAAATACAAATCTTTCCTCTTCATAATAGTAGTGTAGAAGTGTAGATAATAATATAGTTTTCAAGCTTTATTCCGGATTCACTAAACCGTAGAATAACTTGTCCACGTGACGTTTTTCTTATTATAAATGGCGGGAGCTACAATATTAAACGCGAAAGTTTGTAATAATGGATGAATGAATAAATGTATGTTTGTTACACCTTCACGCAAAACTACTCAACGGATTTTGATGACACTTTATAGTAATATAACTTATACTTTAGAGTAACATACAGGCATACATAATTGAAGTACGCGGGTGGAACCGCGGGGTAATAGTGGTCTTAATAAAAACATTAGCTTTACAAGTAGCGAGTCTGCACTCTGCTACTACTTCAGAATGTAGATCAAGATTAGTCCTTATACTTTTATTTTGAAATTATCATAAAGCAAAGATCGAAACTTCCAAGGAGTCCGCTTTCCGAGTTGACTAATGAATGCTAATGAAGCGATTTTATAACATTCTAACTCGAAACCTTCGTTTCAGCCACTAATTGCCACTCTTAAATGCTTTCGGTTTTCCTTTTTACATCAGTTACTTTTGATGCTGTAAACAAAAATAAAAATACCTTAAAGCTTTCTATTTAAATCCACACAAAATTCTCTTATGATAATAATTAAAATTATGCGTGAACTGTGATCTCTCTACCGAACTGCTTCTTAAGAAAATGTCAATTTTATACATACTGAAAATACTCGTCAAAGTTTTCGAACTTGTTATGCGTTTTCCAATCTTTTTGTCATCCGTACTCATTCTTTTCCAATAATATTATTAGATGCTTTGGCGGAGTATGTTGGGAACATTTGTAACTTTATACTTTAACCATATGCATGGCGCATGCCCATCTCATTAGGAATAATGTGATCGCTGTGACTGAGAGTAATTTTGTATTCATTGCCGATATTCGGAGCGGTTTTTTCTTCAATGTTTTACCTCAATTTATGAGTCTTATAACTAAATTAAATTTAAATTTTTTGCCAAGGAGGAAATGAGCATAATTTCTTTCGCAGACGTGTACATGTCACATAGAATAGAGAACACAGGAAGGACTGATCTGTAAAATAAGATAATTATACTATATTAAGTTTAATTTTAACTAAATATTATTATTTTTTGTTACAGATGCGGTTAGCGTAGTGTAGCAGAATGTGGCGCGCGTTGACGTGCGCGTTGGCGGCGCTGGCGGCGGTGCACGCGCTGCAGCCGAGATGCGAAGAGATCACGATACCCATGTGCCGCGGTATCGGGTACAACCTTACCTCCTTCCCGAACGCTTTGGACCATGACACGCAAGAGGAGGCTGGACTTGAGGTAAGGCACACTCATAATTTAAAAAGAAGTACCTAAGAATTTTAATAAAGAAAATATTTTTATTATATTTTTCACTGCATTCTCCGTTCATTACTTACTGATTACCGGTTAAATTATAATATACATCTCAGTGATTTGTTATAACTCCATTGAAAAATATCAAACCTTAGAGCAATTGATATGAATAGAAATTTTACCATTTTTCTAATTAAAACTCCTCCTATTTCAGGTGCATCAGTATTGGCCCCTCGTAGAAATCAAATGCTCAGCTGACTTAAAATTCTTCCTGTGCTCAGTCTACACACCAATATGTATAGAGGATTACGCAAAGCCGCTACCCGCTTGCCGAAGTGTATGCGAGAGAGCGCGAGCTGGATGTGCACCACTTATGCAAAAATACGGCTTCCAATGGCCGGAACGAATGGCCTGCGAGAAACTTCCACGTCTAGGGGACCCCGACCACTTGTGTATGGAAGAGAACGACCGCGCCCAAGAGCCGGAACCACCCCGGCCGCCGCCCCGACGGCCTTACAAAAAAGATTGTAAAGATCCAAAAAACTGCGAAAGCGGCCCGGTTGCAAGTCCGGGCGAGGGAAGCGACGAATGCGCGTGCGCGTGCCGCCCGCCGCTGGTCAGCGTGCGAACGCTACACAACGCGAGCGCCACCACCGCCGGCGTGTCCGGCTGCGCGCTGCCGTGCCGCGGCGCCTTCTTCACGCGGGAGGAGAAGGAGTTCGCGGCGGTGTGGGTCGCTCTGTGGGGCGGCCTCTGCGCGGCAAGCACGCTAATGACTCTCACCACCTTCCTGATAGACTCCCAAAGGTTTAAGTACCCGGAGCGGCCGATAGTCTATCTCTCCGCGTGCTACTTCATGGTGGCTCTGGGCTACCTCGCGAGACTTGCGATCGGGCACGATGAAGTTGCTTGTGACGGCGCTCTGCTCAAGACATCTGCGAATGGTCCCAGCGCATGTACACTGGTCTTTATACTAGTTTACTTCTTCGGAATGGCCTCCTCGATCTGGTGGGTGGTGTTATCATTCGCGTGGTTTCTAGCCGCGGGCTTGAAATGGGGAAACGAAGCGATCGCCGGTCACGCCCAGTACTATCATCTTGCTGCGTGGCTAGTTCCGGCCGCTAAAACTGTAGCAGTACTGCTCGCTGGCGCTGTTGACGGAGATCCAGTAGCCGGAGTATGCTATGTAGGAAACACATCGTCAGAAAACCTCAAGAAATACGTGCTAGCGCCGTTAATAGTATACTTCGCACTCGGCGCGACGTTCCTGCTCGCTGGGTTCGTGTCGCTGTTCAGGATTCGTTCAGTGATCAAGCGGCAGGGCGGCATCGGCGCCGGCTCCAAAGCGGACAAGCTCGAGAAGCTTATGATTCGAATTGGTGTATTTAGCGTCTTGTACGCGGTACCCGCGGGCGTAGTGATCGGCTGCCTCGCGTACGAGGCCGGCGGTCGTGAGATGTGGCTTCGGAGAGTTGCGTGCGGCGCCAACTGCGGCCCGACGCCGCTGTACTCTGCCCTCATGCTGAAGTACTTCATGGCCCTCGCCGTGGGCATCACCTCAGGGGTATGGATCTGGTCGGGGAAGACCCTGGAGTCGTGGAGGCGCGTGTGGCGCGGCGGTCGGGCCCCGCCCCCGGCGCACCGCGCGCTTGTGAAGGGCGCCGTCTGACGGCCCGCGGGGCAGACCGCCCCGCCCCCCGCGCCGCCGCCGCCCGCCCACGCCCCGCACGCGCCGCCCAGCCTGCCGCCGCCCGCCTCGCTGCCCGCCACCGCGCCCTCGGCCAGGTCCGGACAGCCGCTCTCCGACTACGGCCCCGTCTAGCTCCGAGGGAAACCCTGAAACGAGGACTGACTCTGACGTGCGATTGTGGGGACACCAGTGACTAATGAACAATAACTGCTGATAGACAGCTAACATTAATTAACGGACTCGCAGTGCCGGTGCCGCCGGCGCAACTCTTGTGCCATTCTACAGAAACTCTAAACGTAACTGTATTTTAAGACTGTAGCTCTTTGTATGTGATACACGGACTTTGGACCTTTGTTGTGAGGAAGTGAACAAGCGCGTAGTCTAGTCCTAGCGTATATCAACGCGCACGATATATATACGTAATAGTGTAAGAACGGCGGTGGTATCCGAACCCGCATCGCTTCTCGAAATTTCCAAATTTGTAGTACCATTTACCTAAGCGCTTTGTAGAAGGTAATGAAGCCACCATTTTTAATATTTTACGTCCAGTATGCCACTTGGTGCAGAAATTAATAATTTTACGTAATTCCCGCTTAAATGGTTAAGTAGTTACGTACTAAATAGTCCGGGAACTCGCGACCTTGTTTCGGCGGAAAGGCATTAAGTGGCATTACCTGATTAGTACCATGTGTTCCAGAGAAATGAATAAAGTAGAACATACGCATTTACCATTCATACTCAACTGCTACTTATATTATCTTCAAAAAAGTTTTCCACTGTAATTTAACGTCAAAAAAAAAACTATTTTGAAGGTAGTCTAAACTAGTATCGTCGTTAACACTGCCATAACACGATGAATGGTAGACGCGTTGAAACATAAATCCCAATGTCTATATGGAAAATTACTAATAATCTAAGTCACCTGTAAATAATTATTATAGCTATTGACACTTGAATTTCATGTAAATTGCAAAATGTAAAGCGCCATTAATATATTTAGTCTGTAGATGGATCAGTTGGAGCCAACGCCATCTATGATCGAATAGCAATAACCAATACTGCCATCTATTACCTAGTAGTAGTGTTCGTGGCGTATAGAATTATAAAGCATTTTTAATGCATCCATTTTGTATATGTCATAGACAATGGCGATCATGAACGGCTACTAATAATCCATAAATTCATATAATAATATGTAAAATATTAAAACGACTGACTTACATCTTGAGATAATCTCATGCTACAGTATCGTTCATGATGGTCGATGTCTATCCCTCTGTGTGTAGTAACGAGAAGTGGGATGTTTATGTATACACGGACACCGGCGCCGATAAAACATCATGTAATTTATTTTATATCCTAACTGTAGATAAATAAAGTGACTTTTTTATGTATCAAACTTGAAGTCTTATTTTGTCCTTTACTTAATCCTTGAGAAATATATAAACTTAAATAAATTAACTCAAATATATATATTTTTTGTCTGTTTATGAACATATGAGTTTAAGACTGCATTCTACTGAATTTCACTTATTGTATAGACTTCTATAAATAACACTTCAAAAGTGCTTGTAATAAGTCTAATGGAATAAAATTTATTTCATTTCATTTTGACATATTTTAGACGATTCCAAATCCAAACTTGTGACTAAGCTTTTATTTAAAAAAAAAAAAAAATTAAGCAAATATGTAGATGCATGAAAGTATTTTACCTACCTTGTCTTTCTTGGCCTTAAAATTTTTTTTCTTATGGAGAGTTACTCTAAAATAGTTAATGAATATGAATAACTAATAACATAAAGGCAAAATTTCATTAAAATAAGAAGAAGTACTATACCGCAGTACACACCATAAGTGATAAGTGAAATAAATAAACTGTCAGTCTGTAAATTTTATTTAAAGAACCACTATGTATCATTTTACAATATAGTTATTGCTAGTTTGAACATTGTTCATCCGGCACCAATGTATAAATTATTATAAAACACCTAGTTCTATGGACGTCTGTATGTGTTGCTCAGAAAATAAATCCTTGTTAGATATAACAGTAATGAAATGTAGAATAATAAAATAAGTATTATATGAAAATTAAGTTCTCTCTCTCTTTTCTCTTTAAATTAAAAAAAAATCTCTTTTCTTTAAAATAAAAAAAAACTATTTTAATAATAAATTCCCAATCTACAGCCTTACATCCAAACTAGATGGCGCTCATACAAAATAACAACGCCATCTACTAACAAGAGCCTACACTGCCAACATCTTAGTATTAAATTATTGGTTTACATTTACATAAAGTCGCATTTCTATTAAAACATTAATTAAAAAAAAGCCTCAAATCGTATTGTAAAATCTAATAAATGGCCCTTAATTGAAATACCAATACATAAACAAATTTTATGTGCCCATACAAGGACAGCGTGAATAAAACATATAAATGTCAGATTTAATTAAATATTGTGGCATTTCTCTACAACAAAATAGTAATCTTTTAAAAAAAACTATCTTTTCGGAGAGAGAGTCTCTCCCGTCACCATGATTGCTGTAAAGTATTCGAAACGTCGGGAACCAAAAATCAAAATGATTCTGCGAAAAAATCCAAATATGTAAATAGTTTTATTTAAAATATCAAATCCTAATGTAAGAAAGTATTAAAATAGCAATCGTAGAAATACAACTTTGCTATTACTACATTTTTAGAAATTATCATTAAATAAATCTGCAATTATCGCTCAAGGCATAATAATAATAGTGTGTAGCAATACTGCACCAGAGGTCGTGGGTTTAGTTTTCACGTAGAATAAGTAATACATATAATTTTATGCAAAAACGTATTATTTTGCAGATCCTCATTAATTGTCTATTTCAGTGAGAAAATTACTTCAAAATTGACAAATACAATAACTAATATTTATTATAGATGTTCCTATCATAGAGTTATAAGAATAGAGTGCGCGACGTAGCTAAAATAGCGTTAACGCATTAGAAAGATAACGCTGATTCCAAACCGCCTTTCTTTCTCTCTCTAGTCGAGTCGCGATTGGTTACACCTCCGTCTAACCCGCACAAGCTAGTGTTGTCAACTCAGTGGATTTTCCACTAGACCTGGTGGTTTAGACTTCCCCTTTAGCGGCTAAATATTGGTTTTAGTGGCTGGTGGATTTTCTAATGGCTTAGATTGCGTCAGTTAGTGGTAAGGTACGATATTCAACCACAAATAATAAAATAAATCGTACGATTTATACGAATACTCTAGTTAGGAAAGAACAGTGTATATTTTTTTGTTGTGCAGACAACACAGGGGAATAACTAATGACAGTTCGGTTAGAGTGAAATAGAACGGTGGCTTAGGATGCGTTTTCTTTCTAATCCGCTTACGCTGCCACTTGTAAGAGAGCATAGCAGTTGCGCACTCTGTTCTTATAACTCTATGGTTCCTATTCTAACACTACGTTGATCTTACACAGTATATTATACTTATCACATAAATATTACGTATATCGTTATGGACAGATTTATATTAAAAATATTACTAACTCTATTCATTTAGTAAACCTAACAGCTACATATTAAATATTATGTAATTATTGCGGATAAAATATATTTATGGTTTCATATTGAATTTTATAATCTGTGGTTTGTTAGCGAACAGCTTTTTATCGTATTAGAAGCTCGACATGAGTTGTCTCGTCCATATTGTAATAAATAAATTAAACACAAATCGAAAATACATAGAATGATTACAGCATAGGCGACTTACTTCAAAAATATCCACATCAGGTCCACAATAACTTAGGTTACACATAATTTTAGGTTAAGATTATTTCATACAAGATTAAATGGTAAAATTGATAATTATTTTATAAATTAATACAATGTTTTGGACAATTTTGCCTTTAATTATTACTTAATTTTTTCGTACAACCTAGTTAGGCATAATATTTGCCTTCCCTACGATATTATACAAAAATTAAAAAATATATAAATTATTGACATTTCTAAATATCTCTAAGAATATTTAATTTCTACTATTAAAGTTTAAACTAAGTACGTATATGGCAGTATACTTTTCTAGCAATACTACGGTACTAACATATAACTATTAAATTAATAAATTATTATTATAAAATAAGTAAAATCACTAACCGCCAACAACCGTTCTGACATATGTCATGTTAAGATTTAAAAAATGCGGCCGTAATCTAAAGTTGAGTCTTGATTGAAAATACACTTAAAATATTTTTAATTTCACGTAGAATATGTAAAATTGACATAAATCAAACAATATTAATCAATTGATTGAGCATTTTAGTTACAGGTGTTTAATTTTTGCTGTTAATGTTAAATAAACGGATTTCCGCTTTACTTTGGCAATATTTCATTTTATTAGTTTTGGTCACATTATGTGTTTAATTATTTTCTCTATATTTATTTTCCCCTACATGAAGAGTTAAATTATAGGTGACGACATAATTATATGGCCCTAGTTTTTGTGTAATATTTATAAAAGTAAGATAAAAGACGATACAATAAATGGGTACTACACTGTTAATGTTAATTTAATTAAATAGTATACTAGTAACAAAAAGCTACTTTGGAAATCTAATAACCATTTACTGAGAAAAAGAAAAAGAGATAGATGCGATTCTTCTGCCTCTCACTCTCTTTCTTTTTCATTCTCCTCGCGTGGTCGGTCTTCATGGTGCTTGGTCGGTATAGAGCGAAGTACGAACACAATATAACAACTATAATTTTACACATGAGGAAATTTTTGTTTCCATATAATATATATATATATATATATATATATATATATATATATATATATATATATATATATATAGGTGGCGGGGGAGCCTCAGCTGGACACGTCGCAAGGCGCGGCGTAGGTACTATAATTATAATACCTACTCATAATCTAAATACTAATCAATGACTAGTTCTTAAAACAACAAAAAGTGCCGTCAAAAATGTTATCAAAGGTATCTAGGGATGCACCCGAGCGAGGCGGGGGTACGTCGCTAGTTGTACATAATACACATATATTATAAGTCAGAGTACATACAGTGTCACACATAATGATGTATGGGAGTTCATACAAAATGTCCACACGATATTCACAGCTGTGCGTGCCCTCAGCTGGTGACGTCGCAGGCGTAGTGCGCGTGCGGCGCGTAGTGCGCGTAGGCGGCGGGCGCCGGCGCCGGCTCCTGCGCCTCGCGCGCCTCCTGCGCCGGCGGCGGGCTCTGGAATGTCTTGGGAATAAATATCTTGAATTAGTTATAGTTGTTAGTTAGTAATTTAGATAAAACTATCTTAATTCAAAAAAGGTCAAGTCTCTCCCGTGACCATGATTGCTGAATCCTGTAAACTTTACAGGATTATAGGATTAAACTTTACAGTGTAAAGCATTCGAAACGTCTGGAGCCAAAAATCAAAATACATTCCCGAAATAAATCCGAAAAGATAGTTTTATTTGTAAATATCAAATATTCGCGTAATTCTGGGTCTAAATTTTTTTATGCGATTCACACGAGACAAGTATCTTTTTACCTACCTTCGAATTTTAGCTCTGTAAGGTACCAATTCAAAAGGAATAATGGCCATGACAAACGGACCACACGGAGATGAAAAATTAATATATCATAATGCTTTCTTAAATTGACATGATTTGACATTTTTAATATCATTAATTCTCAAAAATAAAAATAACTCCGCGAAAAAAATCCGAAAACATAGTTTTATTTAAAAATTTATTTATTTAAAACGTTTTAGTTTTTTGGAGCGAAACCCTGATCCTTTTTCTAAAACAAAAGTAGCCTAAATTGCTCCTTATAATATCAGCTATCTGCCAGTGAAAGTCCCGTTAAAATTGATCCAACCGTTTCGGAGATTAGCCGGAACAAACAGACAGACAGACAAAATTTTTAAAAATTGTGTTTTTCTTATAAGTACCGTATATAATTCCATATGCATTTAGTATAAAGCAGTTATTTTGACATTACAAACAGACACTTCAATTTTATTTATCTGTATAGATGTATAGATTACTCTGTTCATGGGCGTACCCAGGTAGGGGCAGGGGGGGGCAGCTGCCCCCCCCCTGGATTTAGTGTAATATTCACCGGTGAACCGAAACAAAAATATTTTATTATTATTTTATTTACTTATTTAGTACCTCATCTAGATCATGTTAATCACATACCAAATGACATAATATTTATGCTCTAACAATATATTTTGTCGTTAGAGAATGCACTATCACTACATAGTATAAAACAAAGTCGCTTCCCGCTGTCTGTCTGTCACTTTGTATGCTTAGATCTTTAAAACTACGCAAGGATTTTGATCCGGTTTTTTTAATAGATAGAGTGATTCAAAAGGAAGGTTTATATGTATAATACATGCATAATATAGTAGAGAAACACTGATAATTTTAGAGGTTTCTAATGTGATATCGTAAATAAACACATTTTTTGCGCTTACATTGCAAACGTTGGCTGAACCCTACGAGATAGATCAAAATAATGTACTACAGTATTGTACACATTAAAAAGGTCTACAAAAAAGTTCGCGATGGCATATGTCTATCTCTTAATAGTTCAAGCGAAATGCAGTTATTTTTAAGAAAAAATAAAATATTGAAAACCTGAAGTTTTATGATTTCAAAATGTTGGCAGGTATATAAGGAATAGACATTCATAAAATGCCCCCGATGCCCAGCCACCCCCGAGAAATGGGGGGACGCATAGCGTTGAAAAATAGTTTTTTTCAATTTCCGGCTTACTATGATGTTCTATCGAAAAATGTTTTCTACAAAAGTTGTAGGTCTAGTAAAAATCTACAACTTTTATTCATAACACTTTTTACAAAAACCTCAGTTTTCGAGATATTTGCAAAAAACTCAGTTTTTAATTTTTTCTTGGTTTTTTATTTTTAATTTCTAGAATAATCTTTTAATTCTCATGAAACTAAGGTAATGTAATTTACAATATATATAGAATGAATAAATAAAAATTGAAATTAAAATGTTCAGCCATTTCCGAGAAAAGTATGTTTTATGGTCTCGAGAGACCGAAAATCATCCCCAACTTCAAGTGGACGTTTACATTTAAAAAAATTTTTGTACAATTTTCAGATAGGGCTCATTATTTTCGTCTTGAACTCTACTTTATGAAAAAATAAAAACATTGTATGGTCGCTCTGTAAGAACACTCTTAAAAATTGAAAACATTGGAGAAATCGATAATTTTTACTTTGTAAACTACTTTTTTTTTAATTATCATTGGAAAAGTAAACTTTATTACCCAATTTTTTATAAACTGATTATACCAGTGTATTTGTCGGGAAAAAACGAAAGAAATGGTATTCTTAAGTTTTTATTTCTTAAGTTTATATTATATTCTTTAGTTTCGATTTTGGAGTTAAATTTATTGTTTTTTTTTTTCTAAAAAATTAGATTTTAAGGTAATTACAGAAAGAAATGAAATTCATTTGTAATCTAAGTTTACTCATTAGTTAAAAGTATAATTTAAAAAAATTAAGTTGATATTAACAAAATTTTGTCATCGTTTTGATAAAAAAATCATAAAAAATGTAAAAAATGAAAAAAATAATTAAAAACAAAAAAGTACATTAAAGGGTAATTTTAAAAAGATTTAATTTTTTAAAATTACTCCTTAATGTACTGTGCATCCATCAAACGCTTAGATATTGATGATAAAAAGAAAAGGATGAATTTTTATTGAAAGTCGAATATCTCAGGAAAAAATCGACGTAAAGAGTTTAGTAAAAACTTTTTTTTTATGATTTTTTAACAAAACTATGACAAAATTTTGTAAATATCAACTTAATTTTTTTAAATTACACTTTTATCTAATGAATAAACAAGATTAGATTACAAATGAATTTCATTTATTTCTGTAATAACCTTAAAATCTAATTTTTTAGAAATAATCAATAAATTTAACTTCAAAAGCGATCAAAAATTAATAAAACATCGATAAATTCAAAAAAGTAATAACATAAATAGATTCTACTGGAAAAAATACAAAAGAAAAAGGTGTACTTTACGTGAATTCCAATTTTTATTATTTCTTCACGACTCGTCAAATTGCAAAGTTGGACTGTTTACGACGATATTGTATAAATAATAAGCGTCAAATTAAAAACTTAAGAATACCATTTCTTTCGTTTTTTCCCGACAAACACACTGGTTTAATCAGTTTATAAAAAGTTGGTTAATAAAGTACACTTTTCCAATGATAATTAAAAAAAATGTAGTTTACAAAGTAAAAATTATCGATTTCTCCAATGTTTTCAATTTTTAAGAGTGTTCTTACAGAGCGACCATACAATGTTTTTATTTTTTCATAAAGTAGAGTTCAAGACGAAAAGAATGAGCCTTATCTGAAAATTGTACAAAAAAAATTTTAAATGTAAACGTCCACTTGAAGTTGGGGGTGATTTTCGGCCTCTCGAGACCATAAAACATACTTTTCTCGGAAATGGCTGAACATTTTAATTTCAATTTTTATTTATTCATTCTATATATATTGTAAATTACATTACCTTAGTTTCATGAGAATTAAAAAATTATTCTAGAAATTAAAAATAAAAAACCAAGAAAAAATTAAAAACTGAGTTTTTTGCAAATATCTCGAAAACTTTGAGGTTTTTGTAAAAGGTGTTATAAATAAAAGTTGTAGATTTTTGCTAGACCTACAACTTTTGTAGAAAACATTTTTCGATAGAACATCACAGTAAGCCGGAAATTGAAAAAAACTATTTTTCAACGCTTTGCGTCCCCCCATTTCTCGGGGGTGGCTGGGCATCGGGGGCATTTTATGAATTTCTATTCCTTATATACCTGCCAACATTTTAAAATCATAAAACTTCAGGTTTTCAATATTTTGTTCCCAAACTGCATTTTGCTTGGACTATAAGGATAACATACTATTTCCGTTTTAATACTTTAAAAAATTGGCAATTATAATGCGGTAATGTATTGGACGTCGCTCGATATTTCGACCCCTAAGATCCCGATACTCTTATAGATGTTAAGAGGAGTGTTCTGGAACTTTGGCGCTATAGAGAATGGGTTTGTTTTAGTGAAGAACGCACAAACTTGTGTCTTTTTAGGGGTTAAACTGGACGAGATTTCGTGGGCCCCAATCGGAGAGCTGCTCTAGGGAAGTCGCAATTTCGGACACAAGTTGGACTCTGTTCTCCTCAACCTTAGCTCGAGAGATGCTTGCTCGGCCAGTACAACAGGCATCGACTGTACTGTCATCTGCATAGCAATGAGTGTTGCCAGTTAGCAACATATCGTTGATATGCAGATTAAACAGTGTAGGCGATAGTAGGTACTGAACCTTGGGGTACGCCAGCGTTAATCTGCACAGTGTCGGAGCATATACCGTCAATTACGACTTTTATGCTACGTCCAGAAAGAAAACTAGCAACCCAAGAAAGCATTTGTTTGACATATTATTATTGTTTTGAAAGAGCCAAACGTAGATTACGAAAAGTATTAATTCAATGTCCATAATATCTATCAATTATATCATACACTACTTTAAAAAATCTGGTTGATCTTTGGTGCATTCTGTTGAACAATAACAAGAAGCGTCCGTTAAATAGAAAGGGACATACGAAATTTTTTTTGTGAGTATTTTCTATGATTAATTGTAATTTGTAATATTTTTTTGTAAACGAAATCAATGTTGTTCGTACCTAAACCTAGGTGTAGCCTTTCTTTCTTTCTTACACCTGGCTGCGAAGAGGTTGCGGTCAAGTGCCTAATCTTTCGTGTAGTGTTTTTGTGTAGTATGTAGAGTAAAACAAGCGCGGGGGCCGGTTTAATAAATTTCTGATTTGCCCCCCCCCTAGGCCAAAAGCTGGGTACGCCCATGACTCTGTTACACACCTGTCATCAAGATGAATCAAAGGACGTACTCGCATAAATTATAATTCACGATCGTAATTGTCATTCCATTTATTATTCATTTGAGCCTTACAATAAAAAATACTGAATTATTTAACACATTTTTTTTAAGATATCATTTAAAGTCGTGACTAAAATCTAAATGGTATACTCACTTGTACTGGCTGAAACTTGCACCTCTTAAACCGACCGTACAGAGATGAGTACGGCAGGTTGTAATGTATCGCCGCCTGGTTTATAGACATTTGCCCAATTCTGGGAAAGCAATAAAATCATTATTAATATTTCTCTAATGCCAAGAATTAATAATTATTTAGCTTTAAAACTTAATTATTTCATTTTGTGTGTAAAATGTGAATGACATAATGTTCTCCTAACCGCTTTCTGCTGCCAATCTCATAGAGTCTAGGCAACTTGCGTAGATGTTCTAGTGAGTTCGCCGGCTTTTCTCAGCAGAACTACCTTCCGAGCCTTCCGAGCTTCCTTACGGCATGACATTTAATTTATATTTTGAAAATGTAAAAACTGATTCAAAAGTCCTTGTATAAATCTATTTGAATAAGGTATATTTTGATTTGATTAGAGTGATGCAGACACGAGTGAACACTACCGAAACTGTAGTGATCCTACAGTTAACTAGGAGGTAGTAAATGACCTCCTTACCCGTAAGCACCAAACAACAATGAATGGGAATGGGGGACTTGGCTTAATCGCCTGGTCCATGAGGAAGAAAACCTCTATAAAAAATTACCCCAATTCTACGGTTGGAAACGCGCCAAGAGAATGAATGGCTGATGGGATTTCAGTTGATAGCGTTAAACCTCGACGGACCTGGCTAACGTCGTTGTATTGTGCCTTTTTGAGGGAATGGGCGTCACCCCTCAAATGACGGTTTATATCGGCCCTACTCGTGGGAACCCTATGGAAAACAAAGAAAATCAACCAAAAACTAAATCAAATCTATCTTCAAAAATGATCCAGCAAACTTTTCACACATGCATGTTTGAAAGAACCAGAAGTAACTCCGTCGGACACATACCCAAAGAAATAAACATCTCTTCTTCAAGTGAAAACCAGGCATTAACAAATACTACGCAAAACTGGCAGAAAGATCAGGTGCCTATATCCAAAAGAAAAAGGAATGACGCAAGTCCAGATGGAAACACAAAAAAAGTATCAAAAACTAAAACTAACTATACCATACCAACTCAAAACCGTTTTCAGTCATTGGAAACGGATGTAGAAGAAGATACTACAAATAAACAACCAATTTTAAGAATACCAAAACCAGAGCCTATATTTATCACAGGTGTCATCAATATCTCATCCTTGAAGGAAATTTTAAACAAAATAACTGACACTAAAAATTATTCTATAACCACGCTTAAATCTGGTCATATCGTAAAACTAATGCCATCAGACGTAGACACATATAAGAAAATTAGAGACAACTTCATCGACAATAACATCAGTCATTACACATATAAACTTAAGAGTGAAAGATCCTACAGAGTCGTCCTAATAGGAATACACTCTTCAGAAAATACTGCCGAAATTAAACAAGAACTTCAAGAACTTGGCCACGAAGTTAGGAACATTCATAATATACTACACAAATCAACAAAACAACCTCTTCCTCTCTACTTTGTAGATCTAGAACCAAAAGAAAATAATAAAGACATATTTAAAATTACCAAGCTAAATTACATGAAAGTTTCATTTGAGGCCCTATATAAGAAGAACGAAATCATCCAATGCAAAAGATGTCAAAGGTTTGGACATTCCAAAAACCATTGTAATAGACCGTACAGATGCGTAAAATGCGGTAGCGAGCATCCTACAACATCATGTACCAAAACTCCGGACACTGAAGCAACTTGTGCAAATTGCCTTGAAAAACATCCAGCAAGCTATAAAGGTTGTAAAAAGTATAAACAGTATAAAGAAAACATCTTAAAAATTAAAACTAAAACAACAGACACACAAAAAACTCAAACACTACATAATCAAAACTTAACAATTAAACAGCCAACCAACCAACAAATCAATAATGATAAACAAAACAATTCTGATAAGACCTATGCAGAAGCGACCAAGGCTAAACACTTCTCTGCCACAAATTATAATAATTCTGACCTTAATAACCTTACGGAAGTAATACACAGCATGTTTACTAGATTTCAAGCTATCATGACTAGCATGATGGACAACATGATGGATCGAATGATCCAATTAATTACACACATGATGCAAAAATGATTCCAAGATTAAGAATAGTGACTTGGAATGCCAATGGCTTGACTGAACGTCGTCATGAGTTTGAATTGTTTTTACAAACTGAAAAAATTGATATAGCATTGATATCAGAAACCAGGTTTACTTCGCAATCATATGTCACATTTAAAAACTTTTGCATATATACTACAAACCACCCATCGGGTAACTCTCATGGGGGCACAGCTATCATCATTAAAACTAGCATTAAACATTACCCTCAAGAAGAATATAAAACTGAAAAAATTCAAGCAACATCGATAAAAATCCTGGATAGTGGATCCGAACTATCACTTTCAGCTATATACTGTCCACCAAGGCACTCTATTTCTAAAGATGACTTTAAGGATTACTTCTCAATGCTCGGAAACAAATTTATAAGTGGTGGTGACTGGAATGCCAAACATGTACTTTGGGGCTCAAGGCTTGTTTCACCGAGAGGGAGACAGTTATACTCAATATCTACAGAACTCAACTTACAATGCATATCACATGGCGAACCAACCCACTGGCCTGTAGACAGAAATAAATTACCAGACTTAATTGACTTCTTTATCACCAAGAGCATCCCAACAAATCAAATGATTGTAGAAACATGCGTTGACCTATCCTCAGACCACACACCTGTTATATTAAACGTAGACTACAAAGTCATCTTGACAGAGTATCCCCAAAGGTTATACAACCAAAACACAAATTGGGACACATATAAAGATAACATCAATAACAAAGTAAACTTAGCTATTTCTCTAAAAACCACAGAGGAGGTAGAATCAGCAATTGAAAAGTTTAATATACTTATCCATCAAGCAGCATATAACTCTACAACCGTGAATAAAAATCCTGCACCGAAATCTCATCATTATCCAAAATACATCAAACAAAAAGTAGAGGAAAGGAGAAGACTGAGAAAAATTTGGCATAATACTGGATTCCCTAGTGATAAAACGGAGTTTAATAAAGCTTCTGAAAACCTAAAAAATCTGATAAGCAACTACATAAATGACAACCTTCAAAATAAACTAACTAAACTATCCCCATCTAAAAGAACAGATTACTCACTATGGAAAGTTACGAAACAAATTAAAAAACCAACTCGCCATACACCACCAATTAGGAATAATCTCGGTCTCTGGGCTAGGTCTGACAAGGATAAGGCTGCTGTATTTGCCCAACATCTTCAGAAGGTTTTTAAACCTTTTCCTAGTTCTCATCCAGGTCATGATAAAGAAATACGTAATTACATAGACTCACCCCTGCAACTCTGCTTATCCCACAAACCAACAAACCTAAAAGAAGTGAAATCTATACTAATGTGTCTAGAACAAAGTAAAGCACCAGGATATGATCAGATCGACGCTACCCTACTTAAACAACTACCACGGAAAGGTATAGTCCTTCTTGTTATAATTCTGAATGCCTGCCTTAGACTTTCTGTTTTTCCAAGTCAATGGAAAATGGCACAGATGAAAATGATACCAAAGCCTGGCAAACCACCACAAGAAGCTGCTTCATATCGCCCTATTAGCCTCCTACCAGTACCTGGAAAGGTTTTTGAAAAAATTATCCTCATTAGATTAAAACCCTACCTTGATTGTGTACTTCCACAACACCAGTTTGGTTTTAGGGAAAAACACGGTACTATAGAACAGATTCATCGCCTAGTCGACACCATTTATAGAGCGTTCGAAAACAAACAATATTGCTCAGCAGTTTTTCTAGACATTCAACAGGCGTTTGATAAGGTCTGGCATGACGGGTTACTATACAAAATAAAAAAACATCTTCCTCACACTTTTTTCAAACTGTTCGACTCATACCTTAGCAAGAGATGTTTTGAAGTTAAGGTTAACTCAGAAACCTCCAACATGTGCGAATCTCTCTCAGGAGTACCACAAGGGAGTATTCTTGGCCCGATCCTCTACTTACTGTATACGGCCGATCTGCCAACCCATGATGCCACCTCAACTGCAATTTACGCAGATGATACAGCGCTGCTTTCTGTACACCGCGATCCTAACTTAGCATCAGCAAACCTACAAGCACACTTGAGTAGAGTCGAAGAGTGGTTTGATAAATGGCGTATGAAAATAAACCAAAATAAATCGACACACGTAACATTCACACTTAGAAGACAACTTTGTCCTTCAGTTAAAATATATAATACTGAAGTCCCACAATCAGAAGATGCTAAATACCTCGGAATGTACCTTGACAAACGACTCACCTGGCGTAAACATATTTGGACCAAACGAAAGCAACTCGACACTATGATGAGAAACTATTACTGGTTAACTGGAAAAACCTCACAGCTATCCCCAACCAACAAAATACTAATCTATAAAACAATTATAAAACCAATTTGGACATACGGTATCCAATTATGGGGTACAGCTAGTAACAACAACATTGAAATACTAGAAAGATTTCAAAGCAAGACACTGCGAACCATGCTAGATATACCGTACTTCGTTAAAAACAAATATATACACAAAGATCTGAAATTGAACACGGTCAAACAAGAAATTACAAATTGCAGTAAAAAGTATCAGAACCGTCTAGCAGCCCACATCAATGAATTAGCATTGAAACTCCAAGGCGCCGAAAGAACGCAATTCTTTCGTCTAAAAAGACACAGTGTATTGAGCTTAGTTGACCGCTTCTAGCCACACTACGAGGGAAGCATCAATGGATGCTTCTTTGCTCTTTCTAGTCATAACAAGAATTAAAAATTCTAACACAGGATTGGCTTATTGTTTATGAACAGATTGTCATGTAACAGAACTCAAAAGAAAAAAAAAAAAAAGACACGAGTGCACACTCACTTTTTTTCTATTACTGTCACTCTCACACTCCGGTGGGACGACACCGACACGATCAGTAAGAGATTAGCCGAACTCCAGGCTACTACTGAGGATTTCGTGACAGAAAAACTTAAACTTGGCCCGACCCGGGACTTGAATCTACGATCTGCGGCCATACCTAGACTAAGAGAGTTAAAAGATGTGTACGGATGAGAACACAGGTACTTAATTATTTGATAATATCGAGTTTCGATGATCAGTTGATCTGAGTCTTGAGGTAAATAGTAATGGAATACCTCAATGGCAGTAAAACCTTCGAATTTGGACTTATGTGATTAGTTTTATCGAATTCCATACATTAGAGCCTGTCAATAACATGATTTTTTAAACAAAAATAATTTCATAGTAAGTAATTGCTGGCGTGAAAACATAGAATGATCCTGTTTTTATTCAGTTTAATAATAGGTGATACGGTAAAGTCTAATATTTTAATTAGGGTTTATATTATTATATATTTTTTTCGGAGATTAACACACAGCACCATCTAGTTCCATGGTAAGCTACGAGACCTGTGTTATGGATACCAGATAGTTGATACACTACACATATATAGCTTTAAATAATTAAATATTATAAATATAAACGCCCATGACTGGAGTACAAACATTCGTGTTCATCACACAAATGAATGCCCCCATCGGGATTCGAACCCGTGACCGCTAGTAGGGTCACTATAAATTGAGCCAAACGTGACGTGTACTTTTAGAAGCATGAATAATATTTAAAATGCCAAATAATCAATTTGACAAACCTGACAGCTTCCAGGGCTTCTTCCATGGCGTCTTCAGACCACGGCGTGGGGTTCGAGCGAGACAGCTCTATACCTTCCCGCTTACACCTACCGTAAAGGGTGCCTGTAATAAAAATAAATATAAATATTTAATTTAATATTCAAATTTAAACTTAAATTAAAAAATTGAATAAATATTATTTGGACGACACGTTTGGCTCAGTTTGTAGTGACCCTACTTGCCGTGCCAGCGGTCGCGGGTTCGAGTCTCGTTGGGGGGCATTCATTTGTGTGATTAGCACGCTTGTTTGTACTCCAGTCATGTGTTTATATTTATAATATGTGTTAATGGTACCCTTTTATATAGGAATACCATATGAGGTGAATGCTATTTTACTGTTGTTAATCTTCGTTTTTTTATTAGTTTAAGAAAACACAACTTTACTAAGCACACTTTTAATTCTCTTAAGACACACATGAAGACAAGGAGGAGGAAAAGCCAAAAAATAAAGATCAAAGAATCTACCACAGACAACATAATCAATTACATATGTACACAGATAATCAAATAAACATTTAACAATATGTACATACATATGTATTTAAAGTTATATATATGTAGTGTATCAACTATCTGGTACCCATAACACAAGCCTCGCAGCTTACCGTATAACTAGATGGTGCTGTGTGTTAATGTCCCAATATATTTATTATTTATTATATGTATACGTGTGTGTGTTTGTGTGTAGATACCGGTGGGTATGCCGAACTGGTGCGCGGCGCGCTGCACGGACGCGGCGCCGGCGCGGATGGCGGCTAGCGCGCGCTCCAGGTCGGCGCGGCGCCACGCCGTCGGCGCCGCGTTGAACGGCGCCGCCAGGCGGATGCCCTCGCGCCGCGCTATCTTGTACAGCGTGCTGCTCGGGATACCTGCCGCACATCATTCCATTATACTATGAAAAAACGCTTTCGACGAATTCAAATATCGATACCTTAATTCGCAAACCAGCTAATTTCATATGAGCAAATTTTTCAGGCGACACTTAAAGAACTTTATAATATTTTTTGTACACTACTTTTTAAAAATCTAAAATACCGTTAGTAGATAATATCGTAAGCTGTTGTTTTTAATACTGTAAAATCCTACTAAAATAATACTCTACTGAATTACTGTTTCGTACAATTTAAACCAAAAAATATTTTTTGACGAAATGTGGAGTTGGCTGATTTGCCAATTAAAGTATCAATATATGTTTAAACGAATCATATGAGCCCAAACTCGAGTTTAGTACTAACTTCCACTATCCACCCCCTGGCTCCATCATCAGATCAGCTCCGAGATACCAAATTATAGTATTGTCATCCGAACTACATATACGTTATACTTACAAAGTTTCATTTAGAATTCACAACGAATTAGAAGTTGTTAAAAATTAACTTCCAAGATTTACCTAATTACATTGTTACTAGTGAAACTATTAAAAGCGTGTTAAAAACAAACATGTCTATATTTTATTTTTTTATTTGTTTAAATACATAAATATTAAACACTCACCATAAGCCTTGCTAGCTTTGTTAGCGGATATGGCGCCGGCGCGGAGCGCGTGCAGGGCTCCCTTGAGGTCGGCTTCACTCCAGGACTTCGACGCGCCTTCCTTCTTCGGCGTGTCGATGCCCAGTCTATGCGCGCGCTGCCATAGTGTTGTTGATGGGATACCATAAGTCGCTGATGCCTGGAATTAGAATGTTTAAAGCAGTGTTTCTTAAATTTATTGCAGTCATGGACCACTTTTAGAATTTTAAAATTACACGGACCCCCTATCAAGGAATATTTTATGAAAAAAAAATAAATAAAGAAATCACTTTCTTCTTTAAGAAATAAAAAAAATATTGGTCATTTACTTACACTTGATTAAATATTATCAAATATAGCTAATGAGAAAGATGCTGTTGTTTGGCCTCAATAAGCTCATGAGCATGAGACCTCATGAGTTGGATGAAACAAATGATGAGTTAGTTTACTCCACAATTTTTTAATTATGTTAAGAACTAATTGAGCTGCGGACCCCTAGCACACATATTACGGACCCCTGGGGGTCCGTGGACCCCACTTTAAGAAACCCTGGATTGAAGGATTTTTTTGATATTACAATTCAGTTGATACGGAGTTTAAATAAAATTTAATAATGACATTGTTATGTATGTGGAGAAAGGATAGGGAAAAATTATGTTTATCTATGTAAAATTTCATTTAGATTAATTGCACTCTTCCCTCTCTTTTTTTCTCTATGCCCAAAAGTGGCCATTTCAACCTTTGAACTATTTCTTCCAGGCATGGAATCTATTTTAATTTATGTTATGTAAAATCATGCCTACAATGAAAGTTTTTAAGTATTTGTATAGCAACCTATAAGAATTTTGTTTAAATTATTAATAAAAACAATGTTTTTTTTTTAACTAACCTTAGTAAGACTCATGTTATGTTTCCTCAGAGCTTCCAAAGCTTTATCCATATCTTGTTGGGTCCAGCTTTTGGGACTCGAACGACTGAATGTTTCTTGTGATGGTCCGTTTGAGTCGCTCGTGTCGTCACCGCTTAAGTGATGTTGCTCTATAGGACATAATATGATAGAAGCTACAAATTGTGTGTTCGATTCCCGCGTGAAGATACATACCCTAACAGCCTATTATTTCATTCAGCCTATAATTATCAGAATTTTCTAGATATACCATATCTTAAACTTATACCATAATATAAGTTTAAGATCTAGTACATGTGTGGGTGTGTATGTTAAGTCAATCGGTTTATAGTATCATACCCATGCAAATTAATGATTACTAAAACTTTTGACATTGGAAACTCTTACCAAAAGCTTTTAAACATGCCATATGTATATTATGAAAAAGAAAGATGAAATGATGATGAAGAGAGATCCTCTTATTTTTAAAATTAAAATGGACGAGACCACTTATTGAACTATGTATTATTTATTGATTATATTTCATACTAGCGGGACACAAAAACAGATCTATCCCACGAGAACCATACATTTTTCCAGTATAAGATATCAGCATTCCAAATTTTACTAAATTAGGTGCATAAGTTGTTGTGTACTAAGCTGTATAAGTTACAAAAGTTTTTTAACTATCCCACAGGAACTTTTTAATATTCCGGGATTAAAAGTGTATAAAATGTTGACCGGGGATATAAGATACCACCATGCAAAATTTCATTAAAATCGGTCCAACAGTTTCGGAAATTAGTCCGTACAAACAGACAAACAGACAGAGAAACTAAAAATTTGAAAAATAAACTGGATTTGTTCTATTTCTCTTCTTACATCCTCCTTACTTGGTATTTAGCATTTTTTTTCTATGTACAGGCATTCGACCTCTACAGTTTTATTATATGTATAGACGTTCGTATTACACAGTCACTTACCACCTTCAGAATTGGGCTCATCTTTGATCATTAATGGCACGAACTCCGAAGAGTCCGCAACTTCGTTCATCATTTCCATGTGCCTACTGATGAGCGATGTTCCCTAGAAATTTTTTTTTTTATGAGAATTAATTTATTAATTATATATTTTTAATACTACGAGCCACCAGATTTAAAAAAAAATCACCAAAAACATTTTTTTCGCCAATAGCTTCTCTTCAATGTTTTGTTTTCTTTTATGTAATTCGCAATACATTTTCCCAAAGTTTCTGTAGATACCGATTACTTGATATACTTGATACTCGGTTAAATGTATCTATATACTTGATTAAATGTACATATACTCGGATAACAGGTATTAAAAAAGTGTATATTTTTTGTTTATTGTAAAGGCAAGTTCAGATGAGCAATCTGAGCTGTACGAATATTATTTTCATATTTTTAGAAAATGACACAATACAAAAATATCAGTTAGAACGGTGTAACGAGATCAACATGAATATTTTTCATTTTAAAGGAAACATATCTCCTATCTATCTATATTTCTATTTTTTCGGATTTCCTTATTCGCTGAGCACATTTGCAGAAAAACATTCGAAACATCGTTAAGCAAAACTTGAAAAATGCCGACAAATCGAAAAAAAACAAAAGATTAGATTTTTTTTTCACGCTCGAGGGTTTCTGGTAGATCTCTACCAGAGATCTCTTAAAGTTAAAATCATCTTTTGTACACAAAGTTATCTGGTTATGGTTTTTATATGTATTTTTTTGTGGTATATAAATTAATAAATTATTAGTGGTCTAACCACATCATGGTCGAGTGCAGGTTCGAGGGTAGCGAGCGAGGTCTCGTAGGGCGCAGGCAACTGCTCGCGCACCGGCGTGGCGGCGGGGCCGGCCGGCGCGGGCGCGAGCTCCTCCAATCCATGCTAGAAAAATGCCGTTTTACTAAGCATATAAGCACTTTGGCCGTTATGATAAAATAATATTAAATATTCGATAGTTGAACATCTATGTACATTTGCTTTATTTTTATCTATACATCTATACAGATAAATAAAATTGTAGTGTCTGTTTGTAATATTAAAATAACCGCTTTTTACTAAATGTATATGAACGTATACACGATACATATACCAAAACAACATTTTTTACAATTTTTATTTGTCTGTCTGTCTGTTTGTCCCGGCTAATCTCCGAAACAGCTGGACCAATTTTAACGGGACTTTCACTGACAGATAGCTGATATTATAAGGAGTAACTAAGGCTACTTTTATTTTAGAAAAATAATTAGGGTTTCGCTCAAAAAAAATAAAACCTACCTAGGGACGAACCCAAGCGAAGCGAGGGAAAGTCGCTAGTATTAAAAAATAATTAACTATTGTAAATATTTACCTGCAAATGGTGTAGTAGATTCGACGACACATTTTCATCGGCTTGCGAAATTCGTTCGAATTTGATGGGATACTCTGATGACGCAAGCTTTGAAAGATCATAAACGAATTCTTAATTAACAAATACAAAAAACCTTATAACAGGAAATGCTTAATGTCTCGAAATCTTGTAGTTGCTTAACAGTTAGCACAGATTATCTAAGTAATTCTAAGTTTTTATTCACAGCTCGCAAGGCTTGTCGGTAAAAAGAAGCTTAGATGCAAATCCAAAGAAAAAGGCAGTGGTAGCCCAGTGGTAACGTGCTCGCTTGGGAAACCGAGTAAAGCGGGTTCAAATCCCGGGTCTCGCACCTCTGATATTTTCATGTGCGAATCATTTCTAACATGATTACCACTTGCCTTACGGTGACGGAAAACATCGTGAGGAAACCTGCATATCTGAGAGAACCTAGCAAGTTTTCGAAAAACGTGTGAAATTCGCCAACCGGCACTTGGCCAGCGTGGTGGACTATGGCCTGATTCCCCTCGTATTGAAGGGAGCCCGATGCCCAGCAGTGGGACGTTGAAAAGGGCTGAATACAGATGCAAATCCAAGATATAATATCCTATAGCTTTATCCTTATTCCGAACTTCATAAAGTGAGAAGAAGTAATAAAAACATACACACATTGAGAAACTTGTAAGTATAATATTGATGTGCTTAGTTTTATAAGTAGTTTATCTTCCCATATTGTTGTTGTCACTTGTACTCAATACTTTTCGGAATGGCTCAATCGATTTTAACAAAACTTACTTTAACGGATTCGGACGGAGATTAGGTAAGTGGTTACAGGCTATTTAATTTTATCATGGCTCTAAAACCTGTTCAATTTTTAAATCATTGACCCGAAACCGAAAGGCTATAAGGTTTCGGTTACTTTCTTTAACCGGTTAATACCCGGAAATCGGTTGACGAATTTAGGTTCTATTATCAAAAATTAACCGCTTAGAATGAGTTTTTGTGCATTTACATTCGACGAATCTTTGCTAATGGTATATAATTAGCTTAGTAGAAGGATACCTTAGTAGAAGGATACATGTACATTTCTCACTTATGAATAAATTAACCGAATTATTTTGGTATTAAAACATAAGTATAACCTTTCTCTAAGAATAACCGTTAACCATTATTATGTCGGTTTACTAAACCGTTCGTTTTTATTAACCGGTTAAGAAACAAGTGATGTATTAGGTAATCATTAATTACCGAAATAAACCGCTTTTGTTAAAACCGGTTCCGAATTCTGCTTTTTACTACTAGTATTTATGGCCTAATTACAAAAAGAATTCCTGTGGTATAAAGAAAAGAAAGGATAAAAGGAAATAGCTTAATCGATATTACGAAAACTTTCACTGAGACTAGACTGAGAGTTACATTGAAAATAATGTAAGCTTTTTATCTCGGGAAGAAGAAAAGATTCTCGTAATCGTCTTGTTGTCGAAATATCTACCCTTTTGCCTATTTAATAAACAGTTACCCACTAAATATTACAAAATTATATAACTGCCACATTTAATCAAATAAATAGGTAACGATTAATCTATAAAACTTTAAATAATGTAGGAATATGGATATTTCTATATTATTCAAGGTATTCCTCTCTTTTAGCATAAGAAGTATAAATAGATATGTTGGGACAATAACACACAGCACCACCTAGTTCCATTGTAAACTACGAGGCTTGTGTTATGGATACCAGATAGTTGTTATATATGTGTAGACACTACACATATATAACTTTAAATACATACATATTATAAATATAAACACCCATGACTGGAGAACAAACATTCGTGCTCATCACATCAATGAATGCCCCCAGCGGGACTCGAACCTGAACCGCTGACACAGCAAGTAGGGTCACTACAAACTGAGCCATAATACGTGACACAACATTATTTTCTACAGTATTAGGATAAGTTAAAACATAAAAACCTACACAAAAAAAACTAAAATAATAATAGTTAGGTAAATATATTTAAAATTTAAATTCCTTAAGTATTTGTTTTGATTTTTCTCAAATCAAATAGCAACAAAATATACTCGTATAGCAACTCATTTAGGACGTTAAACAAACATATATACGTATTACGTATAATAAAAGAAATATTCCTTTAAGAAAGATTTTTAATAAAAGGTAGGCGAGAGGTTAAAATGGAAGTCCCCGCCGCGCAAACTTTGTGTTTGTTCGGACTAGTCTCAGAAACCAAGCGCGGATCCGTTCCTCAAAAAAGGTTGTGGTCACAGCTACCCGAAAAATGTCTAAATGCGTATCGAAATCGGTATTTTACTCTGTGTTTAATGGGAAACAATATCTCTGAGGTATCTCCACTGACCTACGTATTTGTAAAAGTTATATTTTTTACTAGCGACTCGCCCTTGCTTCGCTCGGGTTCATCCCTAGCTTGGATATAGTAAAATGGATATATTATAGTATGTTATCCTTAAGAGGTAGACATATGCCATCGCGGGCTTTTTTGTAGACCTTTTTAAGGTGTACATTACTGTAGTACATTATTTTGATCTATCTCCTAGGGTTCAGCCAGCGTTTGCAAAGTAAGCGCAAAAAAATGTATTATTTACGACATCACATTAGAAACCCCTAAAATTATCAGTGTTTCTCTACTATATCACAGTCTATAAAACAATACAGTCATCCAACGAAGCCGTCTAGACAGGGCAATCGTGCGGGGTGTGAGAGGTGAGACGCGGGTAGGCGAGCCCGAGCTGCACACATTTCTGCCGCCCGAATTAGTTAGCAGCTCGGGCCACGACTTTAAGGGCTATCGCGCGTTTATATTAATTTGTAAGCAATTAAAATGGTTCATACTACCTGTGCTATAATGTATATTTTTTGCTAAAATTATTTATTAGGATGAGGATTTTTTACATAATTAAGTTTTTTACATAATTAACAGAAATTTCAAATCCAGTAAATCTAGAAACCAAAAATATTTGTCCGTTGCCAATTTGTGATAGGTGATTTGGAAATCTATTAATTACATTATATCATATAAAACTAACTTTATTAAAAAATTGAAAATAATGATAAATTTATATATAACTAAATTCAATTTGACTTATGTAATATAATTTGCTAGATTTAATTTATTTTTATTATAACTTAATTTATTTCATTCTAATTATCTAGTTATTCATAAAATTAATTATAATGCCACATAAAAATATTCATTCAATCAAATCAAATAATTGTTAAACCAATTGTATATTTTATTTTTTATTAAAGAAATAAAAGGCTTATTATTATTATTATATGAAATTTTGTAAAACTCTATTTGAATTTGCCTCCGCGAAATGCCGTTTTGTATTCTTTGCTATGAAGAACTTCGATAAATAACTAAATAATAATATTATATTTTAATGAAATTACAAAAAAAAACTGTAACAACCCTGCGTAATGCGAAGTACGCTACGCAGTGTCGGCTTTTCTTCAAACATCAAAGGCGATAGCCCACTGTTATTTTTTAGTACACTGTGACTATATTATGCATGTATTATACATATAAACCTTCCTCTTGGATCACTCTATCTAATAAAAAACCGCATCAAAATCCGTTGTGTAGTTTTGAAGATCTAAGCATACATAGGGACAGACAGCGGGAAGCGACTTTGTTTTATACTATGTAGTGATTTTATTAAGGCATTGATGTAACATTAGTCTGTCGAACTCAATTAGGGTTGTGGACATGCCTATCGTGCCAATAGCGGTGGATCCGCGCTTGTCAGAAACCACTGTACGGATTTTCATAAGGTTTTCAACACTATAACAGTGGGGTTATTTAGGCTGTAATCAATGAATATTTCACAAAAAAAAGCTTCCAATATGATAATTAATATCATATATGCGAAGGGTATCTAGTTCTAATAAGTATAAAAAAAGTTTATTATTAATATTACATTTACATATTTATGTAAAAAAAAAATAAACATGAGCGATAAGAGATATATAACACAATAAATTAACAAATGCATATATATCGTACTTTACATTTAAAAATATTTATATAATAGGTAACAAATAAACTTACCGTATTAAAATAGCTCTTTGCAAATTGCGAACTTGTTTCTTCGTCATCGGATAGCGGTTCGCATTTCACTAGAAATGTTTCAGTCCCGGTCATTTCCTAAAAATATTAATAAGTTTATATTACAACTAAATTAACAATATCATTCACTTTAGATAGTTATAAATAATTAAATCCTAGAGACCTATTGTCAACGATTGCTATTCGATGAAACAAGTTTCCCATTTTTTCCTCCAAACATCTCGGGAATTGAACAGTCGTCATATTATAAGTAGGTTTACATAGGCAATTAGACAAAAGGAAGCGAGCTTTATTGAATTTTTTCTCGATTGGTGCACAGACGAAGAGTGCTAACTCGATTCCATCTCTTTCGTTCATTCGCAGGGCACATCGTCTCGTAAGCTTTTTTTTATTTATACTTATTTTGCCTCGCATACTACATAAAAGCTAACCGAACGTCCAACATTCCTTTCTGTCGTGTCAAAAGTTGGTATGAGCGTTATATTCGCGCGGAATGAAATTCAAAACTTTTTAGTCGTCGCCAC
This sequence comes from Fabriciana adippe, assembly GCA_905404265.1. Taxonomy (NCBI): domain Eukaryota; kingdom Metazoa; phylum Arthropoda; class Insecta; order Lepidoptera; family Nymphalidae; genus Fabriciana; species Fabriciana adippe. Next base: position 15,218,304 of record FR989997.1, on the reverse strand, counting down.
TATCACGATAAGAACTCTAGACAAGGCGCGCTAACGTAGACATTCGAGTGTCACCTGTCGGAGGTGACGTCGCAGACGAGTAGTGAATATAAAGTTGCGCGGTTAACCCTCTCACGCCGTGTCACATCCGTGTTGCTCTATTGGCCGCGCGAGTCGGGGAACAACGGTCGGGAGAGACGCGACGATCACCGCGAGATACGAAACGTTCACTTTTAACGTCTTCCCGCACGAAGGACGGTGTAAAACGGAGGCGATAAACGAGTCGAGAAAGACGAGGGCGCGAAATGATCCACTCACCTACTACCTAGTCCGTACTCCGTAGTCGGTCAGCGGAGGCCGCCGCAAGCACTCGCTCGCCTCACATGCGACACGAGGGAACAATGCTGCACCGTGACCTTCGGGAAACGATGAGATGTCGCAAATGAAAGTGAATTCGGCACACACCCGGCCGGCTCTGCGTCGCTGCGTGGCGCATGTTTAGGAGGTGCAGGGCGGGCTCGTGCTGATTTTTTTCCGCGCCAAAGAAATAAAAACAAACGCCTTTTTGCCGGGAACCGTCCGAACGCCGCAACCCCACTCGTACAATACAGTTGATTCGAAACTATCTAATGCTATGTCTTTACCATTTATATTTAGCTCATCATAGAATATTTTTGGACAAATTATTTGTTTAGGAAAGAAAAATTGGTGTCTTAATAAGGTTTACTCTAATGAGGGTAGATGCACTATAGCGCGTGTAGATATGCACGAGGGAGGCAGGGGGCGGCCTCCTGTCGGCGCCCGACCAGCCGGCGCCCCGCGCGGCGCCTTCTCTCCGCTCCGATTGATTTTTATTACAAGAATTTCACTTGTTTTTTTTGTTTCTCGCACACCAAGCCGAGCCGCACACAGACGGCAATCGTATAATTCATTTGTACCAAGTTACTAATGCTATCGATTTTTTTAACGAAGCTACATTGTTTCTTCCCTCCCTTAACGAATATCTATTTGCGGAAAAGAATTTCAGACACGCTTTGTTGAAAGTTTACTACTGTTAAAATGCTTTATGAAATGTTTGTTTACAAATAATAATATAAGGATAATCCTCATAACATGTCCTAATGTTAAAGTAGAATGTGAACTAAGATAATAAACTGAGTTTTGATAATCTCTATAAATAAATGCATATCAAGACTCGGAAGTAAGTTTTCGAAGTCATTTTGACTTAATGTATGTATGTATGTATATAAGTATGTATTCAGCCCATTTTAACGTCCCACTGCTGAGCATCAATACGAGGGGGATAAGGCCATAGTCCACCACGCTGGCCAAGTGTGGGTTGGCGGGTTGTTTTTCGAAAACTTGCTAGGTTCTTTCAGACATGCGGGTTTCCTCACGATGTTTTTCCTTCACCGTAAGGCAAGTGGTAATATAATTATGTTAGAAATGATTCGCACATGAAAATATCAGAGGTGCGAGACCCAGGATTTGAATCCGCTTTACTCGGTTTCCCAAGCGAGCGCTTTACCACTGGGCTACCACTGCCTGCATTTTAGACTAAATAATTATATATTATTTTAGAATTTTTTAACTAGGTAAACTAGAAAATAATTTCTTTTGAATAAAAATAAAGCTGAATCATATATGTATAAGATTAGAGAACCAAACTAGTTCTTGAAAGCTATGTGAATTACACTAACCAAAGTTTATCTGTCTGTCAGCGTGATGAACTATGGCCTAAGCCCCTCGCATTGAGCGAAGGTTCGTGTCCAGCCGTGGCATGTAGAAAAGGCTGAATTATTGTTATGTTATTACCGCCAATTTTAAAGAAGAATCGCTGAAAAAAATATAATTTAGACTGTATTACAAAATCATTTCAAAAATACACAATGTGAAAATTCTAAGCAAGAAGAAATTAATTAAAAAAAAATACAGATTCCGGAAAAAAGTCGTCCATCATGATACTGAAATAAAAGCTTGATAAATCATCGTATTATTTTTATTAAAAAGTTATAGATAAACACTGACGTTTTGCTTTTATATACTTATTTACTCAATGAATCCATACTAATATTATAAAGCTGAAGAGTTTGTTTGATTGTTTGTTTGTTTGTTTGGTTGAACGCGCTAATCTCAGGAACTACTGGATGGAATTGAAAAATTGTTTTTGTGTTGGATAGTCCATTTATCGAGGAAGGCTTTAGGCTATATATAATCCCGGAAAAATGTACGGTTCCCGTGGGATAGAGTTGTTTTTGTCTAGAGACGAACCCGAAGCGAAGCGAGGGTGAGTCGCTATATATAATAATTACACTACGGGACTTAAACGCGTGAATTTGTTAGTACCTTATTCTCGATGTTTAACGTCACGGTAATGTTATACATAAACATTACCGTGTTAACGTTTTGGCAACCCAGTCGGAATGTCGGGAATAATGTATATACTATATAGCCACTTACGAATTCACGCATTTAAGTAGTAGGCTAAGCCTATCATATTTTTTTAAACGACAGATAGCATCTGTGCTATCTTATTATATACAAATTGACATAGCCAATGATTTGGTTACTCCGACTTTTGCTCCTATTGAGCAAAATAATTGTAATATGAGATTTTTAGGGTTCCATACCTCAAAAGATAAAAGAGGAACCCTTATAAGATCAGTCTCTTGTTCGTCTGTCCGTCTGTCTGCCCATGTGTCACTACTGATTTTCTCAAGAACGGGTGGACCTAGCAAGTTAAACTTTATACCAGATACTGAGGTCTATAGTCCCTATTAGGTATATAAAAATCAAGATCCTGAGTCAACACGATAAAAAGTTATGGGCAAATTTAAATTTTCGCAAAAACTAGGAAGTACCAAAATTTAGTTTAATTTTCAACTTTTCAACTTGAAAAAATCATACTCGCACAAATGTTAACGCACTTCAATGCACACCATGTACTTCATAAAAAACAGATGCTAGTGTTGAGCTAGTGAAAAACATTTTTGAGGCTTGGGAAAGGTTACAGGATGCAATTGGGATATTGTGTGACTTATCCAAGGCCTTCAATTGTGTGCATCATGAGACACTGATCAGGAAACTGCATCACTATGGTATTAGAAATAAGGCACTCGACCTTCTGAATTCGTATTTAAATAATAGAATACAGAGGGTTGATGTAAATGGTAAGACTCCTAGAGTACCATTAGATATGGGGGTTGCACAAGGGTCTATTCTTGGCCCCTTTTTTTCTAATTTACATGAATGACTTGTCATTTTTTGTACAGAACAAACATGAGATAGTATTGTTCGCTGATGACACTTCACTTATTTTTAAAGTCAAGCGCAATTTGCTAATGTACGAAGATGTAAATAATGCTCTCTCAAAGGTTTGATTCAATTCATCAAAACCATTATTTCTTCAAAAAAAATGAAAACTTCAAACTCTCCCGTGACCATGATTGCTGTAAAGCATTCGAAACGTTGGAAACCAAAAATCAAAATAAATCCGCGAAATATTCCGAAAATATAGTTTTATTTAAAATGTAAAATATTCGCGTAAATGTAAGAAAGTATAACCTACGAGTATTTTATATTGTGGGACGCCAAAATTTAAAAAGTTACATTTACTCAATGAATGCGAAAAATTACACTTCAGGTCTTGATGCAACTTCATTATTCTTTATCATTTTTGATCGACTTTTACGAATATTAAGTTACTAGGGTCACACCCTCCCTTCGCTCTGGCTCGTCCCTGGGTGATTCTTTAAATTGACATAACTTTTTTATTTATAAACCGATTGAAATAAAACAAACACTAAATATTAAGTGAAGCTTATTATATATTAGAGAAAACCGCATCCAAATTGGGCAAATAGGCCATTACTGCGGTTATCGCGCACAAACGCACTGACAAACAAACCGACAAACGACAAAAATTCTAAAAAGTATTGTTTTGGGTTCTATTGCGTTAATAAAGACCCCCAATAATAGTTTTTCTCAAATATCTTTCATGTACAGACAACGATCGAACATCTTTTTATGCACTGGTATTCTAGCATACAAATGTACATGCTTATACAGCCTTACAGATAGTTCGTATGTTATGATTTTTGAAAATTCATCTAGTAACAGAGTTTTAATTTCCATGAAAATTACATACATATACAAATTGAAGCTTCTGTTTATACTGTTGCAGGGAAATCCTATCAAACAAACTGATTATTATAGAAAAAAAGGTAGTTTATTTACAAGTAAATACCTATACAAAAATAGTAAGATGCAACCCTTTTTTTTAACGTTGAGAAATAAATTTACGCAATCAAATATCCGTGAATTCGTCCGAATAGACAAAAAGAAACAAAAAAAGGTCAAGAATGTGTAAAACATACAATAGTTTAAATAACACAACTCTACAAAAAAAGGAATTGTCTTTGTATTAAAATTTATTTTATGATTTTACTATTCATTGTGATTTAAAATAAAGAAAAAATACCCATATTCCCAAAAAGGTTTGGTTTTGTGGTAGTTGTGACAATGGCAAATTCTTTTTCTTGACTTATCATATTTGAAAAAAAAGTTCCATGGTTGTGATATTTTTAAAAATCCCACCGAAAACATAAATGTAAAAATGGGAGCCAAGTTCAATATTAAGAATATGCGTGGTTGTTAACTTCACCGATATAGAATTGAGATCTAAATGGGTGCCAAGTTCCGTAAATAATCCTGAATTTTTTTCATAACAACATACAACATTCTAAAATAAATTTAAAACACAATTTCTTGTTTTCTTCTGCTATAAAAGTGTTTGCTATTTAAAAATAGAACTTCTTGAACAGTCGAATTATTTACATAGAGTAGATAACTTAGGATAAATTGAAGTTCAAGATTTGACTTGGCTAGTTTTTACCAGTAAAGCGAGTTCTTAGAAGAGTGAGACATGTTGACCTTACAATATAAAAACAGCAACTTGCGTATAGCATAAAGAAGATATAAGTGATTGGCCGAATATAAGATAACTTGTATGTAAAAAAAAAAGGATAAGTAAATTTACGCGGGTAAAATCTTAACTTACTTATCCTAAGTTATATGGCGACAGCAAATAATACAATACGAAGGCGTCTTCCGAAAGTCTACTACGTACTCATTGTACGTATTTTCCTCATATTTTTAGAATATTTGTATCTTAAGTAATAAGTATTATATCGATATCGATATTAAAAGTTAAATTTATTACAAAAATGCAAGTTGAATTGGCCGTGAAGATGTAGTAAACAGAAAAAAGGTACATTTCCAATAATACATAAATATAAAATATAGTAAAGTAATAATTAAGAACTAGTTAGTAGGCACGTGTTAAAACGAAAGGACGCGCAATTTACATGAATATACGTAGTAGGTAACTACGTAAACGTCTATTTCAATCTGCAAATCAAAATCTACAAATAGTAAAAAATTAGTAATGTATAGTCTCTTGTGTCTCTATATTTATAAAGCTATTACAGACAGTACCTAATTGAATTACAAATGTAAATCGAAATAAATGAATGAACTCAAATTAATGTAGGTAAGTACAATTTATTCAGCAACAATCAACTTCGGCGTCAAGAAAATTGAGTGAGTTTGTGTAAGTGTAGGAATAAATAGAACATCATTCTGAGCCATAAAATCATTATGCAAGATCCAATCTACAATAGACTAAACCAAAACTGTAGCTACTTGCTACTATAGATGCACCGTTTAACTATACGACATCCGTTGTCGGTCGCGTCGATTAATAAATAACAATTGGGAAGCAGTAATGGCATCGCCATTCTATAATGCGCATTTGTATACGATGGAAAAATTTTAGAAGAAAACAGATTACAGTTATATCTCTTAAATCAATTTTACGATCTATTATTAATGTTCGCTAGTTATAGTTGTTAGGTAGGTACTACTTTGAATATTTTTGATCGAGTTCAGATTCCAAGTTACAGATGGCGCTACTTTATGTAAAAACTTTTAATGTTTACGTAAGTTTAGTAATATGTAAAAATACTATTATATTTTATTTATATACAAAAACTATTGAAAACTGTTCATTATTCCATAAATTTATAGTTGTTATGAAGTGACATAAATCACGAGACGATTTCATTTAAAAGTAGGTCAAGGCTGAACTAATAGAATAGGGTTAGAGAATAGATTACAGTATTTACATTATGATAAACATGAAAAACTAGAAAATTATATAATATTATTGCAATATTCAAAATATTTAACATTTTATGATAGAATATATTTTAATAAATAGAATATTTGAGAATAACCGATTTACAAGCTTTCCTTAATATTAAGGATGGCAACATTATTAGAGCTTATTTTGGGTCATTCGTTTGCTCGCTTCCAACTTGTACTTCGTTTGGGTTTTAGTAGAGGTGCCTTTCGCTTCGCTAAACTTGCAACATAGCATAGTTTAGTATTTTCATTCTAAGAAAGCTGGCGGGTGTGCAAAGCAAATGTGTTAATTATAAAACAATCGTGTCACAGTCACTTTGAAGAGAAACACGAGTTCTAATTAACTATATTATAGTGAATGAGATAGTCGAGGTAAGTGTTCACGAAGTTTTGTAAACCATAATGAATCCTACAAGTGCTTACCTTACTCTTACGACTTTTCATCTTGAAAATTTCCACTTGTGAACTTTCGAAGTAAAGTTTGAAAAAGTTTTTAACTAGTTTAAAACTTTTTTGAAGTTTCTCACGCATCGTGTGTACATTTAACTTGAATCTGTTAGTGTGTCGCGAACATTTTGTTCAGAAAATAGTAAAACTTAGAATTTTCGTCGCCATTTTATTTTTTGTCGCGCTGGAAAAGCGGCCATTTTCTTTGTGCCGCGTCGCTTACGACGACTCGTATGTGGTCCATAAAGTTAATTTAGTTAAGTTAAGGCGTGATCTCATCTTATGAAGTGAATCGGTGAGATAATTTACGTTGTATTGTGATAAACAGGCTGAATGGAGTATTTAAGTGACTCGAGTAAAGTTTTCACGATGGCCTAATTATTGCGTGGTGTTTAGAGTTTAGACGTAGATAGCTAGTGTCAATTAAGTGTTTGCTACCGTAGGACGAAGGGCGCGGCGCGTGGCACGAGAACACCATGGATGACGACCAGCAGTTCTGTCTGCGGTGGAACAACCATCAGTCGACGCTGGTTTCTGTGTTCGACACTCTGCTTGAGAAAGGGATGCATGTGGACTGCACCTTGGCTGCCGAAGGACAAACACTCAAGGCACACAAAGTAGTTCTGTCTGCGTGCAGTCCCTATTTCGAGGTTGGTATAATGCTAACGCGTTATCTAGGTCAATTGGTATCGTGTATAACTTAGTTGCAAGGCAGCACAGTTTTGCTCTAATAAACATTCCAGTTGTTTCGTTCTAGCTTTCATATGTTAGCAATTAGTTTAGATTAATTTATAGATGAGTTGGCAATTGAAAGTTGTAGCTACTACTTTTCTAAATACTCGTTTTAAAAACTATTACTGATGGTAACATTAAACTTCAATTATAATCTATTTAATATGATTTGTTAATTATATCTTAATTATCTGCTATTAAGTTGATTTATCAACATTTGTATAAAAAAAAATAAAAAAAACCTATTGTTTTAATATAAACATAACTGGATACAATAATATCAATACAATAATACCAATGAAATGCATATTTGTAAACAGTCACCCACAGCATTGTTATTGTTTCAGAGTGTACTATCCCAACAGTATGACAAGCATCCTATAATTATATTAAAAGATGTGAAATATGCCGAATTGAGAGCTATGATGGATTATATGTATCGTGGAGAAGTAAACATATCTCAGGACCAGCTAGCGGCTCTGCTTAAGGCAGCAGAGTCACTACAAATAAAAGGTCTCTCAGATAACAAGCCTTCAAGGCCACCGTCGCGCCCTGCCCAAGCAACTGCACACCCGCCACGCGCCCCATCTCCTCCACCACAGGTCAGTATTGCACATCATGATTTATATATACAAAGCTCAGGTTGAAAAGATTACCAATAGCAATATAATATTTATTGCTTTATGTTACTCATTATTATATAACTTTTGTTTTTTTTAGATCAAAATAGAATAGTAAACTATTCTATATATTTTAGCATACTTAAAATTATTACAAGGTTTGTTTTACCATTGTGATTCTACCTTCAAAATGAACTTGTATAGAATAACAAATTCTATATTTAACAAAGTTATGCAAGTAGGTAATCATCGCATTTCATATTCTGTCTGGTCACATCCCTTTAAATAATTTGGGTTACATGATGGGCTAAGTAAGTTCTCATAATTGTGCTGTGTGTGGTACAGTAGAAGATCTCTATCATGTATTTCTGAATGTGATCGAGTTAAAGTTTAAAGATCATTGATTCCTCAATGTGGAAACAATGTTAGGATATTGTAATAGTATTTTAGCCTATCCTTTTTCTAAGAAAGCTAAGATGCTTTATAAATTAGTTAAATCAGCAAATAAGCTTAGAAGTAAGTAATTTTGTTATTTATATGATGTGTACTTGTAAGCAATGATGAAGGTGACATATTCTCTTTGTGAAAAACCCCTCTATAAAAGTAAAGAAAAAAAAAAAACAAAATTATGCATATTTTAGGGAAATAACAGCACAATCTATTACAGAAAGTTAATCTGTATAAAGTATTACAAAACAAATGATATTATAATTAATAGTTTATAACTTTGAGCTCCAATTTGTAATGGCGCTTCCACACAACAGTTAAATAATGTTAGATAACATTTCATAACATTTTTTAACACGAAAACTTTTTTTAACATTCAGTAACATGTTAAGTATTGTTGGATGTTTTCAAAGCTTCCAAACTGATCAAACATGTTGTAGAGCATTTCCTAACATTTTATAACTATTCTGCAAACCCCACTGTCGCCCGGTTTTAATGTTTTCTAACAAAAGTAACAAATTGTTATATTTTGCTTCAAAATGTTTTGTTAGCAAATGTTATATAAAACATTTATTAAAAAAAAAAACATGTTCAATAACTTTTGTCATAAAATGTTTTTTTTTTTTGCAATAAATTGCAACCAACGCTTTTAACTTCTGTGTGGAAGCACCATAAAGCATATAATTTCACAATTATAATAAATGACTCTAAATACTTTTGATTACTTGCCTATAACCAATTGTGCAGTTAATTGTGGTAAACACATGAAACATTCCATTACGTATATGGAATATGACCACATAAAAGCTAGGACAAAAGAAATACACTTATTACCATGCTGTCACGTGATATCAAGATGCTAACTAAAATAAAAGTACGTGGTCGACCAAGCTTCGCTCGGCGCTTTTTCAATAAAAATCTCTATACAGATAAACTTAAAAGCAAAATCTAAGTACAAAATTTGATCCAAATCGTTACATCCATTTTGAGATACATGAAATAAATTAGTATATATACAAGAATATTGCTCATTTAATATTATAAGATAAATTATTGAGTTTCATTTACACACAAAAATTTAATTATTTTTATTAAAAAAAGTGCACAGATTTCAAAACCTAACAATACCCAATTGGTGAACCTTTTTTTAAAATGTGTCGAAGAAATGAGTAATTCAACTATCTATTCATGTAATAAATATTGGATAATATTTTTTATCACATTTATTTGGAGGATGCTTGAAATGTAATTGAAACCAAATAGTTTTAAATATAATATCTGCCACAGATAATTCATTTAGTATATCTATTATGTTTTAATTATTGATAATAATAGTCTTATATAAAAATGTTACTCACTTTCCCATTACATATATTTACACTAATATTATAGAGGTAAAGTTTGTAAGTTTGTGAGTTTATTTGTAGGAAGTAATCTCTGGAACTACTGAACCGGTTTAGATGAAATTTGCTATGAAGATAATTTGAGATCCTGGGAAGGATATAGGATAGTTTTTTCCGGAACATCATCCCTTAAGCGGATGAAAGTTTTTTTTCTCAAGTAAGAGTTATGAAATCAAATCATAATTCATACCTATGTTATATATATGTAATATAATATAGTCTATCGATTCCATACTAACCGTGAAAACGTACCTAGGAACGAACCCGAGAGAAGTGAGGGTGAGTCACTAGTGTAGCATATTTTTCTAACATGCTGTCTCAACTCTTGTTTCTATACATTCCCATATAAAAAGGAAATCGTCAAGCAAATGTGAGAAACTATAAGTTAGTTCACATTCTTTAGGGTTAATATTTAAAGGGTTGATAAACTCCAATTTTACAATGTTAATAGTAGTTAAAAGTATAGGTAATATTATAAGTAGAATAATACTAACTAAAATATTATAGTTTTTTTTTTATATGATTTCATAATACAAATAGTTACATACCCACATGCTAACCAAAATATTATTAAAGAAAAATTACTGATTAACTTTCTGTTAGGTACTTTTGTAAGTTAGGTTTATAAGTCAGAATTTTAAGTATTGCTTGTCTTTGATTTTAAAAGTAAAACTTCTTTAGGCATGACTGAGGGGTAAGTCAATACATTGGATTTATTATTAACTAGCGACTCACCCTCCCTCCGCTTTGGGTCGTCTCTAGTTACGTTTTAACGTTTAGTGTAGATTTCTCAGAGATACCCGCATAACCAGCTACCATCATACCTCATCAAAATCTGTCCAGTGGTTTTTTCGTGGTGCGTTCCCAGACAGACAAAAATTCGAAAAACTATAGATTTGGCCTCTGTATAGATAATAATGTCTATTTCAATAAGATTTTCCAAAAAATATTTAATGTACAGATTCGACTCATTGTCAGTTGCTTTTTCATAACATGTATTAAAATAATTTAAAAAATATTATATTTATATTTTTATAATGATTATTATTTATAAAAATATATATTTACTAGCAGTACCCGCGGCTTCGCCCGCGTCCTAACTTGCAATCGCTATCTAACTACACAGGATCACCCGCTGGGCTAACCTAAAAATTGAATAAAAATGTCATCAAAATCGCTCCCGCTGTTTTGGAGTCTGTAGGGAACATACAAACATCGATTTTTATTTTATTAAATCAACAATTTAAAAGTAATTATTGCAAGGAAAATGGAGTCTTACACGAAAATTTGGTGACACATCGACGGCAGCGCCACCTACTGGGTCCAATTATGTTTTCAAACCATCCAAGAACTCATTGAAATATACACAAAAACAATTCATCCAAATCGGTCCAGCCGTTTAGGAGGAGTTAGGTGACAAACACACGTACAAAAGAATTATATACATATATATATATATATATATATATATATATATATATATATATATATATATATAAAGATTACTAATTATAATTTTATAAATAATATATATTTTGATTTGTTTTAAGTTATAGCGGTATCTGCCACAGCGTCAAAGAAGTTTTAATTCAACCGCTCGTAAAGGTTGCACGCACACATTTTTTTATTTTTCATATATTTCTTTGGTGAAATAAATTGAGTTTAAAATTAGAGGGTAGATATAATTGTATGTGGTGCAACTGACAATTTGAGTGAGTACAGTAAAATTAACAAGAGAATTTGAATTGAACATTTTTTAAATTATTTGTTCTATTGTTCCTATTAGGTATATTTTTCGCAGTAGGTACATTATTACGTAGTACAAGCATTCTTTCAATAACTTTACAAATTTCAGGTTTATATTTGAGGCTTATAATTCTTATCTAAAATAATGGATAATTTGCTTTTTTCGTGATAATTCTACATATTCCACAATGTTTTTCTAATTCAATAAATAAATTATAATTTAAATTTTAAATGTAACCTAATTTATATTCATGAGATTCATAATAATAGCTGAATAATAAATAATCAAGTAAAAACTGTTAACTGGCAAGATATAGGCTGCTTTATATTAATTATAATGTTCAAGCGCGGATCCAGGGGGGTGGTCATGGGGGTCATGACCCCCCCCAAAGCCAAAAATACGTCTTTAAGAAGTTTGAAGTTTAAGAAAAGAAGGATTAATACAAAATTATTTTTTTAAGTACCTAATTCGAAACAAATTAAGTTTTTATTCGTTATAATTCGCGTCTCACCCTTGCTTCGTTCGGGTTCGCGGGTCGGGTTCTGCAGATTTAGTCCAATCGAAATGCGGTTTGGGAACAAAATATTAAAAACCAGAAGTTTTATGATTTTAAAATGTTAGCAGGTATATAAGGAATAGAAATTCGTAAAATGCCCCCGATACTCAGCTTCCCCCGAGAAATGGGGGGACGCAAAGCGTTGAAAAATAGTTTTTTTCAATTTCCGGCTTACTGTGACGTTTTATCGAAAAATGTTTTCAACAAAAGTAGTAGACTTAACGTAGAGTAGTAGTGGACAAACATCCACTTAAAATTGGGGGTGATTTTAAGCCTCCCGAGACCATAAAATATAAATTTATCGGAAACGGCTAAACATTTCAATTTAAAAAAAAAAATTGGTTATTACATGTATTTCGTTGTGAATAAAGAACATTTTTCGATAGGATGTCACAGTAAGCCGGAAATAGGAAAAAACACTATTTTTTAACTGTTTGCATCCCTCCATTTTTAGGGGGTAGCTGGACAGCGGGGGCATTTTACCGGTTTTTGTTTTATATATACCTGCTAAAGTTTTAAAGTCACAAAGCTTCAGGTTTTAATTATTATTATTTTTTTTCTCTTAGAAATAAACAGATTTCTCGATAAAACCCATTATTGTGTTTTCCCGTGGGAATAAAGATTTTCCTGTAGTAAAAGGCATCCCTAATGTTGATCCGAATAATAAATTTTCTCTACACAAAATTTGGTTAATTAAAATCGTATCAGTACTTTTTGCGTGAAACCGCACACACAAACAGACTTAGACATAAATTTTGTTTTGGATTCTATATTCTGTACACTATACGTTACACGGTTACAGTGATTGTTTTTAAAGAATATTTCATGTACCGATTTTGCTAAGTTACTGTTTTCGTACCTGGGCGACTGAGCTTCGCTCGAAGTTCTTTTTTGTTATATCGTATTTTTTAGATGATAATCTATATAACTTAAAACTAAAAACTTGAATAAATACAGAAAAAAGAACAAAAAAAAACAAAAGTAAAAACTTTGTATCCGACCGGGATTCGAACCCGGACACTTGTGATTGTCAATCTTGCGCATTGGCCTGTTAACCACGATGCTTATGCTCGAGAGTGCGAAATTAGCGGCCATATTATGTGTGGAATAATGCGAAAGAAAACCACATGAAAACTCGAAAACACACGTTTTCCCAGATATACGTCTAATCTAGATCGATTTTTCGCCTCCGAAAACCTCCACATACCAAACTTCAGCGAAATCGTTAGAGCCGTTTCCGAGATCGCCGGTGTAAATAAATTAAATGAATAAATATACAAGAATAGTTCGTTTAAAGGTATTATGTTAATTAAATATATTAGATATAGATTATATGTATAGTTCAGCATGTGACCCCCCCCCAAAATGTAACTCTAGATCCGCGCCTGATAATGTTAATGGTGGTTTATGGTTTCTATTACTATAATAAGCATTGAATTTCTTAACCCAAAGTCATCTATACTATATTATATGTATTTATATTATAAAGAGGAAAAGTTTGTTTGTTTGTTTGAACGCGCTAATTTCAGGAACTACTAATCCGATCTGAAAAATTCTTTTCGCATTAGATAGCCCGTTTATTGAAGAAGGCTCTACTTATGTAGAGACCGAATTATATGCATTTACATATTTGCATATGCATTTGCATATTTAAGCCATCCTCAGCGGTAATAGCATATTTTAACTAAGATCTAGTTATGATGCATATTATAGATACATTTACAATATTTTTCCGAGTGCAGTGCACTGACCCTCCGTTCCGAAATGCGCTGAAGGTGATAATATCGCGAATCCGACCAATAGTCACAAGTAATTAACATTCTAAAATATGATTATATTGACAAATCGTTAAGCACAACAAAAAGATATTGCTTCCTTAATCAAATATTTCTAAAATAAACAAATCAAATATCGCATCTGTGTACACCGCTTTTAAAGATCGGTACCTATTTTTTTTTTTATTTCAATAATACGAAAATTCCGTGATGTAATTTTTAAATTAAATGCTTAGTGACAATAATAAGCTACGTATATAATATATTGTATATAACACATATAACATGTAACGTTTATAATAAAGTTAACAAAAAATATCGACGAGAATGACGCCATTTTGCCACGCAAAATGGCGGCGATGTTTGTTATTGTACCTATTATAATAACATGTAACTTGGCAACATTTATTTTGGAAAAAAGAGTTAAGAGTTCCGCGCAAAAAAAAATTAAAACCTTTGAAATTGTGAACGAAATCCACGTACCTAAGGACGCACCCGAACGAAGCGGGAGTAAGTCGCTAGTTATTACTTATTATAAGTGTAACTGTTTGTTGCCTGTTCACAATTAAATCTTTTAACAAATTTTAATTAAATTTGACTAGGATATGTTGCATAAGTAAATGGAAATGGCCTACTTTTACCCCGCTCACAATGCGAACGGAGCTGTAGGTACAATCTAGTCGAGTATAAATTACTGTAATTGACCTTGAGTAAACTCCAAGGTGAAAAGACTACTTGTTTTCATTCTATAGTATTCATTCATCACTCCTTCAACATATTTTAAAACATATGATTAGCATAATTTGTAACTCAGATACAAAATAGCCATAATGTGCTTGAAAATACTTAGAATCACTCAATGAAGGTCATTGTGGGATTCCTTTAACTGATCGTAATTCTATTTGCAACAATGCAACAGTATGAATACTGATATGTTTGCTAGCTTTTTAAACTAGTTCAAAGCAATTATTAAGTAGTAAAAAGGATTCTCGGTTAAAATAAAAGTAAATAATATATAGATGACACAATATCCAGTAAAAAGACAAGAGTTTACAAATATTACTTGTTATAGAAAAAAAGTTATCATTACATTTATATTATTTAAGCCTCAGTAACAGCCCGGAGTTGGGAAGTTGGCGGTGTTTCACCCCCGTGCCTCGGAGAGCACGTAAAGCCGTCGGTCCTGCGCCTTAACTCTCACCGGTCGTGTCGAATAGTCGTCCCACCGGAGTATGAGAGTGACAGGAATAGAGAGTGCACTTGTGTCTGCGCGTACATTTGTGCACTATAATATCTCCTGCGCAGTTGGCTAGTCTCACTGAGATTAGCCGCCGTGGCCGGAATCGGTCAGGAGGACATTATTATTTAAGTAACATTAGTTTTGAGATATTAATTTCGTATTTTAATTAATATAGTATTTTTTTCTTCCCCAGGTGCGAGATGGTAGCATCGACAGTCGCGAAGGCTCAATGAGTCCGACGCGGCGTCGAAAGAAAGCACGCCGCATGTCCACCGAAGCAACAACCCCGATGCCCTCTCAAACAGACTCTAACCAAGGAAATGGAGATGATCAGGTTCCGCTGAAAGAGGAAGTGTCCAGAGACGGAGTGGAGGACCTCACTCTGGACGAAGAGGCTGAAGAACAACCGTCGGTCCCGCACAATGATGTTGTACGCAGTAAGTATTCATGATCTCATATTACATCATAAGCAACATAACTTTTTTATAATGCGATAATAAAAAAATGTTACTGAAAGTTTACAATTTTTACTATTTACTAACATCTAATATTCCTACTCACTGTACATATTGTCATAAGCCAAAATAAAATATTAGTCACTCTAACAATGGATCTATAAATATAAAATTGTTGCTGCAAATGTAAGTAAAAATTTCATTTATTTCATTAATTTCAGATTTTCAATGGCATATGGAAAGATCTCAAGATGAAATAATGAATTCAAATGACAGTGTTCGAGAGACTCAAGGTAAGATGCAATTATTATAGAGATTGCTGTTACGGGCACGTCTAACGAGAGTGCCTGTAAAAGCTATCAACTTGGAACATCTTGTATTGCAAGTACTTTTATATGTTTTTACTATTAAGATGTTTTAATTCACAATACAAGATGTTGTGTGGGACTCGAGATGGTTGTTTCTGGGGCAATGAACTTTTCAGTGCAGACAGATGTCATAGATACAGTATCGAGTCGGGGACAAAAGTTGATTGCCCCAGACGTACAAGGAACGGATGAAATGCGCAATGTCTTCCCATAATTTGAAAATAGACAAACAGTCATTGCTTAAAATAATGTATTTATCTTGTTATATATAAATATTATATACCACAACAGCGGATACGAGAGTGCTAGTGTTTTCACATGTGAAATTCAACCTTTAATAATTACTATCTAATATTAATATTATAAATTACTAATCTTTATGCAATTTTATATTTCCTATATATAAATTCTAGGATATTTCAGAGCGAGGTAAAGGTAATGGTAGAGAGGTATTGTTTTATTTGTTGTAGCCTGTACAGGCGAGGTATGTGCCAAGGTAAGTATAGGTTTACACTTTTTAATCATACTAAGTACTTAGTATAGCGTGTATTTGCTTTGTTTGTGACATGGGTACGAGTAGATCATTGCATGCTTCATTACTGTTATACTTAGAGTATATGTATCGCTCGGCACACGACAGTTTCTAGATGTAATTAGTGCTAACTTTATTAATACTTAACTTTAACATTGTGGAGTCAATTTTGAATCGGTGAGTACGAATTGGTACGATTTATGCCATTATATAAGTAGTATATAGATATTTTATCGTTTCGCACTACACGCAATCTAATCCAAAGCATTTGAAAGCCAGAAAAAATAACTTTATTTATTATATTGTCAGTAGCAATTTGTTATCGTTGCTACCGAGAGTTCAGAGTACCGTGTTCCTTGCCAGTTTGTGACTTCATCGATCATTCGTTATAGAAGATTGTGGACCGTCTGCGCTGGCCTGCACTCATAAGGTAAATCAAATCTATTCATTTTTCGTGTAGTTTGTTGGTTTATGTGGCTTATTTATTTATTATTTATTTCTCTTTATTTGCATTCACATGTGATTTCACTGCAGATGTCTTCTTAGCAATTCATGTTTGAAATAAAGATTTTTTTTTTTTCAATTTTTTTTTTGCCAACGTGCATGTTCACTAGGTCAAATATTTTTTTTACATAAAAAAGGGCATGCAAATTTCCTAGTGGATGCGCATTTCATTTCACCTCTTAATCAATAAATTGTAATAAAACGGAACTAGGAATAGGGACAATACGAAAAGATGTAGGGACGTGAATAGGACGAGACATTTCATTACTTCACCTCCTCTCTGCAACTCCTCACGCAGAACTATTCCAGCATGACGAAACCCTTACTTCATCCATGTTACTGTTTAATCTTTAAAAGTCTATAAAGCTTTGTAACTAAATTTTTTAACTGTAACTTTAAATTTTAAACATAATATGCTATAACACCACATTTGTCATTTACCTGTGCAACTAATATAATGCTTGTTAACCTCATTCTCGCTTTCATTATTTTCGCCTTCCAGAACCATCCACAGATCTAACAACCTTGAATTACACCAAAACTCCCTTTCCATTAACTCGCGGATACCTTAAAAGTACCGATGTGAAGATAAAGAGTAAGGAGAGCTTGGCCGACAGAGGGAAGGTTAGAGGTAGAAAGCCGTACAAAAAGAGAACTGTCAAAGTACAGAGAAAATTTAAAAGGAACCGCGACATGATTAAAGATGGCCAACACACAGATAGAAAATATCTTTGCTCGATTTGTAAGAAGAAGCAATATAAGTATCGCAGAAATAAACTGAGACACGAGAAATATGAATGCATCACAGGGCCTCAGTTCGCTTGTGAGAAATGCGGCAAAAAATACTCTCAGAAAAAAACTTTGACTATGCACATTGCGCAAAAACACGAGGCGTCTGAGGACGCGACAGCGAATCTCAATAATGTTGAATGATTCTTTTTTTTTTTTTTACTTTTGTTATTATTATTATTTTTTTTTTACTATCTTTATTTTGTTAATTTATAACATGAATTGTTAGGAATAACATTTCTAACTTAAAATCATGTTTTATCGTTTATTTAAATCAATCAAGCCAGTGCCATTTGAATATTTTTTTTTGTTGTTGTTGCTAAGTTTTAGTTAAATTGTTGATTGCAAAAAAGCTCTTTTTCGTTTTTAAATTATTTTTTTATTGGAGTTAAAAAAGTTTTAGTTATATTTACGTTGATTTTGTAGCTTAGGCGTTTTTGTTTGAATATATATATTTTTTTGCTATATTTCGTTTTTTTTTTTTTCTTTAGCTTCTCATTAATTTCGGAATATCACACGCAAAGGTCAAAACCGATAATCCGGACTGTACTGAAACTTTCATTTCAGGAAGAAGAACGACACCGAGACACAGTATCATGACGCGTAGTAAAAAAGTGAGCGAGGAGACCTTCGCGACCACCCTCGCCATACTGAAGAACGTGAGCGCGCCAGTGACCGACGACGCCAAGGAGAACAAGAGCAACAAGCGCGCCAAGTCGCCCGACAAGCCCGCGCCCAAGCCCGAGCCCAAGCCGGAGCCCGAGCCGAAGCCCGAGCCGGCGGCCGAGCCCGAGGCGAAGCCCGAGTCCCGCTACCACATCTTCCCGCGCAGCGCGCAGACGCTGCCCTGCGCGCAGTACAAGACGGACAAGGGCTACCGCTGCCCCAACTGCCACCGCTGCTACAACGCGCGCAAGAACCTCGTGCGCCACGTGACGCTGGAGTGCGGCCGCGAGCCGCAGTACAAGTGCCCGCACTGCTCCTACAGCAAGCACCGCCGCAACGAGCTCAAGAAGCACATCGAGAAGAAGCACCCCGCGCACGCGCACGCGCCCGCCGCCTCCCCCGCCGCGCCCGCCGCCGCCCCCGCGCCCCTCGGCGTCAAGTGAGCGCCCCGCCCCCCGCCCCCCGCCCGCCAAGTGCCTTAGCGAGATCTTCCTTTTTAGATGGTATCGATTGAAGTTTTATGAGCCTCGTATACTTATTGTATTAATGGAATCGATGTTCGATATATTTTTAATATTAAACTTATGTAACTCCACACCGGCCTTTGATTTCGCCCCCCGCCGCCCGGTTTCCGCTCTTATGGGAAGATAAGTCGAACGCGGGAGACGTTCGGTTTGTGCATGTCTGCATGAATTAGAAGCTTCGCCTCCTATGATTTCTAACCGAAATTATTTTTTTATATTTTTTTTTATATTATTATAACGCATTTCTTTGGTTCCTTAATTTTATTTTAGCCTCTGGTAGTATTAACAAGGCGTCGTCAGTAGTTGCGCTTGACTTATTATTTGCAATACCGTTAATGTGTTGTATTTCAGAGCTGCGCAAGGACAGCCTGCCGTCGGCTCTGTTATCGCTGCTGTCGGCGCAGCGCGCGCAGTCGCAGTCGCTGGCGGCGCTCGTGCCGGCCTGCCTGCAGGCGGCGCCGCCCGCGCTCCCCGCGCTCCCCGCGCTGCCCGCGCTCCCCCTCGACACGCTGCCCGACAAGCTCAAGACGCACCTGCTGCAGCAGGCCTTCCTGCAGAACAACAACACGGTGGTGGGCGCGCAGGACGAGCGCTCGTCGGAGCCGGAGTACGACGACACGGACGACATCGTGCTGCCCGAGGACGCGTGCGCGGAGCGCAAGCGCGCCAGCAGCTCGGACGAGGCCAGCCGCCAGTTCGAGTGCCGGCACTGCGGCAAGCGCTACCGCTGGAAGTCCACGCTGCGCCGCCACGAGAACGTGGAGTGCGGCGGCAAGGCGCCGGCGCACCAGTGCCCCTACTGCTCGTACCGCGCCAAGCAGC
Source organism: Fabriciana adippe (assembly GCA_905404265.1). Classification (NCBI taxonomy): domain Eukaryota; kingdom Metazoa; phylum Arthropoda; class Insecta; order Lepidoptera; family Nymphalidae; genus Fabriciana; species Fabriciana adippe. Next base: position 15,198,494 of record FR989997.1, on the reverse strand, counting down.
GCGGCAACCTGGGCGTGCACATCCGCAAGCACCACAACCAGGAGTGGTACGTCTACGCCAGCAACAAGGTCCGCCGCAACAAGAAGACCTCCATATAGTGACGCACGGCACACGACACACGACACACATACACACACACACGTTAGACCAAAGTAGATACCTTACCAAATCGGTACTGCAATAATATTATTATTATTATTTATATTTACATTTTATTTTGTTAAAGACATTTTAATATACACTAAAGATAATAGCTATAATGTGCACATTCCCTAACGGCATTAGAGTTAATTTGTTGTTTTTTGTTTTAGAGTTTATTATCGTAGTTAAGACTGACCCTAAGTATTTTGTTCGAGAGAACGTTTTTATTGTATTTATTTTGACGACCGCGGCTCGGTCGAGGCCCCTTCCAAATGATAATCTGACCTAAGAGGTTGTTTTACACTTCGATGTATGTTTTAACTCGAATTTGTCTAGTTTTAGTATCCTAACATTCCTTTTATGGAATAATTCCAAAATATAAAAACTTAGTGCAATTGATATTATATAAATGTTGATATTCGTTTTCAGTCACTGTTACATTTATTTAAAGTCACCGAAAGGTAAAACTTTCGTCACGGGTAAATTTTTTTTTTTTAATATTCTCCACCTGAAACTTGTTTATATTTTCTTGTTATATTATAATTTAAATTATATACCAACTTATCAGGGACCATTACTTGTCTTCCCATTTGTAGACGATCCAAAGTTTTTAATTTAATAGTTGTATTATTATTTATTAGGTTAATGGTTTTGGACTGTAACGTCCTTAGTTTATTATTGGATGCCTCGGGCGGGGGCGAGGGTTCGCGAGAGCCCGCCCGGAGGCCGTCTAGATTTAGGTAAGCGAGCTCATCGACTATGTGCCTACAATGTTACCTGTAGATAATATAAAAATATTTATTATATTATGTGGTATATTTCGGTTAACTGGGTTTAAAATGTGTTCAAAATTATTAAAAAAAAAATGTTGTTTGATATTATCTGATATTTTATCGCAATAATCAAGTTTCGTTTATCATATTGACTGTTGATATTTTTTGTTGTTAATTTAGGATAACAAAGCTATTTGACCAAAGTCAGTATTAGTTTAAAGTTGGTGTAACTTAAAATATGTTATTTTGTTATGAATAAAGTCATTGCTAAGCATTGAATTATGAATAATAACGAATGCAATGTTTCCATCATATCAGCTAGTTGAAGGTTTTAGGTATTAATTGTATGATAGAATTAAATTCAGATGTTACGATGTTCACATTGTTTGTTAATGTTATTGGATTGATTAGTTAGAGTGACTTTTATATGAATATATTGGGGTTTACTTGGTAGAAAAGTTTAATAAATAAAATATAAATATAGTATACGATTATACAAATTTTTTTCTTTTTTTTTTCATTTACCCGTCATTTATTTTTATTTTTTGGTAATAAGTTGTTAGGTGAGTTTGCTTCGTCATTTTATTTATTTTTGTTTTAATGTAACCGTGCATGACGCATGAATCACTGCTTACTTTTCGACTTGCATTGACAATTGTTTTGTGTTTCTTTTCCTTTTCGTTCATACTAATATAATTAATAATTTCAGGTAGACGAGAAAACCCATGGGGTCGGGAGGCTACATTTAATTAACAAAGTTATTTAGAGTAGCGCACAGTGACTAAAACCAAAACATTGTCGGTCATAACATACAATACCATGAGTCTCCTCGTACACGTTCGCTCTGCCCTCTTTGAGCTCCGCGCTCCCTGAGCGAACACAAACGAAACCGTGTATCGCAGGACCGTTCGAACGAACTACCGCCATTATAGTTTTATTATTACCTTCGAACTCATGGATCGTTTGAACCTTTAAAAAATAAACGTTATATAATTTCTTTTTGTTCTTTTTTTTTACTTTCCTTTTGCAAAGCTTTCATCACAGCACTCGGTGGACACTCACAGTAGAATATCTGTATGTACATGTATGTATCGTATGTATAATATCGTATATAATATATATATCGTGTATCGTATATAATGTGCTTGTACTGTAACAGCCGGGAATGTGTGTGTCGCGGCGCGCGGTGTGGGTAGCGGTGGAGCGGAGGTGATACGTGTCGCTGTTTCAGGGTGCGGCGAGGAGCTGGCGCGGCTGGGCGGGCTGTCGTGGGAGCAGTGGTCGGCGCGCCTGGCGCTGCCGCTGGTGGGGCTGCGCGCGCCCGCGCTGGCGCCCGCGCCCGCGCCCGGCGAGCCCGCCTTCACGTGCCCCGACTGCGGCCGCGTCTACAAGCTCAAGTCCTCGCTGCGCAACCACCAGAAGTGGGAGTGCGGCAAGGAGCCCCAGTTCCAGTGCCCCTACTGCGTGTACCGCGCCAAGCAGAAGATGCACATCGCGCGCCACATGGAGCGCATGCACCGCGAGGTGCACATGAAGCCCGAGCAGTACATCAAGCAGGACAACGTCGACGCCTGCACATAACCCCAGCCTCCCGCCGCACACGACCCTCTGCTCCGAGTATCCGATTCTATTCAGGCTCCTCAAGATTTATGCCGATTGTGATAAATGTGATGAAATATATCTCTTGTGATAGTGACTCGGGACGGTCACGTTAGATGTAATCGCCTCGCTCGTTACCTGCTCCGCGATGGAGCGCTATAGATACTGTATGAATTTAATCTCACGACGAATTTCTCTTAGTATTGACACTGGTTGCAGTTATTGCAGCGGTGTGAGCAACTGTTGCATTTATCCAGTACGTTAAGGAAAGTGATTTGTATAGTTACGCTTTTATATATTTTTATGTACAGCATTTACCGTGTAAATTATCATTCCTGGTGTTTGACGACGTTGGGCGTGTAGCTTTGCTAGATCGTTGCTTAGAAGACTTTACTCCTTGTTACCAGTTACAGTTACTACGGACTAAATTTTAACATTGATTGCGAGATTACTCTAATCTTCGGCATATATACCTACGTTTTGGTCGAGTCGTCTTGTCGAGATTATGTGCGACGTAAGTGGGTACCTAAATGTAGTGAGAATGGAAGAGTTATTGAATAAATGCGTTCTTTGTTTTATATTATTATAATATAATTATTATTGATTAAAATGAAGCTATTTGTCGCTTAGTATGCAAGTTTTAGGTCTTTGCCATAATGCATGTTCCATTATTTTTGTAATACTCAATGTAAGTTAATTTTTTTTTTACTTTTTCATTTATTTTAGATCTCTTTACGTATAATGCATTTATTTTATATTAATCTAGATCGTAAACGCCGCACGGCGCGTCGCGCGGCGGCGGACGTACGTATATCATATAAGTGGTATTAATTGTAAGTTCCTGGAGATGAATGTGTATCGACACGATATTTGATGTTATACTTGGGGCCAATTGTTGTTTTAGATAGGTCTAGACCAGTGGAATCGAGTGCCTTATTAAAATTGTTTGTTAAATCTTAGACTACATTTGTATAGACACTGCCATTGAGGGATTATCTGTGGTGACCCGCACAAATCATGTCATATTAGGACGATATCAAAATCTTCCACTTAGGTTTTAAGTATTTTCTATACATTACCATTTAGAAATTATAAGTTAGCGATATCGCGCCGAGCAGAATCATTCGCGTTTCTAGTTTGACTTGTTCCATTTATGAGAGGCCTCGTTTTGGACTCGAACGATTTTGTTTACGCGATAACTGATTAGAATATTAGCTGCAGGAGTTACCATCATACAATCAATATGTAGAATTCGTTAAGTACAACCATGCAAAGTCATTTCAATAACATTAAGTGCCTTCAAAAAGTTAGTCATTAGGATTTATTAAATATTTCGCAACAGAAAAGTTTCGGTCAAATCTATCATATAATGTAACTTATTATTGCAAAACGTCTAGGTTGTGATTTTTGACAATAACTGCGACGGAACAAAACGTTAGTCACCTAGTATTTCCGAACATATTCTATTAAGTACAACATAGCTGTGATAAGGATATTCTCAAATTTACATAATCGCGATTATTGCAAGTTTACGAGTTGCCTTGATCCGTGTGATCCCATTTAGCCGCTGTATAGTAAGAATTGCCACCTAGAGCATTCGACATACTGTAGCATGTAATCAGACAATAAGAAGTTACAGTGATTATACGCATTTGATTGTATTTTATAACCTTTTTGTATTTTAAATAAAGTTGCTATTCTTGATATTTTCTAGTTTTAATTTATATTATGTCTACCTATTGTATATATTGGCTACGATTTGGGCTAAGTACCTAGACTAATTACGATAACTAAGCATTATTAACCAATTAACTAATGTATCCTGAATTTTAACACTGCATGTTATTCTTATATTATGATAAAGTTTCAAATTCATTTAAATGGTAGCGCAGCATTTACAGCCTACCGATTAAAGTGAATCTGAAACAAACTTATTACAATTTTAAATGGTCGCATGATATTTTAAAGGGTTAATAGGAAAGTAGTAATAGTATAATAGAAAAGGAACAAATTAATGGGAGACATGGTGCATTGTCCTACGCTTCTCACGTCAGCACTTACTTGGGCTTGGCTTAATATTACGGTGGCAGCTTATTATTTGCACGTATTTATTTTTATTTGCGTTTTAATTTCAGTTGCACAGTTGTACACGCCTTATATATTGGGTTACGGTACGCCAGGGCTGAGTGGCGGCAAAGCCTGGACGCTGTATGAGTGCGTGGATTGTGGCAACAAATACAAGCACAAGGGCTCTCTGCAGCGGCATATTAAATACGAGTGTAGAAAACAACCCAGTTTCAAGTGTCCCTACTGTGTGTACCGCGCCTATCAGAAGCATAACCTGCTTCTGCACGAGAGGCACCTCCACAAAGATTTACCAGAGAAGGTGGATTTCGTGTCGGAATGACGAAACTCAATGTCAGTACATCATTTATATAGATACTAACTGGCTAACGGGGGCATATGGGGTTAAACACTCATCAATAACACTAACTCCGTCCGAAAACATATCGCCCGAAAATTCAGCACAAAAAATATATATTTTTTTAATTATTATTTACGCTATTTTTTTAACTTGCTTAATTTTTGTTTATTCAACTACACAAGTATATGTTTCTTTTTACTTGCTGCAATGTGCGTAGTTCTTGGCGTACGTGTTATAAGATGAGACGGAAATGGTATTTTTTAACTGTAAATAGTGACCTAGCCTTTTTCAAATCTAACCCAAATCGCCTCAATGCAATGATATTTATTTAATGAATAATTAAATTTTCTGTTACAGCTGAAGAAATTCAAAGTAATACTTAAAGGAACATAAACTCATCGGGGGTAAGACTATCGGACGACAGAAGATTGGATTTACCAGCAATTTATTCGATCAAACTATTTTAAATCTAACGTGCTTATATACCACCAGTTTGTTTATAATATATAACATTTCTTATTCAGAGAAATAATACAAACAAGTTAACGTAACATTGTAAATGGACGTACACGTCAATAAAAAAATTGTGCACAAAATTTACACACTAATAATATGACGTGCTACGTGTTTGTGAACTTTGTGCCGCACGAGATTTATTGATGTAGACGTTACACGACGTAAATATCTAGAAAAAGTTATATTTAACTTTTATATTTTGCTAAAATTTATATATGAAAAGTGCATTTTATACAAAAAATGTGTTAAGTACGTACTCAAAAGATAGGTTAGTTAATCGGAAGGCAGCGACATAATATATAGCATAATATTTAGATATTTATGGTTACCACCGAGATTTTAATTTAAAAATTTGAAATTTTGGTTTTTGGTGGCAATGTTGACTTTATTAATACATAGTATATACGTAAGACATGTTTTTTTGTAATTTTACTTTTGTAGATTGTTAAATTTTCTTGTTCTTGTTATTAATTTTTATTTAGTGTGTGTTCCTTGTTGCCAAAGAAATTTATCAAAGTAATTTATACGAAACCAAATAACTGTATTATAGTTTCAGTATTTTTTTTGTTAAAATGTGTAATATAATATTTGCATTTGTTATTGTTAATAATAAGTTACCTTCTAAAGTTCAAATCGAAACGCGCAATATTTTATACCAAAGAATCTAAAGTCGATTCTAGCCTTGGCAAGTGCCTTAATATCGCCTAATATATTGTTACTAAGTAAGTTATAACAATTTAAATTAAGTTTATAAATATATCTATCTCATGTGTTGAAACTTCGTCCTAAGGAATTCGTTTTTATTGTAAAAAAAAACGCTGTGTACGAAATGTGCCTAATGTTGCCCTAACTATATTTTTATTAAGGTTATATTGATATTAAATTATGAAGGAGGTCACGTGGATATTACCTTTGTTATAACCAGTGAGTTTTGGCTTTCGTCTTTTTTACATTAATTTTTATTTTAAATGAAACCCACCAATAAGCAAATTCAAATATAGGATATTATTTTTCTTACAAAATGTTCATTGTTAATTTGATACGTGGATAATTTAAAGATGATCTTAACATTTATCAGAAAGAAATATTTTTGTTGTTTTTAATAATATGTGCCAAGACTCATTCAATACAGATAATAATATAATATACTATAATAAACGATCGTTCGATAAACAAATATTCGATATGTATACGCAATTGAAGTTTTTTTTTTTGTGAGAGTTACAATTTTTGAATATCTAGAACTTTATCTATACATATAATAAAATTCTAATACTGCATATAAATCAGATCCTATTAGATTTAATATTATAATTAAAACAAGTATAAAAATTGTTTGTCTTCAACAACAATTTATTTATTTTTTGCATCATAAACAATACATTAGTATATTTTATAATTATATACCAGAATGCACGAAACACGTAACTATTTTAACTTTTACCTTTACCCAATTCAATTTGATGTTAAGCGTTAATAATGTTATATTGGTACATTAGAACACAAAAAAATACGTAAATCGTGGTTTGGTGCATTTTCGCATAACTGAGACCATTAAATGAATCAGACGCATAAAGGAGTTTTGGTACTAAATGAACTGTATACGAAAGTATAATAAAAGATTACTATTTTTAATATTCACAAAATACGATTAAATTATTATGATTAAAGAAGTAAATAACTTCAAGTTCAACTTTAAATGCTAAATGCAGCACAAAATACTAATGATAGATTTTTATTTTATAAATTCTTTTAAAGTGGAGTGTGTTTGGTTTGTTTTAATTGAAATATGCATGAGAATAAATGTTCTGAATTTAATAAATACTGTTTTATGTACATCAATCATTTCATATCCTGAGTCCTTACGGTATAAGCAAGAGAATATATAGTTCAGTAATATTAATTTATCTGATTATGGTAGGTACAAATTATACAGTTAAATTATTTATAAATTCTTGGAATATAATTTGTTTCAGGTGAACTGGATTTCTTTAAATCGATGATGCACAATATGTTGCCCATCATGCCTATGAAGACAAAAAACTACTGGTCCCAGTTTGATTCTACTTTCGAATGTGAAAAATGCAAGAGAAAATATAGGCATAAAAGCACTTACAGGCGACACATTACCTATGAGTGTGGAAAGGAACCGATGTTTCGCTGTCCATTCTTAGATTGCACATATAAAGCTTATCAAAAAACGCACACGGACGCTCACATCAAGACGAAACACAAAGTCCTGACTATAGAATACAAAGGATGATGCATCGCTCAAAGTGAATATATAAAATGTGATATTAAATTTAGTAATAATTAAAGTTACGGTAAAGTTTTACGTAGTCATTTCATTTTTGTTCGATAAGCTAAACAAAGTAAGTAAATACTTACCAGGATATTAACCGCGAATTTATGAACTCACTAGATAGTATCAACTTTAAAAATGGCGCCAAAAACAGCTTTCACAGATAAAACAAGGCATGTCTAGTCTAGGCTACAAAATAGTATCACATTCATAAATTGAAATATCTATTATAAGGAAAATATATTACAATTATTATTTTGAATATGCTTTTAATTGTGTTATTAATATCTATAATATGTCATATTACATTATATACACTCGAAAATAAGATTATTATATAACGTTTCATTTTCTGAACGGAACCGTATTCGGAATTAATAAACGATGCTGTCAAATGTCAAAAACAATTTCCATTTGAAAAGTCAATAGAAAATTAGAAATATTTTGATGAAATAAGAAATTGAAAAGAAATGTTTTAGCCATTTTAATAACTGAGCCGTTGGTAATTTAGCAATATGAATAGGCTACTCTTTGTAAACAGGTGTTATTTTAACACTTTAAAAAATAGGAATACAATTTCACCCCTTATATTATCACCCAAGAATGTATTGCCGAATGTGTATATTATTCGTGGGACTCATGAGCAAAAGAAAATCCGGTCTACTATGAACTATATGATAGCCTTAGGAGTAATGACAGTAGGTTTAAGTTACGCGGCAGTACCTTTATATAGAATATTCTGTCAGGTGAGTTAGTCTAACCTCTGTCTATATACTTCTTACCTAATCCGTTGGTTTAATTGATCAAATTAGAAACGAATTAGTAAGAACTTAGATATTCTAACTAATAAAATAAGATTTTTTTTTTCTTTATAGGCATATAGTTATGGCGGTACAACAGGTCAAATTGAAGCTGATGAATCCATTAGCAAGATGAAAGCTATTAAAGAACGACCATTAAAAATTCGTTTTAATGCTGATGTAGCTTCTTCTATGCAATGGAACTTTAAACCACAACAGGGAGATATAACTGTAAGTTATAAATTACATAGGAACTTTTATTTATTGAATTAATGAATAGAGCTACACAAATATATACTATTTTACTGCACAAAGCTTAACACAATAGTATATTTTTTTTAAAAAAAAAAAGGTTACATACATATATAAGCATATGAGATTATTCGCAATATAGTTTTGAAATAAGAATAGAAAATGTGAAATATAGCTAAATCAATGTGTTAGAACATGTACTACAACTATTTATTAATGAGATAATGATTTTTTAACATTGTACTACTATATATTTTGTAGGTAGTACCAGGGGAAACGGCACTAGCATTTTACACAGCTCGCAACCCTACAGACAAACCTGTGATTGGGATAAGCACTTATAATGTAATCCCTTTTGAAGCAGGGCAATATTTTAACAAAATTCAGTGCTTTTGCTTTGAGGAGCAAATGCTTAATCCTCATGAACAGGTAGGTGTATTATTTTTTACTTTAACTTTAATTAGAAGTTTAATTCTAATCTATAAAAGAACTTTTTTATTTGTGGGTATTTTGTTATAATTGCTTCATTAGTCTATAGTATAAACAGCTATAAATCATGATATCCTAGGTTAGTATAATCTAGTGTTAAATCAAAATTGACTTGAAATTTAAAAGTGTTGTTTCACACACTTTTCACAGTGCATTTGCCTGATCGCCAGCCAGTCTTGTTAGATTTCTTGTATTTTTCAGGTGGACATGCCAGTGTTCTTTTACATAGATCCAGAATTTAGTGAAGATCCAAAAATGGAATATGTTGATGAAATAGTGTTATCTTATACTTTCTTTGAAGCCAAAAAGGGATTTAAACTTCCAGTTCCAGCTTATGTTAGATAAAGCACCATAGACAATTATAGATAGATACAGGTTTTGTAAATATGTAGTGTGTCCAGTACTAAATATAATTTTCTTATTTACTGCTTAATTTATGAATTTGCCTCAAGGTAATTATTATTATTAAATGTTTTAATAAGATGATTTCTTTTATATATGTATCAAATATACATAAGCCTAGTATAATTATTAAGTCTGTTTTGTTTTGAACAATGTATATATATATAAATTATTCATGAACAAGAAGTATAAAAAGTTCATTTTCGCAACAAAACCAACATGAGAATTGAAAAAGTAAATAAATATATATAAATAGAAAAATATTTTTGAATAGAATTACTAAGATACAAATAAGTTTCAATTAATTATGAGAAATTTATTTACAGCCAGAATTATTGAATTTTGATCAATAATAACATAAATTTTCTTTAAATAAAACTATCTTTTCGGATTTTTTCACGGATTTATTTTGATTTTTGGTTCCCGACGTTTTCCAAAAATCAAAATAAATCCGCGAAAAAATCCGAAAAGATAGTTTTATTTAAATGTCAAATATTCGCGTAAATCTAAGAAAGTATAAATTTTCTTATCATCTCATCCTATATTTAAAAATTTTTTCTTACTAAAAGTAGATTATGTGTTACTTCAAGTCACATTCTGAGTACTAAATTTTATCATAAATATGTACTCAGGTCACGACACAATTAGTACAGTATAAGTTAAGCGTACTCCATAGGCCAGTCTTAAATAAAACTTGGATCTAAAGAACAAAACTTTAATTTCACAAAAGATTTAAATGAGTGACATCTGTCATATAAATATAATTTGATACAGCCTAAAATAAAACTCAAACGGATGTATCAAAAATTGAATTTACAATGGATTTGGACTAAGATTTGATAGCGGCAGTGACGGGGTATCCCCTGCGCAGGCCCATGCACTGGTCGCGGTCGATGAACAGCGTGGTGGTCTTGTTGCGCAGCTCGGCCTCGAGGCCGGCGCGCACGCCCAGCAGCGTCTGGTGCGTGCCCTCCGCTGTGGCTATCTTGGATCTGAGAGTTTCCATGGTTTCTTGGAGATCGCATACTTCTTTCACGAGTCTGTATCGAATATGGGCAATAAAATTAGTTGTTTAACACGAAGTAGTGTAAAGGTTGTAAATTTGAATCTGGCATGGGGTGAATGTTGGTTTTGACTATTTTCTAATATCCCGGGTTTGGACTATGTATGGTAGTGGATATTTTTAACAGGCTTGGACTGTTCACAAAGTAATCATATATTCGTTTTAAACAAGACAAAAATGTGAATGACGTAATATTTAAACCAGTATAAAAATATTCGGAATATTCTTTTGTCCAAACGTCAGAATGTCATATAACGTTGGTATCTATACCATAGGAGAAACAGTTTATTATTACCTATGCTGAGCTTCGTCACGACATTTCTCCAGATGAGGCCTGTTGGTACGCGCCTGAAGCCGCGTGTGCGCCACCTTCATCGGCTGCAACTTGTCTTCTATAGCTTTATTCAGCAACTCCAAAGTTTTCTCTACATCGAACATTTCTTGCTGAATCTGTTAAATGGAAGGTATTATTTTAGTCTTTCCTGTGACCATGATTGCTGCTAAGCATTCGAAATGTCGGGATTCGGGAACTAAACGAAACCTCGAAACAAATCGATCAAAACGAATCCGTGAAAGGAGTTTTTTTTTTTTAATTTCAGTGAATTTAAAACTATTTTGTAAGGAATAAGGATATGTTGAAATTCAAATACATACCTTATGCAAATGCAGTTGCAACTTGTTCTTTATCTCGATAGTTTCGGCGATACGCCGCATGAAGGAGCTGTTCGTGTTGCTCCACTGGTCCCATATCTCCGTCGCAGATACGTTGATTAGATTCTCAGCATCTTATGAAAAATGTGTTTAGTTACAAACATATCTTTTACCTGTTACGTACGGTTTTAACCGTTAGAAAAGATTTCTCAGATATGAAATATTTTCCCGCAGTAAAAATTATCCTATATCTTGACCCGGATAACCAGCTATCATCATACTAAATTTCATCAAAATCTGTCTAGTGGTTTTCTCGTGATGCGTTCCCAGACAGACAAACAAAAATTCTAAAAACTAGATTCAGCCTCTGTATCGATAATAATGACTATTTCAATAAGATTTTCCAAAAAATATTTAATGTACAGATTCGAGTTAGGTACTTAGATTATTATATGGGTAGAATATCGGAAAGATAAATATTAAAGTTTTGTATTTTATAAATTAGGTCTCGATTAAAGATCATTCAAAGTCAAAAAACAAAGCATTGTTCGTTGTATAATTTCTAATACCGGATTTAGACTCTCGCGCGAGTAGCGAGACGAGTCGCGAGGTGATCTATGCGACGAGCGTGTAAACGGTGCGCTTGTAACTCGCCTCGCGCCTCGTCTCGTCACTCGCAGCGCTCGCGTCGAGTCTAAACAGAGACTCGTTCTTAAGTCAGATTACGCGAGCTGCGAGGCGAACACGATACGAGGTACGAGGCGAGTTACGGAGCGAGAGTCTAAATCCGGTATAAGAACATGCTTTCACGAACAACATTGTAGTCTCTGGATGAAAGGCTATAAAAGACGTAATAGAAACAACGCATTCTGCAGAAAAATAGAGTGGATTGCAGTGTGCCTTTACAGAAATGTCCTCCCGACCGATTTCCCATAGCGGCTAACGTCCGCTTCACTGTCACTATTCATGCACAGGAGATATTATAGTGCACAGATGTCCGCTCAGATAAAAGTGCACTCGCTATTCCTTTCATTCTCAAAGTCATATGGGACGATACTTCGATACCATCAGTGAGAGATGTGGCACAGGACCGACGCACGACCGTAGGGGGAACAATTTCCCAACTCCTACAACTGCTGTGGTTGATACTGAGAATTTTTTGACAGAAAAACTCTAACTAAACTTAGCCCGACCCAGGTCGCAAACCTAGGACTTCTGATCTGCAGCCGTACATGCCAGCTACTAAACCACGAAGACAGAGTCTGTACTGTGTACAGTAGTGTACCCGAGAGCATCTGCACAGCTTTAGCGCGCTCAGACTGCGAGCGTTGCAGCGTGGCGGCGCTGGCGGCGGCCCAGCGCTCCGTGTCGCACACCGTCGGGTCGTAGCGCTCTATACCGGCGTAGAATTGGAGACCCTGCATATCATATAAATTAGGGTTGTAGGAATGTTGCAGTGTGAAAGCGATCCTGCAACGCCTTTTGCATTGCGGCGATAGGGCTTCGTTGTGGGCTTTTTTAATGAATAAAGAGTCTCAGTAGTTTTTGGTGAAGGCCGGGATACCATAACGGGTGTCATAAAGGGTTAGGATAAAGGCTGTGGTCTTAAATTTAGAAATGGCTTATAGATATGAAAAATACCGTCCAAATTGGTCTCCAGCATTACAAATAAGTACGAGTATAACATTTTACTACGTCTTAATCATAAACATTGTCATATTTGTGAAGGTCAATGGTAACGAGGCCACTTAGTAACGTGATTTTTTTACATATTTTCTTTAAACTGGCGACTTACCTTCTTAATTCAGGTGCATCCCTAGATTACGACCACTGACCAGTAGCCTAATTGTTGTTTTTTTCATAGTCTATCTGTATACTAAAGTTCATCTAAATCAGTCCAGCCGTTAAAACATAAAGGAGTAATAAATGTACACACATAAAAATTTTGCATTTATAATAGTAAAAATGGAGTTTATTTTTAATGACTACAACGTCTTCAATTTTTACCCGACTGCGACGAAGCCCAAAGGTGGGTTATCAAAAGCATTAAGCTTGAGTAAATGAGGGTAGTACTGAAAAAAATAAATAAGACAATTAATTCAAATGGCAAAAAAGCTGACGAATTCGCGCCTTTGAGAAATTATTGAGTTGGTGGCACATGGAGTCGATCCCGAGCGCGTACTCCTTGTTGCGCATATCAGTCTCCAATTCGTGCTGCGTAGCGCGACAATTCTTCGACTGCTGCCGTACCTGAAAACATTCAATGTGTCTAAAAAATATTTTTCCTTATATTTACCTAACCAATTACCTTAACTCAAAATTACCATTACCTTTTCAAGCATATTTCGGAATTTATCTTGACATTCACGGAGTATAGCTACCTCCTTTAACAGTGATTGTTCCACTGCATCGTGGACCTGTTCTAAACCTGATAATATTTCAAATTTTTAAATGAATACTTTACTTTAGATGTAACTAAATAACGTTTTGTTTTTAACCTTGTCGTTTTTCACGGTGGTAAAGACATTCTTGAACAATATGTAACGGTCCCTCAATCCCAGCAATGGCTCTCTCCAACTGCCTTCTTGTATCATTTAGTTTCTCGCACGTCGCTACCAGACGCTCCATTTCTATTGAAACCTACAATCATAAACATTATAAGAGAATAAATTAATAGTGATTTTGTAATAAAAAATCTCACCTCATTTCTCCAAAATGTAGTGTCGGTTATTCTTTCGCCAATTCTTCTGCCAGAATCTCGCTGACCCTGTGTACCAATTTCATCTGTCTCTCTAAAAAAAAAGAAAATAATGTACATTTTGATTCGTATAAATTTTGTAACTTTATTAATAGATATTTTTTTATAAATTAAACGTGTTTTTAAACCTTAACATTCGCATGATGTCGTTTCTGACACGTTCTGAAAAATTTCTTTTGGCATCGGACTCATTATAATTCTTGATGCTATTTTGATTCCATTCATTTTGAGTGTATCGTGTATAAAGAGCAGCTCGAGCTGCATGCTCAGGGCTTCGGTCGAAACCTGTTACCAAGTTAGGGAAACGCAATGGTTCTGCGGCCATTCCCGATGGAGTATAACAAGGATCCACCATAGTATTAGTAATTGGTTGAGAAGGCCTAAAAATAAAAAAATAAAAAGTCAATATCTTTTTGTTATTAAATATTTAACATTATTTTCAGTATCTTATAAATATCACTAACATAGGTGTAACTTCGATCTCTTCGTATCCCATTATTGGTCTCCATGGATGTTTTTTTGGAGAGTGAAAGCAGTATCCAACTTGAGGTGGTATACTTGGAGCACCAGGAGTCTCTTTTACGGGACTCCATTGTTGTAGTTGCTAAAATAACAGTTCCACATAAATAATATATTATACAAAAACATATTTCAAAAAATTATACAGATATTTACCGTGCACATGGAAACTTCTTTAGCCATTTTAATTATTTTATAACGAAAAGCCAAATTAAAAGTTCAAAGTATACTTATATAAAAAAATAAACGATATAAATATTCAAAATTTAATTCGGTGTCATTTTATCAACGAGCGATGTCTATACTCTGAATTTTATTTAATGAACAGAATTTTGTTATTTCATTACAATATAAGACAAAATGTATGCAAAAATTTTATAAATAAATATACGAATATAGTAATGAGTCATTTCATTTAATATTTTTTTAACATTAATATTTTTTTACACAAATAAATCTAACAACATATAAATAAAAGTACAGGTTTTGAACGTTTTCACAATTATCAATGTCAAAATGTAATCGAAGTTGTCATTTGTCAATGTCAAAAGTGTTGTGATAAGCATTACAAGATCAAAGTACCTACTTTTAACTTTATTATTCACCCACGATTTTAACTTTAGAACGTAGAGCCTTGTAAATCGTAGATATATGTTATTTATGAGTTATAATATTTACAATATAGCACAAGTGATCATAAAATAAATAAAAATGAGTAACATTCCAGAAAACGCACCGAATCGTAAGTTAAAATAATTATTTGAATATAGGATTATTTTTATTTTACTATAGATAATAATGTTATTTTTTTTAATAAATAAATTAGATTGCCCTGGAACGCAGAGCGAGGACGCCGGCAAGGCCTCGGCATGTGCTGGTTGTCCGAATCAAAATATTTGTGCCTCAGGTATAATAAACAATTATTTTAATTAATTTTTCATTAATATTTGCTGTTTCTTGGCTTCATAAGGCAATTACTTGTTTCGTCTTCAACATTTGATCTTTCTCTGATTGATAAATAAACTTTTAATTGGTAAATTTAATTTCATCTTTTATAAGATTTATTATTTTTACACAACAGGTGTTCCAGCTGGACCTGATCCTGCTATAGAACTCATAAAAAACCGCCTATCTAATGTGAAACATAAAATTCTCATCCTCTCTGGCAAAGGAGGTGTTGGGAAAAGTACAGTAACATCATTACTAGGGCATGGACTAGCAAAACTCAACTCTGACATGAATGTAAGTATTATTATCTAGTATTTTAAAACTAATTAGAAGGAACTTATGCAACAACATTTAAAATACCATATAAATAAATGATAACTATTTTGTTCTTGTAGTCAATAAACTATCTCTATAAATTAATAATGTTTAAGCCCTTGCTTAAAAGGAGGAAAAACCAACAAGCATACTTTCATATTTATATTTTTAATTCTTTGTACATTCCTATATGTTTACACTTTACTTCTTATATAAAATGAAGTTTTTGTAATTTTGAAAATTATATGTCAAAATATTGATATGATTTTATCATAGTACCTACTTATATTCTTGTCTTAAAAAAAGACTGTACAGTTTTTAAGTTATGTGAGCTCATTCAATGTAATTTTAAAATATTGATCAATATATTGATAATTGTATTGTTATACACAAATAAGAACAAACTTGCTTTATCAGATTTTAATTGATTGCATGTATCAAAAT
Organism: Fabriciana adippe; assembly: GCA_905404265.1. Taxonomy (NCBI): domain Eukaryota; kingdom Metazoa; phylum Arthropoda; class Insecta; order Lepidoptera; family Nymphalidae; genus Fabriciana; species Fabriciana adippe. The sequence continues at coordinate 15,182,097 of FR989997.1, read as the reverse complement.
AAATATCATCATGCAAATAATGTCCACTTATCTATTCCACTATGTTATCTCCATTATATAAGGTGGTGATTTTAAAAATATATATAATTTTTATATTTATACAAATATGGCTCATATTAAATCATTTAAAGATTTTTCAATGAAATTTGATTAAAATCAATCATTTTACTTAATTTAAAAGTGCCTCTTGTGAAGAAATCTTAAGGGTTAAAATTCTCGTCCATGGAAAATTATTTAGTTGAAAGAAAACCCATACAAATGTTAGCTATTAAATTGTAGCAGTAAAGATTGAAAAGGCTTTATCCACCATCTTGTTTTCAATCGATACAAATAATAATTATTTGAATATTTATTTATCCAGTCTATAGAATATGACTATTTCAGCTAATTCATCTCATGGAGAGTTATCGGCAATTTTTAACTAGATTTATTTTCTGATTACACAATATGAGTCAACACGAATTTTGACTTTGATAAGAAAGTGTGAAATTTCGATAGATTTATTGATAAATTAGATAAAAAAAAATATGGCCTTTAAAAGATTGCTTTTGTATGTAGGAGACTGGTTGATCAATATTTTAGAAAATCCATAGTTTAAATTTTTTATTTATAAATAAATCGAAACAAATATATTTATATATTTATCAACTTTTAATATCATATCAAATTACAAAAAAATACAAAACAGTTGAAAAATTAAAAGTGAAACCCTATTACTTTTTCTTTTATGTTTATAAGTACTTTCTCTCACTGAGCCCCAAAACCCATGATATTTTCGTTGTATTGACTATGATAACTGTATCCGAAGTTCATAGTGTTTGGAAACATTCTCCTTGTTCTTCTGAATTGAATGAATTCGCGGTATTTTTAAAAACAAGAACTATTGAATACAATTTTTTTCAAATATGATAATTCAAGAAAAAGGAGTTACCTATTATCATAACTAGATTTATTTTTACCTGTTATCATAACCACCACAAAAGCAAACTCTTTTAGGAATATTGGTAATTTTCCTTTATTTTAAATCATAATGAGTAGAAAAATCATAAAATAAATTTTTAAAAAGACTTTTTTTTGTAGAGTTGTGTTATATTTGATCTAAAAATCATATAATAAAATTCTAACTGAGTCGAATCTGTACATTAAATAATTTCTAGAAAATCTTATTTAAATAGTCACTATTTTTATTTATTTAGTCATTATTTTTATTATATTTATCTATACAGACGCTGAATCTATAGCTTTTAGAATTTTTGTCTGTCTGTCTGGGAACGCATCACGAGATAACCGCCGGACAGATTTTGATGAAATTTGATTTAATGTTAGCTAGTTATCTGGGTCAACATATAGGATACTTTTTACTGCAGGAAAATATCTCTGAGAGATCTAAACTAAACGTGAAAACGTAACTAGGGACGAACTCGAGCGGAGCGAGGGTGAGTCGCTAGTTCCTACATAAGTCAGTATTAGACTAGCATAATCTTGTACTGTGGAGATCAAGATTTTTTTTTCTTTTATTTCGATCTATATATTCTCTCGTTAGGTTTTAATCTACAGTCACAATTCATAATATCTATTAACATTACACAAACTTACCCTATTATATCTGGAGCGTCGTTCATAAGAGCTCCCGAAGTCCATATCCAAAAATAACTAGACACGTGTATTGATTACGATGGTTATCGTAAGATTTCGCAAGGCAGGCCTACTACGGGCCGGCACCGGGTGGCACAGGCTCGGGCTTAGCCATGCCTCGATATAGGTCAATTGTTGTGCATAGCCATATTTAACTAGCTGTTTCTCATAACTTCACTCGAGTGATTGGAATGGCGTTTGTAAACCAACTTTTCCCACGTCGTTAGTTTCGTTAATTTCTTAAAGTTGATAATTATTAATTACTTTTTATCTAAAAATATTATTTTTGCTTCAAAATTAGTTTAAATGTGTAATAATTATTCCAAAACAAGTAAAATAATTATTTAAAAGATAAAAGTTATATTTTAAAGATCATGTTGGAAGTATGAAAAATGTATTTGTTAGTATTGCTATTGGATATTATTCTTTAAATATATCGTCAATGAACAAACATCTATATATGAATCGCTTTTATTGTTATGGTAAGATAATAATTTTGTTTAGTCTATATGTGTATTAAATTCATCCAAATTCATCTAACGGTTTGAGTGTTAAGAGGATTGTGAAGTTAAATAAAAAAGTAAATTTTCATACAAAAAGCGATAACGTTCCCCGCCTTTAACATAGTCTAATTTTCATAATTTTTGGAAATGTTGTAGATATAATGAAAAACTAAGTCCGTACGTTTTTATTTTAAAGAAATATTGTGTATGATAGAAATTATTAGCATCTAAATATCTGTATTTTTGACTTAAAAACTTCCTCGAGCGTTTTTTTTTTTTTATTAAACTAAACTGAATTACTAAAAAAGAAAAACGTACAGGCTTAGATTAAAGTGTACTGAATCTAATGAGACCAAAATTGTCTCATTTCGTAAATGTTTAGGGGGGTGAAAACGTTATCGCCCGAAACAATATTTCAAACAGGTAGGATGTAGGTAATTGCCTCTAAGATTTGCAACTCTCTCTATCGCACCATATGAGTTGGCAAAGCGAGTGGTATGAAACAGATAGCATTTTTTTAAAAACCTACTCGCGTCGCGTATCTACACTTCCCAATCCTCTTAAGAAGTAACAAACATACACATATACGCTTAGTTTGGTATATTATGTAATAATAGTCTGATAGCTTTTATTTACTTTCAGAAATAATGCAAACAGTGATACAATATGTTTATAAAAACTATAACTCAATGTATAGGAATGGAGTCCTGAGTCGGTAAACAGTTAATTAAATGTATGCAAGAAGCTTATATACAATAATATTTCTCACTAAAGACACTCTTTGTTGAGCAAATTTAAAAAAAGAGAACTTACTTAAATCAAATGAATAACTGATACATTTTTTTTTCACAATAAAACAACCCCTTAACTTACTTTGAATTTTGAAATCTGTATGTCTTTTTATTTGTTTTATTTAGAAAGTTATTAGGAAGTAAAAGGGTTTTAAATATATACGTTAAAACCAGTTTGATTCTTTAATATGGCTCATTAGCGTGTCAGTTATTTAGACGCTTTGCTTACATGATGAACGTCACGTAGACGAAAATGGCTCTATAGTCATTGTAAGGTTAAATATTATATATTGAACTAGCGACTCACCCTCTCTTCGTTCGGGTTCGTCCCTAGGTTGCTTTCCAAAACAAAATTAATTAATTAATTTGGTTTTAATTTTTTTTTTCGTGGGACCCTATTTTTTTTCTAAAATAAAAGTAGCCTAAGTTACTCCTTATTACATCAGCTATCTGCCAGTGAAAGTCCTGTCAAAATCGGTCCAAGCCGTTTCAGATATTAGCCGGAACAAACAGACAAACAAAAATTGTAAAAAATGTTGTCTTGGTATATTATGTGCCGTGTATACATCCATATGCATTTAGTAAAAAGCAGTTATTTTAATATTACAAACAGACACTCCAATTTTATTTATGTGTATAGATTTGCGCAATTTTTCTAATAACATGTTAGAACCTATTATTAATTTTTTAATTATTATTTTAAGAAGATACACGTAAGCAAAACAGAATAAAGACAAAGTGCAAAAAAATCTTTCATTTATAAAAAAAATATTAACGTTGCGTTGGTACATCGTATTGAATGCGACATGGTAATGGCTAGGTTCTCCGCAGATTTTCCTGCATATTATATTTTATTTAAAGCTTTTTAGGTCAGAGTCGCTCAAAGTGTGGTATGCGAACTTTTAGAATTTCTTAAGTTAGTTAAAATATTTAGTTTTCTGCATACTTCTTCAATATAACTATTTTTAATTACTTACTACTAAGCAAGTACAAATAACTTGTAATTTATAATACATATATATGTATTTAAAGTTATATATGTGTAGTGTATCAACTATCTGGTATCCATAACACAAGCCTCATAGCTTATCATGGAATTATGTAGATGGTGCTATGTGTCAATGTTTCAACATATTTATACCTATTATATTACTTAAAGAGAAAAATTCTATGTGGTCCTCCTTCTAAACCATTATAAGAAGTATCATTAAGTCCTTGCAGTCTAATTCGATGTTAATTTAAGTAACTTTGTAGGTTTTCAAACTATCATGACAATTAACAACATTTTATACATATGTGCCTTTATACATGATGAAAATACACAATAGTGATAGTGGACGTGGCGCGATGGAGTGTCACTAGGGCTACCAACCATACTGTTAAAAACAGTATTATACTTGAGGAGCTGGCGAACAAAACAGTATAATTACATAAAATTAAATTTTACAGCAGAGCTAAAAAACTGAATGACATACTCACAGTGCGTTTTTGGCGTGGTTTTTAATTTACCCATATAAAGTTTGTGACTTGATTTGACATAATATCTTAAATCCAGATTGCTATCTCTAATACAACGGAAGATACTTAAATTTGAAAAATGTAATTATGCCGTTATGTTTGCGACCGGTGCAATTATTACGTTTTGATTGCCACGTGGATGCAATGAAGCACTTTTGATTGCGATAAGTTGTTTGTGAGTTAGGTTAAGTCAATATAAACATAAGTCAGTTTAATATTAATTTTATTTACTACGGTTTAATCATACCAAACGTCTTAATTCAACAAAAAAAAAACAAACATTCTCTTCTGTTAAAATAAAAACCAATCATATTTTTTTTTATTTTTTTTATTTAAATCAATAGTCAAATATTCGCGTAAATCTAAGAAAGTATCATAATTTTTTTTTTCATTATATGCTGAGCTCAATGTCTATTTCCTCGCAATCACAACCTACGTCGCGTTCATCTTCCTGATATTCTCTTTCATCATCTTCCCTCTCATCATCATTGCTTTCGTGCCGGCTCCCTATAATTTCTTTATACCAACTTAGTTCTTCATACTGTTCCCAGCTGTTGAAACTTTTTTGTAATTATATCGTTATGATCGAAACCACCAACTTTGGATGCAATTTTAACTCAGTTTTAGGCCGTTTTGATTAGAAATGAGTTGAGATTCGTATTCAGCAGGCCTAAAACATTCGGATTAAAAAATAAAAGGTATTTTGACCAAAAACGTAATTATACCGTTTTGTTCGTCAGCTCCTCACTTTATCTCGCTCTAAAACACTTTTTACTGTTCTATTAAAAAGTGTCCAAAATACTATTTTTATTATCGCTGGATCTGGAGCCATAAAAGGCTGTCATTGATCAGTCATTTGTCATTGAATTCTGTGGTGACCCTTGATCATATTGAAAAAATAATTGAAAATCTTAATTTGCACAGACTTAATTTTAGAAAATTATATTCAAATTATTATATTTTTCACAATTTATATTCAGAATTTATACAATTCCAAGTTGTTTATTAAAAATTATCTAAGAACCATATATTTGTAGACATGAATACTGGCCGAAAATGGAGCTATTTATTGAGACACAAGCATATTTAAAAAATGACAAATTATCAAATTGTGCAAGGGGCTCAAAAATAGTTTTCAAAACTTTAAAAAAAATCTTTTCTTTTTTTGTTTTAGCTCTCCTACACTAATAACATACTTTATTTTTTGTACAAAAAGTTGGCAACCCTAAGTGTCACAGCGCCTTTCCTTATCACAGAATATAAATATATTAATGGTTCAATAAAAATATACTTCATTACTTATAGTTTTAATAATAATTGAGATTATTGCAATTATCTGTGTTATATCACTAGGTATATAGTACACAGGTACACACTTTACCTGCGACTAATAAAACTTGATTTTCCTTGTTCATAACATACAGGATTAATAGATACCTAAACTACGCCATTTATGTTATTTTGTGATACACGATATTTTTCTTAGTGCACTGAGAAAAGCTTATATAATACTGTAGCTTATGCTACTACTATTATTTATTAATAACTAGCGACTGACCCTCGCTTCGCTTCGGGTTCGTCCCTAGACAAAAACAAATTATCCCACAGGAACTGTACATTTTTTCGGGATAATATACAGGCTATAGCCTTCCTCAATAAACAGGCTATCCAACGCAGAAAGAATTTTTCAAATCGGATTAGTAGTTCCGAGATTAGCGCGTTCAAACAAACAAACTTTGCCTTTTTATGATATTAAGTATAGATATATTATACTATACTAGTACTATTTATTAACTTTAAGGCAGCTAATATTTAAAAAAAAATCCATTGAAAATTCAAATACAAATATGTTTATTCAATATTAGTAATTCAAAAATATACTTTGTTTGTGAAAACCTTTCTAGCAGCTCTTTCTTTCTTTTATATGCGTCGTAAAATAAAGCAAATCGTATTTAGTATAGTAAAGTTTATATGATAAATTGAATATGCCGCAATAGTATCGGTAAATGAGTATAGTGAAAAAAAATCGGAGATTTATTGACAGATGTCGCGAAACAAAGTGTGTCTTAAACCATAAAAGAAACTAATTAGGAAGGAAAGAAGGCCGATATGACCTCTAAAACTGGTTTTAACGCGACTTTCTAGTATTTCAAGTACGTCTCGTGCTTCCTATAGTAATGTATTAAAGCTTAATAAAATGTTTTCCTTGACCCGGTATGTATATTTTCAAATTGTCATTTTTTTTCTCCTTAATGGGTCGCACGACTTGTGCAGGTTGGATTTCCCGAGGCTCTGTGAAACAAACCCATCGGTATAGACTTTTCATTTTCCTGTAGATATTTTCCCTAGATTTGGACATTTTAAGGAGCTTTGCGTTATCAAACGTCTCCGTGTGGGCGTAAAATTCCTTCCGCATAACACGTCCTGAACGTTCGGTTAATAAATTATTTGTAAAATATTTTGTTTTTTTTTTTGAAGGAGTCTAATCTATTTATAATCGACATGACAACAAGTCGCAGTTTGGTAAAAAATTAATTATATCAAGTAGATGAGTCAATTATGTCACGAATTTTTGATGTTTTTTAAAACTAGAGGAAGAAAATATACGGTTTTTTTAACTGCGTACTTTTAATAGAAATTTCCGAAACCTTATAGGATCGCTCGTCTTCCTCGATCATTCACACCCTAAATAAAAATAAGCCCCTTTTTATGTACCACTGCAGGGCAAGGGCTTCCCTTCAATGCGAGAGAAATAAGATATAGTCCACCAGACTGGCCAAATGCTGATTGACCGAATTCACACATCTTCATATTGACAAAAACTTAGGTTCTCTCAGACATAAATAAATATGTTGTTGGGGACATTAACACACAGCGCCATCTAGTTCCATGGTAAGCTACGAAGCTTGTGTTATGGATACCAGATTGTTGATACACTACACCTATATAACTTTAAATACATATATTTTAAGAATATAAAGACCCATGACTGGAGTACAAACATTCGTGGTCATCACACAAATGAATGCCCCCATCGGGAAGCGACCCCGCGACCGCTGACACAACAAGTAGGGTCACTACAAACTGAGCCGCCGTGTGGTCTTGCAGGAAAAGTTTTCCGGAATATGTCAAGAGGTGCGAAATCCGAGTTTAAACCCATTTTCACGCGGTTTCTCATGAGAGTATATATTATCATCAACGGACTCTTACTGCTTTTTTCATCTTATTTTCTTGATATTAAAAACTTATAATTTGATACAGGCGCAACTCAATTATATATTATGTAAGATGCGTAGAACATTCTTTGGATGATTTTAAACTAACTTGCAATGAGCAATGAAGTCTAAAAGCTAAAAATAACAAAACGAAACGAACATCTAAATTTTCCAAATTAACATTTCTTTAAAACTTTGATTTAATATTAAAATTATAAAAAAACCTTTAAATTGTATTGTTAGAATTTATTAAATCGCATAAAAAAATCATAAAATTATGAATCCAAGTTGCAGTGTCATTAAGTAATGATAGGCTTATCTTCACAGGTCGTTCATATTGTTTTGAAAACATTTTTGTTACTTTATCATTTTTATTATACCCTTTGTCAATTCACCAAGTGTGACCGCCGAGCATGTAGAGTTTGACTAAGTTCTATTGTAAATAATAAAAACGGAACGCATAGAGGTCAGACCTACGAACATATATTTTTATTTATATAGAAGGTTATTATTATTTAATAACAAAATATTTAAAATATCTGCCTTTGTATCCTGGAGCAAATGTTTGGTGACAGCTCCCCTGAATGGCCATGTTTCTTAATATGTTTTATTATTTAACTAGCCACTCACCCTCGCTCCGCTCGGGTTCGTCCCTACTTACGTTGTGACGTATAGTATAGATTTCTCAGAGATGAGATATTTTCCCGCAGTAAAAAGTAGGTATAGACCCGGATAAGCAACTATTATCATACCAAATTTCATCAAAATCCCTCCAGTGGTTTTTTCGTGATGCGGTAACAGACAGACATACAGACAGACAGATAGACAAAAAATCTAAAAACTATAGATTTGGCCTCTGTATCGATAATAATGTCTATTTCAATAAGATTTTCCAAAAAATGTTTCTTGTCGGCTTAGTTACGATTTCATGATATGTGTAGAAAAGATATATTTCCTTGAAAAAGAATGATGGGTCCACCACATAGATCGGGATCTTCTACTATAATCCACTACGCTATCTATATTCAACTAACCACTATTCATAATATACATACATATATATTGAACACGTTTAATGAAAACGGTTATCGCATGCTGGCCCTATGGCATGCTTAAAGAGAAATCTACTGCACCCCGCATGCGGGCCCTATCGACTAATGAAAACGATTACAGCATGCGGTCCCTATGGCATGCGTGAACAGAAATCTCCCGCACACCGAATGCGAGCTCTAACGACCAATGAAAATGAGCCCTGAGATGTAAACAAGGTTGTATGTAAAATTTGCTTACAAAACAAATATGAAGCGATTCATTTAAATGTAAATCAAATGAGGTAATCATCAATGAAAAATATATTTACACCTTTGTAATTGTATTAGGAAGTACAAGGCCCTTTGTAACGATATATTATTCATTATACTATTTACAAAATGTATAAGTTGTTTACATGTTTGCTTAAAACATACCGTCTCTAAGTCGATAAAACATTAATGATAATAATTATTAATAATAATTATTATTATTAGTGTGTAGTGTCCCACTGCAGGGCAATTAATTATTGATATTAATAATATAGGTCTAGATTCTAGGTGAATGGACTAATAAAAATAAATTAGATTGATAATTATAATTATATAATACCTATACTAGACAAAACAGTTGGTTAAAATACATAATATAAATTTAATTTAGTTCTATTTAGACTCGCACACCAAGGGTTCCGTCGCATGAAACGTACACAAAATAAGATTATAATAGCAAAAATATTTGTGATTTTACTACAATTTTTGCTATAAAACATTGCTTCTTGCCTAATCTCATGATTCTAGGTCAATTTGAAGTACCTAAACCCTATAGATTTTGATTCTCTTACGAGTGTCAAAGTATGATTGCGTTGACTTACAAGTTTGATTTTTTCGCAGCTTCACCGGATTGCAGATCTGAATATTTGATATTAATTTCAATTTGATACCTCCACACGTTCCTGAGAAAAAGGTTATGACAGACAGACATACAAACATACAGACAGACGGACAACAAAATGGTCATATAAGGTCCTTTTGTTTTTGAGTCACGGAATCCTAAAAAATATTAGAATTGCCTTAGTAGTTTCAGTTCAGTTTTTTTTATCGACTACAAACACAGAATAATTTTTTCCATCTTTATGATATTATAGTATGGATTCGCCAATATATTTGTGTTTAGATAGGTATCCTGGACGCGGACATATGCGGGCCGAGCCAGCCGCGCGTGTTGGGGGTGCGAGGGGAGCAGGTACACAAGTCGGGCTCGGGGTGGTCGCCTGTTGTAAGTATATATACAGATAAATAAAAATTAAACGCATAACTCAAGAACTTTCGTACGAATTTAGATAATTTGTTTTATTAAATGTGTTTATTACTTCGTTTAGAGTAAGGTTTTTAGATAAAAAATATTTGGAAAAAGCTGTCCGGTAAATGAGAAATTCGGGGAAAACTGAAAATATGATGTCTGTTTGATTTATGTATATACTCAAAGATTACAAATTTTATTTAAATTGGACGGAGCAAAGTCTTACGAGTCTGGTTTTAAAACGTAGACAACTCTTCTTGTTCGAATGGAATTCTAATCTCTATTTTGTACTTGTAATTTATCATTTTTGTTCGATATTTTTGCAGTAAAAATCATTCGTTTACGATAGTTTGTGTCTTTTTGTTATTGAATAAAATTACTGTCAAAATTCTTAACATTCTTAACGTCCCAATGTTGGGCACGAGCCTCCCATTAATTCTTCAATTTATTAAAAATTCGAGGGGGATCAGTCCGTAGGCAGGTTGACTTCAAAAGTATTTTGTCTACTAACCAGTAGTTAACTAAGTTCTAACATAACTATGTTCTCTTAAATTTTTGGGTTTTCTATTTTTATTTATTTCCAGTATGTAACAGATAATCTATCGCTGATGTCTATCGGATTCTTATTGGGAAGTCCCGACGATGCCGTCATTTGGAGAGGACCTAAGAAGAACGGTGAGTACTGAAGAATTCCACGAATTAATATTATGAATAAAAAAAAACATATAAAATAAAAATAAAATTGTCAAAAAAAAACTAGTTATTTTTAAGAAAAGATTATTTAAAGCATACTTAAAAGTGAAACGTACTTTTTAATATTTATAGTTACTTGACGCTCTTGTTCCAGGCATGATCAAGCAGTTCCTCAGCGAAGTGGACTGGGGAGATTTAGACTACTTGCTGATAGACACACCGCCAGGTATTTACATAGAGCTTAACTGTATAATATATGAGGCAGTGGTGGCCCAGTGGTAACGTGCTCGCTTGAAAAACCAAATGAAGCGGGTTCAAGTCCCGCGTCTCGCACCTCTGATATTTTCATTACTAATTATTATGTTCCGAAAAAAACTATTTTTTAAAAAGATATGTATATGTTTTATCTAAATGCATTTCCTTTCATATATTTTAAATAAAACTATCTTTTCGAGTTTTTTCGCGGGATTCTGTTGATTTTTGGTTCCCGACGTTTCGAATGCTTTACAGCAACCATGGTTACGGGAGAGACCAAGGTGTTAGACGTCTCAAAGATATTATATACTTGTTACAGACAGTACCTACCCACAAAATCATATAATAATTTGTAATAAATAGAAAAAACAAATCAGTATTCAATTCAATTCTCTTGTCAACGGCTTCAAAGCGTGCCAATTGCGCATATGTTACTTCGCCAATGTCACGTAGAATGGAGAAGAGACCAAGGAGATTGGAAATGAGTAGGAATAACCAGGTTGACTGGCAACCCCGCCACTCGCCAGGCACGTCGGACGAGCACCTGTCGGTGGTGCAGTACCTGTCGGGCGCGGGGCTGGCGGGCGCCGTGGTGGTGACCACGCCGCAGGAGGTGGCGCTGCTGGACGTCCGCAAGGAGATACAGTTCTGCCGCAAGGTGGGCGTGCCGGTGCTCGGCGTGGTCGAGAACATGTCGCTCTTCGTATGTCCCAATTGCAAGGTCTGTGTCTTATTGTAGTGTTGATGTTACAGTCAAAATTATTTTTGAACAAGATTCGAAACTGGTTTGAAAAAATGGTTAATTTTTGTAATGTATTAACTTTCATCGCTTTTAGAATTTAGCTTTTAGTTTTAGTTTAGATTCATTAACCGATTAATAAAAACTAAAAATGTCAGTAAACTGAGATAATAATGGTTAACAGTTATTTTTAAAGAAAGATTAAACTTAGGTTTTGATACCGAAACAAAGCTGTTAATTTTAGAAACGTAAATGTATCCTTCTACTAAGCAATTCATCATTAGCAAATATTTGCCAAATATAAACAACAAGCATAAGAACTCATTTTAAGCAGTTAATTTTCGATCATAGAACCTAAATTAATCTGAAACCGTTTACCGGGTTTTAACCGGTTAAAGAACATAACCGAAACCTTAAACCGAACAACCATGCGGTTTAGAGTCAATGACCAAAACAGGTTTAGAAATTGAACGGGTTTCCGAGCCCTGCTTTTGACTGACAAAAACAACCATTATAACATTATGCTAGTGCCCGAAGCGAAGCAGATTTTGATAAGAATACTTGAAAGATTTACATATTATTCAATATCATTTTGGTTAAATGGAAAAGTTTTAGATTAAATTTTAGATGAATTATACTTTGAAATAATACCTGAATATTCAAAATATAAAAAGATAAATAAAAAAATTATCTTGTAGTATCATCGATCACTAACAAAGTCGATGTGTAGTATACTTTTATTTCATACAAAATACCGCAGGTTAAACAAAATAAACAACCTAATAGTATATAATAATAACCTAATAATATTATAATAAAATAGCAACAAAGCGAAATCTGTACATGAAAAATTTTTAAAGTTATACTTGTTTTTGGCACGTTTGGAAAAAAACGTGCGTGTGTACTTATGTACGCGCGTAAGAAGTTATACTTCTTTGGCGTAACAGAATAAATATAGCTAAAGATTTCATCCCGAAGTCACAACTGTCTGTTTGTAAAAGGAATGCAGCTAACTTCATGTTGCATTTTGGCTGTCGGTGTGCGCGCGTATCGTAAAAATTTTACTCTCATAATTTTTTCCAAATGTGCCAAAAGAAGTATAACTTCAAAATTTATTTTTATTTATTTAAACTGTACCTAGGGTCGTACTCGAGCGAAGCGAGGTTAAGTCGCTAGTGTAGTAAAAATGTTTTTTTATCAACCTTATTTACTTTATACGTATAAGAAATCCCATTTGCCCATACATTATAGATAAAGTGGTGCAATAAAAAACCTCTATTAAATGAGATTTTCCTTACTTCATTTTCTTATCAAACTAATAATTCAAGTGATTCTGTATCAAAGATAACTATCGTAGTAATAGATATTTAACGGCCATAAATTAGTTGAAAAATAAAAAGTCCAGTTGAATGATTAAACATGTCGTTCAATTGGACTTTTTATTTTTAAGATATCAAAAAAATACATACATGTATAGACGATATAAACTCGCCGGCATATTTAGCGGAACACAAAAAAAGGTCCATTATTAAAAAAATACGGTTTTATTTTAAAATCTACTTACTACACTTCTTTTGTTATTTAAAGTTTCATTTGTTTTACTTAAAATGAGATCACATTAAGAACAGATTTTGCGAGTAAAGGCTATTTGTGAAATATGGTACATTTTTGAACTTTTCATATAACCGGGAAAAGTGAAAATTAATATTAAAATAACAATTAATTAAATTAGAAAAATGGTAATTAATATCGCGTATTTCCTCCACGTGCTCTTATTAAAGTTTCTACCCGTCTAGGCATACTGAGAATGATGTTATCGATGGTCTCCTGGGATAGTCTCCGCCATTCCTCAACTACAGCGATTGGCAGTTCACCCACGTTGGCAGGAGCTGGAATTCTGGACTTAACTTTTCTTTTCAGCAAGTCCCAAACGTGCTCTATTGGTTTCATATCTGGTGATCTCGCCGGCCACTCCATAACAGTGATATTCGTATCATTAAGATAAGCTTGAGTTACCCGAGCGGTATGCGGCCGAGCATTATCCTGCATAAAAACAAAATCGTCACCGATATATGGGGCAAACGGTACGACATTTTCTTCTAAAACTTCTCTGATATAGCGGTCTGCAGTCAGACTCCCTCTGTCAATCACTACCAAGTCTGTGCAAGCTCCCAAACAAATGCCCGCCCAAACCATTATTGATCCACCACCGTATGCAACTGTAGTTTCAAAGTTTGTCTGAATGTATCGTTCTCCTTTGCATCTGTATATTCTTTGCCTGCCGTCAATTTGATTTAAGAGAATTCTGCACTCATCACTAAACAATACCTTACTCCATTGTTCCGCGTTCCAAAGTCAATGTTCCTGAGCAAAAGTTAACCTGTTTCTACGATGATTTACCTCGAGCCTTGAAGCCTTGGCGGGCACAAATGAACCCAAACCAGCTTCTTCGAACCTTCTTCGTACCGTACACTCACTTACGGTTACACCCCGCACTGCTTCTAACTCATGTCGGGCTTGGGCGGCTGTCAAACGGGGGTTCCTACGTACACGAAGCCGAATGAAACGATCATCCCTACTCGAAGTGCGTCTTTTTTGCCTTGTCTTGCTCTTCTCACATAAGTACCGGTCTCCCTGAACCGTTGGATACTGCGATGGATCGTTGAAACTGGTCGACGAAGATCTCTGGATACCACTCTGTAGGTTTGACCATTTCTTCGCATTTCGAGTGCCCTGGCAATCTCCGTTGGGGCTAAGTCAGGCATAATTCAATCCTCAACTACAGAAAGATACGCGATTAAAAAAAAGCAAACAAAAAACAGTATTTCAATGAAATTTTAAATCAAACCCAGAAGGAAGAAATACTCGAAGTTCGCTCCAGATAAGGTGTATTTGAATAAAATTAAAACAATTGCATAAAATGTGATGTTCAGTTGTTTTCTTAATTTGAAAATATTTCTTTTTAAATTAAATGACGTATAAACCAGCCAGCAACCTTATATGATACTGATATCAAACCTTTATTTTATGTTCCGCTAAATATGCCGTTGTGTTTATATACGACTCGTTTGGTTCAGTTTATAGTGACCCTACTTGCTGTGCCAGCGGTCGCGGGTTCGAGTCCCGCTGGGAGCATTCATTTCACGAATGTTTGTACTCCAGTCGAGGTCTCTTTTTTTTAACGTTGGGAAATGCATTTACGCATACCACCTGTAGACATACAGGTGGTTATGTAGGGCTCACCGGCTAAAAAAGCCAATACTACCCACTAAAACGCAACAAAATGTCCCCCGTCTCAATGGGGCGTCGCAGGATCGCTTACGATCTCAACTACGACGTCCCGACGGTAGGTCTGCCGAAGCAGACCACAACAACCATGGGGTCGCTCCACAGTCCACTCTGCTACCAGAGAAGTACCAGGAGCAACCCGCACGGTACACCGCTCACCGAAGTGAGCCACCTTCCTGTGCGTTTCTTGGCTTTGCGCCCGGACTGCCGGACGCTATTGAGTCCGCCCTCCACGACGTGAATGCACGTTGGGGGGTTGTCTCGGTCTTCTACAATATGACATTGCGACCCCACAGTCCCGCAGCGAGATCTTCCCCGCGAGCACGGGCGGCGCGCGCGAGCTGTGCGCGGCGCAGGCGCTGCCGCTGCTGGGCGCGCTGCCGCTGGACCCGCTGCTGGCGCGCTGCTGCGACGACGGCCGCGACTACGCGCGCGACCTGCCCGCCTCGCCCGCCGTCGCCGCCTTACACGACATCGTACGCAGTGAGTGTACAACACACTACACTGTACACGACATACTGCATAATGCTCACCGACATACATATACGTTCTATATATGCTATAGAGGTGGACATGCTAGTTCCTACCTACTACCTTGCATATGAAATGTGCTGCCATTTTGCTTATCATATTCGTTATCAGCGCTTCGAAATAAGTATGTGTATCTTTTAGATCAATCAGAGGTATGGGACTTGTCGTAAGTTTATCCGCTATAGATATGCGCATATATAGTTTCGTAGCTATGCCGTATACACAACACACTGTATAAATCTATACTAATATTATAAAGCTGAAAAGTTTGTTTGTCTGTTTATTTGGTTGAACGCGCTAATCTCAGGACCTACTGGTTGGAATTGAAAAATTCTTTTTGTGTTGTATAGTCCATTTATCGACGAAGGCTTAAGGCTATATATCATCCCAGAAAAATGTACGGTTCCCGTGGGATAGATTTGTTTTTGTCTAGGGACGAACCCGAAGTGAAGCGAGGGTGAGTCGCTAATAATATAAATAACGCAAACTTCCATTTTTTATCAGGTAAGCGAAGTGAAAGCTACATGTGCTCTCATAGTACGGAATGTGACAACGCCTATTTCCCAACTTCAAACCACAAATTTTTTAATAGAAACCCCAAACCTATACTTGTTTCAAGCCGAACTAAGGACTTACAAGTTACAGATCTACAACCGTACATGATAGCGACCCGACCAATAGTATACACATTAATCACAATCACAATCGTGCATGCACTTAATCTATACAGATAAATAAAATTGGAGTGTCTGTTTGTAATATTAAAATAACCGCTTTTTACTAAATGCATATGGATGTATACACGCTGCATATATACCAAAACAACATTTTTTACAATTTTTGTCAGTCTGTCTGCCTGTATGTCTGTCTGTTTGTTCCTGCTAATCTCTGAGATGGCAGAACTGATTTTGACGGGACTTTCACTGGCAGATAGCTGAAGTAATAAGGAGTAACTTAGGCTACTTTTATTTTAGAAAAAAAAATAGGGTTCTACGAAAAAAAACCAAATTAATTAATGTTGTTTTGGGAAACAACCTAGGGACGACCCCGAGCGAAGTGAGTGTGAGTCGCTGATTGTGTGATAAATACAAAAGATATGAGAAGAGAGAGATAAATAATAAAGCAACTCGTTACAAAAACTGCAAAGATAGGACATTCTGCCGATTGAAATTAAATTTAATTATATTTTCAATTCTAACTCGCTACTCTAATTCAAATCCGTTCAACTTGCAAGTTGCGTAATTTCTCTAATACATAATTGTGGATTATTTATCGAATTAACTACACTGAAAAGCATTTTTATTTGTTGCTCCAGTTTCTATTACTTTTTATTAATTTCATATAAAATTGTTTCAGAACTCGTCGCCGCTTGTAATAAAGGCTAAGCTTACCTCAAATGTTTCTGCTTGAAGAAATAATTGTTGTGCCCAGTCATCGTACCTACAAACTGATCAGACTACGCAATGTACTTTAATCTATAGTATGTTAAAGAAAAAATATTAATAAATTTAGTATATTTTACACTTTTGTTTTATTTCTTCATTCTTTCTAGTTTTTATTTCTATAGCCTTCCAGAATTTTATGTTAGTTCTAATCTATACTAATATTATAAAGCTGAAGAGTTTGTTTGTTTGGTTGAACGCGCTAATCTCAGGAACTACTGGTTGGAATTGAAAAATTCTTTTTGTGTTGGATAGTCCTTTTATCGAGCAAGGCTTTAGGCTATATAACATCACGCTTCGACCTATAGTCGCGGAGCATAAATGAAAAATGTTGCAAAAACGGGAAAAATGATTCCTTTTGAAAGCTTCCGTTGCGTGCGCTGCGTAAACGGTTAAAATAACGCAAAAATGTAAGACGGAATTGTTCCCCTTTAAAAGTTCTAAAAAAAAGTCCGCGACAGCATATATATCTTTTAAGGTTGACTCAATATAACCATTTTTATGGTAATCAAATTTGTTCTAAAATGATGCATCACTTTCGAAGGTGTTTTCATAAACATGATATTTACCTTATTAGTTAGTTTATTTATATGAATATATATGAAGAATCTGTCGGACTTAGCAAGAATTAAATCGCTAGTCTGAATGTTTCTTCTATACACTTGTTTATTTTAAATACAATTTTAGTCTATTAATATTATTAAATGGATATTAATTTATTGATTCTCATTTAAAAAAGCATTATACTTTAGTACTTTAAAATAAATACTTTTTTTTTAACTTTCTTATATTGGTGTTCATATTCGATTTATTTTTTATTATTCATCTATACTAATATTATGAAGCTGAAGAGTTTGTTTGTTTGAACGCGCTAATCTCAGGAACTAGTAACTACTAAACCGATTTGAAAAATTCTTTTCGCATTAGATAGCCCGTTAACTGGGGAAGGCTATAAGCTATATATCATCCCGGAAAAATGTACGGTTCCCGTGGGATAGATTTGTTTTTGTCTAAGGATGAACTCGAAGTGAAGCGAGGGTGAGTCGCTAGTTTTATATAATTTAATTTCTAAACGCCATATCTTGTATGGCAACATTAATATAACGTTATCAATGTCACATGTATTCGACTTTGACATATTATCGATAAAATTGGTTATTGTGAATTATGAATATATCACAAATTATTCATAATTAAAACTTTAGTGAAGTGGACTTTTGCATTTGTTAAATATATTGAATCTTAGAAAGACTCGTATCATTTTCAAAATGACTTGACTACTATGTTATATAAAAATATAAAGTGGTGTTACAGAACTATTACAAATTGTTGCAAATTTTCTAAGCTTAAAATATAAAGCTGGAAAATGCCTTCTTATCGCAATGAAGAAGAAGATAAACCCTGTAGGGCCTGTTCAGACTTCAAGTCTTGGGCGAAATTGCAAAATAAAACCAAAAATACACCGCTAACGAAACAGGTAAGGTTAACTTTAATTTCGTAATCTATTCTTTATCTTATTCCGGCAATTCTATTGAGAATTTTGTGTGGGAAATATTTAAACAAAATAACCTTTGGAAGGACTTTAGAAAGCCGTTTTAATAATATCTATATATTTTTGGGGTAGGGGGGGTTGGTAGGGGGTGTAAATCACCCCCCAAAAAATACAAGTTAATAGGATGCATATATTTTTTTTTTTATGAATTTTTAAAAATCTTATTTTGAGGTTATGTTTTGTTAAGTGTGTACTTCGATTTTGCGTGAAATTTGATCTTTCTAGTGTTCTAGTTTTATAACATTTAGAGTTTATGACACTCGCCGGCCGCTACCGCGGCACGCTCGCTTCGCTCGCTCGGCTCGTGTGTTATGAAAACTGTTCTAACCTAACCTAACCAAAATCTGATGATAATTACCTAAGTTGTAACCTAACCTAACCACAAACTTCTTACCTAACTAGTCAAAATTAATGACTTATTAAACCAAATAAAACATTAAGAATCTTCAAATAAAAATTAAAAAGTGCGTCAACTTATTATTTACAAAATTAAAACGCATAATTAAGTTCCTAAAATGGCAACATTTCTGTCTTAAAAATCAAAACGCATAATTAAAATTCCCTAAAATAGCAACACTACTGTCAAAATTACGTCAAAAGCAATAAAATAATGCAGATTGAGGTTATATTTATCAAACTTTGATATTTTTTATTTCCGAAAGTATTTACCCTATTAAGTTGAAACTTTGTGGGTTTACTTAAAATAATAAGTGCTTTGCACAAAAAAAAAATCAAGAGTCTACTAACTAAGTCTACTAAAACGGCATTCTAAAGTTGAGCCTAACCTTTATTACTAAAAAAGCATATTTATAATTCTTATGTACATGGTTTTTTTTATTTTTTTTTAAATATTATTTTGTTTGATTTATAATAAGTTTATAAAAAACTTTGTTTAACTTTACATAAATAGTATTTTAAATTTAGATTGCAACAATTGTATTATACAAGTTTTTTGAATGATGAAATCGAATGTAATATGTTCAATTAAGTGAGTGATAACAATCTTTACTATTGTTGTATTATTTATGATACATTATAAAATTACATTTTTTTTTCATTCTCTTTTTATCTTCAGGCACCACCACAAAGAAAAGATTGCCCACTAGACAAAGATGAGCTCGGCACTTCCACATGGGGCTTTTTACACTCCATGGCTTCTTACTTCCCTGAAAAGCCAACCAAATCACAATCAGACGACATGAACAAGTTCTTTAACATTTTTGCCCAGTTCTATCCTTGCGAACCCTGTGCTTTGGATTTTCAAGAAGAGTAAGTTTTTCATATTATTATTCAAGTACAATAATAATATGTAATCAATAATAATTGAAAAAATATTAAAATATGTAGGTATAAATATTAAAATATAAAAAAAATATTATGATTTTTTGATTTTTAACTTAATTTTTATATTAAAATTGAGTGGATAAAAAAGCCATTAGGAAGCATTAAAAACACACACATATTTTAAAATATTTTCTGATTATGTAAATCTATAAAACTTGTACTAAAAAAATCCTTTTTTTTTAATTATGATGAAGTTGTATACAGTAATTGACAAAAGTACTTTATTACAGCATAAAGAAGAACCCACCAAATACAAAGTCCAGGGATGAATTAGCAAAGTGGCTTTGTGAGAGACACAATACAGTGAATGTTAAACTCGGCAAACCAGTGTTTGATTGCAGTAAAGTGCATGAGAGGTGGAGGGACGGTTGGCTTGATGGCTCTTGTGATTAATTATAGGATTTTGTTAAAGTGGTAACAGATGTACATTTCTATGTGGATACATAAGTATGAAGTACTCGGCAGATGTATAATGAATTGTTTTGTATAATAAGGCTTTATACAGTTTGTATATAATATATGGTTGTGTCATCTTTTCAGGATGTTTGTGTTATAAATGTATCTATTACAACTTACTTATCTTTCCTATGAAAAAGTATTTTTTTTTGTTGTTATCAATTAGAATTTTATAAAGTATGTTATTTTAATGCTCTCATAGGGCTGTCATTCATTTAAACCGAAAGCTATCTCTTTTGTGCAGTAATGTGATAACTACATTGTACGAGTACCATTTTATATTATGTACAAAATGATATATTTATTAAAACTTGTTATGTACTGTAGTCAAAATAAATAGTTCTTTGGATTGTGTTTTGAATTTACAATTTCCTTTTTTACTTCTACCCACCCTGTTGCATCATAGATGTAAAAAATAAATTTATTTATTATCTATAAATTAAAACTAAAATATAAGAATTTTATCAATTTTATTGTAAAAATCTCATTACAAAGAATACATCCTTATTACCACAATGAATACAAGCACATACAGATATTTATTACACAATAATTCTGTTTTATTTAGTCCGTTGCATAAAAACATACATTTTTGATAATGTATTATAATGAAAGTTAACTACAGTGTATAGATTATAGGGAATAAAACTGCAACAGGTTGCTCGTCACAGATCACGTATGAGATGTAGAAGATCCATCACTATCGGAGCAATGTGGCAGCTCACGTTATTGTTTATTCTGATCTCATAAAAACTCCATTTCTCGTTCGATGCCAACAAATTTCAGTTGTTCTGTCGGCCCATATCTGTAATAAGTTTAAGATTATTAACAACACAAGTATATAATAAGATTGTATAGTACGTGCCACGAAAGATGAGACTTGAGTTATGACGTGGTTTCACCTGCGCATAAGACGAGTTATAGGTCTCTTTAGCAGTTCGAGGGCTGAGGCGAGAAGGGATCGGACGACATCGGGGCGGCGGAGAGAGCGTGGGCGGCGCGGTACGGTGCGAAGCAGGTACAAATGCGTACCGTTGCGTAGCATGCGTATTATTTCGTAATAAATATTGTTCATTATTCTAATATAACATTGCTATACACCTTATTCCGAATGACATCGAAAAATCCCAAAATAGATATAGAAACAAATTATAGGTAACTATTTCGTACACAACTGTACCTGCGCAGGCTCCCCACCACTGACGCTCGTCGACTCTCATCTTTCGTGGCGCGTATTATAACTATATCGAATCTGTATATTCAATATTTTTTTGAGAAAATCTTATTGAAATAGACATTATTATCGATACAGAGGCCAAATCTATAGTTTTAAGGAATTTTGTCTGTCTGTCTGTCTGTGACCGCATCATGGAAAAGCCACTGAAGGGATTTTGACGAAATTTTGTATGATGATAGCTGTTTATCCAGGTCAATGTATAGGATACTTTTTACTGCAGAAAAATATCTCATCTCTAAGAAATCTATATTGACCGTTAAACGTAACTTACAGGGACGAACCCGAGTGGAGCAAGGCTGAATCGCTAGTTCGTAATAATATTGAAACTAAATATATTTTTTTAATAATAACGTTATTAGTGTCCCTTGAAGAGTTGAGAGTATACTGTAGGGTACCTGTAGTCAAAGAAGAGCTCCTCCCCGGGCTGTATGGCGCGCTTGGCGAAGATGCCGATGCGGTGGTCGCCGTTGACCATCATGACCTTGGCGTAGCAGTTGGGGTTGATGGAGTGGTTCGCGAACCGGATCTTATTGCCCTTGCGCGTCGCGTCCACCACGAAGTCTGCGACAGACATTTATTATACATCATACCGTACTATTTTATTTCAAATTACCTATTAGGTTCTGTTACTTTTTTTTTATTTACATTTAATTTATTTTAAATAAAGACAGAAGGATATATGCATTTTAATAAATGAAATATTCATTATTAATATTCTGTATCACGTGCCCTATCGTGTATCGTGTGTCACTATGTGGGTGGACTCCTCACTCTTTTTCCAGGCGAAATATATTTTTTAAACATATGAACAAACACGACCAGGGGGTTGTCACCAAAAATTCGCTATTTTTAATAAAAAAAGTTTTAATAGATTTTTTTTAAAAGTACAAGAACTCTTTTCCTGTGATAACTTAGTATCAATCGAAAGACGTAAAAGAAGTGTAGAAAATGTCATCATACGGTTGGCGGCTTTTTTCGAATCCACATTACCTGACATCCGAGTAAAACAGGTAAATTGAAATAGTTAATTATTCATATCGGAACCAAATATCAAAATGTAGATAATTTTATTACAAATTTAATGATATTGGGTTGCTATAACAAAACATCTCCAGACTAGAGGTTTGTTAATTAAAAATAGCCTGGAGCAATTTTTTTTTTTTAGTTTCATGGTTTTAAAAATATATTTGGTCTGGAAAGAGTTAGGAGTCCACTACATAGTTAGGGATCTTAGACTAACATAATTAGAGTATTTTATTAGAAACTGATATGGGAATAATTCATTTTTGTTAACTATAAAAAGATTTAAAATGTATACGCATCAATCAAATAAGTACTAGATACACAATCCCATGCAAAAGTTCTCTTAAAACTTTTACCAATTGTGTTTAGGTAATAATATTAGTTGAAACAAATATACAAAAATGTAAAGTAAACCTTGAATACAATGCTTACAGTGGTGTTCACAAAAAAAAATATTAAAAGCGCACTCAAATGGCCAAATGAGCGCTTATTCAGTGAGGACATTTTTTGTCGCTGATTATATATCTGTACTATTTTGATCAATGTGTATATGCATAGTATATGATCAGTAATACTCGGCTACGGCACGCGTGTCGCAGCCCACTGCCACCCACCATTGTTGAGGTTGAAGAGGAAGGAGCACATGTACTTGTCGTAGACCTTCCCGCGGCGGTCGGCCTCGTCCTGGCTGATGATCTCGCCGCAGTACTCGGAGATGAACTCGTTGCGGTGCGCCGCCTCCTTGAGGAAGATGCCCCAGCCGGCCACGTCGGAGGGCGCCAGCAGCAGGTGCTTGTGCAGGCCGCGCTGCACGCTGACGTTGCGGCAGTACAGCGGCGCGCGCGGCGCGGCGTCGGCGCCGCACGCCGTGCACAGGTCGGGGTCGCACTCGCGCACGCCCAGGTAGCACGGGCACTGCTTGGTGTTGCACTGCGCCTTGCACCGGCACCCGGGGAACCGGTTCTGGCCTGCCACACGGTAAAACCGTACACTAGTTAATATGCAAATTGATTTATTATAAACTAGCTAAATAAATCATTCGTCTGTAGTTACGTTTTAACGTTTATTATAGATTTCTCAGAGATGAGATATTTGATAAGTAAAAAGTAGCTATCATCATACTAAATTTCATCAAAATCTGTACAGTGGTTTCTCGTGGTTCGTTCCCAGACAGGCAGACAAAAATTCCAAAAACTATAAATTCAGCTTTTGTATTGATAATAATGACTGTTTCAATAAGATTTTCCAAAAAAATATTTACTGTACAGATTCAACTCAGTTACAATTTTATTATATATATGGATATGGATTATCACCATGTAATTATTGATGATTTTAAATTTGAATTATACCTCAAAAGCATATAACTAGCTCAGTCATACTAAGTACAAAACTATACTTTACCCACATACACTATTAGCAATAAAAATACCAAATTATTCCCCATTTGTTTTATCCATCAAACATTAAGATTTTAAACAATAAGCCTGTAGATGAGGGGGTGCACTCACAGTCACTACTGCACTGGCAGAACTTCTCGCAGAAGTTCTGCGACTGCAGACAGGGGCACATGTTGTCGCAGGGCTGGTTGGGGTGGTCGCACGGCGTGTAGTTGTAGCTGCGGTGAGGTTACAATTTATATAATACACATACAAGTACAATACAAATATTAAAAAAATATATATTAAAGAGTGCGTGTATGAATGTGTACACGCGCAAGAAGTAAAACTTCTGTAGGTTATCAGTACTCTTTATGAAATTCAATTTATATTTCAAATAATTAGGATAGGTGAGATACTAAAAGTAACGCATATTAGGCATATCACAATCATATATTTATAGAATATCATTTAAGGAAAGTATATAATATTATATATCATTTGTCAGACAATAACAACGGTTACCATGGCAACAAATGTATGTAAAATTTTCCGTAACGCATTCACCAGCTTAACCCCCAAGTCAAGCGTGCGTAAAAAAGTCTTACTTCAAAAATATATTTTCATCGCCTTTAAAAAAATAAGTTATTTAGTCATAAATTGGTTCTGTGGCTGTGTGTGCCTGCAGATGTTGAGGTCCTGGATTCAATTCAGCAACCTGGAGTAAAAAAACTGGTGATGTTTTGCTGCCTTGCATAGGCAGAGCATTGCGCCTTACTTGTTACCGTTGAATATCATTTTGAGAGTGAAAGCAGTGCACATCATGTGTCACATACAGTTTGCATTGTAATTTCACTAAAACTAGTTAATCGGACAGATGTTACAATACATGATCACTCACTATTCTTTTCATTTATAATTTAGTAGGACTATAATACATTAATTGATTGATTTGATTACTAAGCACGGGACTAATACAACATATACTGTACCTAGACACGATTCCATCACACCACCAATTTTCTCAATAATAATATTTATACCAGAGACAAGACGTCTGGATATGGTGCCCCCGATACAGAACAAATGGACAATGCATATCTATACTAATATTATAAAGAGGTAAAGTTTGTGAGGTTGTAGGAATAATCCCTGGATCTACTGAACTGATTTAGACGACATTTGGTAAGAAGATAGTTTAAAACCCGGGAAGGATATTGAATACTTTTTATCCCGAAAATCATCCTTTAAGGGGGTGCAAATGGGGATGAAAGTTTGTATGGGGAATCAACCTAGGGAGAAACCCGAGCTAAGCGAGGGTGAGTCGCTAGTATACATAAATAAATAGTCGACACTGTGTGTCGCGTACGTACACGTGGTGCGAGGCGGAGTCCTTCTTGAGCTGTATCTTGCGGCAGTGCACGGACCACAGGCGGTGCTTCTTCTTCTTCTTGCGCGGCGGCGTGCGCTCGGCCGCCTCGCAGCGCAGCTCGCGCCCCGTCTCGCGCCAGTGCCACCACACCTGCCGCACCACATATATACCGGCTAGTCGATACACTACACACATATAACTATAAATATATACATATTATAAATATAAATACTCATGCCTGGAGTACAAACATTCGTGCTCATCACACAAATAAATGCCTCCAACAGGAAACAAACTTAAAAATTGAAGTGTGAAGTTTATCATTACACGGTCGTATGAAACTTCATCTTTAGGCATACTTACTCATGTGGTGTGAGTGAAATCGTTGGGCAGTTATATGAAGCTTTGTCTTTGTAAGTTTATCTCATACAAGGTTAATGAGAGGAAACGAGAGTGAAAGAGATCGTTGCACGGTTGCTTTTTCTTTAGATATATCTACTTATATAGTGCGAGTGAGAAAGAAGAGTGTATCGTGCGAGTGATAAAGAACGAGTGTAGCATGGAATGAGAAGGAAAGTGTGAGTGAGAGAGGACGAGTATGTAGAGTGCGAGTAAGAAGAAACGAGTGTGTATCATGCGAGTGAGAAGGTGAGCGTGTAGAGCACCTGCTGGCAGGTCTTGGAGAGCATGAGCTGCGCGATGGCGCAGTAGTTGCTGGGGAAGACCTTGTGCAGCGCGCGGAACAGCGACGCGTCCGACCCCGTCCACTCCGCGCCCACGTCGCCGCCCGACAGCCCTGCACCATATACCAAGTCTACACACGTACACGGTCACGGAAGAGACTAAGGTGTTCCACGTCACAATTGTCGAAGTTATTACACATATATAGAATTTATTTTTATTTTATTTTTATTTATTTGGAGAAGCACACTAACAACATACATACACAGCATTTTTAAATTAATTAATAACAATAGAAATATATCTTGCATGCATGTAGATTATAAGTGTACATAGCATTTCTACATTCAACAATTAAAAGTACAAAATAGAATAATAAAATATTTTGATAAAAATGGAAAGAGAGATGTACGTTGACCGGGGATATAAGGTACTACCATGCAAAATTTCATTTAAATCAGTCCAACAGTTTCGGAGATTAGCCCGTACAAACAGACAGGAAAACAAACAATTCGAAAAATACCTGAATTTGTTCTATTTCTCTTCTTACATCCACTTGACTCGCTTTTTAGCATATTTTTTTCTATGTACAGACATTCAGCCTCTACAGTTTTGTTATATATATATATATAGATTAGTGTAGGTAACCTAGCGCGTTGTAGGCGGCGTCGGCGGCGGGCTCGGGCGGCTCGGCGGGCTTGTGGCCGTTGCTGCTCCAGTTGCTGTTGCTGGAGTTGCTGTTGCTACCTGCAAAGTGGCCATCAAATATTACATTAAGTGACGTGCATGGAAAATATTTATTACAATTTGACAGTGTGAAAAATATTGTTTTTATTTTTATTAATATCCGCATAGATTGAGGGTTTTAAAAGAGATATATATATTAATTTGAAAATACCTAGATATTTTATTTAATACGCAAAAAAGCACCTAAAAACTTAATTTTACTCCAATTGTGTATATTATGTATGTGTGTGTGAAACTTGATTGTTTATGATACTTCACTGTGACGTCACTGACGCCATGTTGCGCAAAACAATGACTTGGCGACATATTTAAATTGTAATTTTTTAAAATACTTATAACTATTAAAAGCATAACATTTTAAGACGGTTTCTAGAAACTAATAGCCCATAATCAAAAGCATGTAAAAAACATATACAAATATGCAAAATAGCTTTTTTTTAAAAAAAAACCGGTCGCTATTTACAAAGATAGGTGATAATTTATTCGCATACTAAAATTAAATTTAAAAATTAAGTCGCATTAATATTGTATTGTGAATTTAAGTATATAATTACAGTATAGTATTTGACTAAGTCGTTGGTTTAACTACTCTGTAATAGAGATGTAACAAATGTTCGATTTTTCACATTTGCGAATATGAATGCGAATGGCAAAAAAAAATGCGAATATTCGTTATATTACTGCTCTGTAGTCAGAATGTACTGCTGAGTCTGATCTAGTCTTTATCAGTACAAATCCGTTAAAAAAAATATGAATATAATAGTAAAATATGAAGTAATTAATAGGTTTCGTCGTCGAATAAAATGTCATCAGCTAAAATTAGCCGTATGGCGCGACAGACACAAAACAAATGTGCGGCCAGAAGTCTTCTGTATTTATTAAAATACAATTTATTAAGATAGATATTTATAACCATTTTTTTTATCACATTGTGTTATAATTTTCTTACATTCCATTTATAAATTGAAATTGGAATATAATACAGGTATTGGCCGCACATTTGCTTTGTCTCTCTCTCTAGAGAGAAGTCAATGTCTATGAGAGTATCACTCGTTCCATCCTCTAGGTCCATGGTCAGAGTATGGTGTATGGTGGTCAGGGTATGGTGTATGGTGGTCAGTGTATGGTGTACGGTGGTGAGGGTGCGAGTGTGCGAGGTGGACCACCTTTCTGGTAGCGGTTGCTGTCGTTGCTGTCCTCGGAGGAGGCGTCGTTGGGGGAGTCCAGCGCCTTGTCGCGCTCGCCGCCCGCCAGCGCCTCGCGCGCCAGCGTCTCCTGCACGCCCTCCTGTCACAACAAAGCATTTCATTTGAGATATTTCACAATAATAATGAATGAATGAATGAATAACTCTTTATTGTACACCCAA
The DNA here is from genome assembly GCA_905404265.1 of Fabriciana adippe. Taxonomy (NCBI): domain Eukaryota; kingdom Metazoa; phylum Arthropoda; class Insecta; order Lepidoptera; family Nymphalidae; genus Fabriciana; species Fabriciana adippe. Next base: position 15,153,996 of record FR989997.1, on the reverse strand, counting down.
AAAGAGAAAAGAAAATATACAAAATATAGAAGAAGGTACAAGAGGCGGGCCTTATCGCTAAAAGAGAGATTTCATCCAGCAACCTTAAGGTGTAGGAAATACTACTAAGATAGAAGGGGCACGAATAATAAATAAAGTTACAGTAGAAAGAGTATATATTTATACATATAAATATCATACAAATAAGAATTTAGTTCTACATATTTCCTATACTCCCTACAATCCTGGCATTATCCAGTGATCATCTTTGACTATTCCCAATGGGTAACTCAAAGATACCTATTTTTGAGTTCGGCTGATGTCTGAATAAATAAAGCACTTTCGAATTGTTAGTATAATTTAAAGAGCAACAGTGTATTCAATCCATGAAGAAGCTACCAGCTTGGAAAGCAAATCTGCTAGAAAGAGCCGGCGAGAAACTCAATTTAATCAGTCAATCCATGACACGTCACATAAAACAAATTTGAATCTCTTAATCTACATGTTGGACTAATGCTACCTTTCCAAACCTTTCAAATTCATCGATATATATACATATATATATATATATATATATATATATATATATATATATATATATATATGACGAAGGAGGATTTAGTTACCTTTTTCTGCTAGAATGTGAAACCTTATTGTTTACAGTCACTATGTTATTTAGTTTACTTTTTATTGCTTTTAAAATTATTTTGAATTTAGAGCAGAGACTACGTCTCGAGCGGGGTCGAGACGCCATCATGATATTCCTTGTGAGATATTCATTGGAGATACGTGGTTTAGTAACATTGGTTGATCGTAATATGCTTTGATATTGAATGTGGATAGTCTGATTGGTGACTATGAACCCGCTAGCTCTCTAAATTATTAGAATTACCGTTTCAAGTTTATAACATTGTGATTTCCCTCATTAAATTGTAATGGAGCTTTGAGAAGTCTTTATTATTTGAGCCCTGATAACGCCCACAAGATTAGTAACCACTAAAGATGATGATCGTAGTATATGGATAACGCGTCATAATAATAAACACACACACACACACACATATATATATATATATATATATATATATATATATATATATATATATATATATCTGTGTTTATTATTCCTTCACGAAAAACTAAACGGATTTTTATGAAACTTTATAGTAATATAGCATATATAGCAAAGCAAATGAAATACATACGCGGAACTGCAGGAAAACGCTTTAAATAATAACTCTTCATTGTACAGCTAAAAAAAAACACTGGTAGGAAAGTGGTTTAGCTATTTTTACACAATCCTACGAAATAGCAAATTGTGAGATCGTAATGGTTTGAACATAATATGTTATAAGAGTTGTTTTTGTTTATATTATATTTATTCATTTATTGTTTATATTATATTTAATCATATATGTTTTTCTTTTATTACTATATGTATAGACGACACGTTTGGCTCAGTTCAGGTGACAGTTTGTAGTGACCCTACTAATTGCTATGTCAGCGGTCGCAGGTCCGCTGGGGGCATTCATTTGTGTGATAAGCACGAACGTTTGTACTCCAGTCATGGCTGTTTATATTTATATTATGTATGTATTTAAAGTTATATATGTGTAGTGTATCAACTATCTGGTATCCATAACACAGGCCTCGTAGCTTACCATGGAACTAGATGGTGTTGCGTGTTAATGTCCCAACATATTTATGTATAACTCACCAGTAGCATATAACAGTTGGGTCCGCACGGCTCCAAGAACTTGAGGTCGGGCCCCTTGCGCTTGGTGAGGTTGGGGCGCGGGTGGCACGCTTGCAAACCTACACACAAATATTATTACTTAAAAAACTCAGTAATACTGAAGTTATTGATTGTATTGAATTAATATACTCTTTATTTCACTCTTTTTTTTTTACTTGAAAAAATACATTTTTTTTAGTGTTTTGTTTTTTCAAAAATTACTTTCAAAATAAATGTTTTTTTTTTCTAAATACATATATATAGTATATTTTTTCACAGATGTTATTAATTGCTTTTTAAATAAACATACCTAAGTAATACATTAAATTCCTTATACATTAATTATTATAGTTAAATATGAAAAAAATAAAAATATGAATAATAAAATATATAAAAACAAATAGTACCATGAACGAAATCATAGGATGGTTTAAATAAATACATTGCAAAATAGGTTTAATTGTTATAATTTCTAAACATTTTTTTTTCTATCCATACATTTTTTTTCTTTTTTACATAACCATTTTTTTTTAAAGCCAATTCTCCACATTTGCACATCAATCCTTTTTTTGTCTGTTTTTTGTGTAATAAGGACAAATATAATTGCGAAATAGCAAAAAATAACAGGAGAAAAGGTGAAGTGTCCATATATTAGCCTTACCTGTGGCCTGACTGCCTGTCAGCCGAACAGAACAAAATAAACTGGTAAGGCGTTCAATCGTTAACACTACATCTACCGCTAAAACTATTATGAAAATACACAGATACATAATTTAATAATAAAATAATTAAATATATCTAGCCTATTTATTTATATTATACACATCACTATTAAAAGATAAAATCACAATATTCAAACCTATGCCTAATTTTTTTTTTATTGTACTGTTTTAAAGAAAAAGTTTATATTATATGTATTTATATAATTTTTTTTAGTTAAATTCTTATTATAGAAATTTGCATTTTTTATTTAAAAAATTAATTTATCATTTTTAACATACTAAACATATATCTATTGAACTACTGTTGTGAATGCAAGTTTGTATGTGTCTTTGTAAGCGTCTTCACATTGAAGTGGTTAAAATGATTTTGTAGAAACAGAGTACGACTAGGAGTATCCTAAGGACGCACCCTTGTGTAACCTTTCATGTAGTAGTTAGTAGTTTAAATTATGTTTTAAAAAACATATTGCTGCAAAATATTGTTTTATTTTTAAGAGTTGGAAGGCTTTCTTGGGATTGGGTTTAGCTGTGTTGGTTATTTATCTAAACAGTTCAAATCAGCAAGTTATTATAACAAGTAATGTACACACAAAAAGTTCATCTAAAATGAGAATTTGATGTCTCTGTATTTCAAGTTTAACTATTTTTTATTTATATTAAAGAATAGATAAATTCTAAATATTTTTAAGTATGATATCCTTTATTATTATTAAATAAACTATTTGCATAAAAAAAACTTTCCCTGCATTATCTTTAACATCTGTGTGTGTGTGTGTGTACGACGTCCGTGTACATGTGCACGTGTGTGTAGAGTGGGGGGTGGGGGTGGGGGGTGTTGGTGACACTCACGGTGCAGGAAGCAGTCGTACTTGAAGCAGCGGCGGCAGAAGAGCGTGTGGAAGGAGTGCATGGTCTGGTCGCGCGACACGCTCTCGGCGAGCGGCCCGTCGATGTTGGGCGTGCACTCGGGCGGCAGCGCGTTGGGGTCGCTGCGGGACGTCAGCTCGATGTACCTGATGGGGAACTCTATTTTAGAAAAAGAATCAAAATTCCATGCAAAAAAATTAAAATCAATGGAAATTGTGAACAAAATTCGCGTACGTACATGAGCGAAGGGAGGGGGTAAGTTGCTAATTCTTAATAAGTATGTTGTAACAGATAAGTGATTAATTATAATTATATGTTACAAATATGTAATCAAAATTATTTCTGCGGGCTGCTCAGTGGAACACACACAAACATATGTGATAATATATATTGATAAAAAAAAAGTTTATACGATTTTAAAAAACCTTTATACTTTTTATATGATAAAAGTAACCTCCTTCTGAATTTTAATCAAATCTATGAGTTGACAATTACCAAAAATCTTGTATAACATACACACAAAAAAATTTAAAAACTCTTAGTTTTTAAAAAATATTAAAAACACATAGGTAAATATTCTTATCCTACAACCCTTTCAAAATATTGAAAAAACAAAAGAAAAAAACTCAAGCATACTTCTCCCTTAATTCCTGAGCAGTACCCTTGTCAGGGAACTGTGAACTGATTGCTTGAAATATGATGAATATTGGGAACTGCTTCTCATATATCATCTTCTTCTCTCCTTCTTTCACATCTTCTTTGTCTTTCTCCTTGTCTTTTGAATCCTTTGCAGCCTCCTTCTAAGAGAATAAAAAAAAAAAGCTAAATTTACATATAGCATAGGGTTAATACTTTAGGGAATATACCCATACTACATTACCCATTTTTACACCCTCCCCCCCTCTCAGTGACCACCCATAGTATATACTAAGAACACCTACCCACAAAATTATACCAATGATTTTCAAAAACACATTTTTTTTTATAAAGTATGTCCAATTAATCTAAAATTATAATTCCTATCACCAACCAATCTCCTTCGTGTCTTCTCCAGTCTATGTGACATTGGCAAAGTAATCTGTGCGCAACTGGCACGCTTTAAAGCCATTAAAAAAATATCCTATCAATAGATTGCAATAACTATTTATAAAATGAATAAATAAATACACTATCAATTACTATTCTATTACTAGATCAGCTACAATACCTCTTTTTCTTCTTTAGAAATACGTAACTCTCTCTCCTTTCGTTCTTCGGCTACTTCATCTTTAGTTTGATATGCAACTAGCGCATGAACCAAATCCACAAACAACTGGTCATCGATGAAGCCACCTTCTTTATCACCTAAAATGAGAAAGACGTTTTTAATATAAAATAATATTTTACTAAAGTTATTAAGAGTTTACATTTAAGTTACAATTTCAAAGTTTATATTGTATAATTTATAATTGTAGCTTTTATTTAGATGTTTTTACTTATGGACACTTTTGAGTCAAACGTTTGTTTTGTTTTTAGTCCCATGCTACATACATCCTGTTAAATCTATACATATAATAAAATTGTAACTAAGCCGAATCTGTACATTAAATATTTTTTGGAAAGTCTTATTGAAATAGACTTTATTATCGATACAGAAATCAAATTTATAGTTTTTAGAATTTTTGTCTGTCTGTCTGTCTGTCTGTTACCGCATCACGGGAAAACCACTGGACAGATTTTGATGAAATTTGGTATGATGATAGCTGGTTATCCGAGTCAACATATAGGGTACTTTTTACTGCGGGAAAATATCTTATCTCTGAGCTAAGCGTTAAAACGTAACTAGGGACGAACCCGAGCAGAGCGAGGGTGAGTTGCTAGTTAAAATAGAAATAAGTTGTAATAAATAGATGGGATGATGAACAGAAAGAACTTTTCCACATGTTTTTTAAAAAGTATACAAAACCAAGTGAGAATTATGCAGCAGTATTTTATTAACAAAACTCTTTCTTCAATGAAATTTTAAAACAAATTTACTAACGGGAAGTTTGTTTATGGTAGGTTATTATTCTATACAGCCTATATACAGCTATCATGTATTATTATGTGATACACATCTAAAAGCACATTAAGCATGATTATTGTAAGCTGACTTGCAATGTGTTTATAATTTATCAATAAAATTGATAGTAGTAAGCATTGATGATCGCCACACACCAATGTATAAATTAATATAGTTTGTGGACTTTACCAATGAAAATAATGTCTTACAACTGTTAAAAATTCTGAAAGAATCAAATAATTATCACCATCTTTGTTAATCCATATTAAAACAAACTACATAAATACCTCAATTCACTTTCTCTTCAAACTCAGAAAAAATTACCCATAAGTTTACCCATATATAAGATAAATCTACACTGGTTCCATCCACAAACAAAATGATGTGAAGCCAATGTACCATGCACTTTCCCATCGTAGTTCTTTATGAGCTCCTCGATGAATGTACCATCCTGGTCCAGCACCTCATCTCCCATGTAGGGAATATTGTGAAGTACAGTCTCATCTTCCACCATAAAGTTTTTCTGTGTCGGTGCCCAAGTATACATGGTTGGTATAGGATTGACTGAACTTATTATTCTTATTGGTACTTGTTGAGTTGTGACTACTCCGGATGCTGATGGCACAAATAATTTAAGAAATTTTAGTATAAAAATTCATATTTATTAATAATTTAACAAAACATCAGTTTTTAAAAGAATAAAGCTGTTTCTTTCTTTAATTATAGACGTTAAAAGTAACATAGAAGGAAAAAAAGAAAACAAAATATCTAAACATAACATTATATGCACCTTGGCCAACAAAAATTGTATTTTAATTACTATGATTATTTTTTAAGTGCGATAAAGATTAGTATTATATAATAGTGTTTACCATCAGTATACGTGACTTCAGCGCGTTTCATGAGACTTTCATGGCTTGAGCTAGGTGCTGGAGGAGGCCAAAAAGGTCTCCGACCGCGTTCGGAACTCTCGCTTTCGCGAGACTCGATCGCCTCCGACATAATACGTAGATTTCGAGCCCATGCTACCTTCACCTCATCAGCCCGCTTGAATCTCTATAAATTGACAATAAAACAATAAAAAAAATGCAAAATTAAAAGATCTAAGTACAAAGAAATACGGCATTTTTTTATACCTTTACTTGTCGCAATCGCATGTACTCCGATTTTACTCGTTTCTTCCATTCTGCAGATACTTTTGATTTGCTCATATGATTAAAGCAAACGAAATGACTATTTGAAAACAAGAAATTACTGTATTGATTGTAATTTGTAAATAAAAATGCACAAATACGTAATTACTTGCGCGCCCTTGCCAGTTGCCGGTACCACAGTCCACAGACAATAAAAAGACGAAGTCGAAGATTAAACGTCAAAATTAAAATATCTAGAATGTGTCCATTTGGGGAAGATTTCTCGAAAGGAGGACGCCACGCATATGGCCTATGTACATTTAGTCTGAGGTTAAGTAACTTAATAGAATATTTCTTTTATACCTGGTTTTTTGCTTCTATTGTGTTCGCATCTTACCTGTGTAATGTACTGTACTTGGAAGGTAGACCAGCTGAAGGAAGAATTGGAAAGAAACTAAGTACTGACTGATGGATGAACACACAGCCTAAACTGCTGATCGTAGAAACGTGATATTTGAAGGAAGTATTCCTTATACGATATAGGTCAAATCAGAACTTTTATACAAGTAACAAATTCATCCCCTAAGTGGGTAAAATAGGAGATTAAATATTGTATGAAACTCTGTCATTCTTAACGTGAAATACACAGAAAGTGAAGTTTAGCTTTAAGAAAAAACAGCCATGAGGACTGCCGACAGAAGTAAAAACCTAAAACTATAAACAAACAGTTGCTATTTTTGGATATTCAATTTGATTGTTTGATCTTAAATTAAAATATGTATATAAAAAGTGTTTATATTATAAACATTTATCTGGTTTTGACATCTATCGGCACTCTAGTGTAGCGTTAACACGTCACGTGACCATGTCGATGACGACTTAAATGAATTTCCTTCCCAACCAAACCTGCGCTATAGAAGATTTCACTTCAAAAAAAAATATCCACCTGTAGACGATTATATTATATTTCGTAAATATAAAGATTATGATTTCGTCAATATTGATCATTTTATTGCTTTAGCCTGCAGTTTTTTCAATTTTTGTCTTTAGGGAATAAATGAAATCCATTTTATTTGCATCCTGGCACTGCACAATTTGTCATTTTAATTAAATTTTAAATAAAATGAAAAAAATCTATCTACGCTATAGAGCATTACATACTGAGGACCATAGTGGTCATGACATCTGGCCGACAAAAAAAGGCAAAATTCTTTCTTTTACATAAAAATAAAATAACTATTATAAATTGTTTTCAGTTTGTTAAAGGTTCAGACTAAAGAATAAATAGACGAAGCACAATAAAAAATGTCTAAGACATATGTAACTAATATTAAATAATTTTGTTATTTATTTTTAGTATATTGATAATTTTTACAGAAATTTGAAAATTAATTTTAAAAATGCTAGCAAGAAATTCAATTTTTACAATATTACCCAAATATATTCTAAATATGAACTGGCATAGACAAAGGCCTATTATGTAGATAGCACTCTATAATTCTATTGTCTATACTTTATAATTATCTTGGGAAGCGAATGTGTTCGCTGCCATTTTCTATTCGATAAACTTGAGGAATTTTATTACAAATATCAAAAAGGTGAGCATGAGTAGAAAGGTATTTTCCATTTGTACAGTTTATCACGCTTTATTTGTAACGCATGCCATTTTAATCACAATCTACTTTAATGGACTCTTATTACGTAATTTATTGTTTCTCGAAAATATTTACAACGAAACATGAATAGCGTTTGAGAGAGCGATTTCACAAACGGAGAAGGTAGAATTGTTGTCTACACCAAAAAGTTGTTCTTTTTGTAGGTGTGAGCATACCTACAAACTGCCGCAGGTTATGCGAAGAAGATCGTATAAGTATGTCCTCGTATCGTGGCGAGGTGGGCGCTTGGGACGGCGGTCCCCCGGGCGCCGAGGCGGACTACGCGCCGCAGCAGGCGCCCCCGCTGGCCGCGCCCTTGCCCACCACCGACCCCTGGACGGGGGTCAGCTACAGTCAGTACGGCCAGCCTCAGTACGACTACCAGGCGTACAGTGCCCCCGGTTACGGTTATAATTATGATTCCACGTATTATCAGAGACCAGAAAGTGGCTATTACGATAATTCTAGGGCTCCTTATCCAGCGGCGCAAGAAAACTACGAATACAATCAGTCTCGTGATCACTCCAGATCTAGACGTGTATCTCGTGATTATGATCGCCAACGTCCTTCGTATAGGTCCGATTCCAGGAGTCCATCTCCTTACAATCGCGAAAGAGAGTATTCAAAAAAGAGAGAGAGTAGCTATGAAGGAAAGCGACGTAGATCCAGAAGTGCCTCTAAAGCAAAACACTCGAAGTATTCTTCTAGTGACCGATCGAGCAGGTCTCGGTCGTATTCAGGATCAGTAACTAAAAAAGGCAAAAGTAAAACACGATCTGGTTCATCTAGTTCATCGAGATCTGATAGATCTTATAAGAATACCGCCACTTGTAGAGATGAACATTCTATGACTCCGCCATTGAAAACCAGTTCATCTCGTAATAGGTCTTATAGTAAAGAACAAGCAAAAAGTAGGTCACCAAGATATAGCAGTGAGAAATCAAAAAGTAATAAATCTCTATCCAGGAAACAAACTAAGTCTAAAGAGGGGAAGGAAAGAGATGTTTTCACTCCACCCAAAGTGAGATCAGTATCGCCAAAATCACATAAAAGGTCTGATAGATCTTCAGTTACTCCACCGACAACATACAAGAGATCAGATCGTTCACCACAGAGTAAGAGCAAACATAGAGACCGCAGATCGAGAACTCCACCAAAAAAACCTAGAGATAGCACTGTAACCCCGCCACGGTGTTACGCTAGAAGCCGTTCAACATCCACCTCTAGATCCCGTTCAAGGTCCTTAACTCCTAGGGCAAAACGTAAACGATCACGCACGCCGAAATCGCGGAGAAGCAGGTCTTCCTCATCCAGCAAAAGCTCAGGTTCGTCGAGGTCACGATCGAAGTCACGCCGTGGAAGACGTAAGTCGTCATCAAAACACAGATCTCGTAGTAACAGTCGGTCAAGAGATCGGTCAGTGAGTAAAGGTAGATCGAAGTCACGACGTCATTCCAGTTCACGGTTTAGAGGGAGAAAAAGATCGAGAAGCCCGAATGATTCGAAATCACGATCTAGATCGCGTAGTTCTCGGTCTCGTAGCCGCAATCGAACACCTAGTGATGAAGAATGTCGAGGTCAATTTACCGTGGCGGACAGAAAACGGTTTTGGAAGTTGCATAGGAATAGGCAGGCAGAAAAATGTAAAACTCCGCCTAAAGAAATAAAGCCGCCACCCGGCGCCATCGAGTCCACTTCAGTGGATGACATAACATATGGCGATCCCCCTGAGGTTGAAGGACCCAATTTTGCTGATCTCTGGCAGACTCCGGATCAAGTAATGCAAGCCCCATCAACTTCCAAATCTAAACCACTTCCAATACCTATAAAGAATGATGGCAGTTTTCTTGAAATGTTTAAAAAGATGCAAGAAGAGACAAAAAAGGCTGAAGTAGTAGAGAAAAAGCCAGAAATTAAAAAGCCTGTTTTACCTTTCATTGGTAAAAGACGCGGTGGAAGAGTATTAAAAACTGGATTAGTTAAAAAGGCTAAAGCAATTGATGAACAAACAGTAGATAACACACCAAAAGACGCTTGGTCACTCTATATGCAAGAGGTTAAAAAGTACCGGGAGACATCTTGTGAAGAAGAAAGAAAGACTAGGCCTCTTGTAAAATAGTTTAAGTTAGGACTCTGTGCATTTAAGCAGTTATTATTGTTATGATTTTTTATGTAATCACATGTCAGTCTATCCCTTATATTTTTAATAAAAATTTCCCAATAAAGGATTATATGAATGACTTAGTTGTTCTTTCGTTACAGTAAAATGCCCGAAATGATCAAATCGCCAGCAGACATCAAAACCGCACCTTTTGATCCGCGGTTCCCTAACCAGAACCAGACAAGGTAAAATATTTATTATTTTTACTACCTGATGCCCTCCATCTGCTGGTGCTACTGGAAGACATCGACCCATGGCTTTCGAATATCAAAATATACTTTATTCAAATAGACACACAAGCACAATAATTGAATACTTCAATTACAGTCAAACTTTCACATTTTTAAAATTTAAATTAAATGTCAGTATGGGAGGAATCTATTTTTTTTTTATTATATTTATTTATGTGCGGAATCTATCTCTGTTAGCACAAATTACAAGAGAATATTTTTGCATCAAAATGCTAAATTACTATTACTTAGTCTAGTCAAATAAAATATTAAGTAAAAATATTCAGATATTTAAAAAATCTCCATTTTCAAATGCAATTGAATAAGATTATATTACTAAGGTATGTAACAAAACAAATATTCAACATTATAGCAAATTGACTCTTTAGTGTTGGTTCATTTTTAATTCAGTCTGATTATTAATACCTAATTATGTATCTATATTATGTTAAATTTTATAAATATGGAATGATATGTATGAAATAGCATTAAATTTAAAACCAAATTCATGACACCAAACCCTTAAAACTATTACAGGCACTGCTACCAGAGCTACCTGGACTTCCACCGATGCCAGAAGGTCCGTGGAGAGAAATACGAGCCTTGCTACTATTTCAAGAGGGTATACAAGTCCATGTGCCCCAATGAGTGGGTGGAGAAATGGGACGATCAACGTTCCTCTGGCACCTTCCCCGGCAGAATATAAATATTCTAAACTATCAAAAGTTTAGCCACATTAATTTATATTTTAATTTCCTATAGGATGCGTGATATAGAATAAATCAGTTAAAGTTATCCAATGGTTTTATTATTAAATTTGCTTAATATTTGTTTTAGTACTTTTAATGGTTACAAAATATAGATATTGATTTAAATGATGTTTCATTTAGTTTTAAAGTTTATTCAAATTAATGTTGGCTTTTAATGTAGAGATGCGTATAATAAAATTTTAAATGACAATGAGTCTATACATTAAATATTTTTTGAAAAATCTTAATGAAGTAGCCATTATTATCGATACAGAGGCTGAATCTATAGTTTTTAGAATTTTGTCTGTCTGTCTGTCTAGGAACGCATCACGAGAAAATCGCTGGACAGATTTTGATGAAATTTTATTATAATGATAGCTGGTTATCTGAGTCAACATTTAGGATACTTTTTACTGTGTGAAAATATCTCATCTCTGAGAAATCTATATTAACCTAAAACAGAGACAAACTCGCTAGAAAATTCTATTTTTGAAGAATATGTAGTTGCTCTTTAGGGTTACATCAAGAACTACTAAATATTATATTTATGTGACTTCATATAGTTTAGTAAATTATTCTTTTAAAATAAATGAGGAATATTGAAATACAATAATTTAACACGTGAATAGCTAAAGCTATATATAAAGTTTAATTCCATAAGCACAATCCAGATAAAATATAAATCAAATGAATTAAAAAATATATATTTAATAGTATTTATAAAACATTATATAGGTCCAGGGAATGCTCCCTTTTCCCTCAATTCATCCCAGTGCTCGATCCAGAAATTAGGGCAAATGGTCTGAAAGTAACGCTTGAATATCTTGCAGTCGTCAACATCGCCTAATAATCGAGTGCATTTGTAATAATCGCAGTAGTTATCGTAGCACGCTCTATAAAATAAAAACATTAAATATGTATTTAGCCCTTTTTTAACGTCTCACTACTGGGCAGGGGCCTCCCTTTTTAATAATAGTGGTGTTTAGCTTTAATTGTAAGATATAAGAGAAGAAAGCAGTCATGAGGACTTCCGACAATAGTGAAAACTTAAAACTATAAACAAACAGTTATTATTTTTGGATATTCAAATTGAATGTTTGATCTTAAATTAAAACTATTTACATTACTATAAAATAAAAACATTGAATATGTAATTAGCCCTTTTTTAACGTCCCACTGCTGGGCACAGGCCTTCCTTCAATACGAGGGGGATCAAGCCATAGTCCACCACGCTGACCAAGTGAGGGTTGGTGGACTTCACATGTCTTTTAAAAACTTTCTAGGTTCTTTAAGACGTGCAGGTTTCCTCGCGATGTTTTCCTTCACCGTAAGACAAGTGGTAATCATGTTTGAAATGACACATGAAAATATAAAGATGCGAGATCCGGGATTTGAACCAGTTTCACTCAGTTTCCGAGTGCGTTACTAGTGGGCTACCACTGTCTCAACATTTAATAAATATACCTATTATTTGGTACCTAATTATAAAAAAATATTTGCTAATTTTAGTTTTTTACCTAGTTTGGTTTTGAAATGGATATCGAGGATCGATCCGTAAAGTTCTGAATTCCTCATCGCACATATTGGAAAAATTGAATATAAAATCATGTAAAATTAAAGCTTCAAAAAATAAAATAAGACACCCACTTACGTCAAAGAAATAAATCTAGGAGGTGACGAATGTAAATTAAATGTAACCAGCCTCTTTCACCATTCAATTATATTTTATAATAAAATTATGTTGTATAATAAAAAACTTGTAATTAGTAGAATAGGTACGTAGAACGATTTATTGAGCAAACTGACTCCTTGTATACAAAATTTCATAAAAATTTACAATTTTTATAGCCAATAAAAATGCTTAGATACATTAAAATATTTACACTTAAAAAATACTTTATTTAATTTTAGAAGGTACTTTTATAAGGGATAAAATAATTCTATTATGTAAGTATGTACATACCTACCTAATTACTGACAACCTTATAAGTATTTTTCTTATAGGAAAGTTATTACTAAATATGTACCTAATTTCTAATTTACAGTGGTAGCGCGCTCGCTTGGGAAACCGAGTGAAGCGGGTTCAAATCCCGGGTCTCGCACCTCTGATATTTTCATGTGCGAACAATCATTTCTAACATGATTACCACTTGTCGTACGGTGAAGGAAAACATCGTGACGAAACCTGCATGTCTGAGAGAACCTAGCAAATTTTCGAAAGACCTGTGAAGTCTGCCTATTATTAGTATTGAAGGGAGGCCCTTGCCCAGCAGTGGGATATTAATAAGGGCTGAATACATATAAATACCAAATTTACAAAAAAATATTTTCATTACACTAGCGTCTTCATCAAGTTCAGGCACCCCTATCAGGTATCACCTTAAATCAGAATCATCATAATATTTAACAGGGTAAAATAATAGTCATAAAAATCTATATTTACTAGAATAAGTTCAAAGGACTTTCATAATAACTATGTATCTACATTTATTTTTATGTTATTTAGCTAGCAGAACCCGCGGCTTCGCCCGCGATTAAACTTTATTATTTACAAAAATAAGGAAAACAAATTTAATTTTAGCGATCGTAACTCTAAGTATCCAGTATCTTAAAATATCTTACGCGTATATTCTGTAAATAAATTTACACTTTAGGTATTTAGCAAGCTCTACTACCTGTATTTAAAAAAAATGATATTTTTATTGTTTTAGTTGTCATTTTAAAGGTAAATATCATTTTCCATGCATCAATTATAGAGTTTCATATAAACTTTCATCCTCTATTTGACAGCCTTATAAGTTGAAATTCAAAAAATGCCGAAATACGTATCCATTTAATTGTATTCAAGAGCATTAATACCAAGTTTCAAGTAATTCTGATTATAAATAATTGTTTGCCCATATAAACTTTATCACCCCCTTTTACCCTCTTAATGGATAAATTAAAAAAAAAACTAATACATATATTTCTAATTTTTCATCTTAAAGCTAAATACCACTTTCTGTGCATTTCGCGTTAAGAATGACAGAGTTTCATACAATCTTATATCACCTATTTTACCCCCTTAGGGGATGAATTTCGGAAAATCCTTTCTTAGCGGATGCCTACATTGTATAAGGAATATGTCCTCCAAATTTCACGTTTCTACGACCAGCGGTTTAGGCTGTGCGTTGATCGATCAGTCAGTCAGTCAGGACAAAGCATTTTATGTATATATGATTATTATATCTCGAGATAAACTTTACCTGATAAAGATTACATGCCCTTATATTTTACAAGTTATTATATTAATTACCCGACTGCTCGACGAAAAGGAGCATAATGTGTTTATATTAGACATATAAGTTATTATATTATGTATTTAAGCTACATGCATCATGTAAGAAAAGTTGAAAGAGTTGAAAATTGAAACTCTGCCAACAAGTTATTGATCCGTCTGTGTTCGCATTGTTATGTAATAGCGTACTGCTACCGTCAGTTGAGAATACGATATAAGATCTGCGCAAAATTTTTAATTTTACTTAATTTTTCTATACAATTTTAAATCCGTATCTATATAGGTACATAAATAAATAAAACAAATATGTTGGGCACAGCACCATCTAGTTCCATGGTAAGCTACGAGGCTTGTGTTATGGATATCAGATAGTTGATAGGTACACTACACATATATAACGTTTAACGTTATAATATAATAACTATACATATTATAAATGTAAACACTTTTATTTGTCATCCATGGTAAACACCCATGACTGGAGTACAACATTCGTTCTCTTCACACAAATGGATGCCCCTAGCGGGACTCGAACCCGTGAACGCTGAAAGTAGGGCCACTACAAAATGAGCCAGACGTGTCGTCAAACACAACAAATACTTCATATTTTAAAAAAGCTACGTCCACATTCGACCTATATATCAAATTCATGAGACATTTATTAGCACTTTTAAATGGAAAATGTCTAATATAACAAATTAGCGTACACTTGCTAAGTGCTAGCACATAATATGTATTACAAAATACTAGTAGGTAGGTACTACAAGGTATTTTAGTCTGGCGTTGGAGTTAATTAATATAGTAGTAAAATCCTTTGCTTTGTTCAGACGCCATCCTGAATACCTATTTGGTTACTAATATGTAGATTCATCGACTTCAAAATCACTTGAAAACAATCATTCCACTCTTACAAGTAAATTATTTTTGTAATTTATATGGGACTTACCTTGAGGAATAACTTTTTTCAAAAGAACTATGAAAATTAGTTCAAAATAACAAAGATAACGTAAAAAAAAACACAAACAAAAAAAAATACAGCCACATTGAGCACCATCTCTTTTTGAAGTCGGTCATTAAAAAAAATCACAAAAATAAAAAAAAGGACACTGACTGCATCAGCTACAATCTTATCTGTATATAGATAACGTAATTACAAGGGAACATGGGATTAGACATACATACATATATGTAGGTTAAAAACATACATTGGGCTTCGCCGTAGTCGGGTAAAAAGATGCTTATGCACAAACAATATGTACTGTGTAATTTATGCAGATAAATAAAATTGAAGTGTCTGTTTGTAATGTCAAAATAACAGCATTTTCCTAAATACATATGAAATTATATACGGCATTTATAAGAAAAACCCAATTTATATTTTTTTTTTGTCTAACTAGTCTCCGAAACAGGGCTGGAGTGATTTTGACGGGACTTTCACTGGCAGATAGCTGATGTTATAAGGAGTATCTTAGGCTACTCTTACTTTAGAAAAAGAATTAGGGTTTCGCTCAAAAAAATTAAAACCTACTTACTAGAAATGCACCCGAGAGAAGCGAGGGTGAGTCGCTAATAGTCAATATAATTCACGGTTTGAAATGAAACAAAATAATTCGCTTTAAATTTACATTTTTAATGTACAGCATAATTATCATAAGAAGATTAAGTTTATGAGAAAAAGGAAAGTTTTTTTTTATATTATATTCGTCTATCTACCTATTATGTACTAAAATATAAATTATTTTTATTTACACTTTACCATAATCGTATATGAGTTATAATTATAGGCATTTAATAATTTGATATGAAATATGTTTAGTATGCATTAATATTTTTTATCTAATATAGTATGTTAATTAATAAGTACAATGAAAATGACAATAACAATATTATTTTTCATTAACGGCTATAAATATAAAAAAATATATAATAAAACCTCATTAAATTCGTTCAATAAATTAAAAAAAATATATATTTACATTTTTAAATTTTATAACAATCGTCAATAACGCAGATTATTTTAAGCATAGATTATTAAATTATACAAAATCAAAATATACAAATATTACACCAAATAAGATATGCATTGAAGCGTTTTATTTATTGTAGCAAGACAATAATAAATTAAATGCAAGTAATTTTATAAATATTTCATTGACAATTAAGAAATTACGTTATATTTTAAAGTGTACACATTCTTGTTAGTGCTAGTATTACCATAGATATAGAGAGTGGACTGATTGTGTTTCTTTGCTAGCCGTCAGCTGAACATGGCGGAAAAGCGACAGAGACAGAACGAATGTGCGGCCAGAAATCTTCTGTATTCATTGAAATTGGATTAATGAAGATAGATTTTGGTAACCATTTTACAATCTATACTAATATTATGAAGAGGCAGAGTTTGTTTGTTAGAACGCGCTAATCTCAGGAACTACTAATCCGATTAAAAACATCTTTTTGCATTAGATAGCCTGTTTATTGGGGAAGGCTGTAAGCTATACATCATCATGTTACTACCCAAGGGAGCGGAGCAGTAATCATAAATGTCAACAAATCCGGTAGACTATCATACATAATTGTAAAACTAATGTTTATAATCAAACACATTTAACGCGGGTGAAACCGCTGGGCGCAGCTAATCTATTATAATATTATAATTGTCAATAACATTATAATTTTTTTATATTCGATTTATAAATTCAAATTGGAATAAGACAGATATTGGCCGCACGTTCGTTTTGTCTCTTTCTAGAGTGTTCAATTTCATGACAGTATTGCTCAGTCCATTCTCCAGGTCTATGAGTAGAACATATTAATAATTTTTTATATACACATATAATTTAAATATTTGCTAATGATCATTATTCGATGTTTTGGAAATGCTTAGAGTTGCGTATTGTTGTTGACGCAGAAGAATGCCGAGACATTGCAAGAGACACTGCATACTGGCCGCCGAGGTTGCCTATTATAAAAATAGTAAATTATTTTCACACATCCACTTTTTAACTAAGAAGTTATTATAAATAAAACAAAAACAAACCTATTCCACGGGAACCGTACACTTTTCCAAAATAAAAAGTAGCCTATGTGTTATTCCAGACTGTAATCTATCTCTGTGCCACATCCAGATCCATTCAGCCGTTCTGGCGTGAAAGAGTAACAAACATACATCCAACCTCACAAACTTTCACATTTATTATATTAGTATAGATGAACAAACTAATTTTTTATCTTGAAATTTAGAAAATCACCTTCGATGATATATTTGATTATATCTCGTATTATAAACAAAACATATGCAAAAGTGTCCAAACCATTAAAAAAAAAACAATTATGTCATCAACATAAAGCGAACATACCTTCAAAAGAAGTAAATCTGGGTCTGTATGAGGGAATGGAGAGTCTGAAGATTCGATGCATCTTGCCAACGCAGCATCACTGTAAAAAGATCAGTCATTGTACTATAATGTACGATAGATGGCGTGCGAGTTGTACAGATGATTAGAATTTCTAAAGCACTAAACATAGCTGTGGGAGGCTGCTAGTAAAAAATATGCAAATTTTGTCGATCTCTTGATGAAATATTCACAATTATTATTTACTAGAGATATGCTCTCGTTACGCTCGGGTTCCTCTCTAAGTACCTAAAAGTACTTCAAATCATTTGTATACTAAATTTTAATCCATACAGCTCATTCAATGTGAAGGATATGTTATTCCTTCACGTTAAAGGCTCAAGCACTGGCTCGCTCATAAAACACAAACTTACATTAGTTATAGTAGGTATTCTTATAGTTTTAATAATAAAAAAAGACAGTTTTTTGTAGAGTATGGGACCTGTCAAAATTAACCTAATTGCAAAGGTTAGTAAAGGCAATGGTAGCCCAGTGGTAACGTGCTCACTTGGGAAAACGAGTGAAGCGGTTTCAAATCCCGGGTCTCGCACCTCTGATATTTTCATGTGCGAACAATCATTTCTAACATGATTACCACTTATCTCACAGTGAAGGAAAACATCGTGAGGAAACGCTGCATGTCAGAGAGAATCTACCAAGTTTTCGAAAGACATGTGAAGTCCGCCAACCCGCACTCGGCCAGCGTGGTGGAATATGGCCTGATCCCCCTCGTATTGAAGGGAAACCCGTGCCCAGCAGTGGGACGTTAAAAAGGGCTGAATACATCATACATACAAAGGTTAGTAGCCATTAAAAAAATCCATTATCCACTTAGCTCCAGCACCAGGTCAGCTTGATAGTAATGTCATCACAATTACATATACTTATTAAATTTCAAGTTGATACAATAATTTAAAGTTGGCTAAATCTTTTGTCCTAGATTTGTATGCATAGTTACAAGTGAAAAAGATAAGAGTAATTACTTACCTTAACTCGGTAGCTTGCAGTTGTTGGCGAGCAGATGCCATGGCGTCGTGTACTGCAAGTTGTTCCCTTGGTTGTAATGGTGGGTTTGCTTCCATAGCCTACAGCAAAGTACCATGTGGTATGAATATCTTATTGAAGTGAAAACTTCTATAGGCAGGTTTGGATGGGGAGTAAATTCATGTAAGTCGTCATCGACATGGTCATGTGACGTATTAACGCTAACACTCAAGAGTGCCGATAGATGTCAAAACCAGATAAATATAAACAGTTTTAATTTACAAATTTTAATTTAAGATCAAACAATCAATTTGAATATCCAAAAAAAAAACAGCTGTTTGTTTATAGTCTTAAGTTTTCACTTCTGTCGGCAATCCTTCTTACTGTTTTTTTTTTTACACAAGTGTAGTGTGTTGTAATCACAATTGTGTGGTAGATAAATACGATAAAAGAAATTGTGTATTTTTTTTTGCTGTATAAAATAACATGACATTAGCGTGATGAAAATAAAATACTATTTAAAGAAGAATATTTTATAATATTATGTCTAGTAAATGAATAAATAGTAAATTTACTAAGTAAAACATTTTTTTCTAAATTTTAACAGTACTGTTAGTTTTTGTCAAAATAGGTCTTGAGACTTCATTTTTTACCTACACTTTCAGATTTCACCATTCATATCACTGAATATAATGCATTGAAACAATTATCACCTTTTAATGGGCCCTGGTCAACGTTCATTACTTTAGTTTTTTATATCACTGATAATAATCAAACTGACCCAAATACTTTCTTAACTAAAATTTTATATTTAAAACATCAAGCTGACTGTGGCAACCGTTAAGGTTTTTTAATAATCCATTTTGTTTTTTTTTTAATAATGATTATTTAATAATGTATAATTTTTAAATTACCTTGGTATGTATTTCTGCTATAGCTCTCAATCCATTCACCCATTCTTGGCGAGCACGAGCATCTGTTGCTCTCAATTTCAGCATATCCCCTGAAGCACAGTTGATGGTGAATGTCCGGGAATCTTCATCACTTGGGCATATTACTGCTGCAGCTAAGTGTGCCTAATTAGAATTCAATAAATAAAAAAAATAAAATAGGTAAATCATTTCCAAGAATTTTTTTACACATTTAGACCCAGTGACTGCTCCTGTTCAGGGCCCAAAGAGGAGAGTGCTATATTATAGCACTCTCCTCTTTGGGCCAAGCCCCATATAATAAAGTTTTGCCACTTTCACATACTATTAATTGTCAGTTTCACTAATCACTCATTTCTATTTGAAACTATTAGGTTTATAATATGTAATAGAATAAACGAAACAAAAAATAAATAGAACACGAATAAAAAGCAAAGTGGCACTGTGTAAAGTATAAACAGTGGAGTAAAACCTCTATTTTTTATAAACTTACCAATCCTTAAATTTTCTTAGCAAAGTTATTTATAGCTAGCCTTATGTATTTAACAGACGTAATAACAAACACGCGTTCTTAAAGTAAAATTTATCCATTATTTACAGTACCTCTCCTCTCGCCGGCTGTCCAGGTTGTACAGTATCTCCAGGTCCATCGAACAAATAGTACGATAAAACACCTGTTTCGGGATCTACGGCAAACCACCTTTGCTGCCACCCTTTGACTACATTTGTATATTTATAGAGTTGCCCCGATAGTGGCCGGTTAGAACCTATTCCTGGAGATTTAATCATCTTTCATTCAATAAAATAATATATTATATTATTAAACGTTTTTTAATGTCTTTTGATCATTATTTACAAAAATGAAAATCAAATAAAATGACAAATTGACATTGACAAGTGGTGTGAAACTACAGATTAAAAACTATTTACTATAGAACAAACTATATTTTTTAAACTATAATGAGTTTTATCATTCTGATTTGTGAATCGCAGGTAGACTATAATCTACAGGATTTCGTCCGTTCTTCTTCATGTAATGTATGTCAGATTTTATGACCATGGGGCGGAAAATATATAATTAAAAATTTATATAAAGCGTTAGATTCTCTGAATTTTTCGACCAACCTAATGACTAAAAGTATATATATTTATCTATCTACAAAATTCATTTAATTGACGACATAACTAAGTTTGTATTTCATAGTATTACTATGAGAAACAAAATTGAAACCTTTGCAGCCGAACAAGTGGAATCGAAAATTTCCCATATCTCTAATATCACTCAGTATATTTTTATATATTATGTATTTCGAAAAAAACAACTAAAGCCACCGCGGGACGTCCAGATTGCAATTATTTGGTACTAGCGGCTCACCCTCGCTTCGCTCGGGTTCTTCTCTAGAAAAACATAAATGAAACTATCCCTCAGGAACCACGAATAGATGTTTCATATCAAAACTAATAATTATTTTTTAAGTCAAACAATGTGCAAAAAAAAAATTACGTTGAGTGGCCAAACAGACCGGTATTTCTATTATTTAACTAGCGCTCACCCTCGCTTCGCTCGGGTTCGTCGCTAGGTGCGTTTTAAATAGATATAAATAGTTATTAGCCAGCGTTAGCCATATACATTTTAATTTCTTTTTTCCTTAATTTTTCACTTTTTCTCTTCATTAAAGTCTTCCGTGGACCTTAAGGAACATACGAAAAAAAAATAATTACCTGAATTGGTCGAGCCGGTCTCGAGTTTTTTGCTTACCAACATTCATTTTTATTTATATAAGAATATCTTTACCTACAAATATTCTATGAACACTATTCACTACTTACTCTGTGTTACTGTTGTTAGTTCAACATCAACCTATTGTGTAGTCTCCTTAATCTGTGCCTGGGTCTGTGGTGTTGATGGTTTTCCTGTTTCCACACGAATGAATAAATAGAGATGGGTTAATACCGATATTTCTCAGGATTAGGTAATACTAATATATTCGTCGGGCAATATTATAATATTGTAACTAATATTTTAATATTAGTGATATTTATATCAGGTATGTCACTCACTATCGTATTCCTGTTCAATAATACTTATATTAGGTTTGTTACTAAGTATTTAAAATTAGAACTAATATAGGAATATCATGTAATATTCGTAATAAATTTTATTTGTGATCTATGGTAATAATTGAATGTAGGTACACTATGATCGTATTAGCAAGTAATAAGGTTAGTTTTTGCTTGACATTCCCTTGACGAATCCGAGAATCCTAACTGACAATGAATCCGAACGATATTATCCGACTTATTTTGAATGGTTATCACAAAGATTATGTGAATATGAAATATTAGCATATCAGAATTTGTCAGATTACTAATACACAGATCCTTCAATATTACTAATCTCTTAGCGAATACTAATATATCAGTCACACCACTATGAATAAATAAACTTTGGGGTTTTCCAATCATAAGTGTCATATGAATAACAACATTTTCTCATCATTCTATAATAATTATCACGGCTTCGCTTTCTACGTATATTCAGTCTTTAATCGTTAATTTAAGAAATAATTTTTCAATTTGAACTTATATTATAATGACTATAAAACTTATTACAGTTAATGATGTTAAAATTAGTTTGTCACCGGGTGAACATGTATTTGGGAGACACAAAATTTTATATGTAAGTGTTTGTATTAACATTTATAAATATTTATTATTAAGCAATAAACTTATTCAGCTAATTAAACCCAATATTGTTTATTTCTTAGGCTGATGATAAACGTGTATCCCGAGAACATGGGCAACTACAAGTCAATACAGAAACGATTGTTTTGAAATCGGTAATTATAGAGTGATTTACAAGGGAATACTAAGAAATATAATATTATTTGTGTTTGAAATTAATATATTTTTACTGAACATTTACTTACAGTTACACAAAAACCCTTGTTATTTTAAAAAGAATGGCTCTACAGAATGTGAAACATTAAGTCAGGATAACTCAGTCACTTTAAGAAATGGTGACAAATTTGGGCTGATACCAGAAATGGATAAGTTATGGTATGAAGTTATGTATTTACCTGATACAGAAGATAAGGAAACGGAAAACTTAGAGGAAGAAAACTATGAAAAAGTTCAAAATTCAATACCACAAGAAGAAAATGGTAGGTTTATACTTGTACTTTAATTTAATGTGGTGAATTTGTTAAGTATTTATCACATTATACTTATTTATTATTTAGATTTTAAATAATAAGTTTTTTTAAATATCTTCTCTTTATTAGCAGAAATAAATAATGAAACAATCACAAATAATGATAATATAACTGAAAACAATGATACAACTTTATGTAATAATACAACTGAAAACCAACAAGCACATACAACTGGTGATAAATCACCATCAATCTTGAATCAAGATGAAACATCATCAAGTACAATAACGGAATGTCAAAATGAGAATGAATCCAGAGAAAATAACTCAAGCCCACAGATAAAAAGATCTCATAGTGATGAAAGTGGTAGCGATGTTGACATCAAAAAGGCAAAAATTGAGGAGCAGTTAGATGATACAAAACAAAGCACTAGTGATCAAGCGGTGAGTCTTTTTATATTTTTTTACATTTATTCATTTTTTTTTGGATTGTGGTATTTTAATAATTTGTTCAATATATATTTTAGTCATGTATAATAAGCATTAAGCATATATGGTAGTCATTACTTACTGTGGTTAAATGGGGTCAAATAATTTACAGAGTACATCAAACGATGGAGTGGACAGAAAACCACCGAATTCACTAAATCCAC
This sequence comes from Fabriciana adippe, assembly GCA_905404265.1. Lineage (NCBI taxonomy): Eukaryota > Metazoa > Arthropoda > Insecta > Lepidoptera > Nymphalidae > Fabriciana > Fabriciana adippe. The sequence continues at coordinate 15,130,335 of FR989997.1, read as the reverse complement.
TTCGAGAGAGATGTATGTATGGAGCCAATTGTTACAGGTATGTAATTTTATTACTAAATATCATTTACATATGGTTTAATTTTAATTTTATTAAACTGTGAGTTTATTTATATCACACATCTCATGCAGGGGTAATCGGCAACGAATGTGCCGATAAGCTTGCTAGAGAAGGAGCTCTTGGCATGCAGCAGGGTCCCGAGCCCTTCTGCGGAATACCCAAGAGCTTAGCTCAAAGAACCTTAATGATAGCATGTCTTAAGACTGCAAACAAGGACTGGAATGAATCAAACGGAATGATTCACTCCAAGTCACTAATTAAAGCCTATGACAAAAGGTTTAACAACCTTATGCTAGCGCTTAACAGAAAAACCTTACGAATACTGGTAAGGACTTTCACCGGACACTGCTGCTTAAATAAGCACATGTTCAACCTAGGGCTGAGCGAAACGCGAACCTGTAGAGTATGCATGGAGGCAGACGAAACGCCACTTCATCTTCTATGGGAATGTGGACCGCTCATGCACAAGCGTAGCATTCATCTAGGAAAACAATTTCTAGGCCTAGATGAACTAAAAGAGTGCAACCCTAAGAAAATCCTTCAGTTTTTAACAGCTGCAGGGTTTAATGGTTCACTCTAGCATAAAATGTGGCGATCACAATAGACCAGAGATGGTCGCAGTGATATAATACAGCCGCAAAAATGAAATAAAAAAAAAAAAAATCACACATCTCACTCTTGGTGTTGTACAATTAAATAGAGCTATTATTTATGATCTTTAAAGTGATATACACAATATTATGTTATTTTAGATTTTCACAGGCTTAATTATACTAACTGATTCATAATTCTTTCCCCGCACGTATTTCATTGTTGGTGTCATACAATAATATGAAGTTATTATTATCTTAGATTATAAAGATTCAATTTTTAAAATAACATATTATTTTACAAATTGATACACTCTAGGAACGAAACTGCCCACTATCCCTTAGCATATTTATATGGACTATATATGTTAATATTAGACACCTACGGACGTCAAGCGAAGTGACTGTGTAGCTAGTATACAATAATCGGAATTAATATTATAGAAAGAACCCCAACCACATGGCGCAGTTCAGCCACCCGCGCGACGCGGACTGGGGCGCGGGCGCGCGCGGGCTGTGCCCCTACGGCGCGGCGTGCGCCAAGCGCGACCCGCGGCACTGGCGCGACCACGACCACCCGCCCGGCGCCGCGCCCCACGCGCCGGGGCAGCCGCGAGGTGAGTTGTCTGCCTACCTACCTACCTACCTTCCTTTCTACTTACCTTGCTACATACCTACATACCTACCTACCAAACTACCTACTTCCTATCTACTATACCGTCTAGTGGAGAACGACCTTTATAAGACTATTTCCGCCGCCTTATCATTTAGAATCCAATAACAACACATTATTTTTTGAATTAGCATAATTTTAGTAATATAAATTAGCTCAGGGATCGTAAAGCTCGGGTTTAGAGTTATGCCTAATAAAACGGTTAGCCATTGAATGTGTAACCCACCTTCTAGCAAATGGGATGTGTTAATCGTTTGTAATGATAGCTCTCCTATAGAATTAACCCTATCGAAAGGGTTACCATATCGTTTTATGTCATTAACCCAAAACTAACTTTTTAACCGGTGAGGGGAGGGGGGGAGAGGGGGTTAATATTATATGTTCTTATTTGTCGTTAAATTTCATACTCCTAGCTGTGCATATTATTAAAAGATACGGTAAACCCTCGCAAACGTAAGTATTTATTTTTCTTTTTATGATTATTGAATGTTTTATTTAAAATTTGATTTTAGTAACGTTTTATGTGTAGGTAACTATATAACATTTTTTACTTTAATTAGTTTTAGAAAAAGCTGAAATATTACCAGAAATTGAGCAAAATGACGATGATGTAACCCAATGTGATAACCCCCCCTCAAAAAAACGACTCAATCAATGCGGTAATTAATCTGTTTACATATATTAAAATTTTTGTTTTTTTCTCTTGACTTTGTTGGTTTTCCAAAGGATAATAGCAGCCCTTATCAAGTATATCAAAGGAGGCTGCCATTATTAGTTCACGCCGGGTGTGTTTTATAATATAGTAGCTTGCTTCCCCATACAAACTTTCATCCCCATTCTCACCCCCTTTAAGGGATGATTTCCGGGATAAAAACTATTTCACTCACTCATATCATAGATTATATATTTTCATACCATAGATTTAAAAAAACTTATTTTAGTAAAAAAAAAAACAATCTTTTAATTTTCTTCTATACAAAACTTGACCTGACAATAACAAATACAAAAACAAAAGAATTATCTAATTTGGTGCAGTCGATCGGAAGTTATGCGCGTACATACATTTCGGTAATTCATTTTTATTTATATATTATATGTTAATTATAAAGTTAATATTATAGGTATATCTTAAAAGATTATATGTAGTATACCTTTAAAGTTGTATCTTTTGATGTGAATATTCGCTTATCTGTTAGAACAATATAAAATCACTATTAGTGATAAAATAAATAAAAAATCGATATCCCTTCACGATTCTATTTTTGTTTAAAATAAAAATATTATTGGTTTAATAGAACATTCATATAAATTCTAAACTTCAAAATAAATTAATATGTTGGGACATTAACACACAGCGCCATCTAGTTCCATGGTAAGCTACGAGGCTTGTGTTGAAGCACCATATTTTAACAAAATCTATTTTTTAAGTTAATTTTAAGCAAATAACATAGACCGAACGTATTGCTCCATTTTTCTGTTAGGCGTTCGGTCATATATTATCATATGTGTAGCACAGACGGTGATTTTAAAAATTCTTACAATAAATCGTTAGACTGCGCGCTGTTCAGTCATCAAAGTTTTTAATTTTTTATTTATAATCCCAGTCAAACCCCCCCGATACGCGAACATGGTCCATTACGAACCGGGTTATTATAATTTTCTTTGGAAATATTGGGATTTAAAGAATATTATCTGGAAATTAATAAAATTATAAAACTGAGCTACGTGTCCAAGGAAGTGATTCAACCTACACGTTTTGGATGAAGAAAAGTGGCTTGGACTTTAGAGTGATTTAATTTAATAAAACAAATTGTTTTAAGCGTTAAATAAAATTTATTTCACCCAACACTCAGGTAATATTCTAGGTAAAAATTTAATGACCTATATGAAGACTGTACAAGGTTAGTAACATATGTTTTAATTTAATATGTACAAGTTATTCTTAACTTATTTAATACTACTACAATTTAAAACGTATTAATTAATTATTTACATTGCATTAGGTTGATTAAGTATAAAGATAATTATTGTATAATATAGTTAATCAGTACTTCATTGTGACAGTACAGTAATATTAATATTACATTAGTTAACTATTCAGATTTAATACAATATTTAATGTTAAACCTTAAAATTATTAGCATTGTAAGTAGTTATCATTGTAGATAGTAAAAATTGTAAAATAAGTTATTTAAATATACTAGTCTTAAGTCTATCATACAACAGCAAAATTATAAGTGCAGTGATTTTAAAAGTTAAATTAAATTATATTTGTTTAGTGATTAATGCTCATTGTCATATAAACATTGTTATAAAAATATTTCTTACATTATTTCTATTTATTGTAAAATTCCAGGTTGACGACACCTGCCTTTCAAAATGACCGACATAAAAGATCTTAAAAAGAAACGTGGCAGTTATAAGGGAAGACTTACTTCATTTGCGACCTATTTAGGTCTTTTAAAAGGTTCCGAGTTAACCCCTTGTCAGGCCATGGAGTTACAGTTACGTATTGATAAGTTAGAAAATATATATGATGAGTTTAACGAAATTCAATTACAATTAGAATGTTTAAGTGATAATTTTGATATCGAATCTGTTGAAAGATCTACTGTAGAATCTCAATATTACAGCTTAGTCTCTCAGGCAAAAATTATGTTAAATAATTATTCTAAATTAGAAAAAGATGATGCAAAATCTAGCCACAGCAGTTCAAAGCGTCAGTTAGTCAAGTTACCTACCATTTCATTGCCAAAATTCTCAGGATCTTACGTTAACTGGCTTGAATTTCGCGATACGTTTACTAGTCTTATTCACGATAATGACGATATGGACGAAATAAACAAATTTCATTATTTGCGATCATCATTGGAAGGTTCGGCTGCCGTCGTAATTAAATCAATTGAGTTCTCCGCCCGAAACTACACAGTTGCGTGGGAACTTCTTTGTGAACGGTTCGATAACAAACGCTTATTAATTAATAACCACGTCACGGCGTTGTTTGATATCGAATCAATCACTAAAGAATCTTCAATTGCATTGAAACGCACAATCGACAATGTAAACAAAAATATTAGGGCATTAAGTTCATTAGGCGAGCCTGTTCACAGTTGGGATACTCTTCTGATATATATTATTAGTAAAAAATTAGATTTTAAAACGTTTAGAGAGTGGGAGGAGTTTAAAGGGCGTTTTGATAAAACTAAAGCAATTTCATTTCAACAGTTCATGGATTTTCTGCGTAACCGTGCTAACCTACTAGAAACGGTGGAATTATCACGCCCCTCTTCCAGTAATATTAAATCCAACACTAAAATTAAGGCTATGGTTTCCACAGAAAAGATAGGTTCTTCATTAGCACACGGTTGTCCAAAGTGTAGTGGCGATCACAACTTAAATTCATGTCCACAGTTCTTAGCACTGAGTGTTAGCGATAGAATGTTATTATTGCAAAATTACAAGATTTGTTTTAATTGTTTCCGTCATGGTCACTATCCTAATTCATGCAAGAAATCAGGTTGTAAAATTTGCAAGCGCAAACACCACACGCTTATTCACAATAATGATTATAAAAGCCATTCCATTGTAAACAAATCAGGTGAATGTACCATCGGCAAGGCCAAGGACAAGTCATCTTCCATCGCTACTGACAACAGAGACAACGCGCACATTGCACTATCGGCAAACATCTCGACGCACTCGCATACAAGCACCTCGAGCGACGTCCTTCTGTCGACTGCGTTAATTAAATGTTATGATGTAAATAATAAAGAACACATCGCACGCGCCCTTCTTGATTCCGGTAGTTCATCTTGTCTAATGACGGAACGATTATTTAAAAAATTAAATTTACCATATTTAAATATAAAAAAATCTATTCATGGAATTAATAATTCATATCTCCTGTGCGAAAAATGTGCCGAGTTCATGTCGAATCGTTGCACGAACCTTATGTTAATGATTTAATATGTTTTGTCTTGCCCACTATTACAGATAACGTTCCCGCTAGACAGGTACATATAGATATTCCTTCGAATATTCAGTTAGCAGATCCGTACTTTCACTCGCCAGCTTCAATTGATATTATAATTGGGGCTGACGTATTTTGGAGCTTGTTAGGCTCTGATAAAATTATGTTAGGTGATAGGAAACCAACATTATATCAAACTAGACTTGGCTGGCTAGTTTGTGGCCCAGTTAACGGCGGCTATAATATGTTGTCATCTCATTTCCCACCAATACAATGTAACTTCACAAACTTTCAAAATAAACGTTCTTCTAGTTCTCGTGAGTTAGATGACATCCAAAACCAACTTACGCGTTTTTGGCAGCTTGAAGAAGTCTGTCATGAGTCATCAACTTATTCAATTGAAGAGAAGATGTGCGAAGAACACTTTGTAAATAATACAACGCGTTTGCCAGACGGCCGTTTTAATGTTAAAATCCCGCTTAAGGAATCTTCAAGTCGTCTTGGTGATTCATTTCATCGTGCAAAACGTTGTTTTCTGTCTTTAGAGCGCAGAAATTTAAAGCAACCTTCAATCGACAAAATGTACAAGGATTTCATGTATGAGTATATTTCTTTAGGTCATATGTCCGAGTGTCATATTAATTCAAACCAAATGTCATATTTCATTCCACATCATGGTGTCTTGCGTGAAAATAGTAGTACTACAAAATTAAGAGTTGTTTTTAACGCTAGTGCTCCCACCACCTCTGGCATTTCCTTAAATAAAATACAAATGGTAGGACCTACTGTTCAAGATGATTTAACGTCTATCTTACTCAGATATCGGATGTATAAGTACGTTCTTTCTGCAGACGTGGAGAAAATGTACCGGCAAGTGTTTGTACACCCGTCTGACAGACACTTGCAGCAAATCATTTGGCGTGACGATGTCTCCAGCTCACTTAAGACCTATCAGTTAAATACAGTAACTTATGGTACTGCTAGTGCACCATTTCTCGCGACTAGGTGCCTCAAACAAATAGGTTTAGAATGTCACAACAAGAAGATCGCAGAAGTTATTCTGCACGACTTTTATGTTGACGATCTTTTGACCGGTGCTGATCTGTTTGAGGAGGCTTATGTGATGCGACATCAAATCACTGATGCAATTGCTTCCGCATGCATGCCTTTACGAAAGTGGAAATCTAATGAACCTAATTTAATCTCAGAATCCACTGATTCGTGCTTAGATTTCCACCAAGAAGGTGATGCCCTTAATAAAACATTAGGATTAAGTTGGCAGACACACACTGATGATTTGTGTTTCCCTATCAGTGTGCCTGAGCAAGTAGAAGCTACTAAGCGTGGTATGCTAGCTGTTATCGCACGTATCTTTGATCCTTTAGGGCTTCTAGCTCCGTGTGTCATACGTATGAAGATGCTGCTTCAGAAACTTTGGCTTGAGGGTTTAAAGTGGGATGACGAATTACCTCCTGAAATTAGAACAGCATGGTTTGGTATGATTTTAGCATTACCTACTCTTCAGAATTTACGCATTCCTCGTCGTGTAGTTTGTGAATCATACAAGCAGTTTGAATTGCATATATTTACCGACGCTTCAGAGCGAGCTTACGGCGCTTGTGTGTACATTCGTAGTATTAATAATAAAGGTGACATTTCTGTGCGATTACTAATGGCAAAAAGTCGTGTCACTCCCATTAAACCAGTGACTATCCCGCGACTTGAGCTTTGTGCGGCTGTGCTTGGTACACGTTTATATAAAAAAGTGGTTAGTTCCTTTAGGAGTCCAGCGTCTAATGTTGTTTTTTGGACTGATTCCATGATTGTATTGGGCTGGTTAAAAATGTTACCTATTAAATTAAATACTTTTGTACGAAATCGTGTTTCCGAAATATTAGAAGAAACCAGTTATAGCAATTGGAGGCATGTCCCTACACATGATAATCCTGCCGATTTAATATCTCGTGGAATAGAACCTTCCGCCATGCAATCGTTGGATTTGTGGTGGTTCGGTCCATCCTTTTTACGACAGGACATTACTAGATTGCCATGCACGTCTGCGGATTCAGTCAACCTTCCTGAAATTAAGTCAAATATTTCCCTTGTAGCGAGTGACGCTAATCACGACTCAAATAAAGGATTACTTAATTTTGAACGTTTTTCAAATTTTACGCGGTTACAACGTAGTATTTGTTATGTGTTACGTTTTATTAAAACATGCAAAACCCGTTCTACATTTACGTCTCACTTTACTCCTGAAGAATTACAAAATTCTTTAAATATGATTATCATTCAGTCGCAAAAGGAATCCTTTCCCGAATATAATTTATTAATAAATAAACAAAAATTACCATATAAAAATCAATTATTAAAATTTAATGTCTTTCTCGATGATAACAAAATAATCCGTATCGGGGGAAGATTACATAATTCTGAATATTCATTTGAGAAAAAGCACCCTATATTATTACAGTCCACTAATCATTTTGTCAAACTTTTATTCAGACATGAGCATATCAAGTTAATGCACGCAGGACCTCAACTATTATTAAGTACCATTAGGCAAACCTATTGGCCGCTAGGCGGTCGTAATTTAGCTAGAGCTTGCTATCGTCAGTGCGTTCGATGTCGACGTTTGAAAGGACAGACAGTTGTTCCACAAATGGGTAATTTGCCAATAAGTAGACTTTCACCAGCTGACTTTCCTTTTCAAAACGTTGGGGTCGATTATGCAGGACCCATTTCGTCAGTTAGTCGTCAAGGTCGCGGATGTAAAATAGTAAAAGTATATATAGTCATTTTCGTGTGCTTTACTACGAAGGCCATTCATTTGGAATTGGTAGGTGACTTAACTAGCAGTAATTATTTACAGGCTTTGCGACGGTTTATGTCTCGAAGGGGAAAACCGCTTAATCTTTTTTCCGACAATGGTTCGTCGTTTGTAGGAGCCTACAATGAAATTTCAAATTTTTTAAAACTTAACTGTGACTCCTTAGCTGAAGACGTTGCCCAACATGGAACTAAGTTCCATTTTATTCCTGCCTATGCTCCACATTTCGGTGGACTTGGGAGGCAGGTGTTAAGTCGGCCAAATACCATTTAATTAGAGTGTTGGGAAATTGTCATCTTACGTACGAGGAGCTTAACTCCGTACTAATTCAAATAGAAGGTGTTTTAAATTCGCGGCCACTTACGCCCTTATCTACGGACCCTGACGACATGCTTCCATTGACTCCTGGACATTTTTTGATTGGACGGCCAATTACATCACTTCCAGTCGAGGATCTTCGAGAAACTTCCAGCAGCCGCCTGAATCGTTTCCAGCGAATCGAACAAATAAGACAGCATTTTTGGATCAGGTGGAGCAAGGAGTATGTATCCGAGCTGCAGCAACGTGTTAAATGGTACACGTCCAAGGACTCCCTGAAACTCGACTCACTTGTTGTTGTCAAAGATGACAACCTGCCGCCATTAAAGTGGAGGATGGGCCGAATAGTCGCTCTTCATCCCGGGACCGATAATATCAGTAGGGTTGCAGATATTAAGACTGCCAACGGAGTAATACGAAGAGCCTGTTCAAGAATTTGTCCCTTACTGGAAGATTCCTGTTGAAAGGCAGGCTTTCAACGGCCGGGGGCATGTTGAAGCACCATATTTTAACAAAATCTATTTTTTAAGTTAATTTTAAGCAAATAACATAGACCGAACGTATTGCTCCATTTTTCTGTTAGGCGTTCGGTCATATATTATCATATGTGTAGCACAGACGGTGATTTTAAAAATTCTTACAATAAATCGTTAGACTGCGCGCTGTTCAGTCATCAAAGTTTTTAATTTTTTATTTATAATCCCAGTAAAACCCCCCCGATACGCGAACAGCTTGTGTTATGGATACCAGATAGTTGATACACTACACATATATAACTTTAATTACATACATATTATGAATATGAACACCCATGACTGGAGTACAAAAATTTATGCTCATCACACAAATGAATGCCCCCAGCGGGACTCGAACCCGCGACCGCTGGCACAGCATGTAGGGTCACCACAAAGCCAAACATGTCATTAAAGAAAGTTAAATAAATAAATATAAATAAAATATTATATTTTTAAGGTCTACGTTCTTACTAATTACATATTAATGTTTATATATATATATATATATATATATATATATATATATATATATATATATATATTTATTGCAGAATACCGAGCTGATGAAGGCTCGTTTAATATATTTGAGCCAAACTCTCAATATTTGGACCAATACAAGGACTACGAAGCCCGCGATACTACCCAAACGTACGGTAATGCCGAAGAAAACATTAAAAAGTTGGAACTTGCCAATGATGCTTTTGGAAGATTCGTTGGTCTGGAATTATCGACTGTACCGGTTCTGAAGAGGCGCTACGTTATGTGCGAAATAATTAATATTATCAAAAATAATTCATAAATCTTATGTATAAACTAGCTGTGGGATAGATTTGTGGAAACTTGATTGTTTTATACGTTATCCTATTATTAATTATTATTTATGTAATATTGTGTCGTTTGTTTCCCTAAAATAAAAAAAAAATATGTAAGTATAAGTGCCATATGTGTAATTTTTTTTTATTTTTTTATGTTGGGTATTTTAAAGATATTAAAGAACATATTATATTAATTATTGTTTAATTTGAAAATATACCTTAAATATGATGCGAAAATGAAAAAATAACTTACATAAACATATTATATATTTTAACCTGTGTAATCTGTAATCGTGTGATATTTTTTGAAACAAGGGTAATAACAAAGATACATTACAGTATGGACAGCAAAAAATAATCTCTTTCCGACCAGGTTTGTTAGTTTCTTTCTTTGTAATGTCGACACACACTATGCACAGTTTTGCCGCTTTTTCTTTTCTTTTCGGTGGTCGGAATCCCCCGCACAGCTTGTCGATGAATGATGTATGCGTGCGTAGCTAAAGAAAACCGCTCGGCTAAGATTACGCGTCGATCACCTACTGAGTGTGTGATCTGTACAGATAAATAAAATTGAAGTGTCTGTTTGTAATGTCAAAATAACAGCTTAATACTAAATGCATATGGAATTATATACGGTACTTATAACAAAAACACAATTTTTAAAATTTTTGTCTGTCTGTCTGTCATTTGCTGCGTTTTGAAATCGGTCTTCTTTAATACTCTTCAATACGTAATTTTTTTTTTTTTTTTTAATACGTTATATATGGGGTAACCTACTACTTATTGATTAACCCACTGGTTAACACAAATAGGGTTAATCTTATCAAAAAAATGATTTAATTTAGCCTGTTGACGCGGTATTCTTATGAAAAGTTGTTAAAACCTGTTACAAATAACCTGGTTTTAAGCACTTTAAGGGGTAACCAAACAGGTCCTTGATTCTTTACGTAGATCTGAAGAAATACAATTTTATTTTATTCAATAACACGCGACTGAAGCGAATAGTGCTTTTGTAGTGGCGAAGAGTCCATATAAGACGATTTCCACCGTCTTACCTTTTGTAGTATCCAAGTCATTCTTTTTATTAAAGAAATAAATATATCTAATATTTATACGGCCACTATAAAATGTTGTTATTTAGCTAATTACATAACAATTTATGACAAAGTTGTTGGATAGATGCTTCCGTATATTATAATAGGTTTCATATTAGATCTCAAAACTTTTTCAGTAGAACTTCTGCGTTTATTTATTTATTTATTTATTTATTTATTTGTTCGGTAACCATACAGCGTTAATAAAAAAATACAATTTGAGCACAAAGTTATTAATAAGTACGGCCAAAATTTGATTACTCTATAGTGATATGAATTTAATGGATAACAGACTAATGCGAGACTTGCATTTTTTTACATGTTTATGTTTTTCATGGGATTGAACTTTCCATACGAGTGTTCCCAAAGAAACTTAAATAAGCTAAGTACACTTATACAAATTAATAACTGAATGACATGCTTTTATTTTCAAAAATGGCAAGCAAGTAGTCATTGAAAAAACGCGTTTCGTTGATCAATGTTATAATCAGACTAGCGATAGGGTTGATTCCCCATATAAACTTTCATCCGCATTTTCACCCCCTTAAGGGATGATTTGCGAGATAAAAAGTATCCTATGTCCTTCCCAGGGTCTTAAACTATCTTTTTACCAAATTTCATCTAAATCAGTTCAGTAGATGCAGAGATTACCCCCTACAACCTCACATACTCGCAAACTTTACCTCTTTGTAATATTAGTATAGATTACTATTATAAACCAAAATGTAGGTGTGAGTGTGTATACGTTTGTTACTTATTCACGATAAAACGGCTGGATGGATTATAATGAAACTTAGTACACGTATAGGCTTTCCCCTGGAAGTGCATAGGCCATAGGCTACTGTTAGGGGTCTAGGGACGCACCCAAGCGAAGCGTGGGTAAGTCGCTAGATCCAAGAAAACTTCACAGAAATTAAAAAAAATATGTTAAATAGACTTCCTTGAAAACCACACATGTGTATATACTTAATATATTTTTTTATTCCAGGTAGTAAAATAGTGGAAAGACACGGCAACGTGTTCATTATAAACGCACACACGGTCAACTTTACGACGACCATTTTCAAGTCACCGATAGCGAAGGGGACAGCGCGGACTATGATTACGAATTTTGATTTACGTTTGCGTGTTATCACATGAGTACATATAATATGATATAGAGACAAAGCTTCTCACAATCCTGCACCGATAGGTTCACTAATAATGATGATATAATACACTCAGACTAATGTCCTATGGATGTCCCATCCATTAGTTACGTGAGTTGTTATTTTTTTTTCATGAGGTGCTTCCGTCCCTTTGGTGAGATTTAGTGAGATTTGGTGGGGTATGATGCGGGGACACCCCCCACCCCCTCTCACGTGAGCGCAAAGCGATCCCCACTGTTGCCCAGTGCTAAAGTTATTTGCCCCAACCTATAATAGCCGTGACATTTTTTCAGCGGGCAAAATGGGACACCTACAAGGAAACGAAAGGGTAATATATAATTCTGTTAAAGTTGACGTGAGATTTTCAATTAGATACCCCCCAAGTTTAAATGAGATTTTACTAAAGCCACTATGTAGTAGTACAGTGGACCCCCGGTTATCCGGCCCCTGTCTAATCCGGATCCCCTTGTAATCCGACATGTCTATCACAGTTGAATGTAGAAACACAATCATTATTTTGACAAATCTTCAGGAATGATCTTCATGATTAAACAGGTTACAACTCGTACGCGCCGTCACTACACAGTATTGTGCTGTGTTGTTTAATTTACTAAATCCGACATACATATATAGTATGATTTATAATTCAAGTAGAATCTCATTATTTTGATCTGTAATTGTCGGATTACAAGGTACTTTTTCTTCAAAAAAATCCGGACTATAAGGGGTCTTAGGCAGTACTCTATAATCCGACAAATTCGATAGTCCGACACTGCCCTGCAAAACGTTTGTCGGATTACCGGGGGTCGACTGTATGTCGTTGAGCGTTGTATGAAGCTTTGTATCTGTAGGGATACTTGCCCCTGTGCTGTTATGTTATAAATCATGGCTGCTGTAAAATGCATTAATCGTATAAAAGATTAAGTCATAAATATTTTGGTTAATATTCTAAGATTGTCTATTAATCTTTAGAAAGTCTAATATTTTCGTAGGTTTACTTTTGAATATCTGACATTTTGAATAAGACTATTTTTTTCGCAGTTCTTTTTTACACGGGAGTCTCTGCGCTGACTGTTTGTTGTAAAGTATTAAAAACGTCTAGAACAAAAAAATAAAACCCCGAAAAAATAGTTTTACTTAAAAAGTTTTTTTAAAGTACAAAAATAATTATAACCTAAATAAAATTAAAAAAAAAAAAAAACAAAATATAGGCCTGAATGCGACTGTATTACCTGAGCATTAGATAAATAATAATAGCAATTGAATCTTAATATAAACTCTCTGTGATATAGTTAATAAGGTACCTCATATTTAAATCTCATTTAATAACTATGATATAGACATTTTTTCATAAATATATAGATTTTTTGGGTGTGGTGAGTAAATATTTTTTTCTAATTATGGTTTAAACTTTGAATTTTGATATAAACTAACTTTTTTATCCCTTTAAACCATAAAAGTTAAAATAGCGAAATACTATTATTAATGGGGTCTCGCTTTAATATACATATATGGACAAAATGTCTTGTTTATATATATATATATATATATATATATATATATATATATCTACGTTTCTATTTGATACTTAGGTAATTTAGCGGTCGTTGCCCTTAGGCCGTATCTTAACTATTCTATGAGCAATGTGGTTGAAATAAAAGTTAAAAACCAAGCAAAGAAATTGTTTATTTTTTTATATAAGGTTAAATATGTAAGTAATTGTTAAAATTTCAATATTAATGCCATTTATTGTTAAAAAATAATAAAATTACAGTTTTAAAATTCTGTGTATTATTTACTTCCGTAAACTTAAACTATAATGAAAGTTACGTCAAAACGTGTTAAGCATTGATGAAGATGATGATATTTTATTTAGATTAGAGTTTCTCGTAAACTACTAAAGTAAAATTTGAGATTTGATAAAACTTTCAAGTGACCTTTATTTGGAAAATACTTGCTCTTTTTAAAGAAATTATATAAATGTAAGTTTTGAGATATAACGCATACATCTCAGTATGTAGGCACATGAACTTGTGAAATTGTATTTATAATGCATATAATACATAATATTTAAATTAAAAAAAGGATATTAAACTAAAAATATTACAATGCTTTGATTTTATAATCAATTTTATGTCCAAATGTTGCCATTTTCATTTAATAATTAATAGTTTAGGTTATTCTTGGCCTGTATAGTATTTTCAATTCAATTCTCTTTTTAATAGCTGCAAAGCGTGACCCGTAATATTTTTAGTTTGATATGCCAACTCATACTATCATACTCACCCTCGCTTCGCTCGGTAAGTCCGTAGGTACGTTTAGACGGTTAGTATAGATTTCTCAAAGATGAGTTATTTTCCCGCAACAAAAAGTACCTATATGTCGATCCGGATCTATCTATCATCATACCTAATTTCATCAAAATCTGCCCTGTGGTTTGCTCGTGAAGCGTTCCCAGAAAGACAAAAATTCTAAAAGCTATAGATTCGGCCTCTGTATCGATAATAATGACTATTTTAATAACATTTTCCAAAAAATATTTAATGTACAGATCATATGTACAGATTCGACTTAGTTAGAATTTTATTATATGTATAGATGTTAAGACATAAAATTATGTGACAGGTCGAAGGAAAAGAAATAAAGCAGATTCACCACAAAATGTGATAATTACCGGGAAGAGACCACGGAAACCCCTACAAAGGGATATTCTAAGTGATTCAGAACCTGAAGAAGACCCTTATGCTACTGATGAGTCTGATGACTGGCAACCTGACAGCGGGAGTCAAGACTTTTCAGAAGATTACTTCTAACGAAATTTGTTCTTTTTTGTACTGTTAATTAGAATTTGTTATAAGATTTAGCATGTGTTACACTTTTTACTATTGAAAGAGAATATTTACAGATATAATAATAAATTGGTCAAGTGTTAGTTGAACTAGAGCTTATGTTAAATTCCACCACCACGCTTTGGTGATAATAGTTTTGCAATTTAAAGAAAAAACTTTTCTTGTATGATGAATGATGATCTTTATTTCTTTACAATTAAGGTCTTAGCCAGATCAGCTGCTTGATAATAAGGTTTCCTTTAAAAAAATATTAATAAAATCATATACTTTTTACATAAAAGGATTTAATATGGTGCAAAGCCTCAATAATGGCTGCAAAGGCAAAGGTCCCATTCGATCATTGTATTACATTGGCAGGCAACATTTTGCCAAATATTTTTATTAAATATATAAGAAAATAACATTAGGTACAATAAAAACTATTTTTGATTATGTTTTGATTAAAACGTTGTGAATATGATTATTTCAAATGGATGATGAAATTAATAAAAATCTAATTTTATAAAATGCTTTATTTTTTACTCTTACATGAAAAATTAAATTAATTTTCACAAAATTAAAAAAATATATTTTGTTTGTCAATAACACTCAAAAATGAAACCTTTTCTTTGAATTTAATTATAATTATTTATTTATGATTAATTTTAAACATAATAATACATTAATGCTATTATGTGCAAAGAACAGGATAAAAAAGAATCTGAAGTCTATATCTAGTAATATCCTTCATCATCTGAATGCTCTATCACGTCCCACTCAGGTTTAGCTGGCAACAACAACAATGGTGGGGCTTCACCTCCTCTAACTCTTAATGCATATACAGCAGCTTCCACCTTGGCTACATTATTGCGTGTTGTGGACATCTTCCGAGCTAATTCCTTGCCCATCCCAAAGAGTCCTAGAACCAATAAGTCGTTTATATATCTATACTAATATTATATTAATGTAATATTTTGTATGTAGAGGGTAGTCTTTGAAACTACTGATCTGATTCTGAAGAATCATAAATTATAACTTTAATTGAAGTTGGGCAAAAATGAACATTGTTATTTTATCAGCTTTTGTTAAGCACCTAGCCCCTAGGGATGTACACATGTGAAGATAAGTCATTAGTGTTTAAAAAAACAAACATTATTAATTAAGATTAAAATATGAAAAATTTTGTCAATAAAATTAAAGTTACTATTTTAAATTTTTATGTTTGTTATCTAATAATATAAGTAAAAGCAGTAAAATATGTTACATACTATGTATTCTAATATAATAAGCCTAATATTGGCATTTTGTCTAACATTGAATAGATAGTATATTTTCCTCTACAAGATCTACTTTATTTGATTCTTAAATTGCATTTATTTAACTATTCAGCCTTTATTTTATTTAAAAAAAAAAATGTTACCTAAATAACCAGTAAACAGATCTCTCACAACTTGACAGGCAAGAAAACATTCTTTGCTGTCACCACTAGATATAGAGTTGATAGCTTTTCTCATCAATTCTCCTGTTAAATCAGCTAACCCCAGCATATAGTCAGTTTGTGGTAGCAGAGTTGTCACTGTCCGTTCTTCTGCTTCATCACCATCTTTAACTACAAATTGAAACTCCTTTTGTACTTCAGAATAAGTTATTATTGATTTACTCTCCATTAAAGAACAAAATGTTCTAGCTTCAATATACTCCTGAAATCCAGCTGTAACTGCTCGAGAGTGTAAATATGCTGGACTGTTCTCAAGTTCTAGGCCTATGCTCTTGATTGGTCCCTTGGTCAGCTTTTGAAGACGTTCATTAGCCTCTTTAATTGCTTTTTCTGATGAATCTTCACTATAGAATCATAAACATATGAAATAAAACAGAAACATTAAAATAATGCGAATAATTACTATTTTAATTAAAATTCTTACGTGATTACAGAATGTAGCAAAAATATTATCCTCTTGCTTTCAATAGTTATATCTCGGGAAAGTTTAACTAATCTTTCATGTCTATCTTGACGATCATTTAGTTTCATTGCCGCATCTTTAAACATAGCCAAAATGGGGCTATCTGCCGGCAAGGAAATAGCTGCTTCCCTCGCAACTTTCGACAACGTCGTGTGGTTATTATGTTTTTGCCGATTATTACGATATTTACCTGTAGAAACCTTTTAACTTAGAAAAATATTAGCATTATTTCATTTTATTAAAAAGTTAATTACTTACCTCGTCCAGACATTGTTGATATGTATAAATTTGGTTTATTTTATTTGTAAACAATGCAGAGCTTTATTAATGAATTTGACAAGAGCCTTCGTCGTAATCTGTGTTCAGACTATTTGTCATCCATGGTTCAGACTTCAGTGATGACATTTGACAAGTAACAACTAACAATTTCATTTGGTAGGTCTTTACAGGATTATGCTCTGGCCAACATTAAAATACAAAAAAGATTTTTCAAAATCTCCTCTTATTGCTTTATTAACCCAAATATTTTTTAGTGGAAGTTATTTAACAATTATAACTTTGGCACATTATTTGATCTTTTTCGTGGAAATAAAGTTATACAACGTAGGACTAACATAGACTAAAAACATCTTCTCTTCGTGTATTGATCACTTGAATCATAATTTAATATAATAAAAGAAACGATGGAGGAAAGGAATTCAAAAGTGCTTTAAACCAATTTATTGTTGAGTTATTTCAAATGGGGAGAATTTTCCCTTTTTCTCCCGTCAGATGTCGCGATCACTATGACCTTCAGTATATTGTAAAGCTCTATAGCGTGGATGATTTTTTTCATTTTATTTAAAATTCAATTAAAATAACAAATTGTGCTGTGCCACGATGCAAAGAAAATGAATACTCTTCACAACTTTATTACCTCCTTTTACCCCTTTAAGGGATGAATTTCGTAAAAAAAAAACAAATAAATTTCTTATTTTTTAACTTAAAGCTAAACACCACTTTCTGTGTATTTCACATAAAGAATGACAGAGTTTCATACAATCTTTAATCCCCTATTTTAGCAACTTAAGGGATGAATTTCAAAAAATCCTTTCTTATCGGATGCCTAGATCATATAAGGAATACTTTCTCCAAATTTCACGTTTCTACGACCAGCGTTTTAGGCTGTTGATCCATCAGTGAGTCAGAACCACTTTCCTTTAATTTTTTCTTTAGCTGATCTAACTTTCAGGTACAATACATTGTACAGGTAAGATGTGAATACAATAGAAGCAAAACACCAAGTACGAAAGAGATATCACAGTAAATTGCTTAACCTCAGACTGAATGTAAATAGTGAAACGCGCAGCGAGACAGCAAGACGAAGGTGGCGAACAGAACTTGTGATTCGTTATAGCAAAACGTTATTATCACCGCCTGAATACAATTCAACCGCGATTTCACCATTACACGGCTTTAAATACAAGTACCCGCACTGACGCCAGAATGATCAAAAAGCAACTTATTAGAAATAATACATTCTGTTATATTATTAAATATTGAATATAAGTATAACATTAATTAAATATTGGGTATCCAATTATGCAAATAATTTAGAACTGTAATAAATAGTAATTAATTATACAAAATAATAAAACACACGAGTGAATTGGAAAGATAATACAAAACCCGTTCGGAAACAAAACGCTAACCTATTTTAAGATATTTGAAATATAATTTAGAAATATGTCTTTGTAACAATAGGCCATACGTGTGGCGCCTTTCGAGATATTTTTCCCATTTAACAACTTATGAGTAATCACGAGAAAATAATGTATCTATAGTTTACTGACAGTCTTTGCACAGTTTCTCAAACTTGTCAAATTTGATTGTGATTTGTGCGGTTGGTATTTGCAGGTATAATTAGAAACTAAGTTATTTATTTACATGTATTTCCGTAAATATTAATTGTGCCTTTTACATGAATTTATATAATCTGTCATAAATTCTTTTTAGGAATTCGTGTTGACTGCCCAGAGTCCACGAATTCGATTATTACTTCCACTATCAACGTTATCAATCAGCAGGACTTTATACGGTAAGATTTTCTTTCAAATACATATTTGATAATATTATATGTTGATAAATAATCATTAGTAATTTTATTCATTTACTAATTATATGACTAATATGCTTGTATATACTTTTTAGATATTCACTATGTCTCAAACTCTAACGTTCGGTGACTCATGTGCCCCGATAACTTGTCATGCGTGGAATAAGGAAAGAAATCGTGAGTAATGAAACATAACTTCCTAAAAAATGAATTATTATTCAAATTACATAAATTTAGTCATTATATGCTTTTATTTACAGAAATTGCCTTCTCTCCTAACAATAATGAAGTCCATATTTATCAAAAAGAAGGGAGTGAATGGAAGCAGACTGATAATCTTGTGGAACATGATATGAGAGTAATGGGTATTGATTGGGCCCCTAATACTAACAGGATCGTAACTTGTTCTGTTGACCGCAATGCTTATGTCTGGACTCAGGCAGAAGATGGAAAATGGAATACAACATTGGTATTACTGCGAATCAATAGAGCAGCAACTTGTGTAAAATGGTCACCTATGGAGAACAAGTTTGCTGTTGGTTCAGGAGCTCGACTGATATCAATTTGTTATTTTGAAAAGGAAAATAACTGGTGGGTATCTAAGCACATTAAGAAGCCTATCCGTTCAACTGTAACTACACTGGATTGGCATCCAAATAATATTCTATTGGTTGCTGGATCATCTGATTTTAAGGTGCGAGTCTTCTCTGCTTATATTAAGGATATTGAAGACCAGCCTGGTCCTAACGTTTGGGGATCGAAACTTCCATTGGGTCAATTATTAGCTGAATTTCCTTCTAGTGGAAGTGGTTGGGTGCACAGTGTGTCCTTTTCGGCCGATGGTAACAAAGTTGCTTGGGTAGGACACGACAGTTCTATTAATGTTGCTGATGCAGCTCAAGGAAAAACTGTTTTCAAAGTTAAGACTGAATACCTGCCATTTTTGGGTTGCATTTGGATATCTAACAACTACCTCATTGTTGCTGGTCATAGTTGCATTCCATTGCTCTACTCTCACGAAGGAGATCAAATCAAGTTTATTGCCAAATTAGATAATACTCAGAGAAAGGAGTCGGGTGGGTTATCTGCGATGAAGAAGTTCCAGTCCTTGGATCGTCAAGCTCGTATTGAGACTAGCGATACATTTTTGGATTCCATACATCAAAATGCTATAACTTGCATCAATCTTTACAAAGGGTCCAAAGCTGATGCTGTCAAGTTTAGCACTTCTGGGTTAGACGGCCAACTCGTTATTTGGGACTTGGTTTCCCTTGAAAAAACTTTCGATGGTCTCAAAATATTTTAAATTCAATGATACACATGTTTAATGTATTATTTTATTTATTTATAAGTGATAATATAATCAGTTTGCTTCGAGTTCTGAAATCACTCAATTAGAAAAGGAAAGTGGAAAGCTGTGAAAAACATCAAAAATCACAGTTTGTTCAGTCTAGCAAGAAAGGAAATACAAGCGGCGAGTGACATCAGCTCGGCATATCGTAAAAACTTCAAATATACAGAATAAACTATAATTTAATAGGTACAACATCTATGTTTTATACAATTTAATTTTTAACTTCAATAATCAAATAATTTATATAAATAAGACAACTATGCACTATGTAATAGATCACTTTTAATACTACTGAAGTACTGTCATTAAATTTAAGGAAATCAATATGTGTTTTTATTGAGACTGCCTAAGACATAGTTTATAACACATTACCACCTCGGGCTAGTCTTACATAACGTCATACATAAACCTACCAAACTATAATAAGGCCATTCGTTTTTAAATAAGCTATTTATTGCGTGTTAGAAACTATGTTGAATACGGGTCCAATGCGTATAAAGACTCTCCGGAGAACTGACCGAAGCTCTGGCTTTAAGTCGAAGCAGGTGATCTCACACAGCACTGGGTAGTAACTCGACACGTGCGCTGCAAACTGAAATTATATGCATAATGATTAATCAAGGAAAATCTTACATTTTTACCCTGTTTTAAGGAAATATACATTTATGTGGTTTTTTAGTGATATATTTATAACATGTCGGTATTTACATTCATACTTCCATACCTAAATCTATACTATAATATTATAAAGCTGAAGAGTTTGTTTGTTTGGTTGAATGCGCTAATCTCAGGAACTACTAATCCGATTTGAAAAATTCTTTTTGCATTAGATAGCCCGTTAACTAAGGAAGGCTATATGCTATATATCATCTCGGAAAAACGTACAGTTTCCGTGGGATAGATATGTTTTCGTCTAGGGACGAATCCGAAGCGAAGCGAGGGTGAGTCGCTAGTGATAGATATCGTCATCATAAATTAAGTCATAATTCTAAGTAAAATAGCTATCAAGAAAGATATCCTGCTACGAATGTTGATAGAAGATATGTATGGAGAGTTATAAAGCTGTTGCAAAAGTTAGGAATAACAAAAATTGATACTATTTACATTTAGTTAGTTTGCATTTTTCATGGTTGATAATAACATTATTTTAAATGGCTACATGAAAATAGTTTTATCCACATTTTCCACAACAATTGTCATACGTAGCACGTAGGTATTTGCAATGATAGCTTTATTACACCAGCGGAAATCGAATTTGCATCCCATTATCCCATTAAAATTATAAATGCGATAGAATAAATGGATGGATGATTCTTAATCACACCAGAACGGATGGATGAAAGGCACAGAGACAGATTATAGTCTGGAATAGCACTTAGGTTACTTTAATCCCGGAAAAATGTTAGGTTCCCGTGGGATAGTTTTGTTTTTCAGTTTTTCTTCCCATACTAACCGTTAAAAAGTACCTAGAGACGAACCCGAGCTAAGCTAAGCTAAGTCGATAGTCTATTAATCAAATACGTAACTTGGGCTATGTTAATATCATTTTGTATCAACGTATCAAGTTTAAATCATTAATAGTTTTCATACACATAAGTTAATTCATATCGTAGTTTAATCTGTACTTAGTTCTAAAGTACTTAAGTGGTGTAATATTTGTTGACAATAGCCTTTTACTTTTATCAGATAGATATGACAATGACAATATCTAATGTTAGATTTTAACATGACGACACTTTTGGCTCAGTTTGTAATGACCCTACTTGTTGTGCCAGCGGTCGCGGGTTCGAGTCCCGCTTTGGGCATTCATTTGTGTGATGAACACGAATGTTTGTACTCCAGGCATGGGTGTCTATATTTATAATATGTATGTATTTAAAGTTATATATGTAGTGTATCAACTATCTGGTATCCATAACACAAGCCTCGTAGCTTACCATAGAACTAGATGGTGCTGTGTGTTAATGTGCTAACATATTTAATATGCAATGCGTTAACCATAGGATATTGAACGGTGAATATCCGTTTTACGTTTGAAATTATTATGTATTGAAATTTTATTCATGAGGCCAATGTTCTGCAGTTTATTAACTCCTAAGCGTTCTTATAAACTTATATTATTTTTGTTAATCAGATTAGTCATTGTTTCGGAATAACGAAAAACTAAATTATTTTCTTATCAGTAACAGTTCTAATTACTTTGTCGACTCTGAATAGTTCGATTTTTACTTTAGTCTATACAAATAAATAGAATTGAAGTTTCTGTTTGTAATGTTAAAATAACAGCTTTAGTAAATGCATATTAAAGTATGTGCAGTAGTTATAAGAAGAAACATTTAATTTTTGTCTGTCTGTCTGTTTGTTGCGTCCGATCTCCGAAACAGTTGGACTAATGAATTGTGAACAAAATCCGAGCGAAGCGAATCTCTAGTTATGCATAAAGTAAATGGGGACTTAGGGTCTCTGCCCACTACACCGTCTCATACCATGACCGTGCTATGAACGTATCAGGCACGGAAACGAGCACGGCACGGACTACTATGCCCACTAGACCGTATCAACAGCGTATCATGCCCGTACATAACGGTTATAGTGACCGTAGCATCCGCGTATCATCCGCGTATCAACCGCGTATCATCCGCGTGTCATATCCGTATAGTTCCCGTTTTAGTATTACCTGTTGTTTCTAGATAAATATCACTAATATTGAAGTATTAGTTACAATATTATAATATTGCCAGACGAATATATTAATATTACCTAATCCTGAGAAATATCGGTACTAACCCATCTTCAATAACGATTATCGCCCATCTTTACAAGACAAGCGGCAATACGTAACGGGCTTAGAACGGTCATCATACGCGGTTATAACGGTCATCATACGCGTTTATAACCCGTATGCTCACCGGTTCAACAACGTCGCGTGTCAGGCACGGAGCGTACCGGCACCGGCAAAATATTCTCGCCGACAATTGTTGACGCTCCGTGCACGGCACGCGACGGTGCCGGTCGGTGACGGAACGGTCTAGTGGGCAGAGTCTCATACATTTCAATACAAAGAATATTTTTTGCCTGACACGCTCCTAGCACGGTCATGGTATGAGACGGGGTAGTGGGCAGACTCCTTTAATCGGTCAAGTTAGTTCTACGTGTAAGGTATCTTCACCGATATTATTGTAAGATGTATGTATTTTATAAAAGCCTTATCAAATTTAGCCTTTTTGATCCGAGGGATAAAAAGTTAATATTTTATAGCCGAATTCTAGTATTAAATATAAAAATAAGAAAAATTAAATCTATACATTTAATAAAACTGTAACTGATCGCTGTCTGCACATGGAAGAGTTTTGAGAAAAACTATTATTGGGAGTCTTTATTGACGTAATAGAACCCGAAACAATGATTTTTAGAATTTTTGGATATGCGTTTGTGCTCGCTAATCTCAGAAACGACTTAACCGATTTGTGTGCGGTTTTCACGAATGTATTGTGGTAAGCTTCACTTAACATTTAGTGTTTATTTTAATCGGTTCATAAATAAAAAAGTTATATCAATTTAAAAAATTACCTAGGGACAAATGAGTCGCTAGTCTGTACATGTTATAAAATTCTAACTGAGTCGAATCTGTACATTAAATATTTTTTGGAAAATCTTATTGAAATAGTAATTATTATCGATACAGAGGCCTAATCTTTAGTTTTTAGAATTTTTGTCTGCCTGTCCGTCTGTCTGTGAACGCATCACGAGAAAACCACTGTACAGATTTTGATGAAATTTGGTATGATAATAGCTAGTTATCCGGACCAACATATAGGATACTTTTTACTGCGGAAAAATATCTTATCTCTGAGAAATCTATACTAAACGTTAAAACGTAACCAGGGACGAACCCGAGCGGAGCGAGGGTGAGTCGCTACTGTAATGTTTTAGATTTGACTAGTGTAGAAAATAATCTTTACTCTATAAAACGGTTAATTTTAAAAATGAAATAATCGTTGTCTTTTAGAAAATAATAAAAAAATTATCTGCTTATATTTTTAAAGCCTTCATTTACAATATAAATTCGAGCATACATTACATAGATAAGCTAAGAAGTGAATAAACTAAAACCACGATCGAGCAATTAATTTATATGATTAAATTATACCCATATAACTCAGTATACGTAGTGTTATAAAAACAAGTAACTTTCATTAGAAATTTCCGCGAGTCCATTCAAATTTGAAAGTTATAATAATTATCTTTTATATTTTGTGTTGCATCATAATATATTATTTATTTTTATACTCAATACAATATGCATTGATAAACACTTAAGTACGATAGTAAGAAAATATTTTCGAAGTGTCTTTCTGTTGTGTTATCACAGTTATCAATATTTATATGAAGAGTTCCATAGACAATAATTGTATTTAAATATAAATAAATATGTTGGAACATTAACACACAGCACTATCTAGTTCCATGGTAAGCTACGAGGCTTGTGTTATGGATACCAGATAGTTGATACACTACACATACATATATAACTTTAAATACATGTTTTATGAATATAAACACCCATAACTGGAGTACGAACATTCGTGCTCATCACACAAATGACTGCCCCTAACGGGACACGAACCCGCGACTCTTGGCACAGCAAGTAGGGTCACTACAAACTGAGCTACACGTGTCGTCAAATCGTGTCGTGTATTAAAATTTTGTTAGTGTTTTTAACACACGTGGTAAAGTGAAATTGTAGACTCAGAACATTGTAACATTTTTAAAATTGTAATTTAAAACTTAAAATTAGTATTTAATTACATACATACATTGTATGAAATTGTTACTCTTGAGTAACTTAACTATATACGAAATATTAAAATACGTTTAGTAAACACGAGTAATTCTATAGAGGTTTCCGTTTTTCAAGGCCCCTAAAAATTTTCTTAATCAGACTAATAGGATCTTAAATATTTTCTCTTTAACACTTTGGTACCGGGACTCGAACCCGGGACTTTTTAAATGCTGAAGATTATATTTTGCCTTTGTAATTCGAAGACTAATTATAAGAAAAAAACTTACTCTTTCATCAGGCATTTTTAGTATTCTGGTGAGAATGAGAAGTAGTATCGAGGTCCATGCGTCTCTGTGAGCTTCGTTCGTCAAAGAGCCATAGTATTCGAGTGCTTCACAAGATATCGTTATTAGGCTCTTCTGTACCGCCGGCCAGTGGCTTCTTCGTGCCTCATCGCTGTACATTTTGAATAATATTCGGAGGACACAAGCTAACGATTGCGTTTCTTGCTTTAACATATTAGGTTTAACCGATCCCTTGAAATTGGCTTTCCATAGCACATTTCTTTGCGCGTTGTTGGTATTAAACGTTTTAGCGAACCGATGACTGCACATCAAACACTCCACGAGTCGTAGCAGGTGTGGTGAGCTGAGGAGTCTGTACATGCCTTGTTCTTCACGCTGACATTCTTGTTCGGTTCCTGGAGTTCCACCCGTTAGTTCAGCGGCTGCCAGTGCCAAAGTTTCAGCGTCTTCCTTCCTAGATGTAGCCGGGTAGAAGACAATGTTGTCGATCGTTTGAATAAGTTCTAACTGTACCACACATTTGATAAGAAGGCTGTTAAAGACTCGGTTGGATGATTTGATTTCATCTCCTCCTTGTGGTTTCTTTAAGATGCCGTGGCGCACATGAGGGGCCTCGCCATCTTCATTTTCTTCAGGTTTCCATGTAAGTAGCGTGGTGGGTAAAGTACTATTAAAAATATCCAACATAATCTGACAAGTTTTGCTCCAGGTTTCTTCGTCGAACTTCATACCATTCGAAATGACTAGATTTTCCAAACAATTCGTACCAGATCTTGCAAGTTGCTCATTATCCTGCTGTACACACCAATGAAGTTGGGCATACAATTGTTCTAGCAAAAGGGAGCCAAGAATGTCAAAATATTGCGTGAAAACATCTACAATAGCATACAACGCGTGATTGCACGTCGTAGTCATCCATTCATTTTTCTCTAATTGATGTTCAGGTAACTTCATAATATCAAAAATTCTAAACAGTATATTGAATAAATCTCTCCACCAGTGGGGACGGAATGAATCGCCATGTGTTTTAATAATCTCGAAGAGAACAGTCAGTCCTCTCGTACGGACGTCAAGTTTACAGCGGCTTACGACGCAAGAAAGTGAAAATAAGAGTGGAAACCATCCGCGCAACCACACTCTATCAACTTCAGGAGCGCCTGGTTCTCCTTCTAGGCCTGCGTGTTCAGCAAACAATTGAGGTGAAGTACCCACAGCTGTTGCACAAGATCTCACAAGTCTTATTGCTTCCATGGACGTATCGGGGAATTTAGCGTTACACGCAAATTCAGATAGACATTTGACTGCATCTTGGAATGAGTCTATCATAGCAGAGAATTGTTTCTCATACAATTCTGTTATAATTTTACCAGTAGTTTGGAATGCCAAGTCAACGATCGCCTCATCTTGATCGCTCGCTGCTAAGTGAAATACTGAAAAAATATTTTTCCAGCCAGATTTTATGTTTGGCGCTTGTGAATTAACCATTTGCGCAATACATCTGACGACCATGTCTCTTATTGTAGGAGAACTATTCTTTTTCATAATGTGTTCAAATGGCCGCAAAAAGTCTTTTTGGAATTTGAAATTGGCAAACTCCCCTTTCTCTATAAATTTCATAGAGAGCTGTCTCAGTGAATCGACGGCGAAAAACGCTATATCTTCGTTGGCACTACAGCCAACTTTATTGAAATGATCTCCAAGCACTTGCCAAATACGAGACCATTGCAACCTGATCCTACCCATGTTATAATACGATATTTCTACAATTTTCTGAAGGGAAAACATTCGAGGATTTGTAGGATGACTTAATTCATCTAATGATACTTGACAAAGGGCTTTCACAAATTCAACAATCGCATTACCATCTAGTCTTGTAGAGCCTGTGAAAATTCTATCGACGGCTACCACTACGCTTTGCGAACTTGTTTCGCCTATATGCTCCTTTACACTGGGATCTAAGGCCAATAGACTGAATTTCAATGAATCTGGTTGAGGTTTGATGCCTGATCCAGATAAAAATTGAGGTCGTACTCCCGTTCCAATAAGCTGGGCTAATTCTAACTGAGAAATACACTTGACGACATCTAACCAGCTGGATCCTAAGTAGTTTCCATCAGTATGTGCAACAGTTATTAAGGTCTTTATGGTGTCAATATTTTTAGCTTTCATTTCTGTGATAGGTGAATTTGCGGTCAACAGTGTAAATCTAGCTAAAGCTTGAACATATGCGTCTCTTTCAAGTGACATATGGAAAATGCAAGCTATGCGAATTGCGCACCTAATTCCATCGAGACACAAAGAAGCGATTTCGGGATCATCACAATCTTGGAGTCCGACGGAAAAAGCAGCAAGAAATGGTGTCCAGGCCATTTTAAACATCGGTCGTACGTGCTCTACATGTTTGGCAGTCGTGAACTGAGTTTGAACGTGTGAAACAGATTCCATCAAGTTCTTAGCTGCCGTCGATATTTGTTCCATTTCCATATTCCAAATAAGTTTCCGTTTTTTCTCATTAGATATCATATGTTTGCCAGGTTTAGATGTGTTTTTCATTTTTATCTCATGTCCTGCTATTTCGTCGTAAATCTGCGATAAGTATTCACGCGGTAGGTCATTGTTATCACTTATACCACTATTAAGTTTAATGTACTGTTCCTTTGTCATTTTATTTTTAACTTGTGGGGAGTGCAAATCTGTTGTCAACATGATTATGGAAAATGCTAGCACATAAACAGTATCAGCACTAGTAAACAATGTATTATTTGGATTGCATTCGCAATAGCGAGCCGCGAATTTTTCCATCAATCTGTCAATTTTTTGAGCTTCACCAGGCAATCGGAAACCTTCTAAGAAATATCGCAAAGCAGCTACAATGTCCATATTTGAGAAGTTCATAGAATCCACATATGCGTACATAACTTCTTTGGAATGATCATCATTTTCCCCTAAATATTCTCCAATGAATATTTTATCAATTCTCTCATCAGTTAACAACCACTCTGCGATCTCTTTAGTAGATGTTCCAAGTAAGCCCTGATCCTGTAAGAATGTAACACCTTTCTTTGGTTTTCTGTTAAAGAGATCAATACCAGTTTCCCATACTTCTTTTTGCTGTTTTAAAACTTCAAATTGCTCAGGAGAATCCAATGTTTCTCTATTGCCAATATTACTAGATCCTGTAGAAACTAGACTTAGACTCGATCCGCCATGAGATTTCATGCTGTGACGATCATTATCTTCTTTAACTGGTCTTTCCCCCAAAGTTGTTTGCATATTTGGATTGATATAGAGCTCTTTACTCCATTCCACCATGCATTTTAAAATGGAGACAAGACATTCAAGTCCTCGGATTCTCATAGATTTTTCTTGATTTGGAGTTGCGCCTAATTCTAAAGCTTGTCTACCCTGCGCGATCTTTGAAACGTCATTTACAAGCCTTTGAAATAGGTTAGCGGCCGACAAATCACAATCGTAATTGACATAAATGTCAACTACACTTTGAGCATCACCACATATTCTCGTTAGAGCTTGAATCACCATCCATTTGTGTTCAAAAGTCGAACTAGAGGTCTCCAAAATATTCATAAAGATTTCCTTAAAGAATACTTCAATCTGTTTCTTTAGATGAACTTTAAAATTTTGCAACAAAGCCAAGAAAATGGCAAGAGAAAGTTCAAAAACTTCAGGCACTGAACTGACTCCATTCTTTGAAAGTGCAACACAGAGATATTGCTTAATAGCTGTTATGAACATTTCATTATTTCTGAAGACAGGCCCAGCGTTTTGTAGGATAGATAGAAGTAAATGGAGGGACAGTATTTTGGATCTAAGTTCATGTGACTTAGGATCTGGCGTGCCATCAGGTAAAGGCTTCATTGATAGTTTACATAGAGCTCTGAAAACAAGGAAAGCATCTTTCTGTAATACATGTGTAAATTTAGCTGTGACAGAATTATCATTTTCCGATGCAACATCTACACTTTCTTGTGATGGAATTCTAGTCATTGTTGTATCATTATTAACTTGGCTGTTACTCTCCTGGGAAATACTTCCACTGTCATGAGAATCAACTGGGTTTTCATTATTATCTGGACCATTTTGACTTACATCCACAGCAGATTTCTTTGATGCTATACTAATAGCATTGTCTATAACAGAATCTACAATTTGTTTTGCAATTATTTTCGCTTCTAAGACTTCATCGATTTCTTCTTCATTGGGTGTGGTTTCTTTATTATTGTCATTCACTTGAGTTTCCTCTGCTTGTATGGTACCATTAGGTATTTTATGATTTTCCGGGGGAGGATTAGGGGTGGAATCGGATTCCAAGGCTTGGTTTTCCATTTTAGTAAATATTACATTAAGCATCTGGGTTAGAGTTGCTCTGGCGGTAGTTTGATTGATAAGATTTTTACTGGCTAGGTATATATTATAACAGGTACGAACAGCAAGGAGAACAGTTCCTTCATGGACTTCAACATGTTGACTTGTTATCACAGTAAGGAGGGCTTTGATTATTTGGAGTTGCACGCCTTCATCAGTTTGTGGGCCATTAAAACAACTGCAAATAGTTTCAACAATTCTATCTATCAAAAGTTTTCTTGGTGTGGTAGAATCAGGAATGTTTCCAGTCAGATGTCCATAGGCTATCAATTTTTGTAGGCAGTCAAGTGCTGTAACAACTATCCTGGATGCTTTGCTTTGGCAGGCCAGTTCAAAGGGTAGGAAATACTTTTCTGCTGTAATGATGTTGGCTGAATCATTTTTAGGTAGAGGTAAGGTACCGGATGTTGGACTTTCAGATGCCTCCAACTGACCTCCATTTTTTAACTCTGCCTTTATTTCCTCTGTAACAAAAATAAATAATATATCAACTTTTAATAAAAATCAGTCTGATAATATTACAAAATATGTTAATGGCCTTGCTTTCTAGATTTATTTCACAATTGGTATTTAAATTTACATTATGCTACTAATGTATTAAAGAAAGCTTTTTAAAAAATAGAATGTTATGCTTCACTGATAGCACTGAAAGTGATTTATCATCAATGAATGACTATTAAAACTCGATTATTATGCAAAATAACATCAATAACACTAATTAGACATCCCCTCCATTCAAAATTCAAGGTCACAGCAGTCTCCATTTCATGTGTTCTTTTAACAACCTCAACACATTTATATATATTATATATAACTTAATTAGTAAAATTGTGACAACATAAATATAATCTAAGTCGCAATGTTATCTTTTATGGAAAATGTCAAAATGGAGCCTTACCTAGAGCTACTTCACACGACTTTTTTAACTGACTGTGATAGGATCTTTTAATATCCTTATCAGCTAATATCTTTTCCAAAGCTCTGACTATAAACATTTCTTTAGTTTTAAGATTGGTTTGCATCGTTAGTTTATATGTAAATCACTCCATTCGATCCTATCGGAATCGACTCAGATGCGCGGCGGTTTTGTATTCATTTATGATCATTTATATTGAGGCACTGTCGTATTGTTTTCGTATATTTAGCTGCACTTTATTTAAAGTACAAATTTAACATCACAAAACTTTATGCAACTACTGATTTGCGTAAATTCATTTCAGCGAGACGGGGATCTTTTTACTCACACCTCATCACAAACATGTCAATTATAAAAATTCATTCACTTTAACATAAAAGTCGTTCCTTTCATATACTATGGTTCTGAAAACCAAAATAATTCCAAATATTTAATATAAAAAATCTTTTAAGTTTATCTATATAAATTACTGAAAATAGCATTTTTTTATTAGGCATATTGTAATATATTTATAAAACTACATTTAATTTGAACGCTGCGTTAAATTAAATGAAATCTTTACTTTAAGAAATATTTTTAAAATTAGGTACATAATACATTTTCATATAGTTATATTTTTAAAAATTAAAGCAAGATTTAATAAAATTACTTTATTCTTGAATAAGATTAACACATATTATTAATGTTTCATGTGTTTCTATTTTATCTATAGTGTAGTAACTAGTGATCTGTGATACAACAGATTACTGAATGGCTTTATTAATTCATCATCTGTGGTGTCTTTCGTTCTTTTGAGCTTTGATGGCTTTGACATAAATAATAGTTTGCAAATAGATTTTTAAAAGTCCTCCTTTTTCTTTTACCTTAGTTTTGTAAATAGCCAACAAAATTGCTTCCACAATGACTGTAACGCGGGTGGCAGAGTCCCGCACAGAATTTAAATTAAAGAGTCTGCCTGAGGATGCTATATCCAGTGTAAAATTCGCACCAAAATCGAATCAATTTCTATTAGTTTCGTCTTGGGACTGTTCTGTAAGATTATATGATGTAACAGCAAATATTGAAAGACATAAATACAACCATGAACTACCAGTACTCGATGTTTGCTTTCGAGTAAGTTTGTTTATATCCACATCGTTATAACCTATTATGAAACTATAGTGATCGGATATTATGTATAAACAGACTTTTTTCAAATCTGTATAGATGTATTATTTACAATTTTCACAAATATTGTTAATTACTATATATTTAATAATTTCTTACAGGATGCCGTCCATACATATAGTGGGGGCCTAGACCAAACTCTTAAAATGTTTGATCTAAATGCCGGCAGTGAAACAGTCCTTGGCGATCATAAAGGCGCCATACGATGTGTAGAATTTGCCAACGAAGTTAATGCTGTACTTACTGGTAGTTGGGATGGTACTGTAAAAATGTGGGATAGCAGAGTTCCCAACTGTGTTGGGACTTACAACCAAGGAAATGAAAGGGTAAATAATTCATGAAGTTGATGTATTGTATTAGGGTCTCTGCCCACTACACCGTCTCATACCATGACTGTGCTATGAACGTATCAGGCACGGAAACGAGCACGGCACGGACTACTATGCCCACTAGACCGTATCAACAGCGTATCATGCCCGTACATAACGGTTATAGTGACCGTAGCATCCGCGTATCATCCGCGTATCATCCGCGTATCAACCGCGTATCAACCGCGTATCATCCGCGTATCAACCGCGTATCATCCGCGTGTCATATCCGTATAGTTCCCGTTTTAGTATTACCTGTTGTTTCTAGATAAACATCACTAATATTGAAGTATTAGTTACAATATTATAATATTGCCAGACGAATATATTAATATTACCTAATCCTGAGAAATATCGGTACTAACCTATCTTCAATAACGATTATCGCCCATCTTTACAAGACAAGCGGCAATACGTAACGGGCTTAGAACGGTCATCATACGCGTTTATAACCCGTATGCTCACCGGTTCAACAACGTCGCGTGTCAGGCACGGAGCGTACCGGCACCGGCAAAATATTCTCGCCGACAATTGTTGACGCTCCGTGCACGGCACGCGACGGTGCCGGTCGGTGACGGAACGGTCTAGTGGGCAGAGTCTCATACATTTCAATACAAAGAATATTTTTTTGCCTAACACGCTCCTAGCACGGTCATGGTATGAGACGGGGTAGTGGGCAGACTCCTTTAAATATAATTATTGCACAAATAGAAAATATTAAAAAACATTTCGTCGCTGTGCCTGCAAAAACCGACAAACGAAAATATTCAACTTTTCAGTAGAAACAAAAAACTATTTTTAACTTCTGCCAACGTATGTAGGAAAAAATTGAGTATGTACAAAATTATTTACGCTAGCCTTACAACATATCCCATCCTTAAATCCTATATTTTATTTCTTGTTTTCACAAAATAATTTTTTTAAATTAAAAATGATACATAGCTAGTTTATTTTGCGCCGCAAATACAGCTATGTGTTATTCTAACACATGGCGGGATTAACACAGCACTAATGCTCGAAAGAATATTATTTAAAAATACACATAGCGTTTTTATCAAAGTGATAAAAGGTGACTTTTATTAAAATACTAGATAATTAATTCGGTCCTAAGGCTTAGCTTGAAGTTAGATAACATAGAATTCAATAAATCTATGCATATAATAAAATTGTAACTAAGCCGAATCTGTATATTATTATTTTTTTTTTGGAAAATCTTATTGAAATAGATATTATTATCGATACAGAGGCCGAATCTATAGTTTTTTGATTTTTGTCTGTCTGTCTGTCTGTTACCACATTACGGAAAAACTACCTACTAGAGGGATTTTGATGAAATTTAGTATGATAATAGCTGGTTATCCGGGTCAACATATGGGATACTTTTTACTATGGGAAAAGATCTCATCTCTGAGAAATCTATACTAAACCTTAAAACGTAAGCAGGGACGAACCCGAGCGAAGCGAGGGTGAGTCGCTAGTAAGCTATAAAAACAAACACAAAATTTCAAATTGGACTGGTACTACCACAGATTAGTGCGTTAAAAAAATAAACTCTTCATTTTTATATATAAGTATAGATAGTCTTAAAAACAAATTAAAAAATCTTATACTATTCAAAATACTTTTTATTAAAGTAAAAACTTAAACTTAATCTTTTTCTGTATTTATTAAGACAAATACTATAATTCATCGCTCAGTCAACTACTGTATCATCACTTAATCAAGGTACTTTATTAGGCTATTTTAATTTTTTATTTTAGCATTTTACGAAAACTCAAACTTGACTATTGTCTGTGAAAGTTCTCATTCTTCACAAAATAATAAAAATAGCGTTCAAATCACATTATGATATGGAGGCAGTAGAAGCCCAGTAGTAACGTGCTCGCTTGGGAGACTGAGTGAAGCGGGGTCAAATCCCGGGTGGTACCTCTGATATTTTTATGTGCGAATCATTTCCATATCGGATAAAAGATACAAATGCACACTCTATTCTTTTTCCTCTCATACGCCGGTCAGTGGCACGGCAATTCGACACGACCGGTGAGAGATCTGGAGCAGGATCGATGACATTAAAATTAAAGCCTACGTAAAATGCAGAACAATAATGGTGCATAAATGTTTTTAACATTGCGAGTGATTGAATTTGTTTGTGTCAAGTGTATTTGATTACAAATATAAATTGGAAATAGGATACTGTAAATTAATTCTGCAGCGCCGCTGTGGAAGTAAATTCCAAGATTCAGAATGTCGTAGTATAATACGTTTCTCCGTCTTTATAATTTGTCCGTCTTGTAGGCGTGACCCTAGTCAAAGAGAAAAGTTCAGATAAAGAGAATCTCGTGATAGAACAACTGATTATAGAACACAGTAGATAGTGTACGCTCTTCACTTACTTTATATACTCCAACAGATTATATGAGCAGAATCTGGCTGGTGAGATCTGTCTCGCAGTAGTAAGTAAAGAGTGTACACTGTACACTGTCTACTGTGTTCTAAAATCAATGGTTCTATCTCGAACTTCTCTTTAACTGGTACATCACTCGACTCTATAGCCGATAACCTAATATTTTTATTATTTACGTCCGTCGAAAATAAGAGTTATTTCCTTTAAACTCTTAATTTTTTTGCGCTATTATATAAGCTATAATACAAAAAACAACTTCATTCTCTGTCACTCCCCCAATTTTCTTCGAGCTATGTAAATATGAACACATCTTTTTGATGGTTCATTTATAGTGTAACTTTTGTTTATAATGCTATGCCAATAATTTAGGGCAAACAGATCTGCAGGTCCAATGTAGCGACGCAATGCTTGGCAGACATTTCAGATGTGTGCAACGTTTTTTCGCTTCGCGAGCTTCATTTATTCTTGTGCTACGATTATGATAAGACTTCATCTTTATTGCCCTCTTTTTATGAAACATGTGTCACATTAGTTTTTGTGAAGCTTAAAAAATGAAATTTTATGTGATTCTAAATTCTCTAAGATCTTCTTTCTTTGTGCAAATAGTAGCAAATTTTTATTGCACCATGTTACGTACACATCTTGCTTTTTAGTGTATATACAGTTGATTGCAAAGTATCGTCGATGTAAATTCTAAGAGAAGAAGAGCGACAGTGACTAAGGACTTCAGATAACAGCTGTAATCATTTTTCAAGAGAATCAGTATAAATCAGTTCCAGCTTGGGGTCTAAGCAAAGGCTTTGCAAAGTAGTCATTCTCCGTCATGGAATATGGATGTAGATTTCTTGATCAGCAACCCAATTAGAAAATACGTCTTTTAAATCAAGTATGGCTAAAAAGAAATCTCTACATTGTGGACACCCTTATTTAAGTGTCATCTTGCCATCTTTCTTAGGCAAGCAATACCACTATTACGTCTATGTGTTGCTTCCTGTAAAATTTCTTTACTTTATGTTTTTTATTAGCATTCCTAACCTCTACAGGTCCAATAATATAGGCTTTCTTGGCTTCCTACGATTATATGACCAAAAGTATTGAAGTATTATAAAAGTGTTATAATTAAACAACTTTATGAGAAACTTAGCGCCAATTACATTAAACATCTTTAATTTATCTTGAATATTTTGCTATAATAGTTTGTATATTCGTCTTTATATCTGACTTACAAATTCTATATGAACATCAACGCCAAAATACAACACCTATTTAATTCGTTTCCTTTAATAGATTATAATATCATCATTAATTAACGAATGCAATGTTTACATTCCTTGTGTTGAAACTGTGTGATTATGCAGTTCGTATTAAAGTTTAAATAATTCAAACCTTATCTGAGGGCACAGTAGTGCCCCCGTCAAGTCGAGTAAAAATAGGCAAGGCCGTACCATCATTTTCTCGCAGCCATTCAGGACATTTTCGACCTCCCTGTAACTTCGTTGTGCATAAAGCTAGAAGCCTATATTTTTAATGACTAAGAGAACATAATATAACTAGGTACATGCCAAACTACATTAAATTCAAACCTGCAGCTTAGAACTATGGCAGGTCAAAGTTCTCGTAATTTCGTCATTCACTCACCGATCATCAAGACTAAGGTAGACACTTTAGCTTCAAATTTTGAACTTAATTAGTATTTAGCCTATAAAGCAAATATAAACTAAAACATCCCGCAATTTCAATCCCATTTTCTAGATATGCAACAAACTACATAAATAACTTTGTAACCCGATATATAAATAGGTAAGCAATTACAAAGTTACTTTTACAGTTTATACTATAATTTTTCGTCACTACCTAAACGTATAGGTAGGTAAATAGTAGATATATTGTACAGTAAGTCACAAATGATGTCTCCTTTAATAATATATCTATACTATACTTATGATTCGGCGCAGCGTAGCGAAGGCAAGCACTAAGGCTAAATTCAGTTGAAATGGCTGTCATTCTATTTTTAAAAAAAAAAAGATATGTAACACTGATACGGTCTCTATAAAATATTGTTATTTAACTAAATAGGTAACAATTTATGACAAAATTGTTAGATAGATATTCCATAAATTATAGGTACTAATAAATTAACCGACTTGGTTTTACATTAGATCTTATAACTTTTTGCGGTAGAAGAACTGTATTGCGAGACTTGCATTTTTTTACATGCATTGTTTTTGATCGGATGCTTTACTCTATAATCTATATAGTAGCAAATTAATTCGAATTAACAAAAATGAATTATAAACTTATATCTTCAAACACATGGCTTGTGTCTAAGTAAAACCAGCTATGTGCTGCTAAAGGCGCGAAAAGTGTAACTTCCAGCATATTAAAAATACTCTATGTGCTTATAAGCACATATCGTTATTTTACATCCATTTTTGTTAAAAAAATACATAGGGCATTTTGCTATTTTTGGATCTAGTAGAGATATCACAAAATCGGTTTTTTTGGAAGATGCGGCTTACTGAGTACTATTAAATTATGCAATAAACTCATTTTCGCAAAAAAAATGTTTGTCGGTTTTTGCAGGCGCAGCGACCATTTAATTTATGGTTGTTTAGTATATGGAATGTGGTCATGATGGAGTATCATATAAATATTTTTGAATAGGTGATGAGGAGTCTATATATATATAAAATATTTTGAGGAAATGAAGTAGACAGAAATTATGGAGCACTCAAAATATAAAACTCCTATACTACTCTGCCTCATTAAAGCATTTACTAAGGTTATTTTATTTACTCTTTGATACACCAATACCTTAGTAATATAATAATGACTTTTGTAAAAAGATAGCCTGTTTTTCCAGTAAACTTGTGCCATGATATAGAATAATATTCAAAATACACATTACAATTTATTTCAGGTGTACACTATGAGTATAGTGGGTGAAAAGTTTGTAGTAGGTACCTCAGGACGTAAAATATTTGTATGGGATGTTCGTAATATGGGCCATGTGAATCAAAGAAGAGAGTCTTCGCTAAAATACCAAACAAGATGTATAAGAGTATTTCCAAACAAACAGGGTTATGTGCTTAGTTCAATAGAGGGTCGAGTGGCTGTAGAGTACTTGGACAGTAATCCAGAAGTCCAGAAAAAGAAATATGCGTTTAAATGCCATAGAATTAAAGATGGTGGTAAGTAGGGTTTTGTCTTTTTTATTATTGTAATAAATGATATTGAAAATGAGTACATATTCAATTTAAATTTAAATAAATAAATATGCTGGGACGTTAACACACAGCACCATCTAGTTCCATGGTAAGCTACGAGGCTTGCGTTATGGATACCAGATAGTTGATACACTACACATATATAACTATAAATACATACATATTATGAATATAAACACCCATGACTGAAGTACAAACATTTGTACTCATTACACAAATGAATATCCCCAGCGGGACTCGAACCCGCAACCACACAGCAAGTAGGGTCACTACAAACAACCAAACATGTCTTCAAATTTAAAATCTTTAAAATAATATACTAATTACTTAATATATGAAATCATGGCATGTTAAGTTCGCATTATATAATTTTTCTAAATTTTCAGGTCTGGAAAAAATTTATCCAGTAAATGCCATAAGTTTCCATTCTATGTATAACACTTTTGCCACTGGTGGCTCTGACGGGTATGTTAATATATGGGACGGTTTCAACAAGAAGAGGCTTTGCCAATTTCATAGGTAATTTTTTTTAATTAAGAAAAAAGGAAAATAAAATATTTACTAAAATAAAAAATCCGACTGCGTAAAAAACAAACTGAAAAGATTAGAACAAGTAGTAATGTATGTATATCTCCAACACTTCAACTTTTACATTTTTGTAAATATTTTTATTTTATTTACAGCTTTTTAGTTTTGGTCACGTATATACCATATGACACTCGCGTTATTAAGACGAATTGAACGACGTATGAATCATCAAAATCGGTTAAGCCGTTTAGTAATTATGGGGGAACATAGGGTCGGATATACATACATACAGGCTAACCACATAACCCTCCTTTGTGCCTCGCAGCGGTCGGGCAAAAATTTGTTTTATTTAACTTTAATAATAATATATTATACAATTTCTTCCAGGTATAATACAGCAGTGTCATCGCTTAGCTTCTCACATGACGGCTCTGCGCTTGCCATTGCCTGCTCGCAATTGGATGAAACCCAATCTGATGAACCAAAGCCCGAAGACACAATCTACATCAGATATGTTACCGATCAAGAAACCAAGCCTAAATGAAAGAAAACTTAGACAAATGGCTTTATAGTGGATTTCGATATAATAGTGATGTGCATTAAAAATTGATATATATCATGACTAACGACTCACCCTCGCTGCGCTTCGGGTTCGTCCCTAGACAAAAACAAATCTATCCCACGGGAACCGTACATTTTTCCGAGATTATGTATAGCCTATAGACTTCTTCGATAATTAGACTATCCAACATAAAAGAATTTTTCAATTCCAACCAGTAATTCCTGAGATTAGCGCGTTCAACCAAACATTATGTAACTATGTAATTGATTCAACTTGATTATACTTGAAATCGATTATAAGAATGTTAATAAATCGGAATTAATAACTATAATAAAGTACTTTAAATTCGATTTTATTTTAACATTCTTTGCACATCACTATTAGGTATAATAGCTAAATGAACTATTAAAAGGATTTTTGTTCAGTACTTTGTTTGTATGGTATTTATATGATACTATGACTGAAAATTTCATATTATAGTAGGAATAAAACGTTATTGTTCGATAGAAAAGAAAATTAATAGATATACTTAGTTAATTGTATGGATTTTTGTGTGTTGAAATTACGAAACAATAAGTATTAAAGCTATTCACTATAAAGCCATGTCGGGTGTGATCTGAGACGCGCGGTTTAGTTGTAAGTGATGATATGAATATTTGAAATAAATACTTAAGTTTTATGTTTGTTTTTATTTAAAAAATCAGTTGTTACTAACCAATGTTACACTGAGTTTGTAGTGACCCTACTTTCTGTGCCAGCGGTCGCGGGTTCGAGTCCCGCTGGGGGAATGCATCTGTGTCAAATTCAAATTTTTCAAATTTCAAATTCAAATTCAATTCAAATTACTTGGCTAATGTCGTGTAGAATGGAGAAGACACGGTAGAGATTGAGATTTTTTTTTTGATATATGAGAGATTTATTGTACAATCTATAATTACAACAGTTGTTATTAATGTACGTTTATGCCTTTCAATCACTTTTGGTAGGTTCTTTCGTAAGTCAAAAATATAGTTGTGCATTATAAATGAAACTTTCTTTTCGTATTTTCCGCGGATTTATTTTGTTTTTTGGTTCCCGACGTTTCAAATGTTTTAAAGCAATCATTTTGCACTTTACAGTAACTCTTCATTTTCCCTCCCAAATTGCGGGAACTTTTCATTTTTCCAGGATAAATGCATACAAGTTAAATACATTACTGAATCTTCTATAATAATAATATAATGAATATTAATATAAATAATAATAATATAATGAAAGTTCAGAAAAATCTGCTTAGCCTATTGTAAGAAATACGAAAAATATCAATTATATGGTTTTATATTCATTCAATGGTTGTTCGGGTTTTGGTTACACGTAATCATGCGGGTTGCTCTTGGTGCTTCTCTGATAGCAGAGTGAACCGTGGGAGTAACCCTTTGGTTCTTGTGGTCTGCCTCAGCAGGCAATCGTCGGGGTGTCGTATTTGAATGCTATCGAACCTGCGACGCCTCATTAAGATCGGGGAGGTTCTGTTGAGTTTTAGAGGGTAGTACTGGATTTTTTGGCCGTTGAGTCCCACATAACCCATTTGTATGCAGGTGGTTTGAGTAAATGTATTTTCTAACGTTAAAAACAGGCGTACACGTTTAAAGTACCTAATTGTATGAGATCGAGTATGCGTTTTGAAATCATAAGCAACACTTTTAATTTAAGTAATACTAACGACTCACCCTCTCTTCGCTCGCATTCGTCCCTAGCTTGGATATAGTAAAATGGATATAGTATGGTATCCTTAAGAGATCGCGACTTTTTTGTAGACCTTTTTAAGGTGTACAATACTGTATGTAGTACATTATTTTGATCTATCTCGTAGGGTTCAGCCAGCGTACGCAATGTAGAGAAGAGACCTCTAAAATTTTCAGTGTTTCTCTACTATATTATGCATGTATTATACATATAAACCTTTCTCTTGAATCACTCTATCTATTAAAAAAACTACATCAAAATCCGTTGCGTAGTTTTAAAGATCTAAGCATATATGGGGACAGAAGGACAGCGGGAAGGGACTTTGTTATATACTATGTATTGAAGTACAGTGGTCTTCAAACTCATAGACAAGATGATATTCTACAAAATGCTATCATTAAAAGAGATTTTAAAAATATGGATAGGTATATTATATTTTGACCTCATATAATATGACATTTCCACATATTTTTACTTTTCTATCAGTGATATCGCGAATTCTTGAATGACAACGAAGTGACGAGCCTAAGGCAGATAAATAGAAAACAAAGTGGAGCCGGTGCAAATCCCAGGTCACCTCTGATTCTTTAATGTGCGAATCATTTTCAACCTGATTACCCCCTGCGCAAGGTGAAGGAAACATCGTGATGGAACCTTCACGTCTGAGAGAATCTAACCAGTTTTCGAAAGATATGCGACATCCGATTTAGGCTTGTTGGTTGTGGACCGTCGAATTTCTCCACAGAATACGTTTAGTACAATTTTACTAGAGAAGGAAGATAAATGAAAATCGTATAATATGTAGGAACAAGACACACGTGAGCAAAAACTAATTGCATTGTGCAATGGTAAAAAGCATCCCAGCTAAGTAAAGATGACTCAAGCTAGTATAAATGCGAGATGAACTTAAAATGGAAATTTGCACGCCATATAAGTGAGCATTAAAACGTATATGCATTTTCAAATTAACACATCTCGCGAACACTCCGAATACACGCTATTAAATTTAAGAGCGGCCAGAGTTTGATCAAAATTAACACAGCCGTTACTTACGGCTTTATCCAGTAGGAAATAAAGGCGGTTTTAATAAAACATGTAAAGATTGTAATGTTGTCAGTTATTAAAGCTCGGTTCGAACTAAATTGGCGTACAAACAATGTGTTTGAGACCACCTAAAGATTTCTAAGAATCGTTACTGGTATTTGCGAGTCCATTTTCTCTCTGGCAATAATTGAGTTTGAGTTAGTTATAAAGCAGCTGGTTGAGGAAGTAATTTTGCTTAATTTTATAGATAACGTGTGTCTATTTAAATAAGATATGTAAGATTCATATAACGTAGTATACTTCTCTTCACAAGACAAATATTATAAATTAAAGATCTACTTAGAATTTGCTATACTTGTTATATAAAAAAAGCGAAGCCTCGTCATTATTTTATCTAGTTTTGCTCTTTTTGTAAAGGAATATTCCATACCATTCCATAAATTGTTTAGCCGTTAGAACGTGAAGAAGTAAAACAAAATCACCCACTCAATATTTTGCATCAGCCATGGGAACCATTTAGGTATGCCTATAAAAATCACTGCATATTTTAAATCCAGGAGAATGTAGGAAAAATGTGATATTTAGCTGTAAAATCTGTATTTTAACCCTATAAGTACCCGACACTTTTTCACGCTATATCATCCACTAATATAAATTATAAATTATCATAAGTAGGAAGTTTCTGCATAGTAATGAAACGCTCATAATTTTTTTTTCCATATAACATACTTTTTTTTGGGATAAAATGTCATTTTCTCTCTCTATCCCAGAGTACCTTTAAAATCGACACAGGCGTTTCAAAGGTTAGTAGACGGACAGATAAGAAGAAAAATACTTTAGTGATTGTTAGAGATGTTATTAGAGTTATCTTGCCCATTAAAAGTAGTACGCTCCCTTCATAAATAGAGCGAAACTGGTTTAAACTTGCAGCTCTGACATTTTCATGTGCAAATCTTATTTACAACATATTTTACAACATATTTTTACGAGAGGCGCTAGTGTTGAGTGAGGTTTCTACAAATGTAAAATGACACTGAATGTTAATATTTGCTTGTAGTTATGCAAAATGGATCCAGCTCACGAAAACAGTTTTTGAGTTACTATCATAAATCGCACCTACATAATATCAACTTATATTCAGAAAGTAGATAAAATACAACATTTAAGAGGAATTAAAAAAAAAACTACCATTTTTCAAAAGTATGTTTTTTGGTTGGATCTATTCTACATAACTATGTCCAATTATTCACGACTATTGTAAACATTGTGCCAATGCTAATGCTATAAAAAAGAGCTAAGAAAAAGTCAATTTATTTCTATTTGGATATTATATATTAACTATTTATTTATTTGAACTGGTGCCGTGTTAACAATTATCATTATTATTATTATATTAAATGTATGGCCCTGCCGCACTAACAAATACTTTTTTCGACAGCGATAGGACTTTACTCGCCAGTGGCACGAACTGATGTCACCAGAAACGATAGCCCTCATTAGCAGTTAGCACTGCTAATACGGCATATAAGAATATTGTAAGAATGTATGAGAAATCATTACAAGTTTAGAAAAAAATGTAAACTTTTGTCGCTAACTTTATTATTTGTATTTAGGGTAAAAATCGAAGTAGAGCATCGATTATCCGTACATTATTTTAATTTAAACGTATCGAAGAATACATTAACTGGGTAGGCTAGAGTAATATAAATCCTTTTTAGGATAGACCTATTTGAAGTTTCCTGAGTAAATCGTAAAAGGAAGCGTAGGCGTGGACGTAACCGCTAGTATTATGATACTTACTCTAAAACCTAAGTAGTCATTATGTTGTAAACTTGTGTGTAATATATGTCTACTAATTAAAGTACTGATTTTAAAGATACCGATCGACACTACACGAAATTTAATTCGTTTTGTCAGATATGTATATTTGCTTCTTAAAAATATAAGGCGTAAAAAAATATTTAAATATAAAGATCTAAC
Organism: Fabriciana adippe; assembly: GCA_905404265.1. NCBI lineage: Eukaryota > Metazoa > Arthropoda > Insecta > Lepidoptera > Nymphalidae > Fabriciana > Fabriciana adippe. Next base: position 15,086,694 of record FR989997.1, on the reverse strand, counting down.
GTTGTGATTCAAGAATGGTGCAAAGTGTGCATTCTCGCCATACTTATATAATATATAGCCAAACTCTGGTCTCTAACAGGTCAAAAAAGGTTCGCATTCTTAGTTTGCCAAAGAGCAATGAAGCGCAGTATACTGGGTATTAGTTTAACTAACCGCATCAAGAATACCTAGTATAATCCGTGCCAAAACCCAAATTACTCATCACTGATGTCACTCGAAGAGCTGTTCAATTCAATTCAATTCTTTGTTATTTGGCTTTTAGGCCTGCCAGTTGGGCACAGATTACTTCGCTAATGTCGTGTAGAATGGAGAAGACACGGTGTAGATAAGGTATTAACCGGTTAAAAAAGAAATATTCACATTGAGGTCTCTTTATATATAAAATATGAGCAATTAATTGTATGATCAGGATCTACAACAAATAAGACATCACAATAAAGTATATACAAGAAAAAATCACATAAAAAGATGTTAGTATAAATTAATGTTAAAATGGAATTGGACTGGTCATGTCATCTGGATGCCAGATGATTTTTGGGCGAAACAAGTAACCCTCTAGGAACACGGCAGACGATAAGGTGGTAGGCCCAGACGATGATGGCGGGATGAGTTAGACTCCTTCTACAGAGACTGGTCTATTATGGCGGATGATAGGGAGCAGTGGAAGAAGAGAAGCGAGGTTTTTACCCTGCAATTGATCAAAGTTAGCTTATAGTAATTAGATCTTATATTAATACTTTTTAAGATTTACGCGAATATTTGACATTTTAAATAAAACTATCTTTTCGGATTTTTTCGCGGATTTATTTTGAGAGGATTTTGAGGAGATTTATTTTGACAGCAATCGAAACGTCGGGAACCAAAAATTAAAATATATCCGCGAAAAAATCCGAAAAGATAGTTTTATTTAAAATAGATCTTATGTTCTCTAGCACGCCTGCTCTACTGATACTCAATGGTACCTTCAACTCCCATTAGGGACAAATTATTGTATTGGGCACATATAGTTTACTTAAGTTTAAGTTGATAATAATTTTTCATTAAATATAAATTAAAGATATTCATATTAATATAATTTAAAACTCATATTGAGTCCTTTATAATTCAGCAGTACTTACTTTATTTTACAAAGCTTTTAATAACCCGTACAGTGTACACTATCGTGAGTGTCCCGAGGGTCAATATTATGAACTAGACAAATTAAATACTGATGTAAGTTTTAGAAATCAATTCGCATCATAGAGAAAGACACAGACGTACGCAAAAACATGGTAGAATTATTATATATGCAATATTATCTACATATGTATCTAATTTATAATACCTAAAGTGCTATATCTTACAATAATTATAATTCAAATAGTATACAAGTTCATCTTCGGAAATGGCTTGTTAAAATATATTTGAATAAGTATAATTTGAGTTTAATTTTAGGAAAGATTCTTATGATACTTAATATTCACTTTTTAACCCTCCACTACAGGGTGGAAATAATAAAATCGATCAAGAATTGTCAAAGATATCGAATACACAAGAAAAAAAACGACTATTAATTAAATCTTTCTTTTTGAAGTCGGCCAAGAATTAAAATGTAAAAGGCCTTTAAAAGGATAACCCAATATGTGACAGGTACTGGGCGCGGCCGGCGATGTGCGAGATCCTTACGGTACCTTTGATTTATTTGTCATACCATTTTATTAACGTGAGGTCACACTGGTCTCTACTCTAGACTGAAAGCATTTATGACTAATAAAGTTGATGGATTAGTTCCATACTACCTTTTGGTGAATCTATCTATCCCTTTTATTTGTTCGATTATTAACATGCTATCTCTGTATTTGGCAACAACGAGTGGGACGGCAACATGTTTCTGTCGCAGCTGTTTCATTGGTGACCATTTGATAAAAATTGAAAGCGTAAAATGTGAAAAGCGTATTATTTAATATTTATACGTACCCCCCTTTTAGATGTTTTTTTATTTTTGTTCCCAATGTTTCAAATGCTTTACAGCAAAGATTTTTCAGTGATCTAAAAAAGTATTATTTACCTAACCTCAATTTTTTAAATTTATTTTATACATTTATAATGACTTTTTTTTTAAAGAAACAAAGTATTTTAAATAAGTGTTTTAAATATTCAAAGTTACATTTAAGTATTTTGTTTATTTAGAAATATTTTTTTAACATTGTTCCTATTGTATATTACTTTTTTTACAAAATGAATGACTTCCTTTTGACAGATAAGAAAAAAAAATTGCGTGGCCCTGACAAAATATGTAACTTTCCCGCGCAAAAGTTGGAATTAGTTAAAAATTCGTAATATTTAATTCTTAAATTGTATTCACGACGATTTTTTTAATAAAAAAATATTTCATGTATAAATGATACGGTGCTTTATGTATGTGAAATAAAGTTTTTGCGCATTAAGTGAATAATATATACATGAGTACATATTATGTACATACTTCAAATCGCTTGAAGGCAAACATTAGTCATGTAAGTTTTTTTATATCGTAATATAAGTGCGAAATAAAGTAAAAAAAATTTTAATGTTTCTATTTGCATGTCAATTACAACTGAGTATAGTAAAATCACGTTAATAATCAACATAATTTTTTTTTTTTTTTTTTTTTACGTCAGGAAACCCTGTTGCCGGGTACCCGCCGCCTGGGGAAGAACGACGGGTTATGTGGGGCTCCTGCCGTGCAAAGATGGTAAACGCACGGCAGCCTACCCACTAAAACCTGACGGTGTCCACCTCGGTCGCCTTGAGGTCGGGGCCACGGGAACCAAAAGAATCATCCGCGAACCCCGACGGCGATTGCCCTTCGGCACGTCTCGGTGTCGGAGGGTGGAAGTTACACCCTCGACGTCCACCATCTAAAGTGGCGCGCGGCGGACACCACGCGCGCCTACTCGGGGATAATCAACATAATGTCCAATTCTTGTATATTTTCATACTTTTTAAAGTATAATTAATAAAAAAAGGCAAAAATGATTCTAAAAGAGTTGCTGTTTTAAATGGGATGTGCGGAAATCCACAAAAATAAAATAAAATTTGATCCGATGTCGTACTACGGAATATAAAGAAGAAAAAGACGTTCTAGTTCAACTAACAATTAGTCTTGTTTTGTTTAAATTTGGATGGAATTGTTAAATAATATGCTAATATTTATAAATCGGATACTATTTCGCATATGCTTAGGTAAATATTTTGCAGCCATGTAATACATTTTGCTATTAGGTAGGTAATTGATATTTGCACAATTTTTTATATCACATTTGTATTTTGCACTATGGCATTATTAACTATGTTAGTAGTTATACATTACATCGATGAATATTGTATATATATTTGTATGTTTTTAGGAGAGTTAAAAATATTGATATTTATAATGCAATTTATGAGAAAACGAGTGTGCTGATTTACGCGCCACACGCGTGGGCGTTCTTTGCAATTCCGGACACAGGATAATTATGAAGGTATTTATATCTCTTTCTAACATATAGACATACTAGTAACTCACCCACGCTTCGCTCGGGTTCGTCCCTAGGTACTTTTTAACGGTTAGTATGGAATAGATAGATTATATACTATATGATATATAGCCTATAGCCTTTTCCGAAAAACGGGCTATCTAATGCAAAAAGAATTTTTCAAATCGGATTAGTAGTTCCTGAGATTTGCGCGTTCAAACCAACATACAAACAAACTTTATAATATTAGTATAATACTATAGGTGAATAGCTATATGAATTAAATATAATACTAGCGATACACCCTCGCTCCGCTCGGGTTCGTCTCTACTTACGTTTTAACGTTTAGTATAGATTTTTCAGAGATGAGATATTTTCCCGCAGTAAAAAGTATCCTATACGATTTCCGTGATACGGTCACAGAAAGACTAGGTTCGGCCCCTGTATTGATAATGATGTCTATTTCGATAAGATTATCCAAAAAATATTTTATGTACAGATTCGGCTTAGTTACAATTTTATTATATGTATAAATAAAAAGTCTTAAATTTATTATAATTTATGTGTAATATTTTTATAACAATATTTACGTCTTTGATATTTATTTTAAGTAGGTAATAGAAGGAATATTATGTTATGCTTGAAAGAAATTCCCATTGCTGGGCACGGGCCTCCCTTCAATACGAGGGGGATTAGGCTACAGTCCACCACGCTGGCCAAGCGCGGGTTGACGGACTTCACACGTCTTTCGAAAACTTGCTAGGTTCTCTCAGACATGCAGGTTTCATCACGATGTTTTCCTTCACCGTAAGGCAAGTGGTAATCATGTTAAAAATGATTCGCACATGAAAATATCAGAGGTGCGAGACCCGGGATTTGAACCCGCTTCAATCGGTTTCCCAAGCGAGCGCGTTACCACTGGGCTACCACTGCCTTGGATATAGATATTTAATATCTATCTATTCAATATAATATTCTAAATAATAAGTATACCATTAAACTCTATTTTCACGTATACACTTTGATTTAGTGACGCTCATATATGTTTTTCATATTCAATACATTATTAACAAGATGAAACATAACATTTCCAATCAATAAAGTCGGTTAAATAAAAAATTAAATATAATAAAAAAATAAATAAACAGCATAAAACATTTTATACAAACAGATATGCGATCTAATCATGATATAGTCTAAGACATATAAAATGAAATGCGTTGTAGATTACGTGTTACAATATGCGTCGGTAATTATAAAATATAGCGCAATTATCACTTTTTGCTCAGGAGTATCAACCAACTTAAACGGCCATACATTGTCGTTGTGACGGTAACATATGAAAACAGCTCGAGACGCTACCTCTTAATTGATATTCATTAAATAAATAGACGTAGAAACACGACTTATCTCGATTCCAATGAAGGTGGCCATTTACCTTGATAAGGCAGGGCTGCTATCGATATAGCGGATGAAACCTCGAAAGTTAGCTGGCTTTAGTTGATTTTTGAAAAAGATGTTTTTTTTTTTAAAAGACATAGGATTGGGGTCTGTTATGGCGTAAGTCTAAATGACATTGCCTACTCGCTATAATCATCGCTACTACGGTGATGGTGGTAGGTTCGATTCCGGTAAGAATATTTTTAATATTCACTGTGTTACTAATGTACCATACCATGCAGATATTTTTTCTAGGCACGTTGTATTGTCAAAATATTTTTTAATAATAATTCAGATTATTCTTAAATATAACAAACCAGACGGATTGGGTTTGTAGTACATAATATGAGCTTTGTCGAAAATATCTTATAATTTATACATAAGCTATTATATTATCAAAAGCTAAATAAATAAGACTAATATGTAGGTATGTATATTAGTATGTTATTAGAGTACTGACGTTGTGATTCACTCGAAATTACGAGGGAGGCACCAGCGGATGCAATAAAATATATATCTACCTGTAAATACGTCCGTTTTCGCAATTGATTGATCGCGAAAAGATTAGAAGGAATAATTTGTGTCATCAGAATTATTATTTAAGCTAGCTCACTTCATTCGGAATCGTCTCTAGGTGATTCTTAAAATTGACATAACTTTTTTATTTTTATTTATGAATGTTAGGTGAGGCTTACCACAAGTAAATTACTGAAAATCACACCCAAATCGGTTAAGACGTTTCTGAGATTAGTGCGCACAAACGCACAGACAATCAGACAAAAAATTCTAAAAATCATTGCTTTGGTTTCTATTGCGTTAATAAAGACTCCCAATAATATATAATAGTTTTTCTCAAATATCTTCCATGTACAGACAGCGACCAGTTACAGTTTTATTATATGGATAGATATAGATATAGATTGACAAAAATTTGACGCATATTGTGACAAGTGGTTAAGTATCTTACGAGAAGATGCTAAAGAATAAGAAACTGTTATTGTTTTACATGATATAACATTTACTTAACATTTTGATAATATGTAGGACTTTATAGCAAAGGGCAAAATCTGTTTCATAGCTATTTACTAAGTCTACACTGTACGTCTTTCGCCTTGCTTACGTGGTACGTCCATCTTTCCAACAGCAATAAGCTGTTCTTCGAATATTTTATAAAATATAAGTTCAAGTTTTGTGGGTCTTTATGTAAAATTTTTGTATTAATATATATTATAATAATCAAATAAATAATATTAAATAAGTATTATTATAAAAATAGCAACACATAATAAAACCTGGCTATGTGCAAGTAGAACTTGAGTTAGACCCCTTTAAATAATTTTTAATGTAAAACCAACAACAAACAATGTTATTGGTCAATACTGTACTGTGTTGTAGAAGGCCCTGGAAAACTTTAACTTTAAATAAAATTAAATTATACTTTATTCACTTAGACTTATTACAAGAACTTTTGAATCGTCAATAGGTATAATTTAAAGAGCGTCAGTGTAGTCAGTCCGTGAGAAAGCTACCATTGGCTTGGAAAGCTTAAAGCTATCTTTTTCTTCGCTTTTTCCCGTTACATGGGATCTGCTTTCTTAACCTTGAGGCGCCATTCATTTCGCTGGTAAGCATCGTCATCAGATAGACCCAGCTTCTTCATGTCCTTCTTGACAATCTATATCCAGGTATTTTGTGGCCTACCTCTTTCTCTCCTCCTCTGTATAACCATGGAAAGGCATTTTTTCAAAACGTGATCGTCGGGACGTCACTTTATATGTCCAGTCATTGGCCATCTGAAAATTAATAAAAACTATCTACAGTATAAATTTAGAACTCGAAGAGTTTGAATGACAGCCCTATAGATAGCAAGATTCGCGTTCATCGAAACGATATGGACTGAGATTAAAATAGAAATTACTTTTATTCGTTTTTAAACTAGATTTCTAGATATTCTTGATATATCAGAGCTTTTAAGTTGCAGATAAAACACTTTAAAATTACAGTTATTTTAAGTTTAAAATTCAGTTTGTTTTTAAAAGTTCTTCCGTAATTAGCATCTTATTATGACATCTATTCTATATAAATAAAAATGAATGTTGCTAAGTGCAAAACTCGAGAACGGCTCGACCAATTTAGCCATTTTTTTTCGTATGTTCCTTAAGGAACACGTAAAGTTTTAATAAAGAGAAAAAATATACATTAACTTGCCTACTTTTCTATACCTATGTATGTACATTGTACTTACCGTTAAAATGTATGTACCCACGGACGAACCCGAGCGAAACGAGGGTGAGTCGCTAGTTTTAAATAAAACTAAATATTTTCACACTTATAATATTTACTAAGGACTCATCGAAAAAGAATATTATACTATTATAACATTACATACAGTTAGCGACACTTTTAGCCAAATTTTACTATCTCAGCTTCCAATAATCTAATAAATTTCATCCAAATTTGTCCAGCCGTTTTAGTTTGAAAAAGAAAGAAATAAACACAAATACAAACTTTCGCGTATAATAGTAGTGTGATTTACTAATCATTTAATATGACGACATGTTTGGCTTAGTTTGTAGTGACCCTACTTTCTGTGCCAGCAGTCGCGGGTTCGTTTCCCGCTGGGGGAATTCATTTGTGTGATGAGCACGAATGTTTGTACTCCAGTTATGGGTGTTTATATTTATAATATGTATGTATTTAAAGTTATATATGTGTAGTGTATGTACTATCTGGTATCCATAACACAAGCCTCGTAGCTTACCATGGAACTAGATGGTGCCGTGTGTTAATGTCCCAACATATTTATTTATACAGCTGCTGTATTTATAATAAAATAGCTTTTTTAAAGTAGCTTTATAATAAATTAATATAGCCATAATGTCTAAGAAGATATAACATCGTGGGCACTGCTCTCTATTTAAAATAACATTAACTCTTATTGATTACATATACATACATACATATATGTAGTTTAATTCCTTATATTCCCTCAGAGCTACTTACAACGATAAGAAACACTTTTAGCGTCTCGATTTTATCGTAATGGTATCGCCCGGTTATTAAAAAGGGCATTAACATTTATGAGTTTTTATTCACAAATACTTAATACTTAATGTACGATTTTAATAAGAATTATTGAAATTACTTTCAATAAAGGGCTTCACGTTATATTTTATATAGAATCGGCGAAGAAAAAGTGTAGTTGCTAATAGTAATACAGGTGGAGGGTTTTTAATGTTAAAAATATGTCCAGATGTGATGTTTTGCAGTTTCAAAATTTTTGTACCTTTTAATACTTACTCGTATTAGCGATATGATAATATAATTAGTAAAATAATATAAGCATTAGCTTTTATTTTAGCTTTTCCTTTAATTTTTCAGATTAATCTACTTAAAACTTGGTGAGCGGATTGAACTTAACATAGCGATACCTTAATTGGCAAACTAACTCCATATAGCAAATTTTTCAGGCGACACTTAAAACTTTATAATATTTTTTGTACACTACTTATTAAAAATCTAAAATACCGTTGGTAGATAATATCGTAAGCTGTTATTTTTGATACTGTAAAATCTTACTAAAATAATACTACTGAATTACTGTTTCGTACAATCTAAACCAAAAAATATTTTTTGACGAAATGTGGAGTTGGCTGGTTTGCCAATAATTAAGGTATCGATAGGCAAAGTTAATAAGTACCAAATATTAATATTTACGTTAGAGGTAGCAGGTAGATAGACAAATTAGAGAAAGAAGAGAAATTGAATTTGAAATTTGAATCTGTTTTCAATCTTTTTTCAGTCAATATCTGCTGTAATTTTTAGATTCTAAAAAAATAAACAGCTTTTTTTTTGACAAATAATTGTATGGTTTTAAACATTAATTAGTATTATTTTTTAAGTTTACATTGAGTTGTATTCCAAAACACTGTCCACATTGTTACCTCATGCAATGCTATAAGAACTGTGAGTGTGACCACTGCACTGTGCCAGACGACAATTGACATTGTATTGTAGATAATGATGCCTTTGTCAAATTTTGTCCTCATTGGCCAGTTTCACTATAACTAACTACTTACAACGAGCAGGCTGGGGTCTAACATCACTAACTTCCCATCTTCCTATACTGTGAGATTTTGGGAGAAAATCCGAATAAATCTTTTAGATCCAATCTACGAGTATATATATAAAAATCAATTGCTGTTCGTTAGTCTCGCTAAAACTCAAGAACGGGTGGACCGATTTGAATAATTCTTTTTTTGTTTTGTTGGGGGTGTATCATAGGTGGTTTAAATATAAAAAAAATTAGCAAAAACAAAAAAAAAAAACAACTGGAAAAACAAAAATTCTGAAGTGTTTACTTTGTATTGTAGTGGGAATCACTAACCGTTAAAACGTACCTAGGGACGAACCCGAGCGAAGCGAGGGTGAGTCGCTAGTCATATATACATTGATTAAAGCTTCTTGCTTCAATGAAATCAAATTTCTATTACATTATTCAGCCAAAAAGCTGTCACCATTTTTAACCACTTATAAATAATTTGCCACTCAATTAGATACTAAAAACACAGTAGAAACTAAAATTACATATATTGTAACTACATATTATAAGTCATACCATATGAATGGACTGCGTGGGCGCGTATTAAGAAGCCCTCGATAAGTTTCGAGTAGTTAAATGTTATTGTGGTTATGAATTATTCCACTACAGCGCGTGGTCTTCGTCTACTACAAAAATAACAATTGCTCATAATCGAGTGAGGATAGTGACACCATGGTGATTGATAATAGGGGACTGCTAATGTTTGTTTTTAGCTTTTTTATGGGGTTTCCTGATAGCTTGTTATTTTCTGTAAATGTAGCAATTTGTATATTTTTTAATATTTTCCATAATCGTTTGATAATTGAAATAAAATAATAAATAATATTTTACCTACGTTGATTTAAAATCTAAATTTACATGAAACTGTTAGTGAATCTGTTAAAGATATTACTTGGATATTGAATGGATATTGGATTGTTTTTGATATGGTTTTTTGTGTATGTTCATAGATATTTAAAAATTAAATGGACCTATTTGCGTTTTTGCGTATTTGCGTTGACTAGCATCGACTCCAAAAATAGCTAATGCCTTATGGAAATAGTCTTTTTATGCCTTGAATATATTTATTTTTAAATTTTTTCAGTGTATTATTTAAAGATTATATTATTTTATTTGAACGAATGTATTGTTTTCAATGATATTATCATACTATATTTTTTACTATATACTATTCTTTATTGCACTTATAAGTAAAATACAGAAATTAAGAAACAATAAAATTAGTTAGCAAAGGTGGACTTATCTCAAGAAGAGATCTCTTCCAGTCAACCTAATTGAGTTAGAGAGATAGTATTATAAACTATATTAATACTATAAAATTCATCGTATTATAAAATTTTAGGACACAATTACATAATACTGTAGCATGCACACCCTACAAGCCTAGTCATCTCGCCTGGGAATCTCAGCGAAGTGGAGCGTTGAAACGTTGAAACAGAACAAATTTGTCGAATCAGCACTCGTCTGACTTTCCCGTGTTCTTGTAAGTACTTTTTTAATGATCACTTATATGGATGCTGAACGATTACTCGAGAGAAATCTCATGAGCTTTGTTTTATCAAAACATATGAATTTAGTGCGAATGTCAATTTGCTATGAGGTTTATATTTTTTAATTTATTATCCTTGTTTTTAATATATATATATATATATATATATATATATAAATATATACCTAAAAAGACATGAGAAAAATTTATAAATTTTGTTGACATTTTCATAGGAACAAGCACCTTAATACTTCCTTAAGTTTACGTTGAAAATTGAATTTCGGTGCCATTCCTCTCTTTTTTCCAAATCTATACTGATATTGTAAACTAAACTTTGTAAGTTTAGATATATGAAGTAAAAATAGTAATATCCTCCTGACTGATTTCGGCTACAGCGGCCAATCTCACTGAGACTAGCCAGATGCGTAGGAGATATTATAGTGCACAAGTGTAAGCGCAGATACAACGTGCACTCTCCATTCCTTTTACCCTCAAAGTTCGATGGAACGATACTTCGAATCGACCGGTGAGAGTTAAGGCAGGAACGACGGCTTTACGTGTTCTCCGAAGCACGAGGGTGCAACACCGTCAACTTCCCAACTCCGGGCTGTTACTGAGAAAATCTTAAAAAAAACTCAGCAATTAAACTTGGCCTGATCTGGGACTCGAACCCAGTACCTCTGGATCTGCAGCCATACATGCTAGCCACTAGAACACTGAGTACACAGTAGATATATAAGCCTACTGATCCGATCCAGAAAATTCTTTATTTCGATAAAAATGTGTTTACTGTCAGTAATCATAATAACTTTTTTTATATATATATTGAAAGAAATTTGAATTAGCATTTGGTCATTTTATAGGAATATTTGTATTTATAATTTTTTTTTAATCACAAATTATACAATAATTCTAAAAATTTTATTATGTAAGTACTATACATATACTTATGTTTTTTTTTTCCTTTTAGCTATTTTACATTTGAAGTCGGTTCTATTTTTTTACAGCGCGCATTAACTTGTTTTTTCGAACTTTGAACAGAATATTGTGATCGTTTGTCATCTACATCGTATTTGAAAGTTAAAAATTATGTCGATAGCAAAGCGACATTAGGTAAAATATATGTAAAAATCACTAATAAGGTTTTAATTAAAAATGGATGTCCAGTTATGTAGCCATTCATTATAGACTGTCTGAGTAAAGCAATATTAATGAACATGGAAGGCATTAAATATAGCTTGGGGCTAGAAGATTTTGCGACTTTCACACTTCGATCTATGTGAGATATTGGCTGTGTTTTGTAACGCAATGATAGAGATAAAAACGGTGTATTCATTTGTAGGTGCCAATCCTTATTTGTGCAGAGTTTATTCATATTTTAACCGACTTTGATACTATAGAATTCAGTACATTTTGTGATAGGCCTCTTAAACTTATGACATTATATTATGCTCTAACTGATTCAAAATTTGAGACTTTAAAATGATTTTAATGTACCTCCATTCTTCCTGGCAGAACTTTTTTTAAATAAATAAATGCATACGATGACTGCATTTTGTCTATACCAAAAAAAAAAACAAAACACGTTAAAATCGCTTCACAATTGACGAAAATGAAACTTACACGCAAAAACACATAAACTATCTCCTTTCAAGTCGCTCAAAATCTACATACAAGATTATCACTACATATAAAAATATTCACTTATCTTAGCATTTGCCTTAATAAAAAGACAGTCGAGCTCAGTTTACAATTTGAATTATTGTCGTATACAAATAAATCGCGGTCTGGGTGGTTCGCCTCAAAATAATACATATCATTATTATATCCCGTTGAAGACGAACAATATACCACTTTCTCACATCCAATGACAAATTGCGAGTGAATTAATACCGAGAGGCGTTTGTATGTATAAATCAAATAGGGTGATTTTCACAGCGGGCTGCAGATCGTTGCTTCAAACACAGATATATCTACGCTCTTACACAAGCTTATTGCTTTGGCAAAAAAGCTTAAATTCCCCTCTATTTAACATCCTTTCATATTGTAAACCAACAAATCTAAATTTTCATCTCATTAAGCCTAATTTGTATAGATTTAAGGTTTATTTTAGATATTTTTGGCGTGGTTATAAGGTAAAATAGTGTTAAATATAAGCGGTCGCCAGAGGATGTTATTGCTCAGTGTCTTCAGGTACCAGTAGGGATGTGCAATTTACACCACACGAGCTTTTATGAATGACCCACTATATAATACGAAGTTAATTTATAAGACTCGAAATACTGTTTGTGATTAATGATGTATGGCGATTCAATGTCGAATAGTCCGGTTCTAGGCTTTGTGCCCGTTGTCACGCGATCGATTGTTTTTATATATCAAGCTTTTATTATATGAAGCTTTCTGTGCTTAAAAATATTTATGATACACAATTAAAGGAATGCTAATTTGAATTTTAAAGAGGGTTGCCTTTTGGTTGTGTGGGGTTTTATTAAGGAGACAGCTTTATTTGTCTACCGGCTAGCATGTATGTAGATCTGCAGATCGACCGAGAGGTCCAGAATTCGAGCCCTGAGTCGGGTTGAAATACATGACTGAATTGAGTATATTGTTTATTTTTTATATTACGTGATTTCCATTTCGATGTTCATAACTCCTTATTGAATTTGTTACCCATAGAGTGCACTCATGTAAAATTCAACTAAAAATACTAGGAGGAAATTAGTATATAAGAATAATTATTTATAAAAATTCTTCACTCGGGTTCGTCCCTACGTACGTTTTAACGGTTAGTATAGCTTTCTCAGAGATATTTTTCCGCAGTAAAAAGTATCCTAAATATTGACCGAGACAACTAGCTATCATCATATCCAAATTCATCAAAATACATTCAGTGGTTTACTTGTGATGCGTTCCCAGACAGACAGGCGAAAACTCTAAAAACTATTGATTCGGTCTCTATATTGATAATAAGATTTTAATAAGATTTTCCAAAAAATATTTAATGTACAGATCCTATTCAGTTAGAATTTTATTAAATGTACTAGCGACTCACCCTTGCTCCGCTCGGGTTCGTCCTTAGTTACGTTTTAACGTTTAGTATAGATTTCTCAGAGATGAGATATTTTCCCGCAGAAAAAGTATCGTATATGTTGAGTCGGATAACTAGCTATCATCATGCCAAATTTTATTAAAATCTGTCCAGTGGTTTTTTCGTGAGGCATTCCCAGAGTGGTAGATAAACAGACAAAATTTCTAAAAACTACAGATTACGCCTCTTGTTAGATAATAATGACTATTTCAATATGATTTTCCAAAAAATATTCAATGTACAGTTTCGATTCAGTGAGAATTTTATTAGGTATATGTATAGATAGATAGATTTTGAAATCAATGTAATTTTTTTTAATGAAATTCAATTAAACCGCGCTATGAATAAAATATGAAAGAAAACGGTTAAATTTATAGATTTTCTTATATTTAACTCTAAGATAGATGCAAAAATTTCAATTAGCTATAGAAATAAATCAAAGCTAAGCAGAAATAGTTTTACAACGAGCAGCCCTACGGGTCCAAAGGTGTTCGGAAACAAATGTTCCCGCTATTACAACAGAGTGCACTATTACAAGCTAATAGCCCGCGAAATTAATAAATCGGGCTCGAAACATTCGCCCCGTTTGCAAGTAGGAAATTGATTCAATTTAAATGTGAGTTATGGTCGCTGTTTGCAAATGGGCTAGTTGATGTCCTCTACTTTGTCTGAATTAACCACTTATAAAGGTATACATTTATACATATAAATTAAGCTAACTACCCTTTTTAATGTTGTAAAGCATTTACGCATATCAATTGTATTTATATAGGTGGTATGTGGAACTCAACGGCTAGGAAAACTAGTACTTCCACTAAAACCCAACAGACCCTCCCCCGTCTTAATTGGGCGTTGCAGGATCGCTTACGCACTCAACCACGACGCTCTGGCAGCAGATGTGCCGAAGCAGACCTACTACCAGGGGATACCACACACCAAGGGGTTGTTCCCTTTCTCGGTCCACCTTGCTGTCAGATAAGGCAAGGAGCAGCCTGTACTTGACTACATTTCCAGCTGGATTGCCGGACGCTGTTGAAATTACCAAACACAACATAGTTGTTCCTCAGGTAGCTCAATTAAAAAATACTCGTGGTAAAACCTGCCTAAAACAAAATATGAGTTAGAGGCGTTTCGAGCATTAATGTTTTTTTATTATTTCCTATATAGAAGATGGAGACTTTTATTACTTACTAAATAAAAAAATAAATAAAAAAAAAGCAAATATATCGACTAAAATATAAAAGTTACGTACAAATATTATGGTATTGTGGAATTTATTATAGAACTATTAAAAATCATATAATTGCCATAAATCGTTTTCAGCTAAAACACATATACAAAATGTACAATTTATAGCCTATAGCAGTCGGTTCAGTAGTTTCAGATTATCGCCTACAAGTTACAATCTAGTACATATCTATTTTAGTGTAAGTACTTAAGAAATTATGTATAAAACTGTTATAATTTTAATGTCAATCGCTTGAGTAGAGAGATTGATAATATTTATTTCATCGTAACAATTTTTCTTACGGTCAGCGATCCAAAGAGTAGATCTTAACCACAGACACTAGATTCCGCTATTCTTTTTATCCTGAGCAGCTTTTCGTCAATCGAAATCGGGCCCTCGAAGTTGACGCAGGTTTTTTTTTTTTTTTTTTTTTTTTTTTTTTACAGGGAAACAATCAGTATTATATTACAGACAACTTACATTAAAAAAAATAAAAAATAAACACATTTACCAATTAATTTTCCACAAATAAAAAAAACACATAATTAGAGGAAAGAGTAGAAAGAATAAGACTAAATTAAACAACTATACAATACTATATACTATAAACATAATTAAGTATTAAATATTATGAAAATTATTGGATTATGTTATTAATAAATTTCTTGAAATTTAGAACGGAACAGTTCATTATGTCTATATGGTTAAAGTGAGTATTATAATCACGACATGACCTAAGTAAGAACAGATTAGAAGCAAGATTTGTTTTGGTAAAAGGTACATGGAATAAATCTTTTTTACGTGTGTGGAAGCTTGGACATCTAAAGTAAATATTACTCAAAAGATATGGAGAGTCGATAAGGTTGTTAAGTAATTTAAATAAAAATAATTGATCTTTCATTCTGCGACGATTCAATAGAGACTGAATAATAGGACACCTTTGTTGGAGGGAACGATTTCTAAAAGTCAAATGTTTAATAAACTTACGCTGTACTTTATCAAACTACTGTACTTTTTTTTGAAGTTTGTCAATCCACCGATATTCGGGCGTCCATTTGGGCACCACAAGTATGCTTTTTTGGCCTCACGACTCTCTGTCATCCTCTCCAAATAGCCGAGCTAACGAAGTCGAGCTGCCTTGCTTTCGCCAATTATGCGGGGTTCGGATATTAGTTCTTCAATTTGAGCATTCTTTCTGACTTTTCAATTTCCATCTTCTCGTTTAGTGGCCCTAAAATTTTTCGATTTATAGTTTTTTTGAATATTAAAAAAAAACTTCCATAACAATTTTAGAATATTTGAATATTTGCCATCACTATACAACATAGAACTACACTATACAACATGCCATGGTTATAGAAAAAGAGAAATTATAGAACATTAAGCGTGCGGTATTGTGGGTTATGCGATATATTTCATATATAAATATCTCCGTTATACACTTAGCGGTGCTGCCATAAACCATGAGATGGCACGAGAGCTCTAATTAGTTTTATGATCCAGTGACATCACCGAGTCTCTTAGATGTTGTAAAACGGATGACACAAACATTAAGACTATCGACTATCTGTGATAGTAATATTTTCAATATCTTTTAGCAAATACATCTAAATATATTTTTCTGTATGTATATTTGTGTGTAATATATAAAAAACTAAATAATTTATCAACCAAAAATGTTTGAAAATATGTTACAAAGTATTTTAAGCTTAAAAACCAGTTACATTTGATTTTTAAAAATACTACAGTAGCACAACTTTGCAATCTTTAATGATAAGAATGGACGAGAAAGTCACCATTAGCCTTTTTTAATTTTGACTAATCTATATTAGAGTGCACATGGTTTGAAGATCATGGTGGCAGTTTCAAATCCTGTGCAAGTCTGGTTACCTCAGCATATCCGACTAAATTGGGATTACTTTTATATCACCCCACTTGTTGTAAGAGCTTTGTCCTTGGATCTATTCGGTCGATTAACAGTGACTTAAAGTAAGTTAATAATTTCGACAGTGATTTTCTGAACAGTAAAAGTAATAACCAAAGTTGTCTTTCTTGTTTTAATAATTACTTTAGTTCAGTCCCTTATTTTTTTAGAATTTTCTTTGTTTGTATGTATTCAGCCTTTTTTAATGACACACTGCTGCGCACGGGCATCCCTTCCATTTGGGCATCCTTACGAGGCGGATCAGAGCATAAACCACCACGCTGGCCAACCTCAAGTTCTTTTCGTTCATCGTAAGACAGTGGTTATCATCCCAGTGGTAACGCGCTTGCTTGGAAAAGCAAGTGAAGCGGGTTCAAATCCCAGATCTCGCACCAACGATATTCTTATGTGCATAGCACATGTCCTACGACCCAGTGTCCTACTGAGTAAACTCAAACAACAATTGCTTCACTGGCCGCCAATTAATTATTTGTCGTTTCACGCGTGAGTGCACTCTCATACATCTTCATAGTATTCCGACATGACAGTAAAAAATTTAGCAATAGAATGTGGTCATGTATACTTATAACATTAGTTTTACCAACAAAAAGTTATTCCAATGAAATTTTAGTAAGCGCGAGACTCTAATTGAGCGTCATACGAAATCTACCTTATCATTTTCTACTCATTACGCAGGTAGAATAGCCAATAATATTTACGATGCAAAATTACTCAAAAACGAATGCGTTAAGTTATAGCTATGATACAAGTGACCTTACAGTGTGAATCACAAAAAGACCAATATAATAAGATTACAGCGACAAAAGGCCATCCAATGATTAGCAATCTAATGTCAATTTAATATAATTTTACGATCAGACCTTGCATAGCCTCTGTCACTTTGTAGGTTTGTTTGTTTTCTATAATAAATGAATGTATACTTATAATGAAGTAGTAACCGGATTTGGTTTGTACGGTTAGTATGTATGTATTGGGAAAATCTTTTTACATGTCTGTCCATAATATACAATTTTTATGGGAAATATTTTGTTTTATTATTTCACTAGTTTTTGTTAACTTTAATCCGTATATCGCAGATCATTTATGTATAATTACATCCCGTCAAAAAAAATCATGTGAAAATAAAGCCAAGTTCAACATTAGAATATGCGTGGTTATCGACTTTGCCTAATTGCGATCTAATTGTGTGCCAAGTTCTGTAGAAAATCCTAAAATTTACTTATAAGAACATACAAAATTTTAAAATAAATTTAAAATTCTATTTCTTGTTTTTTTCTGCTACAACAATGTTTGCTATTTAAAAGTATAACTTCTTAAATTTGAGCAACCGAATTATTTATTTACATTTAGGTTTAAGTAACGTATACTTTTATGCACTATTCCCGCTTTTTTTCTTATATTTTCTATATCCTTCTCTATCGGTTGCCTGTAAGAGATCGCTTACAGTGATAAGGCCGCCTTTGCACATTTCTTTAATTGTATTTCTTTTCTTACGTTTGGACCATTTTACTGTGCAATAAAGTATTTAAATGAATAAATAAATATTTACACTGAGCAGATAACTTAGGATAAATTGAAGCACAAGATTTGACGTGGCTAGTTTTCACATATAAGTTATATTTGGCGAATCAACTTATATCTTCTTATGTTATACGCAGGTTACTGTTTTTATATTGTAAGGTCAAATTAATATCTTACTCTTTTAAAAATTCAGTTTACTGGTAAAAAAAATACCGATTTGGTTAATTTTTATATTAAAATATACACAATTTGTTTTAGGAAAATTAGAAAAGCTATCCGGAAAGTTGGGAAATTTGTGGAATACAATTTATATATTTTATTTATAACCTTAAAGATCATAAATTTTTAAATGAAACTATCTTTTCGGATTATTTCGCGGGTTTATTTGGATTTTTGGTTCCCGACGTCGCCTTTGAGATCTCTAACACCTTAGTCCCTCCCGTGACCATGATTGCTGTAAAGCATTCGAAATAATCCGAAAAGATAGTTCTATTTGAAATGTCAAATATTCCCAACATATAACAAAGAAAGTATCACAAATTTTATTAAAATTGTGATAAAACAACATCTGGTCATCTAATCTTTATATACAACGATATTGCGCATAAACAACTTTTGCAGTCTAGAAAATCGTTAAAATAATTTCAAATAACAAACAGCCAATTTAATTTTATCTAACGTAAGAAGTATAGATACTATGTTATAGCAAAAGAAAATATTTACTTTACCTTCCGCGCCAGGCATGTTCAAGTGCCTACGGATGGGCATAAATTACTTTTTAATTAATAACGTGAGATTTAGATAAGTAAAACGATGCAAAGACGCTTCATTACTCTAAACTTTATTATATTAGTAAGAATATTATGTTAGAAACCAGGCCATATAATTAGCAGATTTAAAATCGTAAAACTCCAGTCCTGTCTCCAAGGGTCTTACAATGTATTTCATTTAATATGTATACTCTATAGAGTATAATAAGTAATTTAGTGCCTCTTACATTTTGTAGAGCTGTCGTAAATCAAAGCTTATCAAAATGACGCAAAGATTGTCGTTTATGTGTCATTATTTATGATAAGTAAACTTCCTTCTCCTTTCCCATTGATTCCTATACCTGTAATATAATTTTCGATACGTTTTGCATATTTTTAACCTCTGTAAGCAAGGCATGTAGTGTTCCTACACTGTGTTTTAGGACAGAAAAAAACGCATGCATTTATATTTTAAAACTAAATTAAAATCATAAGTGATTCCAAGATATTTATTTCTCGTATAATTTTTTATAATTATAATATTATATAGTTATTTTCATGATATTAAAGCTTACATAATCATTAAAAAAGTAATAGTGTTTTTAATCATATAATAGAAGTTAGAAGAAAAACAGTTGAATCGATTTTAACGGGGTCTCTTACCGGGTAGAAGATTTTGTTCAAAGTCGGAAATTAGTCTATGTAATGAAATCGTAACAGATTTATAGTATAATAATAGATTTAAAACAATGTGTTAGAATTTTTTTGGCTGTAAATCAAATATAGATTAAATAGTCATATGAGACTTTCATACAGCTTCCCATTTTGCACACTCGCTAGAACTAGAATCGTTTTAGTAACCAAAAAATAAAATTATGTTCAATTATTAAGTATTCGGCTCTTTTTAACGTCCCACTGTTGGGCACAGGCCTTCCTTCAATACGAGGGGGATCAGGCCATAGTCCACCACGCTGGCCAAGTGCGGGTTGGTAGAAGATACATATCTTTCGAAAATTTGCTAGATCCTCTCAGATAGCTTTCCTCACGATGTTTTCCTTCACCGTAAGACAAGTGGTAATCATGTTGGAAACGATTTGCACATGAAAGTATCAGAGGTGCGTGACCCGGGATTTGAACCTGCTCTCTCGGTTTCCCAAGCGAACACGTCATCACTGGGCTACCACTGTCAAAAATTATAAAAACAAATAATTCATCGCATTAAGATGATGGTGGGTAATGCCTCGATAGCTACACCATCAGGTGATCGTTTGCCCCTTTTCCTATTAAAAAAATATTTCCTTAGATATATGCGAATATTTGACATCTTTAATAGACTACGCTTAGAACAATTTTAATATAAATGTGTACTAGATGTTATATGTTTCCTTTTATTATGATCATAAATTTGAAGCCTATACAAATATTCCCCTTGAGTGGGAATCGAAACCGCAACCTTGGTAAGTTGTAGGAAGGACTGACGCTTGACATAGTGAATTTAAATTAGTCTCCAAGAAATATATAATTTATGTAACTAGTGATCCGCCATGGTTTACTCCAACACTTTAGTGTTATATATATATATATATATATATATATATATATATATATATATATATATATATATGTACATATGTATAGTTTCCTAATACGATGCAGAAAATATTATGAGGATAAAGGTGAAGAGTTGTTACTTTTGTTACTTTTGATCTTTGTAGCCTGTTAATTTAGGCAAGTTCTGGGTTTATATAACTTCACGACCCTAGAAGGATAGCAATTTTACATTGATTTTTACATGAATAAACGGCGAGAGTGAGGTCACAGCAACCTATATTGCAACTTTTTCACCTTCGTCCGTATGTATTTTGTATTGGTGCTGGCACTGACTTCGGAAATATCCAATAAGGTATCTATAGCAAATTGGTAACCCCTTTCAGTTATTTTTTTACTTTTTAGTGATTGGTATTAATGAAGATTTTTTCGGGTTTACAGAATATTCTTTTATCGTTTAACTTATACTGTATTTAAATCTCTATAAGTTACCGATAATATATGGTTACAATTTTAATTTTCAAATAAAGTGTGCCATAAAGTGAAGATTTTATCAATACACATACATTATACAGTACATATTAAATCAACGTGTATTATAAATATAAAACCTAATGACTGTTAACGTTTCTACTAAGTCTATCTAACGCTAGTGAGGTTATTTTTTCACATCATATCATTAGGACGCAAGTTTTCAATTTCATCTTAAGAACGTAGTAAATTGTACACATTTATAGAGCTCATGTGCGCCTTGGGTGGCATCAGCTTACATATAAGAGTTTACCTACGTAAAAAAACCCTTAGCTCTTATTATAAGAGCAATAGAGCTGAAAATGCAATAACTTTTCAAGATTCTGCTGTGAATGGGTCAGTAGACGAAGTGTTTCAGAATACAGGTATTGTAAATCTATCTAAGCTAATGACACAGTGTCGTCCAGGTCACTTGATGAATAAAGTGATAAAATCCTGTGACAAATCAAATGGCATCACGGTTCCTGATGACGGTTGATAATATTTTAAACAATGTTTGTTTTTCTTGTTATTACTTACTCAAATGATTCGATACTTCGAGAATTGTGAAAATGATATATGAATGAGAATGTTTATACAAGTTTTCTAAATATTGTGTAAATTTTGATAAGTATATAGAACTAGCGACTCACAATCGCTTCCCTCGGGATCGTCCCTAGGTTGCTTTCCAAAACAAAATTAATTAATTTGGTTTTAATTTTTTTTCGTGGGACTCTATTTTTTTTTCTAAAATAAAAGTAGCCTAAGTTACTCCTTATTACGTCAGCTACCTGCCAGTGAAAGTCCCGTCAAAATTGGTCCAGCCATTTCAGAGATTGGCCGGAACAAACAGACAGACAGACAGAGTAAAATTGTAAAAAATGTTGTTTTGGTATATGTACCGTGTATACATCCATATGCATTTAGTAAAAAGCGGTTATTTTAATATTACAAACAGACACTCCAATTTTATTTATATGTATAGATAATATCGACCTTAAAGCAGATTTTTTCTAGTTATTTCTCTCATGAGAGTTTTGAAGTTGGAAAATTCTTCTTCAATGAATTATTGCAATACGATTTTTCTGATTTTTTTAACTTTAAGAACATTTTTCCTTAGAAATTCTAAATGTCTAACATAGGTTTATTTTGTTATATTATATAATCTTCTCTTTTTTGTAAAATCGGTTATAGACGTCGATAACATTCCATAACTAATCACATTAAAATATATATTTTTTCTCTTTGAAAACTACTAAAATAATTAATTAATATAAAGAAATCTATATCGTACTCGTATATGTTACGAGTACTAACGACCGTTCTGAATCGTAGGATAAATATGAGTTCAGCAACGACGATATTATCAGTATTTATACACTATATTAATTTTTACGATCAGTTTTTTTTATTTTTTTTTTGTTTGATTATTTATTACTTGTAATGTATGTTATTGATAAATATTAAATGTACTGGAATTAAATGCATTAATTCTATATTATTTTATATTTAAACTAGTTCTAACAAAAATAGCAGACACCTTCACTAAATAAAACAGCTATATATGTCAAAATTTCAAAGCAGAAAAATTAAGAACTTTCTTAAGTTCGTAAAATTTTTTAGATATTTGCTACTAATTAACGCAAAAACCGATTAAACATATATTTTTACATTCTTATAGGATAAAAGTTCAACGTTATTTTTATATTATTTTAGTTCTGAACTTAAGAAGATAGATGGCGCTGTACATGAACATTGTATTGAAAGAATTTTTTACTCAGTCGAAGCGCGGACAGTAGTAAGTTTTTTTTTTTATTTTAACTTACGAAATCGAGATGTACAGCAGTAGGTATATAGTATCTTAATTGAAAACTGTTTTTAAAATACATTTCTATATTATTGATTCTTTTACAAATTGAAATAAATTATGCCTATTTTTACTTCTAGGAGAATATAATAATAATAAATATGTTGGGACATTAACACACAGCACCATCCATGGTAAGCTACGAGCTTGTGTTATGGATACCAGATAGTTGATAAGTAACAAGTAGTAGGTAGGTAGCGGTATATTATATATATATGTATGTATATATATATATATATATATATATATATATATATATATATTAAATAAATGGAAAATGAAAAATAGATATAGAGAGGTTATAGTACCTATGCCATAAAGACAGACGATACCAGAGGTATTGGATTCGATTCACGGGTACGGTACTTTTGACGATTGCAAATGAAGCAAAATGTAGATAAATACAATGTCGGATTTCTTTTCTATTAATGGAGAATGAAACGAAATTAAATCAGCTCATCGATCGATTATAACGATTTCTCAAGTAATTTAATATTACATATAAAGATTAATTAATTTTGTCGTTAATATACGATAGTAAAATTTTCATTATCCGATTAGGTTTATAGAACTTTCGCCCACAAACTAATTTAGAAAATTATAACTTAAGCTTTGATTCGGTGACTTTCAATCAGAAAGCAATCCAAATGAGACGAACACTCTTAAGTAGGGACTGTAAATAACAATTTATAGTGTACTTTGACCTTTGTACTGTAACTTCCCGTCTCCGCCCACGCGGTTTTCTTCACTAATAAGACAGGCGATCGGTTTGCTTTTTAAGTTATGTGGGTTCAGTTAAATTTAGTTTGGTCTAAAACTATGCTTAATCCAAAGTTTTAAATTAAACTATCTTTTTCGGAATTTTCTACGGTATCATATCGGATTTTTGGTTCCCAATTATATCGGATAATTTGACGTTTTGAATGCTTTACAGCAAACAGTGTCACGGGAGAGACTAAGGTTTTTGAGGTCTTTGAAGTTATATTTTATAGACATAAATATTCTTACAAACCTGAGAAAGTAATAATACATAGTTTGCTAATTTAAGTGTGACGATGTAACAAATTCGATTCTTGCACAGGGTATTTAATTATTTGTTGAGAAAAATATTTGGATGTGAATAAATTACTTATGACTTTAATATTTAATTTCAAAAAGTAGCTAAGCACAATATTACAAAAAATAAAATAGTCCTTCTTCTGTAAAATCGGTTAAAATAGCTTTATAAAGCTATTAAAGAATACTAACTAAATTTACTTTTAGCTAATCATGGTTTACAGCCCAGCTTAATATAAAATAAACTGTCTTTTTCCATTGACCTATGACACTATGGCTATAAAGCCATGATAAAGTTGTCGATTTTTATTGTGTATCGCAAATCATTAATTAGTGATGCACATATTGATGACATTGTATAACATTGGTGTTATTCGTTTTTAAAGATACTATATGTGTTAAAGGGCAAATGGACAGTTTTGTATGAACTCGTGGAGCGAAGGGCCACCGTATACCATGAATTTGAGAATTTGTCATAGCGATAATACTTTCTTAGATTTACGCGAATATTTGACGTTTTAAATAAGACTATCGTTTCGGATTTTTTCGCAGATTTATTTTGATTTTTGGTTCCTGATAAAAATGTAATATTTTTTTTGTATTTTTGAAATCATTTTATAATTTTATTGCTAAGTATCTATTGTCAGTTATAATTATATTAAATGAATTTTGAGACAAGCATTTGAAACGTCGAGAACCAATAATCTAAATAAGTCCGTGAAAAAATCCGAAATAATAGTTTTATTCTAATAGCGACCTTACCCTCGCTTCGCTTGAGTATGCCCCCTAGGTACCTAAAAGCAGCCTATGTGTAACTCTAGGTGCTAAATATCATTTAAATCCGTCTGTCTGTTTCACGTATAAGAGAAATAAACATACACAAATATTCAAATTTTCGGATATATTTACGAAGTACTTTGAAAAATAAATCAAAATTGCAAAACTCTGAGTTATAATTCTGTTCTTTGCAGGTGTCGAAACTATAACTAACATATGTCTAAACTTCGATTCTTCACAGTAGTTTCCTAATCTTAGGCGAGAACAACCAAGTTTTTAATTCTTGTATAATAAACACGTGCAATCAAAACACGGAATATAACTAATTAATTCTAAATATCTCATAATATATGAATATTTCGAACTAATTTGTATGAGAAACTTAAAAAATTATAATAAAGTGTAACATTGAAAAAATGTTTATTCATAAATGTGAACTTCTGACCGATTTGCATTTATATACATACCGCCTACGCAGTGTTTGTAATAAGATGATAAATTCCTCAGTGGTCTAGTGGCTAGCATGTACGGCTGCAGATATGGAGGTCCTGGGTTCTAGTCCCGGGTCGGGACAAGTGTAGTTACTGAGTCTTTCTGTTAAGGAATTTATCAATAACAGCCTGGAGTGGGGAAATTGGCGGTATTTTGCCACATGCCACGGAGAGTACGTAAAGCTGTCGGTTTTGCGCCAGATCTCTCACCGTTCTTATTGAATTATTGTCCCATTGGTATTTGAGATGTGTCTGCGCGTACACGCGTTACAGTGTAAATACCTCTATGCTGTTTGTTGCCTTATCTTAGTGGCATTGGTTGCCGTGACCGAGATCGGGACATCATCTATTGATGATAGATTTTTTATATAATAATCGAGTAATTACTACTAAAGAAATAATTATTTCTTTATATGTTTGAATAACAGTCAACTATATGTATTATCGCATATAGATATTTTTAAATGTAAAACAGTTAACTGATTTTATTACATACACTAGCGAATCACCTTGCTCCGCTCGGGTTCGTCCCTTCTTACGTTTTAAAGTTTAGTACAGATTTCTCAGAGATGAGATATTTTCTCGTATTAAAAAGTATCCTATATGTTGACCCGGATGACCAGCTATCATCATACCAAATTTCATAAAAATCCCTTCAGTGGTTTTTCCATGATGCGGTAACAGACAGACAGACAGACAGTCAAAAATTCTAAGAACTATAGATTCGGCCTGTGTATCGATAATAATGTCTATTTCAATAAGATTTTTCAAAAAATATTCAATATACAGATTCGGCTTAGTTACAATTTTATTATATGTATAGATATGTATCTACTGAGAGGTCAAAACGATTGAGTGAGCGCTGATCTATAAGTAAAAGTTATTTATAAGATAAAATATAATATAAACACATAAAAATCGTACTCATGTAAATAAAACAGTTTCTAAATAAAACAATCTTTTCGGAGAGACTCTTCCGTGACCAATACTGCTGTAAAGCATTTTGCGAATGCTTTACAGCAGTATTAATACGTCTACTTTACGAATACTTTACGTCGGGAACAAAAAATTAAAATAAATCCGCGAAAAAATCAGAAGAGATAGAATTATTTAAAATATCATATATTCGCGTAAATGTAAGAAAGTAGAATAGTTTTTTTAGTCATACATACTGAAAAATTAATCGTTTGTTAGTGCAGTGATAGCCCAGTGGTAACGCGGTCGCTTGGAAAACTGAGTGAAGCGGGTTCAAATCCCAGGTCTCGCACCTCTGATATTTTCATGTGCGAATCATTTTTGACATGATTACCACTTTCCTTACGGTGAAGGAAAACATCGTGAGGAAACCTGCATGTCTGAGAAAACCTAGCAAGTTTTCGTAAGATATGTGAAGTCCGCCAACCGCACTTGGCCAGCGTGGTGGACTATGGCCTGATCCCCCTCGTATTGAAGGGAGGCCCGTGCCCAGCAGTGGGACGTTAAAAAGGGCTGAATACAAGTTTTTGTTGCGATGATATTCGTTTAACTGGTCAACTACCGGCCATATGATTTTTGACGCTTACTTAGTGTTCACATTTACATCGCACTGTTTTATATATTCAAAGCATAAGTCTTCTTTTGAATAATGTATTTAAACTTAAAATTAATTTACTACAAATTATTTTACGCATATATAATCAAATACCAGGTTGTCTTGATAGAAATGTGTGGAAATGAGATATATTGACTCAAATTCGGGCTATAATGATACGCTAATATAATTAATGAAATGTAACTCGATATTTAAAAGAGCAGCTGTTGAGTTTCTCGCCGACACTTCTCAGCAGAACTGCTTTCTGAGCCGACGATAGCATGCTTACGGACTGACCACACTGACGCTCTTTAAATTAAATTGACGATTTAAAAGTGCTTGTGATAAGTCTAATTGTATAAAGTTTAATTTCATTTCCATTTATATTTATAATATGTATGTATTTAAAGTTATTTATGTGTAGTGTATCAACTACCTGGTATCCATAACGCAAGCCTCGTAGCTTACCATGGAACTAGATGGTGCTGTGTGTTAATATCCCAGCATATTTATTTATTTATAATTAAATTCATTTCAATTTCTTATTGTAGTCGTTTTTAGCTGCTTCGTTGGTCTAGTTGTTATCATGTATGACTGCAAACAGATTGATGAGGTCCTGGGTTCGAGTACCGGGTCGAGTCATGATGGTAGTAACTGAGCATTTATGCCATCCTCATAGCAAAGCAGAACACATTAAACTGTCGATATTGCGCTATCTCGCTACTAATCGCGTGTTCCCACCTGTATATAAGAGGTAAAGGAATAGAGAATGCCCAAAACTCTTTTCAGTACAAATATAAGAATCGGTAGAAGTTATTATACGGTCTGACAACACTGAGTCTTAAAGCATACAACAGGAGTTTTATCAAATTTTAATTCGATCTTAATGTATAAAATTTTAGATATCATATGAGAAAATGACGTAAAGGTCGGAAAACTGCTTGGTTTAGAGAACCCAATTAGTTTTCACAGACGTGCAATTGTCAAGGGGCAACGTGATGGACTATGGTCTAATCCCCCATGCATTGACAGGAAGCCTGTGCCTCATAGTGGGACGTTAAAAGAACTAAATTATTATATAACGTCATAACCGAGCAAGCTTACGTTTGGTGATCTGTCGATACATCCCCAGTTTGATTGCTATAAACGGGAATGTAATATATTCAATATGTTTTTAAATTCTAAATAAAATCTTTCATAAACCGTGATACCATTCGAAGCGAGCGCCGTGAACGATAATCGTAAATTACTTATAAATGGCGTACGTATAGGGTTAGTATTGAGTGTCATTGCTACCTTTTAAGCTGTAATAATAATAAGCTACTTTAATCTGTATATCTTTAGAAATAAAGCATAAATTTCAATGAAACAAATTATATGTTATAGATTATAGCTCTACAAATATTGTTAACAGTGTTGCATTCAAAACATAATCTCAGGTCACAGCTAAACTAACGTATGCATTTTTTTAGTATTAGTTGTTAAAGTACAATTATAAGAGTTAAATATATGTATGTATGTATATATATATATATATATATATATATATATATATATAGATTGTAGACGACACGTTTGGCTCAGTTTGTAGTGACCATACTGTGCTGTGCCAACGGTCGCGGGTTCGAGTCCCGCTGGGAGCATTCATTTGTGTGATGAGCACGAACATTTGTACTCCAGTCATGGGTATTTATATTTATAGTATGAACGTATTTAAAGTTATATATGTGTAGAGTATCAACTATATGGTATCCATAACACAAGCCTCGTAGCTTACCATGGTGCTAGATGGTGATGTGTTAATGTCCCAACATATTTATTTATTTATTATTATTTATATTATATCTAGATCAAAAATCTGTGAGTCAATTGTAGATACATGAATGTGTGTCATTTAAACTACTCGTAAATAATGAGATTGTTAATTGTGACTCGCGAGCTAATGACGTACTGAATATTTTCTAGCTTTTAAGTTTTGTAATATCATTGTTGTTATATAATTAATTGTACATTTTCATCTCGGCTAAGTATATTGAAACTTATGAGACACAAAAAATGTTATCAGGTACACATTCGTGTCTTGAAGCACGAAACAATAGCATTCCCAAGGAGGGTTGATGTCAGGCAGGTGGCCGGTCATAAAATTTTTGCCAAATCCTGTCATCAATACGGAAGATGTACTGCGCCGACCCCTAGTGGTTGGGAAATGGGCAGGGAGATGAAGCTGACACTGAGTTTGACATTGTGTCTTGAAGAGTTTTTTCTTCACGTTTTTTCGCTCATGTTAGAGCGAGACTCATCGTCTCATTAAATAGAAGAATAAAATAACCCTTAATTAAAATAAAAACAACTGATTTCAAAATTCATTTAAGCAAAGTCATTCTACCTTGAGGATGTTTATTTTTCTTGAAATTTATATAAAACATAAGGAATAATATCTTTATAAAAATACATGTGTTTAAAGTAATAATTGAAAATATGTCTACTTTACTAAGGTAAGGTGCATTACATAAATAGAAAATACAAAAAAATGCTGCAAATTAAATTGACAGCTTTTTATGTCAATACATTTACATAATAATAATTACCTACTAGCAGTTCACCCTCGCTTCGCTCGGGTTCGCCCCCTCAGTACATTTTAACGTTTATTATGGAATAGATAGATTATAGATAGATAGAGATTATATATTATATAATCTGAGCTTAAAGCACTAAAACATATTATAAGCATAAGTTTTACAATAATGTATGGAAGTCTACCCGATTTGTTGACATTTATGATTACTGCTCCGCTCCCTTAGGTAGTAACATGATGATATATAGCCTATAGCTTTCCTTAATAAACGGACTATCTATTGTGAAAAAAATTCCTTAAATTAGCGCGTTCAAACAAACAAACAAACAAACTCTGCCTCTTTATAATATTAGTATAGATATACGAAAGCTCAAAAAGCTCTTTTTGTAAATTTTTATTTAATTTGTTTCGTTTGTATGTCAATCCATATTTAAAGTACTTGCTAACATTCAACTGTGCTAAGAATTAGCATTCACGTATATGTAATTTCGGTGGCAGTTTAATAATATGGTGTCATGATGTTGCTAGCTGGTGTGATGTAGGAGCGTGTAGTTGTCCGTAAAAAATTCCAAATTACATAATAAGTTTAAGACGAAAAACACTTTTTCATTTCTTTTTACTTTTCACCATCTTTTTGTACTTTGGTTATTTTTATTTTTTATTTTATGATATTTGTAAAAAAAATTAAGAGTGTGTGTATGAATGTGTATACGCGCAAGAAGTAAAACTTCTGTATATAATATTATATATCATTTGTCAGACAATAACAACGGTTACCATGGTAAAAAACGTACGTACATATTTTTGTAACGCATTCACCAGCTTACCCCCCAAGTCAAGCGTGCGTAAAGAAGTTTAACTTCAATAAAAATACAGTCAAGCAACAGATTTATATATCGTTAATATATACTTATTAAGTTTATTTAACAGTATGTTTAGTTTCGAAGTTCGCGATCGATTTAGGCCACGGCGGCCAATCTCATTGAGACTAGCCAGATGCTATGATGATATTATAGTGCACAAGTGTACGCGCAGGTACAAGTGCACTCTCTCTTCCTGTCACTCTAAAATTTTAATAGGATGACATGCTCTTCGAGGTACGGGGGTGAAACATGGACACCACCACCACCCAGACTATCATAACAGAAAGACTCAATAACTAAACTTAGCCGCACCTGGGACTCGAACCAAGGACCTCTGAATGTGCAGCCGTACATGTTAACCACTAGACTACTGAGGCAGTTAAAGAAATATGTTTAATATTATTAATGCTTTAAAACTGTTTTTTCTTCTTAATAAATAATTTATTTATCACGAGTAAAAGTCATACTAATAAAATGTTCAATTCAAAGCCTATTAAAATATTTAATAGTATCAAAATAGTCTTAGATATTTATCTTATTGTTAACATATTGCTAGTGGCACAAGAAAAAACCAAAAAAAAAACGACGACGATCATAATTAGTGGTGAAATATTATATTTCTAAACGTTAAAAGCAGATATCTAGATTTAAATCTGTTTGATATTTATTGTAAATTAATTCATATGTCGTGTAAAATAAAATTTATGTTTAGAATTAGTTTTTGTTGGTTATTCTCGTGTAGTAAAATATCGAAAAATGCATTAATCTATATATATAAAAGGCAAAAGCGATTGACTGATATATCAACAGGTTAAACCCTTAAGGCTAGCAAATTGAAATTTCGCACACGTATTCCTCATATGATAAAGGCATCCACTAAGGAAGGATTTTTTAAAAATCAACCCCCAAGGTGATGAAATAGGGGACAAAAGTTTGTTTGAAACTTTTTATCTCTTGGATATATTTGCATGAAATTTTTTCGTATTTTTCGTAGTTTGATCCCGAGCGTTCTGCTAGTAAAAGATATAATTTAAACACTTAAATCTGTCGATTCGTTACTTCGTGAAGAACTAACAAACAGTCAAGTTATTCCATATACATATATGCATGAATATGCAAAGACAAAATAGTTCAGTACCTTTTTCTCCTCTATTTGTCAAACAACTTCTTTTTTTTCTTTAGTAGCTTTTAAAGAGCTTGAGTGATATCAATAAAAAAAAATTTTGGCAATAGTTTTTTTTTTTATAGATAGGTAACTTCTATACATATATGACACACGTTTGGCTTAGTTTGTAGTAACCCTACTTGTTGTGCCAGCGGTAGCGGGTTCAAGTCCTGCTGTGGGCATTCATTTGTGTGATGAGTACGAATGTTTGTACTTCAGTCATGGGTGTTTATATTCATAATATGTATGTATTTAAAGTTATATATGTGTAGTGTATCAACTATGTGGTATCCATAACATAAGCCTCGTAGCTTACCATGGAACTAGATGGTGCTGTGTGTTAATGTCCCAACATATTGATTGATTTATATATATTTTCCTCAAATTTTCAAATCATGGTCTAATTAGTGTCACTAGTCCGAGCACTATTATTAGTTAAACTATAACTAAAAGTATAAAGTTTGATTAAAGAGTCTTTTGTCATGAAATATTGACAGAAGAAATGCGTGTGTGATACATGATTTTTTTTAAGTTTTAATTATAATGGTACAGTGTGATGTCTCCATGGTACCTCTTGAAAATGAGTTCGATTCTCAGACGTGGTGGATGTTTGTATTTATTTATGATCTGGTTAAGACAGTATAAAGAGATTATCATTTTGTTTAATCTATACATATAATAAAATTGTAACCAAATCGAATCTGTACATTGAATATTTTTTGGAAAATCTTATTGAAATTGTCATTATTATCGATACAGAGGCCGAATCTATAAATCACAAGATAACCACAGGATTTTTTTTGAGATATTGATGAAATTTGGTATGATGATAGCTGGTTATCCGGGTCAATATATAGGTAGGATTCTTTTTACTGCGGGAAAATACCTTATCTCTGAGAAATTTATACTAACCGTATTAAATATAAACTTAGAAATACTTTTTCAAAATATTTTTTGTTACATAAATATTTATTTATTAATAAAAGAAAAAAATAATTCATACATATATACATTCCCATTATACATATAGACTCCAAGCAAAGCCGCGGGTCGACGCTTGTTAATAGTAATTGTACAATGAAACGATTTGCATTATGATTATAGTACATTACCATCAAAGTACTTAATACTTTTTACTACGGAAAAATATCTCATCTCTGAGAAATCTATACTAAACGTTAAGACGTAACTAGGGACGAACCCGAGCGGAACGAGGGTGAGTCGCTAGTAGTGTTATAAGGGTGTGGGCTGAGGAGTACAAAGTAACGTGTGATACGCATGTCATCACGAGAGCAGAAATTATAATTAAATTAATTAATTAATAGGCAAGAAATATTAGATATATGTATAAAGTAACGCAACGAGGGATAACAACAAAAAGAAAAGAACTTGCGGTCTGTTACATCACTATTTTTTCTCTATATGTATAACCATAAAGCACACCGTCTAAAACCGATAAAGAATAGATAATAGCTTTGTCTCCTAAATATTTGAAAGCTCCAACTTAATTAAAAATATAACGTACATCTCTAACACCGTTACATTTTTGTTATATGTACAGATATTTATTTATAACTAATTTATTCCAACATTAACTAGTTATGTAATAAGAAATTGATCATCCAACTAAAATAACAGATGACAATTTATAACAACGATATATAGCAATCCAAAGCAGTGCTTTATAATTTACCGTCCATAAAGCACGGCCCGTTAAAAATCATGTATATGCATATCATCAATAATTAGTCGACCTCCCATCGGGTTATAGCTCAAATGTATATTTTGTGGTATTTTATATGTATATGAACGAGTCGCGTGTTCCAGCTTAATGACTTATTATTTACTGATATTGTCCGATTAGGCGATGCGCAGACGCATACTTATATGAGTATCTATACATATAATAAAATTGTAGAGGTCGAATGTCTGTACATAGAATATAAATGCTGAAAACCGAGTCAGGGGGATGTAAGAAGAGAAATAGAACAAATCTAGTTTTTATTTTCAATTTTTTTGTTTCTCTGTCTGTTTGTCTGTTTATGTTTGTCTGTTTGTACGACCTAATCTTCGAAACTGTTCGACCAATTTAAATGAAATTTTGCATGGTGGTACCGTATTTCCCCGGTCAACATCTTAGATACTTTTCATCCCGGAAAATTAAAGAGTTCTCGTGGAATAGTTAAAAAAACTATAGTAACTTATACAGCTTAGTACACAAAAACTACTGATTGGTTTTTAATGAAACTTTACAATAATATAGTTCATACATCAGAATAATAAATAGGCTATTTTTTATTTCGGAAAAATGTACGGTTCCCGTGGGATAGATTTGATTTCGTTTGTCTAGAGGCGAACCCGAGCGAAGCGAGACTGAGCCGCTTGTATGCAAATATTCATGTTAGTTTTGAACTTCAGTTTAAGTTGTTAGGATTTAAAATAATTAATACTAGCTTTATTTGAGTGATTTCTATGCCTATGATACTCGATGTAATAGTCTATAATGTGTTAAAAATTTCATTAAAATCCGTCGAGTCTTTTGGTCCACTGTAAAGGAGTAAGAATACACGTTCACGCACATACAAACTCAAGTTTTTTACAACAATAGTGATATAATATTTTTTAATATTAAGAAAAGAGTGTATAAATCAATTTTTCACCCAAAATTAATAAAATAAGGAATATTATTATTTAACAATGTGAAAACAGTACATATATTACTCATAAATTCTCCTAAATTCGGACATTAAATTTTCACTTAACCGCTAAGTTTAAAAGTCATTAATAAAGGACTAAATCTAATTAAACAATTTATAATCGTTGAAGTGGCGAATTGAGAGCTAATTTTGTAATTTTATTACAAGTGTGGACACCTTACCTGATAAAATTTAAATTTGTTTGATTTAAATGAGAAGCAAATGTTGGGTTTAGTGACTTGCGGATGGAAAAATTAAATGTATGATAGAATATTTAGTCAAAAATTATGTATTTGTATTGTTTTTGAATAGTAACATATACAAATGATTACTTTTCATAGGTCTTAAGCGAAAGCTAATCAATAATAATTTTGATTTTTGAATCTTTAAATAAGATTAATAACTTTACATTTTAAAATGTTAGAATCTTCTTTCCCGTTGCTGTAAAGTATTCGAAACCTCAGAAAATAACACGAGGTAAAACCGCGAATACAACCGAAAAAATACTTTTATTTAAAACTAGCGACTCACCCTCGCTTTGCTTGGGTTCGTCCCTAACTTGATTCCCATACAAACTTTCATCCCCATTTTCACTGCCTTAAATGATGATTTCCGGGATAAAAAGTATCCTATGTCCTTCCCAGGGTCTCAAACTATCTTCTTACCAAATTTCATTTAAATCGGTTCAGTAGATCCAGAGATTACCCGCTACAACCTCATAAACTCACAAACTTTACCTCTTTATATTAGTATAGATTTGAAATAAAAGTTGACATATTGCATTATACTCATTCTATCATACAAAAATTATACTTTTACATGACTTTTTATCAAGTAGATTCCATTGGTTGTAGTAGCTCCGTGTATAATTTAGTAATTATTCTGTACTAATGTATAGAATTTCTTTGATTTATTGCAATAAAAAGTAACTTATCATGTGTCATTTACAGCTTTTAAGTAAAAAAATTTTTATTAGTAAAAATACACCTTTGAATGAGAGTATTCATTTTGTAAAAATATTTATTATTTTTGATAACCGATAGATTTGTTAACCAATTTGAGAAAAGTAAACAGTTTTTCATAATTTTGTGTTTATATAATGTCCTCCTGACCGATTCCGGCCACGGCGGCCAATCTCTTTGAGACTAGCCAACTGCGCAGGAGATATTATAGTGCACAAATGTACGCGCAGACACAAATGCACTCTCTATTCCTGTCACTCTCATACTCCGGTGGGACGACTATTCGACACGACCGGTGAGAGTTAAGGCGCAGGACCGACGGCTTTACGTGCTCTCCGAGGCACGGGGGTGAAACACCGCCAACTTCCCAACTCCGGGCTGTTACTGAGGCTTACTATACAGAAAGACTCAATCAACTTTTGTGTTTATTGAATAGGTAATGCATCTCATGTGTGGACTTTTAATGGTCTTAAGAAAAAAAAATACATCTAAAGACGAAATATATCAAATGACTAGCGACTCACCTCGCTCCGCTCGAGTTCGTCCCTACGTCTTAAGGTTAGTATAGATTTCTCAGTTATGAGATATTTTCCCGCAGTAAAAAAGTATCCTAAAAGTTCACCCGGATAACCAGCTATCATCATATTAAATTTCATCAAAATCTGTCCGGTGGTTATCTCGTAATGTTCTGACAGACAGACAAAAAAATCTAAAAACTATAGATTCGGCCTCTGTATCGATAATAATGACGATTTCAATAAGATTTTCCAAAAAAATATTTAATATACAGATTCCAACTCAGATTTTGTTATATGTAAAGATAAAGATTTTGTCGTTGTATCCTATTAGCAAAAACTGCTATTCAGGACTTATTCAAACAAAATATAAGCTATTTCATGTGTAGATGGACTAAAATCAACACAGGCGTAGTTTATGTTACGTCCGACAACTGTCAATGATGACCATTCGATAGATCCAATTTGTATGCAGGAAATCTTTGATTAGGTTGTGTTATAGGTGTTTGTTTAAAACGGTAATATCGTTTCATTAATTGGTCTCTTAATTAATTTTGATGTTGATTATCGATGAATTGACATAAATTATACATATTTTTTTTTATATAATATTTTCTCATACTGAGGTACACGCAAAATTAACATTTGTCTTGTTTTTTTAGTAATGTTAATTGGAAGAGGTTATTTATTATATATTCATATTGAAAGTATATGTATGATTTACTTAATTGTTTGTATACAGATGTCACCTCCAGCCATAGTTTATTTAGTGCCTCATGATTGTAGATAATTGGAAAATATTAAAAATATCTTTTGTTGTTTTGGAAAACAAATATAAATTAGTTAAAGGTGAAGCTGGCAATGGAACACAATTATATTGTCTTTAAAAAGAAAGTGTCATTTATGTGAAAAATAATGTTGAAAGGACTTTGTTTATATTATTTAACAAATAATGACTTCGTTCGGGTGCTTTTTGCCTTATTTTTTTTAATAAAAGCCTATGTGTTGACTCCAGGCGATAGTCTATTTGTCTAGTAAATTTCATCCAACTCCATCCAGCCTCAAGGTTCAAGGTTCATAAGGTTTTATAAGGAAATACGAAAAGTAATGTGACGTTATAGGACTTATTATGTAAAAAGTGATAAAATATAAAGCTTACGGCACTGTTTTCTTATATTCTTATTTTCCATGTCTTGAAATTTTTATTTCTCGTTTCGCTCGGGTTCGTTCCTAGGTATGTTTTGACGGTTAGTATGGATATCCCACGGGAAACGTACATTTTTCTGGGATAAAAAAATAATCTATGTGCTATATCAGAATATAATCTATCTCTGTGATAAATTTCATCTAGATCCGTTTATTTATTTATTTAAAAAGTACACTAACAACACACATATTAAAACATTCATATACATTTAGAAAACATTAATAAGTAATCAGATATGTATGTCTTTACAAGTGTACATAACATTCGCTATAATTACATAATCAAAAGTATACATAAAATCATAATAAGTCCTTTCAGCCCTTTTGCGTGATTGAGTAATAAACATTCATAATACATCCAAACTTTCGCATCTATAATTTATAATATTTATGGGACTTATGTGTTGTTTTAACAAACGTGAAGGAGCAATAAATATACACATGCGCACATATAAAATACTAAGCAATTGTAGCGTTTCGTATAGAAACACGTTAGAAACTTAAATAATATTTACTTTTCAGTAACTTCAATTATTATCTAAACAATTAATTAAATATAAGAGGTTTCTTGGAACCTAATAACTTTAAATATAATATTTTAATGGAAGGATGACCATTGACCACATATCTACCGCACCCATAAGCTAGAAACTAGTATATATTTCAAGTTCAAATCTAATCTCAATCAAAATTATTATCAAAATCTTATTTATTTATTAATTATTAAAATATACGAGTATATAGAAGACCTACAGCATAGTGCCATCAGAACACGTCCACGGGCGGATGATTTAGAAGTTTTGATCCATGCCCACCACACTTTATTGGCCAATTAGAGTCGACACCCACGCATCATTCGTTTGCATACGAGTTTTAACGTTATTCGGTAAACTAGCGGTAACTGGGATCTATCTGCGAACTGTAAATTAAGGTGTTTTACTGTACATCCATACTTTAAAATTATTTAATATTATAAATGTGAAAGTATTTTTGTTTGTTTGTTTGTTTGTTTGTCCTTTTTAATGTCGAAACAGTGTGACGGATTAGTGATTTTTTATGTGGAGGTATGTAGTTGGAGGGCTGGAGAGTGACATAGGCTTTTGACCTCGGGAGATTATCTTATTCCTACGGGAAAACACGTTATAATACAACCCACAACAACTCATAATTATTATGTATATTATATATATATATATATATATATATATATATTAAAACGTACTAGGGACGAACCCGAACAAAACGAGGGTCAGCCACTAGTTTTACTTTTTAATATCAAAAATTTATCAATTTATGTATTAAATTACTTAAGAGTATTATTGCGGAACTCGGTAAGTTTAATTTATTGCTCTGATATTTCCTTATTTGTCGGGAAAACATCAGTTTATATTAGACGAGCCTATATTTTATAATTTTTTTAAATTATAATTATCGGAATCTATATTGAAACCTATTAGTATTTTCCATATAAAGATAGCGTTTTCATATTTAATTATGTTATGAATTTGTTTTTATTTATTTAGAGAAAAATTTATAAAACTTAGGTCAGTGGTAACGGGCTCGCTTGGTAAACCGAGTGAAGCGGGTTCAAATCCCGAGTCTCACACCTCTGATATTTTCATGTGCGAATCATTTCCATGTCATGTCTTACGGTGAAGGAAAACATTGTGAGGTAACCTGCATGTCTGAGAGAACCTAGCAAGTTTTCAAAGACATGTGAAGTCCGCCAATCTGCACTTGGCCAGCGTGGCGGAATATGGAGTGATCCCTTTCGTATTGAAGGTTATAAAAGATTTTTTCTTACTGACGAAAAAATTAACATATAGAGTATGTATGTTTCTTAATAAAAATAAATATATAAAAAGAAATATTAGAAAATTTTCAAATATTTAAATTTTCCACGATTTCTAAAAGCACAAATAAAATAAGCTCTGGCAACTAAACAAAAACTGATTTTTTTTCAGACGAAATGTCGAACATTTTATTGTTATTATAGTTTTTATGTGAGCTTTTTGGTCGAACGACTATAATTCACTGTCGCTAGTGCTAGCGGCGTTTTATTGCGTCGCTTAATGAGTTGCGATGATGAATTAAATCAGGTGTCAGTATAATAAAATGGTCACCTGGGCGTGTCTCTTCATGTTTCAAGCAGCACAATGTTATAAAATGTTCTTTATTACATGAGTTATAGCTAAATAAATGCATACTTGTTCCAAAATAATAATTATATACAGTATACATATGCTAAAATATAACCTCATTAAATATTCCATTTTGAAAAACACATTTTTAAAGCCCTTCTGCCAAATATGTATAACTAGCAAAACCTGTGGCTTCTCTCACGCTAAAACTGTAAAAAAACCTTATACTAATAATAATAATGTATGAAAATCTGCCCGATTTGTTGATATTTATGATTACTGCTCCGCTCCCTTGGATAGTAGCATGATGATATATAGCCTATAGCCTTCCCCAATAAACGGGATATCTAATGCAAAAAGAATTTTTAAAATCAGGTTAATAGTTCCTGAGATTAGCGCGTTCAAACAAACAAACAAACTCTGCCCTTTATAATATTAGTATAGATATGAAAAAACCATATCTTGTTTTACATAGAATATTAGACAAAGATATTTCGCTATTCTTTTAAAATCTCTTAAGCAGATAAGTCATCCTTTGTGTCATGGTTACTGTTTTCTATTTTATGTTTTATTTGTACATCTATACTAATATTATAAAGCTGAAGAGTTTGTTTGTTTGTTTGTTTGTTTTTTTGTTTGGTTGAACGCGCTAATCTCAGAAACTACTAATCCGATTTGAAAAATTCTTTATGCATTAGATAGCCCGTTTACTGAGGAAGGCTATAGGCTATATATCATCCCGGAAAAATGTACGGTTCCCGTGGGATAGATTTGTTCTTGTCTAGGGACGAACCCGAAGCGAAGCGAGGGTTAGTCGCTAGTATATAAATAAATAAAAAAAAAATCTGTTAACTAACTTTTCATAAAGTGCAAACAGCACATTATTTTTAACTCCTAAACAGGTTTTGTTAAGATTTTATCGACTACTCGGCGATACTTATTAGCGTTAGTTAGCGCAATCAACGAGCGCACTAAACCCATCCAGAATTGAGAGATGAATTTTAACTTATCCTAATTTACAGTACAAACCGGAATCGTTAATCTATTTAACCAACTTAAAAAAGGTTAGTGCGTTAGATTTTCCATAGATTTTTTGTAGAGCGGAGACGGTCTATCTAAATTTTATACAAAACCGTGTAGTTGTCTCAGCGTTAAGGAGTAACGAGCATATACATATATATACATACATTTATACGTTTTGCAGTTGTTATGGCAGTCTGATTAATAGTAATAAAAAAAAACGTTATCTTTATAATATTTACATAAATGTTATAGGTTTGTGCCAACGCTGAGTAGTTTTCGTCTTCTTTTGTTTTTTATCTACCACTTTATAAAAAGACTATTTTTAAGAGGTAGGTGCGTCGATATTACATTACTCTATATGTTAATTCAGGATTTGAGCTATCTCCATTCCGATTTTCACTAAAATTAGTTCAGCCGCTTCAGGGTGAGAAAGTAATAAGCATACACATAATCGCTTGTCTCTCATGAATTTTCTTTCGGGATTTTATTAGTTTTACATGCATTTATTCGCTAACTAATATCTAAATTAAAAGTATTATATATATGTATAATAGGCCATCAATGTAATGTTATATTTAACAAACAAAAAATAACTAGGTATACTTTGTTTATATTCTTAATTTTTAAATATGTTAATATCTGAAATATAGTTGATAAGAATTCAGAAATACCTGTTTCAATATTTTCTTTAACCCCAGACGCAAAAACGACGGGGTGTTACAAGTTTGACGTGTCTGTCTGTGTGTGTCTGTCTATGGAATCGTAGCTTTCGAACGGATGAACCGATTTTGATTTTGATTTTGTTTTTTTTTTGTTTGAAAGGTGAATTAGTCGGGAGTGTTCTTAGCTATGTTTGATGAAAATCGATTCAAGATGGTCGAGGATTTTTTAATTTATAAAAAAAAATTCAACAATACCGAGAAAAAGATTGATTATTTTTAGAAATTTCTATGGCCACCTTTAAGGTGAATCATTTCATAAAGAAAAGTATTATGAAAATATTTTTATACTTGGAGAAAATAATGCGATTATAAATAAAATATACAATAGAATTGAGCTATTACTTTGTGAAGTCGGTTAATAAAGTGTCAAAGAATATTAAAACCAAGTGTCAATTCACATAGTCAAAAAACATGACAAATAAAGACTAATGTATCTAATTAGAGGTTGAATTTCAAAAAAATCTTTCTTTGTAGCTTATGACATTACTAGCGACTCTTAATCGCTTCGTTTGGGTTCATCCCTAGGTTCGTATTAACGGTTAGTATGGAATAGATAGACTATATTATATATGATATATAGCCTACAGCCTTCTTCAATAAACGAGCCATCTATTGCGAAAAGAATTTTTCAAATCGGATTAATAGTTCCCGAGATTAGCGCCTTCAAACAAACAAACAAACAAACTCTACGTCTTTATAATATAAGTACAGATTAACAAACTTTCATATAAATCTAATCTATCAGGAAATATAATTTTTACGTAAAGATTTATAAAGCTATTATTAACTTTTTTAAATACATAGACCACCTACTTTCAGACCACCGAAAAATTATCATCCAAACAAACGATCGATCACGACTTCTTAATTATTATAGAAAGTAAAATGGCGATTTCTAATTAAGCATACATTTATAGTTTTATTGAAGTGTTTACTCGTGGTTCAATTTTGATAACGATTGCTTTCGCGGAAGAGTTATTACTGCGAATATAAATGCTTCATTTGATTGCAAATGGGAACAAATCGAAATGTTTACATTGTATATAAGCAATAAAAATCAATATCGTTTATAATTGGTTTACGATACTCTAGTATTTGATTTGAAAAATACTGTGTCGTACATATATACTACTAACGACTCACCTTCGCTACGCTTAGGGTTCGTCCCTAGACAATAACAAATCTATCTCACGGGAACGTACATTTTCCGGGATGATATATAGCCTATAGCCTTCCTCAGTTAACGGGCTATCTAATGCAAAAATAATTTTTCAAATCGGATTAGTAGGTAGTTCCTGAGATTAGCGCGTTCAACCAAACAAACAAACAAACTCTTCAGCTTTATAATATTAGTATAGATTATAAAAAGTAAAAAAATGTATTTTTGTTTATAATGGATAAACTAAAATTATGCTGAACTGATTTAGGTGAAATTTGGTATGAATATAGTTTGAGATTTCGGGAAGGACATAGAATAGTTTTTATTCTGAAACCCATCCCTTAAGCAGGTGAAAAGTGAGTCGCTTGTAATGTTAGTATATTATAATTTCTCTTTAATTTTTGGGTTCTATGTTGTTGTGCCTAGTAGTGCGATAAAAGGACCGAAATATATTTTTTTTAATTTGTTTAAATATAAAGAAGTTTCCTCTGAAATTACTGAAATGATTCTAAATGACCTAACTAGAAGAAAGCTACAAAGCTGTAGTAGTGTTAATTATAGTGTAGTGACCAAAAGTGACGAGTCTACAAAATTTAAATTACTAAGCATTTGAGACAATTTATACTTTTTTTTTATGTAATACTCAATAACATTGGATAATCGAAACATATTAAAGTTATGCAATCTTTTGCTATTTAAGGCACTATAATTACTATATAATTTATACAGATAAATAAAATTGAAGTGTCTGTTTGTAATGTTAAAATAATAGCTCTTTATTATTAAATGCAAATGA
This sequence comes from Fabriciana adippe, assembly GCA_905404265.1. Classification (NCBI taxonomy): domain Eukaryota; kingdom Metazoa; phylum Arthropoda; class Insecta; order Lepidoptera; family Nymphalidae; genus Fabriciana; species Fabriciana adippe. The sequence continues at coordinate 15,044,014 of FR989997.1, read as the reverse complement.
AATTATTTAAGGTACTTAAACGAGAAACATAATTTTTATTTTTTTTGTCTATCTGTCTGCCTGTCTGTTTGTTTATTGTGGCTAATCTCCTAAATTGCTGGACTGATTTTGACGGGACTTTCACTGACAGATAGCTGATGTTATAAGGAGTAACTTAGGCTACTTTAAGTTTAGAAAAAGAATAAGGTTTCCGTTAAAATAAATGTACCTCCCTAGGTACGCACCCGAGTGAAGCCAGGGTAAGTCGCTAGTTAAATATATTCTTTTGTCACATTTCATAAAAATATACTAATTTATCGTAATGGTTGTTACTGAGGGTAATGATGGTCAAAAGAAATATTCCGCTCTGAAACCAATAACGCGTGGGGTCCCAGAAGGATCCTTATTGAGCCCGATACTTTTTACGTTATTTACTGCAGACCTACCCGACTGTATACATTTCTGTAAATACCACTTGTACGCCGATGACACTCAACTGTACTACTCATTTAAAGGTGAAAACACTAAATCAGCCATACAAAACATAAATAAGGATCTGGAGCGCGTATTTAACTGGTCAACCAAAAACTCCCTAGCACTGAATCCATCTAAGTCACAAATGTTGGTTCTAGGCACGAAGCGCCAAATTGAATGGGTTACGAAATGTAGCGATAAGATAAAAATTAACGGTACTATTATCGAGCAAAAAAATGCTATTCGAAACCTTGGTTTAATTATAGATTGCCATCAAAAATACACGGAACACATTAATACAAAAATTAGCAATGCGTTTTTTAAACTCAAAACCTTGTATAAAATCAGGCCATACATAAAAGAGAATCTACGTCTGATGCTCGTAGATTCACTTGTGCTCTCTAATTTTAACTACTGCAGTTCTGTCTTCAGCACTAGAATAACCTCTCACACGCATAGAGCTATCCAACGTGTGCAAAATGCCTGTACCAGATTTTGCTACGACATACCCAGAAGGGAATATATAACTCCACACCTAAATCATAAGGGAATCCTAAACATGAGTGCAAGGATGCAACTGCAATACGCATGTTTGGTTCAAAGAGTGTTGTGGAATAAAAGACCAGAGTATTTGTTTGAAAAACTCACCTGGATAAAAGATGGCTTTAGAAGTGTTCGATCTTGCACAGGTAACCTACTAAAAATACCGTCTCACGCCACATCACGCTTTCGAGGTTGCTTTAGGTTTGCTGCAGCAAGAATATGGAATGATCTTCCCCCGCCACTGCGGCTTAAAGTGAGTGCAAGTAACTTTAAGAAAACATACAAAAAAGCCTTATTAAAAAGGCAACTTGCTGCAGAAAACCTGAAGTACTCCTATGCAGAAGGAATGAACCTAAAACATTACTTTTAATAATAAAATCATCACACTTAATTTAATAAGCCACTTATACATTCATCCTATTGTACTCTCATTTACTCGCACACTAAAGCACGCACGCACACATACTAACATACACACACTTGGGTCACATGCGCACACACACACACACACACACACACACACACACACACACACACACACACACACGGACGCACACACACACATACACGGACGCACACACACACACACACACACACACACATTTTCTTTTCTTTTTTGTTTGTTAATTTTTTTTTTATTGCTTTTTGTTTCAATTGGTATTTTCTGTGACTCTTGTAGAGGTTAACTGGAGGAATAGTCCTCTTGCCTTGCTCCCGCTCAACACCCTAGGGAGCTGGGTGTAACTGAAAATCAGCGCTGCTTGAGATTTCGGTCTGAGCGGCATCAGCTGAGTTATTACCCTTTGCCATAAGTTACTTTAAGCGTTTACTGATTCTTTTACTTTTTTTTACTCTTTTTTTATGGCAATAAATACTTTTTTATTTATTTATTTATTTAATATTTTTTAAAATAACAATAATTATAAATATGGAAGCAATTACATTACATGAGTGTATACATATTACTTCTTTAAGGATTTGAATAAAATTCAGAATTAAGACTTTTTATACCTTGTAATAAAACAAACTTTATTTTTTAACGATTTAGCAATCATTAGACGAGCATAGTTGAAGGGCAAATTAGTATGATATAATTAGTTATTTCATCTATCTCTATTTTATATTAAAAATAAATCCAGGCGAAACCGAGGTATTTAGTGGTATTCAAATATTTATCTTTACTCTATACAGATAAATAAAATTGAAGTGTCTGTTTGTAATGTCAAAATAACAGCTTTATACTAAATGCATGCATGTTTTCGGAAGACATGTGAAGTCTGCCAATCCGCACTTGGCCAGCGTGGTGGACTATGGCCTGATTCCCCTCGTACTGAAGGGAGGCCTGTGCCCAACAGTGGGACGTTAAAAAGGGCTGAATACATACATACATACTAAATACATATGGAATTATATACGGTACTTATAAGAAAAAACACAATTTAAAAAAAATGTCTGTCTGTCTGTCTGTTTGTTCCGGTTAATCTCTGAAACGGTTGGACCTGGCAGATAGCTGATATTATAAGGAGTGACTTAGGCTACTTTTATTTTAGAAAAAGAATTAGGGTTTCGGTCAAAAAAATTAAACCGTACCTAGGGACGCACCCGAGCGAAGCGAGGGTAAGTCGCTAGTATAACATAAGATTTAAAAACAACTTTACAGTAAGTTCGCCTTACGCCACTCTAATGTCCTCGGGGGGTCTTCAAACAACTTAACTTACAATAATTATAATATTAATTAAATAATCACTAAGGACGCACATAAAAACGCCATGCCACAAATTATCCGTAATAACGGAACGCGTAAAAATAATAAAATCTTTAAAACATACAACGAAAATTATAAAACGCAATAACAATTAAGAGAATGATCCAATCACGTCACTGCGGGTAGTCGAATATTGTTACGAATTCAAACAAAATTGAATCGTGAATATCTTAATTGGGGCTCTAGATCGAAGGCGATGGAGGACTTAATTAGTTTCTGTACGGTCGGCTCGATAAAATCAGTGAAACACCTATGCCTCAGTTCTTACGTCCCTCCGGCTGTCCTCTTCGCTCGTGGGACATATCAATAATTCAGTAAGGGATGTAGTAGGTTTAACGAGATTGTGATCGTGCGGCCTCGGCGCCGGCACTCACTACTAATGCGTGTTTTAAATGTTTACTAATGAACACGATTATTTAAAGTGACGTTTTCGGATTTCTCCACAGCTATTATGGGATCTAACGTAATAGGTAATTAATGCTCTGTTTTATTATAGGATAGCCTTTTACGTGTGAGTTCGTATTTGTTTTAAGGAATTAAGCTGTTTTGGAAATTTGGGTTAGATTTTGTGTGTTAAAATCAGTTTAATGGATTTTATTGCAATTTCATGGGATCGAATGTTATGGCGAATGTTATGGTAAATTCTTCTCCATTCTATGTGACATTTGAGAAGTAATCTGGAAAATGGTGAAGTCGTGGTACGTTTTGAACCCATTAACAAGAAAATTGTATTGAGTGTTATGATGAAAATTCTTAGATTATCGTTACGTTTGTTAGTCTTTTGTGTAGCATATTATATGATTTTAGATTATGGGGTGTTAAGTTTATAGCATATTAGGTAGAGTTATGGTGTTTTTCTGTATCAGTATCGATTCGGACTCGAGAATTTCGTGTCACTGCGAGTGTGTAAAAACTTTCGATTTTGTACTTACTTTTTCCAATGATTTTTTTTGTCAGAAAAGCTTGCAACTAATATCTTAACTCACTCATTTTTCAAATTCATCTACTTTATGGAATATACAATTGTATGATCAACTAGCGACTCACCCTCCCTTCGCTCGGGTGCGTCCCTAGGGACGTTTTAATTTTTTTGAGCGAGACCCTAATTATTTTTCTAAAATAAAAGTAGCCTAAGTTACTTTTTATAATATGAGCTATCTGCCAGTGAAAGTCTCGTTAAAATTGGTCCAGCCGTTTCGGAGAATAGCTAGAACAAATAGACAGACAGACAGACAGACAAAAATTTAAAAATTGTGTCTTCTTATAAGTACCGTATATAATTCCATATGTATTTAGTATAAAGCTGTTATTTTGATATTACAAACAGACACTTCAATTTTATTTATCTGTATAGATTACGTATACATTAGCCTGATATGGGAATTAAATCCATATCCTATACCGAAATCAGAGTACGTCGAACCTACGATCCACTACGTTACCTGTCTCTAATTACTTATTTAGTACTTTACACAAACAATTAAACATGTAATAATAATAAATACTCTTGCATTATGTGCCAAAATTCAGAGGTCGAAATTATAATAATTAAATTCATATAAAAATATGTACAAATGAAAACAATTACAACTGTACACTACTAAAAGAACAGGTTAACTAAATGTATTGAGACAAAGAAAAGAAATGTATGGTCTTTTCAATTTTATTATATAAGATACATCGTCTCAGCATTCCACGCGCTATAGATTGCCGATAACGGAGTAGTGACAATTGATTTTATTTTGAACTTTGACACCATTGGAAAATTCGTTACGGTGTCCCGTCCACGTATTTAAATCAATTGTTTGAAGTTATATGCTTAGAAATGACCTATTATAAAAAAAATATAATATACAAAATAGCTGTCAACGTAAAGATTGGTATTATTATTGTGAAATAGGCAAGTTTCATATGGGTTGCGGGTTCACATCCCGTAGATTACATTTTTTTATTCATAATGATTATGCACGGTTATTGAGTAGTGAGTTAAGTGATTTTCTAATGAAAATTTTAATTTCACACTTTCTTCTTTTTGTTTTGTTTAGAAAAGGTTTCTGAATATTGACATCAAATAATGTATTTTTAGATCTACATCCTACTAGCGACTTAATCGCTCGTGTGTGTCCCTAAATAACTTTTGTCTTTATAATATTATATACTGGTAACACCGTTTCGCTAATTTTATAACTAAAAGTATCATATTATGTATGTACATCTTTAATTTTCCTTTCTTTCATAACGTAGGAATTTGTAGCTCCTCGTAGACATAAGTAATATAAAGTTTATTTATAATAATGGGGTATATTTAACGAAGTTGAGCACTAGCTTTATACATACTAGCGACTCTCCCTCGCTCCGCTCGGGTTCGTCTCTAGTTACGTTTTAACGTTTAGTATAGATTTCTCAGAGATGAGATATTTTTCCGCAGTAAAAAGTATCCTATATGATGACCCGGATAATCAGCTATCATCATACCAAATTTCATCAAAATCTGTCCAGTGATTTTCTCGTGATGCATTCCTAGACAGACAGACAGACTGACAAAAATTCTAAAAACTATAGATTCGGCCTCTGTATAGATAATAATTACTATTTCAATATGATTTTTCAAAAAATATTTAATGTGCAGATTCGACTCAGAATTTTATTATACTCGTATTTATATATATATTTTATTATATGTATGTATCTCGTAAATTTGGGTTTGTACATACATATATGTTTGTGCAGTTTTCTGTTCTTACGAGTACACGTGTTCAAAAGTTATTTGATTTTAAAGTATAACATAGCATTTATCAATAATAAAAATGATGTAGAGCAATAAAATATATTTTTAATAACTTAAAATAAAACAATATAGAAATTAATTTGTTTGGAAAGTGTGTTTGACAGGAAGATTGCACTTTCGTAATCACTAGTCGACTATTAGTACGACTCGCGTATTCGCTTAACGTATAATAGAGATATGGATACCCAAAGTATGAGTAAAACAAATTTTATTTTTCCCACTGATAATTAAAAATCTATTTTTTTGACACTTTAGTGGAAGGAAAGCAATTATCTATTTTATCTTTAAAGCAGTTTCTGACGTTACATTTTGTTCTATACAATGATGCTGCGTTTGATGATTTCAAATCTTGATAAGAAAATATTGATTCTACTTTTGAAGACCAAGTGCTTTTAATTTTTAAAGAAGGTTAAGTCAAAGGTCAGAGGACGTGCCAGCTTATATAAAGAGAATGATGACAATAGAGGAAGTAAAAGAGGTATGTAAAAATCGCGGCGCTTGGCACTCTGTTCTTTCTGCCTACCCTGCCAGCATCAAGTTTTTCTTGTGTTTTTGAATATTATATATTACATATATAATATCTAGTCCAGTCCATTATATATATAATATAATATTCAGTCGATAAAAAATTGGAAAAAAATATTTTACCAAATATAAGCCACGTTCATTATCTATACTAATATTATAATGTATTTTTGTTTGTAATGGATTGACTAAAAATCCGCTAAACCGATTTAGATGAAATTTGGTATGAAGATAGTTGAGATCTTGAGAAGGACAAAGAATATTTTTAATCCCGGAAATCATCCCTTAAAGGAGTGAAAAGGGGGATGAAAATTTATATGGAGAATTAATAATTTCTCAAGTAAGAGATATAAAATTTATCATATCTATGTATATATAGGTACTAATATATAATCTATTCCATGCTAACTGTCAAAACGTACCAGGAAAAAAACCAAATAAAGCAAGGGTGAGTCACTAATTAATTATAATCCGAGTTTTACTTTGAATAGCCAACACCAATCAAACATTTGTCACACTTTACTGTGATACATGTCACCGTCCATTGCGCATTTATTTATATTATTTATTACTCAATTAGTTAATGTATTTTGATGAATGATGTCGATAAAACTTTACTACAGTCGTTAGCGCATTAGGTTTATAATTAGTAAATTAATAATAAGCAATATTTTCTAATTTGTCAAAGAGCCATTTCGTTACTCGCAAGCGAGTGTCGTTAACTGTGTTTGACATAATAAATAAATGATGAGAACCGTGACCGTAACAATAACGTATAGAGCCTAAACGTTAACAATTGATGACAATTATCGATTATATTAAATGAACTCAAAGCAAATATCGATTTTCTTCTCGGTCGTTTGTCAAATGTATTTCACGGCGTTTTATCTTTTTATTACTAGCAATTTAAACATTTTCACAATGACGAATCGATTCCGCGTAACAGTTCGAATAATCATAATGGAACCGAATAAATATTTAATTACGTTTATAGTGAATGGTAACGCAACGGTTTGGTTTTAGTTAATGATTATAATTGCTCTCGATGCTTGGGATCGACACTTGAGAGGTTGCGTTGATTTAGCGAGCGATTGAGAAATTATGCTTAGAATAATCGATCGGTGCAGTGGTTAGTGTAGTCGTGTTTGAACAGGTGGTCTTTATTTCGATATCAAAATTTTTGCATCTCCTTTTTAAAATGTAGCTATCTCTGTCTTTATTAAGAATGTAATAACTTTTAGGAAATTATAATTCGATTTCGCAGTAGATGAAGATCATATAAATGCTTGCTTTGATTGAGGGATAAAGAAGAAAAATCACATTATTATAGCACGAATGAGTAATGAACTAGAAGAAAATTATAATAATTATCCTCCAGACTAGTTTTAAAGACTAACCCAGAGCGAAATACAAGCGCGTTATCTAATAGGTACTCTTACTCTCATACTCCGTTGGGATAATATTTAGTCCCTCGCGGTGAGATCAGGCGCATCAAAATTATAAAGCACAATCATTATACACTAGCTTTGCTTGCAGTTTCGCTTGTCTAGTTAAAGTTTTGTATATAAACTATAACATTTTCAACAAAGAGGGTATTAAGCGGAAAAGAACTTTCCAAATGTGACCGGAGCTTTTTGAGGTTAATACAAACCGACCAACAAACAAATAAAATCGTCAGCTATTATTCTCCTTTTTTGCTAGTCGGTTAATAGACGTCATTTTCGATAGAAATCACTCATATCTAGTTTATATATTCGCGGTACCGTTTAAATTAGTATTGTTTTGATTGAACGACCATTTACATTGTTAATTTTTATTTTTTTTTTATGATCTGTAGCTAAATAGTGATGTATTAGAATGCTTGTGAAAGTAAAAGATCGATATAAAATGAGCATAAACTTATTCGATAGTCGACCGTGTGAATAAATCGATTTCATCTATATCTAACGGTTAGAGGTGTTCCGTATACACTTGTAACGTATTAATACAGTGTAATGATAGATATTAGTCATTTAACGTTGGGTTTTGATGCGATATAGTGATGAAGTGCTGAGAGATTAGGAAAGTAATTTTAAATGGTTTATAGTGGATTTATTAGCACATATTTAAATATATCACGATAGATATTAGTATAACTTTATTTTTTGTTTGTTATTAACTACATAATATGTATATAGGTTTTGGTATGATTTATCTTTTATTTCAATATGTGTATTCGAAAAGACTTCAAAATTTGATATCTGTTTTCTATTAGTGTAAAATGAAAGTTGTAATTATAATAATAATAATATTTCAGCCCTTTGTAACACCCCACTGCAGGTGACGGGCATCCCTTAATTCGAAAAAGCTCAGGCCATAGTTCCCCCTCGCTGGTCAAGTGCAAGTTTGCGGACTTTACATGTCTTTTGATAACTTGCTAGGTTCTCTCAGGCATGCATGTTTCCTCACGATGTTTTCCTTCACCGTAAGGCAAGTAGCAAGCAATATGATTGATGGTGACAAAGATTGATACTTGAAAATATCAGAGGTGTGAGATCCAGAATTTGAATCCATTTCACTTGATTTTCTAAAGGAACTCGTTACAACTAGTTAAAAGTGCTTATCTAATATGTATAATAAGTTTAATTTAATAAAGTTTATTTCATTTCATTAATTTAAAAACTTTCATACATCACTTTTTATCTATACTAATATAATTATAAAGAGGTAAAGTTTGTGAGTGTGTGAGGTTGTAGGTGGCAATCTCTGGATCTACTGAACCGATTAAGATGAAATTTGGTAAGAAAATAGTTTGAGACCCTGGGAAGGACATAGGATACTTTTTATTCCGGAAATCATCCCTGAAAGGGGTGAAAATGGGGATGAAAGTTTCTATTGAGAAGCAAGGTAGGAATGAGCCCGAGCGAAGCAAGGGTGAGTCACTAGTTTTTAAATAAAATATAACTTTTATTTTTAGATTTTAAATACTTTAAGCTAATACTTTTTTTCTTAGATTTACGCGAATATTTGACATTTTTCGCTGTAAAGCATTGGAAACGGGAACAAAAAATCTAAATAAATCCGCGAAAAAATCCGAAAAGATAGTTTGCTTTAAGCTAAGTTATACGAAAATCTATATTTTTTGAGCGACTAAGCAATTAACACCTATCCATACATGCGATGCCAGTTTATCGACACACCATCAATCACGACATGGGAATGAAGACATTAACTCACCGCCGTTTATTAGAACGATTTTGATGGTAATGTACTATAATCATAATGCAAATCGTTTTATTGTACAATTACTATTAACAAGCGTCGACCCGCGGCTTTGCTTGGAATCTATATGTATAATGGGAATGTATGCTCGTATGATTCAGTTTTTTCTTTTATTAACAACTATTTATGTGTTAAAAAAATATTTTGAAAAAGTATTTTTAAGTTTCTATATCATATGCTCAGTATAGATTTCTCATAGATGACATATTTTTCCGCAATAAAAAGTATCCTATATATTGACCCGGATAACTAGCTATCATCATACCAAATTTCATCAAAATATATCCAGTGGTTTTCTCGTGATGCGTTCCCAGACAGACAGACACAGAAAACTTCTAAAAACTATAGATTCGGCCTCTGTGTCGATAATAATGACTAATATCATAAGATTTCCCAAAAAATATTTAATGTACAGATTCGACTTAGAATATGTATAGATAAAGAAAATTATAATTTTTACTATTAGTATTTTATGTGGAAAAAAAACTACTTAGGGAAAGTGAAACTTAGTATTAATTACTAGAGTTATTTTTCTGAATTGATTGAGCAGTTATAGATATAAAAATTTTGACGCGCACCATAAATTAGCCTCTCTTATTATTTATTATTATCTTTAATCCTTAGTGCTGATAAAAATATTACACGTCTATACATATAATAAAATTCTGAGTCGTATCTGTACTTTAAATATTTTTTGGAAAATCTCATTGAAATAGTCATTATTATCTATATAAATGTGGAATCTATAGTTTTTAAAATTTTTGTCTGTCTGTCTGTCTGTTTATCTGGGAACGCATCGTGAGAAAACCACTGGACTAATTTTCATGAAATTTGGTATGATGATAGCTGGTTATCCAGGTCAACATATAGGATACTTTTTACTGCGGGAAAATATCTCATCTCTGAGAAAACTATACTAAATGTTAAAACGTATATCTATATAAATCGGTTCTTTAGCTAATATACCTATAGGTAATTTGCTTTTTTCTAAATATGTGTTACATGGACATTGTACATAGATATATATAGATTTATATAGCGTGTTTATTTAATACCTTATACTGCTGTTACTGAATGTTCATGCTCAACCTTAATATTTAACCATAAAGATAATTATAATTTTATTGATATATAATTATAATCAAGCATCGATTATCGATTAATTGGAGTACAAGTTTAATCGATACCCCATCGATTTTTGTTTTTTCATCAATTTTGGTGCGTTATAATAACGTGTGTATGTTTTAATGGGTCAATTTAGTTTATCGCGTGATCTCCAGTTAATGAGATTTTGGGGCGAATACTTAAAGTGAAATAAATGAGATGTTTCTAAGGACTTATGTGAGTGTGCGAGATGGTTTATTGCTGGAATCCGTGTTCAGATGCTGGTATAGTTAATGTTTCCGCTTCAATGTTAAATTTAACCTCAATTAGGTTAACTTTGATTTTCTCCTCGACCTGAAAGGAAGCTTTTTTGTTTTTTTTGAACATTGGCATATAAGAATACATTTTGATTATTAATTAAAATAATTTTGGTTCTCTTGAAAACTATTTATTTTTCTTATTTCATATTTTTACTAGCTTTTGCAGCTCTATTTAAGAACTTCATTTATGTAAAATCGCTTTGATTTTTAGAATCGTTCATCGTCATCGTTTATCCTGTAAACTTTATAGAATAAGTTATCTAACACCACAACCATAGGGTTATAGTATAAACCTATGGTTGTGGTAGTGGTTTATAGTATAGGTTTGTAGTAGGTACGTATGGTTTATACTCGTAGTAGGTTTATAGTATAAACCTATGGCTGTATTCAAACCATATGACAACATCTGATACGGCTAAAACCGATTCGTTTATTCGGCAAATTCTACATGATAACCGATTTGATAAACCTCATTGAATAAATACAAAAAAAAGTCATATATTACTTACTAATGGTGTACGGTTTGTCGATTCGACATTAACCAAATTAAATATAGATATTGATTCTTTAAAATGGTAAAAAATCACTCTTGAATATGTATTTTCTATACATTCTTAATTTTTCTATTAGCGATGATGATTGTAGAATCTGTTAACTAATTAATTTACACGAATGATATATATATATACTATAAATAAATTATTATAAACCGCATCAATTCTAAAGACAAAGTATTAAAAACAAGTTGGTATATGTAATTATTTTGTCTTTATCTACACTGTAATAGTATTCGACATTGTGGGGCCATACGTCTTCTGTACCGTCCAGTGGTTCTGATTACCATGATACGTTACTCGCTTATTTATTTATGATGTTAGAAATGTAACTCAGATTATTGATTTTGCATTGATAAGTATGTAATAGACGATCTTCGCTATGCAGATTCATAACCAAATTATATTTTATTAGCGGCTCACCTTCGTTTCGCTTGAGTTCGTCCTAAGTATGTTTCAACGGTGAGTATGAGATAGATAGATTATATATTATATGTATATACATAGGTATGGTATACGTAGATATGGTAAGTTGTTGTGGGTTGTATTATAACGTGTATTCATGGGAATGAGATAATCTCCCGCGGTAAAATGTAGCCTATGTCACTCTCCAGTCGTTCAACTATCTCCATACAAAAAATCACGCCAATCCGTCACTCTGTTTCGACGTGGAAGAAGGACAAAAACACACCCTTTATAATATTAGTAAGTATGCACTAGCATTTCTAATTGCATCGTACGTCGATTAGAATTCCCTTCTAGAATCCAGAGATAGCTATATATTTTATTTTAATTCTTATTATACCCCCAGAAATGGATTTTTCCTCCAATTTATAGTTATTAAATTATTATATTCCATATTTAGCATCATTGTTTTTATAATTACATATGGACGTTGGTATTACATTACGACACACGAAGGTGTTATAGTTCAATATAAAAGACTTCAACGAGTTCTAAGTATAAAATGTATATTTTAGTTATTGTTATTTAAAACACATTTAACAATTGCATAAATTTATAAACATAATTGTGTAATAATAATATTCTATATGTATGAAATAGAACCTTTTAACTTCACGGTATGCAATACCAGACCACTATTACTCCGGACATGTCTGACATGTAAATGTTAAAATATTTCAGAATTTAAAATATTTAAGTTATTTAAATTGTATGTATATGCATACGATGTTAGTGGATTACTAAGACGAAAAGCACATTTGATTTGATTAATAGGATTCAATACCTATATATCACAGTTAAAAATAATTTTATAATTAACTAGCGACTCACCTTCGCTCTGCTCGGGTTCGTTATGTACCTATTCGGTACGCTTTAACGCGGCAAAAAGTATCCTATATGTTGACCCTATCCTATATGTTATACTAAAAGTATCCTATATGTTGCGTTGATAATCAGCTATCATACAAAATTTCATCAGAATCTGTCTAGTGTTTTTCTCGTGATGCGTTCCCAGACAGATAGACAAAAATTCTAAAAACTATAGATTCGGCCTCTGTATCGGTAATAATGATTATTTCAATAAGATTTTCAAAAAGTATTTAATGTACAGATTCGACTAAGTTAGAATTTTATTATATGTTTAAATATATGTAATAGAGTAATTTTTATATTACTTTTACATGGTAACTGTAGAATCTATAAAATATATGAACGAAGATAATAGGAAGGCTGTGTCTATCCCCATGATGTAATCTCTCTCCTTGCCTTTCATTATAGTCTAAACAGCGGTTTAAGAGTGGAAAGGTAACAAATAGACAGACACACATTTATAATATTAATAAGGATACAAAAATAGATAATAATATACCTAATATTACAGTTTAAAGCGTATTAAATGGGTTTTAACTAATAAAAGGATTTTTTTTGTTTAAAAACAATACCACTTTGTATTTTACTAATCATTGATATACAGATTTATTATAAAATCCATTCTCTCTTTTAAATAACACATTAGTATTACGCTAACTTGAAGTAAATATATTAAATGATTAAATATTTTTTTGCTTTCAAAGAATGTATCGTCCGTACACGCAGCATATTTTTATATATCTAATAAGAATTATCGGTCGTATTTCAAAAGACAACGATGTTCCATTGTCGCCTCCCCGCCTACGCGCCGCTACTCGTGGGAATATGAAGAATCGAACTTAAAAATAATAACTTCTTAAGGAATTTTAGTTAAATTTTGTTTATGTTTTCATTTATCCAATGAAATATTTTCATTTTGTGATGAAATTATTTAACTATATAATAGGGATTCATATACATATAAAGGCCAATGGCAGTTTAGTGCTGAGTTTAGTAGTTTGTAAGAAGTACTTTATAGAATTCCTAGCAACAAGCCCTCGTTTCCAGCCTTTAGCAAAACTTTATTACTAATATTACTAATTTATTTAGTATAATAAATAATTATATTATAAAACGTATAAAAGTAATCCTAAAAACAGTCAAGTTTTAAATTTTAAGTGTATTTTATACATAGCAAAAATTTGCTACTATGATACAGTGTATAAATATCAAAAACAGATAAATAAAATTGAAGTGTCTGTTTGTAATGTCAAGGTAACAGTTTTATACTAAATGCATATGAAATTATATACGGTACTTATAAAAAAAACACATTTTTTTAAATTTTTGTCTGTCTGTCTGGTTGTTCCGGCTAATCTCTGAATCGTCTAGACCGATTTTGGCGGGACTTTCACTGGCAGATAGCTGATGTTATAAGGAATAACTTAGGCTACTTTAATTTTAAAAAGAATTAGGGTTTCGCTCAAAAAAATTAAAACCACCTAGGGATGCAGCCGAGCGAAGCGAGGGTAAGTCGCTAGTTTAGAATATAAAAATAATAAACACACAACCAAGTTTTGGCATAATAATAGTGCAATCACATTTTTGCATGGGACATTCCATATTAGCATTGCCCGAAATTATATTTATGAGTGATTTAATTTAGTGCTGATGGAAATAGATATTTATAGAAATGCCTAGCCATATTACGTTTCAATTGGGGTCAACTTTTCTAGTCTATTTTCCCAAGGTTGTCTATAGGATATTCTTTAGATCTCTTTTTATGACTAACATCCAGGCCTTACGTATCTTTTCTGGTCTTAAGGTATTCTAGCCTCCTTATCACGTCTCTATACCTTCTTAACCGATCCTCGATGAGCTTTTCTTCGATAAGTTTAACTTTGATAGAATTTCCGCTTGACAAAGAGAGTGAAGTCCTTGTCATACCTACCTTTTTACGTGGAGGCTAGGGTCAACTCGTTTAATGCCATTTAACTTAAAAGAATTGCATCGTTCATGTCCAGGATTGATATGTGTAATAATGGCATTATCAGGAGTCCGTCTGACAGGCTGATGCTGTCAGCAATGTACTGACGCTGGGTAGATATTGCCACCTAGTTTCTATATGTAATTTGTAATTTATATTGTTTACTAGCGATTCAGCCTCGCTTCGCTCGGGTTCGTCCCTAAGTACGTTTTGACGGATAGTGATTCTCATAAAAATAAACAGTTCAAAACTTTTTGATTTTCCAGCTGTTTTTTTTTTGTTTTCGCAAATTTTTTTTATATTTAAACCACCCTTGATACACCCCCAACAAAACAAAAACAGAATTATTTAAATCGGTCCAGCCGTTTACTAACGAACAGCAATTGATTTTTATATATATAGATTTTATTTAATTCTATTGTACAATTTGCTATGCCTTTGCTATAGCTTGTAATATTTGATGTCTCTTTGTACTGTGGATTAAGGGTCTCAAATAAATAATTATTGTTATTATTATTAACATATTTAAAATAAAACATTTAACATAAAACTTAAACTTAAACCAATGAAAGAAGTGAAATAATAAACACCGATAATAAATAATGTTACATTCTACCAACAATAAATAGATCATTAGGGACATTGACAGAAATAACGTATAAAGTTTCAATTTGAATATCAAACATGATCAACGCGCGTTTCGGATTCCAAAAATTCAATATGATAGTTTGTAGGCGAATGTCTGTCGTTATACTGCGTACTAACTTCACGGGGTGCTCGATTTAAGATAAAATGTATAGAATTAATGAGCTTTGATGGTATAGTTTTAAACTTAAACAAGAGTTCTTGGTTCACACAATTTTATTTAAATTTATTTAAGTCGCCTAAAAAGAGGCGAAATTGCTATGCTATAAAATATCAAGTAAGTATGATTCTTTGAAGTAACTTAGTTATTATCGTGATGTGGTGCACAAAATAAACACTCAGTTAGGCTGATAATGTCTTCTTTATTGTACACGACATTTGCGAAGTTAATTGAATCGGTACGTCTTAAATCCAAAATAAAGAAACTGATTGATTAAAAGGCTATAAATGACCGTCAAAATGTATCTTAAAATGAATTTTTAACCGACTTCCAAAAAGGAGGAGGTTCTCAATTCGTCGGAATCTTTTTTCTTCCTTTTTTTTTATGTATGTTTTTTCGATAAAATTTATATGGGACCACCGGGGAAGAATACTCTTTGAAACAAAAAAAAAATTTTCCAAATCGGTTCAGCCGTCTTCGAGAAATCCGTGAACATACATAAAAAAAAAAGATTCCGACGAATTGAGAACCTCCTCCTTTTTGGAAGTCGGTTAACAAATTACCTGCTTATTACGTCTACACTAAAAATGGAAAAATAAAAACTTTTTTGAAAAAAATAAAAACTTTTTTGAAAAAAATAAAAACCGACTTCCAGGCACTGAAAAGTAAAAAATAACTAAACAGGGGTTTTCATTTAGAATAGATACTTAATCAGATATTTTCGAAGTCGGTGCCAGCCGATACAAAATATAATACAAAGACTTCGAAAATATCTGATTAAGTATCTATTCTAAATGAAAACCCCCGTTTAGTTATTTTTTACTTTTCAGTGCCTGGAAGTCGGTTTTTATTTTTTTTTTTAAGTTTTTATTTGAAAACGTTATATAAAAAGCTTTTCTTCTACGTGACATAGGCGAAGTAAATTGTGTCCAACTGGCACTCCTAGAAGCCATGAAATAAAAGAATTGAATTGAATTGAAAGACATTTCCAAGGCGGAAGAAGTAGTCTTTGAACAATAACAAATAGCGTTATGAAAATTCATAAAATTTATGAATTTTTATTTAATTGATTTTAAAGCGTTGAAAAAAGTTTGAAGTTTTTCAAGTTAAACATTTTCGTTGATTTTGAATTTAAAGTTTCGTAAATTGGGAATTATGAGTTATATACTTGCTATTAAGGTGAAGTTAAATGTTATGAGGAAAGTATTTCTGAGAGAACGTAACTAATTTTTGAAAGACATGTGACATCCGCCAACTTTACTTGGTTAGTGTGGTGGACTGACGCATTGGCCTAATAATTATAACTTGATGGCATTGAAGGAAGGTCTTTACCTAGCAGTGGGACGTTAAATATGTATGTATAAACCCTTTTTAACGTCCCACTACTATGCATAGGCCTCCCTTCTATATGAGTCCCCTCATCATCATCATCATCTTAAGTCTTAAGTAAGTTTATCAGTAAATACTTACTGAGGGCTAGTTAGTGTAGATGTTAGAGAAGAAAAACTCTTAAGGGGTTGTTGTGGGCTGCTTCTGAGACGAGTCGAGGCGTCGTGGTTAAGTCAATAAATGATCCTGGAACCTCCCATTATGACGAAAAAGATTCTGTTGACTTTTAGTGGGTGATACTAATTTTTCAGGCCGGTAAGTCTTTTTTTTTATAGAAAAAAGGGGTAAACGAGCAAACGATCTACCGATCTACGATGATGGTAAGTGACTATCGCCGCTCATGGACATCTGCAACACAAGAGGAGTTACGAATACATTGCCGCCTTTAAGGGACCTGAAGACATGGCTTTTGAAGACCCCCATGTTATAGCGCTCAAGAAAAACCTCAGGAGGAAGATCATTCCACATTTTGCATAATCAATTTTAGGTGGTATGCGTAAATGCATTCCTTGGGAAATGCATTTAAAAAAGTGTAGATTCTGCTTAACTAATTTAAGAGAGAGACTTCAATGATATACAGATGAACACCTATACAAATAACTCAGTAGTATTCAATTAATGGTACCAAAAACATTTCTTAACAACCAAATTAAATCAGATTTGTTATATCTTAAAAATCGAGAACGAACCATCGCTATACACATAAGTTAGTGGTATCTGGTGATCTGTGAAACGTAAGAGGCCCCGCGGGCCGTCCAAAATTATTGTTATTGCCAACGAACTAATGTAATTATTTTACCTTAAAGAACAAAAACTGTGGAGACGATTTTGGTTATTTATTTTCATATTAAAATTATATGACTCCAAAGAAATATTGATGACAAGTGTTATTTTTTATGTAATTTTTATTGTTTGTAATATTTTATGCGGCATAAATTGTTTTTGACTAGAATGTATGTCTCTATTACCTAATACTGTTTTTAGTTTTTTTTTTATTTTAAATTGAATATTTTTTTAGTTTAAATAATCTTTATTCTATAATAATTACAGATAAATACCGACAGGAAAATAAAAAGTGGAAGGCAGATTAAAAGATGGGAAGATGATCTACCTAAGGGTTGGAGAAGGATTGAGTTGGCACTTGTGGAGGAGTACTACTCGCAAGGTAGCCTACCTTGGTATCTGAAGAGTAATAGTCTAAAATAATAATTGCAAGATACCTTATTAAGAGTTAACTTAATTAAAAGTTATCTATATACAGTTATAAATATAGTTTCGTCTATCTTTAGAAATTTGTGTGTCGAAAGGTTAGAAGGCCATCTTATTTTAAATAAATATTTGACGTTATAATAAACAATGATATATGTATTTTATTCAACTAGCGGCTCATCCTCGCTTCGCTCGGGTTCGTCCCTAGATGATTTTTTAAATTGACATAACTTTTTTATTTAGGAATCTCTTGAAATAAAACTAATACTAAATGTTAATTGAAGCTTACCACAATACATTAGTGAAAACTGCACCCAAATCGGTTAAGCCGTGTCTAAGATTAGCGCGCACAGACAGACAAAGCGATAAACAGACAAAAAAACTAAAAATTATTTTTGTGGGTTCTATTGTGTCAATAAAGATCCCCACTAATAGTTTTTCTCAAATATCTTCCATGTACAGACAGCGATCAGATACAATTTTATTATATGTATAGAAGTAACAATGATGTAGATTTTTATGACTTTATTGTTTTTAAATAAACATTAAATCTATAAAAAAATATCAAGGTAGCTTAAGAAAATATCGTACTTAGGAAGTGTAATTTTTTTTATTAATGGCTTTAAAACATGCCAGTAGCACAAATTATTCTGCCATTGTCACATACAATGGAGAAGACGCGAAGGATATCGCATTGAAATAAGATTATTGTAATTCATTAAATATAAAAAAATTACACATAGTTCAAATGAAATCCAAACTTAATATTATATATGTGAAAGTGTGTTTGTTTGTTTGTCCTTCTTCCACGTCGAAATAGAGTGACGGATTGGATTTTTTGTGTTTAAATAATTGGCGAGCTGGAGAGTGACATACATATGAGGTTACTTCCGCGGGAGATTATATTATTCCCACGGGAAAACACTTATCTATATTATATTATTATAGTCTATCTATTCCATACTAACCGTTAACCGTACGTAGGGACGAACCCGAGCGAAGCAAGGACGAGTCATTAGTCTTTTATAAAGATATAATCCTCAATAATTTTCTTTACAACATAAACAAAAATCAAGAAAAGACAGTGTTTCAAACTAGCTCATAATAAAGTAGTCACATACCGTATATCTAATGCGGCACGCGGTGGGGAGCTCCCGGACAGATTTATAGCCAACGACTCGGATTGTCTCTGTAATGCCGTTATTTACATTTTATTTAGTGTTATATATGTGGAGGATGACATTCTATCTATTATTGTTTTATTTTGACATTCGGCTAAAGGTCTTATAACATACGGCACGGTTGAAAGGCACGCGACACTTTATTGGTCTAGTATTGTAATTTTGAATTGGCTATGAATTTTTTAGGTTATGAAATTTTAGTTATTCGTGATTTTTAAATGGAAAAAATGTGTTATTTTATTTTATTTATTTAATCATTTATTTTAGGCAATATTTACAAAAAGATCTTAAATATGTAAACGGAGGACCATAACATATATACCTTAAAAACTAACATATATATTTTGTATAAACTATTGAACATGTGGTGTCGACGTAGACGTGTGTGCTGTGTCAGCGGGCGTTATTGTCTGAATATATTTTTGAGAACTATTTTAAAATCTGCTATACAACTTCCAAGAATTTTAATAATGCCTAAGATGCCATTTTAGCTGATACTGTAATTATATTTAAAACACAGACAGATTCCTATAAAATAATAACAGACTGTTAGAATCAAACTTAATATCTGAAACCTTTGACCTTAAATATTTCAAATAATTGCTAACTAAATTATTAAAAGGCTTAATATAAATAAAAATCATTTTGTTATTTCTTTGTAGAATCATCCTATTGCTATTTTCCGTTGAACTAACACCTTTCCCAAAGAGCGTTAACCATCCTGGTTTTTGGCAGCCATATCCATCTACTGTTCATCGTGCTGCAGAGATGCCGATGCCTGGATATTTACTTTACGTCGATCGTTCTCGATCTCTTATCGGCTTTACTGACATCCCTACTTCAGTGTTAGCCTTGATATTATTTACCGACACAATTTTCCATATCCTGAGGCTTGTACAATAAATATATAAGTTTCTATCACGAAAAGTGAAAAACAAAACAGTAATACCTGTTTGGTAAATATCTGATAATTCATTTAAAAATGAGTTTTATATTGTAATTAATTTGACATAATAACTGCTTATAGAATAGAACATATTAAATGATTACTGATTAATTAATTTAAAAAAAATATATATTTCCCCTTTATGAGTGGAACATTTTCTTAAATTTTATATGTTACGGAAGGAGTATTTATCCATTAAAAAATAATCATGAAAATCGGCTCAAAACTTGTTAAGATATCGAATCATACATAGAACACATAACATAGCCAATCTGAGTATGTATCTCCTCTTTTTTTAAGTAGGTCAACAACAAAACGTCTTAAACATAAGTTTTAAAATATTTGAAAACTAGCGGCTCACCCTCGCTTCGCTCTGGTTCAAAACAAATCTATCCCACGGGAACCGTACATTTTTCTGGGATAAAAAGTAACCTATTTGTTATCCTGATGTATGAACTATATTATTGTAAAGTTCATTAAAATCCAATCAGTAGTTTTTGTGTACTAAGCTGTACAAGTTACTATAGTTTTTTAACTATCCCACGGGAACTCTTTAATTTTCCGGGATGAGAAGTATTTAAAACGTTGACCGGGGGAATAAGGCACTATTATTCAAAATTTCATTTAAATCGGTCTAACAGTTTCGGAGATTAGGCCGTACAAACAGACAAACAGAAACAAAAAAAATTGAAAAAAAAACTGGATTTGTTCTATTTCTCTTCTTACATCCCTCTGACTCGGTTTTTGCATTTTTTTTCTATGTACAGACATTCGACCTCTACAGTTTTATTATATGCATAGATATATTACCAGTGACTTTTGCATTTATTGTGATGAGTTATGACGAAAAGTTATGTAAAGACAACAAACTAAACACTTTTATATTTGTAAGCTGTATACTCTGTAACGATTGCACGAATATCTCCTTTCCAGAGCAGTATCTAATCGCAGTTTAACTCTAATGCACTGTGATGGCAATATAATGGTGTGGATTTCAACACGAGTGTTCGCTATTTCGGTTTACCGCCGAGTCGCGGCGTGCGGTTGTTTCACTTAAAAATAGTGCTTACTCTAATTGATGACCCCGCTTATCTTACAGAGATACAAAGTGATGGAAGCGCTTGTTTGTTACATTCTCTTCACAATTTGCATACACATTGATATTCATGAATTAATAAAGTAATAATGTACTGTATGTACTCATTTTTTCTGCATATTGCATACGTACTTTTGGGGAGAAGAGGAATTGACATCGTAAAGTTAATTTATTTGTACTAGCGACTCACCCTCGCTTCGCTTCGGGTTCGTGCCTAGACAAAAACAAATCTATCCTACGGAACCATACAATTTTTCGGGATGATATATAGCCTAGAGCCTTCCCCAATTAACGGGCTATCTAATGTAAAAAGAATTTTTCAAATAGGATAAGTAGTTCCTGAGTTTATGCTTGACTACTGGAATACCCTGGGGTGAAAAGAATAACAATCACATAGAATAGCTCACGTGCAACGGGCAAAGTTGCCAAAGTGCGGAAAAAGCCGTGCACAAAGAAGAAGAAGCCTATAAGTTATACTGTAATTATTAAAGATTATTTTTTAATAATTAATATTTAGAATTAAAATCAACAAATATTATAAGGTACTTTGGTGCCATTTTTGAATTTTTGAAATTATTTTGTAAAATTGTAGGAAGGAACTGCCTTTAACAAGTAGGTATATAACGCCTTTGAGACGTTTAAAACCTTAGTCTCTCCCGTGACCATGATTGATGTTAAAGCATTGGAAACGTCGGGAACCAAAAATAAAAATAAATCCGCGAAACAATCTGAAAAGATAGTTTTATTTAAAATGTCAAATATCCGCGTAAATCTAACAAAGTATTATTAAAGACTAGCGACTCATCCTCGCTCCGCTCGGGTTCGTCCCTACTTACGTTTTAACGTTTAGTGTAGATTTCTCAGAGGTGAAATGTTTTCATGCAGTAAATAGTATCCTATATGTTGACCTAGATAACCAATTATCATCATACCAAATTTCATTAAAATTCCTCCAGTGGTGTTCGCGTGATGCGGTAACAGACAGACAGACAGACAGACAGACAAAAGTTCTAAAAACTGTAGATTCGGCCTCTATATCGATAATAATTTCTATTTTAATAAGATTTTCCATAAAATATTTAATGTACAGATTCGGCTTAGTTACAATTTTATTATATACTAGCAGAACCCGCGGCTTCGCCCGCGATGAAACTACGAAAAAAATAAACTTTTTCACAATACATACTTTACTACTTGCAAAAATATGTATAAGATGTTAAGCGTATATTCCGTAAATAAATTTACTCTACTTTATATCCCACATTTGAGCCATGTTACTCTATTTAAATATATTCAACAACTCAAACTTCACCACCCAGTTTTACCCACTTAAAAATCTACAATACATATTTATTTAATTGTATTAAAGAGCATTAATACCAAGTTTCAAATAATTCTGATCATAAACAATTTTTTCCTTATATAAACAGCACAACCCCCTTTTATCCTTTTAAGGGAAGAATTTCAAAAAAATAGATATTTGTATTGTTTTAGTTTTCATTTTAAAGGTGAATTTCCATTAAAAAACCATTTTCCGTGCATCAATTACAGAGTTTCATACAAACTTTCATCCCCTATTTGACAGCCTTATGGGATGAATTTCAAAAAATGCTGAAATACGTATTTATTTAATTGTATTTAAGATCATTAATACTAAGTTTCAAGTAATTCTGATCATAGATAATTGTTTGCCCATATAAACTTTATCACCCCTTTTTACCCTTTTAAGGGATGAATTTCGAAAAAAATCTAATACATATATTTCTTATTTTTTATCTTAAAACTAAATACCACTTTTCGTGCATTTCGCGTTAAGAATGACAGAGTTTCATACAATCTTTTATCCCCTATTTTACCCCCTTAGGGGATGAATTTAGAAAATTCCTTTCTTAGCGGATGCCTACATTGCATAAGGAATAAGTCCTCCAAATTTCACGTTTCTACGACCAGCAGTTTAGGCTGTGCGTTGATCGATTAGTCAGTCAGGACAAACCATTTTATGTATATATATCTATATATCTATATATATATATATATATATATATATATATATATATATATATATATAGATATAGATTATTCTTCTAGGGTTTTATGTCCGTGAGGTCGGGTCGCGTGTGAAATGCCGTCCTCGTGATCTACTGATCTATTAGGTAACTGCTAAAATGTGCCTCATTATATCCTTGCTCATACATCTCGGTGCACGAAAAGTGTTATTTCATAGAAATTATTACATAAATTAGTTCATTTGCAAAATACAATGAAGTTGAGTAGTCGTTTGGCAAAATCTATTAATAACAATATTTGTTTAAATTCTAAGCATATTTCTTTACTGAGTTAGCTTCAAGCAATTAAAATTTTTGTTTTTGTTATAATAATAAGTGAGGTAGTATAAAGTAATCATATTTATATGAGTCTAACTGAATATATTGCTTCCATACAAATAGGTTCTTAACATTAAAGTAACAGTATAGTACAGATAAACTTAAAAAGCAAAAACTTATCTAAATACAAAATTTGACCCAAATCGTTAGAGCCGCTTCTGAGATACAAGAAATTTTATATATAAAATTTACATAGTATATTTTACTAAATTTTGAAGTAAAACTACTTTACGCACGCTTTACTTGGGGGATAAGCTGGTGAACGCGTTACGGAAAAAATGTACGTACGTTTGTTGCCATGGCAACCGTTTTTACTGTCTGACAAATGATATAATATAATGTTATATTCTTTCCTTAAATAACATTCTATAAATATATGATTGTAATATGCCTAACATGCGTTATTTTTAGTATATCACCTATTCTAATTATTTAAAACATAAATTGAATTTCATAAAGAGTACCGATAACTTACAGAAGTTTTACTTCTTACGCGTATGCGTAAGCGAGCTCTAGCTCGAATGTTTTTTTACATTTTGACAAATCAGTGTAGTGAATGGTATTTCGCTTTAATATAAATATATGTAGACTAAAATAATATAAATATATGTATGTAGACCTGACGTTCGCAGTCTGTATAACTGTTCGTCGACGCTATCTCGCAAATCGAGATTGAACGAGAGCATGAGTAGTCAACAGCAATTATCCCATTACATATCAGATAACTGAGGAACAATTAAAGCAGAATACATATATATATATATATATATATATATATATATATATATACATATATGTAGATAGAGGATAGTATTTACGATAGTACTTTTTGTTTAAAGATTTGCATGAATAGATAGTTAAATTATGTATATGTATATTTTAGGCCTGAAATAAACGAACAAAATGACAGCCATCGTGGCGACTAGATTAGACATATTTATTTATTTATTTACTAGCGACTCACCCTTGCCACGCTCGTGTTCGTCCCTAGGTACGTGTTGACGGTTAGTATGAAATACAATTCTTTGAATTTCTCGGTTTTTTGTACTATAATATGCATGTATTATACATATAAACCTTGCTATTGAATCACTCTATCTATTAAAAATAACTGCATTAACATCCGTTGCGTAGTTTTAAAGATCTAAGCATATATCGGGACAGACAGCGGGAAGCGACTTTGTTTTATACTATGTAGTGATTCAAGCTAAAATCCACAGCTATATACAGAAATAGAAAGTACATAAAAGAAAGTCCTTATATAAGCCCATTTCGGATTTTCATTATTTGTGCAATATATGTAGATGGGTGTAAACTAAGTTTACATATATTAAAGTAAAGAAATAATTTACAAAAATATTAGAGATACGGCTATTCATTACTCAATTTATGATTTATGTTGAGTGTGTGTGTGTATTGTTTGAATAACATAATATTTATAATATGTATGTATTTAAAGCTATACAGGGTGGATTTTTGAGACGGGACAGTAAGGGCAGGTACCTTAAATACTATAGTTACAGGAAAACGCTACTAGGAGACCATCCATAACTTTTTGAAATATTCTGAACTGCATTCACAGATTTTGGAAAAAATGTACAGTCAGCGAGAAAAATGCTAAAATACGAAAAAAATTTTTTTCATGTCAATCGATCCTATTTCATGTAAGGATCAAAAGACTCTATGGGACCATTTAAGGTTTGAGTACTAGAAATGACAGAAATCGCCAAAATCCTTCTCCATACATTTTGTATGGAAAAACGTTTAATCAACTCGAAATATTCTTTGTTGCCAAACGGTCCTATTTTTTAATGTGATCAAAAGACTCTTTGAGAAAATCATAATTACATTGACAAATAAAAATAAAATAAAATTATATCAACTAAACGTGTTTTTTTTGAAACACGATATCCATTTTAAGCAATTTATTTTGTAGATCACCTAAATGTTACCTATTTACGTTTGTATTAAGAGTCTTTTGATTACATTAAAAAATAGGACCGTTTGGCAACAAATAATATTTCGAGTCGATTAAACGTTTTTCCATACAAAATGTATGGGAAAAGATTTTGGCGATTTCTGTCATTTCTAGTACTCAAACCTTAAATGGCCCCATAGAGTCTTTTGATCCTTACATGAAATAGGATCGATTGACATGAAAAAAAATTTTTTCGTATTTTAGCATTTTTCTCGCTGACTGTACATTTTTTCCAAAATCTATGAATGCAGTTCAGAATATCTCAAAAAGTTATGGATGGTCTCCTAGGAGCGTTTTACTGTAACTATAGTATTTAAGGTGCCTGCCCTTACTGTCCCGTCTCAAAAATCCACCCTGTATATACATATGTAGTGTATCAACTATCTGGTATCCATAACACAAGCCTCGTAGCTTACCATGGAACTAGATGGTGTTGTATGATAATGTCCCAAAATATTTATTTATTTATTTAAATCATTCCACCCTCTGTATTGATTCGAAGATACCAACTTTATTAAATACCATACAAGCTCTTATTATAAGCTAATGCGATCTCGCTGCCACTGAGTCAGATGGTCCACTTATTAGTAGAAGTTTTGCATGAGTCGTTTGTCAATTTCATATACAGATCTGAGTAAATTGTGTAAGTATCGCAATTTATCCGTTATCGTTGTCAGTATAAACAGCGGTTTTAATAAAGAAGGATTATTTGGTGCACGATGGACGAGACGTTTCCCGATAAGCACTTTGACCGACATCCCATAGAGCAAGTTATGGGTAGAGTGCTCAGTTTTTTTGTTCTTGTTGAAAATTTAAGTAAACATTCAATTGTTCTTAAATGAGCACAGGTTAGATTTTTTTCTTTTTAATTTACAAAAAAATGTAGGCTCTACTTAAGCGAGGAATTAAATTACGTATGTATATTATAAAGTTTATGTTTAATAAACTTAATAATAAACCTGTGGTTTTGTCAGAGCTTTTAAGTTATAATACAACCATTTAATAAGATCCCCGCTTTTTGCAAAAAGTGCGTAGAGCGGGAAGTTCAAGATTTATTTGAAGATCGATTAACTCATTGAATTGAAAGTAAAGGAAAAATATCATTTAGATGTGATGTTTAGATTAAAAATGTTTTAAATAATTCATCCAGTTTTTATTAAGTACTGAATATCTACCGATGTGATTGAAAAAAAAAAACAATTTCTTTTGCTTCGTAATATTTTCATCATATGTATATAGATAAAGAGAAAAAAAAAACATTGTAAATAATTAAATAGCGTCTTCCGCAAAGTACTCTACATTCGTCTCATTACACTTTGATCGTGTCCCATAATGTAGAGATTCATCAAGTGAGTAAATAAAGGACAGCGCTTTCCCAGAGGCTCGCGGTGACGGATTTATAATATTAGATAACTTGTGACATGGAATTTTCATTGCTTAGAATAGAAATTGGATTGAAGAATTATTAATGTTTTATTTATTTTATACTAACTCTATCTCTAATACTTTCTTGGGTTAAACAGATTAATAGATTTTATTATATTTTATTCCGCTTTTCCGTTTTTTTTTTTAGCTTAAATGAGTCATTTTTACTAAAGCAGTGTCACTTTATTACAGTGTATCAATTTTCCTCTATATTATTTTTCTTTTACGTAAAAATTCAAGTAGTATACATACATTCGGATCCATAGTCACCAATAAAGTAATGAGTAATATAAAATTGTTAGTTAAAATATATTTAGAGACGGCTCCATTTTAGTACCACTATAGTCTTTAACTTGATAGTGGCAAATCCTAAAAATCCATACTAATATTATAAATGTAAAAGTGTGTTTGTTTGTTTGTCCTTCTTTCACGTTCGTTCAGATTGACGGATTGGCGTGATTTTTTGTGTGGAAATATTCGGAGGGCTGGGAAGTGACTTTTTACAGCAGGAGATTATTTCATTCCCACGGGAAAACACATTATAATATAATGCAGAAAAAATATTTATAATCAGAGTTACTTGAAACTTAATGGTGTTAATGTTCGTTTTTTAAAATTCATCCCATAAGGGGGTAAAATAGAGGATAAGTTTTAGCGAGAGCAAAGTCGCGAGTTCTGCTAGTATATGAGTTTGTATGAACGTGATATTTTTTGTTTGCGTGATTAATCACGTTTATTATTATAACACCACTTTAGTCACCATCTTATCAATAGATGGCGCTGTACATAACATAAAATCATGAAAAAGAAACATTATTTACGATAATGAAGCCTCAAACTATCTAAGCTACTTTAAATATTTTATTTATCCAATATTATTATCATCCTGTATTTATATAAACTGTATCTATATATTACCTGTGCACTGTGCAGTATCTATATAAAAACTACTCTACGCGTATCTTGTTACGCGATGATCGTGACGTATAATGTAGCGATTCGTCAAGTGCGGAAAGATGAAGGACACTGCTTTCTCAGCGGCCCGCGGCGGGTGAATTTCTGATTTATTTACATTACAAACGACTTATTGGGTTAAAGGTTGGTACAATATTATATACGGTTATACATTATTTGTATACCGACTTCAAAAAATGAGTAAGGACTCAAATTGGGTGTATGATTTGTACATACATATTATGTTCTGCGATGTCTTCACTAGTTTTGAATCTATTTTGATTATTGACGACACGTTTGGCTCAGTTTATAGTGACTCTACTTGCTGTTCCAGTGGTCGCGGGTTCGAGTCCCGCGGTGGGTATTCATTCGTGTGGCACGAATCATTGTACTTCAGTCATGGGTGCTTATATTTATAATATGTATGTATTTAAAGTTATATATGTGTAGTATATCAACTATCTGGTATCCATAACACAGGCCTCGTAGCTTACCATGGAACTATATTATTGTACTATATTTATTATTTATTTTATTTATTTACACAATTTACGCATCAAAAGAATAAGAAGTAAGTCAGTGTATCTTTTTAGTACCCACAAACATTTGGGAAAACTACATAATATACTATTTTTGTAGGTATTTTTTCAATACCTCTTTCTCGTATATGCATTGATTTGCCCGTCTTCGATAGCCTCTGACTTTCTCAAAATTTACTAGATGTTGATAAATGAAGTCTTATATTCGCGGCCAATCTTGAAAATATTGATAATTGGTACTAAATATTACCACGGACATCAGAACTTCAATCCCAGCATTGAACAAATAAATAATTGGTAACATCTAAGACAATTTAGGGCAATGGTAGTTCAGTGGATAAGGGCTCGCTTAGAAAACCGAGTGAAGCGGCTTCAAATCACGGTTCTTACACTTTTGATACTATCATGTGCGAATCATTTTCAACATGATTACTTCTTGTTAATATGGTGAAGGAAAACATCGTTTTAAATTCATGTGAAGTGCTAATACTCAGCCAGCGTGGTGGTCTATGGCTTGATTCCCCTGGCATTAAAGGGAGGCCCGTGCTCAGCAGTGGGATGTTAATAAGGGCGAATACACAATCAAGATGAACATACAAATCTTAAATTGCCCAAAAAACTTAAAAATATTATTAAATTTGTAATACATCATTCATCTATATCTATATATATTATAAAATTGTAACTAAGCCGAATCTGTACATTAAATATTTTTTGGAAAATCTTATTGAAATAGACTTTATTATCGATACAGAAGCCAAATCTATAGTTTTTAGAATTTTTGTCTGTCTGTCTGTCTGTCTGTCTGTCTGTTACCGCATCACGGGAAAACTACTGGACAGATTTTGATGAAATTTGGTATGATGATAGCTGGTTATCCGGGTCAACATATAGGGTACTTTTTACTGCGGCAAAATATCTCATCTCTGAGCTAAACGTAAGAACGTAACTAGGGACGAACCCGAGCGGAGCGAGGGTGAGTTGCTAGTCATATATAAGAATTATTTATATCCATGAATAATAACTGCAAAACCTAAGAGTATTATGTTTAAATTGATTGCTTTAATCCGTTCAGAAATTAGATAAGAAATTTCCTTTAACCGTGGCATTCAAAATACATTTGCACATTATTAGAATAATTTACACAATTTGAATTAATATCATTAAATAAATTGGGTGATTAAATCAAATAACTAAAACTTAGTAAACAGTTAAGAAGATTCGTCATTAGACCAATTAGTTAGGAATAGTTGTGCACAGTGAAAAATGTACACCATTTCTCAAATGAAATGAGACCAATATGTAGTGTTTCAACACTATGTACCGTCTGTCCAGTGGATTTTTAGCGCTATATTTAAATTAGTAGATTTAATATTTCAAATGTCAAATAAAGGGTGTGTATAGTTTATTTTTTATTGTAAAGTGTTCTCAAATTATAATTATTACATTTACTTTGTGTACGCTTGTTTGATATTTCAATTGTAGGTTCTTCACATGAGGTAAGTTTTCAATACAAAAGTATGGCTATATGTATATATGTATATATTTATAGTTAATATATGTAAATGTATACTGTATCAAATAACACTGTGTCTGGTCGAGTAATTATTTTTATACAATTGCTAGCGACTCACATTCGCTCCGCTCAGGTTTGTCCCTAGCTACGTTTTAACGTTTAGCTCAGAGATAAGATATTTTCCTGCAGTAAAAAGTATCCTATATGTTGACGTGGATAACCAGCTATCCAGTAGTTTTTTCATGATGCGGTCACAGACAGACAGACAGACAAAAATTCTAAAAACTATAGATTCGGCCTCTGTATCAATATATGTAAAAAAAATATTTAATGTACAGATTCGGCTTATTAAGTAAGAATTTTATTATATGTATGGATTAAGTTTGGGTAAGACAACGCGATGTTATAGATGTCGTTCACACAAAACATCGCATTTTGACGAAATTGTTAATTTATGAGGAAGTATTTAAAAGTGATCGTGTTACGAAGACAACTTTAATCTCTCCAGGATAATTTCTAATAAATCCGTGCGAATTTCCGAAAATTCAATTGTTATCGTACACGCCGGCGTGGACTCGGTCCTCGAGGTGTTAAAGGTCTGTTTTTTTATTTATTCTTAAATTACATCTAGTTGCTTAATTTTTAGAGTACCTTCAGATCGGAAAAATAGTCATAGTCACGACAGTGAGCACATTTTTTTTGTGATTGATTGATTCATTATAAATGTAAATTAATTATTAATATACTATAAAATAAATCAATCGATACTCAAAACTAACTTTATTACACAAAAACTTGTAAATCCACATTAATATAATAAATGTGAAAGTGTGTTTGTTTCTTTGTTCTTCATTCACATCTAAACAGAATGGCGGCTTGGCGTGATTTTTTATGTGGAAATAGTTGGAGAGCTGAAGAGAGACATAGGCAACGCTTTACCGCAGGAGATTATCACATTCCCACGGGAAAACACGTTATAATACAACCTACAACAACTCATCATACCTATTTATGTATACATATATAATGTAAGTCTATCTATTCCATACTTACCGTTATGGGACGAACCCGAGCAAACCAAGGGTCAGTCGCTAGTATAGTATAAAAATCAGAAACGTGGTTATCCCTTTCAAGGTTTTATAGCGTAGCATGCGGTGGTTGGTCACCCTTAAACTTGCCGACCCCACAATAATTTATATAAGTTGAGCCACATTTTATGTACGTACGTGGCCTATGAACCTGATATATTAATGCATACATTTGTGAGTTAATTATTGAAATATTCTTTCAACTCCACCATTAAAAGTGGTTAGCTCAAACTTTTCAAGTTTTACGTATTTGTTTTTAACTTAAACTGTTTTAATAGTATAATACCAAGCTTAGACTTTTGTTATGAGATCAATTCCCAGATTAGGACAAAACAAATGTCATTTTTTTTCAGCGGAATGGTTGTGGAAAAGCACTCCGAATCTCGAAAAACCCATATAGTCTTCGTTTCTGCATCCACGATATCCATCACACAGTATCCATCTCATTTCACTATGGGAAAGATGGAATAGAGAATATAATATGATGATGGTATTTGTACACATATTTGTTCTATTATATTTCTCGCGTAAATTAGTAGTATAAATAAATTTGCTCTGCCTATACACTTTGCCACAGCCGGAAACTGAACTCGTTATCTTTAGGAAGTCTCGAATATAAAGTTTTATAATTTTATAAGGGCCAGCAATTTTATACCGTTTTTAGTTTTTAGTTTTCTTTTTAATCTAAAAAAATACAATATAACAAAAAAGATCTCCGAGCGAAGCTCGGTCGCCAGGTACTACTAATTAATTGACATGCTTAAATAGATTCGTATAACACTAAATAAAAAAAAACCTGTACTGAAGTGCGAAATGAAATTTATTTTACATACATACGTATTCTTCAATTCCCACACTCTGATATAATTACTCTCTAGAAACTGAGGACGCTAGCTGTTATAACGGTGTATTTTTAGGATTCCGTAATAAATACGAGGTTTAAAATAGTTTCACAGGAGTCAGGTTAGATAATATAGATGATTTGTTAGAATGCCTATCTGTCTGTCACAGAGCTTTAAAACATACACTCTATTCACATATACTCCTTTTTATAATTTTAATGTGATGAACGGGGAGATGTGTATTCAGCCCTTTTTAACGTCCTACTGCTGGGCACGGGCCTTCCTTCAGTACGAGGGGGATCAGGCTATAGTCCACCACGCTAGCCAAGTGCGGGTTGGCGGACTTTACACGTCTTTCGAAAACTTGCTAGATTCTCTCAGACATGCAGGTTTCCTCACGATGTTTTTCTTCACCGTAAGGCAAGTGGTAATCATGTTAGAAATGATTCGCACATGAAAATATTAGAAGTGCGAGACCCGGGATTTGAACCCGCTTCACTCGGTTTCCCAAGTGAGCGCGTTACCACTAGGCTACCACTGCCTGTTTTATTTGTGAGTAATAAAATAATATACGGAACCGTTGGTGTGAGCTATTGAGCTAACTTACCAGTTTTTCAAATAAAAACTAAAAATTCTGGAAAAAAAAAACAATAATTGTTCTCTATGCTACGAAACTATAAGCAAATCGCGATTCGTTACAAATTAATTGCGAGAAATGTATGCCGTGACGAGTATTAATAATCAATCAGGCTAACAAGAATTATAATCGAACTAACGACCGCTGCTGACTTTGTTTACGTGTACTATATTTTTTCCTACGCACGGTCTATACGGAAATACACTTTTATTTTAAATTTGAAGTTAAAATGATTTTCCAAAAAAGAAAACATTGTTGAATTAAATAAAATTATCTTTTCGGATTATTTCGCGGATTTATTTTGACTTTTGGTTCCCGACTTTTCGAATGCTTTACAGCAATCATAGTCACGGGAGAGACTAAGGTGTCAGACGTCTCAAAGGCATTATATACTTGTTACAGACAGTGCCTACCCACAATTTTACAAAATGATTTCAAAAATGTAAAAATGGCACCAGAGTACCTTACAATATTTGTTGATTTTAATTCTAAACATTGTTTTTCTAATAACTATTATAATTAAATATAGCAATATTAATTATTTAATTATTATAAATATTACAATTTTTTTAAAAACATTATTACTAAAGTTAATAAATAAAAAATAATATTAACTTATTACTTTATATAAGCAGTGGTGGTTTAACACAAAATCTAGTTCTTTGAATGACATTATGTTCTGTTTCAAATTTTTATTCAATGTATATAGTGTTCTTGACTCCTTTATATTATTTCCTTTGAATGTAATAGTTTTTATTTCATTTATAGTATGAGGCTTAGGCAATTCAAATTTGATAAGTGAAAACTAAAACTAAAAGAAGAAAATTTCGCGTTTGTTTATTTGTTTGTGTTTGAGGGCTAATCTCTGGAACTAAAAACGATTTTTCAGATTTCTGTGAAAAATATAGGTTATTTTTAACTGTCTTCCTAAAATGAGGAGGTTCTATGTTCATCTCTATGTATCTTTTTTAATTTATCGATGTACGATGCGATCCTCCTCGGGGGAGCCTGTAACCCCTAAAGGACGGGTCCTCAGGTGGTGCATCGTCGGCGCTTCAGTAAAAGTGTCGAAGAGTAAGAGGGAAATAAAATATCTCTTGCGGATCAACAGGTACCCCCTCTGTTGAGCCGCTCAGACGTATTCTGACACCGGGTCGAAGGAGGGCAGCAGCGTCAGGCAGGACGTCGTGTAGAGGATGGCGGCGGAAGAGCAAAAGCCAACGGTGTCATCCTAAACCCCAGTTAGCAAGAGTGGCTATCTTGGCGTCAGCTGGCAACCAGCCGTGTAACCACAACCAATCTACAATCTCCTAATCATCATGAATCATGGAATATAACAATAATAAGAAGCGGTCTTATACTAGGGCGTCCCCCGGAAAATAACAATGTTGACCCAAGGATGCCCCAGGAAAGACATCTTTGAAGAAGAATGATTATGAGAGCCGACCCCAAATAAAGGTGGGAAAAGGCTAGAAGTAGAAGATGTATGCGATCGGTGTTAAATGTACAATATTTAAATAACAAAGCTTCATTAGAATTGTAGTTCAAATAAATGCCTATAAGTAACATATATTTCATACATTATCTTTAAGTAGAGGAATATAATGTAATAAATTTTAAATAAAGTAATATATTAGTACAAAGATGTTTTAAAATACACTTAAAATTAAAAATTAACAACAACAAAAGTACCTATTATTTTTATGTTATTAAAATCATTTAAAAAAATAGTAAAAAAACTAGATGCCGAATTAATTTTACATTAAAAAAAAATTAAGTGTTAAAAATTTATAGTTATCCTCCTTTACTATGAGGCCTAATGATCTATCTGTCTAAAAATAAAATCTGGTTTGATAACTCAATCGATTCCCGCGTTACATCTCATGAATAAAAAACTCATTAAAATGATGCTGTGATAAATAGTGCACTTCAAAACCAAGTGGATTTAACTTAAATATTATACATTTTAAATTATTCGTATAATACTCTATGGTGTTACATATAAAGTAGAGTTTCCCTTCACATTTATAAGGCGAAATTCCTATACGAAATACCATATTTAATGCTCTTAAATTAATCGCTTTGCTCAAATGTAGCTTTTAGTAAATGTTTCAAACGTAAACAAATATAGATAATATAATAAATTATAATTAGTATAATCATGATAATTGTGGATTCGTTAATGTTCTGAAAACGTAGCAATTTTCCTTAATACATGCTTAATAATATGCTTGGATAATTCAAATTCGTATGAAATTACTATAAAAGGATTTAAATTTTTTGTCTTTTTTTTTAAATTAACGATCATATAGCGCAGTGGTAGTGAGTCGTGTTGTTGTCTAAAGTCTGAAGTGTTGGGTTCTAATTATTTTGTTCTTAATGCTTGTTTATAATGTCCTCCCGACCAATTTCAGCTACGGCGGTCAATCTCATTGAGACTAGCGAAATGCGCAGGAGATATTATAGTGCACAAGTGACGACACGTTTGGCTCAGATTGTAGTGACTCTACTTGCTTTGCCAGCGGTCGCAGGTTCGAGTCGCGCTGGGGGCATTCATTTGTGTGATGAGTACGAATGTTTGTATTCCAGTCATGGGTGTTTATATTTATAATATGTATGTGTTTAAAGTTATATATGTGTAGTGTATCAACTATTTGGTATCCATAACACAGGCCTCGTAGCTTACCATGGAACTAGATGGTGCTGTGTGTTAATGTCCCAACATATTTATTTATTTATTATTAATTACGTTACGCACTACGTTATAGCTATATTTGGTCAGATCCAGGATTCGAACTTTGGACCTTAGAACCTATAGACGTATGGTAATCACAAGACCACTAAAGCAATCATAATTATATACTTCTAGCTGACCTAACAAGGGTTATATGAATAAAAATCGTATAATAAACAACTATAATGTTATAAAATATGTCATAAACTAAACTTTAAAAAGAGATTCCTTAACCGATAAGAATGAATGAATGGAGTTTGATACAAAATTTGCCGTTTCTATTTAATATGTATGAAGACACGTGTCTAGAATTATGGCTTTTGGTGGTAATTTTTATAAACTAGAATTTAACAAGATTTATTAACGTTTGTGATTTTGAAACACTGTTTTGTTGAAGAAAGTAGTTAAAAGTTATTAAAACGTATAGTTTTTATCATTGTAGTGAGTTATTTATAAAAAGCAGTTTTTTCAACCGATTGTGATTCTTATAAGGTTTTTAGGGCTCTTTAAATATGATGAAATAACGAAATTCTCAAAATCGCGTCTTTCTATGTTAAAATGTACTATTACTAATTATACTGGTTAATGTATAAACTAGATTTTAAGTGCGAATTCCAAAATAAAATTGTTACATCAAGTAAGTACTTTATACGATGCGATGTTTTAAAATCAATCAAAATTAATCTTTAAGAGAAAAATAATACACCTACTTAGTTTACCCATATTATAGTCTTTTTGTATTAATTTTCAAAAAGCAATATATATACTCGTAATTCGTACGTAGAAATGGAGAAGTACAGCATTCTCAAAAACAAAATATGAAATCATGTGCAACGAGATCCGACTTGTACTTGACTAAATATTAGTTTCAATATTTTAATATATTATATACTATCGTCTCACCCTAGCTTCACTCGGGTTCACCTCTAGAAAAGCAAAAACAAATCTATCCCACGGGAACCTTCAATTCTTTCGGGATAAAAAACTTACGTGCTATTCCAGACTATAATCTATCTGTCTACCAAATTTCATCCAGATCCGTTCAGCCGTTCTGGCGTGATTGAGTAACAAACATCCATCTAAACATCCAAACATCTAAACTATCACATTTATAATATTAGTAAAATAAGTTATTTAGAGAAGAAAAGGCTAAAAGTATAAAAGTGAAATAGACATGTTAAGATTATTACAATAAAATGTTGCGACATTAACACACAGTACCATCTAGTTCCATGGTAATCTACGAGGCTTATGTTATGGATATCACATAGTTGATACACTACACATATATAACTTTAAATACATACATATTATAAATATAAATACCCATATCTGAGGTACAAACATTCGTGCTCATCACACAAATGAATGCCCCCAGCGGGACTCAAACCCGCGACCGCTGGCACAGCAAGTAGGGTCACTACAAACTGAGCCAAACGTGTCGTCAAAACAATGTATGTACAATATACATTGTACCCATTAGGGTGTTACATAATATCTTATTTCTACTAGTTGTAAAGGGCGCGCCATACAAATCAAATTAGGCTAAAGCGTTTTCCGTTAATAACCAATAAATATGATAATATATGATTATAATGAGGAATGTTGACACGAAATGAGAGGATTTAGACGTTATATTACGAATCAATGTTCCAAGAGACCGTTCTTAGAGAATGGTCGAACGTAAACATATTACATTATAGTAATTACTTTGTATACTTCTAAAGATTTCTTCACAATAAAATATAGCAAGATTAAAATATAAAAACCGCAGGTATCGCCGCAGGGCGCGCCGTTATATGCCGTAATTGTATTATGGCCGACTTCCTAGTAAGTGAATGGAAGGGTGTCTGATTGAATGTTGTTTGAAAACGAACTAACAAAAAAGTTAAGAATATTCGATATTTTAAATAAAACTATTTTTTCGGATTTTTTCATGCATTTATTTTGATTTTTGGTTCCCGACGTTTCGAATTCTTTACAGCAATCATGTCCGTCCGTCCGTCATCTGTCAACATGATTATATACATACAATGTGACATATGTATATACATTTATATATATTACACAAATGTACCTACCTTAGTTATTACGGTATCATGTGGTTTTGTGACATTCTTGCCAACTAGTTGCATTATCTATATATGTATATGTAAATAGACAGAAACAAAATAGTTCAGTACTTTTTTACCGAAGGGTGCCAACGGAACCCTATTATTGAACTTCCGCTGTCCATCCATCCGTCCGTCTATCAGAAGGCTGTATTTCATGAGTTTGTATTTCTATTGCCGCTATAACAACAAATAATAAAAAACCAAGATGGCGAATTTTAAAACGGCTGCCATGTAAATTTAAAAGAAATGGATTATGGTATGAACCCTTCGTGTGCGAGTCCGGCGAGCACTTGACAGATTTGTTCTCATTTACCTTTAGTGTGATATCAATAAAAAAATTTTGGAAACAGTTTTTCTTTTATATAGATATACATTCTTTTTATATATGTTTTTCTAATTTCAGTAATGATTATAGTTGAATATCAACCACTTGGCGAATATTGGTTACTAGCCACTCACCCT
The DNA here is from genome assembly GCA_905404265.1 of Fabriciana adippe. NCBI lineage: Eukaryota > Metazoa > Arthropoda > Insecta > Lepidoptera > Nymphalidae > Fabriciana > Fabriciana adippe. The sequence continues at coordinate 15,006,101 of FR989997.1, read as the reverse complement.
CGCTTTGCTTGGGTTCGTCCCTAGGTTGATTCCCCATACAAATTTTCATCCCTCTTTTAACCTCTTAAAAGGATGATTTCCGAGATAAAAACTATTCTACATCTTTCCCAGAGTCTCAAACTATCTTCTTACCAAACATCCAAATCAGTTCAGTAGATCCAGAGATTACTCCCTACAACCTCACAAACTCACAAACTTTATCTCTTTATAATATTAGTATAGATAATAAAAAGGCAAGTAAATACAGCACGAGCCGCGGGCAAGAACTAGTACTTCATCAAAGCGAGGGTGGATTCCAACTTACTATGAGCAGGTGTATAAAATTTGAAAATCAAACCAACCTCTGTAGTGTAGGAAATTGTTTATACTTTATAATGTATGCGATTGGTATAATTAAAGTACCGTTTTTTGCGATTAAATTATTTATGATGGTATATATCGATATATCGGTTACGTTCGCGATGATATTTGGTTCTGCATCAAATAAAAATATTGCCATACAATGGCTACTATAGTCTACACTAATATTATAAATGTGAAAGTTTGTAAGTATGGATGTTTGTTACTCTTTCACGCCAGAACGGCTGAACGGATTTGGGTGAAATTTGGCACAGAGATAGATTATAGTCTGGAATAATAATAGGCTAATTTTTATCCCGGAAAAATGTACGGTTCCTGTCGGATGACGATGAGTAAAGCGAGGGTGAGCCGCTAGTTACGTATAATTTTCATTAAAATACTAAAATCTGCTCACAATTCCTTATAAAATGATTAAAGGAATGAATCAAACAAATATTATAAAAAAAAGTTGTAATATCTTGACTAATATAATTAACACGTAAAGTTTTTGAATTTATAGAAGACTAGTAGAACCCGCGGCTTCACTCGCGTTCAAAGTACATAAAAACAAATTCTTCTTTCCCTTCCCTTTACAATAATGTATGGGAGTCTGCCCGATTTGTTGACATTTATGGAACAAACAAACAAACTATGCCTCTTTATAATATTAGTATAAATGACCTACAAATGAGGAAACTTAACGTATCCCCGTATGACATAGAATACTTTTATTCCGATTGACAATTGATTGATATAATTGGAAAATGCGCACTTATACTGTGGTGTATGTTAAGATCTAAACTTATCCATACTAATACTTTTTTAGATTTTTTACATTCTTTGACATTTTAAATAAAACTATCTTTTCGAATTTTTCGCGAAACGTCGGGAACCGAAAATCAAAATAAATCCGCGAAAAAATCCGAGAAGATAGTTTTATTTATCCATATTACTAACTTTATAAATGCGACAGTAATTCTGTCTGTTATCTGTTCACGTATAAACCGCTGAACAGATTTCGATGAAATTTGGCAAAGACATAGATTGCATCCTGGGGCGAATATAGTAGTATAGTATATATCTTTAATCCTCGCTCAACGTACCAAACGAGCAAAGCCGCGGTCAAAACTAGAACTTCATAAAAAATATTACTTGCTTATTAAAACAATAGTAAAATAATTACAGTGTGTAGTGTAAAAAGAACAAACATACATCTCTAATTCAAATATATACTTAACTATATTGAATAAAACAAACAGAAAGTAAATAGGCCAATAGCCAAAAAGAGCCTTATATGCTGTCATGATTAATAACGTACGACATTTTGTTTACATCCTTGTATCATTTCAAAACAACACACGGGGGCCTTGAGATCAAATTAAATAGAGAACCCTGATTTTAATACTATTATAGCTATTAAGATTATAGTTTAAATCATCGCCATTTGTTATATCTAAGCCTTTATTACATATGTATAATGTATGAATAAGCTCACCGCTACATATGACATCATATTTTTATATAATTTCGTCTAAAGCAATAACAAGTTATTTATATTAAATTTCGGTTTTTAACATTCTATGATCTTCTGTGATGGATAAATTATTGTTGTTATATTTTTTTAAATTAGCAAGATTTAGCTTAAAACTATATATTGGCTTATTTTTAACTCTTAATCTATAGACGATTCTTTATACTATAAGATCTATAAGAGTCAAGTTTACAGGTTTTTCAAAGGTAATTCGCCCTATGTTACACATCGCTGCAGGTGACGATCATTCGTAAATTTTGCCTTTGGAAGTATCAAGAAAACGTTTATAATTTAATAATTTTTATACGTCTTGTACAAAGTTCACGCAAAGTGTGCTATGTAGATGCTCTAAGCATCAGACTTACTTGGTATCGGTCATAAACGCCAAAATATTGTTTAGTTCTTACCAAAAATATAGAGTTTTTGTTCCTAACTTGAGAAATGGTTTGTTTCCAATACAAACTTTAAACCCCTATTTCACCCTTTTCAAGTTACATTTTTGCAACAAAAAGTATCCTATATCCTTCTCCAATCTCTCATTCCTCTTTATACCAAACTTCATCACAATTGATCCAGCGGTTAAGGCGTGAAAACGTAACAGACAGACAGAGTTACTTTCAAATTTATAATATTAGTACGGATATAAGAAAATATTCTACAGCAATGTTCAAAACGTTGAACTCATTAGTCCGATCGTAATATGAAGATGCATAAGGAGCTCTCAAGCAAACGTGCAGTTTACCCACGAATCTATCCGTCAGTGGGATCATGAGTGAGTCATTAAAAGTTATCTGTTGAACTGGTGACCTCTGTCCTCATTTGATTGCTAATACAATCAGCCATCGGTATGGGACCGTATAGTTCCACTATGTATGTATATTGTATAAGCTAATGATATACGCTTCGATATAAGATATTCATGTTTATATTATTTCAATTGTATACATAGAAATAAAAATAATATATGTAATGAAAATGGACTTAATTTTTTTTTTAATTTTTAAGGGTGAGGATACGTGTAAAAAAGATCTCCATACGTGTTTAGAATTTAGAGATTAAGTAATCTTATAGGTCTCGTTTTACAGGATGGATTGAAGGAAAGGGTTCCTTAGATAGGGATCTATATTGTTGTGAACAACGGTTTTGAGATTTTCCAATACCAGACCAAACTTACTAATTTTTTGTTAATTCTTCAACTTTTTAAAATGAGACATCTTTAGAATCGTTGTGATTTGAAACTCGATGAAACGGAAATGCAATACTAAAAAGAGATAAACACCTAAATATATAGGATTAAGTCGGCGAGTCAGCGAGAACGTGAGAGTCGGAGAGAACACTGCATGTTGCCATGGTAACCGTTGTTATTTGAGATAGATACAAGATATTCGGCTAATCACTTATGCTATACGCAAGTTACTGTTTTTATATTGTAAAACCAACATGTCACACTCTTCTAAAAACTCGCTTTACTGGTTAAAACTAGCCAAGTCAAATCTTGAATTTCAATTTATCCTAAGTTATCTACTCTGTGTAAATAAATCGTTTAAATTTAAGAAGTTCTATTTTTAAATAGCAAACATTTTATAGCAGAAGAAAACAAGAAATTGTGTTTTAAATTTATATTGGAATTTTGTATGTTCTTATGAAAAAAATTCAGGATTATTTACGGAACTTGGCACCCATTTAAATCTCAATTCTTTTGTCGTTGAAGTTGACAGCTACGCTTATTCTTAATATTGAACTTGGCTCCCATTTTTACATTTATGTTTTTGATGGGATACTCTATATTCATTTCATTCTCTCGTAGGTTACTTTTCTGAAGTTTCATTTCTACCAAGTGTGAATTGTACACACACGTACTTTTTTTGTCAATTTGCACTTACCAAAGAACAAAGGCAATTTTCATGAAAGACGTCCATCACTCTATGATGTATAAATACTCTTTAATGCCTTAATTCAGTTTTTGCGTTGACACGTTATTTATTGTCTTTTAATTTGAACTATTTCACTTACTTAACAGTTTTTAACACAAGTGAAGATTATCGATACTAAAGGGCGATAAAGTGTGAATGTCTGTTAGTCTATTTCTCTCAAAAGCAAGGAACAAAATTGTAACTCAATATAGAGATAACTTAAAACATACAATTATTTTCCTTACGTATTTAAAGTCCAAGTTCAAAATTTCTGCAACACTAAGTTACAATATTATTCATAGCAAGTGGCGAATCATTTCCACGATTTAAGTGTCATAATGCATAATTTTATGTTAATTAGTAACACATTATTTGTAAATTTTCAAGGTATACTTTTTCTGCCGAGTTTATTTTAAATAAACTAACTTTTTTAGATTCTTTCACAACATTAATTTACTTTTTGGTTACCGACATTCCGAATGGTTACAGGTAATATATTCATGGGAGAGATTAAGGTTTTTGACGTATAAAAGTTATAGTTATCACAGAGGGTGTCTGTTCAAAAAATATATATATATATATATAAAATAAATTGTAAGTAAAGAGAAATGGCACCAAAGCACCAACCTTGCCATTTAAAAATAAATATTTTAATTAGTCATTGTTGCTATAGTTATACAATTTGAAAATATTTAATTTGGGTTGCCATAAATAAAATTTCTTTACAATTTTAACTCCCCAAAAAGTCGGAACCACAAATAAATAACACTTAAAAATAAATCCTAAAAAATAATACTTTCTTACGCATTCGTAACGTCGGGAACCAAAAATCAAAATAAATTCGCGAAATAATCCGAAAAGATAGTTTTAAATGTTCGCAATTTCGCATTTATTTTAGATTATTTTATTTAACTTTTATTTGTATTTACTTAGCTAATAAACTAGACGTTTAACGACGTGATCTCGACACGAGTCATACTACATCAATTTATTTAAATTATACTTATACAAACGAGACCATTGATCGATAATCTATTACTCTAACAACCTTGTTATATCAAAGGTGAAAACTATATACGACTTTATTTTTATAGGTGTAACCATTATGGCACTAAAACATGGTTTTAAATGTATTATTACATGAAAAATATAATTTAGAAACAACCCTATTTGCGTTGTCACTATGCGTTTTTCCTTGATACTTATTATTAGTAGCGATTTACCCTGGCTTCGCTTGGGTCCTTGGTTTATAAACGTATGTCAATTAAATATAAATTTATATGGTAAATTTCATCAAAATCCGTTCAGCCGTTACTGCACTACACACCAAAAATATGCATACAAGGTTCGAATAGTGAATTATTTAGTTTTAAGAATAACTAGCAGAACCCGCGACTTCGGTCGCGTAAGGACTACAAAAAACTTTTTTTTTGATTTTATGTTATAAATAATTAATACAGACACCCACGCTCCCCCGCACGCCCTGCCCAATTTGACTCTGTTGGGGAATGATTTTGGAAAAATTGTCATACTCGTATCTCATTATTTTATTTGAACAGTATGCTTAGTACTTTTCGAGTCAAGTCAGAGAATAAAAAGTTATCAGAAAATTCAACCTCCCATTTTATCCTCTTAGGGGTGAAATTTCAAAAAACCCTTTAAGTGAATGTCATGTCAAGTGAATGTCATGTCTCTAAGACCAGCGGTTTAGGCTGTGCGTTGATATATCAGTCAGTCAGGACTTAAAATTTTATATACATACTAGCGACTCACCCTCGCTTCGCTCGGGTTCGTCCCTAGGTTACTTCCAAAAACAAAATTAATTATTTAATTAATTTGGTTTTAATTCTTTTTTCGTGGGACCCTATTTTTTTTTCTAAAACAAAAGTAGCCTAAGTTACTCCTTATTACATAAGCTATCTGCGAGTGAAAGTCCCGTCGGAATCGGTCCAGCTATTTCAGAGATTACTTGGAACAAATAGGCAGATAGACAGACAGACAAAAATTGTAAAAAAAATTGTTTTGGTATATGTACCGTGTATACATCCATATGCATTTAGTAAAAAGCGGTTATTTTAATATTACAAACAGACACTCCAATTTTATTTATCTGTATAGATATGTATAGACTAGCGACTCACCTTCGCTACGTTTGAACGTTTAGTATAGATTTCTCAGAGATAAGATTTTTTCCCGCAGTAAAAAGTATCCTATATGTTAACCCGGATAACCAGCTATCGTCATCACACCTCATCAAAATCTGTCGAGTGGTTTTCTCGTGATCCGTTCCCAGACAGACAAAATTCTAAAAACTATATATTCGGCTTCTGTATCGATAATAATGACTATTTCAATAAAATTTTCCAAAAAATATTTATTTTACAGATTTGACTCAAAATTTTATTATATGTGTAGAAGACATTCAATTGAAATATTAAATCAGGCCCTTTTTAACGTCCCGCTGCTGGGTATGGGCCTCCCTTCAATACGAGTGGGATCAGGCCATAGTCCACCACGCTGGCCAAGTGCGGATTGGCGGACTTCACATGTCTTTCGAAAACTTGCTTGGTTCTCTCAGACATGCAGGTGCAGAAAAATTACAACCTAGAATATTATTGCATTTATAAAACCTTTTTAATATGTTTCCTTAAATTCAAATACTATTATTTCTAAAGAGATCTTTTAATACTTTCTTAGATACACGCGTATATCTGATCATTTTAAATAAAACTATCTTTTCGGATTTTTTCATCGATTTACTTTGATTTTTATTTCTCGACGTTTCGACATGGTTACTGGAAAGACTAAGATTTTAGACATGTATTATATAGCTATTACAGACAGTACCTGTCCACACGATTACAAAATGAATTCAAAAATACAAAAATGGCACCATATTGACCGTCAAGATTGCTGTAAAACATTCGAAACGCTGGGAACCAAAAATCAAAATAAATCAGCAAAAAGATTGTTTTATTTAAAATATATTTTAAATTCAATGATTGATGATCTGTTACATTATAATCCTAATCGAGGGTCAAGGAGAAAAATTTACATGTCAGGTCTAATTTACATAGAGTGACAATTTGTAGTCATTACACAGATGGCTTCAATTATAATATTATTTTAAAATATATGTAAAAGCTAATACGAATATACGATTGCGTAAAATGAAAAATTAACTTGACCTTACTTTAAACGGTGTTTTGTTAATTGGAGTTTAGTGCAAAATACTTGTTAGAAGTGGTTACATAAAAGCGCAGAATATTTTTACGTTTTACATTATACATGTATTATTTTTTACTGTATAAATATTATATTATCTTTTGACTCAATCGTTGGCATGAACTAATGTTAAACTTTGTTTTAGATTTTATTAGGGTAGTGTTGTATGTATGTATTGTTTGTATTCAGTATTCAGCCCTTTTTAACGTCCCACTGCTGGGCACGGGCCTCCCTTCAATACGAAGGGGATCAGGCCATAGTCCAACACGCTGGCCAAGTGCGGATTAGCGGACTTCACATGTCTTTCGAATACTTGCTAGGTTCTCTCAGACATGCAGGTTTCCTCACGATGTTTTCCTTCACCGTAAGGCAAATGGTAATCATGTTAGAAATGATTCGCACATGAAAACATCAGAGGTGCGAGACCCGAGATTTGAACTCGCTTCACTCGGTTTCCTAAGCGAGCGCGTTACCACTGGGCTACCACTGAATAAGGTAGTACTGTAGTTAGTTTTTATTCATACGTTTTTATCTAGGATATAGGTTTTCTCTTTTCTGGAATTAAATTTGCTGAGCGTGACAGGTAGCCAAGCACATTCACTCACTAACTCACTTACTCATTCTCACACACATGCTGAGTTCACTCACAGAAGAGTGATGCCTCACAAGAGTGATGCCTCTTAACGTGTTGAGGGATGCTGGAACACCGGTGGTTAAGTTAACAATTAATTTCTTAGAAATTATCCTGGAATCGATAATCCTTCGTTATAATTATATTAATTTATTATTTTTTATTAAGGTCGTCTGTAACTACCTACTTCTGCTACACTAATTGAATACAAAAATCTACATATGTTTTTCATGCGGCTATTATCTGTACTGTAAAAAACTTCTATCGAGTTCCATGAAACAGTTTCTCAGACGATACGCTAAATAGACACGTAGATAAAAACCGTATCCTTATTAAAATATATAAGTGCGATAAGTTTTTTCTCCTTTTATACGCTAAATAATCGACATACTTTTTATATTCTAGTAGATAGTTTACTGAAGAGTGTTATAGTACTTTTTATCCTGTGGAAATATGACATATTAAATATAAATACGTTGGGACATTAACACACAGCACCATCTAGTTCCATGGTAAACCTCATAAACTTTGGAACTTCCAGTTCCATTTGAAAAAATCTTTTTGAGTTACATCTATTGATCTATTGAAGAATTATTATAATGCTAAAACCTTTAGAAGCGAGGAAATTATACATAATACACTGTGCGAATGGAGTCGCAGCCTAAAACTAGTAAAATAAAAAATACAGGTATTCTCATTAAGTACGGGAAGTAATTTTTGTATAAGGTGTAAACTGTCGAATGCCCGTCACGTAACGACTGCTGGCATGTTATGAAATTAAAACAACGAAATATATTCGATATTAGTGTCACTAAACTCAAGTTTCCTTTGATTTTCCTTATAGAGGCCTATTTATAAATTACTAGCAGAACCCGCGGCTTTGCTCGCACTAAAACTGTAAAAAAAACTCAAAAAAGTAGGTTTCATACAAACTTTCATCCGTTATTTCACACTCTTATGGGATGAATTTCGAAAAAGTAAAACACGTATTTATTTAATTATATTAAAGAGCATTAATACCAAGTTTTAAGTAATTCTGATCATACATAATTTTTTGGGTTATATTATAACATCTTTTACCGTAGGAATGAGATAATTTCCCGCGGTAAAAAGCCTATGTCACTCTCCAGTTCTTCAACTATCATCACAAAAAAAAAATCACGCCAATCCGTCACTCTGTTTTGACGTGAAAGATGGATAAACAAACAAACAAACACACTTTCACATTTATAATATTAAGTATGGATATGGATATATATAGTATGGATTACATACCGACATACATTTTAAAACGTTGTGACCAAAATGATATGCGTTGTTACTTTTATTATATGCATTTGCATGTTTAGAAAGTGACGAACAAGTTATTAAGATTAACCCTATGTATATAAATCGTCATTTACAATCAATAAAATTAATAATTTTGACTTAGGAATGTTCTGGCTGGAGTTATAATATTTTAATTTTTATTACAAAATTTTAATATATCGACATTAAGTCGGGTAACCGTAGCAGAATTTTGCATAACAAATTAATATCTTGTTCTCGCTTCACTCAAGCTCCAGTGATTTTTAAATTTGATTATTTTTTTGTATTACGTTTTGTCTTTGTTACTACTTACGCTATACTATGCCTTGCACTAGTTGAGGCTTTTTAATTAAAAATGGCACCTTTTATACAAAAGACGGTGGAAGCATTTACGTAATTACTATAACTAATTGCCGAATCTTTACTTAAGAATCACGTTAAAGAATGTAATTTGGTATTTAAATTTAAACTTGTATACCCCAAAGATATCATCGCAGCCTTCAAAAGTTTGGATGTGAAGAAAACCGCTGACCTATGGGGTATATCTGTAAAAGTTATTAGTTCGGTAATTGATGTTGTTGCACCTCATCTAGCTACTGTATTTAATAGCAGTATAGAGCATGGTGCGTTTCCTGATCTAATGAAACACAGTAAAATCATTCCTATTTTTAAATCAGGTAGTACCTTAGATCCTAATAATTTTAGACCAATTTCGGTACTGCCAACGTTTAGTAAAATTTTTGAAAAAATCATACTCGCGCAAATGTTAACGCATTTTAATGCACACAATCTACTTCATAAGAAACAGTTTGGATTTACGAAAGGCCGCTCCACGGCAGATGCTAGTGTTGAGTTAGTAAAACATATTTTTGAGGCTTGGGAAAGGTCACAAGATGCACTTGGGATATTCTGTGACTTATCCAAGGCCTTTGATTGTGTGCATCATGAGACGCTGATCAGGAAACTGCACCATTATGGTATTAGAAATAAGGCACTCGACCTTTTGAATTCGTATTTAAATAATAGAATACAGAGGGTTGATGTTAATGGTAAGAGATCTCCTGGAGCTCCATTAGATATGGGGGTTCCACAAGGGTCTATTCTCGGCCCCTTTCTTTTTCTAATTTATATTAATGATTTGCCATTTTTTGTACAGGACAAACATGAGATAGTATTGTTCGCTGATGACACTTCACTTATTTTTAAAGTGAAGCGAAATTTGCTAATGTACGACGATGTAAACGATGCTCTCTCAAAGGTTGTTTATTGGTTTGATTCAAATAATTTATTATTAAATAATAAAAAGACAAAATTAATAAAATTCTCAACACCCAATGTTAAACTTGTTGATAATGGTGTAATATTAAATGGAGAAGTGTTGAAACCGGTAGAGTCAACTAAATTCCTAGGTATTATCATAGATTCCAAACTGCAGTGGGGCCCCCATATTGAGGGACTAGCGAGTAGACTCAGCTCTGCAGCGTTCGCGGTAAAAAAAATAAGACTTCTTACTGATGTAGATATAGCTCGCATAGTATATTTCAGTTATTTTCATAGTATTATGTCCTACGGTATCTTATTATGGGGAAATGCAGCAACTATTAATACGGTCTTTGTCCTGCAGAAAAGAGCTATTCGTGCAATTTATAGTTTATTTATTTATTTATTTATTAACAGTTGGGAAACAAACAGCTATTATAAGTACACATATTCGTAAATACAAAATATATCACATCAGCCAATAAAGTTTCCACTTATGTGTAAACATGGAGTTTAGGTCCTAGAGTGTCATTAAGAGATAAGTTCAAAGAAATAAAAATATTGACTGTTGCTTCTCAGTACGTGTACGAAAATGTTATGTATGTTCGTAAAAATATACACGAATTTCCCAAGAATTGTGACATGCATAACATTAATACTAGGAGCAAACACAAACTTGTAATGCCTGTGACTCGTCTACAGAGAGTCAGTAATTCTTTTTATGGACAATGTATACGCTTGTACAACAGGATCCCAGAAAATGTTCAAAAAGCTTCCATCGCTAAATTAAAAAAAATTGTTAAAGAACGTTTGTGTGCTAAGGGATATTATACAATAAATGATTTTATAGAAGATAGCACGCCTTGGGAATGAAGTGATCGCCTCCAGGCTACTTCAACTTTATAGTAATATTGTAAATTATAATTTATTAAAAAATATTAGTCCCGCTGAGTTTCTTTCGCCAATTCTTCTCAGGTCTGAGGCTTCATCTTTCCGAACTGGTAGTAGACTCATGACTTTCAGTAAAAAATTGTAATAATTTAATGCTGAATAAAATATTTTGAATTTGAATTTGAATTTAATGTTCTCCCTGTAGTTGAATTTTGACCATGTGTTCAGCCTTTTTTAACACCCCACTGCTGGGGGTGGGCCACCCTTCAAGACGAGGGGGATCAGGCCATAGTCCACCACGCTGGCCAAGTGCGGGCGGACTTCACATGTCTTTTAAATACTTGCTGGGTTCTCTCAGACATCTTCCATTGAATTTTCGACCATAAATTATCATTATTGTTTTTTTTTATATTGATATCACTAAAGCTCGTTAATAGCTATAAAAAAAAGCAATTGTATTGACAAACAGAGAAGAAAAGGATACTGAACTGTTTTATTTGAACGCGCTAATCTCAGGAACTTATAGTATTTGAAAAAATCTTTTTGCTTTAAATAGCACGTTTAGGGACGAACCCGAAGCAAAGCAAGGGTAACTTGCTAGTATAAAATAATAAATAAATAAATAAATAATATCTTATTTTCTCTAATAAAGTAACATGCAACTTGTGTGGGAAATTAAATCGAACCTACGATCGACACCTACATTAAATATATGTATTAATTTAACAAGAATAACATAATTTTGTTTGTATTTAGCAAAATGAACAGTAATCTATATTAAAATTACAAACAGACAGTGGCCTTTGATTATATATGTTAAATAATAGATTAAATAAATAAAATCATGATAAAACATCATATTTCTAAGTATTATAATTTATATTCTATTGTCCAGACAAGTTAAATTGAAAATATATTCATTGTATAATAGTTAATATATAATTATATAGAGTGGAATAAATTATATGTATTCACACCATTTTATTTGCATTGCAGCTTCCGTCTCCGTCCACCTTGAATAGAGGCGAAAAAACTAAAACGTGTAATATAATACAACTTGTAAAAAACATATTTCAAATTTGATAAAAATGATTAAATCTATATTTTAGGAAAAACTATGTACATTAGTTTCAAAAAGAAATATAATATATTATTTATTTTATAAAAATAATACCGTTTAAGTTTAGTCTAAGCTTAGTGAGAACTCGATCGAGATGCCCCGAGAGTTGAATTCGCTACCCACGCCCTAGCTACGACTACCACGTGGTTTATGCACGATGTACCCTCGGGTGAGATAATGTCATCTATAGATATAATAAAATTGTAACTAAGCCGAATCTGTATATCAAATATTTTTTAGAAAATCTTATTGAAATAGACATTATTATCGATACAGAGGCCGAATCTATAGTTTTTAGAATTTTTGTCTGTCTGTCTGTCTGTTTGTCTGTATGATACCGCATCACAGAAAAATCACTGGAGGGATTTTGGTGAAATTTGGTATGATGATAGCTGGTTGTCCGGGTCAACATATAGGATACTTTTTACTGTGGGAAAATATCTCATCTCTGAGAAATCTATACTAAACGGTAAAACGTAAGTAGGGACGAACCCGAGCGGAGCGAGGGCGAGTCGCTAGTATACGTATATAAATAGTCAAATACTAAACAGTTCTTTACTCTTCTGTTTGTCAAACGCTGTTCTTCTTTTTTGTTTGCTTTAACGAGTTCAATTTACGAGTTTTAATGTGATCAATATTTTATTTTGAAAAATTTGATTTTTTTTATATATATATAATGATTATGATCAAATTTCAACCAATTTTTTATTTTACAATTTTTTAATATATTCTTATTAATATAAATACATGGATTATTTTTTGGTATGGAGGTAGTATATTATAAATCGGAGGACTAAAACCTTCTTTTTGACAACCGACTTATAAAAGGAGGTGCTCAATTCGACTTTATGTATATTTCGTGAGTATTTTATTCGTTAAGTGCCGACATCTTTGCCGTTTGAGAATCGATTTTCATATTTTTTTAATGAATAGGAAACATCTTAGCTGTTTATATTGAGGCAGTGGTAGCCTAGTTGTAAGGCGCTCACTTGGAAAACTATGTAAAGCGGGTTCAAATCCCGGGTCTCGCATCTCAGATATTCTCATCAATCATTTTCAACATGATTATCATATGCCTTACGGTGAGGAAAAACATCGCGAAGAAACCTGAATGTCAAACTTAACAAGTTTTCCAAAGACATGTGAAGTTCTCCAACCCGAACTTGGCCAGTGTGGTGGACTATCTGATCCCCCTCGTATTGAAAGTCTTAAAAGTACTCCCATACAAATTAAAAAAAAAAACATTTATCTATGGCTAGAATAATTTTTTTTAATTGATTTTGAAGAGGATGTACCTTTTTTTGTAGAAAAGAATTGAGATCACAGTACAATAGGTGTTCCCTATGGAATATTAGCATATTACATACTAGTTGTTGCTCGCTGCTCTGCTAGAATTGCAGGTATAGCGATAAGCAAAGTGCTGCGTATTTCATTAAACTCTCACTCACTCACTATAAAAACTCACGCATTTATAATACTACTGTAATCTATACTAATATTATAAAGCTTAAGAGTTTATTTGTTTGGTTGAACGCGCTAATCTCAGAAACTATTAATTCGCTTTAAAAAAATCTTTTTGCATTAGATAGCCCGTTAACTGAGAAAGGCTATAGGATATATATCATCCCGGAAAAATGTAAGGTTCCTGTGGGATAGATTAGTTTTTGTCTAGGGACGATCCCGAAGCAAAGCGAGGGTGAGTCGCTAGTACTTCATAACGTTACTAAAGTACGTTCTTAACGCTATACAGAATCATTGCAGGGAAATAGTAATAAAATATGCACAGGATGTGGCTAGTATTTGCTTTTTTTTCGTATTGTAAATAAGTTTTATTTGCTTTATTTGATTTTTCTCTTAAAATTCATATGAGAACACTGTTGAAGTATAATTTATACAATAAGAAATGAACCATGAAGATGCTGGCAAGGGATCGCGTAACTTACAAAAATTGGAAGCATTTGTTTAGTTTTACTCTATCTCACACACCGAGGGTTCCGTAGCATGAAATATTAAAATAATCTAATAAGGTTCTTTTGAGGTACGGATCTCTAAAAAACATACATTCGAGGTGATCTTTCTAAGTCGGTTAAAAATGAAAGAAAATGTAGTTAGTAACAAAACTAATGAAAAAAAATGTGATTCTTATATAATCTATACTAATATTATAAAGCTGAAGAGTTTGTTTGTTTGTTTGTTTGTTTGTTTGTTTATTTGGTTGAACGCGCTAATCTCAGAAACTACTAATCCGATTTGAAAAATTCTTTTTGCATTAGATAGCCCGTTAACTGAAAAAGGCTATAAGCTATATATCATCCCGGAAAAATGTACGGTTCCTGTGAGATAGATTTGTTTTTGTCTACGGACGAACCCGAAGCGAAGCGAGGGTGAGTCGCTAGTATAATATATTCAGAGATCACGCATTCGATTCCTGTAAGAGTCGATTATTTAGATACAAGTGTGAAAGTTTATCATAGTCAATGTGCGTAATTAAATTTCCGAAAGTAAAAACCACACTGTGAAATTGTATTTTGTATGGGATACTTTAAACAGCCATGTAAAATGACGTCATAGACAGTATAATAATAATTCTTCTAGACATTGTAAACCATTCCCAATTAATGTCATATGCGATGTGCAGTATTCGGTTGACATTTAAAACCAGTGTATATCTAAGGATTTTTAACCGACTTCCAAAAAGGAGTAGGCTAGTTCGTCTGTATGTATGTTTTTTATTACAAGTTATAGTAGTAATTACTAGTAAGTGTACGAATGTCATCTAAGATTAGACGATAGTGAACATTAGAAGGTGGATTTAGGAATAAAATCAACTTAAATTAGCTCTAGTTAAGAAAATTAGTATTGAAATTCAACAAAATCATATAAACGTCCCGTGATCTATGCCCTGTGTCACTATAATTCAACATCCCGCTGTGTCTGTACCACGTACACTCATTATTTTTAAAACATAGCGCACTTTATAAGGCAATATTGCTGCAAAAAGTAATATATTAGTGCAGAAGTTTCCACCCCGGGTAATGGTCGGGACCTCGTGTATCACATTTATCATGGCGATTAATGTTTTTTTATTTAGATGTTAAAGTGCGTATCAAATTTATGATTTTAAATAATTTTTATATGTACTAGGTTTTCCTCACGGTTCCGCTTGCTTTGAAGATAGGTAGGTCTATAAAGTAGCCTGTATTAATTTAGAACATATCGTCAACTCAGTGCTTATTTGTCCAAACGATCAATACCGTGAGAGTTTTTAATACAGAATTATTGACTACTAGCGACTCAACGTCGTTTCGCTCGGGTTCGTCCCTAGCTTGCTTCCCAACACAAAGTTTTATCCCCATTTTCACCCCCATAAGGGATGATTCCCGGGATAAAAAGTATTCTATGTCCTTCCCTGGGTTTTGAACTATCTTCTTACCAAATTTCATCTAAAAATTTTCACTTTTACTTACAATTTCTTCAGATATTTATTTCACCCAAACCTTGTCCTGACAATAACAAACACAAAAAAAACCAAATAGGTGCAGTCATTCTGAAATAATTCGTTTTCGATCGTTCGATCAAATGTCTATTCTATTGGTATAAAATACGCATTTTACTATAAAAAGGCCGAAAAAAAATTTTTCCTAGAATCCACGAAACTAAAGAATCAAAAAAAAAATATTTTAATTGTATATGTTCCTATATAAATCTTAAAAACTTTCTAGAGAAAAAAAATCTCTACTGTGACAACATATATTGGTGGGTTAAACAAATAAACACGAAGGCTATGTACTCGTATATTTTCCCCGTTCCGAATTTACTAAAATCTGTTTAGTCGTTACGCCGTAAAGACAAACATATTTATTTATTCATAAACCGTGACGTTTATGATATTAGTATGATGTATGAACATAAAACGTACTACATTAAATTTTTACGAAAACTATTTAAGTTAAAACTTTATATTTGAATCTCTAGACGTACAATAGACATAGAAAAACTAAAAGCAGGTAAAAAAAGTGTTATAAATTTTAACATGACTTTATAATTTTTAGACATTAATTAACTAAAAATTATCATTAATTTTAATTAAATTAAAGTTTAGCATTCAAATAGTTATGTGCTGCGATAATTTTTCTAACAGACACTAGGATAATTTTATTTATACAGCCGGCGTTTTTTGACTGATTTAAAAATAAGAGATTTTTATTTCATAGTGTAGGATGTTGGTAGTGGTTTTTTCTTTGTGTTTCTCTTATTTTTGCCTTTCAGGTTTTTTAATCGTATCCCAAGGTTAGTCGCATGTAAATTTTAAGAAAAAAATGCAACCCTGAATCTGAAAAAAAATATCGTTTCAATCGTCTACTAGTTCTAGTCGTACTACGAATTTTTGTATACTGTTTTAAGCTTCATATTGTTGCCTTAATTGTTTTGAAAAATATAATATCTCATATATGATTAAGTTTAAGAGAGAAAAAGGCTTTCTTGACTTTTTTTGTTCAATTTTTTCTTTTTTTTTTCGGAAAAGCTTACAAATTCTGGTATAAAAGCTTTACAGATGTGTTGATAATATCTGATTGTCTAAATTCTAAAGTACCAAGTAGTTTTATAATGATAACATCTTTATATAACTTATATTCAATTAACCATTCTGTGCAACAAAGTTCTAAACGTAAGAACACAAGCTTTTGAAAGTTTCATACCCTATAAAAATACGTAATAATTAATATTTCTTTACCACAAAATATGTGGACAAAATTCATGACTAAATGATATTATGTACATAGTAGTTGACAAAAATAAAATTATTATGAAACATTTTGAATTATACTTCTTGTCAACTCTTAGTGATTCTCATAATATAATACTTTCTTAGATTTACGCGAATATTTGACATTTTAAATAAAACTATCTTTTCGGATTATTTCGCGGATTTATTTTGATTTTTAGTTCCCGACGTTTCGATTGCTTTACAGCAATCATGGTCACGGGAGAGACTCTCTCACAACATCTCAAAGGCGTTATATACTTGTTACAAACAGTGCCTACTCACTATTTTACAAAAATGATTTCAAAAATTCAAAAATGGCACCAAAGTACCTTACAGTATTTGTTGATTTATTTATCTTAGTGATTCGTTTTGAAATCAATATGAAGATTTTTTTGATAGAATTGTTTTCCAGTATAATTCAAATACATGTGTCCATTTATTGATGAGTGTTTATAGTGTAAATATACTAGCGGGTTTACGTGGGACTTATCCTCACTTCGTCCGGGTGCGTCCCTAGGTGCCTTTTGCGCTTATAATATAACACTCTCGTGGATACTTCGCTTGACACCTCCATGTAAAGAATCGGCTTTTCTTTACTCCTTGTAAATTTAATATGTATATATTATAAATGTAAACTTCCACGAAAAACATCTAGAATTTTCTACATGACAATGAAAATCTTATCAAAATCCATTGTGTAGATAATAATAACCAAACGCGCAAATAGACAATTATGCCAATTATGAAGCGATTTTTATGATTTCTTACTTAATTTTCTAACTCTAGGGATATCATTATTCTATATAAGCTTAATTAATATTTTATACTAGTGACGTACCTTCCCTTCGCTCGGATTCGTCCCTAGCTTACTTCCCCATACAAACTTTCATCCCCATTCTCATCCCCTTCAGGGATAATTTCCGGGATAAAAACTATTTCACTTACTCACTTTTCATATCATGAGATTTTAAAAAAAAAAATTTTTTCCTTTAATTTGTTCTATACAAATCTTGTCCTGACAATTATCCAATTTGGTGCAGACGATCGGAAATTATGCGCGTACATACATTTCGGTGATTCGTTTTATTTATATAGATTTACTTTAATCTAGATTTTAGGAGATAAATTGCACAAAATGTAAGTAGAGATCCAGGAGCTTGGGTATCGTTGTTAAGTGTATAAGTGATCCTGCGACGCCCCATTAAGACGGGGGAGATTCCGTTGGGTTTTAGTGGGTAGTACTGGCTTTGCCGGTGAGATACACATAACCACCTGTATGTATGCAGATGGTATGCCTAAATGCATTTCCTAACATTAAAAAAAGGAGCTTAGGTTGTGTGTAGTTAGGATATTACGTATATTAGTCTGATTTGCGAAGTTTCTAATTATCTAGGTTTAATTTTTAATTTTTATGTTATTTTTTTTTGCACAGAGTTTTGTGTGTTCTAGATACTATATTATAGGTTCGTAGTTTCACTCTCTTAGTATATCTTAAAAAAATATTTCATAAAATGTCAAAAGAATATCCGAAATAAGTTCAAAAATTATAATGCATGTACAAACAAATAAAAAAACACAGCATTTTCACTATAAACTTACATTTAAAACCAAAAAATCTACAAACAAGTAGGCAAATTAGTCAAAACATGCCTTCTCTGATCATAAATAACCATGTAATATTTAAAAGAAAATTGCGAAATTAATTCCATCGCCACAGTCGTATTGTACAGCTATAATAAAGTCGTGTGAAAATTAGCATGTCATAGTTAAAAGCCTTAGGGGAAAGCTTCGACACTCTGTTTCTTTAATACAAGTCCATAATAATGTCAATACATTCAACTATAAACAAGTTCTATGTAGACTTATTGATAGCTAGTTCTCTCCTATGACTTTATTTTGACTCTACATTTATTTTTGGATGTCACGGTATCGAGTATCAGCTTAAAGTTCATTTATACTGCTGTATGATAGTGATTTGATTATCATAATTCATATTGGAACACATGAATTATCTAATAAGTAATAAATATGTTGGGAACACAGTACTATCTAGTTCCATGGTAAGCTACGAAGCTTGTGTTATGAATACCAGGTAGTTGATACACTACATATATATAACTTTAAATACTTATATATTATAAATATATACCCCCATGACTGGACAAATTCATGCTCATCACACAAATGAATGTCCCCAGCGGGACTCGAACCCGCGACCGCTGGCATAGCAAGTAGAGACACTACAAACTACACACAAACTGAGCCGAACGTTCGTCAAAAGCAGAGAAAAAAAGCAGATGTTTTATTTAGTATTTTTGTTATACCATATGTGACTAATTCTATATTTTATCCATTTCTACCAGAGCATATACTTACCTGCTTAATGATTTTATGTATAAAAACTGAAGAATTACCTCGGTAATATTAAAATTGTTTTTTTTTTCTATTTTTATTATTATTCATCTTTCTAAGACAAGTTGATTGCATTATAGTTTCATTCTAAATAAAATAATCGATTACCTGAAAATTTTAACTAAATTTTTTAACAAGACTAAGTAATATTATATCCGTTAATACACTTAAAATGCGTTAAGATTATATATCTATTTAATTCACTTTTTTGATTATTTCTTTAGCGTTAGTAAAAATTTTTCTGCTAAACATCAACGTGTTAAATATTAATGTTATAATCTATACATATAATAAAATTGTAACTAAGCCGAATCTGCACATTAAATATTTCTTGGAAAATCTTATTGAAATATATATTAATATCCATACAGGAGCCGAAACAATAGTTTTTAGAATTTTTGTCTGTCTGTCTGTATGTTTGTTACCGCGTCACGAGTAAACTACGGGATAGATTTTGATGAAATTTGGTATGATTATAGCTGGTTATCCGGGTCAACATATGTATAGGATACTTTTTACTGCGGTAAAATATCCTATCTCCGAGAAATCTATACTAAACGTTAAAATGTAAGTAGAGACGAACCCAAGTGGAGTGAGGGTGAGTCGCTAGTTTTAAGATATAGTTAGTTTTCAACCACGGCTTTGCTCGTATCGATAAAAATATATTTATGTACTATAATATATAATAATATGTCTTGACTGTAGATACAAAAAGAAGCAAAATTGTACAGTAGTAGAAAAATGCAAAAGAAGTGGTCCTACCATAAAACAGCGATTTCTTCCAGGCAACCTTTATGCGTAGGAAATAGTAAGCTATGAGATGTATTTATTATCACACAGATGTATTATTTATAAGATGCAAGTTTTATCTATTCTGAATTTCAGCTGTTCAAATCCGTTGCAGCTGTTACAGTGTGAATAATTAACAAATTATTCACAAAATTTTGCATTTATAGTTTTAGCAATATATTTAGGATAATTGACGGCTTTGTATTTTAAGTTTAATTTTAAGCTTTAAGCTTATATTTTTGGTTATCTCTTTTTCGTAAAAAACTACGCACAAACAGATATACCTCAAGATGTTATTGAGTAAATATTCTTATTCTTTGACACATTAACGATTTTCGAAATATGCATAATTGTTTTGAAAGTTTCTTACTGAAGACAGTCGGACCCTCATAATTACGTATTCTATACAAAATGACCTATAACATGGCAGTTATTGTGAGCTGGCTTTACTACTGTTACACAAGTAGTTACTTGCGTTTACTAGTTTATATGTGATATATGCTAGATGTGGCTTAAAAAATCCAAATAATAACTATTTTAATAATAATGTACATATACCTAATAGGTAAAGACAAAACAGTTTAGTACTTTGACTCCTCTGTTTGTCATCCGGTTTTCTTTTAAAATAAATGAATTGAAATCACATCCAACCAAAGAACTCATTTTGTTTCCAATCCTTTTAAGGCGGAGTTGCACAAAATTCAAACATTAACTCCCGAAGATAGAAAAATATCAGCATAGTAGACTATTGATTTGGATTTAGAAAACAGATGTGACATCTGCAGTCTTTTGCAGCAGCCATTTTTGCTGCCACTGAACCAAGACGGCTGCGAAATTATTCATTTAAAAATGTTAAAAAGAATTTTTGAAGGCAAGCTTTTACTGAATACATCTTTGCTTTTAATCATTACTTTGATTTAATAGTCCGTGGGGAAGCTACCGCCAGCTCGAAAAGCAGTTCTGCTAAGAACCTGCGAAAAACTCGACAGTTACTCAAGTTATTTTAATATTTTAATATTCTAACAATTGAAAAGTTATGCATACTCTCTTGTGTACAGAGAAATGCCTATTATCTTCCGACTCCAACTTCTTGTGGATTTAATGCCATAGAATATATTTTACTTTAAATAAAACCGTCTTTTCGGTTGACATGGTTATGACAGACCAGTCTCTCCCGTGACCGTGATTCTTGTAAAGCATTCTAAACGTCGGGAATTAAAAATAAAAAATCTATAAAATAATCGGAAAAGACAGTTTTATTTAAATGTCTAATATTGTGTACTTATAGTCTGTAACAAGTGTATACGTCTCAAAGCTCATTTGAGACGTCTAAAACCTTAGTCTCTTCCATAACGATGATTGCTGAAAGCATTTAAAACTTTGGAAACTAAAAATAAAAAAAAAAATAAAAAAACCGCGATGTAATACGAAGACATATTTTTTTTGAAAAGAGCGAAATTCGAGGTACTTATTTATATATTTACTAAGAAGCTATTAAAGAGTTCACCTCCCAAATAAATGTTATCAAACTATTGAATTATCATCTTTTCATGTTACAATAACTAGAATATTTAAAGTTGTCTTTTAAAAGATAACATATACAAAAATTAGATGTAAAGCTAATAAAAATAAAACGCTTTAACATAAATAATATTAAAAATTGTAAATTAGATATCAACTCGTGTTTTAAACTCATCTAGTATAATTTGTTCTGTGTGCGAAGATGCTCGCTGCTTCGGGTCAAGGAGCGCCGTTCACATGGCACTGTACCTACCAACATCTAAATGCAATGACTTTTGTGTGTTTATGAAAACATACTATTTTAATTTTAGCTCCGAGCTATCAAGAGATTGTTATGTAAGACGTTAATTTTCTACACAGTATATTGAATATGCAGAGATCATTTAGGTGATATGGCAATGAGTTAGCCTTTTTAGTTCGCTTTTGTGAGTGTTACATAATATGTACATATGTAAGGGGCGGAATTTATTATTGAAACTAGCTTGGATATAGTAATATGTTTTTTTAAGTATTAAAACCTTCCGTGGACCTTAAGGAATATACGAAAAAAAAAATTTTGCCGAATTGGTTCAGCCGTTCTTGAGTTATGCTCTTACCAACATTCATTTTTATTTATATAGATTAGTTTTTCTCACTATTTTTCGATTTCTGTACTAGAAAGTGTTTTTTACGAATTGATTTTTGATTTGCATTGTTGTATAATTTCTATTCTACATATCTACGAATGTAAGTAGTCCACTAAATATTTAAAAATTAATACTGTTTTTTTATATTCTGAATATTTGTAAGCTAAAATTGTTTTATAATGGATGTTTTTAATTAAAGAACTGTTCTAAAGCTAAGAAATATAGTATTAAAAGTCAACAAAATAGACTACCATGGTATGATTGTTTCAGTATACATATGTTAGGTTACAGTAAAAAATGAGAAACATACATCGCCCTAGAGAGGACAGAATTTCGGGAGGATATGACTATTGATTATATTACATCGTATTTTAATTTAATTATAAAATATATTTTTTCATAGCTATAGATTGATTATGATCAATTCGATTAAGCCCTTTCCTTCCAAAGGATAAAAAATAACTTTTTTTTAAAAAAATAAACAAATTCCACAATTTAATTATAGAATATTAAATATAAAATAATATTTCAAATGCCTTACAGCAGTCATTCCTTTGACCATGATTGCTGTACAGAATTGGAAATGTCGGGAACCAAAAATCAAAATAAATTCACGAAAAAATCTGAAAAGTAGTTTTATTTGTTAAGTATAGACATTTACAACTTATTAAATAAATATGTTGGGATATTAACACATAGCAACATCTAGTTCCATGGTAAGCTACGAGGCTTGTGTTATGGATACCAGAAGTTGATACACTACACATATATAACTTTAAATATATATGTACATATTATAAATATAAGCACCCATGACTGGAGAACAAACGTTCGTGCTCATTACATAAATGAATGCCCCCAACGGGACATGAACCCGCGACCGCTAGCACAGCAAGTAAGGTCACTACAAACTGAGCCAATCGTGTCGTCAATTTTTATGTTGTTAATTTTTAAAAAGGCATACTGAAGCAGCATCTCATTTCTATACATTCTTGCTGAGCATTCGACACTTACGTTACAGCATGTAGGTCGCGATCCACACACGTAATTACTATGGAGGCACTAAATCATGAAATTGTATTTAGCAATAATTGAAATACAATGATCTTTTGACTCATATATTTTCGTAAGCGTCCCGACAACCGATAAATTGATAATTGCGCAGGTTATTTTGAGTACTATGATTTTTTTTTTGAATTTCATTACAGATACTGTGTGAAATCTTTTAGTAACTTACATGATAGATGTTTTGTTATTATCTTTAACCTTTCTTTTAATAATATTATTACGAGAATAATTTTATTATTCAAATTGGTCCAGCCGTTCTTTTTGCCGTGAGTATTAGCAAGACTAACGAACGGCAACTGTCTTTATATATATATATATATATATACATATATACATATACATATATATATATATATATATATATATATATATATATATATATATATATATATATATAGACAATTGCCGTAATATGTGTGTGTGTGTTTGTGTGTGTGTGTGTGTGTGTGTGTGTATAACCTTTAGAATAATCTGCAAGGAAACCGCATTTGTACTCTCATATTGTTTTTGTAATAAAGTAAAAAATTTAGTCTTTATAACAATTAGAATATAATTATTTTTTATTGTTTTATAAAATTAATTCAAAGTATATTCAGAAAAAAAAATATCGAAATTAGTACAACTGATTAGTCGTGAAAAATAAGTGATATTAAAACATATTCTCCTAAAAACTCATATTTTTTATGTTAACTTTCTAATATTCACGTATTTAAAATATTAAAACTCAACAGTAGTAATAATAGTACCAAAAGACTTTGTTCTTTTAATTTCAATAAAATATTCTTTTTATTCAGTAATAATTAAAGGAGTCTTGATGAAACTTGAATTAAATTAAATGAATTTTAATCATTTCTGTCACTATACAAATATAGGTAGTGGTATCCCAGTGGTGGCGCGCCCGCTTGGGTAACTGTGTGTAGCGGGTTCAAATCTCGAGTTTTGCACCTCTGTTATTCTAATGTGCGAATCATTTTCAACATAATTACCATTTGCCTTACGGTGAAGGAAAACGTCGTGATTAAACTTGGATATCTGAGAGAACTTAGAAAGAAATTTCTGAGACATAATATGAAGTTTGCCTCGCAGTTGGCTAGGGTGGTGGAGTATGGTCTGAACCACCTCGTATTGAAGGGAGTCATTGCCCAGTAGTGGGACGGTAATAAGGGCTGTATGGGGACGTTAATAAGGGACGTTAATAAACATAACTATGCTATATGAATGCATATATCATGCGTTTGATTGTTAAAATTGCCAAGCATGTAAAATGTAGAGTAATCACTTATCCAGCTTAAAACTCGTGGGCGATCGCTGCGTAATACTCTATGAAAAGTTTTTTAATTATCAAACGTTTAATGAAAATATTATTTAATAAAAAACACGCTTTAATGATGAACTGAACTAAATAGTAAAAAATAATTTTTAGCATATTAATGTAACGAGAAAATTAATGTTATTGTAAAAAAAGCGCTGTTCTAATCTTTTTAAATTATTATCTTTTTTGGTACTTTTTAAATGCCGAAAGTTTTAGTTTAATCTGAAATTCTGAAGTGGGTGGAAATTGCTTTCAAGATTCCGTCACGTAGATACAGATAAGGCTAATAAAAGCGTGTTAAAAATTCGGAACTTATATGAAACTTGGAAGCCCGATAGATTTTTTCGTGTCGCTATGTTAATAAATGTATTTATAATGATGTTTAAGGTCATAAGAAATTGAATATAACACTTTTAGTTTCTTCCGAATTTTCCATTTCAACTTTTCTATTCTTTCCCCTAAAAACTTTATGTTTTCAAAATAATATTAGCCTAATTTAATCCAGCCATTTACTAATTAAGCGCTTACTAAAGCACAAGATTTCATTTTTAGGGTTCCATACCCAAAGGGTAAAACGGGACCCTAATACTAAGACTTCGCTGTACGTACGTTTGTCTGTCTGTCCGTCTGTCACCAGGCTATATCTCATGAAACGTGATAATTAGACAGTTGAAAATTTCACGGATGATGTATTTCTGTTGCCGCTATAACAACAAATACTAAAAAACTGAAAAACTTAAAAAAAAAAAATAAAAACCGACTTCCTGGCACTGAAAAGTAAAAAATAACTAAACAGAGGTTTTCATTTAGAATAGATACTTAATCAGATATTTTCGAAGTCGGTGTGCTTTGATTTGTATTGGCTGGCACCGACTTCGAAAATATCTGATTAGGTATCTATTTTAAATGAAAACCTCTGTTTAGTTATTTTTTACTTTTCAGTGCCAGGAAGTCGGTTTTTTTTTTTTTTTTAAGTTTTTATTTTTCCATTTTTAGTGTAGACGTAATAAGCAAGTAATTTGTAAGAAGAAAGATTTTTAATAAAAACATAATATTCGATTAAGCCATTTATTTAAAAACCGCTCTTGACCGATTTCGATAAAATTTATATGGGACCACCGGGAAAGAATACTCTTTGAAACAAAAAAAAAAATTTCCAAATCGGTTCAGCCGTCTTCGAGAAATCCGTGAACATACATAAAAAAAAAAGATTCCGACGAATTGAGAACCTCCTCCTTTTCGGAAGTCGGTTAATAAAATAAATATTTAAGGGGGCTCCGATACAACAGACATGATTTTTTTGCCGTTTCTATAGATAATGGTACGGATCCCTTCATGCGCGAGTCCAACTCGTACTTGGCCGGTTTTTTAATTATACGAATAATGGTATGGCGTAAAGTCATAAGCAGCTGGTAGTGTAGTTATTATGAATATATACTTAATATATTTAACTCGTCCAATAACTATACAATAACACAATAATTTATTCATAGCAGAATTTTAATTCTAAAATTATATTGATTATACAGAATGCGTGACTAAATTAGTTTTAATCCATATAATGATAATTTATTTGATTCTTAGTTTTAGTTGTTTTCTTTTAATAGCAAACTCTTTTCTACAGTTTCGGATATGTATATTTTGTTTCGTTATCACCAGTCAATAATGAGCTCCGCTTTCAATGAAAACTTATAGCATGTAGAGCTCAAGGGTTGGTTTCTCAATTAAAATAAATTCCATAGCTTTCTAGTTTGATGGTAGTTACGTAATGGCATGTGTTCTATTTAAAATGATAGAGGCCTATTCAAACATTATACGCTATTTTCCGTCGATTTTTTTCTAAAAAAATGTTTACAATCTTGTCTTACATTATTAACATATAAATAATAGTGAACAAACGGACATATAACTCTTTTATGTATATTACTACAGTGAACCTAGTAATTTTCCATCGGTAATAAAAAGAGAAGGCTTACCATTAATTTCTATATATCTAACTTCAAAAATGGCGAATTCTCATAAAAACTTTCAACTTATTTTAACCCCTGTAGAGGTTAAATGTACAAAATGTCCTACCTATATAAAAACTTTTTGTGAATAAAATGAAATTCACGCTATATCTCTGGAACTACTAAAATAATTGAAAATGTTTCTCATTTATACCATTATTCATACAAGTGGTTCGCCCAGTGGTTGAAATTGGACATTTATTGATAACAGTAAAGCTCGTTAATTAATTATTATTAACACACAAAAACAAGAAAATTGGTTGAAACAAACATATATGTAGATGAATAGAAATTCTAAATTGATTTGGTTCTTTTACTCCAATATCCCATATAAATACGTTGACTATTAAAAAATATATGTCTAAGATTATAGATTACTAGCGACTCAACCTCGCTTCGCCCGGGTTCGACTCTAGGTTGCTTCCCCATACAAACTTTCATCCCCATTTTCATCTTTTTAAGGGATGATTTCCGGAATTCGACGACACGTTTGGCTCAGTTTGCAGTGACCCTACTTGCTATGTCAGCGGTCGCGGGTTCGAGTCCCGCTGGGAGCATTCATTTGTGTGATGAGCTCGAAGGTTTGTACTCCAGTCATGGGTGTTAATATTTATAATATGTATGTATATAAAGTTATATATGTGTTGTGTATCAACTATCTGGTATCTCTCTCTCTCTCTGGTATCTGGAACTCGATGGTGCTGTGTGTTAATGCCCTGGGTTTTAAACTACCTTCTTACTAAATTTCATCTAAATCGGTTCAGTAGTTTCGGAGCTTAGTCGGTACAAGCAAACAAACAAAAAACCTTTCCTCTTTATAATATTAAGTATAGATTAAACAGTATTATATTTTGAATATATCTTCCATTTTTTAATGCTATTTATAACTAAGCTACTGTATACAAATATTGAACTTATAAATCCTAAAGGATGTGTTTTGTGTAAGTGAATGTAATTGGCATAATCAACACGTTTCCGCAGACCCGCGAAACTTTCATTGGCAATTTAAATAAGCGACCTGGATTGAACCTGGGACTTCGTGTATCACGATGTGTTTTGAAGAGATAGTGGTGTGGATTTTCTATTTTATTCAAGGTAATATTTCTGGTATTTATTCCTAAGCAACACTTTTAGTGAATAATTTTAAATATATTTTTTTCTTTTTAAGTCATATCTTACTTCATCGGTCGGTTCGATCTTACTGGACTCATGTCACTGCTATATTTACGTAGTAGTTTACTAACACTATGGAAGTTTGGATTTAAATAATACTAAAAACTCGAGTGCGTGAATATTTATTTTGTACGTCTGTAGAATGCATTTAACCATAAGTTCCATAAAACATGCTACTTATATTAATTATATACAAAAAATATTTCTCACAAAATATTACATTTGAGTATGTATTCGCGACTAAATTTCACTACATGAGTAAATAATAGAGAAAATATAAAATATATTGAATCATTGAGCAAATCCATAGGAATGTATAGTCGAGTAATATGTCTTGTACAAAAACAACATGGGATGTTTGGAAATAAGCATAATGTAAATTTTTGATTCATAACTTAAACATATAGTGGATAATTGAAACATAATAACAATCGTTGCACCCGAAGTTAAACACTTGCTAAATCATCAAACGACGTTTCAATGAAAATTCTACTAAAATTGAATAAATTATATTATAGTTATACAAAAATATATGCAGTTATATTAATTTTCGTATTGGATCCAATTCCATTTTCAAAACCAGCTAACTAATCTAACCTTACAGTACAAATAATTTAGTATATATACACAATTTGTACAATGTACATCCTTCAACCGAGGCTTATATCAATAACACTTTCATTTACTACACTACTTAAGATACGTATTTGGATAGACTCTTCAATTGATAACAATTTACAAAACAAACGATTTTGTCCTTCAATCGCAACGATCACCGTCTAATTTACTGGCCTTCTACGTGTGGACAAAGTGATAAGTCAGAGCAACGCTACGAAGCGTTTTGCGATATCGGCGTCACACTTTCGTTGTCAGGTCTAAAGGATGGAGTTTGATTCGCTTTATCTGTGAAAACGATATGTCTTCTTCTTCACTGGCGGACGCTTGCTCGCTGCCAGATAATAGATCGTCATGGTCAGGAGCAATAACTTCACTGTCATCAGACCGCCGTCGAGCCGAACTCGAACGCCCATCTGATTTTACAGAAAGATCCATTGGGTTTTCTTGCAACGGGGATTCCGATGTTCTTCTCTCAGCAGGCGGTGTTGGGACAAATTCTGCCTCAGCAATTATTTCTTTTTGTGGTGTAGGCTGAACAGACCGTTGTTGTTTAAGAATTTCGTCTAAAAAGAAACGCTTCGATGACTCAGTGTTGTTGTCATCGATCCTCACATCATTATTGTTTTCGGCCACTTGTCTTAGAGCTGCATGATCTAATAAATGTCTTGAGTAAATGGGATGAAATCCGGGTGGGAAAAGTAGGGGATGGTTAGGCGGAAACGGATTAAAATGGTGCGGTGGTAAAAAAGGCGAATGGGGGAAGTGAGGCAAGGATATATTGGCTAAAGGTAGAGGGAGGAAGGCATCTCTAGGTGGTGTTAACGGTCTATCAGGAGGGCGAGATTGCGTTATCCGTGTCTTTTCATCTAACTTAGGTGATGATCCACTTCGGTGTGAATCTGGTGATCCGGAGCAGGGGACTTTATAATCATCGAGGCCTAATAAAGCCAGCTCTTCTTTTGTTCTCGGTCTTGCGAGTCCAGGGAATAAATGGGGTGGAAAAGGTGGTGCTAGATGGGGCGATGATGGCACCCTAGGAGGTGATTGCGATTGGGCAGCTTGTTGCTGCTCTTGTAAAAGGCAGTGTATTTTGAACCAATTTGATCTTCTTCCGTATCTTGATCCGGACTTTGACATGCCAACCATGAGGCATTTGCGCAGTCGACAGGCTTTGCATGCTGTTCTATTCTTCTTGTTGATAACGCAGTCACCGTTGTTTTTGCATTCCGTGATGGAGTTCAGATTGTTGTACGAGCGGCCGAAGAATGACTGAAAAGAAAGAGATAGAAAAGTTAGAGGGCATCGTAGTAAAAACGAGTGATTTATTATCCTATAAATATTGTGATTAAATAGATATGTAAGTGGTCTTTAATCATAGCATATTAATGATATCATTAAAATTTACATCGTAAATTATGTATGATATAAAATTTGAAATGATCTTATAAAGCGAGCATGTAAAGCTATATTTACACGGGCTGCTGGTTACAAGAGTGCGTAACGTCGAAAGTGAAACCACTACCTTACTAACGTAGTGTTTACGGTTTAAGACGTCACTTCCGTTGGATATAGGCCACAGGTTCGGTTCCGGTCGGCTAAGTTCATTTATTTACGGTTTCATTACTCGACCTTGGACTTTAATTCATTATGTAAGCCAATTCTATTGTCTAGCTTTTTCGAGTTAATCAAAATTTAAAGGGAAAATCGATACGATCGAATGGACTTGTAATGTTTTTGAAGACTTTACCTTCAAGAAGCGTTTAGATAATTTTTGATTTTGAGTTAAATAACAAAGGCGTATCAATATCAGTAATGGTCATTGCCAAAATATCCTCGGAACATGGGGTGAATGATAAGTCGAGTGCGATTGCACCGATCGCGTCATAGATGAGGAATTTAAACTGAAACAATGCCATCTTTAAATCGCGTTCCGCGCGTGATCCGAATCTTACGAATGTGTAAACGCCGTTCGAGATCGAATGTTAGATAGAGTCGGCGCCCGCGCCGGCTCACTAGCGAAGTGAGTGCTTGTGCGGTTAAAGGCGACATTTTTTGAATTATCTTTAACCGACGTTATTTTTATTACTTACTTCTAAGTTTGCTTAAATTATAAAAGCTTTATTAAGTAAAAATACAAATGTATATTTTTTTGATTATATTATAACTTAAAAGTGTTTTCTTTAAAATAAGATTTTTTATTACTACTACAATTGTTGAAAGCTTTAAAAGTGAGCATTGCAGGAGAAAGCACAATAATTTATGTTCTGATTTATACCAGTACTACAAAGCTGTTTATTTTGCTAAGTGACGTGAAAAGTTTCACATGAGATTATACCCTTTGAACTCAAACTCGACCAACCGGACCAGTGGTGAAGAGTTTTCCTGTTGTACAAGCTCACCTGATGTTATAATTAATTGATCAGTTTACATTTGTGAATGCGACGGGTTGCGTCGCAATTTGCGCATAATTTGTTACTTAAGTCCATGCTTCACTCATCTTTTATTCATAAACTAGCGACTTACTCTCGCTTTGCTCGGGTGAGTCCCTAGGTACGTTTTAATTTTTTGGAGCGAAACCCTAATTCTTATTCTAAAATAAAAGTAGCCTAAGTTACTAGTTATAATATCAGCTATCTGCCAGTGAAAGTCCCGTTAAAATTGGTTCAGCCGTTTCGGAGATTAGCCGGAACAAACAGACAGACAGACAGACAAAAGTTAAAAATTGTGTTTTTCTTATAAGTACCGTATATAATTCCATATGCATTTAGTATAAAGCTGTTATTTTGACATTACAAACAGACACTTCAATTTTATTTATCTGTATAGATTATATATATATGTTTTCCATAATTTTAGTCGTTAAGTATAAAGCTGTATTGTAGTAGTCATGATTTACTATGGAATTTATATTCTAAATTTCAACTAACACTTCAAATATCAAGTAAAATAACTTCTTACATCGATTACTAGAACGAAAATTAAATGAACATTGTTATGGTATTTGGGTGATCTCCCGAATGCCATAAAAACGTTATGGTGTCTAAAACCACACCTTCACGTTTTTATATATCAATCGTTTTGTAACCGTGTAGGTTTTACATCAAATACTCAAATTCATATTGAATAATAAACAAATTCATAAAAACGTAATCTTGAACGCTAAATGATTTTTTACTACCAAATATTATAGACGTGTCCCAAATACAGATTAGACCTTGCATTAATAGAGTATAACATTTAGTTTACAAAGCACTTGACCATACGACGGTACGTTGAGCAATAATATAATACGTATAATTATACACGCGGCCAACGGACGAGTCGGCGACTTGGCCACCTCTGACCCGTTGTACCTGAGATGTCACTTGAAACTTTGAAATATATTATAGTTTCTGTAATTTCTAATTTTATATATTATTGACTATATGTATGTGTTTAATTTTATACATACATTAGTTATTATTGCATATTATTTGAAGTTTGTGTAGTGTATCAACTGTCTGTACCCATACATTGCATATTATTTAAAGTTATATACATATGTGTAGTGTATCAACTGTCTGTATCCATACACAAGCCTCGTAACTTACTATGGAACTAGATGGTGCTGTGCGTTAATGTCTCAACATATTTGTTTATTTTATTATTATTATTTATTACAAACAGACAAACAGAGAAACAAAAAAAAAACTGGATTCGTTCTATTTCTCTTCTTACATCCCCCTGACTCGGGTTTTAGCATTTTTTTTCTATGTACTGACATTCGACCTCTACAGTTTTATTATATGTATAGATTGTAAAGTTTGTTTATTATGTTGTAAATACTTTTCGGATTTTTTCGCCGAATTCTTTTGATTTTTAAACGGGATCCCCTGTGATCATGATCGAAGCGTTGGGAACCAAAAATCAAAATGATTCCGTGAAAAAATCCGAAATCATAGTTTTATTTAAATGTCCAATAATCACGTAAATCTAAGAAAGTATTAGTACGTTTTTCTTATTAGTAATGATACTTTTTTAGCAGATTGCAAAAAGGAGTATATTTTTTGCGTATTCTTTGTGTATGTTATGTGATATTTTCTATTTGTTGTATTATATTGAGTTATATCTCAAGGGTGGTTTCATATGGTAGTGTTCGATTCCTCACGGACGTACATACTGACATTTAATTTATTAATTTAAATTATGAAAATGTAAAAGTGAAGATTCAAAAGTGCTTGTAAAAGTCTATTTGAATAAATTATATTTTGATTTGATTTTGATATAAGTTTTAGCTCTTGCAATAGAAAAGTTACTTATAAAAAATTTGAATTTAATTTATGTTTCCAGTAATATTAATCTAAATAACTATTATATTAGATGACAAATTTCTAACTTTAAACGCAGGAAATTATATACTCTGCACAATCCAATCTAAAACATCCTAAAAATCACAATATAATTCAAAAAGCCCTTTGCAGATCCTTGAACATCCTTAGAATGTAACGCAGACGGTCATATATGGGACCATTATGCGAGCTTAAGTATTTATGAATACATCCTATTAGTTAGATTGCATGAACTGCCAAGGTTAATACCGCATTGTATTTAATAGCAAAATAAGGTACGGTTTTATTACTCCACCGCGTCACTGTATGCGCTTCGACCGGATTTATTGCCTCACATCGACTTTTCTGCGCATTGAAATAAGATTCATGACTACTATAGTTGTAAGCACAGTGTCTTAGTACAATCCCCTGTAAATACCGTTTCTTAATACATTAGCTATATACAAATTTAGTTGACAATTCATCCCTGCGTCCGAAAACAAATTTATGGGTTCAAGTACACATTAGTTTTTATGTATTTTATTATTTATCGTTAATAAAAGTGAAGATTAATGGTAGAGCAATAAATCCTTGCAAAGGTGTACCTAATAATCTAAGTTACTCGTTAGTTCTGAACTCCTCATATCGCGGAATAGCTGAAAAAGGAAATGTCAAATACATTAAAGACTGTAATAACGTTTATTATAGAGCCTCTAATAGCGTCCTGAACTCGATAAAGCATTGAATTATATTCGTATCGTTATTGAAGGTATTTTATGCGACAGTAAAGTGGTCGCGTAAAGATTTTTAGATTTATTATACGGAAATTGACTTATGTGATTAATAGATTTTCATTGATCCATCCATGGGAATCTATGGTGTGTTGGAGATATGTCGGAAAATGATATGGTTTTTGTATAGAAAAAGGTTTTTGATGTATGTTAAATATAATTTATTTTGTGTATTGTGTGTTTGGCTATTTAGGCATAACTTTAAAATTGGTTAATGTGTAATTATTTCTTGGTGAGGAGTAAAGATTTTGCTTGAAATTTATATAGGAACATCCATGAAATTTAAAAATATAATTAAGAAAATCGGCTCATATATATTAATAGAAAGATTGAGAATATATAACGGATAGTATGGAATAGATAGACTGTATATTATATGATATTTAGCCTATAGCCTTCCTCAATAAATGGGCTATCTAATGCAAAAAGAATTTTTCAAATCGGATTAGTAATTGCTGAGCTTAGCGCGTTCAAACAAACAAACAAACAAACTGCCTCTTTATAATATTAGTATATATGTATTCCATTACTATGGACAGTGATAACTGAATAATATAAACGTAAAATAAAATTTCATCCAACAAATCGCTACTAAGTCGTGATGCGATAGATCGTGTATCAACAAAACTAAGCTTATTACTATTAGCTTTACTTAGTTTTGTTAATGTAAAATGCCAGTCATTACTGCGCGAAATCATTATCAAACATCGAGGTCGTAATATACAAAGTATCTCCCATAAATTTTGTTCTGAGCAAATTCTCTATCCCATTAGGACTTCATAAAGTAAGATATAAAACTTATAGCTTATTTTATGGTGCTCCCTTTGCGCCTTACCTACCGCAGAGTCTGGACACGTATAGATTCTACTGGCGTCTTGCCTGGCATCGACCGGCATTTTATTTGTCACTAGTTTTTGAACGCGGTTTCACTCGCGTGGTATTGGGATGTTGATCAAAGGTAGCCTATATCTCCAGGATGCAATTTATGTCCTTGCGAAATTTAATCAAAATCTTCAGTGTTATTAGTATGGATTACCCAAAGAATATTATTTCGTACATACATTTTGTCAACCCTTTTTGTCTCAAGGGCTTGAGTTTTAGCTATGGCCGAAATGCCATTATATCCTAGTCGGTGTGGGTGTTAATGAATCAGTCCATCAGGAGAGTAGTTTTATATATGTACATAGCACATAGTAATAGATACTCGTAGATATGAATAGAAATATCGAATACTTTCTTAGATTTACGCGAATATTTGACATTTTCAATAAAACTATCTTTTCAGATTTTTTATTTTTTTTTAATTCATTTTATTATTTTCTAGGTAGGCTGTCTGTAAAAATTATGTAATGTATTTGGGACGATTAAAACCTTAGACCCTCCTGTGACCATGATTGCTTTAAATTTTAAAACATTTGAAACGTCGGGAACAAAAAAAAAAGCAAAATAAATCCGCGAAAAAATTCCAAAAGAAATATCGAAGCTAAATTTTTAGGATAATGATCATGAATAAGGATCATGAATATGATTGGTTTTTAATCTATCTCTTGAGAAATGGAGACACACGTATGTGGAATTAAACCTATTACAGCTAAATTGATTTATAACTTATATAAGATTATTTGAGTCCTATTTTTTAACTACCATAAATAATGCATTAATTAATTGTTATTAAATTGTCTTATTCATACATTTTTATTAGCACTTTTGATTTGGAATTTTTCAATGTCTTAATTAAATATATCAATATTGTATATAACTCTATAACTAATTTAGCTTTATACTATAATTCTGTTGAAAACTAGAGAAAATCGACATCTATACATTTTGCTGTATTAAAATATGGAAAACTAGCAACTCTACCTCGCTCCGCTTGGGTTTGTCCCTAGTTACGTTTTAACGTTTAGCTCAGAGATGAGATATTTTTCCACAGTAAAAAGTATCCTATATGTTGACCCAGATAACCAGCCATCATCATACTAAATTTCGTCAAAATCTGTCCTGTGGTTTTCCCGTGATGTGGTAACAGACAGGCAGACAGACAAAAATTCTAAAAACTATAGACTTGGCTTCTGTATCGATAATAAAGTCTATTTCAATAAGATTTTCCAAAAAATATTTAATGTACAGATTCGACTTAGTTACAATTTTATTATATGTATAGATTTTATTATATGTATAGATATGGTGATCGTTATGATTTATTTTTACAATTATCTAATAACGATTCATTTAATATTAAGCAATAAAACGCCAAAAAAGCTCATACATATACAGTTTTACTAATAACACATGAATAAGTGTTAGATACTAGCGACTCACCCTCGCTTCGCTCGTGTTCATCCCTAGGTACGTTTTGAGGAATAGTATAGAATAGATAGTTTATATATAAATAGGTACGATGAGTATTATATCATTTACTAGAGAAATCATTGATTCCCCATAAAAACTTCCACCCCCCTCTTTTCACTCTATTAAGGGATAATTTCCGGAATAAAAACTATCCTATATCCTTTCCAGGGTCCCAACCTATCTCCGTACCTTATCTAAATTGATGTAGCGGATTAAACGTAAAAAGGTGACAGACAGACAGACCAACAGGCAGATATAGATACTTTCGCATTTATTATATTAGTACGGATGACACAATACATAAAAATAGAGAA
Organism: Fabriciana adippe; assembly: GCA_905404265.1. Lineage (NCBI taxonomy): Eukaryota > Metazoa > Arthropoda > Insecta > Lepidoptera > Nymphalidae > Fabriciana > Fabriciana adippe. The sequence continues at coordinate 14,969,823 of FR989997.1, read as the reverse complement.
GATTAAAACGAGTTATTATACAAGTGTTATTTGCATGCTATCATTATGTTATTAATGTGAAGCAATAATTCAGTTCGAACCATGTCTTTCCGTGAAGACTGCACACGTCCACCTTGGTGTTAAGTATATGCTGATATAATAAATCTCCATAGAATAAATGTGTCATTAGTATAATGCGACGTACGCAATAAGAAAATGTATGCAAAAAAATACTATATTGCCATTAGTGTGTCCTTGGGTGAATTCTCATTGATTGTTAGATCTGATCTATGAATATAGTGTTAGTAGTATTCAGCTCTTTTTAATGTCCAGCTGTAGGGCGCGGTTCTCCCTTTAACACGAGGGGGAACAGGCGGACCATAGTCCATCACGCTGACAAAGAGCGGGTTTGCGGATTTCAAATGTCTTTCGAAAACTTGCTAGGTTTCTAAGACATGCTGGTTTCCTTACGATGTTTTCCTTCAGCGTGAAACAAGTGGTAATCATGTTGGAAATGATTCGCACATGAAAATATCAGAGATGAGAGACACGGGCTTTTGAAACCGCTCCTCTCGGTTTCCTAAGCGAGCGCGTTTGGGCTACCACTACCCCATCTATGAATATATCTGATTATTTTTATAATTGTGAAAGTTTATGTAATTATAATTAATATATTTGTTTTTTAACTAAGTTTACCGACTTTAAAATTAGTTTGAAAGTATCTATAAAGTATTGGACGACACGTTTGGCTCGGTTTGTAGTGACCCTACTTGCTGTCCCAGCGGTCGCGGGTTCGAGTCCCGCTGGGGGCGTTTATTTGTGTGATAAGCACGAATGTTTGCACTCCAGTCATGGGTCTTTATATTCATAATGTGTATGTATTTAAAGTTATATATGTGTAGTGTATCAATTATCTGGTATCCATAAAATAAGTCTCGTAGCTTACCATGAAACTAGATGGTGCTGTGTGTTAATGTACCAACATATTTATTTATTTTATTTATTTATTTATCACGCCTATGGGTGGGATTTTAATTGAAATTTATTTGAAGGAGATAGCGCGTAACTTTGTATCATTGAAAGCTTTTTTGAGTTAATTAATTTGATTGTTTTGTTTGTATTATAAGCATAACCCTTCACAATAAATAAAATCCAAGAAGAACTTTTTAGATCAGTTTGGTAGTTCCAAAGATTAGCGCGTGGAAACAAACAGAAAGCTCTTCAGCTTTTATATTAGAAAATTATAGATAGACCAAAAAGCAAGTAACAATTTGTGAGCTAAATATTTTATATCGATTATTGACAATACTTAATTGGAAGTATAATTTGAAAGTTATAAAAGTAGTTTATTATCAAGGAGTGTCACTGTCACAGTTTCTTTAGAATTAACGACGCGATTCTAAATTGGACCCCAATACGCAAGCCGGAACCAAACCACACTCAGGTCAAAATTGAGTTAAATATACAGAAAGCTTTCAAAATACACTTTCTGCCAACCCTGTAAAGATCAAAACGATCGGACAATTTTGACTGAACAAAACATTTTGTCAACAAAGTTACTAACCCACATATCAACAGTTGCTCAAAAAATTAATAAGATCCATGTTTCATGGTAACCTGACAATCTGAAAAAACTAAAAATTTCTTTTTTTTTAAAAAGAACCAAACCACATGGTCCCTTGTATAATTATTTTTTTATTATTTTTGTGGTTTGGTTCTTGTTTGCATAATGAAAATGGCATAATCCTGAATTTTTACAAAGATTCAAACTACTTCGTGCCGTCTTTATATTTTTTCTATTGACAACATTGAAGAAACCTTGTGCTTTGTATCTGTTTTATGTAATGAAGATCTTGATAATTTTTTTTTAATTATATATCTATGGAAATCTAAGCCAGTGATTTTTCAGAAATGCATTTATTTACGTAGTTTTTTTTTTATTCTATTAGCGTTGTGTTTGGTATGAATATGGTAACTTTTTCTAAATTGAGTAAGTGGGTAAATGAATGCTTGTTTTTGTTAGTAAAAGTTGTATAGGTACCTTCTTTATAAAAAGGGGAAAGTGGGCAAAAATGTATCACGGGGTAAATTTGAATATCAGTTATTTTGTGATTATTAGTGGAAAATTATTGATTCTAGATTCACTGGGTAAACGAGGAAAACTTAACAAGAACAATGTGACTAACAAATTGCATGATGACATAACTGGCAAAGGGGTGATGAAGCTAATTTACAAAATCCTGCTTTGTGTTCTAAGTTACTAAACAAATTTCCCAACGTAGCAAACGTCTCTGCTGATGCTTCGCATTTGTCTCCGCTGTCTCTTCAGCTGTCTATGGCTACTAACCTGGTGAAGGAAATGGTTGATGATAAATCTTTGATTACTAACTATGATCGACATACTGAGACTGCTACTGAAAAAACCATACAACCACGTCCATGTTTGCCGCGTCTATGCAATGCTTTGAATGACGAAGTTTCTTGTGTGTTAAATATGGATCCTAAACCAAAAAATGTTGAACGAACAATGAAGCTCATTGCAATGTGTGGGTAGAAAAAGATCTGGCAGAGGTGCACAAGAGGTAGGTTCTTGTCTTATCAAATACATTTTAGAAAGGGTTGATAACAACGTGAAACGTCTTATTCTATGGAGTGATTCTTGTGGCGGGCAAAATAGGAATATAAAACTAACTTTGATGCTTAAAGCTATATTGAATGACCATCCTACTATAGAGCAAATCAATATAAGATTCCTTGAATCAGGACATAGCTTCCTCCCAAATGACACAGATTTCGGAAAGATAGAATGAGCCTTAAAACGTCAACAGAGGCTCTACACACCGGACGATTATATTCAAATTATGAAAACTTGTAAAAAAAGTAAACCTATGCACGTACACAGGATGAAAAATGAAGACTTCTTGTCATCGTTGAATTTAGAAAAAAAAAATAACTAATAGAAAAAAAAACGATAGGTGGAGAGAAAATTTCATGGCTCAATACAAAATAAATAATGCTAAAAAAGAGTGAAATTAACAACATTTACACTGATTCCCCAAGACTCACATGACTTCTACGTAAGGCTTGTGGGAAATGATTCCATAGAAGACGATCTGGAAGGTTTTTCAGGTCACCCTGATTTTGAAATAGAGGAAGATTAGGTGAAAGTGAATACGTATCTTGTATGTAAATTATAAAAAAATATATATTTTTGTAGCATTTTTTCAAGTTTAAATTATTAAAACTAAGGTACTTTCTTTTTAAATAAAATTTACAAAATAAATATGAGCATTTTTTTATTTAAAATTGATGAATAAAATATATAAGATTATTAAAATATATAAGTGTTTAATAAGTTAAAAAGGAACCAACCCACACATAAGTTCGGGTTGGTTCCACACATAATGAGTTTTAATAAAAAAAATTCTGTTAATGTTAATATTTTTCTCCAAAATAATATCGATACAGGTAGAACTCATTATGTTGTACAATATTGTAAACAAAGTTTGTTAAAAATAGCGGTCCAATTTTTTTTTCGCCCAATTCAGACAAAAATGCCTATTTCTCGTAACTATCTTTATGTGGGTTGGTTCCGTTTTGCGTATTGGGGTCCAATTACGGCGCCACTTTATTTGACAAATCGTCTGCAACATTGTCCTGACCGGCTATCAAATGCTAAATCATGAAAAATGAAATACGTGAGAATAATTTTTGACCTTTCTCCGTTAGTCGTAATATAGTGATGTATACTTTTAAAACATTGTCTTAAAGTTGACAATCGATTATTTGAAGGTTGACAGCTGAATCGATACACGCGAAGATATCGCGCGTCATCTCTCGTTTTAATTCGGAGGCGCTGACCTGAACGGAGTCTCGATGTTTTGATTACGCCTGACATTAGGATACAATCGATTATTCGTGTAATGTGAACCGATGCCGCACTTTGCTTCTGATATTTCGATATCCGGTTTCGATTTGAAATTGGAACACTTGTGATCGATTGTAAACGTTCTTGGACGACTTAAAGGGAGATTGAAAGGTGGCGAAGTGCTACGATAGCTATATGTACTGTCAGCAAAAATTAATAAGCTATTTACTTTATAGCTATTTATAGCTTATATAGCTACATATAGCTTATATATCTATTTTATATTTTATATATAGCTATTTTACTAATAGAAGAAAGACTAATGCCCTGTGGTAGTTATGCGAAATATACATTTCTGATAGGCGAAATAGTCGATAGATATGTTATTATTTTTGGACGTATAAGGACGTTATTATCATTTAAAAGTGTTAAATTATACCCATATCTATATAAAATTGCGGTAAAAATTAGCGTTTTCTTTATAAATAGGCTTGGTCTTATATTTGCATAAAAATTCCACACAAATTGACTTGACACCAACGAAATCGACCCTCGAGCCATAAATAATGATTTTATTCTTTATAAATAAATAATTATTTTAACTATAAAATATAAATCTAAAGGCATAATTATTATAGGTGTTCAATACATGTGATTCTTAAACGGTTTTGTAAGAGGTTATCTGTTTGAACTGACGTAAATCCGCCTATCGTTCATAATAAATCAGGTAATGTCGCTATTACGGAGTTGCTCTCAGTTGCGGTGGAGCCATCCGTCAAAATGCCACTTGTCACAATAAAGCACTTAGCGATGGGCGCACACTTGAAACAAACATTTAATTTAATTTAAACCATCTTTATATATTAGATTAAAATATATATTTTTATATTATACATGTGTCATATATTATACTAGGGACTTGCCTTTGCGTTGCTCGGGGTTGTCCCTAGGTTGATTCCCCAAACAAACTTTCATCCTCATTTTCACCCCTTTAAAGGATGATTTCCGGGATAAAAACTATCCTATGTCCTTCCCAGGGTCCCAGCTCAAACTATATTTTTAACAAATTTCATCTAAATCGGTCCGGTAGTTTCGGAGTTTATTCCGTACAAACAAATAAACAAATAAAAAAATCTTTCCTCTTTATAATATTAGTATAGATATAATGTATTAAAATGCGATAATAACCTAATATACATACGCACTTGCTTATTATATTATGTATTTAGTAAATAATAATTCAAAAAAAAGAGTGTATTCTACTTTGGTTTACAATATAAAGATTAAAATATGTCAAAAATATTACTCCATCATATATAATGATAATTCCAAACGTAATAACATATAATATACAAAATTTAAATAAAAATATTATTAAAAAACGAGAATACGTGTGTAAACGCCCTACAATAATTCACTTTTGCAAAGGGACTAGCTAACGTCGCTGTATATTTCGTGAGGTGAATAAAAATCATCGCCATGCTCCAATAAGTCGATCGGTGTGCCAACTGTTGACAGTTTCATAAGACCGCTAAAACAATGACATCTATTAGCCACTAGCACAATTGCCACGCGAATTCAAACCTAAAATACAATTTTACACAGGATTTCAATATGAAAATCCTTTAATGATAAATTAAATGGTGGATACGATGGTTCGTTCAAATTGGATTTGATTTATGTCGTCAGAATCGAAACGAATTGATTCACCCCGTGAATTGTATTGCGAATAATATTGTTTCAATGATGACGGCCGTCGCAAATTAACCGTCTGATTTTGATCCAGTTTATTTAACTGATGTTTAATTGCAAGGTTAACTACAACACTAACTTGGAATAAGTTATCTTATGTTATCAAAATAACGGGAAAACATGAGCATCATAATACATTTACCTTCGGAAATATTGTGTGGCGCAGTACTAAAATCAATCAAGAATTTTATGCCTTAATAATCCATACACATTGTACGTTAATAGGCGCATTTATTATAAAATCTATAGACAGTTATATCGTAAAAATAATGAAATTTTCTATAAAATTTTCCCCATACAAATTAAGAGTTACATCAAAATAGCTATAACTTAAAACTCATTAATCTAACTCTAAAAGTTGGCCGTCCAATTAAGAATACAGTAACAATCCGATTAATCCAGTCTTCGAGGCCATTAAAGGAGTTTTATTTTATTTGAGGTCGAACTAACGCGGGTGACAAATTACGGTGAGGCGGTGTCTTTTAACTACCGAGGCTCGCGCACAAAGGCGTACGGCGCCATAGTCGATTGTTCAGAACAACGCGATTACGCACGGAGATAATCGCAGAAAACCTTTAAAAACAAATTAGTAACCATGATTTATTACGTACCGCTTACGAAAGTCCACTTTGGTCTATGCCGTTTTTTAGTTCGCGTGCACTACTGTAATTTAGTTTTGATCTAAATTTGAATATAATTTTATGTTCTCGATGCCGAATGTCGCGATGAGATGTATCTTTTCGCCCTTGGCTTTTTTGACCTATGCCGTAAGATGAGTTGATGTTTAAATATGACAGTGTTAAAGGCTGTTTAGTTTATATTTGGATTTTACTTTCAATGTTTCATCAAAAATCAATGTATCTATTAGCTGATGCTGCAAACATCTAAAGTAACAAAATCTGTCACAATCTATTACAAAAATGCAGTTATAAGTTAAAAAATATAATTTATAATAACAATACTCTTTTCGGATTATTTCGCGAATTTATTTTGATTTTTGGTTGCCGACGTTTCGAATAGTTTACAGCAATCATGGTCACGGGAGAGACTAAGGTTTTAGACGTCTCAAAGGTATATAAATACAGACAGTACCTACCCACAATGTTACAAAATGATTTCAAAAATTCAAATTGAAAAACTTATTAAGAAACTTAACATATCGGAAACTAAGAAAATTCTGTGACATTTGCCACAGTGATGGATTTAGTTGACACTATCAGCCGGTATTACATAAATCGTTATTATGATGTCGCTAGATAATAATGTCAGTAGAAGAAACTAAACGCTATCTACACTTTATATCGCATTACCTCAGCATTAAAATGAGCTCTGACCAAGTAAACAGTAATTTTATGTAGCGACAATTGGAGCAGTTGTTAATTCACACGTTTTTGCTTTGGTTAATCGATCGGTAATATATTATACATTTTACACCAACACCTGTCATTGGAATGTAGAATATAAGTTTTTTATCTGTAGCACTTGAATATTGTAATATCTGTATAAGAGGTAGACATAGACAAATAATTTTCAAAAATGGGGGTAATGCCAAATCTTATTACATATTGAGTTTGTTTGTGTGTCAGTTTATGTACCTGTATAGTGACGTCAGTGATGACGTCACTATACAGGTACATTAAAAAGTTACCTAGAGTTAATATTTTGTTAATAGTGTATAAATGGCAAGTTGTAGTCTAGTGGTAACGCGCTCTCTTGAAAAACCAAGTGAAGCGGGTTCAAATCCCGGGTTTCACACCTCTGATATTTTCATGTGCGAATCATTTGCAAAATGATTACCACTTGTCTTACAGTGAAGAAACACATCGTGAGGAAACCTGCATGTCTGTGGGAATCTAGTGAGTTTTCGAAAGACACGTGAAGTTCGCCAACCCGCACTTGGGCAGCGTGGTGAACTGTGGCCTGATCCCCTCGTATTGAAGAGAGGCCCGTGCCCAGCAGTGGGACGTTAAAAAGGATTGAATACAAGTGTACCAATGTACAGTAAATTCTCTCTCTCAATAAGGAAATATTATGAAATTTTATTTAATTTAACAAGTCATGTTGGCACATAGGTTACTGACAATTAAACTAATGATTATATATTTGTGATAAGGTCAATAAAAGTTTCGGACAGGTTTGCCAAGGTTAGGTCATCAGATCATTTCCAGATATATAATTTAATATCATCTTTTGTTTAGTTATTTTGTTTTAAATATGATATTTGGAATGATCAATTAATTTGTAAGTCAAAGATCAATTTTAAAGGTTATTTTAGATTCTATCATTTATTTCTTTTATAGCTTCGTTTTATTTGAAACTATCCAAATTCCTGTTTCTTAGACAGACATTAAATTAAAAAAATGCAATATTTAGACGATCATATCTAAAATAAAAAAAAATAAAAACCAATTACCTAAATCTAGAATTATATTTCAAGGCATTTCGATACAATTTCATCCATTTTACGGCCTCTGAATTTAGTATTGCTTAAGCAGTCGTATTCCATGACCAACCTTGCCTTTTCTATTGAGATCGCCAACACATCATTTAATCATTATAATCAATCAAAATCATCTTTGTATGTTTTTTTCGCTCTACATGAAGGCTTTAATTTCATAACCCTAAGATTAATTATAGAAAATGGGCATTTGAAATATAGCAGGTCATGGTTTTACTATAGGATATCTGTTTAATAATTTGTAATAGAGTGATTTGATTTATATAGTAACTAGCGATTCATCCTTGCTCCGCTCAGGTTCGTTCCTACTTACATTATAACGTTTAGTATAGATTTCTCAGAAATGAGATATTTTCCCGCAGTAAAAAGTATCCTATATATTGACCCGGATAACCAGCTATTATCATACCAAATTTCATCAAAATCACTCCAGTGGTTTTTCCGTAATGCAGTCACAAATAGACAGACAGACAGATAGACAAAGATTCTTAAAACTACAGATTCGGCCTCTGTTTCGATAATAATGACTATTTCAATAAGATTTTCCAAAAAAATATTTATTGTACAGATTCGATTTAGAATTTTATTATATGTATAGATATAACGTGCTGTCATAGCAATTTACTTCCTTTAAAGGTAAATAAGTAATTGGCGTCACGGTACTCGTGATCAGACGTCGAAACTAAAAACACATTAATAGGATATATACCTACTACGTTTTAAATACGATAATATTTTAACGATAGAAAAAAAAATTAAGTTATTTTGTTCAAATAGACTTTTACAACCGTTGAATTGAGGAATGTACTACCGGCTAACTACCTTTTTTTAACGTTGGGAAATGCATTTAGGCACGAGGTATGGACTCATCGGCAAAGCCATTAATTACTACCCATTTTTACCTAACGGAACCTCCCCCGTCTTAATGTCAACCACGACTCTCTGATGGTAGGTCTGCCTAAGGAGACCATAAAAACCATGGGTCCTCCACAGTCCACTCTGCTATCAGAGAAGTACCAGGAGCACCGGCCTACCACCTAATCTATACTAATATTATATAAATGTGAAATCTATACTAATATTATATAAATGTGAATATGGATGTATGGATATATAGATGTATGTTTGTTACTCTTTCACGCCAGAACGGCTAAACGGATCTGGATGAAATTTGGCACAGGGATATATTATAGGATGTCTGGAATAGCACATAGGATACTTTTTATCCCGGAGAAATGTGCGGTTCCCGCGGAATAGGTTCATTTTTGTTTTCCTGGCCAGGTGTTTTAGAGGCGAAGCCGAGCGAAGCGAGGGTGTGCCACTAGTACATTATAAAAACATATCTTTAATTTTATTATAACAAATAACAATATTATAATTTAAATTTTAATACTAAAATTGAGTATATACTCGTGCAGTAATTAAAATGACCTTTAAGCTACGATATCTCATTGATAGTTTAGGCTAAGTATCAACCTAGGATGTTACGCAGATTGACCGAGTTTCCTGCATCCTGTGACACTGACGCAAACGCCATTGTATTGCTGTTGCACTCAATATAAATTGGCTTTACGTAAAGCAGCTAGTTTTGTATTACAAGCTCCATTTGTTTTAAATAGATTGGTTTTAAGAATTACGAAATTCATAGCGATATTTACAATTTATTTATTTTTTTCTGATTAGAAATAATAAGTAAATAAATAAATAAATATTTTGGGACATTAACACACAGCACCATCTAGTTCCATGATAAGCTACGAAGCTTGTGTTATGGATACCAGATAGTTGATACACTACACATATATAACATTAAATACATATAAATTATAAATATAAACAACCATGACTGGAGTAGTACATTCATGCTCATCACTCAAATGAATGTCCCCAGCGGGATTTGAACCCACGACCGCTGGCACAGCAAGTAGGGTCACTACATACTGAGCCAAACGTGTGGCCATGTCGACAATAGAAATACGTAGAAAGTATTTAAAAATAAGTATTTGTATCTGTTAGTTAATGTTTCGGTAAATTTGTTTTAGTTGTTTCTAAGGTTAGATTAGTATATGTATACAAAAAATATGTAAGACGATTTTTTGAATGATTTTTTTGTATACAATTAATATTCAATTAATTTATTAGTTTAATAGGAGGAGGGAGGAATTCATTTGTGTGATGAGCACGAATGTTTGTACTCCAGTCATGGGTGTTTATATTTAAAATATGTATGTATTTAAAGTTATATATGTGTAGTGTATCAACTATCTGATATCATCCTACCCCCAACATCACCTACCCACCTACCTCCCCCCCCCCTCCCCCCGCATTTTTTAATCGCGATTTTAGTATTTTTATATGATACCATAAAGCTTAAGAGTTTTTTGTAGATTAATCGTGGGCATAGTCGCGGGTTCTACTAATCTAATATATGTATAAATATCTCGTGTCACGGTGTTTGTGGTCGCACTCCTCCGAAACGGCTCGACCGATTTTAATGTTTTTTTTTGTATATTTGGTAGGTATGAAAGTAGGTCATAAAGTATTATTCCCTCTCCTACCCCACCCCCCATTTTTTAATCCCAATTGTAGTATTTCTGTATGAACAATATTAATAAAATAAAATAAATAAATAGCGATGAACCCGAACGAAGCGAGGGTGAGTCGCTGTATAACATAAAGCCAAAGAGTTTTTATTTGTAGATAGAACGCGAGCGTAGCCGCGGGTTCTGCTAGTATTTAGATTATAAATATCACTACCATACTAAACTAAAGTGTACTTATAGCCTAGTTAAGTAAAATTCAATAAGAATTTATGTATCCTCCGCTCGAGAAATCTAAATCTTGCTTATTATGCCTAGGAAAAAAAATCGTAACGGACTAGTTGCGTGAACGAGTTATTCATGTGGATCTCCCGGAGCTACTACGTGTAAAGTGCACGCAATTTTCCCAATTTATGCATTAAATTTCATTAAAATAAAGGCAAATTTTGTTTGAATGTACAAACAAAAATAATTAGATATAACGATTAATATTTGATCGTGTTATGATATTTATTGATTTGTTTCGAAATGTTTGAATTAAAATTAATATATTGTTTCATTTATTATATACGATACATACAATACTAGAGATTCACCCTCGCTCCGCTCGGGTTCGTCCCTACTTACGTTTTAACGTTTAGTATAGATTTCTTAGAGATGAGATATTTTTCCGTAGTAAAAAGGATTTTAAATGTTAACCCGGACAGCCAGCTATCATCATATTCAATTTTATGAAATCCCTCCCGTGGTTTTTCCGTGATGCCGTGACAGACAGACAAAAATTCTAAAAACTATAGATTCGGCTTCTGTATTGATAATAATGACTATTTTAATAAGACTTTCCAAAAACTATTTTATGTACAGATTCGACTCAGTTAGAATTTTATTATACCTATGTATGTATAGATAATAAATACATCATTCTAGATCCTTGATATGGTCTTCTAATTGATCTACTTTGTAAAAGAAGAAGTACTTAATTCCGGTGCATGTTTTTTGTATGGTGTGTGGTGTAGTCTTTACTTTTTTTCATCTATATTTCTTAAATAAATTAATAATATTTCATGAGTTTCAAATAACTTTTAAAATCGCAGTCTTCTAAAAAGTATAATTATTATTTAATTAAATTATCTATAAAGGAATTGTATGAAAATGGTTTTAGAACGGCCTTGATACAATTACTTGAAAATTGCTACAACAATTTTCTACGCCGCTTCCTATTTAATAGCAATTATTTCAATACGATTGAATATAAAACGGTATCGATAAACACTTTGAATATAATTAGTAAAAATTGAAATATGGAAATTATTTTATTATATGTATGTATTTAAAGTTATATATGTGTAGTGTACCAACTATCTGGTATCCATAACACAAGCCTCGTAGCTTACCATGGTACTAGATGGTGCTGTGTGTTAATGTACCAACATATAATAAATAAATAAAATAAAAATAGTTTTATTTCTTAATCATCTTTACAAAATTTATATTCGAGTCTTCCCGGTAAGTAATCCAAGGATACTTGTGTTGGGAAAGGCCCGCTTCTTCCCATATGCATATTCTATGATTAAGTGGGTGGCACTATGACATACATATTTATATAAGATCAGGTTTTTATTTTTCTTCTTGAAGCATAACACAAACACAATGTGATTCATCTAAAATAGAGATTTATTTATTAAGTATAGATAAGTTTTACATAACAAATCTTAACAAATAAAAATACAACAATATAAAATACTTGCTTACCTAAAATAGAGAATCGACAATTAAATGCTCATGCTTTACTATTCTAATGTTTAATTTTTAATATTCTAAAGTTAATATACGATTGAAAAAGAAAACACGTTTTTATTCTCCTCACTGGTGGCTCCCTCTTATGTCTGAACTGATACATACCTAAATGTCAATGTCAGTGTCAACTTAAATACAGAGCTTACAAGCTTACATCTCCCCCCTTCGTAATGCAAATTTTTTCAACTTAAGTTGAGTAAAATTTAGCTGCAAAATCTAAAAATCAACAAGCATAGGAATGAGCTTTGTGACATGATATAGTCCAATAGATCTTGTACCACGACCGGTATTTATCTTAAAAACTGAATCCGATATTTTTTCTTCTATTTCAAAGGGACCAATTCTAATTTCATCCATCTTTTTTTTGTTTAATCTGTTTCCATAGTCAACATATACCTTATCCCCTTTTTTAAATTCATGCTGTAATCTATTCTTGGCAAATAAAGTTTTATTATATTCATGCGATTTTATTGACCTTTGGAGTGCTATTTTCCTGTCTTCTTCCAAACTTTTTGTTAATAACTGTTTTTCTTTTAATTCATGTGGTAACAAGTCTGTAGACTCACCAGATAGCAAATATTTAGGAGAAAATCCTGTTACAGAATGATTTGTTTCATTGTATCTATTTCTACATTCTTCTGCTATTTTTGACCAATTTGTTTTTCCTTTTGATTCATTCATTTTGCATCTTATTTTGTTCACAATAGTCTGGTTTAGCCTTTCGTTTAAACCGTTTGAGAACGGTGCGTCTACCGCAGTAAGTATTAATTGAATATTTCGGTTCTTAAGGTAATTTTTGAATTCAATCGAATTAAAAGCTGGATATTGATCAGAGAGTAAGATGTCTATTGTTTCTTCTTTAGGAACTTTTTCTATAAGTTTGATGAAGTCTCGGGCATGTTGATTCTTAGAACATAGGATATATGCATACCTAGTGAAGTGGTCTACTAGTAGATGTAAATATCTTTTTGTTGATCTCTGTCCCCCAAATCCTCCTATTGTGTCCAGTGACATTATTTGAAAGGGTTTATTAGCTGGGCCTAATTGTGACATTAAGCCATATTTTCTATTTAACCTTGTTTTATTTTTTATGCATATCTCGCAGTTTTTGCATATATATTTAATATTTTCTGACAGATTCGGTGCAGTATAAAAGGGTTTAATTTTAGATTCTGTTTGACTTATTCCAGTATGACAATATTTTTCATGGGTTTTTTTTATTATAGCTTTACTGTAATCTTCACTTAGAACTATTTTTTTCCTATTTTTCCCACTTTTTTTATAATAAATTCCATCTTCTAAAATAATGTTTTTTCCAAGTTCTTTCATTGGCAAATTTTGTGCTTGATCATATTTTATGTCATGAATATCAATAATATTTACCGTTCTTAAGTTATCTTCATTATTTGCATCAATATCTAATACTGGGTTTCTGCTGAGACAATCTGCTTCTGTATTATTTTTTCCTGGAAAATATTTTATTTCACAGTTATATTGTGACAGATAATGTGACATATCGCCTAATTCATCGTCAGGTCTGTTTCTAATATTTAGCTTCTCTAGAGGTTTGTGATCTGTATAGATAGTAAAATAGTTTCCAATTAACCAATGTTGCCAAAACTTTATGCTCTCTTTTATGGCTAAACATTCCAAAAATATAGCTTTTTTATTTTTTTGTGATTCATTGAGTTTTTTAGAAAAATATGCTACCGGTTTTTCTTCGCCATTGTGCTGAATTTGTTTCAAAACTGCTCCTATTCCAATGGCACTGGCATCTGTATAAATAAATATTGGTGCTTGTGGATCATAAATGGCGAGTATTGGTTTGGAACATAGATAATCTTTAACTTTCCGGAATGCATCTTCACACTGTTCTGTCCAAATAAATCTCTGATCTTTCCTCAGCAATTTATGTAAAGGATCAAGAACCATTGAGACATTTGGAATGTATTTTCCATAAAAATTTATTTTTCCTAAAAATTGTCGTATTTGTTTTCTATTTTGAGGAGCAGGGAAATCTTTTATTGATTTCAAATTGTCTTTTAGAGGTGCAATCGTATTCTTTTGTAATATATGACCTAAATACTTAACAGAATCACATGCAAACTTACATTTTGTTAATTTTAGCCTGAATCCTTCTTCTCGAATAGCCTCCAACAATTTTTTTAAGTGTGTGATATGTTCATCAAATGTCTTAGAGAAGATCAGTATATCATCAATAAAATTCACTGCAAATCCTGTCAGTCCATTTTTTCTTATAATATTTCCCAAAATCCGTTGAAATATGGCTGGTGATGTCTTAAGGCCGAAGGGTAAACAGGTCCATTGGTAATGACCTTCTTGAGTTACAAAACCAGTTTTGTGTCGGTCTGTAATTTTTAAAGGGATAGACCAAAAAGCTGAATTTATATCGAGAGTTGTAAAATAATTACAATTTATTGTTTTTGTTATTAAGTCTTCTATGAGAGGAAATGGTTGTGATTGAGGTATAATTATTTTATTTAAATCTCTGAAGTCTATGCATAATCTACTCTTTTTTCCTTCGTCCTTTTTAAAAGCTAAGGTAACAGGTGCTGCAAACGGACTGTAAGATTCCTCGATCAATTCATGTTTTAAAAGTTGTGAAATTTGATTTTCTATTTCTATCTTGTCTTGGACTGAACATCTATATGGTCTTTTATAACAATATTTTTCAACTTGCAAATCTATACAGGCTTCATACTTCTTTACTTTTCCAGTGTCATATTTATTTTTAGCAAAAATGTGTGTATAACTATCCAATAATATGTTTATCTGTTTTCTTTGATCAGTATTTAAGTATTCTGTATCTATATTAAATTTGTTAGTATCTATACCTTCATTAAAGTTTACTGCATATTCTTTTTCTTCTATATTTATTTCCATATTTTCAATCTTTTTATCTTCAAACATATTTTTACTACTTATTTTGAAATTGTCTATTTTTTGTATTTGGATATTTAAATTCTCATCATGAGTCAACCCAAATTTATGTATTGAATCTAATCCTAATATTAGATCATACTCAAAATTTTCATTTTCAAAGATAAATGCATTAATTTTAATCTTTTTATGCAATAATTCCGCATCCAGTGTAATTAACCCTTTAGTTTTACCGCCTCCACTTATTGTTTTTATTGTGTTATAACAATAATTTGGCTTCATATTCGTCACTTGAACTAATTTTGAATTTATTAATGTTATTCGTGAACCAGGGTCATACAGCCCCTTGACTTCTAATGTATTATTTAACATCACTGTAATCTCAATGAGTGGAGGGAATTTTAGTTTTTTGGATCTTCATTGCTCAGTTCAACTTTTAATATTGAATTAGAATTAAGGTTTTTGTCATTACTTGTTTTTTTCTCATAGTTATACCAGCAAACATTCTCTGGATGAAATCTATTTAATTTTCCTTTATTCTCACAAATCTTGCATGATTTTTTTTCAGTTTGTTTTACTTCTTGTTTATTGTATTTATTCCCTGTGCTTAAGTTTTTCTTTGTGTCGTTTTTCCTTGTTAAACTTTCTAGTCCTCTTATGCAGTTATATAAGTCATTTACTTCTTTAAGGCTTTCTCTGTCTATTCTATCCATTATGAAGTTTGGTAGACCGGTGGCAATCAAATAAATCAGGGTTTGTGTATCTATTGATTTGTTTATTTCTAGTAACAGTCTCTCTTTTTTAAGAGCATATTCTAACATTGATCCTTGTATATATTTAAAATTCATAGCATACCTGATTGGTGACCAGCCTTTATCAGCAAATGTTTCACTTAAACTTTTCTTCCATACAGACCAGTCTGAACTTATAGTATGCTTGATAATCATTGAGGTGTACCAATCTATACAAGTATCTTCCAATAGTAATCTTAGAATTTCTATTTTTTGTAAATCTGTATCTATTTGTAAACGTGCACATTCACTTTCAAAAGTATCTAACCATTGTTTAACATTTGTTGTATTTCTTGAAAACTTCTCTATTGAAAATTCTGCAACTAATCTCGTCTTATTTTCTGTTTTTTTTAACAATGTTGGTTCTGTTGATAACGACTCATGACTTTGTTCTAATTTTTCAAGTAAAAACCCATCAAATTGTAAGTTGTCATTATCTAAATATATTGATTTCATTTCCTTGGTTAATGTTATCCAAACCTGTCTTTTATCGTGCCTTTTCTGGAGAGATTTTTTTATTTTGTCAAATATTTCATGCTTTAATATTTCTTTGTGTAAATGCACTGATTGATACTCTCTAGGCACAACAAAAGTTTGGTTTTGTGTATCCGTAATGGAGGTTATGGCATAAACATTTGTCTTATTATCATCCGGTTTAGCTTTTATCATAAATTCAAATCTTAATTTCTCCATTGTGTAGGTTAACAATAATATTATTTTTTTCACATGTATATGAATTGTCGATTTATAAGATCAGGTTTTTATTTTTCTTCTTGAAGCATAACACAAACACAATGTGATTCATCTAAAATAGAGATTTATTTATTAAGTATAGATAAGTTTTACATAACAAATCTTAACAAATAAAAATACAACAATATAAAATACTTGCTTACCTAAAATAGAGAATCGACAATTAAATGCTCATGCTTTACTATTCTAATGTTTAATTTTTAATATTCTAAAGTTAATATACGATTGAAAAAGAAAACACGTTTTTATTCTCCTCACTGGTGGCTCCCTCTTATGTCTGAACTGATACATACCTAAATGTCAATGTCAGTGTCAACTTAAATACAGAGCTTACAAGCTTACATTTATATTTATTAATATTTATATTTTATTTATATATTTATAATAATTTTAAATTCATAATCTTAGTCTTAATATAATACCTAGTTTGATAAGCAATAATTGATTATTAAAATTTGTTTGCAATGCTAGTCTCGTATAAGGGTGTAACACGGCCAACTTTTCAACCTCTGGTTATTACTGAGAATGTTTTGGCAGTAAAACTCAATAACTATATATCCTGGCCAAGGACCTGCAGTCACATACAGACCAACATTTAAAGATAATTATAATAAAGGTCTAAACTCTAAACTCAAAAATAAATAAGAAATGTATACATGAAAGTTTTATAATGTACAAGACGGCCTTATCGTTAAAACAGTCTTCAAGGAAACTTGAAATGTAGAAAATAGCAGACTATAAGAATTAAGAGGGAAGAAGTACATATAATAAAAAAATATATAACTAAATCTAATCAAAAAAGGTAAATATTATAATAATATTATAAAAACAAAATTTTAATTACCTTGCATCCCTCGCATGTAAATGCACCGAAGTGAAAGCCGGCCGCCGGCTCGCCGCACACTTTGCACTTTTGATTCATCTGCAACAAAACAAATAATTAAATTAAACAAGCATGAATTATAAATCCTATTATATATAAAAAATCTTATAATATTTCAAAATCTAAAGATTTATATGAATCGGGGTAAAAAAATTTTATATAAATTGTGGTAAGCTGTGTTTCAATGGTTAAAATTTCCACTATTAAGAGTTCAAAAACAAAAAATTTCATAACAAAATTTTCATAAAATGAAAACTACTGGGCCATACTATGTTAAATTTTCATGGGACCAAATGGCAACTATTCCGCATCAAACTAAAGAAGAGTCACGTAAATCGGTTCATAAATCTCAGCGTAATCGGTGTACATACATAAAAAAATACCAATCGAATTGAGAACCTCCTCCTTTTGGAAGTCGGTTAAAAAGGCCGGATCAATTTTGACGATCAAACAGCGCGTTTACAATATAATATATTAGCAAATTCACTAAGTTTGGATCGTTCTATTTTTTGCGTCAGGAACCTTTGTATGCGTATGTAGAATAATCCGACTCAATTTCATCACAATCGGATCAATGGTTTAGGAACACATGGAGGACAAACATACAAATAGTTATTTTTATTTATATAGAAGAAGATAGAAGATAGATTAGGAGGCCATATAAAAAGAATAGACGTGTATTTATAATTTCTTACCCTAGTTTTTAATGGAAGACGAAGAAAAATGTTTTTTTTTTTTACTACATTTATTAGATGGTGCACAAAGTAAACAATGTACTCTTATCGTAGCTGTTATATCAAATCCGTCTCAAACCCAATTCGATGTTAATACGCCGTGACGAGCGCTTGCAATCAGTCATTTAGCTGTTAATTTTAAGGATCGTGGTGCATGTTATTGAATGCGTACGATAACTAGAAATACGATAATTATTTTTCAATTTAAACGGAGTGAGATGGATTTTTTTTAAAGAAGATTTAGTTTTTTTTCTGCTATTTTTTTATTTTTTTGACTGTTTTTGTATAAGAGGTACTAAGTTTTTTTGGTTGGTATGTTAAACAATTTTAGTTGGTATGTTAAGTGATATTTTTGCAAAGTGTGAATCGATTTTTATTTTTTTTTAAATTATTTTCTTAATGGGTAAATATATATTTTTTTAATAAATGTAGGTACCTCAAGTATATTTAAGTCATTAATGACTATCGTTCACACCAAAATTGAAGTGTTATAACATTGAAAACGATTTCAAAATCGCCAACCATTAATTAGAAGTCGGTGTGTGGATCAACAGAGCCTTTGAGTGTATCATATTTAGATGTCTTATAGAATATTGGATGATATAGAAAATAAGTTATAAGTAACTCATTCTACTTTATTATTATTATGAGCGTAATTGATTAATTGGAAAGGCGGTAACGTAGAAAAAAAAATCATTTACCTCCTTCTTTTTTGAACTCGGTCAAAAATAAAGAACTTTTGTTCGTCTCCAAATATTTGCGCTCCATCTTTTGCTTTAATCTATTACATAAATATCTCGTGTCACGGTGTTTGTCGCCGCACTCCTCCGAAACTCGACCGATTTTAATGTTTTTTTTTGAATATTTGGTAGATGTGAGAATAGGCCGTAAAGTATTTTTCACCCTCCTACTCCCATCCCCCATTTTTTAGTCGCGATTTTAGTATTTTTGTATGAACAATATTATATAAATTCATAGCGACGAACCCCAGTGAAGCGAGGGTGAGTCGCTGTATAACATAAAGCCAAAGAGTTTTTTTTTGTAGATTGAATGCTGGCGTAGCCGCGAGTTCTGCTAGTAACATTAATAAAAAAATATTTTCTCTAAGAAGTTTGAAGAATTGTTTTCTGCTTTTTTTAACATGTTTCGATAAAAAATATCTGTATAACAAAATCTATGATTATTTTATTTAAAGTATTTGTTTATCTTTTTATTACTTCTAGTTTCTAAGAATAAATGAAGAGCTTAAGCGATTCCAGCCTTTATTTTCAAGGCTTTAATATTTACATTTCTTTATTTAAAGGCAAAAGCTTCTAGCTTCTTTAGAACAATGGGTTATAGATATATAAGTAGAATAAGTATAGATATAGATGAGCGCGGAACAGGTGCGTGAAGATGTTCCTGCTACGATGCACATTTTCAAAAACATCTGATACTCGTATTTTTTATGATCTTTTATTATTAAATATTATTTTTATTGAAAGCCCAGTTTCACATAATTGTCTTAACCTATAAAGTCAAGTAACTTTAACAATAGCACGCATTGGATGGATGACCATGTAGTTAAAGCAGTTATGTCAAAACCCCTTGTCGGTAGTAAGCAGAAGGTGAAAAAAAAGTGTTGTAAAGTAAGTAATAGAAGAGTGTAACTGAAACAAAAGGATTATCGTTTTGAATTTTTAATATGAACTAGAGATTAACCCTCGCTTCACTCGGGTTCGTTCTTAGTTAGGTTTTAACGTTTAGTATAGATTTCTCAGAGGTGAGAAATTTTCCCGCAGTAAGAAGTATCCTATATGTTGACCCGGATTACCTGTTATCATCATACCAAATTTTATCAAAATCTGTCTAGTGGTTTTCTCGTGATATGTTCCCAGACAGACAGACATACAGATAGACAAAAATTCCAAAAAAATTATAGATTCGGCCTCTGTATAGATAATTTAACTATTTCAATAAGATTTTCCAAAAAAGTATTTAGTGTACAGATTCGACTCAGAGTTATATTATATGTATAGATATATTTCAATAATAATAGCTACTCGTTTTATTTCTTTCGAAAGAGTGGAGTTTAGACTTTTGCTTCCTACATACTTAATCTCTATAGTTACTCATTGACATTTTTACTTTTAAACTATAACGTATAACTTTATAGCTAACATATTTATTTTCATTATAACTTTAGTATACCTAAAAAAGGTACAAAGTTCAGAAAGACAGTTTCGCGATACAAAATCTCCGGCGTTGTAAATACGCATCCGGCGGGTACTTCAAGTAAATCACCCTGCAGGGGGTCCTCCACGCTTATCGCTCATCACGCCGGCTCTAAATTAGATTGAACAAGATCCCACCTATACCCTTATTACTATAGCAATAGAGCTCAAAATGAAATGGTAATTTATACACCATAGTATGTCCCAATGATTTGTCGGTTTTATGATATCACCTGCTATATTTTAATATTAAAGCTCGTTAAAACGTGTGCGTTATGGAATCGCGATTTTCGTTGTCGGTTACTTGAGAAGTTTAAGTCGTGTTGATATAGTTTGGTCATATAGTATTTGATTTAAAGTTTAACTAAACTTAAGTTGAGTTTTTCTTTAAAAGTTTTTATATATTTTAAATGTATGTATTTAAAAAAGTCAACTCAACTTTGCTTGAGTTTTAGGTGAGGATGTAGAGTAATTTAAGCAGAACCTTAAAAATTTTCTACATTTCTTCATGTTATTATGGTCGCTTATCCATATTATATAAAGCTTTAACAAATATATCTACAACCGATATATTTTATATGAGCTTAAATTATATAACATATATAAATATGAAATAATCCTGTAATTTAGTTAGTTTCTGAAAGTTATATAGAGTCATTCGTAAAACAAATTTTTCTTGATAAAAAATGTACGGGCAAACCTCCATACAGTTCACTCCATTATTATCTTATACACAACAGATGATCTCACATCATATTTTTGATTTAAACACACGAACATTTATCATTACTATAGAGCTATTTAGTCGAGTGCCGTCAATTTTGACGTTTCCGTAAGATTAATTTAAAAACCTTCACACCTTTATCAATTTAGTCGATACCGACACCTGGATATATTACAAAACAACGCTTTCAATCCTCACGTCAACCAAATATTAAGTAATTAATATGGTAATTGCATGTCTAGATCGCATTCGAGATAAATTATAACTTGTTGACGGCCCGTTCTTTTGCCAAATCGGTCCATGTCATGAAATTTTGGTTTATACGGCCCAGTGGGCTTTGGGAGATGTCAAGTGAATTTGTACTCTACGTTTTTTTTGAGTAGAGCTCAAATTCGATTGTGGCTTGTTAAATTTGAGATGCGTAAGTTCAAAACACGTAAGGGCATCTGACAAATTAATTAAATGATACTGTAAGGGAATCGAACTGTTACATCGGGTTACTCGCTCGAATACGCTGGAGTACTGATCGGGTGTGTTTTTTGAATTTTTGAGTGCGATGACCGCGATTTCTTTTTTAAGCAAAAATTGTTAAATTAATATAATCTACATTTTATGGAAATTATCTTGTTAAATATTTTTAATCTGTAACGGGGCGGAGATTGGAGATAGCGCTTTGGTTTCAGTTTCAGTACTTTGCATTTATTTCATTATTTTCGCTTGGATTTTCAACTACTAATTGTAACTTAACTTAATTAAAGATTATTTAAAATTGATTAATTTTTTTTAACAAGTAATACAATATTCGTGTTAATTTTGTATTATGCATAATTTGTTACTTTTATTAGATTCTAACAAGATATCATTAAAAAATTAATATTGGGATAATATATCATTTAACAGCGATTTCATAAGTATAAGAATTTATAAATCCAAATAGACATAATACAATAGTAATAAAAGTGTTTAGGATAGGATATGATAGTTAAGTTGACATATTTGTTCTTATAAGTGTATTCAGGTTCGTCCGTGAGTTTGTTCGCGTATTTTATTTATGTACGTATATATAATCACTTTGATCTTAAGGGTACAACCCGTGACGCGTGATGTTATATAGTCTAAAACCTTCCTTAGTAAATAAGCTACAATATGCAAAAAGATTTTTTTTAAATCGGACCGATAGTTCCAGAGATAAGCGCGTACAAACAAACAAAAAACGAAATGCTTTATATATTACTATAGAATATAGATCCATCAGTAAAATCGGTTCAAATGAACAGGTCATCGCTATTAGAGTAGTACTGTTGGTCTGGACAAATCAGTGTATGTTCGAGTTGATGCGAGCGTGTGAAGCGGGCCGGCCTGTCATTTGCCGCGACTATTATGTCTGTACCGACTCCGTGGGAAAAGGGGATCTATGGGAATAGCATGGCTTCGTAGAAATCGGGAAGATGCTGCTAAGAATCGACACTTGCTGTGATAAATCTTAATATGCTTTTTTTCAGCAATTTTGTAAACTACAAAAAATGGGTAAATTAGGCTGGAGTTCACCCACGAAGTCTTCAATTTTCACGATAATGATTAGAATTATGAATTTTCGATGACTTTAGTTATATTTGTATCAAGTTAATCAGGGTATTGTGTACCATGTCTGAAGCTACCGAAAAGCGGAAATATAAAGATAGTATAAAAAATAAATTCCACTTATAGATCTCTGATAAGATTTATTGTATTCTCGATAGAATGCAAAATGACTCATATAAGAATATATTAATACTAGCTACTCACCCTTGCTTCGCTCGCGTTCGTCTCTAGTTTGATTCCACGTGTAAACTTTCATCCCCATTTTGACCCCCTTAAAGGATGCTTTCCGGGATAAAACCTATGCTATGTCCTGAGGAAGGACTCAAACTATCTTCTTACTAAATTTCATCTAAATCCAGTAGTTTCGGAGCTTATTCGATACAAACAAACAAAAAAAATCCTTCCTCTTTATAAAATACGAGTAAGTATAGAGTAATACATATTCTTTATTACTTAAGAATTATGTAAGAAAGGAGCCCATAGCTTCGCAGTAACCTTAACCTACATGGTTGGTATTATAAGCCAAAGTTACAGAGCATACGGGACGCTACATTGTTATTCTCAACAGCAAGTGTGTCACCCTTCGTGAAAACTTCCATTTCCATAGTCGCACTGTTTGAAATTTCATTAACGCAAGGGCTATGCGAAACTTGTCTTGAAAAATCTAAATTCTAAGGCACAAGTATTTGCAAATGCCATTTTCGTGCTTCGTTTTATAATACGATTGCACGGAATACGAAATGTACTTATTAATTAGGTCCATTGTTCTACATATACCAAGTATGTATGCAAAAGTATATCAATGCATTCTGAGTAGGTAGTAACAAGTTCGATTTTGTAATTCCCGGTGCAATAAGAATTAAAACGCAGCTATAGTGTTACCAGATGAATTACAATTGTATATATAAAAGTATTTCAAATCACACATATATTGAAAATGTAAACACTGATACCAGACGAGTGTCAAAAAAAAACCCAAATAAATCAAATATTATAAGCTCTGTCAATAAAACTAAAAATCTTCAAGGAACTACAAGATAAGTTAATCATTTTAAATGCATTAAAAGTTTTATTTTTAAACAAATAAAAGGTATCGCGATTCTTAAAACCAATATAAAAACTATAAATGCTCATTTATTATTTCGTTAAACCTTTGAAGCAAAAAATGATTTAGGAGTAAGAACGTAAAGCAATCTGTCAGAGACTTAACACTCGCTCACGTATAATATCTTCATATTATTATAAAGATTTGTATATTAAGATGTTTGCGTGAACTACTGAGCAATCAAAATGTATGCGGACAGAGTGAGTTTTTATGTGATAATATAAATGGATACTATAATCCATAGCATAACTTTAGACTTCAATTAGAGATATTGAATCCTATACATTATTATGTACTAGCATTGCCCGCAGGTGATCAAAAATCAAATTCTTAGGTTTTACATATTAATATACTCTTACATTGCAGTTTTTGTATTTTTTTCTCAGAAATGAGATATTTTCCCGCGGTAAAAAGTATCCTATATGTTGACCCGGATAACCAGCTATCACCATACTAAATTTTATCAAAATCCCTCCAGTGGTTTTTCTGTGATGCGATAACAAACAAACAGAGAGACAGGCGGACAGACAGAGAGACAAAAATTCTAAAAACTATAGATTCGGTCTCTGTATTGATAATAATGTCTATTTTAAAAGGAGTTCCAAAAAATATTTAATGTACAGATTCGGCTTAGTTACAATTTTATTATATGTATAGATTAATGAAAGTGCTGAGAAACTGTTTAAGTTAATTTTTTGCTGAATGCTGAAATCCAATTGGAATAAAATATTTTGTTACGCTAATCACTTTTCTATGATTTTGAGAGAGTTCACCAATAGTCAAAACACATAAGTTAGAATTGTAACACTTTTTTTAATATTATAAAAAATCTTAACTAAATTATGAAAATATTATAAACTAGCGGCTCACTCTCGCTTCGCTCGGATTCGTCTCTAGGAATACAAAAACAAACCTATCCCACAGGAACCGTACATTTTTCTGGAATAAAAAGTAGTCTATCTCTGTGCCAAATTTCATCCAGATCCATTCAGCCGTTCTGGCGTGAAAGAGTAACAAACATCCATACTCACAAAGATTTATAATATTAGTATAGATGCACACAATTTCTTCTCATAAGTGCATTGTATTCATATGGAATAAACAAAAAAAAATGTATAAAATATTCATACGAGTATTACAAGTCCAACAACAAGCTGTAGCAAGCAATTCAGACTATCTCGCCTCTTGCCCTGTATGTAAGGAAGAGCATAACAAATTATCGCCTATCAAAACGAAATCAAGAGATCGCGGCGCGGACTGCGAAGATATTACAGATTTTATGATGGATTATTATATTACTATCGGGCAGACTCTTTAATGTTTAATCGCTTCGTAGTCGAGATTGTGATCTAAGTTCATCGAGTTCATAAAATCTATATAAATAAAAATGAATGTTGGTAAGCGCATAACTCAAGAACGGCTGGACCAATTCGGCTAATTTATTTTTTGTATATTCCTTAAGGTTCCACGGAAGGTCCACGGAAGGTTTTAATACTTAAAAAAAAACTTTATCCATGTTATTATATCCAAGCTAGAGACGAACCCGAGTGAAGCAAGAGTGAGTCGCTAGTATGTTATAAAATATCAGTTAAAGCCTGCGGCTTCACTCAAGAACACTAGAAGAACTAAGGCACGTCGATTAAATTAGCCTATGTGCTAGTGCTAGCTAATTCTTGATAAGCTCTCTATGTCTTCATTTGGAATTTGAATGAATTAATGAAAATATTTGAACACACACTGTTACAAACAAATCTATAATAAGACATATGTATGTATATGTATGTATTATACAAAATGAAAGAAGACAGTTAATATACTAAAATAACGTTTTAAATACTGTGAAAATCTCTAAGCTCGAAGAAGTAACAAACTCATTCGTTAACAAACTTTCGTATTTATATTAGTACTAGCTACTCACCCTCGCTTCGCTCGGGTTCATTCCTAGGTACGTTTTGACGGTTATTATGAAATAGAAATCTTTGAATTTCTCGGCTTTTGTGTACTACAATATGCATGTATTATACATATAAACCTTCCTCTTGAATCACTCTATCTATTAAAAATAAACAGCATCAAAATCCGTTGCGTAGTTTTAAAAATTTAAGCATACATATGGACAGACAGCGGGAACCTAACTTTGTTTTATACGATGTAGTGAAGGTACTATTGCTTTATTTAATAGTCTTGTATTCAGCCCTTTTTAATGTCCCACTGCTGGGCACGGGCCTCCCTTCAATACGAGGGGATCAGGCCATAGTCCACCACGCTGGCCAAGTGCGGGTTGGCGGACTTCACACGTCTTTCGAAAACTTGCTAGGTTTTCTCTGACATGCAGGTTTCCTCACGATGTTTTCCTTCACCGTAAGGCAAGTGGTAATCATATTAGAAATGATTCGCACATGAAAATATCAGAGGTGCGAGACCCGGGATTTGAACCCGCTTCACTCGGTTTCCCAAGCGAACGCGTTACCACTGGGCTACCACTGCCTTTAATAGTCTAGATTGATGAAATAGAGTCAATGTTTGAGATTTTTAAAATTTCATTTAAGCTTGATCTTATCGGCATAAAGGTGCGAACGCGTAATCGAACTCGCAACGTACGACGAGTTGATAATATAACATACATATCTACATCTCTTACGATATTAATAAGAAAAGAAAATAAATACATTACCCTCCTTTCCGTCGCGCAGTCGGGTAAAAAATATTCTCAAAGCCTATTAAAACAAATACAGGTATTATAATATGATTAATGTTTATTTTACTTTGTTATACTGTGGAACACTTTTTCCGAGCTATTATGAATCTGACACGCTTACCTATCTGTGAGAACTCGGTTTACGTTTTGAACGCTTTTTACTAACATCATCCTCGTTACCCTAACTCAATATGATGCGGCTGGACTTAGGTTTTTGCCTTATATACTCACTAATATGATAGAACTGAAATAATTTTGTTTGTTTGTTTGTATACATAATATTAGCAACTTGTCGAATTAGTGCTTAATTGTTGAAAGGACTATATTTATGGTACTTTATAGTAGATAGTTTTATTCCTCTATTTTAAAAACAAGGCTTTATTTCTAAGGATTTGACGACACGTTTGGCTCAGTTTGTAGTGACCTTACTTGCAACACACAGCACCATCTAGTTCCATGGTAAGCTACGAGGCTTGTGTTATGGATACCAGACAGTTGATACACTACACATATATAACTTTAAATACATATAAATTATAAATATAAACACCCACGACTGGAGTATAAACATTCGTGCTCATCACACAAATGCTTCCAGCGGGACTCGAACCCGCGACCGCTGGCACAGCAAGTAGGGTCACTACAAACTGAGCCAAACATGTCGTCTATGTCAAATATTCGTATAAATCTAAGAAAGCAATCTATTTTAGTTATAGGTATAGTAATTTTATCATTTCAACATGCATGTACATGTGTCGAATAGCAATATAAGGATATTATGCGAGCGCATGGCTGGCGCACGTCGCGTCATTATTCTTTGACCTGCGCAATTCGGATCGATATTGTACTTTGACTAGCGATTCACCCGATTTCACCTATGATTTTTTTATATAACATACCTTAATACTTTCTTAGATTTACAGAAATATTTGACATTTTAAATAAAACTATCTTTTCGGATTATTTCGCGGATTTGTTTTGATTTTTGGTTCCCGACGTTTCGATTGCTTTACAGCAATCATGGTCACGGGAGAGACTAAGGTGTTAGATGTCTCAAAGGTATTATATAGTTGTTACAGACAGCCTACTACAAAATAACAAAATGAATTCAAAAAGCTAACATACCTTATAAAAAGGCATACTTTTAATGGGGAGATGAAACCATAGCTTATGCGAAATATCAAAGTACTTAGAGCTTTCCACAGGAAGAAGGATGACACTTCCGCTTATAGAATAAAACGCAAAAGCACAGTTACTTCTAATAAGAAATCTATTAAACCAAAAAATGCCTTTAACGATAATCGAACTTAAGATCTACTGATTCACAGGCAAACATATCGAAAAAAGCAGTAAAGCGACCCACTTCACTATTTATAGTATTTAATTAATCTTTAACTAACATAAGTATTAATTTATACATTAGTTTTAAATCGATTTTGTTTTATTATTCAAAAGAGATACATATATTTCTATTTGATGTTACCAATATTTTTCAATTAGCGGCTAAATCGCTTGGAAATTAATAAAAAGCTTTAATTACTCCATCAATACTAATTAAGAATCTCACAAGGCATTGATAGTATTTTAAAGGGCAACTATTTTAACTTAAGTAGGTTCTGTAATGACGTACATTATAATACTATAAAAAATATTTCATTATATTATCTATATGCTACTAGCAGAACCCGCGGCTTCGCTCGCGTTTAAACTACAAAAAACTAAAAATGCAGGTTTCACACAAACTGTCATCCCCTATTTTACCCCCTTATGGGATGAATTTTGAAAAACGCTAAAATACGTATTTATTTAATTGTATTAAAGAGCTTTAATACCAAGTTTCAAGTAATTATGATCATAAATAATCTTTCGGGTTGTTTTATAAGATGTTTTTCCGTGGGAATTAAATAATTTCCCGTGGTAAAAAGTAGGCTATGGCGAAACATCGGAAATCAAAAATCGAAATATATCCGCTAAAAAATTCGAAAATATAGTTTTATTTAAAAAGTAATTATAAGTTTTAAGTCCATATTAAGATGCATTCTGTATCTTAAGCCTACAGTTAATTATATTCTAAAGTAAAGGGCAAGAAGCTATACTTAGGTATATCTAATATATAAAATTTTTGTGTCACAGTGTTTGTAACAAAACTCCTCCGAAACAGCTTGACCAATTCTTATGAAATTTTGTATGTATATTCAGTAGGTCTGAGAATAGGACGTAAACTATTTTTCATACCCCAAAGTGATAAGGGTGGTCCACCCTAGGACGAACTTGAGCGGAGCAAGGGTGAGTCGCTAGTACACTTATACTAATCAGTGCGAATCGAAAGCGGTACTGTAATGAAACTGTACGTTTTAGTTAGATTACAGAGGAAGATTAAAGCCATATAGAACTATAGCTTATGAATATTAGACCGGAATATTAACTAAACACTAAGATAGTAATCGTAAACGTGAAGTAGGGCCCAATTAAATTACGTATTGGACTTATTCAAACCAATTAGAGTTTTGTTTGTAAACTATGGGTAATCGGTAAAGTTGTTATCAGACGATAGTTAATATTTAAACGGTAAATTGCTTTTGATCAGTGGTAGCTCATTGGTAATGCGCTCGCTTGAAGGTCTAGGGAAGCGGGTTCAAGTCTGGGTTTTATAACTCTGAAACCTATATGTATAGTAGATATAATGTCCCATGGTTGAGAGTGGGTTCCGCTTTGGTTTAGTAAATATCAACTTTAGTGTGAGAACTAAATGTAGGTATATTAAATTGTAATCTAAATATACATTTTGGTTTTTTAGTTAATATGTATAAGTACACCCTCTTATTTAGCACATTTATTAAAGGCGCGAATACAATCTAAGATTACTATAGACGATATAGTATTGAAACGTTAGTACATCACTGAAGTAAAATCTATTATTACATTAGTTTTTTTTTCAAAATTACACAACGAATATTATACAAATTGTACAACTGTTTGTCATTCCAAAAGGGCTTTTCAAAGGATTCGGTGATCAATATCGATGATTAATCGATTTTTACAGATCAATAAAATTCAGGGCCTGACATGCGATTTCTCGACGTGCCATGA
The DNA here is from genome assembly GCA_905404265.1 of Fabriciana adippe. Taxonomy (NCBI): domain Eukaryota; kingdom Metazoa; phylum Arthropoda; class Insecta; order Lepidoptera; family Nymphalidae; genus Fabriciana; species Fabriciana adippe. The sequence continues at coordinate 14,939,956 of FR989997.1, read as the reverse complement.
CAAATTGTTATGACAAAATATTTCACCAGTTGCATCAATTTATTCGAACCAACCCCCCGCAAAGAACGAATCTCACGTAAATCTACACAACGTCGGGCATTCCATAGTACCTTATGGTAGAGACCCCATGCTTGCCTATCGATGCCCCCATTAGCATTTTAAACGCGTAACACAGGTCAGGAATGACGTAGCATTCTGAGTTTTCTTTGAATGGAATATATGTGAATGGTACGATTTGTATGATGACTGGGAAAAATATTCACATCTGCTCAGTTTAATTTATTGAACTGATAAAATCGATTCTCAATATCCAATGCAAATACGAATCGATTAATTTGATTATACAATAAAATTATATAATATATGTATAAACGATAAATCAAAAATCTATTAAGAAAAATTCGTTGGTTTTAATTAATAATTTTGTTATTTCAACAATAGGAATCAATTGATGTTGTGTTAATAATTTATAATATTAATAAAATTTTAGATTAGTCCTTGATATCAACATAATTTGGAAACGCTTGGAATATGTTCTAAACATAGACGAAAGAATTATATAAATGTCCAACAAAATAAATGTCAAAGCCAAAAATAGTAGCGTGTTTTGTTATTTATGCTACTATCCTCGATTTTGACATACAGATCATTTAAAGATAGAAATTTTAGATATGTATTACTTAAATTAATATACGATTTCTGAGAATAACATATGAATAATAAAAATTACACTGCATTCTTATATTTTTTTTTACAAATTGTTATTTGTAAACCATTTTGAAACATTATATACTATTTTAAAACATCTTTGGTTTCATGTTTTATGGTTCATGGCTCATGGTTCTGAAATCTGAACTAGCTTAGTATATTTTAGTAATACATGATACTTTAGTATTAAAAATATTCTTATCCAATTTAAAATTACTTGAGCTTCGCAAGAAAAGTAGGGAGGATTAACTAGTATACATGACCTAGAATCCTTAATAATGATTAATATTATTAATATTAAAAATGAAAAAGTGTTTGTTATTTTATCCTTCTTTCGTGCAGTAATAATTGATTTTTCGCATAAAGATAACTTTATAGGCCGTAAATTGACATAGTCTAGTTTTCATGTCAAATCTATAGTTTTTACAATGTTTGTCTGTCTGTGACCGTATCACGAGAAAACCACTGGACAGATTTTGATGAAATTTGGTACCATCATAACTGGTTATCATATGGGTAAAATATCTCATCTCTGAGAAATCTTTACTAAACGTTAAAACGTAACCAGGCACGAACCCGAGCGGAGCGAGGGTGAGTCGCTTAGTTATCTATAAGATCGTCGAAATTCGTCATTGTTGTAAACAGTTACTTCGGGGTCACAAATTTCTTATAAAATAACAAAAGTCTGTCTTACATCTAGCTGTCATAGAACATGTATAAAAAAAGGGCTGCAGCAATCATGTTAAAAACGAAATAATCACCGCCATTGTCACTCCAATTACATACGTATTCATGTACCTAACTTCAAATCAATACGATAAAACAAATTTCCTTTCACACTGGATTAAAGCTATCTCTACGGGCCTTTCGTGACCTCTGACACGGTGCTCGATGACTCGTACACATCACCTGACTTTTTACACTATTGTTTGAACTATGAAGCCTCTCGTTCTATCAACAGGATATATAAAGATTCATTAATGTCTGTTTTATTAGTGTTTTATGATTTTGTATAAAGCCAACGTAATGGTTATGAAAGTGGATATGAAATTCAAAGGTTTTTGGATGACATCGATAAAATCTATCGTAATTGGCTGCCTTTCTATAGTGCAGATGAATTTACGTTTTATAGCGTTTAATTTTTGTAATTCATATATGAAGGTAAGTTATAAATTTGAAATTAGTTGTTTGTGAAATTGTGTCGTGGTTTTATTGGATACTAGCTGGAGTTTTATTGATTCATTCGATAGCGCGGATTTATGAAAAAATATTTGTTCTTATAAAGCATCCTGTAATACTGTTTTTATACTTAGAATAGCGACTCATCTTTCATCCCTAGGTACGTTTTAACGGTTAGTATGGAATGGATACCTAGATAATATCTGACCCAGAGCTTTAAAGCTCACGTGATTAGTCAGTCAGTGAGTGAGTGAAATTACTTAAGTGGTATTTCGATTTTATATATTATATCTATACTAATAAATAAAATTGCAGTGTTTGTTTGTAATACTAAAATAACCGCTTTTTACTAAGTGCATATGGATGTATACACGGTACATATACCAAAACAACATTTTTTACAAATTTTGTCTGCCTGTCTGTTTGTTCCGGCTAATATCTGAAACAGCTGAATCGATTTTGACAGGACTTTCACTGGCAGATAGCTGATGTAATAAGGTGTAACTTAAGCTACTTTTATTTTAGAAAAAAAATAGGGTCCCACAAAAAAATATTAAAACCAAAAAAATAAATAAAAAAAGTTTGTTTTGGGAAGCAACCTAGGGTCGATAGTAGTAGAGATATATATTTGCTTCAATAGAACTTGTATGGATAGTTCAATATTTCGCTTAGTCATATTATCGCTTTGAACAATTGATGTCGCAGTATCAGAGCACTTTTGTAGAGCATTTCGCTTTGTTCCTCTCTTATTGTTCTTCATCTTTTATCTTCCAATACGTTTTAGATACCTTCTATTTTTATATCATCGGTACATATTAGTGTAGACATTGATCCGATCGATAGCTGTGAATGACGAGTGAAAATTTTAGAAACAGTAAGCTTTGAAACTTATAAATATCTATACACGTATATATAAAAGGCAAAAGTGATTGATTGATGTATCAACACACAGGCCAAACTCTTAAGGCTAGAAAATTGAAATTTCGCACACGTATTCCTCATATGACGAAGGCACCCACTGAGGAAGGAATTTTCAAAATTCAACCCCCAAGGGGGTGAAATAGAGGATAAAAGTTTGTATGAAACTTTTTATTCCTTGTATATATTTGCATGAAATTTCGTATTTTTCGTAGTTCGATTGTGAGCGAAGCCGCGGGTTCTGCTATTTATAAATAATACGAGACTTATTTTTTGAAAATATAGATTTCGTATATATTTCAAAAGTTATGTTTCTTTGAAGTAGAACCTTCTTTAGAAAAGAATCGCCAAGATATAACGTAACAGACACACAGACACACTCCAATTGTCTACATCCTCCTTTTTGTAAGTCGGTCTAGCATATTTAATTATTTCATACATGAACAGACAGTTCAATTATTCCTTATACTAGACAAAAGCTTAAATTAGTATGTATCTAATGACGTTGTTATATCCCAATACATAATTATACCGCTTTCCTCCATTACCCTTTAAAATCACACCTTTTTATGCCGATCCGTGACTAATCAATTAGGTTAGCCTTAACTCTACAATATACATGGTTCTTAGAACTGGGCCTGTATTAATTACTGCTATCTGCTTAATGAATGAAGCGACACTGTGAGACTTTGATCTTTATTTTATGTATAGAATAACTAGCTTTTCACCTCGGCTTCTCTCACTATGAATATACGATGAAAAATTAAATCTATGTATTGTTTTATTAATTTACTAGCGACTCACCCTCGCTGCACTCGGGTTCGTCACTAGGTACGCTTTAACGGTTAGTATAGATTTCTCAGAGATGAGATATTTTCCCGTAGTAAAAAGTATCCTATATTCTCGGATAACCAGCTATCATCATATCAAATTTCATTAAAATCTGTCCAGTGGTTTTCTCGTGATGCGTTCCCAGACAGACAGACAGATAAAAAAAAATTCTAAAAACTGTATATTCGACCGCTGTATCGACAATAATGACTATTAATAAGGTTTTTAAAATTACCACTAATTATTATACTCGTAGTGTAATCTAATATATATAATTCTCGTGTCACAGTGTTTGTAACAAAACTCCTCCGAAACGGCTTGACCGATTCTTATGAAATTTTATGTGTATATTCAGCAGATCTGAGAATAGGACGTACACTATTTTTCATACCCCTAAGTGATAAGGGTGGTTCGCCCTAGGGACGAACCCGAGCGGAGCCAAGGTGAATCACTAGTGTCTATATAAAATAGCAAAGACAATACAGTTCAGTACCATATTGTCCTCTATTTGTCAAACGTTTTTTGTTTAGTATCAGATTCTGTTAACGAGCTTTAGTACTGTCAATGTTTTCCTCAAATTTTGAATAATGTTGCCCAGTTCTTAAAATTCGACCGTTGTGGTGGGCGTACACTAAATATTATTATTACTCGTGGAAATTTTATACTTTTATATATGCATGTATTTTTTATATGTATGTAATGTATGTATGTGTAAGGTTTTCATAAATGAAGTAATATAATATACGACGACACGTTTGGCTCAGTTTGTAGTGACCCTACTTGCTGCGCCAGCTGTCGCGGGTTCGAGTCCCGCTGGGGACATTCATTTGTGTGATGAGCACAAATGTTTGTACTCCAGTCATGGGTGTTTATATTTATAATATGTATGTATTTAAAGTTATACATGTGTAGTGTATCAACTATCTGGTATCCATAACACAAGCCTCGTAGCTTACATAATATTTTTATGGAATATTTTTATGTTTTTTACATGTACATAAACTAGTTGAGTGGTGAGCCTAATGTGGTATTAAAGATTTTATTTGCTAACTTTATCTAAATAGGCATATCGATTTCTATATCATTAAAAGCATTTATTTCTTTCTAATAGAAGAATAAATACATACATATCTTGAAAATTTCTAAAATCGGTTTGAGGTAAATCTATTAATTAAAAAAAAGAATAAACACACACACCCATAGACATACACACAAAAATTCACTCAACACAGCATCCTCTTATCTTTAAAGTCGGTCTAAAAGTATTTATTTATAAACAATCACAAGAAAACCCCGGTGTAGTTTCCACTACATACTATTTAAATACATTCGCATTAGATGTGGTGCATTGATGCTACTGTGTGTATAATGTAGGGTCGTCAAAGCATTGTCACAGCACAATGCCTGCCGAATCATTCGAATACAATACAAATGGTACGCGAGTGGCGGCACTTATTAATGTGGCCGCTAATTTATCCTTTTATCTTTGCGAATGAGTGCAACAGACGGACGGATTTCAAATGAGTCGTTGTTATGTTTAAATATATTGACTGTTTTCTAATTATTGTGTAAGCGGATTCGATTTCCATATGTGGTAACTGTTCGTTTTGGTTATATTTATTCTGGTTTAGTTAAAGCAAAAATTTGATTTTGAGACAGAGGTAAAAAGCTGCTTATTAATGAATAAATCATATAATTTAAAATAATAACGTTTATCTTATTAAAAAAAAAAAAACACAATTTTTGACTTTACGCTGGTTTACGAATTTAAAAAACAAAATTTAGACAACTAGATATAAAAGGATACCTGTCAAACCATAAAACAGATAAAAAAAGGATTTGGCAATACCCTTTACGTAATAAACATTAAAAAATAGACACAGTTAATTGCAAAAAGATATTCCGGTCGGCACATGAAAGCTCAAAGTGCCGACAAAGCACTCATAAACATCTATTCGGCGAAAAGAAATTTTGCACAACACAGAGTATACGTATTGTTCGACTTATTACTTATGAGTTTTGTATAGCGTGAGTGTTACTAAGCTCTATTATTTTAAACTTATTTCGCTCACTTGACTAAGGTCAGTGAAATCCATTAGCTTTAGCTATGACTAAAGAAAAATATCTAGACTATTTCGAGTATGTTCTAAAATTATTCTTTTATAATGTTTATTAATGTGAGATTCATTTTGTATTTTGCAACTTTTAAAAAATAAGTGACATATAAACACTAAACGACACGTTTGGCTCGAGTCCCGCTGGGGGGATTCTTTTGTGTGATGAGCACGAATGTGTGTACTCCAGTCATGGGTGTTTATATTTATAATAAGTTATATATGTGTAGTGTATCAACTATCTGGTATCCATAACACAAGCCTCGTAGCTTACCAAGGAACTAGATAGTGCTGTGTGTTAATGTCCCAACATATTTATCTATATTTATATTTATTTTGCCCGCGACTCTGCTCGTGTAATTTTTTTTAATATGAAATTGCTCGGATCATAATGTATTAGATAACCTACAAAGTTCCTCAATAAATAAGATATAAAATAAAGATTTTTTCAAATTTAACGGTTTATTCTTGAGATTAATGCGTTAAAAAAAATTAAAAATCAAGCTTTAAAATATTATTATAAATTACTTATTTCATTATAATAAGTATATAATAATATTCTATACTAAATAATATATTATACAAATTGGTCGTATCAATGACAATAGCGAGCTGTCGATTGGCTGGTTCCGCCACGCCTCTGTGACGTCACCATATAGATCATTTTAATGTGATACCGTGTTGTTTAGAATCTTATAATAACATATTTTTCAAAGTTTAAGTTAATTTTTGTTATTTATTAATGTTAATTTTAAATAATTTAACTTCCTATATACGTAATGTATTGAAATTGTTGACCGATTAGATATTAGTGGTAGATCGCGACTTCGCTTGTGTTATAGATAGGTCAATAAAAAAAATTAAAATTAACAAATATTGTAAGGTGCTTTGGTGCTATTATTTAAGTTTTTTGAATTCATTTTGTTATTTTGTAAGGAGGCTGTCTGTAACAACTATATAATACCTTTGAGACATCTAACACCTCAGTTTCTCCCGTGACCATGATTGCTGTAAAACATTCGACACGTCGGGAACCAAAAACCAAAATAAATCCGCGAAATAATCCGAAAAGATAGTTTTATTTAAAAAAAGGCTGTTAATTTAGAATGTATGTTATCTCCATCTTAATCACACTCATATTTGCTAAGCCATTACAGTGTAAAGAAATAATACGAATAAAGTACTTTTCAAACTCACGCATTTATTAGTATATCATACTAGAAAAAAAAGAATATGTATATATATATATATATATATATATATATATATATATATATATATACATATATATATTAAGAGTAAAAGCGTTCGTAGTAGTAATATATCTATTAATAATACTGTCTGTATGTATGTTTAATAATATATTTATTAGCGTAAAAATCAAAAGTGTGAAGACAGCTTTAGGTTTTTCCAAGCGTGTTATTTGCCAGGCGGTTCCTTTACCTTTAAGCGAGTTAGTCTTAAGTGATAGTTGAACACGTCACGGGCGTCAGAATAATATATTAGACCATGGAGAGTGCACCTGATGTATTTAAAATGTATGAAATTCACCACTAAGCCAACAATTATTTTTCTGATCTGGATCACAAAGGCCGCTTAAAAGTCTTCGATCACTATGAATGAGGCCCACCATTCAAGTGTCACGCTGATCGATAACTGGGAAATCGATTCGTTTTATTTACAAATCGATAATGTTGGAGGAGTATAAATCTTTATTTTATATCGATGAGTTTATTGTTATATAATTACTTTTTTTATCTATAAAGTATACCAAGTTGTAATTTAATTTAAAATATAATTTAACTTTTTATTTGTGGAACAACAAATATTTACTTGAGTTTCATTTGAACATCAATATTAGTTTTAATATTGCTAGTGTTTGTCGTGTGGTCATAATTCGATTATAATCATTATTGGAGATTTGAGGAAAATATACATATATTTATAGAATTTACCGATCTATATAAAAAAAAACTTTTTCCAAATTTTTTTTTATTGATAACACTAAAGCTCGTCAAAAGCTACTAAGCAAAAAAAAAAAAAGAGTGCGTATATGAACGTGTACACGCGTAAGAAGTAAAACTTCTGTAGGTTATCGGTACTCTTTATGAAATTCAATTTTGTTTTCAATAATTAGGATAGGTGAGATACTAAAAATAACGCATATTAGGCATATTACAATCATATATTTATAGAATATAATTTAAGTAAAGAATATAATATTATATATCATTTGTCAGACAATAACAACGGTTACCATGGCAACAAACGTACGTACATTTTTTCCGTAACGCATACCAGCTTACCCCCCAAGTCAAGCGTGCGTAAAGAAGTTTTACCTCAAAAAAAGAAAATCCATTGGCAAACAGAGAAGAAAAAGGTTGAAGTTTCTAAACAGCTTTGTCTTTGCCTATGTATATATAGATAAATTGAATTTATTCACAGCTTACATATACTAGAAAATATCATATTTTTTTATTCAATTATGCCACAAACAAATATTAGAATTAAATTGGCTATTCATTTTTTACTTCAAAATATTTACTCTTTAAAAATGAACACGTTAAATACAATAACCGAGATGTTCTAACGCTAAGAAACATCGCAATTAATCCTTCTAATTCCATGGAAATCTTGCACAAGAGCGCTAAATGGGTCGTCAAAATCGTTTGGCCTTTGACAACACGACGGATATACGTTGTTTAGGCTGCATCCATACAGACGACTTTAATAGCAAAATTTATAATATATAGTTTTCATACAAATTTTAAACTATAATATATTATAGCACTATTATTAATACATTTGTGTTTGTTTGTTAGTCCGTCACGTTAAAATGGCTGGTCAGATTTAGAAAAAAATTACTACGTATGTAGTCTAAGACGGTGTATTATATTTTTATTACTATGAGTAGCACATAGGCTACTATAGTAGCAAAATTTTGCGAAAGGTATAAAATATTCTACATATAAAAGATACCTAACTATACCATGCAAAGGTAAAATATAATTAATATTAAATTTTAAAAATATTCATAGTTTGTCACGTATGTGTAGGTCTAAAGGCTAATTTGTACTATCGTTGTTGTCTACACCTCGAGGACCGCGAGCACACCGGTGTGCTAGATAACAATTGAATTCTCGGAAATTCGCACGGATTTCTTAGAATTTGTCCGGGAGGGATTAAAATCAATAGATATCACACGGGAATCGAGCCTGTAACCTTCAATTTCAATTAACCATTAGACACTTAGTTTTAGGCCATTTAGATGGTATCTAGATGTTAGTGTATAACATATTGTAAGACGACTATCAAGCGGCCTTGTGTCAGATTGTTTCCTCTCCGACCTTCGCGAGTTAATAACGGATCATCAAATTCGTATTACGACAGTAATATCAATGTTGTCTTACCGATTCCAACGGGCCAATATGCAGCATTACTTTACTTAGATATAAACTGCTTTGTAATTTATTCACATTTATCGTACGTACAGACGTACGTACGTATTTGTAGATATGTATTTTGTTTAATATTCTTTGTAGGTTATTTAGGTCTAAAGTTCTATAATTACATAGTTTCTATGAAGCATTTTATGTTCTGTAACTAAATTTTATTGCCATTTTTTAGTTGAAATTTTAATATATGTTCATTATTATTTTTTTAATTACATGTTTGAATATATTATTAATATTTATAGCAAATCTAACGATGGTTATCTGATATATAAATATCTCGTGCCACGTGTTTGTGGTCGCACTCCTCCGAAACAGCTCGACCGGTTAATGATTTTTTTGTATAGATAGGTATGAGAGTAGGTCGAAAAATATTTTTCATTTTTCTACCCCCACCCCTAATGTTTTAGTCGCGATTTTAGTATATTTGTATCTTACGTTAGATTTCTTTGATATGTACTGTTTTAAAAATTTACAAAACATATGGTAAATATTACATATTTGACACTCAAAGCGAATAAAATATGCCCAAACTGTAAAACCTATCCACCTCCTCTATCAAATCGATAATTTAAAGAATCTGTATTTCGATCCGAATTTGAATTTTATATACTTTTAAACAACAGCAGTTGCGTAGTCCATTTGTAAAATATAATTTTTCAGTGAAAAAATAAAAATCTACAATTATTTTTCGATAGCATTTGAAGGTTGCGGTGAGGCAGTGACCGTCCGGGATGAGACGATGCAAATGACAGATTACATGCACTACTGTTTAGTTTATACAGGTGTTTGAGTTATGACTTTGTATTTTAACATATTTTTAATTATTATAATATTTTTTAACGCTGAGTTACCTTATAGGTAATATAAGTAAATTTGCGCTAAGAAAAAATATTTTTATTTGTCGTAAGCTAAGTTATATAATAAGCTATGTATTATGTACGTTTTTTTATTCTCTTTTTCTACTTAAACTATAGAAATCTAAAAAAAAGTTAAAAAAATGGTTTGATTACAGTTTTTAAGTTTATTTTTAATCAAATCAAAATTTTAATCAACGATTGTAGAATAATCTTGTCTAAATACCTAGAAATGTAAGACGTCTAAGTAAGATATATAACAATTTCGCATTAATTGTTATATTTTAATAAACTTTTGAGGTTTTATATCGTTTTATGTTAATTGTATTTTTAATTTTTTTTTTTTTATAGAAAAAAGTGACAAACGAGCAAACGATCGACCCGATGGTAAGTGGCTACCACCGCTTATAGACATCTGCAACACAAGAGAATTTGTGAATGCGTTGCCGACCAATAAGTTAATTCTTCTAATGCATATGGGTTCATGTCAAAAACACCCTGTATATTCCATAAGTAGCAGAACGTCACGCTGGGTGGTTCGGAAGTGTGGCAAGCGGACGGTCGTCGAGGACATTCAAATTGTGTCAATTTACATCCTTTACGTATTAACGGTCTATAGGTTAAGAAAATATTGAAAAATATATTTCATAAGAAATATTAAAGGGTTTCTGATAAAAGTAGATGGTAGAATAATAAGTGCTAGGTATACAGAATATTTAACATTGTAATAAAAGTAATTTTAAAGATTTTTTCGCGTTTTATTTCATCATTCCCGAAGTTTCCTATGCTTTATACATACCGTGATCTCGGGGGAGACTAAGCTGTTAGACGTCATAATTTTTGTAGATAATTTGGTGAATACCGTCAGTAATAAACAAGTACATGGGCGACTGAGCATCGTTCGGAGATTTTTCGGAAAAGTTATTTAAAAAATGTGAGTAAAAAAATGTTTTTTTTTTTCTTCAGAAAAGACATCTAATGATATAGACAAACTTAAAAATCAAAACCTTATATAAATACAAAGTTTGATCCAAATGGTTAGAGCGTTTCCGTGATACACGAAATAAATTTATAAATGTAGTATTACATATACCTCAGTGGTTTTTAATGATATATTCATTTAAAAAAAATATGTAAATTTTTTAATGATAATAAAGAAGAAAAAATATTCACACGAATCGGTCATTTAATATTATATCCTACTAATATTATAAATGCGAAAGTTTGTGAGGATGTATGGATGTGTGGATGTTTGTTACTCTTTCACGCAATAACTACTGAACGGATTTTAATGAAACTTTGCAATTATATAGCTCATACAACACAATAACACATAGGCTACTTTTATCCCAGAAAATGTACGGTTCCCGTGGTATAGATTTGTTTTGCTTTTCTAGAAGTGAACTCGAGCGAAGCGAGGATGAGCTGTTAGTATTAAATAAAATAGCTAACGATAAAATAGGCCATGCGTTAATACAAGATACTTACATTCCGAATCCAACTCAAATACCTTAAGTTATTACAACGAGTCAACAAAGACTCACCCATAAACTTTCGCATTTCCAATATTAGTATGATACAAGCAAGACCAAACATTTATTATAGCCTAAAGCTTCTAATTAGCAAGTTATCAGCGTAGCATAGTATCACCATAGATTTAGCATCAATAAATTTTGAATACTTAAATTGAAAAACATTGAAATATACCTTCAGTACTAAATTTTACCATAAAGCCTAGATAATAAATAACGTAGTAAAATCAATTGCATTTTAAGCTAGAACCAAAATTACTGACTTATTCAACTAGTCTCGCAAGGGTTATAGTGTCAAACTTTCTAGTCTAGCTCATCTGGCTCTTCCCTATTACTTAAAGCATAAAACCTACATTCCATCGACACTTTCGATTAGATGACACATTTTGGCATGTAAATTAGACCCTATTACGAATATTTAGAGTCTAAAATCGTTTATTTTAATGTTTTTAAGCTACTAAAAGGTGCACTCTCTGTGCAGGTCGCGGGATGCGCCCAACCTTTCACGCGTGGATCGTTCTACAATAGGCGCGGTAGTTTCATTGTAATGTGGAAATAAGTTGATATTTTGATAAAGATTAAGCGGAAAGTATAGGTTGATTATTATGTAAAGGCTTAAGGCAGTACGCTGTAAACAAACAATGTGCAATAATTTATAATTGTAGTAGGTACTGTGTAGTCATTTTTAATTTTTAATTTCTGACAAAAATGATCTAGACGTCCATATTTTAGTTGAAATATTCATAAACATAGGCAAAAGTAGCATCGGGTTATATTAAAAAAGCGAATTTTTATACGTATGTTTGTAGGCTTGTTACTCCTTTCCGCTGAAACGTACGAAGGGACAAAACGAAAAAGATTTATTTTGGTTATTTTCAATAATGAATCATAATATTATATATAACGTATATTTCGATACGTCCTGTCGCCAATGTGGCAGCGTCTTATTGGCATTCGAGCATTTCTCCTCATCTCGGCCGCTACGTCTGTACATTTATTGAAATGCTGTTATGTACGGATTGTATGTTAATCCAACCGCTCGTATATACGGAACTGAGTCCACATTTTGCGCACTTGACGTTTTGACTTTAAAATACAATTTTTCGAAATAATTTTTACCATATTTAATAATAGTACCTGTTTGACAGAGCTTCGGGAGCAGAGTTTTTCGGAAAAGATATTAAAAAATGTGTTTTTTTTTCTAAAAAATACGCCTATATAGAAAAACTTAAAAAGCAAAATTTTATCTAAATATGAAATTTGATCTAAGTCATTAGTCATTTTTGAGATACACGAAACAAATTGATATACATATGTATGTACAAGACTTGCTCGTTTAATATAAAAAGATGTTACAATATAATTTTATAATGACATAAGCTTACTTAAAAAAGTTTCATCAAAATTAGTTAAGAAAAAAAAAGCTTATGTTAAAAAGTCAAACTTTAAATGTCTTACTCTGATATAACGAATGAGCTACATTCACATATAGCTCCATCCTATTAAAGGCTAACGATTAATCTGCAATCAAACATACAAATAAAAATGTTCTTTTGTATATAATTTAGTTATTTGCCTGGCTCTTGACTGAAATGATCTGTAATCAAAAAACCATTCATCACAATCTTTTATTACAGTGCATACTGCTCACTAAGTATTTTGCTCGCGTTTTAATTTAGCTTTACTATTTTTTTGTTTTTTTTTTGTTTAAGGCAGTGGTAGCCCAGTGTTAACGTGCTCGCTTGGGAAACCGAGTGAAGCGGGTTCAAATCCCGGGTCTCGCACCTCTGATATTTTCATGTGCGAATCATTTCTAACATGATTACCACTTGCCTTATGGTGAAGCCTAGCAAGTTTTCGAAAGGCATGTGAACTGTGAAGTCCGCCAACCCGCACTTGGCCAGCGTGGTGGACTATGGCCTGATCCCCTTCGTATTGAAGGGAGGCCCGTGCCCAGCAGTGGGACGTTAAAAAGGGCTGAATATATACCTACATATTTACATTTTTTTGTTTCTACTATTACTGAGGAGTCATTTTGTTTTTATTGTAACTGAACATCTAGTGTCAAGTCAGTTTTATATCGGAGGTCGTAGGTTCGATTCACGCATAACTCCTTTTCTTTAAAAACATAACTTTGCCATAAAAAATATCAGGAATTTCGGTTAGCCAGATCAATAAGTAAGCATGTACTTAATGCTAGTATTACCATTAAAATAACTAATAACTTGATTATATTATAGTTATAACATCTGCTGAACATAATAAAGGTCTTAGCACTAAACATATAAACTTAACTTATAAGTTAAATCTTTCTTAACTGAGTTTCCAGCAAACGAAGCAGGTGTACAGCATATATCCTGAGATATTAATAAATAATAATACTGGAGGTGAGAATTTACTGTATGAGAACGTCAAGAGGGCATCTGCCCTAAAATTATTGTAATGGTATTATCTTCTAAGACTATAATTTGTAAATAATTGGCGTCTGGATTTACTATAACTACCCTCGACCCGGCTCACGTATAGCGAATATGCAAAGTCAGACATTGCTGTAAGTTTATGATAACGTGATATACTAGCTCTTTGCTCTGGAATTTGTTGTTTCTATTAGAATATTTATAATACTCTTTCAAGTAAAGTTTTTATTAAATTACATACAAAACCAAGAGATTTTTGGTTGTAAAAGATATATAATTAATAGGCAAAAGAAAGAAATAGATTTCAAATTATAGTGTACTAGACAAAAACAAATCTATCCCACGGGAACCATACATTTTTCCGGGATAAAAAGATACCTATGTGCTATTCCAGACTATAATCTATCTCTGTGCTAAATTTCACCCATATCCGTTCCGCTGTTCTGGCGTGATTGAGTAACAAACATCCATCCATCCGTCCTCACAAACCACATATATAATATTAGTAGGTTTTTGAACCGTTTTATCGAAAATTATATTCATATTTATACTTAAATTTAAAATTGAAATAAATCTCATAATTTTTGTTGATTTTTCATGAATAATATATTTTTTAAAGAAAATCTGTAAAATTTCTTATTCGTCTAACAATAACTTAGGTCAATAACTACATGGCGTATATAGTTTTAACATCTTCCTCAACTAATTTGCGCTGTAAATATACCGTTATAAAGCAGGAAAGCTTATTGATTTTATAAGCAAGCGCTAATTTGAACTATGCTATACACAGAAAATATTGATTTAAGATGTATTCCTTATGACGGTATATTAATGGAAACTAAAAAAAATATATCGTACTAGCAATTCACTGTCGCTTCACTCGGGTCCTTAGTGAAAACAAATTTATCCCACGGGAACCGTACATTTTTCCAGGATAAAAAGTGACTCATGTGTTATTTCAGATCATAATCTATCTCTGTGCCGAATTTCATCCAAATCCGTTCAGCCGTTCTGGCGTGATTGAGTAACAAACATCCATCCAAACTTTCGCATTTATATGTAATATCATATTAAGGGGATTAAAATTTTTTCCACTAAATATACAGGTATGAAAATTTCATCATAATTGATTAAGACATTGCGGCATAAAGAAGGTATATAAACAATATTAGGTATTTATAACTTGAGTAATATCTTTCCCGCGGCTTCGTTCACTACATCGATGTTACATAGAATATAATTTTTTCCAGTTCCCATCGGATCAAAAAACCGTTCACCATGAAGTCAATAAACATAATATATTTATAATACTGAAGTAATTCAAGAGACAATTCAAGGATAAGGAGTATCTCAACCCGGATAAGTCGTATCTGGTTTTTTTTATGTTGGGATATACATTTACGCATATCACCTGTAGACATACAGGTGGTTATGTGAGACCGGCTAGAAAAGCCAGTACTACCCACTAAAATGAGTTAAAGCACTAACACAAATTAAGTTTAGATCATTAAACTGATGATGAACTTAGAAAATTATTGAGATCTAAGGTCAGCTTCTATAATGGCGGCGTCTTTATACAAAGTTATAGGAAGACGAGTATCTGGCGACACTCTAGGTTTATTGTACAGGGAGGCGTAAGTTATAGGCGAGGTGCGGGCCAATTTACTACGAAATATTAGTCGAGATTACGTTAGAATTAAAAGCATACTGTTTCTTGTGAAGCTTTAAGTTTATATAACTTTATATAAAAATTCCAATACAAGATTAAGAATGTAACAAATGTGTCTTTTTGGAATTAGTATTTGCTTGTCATTAGTCGAGACGTTTGGCTCAATTTGTAGTGACCCCTAGTACTAGTGCTTACTGTGCCACCGGTCGCGGGTTCGAGTCTCGCTGGGGGCATTCATTTGTGTGATAAGCACGAATGTTGTTACTCCAGTCATGGGTATATATGTATAATATTATGTATGTATATAATTTATAATTGTATATATATTTATAATATTATGTTATATAATATAATTTATAATTATATATATATTTATAATATTATGTATGTATTTTAAGTTATATATGTGTAGTGTATCAACTATCTGGTATCCATAACACAAGCCTCATAGTTTACCATGGAACTAGATGGTGCTGTGTGTTAATGTACCAACATATTTATTTATTTATTTGATATTAGAGAAATTAGTGTTGTTAGATATATTTTTATGGAACAAGTCTTTTAATAAATATTTTGATTAAGTAAGGAAGTAATGCATGATTATAATTATTATGTATGTTACAATGTTACAATGTATTTGTAGATTTTCCTGTTTCGTAGCAAATGGGCGATGAATACTCGTACAAGTGATTTTTCTGCTACTATTTATTCTGGTACATTAATTATCATTTTGTATATAATTAAAAGTAACTAAATAACGTGTTAAATCTATACTAATATTATAAAGCTAAGGAGTTTGTTTTGTTTGTTTGGTTGAACGCGCTAATCTCAGGAACTACTAATCCGATTTTAAAAATTCTTTGGGCACTAGGTAGCCTGTTAACTGAGAAAGGCTATAGGCTATATATCATTCCGGAAAAATGTACGGATCCCGTGGGATAGATTTGTTTTTGTCTAGGGACGAACCCGAAGTGAGTCGCTAGTGTAAAATATTTTTAAAATTCTGTAGCTACAATCAATGTGTTGTGAATATGTTTGAGTGAAGTGAATCATAGGTTCGATTTTTATATAAAGTAAATATTTTTTATAAACAAACAGTAATATTATAGAGATACAAATAGATTTTTTTTTGTCAATTTTAAAAATGAATACAACTATACATTCTAGATAACCTGTTACATATATTTAACTAAAGTTAACTTAGCTATTACTGAAATTATAAAATTGAACAATATGCTTATTTCTCACATCTTACAACTATGTTTAAAAGTCAGTGGTCTAGTAATTTAACATTTCCCCGACCAATCCCAGTCCTGCAATAGATTGTGAGTATAATTGGTAGTAAAATGTATGGCAGTTAAAAGGTAGCCCGTTCGAAGCCTATAGGCAAAAGCCACAACCTCAATCGCACGTAATTTACGTCCGTAGGTGGACAATGCGAAAATATTCAAATTTTATTATACGTATATAGATGTAACGTTAACTTGAGTTAATTTAAAATAAATTATACATATATTTAATGAATGTTAAACGATATATGTATAATCATTAATGTGAATACCAATCATGAAACTCTATACAAATAAGGTATAGTTACTGTGAATGTATATAGAGATTAATAAATGTTGTTGGGAAATGCTCTCTGAATAACGATTATAGATAGATGATATTCACTATGAAGTTAGTTGCGAGTTCGATTTTGAAGGAATTTAGAGGTGATGCGCTAGCTTGGGAAACCTAGTGAAGTGGGTTCAAATCCCGGATCTCGCACCTTTGGGCTCTGACTTTTTATGTGCAAATTATTTTCAACATTATTATTAACTGTTTTATAGTGAAGGAAAATATCGTTATGAAATTTGAATGTCTGAGAGAACCTAGCAAGTTTTCGAAAGACATGTGAGTTCCGCCAACCAGCACTTTGCCAGCGTGGTGAATTATGGTCATGTCCCTTCTAGTAAAGAGTGGTCAGCAGTGAGACGTTAAAAAAAGGGCTGAATATAATTAAAATAAAATAATTATGCTCTTTAAATAAAAGTTCAATCTTTATTCCAATAAATTTGTTAATTTAAAATGTTACCCTTTAAAATGCACATGCATTAACTTACATCATAAATGGATAACAAGAGGCTATACAATGTTCCGATTATTTTCTCATTATAATATTATATTATTATATTCTTATAAAATGGCACGCAACCGGATAATAAAGTAATAAATACGATTTTTTACTATGGTTTATATAATTTCATTAAAATTGCAAAACAGCGTTTTTGTGGGATGAATTAGCCTAATGTTTATTTAAATTGTCAATATCATATGAGTGAGTTATTTGAAACAAAACACCTTGCAAGCGTTTGATCTATACATGTAATAAAATTGTAACTAAGCCGTATCTGTACATTAAATATTTTTTGGAAAATCTTATTGAAATAGTTATTATTAGCATTACAGAGGCCGAATTTATAGTTTTTAGAATTTTTGTCTGTCTGTCTGTTACCGCATCACGGGAAAACTACTAAAGGAATTTTGGTGAAATTTGATATGATGATAGCTGGTTATCCGGGTCAACATATACGATACTTTTTACTGTGCGAAAATATCTCATCTCTGAGAAATTTATACTAAACGTTAAAACGTAAATAGGGACGGATGCGAGTGGAGCGAGGGTGAGTCGCTAGTATTAAGTAATATCACAAATGTGCGATCTCATAAAGCACAACGAAACGGCAACAAAAGTTATGTTAATGGCTCCACATATCACTATATTTTTACTTATTACAAATTTCATCGCGATATTATTAACTTTATTGCGATTACTATCTCCAGGATCCATTTTTGACATTTTTATTCGAATTTATTTTATTTCTGTGGTGCTAAAAATATTTTTCTTTACTCTACTATTAAAATTAATGATCCTAATTACGTTAGTGTAAGGTTGATATTTCTATGGTTTTTATTTGTAACAATACAAAGTTGGTGGCCGTGTGACCGCTCTAAGGTTTTATTATTTTCAATATTGATATTTATTTCTCGTACTTGTATCGCGATGCTAACGCTCCCAGCGGGCGGCCAGCGTCCTCAGGCCAAACCAAAGCTTAGAGTTTTTAAAAATAAGCCTTAAAATCTATTGATACAGTATCATGACCCTTTAAACGCTTCAAGGAATTGCGGGTCGCGTTTTGTTTTGTCCCAGTTGGAAATCTTCGATATAATCTTCAAATTGTACTAATAGCCCCCCCCGAGATTTATCACCATTCGCTTTTGAATACAACATTTTCTTTGTTTTAATATGAACAGGAACATTTACGAGTAAATTTAGATGCGTAATTTCTAATAACTTGTTCAACTTAAGTATCCGTTAAGTAGCGGAGTTGAACGTCTTTTTACTGTATGTTGCCTATAAAATGAAATATGTTGATAGTGATCAGTAAAACCGATCTTGGCGTGAGATCGTCAGGAGATCAAATAATATGAGATATTTATGTGTTGATGTGATCTCTAGCCAGTGTGATAGAGGCTGCTCTTTCTTTTAGAAATAGACCTTATTGCTATTAGCATACCCAATAGTGTACTGAGATGAGGTCATATGACAACGAATATTCTTATTTAATTATGTTACCTTATGTCGTATAGGAAAGGAATAGCAAACCAGTCGGGTGTATGCACCAGATTATATATAAGCATTACGCTCAAGTAGCATCGTTTATAAAACAAATACGTAAAATAAATAAAGGCGTAATGTTTATTTTATTAATGTAAAAAACAAGTATACGTTAAATGGAATGGATAATGTTATTGTAAGTAAAATAGTTGCGATAATTAAATACTTTTTTGTCTATAATAATATGAAATAGTTCAAGTTATATATGTATAAAAAATGTTACTGCGACAGACATTACTAATTTTAATTAATGTTTGTTAAAGTAGTAATACTATTTTAAAATAGGTGATTTTATAGAAAACTAGCGACTCACCCTCGCTTCGTTCGGGTTCGTCTGTTACGTGTTAAAGCTTAGTATAGATTTCTCAGAGATGAGATATTTTCCCGGAGTAAAAGGCATCCTATATGTTGACCCGGATAACCAGCTACCATCATACCAATAAAAAAAAACAAAAAAAAAAAAGAAACATCAAAATTCCTACAGTGGTTTTTCCGTGGTGCGTTCACAGACAGACAGACAATTCTAAAAACTATAGATTCGGCCTCTGTATCGATAATAATGTCTATTTCAATAAGATTTTCCAAAAAAATATTTAATGTATATATTCAGCTGAGTTACAATTTATTAATATAAAGAAATATTTAGAATTACCCACAGTTGCAAAACAAAACCGTGATATAAAAACATCGACAGTATTCCAAAAACTCGTTCAAGGTGTACGTACATAAGTCGTACTGAGAATGCTCGAAGCGATTCGTGCCCCCGTAATGACGCGCCCTGGCGTATGGGAATCTAATGTAATTGAGACTTCTGCGACTACTTAGCCTTCTTTGACTTAAATAACTGTTGTTTGGCATCAAGGCGTGTACGTCGCGGGATATGGTTTCGAAAATTGAAATTTATGAGTAGTGCTATTGGTCGGACCTTCGAGCCGGATGTAAATTATGGATGAAACTGTACAAGTGCTATGAATATTTAATGTCAAGGTTTGCATATGTTTCGTGTGATTGATTTTGAACTTACCAGTTTTTAACGTATTACTTATTTATTAACCAGTATTATTTAACGTTTTATATTTAAAACTAGCGACTTACCCTCGCTTCGCTCGGGTTCGTCCCTAGGTACGTTTTAACGGTTAGTGATTCCCATACAAAATAAACACTTCAGAACTTTTTGATTTTCCAGCTTTTTTTTTGTTTTCGCTATTTTTTTGTATATTTAAATCACCCCTGACACAACTCCAACAAAACAAAAAAAAAGAATTATTCAAATCGGTCCAGCCGTTTTTGAGTTTTAGCGAGATTAACGAACAGCAATTGATTTTTATATACATAATATAGATTAATTGTTTTGTGCATAAATATTTAATTCTAAACTCAAAATCGAATCGTAATATAGTACTTTTGTTTTTAATTTTCTAATTTATTGTTCCGATTTAGTAATAAAAGTTAAGGATCTAAAGAGAAGCTCTGGTATCTGTATTATAGATAAGATATGAAAGAAGTTAAAAGAAATGAATTTTCCTTTTTCATTTGGTTCGAGTGATTAAAAGCTTTTACTCTTGTAGAGCTAGTCTGTAAATGGTCAAACTTGCTTTTATTTTTTACATAACTAATTAATAATGTATATAGATAACATGAGAAAATATACTAAAACTAGCGACTCACTCTTGCTTCGCTTCGGGTTCGTCCCTAGACAAAAACAAATCTATCCCACGGGACCTGTACATTTTTCCGGGATGCTATATAGCCTATAGCCTTTCTCAGTTAACGGGCTATCTAATGCAAAAAGAAATTTTCAAAAGGATTAGTAGTTCCTGAAATTAGCGCGTTCAACCAAACAAACAAACTCTTCAGCTTTATAATATTAGTATAGATTTCATTTACATTGATAACATTGTATTTATTGGAATGACTTAACTGCTTCTCGTAAAGATAACTTACGTAGATGACGATAGTTTTAGTGAAATAAGCAAGGGATAGTTAGGTAACGTTTGCGTTACTTGTACACTGTAAAGCCGTAAAAGCTACGTAAAATATACATGAGTCTTTACTAATTTGGTACTTAAAAAGGATTTGCTATAAAAAATGTAAGTAATGTAATTTTTTTACTAAATAAAGACGAATAAGGAAGACAAAATTTATGAGATTTCTTTTAGTAGTTATTCGTATGCACTATATCAAGCAAATAATAAACAATTTGACGACAAGATTGGCTCAGTTTGTAGTGATCCTACTAGCTGTGTCAGCGGTCGCGGGTTCGAGTCCCGCTGTGGGCATTCATTTGTGTGTTAAGCACGAATGTTTGTACTCCAGTCATGGGTGTTTATATTTATAATATGTATATATTCAAAGTTATATATGTGTAGTGTATCAACTATCTGATATACATAACACAAGCCTCATAGCTTACCATGGAACTAGATGGTGCTGTGTGTCCCAACATATTTATTTATTTATTCTCTAACTTCTAAAATTTATACATTTATGTGGCAACCCACAAGCCTAAAAATTTTTTATTGTAAAAAAATATATAAATACAAAAAAATAATAATAATTTAAAGCATTTTAAGAAGTCGTTACATGTATTTGCATACACTATTAATCGCTTAATGTAAGCGATACGTTACTAATTGAAGTCGATATATTAATTCCACAGCCCCCGGCCGACTCAGTAGCTAACACCACTTATCTCTATATAGATGATATTTCAAGATACACATAAGACCAATGTAATAAAAACTGAGACGGTAATAGTTATGTTTATTTACGGTTGAATTCTAACTAATTAAATGTACTATGATGAGAGTGTGTATGTAGTATTAGATAGAGTTTAAGTTGTTGTTTTTGTTCTAAGGATCTATGGAATCTTGAATGGTTTATAAGAAGATTAACAATATGTTAATATTTTTAATTACATTTATATAGCGAAGATGTGAAGCAGTCTTTGCTTTCATTTTGGGCTTAAATCATGATATAGTTTGATAATCCCATCTATATATATGAAAATCAATTGCTGTCCGTTAGTCTCGCTAAAACTCAAAAACGGATGGACCGATGTGAATAATTCTTTTTTTGTTTTGTTGGGGGTGTAACAGGGGTGGTTAAAATATAAAAATAATTTAGCGAAAACAAAAAAAGAAACAGCTGGAAAATCAAAAAGTTCTGAACTGTATATTTTGTATGGGAATCACTAACCGTTAAAACGTACCTAGGGACGAACCCGAACGAAATGAGGTTGAGTCGCTAGTTAATACTATAAATGCGAATACTATATAATATACTATAAAGGCGGAAGGGCTAAACAGATCTGAATGAAATTTTACATATAGATAGGTTATAGTCTGGAAGGGCACATAGATTAATTTTTATCCCGGGAAAATGTTTCCGTGGGATAGATTTGTGTTTATTATACAATAGGGATGAACCCGAAAGAAGCGAGGGTGAGTTACTATTATTATATTAAGATTATATGTATAGTATTCAATATTCAATAAAATAATATAAAAAACACTTGTTGATTTCATGACAAAAAAATACCAGAGAACCCACATCAACCGTAAATGTTCCAGTTTAAATAACATCTTATGTATAATAATATACCCTTCTGCTGTATATAAACATAAATTTTTAAAATGACTAATATTTCAATATACGTATATAGATAAGTACAGACAAAGTCACAGGCATATAACAGTATATAACAAATGTGATAGCTAGGATCAGTTAGGTTGCGGCGTGGGCGCGGCGTCGTGGGAACTTAGAATTGCCCACTTCAAGCTTTCTTATGTAAGTGTGCTATATATTAGTAGTGTTCTGTCTTGATATATAATAGTTAGTAGTAATTGTAATTAATTTGTCCATTTGTGTCGTTATAATTATATATAATTTCAATTAAAATGGTCTGGTTGGTCAAATCATACTTATTTAAACATGATGTGAGATTCGATTCCCATTTGAAGTAATTTCTTTTATATTTTAGTATTATATTATATACAATATATTTTGAGTTATGACCTTTAAACGTTATTAATCAATTTTAATTTTTATACTATAGTATCATATTCCTTTGTATTTATTATTTTAACATTTTTAGACGAATTTTAAACGCCTATAACTCATGTGTAGAATTTTATTTTTCTAATCTGTCACTGCAAGAGATTTATTAAGTAGACTGCCATTATGTATGTTTTTACGTTTAAAAAATTAAATATTCACATATTATGTTATATATGTTGCATACATATACATATAATTAATAATGGCGCCAAAACGGTATCAACTACGCCCACTATAAGCCTACACGATCCATTGTTGTGCCTAACTACAAGTATAAAATTTTGTTTTAGCGATACAGTGTAATAATTTAACGCTCTTGAACTAGCTTTTAGTTAGAATTGTTATTATAAACGAGTATGAAGAGTATTCATATGAAAAAAACCGATTATTGTTACATTAGAAATATATTATTTGTTATGTTAATAAAAAATCACATAATATTTCATATGTATATAGAGTAGAGTGTGAGATGTTAGAGTCGTATTTTTTTAAGGTTGTAAAAAATTAAAAAAAAGTGAACATGTATTAATCAAACGTAAGTTTTTACTATATTTATGTATGTATATACATCATTTCGATATAAGACAAAAACCTTTCTCGTGTGCCAAAGCGTCGAAGAAGCGACAGTTCGTACAAGTCAGGTCGCTCTCTCGATGTAGACGACCTGAGTTATGCCTTGTTTTGCCATTACGAGGGGTCAGAGTTCAATTCTCAAAAATGACAACGCGAAAGGCGAGTGAGAGAGATAAACTTATAAATAAATCATACGTGTGAAAGAGATAAAACATCGCCTCAGGCGCCGGACTATCCAACGATATAGCTTAATTTCTAAAAATCATCTCTGATTTTAATCGACGCCTCTATTTCGTATGGTATAAGGTTCAAAATGATGGTATATTATCATAAGCATTTCTTTATTACGTGTTGAAATGAGGCGATTACAGATTTTGCAACGCCTGATATGATATATCGGTTTAATAATATATATTTAGAATAAGATTACTTTCTATGTTCGCACGTCACACTTTACCTTTGATTTTATAAGTTTATTTATAGTACTTAGTTCTATAGTAACTTAATATAATAACTTGTAAGTAAAATATGGAGTAAATAATAAATGTCATTAAATAACAAATTTTAATATTAATGTATGTATGTATTCAAGCCTTTTTAACGTCCCACTGCTAAGCACGGGCCTCCCTTCAATACGAGGGGAATCAGGCCATAGTCCACCACGCTGGCCAAATGCGGGTTGGCAGACTTCACATATCATCCGAAAACTTGCTAGGTTCTCTCAGACATGCAGGTTTCATCACGTTTTCCTTCACCGTAAGGAAAGTGGTAATCATGTTAGAAATGATTCGCACATGAAAATATAAGAGGTGGGAGACCCGGGATTTGAATCCGCTTCAATCGGTTTCCCAAGCAAGCGCGCTACCACTGGGCTATCACTGCCTTTAATATTAATATTAGTTAGAAAATAAGATTTGTTTGTATAGAACCAGATCTTATTTATTTTTATAGCGCATATTTTATATCGATTTGTAGTGACCCTTAACCGACTCTACAATTTGTATCAATGTTTTATGGATAATCGAAAGGTGTAAAATCGATATTATTTTACGATCTCATAACGAAGTGTGAAGCGAAGTCGACACGTACGTTAAAATCCTGTTACGTCATCAAACCCTTCACATATGTCATTACTAATAGAACAAGTATTTAATCAACATTAGGATAAATGTTCTTATAATTCTTAGACCTATAAAGTTTATTAGATATATAATATGTATTTAAAGTTATATATGTGTGGTGTATCAACTATTTGGTATCCACAACACAAGCCTCGTAGCTTACCATGGAACTAGATGGTGCTGTGTGTTAATGTCCCAAAATATTTATTTATTTATTATTGATTCGACTCTACTCGAGAATCAAACTGCTACCATCAAAGCAGTAAACTCAAACTCCAGAAATAGTAAACTCAAAATACACGGGTAGTTAAAGTTTATATATATACATATAGTATGTCTGTCTTAGCTTTAAAATAAATGGTGTTTATAACCACTAATGCTTAAGCATAGTTATATCGATTTTTATGATAATTTAAGTACTAGAAAAGGACTATTTTAACAGGATCCCTCGTAAAAATCTCGTTTTTTAGTATAATTACGATATAATATTACATGTACTTGTGAATGCTATTTAAAAATATATTGCACAGTGTTTTATATTATTTAGAAAAATGAACTATTGGTGAAACATAAATATCTCACACATTTATGTATAAATAAAACCATCTTTTCGGATTTTTTCGCGGAATTATTCGGATTTTTGGTTCCCGACGTTTCGAATGCTTTACTTTGGATTTAGACCTCCTTTTTACAATTTATGTATTTTTGTTAAGTTACTGTATATCATGTTAGTGATCTTTATTAAATAAGTAAATAAATAAATAAAAATTTACAGCAATCATGGTCACGGGAGAGTCTCTTCCAGAATAAATCCGCGAAATAATCTGAAAAGATAGTTTCATTTAAAATGTCAAATATTCGCGTAAATCTAAGAAAGTATTACATTTATATATAGGGAATATTAGAAAAACATGAAATTCTACACGTGCATAGCTTGAGGCAAAAGCTAGTTATAATTTAATATCAATTTTGGTGCAACTGAACAATATTCAGAGGAACGCGGAGGTGAAACAATGAGGTGTAATTCTTTGCTCCACGCCAGAGCTCGACCCGACACCGATTCTGTGTAGAGTTTATTGGATTCGCCGTCAGATATATTCATACTCGTATACTTTCTACAGAAAATTGAAATTTTAAGCCCTCCATTTAAAGTGATGACCATCTGGGATAATGGGGGACTCGGGTGCGGTGTTTGTTCTAAAGAAAATATATATAATTATACATACATCATTTGACAACACGTTTGGCTCAGTCCTTAGTGACGCTACTTGCTGTGCTAGCGGTCGCGGGTTCGAGTCCCACTGGGGGCATTCATTTGTGTGATGAACACGAATGTTTGTACTCCAGTCATGGTTGTTTATATTTATAATATGTAAATATTTCAAAAGTTATATCAACTATCTGGTATCACATAACACAAGCCTCGTAGATTATCATGGAACCAGATGGTGCTGTGTGTTATTGTCCCAACATATTTATTTTATTTATATATACATAATACATATACTTTCTTTAAAGATGTAGTAAAATGAGTTTAATGTATTCACACTCGCACACACACTCGCTTCGCTCGGGTTCGTCCCTAGCTTGATTCTAGATACAAACTTTCATCCTCATTTTCACCCCCTTAAGGGATGATTTCCGGAATAAAATATATCATATGTCCTTCCCAGTGTCTCAAACTATCTTCTTACCAAATTTCATCTAAATTGGTTCAGTAGATCCAGAGATTACCCCCTACAACGTCACAAACTCACAAACTCACAAACTTTACCTCCTTATATTATTAGTATAGATGATAAAGTTAAGCTAAACTAACCTATTTAACTCAATAATAGTAGCTCGCTGTATTAAAACTGTTCATACCTGAAAAAAGAAAAATATTATTACTAAAATAATCCAACTATATTTTAATTTGCCACATGCAAAGAGAGTATACAGCAAAACAAACTAAACAATTTTTTTCTATATACACATTATTTGATTTACAGTCCTTACTCCTATGGGAAAAACGACATTGAAAAAAGTGGTCATATTATGCCAAAATTCATTCTAAATCGGCTCAAAAGTGATTAGGACAGAAAAAGGGTATCATTTCCTATGAGATGCAAATTCTGAGGCCACAAAAACTATAAACCAGTATCCCCATTCATAATACGAGTATAAACGTCAAAACATAATAATCTACTTCTTTGTTGGTATTAGCGTGTGGTTACCGTTATTGTCCTAAAGGGATACATCTCTATTTGTAATTTGATTTATGACACCCATTTAACATATTTTAAAGTAGTCAGAGATTAGAATCATTCTAAGAAAGCACGTTACCTCCCAACAGTTTGTAGCGGATTATTTTTTTGTTTCTTGAAATATTAGATGAACGGTTTTGGGGTTTTATAGAAAATTTGGGATGCATGTTTTAATTTTTGGAAGCTTTTTTTTTTGTGAGACGTGCATGTACTAGAAATGTTGATGGTAATATTATTATTTTAAATTTTACAAGTATAAGTTATTATTTAATCGCTTATCTATACAAATAATAAAATTGTAGCTAAGCCGAATCTGTAAAATAAATATTTTTTGGAAATTCTTATTGAAATAGACATTATTATCGATAAAGAGGCCCAATCTATAGTTTTTAGAATTTTCGTCTATCTGTCTGTCTGTCTGTCTGTTACCGCATCACGGAAAAAACCACTGGAGAGATGTTGATGAAATTTGGTATGATGATAGCTGGTTATCCGGGTCAACATATAGGATACTTTTTACTACGGGAAAATATCTCATCTCTGAGAAATCTATACTAAACGTTAAAACGTAAGTAGGGATGAACCCGAGCGGAGCGAGGGTGACTCGCTGGTCTACTAAACGAACTTAGTATTACATCACTATACGAATAAGTTGTATATTAGTAGCACAAAAGTGACAAAAAAACCGCGATTTTTCATATGTACTTCAAATAATTTTCTCCTTTCTCCTTATTTCTAGTGCACTACATCTTATTTTAGCACTATTATAAATAAGAAATACTTTTATTTATTTTGTTCCTCTCGCTGTTAAAGATCACGAGCGGGGAAAGTCGCGTTTCTAAATTAGCACGTTGTATTGATAGCGGACGAATTAGCATCTTTTGTTGGTCGCCACACGCCACACTACCTGTAGGCGGTCCATGAGTCATTGAAAATATGGGATATTTCAATAACAAGTAACATCTACTTAAAAATGTGTATTTTTTTCTATACTTAGTAATTCTGGATATTTCTAAAAGACAATGAGTTTTTAAATAAAACCATCTCTTCGAACTTTTTCGCAGTTTTAATTTGAATTTAGGTTCTAGACGTTTTGAATGCTTTACGGCATTCATGGTCACGAGAGAGTGTCTTTGAAGAAAATGTCAAATATTCGCGTAAATCTAACAAAGTATTAAATAAGTTTCTAATTATTAATGAAACCTTATAAAAATTAAAAAAAATGTGTGTTTTATAATAAATGCACACTTAATTCGTTTAGCTTTGTGAATACTTGCTATTAAAATCGGAATTTTATACCAAAAAGGATGTATAAAACTTAGGTAAAGCAATCAGTTACCGATTTTGCCTAAAAATGCTTAATTCCCCTTTGAATCACCTTTATTAGATTTACCCATAATTATCCTCAATTATAAAAAAAAACACTGAAAATAGAACTATTTCAACTTAAAAAAGATATATACAATAATTATTAATAATAAAATATTGATTTGCCTCGAAAATTGTTTAAATTGTATTTAGTCCATATTTAAATGTAATTGGAGGAATGGGTTTGGTAATCAAATTATTCACACATAATTATAAGATCGATTTTAATCGATTTAAAAAATATGTTGATCTGTTGGTATTAATTATAGTTTATTTTGTTTGGCTGTTTTGTATATTTTGTTTGTTTTTCATACATTTTATTAAAAATCATAACTTAATAACATTAATTTCTTTGATACTAGCGACTCACCCTCGCTTCGCTCGGGTTCGTCCCTAGGTACGTTTTAACGGTTAGTGATTCCCATACAAAATAAACAGTTCAGAACTTTTTGATTTTCCACCTTTTTTATTGTTGTCGCTAATTTTTTTTTATATTTAAACTACCCCTGATACACCCCTAACAAAACAAAAAAAGAATTATTCAAACAGTCCAGCCGTTTTTGAGTTTTAGCGAGACTAATGAACAGCAATTGATTTTTATATATATAGATAATACGTTTTGGTACAATAACGTAAATAAGATTTTTATTGCTCTATTACATGTAAATTAACATACTA
The DNA here is from genome assembly GCA_905404265.1 of Fabriciana adippe. Classification (NCBI taxonomy): domain Eukaryota; kingdom Metazoa; phylum Arthropoda; class Insecta; order Lepidoptera; family Nymphalidae; genus Fabriciana; species Fabriciana adippe. Next base: position 14,910,573 of record FR989997.1, on the reverse strand, counting down.
ACAATCTACTATACTACAGATACTTGTGTAAAGATCGTATAAAAATTTTTATCAATTATGTTAAAGGCTGTGGGCAAACAAATGATTTATCTATACAGATAAATAAAATTGTTGTGTCTGTTTGTAATGTCAAAATAACAGCTTTATACCAAATGCATATGGAATTATATACGGTACCTATAAGTAAAACACAATTTTTAAATTTTTGTCTGTCTGTCTTTTTGTTTCGGCTAATCTCCGAAGCAGCTGGACCAATTTTAACGAGACTTTCACTGGCAGATAGCTGATATTATAAGGAGTAACTTAGGCTACTTTTATTTTAGAAAAAGAATTAGGGTTTCGCTCAAAAAAATTAAAACGTGCCTAGGGGACGCACCCGAGCGAAGCGAGGGTAAGTCGCTAGTTTTTTCAATATATTTCTTAATTAATTCATAATATGTATTAAGCCCTTTTTAACGTTCCATTGCTGAACACGGGCCCGTCTTCAGTACGAGGGGGATCAATCCATAGTTTACCACAATAGCCAAATGCGACTTGGCGGACTTCACATGTCTTTCGAAAACTTGCTAGGTTCTCTAAGACATGCAGGTTTCTTATGATGATTCCTGATGATGTTTTCATCAATGTTGGAAATGATTCGTACATGAAAATATTTGAGATGCGTTATCTGGGATTTAAACCCGATTCACTTAATTTCCCGAGCGAATGCATTACCACTAGGCTACCACTGTCTTAATCCATATAAAAGCTATTAAATAACAGAAATATTTCATTAAAATATAAGAAATCCTGATAACTGTTAAAGCATGGTATTCTTATTCAAACATCATTTAGCGCTACACATTACGTTATTCCGGAACAATTGTGTTAGCGACTACTTTTCGTGTACCAGATTTACTAGAACGGCCCTTTCCTACGAACCGGATAGATTTGGTGGTTGGATGTAGGCATTGTTGTTCTTAAACGATGAATATGAAGAATTCATTGCTTTTAAGAAAGCTTTAATTTCAAGAAGCTATAATTATTTGTTTTTAGATACAAAAAGTTCTAAGTTTGAGTATTTTCCATATTTACATCTAATTTTTCTAATTTCTAATAGATATAAAATTTCAGAGGTGACCCGGGATTTGAACCCGCTTCATTCGGTTTTCCAAGTAAGCGCGTTACAACATGATTACCACTTGCCTTACGGTGAAGGAAAACATCGTGAGGAAACCTTCATGTATGAGAGAACTTAGTAAGTTTTTGAATGACATGTGTAGTGCACCAATTCGCACTTGACCAGCGCGTTGGACTATAGCCTGATCCCCCTCGTATTGAAGGGAGGCCTGTGTCCAGCAGTGGGACATTAAAAAGGGCTGAATACATACAATTTCTATTTCTTTCGATAATCGATTAAGCAGTACCTGAGATTATTCCCAACATACATACATACAGACAAATTTCACCTACTTTTCTTGGATAGGATAAATATTTATATTAAGGACAGATGTACGTGTCGTGTAAAATATTTCAGAATGTGACACTTAGTAGTTCATGTAATGTTTATTTTTCAAATAAACGAAGTTGACCGATCCGCGGTGAGAGTGATAATAAACGCTTTTAATATATTATTCACATTTTACTATCGAAAGTTATTTACATAGCATACGTAATAAATATCGCACTGTTTGTTCAGTACATATATGTATTGGTAGCATATTCATATCAATGGTATTCTAAATGCAACTTAATATTTGCTTACTTAATATTTATGATCTACATGGTTATATTCTGTAAAAGATATTATTTTATACTAATTATCTACCCTCGTTTCGCTCGTGCGTCTATGTCTGTGTCTGTCACCTTATCGACTTGATACAATATCGATTTTCTTTTATGTATACATACCAGCGACTCACCCTCGCTTCGCTCGGGTTCGTCCCCACGTTGCTTCCCCATACAAACTTTATCCCCTTTTCCACCTCCTTAAAGAATAATTTTCGGGATAAAAAGTATCCTATGTCCTTCCCATCTAAATCGGTTCCGAAGTTTCGGAGCTTATTCGGTATAAGCAAACAAACAAACAAACAAATCTTTTTTCTTTATAATATTAGTATTGATTATATATATTATATGTACGTATGTAATACTTTTTTAAAAACGATCAGCGCCACCTTTTGGAAACTTTTATTATGAAGAGTAGCCTATTTGTCGTACTCCAGGTCCTGGAATAACTGTGTACTAAATATCATCTCCGTATAGCGTGAAAGAGTAACAGGCGCACTTACAAACTTTTGCATTTATAAAGAAGTACAAAACATATAATTAATGAATATTAAAAAAAAAACGCTTTTAAAATTTGGGTAATAAATAAGTTAGATTTGATTTAAAGTTTAATTTTTAATTTTAGGTATTTATTCGTATTCTCAGCAAACCCTTTCATTTGACGTCCATATCATGGGAGTGCATAAAAAAACATAGTCCGCCATGTTGGATTTAGGTTGATGTTACTTATCCAACCATGCATTGTCATCTAAACTAAACATGTATGAAAAATATCAGCTCAAACGTTTGAGGATAACTGCTTTAAATTTCAGTTGCAAGATTTAACCCGAACAAACCTACATACAAACGTTGTAAGTTAAACAAAAGCTTCTAAAAAACATCCCCTATACGAAGATTTATAAAAAAGGCAGTGTTACAATTACCTTAAAATATGTATATAGTTATATTTATTTTCATAAAGCCGGGTCTTTTCACGTCATTGAAAATGTGATTCAAGATCAATCAGAGACAAAACGAGCTGGTATAAACAAGGGCTTCGGGAGATCAAGCTATACGTCTTCCATAACGAAATTTACATACCGCCTAACATTTCCTATTCAATTCCTTATTTGATTCTAGATTATATCTCATACTAGTTATTATCCTTGGCTTTGCTTGAGCAAACACAATGTTATATGAACTATTTATATTAATATTAGAATTATAAAGAGAAAAGGTTTGTTTGTAATCGATAGGCTCTGAAACTACTGAATCGATTTTAATTATACTTTCATTAATAGATAGCTAAGTTATTTCAGAATGCTATGAGCTATATTTTATATTTATTAAGTGCATTCTAGTCAAGCCAAGTAAAAAGTCAAGTAAAATAATATATGACTTGAATAGTTCTACAAAAAGTCCTTAACACCATAAGTCTACCTTTTATATTTTAGGTGCAATTTTTTCTTTTATGTAAAAAAAAATTAAGAGTGCGTGTACGAATGTGTACACGCGCAAGAAGTAAAACTTCTGTAGGTTATCGGTACTCTTTATGAAATTCAATTTATGTTTTAAATAATTGGGATAGGTGAGATCCTAAATATGCATATTAGGCACATTACAATTATTTATTTATAGAATATCATTTAAGAAATGAATATAATATTATATATCATTTGTCAGACGGTTACCATGGCAACAAACGTTCGTACATTTTTTCGTAACGCATTCACCAGCTTACCCCCCAAGTCAAGCGTGCGTAAACAAGTTTTATTTTAAAAGTAGTCTAGAAATGAATGAGTATAACTAATATAAAGCAAATCTAACAACCATTTGGAGTACATAAAAAAATTGGATCGTTTCAATAACCGAGACAGTACAGTCTTATCTAACAAAATAATAAAGCTATAAAAAATGATCTCTCATCTTAAAGTGTGATATGAGTTCGGATTTCACACAGAATTAAAGCAGTTATTGTTCTAAGATAAATGTTTTTGATAAAGCTGGCTGTGTAAATATGTATTTTGTTGCCTAATTATTAGGTTTCATTATACTGTGAAAGGTCATCGATTTAGTTTGACCTGGTAAGGCTAACAGCGAAATAATTTTTAGATTAAATTGATTATTTTAATTGACGTCTTGGCTATATAATTAATAAGTGCAATTATATTATACGTATTACATAACTCCAACGTAGTCGAAATTATATATATATATATATATATATATATATATATATATATATATTTATAATATAATAAATATTTAAAATGTTATGTTAATAATAAACGATATTTTTTATGTATAGAAGCCAAGTTAACATTTATAATTTTTGGTCTTTAAAAGTGCCTAACTTAAGAAAGATGGGTTTCAATAGATTATATTTTGTATTTTGGTAAATGCAAGATATCTATATTTGAAAACCTTCTCATCTGTTTTATATGTACAATTGATCTTGATGTACAGAAGGAAACTGTTTAAATAATAGAATAAATTATAATTTATATAGTGGAATATATTTATATATATTATAATATTTATATAGTGGAAGTAGAATTTTGAGCAATCTTTTGATATTTATATCAATAAACCTATTATATCATCAAATTGAAGTAATCAATAAACAACAATAATTATGGTATATATTAAAATTTTTATGGTTAAATTTTTATGCTGTCTGTACACGCGATATCATCACGCCATTCGTTTTTGAAGGGTCAAATTGCTTAGAAATAAATGCTCTCGCGCTTCACGGTTTTTTCATTTAATGATTTTTGAGATTGCAATATGTTATATGTAAGGTTACACTTTCATTTTATTACCAACTAGCGACTCACCCTCGCTCCGCACGGGTTGTCCGGTACGTTTTAACGGTTAGTATAGATTTCTCAGAGATGAGATGTTTTCACGCAGTAAAAAGTATCTTATATGTTGACCCGGATAACCAGCTATTATCATACCAAATTTCATCAAAATCTCTCTAGTGGTTTTCTTGTGATGTGTTCCCAGATAGACAAACAGACAAACTGACAGACAAAAATAAAAAAAACTATAGATTCGGCATCTGTATCGATAATAATGACTATTTAAATAAGATTCTCCAAAAAATATGTAGTGTACAGATTCGACTTGTTATTGAAATACAGATATTACATTGAACATACATATAAGGGAAAGCCGTAAAGGCTTTCCTTTATATCTTTTTTTAATAATCATATTTTTATTATGTAAGTATTAAGTTATTCGTCTTAATTTTTTTTGTTTAAATTTAAACAAACCTAAAAGGTTTAGACAGTTAGCAAGATTATTATAAGAAAGATAAGAATATCAAATCAATCTTCTAATACTAACGTAACGTTAATTTGATTTACACGTGCAAAGCTACAGGATAAAACTAGTAAAAAACGTATGGACCATCTAATTAATATATACATGGTATAAACCCAGTTCACTTTAATTATTTCTTTGGATATTTCTCACTTATCCATACGCTAAGTGGCTTCAGCGTCTCCGTAATCCCATAATTAGTATGTTTCGAAGTTCTAACATCTACGACCACACATATCATGGTAAACAAACACCATAGGTTAGTAAAGGCATGTTATTTTGCTTGAGAATTGAAATGAAATACTGTATGAAATGTAGACGTTAAGTTTTTTGGTTATAAAAGATGATTTTTTTTAAGTTTTTGGTAGTATTGTTTGATGGAGAAATGAAACTTTTGAGATTCCAATCTATACAGTTAAATAAAATTGAAGTGTCTGTTTGTAATGTCAAAATAACAGCTTTATATTAAATGCATATGAAACTATATACGCTACTTATAAGAAAAACACAATTTTTAAAATTTTTGTCTGTCTGTCTGTCTGTTTGCTCCGGCTAATCTCCGAAACGGCTGGACCAATTTTAACGGGACTTTCACTAGCACATAGCTGATATTATAAGGAGTAACATAGGCTACTTTTATTTTAGATAAAGAATTAGGGTTTCGCTCAAAAAAATTAAAACGTACTTAGGGACGAACCCCAGCGAAACGAGTAAAGTCGTTAGTTCTAAATAAAAATTGCATTATTAGTTCCAGTTAAGTTTAACAGCCTTGAATTAAACTGAATAAAATTTAAGTCTTTAGTTTCATTTAACTCTTTAACATAAAGATATACAAATAAATAGTTATGCAATAAAATTGAAATCCATACAATCTCACATAACTCTAAGGACATAATGAGCTAATCAAAAACAAACTTTGGAATGCGTTAACTAATGTTAAATGCCTTTAACCAATTTTAATAGTGTGGTAACACTCAAAAAACATCGATCAGACATGGTTTATAAATCATAATGCAAACATTGGGCAACGGTTTTATGTATAGACTGGGGACTTATCCTTGCTTCGCTCGGGTGCTCTAAGTACATTTTAATTTATTTGAGTTGAACCCTAATTCTTTTTCTAAAATAAATGTAGTCTAGGTTAGTCCTAATAACATCAGCTATCTGCCAGTGAAAGTCCTGTCAAAATCAGTCCAGCCGTTTCGGAGATTAGCCGGAACAAACAGACAGACAAAAATGTTAAAAATTGTGTCTTATTTATAAGTATCGTATATCATCATATGCGTTTAGTAAAAAGCTTTTATTTCGACATTACAAACAGACACTTCATTTTTATTTATCTATATAAATTATTCAATATAACCGTTTTTACTTGACGTGTTTGATACATTCGAGTGAAATCAGTAAACCCTATGACATTGGCAAAATTTTACTTCATCATTACTAAGAAAATTGAATTGAATTGAATTAAAAAAATTAAAAGTTTCTTCATAGAATATTAGTAAATGATCTTTTACGAAACATACGCATTAAAATTTGCAATGTGGTAATGTAGCTTTATTTAAAAGCTTAAGAGAAATCGCTGCAGAATAAGTGCTTTACAGTTTACATGCAATTACTTTAATATTGTAAAACGTTCTGGATTTAAGATAAGAATTATATTAAGAGTATTTAACTGGTAATCTTATTTACTTGAACTTTCAATGTATTTTCATGTTAACATTAAAGTTAATATTATTGGTTAAAACTACTAAAGGCAAAATGAGATAATTCTGAGTAGAACTGCCTAATGAAGCTTAGTTTACACGATTTATAAAATCTACCAAACAAATTTTTCTATACAGATAAATAAAATTGGAGTGTCTTTTTGTAATATTAAAATAACTGCTTTTTACTAAATGCATATGTATGTATACACGGTACATATACCAAAACAACATTTTTTACAATTTTTTGTCAGTCTGTTTGTTCCGGCTAATCTCTGAAATGGCTGGACCAATTTTGACGGGACTTTCACTGGCAGATAGCTGATACTTTTATTTCAGAAAAAAATAGGGTCCCACGAAAAAAAATTAAAACCAAATTAATTAATTAATTTTATTTTGAGAAGCAACCTAGCAACCCAAGCAAAGCGAGGGTGAATCGCTAGTCTTAAATAGACTATATATTTTATACACAAAGGCACTTGCTTTTAATTTAATTAGATTAAGTATAGATATAGTTTGGAATAATTTGCATCACGCAGGAACAGAACTCTTGACCTCAGAAGGTGATGCGAAGATATTAAAACAATGCCAAAAGATACGTAACAGTAGCAACAATAACGCATTACGTTCACGGATAAGAGTGAAAAAGTTCGCGCTCTACTTCTCACGACATTTACACTGTAGTGCAAGTTAAGAGATAAACGCTACGTGTAATTTATTTTGACAAGCCATTACAATTGTAATATATAATTGTTTTTAACTATTTCAATTTTGAAACGTAGATATTGATATCATCAAGGAATTATATTCTAACATAGTGTTGTATTGAGTTTAGGCTTTCGATGTATGAGGAAATCTAAATTAATTAAGAAAATATCTAGATTGTACGTGTTTACCTGATTGGGAGTAAAAATGTTAATAATACTTGTTACATTTTCGTGTTATTAACGGTTAGTATGGAATAGACAGACTATATCGATACCTTGGGGTTCAAAGGGCGTAACCGCCATTTTGGCGAAATTGACTTTTTAATGCAGTCCTACTAAGTTTTTTCTCCTCTATCGATCTGTGTATTTAAAGTCTTCCAATTCGCCAAAAAATGGTGTTTACGACCCTATTTTTTGTAGAAAATAAAACAGATATTTTTAGCTTTTGCTATTTTTGTTACTTTTAAATCTATTCGAAATATAATTTTATAGTGTTCTGCACCCAAAAAAACTAAACTTTTGGTCTTAGAATGGTTTATTTAGGCCAAAAATCAAAAAAGATATATCGAAAATAATATTTTTTTTTGTTTTTTTTGCTCTCCTGTAAAATCGAGTTTTCGTGCTTACGCCCTTTGAGCCCCGAGGTATCGATATATTATATGATATATAGCTTTTAGGCTTCCTCAATAAACGAGCTATCTAATGCGAAAAGAATTTTGCAAATCGGATTAGTAGTTGCTGAGATTAGCGCGTTCAAACAAACAAGCAAAATCTGCCTCTTTATAATATTAGTATAGATTAGAAAAAAAAATCCTTATCATTTTTTCTGTTACGGTTAATATTAAGCAAAGTTTTATGGAAATCGCTACAGTTCATAACTTCAAATTTAACCTTGATCTTGTAATTAACTACGGGTATTACGCACGCGCCGCCGTCACCGTGACGTCTTTGTATAATTAAGACGCTAAAATGCTTCATTTGGTAGGTTTATATTAATCTCATCCAACTGTGTTTGAGGTAGCAGGTTCGATTTTAGTATGATTAGAGCATTTTTGTTTGTCGTTCCCATACAAATGGTTATTGGTTTTATTTTTATTGTTAATAATTTAGATGTGTTAGTTGAATCAAATGTTTCTTTTATTATTTATTTTAAATGTACCTATTTTGTCTGCAAACATGGTAAAAAATATTGTATAATTGTGTGGGTCAATCTGTATTAACTATAATTTTTGAGAAGTCAAAAACTTTGAACTTTCCAATAAAAACACCTGCTGTAAAGCATTTTTACGTCGAGAAGAAAAAATCAAAATAAATTCGCGAAAACCTTAGATTTTAAATGTCAAATATTCGCATAAATCTAAGAAAGTATTCGGTAAAATATTTAAACAAATTTAACAAAGTATAGATTTTCTCGCTTACGATATAAAATGCTTTTGAGAACGGTCATCCAAAATAGACTAAAAATAAAATAAGGCGAGTTAAGTAATTTTATAGGTATTTTTTAATAGCCAAGAGTGTTAAACGATATATATAAAATAATACAGAGTTGAAAAATCTATTTTTTTACTTGCACTATAACATTGCTAGGATCATTAAGATTTTTATAATATCTAATATTTTAAGCAAAATACGTGTTGAAATATTACAACCATCGTAAATATGAGAAGCAGTTAAGCTTTAATTTAGTTTTTAAATGTTTATAATATTATAAATGACGTGAATATTTTCATTATTTGATATAGAACAATGAAATATTTATCCTTTTTGTCTATCTTTTTGATAAGACCGTTGTTTATGTACGAGTATATAAGAGAATAACTAAACCATGAATTATTTCCATAAAATAATAATTACAGTTCATCGCATTAAACTCAATGATAAAAAAAATTCTTCACAGACAATACGCATATTCAATTTGAAGCTATATACATGCAATACTAGCTTTATAATAACGTTTTATATTACGAGAGTTTACTCTTTAGAAAGAACAGAAAATGTCTAGTTTACGAAGAATTTGAATGTTATTTAAATATGTATTTATGTATGTACAGTACACAGTATTAAGAGGGCTTACTTCTAATCATGGGCGACGGCAGAATTATTTCCAAGGGGGTGCATCAGCTTCTTCACATTAAACTGAAAATTATTTATCGTCTTTTTTCGCAGATATCTAAATTTAAATAGGGATTTTACAAATACAATTTTATTTGTGTAACTTTTTCTATATATTTTTCTCCATGGCAGAAGGGTGGAAGTGCACCCCTTTGTACCCCCCTCCCGGCACCCACTCTTCTAATAAGTACAATGCATTATTGAATTTACGAAAACTTTAGAAGATCCGAAGAAACGAAAAACATATTGGAAGCCTACTATATATGTTAATATAAAATATAAATGTCTGTTTGTATAGTATATCTTTTTCTATGATTCATCCTATTAAGATGAGCTTTGGTGAGCTTATGACTTACATTCAAGAATGCTTCTGGTAGAAACTAATGAAAAAAAAATGTTAATTGTACTTTGTGCTTTATTTAAAACTAACGATTTACCCTCGCTTCGCTACGTTTTAATTTTTTTGAGCGGAACCCTAATTCTTTTTCTATAATAAAAGTAGCCTAAGTTACTCCTTATAACATTAGCTATTTGCCAGTGAAAATCCCGTCAAAATTAGTTCTGACGTTTCGGAGATTAACCGGAATAAACAGATAGACGGACAAAAATTTTACAAATTGTTTTTTTCTTATTAGTACCGTATATACTTTTATATGTATTTAGTAAAAAGCTGTCATTTTGACATTACAAACAAACACTTCAATTATATTTATCTATATAGATAAGCCTGCTTATTTAAATATAAATATCTATATATTAAATCGATTCTATTTATAGCTGCAATACTGTTGATGACATATAATGTCATTTCAATACACATTGCGACACTCGTCGTCTCTCGCAATATTTTTCATATAATCAGTCATACAAGAAGGGAATTTCGGATTCACTTAAGTGCAATCTATGGACTGACAGGACAATACCGTTAGGTTGTTATTTGTGAAAATCAATCATAGAGTGGACGACACGGTACAGTCGTAAAATTGAAATTCTATAGTAAATGTCACTCGAGTTATTGCTACTTATTACGTAGGTGGTTTAGTGTATACGACACGTGTGCGACACGATTTTATCTTAATAAATATGTATTAGCAGAATGATTAGTAGTTTAGTAAAATAGTATTTTAAAAAGTCATCATAATGGAATATTCTATTGGTAAATTGTGTGATGGAAAGACAAAGCAAAAATTAATTTAATTGTTAATTTGTTAAGCAAAACTTTTGAACTATAAATAACACTAGCGACTCACCCTTGCTTTGTTCGGGTTGGTCCCTAAGTACGTTTTAATGATTAGTATGGATGTCCCACGGGAACCGTACATTTTTCCGGAATAAAAAGTAACCTATGTGCTATTCCAGACTATAATCTATCTCTGTGTCAATCATTCAGATCCTTTTTGGCGTGATGGAGTAACAAACATCCATCTATCCAAACTTTCGCATCTATACTGATAAATAAAATTGAATTGTCTGTTTGTAATGTAAAAATAACAGCTTTATACTAAATGGATATGGAATTATATACGGTATTTATAAAAAAACACAATTTTTAAAATTTTTGTCTGTCTGTCTGTCTGTCTGTTTGTTCCGGCTAATCTCTGAATCGCCTGGACCAATTTTAACGGGACTCTCACTGGCAGATAGCTGATACTATAAAGAGTAACATAGGCTACTTTTATTTTAGAAAAAGAATTAGGGTTTCGCTCAAAAAAATCAAAAAGGACCTAGGGACGAACGCGAGCGAAGCGAGCGTGAGTCGCTAGTTTATAATATCTATATATAGGATTTGCAACGAAAATAAATTTCATATTGCTTATGTAAGTTACATCCGTATTAAGTCATCATGATGTTTAACTACATCTCCATACAATGTACATAACTGTCTGTTTTATACATTTTTGAATAAAAATACCGTTTTTTATATTTTAAAATTATATTTTCCATTCTTTGGGAATAATGGGAATTTTCATCGTTTACATATCACGAAATTATAGTGCCGTTGGACTTTATCTATAATACTAATTATTATGAAAATATAACTATGTCATGTCACAGTCTAAAAATCTAAATATGAATCACTAATTCATTTCATATATTTGATATAAATGTGTAGAATAGAAGGAAGCCTCGGTCCTCATTGTATGGGCAACATAGAGCAATATTAGTACCTACTAACTCAACTTGACTGTTTAATGAAGGCAGAGTGAGTACCTGGTTTTTTTAATAATAAAAAAATTATAAATAAAAATAAATTATGAACTAGGGACTCATCCTCGCTTCGCTCGGGTTCGTCCCTAGAATTATTGGTTGAATTGACATAACTTTTTATTTATGAACCGATTAAAATAAAATAAATATTAAATATTAAGTGAAATTTACTACAATACATTAGTGAAAACTTCACTCAAATCAGTTAAGCCATTTCTGAGATTAGCGCGACCAAACGCACAGACAGACAAACATTCTAAAAATCATTGTTTTGTTCTATTGACTTACTAAAGAGTAATAGTTTTTCTCAAATATCTGTGTAAATGTACAGACAGCGATCAATTTTATTATATGTGTAGATTAAATAATAAATATAATAAATATATACTACACAAAACAAATAAGGCAATTCCTTTATCTTAAGGAAATCCATTGTCTTCTTTTAATTTTATGTAAATCCATAAATAATATTAAATGACGCCATTTAATAGTAAAACTGAATAATGCAAAATATATTACTACTGATATTATCACTCTAGTATATGACGTTTCACACTGTAGGTTTTTATTTTTGAATATGAAATTACCATAATGAGATAGTGATTTTTATTTATTATCAAGCACTACAAATATGTATTTTGAGAATGCTCAAGTTCAAATTTTAAAAATTAATTTACTTTATATTATTTTTCATTTATACACATACTGCCGCTACGATTTACATACATCAAAATGTTTTTAAGTCAATACTTAAAATTTTATAAACATACTAGCGATGCTTCCTCGCTTCGCTCGGGTTTGTCCCTAGGAGACGTTTAAACGGTTAGTATAGATTTCTCAGAAATGAGATATTTTTCCGCAGTAAAATGTATCTTATATGTTGATACGAATACCTAGCTATCATCACACCAAATTTCATCAAAATCTGTCTGGAAACACATCATGAGAAAACAATGGTTTTCTGACAGTCAAAGACAGTCAAAAATTCCAAAAAAACTGTGGATTCGGCGTCTGTATTGATAATAATGACTATTTCAATAAGGATTTCCAAAAAAATATTTAATGTACAGATTTCACTTAGGATTTCATTATATGTATAGATGAATTGACAGTATTTAATTTCTTCAAAGTTATTTAAATATTTACACGATACGACAAATCGCATGGTATAAGAACACGTTATGCAATCTCAGACTTTACGGCGCCAATAGTCGTGAAGACCCATTTAAGATATTGCAAAGGAAAAGGTTTAACACTGAAAAATTTACTGTTGTATTTAAATAGAAAATATGGAACCTTTGTGCTATTTGTGTAGCGCAAGTTCTAATAAAATTTATAATTTTATAATCTATGACACATTGGGATATGACTAGCATTCACTAATATAACTAACGTTGGTAGTTCGATTCCTGCACATGACAAACTATCTTTGCAGATATTCCCTCTATGATTAATAACTATGATTAATGCAATATATATTCTAATTTTTGACATCCATAATATTACATAACCATCTTCACACCTGTCTTTAAATAAAGTATACAAAAGTTATTAATATATATATATATATATATATATATATATATATATATATATATATATATATATATATATATATATATATATATATATATATATAAGATACTATATTAATTGTAATGTATTGTATGAATTCTCAAAAATAAACTTTCAAATAAAACATCCATGACCGAAATCATTTTTCACATCTCCAAACACAATTTCTAAAAAAATCAATAATAACAAGCCTGTCGACAGTAACATTGACAAATTAAATATCACACGCCAACAAATTTGTATCTGCGGTTGATAAAATGAAGAAAGTACGAAGAGTTATATCATTTATTTGCGCCACAGGTGTATATGTAAGTTTGTTGGGTGCCATCAAATTTTCGCCAGAGTATAATTAGAGGTGAGTGACGCAAGAGGTCATGTGAGTGTGATACAAACTATCTACGGATAGAATGCGGTACACGCCACAAGCTGAGATCGAAATTATGTAATTAACAAATATATTTCATTTTTAATAATTAAAAAAGCTATAATAGTTATGTGTGTATGTATTCAGCCCTTTTTAACGTCCCACTTCTGGGCACGGGCCTCCCTTCAATACGAGGGGGATCAGGCCATAATCCACCACGCTGGCCAAGTGCGGGTTGGTGGAGTTCACATGTCTTTCGAAAACTTGCTAGGTTCTCTGACACATGAAGATTTCCTCATGATATTCTTCTTCACCGTTAGGCAAATGGTAATCATGTTAGAAATAATTCGCACATGAAGATATCAGAGGTGCGAGACCCGGGATATGAACCCGCTTCACTCGGTTTTCCAAGCGATCGCGTTACCACGGGGCTACCACTGCCTTTATAATAGTTATAATCTTAGTAAATTATAAATAAGACAATAGACAGTCAATTTCCTTGTTAATTTTCTCTTAATGCCTTTACTTTGTAATATAATTGCTATGGAAGCCACGCAGGAAGAACTAAAAATAAATCATATAAGGGCAGGTAGGTAGGTTATATTAAGTACTAGAAGAACCCGGGACTTCGCTCGCACTAAAACTACAAAAAAATCTCTAAAAAGGTAGGTTTCATACAAACTTTTACCCCCTATTTTACCTCCTTATAAGATGAATTTCAAAAAATGCTAAAACACGTATTTATTTCATTGTATTGAAGAACATTAATATCAAGTTTTAAGTAATTCTGACCATAAAAAAATATTGGATTGTATTATAATGTGTTTTTTCATGGGAATTAGACAATCTCCCGCGGTAAAAAGTAGAAATAAGGACAAACAAACAAACACACTTTCACATTTATAATATTAATATGGATATTTTAAGGTCACAGGTTGGTTTTAGCTTTTAAAGTTCAGTTAGATCTTGATTGAAGCAAACATTATCAGTACTGAACTAGCAAAGAAAAACAACTATATAAAGAAAACACGATTTTCGGATCGCCTTTCCACATTACATACTTAACCATAATATTTAGTCCTGAGAAAAATCTCAGATATTTTTTTTCATATAACTTTTGATATAATAATAATCTTTAAAATAATATCTAGTTCATAATTGCGTTTCCGCTTCCTCTTATATCTTAAACGACGCTTAAAAATTTCGATTCAATTTAATTATAATTAATAGTTGTTAACAGTATTGTAATTAATGATTCAAACCTTTACGCTACTTAGGGGTGAGTGGTTTATAAAAAAAAACAATCATTTATCTAACTTGAATGACGTACATTATTTAATAGGTGTTTGTCAGGTCGCTTATTGATTTGAAGTCAAGTGGAGAAAGAGAATGTCTTACATCGATGACAACTAAAAACCTTATTGGATTTGAATGTCATTACTTTTTGATGGACAGCTTTGAATTTATTCTAAATCAGTCGATTGCCCCTCTCTACAAATGTAGAGTTTAAAAAGAGATAATTGTAGAGTTCACATATAAAAATGGATTTTCCATAAGAATTATAGAAGAGAAATTCATCGTTTAATTTTATTATACAATCACCATTTCTATTTCACAAAATACTGTAACTTTCATAGTGTTTTATATGAGAATTATGCTCGCTAGAACATTATACAAATTTTAGTTTTAAGTTATATCGTCTATAATACCATCAATGGTTGATAGATGGAGATATCACGAAGTTCCAATAAAATGTAAGTGCTTTCGCCATAAACAAGTATGTCGTTCATGTGTGCTTAGGAGTTATTCACAGTGAGAGAATTAAAATATTTATAATTCAATTAATTTAGCATTCGCCCGCGGCTCCGCTTGCGTGGTACGTCAATAAATATGATCTAACTTACTCTATTAGTAGTCCGGTCAATTTAGACATTCGAAGCTACATAAATTTACAAAAAGCTGAAAATTGGTGAAATCGTTTAAAATATAATTATAAATAAAATTTGAAAGTTTCCCATCTTTCCCCTGTATGGAAAAAATATTCAAGGTCAAAAATTCAATTTTTTTTCTAACCAATTTTCAGCTTGTTGTAAATTTATGTAGCTTCACTCTTATTTTTTGGTTTAATTTGACCGGACTATATAGTATAACTTACTATTAGCGAAAGAAATTATAGAATAGAAAAGTTCACTTTCTATAATAGATATCTATACTAATATATAAAGCGGTAGAGTTTGTTTGAATGCGTTAATCTCTGAATCTTCTAGTCGATTTGAGATTAACTTACACGTTGTAATCTACGAAAGTGGAGTAATTTTACAAAATTAAGACGCGGGCAGAGCCGGGATAAAACATTAGTCATTAATAAAATACTCAGCAGTATACGGAAATAACGTTATATTTGTCGACCTTTTATATAGAATAGCTGCATTATAGAATATCATCGCACATAAGCCCTCGGTTAATTAAATCCGTAGATTATCCTTACATACAAACAAACATTTTTTCCTCTCTATAGTGATATAAGAAGTACATTTTCTAGAGACTTATCGATAGAATAAGAGCTCTATCTTGGCACTTTTGTAAAAATTTATGAAGGGAGTGTTGACCAGATATGTCACATCACTACTAGTCATATTAAAGTTACCGGTATCTCGCAACACCCACGTAACTCGTATATTAAAAAAAAATATTGATAATAATGTATGTTCGTTTCGCTGAAACCCGTTAAATATAGTAAAGGAAGAACACTAATCTATACATATTATAAAATTCTAACTAAGTCGAATCTGTACATTGAATATTTTTTGGAAAATCTTATTGAAATAGATATTACTATCGATGCAGAGGCCAAATCTATAGTTTTTAGAATTTTTGTCTGTCTGTCTGTCTGTCTGTCTGTCTGTTACCGCATCACAGAAAAACCACTGGAGGGATTTTGATGAAATTTGGTATGGTGATAGCTGGATATCCGGGTCAACATATAGGATACTTTTTACTGCGGGAAAATATCTCATCTCTGAGAAATCTATACTAAACGTTAAAACGTAAGTAGGGACGAACCCGAGCGGAACGAGGGTGAGTATCTAGTTGTGATAATAAAATACGTTATAGGACAACGGCAGCAGATAGCGTAAACTATTATCAATTCTGGGTTCGATTCTCGCTTTATGCAAATGTTTTAAATATAATAGGTACACTATAAAAGTTTTTTTTATTTAATTCATTGTTTTAATTGGGCTTTTAAATCTTGTGTAACTGTCCTAACTAGGCGAGTCCTATAGGGTGTCCCTTTTAACCTCTCCGAGCGCTCACGACCGCGCACGATTTCAAATGAAGTTGTACAACGTATTTCTTACTTTTGTACCAGTGTAGTATTGTACCAGAAATGTTCCATAGATTCCCATGACATAGAACAAAATATATGATTTAAATTTTTGCAAGACAAAATTGAATTAAGTCGAATTTGTACATTAAATATTTTTTGGAAAATCTTATTGAAATAGTCATTATTATCGATACAGAGACTGAATCTATAGTTTTTAGATTTTTTGTCTGTCTGCCTATCTGTGACCGCATCACGAAAAAATCACTGAACAGATTTTGATGATATTTGGTATGATGATAGCTGGTTATCCGAGTCAACGCGAGAAAATATCTCATCTCTGAGAAATTATACTAAAACTTATCTAGGGACGAACCCGAGCGGAGCGAGGGTTAGTCGCTAGTTAATTAGAAATATTTTACATATCATATCACTCTAGATTACTTCCAAAATAGATTACATAATACAAATGTAATATATTTGTATTTCTGCAGACCGTAAAGGTCAAAAACCGTATGTTTTATTTGATTTTTACTTTAATTTTTTATTTAAAAAAAAGCACAAAATTTTGAGTTAGACATAAATTGATGTTAGTATACTACATTAAAAATTATTTGTTCAGAAATCCGTAACAACGTTTATTTAGTAAGTGCACAAGCGTTTGACTGACAGTTAGTAAAATATGATGATATAAAAATCTCCTTCGACATTGACTGTGCTTTGAAATGTTTCTAAAAGAACTCATATTTTTATAACATATTATGATGAATAAAGATAATAATTGCTTCTAAATGTATTTTTTACAAATTTTATCATTAATTTCGTTTCTCGCTGATGGGTTAAAAAATCCATAAAAATCCATAGTAATATACTTAAGAACACAATATAAAAAGATCTAGGTTTGGTTGATAACGTTGACGTTGATGGATCAGTTAGTTAGGAAATGTAAATTAAAACTTAAAAATGATAAAAGTGTTAAGACTACGTAATAAAAACATGATGCAAATTCGTTTAAATGGTCTTATTTTAAGTGGCAAGTTCAAAAAGCAATAGAGTTACTAATTTGTGGGCAATTAGTATTTCTTTCGAAATGTTTCGAAACTGTACCCAAGTGACAATGACAAATTGTTTATATTTAACGGCGAAATTGACTGTTGAAGGAAAATCGTTTAAAGGGACCAATCGTTAAAAGACAATTTTAAAATATGAAAGTCTTTAATTCAAATAAACTATTATTTTTTAATGTTATTAATGCGAATACAGGCAGTGGTAGCCCAGTGGTAACGCGCTCGCTTGGGAAACCGAGTGAAGCGGGTTCAAATCCCGGGTCTTGCACCTCTGATATTTTCATGTGCGAATCATTCCAAACACTATTACCATTTGCCTTATGGTGAAGAACTTCGTGAGGAAACCTGTATGTCTGAGAAAACCTAGCAAGTTTTCGAAAGACACGTGAAGTCTGCCAATCCACACTTGGCCAGCGTGGTGGACTATGGCCTGATCCTCCTCGTATTGAAGGAAGGCCCGTGCCCAGCAGTGGGACGTTAAAAAGGGCTGAATACATTAATGCGAAAGTTTGTCTGTGCGTGTATGTCTGTTGTACATACATACACTTCTTTACTCTAAAACGGCTGGATAAATTTCGATAAAACCTAGCACAGATAGATTTTGATCTGAAATAACTTATAGGCAACTGTTAATCGTCCCTATTAATTGATGTAATTGTATAAAATTGTTTTTTTAAATACATGTAACTAGAATAAGCGCTGAGCACAGCCCTATCTTAGTTAAATGCAGCGTATATATATAGAGGCAATATAATACTAGGATCTGTATGTATAAAAACCATATACACCTCACTAACTGACTAATTAATGACGAAAACTCAAAAACTTAAACTAGGGGTCATAAAATTTATCATTGCTCAGATGATAGTCGAAGTAACGTTAACTCGTTAAGCTCCGTTTTTAAAATTTACGTTATAAGATGCAAAAGAGAAATTGATGTAATTTTTTTAAATATAATTTAATGTTCTCATTTCACACAAATGATATCGTGGGTATAGCGTGTTTAGTATAAATATAAAAACGGTTCAAAAGTTCTAGTAGAAGTCTAAAGTACATTTTAACTCCTAGCAAGACTGCATTATATATGGAATTATTTTAAAAAATAACAAATGTCCGTCGGTTTGTAATAATATTCTTAGATAAAATAGGAATATTTAAATTGCTCCTTTTAATTTCGCTAATGTTTTATATTAAAGAGACTCATAGCATGGCATAATTTAAATTTAATATTTTCATGCCACGAATGTACGAATTATAATTTAGTAGAGATAATGAGTTCGATTCTTGTACAGGGTAAATTTAGACTATCCTTTTACTTTTCTTTCTAATATGCAATATAATCTACATAAAAAACATTTCATTATTTTTTGATAACTAAAATTTCCACGTTGTAAACTCTTTTATAATTGACAAATGCAAAAAAAAATAAATGCAATTTTTTAAGAGAGTTTTACCATATCTATTACTTATTACTTGAACTCACTAAGACTTCATAAGGGCTGGTGCAAAAAATCATAATTTAGGAAACTTATAAAACTTTATCTATTATTTTATAACAATCGGCATTGTGTTACGTCTCCACGTTCATTAGAAGTTGAAGCCTAGCATAAATGACAGTGTTTTTGTGTGTCCAACCAGTGGGAACAAATCTCACGGGTATATTGTATGGCTAATATCGTTGTTTTTTAATAATATTACAAACATAATGGTGAATTGTTCAATTGATTCCTAAATAGGTCGTTGTTATATGAATGTTTTAATAAATTTATTTTAAATAAATGCTTTGTGGTTTATTTGTAACTAAATTGAGTTGTTTTGGTAAAATCTACACAAAAGATGTAGCTTATATATATATATATATATATGTATATGTGTATATATATATATATATATATATATATATATATTGTATATATATATATATATATATATAAGGCAAAAGTGATTGACTGATGTATCAACGCACAGGCCAAACCCTTAAAGCTAGACAATTGAAACGCACACGTATTCCTCATATAACAAAGGCATCCACTAAGGAAGGATTATCCAAAATTCAACCCCCAAGGGAGTGAAAAAAGGGATAAAAGTTTGTACGGAACTTTTTATTCCTTTGACATATTTGCATGAAATTTCGTATTTTTCGTAGTTTGATCACGAGCGAAGCCGTGAGTTCTGCTAGTTTAATAATATAATGCACTAGTTACTATTGGCTATGTAAATAAAATATTCCAGAATAAACAGTATTAGATGAGTATAGTGTTAGATCAGAGTATGATTTATATTTGTGCTAAAATTCATCAATACCGAAGTAACATACATACATACTTATACATATAGGTACTTATATTTTTTTAGTCTTTGTGTTATTACATATTGGTATGTTAGTTTTTACATTATCAGTGCCTAAATCTCTTTTATCTATAGTTGAAGACAAAATATTAAAAAATTGAAGCTTTAGTCATCATTTGATCAATATAAAAAAATGTAGAGTACACTAATGTTCACATGTATGTATGTATATAAATAAAATCGAAAATAATTAAGAGATGCAGAACTGGAAGAGCTTATTAATTATATTTAAAAATTCAACAATTATTTTAGGCTACCATTGTTTATAAGAAAAGGCATGGAAAGTGATGTGTTAGTGAAATTTTTAACTCTAAATATCTATTTTCTAATTATAATATAACTAGCAGAACCCGCGGCTTCACTCGCGCTAAAACTACAAAAAAACCTTTGACTTTATGCTATAAGTAGTAAAGTATAGAAGCCTGCCCGATTTATTGACATTTATGATTACTGCTCCGCTCCCTTGGGTAGTAACATGATGATATATAGCTTATAGCCTTCCTCTATAAACACGCTATCTAATGCAAAAAGAATTTTTCAAATCAGATTAGTGTTTCCTAAGATTAGCGCGTTCAAACAAACAAAAAAACTCTACCTCTTTATAATATTAGTATAGATTAAAAATATTGAGTTAAAACGTTTTTTCTTAAGGGGTAAGTATAATGGTAAAATGTCAGTGCTTTCTCCTAAAATGATTCATACATATGTGATTTTCATGAGAATCAGATATACTACAAATATACTATACCTATAAATACTTTCGGCATTTTAATTGTAAAGTGGCGAAGTATTGTAAGTCAATATTTATTATTTTATTTAATACAATATAATAACGTACATAATTTTATCGGGTTATATTTAACATATACGTACATAAATAGTGTAAGATGATTCAATAAGTAATGTCCGAGAGATTACTTCACACGCAGTCGTATTACCAATGAGTTTTGCGCGATAAAGATCTAGACTTGGATATAACTTGATTTTTCTTCACTTCAAATTATCTAACAGATACCTGTTTTATTTTTTTTTAAAATAAATATTTCATCTATCTAATCAGCCTGTATTTGCTTATGGAATTGATATTTTCTTGAGATATTAACAGAGATTAAAGTTAGATTTACTTAAATAATCGAAGTATAGTTTAATATTAAATGTTATTTATATAGTTAATTAAATTAACCTTTATTTTCATGTTTTAAGAGTATTAAAATTAATCAATTATTAGCATAACAGTAGGTTTCTTTTATTAAAATGAAATTTGCAGAAAAATGTCGTTCTATACGAGTTATTAAAGAAATAATGGTGAAAATTTCGCGGTTCTGCTTGCAGTATAGATGCGTCGATAAAGTGTAATTGAAAATAAAAAAATGAAGATATAAGATATATAGTATATGTATTTGTATTAGTAAAGAGCCTGTTAAGCCGTTACAGTGTAAATAAACCACAAACAAAACAACACAACTCATACTTTTTACATTTATATTTTATTATTAATTTGACAAAAAATAAATAACGATCGTATTTATAGTAATTGTTCTAACATTTTATCTTTCTATATAAAATACATAAATATTTGTTTGAAATTTTCATAGTTATTTGACATTTACTTACTTACTAATAAATAATAGTTAGTAAGTGAAGTTAAGCGAAAATAACAAAAGTGAAATATGTAATAGGATTAAAGTGTTAGGGAATTCCTTGTAATACAAAAACTGTAGCGCGTTTAATTCTTTTGTAGGAATATCCGTGTCGTAGCTCGGGATAAATGTAATGAGTTATTACATGTACTTATTTATTAGCAAACTTATTCATTTTATATGATAAAACTTTAGATTATTTGCTTTATTTTAATAAATGTACATAGTAATAGCTTTTTATTGTTAGTTCGTTGTATTTTTATCTATGGTTGTGATAGAGAAATAGTTAAGATTTTATTGTTAGAATAGTTGATTAATGCTACATATTAATGTGTTTTGTTAAAAAATATACTGGTTGGTAAAAAAAAAAACAGTTTTTTTTATTTTGTTATTTATTTTTTCTTTTTTTTTCTTTTTCTGCGATCTTCTAGCCACCTATTTAAAGTTGAATTAAAGTTTTCAATTTTGTTTTATTTAAAGGAAAAAGGATATGTTTGTAATAGTAACGATTGTATTGAGATTATGACGTATCACGTACACGTGAAAAACTTATTTTATTTATATTTGACGTATGATAGAGTATATTTAAAATAATATTTAAATTATAATACGAGCTTTTGACGCATAATACTTATTATACGTATTAATTATACAATATTTCATATATTTTGTAGGTGAAAATAAATATTGGTTTATTTTAAATATTTATTCGAATTAAAAAAAAACAAAATATGCAAACAAGCTACCATATTCAAGTCACAAATAATTAAAAAAATATAATTAACATGGAAAAGAAATATAATTAAAACATACCTTAATTCTTTGGTGTGTAATATTAAAAAAAGCCAATAATTCCACAATCACTTCACAGTCAGTCACTTAAACCAAGTTATTCTTCATAATATATATAACAAAATATATCAAACTTATATTAAAAACTAGAAAATAATATTCATATTTTGTGATATCGCGTAAATTTCGACCATTGTCGATCAGTACGTGAAACGTGCGGCTTCTTCGGCGCGCGCGCACGAATAAGTTTAGAGGTGGACACCAAAGTTGATCGCTGGGGGGGCGTGGCCTATATCTAACGTACCTTCTATCTATATACTTATCTCTGTCTATCGTTTACAATTTTATATATATCCATTTCATTCTGATTAAATGTGAACTTATACGTTAATAAGCTTAGTTTATTAGTTTGATAGTCGATTGATATGATTTTCGTCCTTTTTATAAAATCTTAATAATAATAATTAAATATATACATATGTTTCATAATAATTTTAATTTTTAAAATAAAAAAAAAATAAAAAAATAACAAGTAGGGCTCAGTTTTTCATTGAAGAAAGCTTTGTTTGTGAACTTTTATAATTCATGTAGGTTTAACATACTAAGAGATAAAAAAAAATGTTATAAATCATTTTATTGGTAGCTTAAAGTCAAGGCTAGGCTAAATATAAAGTACATATCTAGCATTTTTTTTCTTTTTAAAGCGATAAAAAAATATTTTATTATATCTAATGTGTAGGTATTAAACTTCCGTGCTCCATTGATCCTATATGACGTGTTAAAGTAATAACATATGCAAATAAATTATTAACAATACACGAAGTCAACCTTAATTATATACATATTGTTTGTACTAAGTGAAGCAAGTTACGTAACAGAGATTCGTCTGTTTGTTCATGTTGAAAATCTTCAAAAAACTAAGAGTTTAGTATTAAACAATTATTATTATTATTATTATTAATTCAAAGAATTGTATCTAATATAATAAAAGCATATGTTATAAAAGCTCAGGAATACGTGTTATGTGTTAGATCTATATTATAGGAACATATGATTAGCAAGTAGTTGTCTTCTTTGTATTTAACTGAGACATTTCAGAAATATGTTTGTTTTTGAAAAATATTTATATCTATAATTTTAAGAAAAATATAGGTACAAATAAAATAAGTAAATTTTTTGTTATCTTACCGATATAATATGTATATATAGTATTATTATTTTGTTTTTAAGATTCTTCTTTTTATCCTTGTCCTTATCCCACGCTACGTGATATAACATGTGTTCTTGTTCCACATACCTCTATCACCCGTCATTTCAGCACACAAGGTATGTATGTAAACACATTAATCATTAATTAAATTATCATTAACTTAAATTAATCTTGCTGTACCAACGGTCGCGGGTTCGAATCCCGCTGGGGGCATTCATTTGTGTGATGAACACGAATGTTTGTACTCCAGTCATGGGTGTTTATATTTATAATATGTATGTATTTAAAGTTAATATATGTGTAAGTATATCAACTATCTAGTATCCATAACACAGGCCTCGTAGCTCACTATGGAACTAGATGGTGTTGCGTGTTAATGTCCCAACATATTTATATTTATTTATATTTATTAATTAAACACATATCCTTCTACATATAAGATTATATATGAAACAAACTACGTCTTATTTAACAAAGGAATGCTGGAGAATTCCTAGTCGTCTTAATAACCATTTACATGCAAGCAATACATTATTTAGAACTATAAATCTGAATCGTTTTATTTTAATTATGCACAATTATTATTATTAGTAGTAATTATTTATCGAAATTAGTTTTAAAATATTACAACGTCGATAATTATACAGTTAATAGATAAACGTTTTGTAATAAAAGATGCCTCGAATAGTTTTATATGTATATTAGGTTGTACATATATATGTATTCAGCCCTTTTCAACGTCCCACTGCTGGGCACGGGCCTCCCTTCAATACGAGGGGAATCAGGCCATAGTCCACCACGCTGTCCAAGTGTGGATTGGCGGACTTCACATGTCTTTCGAAAACTTGCTAGGTTTTTTCAGACATGCAGGTTTCCTCATGATGTTTTCCTTCACCGTAAGGCAAGTGGTAATCATGGTAGAAATGATTCGCACATGAAAATATCAGCGGTGCGAGACCCGGGATTTGAACCTGCTTCACTCAGTTTCCCAAGCGAGCGCATTACCACTGGGCTATCACTGCCTTCTTATACATACATATATAACAAAATATTTTTTTCAACGCCATTATAAATTTGTAGTTCAATTCTTATTGTTTATCATTACGTTTTATTATTAATAGATAGGTTTCATTTTATATTTTTGTATGTAATCCTTATAAATTAAATTGAAAGAATATAAGTAAGTATAAAGAATAATAGTTTCTCTAAATTTTCGTAATTATTATTAGCCGTTCAGCCATTTTATCGAACTTGTTTATCTATCTATACATACAATAAAATTCTGAGTCGAATCTATACATTAAATATTTTTTGGACAATCTTATTGAAATAGTCATTATTACCGATACAGAGGCCGAATCTATAGTTTTTATTTTTTTCCTGTCTGTCTGTCTGTCTGTTTGTCTGTCTGTCTGGGAATGCATTACAAGAAAACTACTGGATAGATTTGAATGAAATTTGGTATAATGATAGCTGGTTTTCCAAGTTAAAATATAGGATACTTATTACTTCGAAAAAATATCTTATCGCTGAGAAATCTATACTAAACTTTAAAATATAACTAGAGACAAACGGCGGAGAGAGGGTGAGTCGCTAATAGATTATAAAGTTCTGCTAAAAACTTAAAGTTTAAATAATATTAATTATAGCAGGTATTTTAACTAAAATAATTATTATATCTATTTCTAAAATATAGAAAAACTAAATCTTTCGTTCGAACTAAATGTAACTGTTTCAATTTTACGCAAAAACGTTTGACGTCACAGAAAAAGCGGTTGAGCCATAAACCTTTTGAAACAGTTAGGAAGCGGACAATAAAATAATTTACCCTCACATTTTGCACAAAATTTCTTTTCGCAGAAATATTTTTTAAGTAATGTATAAACGTGAGATAGTAGGTAATGAAATTTGTAACAAAAATTTACCCAATATAGGTATGTATATTGGGTAAATATAGTTATTGTCTAAAATTTTTTTTTTATAAAATAATGTAATAGCTAGGTTATTAGTTTTCAAAAGACATGTGAAGTCCGCCAATCCGCACTTGGCTTGCGTGGTGGACTATAGCCTGATTCCCCTCGTATTGAAGGGAGGCCCCAGCAGTGGGACGTTAAAAAGGGCTGAATACAGTGTAATAAATAATATATTATATGTAGAGCTACAACTTTAAATCCATACTAATATTATATATGTGGAAGAAATTTTTTCTGTTGCTTTTAAACATTTTAACTGTTGAAAATATTTTGATAAAAGCCAAGGACATAGATAGCATCCTGGGATTGGACATAGTATACTCTTCAACCGCTTATTATACCGTTACTTGAGCTTACGCGAGCGAAGCTGCGGGCAAAAATTGAAATAATGAAAGTTATGAAATAAACTATAGTTTAACCGTTTTTTATTTATTTTTTATAAATATAGGTAAAATTATGTAAATAGAAATAAAACCTTTAAAAAGGTAGATATGATAGAGACATTTACTAATTAAGTATTATAATATTATTTGATTTGTGTGTATCCAGCCCTTTTTAACGTCCCACTGCCGGGCACGGGCCTCTCTTCAATACGAGGGGGATCAGGCTATAGTCCACTACGCTGGCCAAGTGCGGGTTGGTGGACTTCACGTGTCTTTCTAAAACTTACTAGGTTTTCTCAGACGTGCAGGTTTCCTCACGATGTTTTCCTTTACCGTAAACCAAGTGGTAATCATATTAGAAATGATTCGCACATGAAAATATCAGAGGTACGAGACCCGGGATTTGAACCTGCTTCACTAGATTTCTCAAGCGAGCGCATTACCATTGGTCCTTCCTATAAAGATTAAAAGCAATAATAGTTACTTAACTAAGACGTCACAGGAACGGTCTAACAGTCACACCCTCCCATTTAAAACAGTTAAGAAGCGAGCTATAAAACAATTACGCTAACGTTTTGCGCAAAATTTCTTTTCACAGAAACATTTTTTATGAATCGGCAAAACTTAGTGAACTTTTTGCAACACTCTCTCTTATTGTTGCTTTATGATCAATATTTGCATTTTTGAACAGCCATTACTCTTCAATGTGAGAATTTTATGAGCTTTCTAATTGTAAATAGTTTGTAATTTTTATATTTTAGTAATTAAAACTAATTTGCCTTCGTTTAATCGTTGGTGTA
Organism: Fabriciana adippe; assembly: GCA_905404265.1. Lineage (NCBI taxonomy): Eukaryota > Metazoa > Arthropoda > Insecta > Lepidoptera > Nymphalidae > Fabriciana > Fabriciana adippe. The sequence continues at coordinate 14,883,289 of FR989997.1, read as the reverse complement.
TTCTAACGACGATGGTGTTTGAGAAATGGTGTTTTTACGTTTTGAAATTTCTATAGAATCAAATTTGTAATTTTGTCAATTCAGCAATAATATTGAACGCAGTAATACCAACATAATATTATATGCCTAGTAAAATTGGTGATTTAAGAATTATAGCTTTGTTTAATAAGCAGAGTTAGAAAAAAGTACAAATAAAATAATAATATATTGTTTGTAACAAAATTATAACGTATACTTAAATGTGAACTTATAAAAACTTTAAAATAACCACGATAAAATAGAAGTGAAGAAAAGAGTTCAACGCGTTCAACATATTTATCTCATATCAAAAATAATAATGTCCTAAAATATTTATTCCTATAAGTGGACTTAATAACACAATTATAACATAATTTTTACATTTACATACTTCATTATACGTAATACATTTTTCTATTACTGTCAAAACAGTAAAAGCAAAGATTTTTTAAAGATCTATCGACAAAAAAAAACTAAAAATATTAAGTATATGGAGTCCACATCGAAACTTTTCTCTACATAAATCTCTACGCTACATAAATCAGTGAGCCAGATTAGATCTCGTTTATACGTCTTAATTTTACAATAAAATTTGTTTGGTTTCACTTAATATTTATTGGGGGCGAAGTACCAAAATGCGTTAGTATTAGATAGCGGTGGCCGAGTATTGAGTAACGAGTCTATATTCATATTTATTATTTTAAAACGGCTAAGTGTGTGTTGTTTTATGTAAAATAGAATAATGTATTTAGTATATTTTTGAAGTAAAACTTCTTTACGCACGCTTGACTTGGGGGGTAAGCTGGTGAATGCGTTACGAAAGAATGTACGTACGTTTATTGCCATGGTAACCGTTGTTATTGTCTGGTAAATGATATATAATATTATATTCTTTCCTTATATGATATTGTATTAATATATGATTGTAATATGCCTAATATGCGTTATTTTTAGTATTTTACCTATCCTAATTGTTTAAAACATGAATAACATACAGAAGATTTACTTCTTGCGCGTGTACACATTCATACACGCACTTTAAATTTTTTTTCTTTCTGGTCTGGTCTAGTCTCACAGAAGTATCTGAAAGAAAGAAATTTTACTCTTGCAAGATAGTCAGTTCCCTTTTATAATTATTTAAATTATGGACGTAATTTTAAAGACATGATATTTTGATTTTGTGTCACTTTAAAAAGAATTTGATAAATGTTTTTTTTAAAGTAATTAAAAAAAAAACAATAGATAATTATCGATTCACACTTCGTCAAGGAACCCTAAAATCCTATCGTTTTCTCTGGAATTAACACATCCTCGATATCGTACACGTTTAGAGCTGTTAATCCGATATAACGATACTTTAGGGAGCTCGCTTCGATTTATGTACACGTATTTGATTAATATCCACATAAAGTTAACAAAAAAAGAGCTTTAAGCTCTATTTAACAAAGTTAAAAATTGCTTACACGATAAAACAATTGAATTTATCTGAACCTAAACATCAAATCAACTTTATTACCTAAAAGACAGAGTTCTATTTCATTTGATCATATAAGATGTTTAATCAAACTAAATTTGAATGCCAAAAACGCCCTTACGGCATAAACAAAAGTGTCCACAATCATCTGCAACGGTTCCGAGTTCAGACTTGAATGGACAGTGCGTTGACCTGTAGAAAAACGTCGCTAATACTTATGTCACATAGCAAATACCTAGTTTGAATTATTTTATAACGGTGGATGGCGTGCTTTATGCCTATTTTAAGGGTTAATATTGTTATAAATTCATTTTATTGCTTTTAGGTTAAGATTTAAAGAAAAATGATGTATTTTGTTTGGTAAATCATAATGATGTTAAGTTATTATGTTTTGGCTGTTCTCATATGGTTACAGTTTGGGTGGAATTTGTATAAGAAACTAAATTAAATTTCGTAGCGTTCAAGCTTAACAATAAAATGAGGACTGCCGACAGAAGTGAAAACTTAAAACTATAAACAAACAGTTGTTATTTTTAGATATTCATATTAATTGTTTGATCTTAAATTAAAATTTGTAAATTAAAACTGTTTACATTTATCTGGTTTTGACATCTATCGGCACTCTGGTGTTAGCGTTAACACGTCACGTGACCATGTCCATAACGACTTACATGAATTTACTCCCCATCCAAACCTGCATATAGAACTTTTCACTTCAAAAAAGAAAGAAAGTAAATAGATAAAGAGTTTTACTTTAGAGATAGAACTTTAAGTGGAAGTGCTAATTTTATATAAGTTAAATACTACAATATATGTATATTTAAGACCAAAATTATTACATTTTGAGCTTTTAAGCTTTTTGTAGCTTTTTATTTGCATAGTTGCTATAATATAATAAATGTTTTTTTATGATGCACGTGTATTTTTTATGGCCCAAATGGGCATGTAAATTCTAAATATTGAAAACTAAGCTTTATTTATGTTGATATTTATATATAATATGAAAATATTATTATCATATTATGTTTATTTCTCTAACTGATGTAATTCTATTGCTGTAACATAATCCTAATTTGTCTCAATTCGTTCGTACGTAAATAGAAGTATACCTACCTATATTACTCTCGAAGCTTTCGTCTATCGCCATAAAGAAAAGCATTTTATTTCATATTTCTTGTTTATAAGCTCGGACCCTCTTAACGGAAAAACAGCTTTTTATCCCCCACATCACATAAAGTATCACCTAATTAATTTGTTAAGAAATTATTTAGTTTTCTTCATCAATCAGTTTGTGAGTTGTACTTCTTTTTTATATACAAACATACATAGAGGTTATTTAGATCTAACTATGGTTTTTTCAAAACTATACATTTTACCATAATATTTATTTTAAAACAATAGAAGTATACAAATGTGAAAAAGTACAGTTTAATCTCTCAACTACTATACAGAAAACATAATCCTTTTATTATTAAAAATAAACAGTTTTCAGCTTATCCACTGTTTTTTGTTAAAAAGCTTTAGGTAAAAGCTTTTGGGACTGTTATTTTAAGGAGATTAAAATATTATCAGTAATTAGTGTACTAGGTCAGTTTTTGTAGCGAACTAAATTGAATATTTTATAAAGGAGATAACAAACAAAAAAATCATTCCTCTTCATAAAATTTGAATAGATAAATTATTATTATTGCATTAGAATACTATCGACTTACCCTCGGTTCGTCCTTAGTTTGATTCCCCATACAAACTTTCATCCCCATTTTCACCCGCTTCAGGGATGATTTCTGAGATAAAAAGTACCTTATGTCCTTCCCAGGATCTCAAACTATCTTCTTATCAAATTTCATCTAAGGTTTAGTAGATCCAGAGATTACCCCCTAAAACCTCACAAAGTCACAAAATCATAAACTCACACACTTTACCTCTTTGTAATATTAGAATAGATAATGAATTAAATTATATTATAGATATATAGTGGGTATTTATTTGCATTTATTTATCATTATATATTATATATAGGCACGGTGACAAACAATGTGGCGCCATGTCTCTCAAAACTCGTACTTAGCTAGACTATCAATCAATAAAATTATTATGAAATCATAAATTTAATCTATACATATAATAAAATTGTAACTAAGCCGAATCTGTACATTGAATATTTTTTAGAAAATCTTATTGAAATAGACATCATTATCGATACAGAGGTCAAACCTATAGTTTTTTGATTTTTTGTCTGTCTGTCTGAAAAACCACTGAAGGGATTTTGATGAAATTTGGTATAATGATAGCTGTTTATCCGGGTCAACATATATAATACTTTTTACTGCGGGAAAATATCTCATCTCTGAGAAATCTATAGGTACTAAACGTTAAAAGGTAAGTAGAGACGAACTCGAGCGAAGCGAGGGTGAGTTGCTAGTAAAAAATATTTGAAAACGATGTCATGAAATAATTTCGATAATCGTTGAACATGAAATTAAAGATTGCCATAAACCATACACAGAGTATAATAATTTACCTCAACTTTTTATTTTCAACCGACTTCTTCAAAAAGCTATTTTCGAAGCCGGTGACAGTCGATACAAAGCAAAGCACACGCTTAGTTATTTTTTACTTTTTAGTGCCTGGAAGTCGGTTTTAATTTTTTTTTTATTTTTAATTTTCAACCGACTTCTTCAAAAAGCTATTTTCGAAGCCGGTGACAGTCGATACAAAGCAAAGCACACGCTTAGTTATTTTTTACTTTTTAGTGCCTGGAAGTCGGTTTTAATTTTTTTTTTATTTTTAATTTTCAACCGACTTCTTCAAAAAGCTATTTTCGAAGCCGGTGACAGTCGATACAAAGCAAAGCACCCGCTTAGTTATTTTTTACTTTTTAGTGCCTGGAAGTCGGTTTTAATTTTTTTTTTATTTTTAATAACAGAAGAGCTTTTTTAAAATATTGAATGAATATAATAGACTGGATATAAGACATAAGTTAAAAGAATGATGTAAAAACGAAATAAGTGACCTTTTAATAAAAAAATATATGATACGCCATTGATTCTACCATGAGTTAAGAAAAATAAGACCTTAAGAATAACTAGCGGTGAAAGTATGTTAGAAACCACTAGTTATTGGACAAATCTAAAAAGATAGGCACCTACTTACTAGTAAATATGCTCTATCAATCTTTATTATTATCATACTAAATCAAATGGGATTTTAAAAGATTATCCACACCGCTAAAATGTATTGCAAGATTCAAAGTCTGAATAGATACACTATAACATGTATCTATTAACGGCTTACGAACTCCGTCTAGAAATAAATACAATGCTGAAAACTAATTGGTATGCATCCGGCGTTTGAACCCACGACCCTGAGGCAGGGACACGGTGATATCCAACGTTAGAGCAAGTCACTACCAAGTTGTAAAGCCTTATTTTGTGAATAAAACGGTAGCTCTTCTTGTTTTTTAACCGACTTCAAAAAAAGGAGTTTATCGATTCGACACCAATATAATATTGTTCCAACAAGAAAATATTCACATCTATACTAATATTATAAAGCTGAAAAGTTTGTTTGTTTGTTTGGTTGAACGCGCTAATCTCAGGAACTACTAATCCGAATTGATAAATTCTTTTTGCATTACATAGCCCGTGAACTGGCTACTGGCTATAGGTTATATATCATCCCAGAAAAATGTACGGTTCCCGTGGGATAGATTTATTTTGTCTAGGGACGAAACCGAAGCGAAGCGAGGGTGAGTCGCTAGTATGATATAATCTATTAGGGCTTCCAAACAATTATATAAAATTTTATTGGTGTATGTATGTATTTTTGTCCACGCATTTATCCGAAACTAGTAATCGGATCGTTATCATTCTTTTTTTATTTTTATATTTGAACTAATGAAATATGAATGAAATAAACTTTATTCAATTAGACTTATTACAAGTGCTTTTGAAGTTTTATATATTTTTTTAGATTTTATCAATATCGGTTCCGTAGTTTTTATGATATAGACTAAAACGTGTAACGGCCTGACTTATTTCTTTCATGTTATATTTATAGCAAAAATATATACCTACTGTAGAAGAGGGAGTTAAAGACAGAACAGAGGGCGAACTTCGAGGACTTTGGAAAACCAAGTGTTTTTAATACTTAAAGAAAGCTAATATAAAGTCTGAGGACTACACAAAAAGCTTGTTTGAAGAGCATGGTAACAATGGAAAAAACGAAAGAGATATGTAAAATCTTTAAAGTCTTTCAAGTCTACTTTCTATGCCTACCCCGTAAGAGATACAGAGGAAGCTACGTGTGTTATTCTTATGTAGAGCTGTAATCACTGAATTAATTCAAAAAAATCTCTTAATGATATAAATGTCTAACTCTAAGTAAAATACACTATTTTTTATTTACAGAAGTCGCAGTCAAAAATTGCTGTATTGTGTTTTTGGATACTCATAAACTGTCAAAGAGAAATCTTAAAAAGATACCTACTAGTAATACGTTTTAGATTTTAAAATTTAATCTCGTATAAGTAGAAGATTAAGCATTAAAATGCAATTTTAACACTTTGTATTGAATAAGGATATTTAAATTAACAGTCACAATTAGCCTAGTTGTAGCGTGAAGACCTATTGTTTTAATTTTTTCAACAATAAATATTTCATTCAAAGATAAAGGGGCAGTATTTATTGTTTTATTATCCGACTAGGAAGCCTAAAGTAGGATTATGATGTTAGCTTGCTATGCATGTATGTTCATCTGTTCCCGTTAACCTTTAAACGACATATTATAATTTGATAAACAAAATATTTTTAGAAACTTGATTGTTTTTTATTGGGCTGTGATGTGACACTGTATTCAATATGATGTAATCTACAAGACATAAAATCTTGTATTTGTTTTTGAAAAGCGCATTAAAAATGTGTGTATTTCTAGGTATTGATACGCTGCTTTGTTAAAAACGAGATTTACCTGTACCTAATATCTATACTAAAAATCCTTCAGTACCAAACTCTTGACGTTCGGTACGTTTGAAGGTATTTTAACCACTATGTCAGAATACTTTCTTAGATTTACGCGAATATTTGACATTTAAATAAAACTATCTTTTCGGATTTTTTCGCGGATTTATTTGGATATATTTGATTGAGTCTCTCCCGTGACCATGATTGCTGTAAAGCAATCGAAACGTCGGGAACCAAAAATCAAAATAAATCCGCGAAAAAATCCGAAAAGATAGTTTTATTTAAACACTATGTCAGATTTATACGTACATAATATACTATTGTTTCGTAGTACGCCTTACTCGTTACATATTTCTACAATATTTTTTTACAAAAACACATTTTTTAATACTATGCCATTATTTGAATATAAATGTTATAGTACAAAAATAAGTTAAAAATCATGTAATAACTATACCATCCTTAGTTGTGGAAGCCGGTAGTAAATTCTATTAAAAAAAAGCAGTCATGCGGACTGCAGGCAGAAGTGAAAATCTAAAACTATAAAGAAACAGTTGTTATATTTATTTTATTATTGGATATTCAAATTAATTGTTTGATTTTAAATTAAAAATTGTAAATTAAAACTGTTTACATTTATCTGGTATTGACATCTATCGACACTCTGAGTGTTAGCGTTAACACGTCACGTGACCATGTCGATGATGACTTACATGAATTTACTCCCCATCCAAATCTGCCTATAGCAGTTTTTACTTCAATAAAAATCGAATTATAATTAGCGAAGATATTGTGTAACACACACATACACACATAAAAAAACCAAACATAACACCTCTTTTATGAAAACGGTCAATAAACATTACTTAAAGATATACTATAATTCGCTATCACATTGAAGAGCCAGCTTTATAGTTCTGAGGGGAAGTAGAAGTTATTACAACAAATGATTAAAAGCGCAAATCCCGCACCCGCTGCTGTTAAATTATTCATTTAAATAATGAATTCCGTTAGTGTTATTCAATTGCAAGTGCATTTCGTGTTAGAAGACATTGTCTGTCTGTTTATAAGTATATAGTATATATATATATATATATATATATATATATATATACTATTATCTATACTATATACATATAAATATCTCTGAAACTATTGAATGTATAAAAAAAATATTCCCTAATACAAAGCTTAATATTTTATCCCTAAATACGAAAGGTAATTTTTATCGCAATACTTATAGCAATATACATAGGTATATAAGGTACATACTGGATAAATGCAGTAAAACGTCGTCGATCATAAATGTAAAAAAAAAAAAAAAAACAACAAGCACAGACAGACTAACGGACATTTGTATGGATAAAAATTGTAAAATATTAATCTCATTATTTATTTATAAGTGGTTTTGTCGCGGCTGTTTTAATGTGATTCCCAAAAAATATTATTTAGCGTACAAACTTTGTCAATCATTATAATTCTTTAATGAAATTATTGTCAAAATTATTTTTTTCTTTTAGTTAATTATAATATTCCTTTTTATTAGGCCATCATCTTTCTAGTATAATGTATTGGTAAAATTGGAATTGGCTTATAGATACTGTTTCTTGTGGAAGAAAAAGTAGCACTCGGCTATTGCTGACTAATACATTAGTGGTTTCAGAGAATACCCCTTACGTACAAACTTACAATTTTTACCTCTTTAAAATATTAGTGTATATTTTTATTTCAAAAGATGTAGCGCCTTCAGTTGTGCAGCTCGAAAAACCAAATATAGGGCTTTTCGTCCTAAGTTTTTCACCCCACAGATTTTCATGTTTATCAAATCATTTTTATTTAGTTTCTCTTACTAATAAACAAACAAAATCATAGGGAAATCTGTATGTCTAAAAGAACTTAATTAGGTCTTGACATGTAAAGTTCACCAATCTGTATTTGGCGAGTGTGGTGGACTATCACCAGATCCTCCTCATATTGAGGAGGCGATTATGCTTAGCAGAGAGACTTTAAAAAGGGCTGAATTGAAAAAATATATAAAGTTATATACTCTAAATTACTGTATAATCTTAGGTGCTTTATTTACCTGAAAGCTTAAATATGATAGAATTAGTTTGGAATAAGAACTTTCCATATTTTATACTAGCGACTCGCTTCGCTTGGATTCGTCCCTAGGTACGTTTTAACGGTTAGTATGGAATAGGTAGTTTATATATTATATGATATATAGTCTATAGCCTTCCTCAATAAACGGACTATCTAATGCAAAAAGAATTTTTCAAATCGGATTAGTAGTTCCTGAGATTAGCGCGTTCAAACAAACACACAAACTCTGTTTCTTTTTAATATTAGTATAGATAGAATAAATATATTTATGGACAAAATCTCTAAATTTAAGATAGTTTCAGAACAATTTGTATCGATCTCGGTCAATCGGTATATTGTTATAAAGTATTCATCTAATTATTTTATAGACACGATACAGTCGGGTCTTTAACCTCTCTATAATAGATTTACGATTATAGCGTTTTGTTTTAAACTACGTTGAATCATTTGTCGACTATGGAAATGTAAAATACATGTTTCCACCAGCGGTTTTACTTGCATGTTACGAAGATTAATAATTACTTTTTAACGAAAAAGGTACCTTTAATAGTGAAATTTCCTTTTGTTTGAAAGATAATTGATATATAATCTATTGTATTCAGCCCTTTTTTTAACATCCCACTGCTGGGTACGGGCCTCCCTTCAATACGAGGGGGATAAGGCCATAGTCCACCACGCTGGCCAAATGTGGGTTGGCGGACTTCACATGTCTTTTGAAAACTTGCTAGGTTCTCTCAGACATGCAGGTTTCCTCACGATGTTTTCCTTCACTGTAAGGCAAATGGTAATCGTGTTAAAAATGATTCGCACATGAAAATATCAGAGGTGCGAGACCCTGGATTTAAACCCGCTTCACTTGGTTTCCCAAGCGAGCGCGTTACCACTGGGCTACAACTGCCTTATTAACTTATTAAAAAATTCATATCACAATTTGCATAATTAGCGCGTAATGTCTGTATATACATATGTTTGTATACTTATGTATACATACAAAAATACACCAGAATTAAATACCTTCTTTTTTTGAAGTTGGTCAAATTTTCAATCCGCCAGTAAGTCTCTTTAAAATCTGTTAAGAGGATCATTTTCTTCCTCTATCTCCGATTCTTTTTTTTTTCTAAAATAAAAAGTAGCATAAATTGCCATTCTTATTTAAAACTTTTATTCGTTTGTAAAAGTTCCTTTGTAATTAATTTAGCCGTTCTGGTTTTAAGTGGACCAACGGATAAACAGTCAGACCGAATTTTATAGCTATTTGCGGTTTACTATCGTGTTTTATCTAATTCAAGACCACTAATAATCATAGATAGTCACTTTAATTTTATTTATAAGATATATTAGCATAATATAAGTATTTAAATTTATATTTTCATTTGAAAGTATTGAATTAAGTAAAAAAAATAGACTTGTTGCTTATTTATTAGGGTGTTTAGAATTAATGTGAATGATCTAATAGATACATTTTGTTTGTTTTACCGATAATAAAAAAAAAAATCTTATTTAAATTGTATATATTTACTAGCGACTCACCCTTGCTCTGCTCGGGTTCGTCCCTAGTTACATTTTAAGGCTTAGTATAGATATCTCAGAGATGAGATATATTCCTGCAATAAAAAGTATCCTATATGTTGACCTAAATAACCAGCTATCACGATACCAAATTTCATCAAAATCTGTCCAGTAGCTTTCTCGTGATGCGTTCCCAGACAAAGAGACAGATAGACAGACGAAAATTCTAAAAACTATAGATTCGGCCTCTGTATCGATAAGAATGACTATTTCAATAAAAATTTTCGAAAAAAATATTTAATGTACAGATTCGACTCAGAATTTTATTATATGTATTTATAGTTAAGTTTTTAACGTTTTAAACATAATTTCAATATCTGCTTCCAACAATACCTTTAAAACCTATTTTTTATTATTTCTAACTGTCACTATTTGACTGATGCATACTTAACTAATAATAACACAATACAATATTATAAATAAGATGTCAAAGATTTATACCGCCTTACAATCTTCTAAGCCTTACAGTTTGACACTTATACCGAAGTTCGACTAAATATTTTGATGCAATCGCTACCAAATAAATGTCGACGATTTATCAACCCGTCGGTGTGAATGCGATCGCGGTCCACAATTTATCTAAGATAATCAGTAATGTGATTTTTGTATCTACTATCTATAGTATAGGTGACGTTTAGATCTAATGATCTGTTATAAATCAAAACTGTTTATTAAACTATAGATTAAATAAGCTCGTTAAAAGTTCTTATAGATATTCTCACGGTTGATACATATTATTATTAGATAACGGAAAACATTTAATCACAATATGCTTGTTTAAAAATCTATGTCACTTGTTTTTGATACGTTAAATGTAGGATGACATCGTGGCAGTATATTTTGTTAGCACACATACACACGTTTACGCCCATGCGTGTGTATGTGTGTTTGTGCGTGTGTGTGTGTGTGTGCGTGCGTGCGTGCGTGTGTGTGTGTGTGTGTGTGTGTGTGTGTGTGTGTGTGTGTGTGTGTGTGTGTGTGTGTGTGCGCGTATGTGTGCTTGTTACCTCTATTATTGAATCCCTCCAGGATTTGGATGAAATTTTGTACACAGATAATAATAATGTCCTCCTGCCCGATTTCGGCCACGGCGGCCAATCTCACTGAGGCTATACAACTGCGCAGGAGATATTATAGTGCACAAGTGTACACACAGACACAAGTGCACTCTCTATTCCTTTTACTCTCAAAGTCCGATGGGACGATACTTCGACACGACCGGTGAGAATTAAAGCGCAGGCAGGTTTTACGTGCTCTCCGAGACACGGGGGTGCAACACCGCTAACTCCCCAACTCCGAGATGTTACTGAGAATATCTTAACAGAAAAACCAGTATCAGTAATAAAACTTGACCCGATCTGGGACTCGAACCCAGGACCTCCGGATCTGCAGCCATACATACTAGCTACTAGACTACCGAGGCACTATGACCTACCACATAGGCTATTATTAGGCACCCTAGCTTATCCTAAGGACGCATCCGAATAAATAACAACAACGTAACATATTTTACATGAATTTTAATGTTGCACTCCCTTTGACAAAACTTATATCGCGTTTGAAGAATAGTATATTGTATACGCGGTCAAGGCTCGCCCCGGTTCACACACGACAATTCAACATTGTGTGCTTTTTATTGGCGACTGATATGATTGTTCCATCATAATGCTTAATATTAAATTACGTGAACTCATTTACAAAGTGACTCAAATGAGGTAATGAGGAACCTCGAACTTTGACCGTGATTGTTTTAAAAAACTTAAAAATGTTTGCTGTTAAAATGGCCTTGAGATGTATTCAAATATAAGTTATTTATGTGACGGCTCTTTTATAAGGTTTTTTTTGGTCCTCTTTACAATTTAAAACATAAAATAAAATGTAGATATACTTATATGTATATACGTATAATAATATCTGAGTCGAATCTGTACATTAAATATTTTTTGGAAAACCTTATTGCAACTGTCATTATTATCGATACAGAGGCTGAATCTATAGTTTCTAGGATTTTTGTCTGTCTGTCTGTCTGTCTGTCTGGGAACGCATCACGAGAAAACCACTAGGCAGATTTTGATGAGGTACGATAATAGCTGGTTACGTCAACATATAGGATACTTTTTACTGCGGGAAAATATCTCATCTCTGAGAAATCTATACTAACCGTTAAAACGTTCCTAGGGATAAATCCGAGCGGAGCGAGGGTTAGTTGCTAGTTGTTAATCAAACTATATTAATTATTGTTATTTTAAAGCAAAGTTTTTATTGCTTGTGGCCAATTAACTCTGAAAGGACTGAACCAATTATAATAATAATTTCACCATTTTAAAGATAGGTTCCATGTGGATTTTTAGAACAAGTCCCAGAATTAGCACAAGGAGTAAGAATCGTAGTTAGTAGGAAAGTCTAGTCTGTGTAAATAAAACGAAAACGACTGATTGACTAACTGACTGACTGATCTATCAACGCATAGCTCAAACCGTTGAACGGATTGGGTTGAAATTTAGCACACAGTTGCTATGACGTAGTCATCCGCTAAGAACAGAATTTTTGAAAATTCAACCCCGAGAGGGGTGAAATGGGGGTTCAAAATTTGTATGGAGAAATCATAATTCAGATGTATCAATTCAAATATTTGCAGGAATACTCTTGTCAACAAATAAATAAACATGTGTTTTGTGTTTTTTAAAAACAACCCCTTCAGGGGGTGAAAAGAAGTAAATGGTCTAATAATCAAACTTGGCGCGAGGGAAGCCGCATGCAAAAGCTAGTATGTATCTTATAATAATGTTATATGTACAGCTTTTTATACATTATTTATGTATAATACCTACGCAACAGTTCGCATTAAGTGTGATATCATATTTTTAACTTAATTATAGTTTTTTTGTTGGTTTTTTTATTATATTTGTTATTGTTATAAATGTGGCATATTATCTGATCCTTTATCTATACATGTAAGAAGAGAAATAGAACAAATCCAGATTTTTTTCAAATTTTTTGTTTCTTTGTCTGTTTATCTGTTTGTACGGGCTGATCTCCGAAACTGTTGGACCGATTTAAATGAAATTTTGCAGTACCTTATGTCTCCGGTCAACATTTTAAACACTTTTATTCCCGGAAAATTAAAGAGTTCCCGTGGAATAGTTAAAAAACTATAGTACTGATTTAATTTTAATGAAACTACAATAATATGGTTAATACATCATAATAATAAATAAGCTACTTTTTATCCCCGAAAAACGTACGGTTCCCGTGGGATAGATTTGTTTTTGATTGTCTAGAGGCGAACCCGAGCAAAGCGACGGTGAGCTGCTAGTTTGCAGTAAACGAACTAACTTTCGTATGGGTGTCGACTATCGAGACACAAGCATTATACTTATTTTGAGTTACATATCATCTTTCAATTTGTAAGACTAGTGACTCACCCTCGCTTCGCTTAGGTTCGTAAGTATGTTTTAACGGTAATTATATGATATATATGCATAGCCTATAGACTTCGTCAATAAACGAGCTAATGCAAAAATAATTTTTCAAATCGGATAAGCAGTTCCTGAGATTATCGCGTTCAAACAAACAAACTCTCCCTCTTTATAATATTATTATAGATAGATCTATCAAAATTCATTTCGCTTACGAAGTAACGAACCTATAACTTTATATTGCTTTAATATTATCCGTAAATAGAGCATAAAATGATTACGCGTATCAACTTTCACATTTATTAGTGATAAAACGACGTCTGTCATTAACTAGTTATTAAAACCATAGCATCAGCGAACCAAAATATAAATATAACGACAATATTATAGGTTTAGATGGAATTAGATAGATATTTAAGTTTTATCACAGTTAAGCTTGTGTACTTTAATAGGAACTGTAGATGTCGTCAACTACTAGCTATTAGTTTGAAATGTAAATAAATATGTTGGGATATTAACACACAGCACCATCTAGTTCCATGGTAAACTACGGGGCTTGTGTGATTGATACCAGATAGTAGATACACTATACATATATAACTCTAAAGACATACATATTATAAATATAAACACTCATGACTGAAGTACAAATATTCGTGCTTATCATGAAATCCCTCAGTGGGACTCAAACCCGCGACCGCTGGCACAGCAAGTAGGGTCACTCCAAACTGAGCCAAATGTGTCGTTAAAGATATATGTTTAAACTACGAATATTGGTTTATATTTTTGTATTATATATGTACATACATGAAAAAGTACAATTTGTTTGTTCGTACATATCATGTACTACTAATATTTTAACCCAATGCTGGGCAAGAGCTTCTCTTCAATATAGGGGAATCAATCAGGCCATAGTCCACCCCGCTTTCGAAAACGTGCCAAATTCTCTCAGAGGTTTCCTCATGATGTTATCACTGTAAGACAAGTAGTATTGGGAATGAATCGCACATGAAAATATCACAAGTGCGAGACCAGGGATTTGAACCCGCTTCAACTCGATTTCTCAAACCAGCACCCTACCACTGGGTTACCACTGCCTTCGCTTACAATATCTAACAAATCTTAATATTTAATAATCTTAAAATTTTTTACTACTTGAAAGATACAATATCTTTGAGTTACATTAGTTATTATTTTCGTGATACCACGCGATTGAAGCCGCTAATTAGAACTAGTTAAGAATTCACGTTTACCTGTTTTGTCTCTTACTTTATCATTATACTTTACTATTATACTAATAGATATTTGCTTAATACTTTCTTAAATTTACGCGAATATTTGACATTTAAATAAAACTATCTTTTCGGATTTTTTCGCGGATTTATTTTGATTTTTGAGAGAGAGAGACTCTCTCCCGTGACCATGATTGCTGTAAAGCAATCGAAACGTCGGGAACAAAAATCAAAATAAATCCGCGAAAAAATCCGAAAAGATAGTTTTATTTAGATATTTGCTTTTTTTAAATAAACTATATTTCATTTACTTCTTACTCTATACAATATTACGTTTGTTTTTAAATTAGGCATCTGTTTCAGTAAGACAATTATTTATGACAATTTATATATTTGCTCCAAACAAGATTGAACTGTGAACCTTCCACGTATCCGACAGGTGCGCTGACCATACGATCCTCTTATTATAATAAACCCAAAGCGATAAGTCAGCTTAAGCAAGCTATTTCTAACTACTCGTCCGTGTGAAACTCCATACCGTTCATATTTTATGGAATTATTCACGTTATCATGTCACATCTAGTATTTATTATGAAGCATTGTGTGCCTTCACGGTGGCTGCGACAAATCAATTTACTATATTTACTGTTGAATTATGTTTTCTATGTCTTTTCAAGTTATGACTTTTCACTTGACTGCTTGAATTTGAATCAAATAATTATCTATACATATAATAAAATTTTAACTAAGCCGAATCTATATATTAAATATTTTTTGGAAAATCTCATTGAAATAGACATCATTATCGATGCACAGGCTAAATCTATAGTTTTTAGAATTTTTGTCTGTCTGTCTGTCTGTCTGTTACCACATCACGGGAAACCACTGGAAGAATTTGATGAAATTTGGTACGATGACAGCTGGTTATCCGGGTCAACATATAGGATACTTTTTACTGCGGGAAAATATCTTATCTCTGAGCTAAACGTTAAAACGTAACTAGGGGCGAACCCGAGCGGAGCGAGGGTGAGTTGTTAGTATGTTAATATTTATTTATTAATTTACTAGGTTTATTTACAATCACTTACAATAATACAGACAAATTATAAAACATGAACTAGGAATTAAATGTAGTGATTACTTATAAATAAATACAGCACGCACAGAAATATAGTTTTTAAAATATTATACAAAATATATTTTAGAAGTAAACAGTTTTTTTTTAATTAATCAATGAGTAGGTGATTGTTTTTGATATAAAGTTTTATGAACATACATATTTACACATACTTATACATATTTATTTTAATGTATGTGTATGTTACTGTGTGCGTGTTTATGTATGTGTGTGCATGTGTATGTGTGTGTAAAATATACAGTAATTTTTTTTTACGAATTGATTATAATATTCTTTTTTTATTCATAGGCTAACCGTTGGAGTGGCCTAGTTTAAATTAAAAAAAACCAATACTAAGACTGGACAAGTTATTTTTAAGTTAATTTTAAAGTTGTTATTATTTTGAGAAAAACAGTAATTATTCACTACAGTGCTAGCTAAAAGCAATTTTTTGTCATAATCATATAAAAACATAATGAGATTGAAATACATGATGTTTACGTTAGTACGAAAACAGATCAATTTTGTACAAAATGATCAACAGTAAACATATACTCTATTCAAGTTAAGTCTCAAGTTAGTTTACATTTATGATGCAAGTGTTTATATCGTCTAGTGTCAGACTGACGTCCGCAAACACTTACATATCGCTTATTATACTTATCGCGATACATATTATTACGGACTATTTCCTTTCTTCATACAGATGACGCAAAAATCTTTACATATAAGTCAATGAATGTTAATTAAGTTATACATAGCTTATTTATCTTTGCTTTCTAGGTTTTTACTCTAAGTTCTTTATATTCAGCCCTTTTTTTAACGTCCCACTGCTGGGCACGGCACCCTTCAATATGAGAGTCGCGCTGCGGTTGGTGGACTCTACATGTCATTCGAAAGCTTGCTAGGTTCTCTCTGACATGTAGGTTTCCTCACATTGTTTTCCTTCACTGTAAGATAAATGGTATCAAATTAGAAATGATTAGCACATGAAAATATCAAAGGTGCGAGAACCGGGATTTGAACCCGGTTCACTCGGTTTCCCAAGCGACACGTTACCAATGGGCAACCACTGCCTTAAGAAAGTGCCTTACAAAGCATTTTTGTTGATCTAGATCATATCTAGTATTATAGTCTATCTGTGCACAAACAAAATTTAATTTAAAAAGATTTATGTACTAAACTAACGACTCACTTTCGCTTCGGGTTCGTCCCTAAACAAAAATAAATCTATCCCAAGGGAACCGTACTTTTTCCGGAATGATATATGGCCTATAGCCTTCCTCAGTTAACGGGCTATCTAATTCAAAAAGATTTTTTCAAATCGGATTATCAGTTCCTGAGATTAGCGCATTCAACCAACAAACAAACAAATAAACTCTTCAGCTTTATAATATTACTAATATTAGATAACTCACATTAGATACAGTTTCTGAAGTCACCTATCCTATGTTAATCTTACATCATCTCAAATTCTCAATATAAATTTACTTGCTCTGGAAACGTCTGTGGAGATGTTACAACTCTTTATAAAATCTGACACGCACGTAGTCTGGATGAGAAAGGAAATAAATAACTGTGTTATGTTTTTAATTTACTGTTATGTTTAAAGTTAAAAATAGTCTATTTTTGAAAGTTTCTTATCTCTTTTTTATTTAATTGTGGTAAAGATATGGATTTAGAAAGACCACGTGTTCTTGAAAAACTAAAATGGGGTTCAAAACCGAATTATGGCCCTTTGAGATTTTCATGTATCAATCTTTTTTTCAACATAATTAGCATTTTCTAAAACGGTTAAGGAAAACGTCTTGTGAAAACCAACTGCCTGAGAGAATTTAGTTTTCAAAATTCGCGTGTAGTCTGATAATGCAATGATTATGGATAATCCGATGCCATTTGGCCAATGTGGATGATAATTGTCTCCCCCATTGAGGGAAGGCCTGTGTTTTCAATGGGGATGTTAAAAAGGGACAACGTAACAATTTGAACCAACTGCTAAAATACATATATTAATAGTTAATATTATGTGCACATAATATATAATTATATATTCTATTAGATTTTTAAAATAAAAATTAATCAATGTTCTAACTGCAATACACATTTATTGTAGTTTTTATATCAATTAGACTACATAGTTTATGGCAGTCATAAGTTTTGCGCTCATGATGCCAACAGGTCTATATCCTCGTATCGGGTTACTTCAAGTCTTAGTGATGATGTTAAATCGTTTATTTATTCTGAATCCCGACGTTGCCGTCAACCGCATTACGCCCACTTACCTTGATCTGTGACTCTACTACTATAACAGTCGATACTCGCTAACGAGTGCGTTAAATACATGCACGACAAATTGAAAAACGCCTTAAGCGTACAATGTAATAGACTTTTTAATACGCTAGTGAGTGTAGTATAATCGTAATTTAAATTTACAATGGTAACAGTTAAAATAGTGCTCATCCTTTTGATTTCTCTCGTTTCTATTTATAACCTGATTTTATTGTCGCATTTATGAACTTAAACTCAGATCAGACCATTTCAAAAAATGTTTTGATCCGATTGCCAGTAACTTATCGTATTAAATTACATTCAATTGTGAAAATATTTTATTTCAATGCGTTATAAACATAGTGAAAGTTAATGTTAATAAATGTTATAAAATCACTTATTATATAAATGTTGTTTTAAACGAAAAGCAAAAGCATGTGTGTTTTTAAATTCATAGCCTAACTGTGAAATAAATTTCATCTAAATCTGTCCAGCCATTTTTGCGTGGTTTCAGGAGTGACAAACATACACACATATAATTTTTCACATTTATAATAGTAAACTTATAAGGTATTTTAGTTTTTGTAACTCTTTTGTTTCTTAGGTAACTTAAAATGGTCTTTACATTAAAATCGGTTAGTAGTTAAACATCACTAAGAGCTAACCTGCGTATGTTAAAGAGATCTGATTTGGAGGAAATTTGTACCTTAAACACAGACAATAGGGTTATAACAGATGTTAGAATGGATTGTTTTTGCTGTAGCCTTTGACAAAGCTGACCTTGACGTGCCATAGTTCACACAGTCCCTTCACTGTGAAAATGTGGAAAAAACACACAATGGCTCGGCCCTCATGCATGTCTCTGGACAAGACAATCGATTATAATCATTCGTATGCATTTTATTGATTATTGTCAATGGAAAATTGAATTGGGAAATAGGTGTCCTTCAAGGCTCTATACTAGGTGTAATTTGTACAATTGTAATATTTATGTTAATTTGAATTTGTTGAGTTTGATAAATGTCTTAAGTCATTATATTTTACACTTGCACTTAATACTACATTATAAACTAGCCGTTGTATTGACGCCAATGGTGCTGAATTTCCCAATGATTATTAAATAGCTTCTATATTTCATAGTATAATTAACATAGTAATAAATATAAATATTAAATTAAATTTCTACCCACTACTTTTCATTTTATATTCAATATTTCTGTAGTTTCAATCAATAAGAATATAAGTAAAACCTTAACATCTATACTAATATTATAAAGCTGAAGAGTTTGTTTGTTTGGTTGAACGCGCTAATCTCAGAAACTACTAATCCGATTTGAAAAATTTTTTGTGCATTAGATAGTCCGTTAACTGAGGAAGGCTATAGATTATATAGCATTCCGGAAAAATGTACGGTTCCCGTGGGATAGATTTGTTTTTGTCTAGGGACGAGCCCGAAACGAAGCGAGAGTGAGTCGCTAGTAAAATACTAAATTATTAGTTCAACATTAAACATATAGTTCAAACTAATAAAATCCGTGTAATAATGTCAGCATAATTTTAATTAAAATAAATTTCCACTTTATTATACAACAAATCTTTTGGTGTGCCGCAAGAAATATTAGATATTGAGTTAGCTATTAAATCGCACAACCCTTAATTTAAACAATTTCTCATACTATATGTTACTTTCACATAATGTAATTTCCACTTTCCCAAGTAAATATTATGTTTCTCTAATACATAAGTAATTTTTCTGTATCTATTTGTCAAATTATTAAAGTTTTACTAAAATTAGTTCAGATTTTTAATGATTAACCAATTGTTTAGGAGATTTTGTCTTATGTACACTTTTGGAAAAAAACATGAAACGCACTTTATTGCAGTTATAACATAGGCACTATCACGTAGACAATCTATACATATAATAAAACAGTAGTAAATTATAAATTACCAATGTTAAAATTAATGATGTTGTTATATGTTTTGTAAGATTTTACTACTGCTCGGGATTTCGCTTGAATTTAACTAAACCTACGCTATCAAATGTGACTAATACAAAGTAATATATGCTAAATACATTCAGTTATTCAACTAATACTTCATAATAGTAATGCTATGTGAATCTATTATTTATAACACTTTGAGGACCTAGCATTATCTAGGTACCTTCTTGAAATATAGATTTGTATGTTGATAACATGTTATAAAATACTAGAGACTCTAGATTGATTCCCCATACAAACTTTCATCCCCATTTTCACCACCTTAAGGGATGATTTTCGGGATAAAAACTACCCTATATCCTTCCCAGGATCTCAAACTATCTTCATAACAAACATCTAAATCGGTTCAGTAGGTTCGGAGCTTATTCGTTACAAGCAAACAAACAAATATTTCCTCTTTATAATATTAAGTATAGAAAAGTAATATTGTAATAAATATTAAATAAAAAGATATCTATCGTACTGCAAGGATTTTTTAATGAGTAATTTTCAAGACAAAAACATCTTGTATAAAATATGACAGTATTACAGTTAATATAATTATAAAGTTTATATACTAAATAAAAATATTTGCATTGGACTTTTACTTTATAGGTATTCTTATCGTAAATCGACGGACAGTTAAAACAAATCACGCTATTAATCCAGGGACTAGGAAGCCTATAATTGGTATTAAATCAAACATGGGCTAAAATTCTGCGTGAAAGGAATCCGGCGATCGCAGATGACCGCGGCTCTGAGATGTTATCTACAACACCTAACCCTGCACATCGAGCGTAGAATGTAAATGGACGCGATAAAGCTGGGTTTTGTTTTAGCTTTTGAGTCAAGGGTCGAGATTATATAAAATCGCTCCTTTTAAAACAGTAATTGTAATAAAATATTCATTTATTATTTAGTAAGGTCGATATCAACAAACTTCCCCAAATGAAAAAGTAAGTTATTTTTTATACAATATATTTTGTGTTTTAAATATCAAAAACATAAATTAATCGAATATTATTACTGTATGAACTTATTTTATTGATATTTTATTGTACCTCGTTTTGAGCGGTGTCAAACTAAACAGTGTGTAGGTTATCTTAAATGATTATAGGTTAAGCAGAAATATACTACAGGCAACACCGCAGGCTATGCCTAGTAACAGATAAATAAGTATAAGCTATAGATAAGCTATTAGTTAGTGCGACGACCTGCGCTGAGCGTCCAGTACAGACTAGATGCACAGAACATAAGATCGCGCTCAATGGCATACCCTGAGAGAAGCCTATGACCGTCAGTGTATCTAAACGACACGTTTGGCTCAGTATGTAGTGACCCTACTTGCTGTGCCAGCGATTGCGGGTTCGAATCCCGCTGGGGGCATTTTTTTTGTGTGATGAGCACGAATCTTTGTATTCCAGTCATGGGTGTTTATATTTATAATATGTATGTATGTATTTAAAGTTATATATGTGTAGTGTATCAACTATCTGGTATCCATAACACAAGCCTCGTAGCTTACCATGCAATTAGATGGTGCTCTATGTTAATGTCTCAAAATGTTTATTTATTTATTTTAAATATACAGATTATACTCGTAATGATGTTGAAGATTTATTTGGTTTACTTGAAGTTGATATAAAATATACACATATAGTGGATATGAAATACTATACTTATGAATAAACGTCGTATGCAAAATAAGAAATATTAAAAATCAATAGTATATAATATAATAAATTTAAAAAAAAAGAACTACTTTTGGGAGAGATTGCTGAAAAGCATTCGAAACTTCGGAAATCAAAATGAAAATAAATTCGCTTCGCTTCGATCGGGTTCGTCCCTAGGTACGTTTTAATTTTTTTTGAGCGAAACCCTAATTCTTTTTCTAAAATAAAAGTAGCCTAAGTAACTCCTTATAATATCAGCTATCTGCCAGTGAAAGTCCCGTTAAAATTGGTCAGAATTGAACAAACAGACAGACACACAAAAATTTTTAAATTGTGTTTTTCTTATAAGTACCGTATATAAATCTATATGCATTTAGTATAAAGCTGTTATTTTGACTTTACACACAGACACTTCAATTTTATTTATCTGTATAGATGTCAAATATTCGCGTAAAACTAAGAAAGAATTAAAAAAAAAGAAAGCGAGATAATAAATATCGCTAATTTGATTACGTAAAGTGAAATGATTGGTTGACGACTTAAAATTATTAAGGTTACATTGGTGTAAACTAGTTAGGTTAAAAAGTTTCTTTTTTTTTGGCTATTTAGTTTTAGACTTTTTCCTTTATATTTTTTTTTTTGGCAAAATATTTCACCTGCCTCACATTAACCCTTTACTTTATAATATTTTGTAATTTTTTTTGTTATGTACTAATCTATACATATAATAAAGATCTCAACTGAGTCGAATCTGTATATTAAATTTTTTTTTTAAAATCTTATTGAAATAGTCATTATTATTGATACAGAGGCCGAATCTATAGTTTTTAGAATTTTTGCCTGTCTGTCTGTCTGTGTGGGAATGCATCACGAGAAAACCACTAGATAGATTTTGATGAAATTTGGTAGGATGATAGCTGGTTATCCGGGTCTACATAAAGGATACTTTTTACTGCGGAAAAACATCTCATCTCTTAGAAATCTATACTAAACCTTAAAACGTAATATATATAAGTCTTGGAATAGGTCAATAAGCTACAAGTCGTTATGCAGAGGGAAGGTGAGAAAGGACTGTAATAGATAAAACCCATCATTTCCATACTTTCGGCGCGTGCTGAATCTCAGGGAATTTAACGCCAAATCGCCGCACAGTAATTGCGCCTTATCTATTCATTGTTCGTAAGGGGCACAAGGCTGTCGACGTGTGAGCGCATACTATTGTCTGTTTTGATACTGCTTAGACGTTTTTTAGTTCATATTAAGATCTAAAATCTATGTTTTTATTTAACTAGTTCTTGCCCGTAGCTTCGTTTGACTGATTTTTTCTTATGAACTTTGCGGCTAAAGTTAATTTTCAAGCGAATGTGAAAATTATTACATTTTCATATATATATATATATATATATATATATATATATATATATATATATATATATATATATAACTGCCTCGGTGGTGTAGTGGCTAGCATGTACGGCTGCACATCCTGAGGTCCTGGGTTCGAGTCCCGGGTCGAGCCAAGTTTAGTTATTGAGTCTTTCGAGTATAGTAAGCCTCAGTAACAGCCCGGAGTTGGGAAGTTGGCGGTGTTTCACCCCCGTGCCTCGGAGAGCACGTAAAGCCGTCGGTCCTGCGCCTTAACTCTCACCGGTCGTGTCGAATAGTCGTCCCACCGGAGTATGAGAGTGACAGGAATAGAAAGTGCACTTGTGTCTGCGCGTACATTTGTGCACTATAATATCTCCTGCGCAGTTGGCTAGTCTCAATGAGATTTGCCGCCGTGGCCGGAATCGGTCAGGAGAACATTATATGTATATAACTCAGAAGGTTAAACATTCCTTATTTTTTTTGTTTTATACTTGTCTAGCGCTAATATTATAAATGCGAAAGTAACTTTGTCTGTCTGTCTGTCTGTTGCCTTTTCACGCTTAATCCGCTGAACCGATTTAGATGATATTTGGTATGAAGATAGTTTGAGACTCTGGAAAGGACATAGGATAGTTTTTATCCCGGAAATCATCCCTTAAGGGTGTGAAAAGGGCAATGAAAATTTGTACGGGGGATCATTTCTCAAGTAAGGGAAATATATATTCATTAATTTTTAAAGTAGGTACTTACTTTTCTATACCTATGTATGTACATATATATAGTTTATTCTATACTAACCGTGAAAAGGTAGGGGCGAACGCGAGCAAAGCAAGGGTGAGTCGCTAGTAATTAAATTTTCTTGAAATGGACAGAACACATATTTTTTTAATACTACATTATAAAAAAATACGATATTGTTTGAGAGTTTACAAGAACAATTAAAGCTATTTAAAAAAAATATCGCATTTGTTTATTACTTCTTAGCATTGTTCAAACTGGAGCCGGATACGCGTGGAACGCTCAACGCCTTTTGTTCGTCCGATTTATGCGCATTAAATGGAAGATTAATTTTTATTTACGCTTTACTTGAAATTGTAAATTAAATAATTATATCCGACTAACGACTGATCCCCGCTCCGCTCGGGTGTCTTTTTGCCATACATTTTATTGCCATTCAAACCGTTTAAATAACGCGACGTTAAAGCAACTTAATGGCCAGTTTTTTCCACCTTCATTTATGGTTATTATGATTTTTTACAGTAAATACATTTTTTGACGACACGTTTGGCGCAGTTTGTAGTGACCTTACTTACTGTCCCAGCGGTCGTGGGTTCGAACTCCGCTGGGGGCATTCATCTGTGCGATGAGCACGAGTGTTTGTACTCCACTCATGGGTGTTTATATTTATAATATGTATGGATTTAAAGTTATATATATGTAGTGTATCAACTATCTGGTATCCATAACACAAGCCTCGTAACTTACCATGGAACTAAATGGTGCTGTGTGTTAACGTTCTAACATATTTATTTATTTTTAATTTTTTTTTCACAATAAAAATACCTATAACACTCAGCTATAATGTTGTTTCCTATTAGTGAAAAAATTCTCAGTAGTTTCAAAAATTACATTAAAATAAATACATACAAACTTAACTTCCATATAATATTAGTATAGATAGAAGTTTGGAAAATTCTAAACCTATAACAAAAAAACGTGAAAATTATAATGCGTAATCTTGACGTTTAATGATGTGAGTTTTTAACATCTGTTGTGCTTTGGACCATATAATATGACTCAACTATAATAGGCCTAAATAAGTCAACAATCGTAAAACAATAGACATCTAAGATAATATGTTAAAGGCATAATATATTATCTCTATGACAAAGGCAACGATTAAATTTTATATAATTTTTTTTTTATTTTTTTTTATTAGCGGTTCTAGAATGTCTGAGTCCTATAGTGTTTGTACTATTTAGCATGATTGTAATATTATAACGTCAGGTCTAGTGCATGTATTTAACTCTTTAGTACTAAATAGTTATTCAACCCTAGGTCATAAGGACGTTGACTAACTTTGATGGTTGGTTAAAATTATTTCATTTCTATGAGTCTTATTTAATAAGTTTTTTCCTTTATTATCATATTGAAAATGTTATATTTTTTTAATTACATATAACAATAAAAATCACTGAGGTATGTATTGCTACATTATTTAGCCTAGTCAGGTTTTCGAAATAAAGAGCCTAACCCCGAAAAAAATATAGCCCAAATGTTTATTTCAGCAGTAAGTGTAAATTTAAAATGGCGACCAAATTCGAGCAGTGCCTCTAGCTATTTTGATTTTAAGGGAGGATCGTTTTTTTTCAATTTCTCAGCCATTATCAACTTTTCGAAAAAAAAATATGAGGAATAAAGTTGTCCGTTATTCAATTTTCTACATTTTATTTATAGCTAAAGGCTGGTGAAATAAAATTTTGGTCTAGAATTTTTTCGGGGTTCAATACTAACTCGACTGGAATATAAGTACTACATATAATACTAGAGTATTATATATCATGTATTTCTATCTTTTAAGTACAGCAAAAACCTTTTTTGGAGCTTTGACTTAATGTTGAGCTTAAATAAATAAAACTTGAAGTACGAAAGTCATCAGTAGCACTAAACAACCCTTCAAACGTCACAAATAAGGCACCTATTATGCACATAAAGGTGATAATGGAACAACATCAATTTAAGCGAATTGAAAAGACGGATTATAAAAAGAAAGGAATGTTTTTTGTAGCAGATTATATCTTAATATGTTTATAATAAATGGGGTTGTGATCTGTAACTGTCTGACGTTTTTTGGATGACATTTCGCACCTTTTAGTGAGTATTCGAACTCACCCTTAATTCGTTCTAACAATTACAGTATATTGTACAGTTTTTGTTTTTTATATATAGTTGAGGTATCATAGATTTTCAAGGTACTTCTGCTTTTTTTCCAAATAATTACAATTGTACTTTACCTATATTTATCGTATTTACCAGTTATAAAGTTAAAGTGGAAGAAAAATAATTGATAAAATGTTTATAAATATCACGTCATTTTAATGTGTAGGTACTTACGAAATAGGCGGATTCTATTGCGAAGACTTCCATTTCATTTATTATTTTCCAGAGTAATTGATTTATTCTTTTATAGGCCAGTTGGTAAATCTGTATTTTATATGCTTTTTGAATAAAATCTTTTTGGATTTTGGAAGAGTTTCTCCCATGATCATGTTTGCTGTAAAGCTTTCCAAGCGCCAAAATAAATCTGGTGAACAATCCGAAAAGATAGTTTTATTTAAAATGTCATATATTTGCGTAAATCTAAGAAAATATTATTTTTATACACTTTATATACTTATCTTATATAAAGTTTCCTTTTAAATTATACACGTTATCTATGCGTTACCATATATTTTTTTCGAATTAAAATTATTTCTAGCGAGGTTTCCGTATACAGATAAATCAACAGTACTTAATCATAATTAATAGAATACGCCATATTTTTATCACGAAACATATTCGACTTGCATTTCGAAATATAAAACGTTAATAAGTAAAAGTCGCACGCTTTTATAATAGTTACCTAGGAAGCATACCGTTTCTTATTTCATTATTTTATGCGACATCACGAATGCCAGATACCGATCACATGCGGGTTCGATGCCGTATGGGGTTGTTATGAATAAGAGAATAACGGATTTTGTTTATACTCACTTCGAGATAGCGGTCTGATCTGCCTTTAGTTTAGTTTGAATTGTTTTAATAGTTTTCGGTTTGTTTAACGTTAGTTTTATTCAACGTACGTTATTTATATAAAGCATTATATAGTACAAAGCAAACAGACGTTTTCTACGTTTGTCTGTTTGTCCGCTTACTCATTCTAAACCACAGAACAGATTTTGATACGGTTTTCACTAGTAGAAAGACCGATAAACGAGAAAGGTTTATGTTTATAATTAGTAAATATTTTGTACATAATCGCAGAGTCTAGAAGGTGTTTTTTTTTTTTCAAAAAAAATGTTTTCGTACGATTCAATGGCAAACAATGCCTAAACCTTTAGAGATACATCAAAGCAATGTACTAGAAAATTGTAGGTCTAAAAAATTGTTGAAAACAGTTGAGAATTTTATTATATATATAAATAATTTCCATATCTATTTTTCCCTTAAAAGTAGGGAAGTAATTTTGTATAAAACATTTATTTTGATCTCTGAAGCGACATTCACCTTTCACTTGGCACTTCGGCAAACGTGAACAAAACCGTCGGCATAGCTTATACTGCGATATCCGTGTATAGTCATAGGAATTTCCCCTGGCACCAGACCAATGCAAAATACAATAAAAGTCGCACTGTCAATCGTGATATTATTTTAAACACATTCTCGACAAGTACTATGGACTAATAAATAGTGGGCGCTTGATTCATGCTTTACTCCAACATAACTTTGTAGTAAATAACACATCGAATGCAATGTATAGATGCATATAGATTATAATATATATAATAACATATTTCTATTTCTTATGGTGTAATCATAGAAAACGTGATGGTGAACAATGATTGTAGATTTTCGTCTAATATATGTATGTTTCTATACTAATATTATAAAGCTGAAGAGTTTGTTTGGTTGAACGCGCTAATCTCAGGAACTACTAATCCGATTTGACAAATTCTTTTTGCATTAAATAGCCCGTTAACTGAGGAAGGCTATAGGCTATATATCATCCCGGAAAAACGTACGGTTCCCGTGGGATAGATTTGTTTTTGTCTAGGGATGAACCCGAAGCGATGAGTCGCTAGTCTAATATAATATGTAGAATAAGTTTGTGTGTATGTTTTATTTGTTTTGTTCTCACATCTTGAAAGAAAAGTTTCCTTCGTCAGCTTCAGCAGAACTGCTTTCCGGGCCGGTGGTAGTTTCCTCGATATACGCCAGTATCTTAAAATTACATAGGTGACGATTCAAAAGTGCTTGTATAAGTCTAATTGAATAAATTTAAGTTTCATTTCTATTCATATCAACCTATACTCGTATATTACGCTACTATTATAAATGCCAAAGTCTGTACGTATGTACGTATATACATATATGTATGTATTTATGTAAGTTTGTTTGTTTGTTTGTTTGTTTGTTACTCCTTCACGCAAACAGTTAGAGGAATTTGGAATGTACTACATAGATAAACTATGGAATAGCTCTTAGGCTACAATTAGTAATAAAATTAGCTAAAAGTTGGCGCTAGTTGTATCTATATAATATTATAAATATATAAATACTAGCAGAACCTGCGGCTTCGCTTGCGATCAAACTACGAAAAATACGAAATTTCATGCAAATATGTCCAAAGAATAAAAAATTTCATACAAACTTTTATCCCCTATTTTACCCCCTTGGGGATTGAATTTTGAAAAAACCTTCCTTAGTGGATGCCTTCGTCATATGAGGAATACGTATGCGAAATTTTAAGTTTCTGGCCTGTGCGTTGATATATCAGTCAAACACTTTTGCCTTTTATATATATAAGACGCACCCGAGCAAAGCGAAGTGACTCACTAGCATTATATAAAAGTGAAAAGCTACTCTTTCACTCACTGACTAAACTCAAATTGAAAACTTTTTTTAGTATTATCATAATATTTAGCAGTAATTTGTTTGTAAGTTAGTTCATAGGTAGAAATTTGTTAGATACTTGTTATATCCTCAGCTTGCAAGTTGACTATCCCGGGCTTCCGAGTTACTCGCGCACGATCAAATTAGCTCGATGCGCTACTGGCTTGAATACACGTACAATATATGGATACGTGTAAAGCTTAATAAATTGAACATCAAGATATTATTTATCTTATTTAGAATGTATTTTAATAATTATAACAAATAGTATTATTATGTGAACAATACTTAATGTTAAATAATGTAATTGAGAATCAAACGAACTTATCTTGTAATGTTTGACTTTTAATTATACGAGTATTTTGATCGAAGATGATTACAATCCCACCCTCCACGCAAATATTTGAAACGCGGGATCAATCGAAAAAATCGGCTCTAAATAATGTCAGTTGAATCAAGATGGTGAGGTTATTTAAAAAAGGAATGGTTCAAACTTTTAAGAGGAAAAGCTTTTAAAAAATATAGCTTTAAAAGTGTGATTAGGACGGCATCAATCTGGCGTGTTGCAACGTAATCATCTTCGGGAGAGATACGAAGTATATGTAGTTTTGTATGTTATAAACTCCATCTTTCCATACGTTTTATGAATCTATATTTATATAACAAAACAGTTCTTTTTCAACCTTTTATTCATCTGTTTTTCAACAAACTTTCTTTTTTTTTTGCTTAGTAGCTATTGACGAGCTTTAGTGTTGTAATTTTTTTTTATGTGTATGTAGATAAGTTAATTCTACTAATATATGCTTTCCTCAAATTTTTAACAATGATTATGGCCGAATTTCGACCACTGAGCAGACACTAGTAATAATAATAATCGGTACAGAATATATACTTAAGGATCGCCGCGTGGTTGAAAATCAACCATAATTCATTAAGTTACATATTTATCGTATATTACAATATCAATCTATTCTCAATTTGACCACAGACTTCAACAATAAACAAAAGAGTATATATTCGTGTGTGTGTGTGTGTGTCAAATATGGTATTGTGTATAATGTTTTTTTATTGATTTAATGTATTTTTATGCATAATTTTTTAAAAATATTAGCAGTCTGCATTCTTTCTCTATATAAACTATAAGTGTGGGAAATTTCATACTCCTCCGTCCGTGCAATTTTCGTAAAAAGGGGTACAAAATTTGTGCTTCACTTATTATTTTAGTAGTTTAAAAAAAAATACATTTACAACAGTTATTTTATTTCCATTTTGCTATATTCTATTATATTAGATAAACTAAATTTATGTAAAAAAAAATCAAAATAATCCCTTAGTGTAACGTAGCCATATGCGCACGTGTATCGAACATGTTACATGACCAACGAGATTATGAGCTTTCATCACGCCGCCGAGCTTATTTATGCCGCTCAATATATCTCTATGACGTTTCAATTTTGATGCAACTAACAAAAGCTAAATAGAAAAAATAACCCACTAGTTAGAATCGTATCTAATGTAACCAGAGCCCTAATCCCGGCAATTTTTAATAGGATTGTAAGTGTCTTTAAAGTAGGGAAGGGTCCACAGTATAATGGTCTTTGACAGCTAAACCGCATTTGATATAAACCAATTAGTGATGCTTACACGCGAACCTTGCTTCTGATTGAGTCGTATGTTTTTTGACGGTTAAAACGTAACGAATTTTAAAAATATACGGATTTGTATTGTGTACTTTTTTTTGACTTTACTTACATATGTATTATACATATGTAGTTACTATTCTTTAGTATATTATATTTTTTTAAATTTAAATTAAAAAAAACTATATTAATATTAAATATGATTTAGGTGCGTCACTTTTAAAGTATAATAATAATATATCTATACTAACATTATAAAGCTGAAGAGTTTGTTTGTTTGTTTGGTTGAACGCGCTAATCTCAGAAACTACTAATCCGATTGGAAAAATTCTTTTTGTATTAGATAGCCCTTTAACTGAGGAACGCTATAGGTTATATATCATCCCGGAAAAATGTATGGTTCCCGTGGGATATATTTGTTTTTGTCTAGGGACGAACACGAAGCGAAGCGAGGGTGAGGCGTTAGTGATTATATAATAAGTGACTTGAAAATCACTCAAAAATGTATTCTATTAATTTTCTTTGTAATTTATACATACCACCTATTATAATATATGTTTTATTTAAACAAAAAATATTATAAAAATCGATTCACGATTACCGAAAAAAAAAAACAGTTTTGCATTAAGTTTTTCCTTCTATTTGAAGTCGGTTAAAAACCTTTATTTCTTATACATACATATTATTAAATTGTAAGTATAAATATGTTAAACTTAAAGTATCGCTTAGATCATACATATAAAAGTAAAATGAGTTTTAAATAAACGTGAACGTTCAGAATTCAATCCCGTATACATTTTATTATTTTGTAACATCTTGTTACTTCACTTTTGAAAAGTTATCGTCCATACATACTCATACAATAAATAAACGTTATTCATCAAACGACTTTCAATACATAAAAATTGACTTGGCTTATTAAAATTGTATTGAGATGACTGGTAAAATGTTTTATGACATCAATACTGTTGTTAGTCGATTTATTCAATCTAATTGCAGTAGTGTGTAATAATTAAAAATAATAAATGTTATTATAATGCTTTCTTAGATTTAAGTGAATATTTGAAAATTTAAATAAAACTATTTCTTCGGATTTTGACATGATTGCTGTAAAGCATTCGAAACGCCGGGAACCAAAAATCAAAATAAATCCGCGAATCCGAAAAGATAGTTTTATTTAAAAAAACCAGCGACTCACGCTCGCTTCGCTCGCGTTCGTCCCTAGGTATGTTTTGACGGTTAGCTATGTTTATACATAAATAGTAGCTTGCTACTCCTAAGATATTCATTTAAATTATATAGCGATTTACCCTCGCTTCGCTCGGGTGCGTACGCCGTACGCGGATTTTGTTCACAATTTCATGGGTTTTAATTTTTTTTCGCGGAACCCTGATTCTTTTTCTAAAATAAAAGTAGCCTAAGTTACTCCTTGTAACATCAGCTATCTGCCAGTGAAAGTCCCGTCAAAATCGGTTCAGCCCTTTCGGAGATTAGCCGGAACAAACAGACAGACAAAAATATGTAAAAAATGTTGTTTTGGTATGTGTACCGTGTATACATCCATACGCATTAAGTAAAAAGCGGTTATTTTAATGTTATAAACAGACACTCCAATTTTATTTATCTGTATAGAGTACCTATAGATGTATAGCAAAAATAAGAAGTGATGAAGAGGAGATGATTTTTTATTTTTCTATTTGTTACAATTTAGGTTGTTTTGATTTTCTTAATCAATCAAACGTGTATAGTTTATATAAAACTTTAAATTAACTATGCACATCTCTAATATATAAATAAATCATGTCACGTTGTTTGTCACACTCCTTCGACACGGCTCGATCGATTTCAAAGAATTTTTATCTCTTTTACTTCTTTATATTTTTTCACGTTGAAATCAGAGTGACAGATTGGTGTGATTTTTTTTATGTAATAAAAGTTGGAGAGCTGGAGAGCTACATAATCTACTTTTTATCGTAGGAGGTTATTTCATTCTCACGGAAAAACATTATAACATAGGCCAAAAAATATTTATGATCAGAATTACTTGAAACTTATTATTAATGCTCTTCAATACAATTAAATAAATACGTGCTTCAGTATTTTTTGAAGTTCATCCCATAAGGGGGTAAAATAGGGGATGAAAGTTTGTATGAAAGCTACCTTTTTAGTTTTTTTTTGTAATTTTAGCGCGAGCCGCGAGTTCTGTTAGTATTATAATAAAATACCTTACGAAATACTTTAGAACTAAAGAAACCTGCGGCCACCGTAGATGCAAGCAAAAGGGTTCAGTTTATTCGAGCTCGTGAAATCTTAAGAGATATAAATAATAATAATGTAAAAAAAAACAGAGTTTAAATCAGAAATGGAAAATGATAATATTTTTTTATCCCTTACGGAAATTGTCAGACCGTAACGAATGATCATACTCTATTTTAGTTTATTACAATTTTATGTTGCACTTTACACAGTTTTATCTCCGAATACAAGTAGTCTTCGTCTCCATTAGTACTTGTGGTAAAAAATATGTTAAGACGTAATGAAGGCATTAAAGCTGCACATAAATTTTACAAATATTCATCCAATGGTCGAAATTGGTCCGTAATCATTATTTAAAATTTAAGGAAAGTATATATGAATAAAATATATCTATCATAGCTATAAAAAAACTATTTCTATCTTTTATTATTGATTAGCGAATCACCCTCGCTTCGCTTCGGATTCGTCTCTATACAAAAACAAATCTAGCTCACGGGAACCGTACATATTTTCGGGATGATATTTATTATATCCTATGGTCTTCCTCAACAAACGGGCTATCTAATACAAGAAGAATTTTTCAATTCGGATTAGTAGTTCTTGAGATTAGCGCGTTCAAACAAACAAACTCTGCCTCTTTATAATATATAAGTATAGATAATACTAAAGCTACCACTAGGTAGTAAACAAAAAGAAAATGAAGAAAATCGATTAACGAACAGAGGAGTAAAAGTACTGAACTGTTTTGTTTTTGGCTATTTATATATAGATTACGTAATGATTTTGTTTGTTAGTATTGAATGAATGAATTTTCATTTGATCTTTCAGACTTTTCATTCGCAATTTATTCATATTTAAATAATTCAAAACACCTTTTGCTATAAATAGTCAATTAAAAATTTCTATACCGTTCACATTCAATGCTTTCCCATACATTTCTCACGTAGATCAATTTTAGATTCGCAATACTAAACTACACTATGTCAAATTGATAAATAAACAGTCTAACGCAATCCTTTCATGCTGATCGGATGAGCTTGATCGATGCGTGTGCGCATCTAAACGGCTTTCGGGTTTTTGACAGCTCGTATTATTGGATCATATATGAAAGAGATGTTAACACTTTTTTGTTGGCTTAGTCCTGCAATTTATGATTTTAAACAATTTTAAAGTTTAAAATAGTTTTTAATGTGAATACATTAATATTAATAGTTTAGTCCCTTGTAAAATTTTTATCATGGAAAAGACTAAGAATTTTTGTAAAATTTAATTATTTATTCAATTTAAATATAACCTTGTCGAGACATCGAACCTAAAACAGATCAGCCTAATTCCACCAACACAAAAGCCTCAAGAAAACCACAAATCAGTTGTATTTAAAAGATCATAAAAATATTCGAATAAAATGGAAAATAATGAACAAAAACAAGAATTCAAAAGTACAATTGCCGGATGCAGATACCATCAAAGCAAAAACACTCGAGATTAAGGATGTATAGATTCGGTGCAAGGTCGTCACAATCTCAGAATGCACTTATTTGTATCTCGTTACTGTGGATATGTTCCAACTTTATATAAGCATACTAGTTATGCTTCCGAATTCACTTGCTTGTGTGATACGATTAACTTAAGTGTTGTAAAAAGGTGAATCGGAATGAAGAAATTGTGAAAAATTATTTAAAAAATAATCGATTTATTATTTACATAAAAAAAAAAATACGTAAAAACATCGACAATCGATTTGTTTTTTTTTTATTTATTCTGGCTTATATACATTTTTTTTACGTGAAAACATCGACAATGTCTTCTCAATTATTCTAGAAGCTTCCAGAATAATTGTGAAGTCGATATCGATGTTATAATTATTTCACTCTTATAGTAAGAAATTTTCTGGAGATATTATAATGTTGATAGGTATTCTGGTATTTAAGCGAATATTTGACGTTTTAAATAAAACTATGTTTTCGATCACGGAAGAGACTGAGGTTTTAGATGTCTCAAATTTTTTTATACTTATTACAGATGGCATCTACCCACAAAATTAAACATAAATTTTACATTTATTTAAAATGTCGATAAAATACTTGTACTTTCGTAGACCCTATTCGATTATTTCCCTAGGAATATGAATAAATGCTTTTTTCTTGCAAAGAACATTCTTCAAATATAATGCTATGATCAAAATATGTTCGATATTTTATACACATTGCTTGGACATGGAGTAACATACAGACATACAAAAAACACGACATACGAGTGTTCTTATAAATTATTATTTACGTGTTTACAAAAAAATATATACTTGCACAAATAAAAGGATTTCCATACATTTTATTATACAAATTTTATATTTGCTTTTTACATTAAAGGTATAATTAATTATAATAGCGCGCAACTTGTAGCATTTATATAAGTACTATTTTTTGTGTTGAGTATTTAATTAATAATAATTTTGAATGTGCTTGTTAAATGCATCATATGTTAGGCTAGGTTAGGTAGCTTAAATTTGAGAATAGATTACTAATGAGTTTCATCACTTAGAGCTAAAATTATACTATGTGTTAAGTTTTTCTCCTCGCTTAAGATGTTTCGAGATATTTTTATTTATCATATAGGTAAGTGCAAGCAGAATAATTCGGTGGATTTCAATCCACACTTTTTGGTTTTACTACCAATGGGCTACCTTACAGCTTACAAATAGCTAGAGAGATAAAAAGTATAAAAATCTTGGTTACTACTCCACTCAAAATCCTTATACCTATCTGTCAATCTTCTATCAATCTATATAAATAAGAATGAAATGCTGTTTTTTGATAAGCGTATCATTGGGAACGGCTGGAGCGATTTGGATATTTTTTTAAACGTTTGTCATCTATACTAATATTATAAAGCTGAAGAGTTTGTTTATTTGTTTGTTTGTTTGTTTGTTTGTTTGTTTGTTTGTTTGGTTGGTTGAACGCGCTAATCTCAGAAACGACTAATCCGATTTGAAAAATTCTTTTTGCATTAGATAGCCTGTTAACTGAGGAAGGCTATAGGCTATGTATCATTCCGAAAAAATGTATGGTTCCCGTGGGATAGTCGCTAGTGTCTGAATAAAGTTTGAGGGCAAAGAAT
Organism: Fabriciana adippe; assembly: GCA_905404265.1. Taxonomy (NCBI): domain Eukaryota; kingdom Metazoa; phylum Arthropoda; class Insecta; order Lepidoptera; family Nymphalidae; genus Fabriciana; species Fabriciana adippe. The sequence continues at coordinate 14,847,440 of FR989997.1, read as the reverse complement.
GTGAAAGTTGCCCGGAAAATTGGAAATATCAGAAATATTTACATGTAATAATAATAATGTCCTCCTGACTATCAAGTCTCATTGAGACTAGCCAACTGCGCAGGAGATATTATAGTGCACAAGTGTACGCATAGACACAACGTGCACTCTCCATTCCTTTTACTCTCAAAATCCGATGGGACGATACTTCGACACGACCGGTGAGAGTTGAGGCGCAGAATCTATGGCTTTACGTGCTTTCCGAGGCACGGAGGTGAACCAACGCCAACTTCCCAACTCTGGGCTGTTATGGAGAATATTTTAACAGAAAAACTCAGTAATTAAACTTGCCCCGACCCGGAACTCGAACCCAGATCCTCCGAATCTGCATTCATACATGCTAGTCACTAGACCACTGAGACAGTTACTTGTATGGGAACAACAACTTTGAACAAACTTTGTTTGTTAGGTCAGCTAGTATGATAAATTTTCAATTTTTTTAAGTAATGCCAGTGTGCAAACCTTGTTTTGTTTTACATATAGGTATAAATGTATCACAAAAAACGTATGTCCGAATTTTGATCAAGGTTAAATTGTCACGTCGCTTCACGGTTTGTTTCACCTTTTGTTCACGTACGTGTCACGTACGTAATAACGTTAATTTATTGAGCTAATTAGCCGAAATTATCCGTAATTAGTGGACTTTAATGCTCATGAGTTTACTCGATCGTAAGTGTTTTTGCACTCGAGTCATTAGGATATGAATTTATTATACCTCTTTTTTTTGTTTCTCTTTTGGCATTTAAGTTCTCTATTAGGATTTAGGATAAATTCAACCTGAAATCTGATTTAGGAATCTTTAAAAGAATTAAATAAGAATTGTTTTTTTTTTTTTAAATAAAACTATCTTTTGGGAATTTTTCGCGGGTTTATTTTGATTTTGTGATTGCTGTAAGGCATTCGAAACGTCGGGAACTACAAATTAAAATAAATCCGCAAAAATCCGAAAAATTGTTATTACGCGTAAGGCGCAGGTCATCCTTGTATCCTATTGTTATATATAATCTTACGAAAACAGATAAAAAAATAATGTTTGTCCCGCTGAGTTTCTTTTCCGTTCTTCATCTATAATAAAAAAAAGTTATTCTCAGGTTTGAGGACTTGTCTTTCCGAACTGATGATAGATCCATGACGTTCAGTAAAGAGTGGTAATAATTTAATACTGAATGATGCTTTGAAATTATTCTATTTTGACTGTCTTTATGATTGAAAAGGCACTTCATGCGGGTTAGTTTTTTTGTGTGTGTAACACGAGATTTCGCTAATTTTGAACCAATTTTATTTTTTTATGTGGATGTGGTGGTGGGGGGTCATATTTCCATGGTTTCATAAAAAAATACTTGTCAAAATTCTTCTAACTCCTAGTTAGAAAGTAATCTATACATTTATAATAAAATTCTAACTAAGCCGAATCTGTACATTTAATATTTTTTGGAAAATCTTATTGTAATAGATATTATTGTCGAGAAAGAGGCCTAATATATAGTTTTTAAAATTTTTGTCTGCCTGTCTGTCTGTCTGTCTATCTGGAAACGTATCACGAAAAAACCACTGGACAGATTTTAATGAAATTTGGTAAGATGATAGCTGGTTATCCGGGACGACATATAGGATACTTTTTACTGGGGGAAAATATCTCATCTCTGAGTTTAAAATTAAATATAAATTACTTAATATTTCATTGTTTAATCTAAATAAAATCTGCCAGATTATTTAATTTTTCTTTCTTAGTCTAAATTAATACATAAAGCTGAAAATATTTGTGCTAGAATTAACTAATCTTTAGAAATATTGGTAGAATTTGAAGAAATATTTTAACCTTTAATATCCTATTTATCGAGTGAAGTTTTAGGTAATTAACATAACGTCACGACTTCAAGGAATGGAGCAATTATATATAATTAAACTTTCGAGTGAAGCTGTGGGCAAAACCTTAGAAGATGATAATTTTAATTAACATCAAAATCGTGTTAGTTTGTCATCTTCTACGCAACTGATGAAATTTGGTAGATTTTCCATAATATTTATGGCCGTAAAGAGAAATATGTATATCTTTTTGACCTAATACGTCTTGGGTAATAATATTTGAATAGCAAACGCTAAAAAACGCACGAGGGTGTATCACAACTTTAAAGGTATGTAATTACGTTCAAATTTAATATAATTATTCTAAACCAAAACGTCTAGTAATAGATAGCATAAGTCAAGGCCCAACACAAAAGACAGAGACATTGTTTCCGTGGGAACCTCATTGTGTGACATAATTTACTGTAATAGTCTTGGAGTAATTTATATTTAGTGCAAGGCCGATCTAGAGGTTACTTGAATGTCAGATTATTACTCTAGTAATCGCTGCGATGATACAAATAAAGCTTATATGCATAATAAATAATAATAAATATGTTGGGACATTAACACACAGCACCATCTAGTTCCATGGTAAGCTACGAGGCTTGTGTTATGGATACCATATAGTTGATACACTACACATACATAACATTAAATACATACATGTTATAAATATAAACACCTATAACTGGAGTACAAACATTCGTGCTCATCACACTAATGAATGCCCCAAGCAGGATTCGAACCCGCAACCGCTGGCACAGCAAGTAGGATCACTACAAACTGAGCCAAACGTGTCGTCATGACATACTAATTGGTACCTGCAGATTTGTTTGGCATATGAATGCTACGAGTATAAATCGATTTCGTCTACCTATTTTAACTACTAGCAGTACTTCGCCCGCGTTGAAACTTTTGATGGCTGACAAACTTCACAGTCCTCCAGCCTTTTTGGAAATGGAATTTTATATAGATTAGGCAAAATTTAGCTTATTACTTTTCACTGACTTCAAAAAAATACTATAATTGGCTGTTACTTTGTTTGTATGTTATTTGATATATTTTATAATAATATCGATTTTCATTTTTTTTTAATTAAAGTTATAGGTATACATATAAATTACATATATAAGTAAAAAAAATCCACCCAAAAGGCCTGAGCTTTAGTTTTACGTGATCATGTAGTTAATGCACCATTTTCTTAAAAGTGAGTATTCTCGTATTTACCATACAAGTGAAGACGCGGACAAAGAGTTGTATTAAAATAAAACCTTTCTAAACTATTACACTGTTAATATCAAATCAATCGTAAAAAAGGGAATGTTTATTTAAATTAAATGTATATCGTAATTTAATACGAGTTTTGTATAATGTAAATAAAGCTATCCATTTGAGGGCTATTTCAGAGAACATTTTCCAATTCCCGTAGTCCCAATACAATTAATAAAGTTTATAAGTTGAGAAGAGCGTATAATTATATATAATTAATACGTAAAACTGTAGGTGTATACGTTGATAGTATCATTTGTTTAAATTAATTCTTACAATTAAGCATTTCTGTGAAGTATTCCTTATGACGTAACTAGTCTATTTATACTAATATTATAAATGTGAAAGTTTGTGAGTATGGATGTTTGTTTCTCTTTCACGCCAGAACGTCTGAACGGATCTGGATGAAATTTGGAACAGAGATAGATTATAGTCTGGAATAACACATAGGCTACTTTTTATCCCGGAAAAATATACGGTTCTCAAGGGATAGATTTGTTTTTTTTTAGAGGCGAACCCGAGCGAAGCGGGGGTAAGCCGCTAATACATATAATAAAATTCTAACATACCCGAATCTGTACGTTAAATATTTTTTGGAAAATGTCATTGAAATAGTCATTGTTATCGAAACAGAGGCCAAATCTATAATTTTTAGAATTTTTGTCTGTCTGTCTGTCGGTTTGGGAACGCATTATGAAAAAAAACAGGATATATTTTAATGAAATTTTGTATGGTGATAGCCAGTTGTCCGGGTAAACATTTAGGATACTTTTTACTGCGGCAAAATATCTCATCTCTGAGAAATCTATACTAAACGTTAAAACGTAACTAGAGACGAACCTGAGCGGAGGGAGATTGAGTCGCTAGTATTGTATAAGCCTTTATTTACATACAGGAGTTCCTATACAAGCAAAATAAATAATATAAGTAAATAATGGTATATAAATAAATCAAGTTTGGGTCAGGACTGTACCATTTCCATTTTTCCACGTCTAGAGTTTTTACCCGGTTCTGCACACGTAGTTTAATTATGTGTTATTATATCGATAAAAATTACTCACTTTTTGCGTTTAATTAATTTTTTTTCACTATATAATACTGAATATATTTAAGTTTTTTCGAAATAGGCTACTAAGTTTTTAAGATAAATCGTCATTTACTTTAAAATGTTCCAAACATTGCATTTGATGGTGTTCATATGTATTTTTTTAAGTTCCTATTACAATTAGTTACGCTATTCAAACAAACCATTAAAATATTAATCTTCCAGATATATTTAATTAGAGATGCTTCCATAGACAACGATAATATCATCTCGGCGCTATCCTGTGGAGCAAAGTGACATAAAATTTGAATATAGTGTAAAAATAAAACTTATTAAACGTCAAGTTATGTAATATTTTAGAATATCTCAAAATGTTATCATTTCATTAAAAATGTAGACGATATGATCTGTGGAGATGATTTTAGTTTACTGAATCGCTATACTTACTAATAATATAAACGTATTTAGTGTTTGTTTGTTTGTCAGAATGTTGAATCTTAAGTTTTTTGTAATATACAGTAGTTTGTCGGCATTTTGTCGGCTGTTTTGGAATTTTATTAATAAAACTAGCGACTCACCCTCGCTTCACTCGGGTTCGTCCCTAGCTTGCTTCCCCATACAAACTTTCATCCGCATTTTCACCCCCTTAAGGGATGCTTTCCGCGATAAAACTATCCTATATCCTTCCTAGGGTATCAAACTATCTTCTTATCAAATGTCTTCTTAATCGGTTCAGTAGTTTCGGAGCCTATTCGATGCAAACAAACAAACAATCAAATCTTTCCTCTTTGTAATATTAGTATTAACTTTATAACCACGCCATTCCACACCATCTTTAAAATTAACTTCTTTTTTATCTTGTAATATATTGTTGTTATTAATTATGACTGCAATGCCATCTACCTAATACTACCATAGCTACTAATATATATATATATATATATATATATATATATATATATATATATATATATATATATAATAACTGTACTAAATATACCACTACAGACGTCAATTTTTATCAATGAATTGATGAAACATGATATTTTGCATACTGATAACTTTATAGCTCAAAAAGGGTTAGCTGACTATGACTAAGGCTATTCATTCATTAAGGTCCAACGTGGTAGATTATGGCCTAATCCTTCTGGTAATGAAGGGAGGCCCACTCTCTAACAATTCATTTGACGATACGTTTGGCTCAGTTTGTAGTGACTCTATTAGCTGTGCCAGCGGTCGTAAGTTCGAGTCCCGCTGGGAGCACTCATTAGTGTGATGAGCACGAATGTTTGTACTTCGGTCATGGGTTACCATGGAACTAGTTGGTGCTGTGTGTTAATGTCCCAACATATTTACTTATTTATCTGTATATTAATACGTGAAGCAAAAACTTTGTACCCCTTTTTACAAAAATTGCGCGGACGGAGGAATATGAAATTTTCAACACTTTTAGTTTATATAGAGAAGGAGTGCAGAATGCTAATTTTTTTTAAATATGCATAAAAAATACATTAAATCAATAAAGAAAACATTATACACACTACCATGTATTTGACACACACACGCATATATACTCTTTTGTTTATCGTTAAAGTCTGTGGTCAAATTGAGAATAGATTAATATTGTAATATATGCAAGACAATAAATATATAACTTAATGAATTATGGTTGATTTTCAACCACGCGGCGATCACTAGTTATTATTATTACATAATATATTAACATGTAAATATCATGTTATCAATACAAAATCTTCTCAATATCAGTCATATTTCATACGAATTTTGAATGCGTTCATGTAATCCGAGTGTAGAAGTAATAAAACGTTATTCTATTATTTTATGAGCAATGAATAAGTGCGTGTGGTCTCAAGATTTGTGGGTATTTCAAATATATATAGAGTTATGATATTATGTCAGTGGTTTTGTTCTATAAAGCGTTGTTAAACGGTATCTATTATTACTTAACATTTTATTGGATAAAAACTATACAAATAACTAAAACGATTACGGCTTAAACATTAGTATAAAATATTTTTTTTTAATGCTTAGGGGTAGATTATTATATAACGTACTAGCGACTCACCCTCGTTTCGCTTCTGGTTCGTCTCTAGACAAAAAGAAATCTATCCCACGGGAACCGTACAGTTTTCTGGGATGATATATAGCCTATAGCCTTCCTCAGTTAAGGGGCTATCCAATGCAAAAAGAATTTTCAAATCGGATTAGTAGTTCCTGAGATTAGGGCGTTCAACCAAACAAACAAACAAACTCTTCAGCTTTATAATATTAGAGTAGATTGGTAAATGTATGGTCTAAAATGACCGAATATAAGCAATAAATAAAAAATATATAATAATTTCTTAGATTAACGCGAACATTTGACATTTTAAATAAAACTATAGAGATTACTAGATCCCGAGTTTTTCGTAACCATGATTAGTAAAGCATTCGACATGTCGGGAATTAAAAATGAAAATAAATCCGCGAAAAAATCCGATAGTTGAATAGGTTTTTTTTAATTTATTAATTATATCAGTTTTATTTTTAAAAAAAGTATCTAAATCTGCCTAGGTCTCGACTGCCTGGGACATGTTAAGCACTATGTTCTACCGTTTCAATAAAATTCGAGATGAAATCGTTATTAAACACTTGTGAACAAAATAATACTCACGCGAATCTAACATCTAGTTATTAGAGAAATAACATGTTAAAACATGAATGAAATATTCTTTTATAGTTTACAAAATATCTTAAAAGCAAAGTGCTATCAATAAAATAACTACATTACAAAAATCATGAACGATTTAAGTATACCATCAATTATCCCCATCCGGTTGCGCACAAAGCCTCGGAAGAGACTGGTCCGAACCTAATCTTATTCCAAACAAGTATGAGAAAAACAAAAGGTTCTTAATCGATTTGAATTCAATGTGCTGTATCTAATTTGTCAGTTTGTCGGCCTGTGGACCGACAATTAATCCGGACCGATTTCGAAAAAACTCTGCCAAAATATAAATGCGTTTGGAAAACACTCCATCTACCCTATTTAAATGGGATAGAGCTTAATTCTAAACATATAGTTTGGGATGTTGTGGAATATATGTGACATTGTAAAATCGTTGTGTCTCGTGTATTATTTATCCGTATACGTACTTGTTTTATAACGCCCATGTTTCAACACGAACGTTAATAGTAATAATCAATTTTGGGATATATTTTATCATTGTAGGCTAGGTGAGGAGAGGGCTATCAGTGGTTAATTATTCTAATATAGTAACAAGATGAGGTTGTCGATTTCAATATTAAAATTCGAATTATGTGATATATTATCTTACATACTCGTACGTATCTTTACGTTTCATTTACTGATATTTATTTCAAGAGCTGTATAAACTGCTACTTTATGTCTGCGTCGTCGCTCGCTAGTAATTGGATTGAAATAGTATGTTTTTTTAGGAATATAAATGACTAGCGGAAAGCAAAAATAAACCTATCCCACGGGAACTGTACGTTTTTCCGGAATAAAAAGAAGCCTATATGTTATTAAGACTATAATCTATCTCTGTGTCAAATTTCATCCAGATCCATTCAGCCGTTCTGGCGTGAAAGAGTAACAAACATCCATACTCACAAACTTTCACATTTATAAAATTAGTATAGAAGTATGTTTTCTCTAATTAATATTCTTAAAAATCGCTTCACTTCTCTAAAGATTTTCATTCTATATAAGTAAACTAGCGACTCACTCTTGCTTTGCTCGGTTTCGCCTCCAGTAAAACAAAAACAAATCTATCCCACGGGAACCGCACGTTTTTCCGTAAATAAAGTAGCCTATGTATTATTCTGATGTATGAGCTTATATTATTGCAAAGTTTCATTAAAATCCATTCAGTAGTTTTTGCGTGAATGAGTAACAAACATCCATACATCCATACATCCTCACAAACTTTCGCATTTATAATATTAGTATAGATTAGTATAGTATAGAAAGCGTGTGATGCATAATTTTTGTTATAGAAGTTATAGTAGTAAGAAGGAGAAGAAGAAGAAGGAATTACTGTAAGAAGATTATATATAGTGTTATATAGAATACTGTAGTATTAATAGCGTTCAGAATTACCTCATCATACAATTAAAGAGATGCCATGAAAGTATTATTTTATCCTCTTCAACCCTTATGTAATCAATACAAGTTTTTTTAAGTTGCTACAAAGGAGAATCTATACTATAATAATTATTGTGAACCAATTTTAGCATTTTTTTTAAAACCGTTTTTCATAAGGTTCTATTTGATGGATAATATCTGCCTTGATATCCGACCAATAATGCATTTATAATGATATGAAAGTTTGTATGAATGTATGTTTGTTACTCGATCACGCTAGAACAGCTGGACGGATCTAGATGTCCTATGACCTGGAATAAGACATAAATATAAGGACCTAGGGACGCGAGCGAAGCCAGGGTAAGTCACTAGTAACAACAATAACTGTACTTTGCGAGGGAATATTCTACAATATAAACATCACGTTTATACAGTTTCACTATAATTTATTATCGATTGATATTATTTCGATTAAATATAACCAATGAAATTGATCTTATCAATGATTTTTTATTTAAATTTTATTCAGCGATAAATTATTATTGGAACGTCATTTGGTATTTTATGGATATAGAATTTTATTAGTTGTTAATAGCAACCTATTAAGTATAGTAATTAATTTAATCTGATAGAGAGTAGGCTAGTACTAAAGATGGTACTTACTGGTGGCAGAGGTAGTTTAAATTAACCGTTAGTTAAAACACTCGTTAAGTTACTAATTTTACATTAAATACACAAAATATATATTGTTTGGATAAATACCAGTAATCTATACGTATAATAAAAGTGTAATTGATTGCTGTCTGTACATGGAAGATATTTGAGAAAAACTGTTATTGGGATCTTTATTAACACAATAGAACCCAAAACAATGATTTTTCGATTTTTTGTTTGTTTGTCTGTGCGTTTGGGCGCACTAATCTCAGATACAGCTTAACGAATTTGGGTGGGGTTTTCACAAATGTATTGTTTTAAGCTTCACTTAACATTTAGTATTTGTTTTATTTCAATCGGTTCATAAATAAAAAAGTTATGTCAATTTAAAAAAGTTTTTAGAATGTTATGTTTTTTAAGTTAGCTTTCTAAAATTGAATACTTTTACTTATAAATATTACTATAAAACCCTAATCTTAAAATAGCTAAAATAATAAAATAGCATAACGGCTGACGATCAGAGGAGATAAAGGTACTAAACTGTTTTTTCTTTGCCTTTTTATATACAGACTAGCAACTTATTCTCGCTTCGCTTCGCTCGTACGCTTCCGCAGTAAAAGTCTAAATCTAAGCCTATATATTTGTATTTAACAGCCATTCAACTATCCACACAAAAAATCACCCCAATCCATCACTTTGTTTCGACGTGAAAGAAGGACAAACAAACAACACTTTCACATTTATGGATATTACATACTAGTGGTCCTTAGATATAAATATATTTTTTGTGAACAAAAATCTACTCGGAGTTTATCAGACGAATTATGGAAGATTAGAAATATCATGTCATATGGATAATAAATGGCTTTCTGATTTCACATTAATATTTAATACTACGCAATATAAGTATGATATTATAGATATTTCGATACTCGATAGCGAGCGCGTATTCGATTATTTTAAATTCCTGCTTTTGATACTTTATACCTTAGTCAATATAGTATACTTTTGATACGTTTTAACAGTTAGTATAGATTTCTCAGAGATGAGATATTTTCCCCCAGTAAAATGTATCCTATATGCTGCCCTGATAACCAGCTATCTTCATACCAAACTTCATGAAAATCTGTCCAGTGGTTTTCTCGTAATGCGTTCCCACTCAGACAGACAGATAAAAATTTTCAAAACTATAGATTCGGCATCTGTATCGATAATAATGACTATTTCAATATGATTTTCCAAAAAATATTTAATGTACAGATTCGACTCTGTTAGAATTTTATTACATGTATAGATGAATGACGAGAAATAAAAGCTCGTGGTAGAGACAAAGGCGTTAAAAAGTTCTATTGTAAAGTTAAACTGCCATATTGCATATCACTTTTATTTATTGATTTGTTAATTTTATGGGTTTTTATATGACAGGTGTTTTATAAGTTTTATTGATATTGTGTTATTTGGAAATAATGAAAGCTGTACCATAGCGAATAACAAGTTTTTAATAACCTTTTTGTAAAGTTCTATTAAAATCTGTTCAGTTTAATAGTCAATATTCTTTTTTAATTATATAAATACTACCAGAAACCGCGGCTTCGCTCACGCTAAAACTACAAAAACAAAATTTTAAAAAGTAGGTTACGTACAAACTTTCATCCCCTCTTTTACCCCCTTATGAGATGAATTTCGAAAAATACTAAAGCATATATTTATTTAATTGTATTGTAGAGAATTAATACCAAGTTTCAAGTAATTCTGACCATAAATATTTTTTTTGGATCGAATGGGATAATCTCCCGCGGTAAAAAGTAGCCTATCACTCTCCAGCCCTCCAACTATCTCCACACAAAAAATCAAACTCAATCTCCAAACCGTCACGCCATCCACCAATGGACAAACAAACAAACACACTTTCACTTTTATAATTTAAGTATGGAAGTATGGATAAATATATGTGTAGGTACGTGTTTAAATATTAAAATTATTAAATATGAAGTTTTCACTTGCAGATGAGCCTATTCTACATATATTAAATCAGTTTATTTGTATATAATTCTTCTGTGCGTTTGTATGTCTATAACAGACAGAAGAATTATATATTGAACTTCTCCCAAACTGCTGGACCGATTTTGATGATTTTTTTGTGTGTTTATCTCATAGTATTTATTTTATTGTCGAAATCATAGGACGTCTATCGAGTCGGCCAATATTATATAGAAATAGCCCGTAATTTTTATACTGAGAAATATTATAGCTTTTTATATTAAATAATAATATATAATTATTATAAAAGCAAAGAAGCGTACAGAGAAGACAGTGATCTATAAAATGGTGTTACGTTCGTAACAGCGTCGCTACTCTTCCGTGTTATTATCGCAAGGTGCGAAGGGAAAACAGATGAAGAGTAGAGGTAACTCAAGCAGGAATCAAACTTGTGATCATAGAAAGCCCACATTTAGTATTATAATACAAAAAATCCATTCATCAATGTGTGTGTTCACCCGACAACCTCATTGAATGAATTTGATCGTAGAAAGCGCCAAAGGTCAATATCTCCATATAAAAAGATCGCAATAAATATAAATATTATACCAAAACAATATCTATTATCGCAAATGTTTTTAACAAGAGAATGTGATTTTTCACACTCGATGTGAAACTGGACGTTTAGAATTTACCTAGCTTTTAATATTTCACGAGCTCAATAAATTTTATAGTAATAGTTCAAATTTAAATAGAACAGTTTATTTCTTACGGTTGTTTGTATTTTTTCATAAAAAACTTAATAATCGACTTTTCGATGAATCTAGGATTGTTGATAATAATCAGTGACTTATTCTCTGTTCGCTGGAATGCATTCGTAAATGCCTCAAAATAGCCTTTGTTACTCCAGATCATAGTTTATCTGTATACTAAAAGTAGTTTTAGTGTTAAGGATTAACAATTACACACACATACGCACAAACACTCAACAATCGCGCACGCACGCATACACGCGTGCACGCATGCACGCACGTATGCACGTACACACGCACACAAACTTTGTTTATCTTTATAAAAGTAGTCCGAAATATTCTCATAACCAACACTGACAACATGTCAGTCAAATTTCCTGACTTCAAACTTCAACCTGGTCAGTCATTTTGCTATTAACTTATATAATTTTTAACAATAGATCAAATAAATACTTTATCATACGATCCCATCCGAAGCTAAACCAAAGCATAACCTAAGGCTATTCCACAATTAGGCCTAGCTTGCATGTCTGCGACATCGTCGATACCGATCGCGTGATTTACGCGAAGCGCGCCGATTTTATCGCAACACGTCCTTTTAGGTAATGAGGTGGAATTAAAAGGATTTTTACTCTAACTACGTAAATTAATTGAAATAACTGTTTAGTTATTCAACTTTTAAATTCTTAGTGATAATAAAATAAAGTATTTTTTAACGTAAGTACTTTGTTATGTGTGAAATATTTCATAGAAAATATTTAGTTAGCTAGCGTAAAAGTAGGGAATTAAAATATTTTCTTCATGCTGTAAATTCTATTTGCATTTCATGTCCCGTGAATTTTTGCTTTGACGTTAGAAAGTGACAACAAAAATATTGATAAACTATTGTTTTTTGTTAGTTATCTTGACTATGAATAGTTAAGTCCATGAATAGTGTACTGTTTGGTTTAGTGACAGGCATGTATGCAGATCTTCAGATAATCTAGGGTTTTGACGACAAATTTGGTTCAGTTTCTAGTGACTCTACTTGCTGTGCCAGCGGTTGCAAGTTCGAATCCCGCTGGATTTATTTGACAGATGAGCGCGAATGTTTGTACGCCAATCATGGGTATTTATATTTATAATACGTATGTATTTGAAGTTATATATGTGTAGTGTATCAAATATCTGGTATTCATAACACAAGCCTCATAACTTGCAATGGAACTAGATGTTGCTGTGTGTTAATGTCCCGACATATTTATATTTATTTATATTACGATCAAGTCCCGGGATAAGCCAAGGATAATAATTGTTTTTTTTTCTGAAGAATAACTATTATTAGGATTTTCTGACAGAAATTCTTAATGCACCTTATCTCGTATTGGTCATGTCACATTATTGTCATACTAAAGTATAAGAATTAAAAGAAATAGAGATTCCGCACACATTTACTAGGTAAATACAATAATTACACAAATGCGTAGTCTCAGCGAAATTTGTCGCCGGAAACAGATTATGTATTGAGAATTTTATTATTTCTGGGACAAGTTTGACTAGAACCGCTTTTAAACTGTGCGCTTTTATTTTAACCAGACGGACACACTTGTATATTGACATTTGTTTATCCAATACATATCATTTATTCAGCATTCATCGCTTGTGGAAATCATGTAATAAATAGTAAGCGAATCTGACAATCTCTAGGCCGTCATTGAAATACTACTTTATTATTTATAATACTAGCGACTCATTCTCGCTTCGCTCGGGTTCATCCCTAGCTTGGATATAGTAACATGGATATATTATTTTTCCTTTTTTTTAAGTAATAAAACCTTCCGTGGACCTTAAGGAACATACAAAAAAATAAATTTGCCGAATTGGTCCAGCCATTCTTGAATTATGCGCTTACCAACATTCATTTTTATTTATATAGATATTCCTTTACATAAAAATAGCTTTTACTATAAAGTATGGGGCACGAGCTTGACAATTCAGCTCTTGGATAATCAGATTAATCGAATCGAATTATTGCAGGGCCATCTGGATGTCACATACGTACATATTTCTCTAAACGTTGTTTATATAGAATAAAATGAAGATATTAAAGGCGTAAAAAAGGATCGATTTTGCTGAGTTTCACGCGAGTACTTCTTAGGACTTAGGTTAGGTTTTTTTTAAACTCCTGATTATTTCAAACATGTGGCTAATCTAATATATAAATATCTCATGTCACGGTGTTCGTGGTCACACTCCTACGAAACGGATCGACTGATTTTAATGACATTTTTTTGTATATTCAGCAGGTATGAAAATAGGTCGTTAAGTATTTTTCAGCCCCTACCCCCACCCATTTTTAAATAACTAATAATATTCTGCAAAAAAAAAAAATTATAATAATAATGGAAAGATTTCTTGCGTAACAAAATAATAATATTTAACTATTAACAAGCTTTAGTATTCAATTTTACAGCAAGCAAAATCAGGTCTTAGTACTTTGTTGCAATTCTACTCAGCCACAGGCAACAGCAATATTAATATCTACGAGTAATGACTCATTGGACAAGTAATGAAAGTTCCCATAAATACATACCCGATTAAGGTGTCGATTAGTCAGTGTTAGTACCTGCCCACTGTCATCGACTTCTTTGTCTCACGCCAAACCACATGCTATCAAATCTTTGTTGTCTGGATCTAAAAACAATTGACAGCAGTAAAAACTCATAAAAAATATATCATACCAATATATCTTTTATTTTTTTCAACATAGATGCTATATTTGATTAATATAGATAAGGTGTGACAAGTGTAAACATATGTTGTGATTTACTTCGTGGTTGTTGCGTTATTTAAATTTTATCGCCACGATGTTAATAAAATAGAGAGTTGTAATGTTTCAATTCGTCTACATTTTTACGAATATTATATTTAATTATGATTATGAATAAAATAAAATTACTCGAAAGTTAGTTCAATGTTGGGTGTATTCAGGCCCTTTTGACGTCCCACTGCTGGGCACGGGCCTCCCTTCAATACGAGGGGGGATTAGGCCATAGTCCACCACGCTGGTCAAGTGCGAATTGGCGGACTTCACATGTCTTTCAAAAACTTGCTAGGTTCTCTCAAACATGCAGGTTTCCTCACGATGTTTTCCTTCACCGTAAAGCAAGTGGTAATCATGTTAGAAAAGATTCGCACATGAAAATGTCAGAGGTGCGAGACCCGTGATTTGAGCCCGCTTCATTCGGTTTCCTAAGCGAGCACATTACCACTGGGCTACTGCCTCAATGTTGGGTATATTTGAATATCTATAGTAATTAAAACAAATAGAGAAAAATTTTGCGCCGTAACATCTTCATTTTGAACCAAAGGCCAGCCAACTTATTATTGAAAATTATCTTTAGAATCTGAAACAAAAACAATCTAACTTAAAATATTATTTAGCCTTAAGAGTAGATATTTTTCTTGAAATCCAATAGTTTAGCTTTCTACTCTCTTAATATACTTTAATTTAGTATTTCCTTCTTTATAATGTTAGTCAAAAATATAATTTACAATTAAAATAAATTTAATTTATTTATAAATAGATAATGATAACAGTTTGGTAATTTTTGAAGTTATTCTTCTTTTGGCACGTTTGAAAAAAAAATATGAGAGTAAAACTTTTTACGATGCGCACGCACACCGACAGATAAAAAGCGATATGATGAAGTTAGCTGAAAGCGATATGATGAAGTTAACTGAAAGCGACATGATGAAGTTAGCTGCATTCATTTTACAAAGAGAGTTCTGTGACATACAGGATAAAATCTTTAACTATTTTTGTTCTGTTACGCCAAAGAAGTATAACTTCTTACGTGCGTACATAAGTACACACACACGTTATTTTTTTTCTCTGTTAGTCAACCGATTTTCTCTTCTTTTTTATTTATCTATTGATGAGCTTTAGTGTAATCTATAAAAAAATTTGGAAACAAACAGTTTGTTTCTTTTTATATAGATAGGTACCTAATATTCATATATTTTTTCCTTAAATTTTTCAAATTGAATTCCGACCACTGGGCGAATTGACGGCACTTAAACGGCATTGAATATGATACGCAAACTTTACTACGATAGTATAGTAAACAACAGAACTGATAGTAACCTTGACTTGAGTATTCGTCATCGCTCCTTTCTTTGCTGAGGTCAACAGACAATGGCTACCATTCGCCCCATCCTGGCCTTAGCTAGTGACAAACACCCTAGATTCCAAAACTATTGGAAAAAGAACTCTAAACAAACAACTTTAGGTTTAAATTTGATTAAATAGTTTCCAGGATTATGTATCCTTTTGAGGGTGAGGATTATTCTAATGTGGAATTTGGAGGTCGCGATTGTTCAGAGCTCTCAACAATATTGGATTTGTTCCAAGCGTTGCAGCGACAATACATCTTTGTTGGCAGCCAACGAGGTCGTCCTCGCCTTGAAGACTGCTTCCGATCTGGTCGTAATAGCTTTATTGTTTAATTGTAACTAATCGTAAGTAAGGCTGCTTGGTATCCTTACGTTTAACGTATCTATGGCCACCTCTAAACGAAGGAGGCACTTTATTTGAGGCATAATTCTTTGGTGTTCGTCGTTTTTCTAGACCTCGATGTTTTTAACTTTAACGATGTTAATTTTACGATTAAATTTAATTTTTCGTTAATAAGGATTTTTTCTAAGACTAATGTTCTCTCAGCGAAATTCGAACATTATCATTCCATCACCATCCCAGAGAGACAAACAGACAGACAAAAATTCTAAAAACTGTTGATTTGGCTTCTATATCGATAATACTCGTAAAGTCTATTCCAATAAGATTTTCCAAAAAATATTTAATGTACAGATTCGGCTTAGTTACAATTTTATTATATGTATGTATTGATTATATCGCGGATGTCTAAACAATACATCCATATAAGTAAATATGAAAGTAGGATTAAAAGTGTGACTAACATTTATAGCGGAATCACGCTACTATTGTAAATGTAATGATTGGTATGTACCTATTTGCGTGAGTATATATTTGTGATTGTTTGTAAGCTATTCACGCTAAATCGACTGGATCGATTTGGATGAAATTTAGTCAATAGGTAGATTAGGTAGATTATGATGTGATATTAGCTTTTACCTGTATTATATAACTAGCGACTCACCCTCGCTTTGCTTCGGGTTCGTCCCTAAACAAATATAAATCTATCCCACGGGAACCGTACATTTTTCCGGGATGATATATAGCCTATAGCCTTCCTCAGTAAACGGGCTATTTAATGCAAAAAGAATTTTTTAAATCTGATTAGTAGTTCCTGAGATTAGCGCGTTCAACCAAACAAAAAAACAAACTCTTCAGCTTTATAATATTAGTATAGATATTAGCGAATTATCTTAGTTTCCTAGATTAGTTCCTTAGGTGTCTTTATTCCAGGTCTATCATCATATATATATACTGATTATAAGTACAAAAGGAACTTAGGGACGCATTTAGGCCTTCTAGCGATCCTTAATCATGGGTCAGACTAACTTTGTGTGTATTATTTTTGAAGCAGACAATTGTGATGAAATCATCATCATCAAAAACATCGTTAAAATAGTGGAAAATTGTGAATGCAGTACGCTCTCTCCATGTTATTATAAAATGAAATTTTTTAAATGGTTAAGTAGTAAATTAAACAAATATATACATATATTATAATTATTTACACTATCATACACAATAATTTACAAACAAATTGTTTGTAGTAAGTAGTATATTAAAGTCCGTACAACAAAAACAGGTGGACTCAAAAAAGGAAGACGCGTTTCATATTAATCGCAATAAAAGGCGGTGACAGGACATAAATACGATATGGCGTATAGGTGGAGCGATCGGCCGACACAATAAGTAAAACTTTATCGTTGATCGAGGCGCGCGCCTGTAAATCACAGGGCGCACGTTTGCTGCCATGATCTGTTCGACAGAAGAGGGTGCGTGTTTTTATATAATTTTTTTAATTATCATTTATCATATGACTCGGTTACTTTTAACTAGTAATTTCTATTATAAATAATGAGTTCTGTTTATAAAATGTTCAAAAATTGGTTTGCATTTTTTGAAGTGAAACTTCTTTAAATCGTTGTAATTTGAAACTCGATGATACGAAAATGCGACACTAAATGAGACAAACACATAAATATATAGGATTAAGCCGGCGAGAGAATGAGATAGAATACATTGCCATATTGCCATGGTAACCGCCGTTTATGTCTGAAAAATATATAATATATAGAAAAATATTGTAATTTATAATGCTAGTAGCAGCGTACCCTAACTGCGAATGGTTTATAAACGCCTACATGCAATACAAACATACAAAGAAATATGTATTAATTTTCATTTATAGATTAAAAAAAAAAACATCTTTTACCAGCTGTTCTATCTAGACTCATTGTAATTTAGAAAATATTTCGTTTTTTTAATGTGTAAATATAATAACTGGTTCGGATATGATCTAATCATAAAAAGAATTCACTGTTTATTTTTGATAGAATTATAAAAGGCACTTACGGTTAACCGTATGACTAAAGTATTAGAAAATGATTATACTCGAGCGCGTCCATAGGTGATTAACAGATCCCCTGTGTATTCTTCTTCTTCTGGCTTTTTCCATCTTTATTTGGGGTCGGCTCTCCTAATCATTCTTCTCCTAAGATGTCTTTCCTGGGTCGTCCTTGGGTCAACATTGTTGTTTTCCATGTCTTTCTTAACTACACACATCCACGTAAGTCAGGGTTATCCGCGCTGTTTTGGTTTTGCCTTGTGATCAAGCACTTTCCTAGTCCCTGTGTACTAAACATCCAATTTATTTAAACTATTTAAGCACATAGAAATATTTTTTATACTCATTAGAAATTTCTTCCAGACAAATAGGTAAAAGAGTACAACAATATACACATATGAAAACTTTCGCATATATAAAAGTAGTCCAATTCTAAAATCAATTTAAATTTCTTTATTTCTTTAAATGAAAATTTTACTGCATTCAATACAATAGTTTATATTAATGACACACACTAACATTACTTTCAAAATTTATAACAATATCTATAAATGTAGATCACGATGTCTGACGTCTGTACCAGATTATAAAGCGAGGGCATTTGTGCATTGTTATTTACGACGCGTTACTAAATTATTATATGGATCGAATTGGGATCGTTTAAATTAATTTTTATTAGTATATCATAGCGATAAACGAATATTGTTTTAAATGAGGTCAAATCGTGGAATACAGATAGCACGCCTTGGGAATGAAGTGATCGCCTCCAGGCTACTTCAACTTTATAGTAATATTGTAAACTATAATTTATTAAAAAAAAAAAATTAGTCCCGCTGAGTTTCTTTCGCCAGTTCTTCTCAGGTCTGAGGCTTCTTCTTTCCGAACTGGTAGTAGACTCATGACGTTCAGTAAAAAATTGTAATAATTTAATACTGAATAAAATATTTTGAATTTGAATTGAATTTGAATACAGGAAATTGTTCAGTTAAAAAAAAATTAAATGAAGATGTTTTTTAACTATAATACATACTAGCTAGATGATTCTTTAAATTGACATAACTTTTTTATTTGGGAACCGATTGGAATAAAACAAATAATAAATGTTAAGTGAAGCTTACCACAATACATTAGTGAAAACAGCACCCAAATCGGTTGCGCCGTTTCTAAGATTAGCGCGCACAAACGCACAGACAAACAGACAAATAAACTAAAAATCATTGTTTTGGGTTCTATTACGTTAATAAAGATCCCCAATAATAGTTTTTCTCAAATATCTTCCATGTACAGACAGCGATCAGTTACAATTTTATTATGTATAGATATTTTTATGCATTTTGCACTGTTTTTTTGTAGCGGAATAATAAATAGACTCCCTGCAGTTTAACTGTAAATCTGTATAAATGTATATATAGATAGATGTATTTTTAATGACAAAAATATACTAGCATTGCCCGTGGTTCCGCTCGCTTCGTTTATTTAAATCTGGGCTATAATCTTTCTCAATACAAAAGGTTATTATATAAAATGTATGACTGGTAGTTCCAGAGATAAGACAAATAAACTCTTTGGTTTTTATTATATTTATTATTAAGAATATTATAATATTTATTATTATGAATATATTTGACGGCACGTTTGGCTCAGTGTGTACTCTACTTTCTGTGCCAGCGGTCGCGGGTTCGAGTCCCGTTGGATTCATTTATGTAATGAGCACGAATGTTTATACTCTAATCATGGGTGTTTATATTTATATGTATGTATTTAAAGTTATATATGTGTAGTGTATCAACTATCTGGTATCTATAACACAGGCCTCGTACCATGGAACTAGATGGTGCTGTGTGTTAATGTCCCAACATATACTTATAATATAACAAAGAATAAATGTACTATTTTATACTGTAAAGTCGCCCATTATTGTAGCGTTTGGTTTTAACCGATCGGGACGCGATAGGGGTACACGGTGCGTTCCGTCCTTGCGGGGCATATCGCGCCGCAGAGCAAATCACGAGGTGCCACTAATTGATATTATCTATTCAACTCTTAAAAAGTATACATGCTTTTGCGTATAAATTAGAAGGAAACTTTACTTTTTTGTATCATAATAAATGTTTTGAATTACAATGGTTTTCTTTTATTTCTACAACTGTTGACTCTAGTCGAGTTATGTATGAATGTAGCAAAAAAGTATAAGGGAAAAAAGTATGGGATCTGATGATGGGATACGTTTGTAGGTTAACGGTTTTTAAAATATTATAAACTAGATGTGCCCCAAGGTTTCACCCGCGTTAAAAATGTTTGATAATAAATATCAGTTTTACAATGATGATAGAGCATGATGATATATAGCCTATAGCCTTCCTTAATCAACGGGCTATCTAATGCAAAAAGAATTTTTCAAATCAGATTAATAGTTCCTGAGATTAGCGTGTTTAAACAAACAAATAAACAAACAAACAAACAATCTCTGCCTCTTTATAATATTAGTATTTTATTTTCAACATTTTTTTATACATTGTCGATTTTTGTGTCACTACTTTGTCGTTTTACTACAAAACTAGAATTTAGAAAGTAAAATATAAAGAAATAAATCTTAAATTCCTAATGATCAACTAATAGCCTTTGAAAATATAAATATGTAAATTCACACTCAAAATAGGAAAAATATAAATGATCGAATTAGTCACTGCTTACATCTCTATTATAAAGCAAAGCGTCATAAAGGGTATGTTATATTAGAAGAAAACAAACTAAAATACAAATTACCGGCGTAATATTGACTATTATTATTTAATAACCGACTATATAATATTATTATAAGAATTAATTAATATACTGCGATGATTATTAAAAAAGGTAAATCCACTTCTAAGCATAATACTTTCTTAAATTTACGCGAATATTTGACATTTTAAATAAAACTGTCTTTTTGGATTTTTTCCCGGATTTCTCCATGTTTACCACCTCCACGAATGCTTTACAAGTAAATAATGTCCTTTGAGACGTCTAAAACCTTAGTCTCTCCCGTGACCATGATTGCTGTGAAGCATTCCAAACGTCGGGAACCAAAAATCAAAAAAATCCGCAAAAGAAAAAACCGAAAAGATAGTTTTACTTAAAACCAATTCTAAACACTTCTATCACGGCAATCGAAAATAGATTCGAATTACCTTCTCTTTTAAGAAGTTAGTTAATAAAAAATGAGTTAAATTGTATCACTATGCAAACATCAAGTGAATCCAAATGTATTTCAGCATAAAAAAAAATATCAATCATACTTTTGCACTTATTATCATTACGACTATGTTTTAAATGCGATAGTTTTTATGTGGTGTATGTATGTATGTATATTACCCTTTATCAATGAAATTACACAGACATAACCTGTAGTATATTTAGGCTATTGTCGTCAAGGAACGCACCTGAGCAAAGCACGGGTACGTCAATAGTATTAAATAACGCAAGGAGCATGCACCCTTAAAACTTAATTAAAATATATAAAATAGAGTGATGAAATACTCACTTCTGAAAGTGACATTAGAAATACTGTGTCAATATATGGGATATATTCCTACGAGTATATTAGTGACTCACCCTCGCTCCGCTCTGTTCGTCTCTAATTACGTTATAACGTTTAGTATAGATTTCTCAGAGATGAGATATTTTCCCGCAGTAAAAAGTATCCTATAAGTTGACCCGGATGACTAGCTATCATCATACCAAATTTCATCAAAATCTGTCCAGTGGTTTTCTCGTGATGCGTTCCCTCCCACACAGACAGACAAAAATTCTAAAAACTATAGATTCGGCCTCTATATTGATAATAATGACTATTTGAATAAGATTTTCCAATAAACTTTTAATGTACAGATTCAACTCAGTTACAATTTTATTATATATATAGATAAAATATACTATTTTAAAATCATTTGTAACTGTCACACGCACTTAGTTTTTTTAATAGTCTTATGTCATAGGTCACATGAGATAGAGACAACTTAAAATACATATGTTGTAAGAATATATTTCTTGAATTGACTCGTAATAAATTAGATAAAGAGACGTTTTGCATATTTAGTTCCACTTTTAGTTTCATTAAGGCAGATGTAGTTTGATAATTATGCATTCTTATACGTTGTTTTTTCATATGTCTATATATTATTGTGTATTTTATACAGTTATTATAATATTATTATGTTTTATGTGTTTTAGATATTCTAAGACAAATGGGTACTTCGTAAAAGATGCGACGTATTTATAGGTTAAAAAATTAAAGAGTAAATTTTTAAAATAAGATTAATCGTCTCTATATGCTGAACTTTATTTTTTTTATTTTTTATTATATTTTTTTTTTTAATTTTAGCTATCTAAAACCTTAGAATCTAATTCCTTTGCCCGTGTAAATATTAAAAAAAGTTATTATATAATATAAGAGGCATTAAGAAAGCTTTAACAAATTAACCGATGCCATTATCGCGGGATCTCGGGCACAGTAGCGGGATAACGTATCTAACGCGACATCACTAATATAAATTTAGTGTTGTGCTCGACCCTGGGTTAACTACGTAGCTAGGTATCGCACTATTTCTCACCGATTCATCGATATCGATTTTCTTTAATGATTATTAAACTCGATTTATTTCCAATTTATTTTTGTATTGTGTTGTTTATTTGTTGAATGATAAATACATTTAAGTTACATTATGTATTGAATGAGAAAATTGAATTAGTACAAATTGTCATCATTTTATTACAATAGTAATAACTTCTATATAAAATTAAATACACATCATCATTATAGTAATAAATGCGAAAGTTTGTAAGTTTATTACTCCTTCACGCTTTAATGGCTGGACAGATTTTGGTGAAATTTAGTAAACAGATAGACCTAAAGTAACGTGAGGACTGTTAGTAAAAGAAACTGCGCGAAGATGGTTGTCTGTGGCAATACTTTAGAAATTAATTAAATCAACATTAACATTGTAACGTTTGTAATTTTAATCAGTGATTAATTATAATATAAAATAATATTTTAAAACAAAAAAAAAAACTCAATTAGAACCATATTTGCAGAAACACCCATACATTATTAAGTTTTGTAAATTCGAACTGTCTTATATCATTTATTTTTTTTAAACCACAATCTGATTTTATTTTCAAAAGGCACAAATTCTTTAAACACAAAAATGTCAAAGATTTACGATACGCGCGGTATCCAGGCAATATGGCGGCGATGGCGATATCGCGATCGGATACTCGCATCGGACTGACGTGATTGATGAAATAAGTCCTTAATGTGTTCGGATTCTTGTTAACGTGTGTAAATTAGATATTACATATGTAGCTTTTTTTTTTTTTTATTTTGCATCGAAAAGTTTACTTTTGATTTATATAATACGTGAATTAAATTAATATTAATTAATTGGCACTTTTGTGTGGTTTGGCATTTTATATATGTTTCCTTTGCTATGACATCTAGTGAAACTTAAAAAAATATCATAGCATATTTAATTGATTTTTATCATTTTAAATAGCTATAAGATCCCGTTATAATTTTGAGAGATTATAAGAAAATGTTTCTTTGAACCAAATTGTTTACAAGGTTGTAAAATCTAACCTAATTAGAAAAGTTGTAAGGCTATGTATGGCTTTATCTCGCGATGTTCACTTACTCGCAAAGTTTAAGGAAATGTATATGCTCGTGCGTGAAAATGGACGCGAGATAAAATAACCAGAACATTCATGATATAAAGCTTTTTAGTACCATAAATCGGTATCTAGTCACTGTCTATGGAATTACTTGTTTTAATAACTCGTGCTAATAAATTAAATGATTAAATATAAATATGTTGGTACATTAACACACAGCACCATCTAGTTCCATGGTAAGCTACGAGGCTTGTGTTATGGATACCACATTGTTGATACACTACACATATGTATATAACTTTAAATACATTTATATTATAAATATAAACACCTATGACAGATGACTGGATCTGGAGTATAAACATTCGTGCTCATGACACAAATGAATGCTCTTAGTGGGACTTGAACCCGTGACCACTGGCACAGCAAGTAGGGTACTGTAGGAAGTAGGGACACTACAAACTGAGCCAAATATGACGTCACAATGATTATACATTACTTTATAAAAGCATTGTAGGATTGGACGTGTTTAGAAATCAATTATTTTACAAAATCGTAATGAATTATTGACGTTCAACAATCAATGACATTGTCTACTAAATCGAGGTCGTTAGTTCGATTTATAAATATTTTATTTTTAGTCAACAAGTGTATTGGATTAACATCATTTTGTTATTATTGACTCTTAAATTTATCCTAACCATAAAAAATCTACTATTATATTAAACAGTATGGGATTTTTCAAAACAAAGCTTAATTTCAAAGATTTTACTATTGAAGATTTTGATTATCCATCTCCTGCATCAGATCTGGATCGAATTATCCTTTGGATTTGACATGCAACAATGACTTGAAACTTGGGAGATTTAATTGTTATATATAGATAGATACTCAAATTATATGAATGTGTTTCTTGCTTTATTTTTCTTTGTCATAGAAACGGAGAAACAGATTGGCAAGATTTTTATAATAAAACTCCAAAAAGGAACTTCAAAGAACTGGGCACTGAGTTTGAAAATATTTGATTAGATATCTGTAGTAAATGACCCGTTCAGTTATTTATTTTTTAGTGTTTGGATGTAGTTTGATTTTTAATTCTTATATTATGCGACATATTCACCAATTATGAAGCGATTTTATCATTTTTTTCTAAGGGCCAGGTTTTATTTCTATGTAGTCATTTAAAAAAAAACTATCCTTAAGGGAAAAGTAGTTACTTTAAATAAATTTTGAAGCTCGAGCGCAGCGAGTGTGAGTTGCCTTTATTATATAATAGTTTTATCCGTAAAGGGTGTGGTTAGGGGTTATTAAAAGTGAGGAGGCGTAAAATAAAGTATTACACTTTATTTTCGTAGTAAAAATAAACTCCATATATCTAAACACTATACATAACCAGTAAAGCACAGCAGATGTATTCAAATAACATATTTTTTTCGTACTAATAGAATTAATCTTGGTTTGTTTAATCGTAAATCGTTATATTTATATGTCAACACCTGCTGTTCAGTGCACGGCACTTAGCGATCCGCGGGTATAAACAATGTGATATCGCAGAATTATAGCGGGTATAACGACATGGAGTGGACGGTGTAATGCAATATGGTAATAACTATGAAAAAAACTTTTATTTTTAAATAAACTAGGCTGTATTTGTAAATAAAAGAATAAGAATACTTTTTTTTCAAGTTTTTTTTATTAATTTATAATAATTAATAATTATGTATAAAGTACTTGTGGAATTATTTGGTTAGTAAAAAGAAACGTTTGTTTTAGATATAGAGACACGCTACTTTTATAAAATTGAAATACAAGATCAAAATGTATTGGATTTTTTTTTGTGAAATATATGTATGTATAAACTCATTGATTATTTTATTATTATGATTTTTTAATATGTAATGATATAGTCGCTGCTTAGTTTCGCCTTATATTTCTTATATACCGTTTGATGTTTTTAAACTGTCTAGATATGACGTACATAAACAATATACTGTACCGTAGTCAATACTAACTATGCTTACTCCTTATACAGCTTTATTTATTTAAAGATATTCTTACATATAATATTTTTTATTTTCTGATAAGCATACTTTAATGTCCAACGCTGTCCCAAGACGATATCAACGACCACCCGGGCCGCGACACGCGCTAAACAGTTCGATTTACGAACGCATCGCACTGCTACCTAGATAACCCGTAATGATCGTGCTGGGGTGTACACGACCCCTTCTCTATATGATAAAATAACTGCTTAGTCCCGTTTGTATGTACGTCATATACACTAAACAAGTTCACTTAAAAGTTCAAAGATCATTTGAATATGAAATAACTGATCGAAGAGATAAATAACTTTTTTAAGTTAATTTCGTTCTTTATTTTCTTGAATGATGTGACGTCTGTTTTCTATATATATATATATATATATATATATATGCAGAGTATATTGAGTTTGGTATATTATTAATTTTTGCTTAATGGCTGGGAGTATCCTCGTGCCGCTAAATAAATATTTGTTTTAATACAATACATGGTTCTGACGATTCATTATATACATGGCTCATAAATCCTTTCTTCATTTCAGGATTTCTTTAGTGCTCACTTTATATAAGAAACTATAGTACATTACAATTTCATGACTCTAGAATCTAAAGCTCTTAAACATTGCGTTTTTTCGAGTTTTTTTTATTTCTATTAAGTTTAAATTAATTAATTTTAAGGTTTAATTTTTATAAATATTTATATATATATTTTATATTATAAATATATTTATGAAATTAATATTTCTATTCCGGTATGGAAGGGTTAAACGACGATAATTTAATGGATTTTGCTCAGCACTTATAATGTACTTATTTATTAAAATAAATTGTATCATTAATTATTATTTTAAGTAAGTATGCGTTGTATAAAATAATTTATTTAAAAAATGGAAGTGTAAAGACGAAGCCAAAGTAACTCTATTTATATATTTTATTCTATACATAAAACAGTGTATATAGTAATTTCAAATACATATAGTATATATGTATATTATAATTAAAATAGAGTTTTTATTTTTATAACAAAAAAAAAATAACCTACCAGAAATTTGTCTGTGAGACCTAATAATAAATTTAGATTTTTATGTACATTTCTCCTTTTCAAGGTGTGTATATTAATATTTTTTAAATAGATTATAATATTTTCTATACTTTATACATTTATTTCTTAGAATCTGAACTAATACGTATTTAAAAGGTTAATACTGATATATATCAAATTATATACCAATCTAAATATTAGACATCCATAAATACAACAGTGAAGGTAGCGTCACACTAAAATTTACGATCATATAAATTAAACAAGTTAAAAAATGGGTTCAAGAGGCGATCATATATTAGATGCCTAGTCATCAATGTCACAGTCATTCTACTTAGACAATAAACCTCGATTTATTTATATTTGGGTCATAAATAAACTGGACACTTTTAATACTTACCCATTTTGAACCATTACAACACCATAAAGTTAAACTATTTCTTAGTTTAAATGAAATTTAGATCGTAAATTGAATGATTATTAATCGTTGTGATTAAAACACAATTGACCATATTAAGTAATAGTACAATGCACATTATTTTACATAATATTATATATTGTATTGTATTACTTAAGTTCATACTCCAATATCCTTGCCTACTATGTTGTTCTTCGGACTACTTAGGTTTATCTATACTAATATTATAAAAAGGAAAGATTTGATTGTTTGTTTGTTTGTTTGCACCGAAAAGGCTCCGAAACTACTGAACCGATTAAGATGAAATTTGGTAAGAAGATAGTTTGAGACCCTGGGATATAGGATAGTTTTGATCCTGGAAATCGTCCCTTAAGGGGGTGAAAATGGGGATGAAAGTTTGTATGGGGAATCAACCTAGAAACAAAATCGATCGAAGCGAGGGTGAGTCGCTAGTGTATTATAAACGCGGAAACCTCGTATATGTATACCGTAATAATCGAGGGTAAGTCGTTAGTTCGTTATATGCATCATGATATTACCTATTTCTCTAATTACTCTACTTTTCATCCAAATCCGCCCAGCCATATGTGCGTAAAGAAATTAGAAACACACACATACACACACACACGTACAAACACACATACATACATACGAATTTTAATATTTTTATTAGTAGTCTAACTATGCTCAGTTCAAAATATAGAGTTTTCAATTAACGTGTTTATATATTTGGGTGTGCGTGATTCTATATCATGAGCTTATATCCTGAAACACATCTGCTTCTTTTATCGACACGTTTGGCGCAGTTTGTAGTAACCCCACTTGTTGTGCCAGCGGTCGCGGGTTCGAGTCCCGATAAGGGAATTCATTTGTGTGGTGAATACGAATGTTTGTGCTCCAGTCATGGGTGTTTATATTTATAATATGTATGTATTTAAAGTTATATATGTGCAGTATATCAACTATCTGGTATCCATAACACAACCCTCGAAGCTTACCATGGAACTAGATGGTGCTGTGTGTTAATGTCCCAACATATTTATTTATTTATTTATCGAACTATTCAATATGTTAGAGTCAAGGGCAAAAACTAATATTACTATTACCATAAATGAACAATAATTTGGCTATTATTAGAAAGTTCTAATCAGTTAATATTTTAGAATATGTTATAAATTGCAACGAAATCCAAAGGCATAAATTGCTTACTTTATGTTCTGATAAAAATAGTATGGCCACGTGTTTGTCTTATTAAGGAACAAAATATGTTTAAGACTGTACCTAAATAAGTAAGTATTTTTAAATGTATAACTTAAATTAGACTCTTGCATAATTTTTTTACATTCTTGCAGTCTTTTACAAACTCTTGCAAAAAACAAGTTTATAGAACCAGTAATTATGTAACTTCTGCTTTATCTATTACTAACAGATTTTTTAAGCTAGTTAAGATTTAGATGACCTAAGAAAGGTGCCCTGTACAGGGATGGTTGGCGCTCATTGGGGGAGGCCTTTGTTCAGCAGTGGACGGCGATAGGCTGATTGATTGATTACTAAATACTTTACTTTATGCATACTATAAATAATACTACTTGATACTTGGTTGCATAAAAGATAGATAGCTTTATAAGTAGAAAAATAAATATGTTGTTGTTGGAACATTAATACACAGCATCATCTAGTTCCATAGTAAATATGGATACCACATAGTTGATATACTACACATATATAATTTTAATTACATAAATATTATAAATATATAAATATTTTAAGCCTTGTTATATCATGGTCATACTACTCTCGTTCACTTCGATCTATAAAGTGTCGTAGTATTGTGCTTTGATTCATAGCTCTTATCGTTGCGTCGAGTTGATTTGACGGTAACGGTGAGAAAATCTGTGTGTGGTCTTTCATTTAGGGACATTTCCTTGTAAATGGTATTAATAAAGGAGATATATTCGGTGTGACAGTCTCGAGGCGTGGGTGAAAATGTTTTGTTTATTGAGTTTCAATGAAATAACCTGATTTTATGATTTTTACTTTTGTCTTGGTTCCATCTATACAAGGTTATGTATTGATATTTTAAAGATATGGCTCTTGGTAGCCCAGTGGTAACGCGCTCGCTTGGGACACCGAGTGAAGCGGGTTCAAGTCCCGGGTCTCGCGCCTCTGATATTTTCATGTGCGAATCATTTCTAACATGATTACCACTTGTCTTACGGTGAAGGAAAACATCGTGAGGAAACCTGCATGTCTGAGAGAACCTAGCAAGTTTTCGAAAGACATATGAAGTCCACCAACCCGCACTTGGCCTGTGTGGACTATGGCCTGATCCCCCTCGTACTGAAGGGAGGCCCGTGCCCAGCAGTGGGACGTTAAAAAGGGCTGAATACATACATACATATATTTCAAAGATATGATGTTTTATTTATATATACTAGTGACTTGACCTCGCTTTGTTCGGGTGCATTCTTAGGTGCCTAGCATTAGCCCAAGTAAATACTTTGGTTCATAGTTTTCGTGTCCTAAATTTGTTAAAAATTCGTCCACTCATTTCAGGATGAAAAATACGTTGAGAAAAGTGCAAAGCAATTGCTAAAATAGTCTTTAAACCTGACGGAGACTTAATTATTAAAAGCACATAATTACAAATTATATTTCTTATTTTAATACTAACGTTACATTTTAATGTTTAGTATCGATTTCTTAGAAATGTGATATTTTCCCGTAATAAAAAATTATCCTTTACGTTGATCCAGATAACCAGCTATGTTGTAGCCAGTGGTTTTCTTGTGATGCGTTCCCAGACAGACAGGCAGATACACAGACAGGCAGACAGGCAGACAGGCAGACAGACAGACAAACAGACAGACAAAAATTCTAAAAACTATAGATTCGGCCTCTGTATCGATAACATTGACTATTTCAATAAGATTTTCCAAAAATATTTAATGTACAGATTCGACTCAGAATTTTATTATATGTACGTATAGATACTATTTTAATGGCGGGATAGGTTATTACGCAATTATTGCCCAATGCGTCAATTAATACCATCTAAAATTACAACACACACCCACGTGACACAGACAATGGTTCTCCATATCCAAAACCATATGTATTGTTCGTTTAATTATGGGTCCAATGACGAAATATGTTAAGCGCTTATGATATAGAAAAGGATCGATAATTTTAAGCTCATTTTAATTCACCAGTCTCAAAAGTTGTAAAATTTATAAAAAGCTTTGGCGTTCAGGTTTCTGTTAAATTACATAGTCTAGAGCTAAATAGGATTCTCATTTGATTTTGAATTTTGATGTTTTTCTTTTGAAGTTTTATTTGACTGACTGAAATTAGTTATATTAAAAATTAGGTATATGTAATTATTGCTTATTTATAAAAAAAATCATGTAAGTATTAAGTAGGCGATATCTTCGCTTCGTGCGAACCTATAGTTTTATTCATCATTTATAACAAATGAACTAATCTATACTAATATTATAAAGAGGTAAAGTTTATGAGTTTGTAAGGTAATCTCTGAATTTACTGAACCGATTTAGATGAAATTTGGTAAGAAGACAATTTGAGACCCTGGGAAGTACATAGAATACTATTTATTCCGGAGATCATCTCTTAAGAGGGTGACAATGGAGATGAAAGTTTATATTGGGAAGCAAGCTAGGGACGAACCCGAGCGAAGCGAGGGTGAGTCGCTACTCTAATATATAAATATTTCGTGTCACGGTGCTTGTGGTCGCACTTCTCCGAAAGGGCTCGACCGATTTAAATTTTTTTTTGTATATTTGGTAGGTATGAGAATAGGTCGTAAAGTAATTTTTTACCCTCTAACCCTCACCCCTCCTTTTTTAATCGCCATTTTAGTATTTTTGTATGAAAAATATTATTATATAAATACAGAAATACAATCGCTGCATAACATAAAGTCAAAGAGTTTTTTTTTGTAGATTGAACGCGAGTTCTGTATTAGTCTTCTTCTTTAGTTTATATTATAATAAACTGAAGAAAAAAGTAAGTCAGTCATAGTAACAATTCAAAACTGTCATCTATTTAGGCTTTTTAGCAACCGGAACTAGAAATACAAAAATAATTGACGCCCATCGATCAACCTAATCCGTTGTCAGTTTAACATGTCCCCGATAATGGATCAGAGCTACCGTTCTAATAGAGCTTTTTGCTACTATGTAAAGCTTTTATTGTATAGTTTGATTCGCTTGACCGAAAAAAGTTGTGAATAAGAACAAAATTGATTGGTGTTTTTGAATTCTTCGAGCTAAGCTACGTTTAAAATGTATGAACAACTACACGAAATTACGTACGACTTTAAATATCACCTTTATATATCTATTATAAAGTTTAAAAATATCTATATATTTTCAGTTTTATTATATATATATATATATATATATATTACTTATTGCATGTAATAATAAAATGAGAACTGTTAGTAACTGTGAAAATCAATTTTTTAACATAAATTATTTACGAACTACCAAATTATTTACGAAGAACTAAGTATGCAAATTCAATATTTTAATTTACCTGAGTTCTGAACTCGTGACCCTGGTTTCCAAAATGCCTTAGTAACCCTTGTCAAAAGTGACAGCGCGAAACGTTTAAAATAACGCCAGTGTACATTATATTATTAATACACGAACACTTATATGTACATACAAAAGGCAACAGTATCACTTTAAACATTCTTACTGATATGAAGAAGATTTTAATTGAACTGATATTAAACAAGTCTATCCCGTAGAATCGCTTTTAGTTAGCCTATTTTATACGGAGAAAAATTATACGTATAATCTCTAATTTTACCTCATTTTAGTAGTGTAAGTAGAGATAAAAAAAAGAAAATTATATAAAAACTTTTCAATCGCACAAGGCAAAGTCAAAAGTCAAAGACGACACGTTTGGCTCAGTTTGTAATAACCCTACTTGCTGTGCCAGTGGTCGCGGGTTCGAGTCCCGCTGGGGGCATTCATCTGTGTGATGAGCATGAATGTTTGTACTCCAGTCATGGGTGTTTATATTTATAATATGTATGTATTTAAAGTTATATATGTGTAGTGTATCAACTATCTGGTATCCGTAACTCAAGCCTCATAGCTTACCATGGAACTAGATGATGCTGTGTGTTAAAGTCCCAACATATTTATATTTATATTTAAAGACAAAAGTATGTGAGTGTGTGCACGTTGTAACGGCGAAACGGATTCGCTATATTTTTTGACTGGCTAGGTTCTGGGTATAAGCTTATAGTACATAAAAACACAAGGGGTATTTTTATCGAGATCCTTAGTTAGTCTCTCCCGTTACCATGATTGTTGTAAAGCATTCGAAACGTCGGGAACCAAAATTCAAAATAAATCCGAGAAAAAATCCGAAAAGTTAGTATTTTTATAATACGAAGTATTATTTAAACCTCAGTGGTTTTTAATGTTACCAGTATATGCATTGAAAAAAAAAATTAAATATTTTGGGACATTAATACACAGCAACATCTGGTTCCATGGTAAGCTAAGAGGCTTGTGCTGTGGATACCAGATAGTTGATACACTACACATATACATATAAGTTTAAATACATAGATATTTTAAATATAAACATGCATGACTGTATTACAAACATTCTTGCTCATCACACAAATAAATGACCCTAGGACTAGAACCCGCGACCGCTGGCACAGCAAGTAGGGTCACTACAAACTGAGCCAAACGTGTCGTCGAAAATGTAAAACTTTTAATATGAAATTAGAAAAAATGTATAGTGTACGCTGACTTTTAAACTCCAAAAAAAGGGGCGCCCGATGTGTTCCTCAAATATTGTTCAAAAACTTTGTTTGTGTGAAATTCTAAGACAAATTGACGGACGCCGAAGCGTTATGAATATTCAGTATTTGCTTGGATGTGACGAACAATGTGTGGCGGAGGTGAGAGGCCAACATTTGACATACTAGTTCTTATTTTTACTTCACTTATGTCTTATGAAGAAATCTTTTACAAGTCACTATACCCTAAAGATATCGTGTATTTTAATAGCAAATAAAAGTACCTTTTAAGTGCCAAAACAGTTCAGTACCATTATCTCCTCTGTTTGTCAACCGATTATCTTTTTTATGTTGTAGCTATTGATGAGCTTTAGTGTTTTCAATAAAAGAATGGGAACTTAGTTATATATAGATATTATTATTGGTTTATATGGATCTAGGTAGATGAAATAAGTATATCTATATGTACTTATAAAACTATGCTTAAAGAACTCGTAAAATTAAAAGTTGGCATTATTTTTTGTGAGGCTATCTGTAATCAAGCTCTATTTGCACACCATTACTTAAATCTAATCTATGACTTATGTCAATCAGTGCATTTTGTATATTATAATGCTTAAATACTAGCGACTCACCCTAGCTTCGCTTCCAATACAATATTTCATTCCCATTTTCACCCCCTTAAGGGATGATTTCCAGGATAAAAAGTATCCTATGTCCTTCGCAGTAGATCCAGAGATTACCCCCTACAATCTCACACACTCACAAAGTTGACCTCTTTATAATATTAGTATAGATTAAAAAAAACGATATCGTCCTAGCTTCAAATGAGGGTAACTTCACATTAAAATTATAGTACTAACACCATTGATATATAAAAACATATATAGATATACATTTTGTAACAAATATCTCTTCAAAAAGTGGTGTCGACATTTGACGTTAAGTCAAACCAAAGAATAAAACTAAGAAATCGAAAGTTCTAAGTATCTAAACACAAATTCGAACTTACGCACACCACATAAAGTACTTTTTTAAACAAAACAACGTATTTATCTATAAATGTAGCAATAACGTTGCTTAATATATGAACTTACTAGCGACTCACCCTTTCTCCGCTCGGGTTCATCCCTAGGGTGGACCACCCTTATCTCTTAGGGGTATGAAAAATAGTTTACGACCTTTTCTCAGACCTACTGAATATACACACAAAATTTCATAAGAATCGGTCAAGCTGTTTCGGAGGAGTTTTGTTACAAACACTGTGACACGAGAATTTTATATATTAGATATTGCTTAAATAAATAATTAATATTTTTAATTTTTAAATTCTTTATGGTTATACATACGAGTAATATAACAATAGCAACACTAAATAATATTATTAATTAATAAAGTTAAAAAAAAATATGTTTATGCTGTTATTATTAACAGCTAAAATTAAATACATAATATTGCCATATTTAATTATAATACTTATTAAAAATTTTAAAATGTATAGAATTAAAATCAACAAATATTTTAAGATACTTTGGTGCCATTTTTGAATTTTTGGAATCATTTTGTATAATTGTGGGTAGGCACTGTCTGT
Source organism: Fabriciana adippe (assembly GCA_905404265.1). NCBI lineage: Eukaryota > Metazoa > Arthropoda > Insecta > Lepidoptera > Nymphalidae > Fabriciana > Fabriciana adippe. Next base: position 14,812,679 of record FR989997.1, on the reverse strand, counting down.
AACAAGTATATAATTCCTTTGAGACAGCTAAAACCTTAGTCTCTTCCGTAACTACGGTTGCTGTAGAGTATTCGAAACGTCGGGAACCAAAAATTAAAATAAAACTGCGAAATAATTCGATAACATAGTTTTATTTAAAATGTCAAATATTCGCGTAAATCTAAGAAAGTATTATATGAAACAACGTACGTTTTAATTTTGTCATCCAAAAAGCAATAAAAAAAGAGATTTGAAAAAAGCGCAATCCAATTTCAAATTGTGCACTTCTTTTTTGTGTATCTAGAGTTTTTGTATATCAATGAATAGTACTAATCTATACAGATAAATAAAATTGAAGTTTCTGTTTGTAATATCAAAATAACAGCTTTATACTAAGTGGATATGGAATTACCTATACCTATACGATACTTATAAGAAAAACAGAATTTTTAAAACGTTTGCTTGTCTGTCTGTCTGTCTGTCTGTTTGTTCCGGCTAATCTCCAAAACGGCTGGACCAATTTTACTTCATGGGACATTCACTGGCAGATAGCTGATATTATAAGGAGTAACTTAGGCTACTTTTATTTTAGAAAAAGTATTAGGGTTTCGCTCAAAAAAATTAAAACGTACATAGGGACACACGAGCGAAGCTAGGGTAAGTCGCTAGTGATTTGTATATAGCCAACATAAAATATTTTATTGGCATGATAACACCATAATATATCAGTATAAGTACAAAAAATCATTCATTGGATTCAATCTCGCCTTAGAGTATATATGCCGATATATATTCATTTGGAGAGTATTTACTCGATTCCTTCGTATAAGCGAGCATATTGCACCCAAGGCATTGTATGCAAATGAAAGGGACGTGTTCATGAGGAGAAAAAAGAAAAACGTTACACTACCGAATCGCCTTTCGAAGGAATTTTATTTTATATTATCTGAAAGCATAACACGGACGATGGTTGGTTTAGGGTTGTCCATGGCAGTAAATATTATTTAGGCTTTTTATAAGTACTAAAAAGTAAGTACTAAAAAGTAAGTACTAAAAAGTAAGATATGTGTAAGTACTAAAGGGAAAGTTGATATATGTGTGTATATTTGTTTTTCCTTTCGTTGTAACGGCTGGATGGATTTGGATGAGTGAGCTGGAGTCACACTTAAGCTAGTGTTTGTAATAACTTATAACATTTGTTAAAAGATAGTGCTGCTTGTATATAATATTAGTACCTGGGCAATCGAAATTCGTTTGGCGTTTTTCGGTAAAAATATCGATATTGCGTTTTTTCAGAAAATACACCTATATAGATAAACTTGTAAAGCAAAATCTTCTCTAAATACAAAATTTGATTCAAATCGTCGTTTCCGAGATACACAAAATTTTATACATATATGTACAAACATACATACATATACATATATTCAAGAATTGCTCATATAATATTATAAGATAAATATGAAATGGACCTATGAACACACGCGGACGAAGCAAGTGTAAGTTACTAGTAATATCGTCATCGCTAATAGTATATTATTTTTTATGTGAATAACATTCTAAATTATCTATAAATAATTTTTATCTACTGTATTTAAAAAAATTAATGAATTGCTTAGAAATTAATAATCAGGCGAATGAACAGACATACATACATATGTACATACATTATAAGCTATATACAATTTAAGCAAGTATTACAAGCTTATATAAAATACGTAACAACGTATGTACATATGAGAACGTTTTATGACTGTAATAGCGCATGCATCTGACAGCGTTTATAGCTTTTTTGCTTTATAGTTTCTATAAATTATACTGGTATATCTATTGAGGAACTGAGTCAATTAGATGTGTAGTTATATTGCCAAAGTCATGTATTCTCTTAAACAAATCCATACATATAATAAAATTGTAATTAAGCAGAATCTGTACATTAAATACTTTTTGGAAAATCTTATAGAAATGGACATTATTATCGATACAGAAGCCGAATATATAGTTTTTAGATTTTTTGTCTGTCTGTCTGTTTTTCTGTCTGCGCATCACAGAATAACCACAGGAGGGATTTTAATGAGGTATTATGATAGCTGGTTACCGGGTCATCATATAGGATACTTTTTACTGCGAGAAAAAATCTCATCTCTGTGAAATCTATACTAAACGTTAAAACGCAAGTAGGGACGAACCTGAGCTTAGCGAGGGTGATTATCTTTATCATATAATGTTATTATACAATTTTCATTTTAGCTTTATAATCACGAAACCAAAATTATATTATGTATGTAAATCTATTTATTTATCATCTTTACAAGCTTTATCCAGTATGCCAGAGATAACGGGTTTGATTTTTATTCAGGGCAAATGTTTTTAACTAAACTGTTTACATATTTAATTTAGACTAGACTAAGACGTATTATAATCGATTGTATTACGTAGAATGGTTCGTAAAAGTTAGAAAGAGAGAGTTGCAAGATAACGTAATAATAAGTTATTATAATATATTATTATTATACAGGACACAAAAGTATAGCATACTTTCTCTAATTCACAATAACTTTTATTGAAATGATAAGTGATTTCGTATCGATGCGCCCACGAGATCTACATTGCGACATCCCACGTCCGATGACACTTTTACGATAATTTGACATGAAAAGGCGCAGTCGAGCGGTTATTGAGCGTTTTAAAAAAGCTCTTAGTCATATTTATGTAATTTTTACAGTATACATACAGATGGCATCAGTCGTTATATTTATTTATCATGTAAAAAGTAAATATCTGTATACAAATTGCTAAAGACAAAATAATTCAGTACCATTTTCTCTTCGGTATATCAACCGAATTTCTTTTTTTTTTTTTAGTATGAGCTATTAATGATCTTTAGTGTTAGCATTAAAAAAATTGGAAACAGTTAGTTTTTTGTATATAGATTTGGCGACACGTTTGGCTCAGTTTGTAGTGACCCTACTTACTGCGCCAGCGGTCGCGGGTTCGAGTCCCGCTAGAGGCATGCATTTGTGTGATGAGCACGAATGTTTGTACTCCAGTCATTGGTTTTTCCAATTTTATTTATAGTATGTATGTATTTAAAGTTATAAATATGTAGTGTATCAACTATCTGGTATCCATAACACAAGCCTCGTACCTTACTATGGAACTACCAATTTTGTACTTAAGATTATTTTACTTTTATATACCCAAAAATAAGTGTTTTAGAAAAACCTTTACCTTTTTGGGGTGGATAAAAAAAAAAAAATTATTAAAAACGTCGGTCTGCACAAGCGAGAATAGTAATCACGACGACGTTGGCGCCGGCGCTCCTTAACAATCGATAACGTATGTGCGTATTTGAAAAATCAAATAAAACCGTCATATTGATTTGAAATTTGAATACCATATTTTTTATTACTATATATATTTTTTATAACTTTAAAGTGTACTCAGATAAGACAAGATAGTATAGACTTATATTTTCTTCTATTTTTCTGATCTTTATTGAAATTACGGTTTATTTTAACTTAAACAATAAAGAAGTAAAAAACTTACAAACTAAAAAAATTTCACATTTATTTTTTCAGTAAGAGTTTAAATAAAAATAGACGGATACCTAAGTTTGCATCACTAGAGTGTATTGATAAAAAAGCGTTTATTTTTATTATATACCCATTTAAATTCCCAATTCCCATATAAAATAGAATTAGTAAAAATATTTCATCGAATTAAAATGGTTTAAATTTTAGTCGAGGGTCATAGATTCGATATCTGCGAAAGTGAATCTTTAATAGTAGTACTATATATATATATATATATATATATATATATATATATTATAGTATTTGTGTTGTTATTAATCTTACGAGCTACTTCATCTCAAAGAGATATTAGTAAAGAATTAATTAAAAAAGCTTCGGAACATTCAGGGGATGAAATTTTATACGAGGAATCAACCTGTTTATATTATAATCTTCGGAACTATCTAAGTAACAAATCTAAATAGTATGTTTCATTTATAAAAAAATATTCTGTTAAAGCCGCCTTCTATGTCTAGAGGCTTGATCTAGTCAGTAGTTGCAGATGAATCATGAATTTGAACGACGGGCAGCTTTGTATAGATATGTAGATAAATTACTATGAATAAAAAAATAATGATTAACAATATAGTTTACTGTTAGCTGCTATATAATAAAATAGAAACACGTTTAAAAATCCTAAAAGTTAAAATTTGCTTCAGCTTAGAACAGATATATTATGTATAATACTAAAACAGTTCATATTAAATGCTAGTTCGCGTCCGTCCGTGCTGTTGAGTTTACGACCGAAACAATATTACAGCTATGTTAAACAACGTTTTACTGCGCCAGTGGTATGTGTATGCGCATCTCAAAGATCAATAGGTGAGACCACTTTATTGATTAAAAGTTAACTTCATGAAGTGAAACAAAGGCGTGAATGTACAATATGATTTGCGGATTTCTAAGAATTTGATCTAATTCTAAACAACATTAATATGGGTTTTCTTGTTTTAATTTATCAGCATTTAATACTTTTATAGTTTTAATCAATAATAATTATATTTAGAAAATCCTCTAGTTTTAGATTCCTAAAGGATTTTATCAATATATGTACATACATATTTGTATATATTAATAAAATAGTGTATGTATATCTATCTATTCAAAAAAGTACAAAAACGTAGATTATTATGCTAAATACTTGTAAAACACTTGGTGTTACAAAATTTCTCAAACAGTAATTGAATCTGCTTACTCTATATATATATAAAAAAAATATTTTGTCAGTTCTTCGATGTGTGATCTTTAACATCGCGTAGACTGGACCTAGCATACGATATTTTAAAGTGTACACTACAAAGTGGCAAAAACCTGGTATTGTCAAGAAAGGGGCCATTGTGTGATTTACGTTTGAAGGGCGACGGCCGCTTAGGTACCTTTGCAAGGATGCGACTATTCTTAAGGTATTTTAAAATACGGTTTTTTTAAACGTTTTAGAATACCTGACTGTTGATAGTTTGTCTTTGATCTTGAAATATTAGAGGAATGTGTGCTAACTGTATGTATATAGTGAATTATATACAACCTCAATTTCAAAATTAATTTACGTAATCTATACTAATATTATAAAGAGGAGGGATTTGATTGTTTGTTTATTTGTTTGCACCGAATAGGCTCCGAAACTACTGAACCGATTTAGATGAAATTTGGTAAGAAGATAGTTTGGGAGCCTGGGAAGGATATAGAATAGTTTTTATCCTGGAAATCATTCCTTAAGGGAGTGAAAATTGGGATGAAAGTTTGTATGGGGAATCAACCTAGGGACGTAACCGAGCGAAGCTAGGGTGAGACGCTAGTTCTAAATAAAACTATCTTTTCAGATTCGGGACAGACTGCCGCGACCATGATTGTTGTAAAGCATTCGAAACGTCGGGAACTCAAAATCTAAATAAATCCGCGAAAAAATCCGAAAAGATAGTTTTATTTAAAAGGTCAAATATTCACGTAAATCTAAGAAAATATTTCCGTAATTCCATAAAATATTTTTTTTTTTGCTTAAAATAAAGTCATTTAGTGCTACAAGGGCCTAAATTCGTAGGCTACAAAGAAAGTTGTATTAAAACATATTAAGTACATTACAATATAATAACTTATAGACGCGAAAGTTTGTAAGTGACCGTGAAAATGCCTAGATTTGACTTTTATAGCATCTTAAACCTTTAGGGATCTTTAAGTAATTACTTTTTAACAAGAATTCAAATAAATACTCTATAATTAAGTAGATTTATTTACTTTAAAAGTCTTAGGGTTACGGTCTTAAAATTTTCATGGGACCACCAATGAGGTATTCATGCACGCAAATGTTTTATTGAACAACAACTAATTTATTTAAAAACTAGTGATTCACCCTCGCTCCGCTCGGGTTCGTCCTTAGATACGTTTTTTTTTAATATGTTGGGACATTAACACACAGTACCATCTAGTTCCATGGTAAGCTACGAGGCTTGGCTTGTGTTATGGATACCAGATAGTTGATGCACTACACATATATAACTTTAAATACATACATATTATAAATATAAACACCCATGACTGGAGTACAAACATTCATGCTCATCACACAAATGAATACCTTCAGCGGGACTCGAACCCGCGACCGTTGGCACAGCAAGTAGAGTCACTACAAACTGAGCTAAACATGTCCTCAATGTTTCAACAGTTTGTATAGATTTCTCAGAGGTGGCATATTTTCCTGCAGTAAAAAGTGACCTATATGTTGACCCGGATAATCAGCTATCATCATACCAAATTTCATCAAAACCTATCCAGTAGTTTTCTCGTGAAGCTTTCTTATACAGACAGACTGATAATAATTATAATAATAATTATAATAATAATTATTATATATCGATAATAATGACCATTTCAATAAGATTTTCCAAAAAATATTTAATGTACAGATTCTACTCAGTTAGAATTTTATTATATCTATAGAATAATGATAAAATTGGTTCATTTTAGCACAGATAAGGCATAACGTATACAAATAACTCACACTTAAATTGAAATTCCCATAATGAAGTCTATACAAAATATTGCTTTTAACCTTATTAATATTTTAATTCATGCACTTTATGATATATCGAATAATTTCAGAATATGGCCTCCATAATCTAAAACGTTCGTTATCTTACGATTGCGGGTGTCCATTTTGACCAGTTAAGATTTATTTTAATCGATTTTTTTACACTCGATGGTGATACCGCGTTACGGCTTTTACCAGTGTCAAACATAAGGTATGTAAATATTGAATTTGACAGTGTCGGCTCTCTCTTACGGTGTTTTAGTCGTGTGGGAACATGTGTACAATGTTAGCGTAATTTAGTGAATATTTGGAGTAAAAATATTTCTATGAAAAAAGAAATTGCTTAATATTTCTTTTAGGGAATGGTGTCTTACACTAGAACTTATTTAAATAATTGCGTCTAGATCTGAAAGTTAATATAAGTATTCAATTTAAGTTAGAATTAAACTATTAAGACTTATTGACATAAGTACGTATGCTAACTCTCTACCGCTCTAGAGTGGACGGTTATTTCTATTATGTTTAGTATAGATTCCTCATGTATTAATTAATTAACAATACAAATATTTTCCTGCTATAAAAAATATTCTATATGTTGACCCGGATAACCAGCTATCATCATACCAAATTTCATCAAAATCTGTCCAGTTGTTTTCCCATAATGCGTTCCCACACAGAAAGGCAGAAGGACAAAAATTCTAAAAACTTTAGATTCGGCCTCTGTATTGATAATAATGACTATTTCAATAAGATTTTCGAAAAAATATTTAATGTACAGATTCGACTCAGTTAGAATTTCATTATATGTATAGGTATATATAGATAAATATGAAGAATTATAATTCATCCCATAGTTATTATATAAGTATACTTATATAATATTCATCACATCTTTTGCATGATAAATACTTTTTACCAAACAAGTTTTTTTAATAAAGTTTTTAGTGTATAAAGAAAGTTGTTTTTTAGTCTATCGAGGCTCTTAAAGTGTAAGACGGGTGTCAGTAAACACAGGCAGTAGCTAAGAGCTACTTGTTATGTGGCAAGTCAATATAAAATTATTTTGTGAAGTTTGTCTGATCGTTTATTGTTAGTAAACTGTTACATTGTTACGTTATATCTATTGAAAAGAACTTATAGCATAATATAGCTCTTTATAACGTCCGATACCGACTTACGTAGGTTGACGGATTTTACATGCCTTTAGAAAACTTGTGAGGTTTCTCAGACATGCAGGTTATCTTATAATATTTCGATATAAATAAATAAATATAATGGGGCATTAACACACAGCACCATCTAGTTCCATGGTAAGCTACGAGACCTATGTTATGGATACTAGATAGTTGATATACTACACATATATAACTTTAAATACATACATATTATAAATATAAACACCCATGACTGGAGTACAAACATTCGTGCTCATCACACAAATGAATGCCCCCAGCGGGACTCGAACCCGCGACCGCTGGCGCAGCAAGTAGGGCCACTACATACTGAGCCAAAATACTATACGTACTATATTTGCAAGTATATATTTTTTTTATTGCACAAAAAGAATAAATAAAGTTATAAGAAAACAAAATACATAGAAAGTGATGTGGACAAAGGTGGACTTATCTCTATAAGAGATCTCTTCCAGTCAACCCATGTATATGGGAAATAGTGTTAAATAGCGGGACAGAAAGAAAAAGTGCAGAAAAAAATAATGGCGAAATATATAAGTATAACACACAAATAAAACTGAAATAAAAGTATATGTATGTAAAAATATACAAAACATATACCTACATATTTTTATTAGGTATATACATATTATATAAGATAAATACATAAATACATACACACACACACACACACACATATATATATATATATATATATATATATATATATATATATATATATATATATATATATAAACATATAATTGTACATGAATGCTAAACAGAAAAATATATTGCTCAAATTGATTTTCATATGAAAATCTCACCAGTACGAGACATTTGAATTCACTTCACTTGGTTTTTCAATGGAGTTACAGTGTCTGCTGTTTTCCGCGACAATGGAGAATTTAGAGGAAGAAAAGAGATATATAGATAAATATGCTAGTGGCATTTCACAAAGCTTCAGCATGCTTGGTATTGATGCATAATATTAATATTTAATCAACCCTTTTGAACGCTTCATTGCTGAGCACAGGTCTCCCTTCAATACGAGGGGGATCAGGCCATAGTTCACCACATTGGTCGACGCGTTGGCGGACTTCACATGTCTTTCGAAAACTTGCTAGATTCTCTTAGACATGCAGGTTTCCTTACGATGTTTTCCATCATCGTAAAACAAGAGGTTACCATTTTGGAAATGATTCGCAAATGAAAATATCAGAGGTGCGATACCCGAGATTTGAACCCGCTTCACTCGGTTTTCCAAGCAAGTGCACTACCACTGAGCTATTACTGCCTTAGTATTAGTATATTTGTAATATAATGATGTATATATAGTAACATATAAGTAGATCACAACAGTGTACTTGGGCGATCACAGATCACGCGCGAGAGTGTGGTCACAACAGTGTACTAAAAAAATCACAACGATCCGTTATTGCGTAAAAGACCAAAATTATGAACTTACATAGATTTAATGAATGGATGCCATTATTTTGAATCATAGATTGATATATACGATTGCATAATGTATATTAAAGTAATTCCCGTAATACAAAATTAGAGTTTAAGCAGATTTAAACTAAGTGCCTAATAATAATGTACGAAGGCGTCATCTATTAAGAAGAAGGCTATCACCCACAACTCAATTCTGTTGCAGATTGGACATGAGTCAGACTGATTAAACATATTGTTGTATAGTTGCAAGTTTAGAAGGAATGTAGCCTTATAATTATTTTTTAATTAAAGCTATATTGATTTCAAAATAACTTAAAACTTATTATTCAATTACTAGCGGCTCACCTTCGCTTCGCTCGGGTTCGCCTTTAGAAAAACAAAAACAAATCTATCCCACGGGAACTGTACACTTTTCCGGAATAAAAAGTACCTACTCTGTTTGTTATTCTGATATATGAACTGTATTATTGTAGTTTCATTAAAATCCAATCAGTAGTTTTTGTGTACTAAGCTGTATAAGTTACTATAGTTTTTTAATTATCCCATGGGATTTCTTTAATTTTCCGGGATAAAAAGTATCTAAAATGCTGACCGGAGATATAAGGTACCACTTTATCAAAATTTTATTTAAATCGGTCCAACAGTTTCGGTGATTAACCCGTACAAACAGACAAACAGACAGAATAAGAAAAAATTTGAAAAAATCTGAATTTGTTCTATTTCTTTTCTTACATCCTCCTGACTCGGTTTTTAGCATTTTTTTCTATGTACAGACATTCGACCTCTACAGTTTTATTATATGTAGGTATATACATAGATTAGGGTTGGCTATTTTTATGGAAATTTGTGTGGGTATAATTAGAGTAAACAACTAAAACGTTGGACGTCCCTTCAATCCCCGTGTTAAAGTGTTACAATTTAGTCCTAACTTTAAGCGTTTCTTTACTTGTACTATGATTACACCATAAAGTAGATATCAACCATAAAGATATGACGACACGTATGGCTTATTTTGTAGTGACCCTACTTGCTGTGCCAGCGGTCGCGGGTTCGACTCCCGCTGGCGACATTCATTTATTGATGAGCACGAATGTTTGTATACCAGTCATGGGTGTTTATATTTATAATATGTATATATTTAAAGTTATATATGTCTAGTGTATCAACTATCTGGTATCCATAACACAAGCCTCGTAGTTTACCATGGAATTAGATGGTGCTGTGTATTAATGTCCCAACATATTTATTTATTATTTATTCATATTAGTATATCAATAAATCCACATTGTATCCATATCAACAACTTGTTTCACCAAATTAAAATCGAAATGTTCCCATTGCTCGCGGGGCGGGGCCCGTTTTGATAGGGTTAAACAAATATAGCCAGCCGAATATAATGTAATAAATATAATTCACAATGTTTATACGTATCTCATGTTACGATCTCGGACCGCGATTTTGTAGAGTAGTGTCGGTTAGAGCACTCATTTTATTATTTTAAAGCATTTTTTTTAATATTTTTGGTCATTACACTATGACCTTGAGTATAGCACTATATCTTACTTCTCGTAGAGTTAGTAGAAAACAAACCTAGCTTACTATTTTTTTTTTTACAATTGTCATACATTTTGTGCCAATTTTAGTACATCGTAGATTGGTTGATGTATAATATCACAATTCAATAAAATATTAATGTTTATATTATTCATATAGTAAATATTTACTTCAAACGTCTAGGAAAGCACACACTCCATGTAAAGTTCTATATAAATATTTCATCCACTTTTCCAGATGCTTATTTTCTTTAAACTAAAATTTATTCTTCTTTTTAATTATATCATCAAAAACCATATATAAATGAATTTTAAGCCAACTTATATAACAAATTACATATATGTATTAAAGCTAACTATACAAATTATAAATAGAATAACATTTTAAAATTAATAAATCGTAACCTCTGAATCTAAATCACCTGTACCAATTATAAAAGAAATAAAATCGTTAGCGTTACATATGACCGGGGCAGTTCCAGTCAGGTTGTTCAAATATATCTTATCTCCGTTTAAGAAATTAATAATTAAATGCGCTAATTTATGACCGGGCTTTGTCGAGCACTACGTCTCGATCGATGCATGTAATAAAATTAGCTTTCGAGCTTTGCCTCTTCCCACTCTAAATGAAAATTAAACTTTTACTATCGATCTATTTTGATTTTATAATATGTTTTTTGTTTTCAGGCAGTGGTAGCACAGTGGTAACGCGTTCACTTGAGAAACCGAGGGAAGCGGGTTCAAATCCCTGTTCTCGCACCTCTGATATTTTCACGTGCGAATCATTTCTAACATGATTACCACTTGCCTTACGGTGAAGGAAAACATCATGAGGAAACCTGCATGTCTGAGAGAACCTAGCAAGTATTCGAAAGACATGTGAAGTCCGCCAACCCGCACTTGGCTAGAGCGGTGGACTATGGCCTGACCCCCCTCGTATTGAAGGGAGGCCCGTGCTCAGTAGTGGGACGTTAAAAAGGGCTGAATACATACACATGCATACAATATGATTTTAATCTAAAATAGATAGTAGCTTGCTAATTAAAGTATTTTTACAGTTAATGCTTAGTATAGAACGAAATTTAACACATTTGAGTCTTTCGTTTTCGTAAGAGGATGAATTGTTCTTATTAATATATACTAACGGCTGCATGTCTTAATGCGCAAGCGCAGGTATCATACATGTTTGATTTTCGTTGTTATTATTATGAATGGAAAGTGTATTTATGGTTTTTCATAACTTTCTATAAAGATAGTAAGTTTTTTTTATTTAGAATACTCAAGACCCTATCACGAGATATTCGTTGGTTTTTATAAAAACAGTAATTATTCATGTATATTAATTGATTATGATTATAACTGGTAATATAGTTTTAGGGATTAAAAAAAAGTCAAAAGTCAAACAATAATATTGGCTTAATAAAAATCATCAACTCGATCGAGTCAAATCGAGTCGATTACCGACTTACTGAACGATAACATAAATTAAACCGTTAAGTAATTAGACTGCTAAGCATTAAATTTTATACAAAAGTACCTTATTCCTTACATGTACGAGTATAAGGATTTTTGAAGGTGAGAGTAAAGAAAAAAATTGAAAATCATCCCCTAAATGGCTTCACTAAGAGTTAATATTTACGTAGAAGTTCACTCTACTTGAAATTAAAATGTATTTTTCATAAATATTTATTTCATAAAATTAAAAAAATATATATTTTTGCTACTTTTCCTTATGAAAGGGTTCTTCATTTATGGGACATTCATAAATTGATGTGACGAAGTAGTTTAGATTTACATACATACGTCATAGGTTGAAGATAAGTATAAAAAATATACGTCCGATAGACCGTGGACACCTGCAAGTCGGGCGACGCGTGCGGTCAAAATGGATGATATTATGTAATAGTAACTTTGCAAAAAATATCATTTAGGTTTTATAAGTTATTCGCAAATTAGTTTTTTCTAAAGATTTTTTATAATGAAATATAACAAGAAATGCAATAAAAAAATGTATAGAATAATTTTTAAAAATATGAAAAAGGAACATTTCTTAAGTGTTATTCTATACTAATATTATAAAGAGGCGGTTTTGTTTGTTTGTTTGTTTATTTGATTGATTGAACGCGCTAATCTCAGGAACTACAGAACCGATTTAAAATATTGTTTTGCATTAGATAGCCCGTTTACTAAGGAAGGCCATAGGCTATAATAAATCATCATGCTACTACCCAAGGGATGTAGCCTATGGCCTATCAGGAGTAGAGGAGTAGTAATCGTAATGTCAAGAAATCGGGCATACTTTCATATATTATTGTAAAACTGATGTTTATAATATATTTAAGTATTTTAAGCTCTGAAACTTCTGATCCCATTTAAAAAATGCCTTTTGCATAAAGCCAAAGAGCTTTTTTTGTAGTTTTCAGCGCGAGCGAAGCCGAGGGTTCTACTAGTAACAAATAAGTTTTAAAGCTTTAGGCATTGTCGAGAAAAAGAAATTCGTCACATGGGCGTCTTTTATTATTAATTATTGTTATTAGTGTCCGTAGTTAGTAAAAGAAAAAAAAAAAAGGAATTTTTAATTAGTTAATATGTGCTTAAACACCATTACTATGTAAACATGAAAAATACAGTTTTAATGGCGGATTTTCAAATATTTGGATTGGACATTTCAAATTTGATTAAAAAAAAATGGGTGCGTGTAAACCTTTACGCGCAGTTGAAGTAAAGCTTCTTTAGCAAATATCACAATTAAATTAAAACAAATCAAAGATGATAATAAGGCATATTAGGCATATTACCATCATATATTTATAGAATCCTACTAATATTATAAACGCGAAAGTTTGTAAGAACGTATGTATGTATGTTTGGGTATTTCTCAGAGTTTGCGTTCTTCGTCTGATTTATCTGGCCAAAAATTATTTTCATTTTTGGCTTTATTCGACATACTCTTATGATGAAAGATATGCCAAAGAACATATATTTGAATTACGCACTCATTTTAATCAAATATTTTTTGAGATATTTGACTTTAATTTTTTAGGGCCCATATGAATCAAAATTCGTGACGGATGGATCAGAAACAGGAATAAAAATAAAAAAACCGAGTCTGTATTAAATTTATATAACATTTTATGTATTCAGAAGGAAATTCAGTGTTATGACAAAAGCCGAAAATACTCTCGTCATACTGCTCGTCGTGGCTCGCAATGTTATTTAAGTAATCTAAAGCAACGTATCATGTGTTACGAGCGAATTCAGTCGAACTCTTGGCTCCGCAGATTTAGCAGAAAGTGTCGCTAGTCAAATCTTCTTCATCATCATTTTCCTGCCCATTTCCCAATCACTTCGGGTCGGCGCAGTACATACTGCTGATAGGATTTGGCAAAAGTTTTACGACCGGGCGCCTGCCTGAAATCACCTCCTTAGGAATGCTACTGTTTATCGCGGAAAGGGCCCAAGGTGCGATGACCAGCACATCTAATTTAGATTTAATTAGTTCTATAAAATTATCTAATGTCAGTAATTATTTCACCAGTTTCATTGGCACAGTCAATTGTTTGAGGTTAGGCTTAGCTTAATATTGGAGAGTTCTTACGTCATGTAATATGCATATTTCATATTTATTTCTACTAAAACATTTGTTGTAGTATTATTCAAAGTTTTCATGTAATTTTCTGATATATTTTGAAATAAATGTTGAACACAAATCATATCTCCTTATAATCTTGTTTTATATATCTTGTTAAGGTATCTATAATCTTACACAATTTAAAATCACAGCAGTATTTAAGGTACTCTTAGTATCAGTCTTTATAATAAAAATAAAAGAATTAACAATGCTACTGGCTATATTGAAGATATTGGAGAAAGAACTCCGAGAAGCTTTGGTGAATACTCCTTTCTTATTTTCTCTATCCTTATACATTCTGCGACTCTCTTCTTTTCTTTTTCCTCATCATTGGTTAGTTTTGCTCGTGGCATTGTTATATACTGCAATATAAAAACGATAAATTAATACGAGTATTGTACTTTATGACAGATTATTGGTACTTTTCAAGTTTGCGATTATCAGTGTGGAATGATTCGGGAAAGGGATACGGGAAGGGTGCTCCCAATAGCGACAGAGGAGTCCTAAAGCGAACTGCAGAAAAAATACTCGCCAGAGGAAATTACATAAAAAAAATTAAAAGCCTTGTTAAGCAACTGAAAGACCATTGTCCAGATGTTATACCTATTAGAAGTGTCGTTATGCTTGGAACTTGATCTTAATGATGAGTGTGTGATAAATAACTTAAACAAAATGTACCATTTTTTTATTCATATGGGTTTTTGACCACATGAATAAGATACAGATAAATCAGAATTTTGCCTAAAATCTTCGATTACCCATGATACATATTTTCATAGGTATTCGCATTTAACCAAAAAAATCTGTAACGCAAACGTATTTCTTGGAGCATAGATTCAAGTTTTAAAACTCTGTAACATTATTTGTAAACTAGACATATTAATCAGAGACTCACCTGAATCAAAAACATATGAATCAAATACTTACTTTTGTGTCTCCGTATCGACGCTGAACTGGTCGCACTTCCAGCTTCGGACCCTTTTGCCGCACAACTGACTACCCCCAGCGCGGGTTGTGATGGTGTAATTTTTTGTATTTCGCCGACTACAGTCAAGTGAAGCGCGTGGCACATTAATCAGAATTTTATGCCGGACACCTTTTATTTGTTTATTTATAATAAGTAAACTAACGTAAATATAACTAATATATTTTTTTTGTCAAAAGATAACTAATCTTTTTTCAATATGATTATAATTTATATTGTTTTTTTAATAAGATAACGCGTTATTTATAATTTTGTTCAGAAAAATGGGGAACGGACACGTCATATGAATCAGAAGAACGAGTTTCAAACGATTTTTTTATATATTTAGAATGCAATTATTATACAAACAGCCTTGGTCCAAGTTAGATAATAGTCTAAGGTGTACTAAAAAAAATATTTCAGACCGATTGATTGGCTAGTTACAGAGATAAACCTCCAGAAATCGAAAATTTAATGCGCTGAGAAATACCCGTTTGTTACTCTTTCACGCCAGAACGGCTGAACGGATTTGGATGAAATTTGACACAGAGATAGATTATAGTCTGGAATAACACCTATGTGTTATTACTTACTCTTTATCCCGGAAAAATGTGCAGTTCCCGTGGGATAGGTTTGTTTTTGTTTTCCTAGAGGCGAACCCGAGCGAAGCGAGGGTAAGCCGCTTGTATCATATACGGAAAGAATATAATATTATGTTTGTCAGACAATAACAACCGTTACCATGGCAACATGGCAATGTATTCTATCTCATTCTCTCGTCGGCTTAATCCTATATATTTATGTGTTTGTTTCTTTTTAGTGTCGCATTTCCGTTTCATCGAGTTTAAAATCACAACGATTCTAAAGAAGTTTCACTTCGTAACTATATAAATATTACACTTTCGCATAACTCTGTCAAAGTGTAAAGGTGATACGTGTTAGCGAGCGACAAATGCGCCTGTTCTACAAACAGATATATCTTAAGGATATGCACACATACATTACGCGGTTATTAGCATTTATTTTTTACACACACGGTGTTTTAGTAATCATTTACAGTACAATAATTGACTATCGGTTACAGATGAGGTCCTGGATACGATTTCCAGGTAGGGCTTGAAATGTCGTAGGGCATTTTTTGTTGATAAAATATTCTTAAAAGGAGTTTGAACATAGTAAGATTATAGCTTATTATAGAAGCTGTTAGAATATAGTTTTATATACATATCATTTTTTTAGTCGTTTTAAATTGGTAATATTAAAATAACTAGTAGAACCCGCCTTTAACCTACAAAAAAAAACCTTTGGTTTTTTTTTATACAGTGTATACCTACTATGTATTTATATAATATTGTTTATACAAAAATACGAAAAGCGTGGTTAAAAAAGGAAGAGGTGAGGAAGGAGGGTGAAAAATACTTTACGACCTATTCTCATACCTACCAAATATACAAAAAAAATATCATTAAAATCGGTCGAGCCGTTTCAGAGGAGTGAGACCACAAACACTGTGACACAAAATTTTTATATACTAGATAAATCTGACAGTTTGTGGGTACGTGTATGTATTTTATTATTTCTTCATGACATAATATACGTACACACAAAAATAGTGGTATTATAATAAACACACGAGCAAAGTCTAGTGCAAAAGTTAGTTAAAATAAGATATACATTACGCGAAAATATAAACTTAACTAGTTTAGATTTGTGCTGTCTCCTCGCAGTGACATATTAGCGGGTTGCGCTGATAAATGATATCAAATGCAGAGATGAGCGATATTGTATTGCCGTCGTCTGGGCTCGTGTTTCCTTTCCATTTTATATACTAAGTATTTGACGTGGCTTTGTCTGATTTAAATTTAATTTTTTATTTTATTTAACTTTACATGGAATAACAAGTAATAAATAAATATGTTGGGACATTAACACACAGCACCGTCTAGTTCCATGGTAAGCTACGAGGCTTGTGTTATGGATACTAGATAGTTGATACACTACACATATATGACTTTAAATATATACATATTATAAATACAAACTCATGACTGGAGAACAGACATTCAAGCTCATCACGCAAATGACCAAGACTAGCAGGACTCTAACCCGCGACCACTGGCACAGCAAGTAGGGTCACTACACATTTAATTCTGAAACGTCAATATATCTATACAATGGATTACTCTAAAATTAAAAAAAAAATCAACACAATAACCTATTCATTGTGAATTAAGAGCTCTCGATTAAATGCCTTTCAAACAAAAAAAAAATTAAAATCGGTTTATCCATTTGGGTGCTACGATGCCAGAAACAGACATACAGATACACACATACACAGGTTAAACTCATAACTGCCCTCTTTTTGCGTCGGGGGTTAAATATATAAAATTTTCTAGTTTATTTTAATTTTTTATTTTACATTATGAGGAAGTAAAAACTTGAATTTAAATGTATTGCATGAGCCTTATTATTTAGTAAATAGCTTCAGATCTAAGTTGTATGTTGCTTCTATAGAAAAAAATAGCAACATTATCTTCATCTATAAAAAAATGTTAATATTAACTTATACAAAACCTCAAATCTCCGAAAATTTTTCACCTAGTATTTAAATTTTGTCAGTGTTTTGTATGGAGAAGATTTTTGTGTTATTCATTTTGCTACTATATTAAACTAGACTGAATACTAATTAAAAAATCTAGGGGCTAACACAAAATTTCATCTTATAATCGTTGAATCTTAGAGAAATGTATATAAGAGTAAACGTAACTTAATCTATTCTAATATTATAAAGAGAAATTGTTTTTTTTATTTGTTTGTTTGTTTGTAACGAATAGGCTACGAAACTACTAAACCGATTTAAATGTTTGGTAAAAAAATAGTTTGAGACCCTGAGAAGGACAAAGGATAGTTTTTATCTCGGAAATCATTCCTTAAAGGGGTGAAAATGGGGGTGAAAGTTTGTAGGGACGAACAGGAGCGAAGCGAGAGTGAGTCGCTAGTCGTCAATAAAACCACTAAAATTACTATTTTTAAATATTTGGAGATTGATAAACATACTAATATTATAAATATGAAAGTGTGTTTGTTTGATTGTTTGTCCTTTCGTTGAAACAGACGGATTGTCGTGATATATAAACTTCTGAATAGATCAGGAACAAGTTACAGCATCTTTAAACGAAACAGTTAAATAAAACTCAGTACTGCTATAACAATGTGTGCCCTTCACCTAAATATGTAAATGCGTTACTCATACGATTTAAATGGATTTATGGCGTACGATACGTAGGTTAAAGTTGAATTATTGATTTAGCACTAGTTGTTACTCATTTTATATTTGAGTAGGTAACGATTTTGATCTTAAAGCTCATTTAAAGAAACTAGCCAATGCCTATGGCTTTGCTTGCTGTTCTGTGACTGCTATTTTGTAATACTAAGTGTATAGAAAGAAACCCGTGGAATAAGAAGCACAATATCGCTTTCCATTAAATCGGTTAAATAAAATTTAAATATGTTATAAATTATCTAATTTATGACTGTTATTATATAATAAGAAAAAATCATTGAAATTCGACCAGCTATCTTGAGTAGGTATTTATGAAACAAACAGATGGGCAAGAATTAAAAAATAAAATATTAATTTTATATTTTGTTACAGTTTCAAAATAGCCATTATTCTAAAAGTCTATGTCTATGTTGCCGAACAGTTATATCACAACTTTGCAGCACTAGAGCTTAATGTAAGGATAACACACACAAATGTTTATTGGTTAGACGTACGTGTTTAGTGGTTGCTATAATTATTTTAATAAATATAACTAAATAAATAAAACTATTTTTTCGCAGTTTTATTTTCATAGAAAAGATAGATATTTTAGTTCCTATCCCTCGTATTATAATAAAAAATAAGAATATAATCAATCGATCACTAAATAAAGCTAGTTTTAACTATAAAGACAGGTCATAATAAAAGACTCATATGAAAAAAATAATAACACATAACTTAATAATAACATATAATAATAATTAGTATTATTATTTTCATACATTATAATGTAGCAACCCTAAACGCAATTAACTATAAAAAAAAATGTAGGGATTCATTGAAACTAGGGTCTTAAAAATATCGTCATTGAAAGAAGTGCACATTCCAAATTGAATTGCGCCTTTTTCAAATCTCTTTTGTTTATTGCTTTTCGGATGACAAAATTAAAAAGTACGTTGTTTCGTTTATAAAAGTACTCTATGTGGTGTGCGTAAGTTCGATTTTGTGTTAAAACAATTAAAACTTACCATTTTTGAATTTTATTCTTTGGTTTGACTTAACGTCAGATGTCAACGCCACTTTTTGATGAGATATTTGTTAGGAAATGTGTATCTATGTTTTTATATATCAACTAATAACTCATCCTCACTCCGCTCGGGTTTCTTTAACGGTCGTTTACGTTTTAACGTTTAGTATAGATTTCTCAGAGACGGGATATTTTCCCGCAGTAAAAAGTATCCTATATGTTGACGCGAATAACCAGCTATCATAATACTAAATTTCATCAAAATCCCTCCAGTGGTTTTTCCTTGATGCGGCCACAGACGAACAGACAAAAATTCTAAAAACTATAGATTCGGCCTCTATATCGGTATTAATGCCTATTTCAATAAGATTATCCAAAAATATTTAATGTACAGATTTGGCTTAGTTACAATTTTATTATATGTATAGATATAGGGATCATATTAATAGCAACTCTATCTACACATAAATTATGATAGTATCAGATAGCCGTCATACTATGTTAGTTTGATATATAAAGTGTAAACTCAGTTTTGCAATAAGCGTGTAGGCTCGGATTGATGGAGCAAATGAGTTTCATTTGATTGCTTTGAAAATCAAAGATGAGAGGTTATTTCTCAAGGCTAAAAGTTACTAGTGATATGTAGTTATGTTTTGATTAGCAATATTTAAGTACATTAGTCTTTGCCCAGTGGTCGATATTCGATCATAAAAAAAGTGTTTGTTTGTAAGAAGTTATACTTATTTGGCATAACAGAACAAAAATGGCTAAAGATTTCATCTCGTATGTCACAACTCTCTGTTTGTAAAAGGAATGCAGCTAACTTCATCATGTCGCTTTTTGGCTGTCAGTGTGCGCGTGCGTAAAAATTTTACTCTCATATTTTTTTCCAAACGAGCCAAAAGAAGTATAACTTCGGTTATTGTTAATTTGAAGAAAACTTAATATGAATAGAATTTACCTATCTACATAAAAAAAACTGTTTTCAATTTTTTTTATCGATCAAGCTTCTTGAGATCAATTTTTTGTTTATTTAAACTCGCCAACAGCTATTAAATAAAACAAAAAGAAACAAACCAAAAAAACAGTTGACAAAGAGTTTTGTCTTTGTCTATATATATATTCTTTAAACATTGTGTGGAATAATTTTATGCATACATTTAATTACCTCTAATAACGATATGTTGTCTGTTTGTTTCGGCTAATCTCCGAAACGGTTGGACTGATTTTGACGGAACTTTCACTGGCAGATAGCTGAATTATAAAGAATAACTCAGGCTACTTTTATTTTAGAAAAAGAATTAGGGTTCCCCTCAAAAAAATTAAAACGCACTTAGGGACGTACGAGTAAGTCGCTAGAGTTCACTAATAAAAACTCTAAAGAAACACAGTATTTTCTATAATTTCTGTCTTATTAAGGCTAAGACGTGACTGAGATCATACTTTGGACTAGGGTTTGACAAAGCGATTGAGGTACGTTAATTCATGAATGCCAATTGCCATAGCAGCTGGCAGATGCATCAGAATTCCTGGATAGGCCGGGTATGTGACTTGACTCTATATTAAAACCTCGTTTAAATATCTTATGGTTCTATTTCAAACGGATTTCAAAGTGGGCTGCGATGGTTACCTAAACTTGTGATTGATGTAAGTGATATGGGGATATAAAAGGGATTTTTAACCAACTTTACGACTAGAGGGTGTTATGTTTTTTGAAACTAATCTATACATATAACAAAATTCTAACCGAGTCGAATCTGTACATTAAATATTTTTTTAGAAAATCTAATTGAAATAGTCATTATTATCGATACAGAGGCCGAATCTGTAGTTGTTTTGTCTGTCTGTCTGTTTATCTGTCTGTCTGTCTATTACTGCATCACGAAAAATCCACTGGAGGGATTTTGATGAAATTTGGTATGATGATAGCTGGTTACCTGGGTCAACTAAACTTATAGGATACTTTTTACTGCGGGAAAATATCTCACCTCTGAGAAATCTATACTAAACATTAAAACGTAAGTAGGGACGAACCCGGGCGAAGCGAGAGTGAGCCGCTAGTTTTTTGAATAAATAGACTATATTTTTAGTTGTTAAAGTGAGTTTTTAGTTAAATATAAATATATTATATTTGTATTTTATATATTTATTTTTGGTTTTGTTTAAATAATTTAGGTTAATGCGTGTGTACTAACTGAAATTTGAACTAATATAAATAGAAGGCCTTATGTATGTGTATGCCACTTTATATGAGGGTAAGGCCAGGGCGAATAGTTAGTGTTACTAAAATGATAGCACAATCAAGTAGGTACCACTATAATATTTAAAAGAAATCTTAGATGATTTGAATAATATCTGAATTGTTATGGTTAGAATTTTTACTTACATATCTGTCATTATTGTCTTCTTATAAGCGTCAAAATGTTCTTAAATTATTTTAACTAGTGTTCAACATTCAATCGTAATCATTTTTAAAACGGAGTGTCTGTTGGTCTTTTAATAGGACGAATAAAAATAATTATTCATCTTTTAATAGGATGAATAAAAAATAATTATTCAGTCGAATAGTAACATCCTCGTTTATTTATTACTCGTCCTATTAAAGTACGAATAGCAAAAGCCTTATTAAAAGTTCCAAGAATATATATATATATATATATATATATATATATATATATATATATATATATATATATATATATATATGTATATATATATAAACATATATAATTCAATACCTAATATAAAGCGCTGAATACAAGCAACTAAACTAAAAGGATTATAAAGGATCAACTATTAAATCTTATTGACGTAGCATCACGTACGTATTACCATACGTCTAACATTATTTTTCTCATTTAAATAAACAAATATTGTCACCCGAGTTTATTACCAGTTAGGGTTTTCCATTTTAGCCGTATGTATGTAGATTATGTGATAAGCTCGTGCGCATGATTGGCAGCACAATGTTTCAAATGCAAATATCGGACATATGGACGCATTTTACCCTTGAAGCTTTTTTAAAACTATTGATACTTCATTTAGAATTTAGATCTTTTTTTGTTGAAATAAAAATAAGATATATTTATGTCCTTTATTTCAAATGGTATAAAACATAATATATTTCTTATAGGCAATAATTAATCTGTTTCCTTTTTTTCCCGGAAAAATGTACGGTTCCCGTGGGATAGGCTTGTTTTTGTTTTTCTAGAGGTGAACCCGAGCGAAGCGAGGGTGAGCCGCTACTCATGAAATATATGTATTTATGAACATTATACTTATTAAGTGTTGCCATAATAACTACAGCCGTCACATAAGATATCGAGATATCGAGTAAGACATCGAGTAAGAGTGTTGGCTAATTTAATAACGTATTACGATTGCAAGGCAGTACCCATCGGTAACGCGCTCGTTTGGGAAACTGAGTACGGCGGGTTCTAATCCCGGGTCTTGCACCTGTGATATTTTCATGTGCGAACCTTTTCTGCGAACCTTTTGCGAAGTCTTATGGTGAAGGAAAACATCGTGAGGAAACCAGCATGTTTGAGAGAACCTAGCAAGTTTTTGAAAGATATGTGAAGCTCTCCAATCCGCACTTGACCAGCGTGGTGGACTATGGCTAAGAGCTGAATACAATATATACTCATTCAATACGTAAGCAGAGTCGTGAACCAAAGTTAGTTCTAATTTTAGTAAAATAATCCACAATACCATTAAACTAAAACAAACAAAGGCAGTACCTAAATTTAGACCAAGCTATTTACACGAGTATTAGCTCCAAACAGTAGTATGTTTGTCTACCTCTTTAACTCATAAAGTCTCTCCACTTACTAAGTAAATATACGTAAGTTCCACTTTTCAAGCAAATATCGTGATATTAAATTTCCTTTCCATATTATTTTCGAGTGTGTTTGAAATTAATTGGTTATACAATGAGAGTGAATATTATGTTTCGACGATAGTTCTATATTTTGACGACACGTTTGGCTCAGTTTGTAGTGACCCTACTTGCTATGCCAGAAGTCGTGGGTTCGAGTCCCGCTGGGGGCATTCGTTTGTGTGATGAACACGATTGTTTGTACTCCAGTCATGGGTGATTATATTTATAATATGTATGTATTTAAAAAGTTATATATGTGTAGTGTATCGACTATCTGGTATCCATAACATACGCTATGTATATACGTACATATACGTTCTTGTATATTCTTAAAGTAAAGAAGTTTATATATCATCGTATGATGTAATGTCATATTATGTTATTTCTAAGTCAGCTGTTCAATTCCTGGACGATGTAAATATTAACGTTATTTATATACACTTGTGATTTCTTCAAACTATTATTATAGATACGGAAGTTTGTATGTATTTGAAAAAGACTGTATGGATTTTAATGAAATTTTTAGTAACATATAGGCTAGAATTGACACTTGGAGACGTATATGAGCGAAGCGAAGGTACGTCGCTAGTAAATATATAAAATATGAAAGCTTGGAATATGAAATAGGTTCCAAAAGGTACGAATTCGGACTAATATCCATTTTTGTTCTTTGAAATTATTAGTTTATGGGAAAGAATCGAAAACAGAAAGAGAAAGTGCTACAGAATGAAATCATCGCAATACAAACTAGAATACACAAAACCTATAACCTCAATTCTATAAAATATGAATAAGCGTTACATGGTCGAACTATCAAAAGCTCCATAAAAAGCTTAAAAGTTTATTTGTAATTTGTTAAAAACGATCCATTTATAATACCACAAATGTTTAGACAAATGATTGTAGATATCGCACTTGTTAATATTGTATGGGTGTTAAAAATAATCATATATGTTACAGTCAAAACTATTTTTGAGTCAAAACTACTTTTGACTAAAGAGGTTGGTCAAAAGTAATTTTGACTGTAGGCTTTGGTAAATAGCAGTTTTGACTGGCATATTGGTCAAAACTCTTAAAAAGTTAAGGAGGTAAGTAGGTTGAAGGTTACTCGGAAGAACCCTTTCTTTCTTTCTAGGTTAGGTTAGAACAGTGACCACAGCGTCATAATTTTAAGAGTTATGACCAATATGCCAATAAAAACTGCTATTGACCAAGGCCTGCAGTCAAAACTACTTTTAACTGTTTTTATCAGTCAAAAGTAGTTTTGACCACGAAAAAGTTCTGACTGTAACATATATAGTTCTCATAGTGATTCATCTGCTTTTCGTAAGACGCCCACACTTAAATAAGATTACTAACAAAAGTTAATTAATCAAATGACTAATCCAGAAAGGGTTTTGATAGATCGAATCAGCTTGTATATGGTATTGCGGGTTTGATTTTAGGCGATAAGAGAAACTTTGTGAAATATAAATTATTATTTTTTAACCCCCGACGCTAAAAGAGAGATGTTATAAGTTTAACGTGTATCTGTGTCTGTTTGTAGTATCGAAGCGCTCAAACGGATGAACTGATTTTGATTTAGTTTTTTTGTTTGAAAGGTGACTTGTGTACTATAATATCTCCTGCGTAGATGGCCAGTCTCAGGGAGATTGACCGACGTGACTGAAATCATTTAGGAATCAGGAGTACATTATTATGGCATGTCAAATTTTGTACTTAAGCATATTGACCTTACGATTACATTCGAATCAAAGAGGCGCTAATACAAAGACAATGTTATATTTCGTTTATTGTTTCTATTAATGTACCTTTAATAAATCAGCCTAAGAGTATGCTTAGTAAGAAATGTGGGCTAAGATTATGGCCTGATGTTACTGAAACTTAAGACATTGGAATATTTTCGAGATTCATTTAACTAAGTGACGTCTCCATTTTTGTGTCTTAAATATTGGATAAATTGAAAAGGATGAACAATGCCAGTTAAATAGAATAATGAAAAGAGTAGGAAGAATATATGTAGGAAATAAAATTCGTTCTGCTTTTCTTTTATAAAATATGATTTTTTTGTAAACATTGGGAAATTTATTTACTTGTACAACTACAGGTGGTTATGTGGGACTCACCTTCAAGAAAGGTCTAACCATTAAAGCCTAACTTAACATCTCCCGTCTTAAGGGGGTGATGCAGGATCATGACAGCCCCATGGCAGGTCTACCAAAGTAGACCACAACAAGCAGGAGGTTGCTCCCACGGTCCAATTTCAACATTTCTCTTTCTAACAAATTTCATGTTTCTAGCTTTAGTACGAGTATTTTTGAGGAAATATTTAAAAATACTTCAACTCGTTGCTCCGTTAAATATTAACCAACTTGGATAGTTGGAATTTTTATTAGTAAGCAGTTATAACATCAAGCATATGTATACAAAAGCTATTTTATTTAAACTCACACTCTTCTCACTTTATTACAAAACATCGATTGCCTTATATAATATATATACATTGTTCTCTAAACAATAATGCTACGTCAAAATGCGTTATGTAGATTAGAAGAAGTGAGCGTGAAAACAGACATATGCGAAGAGCGACTTTATTTTACGAGTATATTATTTACTAGTGACTTATTGTCGCTTTTCTCGAATACGATTTTGTTCACAATATCACACGTTTGATTTTTTTTCGTGAAAATCCTAATTCTTCTTTTAATATTAAATAGCTTAAGTCATTCCTACATCATCTGTTTGCCAGTGAAAGTTCTGTCAAAATCGATCCAGGTGTTTAGGAGATTAGCCGGAACAAACAGACAAACAGACAGACAGACAGACAGATTATTATTACTATCTGACAAGTATTATAAAGAA
This sequence comes from Fabriciana adippe, assembly GCA_905404265.1. Lineage (NCBI taxonomy): Eukaryota > Metazoa > Arthropoda > Insecta > Lepidoptera > Nymphalidae > Fabriciana > Fabriciana adippe. The sequence continues at coordinate 14,786,291 of FR989997.1, read as the reverse complement.
TGTTTTTTCTTTTACATGCATGCATTTAGTAAAAAGCTGTTATTATGGTATTACAAACAGACACTTTAATCTAATTTATTTTTATAGATAGTAAAAAAAAAAATTACGAAGTTCAAATACTTTGTGGTTCTTTCTACATAGGATATTGGGAGAGGCTATGCATTATAACTTATTCAAGGCTGAGCATTCATTTTGTAAATCTAATTAGCTAATCAGGTATTCATCAACTCAAAGGTTAAGTTCACAAGCTTTATTGAATAGAAAGTATATTCTATATAAAATATAGATAAATATTATATTAATCTATCTATTATCTACATACATATAGCTATCTTATAACACAGAATGAGCAATATGTATGTATATACTTATGTCGTGTATCTGGGAAACGACTCTAACGATTTGGATCAAATTTTGTATTTAGATCAGCTTTTGTTTTTTAAGTTTATCTATATATCTTTTTTTTTAAATAACCTAAATATACCTAAAAAAGAACTACCAAAAAAAGAACGCCAAGCGAAACTCGGTCGACCAAGTACTTTCGTTACTCTAAGAATAACTTAATGTAACAAAAGAGAAGTTAAATGAACATATCTCACTTCGATTTCGAAAATTCGATAATCGTAACTCTTTATTTAATAATACCAATCTCAAAATTAAATTAAAAAATCTATCGTTAAGGGTTGATTTTGTCTTGAAAATATCACACCACCATCGTGCTATAGGAGTAGCCTATTTATGAAAAATATGTTGATTAAAATCAATTCATCATCTCTTGTTTTAAAGTCGGTTAAAACCAAGTATAACCAACGAAGATTCTTTGTCTTTTTTAAAGAGGAGTTATAGTTTTTACTTATTTTTAAATAAATACTAGCGGCTCACCCTCGCTTCGCTCGGGTTCATCGCTAGGTACGTTTTATATAGATATTTAAAATAGTTATTTTGGCAGCGTTAGCCATATAAGATTTAATAATTTTTTTTCTAATATTTTGATACTTTTTATCCTATTCCGGACTAAGAGAAATCCAAAAAATTAAATATCATAAAAATTGGTCCAGCCGTTCTTGAGTTATAAATGGTGTAACTAACACGACTTTGTTGTATATATATAGATTGGCCAAATCAAATCTGTGTCTATAAAGAGGGAAGTGAGAAAACGGTCCACCACTGAGTCAGATGATTGAACACTTGTGATATATAATTCTTAAACAACTTTGATATTAAAACTTTTAGAGTTTTTTCTAGAAAAATCCACTGGTTTAGAGTATTCGTGCTGTACAAAAATATTTGCTCATCCATTATCACGTACGATATTGGTAACGAGCTATATGGAAGTTAGAGTGAAATTCGGGTTAATCGATTTCGTCTGTGATAATTAGAATGTAGGTTTAAAGCCCGAACGAATCCTACGATGTTATATCCATATTAGAAAACAGTTAATTTTTAGTGCGAAATATTGATCAATTTCACGGTGAGAATGTTTGAAGTTTATCTTTTTAGGGTTCTGTAGCCAAAAAAAATATATCAAAACCCTTATAGTTTTATTATATTAGTAATTAGTCTATCTGTTCGTCACAACCATTTTAGTCCCCACTCTGTTAAATATAAATTAATTTTTGGTATTTATGATCTGTAAATAGGTTAATTTGCTTTTAACATGACAAATTAGTAGGTATGTTAAAATATAACATTTGAATATTTCAGGCTACAGAACCCTTGATATGGGAGTCAGAGTCGCACATGTACGGTTTTTTGGTAAAAAATTCTACGTAACGGCTCTACATCTCCAATTTTGAATGACATCAACTTCTACCATATATAGGTAGGTATCTTTTTAAGGCAACTAATAAATTAGAAAATACATAAATTCATCAAATCCACTTATGTTTTTATTATGAAATAGTATATATATATATATATATATATATATATATATAAATATTTGAAACTGTTTTGGCATACTAACAAGCATATTGATATATTATTGTATGAACTAGCGACACGTTCGTCCCTAGGTACGTTTTAATTTTTTTTTACTCTTAAGTAGAGTTAGCATAAAATCAAAAGTTGATTTAATTATGCATAATAAGTACTCTCTAGGCATATTGCACTGACTTCGTAATGGTTTACCTCTATAAAAGGTAAACTTATGAATATGAAATAGAATATTACACTTATATTTACTTATTTATCTTGAATCTCATATATACTATACTAATGACTTATCCTCACTTCGCTCTGGGTACTCTTTGTATTTATAATATTATATATATTTTTTTATCTATACTAATATTATATAAAGGGAATTTCTTTTTGTTTGTTTGAACGCGCTAATCTTAGGAACTACTAATTTGATTTGAAAAATGCTTTTTGCATTAGATAGGCCGTTTATTGAGAAAGGCTATAGGCTATATAATATTATCATGTTACTGTCCAAGGGAGCGGATCAGTAATCGTAAATGTCAACAAATCGGGCAGACTTTGAATCGGGCGGATAGAGTTTGAAAGCGGGCGAAGCCTTGGTTACTGCTAGTCTATATAAATAAAAATGAATGTTGGTAAGCGCATAACTCAAGAATGGCTGGACCAATTCGGCTAATTTATTTTTTTGTATATTCCTTAAGGTCCACGGAAGGTTTTAATTCTTAAAAAAAAAACTATATCCATGTTACTATATCCAAGCTAGGGACGACCCGAGCGAAGCGAGGGTGAGTCGCTAGTTATAAGATAACCTAGTAGTTGCAATTCTTTGTGCAGCAACATTTGTAGGAGTATGGTATCACGCAGCAATCTAATTATGTTTATTGCATGCTTCACGGCAAATGCTATAAAAAACCCCTTGATTTTTATCATACAAAGGGCAAACTTGTTATGTTGATTAAACACCTCAATCGATAAACTGTGTGTCGAGTGGAGTTGATACGTACGAGGAAAACGTTTTGTACGTAAATATACTAATAATTCGTTTTAATCGTATTATTTGTATTAAATACTAGCGACTCACCCTCGCTTCACTTCGGGATCGTCCCTAGACAAAAACAAATCTATCCCACGGGAACCGTACATTTTTCCGGGATGATACATAACCTATAGCCTTCCTCAGTTAACGGGCTATCTAATGCAAAAAAAAAATCAAATCGGATTAGTAATTCCTGAGATTAGCGCGTTCAACCAAACAAACAAACAAACTCTTCAGCTTTATAATATTAAGTATAGATTTTGCTGAATTTCATATTTTATTAAAAAATATAGACATTTTATATATAAAAATAAAAAGCTCAATAACACAGTTCTGGTTCATTTAAGAAAGATTAAGTTACCATAAGTTTAATTAAAAAATATTCTAAAGTACCTACTAACATATTGAAACAATTTATTATGTAATGTGATGAAATATAAAAGCTAAAGCTCTTTATCATATATTTTTTAAAGTTCATTAACCTGTCATGGAAAAATTCGTAAGAAACACCGCGTCTCAACACTAGTGTACCATACAGTCAAGTCACGTCTTGCAATACCAAAAGCTGGGTAAAAAAAGTGTGAGTGGCGCATGCGACTGCTTATTAAACTGCCTACTGACTTATTACTTTGTGATTGTTTGTCATAGAATATTTAGAGGTGGCATGGATTATGCTTAACACTTTTTTAATATTACCAGCGTTGTAGAAGCAGTGGTAGCCCAGTGGTAACTCGCTCACTTGGGACACCAAGTGAAGCGGGTTCAAATTCCGGGTATCGCTCCTCTGATATTTTGATGTGTAAAAAAGGGCTGAATGCACTAGCGCTTGCCCGTGGCTTCGCCCGCGTATTTTGTTTCATTATTATTATCATTGCTCTGCTTTGAAATCATAATGTGATGCAACTTGCTCAATAAATAGGTACTAATATGCACAAAAAAAATCGAACGGGTACTTCCAGAGATTATCGCGCTCAAATAAACAAATATATCAGTTTCCTATATTACTATGGATTAATCACCTCATCCGGTCTTGCTTCGTATTATTTTCAGTCGCATGAAAAATCCTCCTTAATTATATATGTCAGTCATTTTATATGGCCTTTTCAGCCTTTCCTGAAGAGCGGTTTCCTTCAGACAATAACGAATCACCACTTAGTACAAATAAGTTAGAATTAAAAGGGAAGTTTAGCTTTTCAAATACACAGACATTGAACAAGGGTAAATTAAGTATATTTAACAATTGATATTAACTGTCGTACTAATGAGAAATAATATCAATCTGATCGATTTTGGCCACTGAGGCCAATCTAAGTGAGACTATCTAACTGCCCAGGAGATATTATAGTGTATAAGCGTACGCGTAGACAACATGCACTCTCATACTCTGGTAAGACGACGATTAGACACGACTAGTGAGAGATCAGGCGCATGACTGACAGCTTTACGAGCTATCCGAGGCACGGGGTTGAAACACCGTCAACTTCCAAAATCAAAGCTTTTACAGAATTTCTTGACAAAAAAATTCTATAACAAAAATTGGTCCGATCCGGGACTCGAACCTCAGACCTAACCATCGAGGCAAGGACTACCAAATAGCACTTCTATAAAAATATTATTCTATGCTTAGTGTCATCGAACGTACTATCCACATAATATTTTTATTCAAATGCGAAAAAATTGCTTTGTTTGCTCTTTCATTGGTACATTTGAATTCAACGCGTGTGTGGCTGCGATTATCGTATCTTACGATTAAGTATGAATGAAACTGTTGAGTCCTTTCTATTGACTACTAAGTTACTTACGTTCTGTAGTTTTTTTGTAGCGATTAGCATACCTTACTCTATGTTAGAGGTTACACATTCGATTTCTGTAGGGAGTAAATATTTGTCTTGTCCACTAGTGATTTGCCCTCACTTTGGTCGGTTTCATCTATAGATGCTTATTGTGACTTACACGACAACGATTTTTCTTTATAATGTGTCATATTAGTAATTTCTCTTCGTTTCGCTCGAGTAGCTGTCTAGGTGCCTAACAGAAGCCTATATGTTACTACAGATTTGTACTTATTTATACTAAACTGCATTAAAATACGTTCACTCGTTTCAGTTTAAACAAACAAACATACACACACAAAATATCGCAATTATAATAGAAAATAATATAAAGAAAAGTCAATATGTATGTAGAAAATCAAAGGGCATCTAAGGGCGCATCCAAGTGAAACGGGGATACGTCACTATTCATTATTATAATATTTGGATGGGCGTGACAGCTACCGTGTGCCGCGTCCCCTACTCGAGCCCTATTTCAAAACCGGATTAGATTAAATGGGTCGGTGGGATGTAGGAATTTAGGCGACGCAGACGGTAATAAGTAAACAATGTTTAGTGGTGAAAAAATACATAGCTTTTATTAAGCTTGATTTAAAAATATAGTGTTTTCTAAAATTTGATGTAAACATAGGTATAATACTTTCTTAGATTTACGTGAAATTTTGACATTTTAAATAAAACTACAGCAATTATGGTCACGGGAGAGACTATGGTGTTAGATGTCTCAAAGTACTATATAGTTGTTACAGACAGCCTACCCAAAAAAATAACAAAATTAATTCAAAAAATTTGAAAATCGGCACCAAAGTACCTTACAATATTTGTTAATTTTAATTTAAAACATTTTTATAGTTTTAATTACTTTTATACTTGAATATGGAATATTATTTATAGGAAGCTGTAAAGCATTCGAAACATCGGGAACCAAAAATCAAAATAAATCCGCGTAATAATTCGAAAAGATAGTTTTATTTACAATAATACTTAATTTTTTTGATTTGTTAGGTGCGATATAATTTTAGATATAAACAGGTCTATTTGTTGTATCCACTTGCTGTCAGTCACAGTCATAAATGAAAAAATGATGAAGCCTTCGACTAAAACCACAACAAAAACAGTTTCTACGAAAAATCATTCAAACTTATCCAAACATTTTATAATTCTTGAAAATTAAGGTTACTCTCATTGTCTCTTGACAATGTCATATTAGTATACTAAATTATGCATATTTTTAGTAGTCCTTAAACTTATGTAATAGAGTTTAAAATCGACTAGCAGATATAAATTTGTACAATTTTAAACGCATACGATTAAATCGTTATTACAAAGGAGTAAGGTTTATTTTGTGTCTTTTTAACTGCAAAAGATATGGTATTTCCAATGCATTGTATGCATCATTATTCATGAAGGCATTTTGGACGTAATGTTACATTTGACATGTTCGTGTATGACAAGTTTTTTTATGAATCAGCTGGCTAATTTGACTTGGCCGCTGTTTAAAGCCAATTTGGAATATTGTTCCTTAGATTAATATGGCTGGCCTAATTTTGATGTGACTTATTGATATAGTTATATAAACTATTTATCATTACTATTGTAGCAATTAAATATGAATTTAAATAAATAAATGTTGGGACATTAACACGCAGCACCTTCTAGTTCCATGGTAAGCTACGAGGCTTGTGTTATGGATACCGGATATTTGATACACTACACATATATAACTTTAAATACATACATATTATAAATATATGCATCCATGATTGGAGTACAAACATTCGTGCTTATCACGCAAATAAATGCCCCCAGCGGGACTCGAACCCGCGACCGCTGGCACAGTAAGTAGAGTCACTACAAACTGAGCAAAACGTGTCGTCAAAATTAATTAATTAGTTAAGTTAAATAATTTTTAACTAAATCTAGTAAGCACATATGTATGTATGTATGTACCTACATAACATAGTTTTAGATATTATATACTAAATACTAAAAGCGTACTGATTTTCGTACAACTATGTATTTTATGGTATAAGAGTGCTCTTGCGCATCAAAATGAGTACAGACTCGCGCGCCGTTCGTGATCTCGAATAAACAGGCCTCGAATATTCGGAATGTGCTGCGATTAGTATACCCATTGCTTGACATTTTTACGGACATTCTCTGTATACATATGTACTTAAGGATATTCAAATATGTATATCTGTATGTATATTTTGCACTATACACGTACAATAAAGATATTTAAAAAATTATCTATAACATATTCTCATAATCAGATAGTTTTAGCCATATTTTTTAAATATTATCGATATTAGGAATTATAATATTATTTATGTATTCTGCTTGTACTCGTACCTTCTTCTTTTCATATTAAATTCATTCCAAAACCATTTTATTATAGTCATATAACCTTAATGAGCTAGTTTTTTTTAAATTTATACATACATATTATATTGTAACATTATTTATTATTTTTATTTATTACCTGAAACAAGTTTTTAACCTAGTTCAGGTAGTTTCCAATTTAGTTTTACTATACATCATTTATCTAATTTTAATTGAGTTAATTTATGATTTAAGTTATGTATATCATCTAACTTTGTAAATGTATATGAATAAAAAGTATAAGTACATATTTTGTATTCAGCCCTTTTTAACGTCCCACTGCTGGGCATGGGCCTTCCTTCAATACGAGGGGGATCAGGCTATAGTCATCATACTGTCCAACTGCGGGTTGGCGGTCTTTCGAAACTTGCTAAGTTCTCATGCAGGTTTCCTCACGATGTTTTTTTTTTTCACTGTAAAACAAGTGGTAAATGTTGGAGAATGATTACCACATGAAAATATCAGAGGTACAAAACCTGGGATTTGAACCCACTTCACCCGGATTTCCAAGCGAGCGCGCTACCACTGGGATACCAATGCCAAAAAAAAAGAAAAAAAGTATAAATAAATTAAAGTATTTAATATTATTTAAGGATTTCATAATATATGGTCGCCATAGTGGACGCGTGCCGACTGCCAAACCACAACCTACCGCGCACGCGCTCTAACGCTATCGGTATGAATTTAAATCGGATTAACTATGTGCCTTAAGCGATTTTATGGTAGCGGTCAAAGAGTACGTTGTACATGGATTGTAATATTTATATACGTAATACATTTATTTATATATGAGTTATTGTGTATTGATGTAAATATTATTTAACTAGCGACTCACCCTCGCTTCCCTCGGGTTCGTCCCTAGCTTGATTCCCTATACAAACTTTCATACCCGTTTTCATCCCTTAAGGGATGATTTTCAGGATAAAAAGTATCTTATGTCCTTCCTAGGTTTTCAAACTATCTTCTTACATCTGAATCGGTTACGTAGATCCAGAGATTACCCCTTACAACGTCACAAACTCACAAACTTTACCTCTTTATGATATTAATATAGATCTCGAACTCTTTATATTATATGAATTCTTTATATTATATGTTAATTGTTTTAGTACGTATAAATTGAATATAGATTATAATGTTTTTTAATATAATATAGGGATATTATATAAGTAATCACATATGATTATTATTATAAAAGCGAAACTTTGTATGTCAAGTGTATTTTATTACTCCTCTACGATGAAATAGCTTAAAGGAGACTTGACGTAATAAATAGACTAGTGTCAAAAATTAATGGTGTTATCCATGCGAGAGTAAGTTCCTGATTATTAATAATGCTATAGTAAAAATACTAGAGTTCGCCCAGTCGAAATTTAACCATATATGTAACGACTAGCGCGACTCACTCTCGCTTACCGTACCGTACATTTTCCCGGGATAACATATAGCCTATAGCCTTCCTCAGTTAACGGGCTATGCAATGCAAAAAGAATTTTTCAAATCGGATTAATAATTCCTGACATAAGAGCGTTCAACCAAACAAACAAACTCTTCAGCTTTATAATATTATATTATATATATAAGTATAGATTAAGATGTACTCATATATATTATAGATATATAACGCTTTATATTAAAAAAAATTAATTATTTTCAATTTTATCTACTCAAGCTCATCAATAGTTACTAAACAAAATAAAAAAATGAGTTAAAAAACAGAGGAGAAAAAGATACTTAACTGTTCTGCTTTTACACTTTTATATATTATAGACTAGCGACTCACCCTCGCTCCGCTCGGGTTCGTCCTTTCTTACGTTTTTACTTATAGATTTTTCAGAAATGAGATATTTTCCCGCGGTAAAAAGTACCCTATATGTTGACCCGGATAACCAGCTACCACCATACCGAATTTCATCAAAATCGCTCCTGTGGTTTTTCTGTGATGCGATAACAGACAGACAGACAGACAGACAAAAATTCTAATAACTATAGATTCGGCCTCTGTATTGATAATAATGTCTATTTCAATAAGATTTTCCAAAAAATATTTAATGTACAGATTCGGCTTAGTTACAATTTTATTATATGTATAGATTTTTTTATTCTATGTCTAGAAATAAGTTTACTGGCAAGTTTGACAGATACGAGCTGTTTGAAATTTAAATGATATTATTATTGTATGGCCCTTTGCCAGCTTAGATTTAGCCTACTTTGTATCACGTTATAACATAAAGAACTTTGAGACCTATAAATTCACATTCTAACATCTTTAGTGACTTTGAACTACTACAAATATATTATTACTAGCGACTCGCCCTCGTTCCGCTCTGGTTCGTCCTTAGTTACGTTTTAACGTTTAGTATAGATTTCTCAGAGATGAGATGTTTTCCCGCAGTAAAAAGTATCGTATATGTAGACCCGGAAACAGCTATCATTATACAAAATTTATCAAAATCTGTCCCGTCTTTTTTTCCTCGTGATGCGTTCCCAGATAGACTGACAGACAGACAAAAATTCTAAAAACTACAGATTCGGCCTCTGTATCGACAATTATGAATGACTATTTCAATTGGATTTTCCAAAAAAATATTTAATTTTCAGATTCGGCTTCGTTACGATTTTATTATATGTCTAGATAACTAATAGCTTATTATAGTACAGGAGCTAGCGTACTATTTTTAATTAGAATTTGATGCCGAATGAAAATTGAACAATTTCAGAACAGAAATTTTCAGTAATAATTCAGCAAAGTTTACTTGTGCTTCCGCACCGGGTAGACAGTTAGCAACACGTTTGTGACGCTGACTGATGGGCTCCATGTTACTGTCGGACATGGTGTTACTTTTGGAAAATCTTATTGAAATAGACTTTATTATCGATACAGAGGCTGAATCTATAGTTTTAGAATTTTTGTCTGTCTGTTACCGTATCACGGAAAAAGCACTCGAGGAATTTTGATAAAATTTGGTATGATGGTAGCTGGTTATCCGGGTCAACATATAGGATACTTTTTACTGCGGGAAAATATCTCATCTCTGTGAAATCTATACTAAACGTTAAAACGTACGGGACGAACCCGAGCGGAGCGAGGGTGAGTTGCTAGTATAGTAATAAATAAATCAAATATAAAGAGGAATATATTATCTAATTAAGTATTTAGTAATATGTGATAATAGTATATATTATGTTAATTTGATAGTTTAATCTAATTTTATTCTCAATGTATTTCTCTAGCTATTTCTTTTATATTTGTTTTATTTCTGAAAACAAAAAATTGTATTAAATTAATTTTTTTTGCTAACCGTATCAATCAAACAAAGGCATGTAGCTTTTAGTTTAGGACTCGACTTAGGTTCAGAGAGACTATTATAAGACTTAACCATATAATATTAGAATAATACATTAAAAAAGTGCATATCGCATGTAATTTTGCGAAATTTTAAAATTTTACCATATAATAACCTTACAACTGTATCATGTATTCGAAACATTTTGGTCACTCTGTGTCAAGGTAAGTAAAACAATGTAGAACCATTCGCAAAATACTAAATTTACCACCTTACATTAGCAATGATGTCACACGTCGAAAACATCTTTAATATTCTAATTTCGTATTAAGTATGGTGAAAAGTTAACGCTTAAGCGATTATCATGTACCTTGCAAATATAAGCAGTTAATTAAAATTTAATTAATTCAGAGGTGACACCTGGTGTCCTGTAACAGGGATTTTTACCTATCACAGACACCAGCGATCCACAACCAAACTTTATATATGTTGGGACATTAACACACAGCCCCATCTCGTTCTATGTTAAGCTACGAGGCTTATTGTTAGTTATGGATACCAGATAGTTGATACACTACACATATATAACTTAAATACATACATATTATAAATATAAACACCCATCACTGGAGTACACATAAATGCCCAAGCACAAATGAATGCCCCCAGCGGGACTCGAACCCGCGACCGCTGGCACAGCAATCAGGGGTCACTACAAACCGAGCCAAACGTGTCGTCAAATCTTTATATCACCCAGGTTATGTTGAAACCATGAAGTTTGATATTGATGTATGTACTAATTTGTAATTTATTCTGTGGTGAGAAATAAAGATTTTTATTTTCTTATTATTATTATTTATCTATTACTAGCGGCTTACCCTTGCTTTGCTCGGGTTCGTCCCAAGTACGTTTTAATGTTTTTTTTAATGAAATCTTAATTTTTTTTTCTAAAGTAAAAGTTGCATTATTAAGCTACTAGACTGATGATATACTCGTAGTTGAGTTGAAACTTCGCATAATACATGAATTACTAGCGTTCTTCGCGGTTCCATCCGCATCTTTACATTTAGTAGAATTACTCCGCTCTCGTATATTGAAGTGTGATGTACATAGCTTATATTCTTCCTCAATAAATAGGCTATAAAACGCAAAAAAAATTTTAATCGGACCAGTAGGTCCCGAGATTATCACGTTCAAACAAACACACAAACTCTTCAGCTTTATACACGTATTAATAAGTACCTATAGATTATGTATATTTAAAGTAAGCAAGTCAAAATAACAGTTTTTTTTCTAAATACATATTATGTAACTATACTGCGATACTTAAAAGAGAAACAAACAATTTAAAAAATTTTGTCTGTCTGTCTGTTTGTTCCGATTAATCTCCGAAATGGCTGGTCTAATTTTGACTGATGTTATAGGAGTAATTTAGGCTATTTTAATTTTTTTAAAACAAATTAGGGTTCCGCGTAAAAAAATGAAAGCACATGAAATTGTGAACAACATCCGCGTATCTACGCGCACCCGAGCGACTGGTGTTTAAATATTAAAACCGCCTAGGTTTCTACCTTAAAGCACTTAGCGACAGATAGATTGACGGTCGACATATCAGTCGGGCACGCGCCAACCCAATGACAGACGAACGTTTGGAATGTATCAGACATTGGCCATAATCCATATAACACTACATTATGTGCCGTTACGTGGTGATAATTTGCTGTAATCATTTTAATATATGGATCACTAGCTTTCGCCCGCGACTGTGCCTTTGAATGTTTGTTTAAGTTTTTACTTCTTAGGGTCCTATAGTTTATACTTGACTTCTGCAATAAACGACCTTTTATTATAAATGCAAATATTTTTGTGTGTATGTGTTTTTGTTTGTTACTCTTTCACGCTTACGGCTGAACGAAATTGGATGAAATTTAGCACACAGATAAATTATAAATTTTTCAATATGTTTTTTTTTTTATGAAAATCTCCTACAGTGAGTAAAAATTCAAAAACTTCAAAATCCTTAAAAACAATGATGAAAGCTCGGAGTTCAAAATTTATAAACATTGATCTATTTTGTTTCACAAAGTCGATATTTTTTACTCTGAAGCTCTATATGATGTATAGAAAAGAAATATTCCTCTTTATATGGTATCACATTAGCATATACTTTTTTTTATTTTGTACGCATAATTATTACGTAAAACAGGAATCAAACGAGTGATCTCTAACGTTGAAGGGAATTGGACTTTTCCCAACCAATAACAGAAAAAAAAATATTCTTTGTACACAATATTTATTTTTTACCAAAAATATCGATTTACAAAGCGATATCGATTAAGTAATACAAAAAAAAAATGAAAATGATATGAAAACAAGAAGAAGTCAATGGCCGCAAAATAATTTGACCCGACGTCGTTAATTATTTTTTAAGTACACACTGTACGTTTGCGCACGTAAGATGAGTGGTTGGGTTAATTATGATCTCCATGATCAAACATTTACGTTTGAATAATTGAGTTTAGGACAAGACAAAGTCACCTTTTCTTTGATATTTGCTTATTAAAATTCACGCGGAGTACATTTTTGTGTTCTATATAGAATATTTTGTTGGAACAAGCGCTGTGTCTAAGAAATCTTTATATAATAATAGTGATTCAGTAATTTTGCTATTGAATTGTTTTTATTTCACTTCAATCCATACTAAATACATTCATCTCATAATCTATACAGATAAATAAAATTGAAGTGTCTGTTTGTAATGTCAAAATAACAGCTTTATACTAAATGCATATGGAATTATTATATACGGTACTTATAAGAAAAACACAATTTTAAAATTTTTGCCTGTCTGTTTGTTTCGGCTTATCTCCGAAACGGCTGGACGAATTTTAACAGGACTTTCACTGGCACATATCTGATATTATAAGGAATAACTTAGGCTACTTTTATTTTAGAAAAAGAATTAGGGTTTCGCCCAAAAAAATTAAAACGTACATATAGACGAACCCGAGCGAAGCAAGGGTAAGTCGCTAGTATTACAGTAAAATTTTACAGATATACATATGTACTAGTATAAAAGAGTAGCTTAAGCTAGTAGCATATACTTCGATTCATTCTATCTTTATGTAGAAAATCAAACTAGATTTCAGTCATGAAGGCTAATTTCCTTCAGTCTAGCTATCCGTGCAAGAGACATTATAAGCACAGGTGAGATAATAATGCAACTGGTGAAAGTTCAGGCATAGGCACATATTGATTTTATGTGCTAAGGGCCATACAAGTATTAGGTAAGCAGAATTTTTAATTTAACTCCTCCCTCCCTCTTGTCAGCAAAAGTAAATAAAGCTCTTACTCCCCCCTCCCATGCTTACGTAAAAATTACGCCTTCATTATTTTGGGAAATTCCTGAACATACTTTTCGTTTTTAAGCATAGATAAGTAGGATTATCATGTGTGTTCTGAAAACATTAATTTGACAAATCAAAATCTACTAAATTTTGATTAATTATTATTTTTAATAAATATTGCTGACGTAATCATCATCTAGACCTTCCGTCCGCCATGTCATCAAAAATAAGGAAAGCCCCCCCCCCCTCCGCCCCCTCTTTGGTGCTGACGTAATACTTGAATGACCTCCTACTGAAAATTTTACTATATATCAATAAAAACCAAATCGGAACTCGAATTCTTCATCTATCTATAAGCTTTTATGTTAACCACAAGATTAACAAAGTACTCAGGGTTAAATAAATAATAGTGTAAAATAGTTAAAAACTTAAAATATTTTCAATAATGAAAACACTTTAAAATTGAAAGCTGTGTATGGAAAAACAAAATAAATCTCAGCCACACCTATAGAGTTAGAATAAATCGTAACTAAAGAGAATCATTTAAAAGGGCAAGGGTTTCGCAGATCGCGCGATACCTGCAGATAACCGTCGCTCGACATTCCCACGCCCGAATTGTTGATCATAGATAGGATTTTTCAAATAAAGCTTTAAGTTTTTATTTTTAACTAGCTTTGTAGAGCTTTTCGCTTAAGAAATAGTCGTGCCCTTCGTTATAGTAGCGAGTAGTACCTACTAATGGGCTTTGACTTAGCTGTTAGGAATAGAGAAATTATTTAATTTTTGAAAGAAATTGCAAATTTTTATAAGGTACATGTCAAGCACAGTAATAACTTCAACTTATGATTATTTTTATTTTAAACTAGCGACTCACTCTCGCTCCGCTTGGGTTCGTCCCTACTTAAGTTTTAACGTTTAATATAGATTTCTTAGATGAGATATTTTCACGCAATAAAAGCTTATCCGGACAACCAAAAACTTAATCCGGATAACCAGATATCAGCATACCAAACTTTATCTGCTAGTTGTTTCGTGATGCGTTTCCAGACAGACAGACAAGAATTTTATAAACTGTAGATTCGGCTTCTGTATCGATAATAATGACTATTTCAATAATACTTTCCAAATAAATATTGAGTGTAAAGATTCGGCTCATATAGAATTTTATTATATGTATAAATGGTGTTTTTTATTATGTTGCCTATTTTTTGTTTCCTTGTTTAAAACATTATTGTAACATCCCATAGATCTATAGTATGATTTTTAAGAATATGCTTTTAAATATAATGTCCTCCTGACCGATTCCGGCCACGGCGGCCAATCTCATTGAGACTAGCCAACTGCGCAGGAGATATTATAGTGCACAAGTGTACGCGCAGACACATGTGCACTCTCTATTCCTGTCACTCTCATACTCCGGTGGGACGACTACTCGACACGACCGGTGAGAGTTAAGACGCAGGACCGACGGCTTTACGTGCTCTCCGAGGCACGGGGGTGAAACACCGCCAACTTCCCAACTCCGGGCTGTTACTGAGGCTTACTATACAGAAAGACTCAATAACTAAACTTGGCCAGACCCGGGACTCGAACCCAGGACCTCAGGATGTGCAGCCGTACAAGCTAGCCACTACACCACCGAGGCAGTTATATGCTTTTATATACATACATATATGTATGTACTCGTAACATAGCTTATGATCTGCTCTGGCTTTCTTCAGTGTTTTTAGGTAGCTTTTTGTAAGTACATAAGCTCACTTTGATTCATATACTTTTAATATTTTTTGACTGACTTCATAGAAAGAGGTACTCAATTCGGGTGTATTATTATGAATACTCAACTCAGGCATCAATGGTAATCAAAGTAAAATAAAAAACAATAATATATGCTGTGATGTTTCCCGCCTATACAGGCCTCTGGAGGAGTGGGTTTTATTTTTAAATAGGGGAGGTGATAAAGTCTAAGATATTAGGAGAAAAAAATATTTCAAGCAAATGAGAAAGTCAAAAGTTTTGGAAAACTTGTTAAATTTCCATGCATTTTCTATACCTAAATAAATCATGACATACTTTTAAAGAATAACAAACAACCTTTTTCGTGTACAATTTATATTTTTAGCATCTCATATACGAAACTTACGCAAGTTTTCAATCAATAAATCGCTCTACACCAAAAATCACTTCTATTCATTCCTCCGTTGCTTTTGAATCTGTAAATTTGATGATGTAATTTCCATAAAGTTAACCAAATCATAGAGCAAACAGCTTAATATAATTTCTATACAAAACAAGATGTTTATCGAAACCATATCGCAATGGCCACAAAACAAAGGTTTACACTAATTACAAAATTGACCGTTTCAGAGAGAGCACGACGAATTGCTTTAACGTACAATCGATCGATAACACAAAATCAATAAAGTCTATTGACTCGATTGTAAAAATGGCGGCACCTTTGAAGATGCCGCGTCGGCACTCTTTGATGTCCTAATAATGCGACCAAATTAAGTCAAAAGCGCTAAGTGTGTGTCGAATTGAGTTATCAAAGTATTTCTTCGCGGTGATGACGGCTCGACGCGTTGAGAGATATACAGAGTGTTTTTACCCAATTGCATTAGAAAAAGGGTATTGTTTTTGGATAAAATATGTGTTCGAATGTCTATTTCTTTGGTACACTATGCAATCTTTATATATGTAGGTAAATACCAGCTCTTTTAAAGTTGGTTAAGCTTAAATTAAGTTGATTATGTTGGGCCTTCTCAAAGTGAGCAGTCAGACCAAAGCCCACTATACCAGCCAAAAAGGGGTTAGTGGGTTTTAATACAATATAAGGTGTCGTATACTTAATATATAGCACAATAATTTCTTAATAGCAATTGTAATCTAAAATAAAAGTAAATAAATGGTTTTTCTTAAAATTTATAACATTTTGATAAAAAATACACAAAAGTAGTTTTTCGTATTAAGTATTTTTATTATATTTTTCTATTTCAGTGTTTTCTGAACACTACATAATATAATAAGTAATTGTAAGTTTATATAAATGCGTTCACCATAAGGCGTGATGAACTGGTACCCTTCCAGAGTAGTCTCGAGTTTGATTCCCGACACGTAATTGCTATTGTTATTTTGACAAAATTTTATGTATGACCGAAAAATGTTTTATTTATATTTAATCTAACCACCTGTATATACTGTAATTTTATTATTTCTAAATAATATGCCAAGGTTTATGTCAAATAAGCTCCATAATTCGAGTATCTATGTAACAAATGCTGCAATACGTTAGTACTAAATTAAATATCATATGACCTTTGGATGTTAAATAAAAATTTTGACCTTTTCACGGTAAATTTGGTACAAAACAAATATAATGCATTGATATATTCTCATATTTTGTAATAACCAAATGATTACAGCATAATGTACCATGAAAAATGACAAAACAAGCAATTTCGTACAACACATTGAATTTAAAAAAAAAAGTGTTTGTGTACTTATGTACGCACGTAAGAAGTTATACTTCTTTGGCGTAACAGAACAAAAATAGCTAAAGATTTCATCCCGTATGTTACAACTCTCTGTTTGTAAAAGAAATGCAGTTAACTTCATCACGTCGCTTTTGGCTGTCGGTGTACGTGCGCATCGTAAAAATTTTCCTCTCATAATTTTTTGCAAAGAAAAAAGAAGTATTACTTCAAATATACAAAATAATATATTTCAATGACATATATTTTATATTTTCTTGAATTATAATTATTTTAGTTATCTTTAAAGTACCACTATTTAAAGTGACCGCGTGTTCGATTCCTGTACAGAAAAATATTTTTGTTAACAATATAAAGTTTTTTTTGATTGCTGAAGACGAAGATTAAGTTTTTGTACACTTTTATTTGTTTTTGCTATATTATTGCAAGTGTACATAATTTGGTACCATCGTCCTGATTTGATGATGGAACCAGGAACATTTTGATGGCTTCTGAAAACCATCGAATTTAGGTTAGTTTGTTTGGACAAGCCAAATACTTCGTTCTGCAGAAAACAAGAGTATCGATTCAAAATAATATAATGTCAATTATATATTTTAAAATTTAAACCACTACATAAAACTTCCTTAGATTTACGCATCTTTGAATTTTTGAAATCATTTTGTAAAATTGTGGGTAGGCACTATCTGTAACAAGAATATAATGACTTTTGAGATGTCTAACTTATCTGTAACAAGTACCTATATAATGTTCTTTGAGACGTCTACAAACTTAGTCTCTCCCGTAACCATGATTGCTGTACAGCATTCGAAGCATCGGGAACCAAAAATCTAAATAAATCCGCGAAAAAATCCGAAAAGATTTTTATTTAAAATGTTAAACCAATGCATGCCCTATAAACGATATCATTTTTATTATCATTTAATAACATTTAACGTCTAATTATTTTACTATAAATATATGTATCGATTACGAATTATTCCTTAGGCAAAATGGTAATAAAACACAAATTATATTCAATCCGGCTTGGCCTTAGGCGGATAACACCGGTAGCAAAACATTAAACGTTTATACCTAAACGAGGGGCGTGTCCGCCCACGGCACTCTGTCACGTTGTGTCGCTTCATACAACCTGTAGGATATTTATGATTTTATCTAGTTGTAATTACGCTAATTATATTTAATTTATATACGTTCAATGTTTATATCTTATTGGATGTACTTACTATGTCAAATGGAGTGGGTTCGAGTCGAGTTTCTGTACAATCTGATACTATGGATGTATGGCGACATACTCATTCAATAGCGGACGTTCAATACATAAGCGAAAGTAGCAAAATTTTAAATAGAATATTTTTGTGCTTTACGAAATCGGACACCTGTTGTAAATGTGAAAATTTTTGTGTTTGTGGATATGTGGATGTTTGTAACTTGGCTGAAACGGCTTGACTGAATAGGATGAAACTCAGTAATAAAGGCAATAATCTAGAGTGAAGAAGAACATATGGGTCATTGTGCAGTACCTAGGGACGTCGGGTTACACGCTAGTCGTAAAAACAATATGACGTGTAAATAATAATTTTTCTAATATTGTAAATGTTAAAGTTAAGATGTTTGGATGTTTGTTACTCAAACACGTCAGAACGGCTGGACGGATCTGGATGAAATTTGGCACAGAGATAGACTATAGTCTGGAATAGCTCAAAGGCTACTTTTTATCCCGGAAAAATATACGGTTCCCGTGGGATAGATTTGTTTTTGTTAAAGCGAAAGTTAGCCGCTAGTTAATTATAATTAAAAAAATCCAAAAATCATATTGGGCAATAATGTATGTACTCGTAGTAAGATGTGTCATGTGCCATAAAAAAATAATTATAACGTATGTATAACCATGAAACATAAATATGGGGACTGTTATGTCTAGAATACTGATTCGATTCCCGATTGAGGTAGCATTAGCGAAATAAATAACAAAGTAAACAAATAATTAATTTGCCTTATCTACCTTCTATTGAACTCTGACACAGGCAGGAAGCCTCGCATGCGTGTCGTACAATAATTTATGGGTTTGGTTATCTGGTGACAGAGGGAGATTTTGTCAGCAATTTTGCAATGAGATTTATACGGTTCTACGTATGGTAATTGCGTTTTGTGAATTAGAAGAGGATGGGTTTAAAGTTATTTCAATGTTGTTTTCAGTTCTATTTCCGCAGCATTTTTTTATAACGATCATATATATATATGTAACTCAGGAAATTTAGTCTTAAAAAATGTGAAAAATAGAAAATGCAATTGGAGTTTAAGCATTTTATTAGGTTTTTTTTTACTTTTGTTTTTTTCTTAAGGGGTAGTTTTTAAAAAGACCTAAATACATGTTGTATTATTTTTATCAAAGAGCTCTGGTATCAAGTAGTATATTAGTATATTTCCTCCAAGAAATAATAGTTTCTGTATAAAATTTTCCATTATTTACACCCCTTAACAGATTATTAACTCTTTAACCTACAATATTAAAAAAATCATTTATTACATACAGAGATCATTTATAAAATCTAATGTAAAATATACATACATACTACTTTTATTATAATATATATTTTTAACATTTCAATTATACATATTTCGTATCATTAGGGCAGAGAAGAGTGATATCAACAAGATCTGATGTCAGAACTATTACCTATTACAATATTCTGTACATCATAAGCATAATAATTGATCGGTTATTTAGTTTCGATAACGTATTCCCATTGAAAACTTTAGATTTGACCCTTATATGATTATTGTTATTAAGATTCTAAAGTTTTATACCTTCTTCTAAGTTATATAAAGTCTTTATAGCGCAGTATGATTTTCTGATAAGTTTTTTCTTTAGTAAAGAAGTTGACTGGTTTCAAATTCATACGCTGAGAATAATTTCTTGACCATTTTAATTTTAATTTCGATATTTTAAAAATTGGTTTTTGAAGCCATTAGAAAATATATTAGAATTGAAAAAGTGAACATGTCTTGTCTAGTTGTAAGACTATCCTTAGCAAACTATTCATACAACAACTGACAATAAAATAACCAATTCTGCAGTAAAGCTTAAAACAATCTGTCAACTAAAATAGTGTAACAAAGACTATGCAGAATAAAAATAAACTGTAATGCATCTAGAAATGCACACGAGCGAGGCAAGAGTAATGTATGTATTCAGCTTGTTTTTTTGACGTCCCACTGCTGGGCATCCGTGCCTCTTCCCTCCCTTCAAGGATAGGAGGGGGATGCCCCGCTGAAGGACTTTACATGTCTTTGGAAAACTTGCTAGTATTACATTACTCTCTCAAAATGTATTTTTTTAACAGGTAAACAACACTGTAATGGTATCTAATCTTAATACGTTAACAGAAATACCAATTGTGTTAGAAACGACGGCGCGCGAGCACTTCACTCTAATAATGATCAATGATAGCAAGGTGTCGGAAAAATGCCAAATATTCCATACATCACCAATGCCTTCAATATTGACAGACGGATAACCATAGATCTATTTTATTTTAGACTTGACAGTTAAATATATCAAATATTGTCTAAATGTTTTTTTATAGTATTTTAAAACCAAAAATTAAAAGAAATCTCCGAGAAAAATCGAAAAGATTAATTAACACTTGTGTTACGGCGAAGAAAACATCGTGAGGAAACTTGCATGTCTGAGAGGACCTAGCAAGTTTTCGATAGACATGTTGTGGCCTGAATCTGATCCCCCTCGCATTAAAGGGAGGCTGGTGCCCAGCAGTAAGACGTTAAAAGGGGCTGAATGAACACATACATAAAAACAAAAAAATAGAAAAAAATCATAATGCCACATTATGCAAATCAATGATAAATATAATGAATTAGTATTCATCAAAATATTATCAAACCAAAATATTATATTCAAAGGAAGAAACAGATAGAAACTAAACATTATTTATATATAAATGTAATTTAAATTGTAAACCAAAATAGCATTCTGATACAACCCCATATTTTAAGCTCGACGTTGGATTTAATATTATCGTCATTCAACGTAACACGATTGTCTCAGTAATTCTTGGTCTTGTTACGAACATTTGCCTATATTGGGACAATGGGATTACTTTATCAAATAAACTAAATTCGAACGGCCTCTCACTCACGATACTGAACTAGCTTAGGGTTGTCACTGAAAGGTAATTTAATAACATTTGCAAACATTCGTATATGAGAAAAATGTTATAGATAATTAATTTAATATGCAAAAATAAAACTTGAAAGAAACACTGTGTCTTATAATTTAAAAAACAATAAATGACAAATACGTTATCATACAAAACAAATATTTTATTAATTTTATGAAGTTTAAAGCAAATGATTTCATAATATAACTAAAAAATAAAGCCAGGGAATATTCAAAGGACAACTAACACTATTCATATGCTACCACGATAAGAAATATTTTAATTAACTATAATTTAACCTCTCATATTCTTATTTGCAAAAAAATCAGGGTAGTTGACAACCCTAATTTAGCCCCATTAACCCAGTCTTAGCCTCAGAACGTCATTAGATGAGTATCTACAGCATCAGCATGCATAGGTCGGGTTATCAGTAATAAATGGCTTTATTAGCTTAGATAACTTGTACTGATTTTGTTTAACGTCAATGAACGATCTTGAAGTCATTTCTTATATATTTGTAAAATACCTTGATATCACTTTAATTTCATATATCTATCGATTTTTAATAAATTTTGTAATTAGGGCGCGGTATAACAAATAATGCCATATATACATATGTATTTCTTAAAATAATTTTGAGAGACTGTCTACTTATTTGTAGAATTTTTACTTAAAATCAAGATAAGCTTCGAAAAAGTATTAAAATACCCAATTGTGGTTATATTTATGTATTTAATTTTAGAATAAAGCAAACGATTGTATGGTTCAAACAAATTAAATTGAATAAAAAAAATCTTATAGTGAATACGTAATATTATAAATAGCGTAAACGTAAATATACGCATACTAGCGACTCACCCTCGCTTCGCTTCAGGTTCGTCCCTAGACAAAAACAAATCTATCCCACGAGAACCGTACATTATTCCGGGATGATATATAGCCTATAGCCTTCCTCAGTTAACGGGTTATCTAATGCAAAAATAATTTTTCAAATCGGATTAGTAGTTCCTGAGATTAGCGAGTTCAACCAAACAAGCAAACAAACTCTACAGCTTTATAATATTATATAGTATAGATTATAAAAATCTATGTATACATATAATAAAATTCTAACTGAGTCGAATCTGTACATTAAATACTTTTTGGAAAATCTTATTGAAATAGTCATTAATATTGATGGAGAGGCCGAATTTATAGATTTTAGAATCTATGTCTGTCTGTCTGTCTGTCACCGCATCACGAAAAAACCACTAGGCAGATTTTAATGAAAATTCGTGTTAACATATAGGATACTTTTTACTGTGGGAAAATATCTTATCTTAGAAATTTATGCTAAACGTTAAAACGGAACTAGTGTTGAACCCGAGCGGAAAGAGAGTGAGTCGCTAGTTGATAATAAAAAGCAATGTCTAGTCAAATATGTGTATATAATAATGATTTTTCTTCTAAAAACACTTGTAGTTCTATAAAAAGTATTAACTTAACATGAGGTCATTTGTCACAAGGTTAGTTTGATTACTATTTGTAACGTTCATATTAATCCAATTGAAGTGGTGTGATTGACGTGGCATATAACGAATCTATTTTGTTATTACGTTGAATACAGATACCGTGGGTACTGTAATATAGAAAAAAATGTAAGACTAGTTTTTGTACGCGGTATTGCTTGATTTGTCTATGTCCACATTGAAATCATATTAATGTTTTTTAAAATTGTATTATTATTTTTAAATTTGACGACAAAAGTTACAAAAACAAATATATTTGTTTTTAATAGGACTCGTCAATATAAATAAAATTAGCCCAAACTCTTAAAGTTTCTGAAACTTTGAATTGAAAGGCCAAACTTAAATTATTCAATATTTTTTTTTTGTTTTCATAACTTAAATTTACAGTGCATATTTAACAGAATATTAATTTTTAATTTAATTTAAATCATATTGAAACCAAGGGACTAATTTTTGTCAACCAATTTCTGTAGTGACAGGAACTTAACTTCTAAAAATGATTTTATTTAATTCGGCTCCTACAAAGTAGACAAGAGAGGTGGCGAATACATAGTTATTAAGATATAATATTTTTAAGGTACGAAGTTAAAAAAAAATAGTTATGACAGGTGCGAATACATAAGGGCGGTGCTATCAAGAATTATCAATCATTTATTATCATCAATTATCGATCAATTTAAGTGTCTTCTCCATTCTACGCGACATTGGCGAAGTAAATGGTGCCCAAATGGCATTGAAGCCATCGAACTTAAGAATTGAATTGAATTGTATTTGAGTATTTTTATCCCATTTATTGTATAACCCATTTAGTAAGAATGATAAAATTTTTAGATTTAGGTTTCAGTTCATTTATGATATTTTCCTCGTACATACAACTCACCTTTACTACATACAGTATGAAACTATATTGATAAGCACAAATAACTCTAATCCACATAAAATTTGCTATGAAGCGGAATCGAACCAGCAAGTACCGATATTAGGATCCCAAGTCTTTGCCTACATAGCTATTATATTAAAGGTAGGAATAATGCACTAAATACAAAAATGAACGCGAAATATCATATCTTAGAGTTAATCTAGAAAGCATAATCGTCGATAATAATGTCTTACTGACAAGGCGTTTGACTCACACCTTTAACCTCTTTAATCGTTTCTCATTAAGATTAGACAAAGTTCTCACGTCTAGGATATATATATATATATATATATATATATATATATATATATATATATAAGTGACATGTACTAGATATTATGTACTGGTATATTATATCTAGTGACCGTTCCTTACATTAATTTCTTAGGATGAAAAGTGTTATACGATAAATTAATAGTAAAAAAATCATTTTTAAATACAATCTTTTATTTTAATGCGTTAATAATTTAATGCTTATATAAATTTCGTTGGGTTATAAATAAATATAAATATGTTTGGACATTAACACACAGCACCATCTAGTTCCATGGTAAGCTACGAGGCCTGTGTAATGGATACCAGATAGTTGATACACCACACATATATAACTTTGAATATATACTGACTGACTGGAATACAAACATTCGTGCTCATCACACAAATGAATGCCCCCAGCGGGACTTGAACCCGCCATCGCTGGCACAGGAAGTAGGGTTACTACTGAGTCAAACGTGTCGTCGCAACATCTTCCTATGTCTTTTACCCATTTGTTTCCATGTGTACCATATTGTATATCAATCATAATATATTATTCTAAAATGAATATTAAAAAAATTAAATAGAACGAATAGTTCTGTTAGAGAACAGCTGTATATGAAAGTTGAGATACCGTTTAGTGTCTTACCACAGAGTTTATTTGTGTAACTAGTCTGCGGGTTTACAACGATGTTAGATAGAAATGAATTTATTCCACTATGTAGTGGATTAAAAAATCTTTATAATTTTAAAATTTTAAGTGTTTAACTTATTTTTTCTTATCTTTGGCTTAAAATCTTAAAAAAAAATTACTTTGCAACTTAAATTTTACGTCAACTTCATTAAGTTTGAAGTTAGTATTTCACTTTTAATAGTGGATTTTAGGCTTGATATTTGTAATGGATGTATTGTATTCAGCCCTTTTTTTAACGTCCCACTGCTGAGCATGAAAATATCTGAGGTGCGAGACCTGGAATTTGAGCCCGCTTCACTCGGTTTTCCAAGCGAGCGCGTTACCACTAGACTACCACTGTTTTTTTAAGGGATATATCCAGGTAAAGACTGTTTATGAATAAATCAAACAAAATCATTTTACAACAGTCATGTATATGTAAGATAGACACTAAATACATATTATAATCGTAATAAAAATATGCCTTTTTTATTTTATGTCGGTTAATTACAATTAAATCTTGATTTACTTTTACCAATGATTATTATACCGGAGTTTATCTAGCACTGTACTAAAGAAATTAATATACTAGATATCAAAAAGCAATAGCAAATCATTGGGAGCAATCGTTTTGGAAACAGAGTTAGCGGGTTCAAAACCCAGATTTTTCAGGCAACACTGACATTTTCATGTACGAGCTCCATTTGCAACACATCTACCACTTACTTATACGTGCGTGTCTATCTTTCGTAATACGTGAGAAGTCCATAAACTCGCATTTAGCCTATGTTCTAATCCCACTCGCATGGAGGTGAAACCCAGAACCTCAGTGCCCAACAGTGGGACTATGAGTGGGTTAATAGAACCAAATCATTATAAATACTATACAAAAATTTCCCAAAAGTATCAAATTAATTTAAGTGAACTACAGAACTAATCTCATTGCGGTTTTTTTGCGGAAGAGTAAAAATATACGTATAATCTATTTTAAACATTCGTCGTGTCACCTCCCGCAAGCCCGCGCTTTGTAATGACGCCATGCGGTTAAGTTAGGAAGGAGAGTTGGTTAGTGCCTATTAAAATATCTAACTGTAATAATATTAGCTACGCTCTAATTATCGTTTAGTCATAATATGGCATTAGCGGCTTACCCTCGCTTTGCAAGAACAAATCTACCCCACGGGAATCGTACATTTTTCGAGCATAAAGAGTAGCCTATGTCCTATTCCAGACTATAATCTATCTCTGTGCTAAATTTCGTCTAGATCCGTCCAGCCGTTGCTTATTAGAGGCAGTGGTAGCCCAGTGGTAACGCGCTCGCTTGGGAAACCAAGTGAAGCGGGTTCAAATCTCAGGTCTCGCACCTCTAATATTTTCATGTGCGAATCATTTCCAACATGATTACCACTTGCCTTACGGTGAAGGAAAACATCGTGAGGAAACCTGCATGTCTGAGAGAATGTAACAAGTTTTCGAAAGACATGTGAAGTCCGCCAACTCGCACTTGGCCAGTGTGGTGGATTATGGCCTGAACCCCCTCGTATTAAAGGGAGGCCCGTGCCCAGCACTGGGCATGTTAAAAAGGGCTGAATACATACATACATTCCTCTTATGACGTAGGCATCCGCTAAGGAAGGAGTTTTCAAAATTCAACCCCCAAGGGGGAAATAGGGGATAAAAGTTTGTACGAAACTTTTTATTCCTTGGAAATATTTGCATGAAATTTTGTATTTTTCGTAGTTTGATCGGGAGCAAAGCCGCGGGTTCTGCTAGTTAGAAATTAAATTAATTTAACAAAAATCCTCTCTATGGGTAGATTCAATTTTTAAGGGATTTTGAAGTTTGTGTACCATTTTTTTTTTCATTTTGCTTGCAAAACTTACGAGGTAAGACAAGTGGTAATAATGTTAGACACAATTTGATTCCGTTTCACTCAGTTTCCTAAGCGAGCGCTATACCACTGGGCTATCACTTCCTTTAATTGTATTTTATTAGCACACAATATTTTTAACCCCCATGTAAAAATAATTTTTCGATTCGGCCACCCATAACTAAAAATGACCAAAAGACAACCGTGAAGCGAGTTATTTCGATTCTTCTCACGACAACGAGTGCTAAAGGCTTTACTATGGATTTCCTCATCCCACATAGATGAAACCATTTTATCTGACCCCTTGATACCAACACACGCCTATATTTAGGGGGTCTAACCCATCAGTTATTCGTGTCATTAATTTGGTTAACACCGTAGATTTACCGTGAGAAGCAATTTCTACGATGGTATTCTATAGTAAAATCTCTTAGCACGATATAATAAAATGATTAAGAGCATTTTTTGTCGCCACTCGCTAATAAATGTGACATGTGTTATTTTTGTTGGTGTATTTTTTTATGCACCTTTTCTTAACTTTTTAGCTTACATTTACGATAGCAACGTATATACATAACAACGTTGTGGGTTGTATTATAACGTGTTTTCCCGTGAGAATGATATATTTTCCCGCGTTAAAAAGTAACCTTTTCACTCTCCAGCCCTCCAACTATCTCCACACAAAAAATCACGCCAATCCATCACTTTGTTTCGACGTGAAAGCAGGACAAACAAATAAACACAAGAAAAATATCCATTAGCTTTATGAAAGTCATTTCCATACATTTTTTTTGTATGTACTAGCCATAGTGATTATATATAATTTTTTTAAAGTGATATTTTCGCTCTTTTTTAAAGAACTTGATATTAATATTAATATGAAGTTTGATTCATTATCGTTCTTATATGTATTATAAATGGCAAAAAATAATATAGAAGAATATTTATAATTTTTTTTTGAACTATAACATTTTCTTTGATATCATGTATGTAGCTTTTGGAAAAAAGGCTTCTTACGATTTATCTAGTGGAATCGTTCGAAAATCAAATCTATACTAATATTATAAAAAGGAAAGATTTTTTTGTTTGTTTGTTTATTTGTTTGTACCGAACAAGCTCCGAAACTGCTAAACCAATTTACATGAAATTTGTAAAGAAGATAGTTTGATACCCTGGGAAGGATATAGGATAATTTTTATCCCAGAAATTCCTTGACGGGGTGGAAATGGGGATGAAAGTTTGTATGGGGAAGCCACCTAGAGGCGAACCCGAACGAAGCAAGGGTGAGTCGCTAGTGCTATATAAAATATTAAAGAATTTATATTGATAAAGATTTTATGATTCAAACAATATTCCGGTTAATCATTAAGATATAATCAGAATATTAAAAAATGAAAATTAAAGTTCAACCCACGTATCAAGAGTCAACGGAAGCCGGTGCGAAAATTATATCAAATTGCAAAAAAGGTCACAATAACCTCTATTATTCCATTTTGGGACTCCCTTAATAACATCCATAAAAGATTTAGAACAAAAAACAAAAGCGATTGAGACCCAACCAAGATTTACAAGCATTTTGGTCTAATTACAAAAAAAAAAATCTTAAAGTGTAGACATACGATGTTAATAATTCAAACAGAGCCAGTTGCATCAAAAATATTAATTTGAGCTTGACATTCTCAAGTCTTAAATATGTTTACCAAATGTCAAATAATTGTGCTTATTGACATATAGTTGCCTTTGTACTTATTTGTTCAAACTATTAGTATTTTACACGTATACTTTTTTCCTCTATTTTAGAAACAAAGCTTGATTTCTAAGATCTATGTACATATATAGATAAAATACATCTTTTTAGTTTTTTTTTAAAGTAAAATGTAGGTATATTTTAATTTAATAGAATGAACATTCAAAAGTCAATAATTCTGTATTAAGAACTCTTTCGGTAAATTAGTCGTTTGGACAAATAAGTACTGAGACGACGTTATGTTAAATATAATATTTAAAACACTTAAATTAGGAATATGGTGCTAGTGGCACTTAGTGTTAGACTAAATTAAAAAAGTGTTATATCTCAATTGAAACTTGAAATTGAAGTTGTATTGAATGTTGTCTTTTTTTCTGTTTTTTTTTTTTTTTATGTTGGGACATTAACACACAGTACCATCTAGTTCACATAAATACCCATGACTGGAGTACAAACATTCGTGCTCATCACGTAATGAATGCCCCCAGCGGGGCTCGAACCCGCGACTGCTGGCGCAGCAAGTAAGGTAACTTACAAACTGTAATTGTATTTTAAATAAATACATATAGTAAGAACTCGTCAGGCATCATAAAGAGACTCG
Source organism: Fabriciana adippe (assembly GCA_905404265.1). Taxonomy (NCBI): domain Eukaryota; kingdom Metazoa; phylum Arthropoda; class Insecta; order Lepidoptera; family Nymphalidae; genus Fabriciana; species Fabriciana adippe. The sequence continues at coordinate 14,757,239 of FR989997.1, read as the reverse complement.
TTATCTATGAATTCGGTCAATTTCACAAGAAATGATTGGGAAAGATTTCTTTCTTTTTAAATTAAATTGATTAATTTTGCCACCTTTATTATTTTAAAATAAATTATTATTTTTAATAAATTACTCTTATTATTTTTAATAAATTGTGGGCTGGCCTTCCACAAGGTGGACCGACGACTTGGTCTAAATCGCTGGATCCCACTGGATGTGAATGGCAGAAGATCGGCTGTCATGGAAATCTTTGGGGGAGGCTTTTGCCCAGCAGTGGGCTTGTTTCGGCTGAAATGATGATAATGACGAATATTTTTAAAAATATTTTGCGAATACAATTTTATGTATAACAGAAATCACATCTAAACCATTTGTCTCAAGTCTGCACTGACGTCTGAACAAAATGCAACCATATTTTTTGCGCGATGCAAATTTGATTGGATAAAAAAATCAATCATGCCCAACTCGTGCCATTTCGAGATGTTTTTTTGGTGTATCATAATGAAAAATTAAGTTATAATCGAATATGACGTTTAAAGTGTTTTGTTATTTTTAATCATTTAGTCTAAAATTGAATTGTTTTTTTCAATCTTCTTGATTATCTACATATAAAATAACATGCCCTGACTAATTCATCAAAGTCCAGACCAAATGACTTATTATAAACGATATTTTTATAACGTCACTGAAAGCCACTAAGATATTTACGTTAAGAAATCGCAATTCAATCATAATAATCATTACCAATTTTTTATCATTGATAACATTAAAAGGCTCATCAATAGCTGCTAAAAATACTTGACGAAGTAACATAGTATTAAGCAGTCGGAGACATAGCCTATGACGCTATATTAAAAAAGAAAATCGATTGACAAACTGTTTTGTCTTTCCCTATTTATATATACGAGTAGGTGTTCGTCTATCATATAAGAGAATGAAGGTGGCATAGTGTTTGTGATAATAATATTTTCCCAAATCAAGTTTTATTTAAACTTAGTAGTGTACATTACAATACACATTTTTTATCAAGGATAAATAAATTTTGCCCACCATGATATAATTACTTTCTGGAAACATTATATTTCCTAAGTATTTAAATTAAAAAAATCAAAAAACATATAAATATTATAATAGTTTCATTTCTTTAAATATTTTATGAATAAAAAGCTTTTCTTTCTATTTTTTTTATTATTGTAAAAATAATTGAGAGTAAAATAAAATATAATTAACCAAACGCCATTGTTTTTATATATATATATATATAAAATATTTATTTTTTCACAAATGAACTTTCGCATTTACAATATTATTAATTGGGATGTACATTATTTTTATATATTTTATTTTAAACTATGAAACTTAATAATAATTGAGAAAATCTTAATCACTTAACCGTGTTGGATAGAATTACAATCTTCTAAATTCTTGGAAGTGCCCTAATCGATTGTAAAAATCGATAATCGATAAATTATTTCAAACTTTTTGTGTGCTACTGGATGTTTTTATAATACTAAAGCAAAATCGTTTAAGCCAACTATTAACTATTAAGCATATTTCGTATAATAACATAGTACTATTTTTTTCCTTATTTTTTTAAATCTTTAATGTGAAGATATGAGATCGGTATTCAATATTACGAATTCTTAAAGACGATTGTTGTCAAAGCTGGAGTCAAGAGTCAAAAGTTACTTGGGGTCGGCGCAGTAAGTCTTTCTCTTTCACTCTCTCTCTATTACTTGTCATCTCATTATTCATCTCTTTCTTTTCCATGTCCTGTCTCACACAATCTATCCATCATTTCTTTAGTCTTCTTCTACCTCCCCATCTATCTACATTCATTTTATTTTTTAACTACGACGGCACGTTTGCTCAGTTTCTAGTTACCCCACCTGCTGTACCAGCGGTCGCGGGTTCGAATCCCGCTGGGGGCATTCATTTGTGTGATGAGCACGAATGTTTGTACTCTAGTCATCACTATCACACATCACATCAAAACTAGCGGCTCACCCTCGTTTGGCTCGGGTTCGCCCCTAGATGATTATTTAAATTGACATAACCTTTTTTTTCAGAAACCGATTGAAATTAAACAAAAATTAAATATTAAGTGAAGTTAACCATAACACATTAGTGAAAACCGCATCCAAATCGGTTTAGCTATTTCTAATATTAGCGCGCACAAACGCACAGACAAACAGACAAACCGACAAACAGACAAAAAACCTAAAAATCATTATTTTGCGTTCTATTGCGTAAATAAAGATCCCCAATAGTAGTTTTTCTCAAATATCTTCCATGTACAGACAGCGATCAGTTACAATTTTATCATATGTATAGAAAAGGCATATAAGGATGTTGATGATGGACCTGAGTGAAACGAGGGTAAGTAATGCAATATATTTTATATGCTAAAACAAATATAAGCATATAGTTTATGGAATATTCACGGAAAGATATTGTCGAAAGATCAAGGTGTTATAGCTCGTATAATAAAACTAGAGGTCAATACACAAAATTTATGATTGAATTTCGCACATATTTCTTACCTACTAATGATTATGTTTAAAGTGGAATAGCTGTGATTAGACGCAGCTATAAGTATTATTTATGTCAGGTTCACCTTTACATGTTTAATCGGGGTTCGATTTCTTATTGAGGTAAATGTTTCTAATGAGGATGAGCTTTAAATGAGTTGTATTGACAATCGAATTTAATTTACATTTTTTTAAATCAAATCAAACATGTTTATAATGTTTTATTAATATTTTTTTTTGTAAACAAAACGAAAAAAAATATTCATTGAAACTTATAGATGATCAATGATCATGTATAGAAAGAAAATATTTACTTTCTAATTAAATTTACTCTATAGTTGTTAATATTTCAGAAAACATAAAAATCTGTTCTCAATTGATAAATTTACATAAGGACATAAAAAAAACCTTAAATAAAACTCTATTTTTTTAGGCTAGCTACCAATAACGCTAAATTACTATAAAGTAACGTTACACAATCATTAATATCATTGTAAAAGAAATACTAACACAGATATACAACCAAATTGAAACATAGCATAGACTTTTATGGTCTACTAGCGTCTCACCTTCACTTCGCTTGGATTCGCCTCTAGGAAAACAAAAACAAATCTATCCCACGGGAACTGTACATTTGTCTGAGATAAAAAGTAGTCTATGTGCTATTCCAGTCTATAATCTATCTCTGTGCCAAATTTCATCCAGATCTGTTCAGTTATTCTGACATGAAAGAGTAACAAACATCCATACATCCATACTCACAAACTTTCACTTGTATAATAATATTAGTATAGATAATAATTAGCTTTGGGCCATAAGAAATAATTCCCGCTACTTTAGGCATAGTTAAATAATACTGAATAATATAAAAAATAATCTTTACATTTTTTATATATCAAATTAGTGAATTCACACAGCGTTTGATAAATAAAAGGTAGCTATTAACAAAAACATTTAAAACATAGGCGTAGCACATTCAAAATACAATCTAAATTCGAAATCGTATCGCGTCCTGACGTTTCCTCTACGTGCAGTTTCCTCTTCTGACGCGCACAAAGAATCCCTAATCATGTCAGAACATTTGTTTTTTTTTTTCTTTTTTTCTCGTCTGGAGGATATATTTTTTTCTAGAATCATATAGCTGATGTATCCTGTGGGTGATTGATGATGCTTAGATACTTGTTGAGCGGATAAATTGGTGCGTTGTATTCGTGCTGCGTCTGCGTTTTGATCCTTGATGTACTATAGGGTTAATATGGTCAAATGTGATATATAAAAATCGGTCAAGTCCGAGTCGAATTCGCACACGAAATGTTCCGTACCATCGTACATGTAATTTTTATTATATCACTATATCACTTTTACTCTATGTATGTAGTGTATTAACTTCGATGATCGATTGCCAATGTTAAAAAAATGTTTCTTGTTTTCATTATTTTTTTATTAGAGAAATACACACTATAAGAATTTCAATTCTCTACCTATTACGGTTCATGAGTTATAGCCTTCTGACAGATGAACGGACGGAGAGCGGAGGCAGTAATAGGATTCCGTTGACACCCTTCGGGTATGGAACCCTAAAAACTGATGACTTAGAAATACAGTTATGTACTACTTTATTTATATGAATATATTACTAGAAGATTTCATCAAAATTCATTTAGCAATTTTATCGTGAAAGTCAAATATCCATCTATATATATTATATACATCAATTCTCACAAAAACTGTGCGTATAATATAAGTAGGATTTATTAAAATATTTACTAAATATTATTTGCTTAGAAAGAAGTACATAAAAAATACCAGCTTTTATAATAATGTAATGGTAGCAAGTTATATATCCAACAGCATATTATTGTATTAACAGCATAATATGGTTTAAAAGCATTTTCGAATCGTCAATTTATAATGAAACTAGCGACTCACCCTCGCTCCGCTCGGGTTCATCCCTAATTACATTTTAGCGTTTAGTATAGATTTCTCAGAGATGACATATTTTACCGCAGTAAAAAGTATCCTATATGTTAACCCAGATAATTAGCTATCATCGTACCAAATTTCATCAAAATCTGTCCAGTGTATCGATCAAATCAGATGTTGTCAATTAGTAAGAAAACTATAATTTTTATCACCAAAATGATAATACTTTCTTAGATTTATGCGAATATTTATTATTAACTACTGACTTACCCTGGCTTCGCTCAGGTTAGTCCTTAGGTGCGTTTCGACGCTTAGTATATATGTAATTACTATATTACTTATATGTAGTTTAACGCGTAGAATAGATAGACAATATAATATATATACATACATAGGTATGATGAGATTTATATCCCTTACTTTAGGAATGATTGATTCCCCATTCAATCTTCCACCTACCTTTTCACCCCCTTATATTTGATAAGTGTTCCGGGATAAAAACTATCCTATATTATTCCCAGGGTGTCAAACTATTTCCATACCAAATTTTATCTAAATCGGTTCAGCGGATTAAGCGTGAAAAAGTAACAGACACACAGACAGAGTTACTTTCACATTTATAATATTAGTGTGGATTCCAAGGCTATAAATCTATGTATACGGAATTGAAACTACGCACAAATTGTACGATTAGTACGATTTGTACTCTATTTTAAAGATATTTTTTTTTAATTAATTAAATGAATGAGTCAAGAGTGATCACTATAAATTATAAAAAAATATACCGCTCCTGAAACTAAAATAATTACTTGGACCTTTTTGATAAATTGTAAATTTTAATATATATAAATCTATACATATAATAAAATTGTAACTAAGCCGAATCTGTATATTAAATATTTTTTGGAAAAGTTTTTTGAAATAAACAGTATTATCGATATAGAGCCCGAAGTTTTTAGAATTTTTGTCTATCTGTCTGTCTGTCTGTTATCGCATCACGGAAAAACCATTAGAGATTTTGATGAAATTTGGTATTATGATAGCTGGTTATCCGGGTCAACATATAGGATACTTTTTACTGCGGGAAAATATCTCACCTCTGAGAAATCTATACTAAACGTTAAAACGTAAGTAGGGACAAACCCGAGCGGAACGAGGGTGAGTCGCTAGTTATCTATATGTCATGATATATTAATATCTTGATTATTTTTAAATCATTTCTATTCATAGATAAGTCTGCAGCTCTTTAATATGTATCACGACCGTGATTGACCGTTGACTGATGACTTCATTGCACTAGAGTATGTAAATCATGTTAGCGCTAAGCTTTGTGTATCGTACATATTATATTGAATATTAAACCTTCTTGAATTTTATGATGTAATATTTTTATACAACCAATGAATTAAATCCTAGTACTGTTTTTGTTTTGTGTGGGTTCGATTAATGTAGAGGTCAAATGTTTGTACGAATTAATAGATATTGGATAGAGGTACGTAATGACAACTTTTAATTATTAAGTTACCATATCTGTAATTGTATAACTTTCTATATGTCTAATATATTAAGCTTACCAGTTAAGACTTAAAGCTTTTTCTTTTGCATCTACGATTACTGATAAAATGTTTCAAATATTTTTATGAATCACTATGTTTTCAAAATCCAATCACAAGTGATATATATATATATATATATATATATATATATATATATATATATACTTAACTCTCACCGGTCGTGTCGAGTAGTCGTCCCACCGGAGTATGAGAGTGACGGGAATAGGGAGTGCACTTGTGTCTGCGCGTACATTTGTGCACTATAATATCTCCTGCGCAGTTGGCTAGTCTCAATGAGATTGGCCGCCGTGGCCGGAATCGGTCAGGAGGACATTATATATATATATATATATATGAAAATGTATATTAGTTATCAAAATTATTTAAATGTATACAATATGTAATTTTTCCCCTGCTTTTTAGATGTATACTATACGTGTTAAACTCGTGATGGCCGTTGACTGATGACTTCATAGTAGAGTACGCGCTGGAAACCTTAAACGGTCGTGCTATTAGCATTTATACATTTATGTGAAGCTTCCGTTACATTTTAATTTTTATAGATCTAAGAACATCAAGTGTTACATACAAATCTTAAATACTAACAATATTTATATTTTTTCATTATTAATTATTTATTTAAGAGAGAAATTAATGAAATTAATACATTTGGTTAATTAAAAATATGTAATATATTTATATATCTACACTAATATTGTAAAACTAAAGACTTTCGTGTGTATTTAATGAATGCACTAATCTAGAACTCTAGAAGAAATCTAGATTTGAAAAAAAAAAACAGTTTATAACAAGTTAAAAAGTATCTAACTTTTAGCTATCTAATATTTAGGGTATGATCATATCGATAGGTTTTTATATTCCTAGCAGTAATATAGAGATTTGTTTGTTTGTTTGTCCTTCCTTCATATATCAACGGATTGGCGTGATTATTTGCATACAAATAGCTCATAATCCGGAGTGGGATAAGCTATTTCTTATCCCATCAAATCCCATGGGATAAGAGCAACTTGTATCATTGTAGGATGACTGGAGTTCAATAAATATCATTGAAAATATTCATATCCAAACTTCTATTACAAAATTGCACTACATACCATTACCAAACGTAAGTGTTACTTGTTACTATGCGTAGCGCGGCGCTCGCGCTGACGATGGCGCACTTTAAATACTGAACAATATAATGATCTATATACGAGGTGTACACGAGCGAGAGGATGTGTGGAGAATTGATAAACAGGTGTTCTCAAAGAGTATAGAACGGTCTTAATATGTTTTATTGAACATTTTAATACTTTCTTAGATTTACGCGAATATTTGACATTTTAAATAAAACTATATTTTCGGATTTTTTCGCGGATTTATTTTGATTTTTGGTTTCCGACGTTTCGAATGATTTACAGCAATCATGGTCACGGGAGAGACTAAGGTGTTAGATGTCTCAAAGACATTATTATATAGTTGTTACAGAAAGCCTATCCATAAAATAACAAAATGATACGACCATGCATCAATATGCAAAGGATTTGAAACGTCGGGAACCAAAAATCAAAATAAATACGAAGCGAGAAAATCCTAAAAGATACTTTTATTTAAAATGCCAAATATTCGCCTAAATCTAAGAAATGTTATGGTTTATATGTACGTAGAATAAGAAATGTAATTTATTACTCCAATAGGTGCCTTTTTTATCTATAATATTATGCCATACCGACAGCGTCACTTTTTGGCAGTTTTTTTTACTAGCAGTAACCCCAACTTAAAGTAACTTAGGTATATTAATAAAAAGCATACTAAGAGTTTTTAAATACAATTTATTTAGTTTTATCTACTAAAGAAAATAAGTTTTATTATAGTAAGAATAAATATATTATCATTAGAAACCTTTAAGCTGTATATATAATAAAATAAAAATCATCCACTACATGTATGTCAATATTAAATAGCTAAATAATTATTGTCTCTCAGAGACACATCAAGTTTATATAAATGTCACATCTACTAAATATATTCATTGCTAATAAATTCTAAAACTTATTCAAATGTAGTATCACAGGTTGTAAAGATAGTATCATATACGGGATTTCCGGAGCCCGACCCCACTATAAATATGTCGCTAATTTCTCAGTAACTCTTAGATCATGCCATATATGCCTTTGGAATGCATTTTTTTCATTTCCATTCAATTGTTTCGCTCATATACTTGATTTGTTTATTAATAAACCCCTGAGATACGTTACAATTTAGAATTATGAATCGACAGATTTTATCTTTTTTCACAATAATGTTTTATTTAGATTTGCGTGCTTTTTTTTTATTTATGTATGCAACATTAATATTAATTATTTTCTCATTTTATTGTTCTGTTTTTTTCTTTTTATAGTGTATGGTAATATTATTTTGTTGTAAGAGAGTTCATTCTTATACACTTTTATATTCATCATCATCATAATCACCCTGTCCATCTACCAATCACTTGGGGTCAGCTTCTCATCTTCATCTTCGTCATCTTCCATACTGCTGATACGATTTCTCAAAAGTTTCACGACCGGCCGCCTGTGTGACATCAACCCTCCTTAGGAATTATAATAATTTTATATACTTTTGTATTCAACCCTTTTTAACACGTCACTGCTGGGCAATAGCCTCCTTTCAATACGAAGGGTGTTAGGCCATACAGGCCATGCTGGCCAAGTGCGGGTTGGTGGTATATAGTCCACTTTTACTATATCTCTAACACACGGATTTCATACCGTCCATCTATTAGTATACTGAAATCAAAAAGTTATAATTCTGATCATTAAATATATATTTAATGATGGACGGGAATCGAACTTGCTACTGCTAATTAGAAATATAAACAGTATAAATTAATTAGAAATAAATATGTAAGCCTTCCTTTTACTAGGTTTCTTGGCATGAATCTTATAAAAAATGGTAATATAAGTAGTGGAATAATCAAAACATAGATAGCATTTGTGGACATGTTTGGCTCAGTTTGTAGCGACCCTACTTGCTGTGCCAGCGGTCGCGGGTTCGAGGCGCGCTGGGGCCATTCATTTGTGTAAAGAGCACTTACATATGTCTGTACTCCACTTATGGGTGTTTATATTTAAATTATGTATGTATTTAAAGTTATATATGTGTAGTGTATCAACTATCCGGTATCCATAACATAAGCCTCGTAGTTTTACCATGGAATTTGGTGCTATTAAAATAATAAAAAACAATACATTTCATCATGAAAGCACCTATTATTATTAAATATGTTATTGTACTTATTACAATTATTTATTTACACCCTATGTGCTCTTTCGAGCTCAAAGTTCTACCTTACCATGTAAGATATATCAATAAATCCATATATATATATATATATATATATATATATATATATATATATATATATATATATATATATATATATATATGTATATATATATAAATAGACTAAAGTGCATCAAGACGAGCTTTGGTGTAAGAGCTTAATTTCCCTTTGAAAGTGGTAAAACAGTTGAAAACAAACTGTAATTTAAAGCTCACTACATTTACTAACTAACTGGGTTTCCTTTTTAAACATACAAATTGGCTGTTTAGTATTTATTGCGGGACGCGCGTGTCTATCTTAGTTCATGCGCATTTGATTTGGATCGACCGATCTATTCTAAGAAACTTGTCATGGAGTAACAGATTGAACAATGAGTGTACATTAACACAATGATGAAAAATACAGACGTGATACAAAAGTGTTTAGTTGTCCAAAATATTTATTGTAGTGTATTTTTAAAGTTTTTAGATCGGGAAAGTTAGGAATTAATGTATTTCTAATATAAGGAAGATAATCTTAATGTTACAAATGTTTAAATTGTTTTCTTTTTATATTATAAGAAAAATAAAAAAAAAAATTATAGAAAAATATGTATGTAATAAGTTAAACTCATACTCCTATAATCTATCTAAATATGGACACAAATGTATCCTAATTAATTATCAAGTATTCTAATAATTGCAATTAAATAGGTAAAATGAATAATTCATTTCCAATATGAATACCTTGTCTTACGGTGAAGGAAAACATCGTGAGGAAACCTGCATGTCTGGGAGGACCTAACAAGTGCAACGCCAACCTGCACTTGGTCAGCGTGGTGGACTATGGCCTCATCCCCCTCATATTAAAGGGAGGCCTGAGCCTAGCAGTGAGACGTTAAAAAAGGGCTGTATACAAATAGGTATAATATATGGTTACGATAAGGGAAAATGTTAAACAATTTAAATCGTTATAATATAAAATATTATACATACTTTAAAAATAATATGATAAACTTAATTATTATGTTAGTATATTTGGGTGACTAAATTAATTATCTAGTTTTTTATAAATAAAATTGAACTGTCTATATGAGATTTTAAAAAAGTTGCCCCATATTAAATTATAATTATATGATTAATGGTTATTTGAGAAGCCTAAATAAAAAATAAAATATTTTGTCCGTTTGTACCTGCTAAGGGAATGAAAGAAATTATAAAATTACAATCAATGGAACCCTGAAGAAAAATTATTTTGTCTGGATAATAACAAAGACGAAGGACATGAGTGTAGCGGTTAGTACTAGTAAAGACCGATCCACACTATAGTGCCAATCACAATTCGTTCGCGGTCCGACATCGGTCTAGTACAGCATTTTTATACAAGAAACAATGATTGAATTCACACTATCAGTAAAAGTCGCGTTTCCATCAAATCACACACCTGCAATGTTTATTGTATAGAAATACTTTACCAGACTAATATTGGACCGAAAACGGACTGTAATCGGCAGTATAGTGTAGATCAGACCTAATAGTACCTCTTAGAGACAGAACGTTAATAGACATGTAACTTATAATTCCTTACGAATATACTTTGATTGATCTATAATTGTATTATGGAGCATCAGTACGACGTGCGTGGGCGCCGTTAAGGCGTGATCCTTGTATCAATTGTATCATAAATTAGTACAGCTTACGTAATTAAACACGAGTCTTTGATAATTAATATATTGAACAAAAAACCTTGTTAATATGCATTTTATTATATTAGCGACTCAACATCTAAGTGAACTAGCGTACCTAGGTACTTAAAAGAGGCTTGTATAGGTCATGGACTATCAGTGAACTAAATTTTATCCAAATCTATTCAGCCGTTACAGCGTGAAAGTGTAACAAACATACATACATGTAAACTTTCATATTTATAACAGTACTCCAACTAGTCACGTCACAGTAATATTCACGCACAAAGAATTAAACTTTTACCAAAGAACACAAAAGCAATTTTCCAATATGGATGCCCTAATTTTCTAGAGACTGATTCTGTTAGATAAAAATGAAGTTGGATCGGTTGTTTTTTTAAATTTTAAATTTGTAAGTTTTCTAAATACCTACTGCATTCCACGCAGTAAATTTTTAAATTACTATATTTATTAGGTCAATAAAATTTTTGCTTTTGAGACTCATAAGTTTCATATCTTTTAAACTAAAAAGAGTCCGAAAATCTAAATTAATTACCTAAAAAATTATTGTTCAATATTATAGTATGAAGAAATTTTGTTTTATTTAGTATTTTTTAATGTAAACACATAAATTAATTTATATATAGGTAAAACATTTCTCATTTAGAGTAAGGAGTATTGGCCATTCAGAAGAAGTCATTAATCTATACATTTGAAGAATTGTAACCAAGCCGAATCTGTACATTAAATATTTTTTGGAAAATCTTATTGAAATAGACATTATTATCGATACAGAAGACGAATCTATAGTTTTTAGGATTTTTGTCTGTCTATCTGTGACTGCATCACGGAAAAATCACTTGAGGGATATTGCTTAAATTTGGTATAATAATAGCTGGTTATCCGGGTCAACATATAGGATACTTTTTATTGCGGGAAAATATCTTATCTCTGAGAAATCTATACTAAATGTTAAAACTTAAGTAGGGACGAACCCGAGCGGAGCAAAGGTGAGTCGCTAGTTTGAAATAAGATGCCAAATAAAATCAACTACTACACGATTCTATTACAAGAAATGAAGTAGACTCATACTATAAAATAGTACGTTAGAATTCCATGACACAAAAGTCACTAAAATAGCTTATTTATCACTTCTTTTAAGACTACAGATGTTCTTTCAGTTACAAAACTTAAGCAAAACTACTAATAATAATAAGTTGTGCTACAATCAATTTTCAAATATACATTTGATTAATTTATAACTTTCCGCCTACAGAAGCTAATATGTAATAATAACTTTGCTAAGTTAATTAGGGCTTACTTTATAATTTTATTAGGAAATAGATGATGTAAGTAAGCGTTGTTATTTGTAGCAAATGATTATTAGTATTGGCGTTATTTTAGTAAATGGTATACTTCAGAAACCAGAATAATTGCATACATTAATTAGTTGAACGTTGTCATGTAGGAAGACTGTGTGACAGCACGTTTTAGCTCAGTTTGTAGTGATCCTACTTGCTGTGTCAGCGGTCGCGGGTTCGAGTCCCGCTGGGGGCATTCATTTGTGTGATGAGCAGGAATGTTTCTACTCCAGTCATGGGTGTTTATATTTATAATATGTATGTTTTTTAAGTTATACTATATGTGTAGTGTATCAACTATCTGATATCCATAACACAAGTCTCGTAGCTTACCATGGAACTAGATGGGGTGTGTTAATGTTTCGATATATTTATTTATTTATGTTGTTGTCATATACATACTATTGGCTTACACTTGCTTCGTCTACATCTAGAACTAACTGCCTCGATGGTCTAGTGGTCTAGCGTATATGGCTAAAGATCCGGAGATCCTGGGTTCGAGTCTCGAGTTGGGTCATGAAAAATTATGTAGTTTTTCCGTAAAGAAAGACTGAGTAATAATGCGGAGTTGGATAGTTGGCGGTGTTGCACCTCCGCGCCTCGGAGAGCACGTGTCACGTCGGTCCTGCGCCTTAACTCTCACGGTCGTGTCGAGTAGTCATCCCACTGGAGTATGAAAGTGAAAGGAATAGAGAGTGTACTTGTCTGCGCGTATAATTATATAGTATGTATTCGCTAGTCTTAGTGCGATTGAATACAATAAAAATATTGCAATCAATTAATAATTATTTCTTCCATTGACAGTTTTGCAATGTACGAAAAAGTGTTATTCTACTAATATTATAAATGCGAAAGTTTTAAGGATGTATATGGGTCGTTCTTCTTTTCTAGCGACAATGATCTGTCCCTGACCTCATTTTGTGTCATATTAGAGTATAGATTATTACGTATTCATTGTTCGAATTTACATCCTCATTACTTTATACCTTTTAATACTAAATAATCTTTAACTTTCTGTAGCCAATAGTTTTTTTGCATGTGTTTATTTTTCATTAAATACCTGACAGAGTAGTAATTCATAATGATGTCCTACCGAAAATAAACCACTCTGACACAGTGTTTTCTCGAAAATCGCCACAAAACAAACAACATTACGGGCATGAAAATAAAGATTAAATGATCCAAATGAAAATTAAATGCATTTGCAAAAAATAACAAACACTGAAATCAAAATATTGTTACTTGAAAAACTCGAAAAACTGAGAAACACCAATTCATTGTCGCAATAAAAGAAGAACGACCCATATATGTATGGATGTTTGTTACTCTTTCACGCAAAAACTACTAAATATATTTTGATGAAACTTTACAATAATAAAGCTTATACATCAGAATAATACATAGGCTACTTTTTATCCCGGAAAAATGTGCGGTTTCCGTGGGATAGGTTTGTTTTTGTTTTAATCAAAAGTTGTGAAAAATTTATTTCATATAATTAACATTTTACAAACTAGACGCAATTAGTTAATTTTAAGCTTTGAAATATGAAGTTTAACTAAAAGACTGTTTAGTTAGTGCGTGTTAAAATTTAATTACTGTCTTGGTCTGCCACAGCCTAATAAAGTACAGAGTAAAAAGTCCCGAAGTTACTTCTCTCATTTTTTATGTTTTTTTTTATATTAATGAAAATTATGTTTCTTATATATTCTTATAAGTAGATTCTTAATTTCATATAAAAGTGTGAAATAATTTAAAATAATAGAAAGTTTTTAAAAATGATTTATATTACCTATATAATATATAAAAAATATATACGCAACATTATTATTATAGTACATCTAATTATTAATACTTATAAGGGCTTATAATACTTATAATAAATGTTACGTATTGCATGCAAAATGTAACACCACAAAAAATAATAGTTGAAATTTTTGTCTGTCTATTTCTTCGTACATTTGTTTTATTTTACACAAAAAAAAAATTGTGTCGTGATAATTTACTATTCGGGTCAATATTACCTTAGGACACCTTACTACAGGAATTTCTATTATCTATATATTTTTTTAGTACATGAAAATAATAAATAATAGTAATAAATAATGTTGGTACATTAACACACAGCACCATCTAGTTCCATGGTAAGCTACGAGGCTTGTGTTATGGATACCAAATAGTTGATACACTACACGTATATAACTTTAAATACATACAGATTATAAATATAAACGCCCATGACTGGAGTACAAACACTCGTGTTCATCACGCAAATGAATGCCCCAGCGGGACTCGAACTCGCGACCCCTTGCACAGTAAGTAGGGTTACTACAAACTGAGCCAAACGTATCATCAAAGATATATAATATAAATTCTACCGTATTATATGTAACTTTATTGAGATATAAATTAATAAGACTGGTGTATTCAGTAGGCTGTGGCACAAAAGTGTCTTTAAAAGGTTGAAGACGAATGAGTTCTTATAAAAATAAGTGTCTAACCGCTAATGAAGAGAATGACCACAGTGTTAATTAGAGAAAGCTGTTAAATACTTGGCTTTTAGTTAGCAATTTCTGTAGAAATTAAAAAAAAACAAGGTTATTTTTTTAAATGTGATTTGATGAAGATTTTTTCGCATATTTTTGCAAAAAAAGTTGACTAATTACTTGTAACACTATATTATCAGTAATACAATAATTGTCAAAGTTTTAATTTATTATTTCTTTAAAAGAATCGTATGCTCGTATACTGGTATCGCATATATACAGAGATAATATAAAAAAAAATTGGTTTGTACTCCATTTTTTATTTAAATTAAAAAAAAACTATATAATATAATAATTATAATGTCCTCCTGACCGGTTTCGGCCACAGTGAACAATCTCATTAAGACTAGACATCTGCATGAGATATTATAGTGCAGCGCGTGTTCGCGCAGACACAAGTGCACTCTCTATTCCTGTCACTCTCATACTCTGGTGGGACGGCTGCGACACGACCAGTGAGAATTAAGGCTTAGGATGGACGGCTTTATGTGCTCTCCGATGCACGGGGGTGAAACACCGCCAACTTCCGAACTCCAGGCTGTTACTGAGGCTTACTATACAGAAAGACTCAATAACTAAACTTGGCCAGACCCGGGACTCGAACCCAGGGCCTCCGGGTGTGCAGCCGTACATGTTAGCCACTGCACATAATATAATATTAGTCTATTATGTCAGGCGTTCCGCATTTTAAGTATCTACTTACATATTGATCATTCAACCATCATGTGAATTATTCACGAATTTATAAAAGTTATTATTCGATATCATTCTCATAAAAATATGTAATCAATAATTAATTAATATCGATTAAATTTAATGAATGTAATTATTTCTTTAAAACATTTACATAAACTAATAAAAAACAGTGATTTCTTAGTAATAAAATTTTCAAATTAATATTTAAGTATATAGAAACGATATATAGTATAATAAAACTAGAATAAAAATATTGCGCTTCCGACCTTCTATTTTGGCTAATTGATAGATAAACAAACAAAATAAAAATCAGTACTGCTGACAAATAAAATCTATAATAAATACTTTACTGGTATTCGAATTTTTTTTCTTGACCATACTAAAATTAAGGCTATTTATAATGTAAATTTGTTTACATACATTTCTGTACTATAAATTCGATGAATGTTAATGTCGATTATAATGTACGCATTTTTAAGTGTAGATTAAGTTTATTTGTATTGTAAGTAATCTATGTATTTCGCAATATTCAAAATTATGAAAAATCTAAAACTTATTGATAAGAATAGTAAGAGGCAGTAGTAGCCCATTGGTAATGCGCTCGCTTGGGAAACCGAGTGAAGCGGGTTCAAATCCCGGGTCTCGTACCTCTGATATTTTCATGTGCGAATCATTTCTAATATGATTACCACTTGCCTTACGGTGAAGGAAAACATCGTGAGGAAACATGCATGTCTGAGAAAACCTAGCAAGTTTTCGAAAGACATATGAAGTCCGCCAATCCGCACTTGGCCAGCGTGGTGAACTATGGCCTGATCCCCTTCGTACTGAAGGGAGGCCCGTGCTCAGCAGTGGGACGTTAAAAAGGGCTGAATACAAGAGTAGTAAAGCATAAAATATGCATGTATCGAACTACTAATGTTTACTTCAGAGGAGTGTTCCCATTTGTTTGAACTAAGCAATTTTATAAAAGCTAATTAATTATACTACTCTTAATTGAAATCGATCAAAACAAATAATCGATTAGTTTATATAATAAGTGCTAAATCAATTTATAATAACATCGATTAATAATAGATGTTTCTGTTGGCTGTACACAAGTCGTGAGGTACGTTTTCGTGACCGTCTTGAGGTCGGGGACGCTTCAATCCGATTAAATTAAGAATCCAATGATGCCATTTTGTTTATTGAATGAATTTCGAGCATCGATGATCTAATTTCAGAAGCGTGACGAACGTTAATACAGAGTTTAGAATAAATAGATACTCTCTAAAGGTTTCGAGGATGTGATTTGCTTATAAAGTATTCATAATAGGATATTACGATTTTCTCTAGTTTTTTATATAACGTAATAAAAATATTGAAAATTTTCACGTCTTCGTGTGATACATATCTACAGGTAATAGACATTTCAAAAGTAACATTATTTTTTAGTTAAAATAGGTTATTATTTATTTAATTTAATTGATTGAAGCAGCGTTAATCTGATAATATGAAGGCTAATCTCTTACGTATCACATTAAAAAATTTTTGCACATAGCATCACTGTACTTTGCAGTACTTTGCAACAGTTTTGTGGATTTCATTTTGCGCGGGGCAATGTTGGTATAAATAAAGTAGAGATAGTAGATGCAATTTTAAGTTAACTAGTGTTCGATCAGGTCGAAAGTCGTTCATAGTCATTATGGAAAACTTTAAGGAAAACTTATATAGGAACAACTATAAAAACTATTTCCAATTTTTTTTATTGATAATACTGATGCTAGTCACCTACTAAACAAACAAAAAAGAAAATCGCCTGGCAAACAGAGGAAAAGATGGTACTGAACTGTTCTCATTGTGTATTTCTACCTATAATAATGACTTACTGATCGGCCACGGCGGCCAATCTCACTGAGACTAGCCAACTGCGCAGGAGATATTATAGTGCACAAGTATACAAGCCGACACAAGTGTACTCTCTATTCCTTTTACTCTCAAAGTCCGATGGAACAATACCTTAATACGACCCGTGGGAGTTAAGGCGCGAGACCAACGGCTTTATGTCCTCTCCATGGGCTATAACTGAGAATTTTTTCTCAGAAATACTCAATAACTGAACTTGGCCTGCTACTGTACATGCTAGCCACTAGACCACTGAGGCAGTATTTATACCTATATAGATAAATAAGATACTTAACTGGGCCTATAACAAACCTATTAGATGACCTTAAATAGAAGATAAGGATACTTAGAGTAAAACCACTTATATATTGAAGTCAGCCTGCAAACCATACATACAAGATTAGAATTAATATTCGCCCCAAACGAGATTCGAACGCTTGACCTTCGACGTAAAAACATATCACAGGCACCAATTTCGATATATCTCTAGATATTCCACAAATCAAAATATTTGTAACGAAAAATAATAAAAATATTAGTCATGTCTAAACATTTTATATTCCACAGCTAAGGAAGTGTGTGAGAAATAGGTCATCTAGCCCGGCACGATCCACCGAGGCTTACGTCAATATAAAATATTATTATAATCCTTAGAGGATCCATGATGTATCATCTCATATAGTAATTATATGTTGAGTGCCAGTAATTGAGCGAGTCAATCGTTTAACGCGTGTTAGACATTATTAAAACACTTTGTTTTTAGTTAACATTTGTTAATTTGCTTGTTGCGCTGGCATAATAGTTTGAAAATGTATAAGTACTTACAATACATGCTTATTTGAAACTTAACTAATATTGATATTATAATAGTTAGATGTTATCTTTTAAGATTTAATCAAGTATGACGAAATATAATATTCGTTTACGTCAACTAAGGAATCGCTAATGACATTTCAAAATACATAGGCTATTCTTACTGATATATTTTACATTAGCGGCTCACTCTCGCTTCGCTCGGGTTCGCCTCTAGACAAACAAAAACAAATCTATCCCACGGGAACCGTACATTTTTCCGGGATAAATAGTTATCTATATGCTATTCCAGACTATAATCTATCTCTGTGCCTTTCATCCAGATCCGTTCAACCGTTCTGGTGTGAAAGAGTAACAAACATCTATACTTAACAAACTCTTACATTTATGATATTAGTATGGATATCACTGTAATATTAAATTTCAATCTTTTTATTTTATATATTTTTTTTATTTCTGTGAAATTAGCATTCATAAAGATTCTTAGAACATTTTCTGTTTATATCAATTACATCAGTAATATTAGCTCTATATATGCAGTTCATGTTGTTACAATTTATATATAACAATTTTCCTTATGTTTTCCTTATATCTAAGAATAATTTAGTACAAATCTGTATTCATGCAATTTTATAGTTTAAAACTACTTAAATAATATTATTCTTGTTTTATAAAGTTTTAAAAATAATTTCTAATCACCGTACATTTCCTTAATTAGTTTAAAATAAGTAATTTCTTACAGTAGAAACATTTCATACATATATAATTTCTTATAAATTTATCAAAAATAGTTCAACACTTTTTAGGGTTCCGTATCTCAAAAGGTAAAAAATGAACTCTTATAATATCACTCTCTTGTCCGTCTGTCCATCTGTCCGTCTGTCCATCTGTCCGTCTGTCCATCTGTCCGTCTGTCCATCTGTCCGTCTGTCCGTCCGTGTCCGTTGCTTTTAATCAAAATTGACAATTCTAGATGAACCGGAAGTACCTTATAGGTTTTGAGTCGAAAACCTATATGGTAGTTTCCGTTGACCTTAGAATCACAAAATTTGGTAAAAAAGCAAGGTCTTACAGCACAAATAAAGGAAAACTTCCAAAATATAAAAAAAAATTGAAAATTAAAATTAAATAGATTTCCTACAAATAATAATAATAATAATATTTTGGGACACTAACACACAGCACCATCTAGGTATCCATGGTAAGCTACGAGGCTTGTGTTATGGATACCGGATAGCTGATACACTACACATGTATAGCTTTAAATATATACATATAAATATAAACACCCATGACTGGAGTACAAACATTCGTGCTCATCACACAAATAAATTCCTCCAGCGGGACTCGAACCCGCGACCTCTGGCACAGCTAGAGACATTACAAACTGAGCCAAACGTGTCGTCAAAAAAAAAACCTTCATATATTACATTTTCCTCAAAAATTCAATAATGATTATGATCGAACTGGGCGATTAGTTAAAATGACTCACAGTAGTAATGATAAAATAAACAAAAATCTTTACAATACTTAGTGAGTGCTCAACATTTGAAGATTATTTTTCGGAATTGAAGCGAGTTGAGTTCAGATTTGTTCAAGAGCTCTCTGATGGTTCTTAAGAGAATAAACAAATATATGGGTCAATAGACTATGGATTTTGGAAAGATGTAAGAAGATTGGATGTGGTATTTACTAAAATAAATTAATTTGTGTTGTCTTTTATAATATTATTTAAATGGTATCCTTTTTTTTCCTTAAAATCTAATATATTAAATTCTCGTGTCTCTATGTTCCCAGTGTTTGTAACAAATCGACCGAATCGCTTTACCGATTCTTATTAAATTTTGTGTGTGTATCAGTAGGTCTGAGAATAGGACGTATACTATTTTTCATACCCCTAAGCGATAAGGGTGATCCACCCTAGAGACAAAACCAAACGGGGCGAGGGTGAGTCGCTAGTATAATATACATAGAATATTTTTGAAATAGTATTTGTTTTTAAATGTACTGTGTATTAAGTTTCGTCTACACTTTATTTATCGACAAGTAAAATATGAATACAGTGCCCTTTATCTGTTCGTTATATCAGTATTAGACAAAGATATGGACAAAAGTTTTTAGCTTTAAAAGATGTTTTTTTTTAAGATATTTTATGTACTATATATAAACGGTTAGTATGGAATACATACACTATATTACATACATATAAACATAGGTACGATTTGTTGTGAATTGTACTAAAACGTATTTTCCCGTGGGAATGAGATAATCTTTCGCGGTAAAAAACCTATATCACTCTCCAGCCCTTCAACTATGTCCAAACAAAAAATCACGCCAATCCGTCGCTCTGCTTCGACGTGAAAGAAGGACAAACAAACAAATACACTTTCAAATTTTTTATATTATATTAAATATGGATGACATTAGAAAATAATTATAAAAATTATCTTTTGCCACATCACAGGCAATGTCTTCGTAGCTCTTATCCGAATAAATTCAGTATACGCGTGGGTAATGTTATGTTAGAAAGCAGCCTGGAATGCGACGTGTAATACCGGAATCCAAATCATAAACGGATAAATGTCTTCATACACTGCTAAAATCATATCATATTCGTACGTTAATTTATCTTTACATTTTTTAACCGACTTCTAATTTGAAGGGTATTTAAAGTCAAGTCGACCTTTTTTTTGGGCGTGTTTGTTTAAACATTGTATTAGGACCCAGATTTGTTGGTTAAATACAGTGATATTTTTTTTTAGTAATGGTTTTAAAGTCGTTGAATTTTTAAAATAAAACTGTAAAGTAAAAGCTCGTGAAGGTTTTAGTGAGTAGTACTTTGTCGGTGAGTCCCACATAACCATCTGTATGTATGCAGGTGGTAGGCCTAAATGCCTTTTCCAACGTTAAAAAAAGATACCTACTACTTTGATAGCAGAATAGAGCACTGGCTTTTCTAAACAGTAAGTACCAACTGCTTGACCATAGCTTAGACTAAGTAGTCGATCTAGCAAGTTGAAAGTTAAAGCACCGTACCTTATAATAATATAGTTAGGAACTAAGAAAGATATGGGTGGAAGAGGTAAAAGTATTGATTTTGAGGAAACAATTTGAAAAAAAGTCTGGCAAAGCCAGATTAATCTAGTATATAGTTATTTATTTACTTATTTATTTACACGGATCTCCAACAAAATACATAATTTAACATTTACAATATACTTAAATCTAATTTATATTTTTATGTATTACCAATTATAGGAGATCACATCATTCGCAAAAAACAGTATTTTATAATGCCTAAAAGTACTAATAAAAAACACAAAAAAAATCAAATACAATTAAAAAAAAAACAAGAAAACAACAATTAAATTAAACTTAACAATCACATTAAAAAAAGACTGTAAAAATTATAAAAAAACACTTTTCACGTTCACTTTTAACGTTATAACAGAACAAATTGTGTGATATGTGTATAAACTGCCTTATACTCAGAAATACGTTCGAGGCCCAGTTAATTCGGGTGCTGTCATATTTGTATAGTAAGTTTATTTTGTCCTCTGTAATTATTACGTGAGTGTTTATCTCATTTTGAGTATCCTTTAAACATGTTGAAGTAATCTACTTTAAGGTAGTGTTGTAAAATACGTTTACGCTTAAGTTATAGGACTAAAGTTTTATGAAGGAAGTCCCTAGGTCTAGAGCCTTAGTGCTTTAAATAAAAGCCTGATATTTCAAAGTAAATAAGCTTTCTAGATAGGTTTAGTAATACATAATAAGTTTATATAGTTTTAGAAAATTAATCAGTAGAAGTAAGAATCGATTGTCGTAATTTTATCGTTGTAAAAAGTATCCTATATGTTGACCCAGAGAACCAGCTATCATCATACTAAATTTCATCAAAATCTGTTCAGTGGTTTTCTCGTGATGCGCTCACAGATAGACAGACACAAAGATAGACAGGCAGACACACAGAGAGATAGACAGACAGACAGATAAACATTTTAAAAACTATAGATTCGGCCTCTGTATCCATAATAATATCTACTTTAATCAGATTTTCTAAAAAATATTTAATGTACAGATTCGACTCTGTTACAATTTTATATGTATAGACATATAGAAGAAAAGTAAAATGAAAATCGCTGAAATACAAAAAAAAAGTTTATGCTTAAATCAATTAGCTTACATTCTAATTTCAACAAGTCAAAAATCATTAATACTGGCATTTGAAATTCTAAGCAAAATGCTCTTTGGCTTCAATACAGAGAAGATATGTATGTATATAAAAAATCTATGAAAGAATTACCCATTACCCACTATTATTAAAACTGTATGCCCCTCGACATGCAGCCAGTTATTTTAAAGTAAATATAAATTTTACAGCTTATCTATTATATAGGGGACCTAACATAAAATAGCCTTTTACGTAAGTCTAAGAAATGTTACAAGCGTATGGACTCGCAAGATGTCGCCTTATCATTAGAGATCTGCGTATGCGCTAAACCTGTTCCTAATTGTGCACTTTTATATCCACATGACATTTAAGAGGCCATAGAATATAATATATCTTAGAAATGGCATTGAGTTTTAATGCGGCCTCTGTTTAGCAGTAAATGTGTATTTATTGTAGAATATATTAATAACTAACTAAACAATGAAGTCAAATTTGCATTTTTATATTATTTTGTAATTATTAAAATATTTACCCTAGTGAAGTATAGTTATAGTGTTTACAAATTTTTGCCTAAAGCTCCACCCGCGTAATGAAACATTAATGAACTTATAAGTAGTATTTGGGTTAGTCAGTAAGTATAATAAAAAAATATTGTCAAATAAAAATATGAATTTTCATATAATTTGTAATCTTAGTACTTACAAATAATAGAAATTAAACTTTACACAATTTTTATTATCGTGTTTTTTCTACATAATTTTATATGCCGTAATATATTTGTCTGAAACAAGCTTCTCTCAAATAATACATTTCATTTTCATGCAGAAATATTCATATACATATATACATTACATAGTACCTGAACGACATAGCTTCGATCAGCGTTTTTTCACAAAAAACCCCTATACAGATAAACTTAAAAAGTTAGAAATAAACTGATATACAAATATTATTAATTTAATATTATAAAATTTATTTTTACTATCATGCCACTTCTAACAATTTCTAATCTATGACCGAACTGCAGGTCACAAGTCGACCTAGCCGAAACGAGTGTATTGGAATCAAGTGTTATTTTATGTTTGTTATGAAATATTTACAACACCGTATTATTACGATGCATAGCTCGTAACGGCTACATACTTGGATACTTACCTATAACCCGGTTCGGACTTAACTTCAATTACATATTAAAATATATACTGTATTTAATATGTAATTAGATATTTAGACATAACATATTAATAGTTAACGCAAGAAGTAATTAATTTTATTAAGTTTGTATCTTGAATATGTCGTGAAGAATATAGTTTTTATAATAATTTATAAAATGATTTTAAATAAATGTATAGGTTCTCTTTAGCACTGCCTTCTCAATAATATCTTATAGAAATTTTATTTATATATATTATATATACGGTTATTCTACTACTCTCTTCCGCCAATTGACTATATCAAAGCTAAAAATATGTAAGCAAAAATATTATTTTCGAAATATGAAGTAAGGGCAAGCGATATTGTATATAATATTTAATATATAAAAGGCAAAAGTGAATGAAAGTGAATGAATGTGATGTATTAACGCACAGGCCAAACCTTTAAGGCTAGAAAATTAATATTTCCACTAAGGGAGGATTTTTCAAAACTCAACCCCCAAAGGGTTGAAATAGGGGATAAAAGTTTGTATGAAACTTTTTATTAATTGGACATATTTGCATGAAATTTCGTATTTTTCGTAGTTTGATCGCGAACGACGCCGCGAGTTCTGCTAGTTAATAATATCACTGAACAAATAATTTCACAACATATTACTGCTATTGAAAAAACAAATAATTTGTGTTCATTCATAGATTGAAATTCGCCCATAACATTTTTTTATTGATAGTACTAAAGCTCGTCAAAGCTAGTAAAGAAAACAAGAAAATCGGTTGACAAATAGAGGAAACAAAGGCACTGATGTTAGGAGAGCTGGTGAACATTTTAAGGTAGGTTCTTGAGGCACTACAGAAAATTTTGTAATTGTCCTTAAGGGCCCCTAAATAAGATAGTCGAGGTATGGCTGGCGGGTAGCGATACCCTAGCAACCCTTGAAATTTTTTTAAGGGAAATTTCTTTATTAAAAAATTTTTTTTAGGTGTTTTGAAATTTTTATATCCTTAAGTTATATATCTAAGGAATTGAAAAATCAAAAAGCCAGACCAATCAGTTGGGTCTCAATTTTAACTCGACTGTTGCAAAATAGTCTTTTAAACAACTGAAAAAATGTTCTTGAGGCAGTTTGGTATTTTTTGAGAGTAATATAGGTACTTAAAGGCAAATAATCCCAAAAATAAACCCTAAAATGTTCACCAGATCTCGGATTATAAACTGTTTTGTCTATGCCTCTTTATATATAGATGCTACTGAGAAAGAGTCGAGTATATAACTAGTATATAAGCAGATGATAATTACTTGCGATGTCATAGCCACATTAATATTTCATCTCGATGTTCATACCATTGTCTTCTGTAAACTCTTCGCGTATTGTTTGCGACTTTAAGTCTATTTAGATACGGAAGTCATATCGGAGAGTAAAATATTAAATTAATTGCTTGCTAAAAGCTAGAAACCTCTCCTGGGTTTACTTGTAGATATTTATAATATATTTATTTTTCATATATATTGTACAGCCCCTTTTTATCCGGTGATTTGCACTTGCTGCGAGTGCAGTCTTTGTCACTGTATAATGCTATGTTAATGTTCCTCTCTTACACAGTCGGTTTTTTTATCATATAAAGGTTGTTAATTGTTTTTTATTTCAAATTTCTAAGCTGTCAAGGTCATGTATGGTTATTAAGTTAAAGTAATTCAAAGATATTGATTAATAAATTTAAAAATGCATAATATATTATATTTTTAGTTATTTAAATAATTATCATAAAATGTTTAGAAATAAACATTTTTCAGTGAACATATTTTTTCAATGATCGATTTCAATGATCAATCGAGATATTTTTAAGACTATATATTTTTAACAAAAAGCTTGAATCCAACCAAAACTTGAACCTACGACCATCTGCATAGAGACAAATACTACTAAAATATAGAAATCGAATTTATACCTAGTACATCTGGAAACTAATACATTCTAGTATACTAATATAATCTAATAAAACTTCATAACAATAAGATCGCTTATTATTAAGGCTAAATGCTTGATGACTATCTACTCTCACAGTTGTGGCCCATACATTATGCCAGCAATAACCCCGTGTTAGCGTACCGCGCTTAATTTATTAATTGCACCCCTTGACCTTTGTAGGATTTATGATTCAACTTTATACTGATTCATGCGAACTTTTCCTTATACTTTTAATTATTTTTTGGCTTGTCAATATCGTGTTGACATTATCATATGCGAATTTATGAATAAGGACATAAAATTTTAATATTTTTTCAATTTCTATAGAATTACTAGCAGAATCCGCGGCTCCGCCCGCGTTTAAACTACAAAAAAAAAACTTTTTGACTTTATGTTATAAGTACAGCGACTCACCCTGTGTATTTATATAATATTGTTCATACAAAAATATAAAAATCGCGATTAAAAAATGGGAGATGGGGGTAGGAGGGTGAAAAATACTTTAAGACCTATTCTCATACCTACCAAATATATAAAAATAAATTCATTAAAATCGGTGAAGAAGTTTCGGAGGAGTGCGACCACAAACACCGTGACACGAGATATTTATATATTAGGTTATTAAACCAGCAACTTACTCTAACTTTGCTCGTATCCCTGGGTGCTTTAGAGATAGCCTATGGGTTACTCCAGTTTATAGCCTATAGTCTAGTACTAAATGTCATTCAAATCAGTCCAGCACTTACAATGGTGTAACAAACATACATTACACATCCCGTATATAAATTTTCGTATTTATAATAGTATCCTTTTGTTTTATAGCTATTTTAGCAACAATATTATTACTAGATGTAGACTAGTCTTGATTTAAAGAACATAATACGTACGTTTATGTCAGCTAGTATACAGAGTGGAGCAAATGAAGAGCATATATGTATGAGAAAAGTACCTTAAATATTGAAAATATCAAGTTTCACTAAAAGGAAACACTGTTTTATTTTTAAAATATTGATAACTGGATTTTTATAATTTAAAAAAAAAGTTTACCTGATCCGGTAATCGAACCCACAAAAAATGCATAAAAGTACGTCACCATTTTATCGAACCAATCCATAGGATAACAATGAAATCTCTCCAACAAATATTATATTATATTACAATTACGGAAAAAAAGAAATACATACTATGTATATGATATGATTATGTTAATATTTTGTATACAATAATTCGGGTTAAACTCAAAATGTATACTTATAAAATAACTTTCAAAGTAATTATATCTTTTGGGTAAGATTTTTGCTAGTTTATATGAAAACCTAGACGTAAAACGTATTTAATAAAAAAAATATAATAATATCTCGCAAAATAAAACATATAACTGAATGGAGTATTTTTTTTTCAATACGGTAAAATAAACGTTAACTGTACGTCACTCAATATTAGCATAATATTATTACTATTGAAATATTTTTTACAATCGGCTTATTAGTTTCACAGATTATTTATAATACAAGCGTCTCACCCTCGCTTCCCCGTTAGACAAAAACATATGTATCCCACGGGAACCATACATTTTTCCGGGATAAAAAATAACGTATGTGCTATTCCAGACTATAATCTATCTCTTTGCCAAATTTCATCCAGATTCGTTTAGCCATTCTGGAGTGGAAGGGCACATTTATATATTATGGATTAGTATGTATGAATGAAAATATATGAACGTATAAACAAACAATAAATGTAATAGAGTAAGACTAAATATGAAACCATGAGCTTTTACGTATGGTACTATTTTAACTTAAATTCATTTCCTGTGCATGTTTCATTTCGTACTTCAGTTCTAAATTTCGCATGAAATTATAACCTAACATCATTTTGAAATAAAAATAAACTGAAATACATATTGTTTTAACTTCAAAGGCATGAACTTAACAATATTGTCTAAAGTTGACTCAAACATAAAAAGCTTATGAGTTTACGCGAGTTAAACTGTTACTGCTATTTTGTTCTACGATCTACAAAGACCGTTTATACCTTACGTGATGTTTACGACACGATTACAATATTCATTTTTAAATATTTTATTGATTAAACATTTAGATTACTTGTACAGTAAGTATTAAGTATTTAATTATCAAGCGTAATAGTGTTGTGTTAAATAAAAATATATGTATGTTTTATTGAAGTTTTTATTATTCTATTGTTACAAGTGAGTAATTAAATATAATATTTTTTAAAAAAAAATACCCTCGGAGAACTATTTGATATATCAGTTTAAAATAAGTCTTCGCACTCTTTGGCCCAGGTACATGCTACTTGACTAATTTTAATTCTACATTTTTGTAACAGTCCAAACAAATTATTAGGGACAGAAATCCG
The DNA here is from genome assembly GCA_905404265.1 of Fabriciana adippe. Classification (NCBI taxonomy): domain Eukaryota; kingdom Metazoa; phylum Arthropoda; class Insecta; order Lepidoptera; family Nymphalidae; genus Fabriciana; species Fabriciana adippe. The sequence goes on along the minus strand of FR989997.1, from coordinate 14,729,258 downwards.
AAATGTTGTAAAATCGACAAAAAGTGTTTTTTATAGAGTGATTTTATATGAATCCCAAACATTATTGAAATTTAGACAGCACTATATCTATCGGATTAACTAATATTTAAAAGAGTAACATCGATACATTGTTTTTTTGTTGAATAAAAAAAGACTTTTAAATAACACTTTCGCACAATATTAGTATAGTACAGGTGTCTGTCTAGAAATCGTATGGTATAAATGCAACTTAAAGATAACGTTCTCCAGTAATGTAAGGATTATAAAATGTTTGAAGACGCATTTCGCTAAGAAACGATAGGATTCCACTCGCAATATCTGCTTATTCGTATCGCACAAGTAATTTTAGTTTTGTTTTCCGCTACTATATATGTGTACTGGGATGAGTTTTAAACATTATTTATGTTTACGAAGTACGAATAAAATGTATACTGAAGAATCAGTACTATGTCAGATGAAGGAAAGGATGCAATGGTCAGGGGTTCTTCATGGGATATCTATTAGCTGGAGTGACTTAAAAATTATTACAAAACAGAAAATGTATAAAAAAAAAACATCTTAAGTATTGAGCTCTCTTTAACGTCTCACTGCTGGGCACGGGGCTCCCTGCAATACGAGGGGGATCAGGTCATAGTCCACCAGTGAGAGTTAAGGCGCAGGACCGACGGCTTTACGTGCTCTCCGAGGCACGGGGGTGAAACACCTCCAACTTCCCAATTCCGGGCTGTTACAGAGGCTTACTATACAGTGCAGTGTGAGTACCTACAGTATGACTAAGTACTACAGTGTGACTTATAAAACAATACACCCTTTCAAAAGACACACACAGATAGTATTTTGACGATACGTTTGTAGTGACCGTATTTGCTGTGCCTGCGGTCGCGGGTTTGAGTCCCGCTGGGGACATTCACTTATGTGATTAGCACGAATGTTTATACTCCAGTCATGGGTGTTTATATTTATAATATGTATGTATTTAAAGTTATATATGTGTAGTATCAACGATCTGGTATCCATAATATAAGCCTCGTAGCTTACCATGGAACTAGATGGTGCTGTGTGTTAATGTACCAACATATTTATTTATTTATACGCTTAATAAGACTAGCCCGATACTTTGAGTACTGAACCCTAAAAACAAAATCTAGCCACGTATAATAATGCACAAAGATGACCTCCTCGATGATTATATGCAAGTATATGTGCAGAGTGCACCTACGGATACATCTTGTGATCGGTTAGCGGTACACCGGTTACGACCTTGCGCACTCTCGTAAAATGAACGCCATGGGTATTCACTATTCAGAACGTTTCTATACAAGAGGGAAGCATGAGAAATATAAATTATCATGATTTGTGTGGTTTCTAATAATTTATGATGGAGTTCGAAATCATTGTGATCTAATATATTATAGTCGTAAGTGTCGTGTTTATATCGAACACCCTTTTATATGATGGAAATTTATTTTACCATGGTTTTTGCTATTAAGGAGTGATGAATAATAATGTTTAAAGAACAATTTTTTTAATCTATAGTCAGAACAATAGTTTCAGATTTTGATGGTGGGTAGAACAGCGTCAATATTTTTATAGTATAAATCCATACTACTTTGATATTATAAATGTTAGTGTGTTTGTTTGTCCTTATTTCATGTCGAAACAGAATGACGGATTGGCGTGATTTTTTGTGTGGAGATAGTTGGAGGGCTGGAGAGTGACATAGACTACTTTTAACTATTGGAGATTATCTCATTCCGAAGGGAAAATACGGTATAATACAATCTACAATAACTCATCATACATACATATGTACATATAATATAATATATAGTTTACTTTTTTCATACTTACTGGTAAAACGTACATAGGGACGAACCCGAGCGAAGCGTGGGTGAGTCGCTAGTACATATATATATTTTCTTCCTATATATGTATGTAATAACAATTTTAAATAATCCTTGTATAGAAATTTATATCATCACTGGTTTGCATTTTGCATTATGGCGAATAAAACTTTAACGAAGTGAGTTATGGACTCCATTGTCCACAAGAAGTACTTGCTATCTAAGTTACACTAAAATAAGCTTTGGTTAGTGTGTGATAAAGTTAAGAAAATGCTTTAGTTATTAAGGTACGAAGAAACGACGATACGTTTGGCTCAGTTTGTAGTGATCCTATTTACTCTGTTAGAGGTCGCGGGTTCGAGTCCCACTGGGGGCATTCATTTGTGGGATGAGCACGAGTGTTTGTACTCCAGTCATGGGTGTTTATATTTATAATATGTATGTATTTAAAGTTATATATGTGTAGTGTATCAACTGGAATGGACATGGAATTAGATGGTGCTGTGTGTTAATGTCTCAACACATTATACATATATATACAAATAAATAGCACGCACACTCTACTAGGCTGCTCTTTATAACATACACAGATCATAATGGAAATATAAATTTAAGTTCATGATCGTCATAAAACATTGTGGTAATTTAAGCGTTGCAAAACTATAATTTTCGCCAATGTTCGATTTTCACGAAGATCATATTATTATGATTTTATTAGTCTTAGAAATATAAGTCTAGTTTGTTTAGATGAATTGTATTACTAAGAACTGCAACCTATTTTCTATACATATAATAAAATTTTAACTAAGACGAATCTGTACATTAAATATTTTTTTGAAAATCTTATTGAAATAGACATTATTATCGATACAGAGGCTGAATCTATAGTTTTTAGAATTTTTGTCTGTCTGTTACCGTATCACGGAAAAACCACTGGAGGGATTTTAATGAAATTCGGTATGACGATAGCTGGTTATCCGAGTTAATATATAGGATACTTTTTATTACGGGAAAATATCTCATCTCTGTGAAATCTATACTAAGCTTTAAAACGTAAGTAGGGACGAAACCGAGCGGAGCGAGGGTGAGTCGCTAGTAGTCATATAAACTTCTTCAACACATTTGTTGATTGATATGATTTTAAGTAAAAATGATCTGTTAGTGAGTAAAACACATAAAATACTCGTCATAGACAGACAATACTATATGATATACATATATCATTACTGTATGAGTGACAGTTATAGCAAAAAATACTTTTGAACTCCATATATTAAATATGGTGGCTGGAGAGATTAAGTGAAAAAGCGAATAGAGAAGTTGCATTATTTTTTATGTCACAAAAAATAATACAACTTCTATTTTTTTAGTAATTATTAATAAAAAATTGTTAATTTTTTTAACGAATAAAACGACTTGTGATTGTTTGTGACGTCATTATATCCGTTGAGGCTGTGAGCCAATCGCAATCATACTATACTATTGTTTTTCCTATAGTCGGATCATCATGTCTCGTAATAAAATAATCAAACGTCAATTAAATAGTTAAACGTCAAATAAAACCTGTATTATGCAATGACAACTTTTTGATTCTGACAACGTAAACATATGTTTTATCATTTCGTTTTGCGGTGGCGTTACTAAAGCGATATAATGACGTCACTGGCGTTTTAATTTACATTAAAAAAAACACTTGTAATTGTAAAATTACATGAAAAATCAATAGTTAATTTTTTTTATTTTTCTTAACAATTTTCAGTAAGTTTAGTCCATATAGTCCATAGTCCACTACGCTGGCCAAGTGCGGGCGGACTTCACATGTCTTTTGAAAACTTGCTAGGTTCTCTCAGACATGCAGGTTTCCTCACGATATTTTCCTTCACCGTGAGACAAGTAATAATCATGTTGGAAATGATTCGCACTTGAAAATATTAGAGGTGCGAGACCCGGGATTTGAACCCGCCTCACTCGGTTTTCCAAGCGAGCGCATTACCACTGGGCTACCACTGCCTATACTAAATACTATTATTTTAAAAAATATTGGGACTTACATACGATGTCATTCTACAATTGTTAAATAAATGTTTTAAAAATTGTTACCATAACTATATATAATTAGCAAATCTTAGTAAATCATTTTCAAATTTTAGCCATTTAAATTATCTTTAACAGCATATACTGTTATTAACAATGAAATATTCTAAAGCACAAGCAAGTATTGAAGCTGGAGTATCCGAGTGCAGGCTGAAGTGACTTATATCGCGTATTGTCGGCGTACTATCGGTGCGTTGACGTAACACACGATATATATCGGAGGTCACTGTGCGACCTGCGCATCCACATTAGAGCTAGCCTATGCTTTGTAGAGAAACGATTACATTGTGTTTTCATTTTGCGATCTTTGTACAGGATTTTTGGTTAAGATTTTTTTATTTTCTTATAAAAATCCCTTAGAAGATCGGTTTTTGGATACTAATTATTAGTTTTATTGATGTTATTATTAAACAAGCTATTATTGAGTTAAGTATATTTTCTACTAGTGGCTTATCTTCATATTGCTCGAAATTTTAATATTTTCACACTGGCAATAAAAAGTATCTTGATATGTTCTTCTCCAAGATTTCATCTATGTTTATATTAAAATTTATTAAAATTGATTTAGCGGTTTAGGTGTGAGAATGTAACAGACAGATAGATACTTTCCCATTTATAATATTACTATAATATACCATAATACATAATTATAATTTTAATTTGTATTTCTTTATTCTTGTAAAGTTTTCTTTATATTCTTTCAGTTCTTTTATTATTTAACTTTTCGATTGTTTTTTTTTAATTTTTTAGTTATAACCTCAGACTAAAAAAATATATAGACGTTGCACGCAAAAAAAAAAGGAAAATTAAAAATAGTAGCGTAATTTTTCTATGTATGCTACTATTCACGATTTTTCCAAACACCTGTATGGCTTCTTTTAAAGAATAAACCTGTTGTTAATTAAGGTTGTTTATTTAGTTAAATTAATATACAATTTTTGGCTCAACTATCTTGATCAATGGTGTAGTGGGTAGCATATACGGCTGTATATCTGGAGGTCTGGGTTTGAGTCTCGGGTTGGGCCAAGTTTTAGTTATTGAGTATTTCTGTACAGTAAGCCTCACTAACAGTCCGGAGTTGGGAAGTTGGCGGTGCTTCACTCCCGTGCCTCGGAGAGCACGTAAAGCCGTCGGTCCTGCGTCTTAACTCTCACCAGTCGTGTTTCGTGTCGTTCCACCGGAGTATGAGAGTGACAGGAATAGAGAGTGCACTTGTGTCTGCGCGTACACTTGTGCACTATAATATCTCCTGCGCAGTTGGCTAGTCTCAAAGAGATTGGCTGCCGTGACCGGAATCGGTCAAGAGGACATTATATTATTATTATTATACAATTTTTAAGAAGAAAAGATGAATAATAAAAATTCTAAGTACTATATTCTTTTGTGTTTTTTAAGCATCACTTCTCTTCTCTTTTCAAGAGAAATAGAATAATATTTGCTTTTTTCTCTTTCATATAATAAAATCAATTACCTGTTTACATTTATTAACATTTATTTGCTTATCAGTAATGAGTGTTTTATTAATATTTGTATACTGTTTTAAAACATTATACATTAAGTATTTTAAAATATATTTGTTAAGCTTCTACGACACTCTGTTCTATTCTGTTCCTTAATCTGAGAATTCTAACATACAAAAATAATTTAAATTACTATTAATATGTGAAACTTAAATAAATCTTTGATTCCATTCTAGAAAACGATCAAAGTCGAATCACATTAACTAACATATTATTTAAAAATACAAAACTTAGGCAGTAGTTTAGATTCCGATTGATGCACATTTCAGATACCAAACTAGTATTTGTAGTCCCAAAGTATAAGTACCAAAAGTTTTTTATCGTCTCAAGTCTACACTGCACTTTAGCGGTAATAAAAGCTACGAGCTTTTAGTTTAAAGCCAGCCGTAAATAAGCGCGTCCATTGTATTTATGTGTTATGTAATTTGACCTCCGCACTCTGGCTAGGTATTGCACAACGATTCTGTTAATACAATTCTTGCTAATGAAAATTTTTTTCATCATATTATATTTTTGTTGAAATATTAAGATTTTATATTCTTAACTAGCGACTCATCTTAGCTCCACATGTTTTAACGTTTAGTATAGATTTCTTAGAGATAAGATATTTTCCCGTAGCAAAAAGTATTCTATATGGCTCGGATAATCAAAATCTGTCAAGTAGTTTTCTCGTGATGCGTTCCCAGACAGACAAATAGACAGATAGACAGACAAAACTTCTAAAAACTACAGATACGGCCTCTGTATCGATAATAATGATTAATGCAACAAAATTTACCAAAAAATATTTAATGCACAGATTTGACTCAGAATTTTATTATATATATATATAAATTTACAACTATAAAGCCTATAAGTATGTACATATAAAATATTACCTAACTTCACTTTATTTGGGTGCGATAAAGGGCTTAATGCTTCAAATAATGATCTACCTGTGAACTAAATTTCATCTAAATCTGTCCATCCAAAAGCCAAACATTCAAACTTTTGCATTTATAATGGTAGTGTGATTTTACTGGCTTTCTCAATTTTAACATACGTGACGACACGTTTGGCTCAGTTTGTAGTGACCATACTTGCTGTGCCAGCCGTCGCGGGTTCGAGTCTCGCTGGAATCATTCATTTGTGTGATGAGCACGAATGTTTGTACTCCATTCATGGGTGTTTACGTTATATTTATAATACGTATGTATTTAAATGCATATGTGTGTAGAGTATCAACTATCTGGTATTTATAACACAGGCCTCGTAGCTTACCATGGAACTAGATGGTGCTGTGTGTTAATGTTCCAACATATTTATTTATTATTTATTTAAAAATATAATTTTTACATACATTTTTATGTAACCATTATAATTAATATATCGTGGAAGCTTAATATATCTGAATTTCTATTATCGATATCGCTAATAGAAAACTAAAGATATTTGAGAGTGACACATTATTTTGTTTATGTGATACGAAGCTTAGATGTCATTTTATGTTTTATTGTTTACAAAATACTCATGTACGTAATATTACCTGAATGTTACCAAACATTAGCTATCCATAGAATATCTATACAATTAAATAAAATTGAAGTGTCTGTTTGTAATGTCAAAATAACAGCTTTTTACTAAATGCACATGAAAGTATATACGGTACTTATAAGAAAAAAAATCAATTTTTATAATTTTTGTCTGTCTGTTCCGGTTGAATCCTTTCTCTTTTACGGGACATTCACTAGCAGATAGCTGATGTTATAAGGAATAACTTAGACTACTTTTACTTTAGAAAAAACATCAGGGTTTCGCGCAAAAAAATTAAAACCCATGAAATTGTGAACAACCTACGCGTACCTAGGACGCACCTAAATGTTAAATAAAAACTTTAGAAATAAGTGGAAATTGTTTTAGCCCACAAAATAGAAATCTTGAGCTATTGTTTTTTGTCAGAACATAGTATATATGTACATATTACAAAATTTTAATTTTTTGTCTCTATGTCTGTCTGCGTCCCCAGACAGACAGTCAAGACAGACAAAAATTCAAATCACGAGAAAACCACAGGACAGATTTTGATAAAATTTGGCAGGATGATAGCTGGTTATCCGGGTCTATATATAAGATACTTATTACTGCGGGAAAATATCTTACCTTTGAGAAATCTATAATTAACGTTACAACGTAACTAGGGTCGAACCCGAGCGGAGCGAGGATGAGTCTCTAGTATCATAAAAGAAAACAATGATTCTGTCATTCTATACTATCAAATATTGCCATCTTAAATTTCACTCATTACCATTACAATAAGATTATCAGCTTATTTCGAGAGCTGAACAAACTGACGCATCGTATAATTAACATGAAGATTTTACATAACTGTTTGCCTAGCTACTTCACCCGTTTCCATTTTTGTTTCTTTTCAAGTACTCGACACGTGTTTTGTTGTTTTTAGAATGGAAATGTCCTAACTGAATACCGATATTATACAAGCGAAAGTTAGTTTGATGATAATAATGAATTTGGCATAATGAGTTTGAAATGCACTTAGCCTTTTACATTTACATATAATAAAATTCTGAGTCGAATATGTACATTAAATATTTTTTGGAAAATCTTATTGAAATAGTCATTATTATACGATACAGACTCGATACAGACTCCGAATCTATAGTTTTCACAATTTTTCCTCTCTGTCTATCTAGGAGCGCATCACGAGAAAACCACTAGACAGATTTTGATAAAATTTGGTATAATGATAACTGGTTATCTGAGTCAACTTAAGGTTACTTTTTACTGCGAGAAAATATCTCATCTCTAAGAAATCTATACTAAATATTAAAACGTAACTAGGAACGAACCCGAGCGGAGCGAGGGTGAGTCGCTAGTAGTATATAAGACAACTTTTATTTTTATCTGATTATATCCATAAAGTTTTTTTGATTAAAAAAATATATATAATAAAAAGTGGGTTTTACATAATACTTTCTTAGATTAACGGGAATATTTGACATTTAAATAAAACTATCTTTTCGGATTTTTTCGCGGATTTATTTTGATTTTTGGTTCCCGACGTTTCGATTGCTTTACAGCTAAAATTATATAAATAATATTCCATATTTCAAGTATAAAAGTAATTAAAATTATAAAAATGATTAAAATTATTGTTAATTTGTAATGTTGTAAGGTACTTTGATGCCAATTTTCAAAATTTTGAATTCATTTTGTTATTTTGTGGGTAGACTGTCTGTAACAACTGTATAATACCTTTGAGACATCTAACACCTCAGTCTCTCCCGTGACCATGATTGCTGTAAAGCAATCGAAACGTCGGGAACCAAAAATCAAAATAAATCCGCGAAAAAATCCGAAAAGATAGTTTTATTTAAGTGGGTTTTACATAATATTTGCTTAGATTTACGCGAAGTGAATTTTAATTGCATCTTCCTGAAGAAAGGACATCGTAATTATAATAAAAAAGGACGCCAGATAACCTGTCATATGTTTTAATTTGATCTGAAGATGCATTTGAATCGTCAGAATAATCGTAAATATACTTTTTTTGGCTATAAGGTCCTGATGAAATTGAGTAAGAATGAAGGAAGATAGCTGAATCAATATACTCAGGCTATGTTTTATCAACATTCCTTTTTATAACGTTGGGGATTGTATTTACACCTATACAGCCGGTGGTTATGTGACACTCATCGGCTAGTAATACCCACTAAACTCAACGGAACCTCCCCCACTTTTAATGGATTACTGCAGGATCACTTACGTACTTAACCACGAAAGCTGGTCTAACGAGTCAGATCTTCTGTCTATCTGTAATACACAAAGACCAGGAGGTTGTCGTTGTCCACTCTGCTATTATAGAAGTACCAAGAGCAACCCACTACCGTTAAGTGTGTCTTGGGGGTATTTACCAACATACCTGTTACATTACTGAAGCAATATGCAAAAAGTGGGCTATAATTTTTCGTTTTTTATTATAATAACTGTTTTTATCATATAATTTTCTTGTATTCAGCCCTTTTTAACGTCCCACTACTGCTCACGGGCCTCTCTTCAATACGAGGGGGATCAGGCCATAGTCCACCACGCTGGCCAAGTGCGGATTGGCGGACTTCACACGTCTTTCGAAAACTTGCTAGGTTCTCTCAGACATGCAGGTTTCCTCACGATGTTTTCCTTCACCGTAAGGCAAGTGGTAAACATGTTGGGAATGATTCGCACATGAAAATATCAGAGGTGCGAGACCCGGGATTTGAACCCGCTTCACTCGGTTTCCCAAGCGAGCGCGTTACCACTGGGCTACCACTGCCATAATTTTCTTATATATTAATAATAATATAATATAATAATAATATGATATAATAGATGGATAGTATACTAATTGAGATAATTCAAATATATCATTTATAATTATTAAAGAAAGCATTTCTTCACAAACAGAAACAATGATAATAGAAATTTAACCACCCGTACTTCTACATAATAATAGGATATAAAAAATCGATTATAAATCTTGAATCCTGTACCAAAATGATTTTAAAGGAACAAGTCACTTTTAATTTCAATGACATGAACCGGTACCATCGAAAGCGACCTTTGCTTCATAAAGGCGGTCGGGACTCAGGTCGAGTCATGTGGCCACTGCACGAGTGATTTATTATAGTACGAGGTAACTTCTGACCTCTTAAAAGTTACAGAATACTTGCAAAAGGCACAGAAAATAAAATGTCGACGTAAAAGCTGTTTATGTCTGTCTGGATAATAGACAATACTCACAAAGCTGGGAATGATATTGTCAGTGAGATTTTCAGTCTAGCGAGTTAAAATGCTGTATTAGTTGTACCGAATCAAATATTGTTATTTTTATTGCCACTATTCGCCAGTGTCAAATGATAATAAAAATAAAGTAATTTATATATTAAAAGAAAAAAAGAGAAGTTTTGTATTTTAATATGTATGATGCCAATTCGCACTTGGCCAGCGTGGTGGACTATGGCCTGATCCCCCTCGTATTGAAGGGAGGCCCGTGCCCAGCACTGGGACGTTAATAAGGGTTGAATAACATGCATGAAATCTCTGAAACTGACAATTTAATCCTAAAAATTTCATTACTTTACATTACCCATACTCTTATTACAAAAAATACATTATATTATTTTCGCTTATCGCTTATCTACTGGCTCAATAGCTTATCTTCAATGTAGAAAACAATATCGATAACGACCTAGGGCGGAGCGGCCACGCCCTACACGAATAAATATTTAATTAAACATACGATCACAGATTTCGGTTACATTCTAATGGGTTCAAATGTATCCTCTTAAGAAATAATAAACGGATTTGCTTTAGGGTTCTGTATGTTATATAAAATGGTCATTTGTGCGATACTATTTGATTTTTGAACGCTCTTTACTTATATTTAAGTTATCAACAATAGTACAATTTAATACTTTCTATGATTTATGCGAATATTTGTCAATTTAAATAATATTTTCGGATTTTTTCGCGGATTTATTTGGATTTTTGGTTCCCGACATTTCGAATGCTTTACAGCAATCATGGTCACGCGAGAGACTTAGGTTTTAGAAGTCTCAAAGTTCATTATATAGTTGTTACAGACAGCACCTACCCACAAAATTATATAAGATTTTCAAAAATACAAAAATGGCACCAAAGTACCTTACAATTTATGTTAATTTTATTTAAAGTAGAATTTAAGTTTAGATCAAGAGTTATTCAATTATTCCTTCTACATTGAGTACCTATGTATTAAGTTCGCCGCATAGCTTAATTTTTATAATTAATAAGACATTCACGTGTCAATAATCGATTGGTTACAAAATAGCCTATTTCAGTCATATGACATATTCTATGTAAATAATTGTACAATGGTTTTAAAACTATAAAATCATCGTTATTATATACTAGCGGTTCACACTCACTTTGCTCTAGTCTGTCCCTAGGTAGATTCCTGATACATAGTTTCATCCCCATTTTCACCCCCTTAAGGTATGATTTCCGGAATAAAAAAATAATATCCTGTCCTTCCCAGGATCCCAAACTATCTTTTTACCAAACTTCATCTAAATCGTTCCAGTAGTTTTTGAGTTTATTCGTTACAAACATACAAAAATACAAATCTTTCCTTTTTATAATAGTATAGTGTAAAATACATTAAAACGATTCAAATGAGCCCAAACTCGAATGTATTAATGCCACTGAAGTATTTCACTCTCACACAATCATATTCTCTCACTCAAACCACTTGGCTCTGTCAATAGATTAGCTCGACGGTATCAAATTATTGTTTTGTCATTTAAATTACATATAATTAGAAAGTTCTTAAAATGAATAGGCAAAGCTTAAATTGATTTGTAAGCTTTGATTACGCAGTTATTGAAAGCTCGTAGCACGATGTTTTACTGCGTGAATGAAGCAAAATCAACAAATGCACTTTTCTACACATTATAGTAGTTATTAAAGGTTTAAAGTAAAAACATAATATTTTTTTTAATTTCTGCTATTTAATAATTATGGAATGATGTGTTCAGCCCTTTTTAACGTCCCACTGCTGGGCACGGGCCTCCTTTCAGTACAAGGGGGATCAGGCCATAGTCCACCACGCTGGGCATTTGCGAATTGGCGGACTTCACATGTCTTTTGAAAACTTGCTAGGTTCTCTCAGACATGCAGGTTTCCTCACGATACCCGAGATTTGAACCCGCATCACTCGGTTTCCCAAGCGAGCGCGTTACCACTGGGCTACCACTGCCTATCTATCCTATATCTTACCTAAATCTCTTTCCTGGGCCCTTAACATAAAACTTGAACCAGAAAAAAAAACAAAAAATGTAAACGAAGCAAATGAAATAGATTTTTTTATATACGGAACCCTCTCAACGTACCGAGTTGTTCGTGGCTGCGATATATTCACTTGATGCATGTTCGATATTTCTTAGGAAACATGTTCATTATCGTTTAAGTTCATCGAAACTTTCAACGAATTGCTGTTGTTATTACGCCCATACTTTCTGAAATGATCAGTTTTAATAATTTATGATGCTAAAATATTAGTAAAAACCAAATGTGGTAATACTTACTGTATTAACTATGTTACAATTATACAAATTATACTGATTTAGTCAATAAAAATGTATGTATGTATGTATTCAGCTCTTTTTAACATCCCACTGCTGGGCACGAGCCTCCCTTCAATACGAGGGAAATCAGGCCATAGTCTACCACGCTGGCCAAGTGCGGATTGGCGGTATATAAATATAATAAATATGGTTATACAAAAATTTATGTGACTTAGAGAAAAAAAGCAATTTTGGAAACTATTCTTAAACTAAATATAATATGATCCTGAATAATTTTTAAGACAAGGTAGCCAAATTCTTTAGAAATAGTCAACAAGTACAAGTGCACTCTCCCTTACTTTCACTCTTAAAGACCGATGGAACCAGTGAAAGATCAGATTGATGACGTTACGAGGTCTTTTTCAGCAAAGGGTTGTAACGACACTAAGTTCCCAATTCCGCACTGTTATTAAACAAAAAAACATGAAAATTCAAAAACCTTCATTTAAAACTCGAATCTAGGGCCTCTGGATCTTCAACCGTACATGCTTGCCACATAACACAATGAGATATTTAGAAACTTGATATTTGATATTGTCATTATTATGTCATTTCCATTACCCTAAAAAACCCTTTACGAGTTATTCTTCCTTTGTGCTTTATTGCGAGGAAAAAAAATCTTTTCCGGAATAAAAAACCTATGCTTCTTCCGGCTGCATCTTCTACCTGCCTAGTAAAAGTCCATTTAAAATTGATTCTATCGTTTCAAAGATTATGCATACGTACATACATACATATACAGGCAGATATATTTGTCATTATTTGAGTTTTGTTATAAATTCTGTTTTGTTATTAATTTACAAAGGATCTTAGAATTTTTATTGTAGGAACAAATTAATATGACTTTAACACTACAATTTTTTGACAGCACATATTTTTAACACAATATAAGTAATTATTTTATCTATTAAACTTATTATTTCTATACAAAGTGGGCTAGGGACATCCAATAATATAAAACATTTTCCCACACTGGTACAGAAATTGTCTGTAGCTAGCCGAGGGGTGGCGCATCGCTTAATTAATACACGCCCACCAAGCACCGAACCCACGACCCTGCAATCTTAAATGGCCTAGGAGATTAGAAATTGTATTTTTTGTAAAAGAATGAAGATGTTGCAGATTATGAAATAAGAACAGTGCGATAGTATATTGATTAGTTATGATTTTATTTAAACAAGTAATATCTTCTATATATATTTAGCCAGTGACTTAATCTCGCTTCGCTCGGGTTTCGGTCTTTTGTAATTTTTTTTTCAAGTTATATAACTTATAGCCTGCTTTTCAAGTTCATAATCTATCTGTAAACAAAATTTCATCCAAATTCATTTAGCAAGTAATTATTACAAAAATACTATACAATAATGCATACAATGATGATCGAGATAAATAAATAAATATGTTGGGACATTAACAAACAGCACCATCTAGTTCCATGGTAAGCTACGAGGCTTGTGTTATGGATACTAGATAGTTGACACACTATACATACCTGTATATAATTTTATATACATACATATTATATATACTCATGACTGGAGTACAAGCATTCGTGTTCATCACACAAATGAATGCCCCCAGCGGGACTCGAACCCGCGACCGCTAGCACACCAAGTAGGGTCACTACAAACTGAACCAAAGGTGTCATTACTAAGATATGACCAAACAAATGAACTGACACTCATTAGACACATACAGAATTTCAATTTGTGAAAGACATTAAATCGAACATGTTTTTATTACTTTAAGTAAAGATTTCCTCAAATACAATAGAACTCATAGCCATTTACTTCGCAAGTTCCACTGTAATACATCAACATATCCTAATAACTTATAATAATACATACATACAGTACTATTTACATATACATTTGTAGTAATTATAGCGTGTAGCGTGTTAAAGGCATTTAATTAATTAATAATTACGATTTAGCGAGCCTAGCTTAATTGCTTCATATTACAATCACGCCTATTACACTATATAGAATTACACGCCGTTTTAGAATGAATATTAATTATTTTCATGTCCAGATACCAGCCTATTCATACGTAAATCGAAGTTCGATTGTGATACAATAAATGTATACATATAATAAAATTCTGAATTGAATCTGTACATTAAATATTTATTGGAAAATCTTATTGAAATAATCATTATTATCGATACAGACGCCGAATCTATAGTTTTTAGAATTTTTGTCTGTCTGTATAGACTTTTGTGACGTCTAACACTTAGTCTCTCCCGTGACCATGATTGCTTTAAAGCATTCGAAGCATCGGGAACCAAAAATCAAAATAAATCCGCGAAAAAATCTGAAAAGATAGTTTTATTTAAAATGTCAAATATTCGCATAAATCTAAAAAAGTATTAAAAAGAGTGCTTATTTTTATTTGTAATTTATATATAATATATTATTTCCTTAATTTTCTCAACAACATTGCAAGCTGTTGAGTTACGTAGTACAAAATAAATATCGTGCGAGTTAGCATCACGTGCTATTTCTTAGTAATCTAATAATGGCTTAAGGCGAAGTTAAATTATTACCTAAAAATGGGGAAAAATCGACATGGATGCATACAATATCTAAGACGTCTTTTATATAGGTTTGGTAAGACCTAGAATTTACTCGTATATAGATCATTTAGGTCTTCGGATATTCATTAAAATGTCATTCAAAATATATTAATTATTATTAACAAAGGATTTATTTCGTTCATACTATAACTTCCATTTTTCTTGTTTATACTAAAATCTGCATGTATTTTGTCATTAATATATTTTTGACGTAAAAACTTATGTAATTTCTTTCACTTTAGAAAAAAAAATGATTCAATACTAAAACTTATATGGATTCTAGCACATTCGCTCTCTTTGCTTGGGTGCATCAATAGATGCTTTTCTATAATATTATGTACAGAAAGTGCCATATTTTGGTTTTATAACTAGCAGTAACTTATTTATTATGTCAGGTCAAGTCTATCTGTGTACTGTGTTGAGTAACAAACATACATACACATTCACATACATACAGACTTTCATATTATATTATAATAATACAAAATTAATATGATACTTTACTTAAAAGCTAAAATTTATCTTCCCCTTAACAAAAATGATACGAATAATCCAAGCAATGAGTGAGCTAGAACAGAAGCCGCTCATCAGTTCAATTATTGTTCCATCATTAAATAATGATAAAAATAATATAATTCAGTTTAGTCAAGTAGACAAATGATTACTTTATGCGGAATCGTCGTTAGGGATGACCCTTCCTATGGATTTTTTTTATCGATATCGAGATAAAATATTATTATTCTTAAATGCTACTTTAGAATATCAGAGTGGATTCTGAACGGTTTTTTATAAGATTACAGGTTAGATTCTGGCTTTTAGTAAATATTTGGAGTTATACTAGCTAAAATTATTCTTATTATTTCGCTGTAATGTTGTCGCGATAGGTATTATTAGTCAAATCATTTTTATATTATTATTTGTAATAGATGTATGACGTATAAAGATAGATATATTTGAAAAATAACAATAACATTTTAATATTATATTTCAATATTAAGACCTTCTAAAATTATTTCATACAAATGCTCCTTTATTCACATATTTTTCATTTTTTTCATTTTATTGTTTTATTTGATAATTATTAAAAATACGAATAACACAAAAATTTCTTTAATATTTAAAATAATATTAATAATTATTCTAAGCCCTTATTTCAATAATAATAATAACACCTATAATATAAATCCAACATTAATGTTGCTTTTGTCTCATTAACGTTATAAATAATTTAATTTTATTTTCAGTTTATCGATATACCCACATCACTACCCCATTACCCGGCGCCGACTGTAATCCGGGTTTGGTTTATTTTTGCAAACAAGTTGCGGTGAAGCAACGTGCAGTAGCTGGGAGTTCCCAAGCCCTGTTATTTTACTTCCGACTGCATTATATTTGTTAATATTAATCTAATATACTAATATTGTATTAGATAGTTATTTTTAATAAAAGAATAACTTTTACATGATTGAAAAAGAGAAATTTATGTACATACATACAATATACGATTATTTCAATCTATTTGATTCAAATTGAAATAAAAATCTTGCATATGATTGTACTTTCTATTGTTTTCCGTTTTTTACGAAATCTGTCAAAAAGGTAACTTTTTTAAAATGGCTGTTAAAATAGGTCTTTATTAAGTATTAAAAGAGTATTTGTCCCTGCAACGTTAATTGAATATCGTATTAGATAGTTATTATTAAGTAAAAATAATATTATTTGTTTGATTTGGGAGTCAAAATTCATACGTAAATAATAGTAATAAATTTTAAATAAAACTGTCTTTTAGGATTTTTTCTCGGGTTTATTTTGATTTTTGCTTCCCGACATTTCGAATGCTTTACAGCAATCATGGTCACGGGAGAGGTTCAAAATAAATCCGCGAAAAAACTCGGAAGGATACGTTTATTTGAAATTTTAAATATTCGTGTAAATCTAAAAAAAGTATTAAGTGATAAATTTTCAAAAAAAAAATAATAATAAAGAATGAAAGCTAACCAAATATTGACAGACAGACTTTACACGTTTTTCGAAAACCAGTTAGGTTCCCTTAGGCATACAGGTGTCCTTTTGACATTTCTCATCTCTGCGTCAACAAGTGATTGAGTTAAAAATCATTCGCACATGAAAATATCAAAGGTGTGAGGCTCAGGTTTGAACCGGATTTGTATTTAATTTTCGACCGCGTTACCACTGGGTTACCGCAACTTTTAAAGAAGTCTACTTACCTGTAAGTAATTTTATGTTCATTCAAGTTATTAGAAATACATCATTTTAAAAAGTTAAAATTTGTCCGCTTTTTTGTAGAGGACAATTTTAAGAAACTCTCAACTTTAAACTCTTTTACGGAATTGGCGTAAAACGATTACGTATGCTACTCACACCATGTTTCAAATGCATAGTCGTAAATGTAATAAT
Organism: Fabriciana adippe; assembly: GCA_905404265.1. Lineage (NCBI taxonomy): Eukaryota > Metazoa > Arthropoda > Insecta > Lepidoptera > Nymphalidae > Fabriciana > Fabriciana adippe. The sequence goes on along the minus strand of FR989997.1, from coordinate 14,711,668 downwards.
TTTAATTCGTAATAACCTTTATAAATTGTTAAGGCACTTTAAAACAATTCAATTCAATTCAATTCTCTTGTTAATGGTTTCAAAGCCAGTTGAGCACAAATTACTTTGCCAATGTCACGTAGAATAGAGAAGACATGAAGGAGATTTGTCGGTAAAATAAGATTATTAAATAAAATCCATACTTTTTAATATTATAAATGTGAAAGTGTGTTTGTTTATTTGTTTATCCTTCTTTCACGTCGAAACAGAGTGACGGATTGGCGTGATTTTTTGTGTGGAGATAGTTGGAGGGCTGGAAAGTAACATGGGCTATTTTTTACCGCGGGAGATTATCTCATTCTCATGGGAAATCACGTTATATAATATACAGTCTATCTATTCCATGCTATCCGTTAAAACGTACCTAGGGACAAACCCAAGCGAAGTAGGGTGAGTCGCTAGTAACTCTATAAATATTGAATTGTTAAAAGTTCCCACCACACTAATCTCAGTAAGTAAAGTGTTAATGTCCCAACATATAAAAAAAAAACTCAGTACCATGGGTGATATTCATTAGGAACCAACTCATATGGCAGTTTAATATGAGATCATAATTTTTTTACTTTAGTATAACATGAATTGGGCGTACCTTCTTGACTTTAACATATCAAAAGTAATAACCATATTGTATAGAATCTATTAGATCATTCAGTGCTTTGATTCATAAGATTGGTAAAAAATGATTTGAATATTCAAATTTTGATTTTGTTTTTTTATTCAAGAAGTTCTCAAAGAGCAATCATTTAATATTCTTGAAGAAATTAAGTTAAGAAAATAACTATTAAAAGTATATATTTAGCTTTTTCTTTAAAATGAAAAGTACAAGTACCTAATTAAAGTCTTATAATAAATAGAAGTTCACAGGATGAAAATTGAAAAAGATTTTTTTTGAATTTATTATTTTTATTCTACATTACAATATTATTGTGCATTTTTTCGCGTTTTATTTTAATTTTTGATTTTCGATATTTTCGACGTAATCGAAACGTGAAAAAAAAAGTCAGCGAAAACACTACTTGTTGTTCTTTAAATATATTATTATTTAACCAATTTTCATAAGAAACAATCTTAAATACTCTAAATATTTTGGGGTTACTACACGAGTACTCAGTAAGGATAAGTACTTCTGACATGTATTTATCATCAGACTGTCAGTTTTTAACATGTCCGAATTTACAAATTATATACATTCACGTAAACAATAATAATTAAGCAATCAGTATTTCGTACTTCGTCAAACCGATGTTACAGTTATTCAAGCCATGGCGCCAATATAATGAGAAAGTATACCTTATTTCTACATCTTTAAGCACTCACGGTAAGTTACAAGGGAAAATTATGCAAAAGTAATAATTGAACCTCGAACAGTCAAATATTTAAACGGACTTTCGCTACGGGCGAGTTCAGTTAACGTTAATTTTCTTTTATTTCTTTAACAAACAACTTTTTGGAAGCAGGCATCCTGTTATTACTGAAGTAACATGTATAGTCCGAGGGATCGTAGTAAGATAAATTTAGTTTTCTTTTAGTGTGTGATTGAAAGTTTATGAAATTTTTGTATGATTTTTAAGTAATTTTAGCTTTAATAACTAAAAAACATGCTTTTGATTAAAATAAGCTCCAAGAAAATATTATAGATCTCCAGAATCCAGTAAATCCAAATTAAATATTTTCACTCTTTATTATTTCACATATAAAGTTAAAATTGATGCAGCAAGCTGTATATGTATATGATGTATTTATGTATAACATATTATTCCACTCTTGAGTTAAAACTCCAAAAAATATAAATAGTTTTAACTGAGCCTAAAAGATCTATTATGTTCCATAAGTATTATGATTATGTCAACTTTAAAATTAGGTTGAAAAATTACTTTGATATTATAAATGTGGAAGTTAAGACGGAGTTTTGGATGTTTTGGTGTTTGTTACTCAATCACGTCAGAACGGCTGAACGGATTTGGATGAAATTTGGCACAGAGATCGATTACAGTCTAGAATACTACATAGACTTTTTATCCCGAAAAATATACGGTTTTCGTGGGATAGATTTGTTTATAAAATATAATAAACCGCTTAAATAATATAATTGTTTGATTATTTTTCTAATAGATTTTTTTAATTTCATTTTTTTTTTTGAGAAACAAATCCACCATTGATATTTACTTAAGAAATAAAGTCTATTTGCACGGTTTTTTTTTATTAAAAATAATTATTGTTTATACTTAAGACAGTGTATAACTAAATTGTGCATTGAGAACTAATTACTATTATTTTACACTAAAATAATGTGCAGGTGCAATCAATACCTTAAGATTTTACAGTCGACTCTTATACTAAAAATACAGTACTAAAAATTAATAATTTCAAATATGGATACATATTTTGTAGGGTCTAGAATTTCTGTGTATCTTATTCACTTTGCTGGTGGTCTTCAAAGATACTTTAATTTAGTTTTGTTTATGGATTTTAGATTAATAAAATTGAAGTGTCTTTTTATAATGTTAAAATAACAGCTTTTTATTAAATGCTTATAAAATTATATACGGTACTTATAAGAAAACCACAATTTTTTAAAAATTTTGTTTGTCTCTCTGTATGTTTGTTCTGGATAATCTCCGAAACGGCTGGATTGATTTTGATGGGATTTTCACAGACAGACACTCTCTGTAATAATGTTATAAGGAGTAACTTAGGATGCTTTTATTTTAGAATAAGAGTTAGGGTTCCGCTCAAAAAATGTAATACGTGCCTGGGCATGCACCCGGGCGAAGCAGGGGTAAGTCACTAGTATTTATATAAATTTCAACAAAAATAAAGCATATGATAGAGCAATTAAAAGTTTTATTGCTAATTAATATTTAATTAGTTTTAATACCTATTTATTTGATCGTCATTATATATACTAAAGCTTTATAATATAAAAAGTTACTAGAGACGTGTCATGAAGTTTGAATACAAGCCTAGCGCATTCAAAATGGATATTAAATTCAATAAGACATATAATATTATGCACGAACTTTATGATACATGGATGATATTATGTAAATATAAGCGTAAATACCCTTTAATTGAAGTAGAATTAATTTGTGATTAACATATAGCATGAATATGAAACAATTGTCTTCATATTTCGTACCGTTCTTACGTATTGTCTTCTCTTTGGTTAGGAATGTTACAGTGATCACATGGAGCTGTTATTACCACGGAAATAAAAATTCTTTATATTTTAAAGTGTGCATTAATGTTATATAGTTAGTTTATATTACACTAGCGACACACACAATTCAACCTTGCTTCTCCATACAAGCATTCAACCCCATTTTTACCCCCTTAAGGGATTATTTCCGGGATGAAAACTATCCCATGTCCTTTTCAAAGTCTTAAACTATCTTCTTACCAAATTTTACCCCCTACAACCTCACAAACTCACAAACTTAACCTCTTTATAATATTAGTATAGATTTGTTAATATCTCTGTAATAATATATAAATAAAATAAATTCATTAATAATCTGGATGTGGGCCGTAAATGGCTACGACGCAGGTTGTTATAGGACATTTTTTTATTATGTGGTAGAAATTTTTTAGAATAAAATTATCTTTATTTATATTATTAGAAAAAAATATCTTTATTTGTTAGAATTTATATAAAGAAGATATTTTTTTAGTTTAAATATTAGTTACTATTAAATTCATGTTAAGTATTAAATATAATTTAATTAAAAAAACAATAAGTAGAGTGTCTAGACTACCTATTCGTTCATTTTATGAGAGAGATTGAATAGTAAAATATAAGCCTGATTTCTCAACGATAAATCAATTTGAAGGTTTTACAGTAAAAACCATACTTTAATCAAAAATATCACACTTGATACCACTCTATATAATAAATTCGGAAACCTTTATAAATATGTTTTTTCAATTTAAACCTTACGCTTATATATTTAAAGTTCGAATTGTGTCTCGCAATATTATAGCATGTGAACCATAAGCCACCTATACCAAAATAAAGAATAAGTGGGCAAGAGCCCGGTGAACAAATCGCTAATTTACATAAAACAAATACTGAAGTCACGTTTTTAGTATAAAAATTGTACCTTTGGTGATATTTGATGCTATCTCTGTAACACTTGCAGCGAAATATATAGTTTCTGATATACCAATGATTTTTATTTTAAGCCGACTTCTAAAAAAGGAGGTATTCGATTTGGGTGCATGATTTATTACGAACTAGCGATTCACCCTCGCTCCGGTCGGGTACGTTTTAACGTTTAGCTCAGAGATGAGATATTTTACCGCAGTAAAAGTTATTCTATATGTTGACTCGGATAATCAGCTATCATTGCACCAAATTTCATCAAAATCTGTTCAGTGGTTTTCCTGTGATACCGTAACAGACAAACAGACAGACAGACAGACAAAAATTCTAAAAACTGTAGATTTGGCTTCTGTATCGATAATAAAGTATATTTCAATAAGATTTACCAAAAAACATTTAATGTACAGATTCGGCTTAGTTACAATTTTATTATATGTATAGATTATGCTATATTTCTACCAATTATGCACGGATTTACATGATTTTTTTTAATGAAACAGTAAAATAAATACCACTTCTTAATAAGGGATGATTACTTTAAAGTTATTTAGGTGTCATTCATTATACTCTAGTGTATGATAGTATTATATTTTTGGGCTAACTTCTTTATGGTGTAGAGTAAGGACTGCAGGTGGTAAACAAGTTCAGAATTGTATATAAAATATATATGGAACTTTAAAATCGACAATATTTGGATATATGTATATATTATACTTATATTATAAGAAAAATAACAACATGTATATAATTTCAACTAATATTATAACTGCGAAGTATGTTTAGTATTAATTTTTAATTTCTTTACGTCCAACAGAATAGTCATCTGCAATATTTTTTATAGTGATAGCAATACCACAATTTTGGTATATAAGCTTCCATAGAATATTAGTACATCGCCATAATTAAGCAAATCCAAGCAAATCAAGGATATACAGCTTGTATAATAAAAAGTAAAATAACGTAATATCTAAAATATTGCATGAGATTTTCCTTTGAATTAATTCCAATTCACCGATTTATAACGGTGTAAATTTTGCAAGCGTCAAAGCGCAGGTCAGTGCCGTTAATTGCACACTGTTATTAGTACTAGATGGTCTATTGTAGATGCACTATGATGATGTGTGACCCTGTATTACTTGAGGTCAACATTTTATATGAGAAATGTAGAGTCGATATGAAATGAAGGGACGAGGATTCCTTAATTTAGATAGATTTTAATATATGCATATTTTGAATTCGTTTATACAATACAGTTATAATGGGGTTTTTGAATATTGAATTTTATAAAAATTCTTTGGGACTTATTAACGTTCTGTCTATTGAGCGCAGCACTTTATACTGCCTGAATGATTTCCGTATTTTTTTTACTATAGTGGGCTATAATAAAGTTTGAATTAATAATATTTTTAAATAAATTACCCTAGATAACTTTACACACAATAAGCTACGTATGTTTTTTTTTCATTCGTCAACTAAAGTTACAAAATTGATTTTCACGAGCTTTTATTTTAGCAGAATTACGTACAGTGTATAAATTATATATGTCCACTCTGAGATTTTATTGTAATTATTGATGTAAGAGTTTTTTCAATCAGATGAGTATCAATAATAGGAGGTTACCTCCTACATTCAAACTTACAAACTTCATCTCTGCAACTTTAATGTAGATTTACGATACGTCTGGCTCAGTTTGTAGTGACCTTACTTGCTTTGACAGCGGTCGCGGGTTCGGGTTCCGCTGGGGGCATTTATTTGTGCTCATCACACAGCACAAATGTTTGTACTTCAGTCATGGGTGTTTATATTTATAATATGCTTGTATTTAAAGTTATATATGTGTAGTGTATCAACTATCTGGTATCCATAACACAAGCCTCGTAGCCATCGAACTAGATGGTGCTGTGTGTCCTAACATGGTCCCAACATATTTATTATTTATTTCAATAGAATCTGGTGTGATAAATGTTAAAATGTAGTGTTGGCAGCCATTTTCTAGCAGTCGTCTGCAATTTCATAAGGGTTTTGTAAATAATTTATTAAATTACAAAATACCACAGCTGTATAATGAATGATAATAACATTCATAAACTTATCACTCGTATAATTACATGTTTAATTGTACATTTTATTTATTAATGGCCTTTCAATATATAGAAAGGATAATTGAGAGTTGATCTGACAAATTGAGTTGCTTAAATGGCACATTTCAACAAATCATCATATGCTATTCAAGGTTTATGTACATACATCTTTTTGGTTATCGGAGTCATCGTAGCTAACTTTATCTAAATAAAATATTTTTTATATAATTATCTTCTCAGCAGAACTGCCTTCCAACGCGATGGTAGATTCCTCACAAACTTATATACTGCCGTTATATTTAAATTTGAAAAAATTATAAATTGACGATTTAAAAGTGTTTGTAAAATTTTATTTGAATAAATATATTTTTATTATTTCATGATTTTTACAGCAATATACAATTATTACTATTTTATTCTATTTTAAACAGAAATAAAATTCTTGTACATATATAATTATATTTACGTACTAAAATGTAGTCTATTATTTTAACTGGACAAAAATAGCCTTTTAGTTTTCCTATTGTCCTATTATCTATATAGAAAATAATTAAAACTAGTTATAATATTATATTTCGATACCTGTGATAAGATTATCATTTCCTGTATAAAATTTACGGTATTAATTCTTGAATTTATAGCTCATAAATTTTCATATGCTTTAAATGCATTAAACCACGCTTCGGATCATTCGAGCTTTGGTCTTCGACTTTATTAACCTAAATGTCAATAAATATATAGTAAATGGTATTTTGTATTTAATAAATATAAACAATTAATAATTAAATAAATAGTTTTTTATCTTATTATTTATGAAAAAAAAAATAGAGTAAGAGATTCAAAATTTTGCTCTATATCGTTATTAACGTTATAGCTTAGTATTTAATTTGTAGGCTAAGCTACATATATTTATTTTTCATAGAGTTACAAATGACTTGCTATGACGACAAGTGGTCGTTAAAAATCTAATGCTTAAATTATTTTCTCATTTACAAAGTTTCAAAGACATTTCATTAATGAATTTGTGTTTTAGTTATTAAATTCATATAGTTGTACAGCTGTGCATGCGTTGAATTCTTTTCTTTGAAAGTAGGGAATTGATGACTAATAAGTAGAGCTCGTTAAATACTCATATACGACGAATACGTTTACATTTTAATATCAATTTTAAACGTTGTATTGTTTATATTATATAATTTTTACGGTTTAATAAAAGTTGATTTTAAAATGTGTAACATTCAAAAATGTCTTGGTATTTCTACCATGAAAAAATACCAATTTCATTTGGAAACAATACACTTTATATGAGCAAGTAATTACTTGTACCAATAAGCACAATACACTTAGTGTCTACAAGTCGCAAATCCTTAAGTTAGAATATATAAATAAAAATATCAATAAGCTATGTTTTAACTTTTTTTTACAGTGTTTTTAAAAACTAAAATCACACACAGAAGTTGTTTTATATGATATTATCATTAAATACATAATAAGTATTGTACCTTCATATATAAATTAATTATTAAATCAAAGGCCAAAGACAACAGACGTCAAAATAATATCGCTTGAGACAAGATCCAAACCCTGTCTCAACTTATAACACTCGAAAGGTACTTAGCATGTTCTCTCGCGTGGGTGTTAACTCATCAAGTGTAGGCTTTACAGGCAGTAATTACTTTCCAATGCTATAAAAGACGTTAGGCCAATCACCCTTTGGATGTGCTAAGCTATATAAACTAGTGCTGCATCAGTAATCTTCTATTTTTTTTTATTTATATATTTTTGCTATTTTTGTTTAATTAAGGATTACGAGCATAGTGACCATAAATTTTATTTTTGCTTCTCAGAAACAGACCGCTATGCTATATGGGGATACGATGCCATGGCCTACTTAAGACATAGAAAATCCTTTTTTTGCATCATAATAAAAGAAACTTAATTTTAAAATTTAATTTTAAAATTATAATATTGACATTCCTTCCTCGAGATCTATCAATCTCATATAATATTGAAGATGATTCACTAAACACTACTACATTATTTTCACATATTTTACATGTTTTGTATATTTATTTTATAAACTACATGGTGCAATTATGGTTAGATGTATTTTATCGTTTGTCTCTTAAAGTCAAAGGTTCTTTATTAGTCAGTAAATTCTAAAACTACATCTAATAAAGATATAAAGGTACTATCTACCTTACACTTTAACTAATATTATAAATGCGAAAGTTTGTTAGGATGTATGGATGTCTGGATAACTGGATGTATAGATGTATGGATGTTTGTTACGTTTTCATGCAAAAACTACTGAATGGATTTAAATGAAACGTGTGGGAAAACTGTGTTATTTGTTGATATTTTAAATAGCAGCTCAGAGTCAGGAAGACGTGTTACAATCCCGTGCCTCAGGCTACTCGTAAAGTTTTTGGTCCAGCATCTGTCATCTCATCAAATTAAGAAGTAAGACATGTTTTTTTATATGAATAATTTTGCCTTTAATGGATGACACACTTTTATATCCATATTCTAAGATCGCTTTGGTATAGTTTTTGCGAGTGGGTGTGACCTTGCTGTGATTTATGAATTGTAAAATTTAATTATATTTTGTAATAATTAAGAACAATGAACATGCTCTTATATATTTCTTAGGGTTTAGATTAAAATAAATAAATTAATGTAGCCATCAATGAATATTTTTTTTATAACTTGTGTAAATTTTGCGTTCTCATATTTTACCTCCTTTAAAGGTACTATAAAACGGCTATAGCTTACTGCAAGGGAAAGGGATGTCATAGATTCGATTTCTTTACATGTGTTTCCCATAAGGGTAAGGATTCCCCTTAATTACTTTCTCTAGGTCGTACGTTAAGTAAATTAATGTGTTTAAAATTGAAAATAATGTACTATCCTAATGGTCGTTTTCTGCCTATATTTCGATTTACGTTCAACATTACACAACAAAAATAGACATTTAATTTTAATTTTAATCTTGATTGTTAATAACATTCAATTTTCAAATGTTTGCCAATAATATATTATGTACGTAAACGTTTTGTTTTGATATTGCTATCATTGAATTGGTTCAAACGTATCGTTAATACTCACCTACTCTTGTGCCTCATAAAGCAAGAAAAATTGTCGGTACTTCGATTGATATCTCAACAGTCTTGTCTTATAGTTGTCGAAAAAATAGAGAGTGCGTTTGTATTTGTGTATACACTTGAGTACTATGATGTGTCCTAGCTCAGATAGCTAATCTAAATGATATTGGTAGCTGTAACCGAAATCAATGAAAGACAGTAAATTATTATTTTATATCAAGCGATATGTTTCATTGTCATTTTTAAGAACCAAACTAGTGACCCTCCATGAAATAAGCAAAAAACAATCATCTAACAAACACTTTTATTATAATAAAAGTGCATTCTAAAAATATTGAATAATATTAACCGTTATATATCAATAATTTCTTCCTTATTTCTCTTGCACGTCTCGACTATTTGATCATCTGTCTCACCTCGATACAACACATTTGCCTTCAACTCCAATCTTATTACCGTATATTTTATGTGAAATTTATGGTATAGAGCTATACAGAGAATATATAATACTAACGACTCGCCTCGCTTCGCTCGGATTCGTCCCTAGCTTGATTCCCCATACAAACTTCCATCCCAATTTTCTCCCCCTTAAGGGATGATATTCGGATTAAAAAGTATCCTACGTCCTTTCCAAGGTCTCAAAGTATCTTATTACCGAATTTCATCTAAATCAGTTCAGTAGATCCAGAGATTACACCCTACAACTTCACAAACTCACAAACTTTACCTCTTCAATGTTAGTATAGATTAGAAGTCTAGTTCTATTCGCAAAATGAATCCTTGTCATACAATTGTGTATAGTCGTGAGACTGTTCTGAGTCATTCATTCAACAATCACGAACTAATTGTCTTGTTTCACCGAGATGGTATGCAAGAACGTAGCGACTTGACGTTTGTGTGAAATTATTAGGCGTGTACTCTTATAAAGCCGTTCTCAATCTTATATTAGTTCCTATGATGTCGAATACAAATGAAATATATGTAATATCAACCTTATTTATTTCGTTGTTTGTGGTTCGAATCTGTAGTTCAGTATAATTAAATAACTACTAGTGAATTGGAATAAATATTCATCTTCTGAGAAATCTGTAGATAAAACTATGTTTTTTTTAAATACTAAAATAATAATATCATAAATTTTACCAAATTTTAATAAATTGCGTTTGATGGTGTCTATAATAGAGAAGGCGTATTTCTTTAATAATGTACTGAACGGCCTCAGTAAAGTTTCTATTGATATAGGCTTTTATGATATCCGAGAATCGAATAGGCATCGCCAACATAGTTTGTTAAGTTCCATGTTTAAACATAGCATATGAGTATATCTATACTAATATAATATTATAAAGAGGATTTTTTTTTGTTTGTTTGTACTAAATAAGCTCCGAGACTACTGGATGGATTTAGATGAAATTTAGTAAGAAGATAGTTTGAGACTCTGGGAAGGACATAGAATAGTTTCTATCCCGGAAATCATCCTTTAAGGGGGTGAAAATGGGAATGAAAGTTTGTATGGGGAATCAAAATGGTAGTAAATTATAAATTAATAATTCATAGTGTATTGTTCTTATGATGATTACCTTCTATGAGTTATATAATTTATATAAACAAAAAAGCGATTTCTTCCTAAATAATATACCTTAAAAACATATATTGTGATATTAAAATACCATTACTAGTAACTCTCCCAATTATCTTTAACAAATAAAGCTAACTTGTACTATATTATTGTAAAGAATAGGTCTAATAATATAAAATTGTTTTTTTTTCATTTGTTACGGAACCCAAAAACAAATGAATACTATATGCATCGTGGGTAAGCCAGCTATCTACTCCAATCTATAGGTGTAAGATGTGATGCGTAGGCGCAGCATCCAACAGAGGCGCGAGTATCTTATAGATCATATCGATTTAATGATTATAAATCTATGTTGCTATTCAGAAACTCGATGTTTGTGCAAATGTAATGGAGAAGAATTATTGTTCTAATCTGGCTAAGTGGCAGTGTGTCAGTACATAGTAGTCTAAGTCAGATATTGTGAGTTCAATTCCTAATTAAAGTAAATTTATATAAACATATAGTTTTGCTATTACATAGTAAAAAAATAAATTTCATGATTAATTGCTTGCTTTCATTTAAATTATTTTTATTTAAAAAAAAGAATAAAAATAATTACTTCATTGAAGGATGAAGATATTTTTTAAATATTTATTTTAATATATGAATTTAAGCGTATATATAGCTCTTTTATATTTATTTATACACGCCATTAAGAAACTATTTCTATATTGATATGACTTTTTAAAGATTTTTTTAAAACTATACCCATAACTAATTTGAAACAATACTCGAAATGATTAAACGATCTTGTCCTAAGAGAGTAAAAAATTTTTATCTTATAGGAAAAATAACTTTTTTAAAAGCTCATTCATTAAAACTTAATTTTTACTAAACTTACACACAATGAATGAAATATATAAATATTTAGGCAAATTCAGAGCAGGTTGCTAGTTAGGAAATAATAGAATTACATTATATTAAGGCGATAATTAGTTGTACCTCATGCAATCTATACTAATATTATAAAGTTGAAGAGTTTGTTTGTTTGTTTGTTTGAACGCGCTAATCTCAGGAACTACTAATCCGATTTAAAAAATTGTTTTTGCATTAGATAGCCTGTTAACTGAGGAAGGCTATAGGCTATATATCAACCCGGAAAGTGTACGGTACCCGTGGGATAGATTTGCTTTTGTCTAGGGACGAACCCGAAGCGAAGCAAGGGTGAGTCGCTAGTAAAATATAAAATTAATATAGAAGTGAAATATTGCGACAAATCACTATCAGCGCTTAAATTTTAGCTCAACATAAACTATATTAGAAATTAGAGGATAAATACAATTGTCAATACAATGAGTGCGTTCTAATTCTGGTACCATTTCTCTCAGTGAGAAAATGTTCCGCCACCGATAATAGCTTTGGAGCTTGTCGTATTTACTGCACAACCTTATAAATTTGTGCTTTAATACAAATATTTGCTTAAGTTTTATTATGATAAAGCTCTAAGTCGATCACCTATAATTTTGTAAACGCAAACATAGTTTGTTTTAGAACTTTTTTCATTAATTTTTGAAATCTATACATATAATAAAATTCTGAGACGAATCTGTACATTAAATATTTTTTGGGAAATCTTATTTAAATAGTCATTATTATCAATACAGAGGCTGAATCTTTTGTTTTTAGAATTTTCGTCTGTCTGTCTATTTGTCTAGGAACGTATCACGAGAAAACCACTGGACAGATTTTGATGAAATTTGATATGATGATAGCTGGTTATCCGGGTCAATATATAGGAGACTTTTTACTGTGAGAAAATATCTCTGAGAAATCTATTTTATATATTTTTTAAAACGTAACTAGGGATGAACCCGAGAGGAGCGAGGGTGAGTCGCTAGTTAAATATATATTATGAGTCTTATTAAATTATGCTAAGAGATAAAAATTGTATGAAATTTTAGTATTTGAATATTGTTCATCGAGTTCCAAATCACAACGATTCTAAGAAAGTTTCAATTCAATTATTAATTCAATTAATTAATATTCATAAAACAATATTAGTAAGTTGATTCACTTTACATTTATTAATTCGAACCAAGCCTTAACATTTATTTTACGATGTCTCCAGTACAAAGTGCGGAATCTTCATAAATTAGAATCACGATCTCATTACGTATAACTCTGGTTTGTAATCAGTAGAATACTTTGTTTCAATGAACGCTGTTGTTAGAAACTATTGTTTACTTGTAAATATGAGAGAATTGATTTCGAGCTAATATTAGATTGTGAATTGATAGTTAAAATAATAATAACATACATAAAAATATACATCACCCTCCAAAAAGCTGCCATTTTAAACACTTGTAGGATAGTTCGAAAATTTTTACAAACAGATCAATCCGAAACGTACGTTGAACAACATCATTCCCTCAATCTTCCATGATCCACACCTAGCTTTGGCCCGTGTGGATCATTTAGTTACCGGTTTTTTTTTAAAAAAGACTCAATAACAGGAAAATGTAATAATAATAATATAATTTATTATATAAAAAAAATGTTTACAAGTTTTCACAAAATAATTTAAGCCAAAAAACAATATCGCTATTAAGTGAATGGAGCATCTGTAGATAAACTAGGAAACCTGTACTTCAGCTAGCAGCGCCAAATCCCTCTAGAAAAATGCATTGCTTGACATGCCAAAGTAATATTTAAAAACAAAAATAAAATACTAAGTAAAATATTTTTCAGATGACCTCCGAGGACTTCAACTAGTTTACATTCTACATTCGTTGTTGCTAATTTGTTTTAAAAATTATATACTTTATACATGTAATAATATTCAGCCCTTTTAACGTCCCACAGCTGGGCACGGGCCTCCCTTCAATACGAGGGGGATCAGGCCATAGTCCACCACGCTGGCCTAGTGCGGGCGAACCTCACATGTCTTTCGAATACTTGCTAGGTTCTCTCGGACATACAAGTTATTTCCTCATGAAAACATCGTGAGGAAATAACTTCACCATAAGAAAAGTGGTAAATCATGTTGGAAATTATTTGTACATGAAAATATCGATGGTGTGAGATGCTGGATTTGAACCAGCTTCACTCGGTTTCCCAGGCGACCGCGTTACCACTGGGTTACCACTGTCTACATCTAGTATTTTTTTTATTGGTCATTCTATACATAACGTGTATTCATATTGATATACCTATTATATGTTTGAAAGTTATTAAGGTGTATTAAACAGAAAGTAGAGAATTTAAGTAAAAATTTTGACAAATTACTGAATTTATAAATAAAGTGCATGCATTTGAAAGCGAGTTTACTGCGAGACGTAATAAAATGTTGGCAAGGGCACATGCAGACGCGCTCAGATTGATCGCTATCCGGATTCACGGTGAGAGAAATAATCGTATGGACCTTCTTATATAAGTCTTAAAAAATAAATAAAAAGAGAACAAAAAAAATATAATTAGAATAGAAATAGTGCTTATTATCCTAATAAAGACATAGATTATACTTTCTTAGATTTACGCGAATATTTGACATTTAAATAAAACTATCTTTTCGGATTTTTTCGCGGATTTATTTTGATTTTTGGTTTGGTTTGGAACCAAAAATCAAAATAAATCCGCGAAAAAATCCGAAAAGATAGTTTTATTTAAAAGACATAGATTTTTAATGTGGTTATATTTATTCATCCTAACGGGAATCCCCGCTTAGTTTAGTCAACGTCCAGTTATTTTTAAGTCTAATACTGTATAATATTTCATAAAGTCAATATAAAATTGCACCAAGAACATTTGAAGATCACAAAACGATTGAAGATTGAGTCCAAACTAAAAATATAATCTACATTTTCAAATATTTTAACGAACACTTCTAAATCTCTACAAAATTTAAGATATCAATTTGTACGAAAGAAACCTTACTTTAAACATCATAACTCAAAATTCAAAAAAAAAAAATAGGCAAAAGCTTATTATTTGGTAAGTTATGAACCTTACTGTTTTTAAATTACATTGACAAATTAAACAAGATTGTCATTTTTTGACCCCATTTTTTGTGTTGGGAAATGCATTTACTCATACCACCTGTAAACCTACAGGTGATTCTGTGGGACACACCGGCTAGAAAAGTCAGTACTACCCACTCAAACCCAACAAAACCTCCCCCGACTCAATAAGGCGTCGCAGGATCGAATTTAAATTTGACCCTAGATTAACTTTTGGCTATGTCCATATTAAGAAACCCCTCGTTCCTACAATACGTAGGCGTTGATACGCGAGCGCATCTGTTGCACGACTCAGCTTCCATCGACTGATAGCATTGTCATGGGAACACTACATCCGGCCATTTTGTTTACTTTATTATTTGAATTTTATTTAAAATAGTCGTGAAATATGAAAGCAACCTACAGCGTAGATTTGTGACTATATTTCTTATAAAGAAATGTAAAAACTAAACTTTTGTTACTGTTGAGTGTGTTTATTTTAACATTTATGTCTTTCTGTTTCTCTGTCTGTCTATTCGAGAGCGTATTACTTCAGAACAACTATATGGATAATTTTGAAATTATTTTTATTGCTACATTTTTTTGTTTATATATAATAATATATATTTATTAAAATCTGTCCACAGACAAACAGACAAAAATTCTAAAAACTATAGATTCGGCCTCTGTATCGATAATAATGATTATTTCAATAAGATTCTCCAAAAAATATTTAATATACAGATTCAACTCAGAATTTTATTATATGTATGTATTTTATTATATTGGTATGAATCGACTCTTCTACAGTTATCAGTTGTTAGAAACAGGTGTTAGATACTACACTATTATCGTTAAGATACAACTTATTTGTGGTACAAATAAACTTATTTTATTAACCATGTAATGGGAAGTTGTGACCCGCTACTGACCTCTTTCCGGTGGTTTTTCTCACATTAACAAGGCGATGATGATATTTTAATACCTGCGCGATGACACCCCATACAATTACTATGATATTATGTAGTAAATCGAACGAAACGATGGGAATGCAGTGTAATAATGTAGCTAAATTCATATAATATGGATTTTTTAAATTGGTTTATGCCCAAATTATGGGAAATTTGATCTCAATTTTCAATTTTTTTTTGCACCTACAATGATATTTTTTACAGCTAAGTTAGCTAGTAGAAAATACGGTAATAACATTAAAGTCATATTTTTATGTATGTAATTGTGTACGTAATAAGAATAATACTGACTTACCCCTAAAAAGAATTGCTTCAATAAACCTATGGAGGTGAGACAGTCTTACCCATGATACAATTTGTACGATTATTAAACAGGCGATATTAACACGGCAGGAGGCGCTACCGGGTAAAATTTACCACATAGTGCATAATTTCGTAAATATTTATTTTTGTGCTTATTTTTATGCAATGCCATTTTAGGTACCTTTCGACAGAGGTACAACAATCCGCTATTTTGAATTAAAGGGCCAGTTGGCGCATGGCATCAGCTACATCAGACGTAAAAAGTGCCTATGGGTATTTTTTACCCTGTAGCGACTATTTGTGTTTCATTATTTTTATCTTGGTTCATATTGTTTTTCTTTTCTTGGAAAATCAAAATGTCTTATTTTCCCCTAAATGAATAGCCAATGGGGTGCACGAAAGGAGCCTCCCCGAGCGACGTGTACGACCTATACGTCCGGCGCACCCTGGGCAATCAGAAATTTATTCACGCTGATTGGCTAATCCTTTCACCACGATGGCAATCAAAAGTCCGTTCACAAAACCTTCTTTGTGTGTAGTTTCGATTAACATCGAAGGGTTCTCAGAAAATAAATCAGAAATTCTTTCGGACCTAAGTCGCAAAACACAATGCGATGTTCTTTGCGTCCAAGAGACCCACCGAGACGAAACCCAAAGTCAGCCACATATTCCTGGACTAACGCTTATCGCCGAGATCTGTCATCCGAAGCACGGTAACGCAGTGTTTGTTGCTCCCGGCGTAAGCATCCGATCCACCAAATGCTCAACCCAAAACGGCATCGAACTTATCACCATCGATGTTGGCAATTGTACAATAACATCAATCTACAAACCACCTGGGACCATTTTTAAATTTGACCCTCCAGAAAATTTTAACGACCAAGCCGTCAAAGTTGTAATCGGTGACTTTAACAGCCGCAGCCCTAACTGGGGCTATAATGATTCCGATGCGGATGGACAAGCAGTCGAAACATGGGCTGAGACAAACGATTTGTGCCTGTTACATAATCCCAAGCAACAGGCTTCCTTTAATAGTGGCCGGTGGAAACGTGGGTACAATCCTGACCTAATCTTCGTCAGTTCCTGCATCAGCTCGCAATGCTTAAAAAGCGTATGTTCTCCAATCCCCCGCACTCAACATAGACCTATTTTGTGCAACATCGAGCCCGTTGTCCGTCCTATGCTTGTGCCATTTAAGCGCCGATTTAACTATTCTAAGGCGAACTGGGAGTCTTTTACAAGTTCCGTTGACAACATTCTCTTAAATGTGGTGCCAACTCCAGCAAATTACGACCAATTTGTTGAGACCGTACAATCTTTATCCCGGAAATATATCCCAAGGGGTTGCAGGACTTCTTACATACCGGGATTGTCGAGAGAGTCCACTGGTCTGCTGAGCCGGTATGAGTCACTGTACCAGACGGACCCATTTTCGGAGGCTACCATAATGGCTGGAGAGCTGCTGCTTTCTACAATTGGAAAAACTAGGCAGGAGAGATGGATTAACACTGTCACTAGTATTGATATGACTCACAACAGTAAGAAGGCATGGAACACCTTGCGCAAGTTGACGAACGAGCCTTCTCGACCCTCTCCTCCAAGCCAACTTACCGCCAACCAAATAGCCCATCAATTACTTCTTAATGGAAAACCAGCAGTTCGCCCCGAGAGAGTTCCTAAACTGAAGACATCTGGCAACTCTTGTGACACCATCAGTAAGCCGTTTAACCTTGCTGACGTTGCGACAGCAATTAAAGATCTTAAGTGCGGCAAAGCCTCTGGAGTGGATGAAATATCGGTTGAGCAGATCAAACATTTTGGCCCAATTGCTGTGTCGTGGTTGCTGCAACTTTATAACAACTGTCTGAAATCTACTTCAATACCTCGGCTCTGGAGAAAATCTAGGGTCATAGCTATTCTGAAACCAGGCAAGGCAGCAGATAACCCTAAGAACTATCGACCAATATCTCTTCTTTGTCACACATATAAGCTTTTTGAGAGACTGCTGCTGAATCGACTTACGACTGCTATTGATCCCAAACTAATCCCGGAGTAAGCCGGTTTCAGGCCTGCTAAGTCTTGCTGCAACCAGACCCTCAAACTTGTTCAATATATTGAGGATGGTTTTGAGGCAGGAATGGTCACAGGTGCTGTATTCGTCGATTTATCCTCAGCTTACGATACAGTAAACCTAAAACGGCTGTTGTGGAAGGTGGAGACCATGACAAGTGACATGAATTTTGTCAAAATACTCCGAGAACTTCTCCACAACCGGCGTTTCCAAGTCCACCTCCTCTCAGACAAAAGTCGTTGGAGATCACAAAGGAACGGACTACCCCAGGGTAGCGTCCTGGCTCCGTTTCTCTTTAATATGTACACCAACGACCAACCATCTAGTCCAAACACATCCCGCTTCCTCTACGCAGATGATCTTGCACTCACCTCCCAGGCCGCCACTTTCGAGGAGGTCGAGGTAAATCTATCAGATGCCCTTAGTAACTTAGACCAGTACTACACCGCAAACTCGCTAAGACCCAATCCGAGCAAAACTCAATCCTGCGCATTTCACCTTCGCAACAGAGAGGCAGGGCGTAAACTAAGTATTGTCTGGGGTGGGGTGTCTATTGAGCACAGCAACTTCCCCAAATACCTCGGCGTCACTCTGGATAGGTCACTTACTTTTCGTAAAAACTGCGAGAACATCAAGCAGAAAGTCCATAGCCGAAATCAAATCCTGCGTCGACTAGTCACATCCAAGTGGGGTGCCTCGCCTGATGTTTTGCGGACTACTGGCTTAGCCGTTTCCTTTGCTGCTGGTGAATATGCCTGCCCTGTGTGGTGCCGTTCTTCCCACGCCAAACTAGTGGATACAGCACTAAACGAAACGTGTCGTATTATCACTGGCTGTCTGAAACCGACTCCGACACCAATGCTGTACCCACTGGCAGGAATTGCGCCTCCAGAAGTCCGTAGAGCAGTGGCGAGCTCCAGCGAAAGGGCCAAAATGGAACAAGACACGCGACACCCCATGCACGACAACATCCTGGTGCCACAAAGGCTAAAAAGCCGAAAAAGCTTTATGAAGTGTGTCTTACCACTTAGAGATGAAAAACCAAAGGCAAGATGCAGGATGTGGCAGGACAGTTATGGTCCCTTGCCAACTCCATTCGTCCCACCGTCTGAGAATCTTGCGCCTGGACATAGTTTGCCTTGGCAGACCTGGAAGTCTCTTAACAGACTCCGGACACAGGTTGGTCGAAGCAAGGAGAACTTGTCCAGGTGGGGATTCGCCGAGGGTGGCCTGGAGTGCAGATGTGGTACTGTCCCACAAACGATGAGGCACTTACTTGTATGCCCTGCTTGCCGTGTTACCTGCAACTTACAGGAGCTTATGGACGCCACTGATAAAGCTAGAATGGTGGCTGAGTTTTGGGCTGACTCAATTTAAACTTGTCATCGATACGAGAAGAAGAAGAATAGCCAATAGAAGAGTGCCTGCTTTTAAAAAATAGTGACAAAGAAAATATTTCTGAAATAGAAGATAATGAAGAATATAATGAACATGAAAGTGATTCAGAGCTAGAAGGAGAGTGTTCGGTCAGTAACCGAGCATTTATGTGATGGTCGGCGGAACGACATCGCGCACGCACGGCGCTGCGCTGAATGAATTAGGCCAACGCCGTGCATTTTACTTCAGTGCATATTTTACCGTGTATTTGATCGGATGCGCTCTTTAACATAAATAACATTTTTTAATAAACATTTTGAACCTTTAGTTCTTTCTAATTTAACATTTAAATAAAACATTTCGCTAAGGCTCAAGCAACCTACATTGTGGTCCTTCGAGCAAAAACCTCGCGCGTGTTAAAATATTCGTGGTTTGAGGTGAACAGTGAACTTTGGAGAACAGTCAGTGCTTGAACTTAGTGAATAAACATTAACAAAGTCGCAGTGTCGGGCTACTATTCGTTGTAATCCGAAAACAAAGGTGGTGGTGATATACTCGGCGTACTGGTTAAGTAACGTCAGCTGCTGCAGAAAACAAGTAAGATCGTTTCATTTTATTTTTTTCGTAATGGAAGACTACGTAAGCATTGTCGAATCTCAAAACGAGATTATGGGTGCAATGGAAAAGTTGCTTACTAATTTTAAAAAAGATTCATCGGAGCGTAAAACTCCGTCTAACATAAGACGTCGTTTAGAAACTCTCGAGGCATATTGGAAAGAATTTCTAGAAAATGATAACAAATTAGAAGAAATACCAGAAAAAACGAACTATCCGTATTTTACGGAGAATTATTATCAACAAACATTACGGTTTTATACTGAAACAAAAAATTATTTAGAAAAGTTTACACAACAAGGAAAACAGGAAGTAGGTACATCCAAGGAGTCATGTTTTAAGGGGTATACGAAGGCTACTGCCGAGGAGAATTCAGGGTCTACCTCGAACTTAAACTTGAGTAACCTTTTACGAAAACAGGAGGCTAACTTTAAAGCATTTGAAAGGACTATTAGGGTCATAGATGTTGGTCGCATATCCGAAAAATGGGAGTTTGAAGACGCGCTTACATCATTACAAAGCAGATGGTCGGCCGTGGATAATTTACACTGGGAGATAGTCTGTGAAATGGGTGAAGAAAACATTTCATACGAAACGCGTTTTGATTCCTACGAAAATCAATTTAACAAAATTAAAAGGGACATTAACTCCAAGATGTGGTCGGTCACGCATCGCGAAAAATCAACCCCTCAACTAGACATTCCGGTCTTCAATGGCAATCATAACCAATGGGTGTCGTTTAAAGATCTATTCACGGAGGCTGTACATAGCAACCCCACTCTCTCCAATGCCCAAAAAATGCAGTTTCTTAAGAGTAAGGTGCGCGGGGACGCAGAAAGACTTATTCAACATCTCCAAATAAGCTCTGAAAACTACAACACTTGTTGGGATATACTAAACAATCGATATAATAACAAAAAATTAATTTTTACTTCTTACATTTCAACTTTATTAAGTCTTCCTAACATACAACAACAGTCAGCGGGACAACTAAAGAAAATGCATGACGTCACCATTGAAACTTTAAATGCTATCAAGAATTTAGAGATCGATATATCAACGTGGGATCCAATATTAGTCCATTTGTTGTCTCAAAAATTGGATTCAGAAACCCACGCTGAGTATATCGGATCTCTAAGAAAACCTCAAGAACTGCCCGTACTACAAGAACTTTTAGATTTTCTAGAAAGAAAATTCTCTGCCTTGGAATCGTCACGGCGAAAATCCGATAACATTCAAAAATCAAGCTACTTTAACAAAGATATACTACAAAAATCAACATTGCAAAATCATCAAAACCAATATTCATTTCCTAAACAGCCTTTATTTGTTCAAACAAAAAATAACAATAATTTTCATATGAAAAACACGAAACCTTCTATGAAGACACTTCACATTTCATCTAACTTCGAATGCCCTCTCTGTAAGCAAAGCCACGGGCTTTACAACTGCAAAAAATTCTTAGAAATGTCTAATGAACAAAAATTAAAAACAGTAAATAAATTAAAAGTATGTAACAATTGTTTATTTCATCATAACGGAAATCCATGTATTTCAACAAAAACATGTCGCAAGTGTCTTAGTCAACATAATACCATTTTGCACGACGCATACGATCACGCGGTGCATGATCAAGGGTCAGCTAGGTCATTGACTGGAAACAAGAACACAGAAAATACCTCATCAAACTCACACGTGTCTCAAAATAATTATTCGGAAATTTTGCTAGCCACAGCGATTTTGAAAGTTAAAGCAGCGGACGGAACCCAGCATCAATTACGGGCCTTAATCGATCAAGGGTCCCAAATATCACTAATAACAGAGAAAGCAGCTCAACTATTGCGTGTCAAGCGACAAAAATGTAAGGGAGTTATCTTTGGGGTAGGACAAAAGGAAAACTCTTGTAAAGGAATTTTAAACATCGAGTGTAATTCAATATATAATAATTTTACATTTAACGCAGAAGTACTTATTATGAACAACTTAATTAAAAATTTGCCTAACAACACTTTCAAAAAACCAACTTGGAAATTCTTATCGAACATACAGTTAGCTGATCCCGAATTTTATACAAGTCGCTCCGTCGACTTATTATTTGGAGCCGATATATATTCGAAAATTATTTTAAGTGGCATTATTAAAGACGACGACGACAATTTGCCTATTGCGCAACAAACTCAGCTGGGCTGGGTGTTATGCGGTAATACGAGAACATATCAATGTAATGTAATATTAAACAATGTACAGAACATTGAACGGTTTTGGGAAATCGAGGAAATTAATGAATCGTCAACAAGCCTTTCGGTCGAGGATCAGGAATGCATCGATTTTTATTTAAAAACTACAGTAAGAAACGAAAATGGACAATATGCGGTTAGATTGCCACTTAAACAAGATTTACAACATAAATTGGGATCCTCGAAACAAATGGCCGTAGCACAATTTTTAAATCTTGAAAGAAAATTCGAAAAACAGGAACAGTTAGCAAAGGATTACAAAGCGTTTATGACTGAATACGAAATGCTGAAACATATGAAATTGGATGATGACGTCAATCCCGACTTGGAAAATTATCTACCACACCACGTGGTTCAGCGCATCGAATCCACTACCACCAAGAACCGAGTGGTATTTAACGGACGTGCCCGAACGAGTACTGGATACAGCCTTAACGATTTAATGTATACGGGTCCCAATCTCCAACAAAACATACAAATATTATTATTAAAGTGGCGACAATATCCGTACGCTTTTACTGCTGACATCGAAAAAATGTATCGTCAAATTTTAATAAATGAACGCGACCAGAGCCTTCAAAAAATTATTTGGCGAGATTCCCCGCAGCAGCCGTTAAGATCCTATAAGCTTACAACCGTGACCTACGGTACGAAAGCTGCACCATTTTTGGCTATGATGACGTTACGCAAATTAGCTACAGACGAGCGTCATTCCTTCCCTGAAGCTTCTAAAGTTCTAGAGTCAGCATTTTACATGGACGACTTAGTTCATGGATGTTACACCTCTGAAACAAGCAAAAAACTAATTAATGACCTTATTTTATTATTAAAGGGGGCCGGAATGAACTTGAGAAAATGGTCGGCAAATAAAAAAGAGTTATTAACAGATATTAAACAAGAAAAGAGTGAAAATAATATACTATTTAATTTTAAAACAGACAATACGTCAAAAACATTGGGGTTGTGCTGGAATTCATCTTTAGATGTGTTTACTTTCCAGTATCAACTAGATAAAGAAAACTCGAGACCTACAAAACGAATTTTACTATCAGAAATCTCGAAACACTATGACCCACTAGGGTGGTTGTCCCCTCTTTCAACAAAACTAAAATTATTATTTCAACAATTGTGGAGACTTGACCTCAAGTGGGATGATCAAGTTACAGATAATATTTACAAAGAGTGGGTAAAAACAAAAACGGATCTACATTTGATTAACACTTTCGAAATACCCCGATGGTTATTATGCGATTCAACAGAGATAGTACAGTTACATGGGTTTTGTGACGCATCAGAGAAAGCCTACGCCTGTGTTGTTTATGCTCGCATTCCAGGAAAATCAAAAACAATTTTAGTTGCAGCGAAAGGAAAACTAGTACCACACAAAAAAGCATTATCTCTGCCAAAACTAGAACTTTGCGGTGCCTTGTTACTATCAAAACTAATAGATCAAATTACGACTTCTTTATATCCCCATATAATTGAACTATACTGCTGGAGCGATTCGATGGCGGTGCTGGGATGGATTCAGGGAGAACCCTGCCGCTGGAAGCCCTTTGTATCAAATCGCGTCATAAAAATCACTAACGTCATTCCAAAAAATTGTTGGCATTACGTAAAATCTAATGATAACCCGGCGGACGCAGCTAGCCGGGGACTATATGCATCCCAATTAAAAGATAATGTACTATGGTGGCAAGGTCCCTCTTGGATTGGAGAACACTCTTGTCAACATAATCCATTATTAAATCACGAAAAGTACCATACAGATTTAGAGTTGAGATCAAAAAACATTAAACAAACAAACATAATTCAAACTGAGAACAAAGAAAATTTAATAAATAATTTGCTTCATAAATATAATTCTATAACAACAATTAAACGTATTATTGCATGGATACGTAGAGCATTGAACCCGCAGCGTAAGCAGTTGCCGGGTCACCTCACATTACAAGAATTAAATAAAGCTGAATTATGTATTTTGCAGTTTGTGCAACAAAGTGAATTTGGAACGGAAATCGAACAATTAAGCAAATACGGAATTGTGAAATCAAATAGTCAATTATTAAATCTACATCCAATCATTGACAAAGCAGGCATATTAAGAGTCGGAGGTCGATTAAAAAACAGCTGCTTCAATTTTGAAATAAAACATCCAGCAATAATTCCGAAAAACAGCCGTTTGACAACGTTACTCATTGATGAAGCTCATCGGAACACCTTCCATGGTGGCCCGCGCCTGACTTTAGCAAGACTTAGACAACAGTACTGGAGCACAGGAGCCGTTAACATAGTAAAAAAGCAACTTAGGAATTGCGTAACTTACCGAAAACAAGATTCGAGAAGATTAAACCAAATCATGGGTGACCTTCCAGAAGCAAGAATCAATCCTGCGCCTGCTTTTTACCACACAGGGGTAGATTTTACAGGATTTCTGGATGTCAAGTTTAATAAGGGTCGTGGGGCGAAGACAACAAAAGGTTACGTAGCCGTCTTCGTGTGCATGGTGACCAAAGCAGTGCACTTGGAGATGGTATCAGATTTGACGAGTTCAGCATTTTTAGCAGCACTGCGTAGAATGGCTGCTCGCCGTGGAGCCCCTGCACATATCTACAGCGACAACGCAACTAACTTTCATGGAGCAAACAACATTTTACAACAAGAATATCAACGACTGTTACAAGTATTTAATGATAGTTTTCTAAAGGAAGTGACGGGGATGAATATTTCTTGGCATTTCACAGCACCATCCTGGCCTAGCTCCGGAGGTCTGTGGGAAAGAGCCGTACGAAGCCTCAAACATCATCTTAGACGTGTGATCGGAGAACAAAAGCTCACGTTCGAAGAGTATGCTACCATCTTGACGCAGTTAGAAGCCTGCCTTAACTCAAGACCTCTCTGTGCTCTCACGGAAGACATCGACGACCTTGAAATACTAACACCAGCACACTTTTTAATTGGAAGAGCAGGTGGAAATGTTATTGAAACTGCTGAAGACGCTCGCACGAGATGGCATTTAACAACAAAATTATTCCAAGATATTTGGAAGAAGTGGAAAACTGAATATCTTAGCCAATTAACAGCCCGAGGAAAGTGGTTGCAGCCTAAGCAAAATCTACAGGAAGGGGATCTCGTAATTATACATGAAGATAATTTGCCGGCCGGCAAGTGGGCAATGGGCAGAGTCACCGAAACGCACCCCGGCCAAGATGGCTATGTTCGAGTCGTCACCTTGAAAACAAAAAGCGGATATATTAAAAGGCCTGTTGTGAAATTGGCGCGTTTACCAGTTAACTCAAAAGAACAAAACCTTAAACCAGACTCATCGTCGGTAAAAGTAAAACAAGGTTCCATCAGAAAACCCAAAAAATTCTCGATAACAACATTTATAGCGACAATAATCTATTTTCTATCATTATTTACTAAAACATACACAAAAGGTGTTATTACAGAATTAAATGAAAACCAAGTTTTATACTTTGACCCCATAGCGAACATGCAATTGATCCGGGACACTTGGACTTTAGTAGTTTATTACGACATGTCTCCATACTGGGAGGGAAATAAGGCCCTTGAAAAAATGAATAATTATTTAATAAAGTCATGTGCCGCTATGAATTCAAACAATAAGTGTAACATGATAATAACGCAATTAAATCACGAATACACTGAGTTACAATATTACAATGAACTTTTAACAAGTCAGCATTTCGCCGGCCACGCCAGACAGCGTCGCGGACTTGTAGACGGAATAGGATACTTAGCGAATACGTTGTTCGGAGTATTAGACGAGCGTTTCGCGGAACAGTACACCAGAGATATACAAAACATACGTAGAAACGAAGCACATTTAAACACCTTATGGAAAAATCAAACTTCAATTATAGAATCGGAATATAATTTACTCAAGCGAACAGAAGATATGTTTAGTAAACAACACAAAATCATTAATAAACATTTAAACAGTGTAGAAAAATCCATTCAAACTATGGAGAGCGAAATACATGAAATTTCACTCTCTGAAGATTTTACATTGATGGTCTTGACTGCTCAACAAATGTTAAAAACCTTAACAGACATTCAACAAACACTCCTGGACACAGTGACAGATATATATCAAGGACACTTCAACGTGCATTTGTTGACATTCAAACAACTACAGGCCGAACTCCTTACTATCTCTGGGCTATTAACAGCTGACGTCACACTTCCTATTCATAATCTTCAAGCAAATGTGAGAGAAATTTATAAATTACTGCGAGTTAAAGCAAGATTGACTAAAGACTTCTTCATATTTGAAATAAAAATTCCGTTAATAAGCAGGGACACCTATGACTTATATAAAATTATTCCTCTTCCTCGACGAAGTGGGAATTATATGAGAAAAATAATCCCCGCGTCTGATCGAATTGCGATAAGCCTTCAGAAAGACTCCTACATTCCTGTATCCCAAGAAGATTATCAAAATTGTATGATGAAAGATAGTTCAACATTAATTTGTAACTTACAGAGCCCGATTTACAAAATAAAAAATGATCAAGATTTTTGTGTTAAAGACGAGGAAAACCCTAACATTTGTAAGACGAGAACAGTCGCGTGCCAAAACGAGTGGCACACCTTAACAAAATTGAACTCCTACCTGTACACTTGTTGTGGTTCAAGTCAAGTTCGTACGATATGTCGCGATCAAATTTCATCACAAACATTGCAAATTCCCAGCATTATTATAATAGACGACGATTGTGTAATAAAAACCGATAACTTCACCCTATTTGCTCACAAAAGCCAGAAAAGCACTTTAAATATCAAAGATGACCTTAATTTTAACATTATTGCGCCAATTAATAACATTATAAACATAACCATACACAATTTTACCGAAAGTGATCAACAACTAGAAAATGAGCAGCTAAAAAAGGAGATAGAACGAGAACTGCAACTGCTAAAAGAAGCCGATGTCCCTTCGAATTCATTGAGTGGAACTATAACATCCCACGATATACACCACTACACTCTTCTGTATTGTATGATGGCGGGAGCAGCTTTAACAGGCGCGATCGTACTGTATCGGAGGATGCCGCGCAGTCGACGGGAGCCGGCGGCGACCGCCGAGCCTGCAGCGGCGGTCGCGCACACCGAGGCGCCGGCGCCGCCGCCGGCCCGCTCCACCAGCATGAGTGGACTTCAGTGTCAGTGTAGTGTCAGTGAGTGTAGTGCGGGAGTGCGAAAATATAACAGTGAACCCGAGCTAAAGTTTTTAAAACCAGTTTCGGTTCCGCGAAAATTAGTGTTTTGTGAACAAACAGACTAACAGTGATTAATTATAATTTTTTATCTATCTTATTTTACTTTATTTTAATATTCATCAACAAAACAATGTCCTAACAACAATCATTAGTTTAAATCAAAAATTGTATCAATCATTTGTCGCATACTAACCCTCACCACAGCATTGTATCATATATTTTTAATTTTTTTTTGTTTGTTGTTATTTTCCCGCCCGGGAATATGTTCGGTCAGTAACCGAGCATTTATGTGATGGTCGGCGGAACGACATCGCGCACGCACGGCGCTGCGCTGAATGAATTAGGCCAACGCCGTGCATTTTACTTCAGTGCATATTTTACCGTGTATTTGATCGGATGCGCTCTTTAACATAAATAACATTTTTTAATAAACATTTTGAACCTTTAGTTCTTTCTAATTTAACATTTAAATAAAACATTTCGCTAAGGCTCAAGCAACCTACAGAGAGGACATACGAACATCCTCAGCGATATCGATATCTAATGAAGAGGATACGGTACTACAGCCTCGTATGAATATCTATAATAACTGGTATCTAGATGACGTGCCCTTGCTTTATATCAAACGTGGAAAATTTGCCGAAAAAGATAAAACTACTCATTGGCATTTTTTAGAACCCGCGCAGTATATTTGGTGGCGATTACATAATGTTATCACACATCTATTTGTCCCAATTCATGAAGATAAATAATGTGCTACTATTACCGAAGATTTTAGACTATTTTTGGGTAAAATAATGTTCTTACTTGATGGTAGCAATGAACAAAACTACAATCTGAGTCGCTCTCATCAAGAACGAATCCTGAAGCCTTGTCTTTGAAAAAAGGATCGAAAACCTAAGACTAATTATTGCACTCTATATTATAAAAAGATATTTAGAGAACATGCCGTTACTATTTGTGAAGAATGTGCTCAAAAATGTTAGATATAACTAGAACATGTTGGGATATTTGCTAAGAAGAGTAATTTTTTTATAGTATACTTGAGAGTGATTTTTTAAAAAAAAATGATAAATAATTAAAATATGTCGCAATTGTTATTATAAATAATAGTATGTCATATTAATTTAATATTGATCCCGTTTTTTAAGTTTATTAATAAGTTAAGAGTCTAATTTTTGTTTCTTAATGTGCAATGTATAAAATGCAAGTAATTTTAGGCCGTGTTTTTATAAAAAAAAAATAACACATTACATAAAAAGTTAATCACTTTGTTTCTAAATTAATTAGTTTTAAATATAATAAAATACAAAATAAGAATGTATTTGATTTAAATATACATATAAAAGCTAGGTTTTTTCATTTATTAAATTGTGGTATTTTTTACCCAGTAGCGACAGTTCGTGTTGTATTATGGGGCGCGCCTCCCGCCGTGTTAATAAAAAAACGTAAATTTTTACTATAATCAATATGTTAGAATCAAAATATGTCAAACCATATTTTTAAAAATTCTATACTTTGTCAATTATAGAATCACATCTAGTCTAAGCCCCCAGATTCTAGGTTATATAATAGACAGAACTATCTATGAGTGAGCTTATTTCATACGCAAGGGAATCGAACTTACTATCTCCAGCAGTCTTAACGTGCTCGAAAAAAATGAAAAAAATGAAAATGAAAATGATTTATTAATAAAAAAGCTTTTAAAATACATTAAGTCCGTTGTTTGGACATCCTTTTAAGTAAATATGCCTGTGCCAGGATGTCCCGCTTTTCCGTAGAAAATTTCTTAAAAATACTCAATAGCCTTATATTAACAAATACTTAAAAATAATAGCAAAAATAGTTAAAGTTACAAATAAAGTTACTTTTAATAGGTTTATCTAAGTTTATTTATTATATATTTATATACATTTTATATTTCACCTCCGATCATTTATCGATAACCCGAGTAACTATTAAAAGATATTACTTAGGTGATTTTAATGTTATATTGAATGGTAATAAAATCAATTTTATGTCGACCAGAGACACACAAATCGCGCTTATCTTTAAGTTTATTAAAGCTATTTACTCTTAAGTAATGTTAACAAGTGTAATTACAATTATAATATGCGAAGCATAGTGCTGTATAGAATATATTTTGTTTTTCTGATATTTATAATAAAAAATATACTAATATTGTAAAACTACAAGTAACTCTGTTACCGCTTAAACCACTGAATATATTTCGATAAAAATTTGGCAAGAATATAGATTGCATCCTGGGATAGACTACACTTGAACTCCATCCCGCTTATTACTTGATCGAAGCCGCAGCCAAAAATTAGTAATTTAAATAAAATAATGAAAACCGAATAATAATAAACCACTATAAAATTATTATTATTGGCTACGTTTTAACGTCCCACAGCTGGGCAAGGGCCTCCCTGCAATGCGAGGGGGATCAGGCCATAGTCCACTACGTCGTCACATGACGTCACGTGACTTTTGAAAACCAGTTAGGTTTTCTTAGACATGCAGGTGTCCTCAAGATGTTTTCCTTCACGGTACGATAATCATGTTGAAAGTGATTAAAACTATCACTTCCATGTAAATTTAATATAATCTCAGTTAAATCTATAAAACAATTGAATGATTTGATTATATTAAGCCGATCTAACAATGGAGCCAGAGGATGGAAAGCGGAAGACTCTTTATTGGCTATTAGAAAACCTTCTATTGCTAGCTCGCAATTCGTTACGTGCCATCGCAATGGGTCATTTCATTAACAGACTATACTCTATACTTATATTATAAAGAGGCAAAGTTTGTTTGTTTGAATGCGATAATCTCAGGAACTACTAATTCGATTTGAAATCGTCTTTTCGCATTAGATAGCCCGTTTATTGAGAAAGGCTATATATCATATAAAATACATTCCATCTATCATAAGTGTAAGCATTGTAGTCAAGCGGCCAAGGCGCAAGATTGACAATCACAGGTGTCCGGTTTCGAATCCCGGTCGGATACAAAGTTTTTACTTTTTTTTTCCTGTGTTTATTCAAATTTTTAGTTTTTTTTTTGTTATTTTGTTGTTTATTAAGCCAAATTAAAAAGAAAATTGTACTTTTGTCCAAAAACTCCGAGCGAAACTTGGCCGCCCAGGTACTTATTATTAAATCAGATAATATTACTAGAAGTTTTATACGTATTACTAGCTTTAGAATTTGTAGATGAATTATTAACTGTATGAAATTTTAAATAGCAGTATGTATCCTAAAATACTTTAAAATAAAATTTATCTACGCGAATTAAAATTACACCTAGATTTATGATGAAATAACCTACGGGGTTATAGTTTTAATGATACTTTCGTTAATTTTCATATTTCTTGCTCTATTTACATTAAAAATATTAAACTCATTTAATGTATTTAACCCTTTTTAACGTCCCACTGCTGGGCACGGGCCTCCCTTCAATACGAGGGGAATCAGGCCATAGTCCACCACGCTGGCTAATTACGGGTTGGTAGACTACACATGTCTTTCGAAAACTTAATATGTTCTTTCAGATATGTAGGTTTTCTTACGATGTTTTCCTTCATTCACCGTAAGGCAAATGGTAATCATGTTGGAAATGACTCGCACATGAAAATATCAGAGGTGCGAGACCAGGGATTTGAACCCGCTTCACTCGGTTTCCCAAGTAAGCACGTTATCACTGGGCTACCACTTGCCTTAATCTATTTAATTATTGTTTAAATGTATTAATTAACCTGTTTCATACACTTACACAGTAATGTTTTTAAAATACATTAAACAACTGCCTGTTAAGTCCGAAGTCGTGGGTTCGATTTCAATTATTGCAAATATTTTTCGTTGGTAATAATTATAGTCTAATCTCGTCTTTACTATTTTATGTGTTCTTTAGATTAATACAGCTGTGGGTGTAATGTGTTATTTAAAATGTATGTTTAAATATACATTTTTGTTATGATTATTATTTAAATTAACAAATTAATTCGTTTTCGCCTTAACAAGTAAAACTTATAAACACATTGTTTTAAACTCGCTTCACTCGGATACGTTCTTAGGAAAAAACTCTCTACTGTAAAGTACAACAAGTATCGATAGTTTGAACAAATAAGGCGACAAATAACCTATGTTTTACTACAGGCCTATCTGTGTACAAAATTTCATCCAAAATTGCCCAGCCACCCTGGAGTAACAAACATACCTACACACAAAATCTTATATATATAATAGAAGGTTACGAATAATTTAAATGACCTAGAAGCAATCAGTTTTTTCTGTAACCTAACGAGTAATGTCAGGAGTGGCATCTAGTGTTATTAGGCTGTCTGCATCGTTGTTAAATACGATGATTACATAATACAATATGCTTATCATTATAAATACGACAAGTGAATGATGTGTGGAAAATGCTATAAACGTACGCTCTTCAAAGTGGAGTTGATGTAGACATGAGACATTTAAATGTTTGTACAAATTTTTTTGAAGTTTTATTTCCTTTGGCACGTTTGGAAAAAATTATGAGAGTAAAGTTTTTACGATGCGCGCGCACACTAACAACCAAAAAGCGATATGACGAAGTTAGCAGAAAGCGACATGATGAAGTTAGCTGCATTCCTTAGCTTCTTACGTGCGTACATAAGTACACACTCACACGTTTTTTCTTATATATTATATTTTTTTAATATATTAATTTAGTCTAGGGTTATTAGTTTCAGAGATAGCGTGGAGGGAACAACTAATATTCATACATATTCTTAAATATTTTATGTAATAAACAAAATAAAATTGTTTTGTATTCCACAATAAAACCTATGATTTAATGTTCACATCATGCACTCGAAGGATTTTTTTTATATTTTATGGCTCCTTCTCCTTAATTAAACGTCAAAGCCAGGATTCATATATTCACACGTAGATTACAAGCACATCTTATAATACGTTTAGTATAAATATATTTTTTTTTTCAGTTGAACTAAAACCCATGGCCACAAATATCAAAACAGACATTTAGGCTACTACACCACACGTCTATAGATTATAGCGACTCATGCTCGCTTCGGTTTGGGTTCGTCTCTAGGCCAAAATAAATCTATCCCACGGGAACCGTATATTTTCTGGGATGATATATAGCCTATAACCTTCCTCAGTTAACGGGCTATCTAATGCAAGAAGATTTTTTCATATCGGATTAGTAGTTCCTGAGATTAGCGCGTTCAAACAAACAAACAAACAAACTTTTCAGCTTTATAATATTAGTATAGATGGAATTTGAAAATTTATTTTCAACTTATACTGTCTCCAGTCTGCACTATCCAAAGTGTTGCAAATTGTAAGTGTTGAAAAATGTTTACATAACGCGTTAAGCATGTTGTTCTGACATTATTGATAGGCTTTATTGTTACCTGTTTCTGTTAAATTGGTGTTACATTATTGTTACATCGTTGTTTTTTGCAATACGAATCTTTACATACTTCATACGTAGAATAAGATCTATCATTGAAAGAGAGAAATCTATCATTCAGATATTATCATTTTTTAGTTGTAGTACACTATATATTTTAAGATATGTTTATCTGAGTATTTAAAATAGGCTTCGTTAAGATGGGTTTGGGATGTAAATACCACAAAGTAAAATCTTATTTTGTTGAGATATTTTCCCGCAGTAAAAAGTATAGTATCCTATATGTTGACCCGAATAACCAGCTATCATCATACCAAATTTCATCAATAACTGTCCAGTGGTTTTCTCGTGATGCGTTCTCAGACAAATAAAAATTCTAAAAACTACGGATTCAGCCTCTGTATCGATAATAATGATTATTTCAAGAAGATTTTCCAAAAAAAATATTTAATGTACAGATTTGACTCCGTTAGAACACTGACACATTCGTTATATATATGGAGAGCTTCTACATACAAAAACCTCAATCAATGGTATATTTCTTATTCTCTACATCTTTATCTATATAAGTTTAAAATTATTTACTTCATAGAGAATGTAGAGTCTAAAGCTCGCGTGCAATAAAAAATCGCCACACAAATAGTTTAGCTTTATCTCAACACGATATATCGCACCATCTCTTACGCGACAGAAATCAATTTATAAAGCAGACCCTACACGAGGCAACAAAGCGAGTGTGGGCACCTCATTAATTTGGTCCACTGGCTAGATGAGAACACTTTTTAGTCTTGCAATTTATATTTAAAACAAGACAGATTTATTGTTACCTATTTAGAAATATATGAAGCTACAGAAATATTTTTAAGAATTTATTTATGAAAGGAATAAAATAAAATAAATGTATAATAATATATAATACTGTTATTCTATACCTTGAGTGAAAATTTTGAAATTTACATAGGACTACTGTTGATGTATAACCTACTAGCAGCTCACCTTCGCATAGCTCGGGTTCGCCTGTAGGAAAACAAAAACAAACCTATCCCATGGGAACCGTACATTTTTCCGTAATAAGAAGTATCTTATGTGTTATTCCAGACTAAAATCTATCTCTGTGCCTTTCATCCAGATCCGTTCAACCGTTCTGGCGTGAATGAGTAACAAACATCCATACTCACTAACTTTCACGTTCATAATATTAATATAGATATATTAAAAATCGGTAAACATTTTACGCATATATATAGTAACATATAATATACATCCGATTAGAGTTAAACCTTTTTTGAAGTTATTGAAAACGGTACAATGCGTTTAAAACGTATGTTCTGATAGGTCAAGAGATAGGCAAGTACGACATGATTGGTTGATCAAGTTTGACTTGCATAACAAAGTATAGTAATTGGGAATTCGATTTCAGTACGATAGACATATTGTATCCCTCAGACTAAGGAATAATATAGATAGTGTCATAGAACTAAACATGAAGCTAAACAATACGTGAAGCAAAAACTTTGTACCCCTTTTTACGAAAATTGCGCGGACGGAAGAGTATGAAATTTCCCACACTTATACTTTATATAGAGAAGGAGTGCAGAATGCTAATATTTTTTTTAAATTATGCATAAAAATACATTAAATCAATAAAAAAAACATTACACACACTACCGTGTATTTGACACACACACGCATATATACTCTTTTGTTTATTGTTAAAGTCTGTGGTCAAATTGAGAACAGATTAATATTGTAATATACGCGAGACGATAAATATATAACTTAATGAACTATGGTTGATTTTCAACACGCGGCGATCACTAGTAATGTTTTAAAATAGCTTGCGAATGACAATTTGTATACTAATTGTTAAGTAAATAAACGTTAATAAATAAAAATAGCTAACAGATTTTATTATACTCGTAATAAAGAAAAATTAAAGCTAATATTATATACTATCTCTCTTTCAAGGAAAATAGAATTAATGATTAAAAAATTCCAAATGAATATGTTTCTATTTTATTGTCAAAAATTGTATATTAATTTAACTAATACTTACATACATAAAATTTCGCTTTTTCTTTAAAGAAAGTAAGGAAAAATGCTTTTTCTTTTTTCATCTATACATATGTATAATGAAATTTTGAGTTGAATGTACATTAATATTTTTGAAAAATCTTTTCTACTGAAAGTCATTATTATCGATACAGAGACTAAATCTATAGTTTTTAGAATTTTTGTCTGTTTGGGAACGTATGACGAGAAAATCACTAGACAGATTTTGATGAAATTTGGTATGATGATAACTGGTTATTCGGGTCAATATATAGGATACTTTTTACTGCGGGAAAATATCTCATCTCTGAGAAATCTATACTAACCGTTAAAACGTTCCTAGGGACGAACCCGAGCGGGACAAGGGTGAGTCGCTAGTTTATCATATAATTCTTTAGCCTGAGGCATTACTTAATATATTTTGATATATTAGGAAATTTATTAACCCATCACACTAACCACCACACTATACTAACTTGATTTTCTTTTGTAATAACAAAATTATTCATCAAGTATGTACAATATGATTGATCCGTCTGATTTCATTTGCCCACGTGAACTATAAGGTCGTAGTGCCGTGAGAGCCGGCCTTCGGCATACACTCTTTGTATTGGAGTGTTCTGATATCATCCTTATAATGTAAATTGTACATGCTTTGCATGGTTTGTGTATAGGAAGACTCGTAATTGTCTACGGTTTTCGTTGTTTTTCTAATAAATATCGTTGAATTAAGTGTCGTTTACAAAACGTTGTTACCATTGTTTTTATGCTACATTTTAAGTAATAATATTCTGAGTCTAAAAACAAAAAGGAGTACATTTATATTTCTTCTCCAAATGTAAAAAAAAACCAATGAACGAAGGTAGCTGCAGTCCAGTGGTAACGAACTCTCTTGGAAAAATAATTGGAGCGGTTGCAAACCCAGGATCTCATATCTCTGATTTTTCACATGCGAACCTTTTGTTAACCTTGTATCTCCATCGTCAGACTAATTCAAATTTAAAATTACGGTATTAAAATCCGGATATTATAAACTAAAAACCTTCAAATCAATAGTCGTCATCTCAGCAGAAACACTTCCACTGATGAGCATAGACCTCCAAAAGTTTTTCAGTAGGCTCCAGTGACTTTGACCCATTATTTGGTTGATATTCCAAAATTTAAGTTTCAGTAGTCATTAAAGATTTGATAATATATGTTGGTTCAAATATGTTGGTACACTAACATACAGCACTATCTAATTCCATGGTAAGCTACGAGGCCTGTGTTATGGATACCAGATAGTTGATACACTACACATATACAACTTTAAACATACGTACATATTATAAATATAAACACCCATGACTGGAGTACAAATATTAATATTAATAATATTAATAATAAATGCCCCCAGCGAGATTCGAATCCGCGACCGCTGGTCCAGCAACTAGGGTCACAACAAACTGAGCCAAAGACGTCGTCAGATAATATATATAGTTACAAATGAAGCTAATAAAATAGCGTTTAAAATAGCAGTTACTTACCTGAATCTCCTACATCTATACACATCCTATAATAAGTACTTTTTACTATAAATATTTAGTAGGTACCTAAATAAATAAATAATAATATTTCAGTCACGTTGGCTTATTTCACTGATACTAGCCATCTACGCAGGTGGTATTATAGTGGATGATTGTGTGCAAATACAAGCGTACTCTTTATTCAATATTTTTTCAAAGTCTAGTAGAACACGACCGGTAAGGACCAGGTGGTATTACGTCTGCTAAGTCTAGTACAGTATCAACACCCTACTCAAAGGTGTTACTAAGAATTTCTCCATAGAAAAATCCTGTAAACTTTGTAACTAAGTCAAAATATATTTATTCTTGATGGTTAATTTCTTGGTGTTCTGAATTTATTATTGAATATTTGTTTATATAGCCGATAAGAAATTCTAGCGGATTGTTTTTTTGTAAATAATATTTATTAGATATACTCGTATGTAAATACATGATATAATCTGAAAAATAACTTGTTATTAATAAATATTATGCCATAACATTACAGCAAATAATACTTTGTCAGATTTATGGAAATATTTGACATTTTAAATAAAACTATCTTTTCCGATTATTTCGCGGATTTATTTGTATTTTTTTGTTCCTGAAAAAAAAACAAAAAAACGGTTGGTTGGGGAACCAAAAATCAAAATAAATCCGCGAAATAATCCGAAAAGATAGTTTTATTTAAATTACAGCAAATAATTTTCTTACTAAGAAAGATACTTAGATGTATACTAATGACTCACCCTTGCTCCGCTCGGGTTCGTGCCTAGTTACGTTTTAATGTTTAGCTTACAGATGAGATATTTTCAAGTATTCTATATGTTGACCCGGAAAACCAGCTATCATCATACATAAATTTCATCAAAATCTGTCCAGTGTTTTTTTTTGTGATGGGGTCACAGACAGGCAGACAAAAATTCTAAAAACTATGTAACATTCGGCCTCTGTATCGATAATAATGTCTATTTCAATGAGATTTTCCAAAAAATATTTAATGTACAGATTTGGCTTAGTTACAATTTTATTATATGTATAGATTAGCCTCATGAAATCGTTCTAGAACATCGTAATAGCGAAATAGGCGTTGAGCTCATTATGACTTGCTTCTCTATATAATTTAATTTAATAGCAAAGTCGTTAAACTTAATATATATTTTTAAATCAGTTCAGAATAATAACTCCAGTAGTTTACTTAACAGCTGAAGTTAAAAAACTCGTCTCAAGTTTGACTCAAACGGATATTGCTGAGTATAAAAAGCCGTGACTTGCAAAGAAATTAGGGTCACTTGGGTCATATGTGGTGACGTCGTCTTATTATATCTTTGTTTGCCCCGAATATCTAATATATTATTGGTATACTATAGTTTATTTGTATGCCCCGATTCTGGGCCCGGACTAATATCAATACGATGGGAGTCGCCTTATTTATTTATTTTTATTGGTACACAAAAAAAAAACGTGTGTGTGTACTTATGTACGCACGTAAGAAGTTATACTTCTTTGGCGTAACAGAACAGAAATAGCTAAAGATTTCATTTTTTTTTATTTTTGTAATCATTTTCTCGTACCATTTTTTTGTACTTATAATGCAAATAAATAGTTAATTATAAGTAAAATTTTACCAATCGTTTTTATTACAAGCAATAGTTTTACTTACAATATGAAATATTCCTGGAAAACTAAGAAAGTATTAACATACCGCAAGATCGCAAACAAAGTCACCGGCTAGTATTATATAAAACAAACTTATATAACAAAATATATATGTTGACGACACGTTTGGCTCAGTTTATAGTGACCCTACTTGCTGTGCCGACGGTCACGGGTTTGAGTCCCGCTTGGAGCATTTATTTGTGTGATGAGCACGAATATTTGTACTCCAGTCATGGGTGTTTATATTTATAATATGTATGTATTTAAAGTTATATATGTGTAGTGTATCAACTACCTGGTATCTATAACACAAGCCTCGTAGCTTACCATGGAACTAAATGGTGCTATGTGTTCATATCCCAACATATTATTATTATTATTAAAAAAACTACCTGTGTTAACGTAAACATACAATCTAATTCCGATATAACCCCAGAAGTCAGGGTCGCGCCACACAAAAACTCATCGTATTTCTAAATTATAACACGCTGTTGCTAATTCAAGATGGCGTCAGAATTGCTGTACGTTTGGCGGCAAAGATCACGCAGGGGCGTCTATTACTTAGAGTGACCACGCTTTTAAATAAAGCCATGATATATTATTAATGTACTACTGTCTGCCTGTGCTTTTTTGAAGTTATACTTCTTTACGGTACGTTTGAAAAAAAATATGAAAGTAAAATTTTTACGATGCGCGTGCACACCGACAGCCAAAAAGCGACATGATGAAATTGGCTGCACTCCTTTTACAAACAGAGAGTAGTGAAATACGGGATGAAATCTTTAGCTATTTTTGTTCTGTTACGCTAAAGAAGTATAACTTCTTACGTGCGTACATAAGTACATACACACACGTTTTTTTACATATGAATTGAGTTATTTAGTTTGCGTAATTTTATAGGTAATAACTATCGCTGCTTTATTTTGCATGTTTTTTTTCAGAAGCTATGTTATAACGAAAATTGAATATAATGATACATTATTATTGTACTACTTTATGCTTATGACCTAAAAGGTCCACCATACATATGTACATGTAAGTTTTGCGTAGATTTTTTTATTGTGTACACAGATTTTGCTATTATTATATTCCATAATAAAGCTAAAGTCAACAATTTTTTAAAATTTCAGATGCTTGTGCCGAACAAAAATTATTACAACTTTTAAAAATAAAGCAAATTTTGGGAATTCCAGGATTATTAATCAATTTAATCCAACTTAACATTAAATAATGTAATTTTTTTCACATGTTTAATATTTTAAAATATTATAATAATAATTTAACATTATAATGTTAAGTTTTTTTGTTAAATAAATAATAAAAATAAAAATAAATTAAATAATTTTGATAATTTAATAAGTAAATTTCATTGAAATTTGAACATGAACAAATATAAAAATAAGTGTTAGTCAATAACTCAGCACAAATTGTTGACGTCAATGGCTTTATTTACACCATAAAAATTTAAAGCCGTGATACACATACACACAGTAAAAATTTCTATTCTTTTTCCAAACTCATGGTCACCATGCGTAAAGACATCAAGTGCACTAATGTCAGGACATTAAGATTAAGGACACCACTAGTAGCTTTACCGGAGATCGTGTTTTTTACACCACTATTATAAATATTTTCAATGATTGCAACTCGATCGAATGATTTCTATTTAATGGATGTGGTATTTATTTTTTATTTAAAAATGTTTTAATATCTTTGTATTTTTTACTATATTTCGTTACATTGATGCGGATATTTGACATTTTAAATAAAACTATCTTTTTGGATATTTTTGCGGGTTATTTTGATTTTTGGTTACTGACGTTTAGAGAGATTTACTGCTTGAGCAATCATAGTCGCGGGAAAGACTAGGGTTTTAGACGTCTACGAAGTGATTGCAGTAAAACATTTAAAAATCCAAAAAGAGACTTTTATAATTTTACTTAGTATTTATGTTTATGATTATTACATAATATCACTCAACATATTTTGTGACAATATGAGCGAAAAAATAAAAGAAAATGAATGTATCACCGACGAATGTGACGATGTAATGTTATATACAATGGATATAAAGGATAGAAAATGTGGATATATTATGTACATAAATATATTGTAATTAATCGCGATGATGGATAACTTACCTTGGAAGTGATGAAATCGCCTTCAGCTATTTTAAAGTTAAATAAAAGTTATAATTTAACTTAAAAAAAAGACAATAATTCTTCTTAGGCTTCATAAAAGGAGTTATTTTCACTTTCTATATTATTATATTGAATGAAAAAATTAGTTTTATTATTGAATGTATTACAATGCCACATCCAAATAACATCGATCATTACGTGTTACAATCGGTCACCTTGACTTTTCCCAATAGGTATGAAATAATTCGACATAATACCGCATCTACAGTCATTACCTGTGTCATTACTTCGTGATGCGCAATACTCTGCTTTTGAGATTCACTTTTTGTTATAGACTTGTTAATGGTGGTTTGTTTTGTTATTGTTTTCCTGAACTTTAGAGTCTTAGTATTTTATATTACTAGTTATTACCGCGACTTCGCATACGTTTTTTTTTTCTTGATAGTTAGGCTTGCGCTTGACGACAATGAACGCTGAAAAGCACTGATGAGGTCTAGGTTGGAGCGCGCTTGCCTAGAAGATGCCTATTCACTCTTGCTTTGAAGGTACTTATATTATAGGTGGTAGGAAACACGGATACTGGAAGGGTCTTCTATAAGAAAATGTCATATGAATATGGATCCTTGTTTTTGTGCCTTTAAAATGTTTTTCAAAAAATCTTTTTTCGAGTCTCAGTTTGCACAAAATAACATTTAGCTAAATTGCATGAAGCTAAATTTAGTTTTTATTATTTAGGAAGAGGGTGTGGTGCCGGTAAACCCCAGTTAGTCAGTGAGTGAGTGAGTAGATATATCGCTTTTATATAATCTTAAGATTAATTAACAAAAGCTATTGTATGTTGATGTTTTATAATCATCTATAATATAAAAAACAGTTAACTAATTAAAAAAAAAATTGTAATATTTTTGAAATCTATATATACATAAAATGCTTTGTCCTGACTGACTGATCGATCAACGCACAGCCTAAACCGCTGGTCGTAGAAACGTGAAATTTAGAGGACATATTCCTTATACAATGTAGGCATCCGCTAAGAAAGGATTTTTCTAAACTCATCCCCTAAGGGGGTAAAATAGAGGATAAAAGATTGTATGAAACTCTGTTATTCTTAACGCGAAATACACGGTAAGTGGTATTCAGCTTTAAGATGAAAAATAAGAAATATATGTATTAGTTTTTTTTCGAAATTCATCCCTTAAAAGGGTAAAAGGGGGTGATAAAGTTTATATGGGCTAACAATTATTTATGATCAGAATTACTTGAAACTTGGTATTAATGCCTTCCAATACAATTAAATAAATATGTATTTAAACATTTTTTGAAATTCATCCCATAAGGTTGTCAAATAGGGGATGAAAGTTTGTATGAAACTCTGTAATTGATGCACGGAAAATGGTATTTACCTTTAAAATGAGAACTAAAACAATACAGATATCATTTTTTTTTCGAAATTTATCTCTTAAAAGGATAAAAAGGGGTTGTGTTGTTTATATAAGGAAAAAAATCTTTATGATCAGAATTACTTGAAACTTGGTGTTAATCTCTTCAATACAATTAAATAAACATGTATTATAGATTTTTTTTTAATTCAGCCCCTAAGTGGGTAAAACTGGGCGGTGAAGTTTGAGTTGTTGAATATATTTAAATAGAGTAACATGGCTCAAGTTCTCTGTAAGTGCACACTATCTATGTGAGATATAAAGCAGAGAACGGAAATTATTCTAAATCCAAAGGAAAATTATGTATAACTTTTCGGCTGGCCACAGCAGCGACAACTATAACAGACCTAGAGCGCTAGAGAGAGAGCCTTACCTATATTTGTGATTGGTTTTCTTAGTGTAATCTAACTTAAGTGAATCTAGAGTTTTACTCTAGACATAATATTAAAAATTCGATATGACAACATATAAATTCAATGGAAATTAAAACTGAGCAAATTTTTCAGTCCACGCGAGCGTAGTCGCGGGCAAAAAGCTACAACAAAATAAGAATGGCACTTTATATACATAACTTAAAAAAGAAGGAGAAGGAGGGAGACTGTAAGCTTCAGGTGTACATAGCATTGGGTCTTTAAAAATAACGTAGATGTTAGCCTGTTAGTATGTTAGTTAAAAAAAAAATGTATGCGATTGTATCATTGTACTCTCTTCCTTTAACTTTGGAAAGATGGAGTAGAAAAATGTACAAAAAATACAGGTAGTGCAGCTTGCTAAATACCTAAAGTGTAAAATTCATTACAAAATATACGCTTAACATCTTTTAAAATACTGGATATTTTGAGTTACGATCGCTAAAATTAAATTTGTTTCCATATATACTTTAACAAATAATAAAACTTAAACAAACTTATTTTTGCAAGTAATAAAGTATGTATTGCGAAAAAGTTTATTTTTTTTCGTCGTTTAATCGCGGGCGAAGCCGCGGGTTCTGCTAGTTATTGCATAAAATTACTTCAATGTATCACGCGGTTTTTATTTCCTATAAGCTATTTCGAATTCAAATTAAAGCCCCTTAGTATATTATGTATGTACATTATACATTACTCATAACATAAGCTTGATCTTATCAAATTCTATAAATTGAAACTATAGTAAGATGACCTAGGTCTGAGCTAATTTATCATTTTACTTATTTATGCAAAAAAGAACCAAGCTACATATTTATTGAATGACAATAAAACGTAGTATTCATCGCATCATCGCATCGGAATAGCGCGGTTATCTGATGCAAAATGAATTTTTCAAATTGGATTAGTAGTTCCTGAGATTAGCGTGTTCAAACAAACAAGCAAACAAACAAATTCTGCCTCTT
The DNA here is from genome assembly GCA_905404265.1 of Fabriciana adippe. NCBI lineage: Eukaryota > Metazoa > Arthropoda > Insecta > Lepidoptera > Nymphalidae > Fabriciana > Fabriciana adippe. The sequence goes on along the minus strand of FR989997.1, from coordinate 14,668,344 downwards.
TATAATATTAGTATAGATTATTAATTATAGGCAGTGGTAGCCCAGTGGTAACGCGCTCGCTTGGGAAACCAAGTGAAGCGGGTTCAAATCCCGGGTCTCGCACCTCTGATATTTTCATGTGCGAATCATTTCTAATATGATTACCACTTGCCTTACGGTGAAGAAAAACATCGTGAGGAAACCTGCATGTCTGAGAGAACCTAGCAAGTTTTCGTGTGAAGTCTGCCAACCCGCACTTGGCCAGGGTGGTGGACTATGGCCTGATCCCTCTCGTATTGAAGGGAGGCCCGTGCCCAGTAGTGGGATATTAAAAAGGGCTTAATACATTAATTATAGGTAAATGAAAATAATAATTTTTACTTTATTTTATCAATTAGCAAAATAATATTCTTGATCCTTTTTTGCATAATAACGATCAATTTAAATACGTCTAATAGATGCGCTTAATGAGCTTTTATATTTTTAATATCAATCACTTGGATGATTGGCGTTAACGTGAGCTTTATGTACGACGCAGAAATTCTACTATTGACCTTTCAACCAGTTTGTATGAAACCTAATGAAAGTATCTAATACCATATATCATTACGTCTTCTATTAATAAAACATTTTTTAGGTTTAATGAAAAGTTAATAAATAGTTATGATGTGATTTATGGTTGTGGTATTTGTGATGTGAAAGCTAGGAGGTGCGTTGCTTGTATGTAGATCTTTTTAGGGTTCCGTACCCGAAAGGTGCCGACGGAACCCTATTACTAAACCTCCGCTGTCCGTCCGTCTGTCAGAGGGCTGTATCTCATGAACTGTAATAGTTAGAGAGTTGAAATTTTCATAGAGTCTGCATTTCTATTGCCACTATAACAACAAATAATAAAAAACCACGATGATGAATTTCAAAAAGGCTGCCATGCAAATAAAAAAACAGTACGGTATAGTACGGTACCCTTCGTGTGCGAGTACGACTTACGTTTGACGAATTTTATTTATATGTATATTACGAAAAGAGGTAGCCAAGTGCCCCTCCCCCCCTTAAGTGCCTTCACCTTGTGGTGGTGAGGGGAGGGGGGGGGGGGACTCATTAACTTCGGGTAATTGCGAAATTTACCATGCGGGTTGTTCCTGATACCTCTCTGATAGAAGAGTGGACTGTTGGAGCAACCCCATGGTCGTTGTGGTCTGCTTTGGCAGACCTGCCGTCCGATCGTCGTGGTTGAGTCGCATCACTAGTATGTATAAACGTTAGCGCTAATAGAAAAACTGTATCAAATATAAAATATAACTGTAAATGTAAAAATTGTATGTAAGTGCCATAATGTCCTCCTGAGCGGTTTCAGCCATGGCGTATAATCTCACGAAGACTAGCCGTCAAGCTCAGGAGATATCATGGTGTACAAACACGTGTGCTGAATAAGTAGACTCTTTATTATTGTCACTCTCGTACTCTGGTGGGAGGATAATTCGATACGACTTGTGAGAGATCAGGTGCATGACTAGCACGACACGAGCTTTCCATAGCACAGAATTTCTTAATAGAAAAGATTAATAACTGAACTTAACACGACCCGAGACTCGAACTCAGGACCTCTAGATATGTAACCATACATGTTAACCACTAGCAACGAGGCAGTTAATACCGAAGAAATTACTTATTTAAGCGTTATATTAAATAGTCATTGCATGTCATTCCCACATAATTTTAGTTTTCTATAAGCGATATCGACTATTAATAGACAACTTAATGTATACCTGTTACAAAATGACACATTAAAAGATCCATATTAACATATTATTTGGACATTTTATACATCGATATCGATATTTTCCCTAGATTTTTTTAAGATAACAGCAAATAACATCTGATATGAGTATCTAATTACGTAACACACTCACTACTAATCGATGAATCGATATAACAATATTCCTCATAAATCGATTTGTATATGGTTTGAATAAACCACTTAAAGTATAATTTACATTCAAATCCGGCGTTTTTTTTAAAGAAAACTAGATTTTAACTCCATAAAATAACCGTATAAGTCGATAACAGTATGCATTATTGTGAAATATGTCAATACAGTTACAAATTGTGTGATATCTTGTGCGGGGTCAAGCAAAGCTCACATAAAAAATACTGAACGGCCTACTTAAGATAAAAAAGCACGTTAGGGCCTTTTTAACGCCTATACATTTTTATGCGATGTAAGGACACATTTAACATGATTGTGAAAAAAATAAATTATAAGATTAGTAAAATGACATATTGTTTCACATATGTACATGTTCACTACTACTTACTATGTTGATCTAGTAGCATGTCCGTCTGTAGATCGTGAGGTCCTAGGTTCATCTCCCGTATGAGGCTAAAATATTCTATATTTTGTCAAGCAATACCTATATAATAACTATACTACGGGACTTAACGCGTGAATAAGTGGCTATATACCTTGTTCCCGACGTTTCGACTGGGTTGCACCAGCCGTGGTCATGGGCAGACTAGCAATACTTACTAGTAGTGGAAATAGGGAAGTTGCCAATATAAATATAGACTCCTTTCTCTCAAAGAGACCTGATCTCTTACTGTTTGAGTTGAGTTGTGACACATCGGAATATGAAATGTAATTACTATATTCAATTAGATTTATACAAGCAATTTTGTATCGTCAATTTAATTTAAAGGGCATCAGTGTAATTAGTCCGTGAGGAAACTACCACCGGCTCGGAAAGCAATTCTGCTGAGAGCCGGCGAGAAACTCAACAGTTGCTCTTTTAAGTATCAACTTATCAGTTACACTTTTAAATATTACGCTTGCTCTTTTAAATATACGAAAGGAATTGAGAGTGCACCTGTGTTGCGCATACGCACACTCCACTGTAATATCTCCTGCGCAGTCGTGGATTGTTTGCCGAGTCAATTTTTTTTATATGTTGGGAAATTACCACACAGTACCATCTTTTTCCATGGTAAGCTACGAGGCTTGTGTTATGGATACCAGATAGTTGATATACTACACAAATTAAACCTTATGGTACAAAGAAACCCTTAACCCGAGCCCGACTCACACTTCACCAATTTTTAACAAGTTATTTAATTTAGGATACAAACTAAAAAAAATGAAAATGAATCTTAAAATATAAATAACGTATAAAATATTTTCTATGAACAAAAACCCGCGTTTGTGGATGATAAAGTACAACTCTCCCGTTTGTTCAAAATATATCTTAACGCTATCCGTCGCGATGATAAAATGGTAACATGGACCACCCATCTGCCGGGCTATGGATGCGGCCAAGGTACCTGGACATAACGAGATAGGTTAGTGAGGATATGAAAAGTTTATATTTACATACAAATATTAAAATTAAATAATTAAAAAATAAAATGTGTTTGTGCATTAGTTGTATGCACGTAAGAAATTATACTTCTTTGGCGTAACAGAACGAAAATAGCTAAAGATTTCATCCCGTATGTCACAACTCTCTGTTTGTAAAAGGAATGCAGCTAACTTCATAATGTTGCTTTCAGCTAACTTCATCAAGTTGCTATCAGCTAACTTCATCATGTCGCTTTTTGGTTGTCGGTGTGCACGCGCATCGTATAAATTTTCCTCTCTTATTTTTTTCAAACGTTCCAAAAGAAGTATAACTTAAAATAACTTAAAAAAATAACGATGGCCTCGTAACTGAAATCTATGCTGTAGGTAGTGTTATTCTTTAAGAACTGTAATGTAATAGGAGGTACAACACTTTCTGTGTTAATAAAATATAGAAGATAATAAAAAATAAATTCAAGAAAAACGATTACTATCTTAATATTTTCAAAAGTAGCCTTTCTGTCAAATTAAATATATTTTACGCACTAGCGATTCACCATCGATTCGCTCGGGTTCGTCCTTAGGTACATTTTAACGGTTATGTTAGGTTAAGTTATATTATATATAATGTACGATATATAGCCTTCCTCAATAAACGGGCTATCTAATGCAAAAAATAATTTTTCAAATCGGATTACTAGTTCCTGAGATTAGCGCGTTCAAACAAACAAACAAACTCTGCCTCTTTATAACATTAGTATAGATTGTATTCTTTAAGTAATATTAATTTTTATTTGATAAATCCATATTAACCTAACACCATCTTCGTATATCATTGTAATTGGATTAAACTATATCTGTCATTGTTTCCACCCGCCATTGTTCTTGTATGTCTGTCCATCTGTGCGCTAATAAGCTGTAATGTGGCTCAATATTTTATCGAGATAGTGATGTATTCAATATATTAACTAAAGTAACGATATTTGTTTTAATAATTTTTATCTTACATACACTTTGAGTTATGGGATGAACATAAATCATGTAAATAGAGCATGTGTTTATATTTTTTTTTATTTGAAAAGTGATTTAGAGTTCCAGTTCAATTCTCGCTTGAGGCAATATTTTGATCGTAGTATAGATTTAAAATGTACAGTTATATTCGTTGAAGTCAAAATAATATTAAGTTGCTAAAAAAATAGATATTTTGAAACGAAATTATGTTTTTGGAATATCAGAATTAAGAATAAGCTACTTATATAACAAAATAGAGGAGCTTTGAGGTTTCTAAAACGAGCTTCGATATTAGCTTATATCAAAGCTTTTTTTCTTTGAAGCTAGAAACGTGAAAGCTCGTACAAACACATACACTAAGTAAGAAATTGTAAAATTTATCATACCTTGATATATATTGCACCTGTAATTTGCGAGGCCACACGAATACCGTTAATTTCGATTAATATTTATACGTAATGGAGTTTAATCGATTTTTATCACGTATCTTAATTTATGGCTCTTATGATTTATTAACGTGTTTAATTAAAAAAAATATTCCAAAAGTGTGATTCAGCAAGCTGTTGTGCTTTTGAGGGTGTATAAAATACACTTGGCAGTGGTAGCCCAGTGGTAACGCATTCGCTTGGGAAACCGAGTGAAGCGGGGTCAAATTCCTGGTCTCGCGCCTCTGATATTTATATGTGCGAATCATTTTTAACATGATTACCACTTGTCTTAGGGTGAAAGAAAACATCGTGAGGAAACCTGCATGTCTGAGAGAACCTAGCAAGTTTTCGAAAGTCCGTCAACCCTCACTTGGCCAGCGTTGGGGACTATGGCCTGATCCCTTCGTATTAAAGGGAGGCCCGTGCCCAGCAGTAGGACGTTAAAAAGGGCTGAATACAATACAAAATACAGGAAACAGGTATAGTATTTTATATGAGCTTACTAATTTGTTGTGCACTTGAAGGAACTTTAAGTTTAAATAAAACGACTTGAAGTTCCGAATTTCATATTATTAATTTCTCCATTTTACGCTTAGCTTTACTTAAGTTAATCATGAAACTCAAAGTATTTATTTAACGGATTAAGTGTTAAAAATACCTTGAGTAGTTGATTAAGTCTAGGACAAATAATGCCTATTGCTGGTAGATTAGTAACATTACATTTGTATTCTTAAAAATATTAAAACACCTTTGAAACCCTCTTATCAATATAAATAAAAATGAATGTTGGTAAGCGAAAACTCGAGAACGGCTCGACCAATTCAGCTATTTTTTTTTTCGAATATTCCTTAAGGTACACGGAAAGTTTGAATAAAGAGAAAAAATATAAAACAACCTGCCTACTTTTCTATATCTATGTATGTACTTTGTACTTACCGTTAAAACGTATGTACCTAGAGATGAACCCGAACAAAGCGAGGGTGAGTCGCTAGTCTTAGATTAAAACTCTATATAACAATACAGTGAATGAAAAACCATAGCATATCGTGTTTTCTATCTTCGCCTCATTAAGTACTCCTATTTTTTAAAAATCGGTAAAAATATAAACATCTAAGTTTTAGACTTACATAAAAAGTTATTTAAATGGAATAATAACTAAACAAAGAAATTAACCTTTCAGAATTTACATCTCAATAACCAAAAGATATTTACATACGTCTTTATGAGCTATAATATATGGCTCGTACATCAAAATTAATCAATCGGTCAAACCAGACAGATCAATCATCAACGTCAACGATCAATCAAGCGAAGCGATTGCTCTCATTCGATTTGTATCTTGATCACCGATTACACAGACCATTTATATCGTTATCACCGTTAAGTTACTAGCTGTTATAGTTTAGAAAATAACAGACTGCTTTATAATTCTTGTTCGTATATAATGCGTTTGTAATATAAATAATTTTCGTTAATACTATTTTGGAGGCTCTATTATCCCATATATATATATATACGTGTATAGAAAGACATACATTTATTTTGACCAAAAAAGGTACCACGTGATAGTGTTCCGATAGAACAGAAGTAATAATCATATACAGGTGTAGTTAAATAATATAGAGTTATTTTTATAGTGCAATTGTACAAAATCGGTAATTACTTACACTGTAGTAGGAATTTAGCTCCATATTTGATTTTCCATAAGTTTAAGTGACCTTTAATGGTGTTTTCGGGTGTAGTTAAGATGTAAAGTTGTTTAATTTAACTACTTAAAGTTCCTAAGTAGTATATTATATAAGTATAATTTTTAATACAATAATACCTAATAATAATTTCGTAATCGATAGTATCTGGAATTGAAAATAAAACAAATGTTGCTCTTTACAGATGCCGTTATGCAAAAATGAATAAAATATATAAGGCTTTGATAGCGTAGGTTACTGTTTAAGCCAGTTATTAAGCTTTTGCAGGGCAGCAAATAAATAAAGAAAGTTTGTATGTTTGTATGACTATGTGTATGTAAATAAATATGTTGGGACACTAACATACAGCACCATCTAGTTCCATGGTAAGCTACGAGGCTTGTGTTATGGATACCAGATAGTTGATACACTACACATATATTACTTTAAATACATACACATTATAAATATAAACACCCATGACTGAAAAAATACAAACATTCGTGCTCATCACATCATCACACAAATAAATTCCCCCAGCAGGACTCGAACCCGCGACCGCTGGCACAGCAAGTAGGGTCACTCACTACAAACTGAGCCAAACGTGTCGTCAAATATTTATTACTCATTCATAATTACACACATAAGGCTGGATGAATTTTGATGAAACTCAATACAAAGATAATTTATGTCTTGGAGTAACATTTTAGCCTTGTTAAACAGTATATATTTTTATAGTTAATACTTAGTTCTGTTCATATGCACGTGATGTTCACATCTTAGAAGACATCATTTGTTTGATTATATACTTTTGAATAATTGTAATTAAGTTTGTTTATTTCATTTGTATGTCGGTTTTGTGTACTTATAAATAAATAAATAAATAAATAACATATATTATGTAGTCTACAGTTTTCACATAGGGTAACATTAGAGCGAAGCGAGGGTAAGTCCTTACATAGATCGCATTTACCACATAAACAATCAAGTCGTGCCAATCTTATTTCTAAATATAACTTACAGATAGTTTAGCTAACTTGATATATTTGATTTAATATGAAATAAACAGAATTTCAAATATCAGTTATCTTTGACACCCAGCATGTAACAAGGCGCATGTCGCAACACTGTTTTAATAAAAATCAGTAATCGCTTTTGTATTGTCTAGTGCGCCTACGCCGGCTCCAAATAAATTATTAATAGTGAATTTATAATGACATATAGATTAAGTTTTGTAGATGGTGTGCGATTTGTTTATTATGCCTAGTATGTATTTAGGCCTTTTTAATCTCCCATTGTTGGACATAGGCCTCTCTTCAATACGAGGGGGACCTGGCCATAATCCACCACATTGGCCAATTGCGAGTTGGCGGACTTTACATGTCTTTTTAAAACCTGCTAGATTCTCTCAGACATGCAAATAGGTAATGTTGGAAATGATTCGCACATGAAATTATCAGAGGTGAGAGACCTGGGATTTCAACCCGCGTAACTCGATTTCCCAGCGAGCGCGTTACCACTGGTTACCACTGTGCTATCACTACCTAGTGTTTGGAACAAATTGGTCCAGTAAGAACGTAGATGCAATCTTGAGTTTGATTCTCGTGCCAAGCTTATTTCATTGATTTTATAAAAAGAAAGATGTGAAGTTCAAGTATGCTTTTAATTATAATATATTATACCTTAATGACTACTTTGATATTAAAACAAAATACTTCCAATTATTTTTAGTTAATTATTAGTTAAAAAGCAATTGTTTATTGACTATATATATATATATATATATATATATATATATATATATATATATATATATATATATATATAATATGTATGTGTGTGTGTGTGTGTGTGTGTGTGTGTGTGTGTGTGTGTGTGTGTGTGTGTGTTAGTTTTTAAGGTATATATGTTACGGGCCTGTGTTTACATATTTAAGATCTTTTTGTAAATATTGCCTGAAATAAATGATTACATAGAAATATATGATTTCATCGTAATATCATACATTACATATGTATAACCTACTAAATTCGATAATTTAGATCATTGTTAATCTTTGCCACCGTCTAGTTCAACTGCTTCAGTGAGTTGTATACACTTAGTCATAACCTAACAATAGGTGTACAGTGCATATATAAAGTGTAACTTCAACTCTGTATATAGGCTTAAGAAATGGAGTGCTTATCTATATCGCCAGGTGTACGTCGTGTCGTATCCAGACTAAAATTAACATAATTCGACACGAGTACGCCATAATAAATATATGAGATTCATTCAGAAATAAATATTGCTAAGCAGTTGATAGTGTAACTGTGGGATGCACATCTGTTCGCTACTGGTTTTACGTATGTTCAAAACGTGTTTGAGGTAAATATATTATTTCAATTAAATTGAGTTTTGATCTTCACCTTGAGTTAAATTTTGACTGTTACAGTCGTGTATATATATATATATATATATCAGCTATATGTTGGGACATTTACTCACAGCACCATTTAGTTCCATGGTAAGCTACGAGGCTTGTGTTATGGATACTATTACAAATATAAACACCCATGATTGATGTACAAATATTCGTGCTCATCACAGAAATCGATGCCCCCAGCGGAACTCGAACCTCCGACCGTTGGCACAGCAAGAAAAGTTACTATAAACTGTGCCAAACGTGTCGTAAAATTATATGATTGAAGGAAGCAGTTTTTACATAAGGCGCAATGATATAATGTCATAACTTGGTTTAAGATTTGTTACACTACCATGCGGGTTGCTCCTGGTACTTCTCTAGCAGCTAGCTTAGCAGAGTGGACCGTGGGAGCAATCTATTGGTTGTTGTGGTCTATCTCGACAGGTCAGCCGTCGGGGCGTTGTGGATGAGTAACTGATCCTGTGACGCCCAATTAAAATAGGAGCTCATCACGAGAGAACCACTAAACAGATTTTGATGAAATTTCGTATGATGATAGCTGGTTATCCGGGTCAAAAAATAGGATACTTTTTATTTCGGGAAGATATCTCATCTCTGTTATAATAAAACCACCCATCATTTACTATATGTTTATAAAAACAAAATGAAACACTGAAAACATTCAAAACCAATCGACCGATCACATAACTCCCGATATCCCCAATAAGTAACCATAATAAATATTTTTTGTATCGACGACGACGTACATTGAATTTATAGGGTCGACTACTAACAAATCATGTTCTTTGTCCAACCGATTTCATTCAAAGCCGACGAAGTGTAATGATTTACAGTGCTTCTGTACAGAATAAAAATTAGGTGTGACTTTATAGCTCACTAGCATTACTCTGTGGTTTTACTTACATAGTTTATCTATACAGATAAATAAGATTGAAGTGTCTGTTTGTAATGTCAAAATAAAAGCTTTTACTAAATGCATATGAACGTACATACGGTATTTATAAGAAAAAAAACATTTTTTAAATTTTTTGTCTGTCTGCCTGTTCGTTCCGGCTAATCTCCGAAACAGCTGGAACGATTTTGACGGGATTCTCACTGGCAGATAGCTGATGTTGTTATCAGGAGTAACTTAGGTTACTTTTATTTTGGAAAAGGAATCAGGGTTCCGTGCAAAAAATTGAAACCCATGGAATTGTAACTGTAATGAAGTCGCTAGTTTATGTATAAAATTGCTTCGATTCTAAGGTGTTTCTTATCTTAATAAAGAGGCTCAGAAAGGCATTTCTTTTCCTAGATAATGCGTTATGCGTTCATACATATGAAAAACTATTTAGTTCAATAATATTAATACAGATTGAAGTTTAAAATAAAACTAAATATAGGTTTTTTTTTTTAAAAAAAAGGTACAGCGTTGTTATCACTTAAAACTATTTCACCTTTAGGTTATTTTTTTTTTAATTTGTATGGGACGTAGATAACGCATTTCCTATAAATTTTATAAAAACCGATTTACACAGTGGAGAAGATATCTAGTAACATACCCAAAAAAGTACCTGAGAAATGAGTACCCCCTCCTCCTCTTTGTTGCAGTTGTAAAGTAAATATTTTCTTAAATATTTGTATTAGAATTTTCCAAAGATTAGGTGAAGCAAAATCGAAAAAAGCATTACTTTTCTAATTGATTGATAAGTCTAATATATTATTTTTTATTTTATTTTTTTATTTTAGTTCCTTATTTATTTTTTCGCATATTTCTTGAGACGTATCTCAATATTATTTTTAATACTAACTAGTGACTCACCCTCGCTTCGCTCGGGTACGTTTTAATTTTTTTCATTTATTTAATCTCATTAAATAAAGCAGCTTTCTGCCAGTGAAAGTCCCGTTAAAATTGGTCCAGCCATTTCGGAGATTAGCCGGAACGAACAGACAGACAAAAAAATTTTATTTTCTTATAAGTACCGTATATGTACCGTACCGTACCGTAGACAGACAGACAGAAAGACAGATAAAAAATTTAAAAATTGTGTTTTTCTTATAAGTACCGTATATACTCGTCATTCCATATGCACTTAGTATAAAGCTGTTATCTTGACATTACAAACAGACACTTCAATTTTATTAATCTGTATAGATCAAACAAGCTCATGGTTTTTACCTATTTTGATATCGAAGTGTACCAAATAATAAAATTCATTCGCAAAATTTGTATAAAAATAAGATTTTATAAAAACTTTTATCCTTTTTCAACCGTTTCATACATTTCTATTCACAATATCATCTTTAGTTAATAAATGTCAAAACATACCCCACGATTACATACAGTCGAGAGCTTTTGTGGAGCAATTGTTTGTTAATTTTATTTATGAAGCGTGAACCACTTTATAAAACTAAACGAACATATAGTAGTCGTAGAATATTTTCGTACACAGTTAAACTTTAAACTTTATTCCTTTGTGATAAAGTTTAAGATTTAAAATCATAAATATTTCAAATCTGTCGATAGCCATAAATTAGTTTTGAACTAGAATTGTAATAATCGCAATGGGGCGCGACAAATCTTTTTTTTTTTTTGTAATTTTTTATGCCTCTTAAATTACTTTCTAATAGATAATCCCGACGTTTATGGGAGCTTTATTGAAAAATATTTAGAAGTCGAAAGCTATATTTTATGAATGCCATAAAGCGAAGTTCATTATTTCTAGTTACAAAGGGCACTTAGAAATCTATACTAATATTATAAAGCTGAAGAGTTTGTTTGTTTGGTTGAACGCGCTAATTTTAGGAACTACTAATCCGATTTGGAAAATTCTTTTTGCATTAGAGAGCCCGTTAACTGAAGAAGGCTATAGGCTATTATCCCGGAAAAATGTACGGTTCCCGTGGGATAGATTTGTTTTTGTCTAGGGATGAACCCGAAGCGAAGCGAGGGTGAGGCACTGGTACTATATGAAATTCATTGATATTTCGCTTGTGAATTAATTTTACTTACTTTATTTGTATTCTTAAGTATGCTAATCCTAATAACATTATATAATTGAATCAAAATAGAACTTACGTTAGATATAGAGTGAAATATATGTATAACACTTTAAGTTCTCGTCGTAGCGCGAATAACCTATTAAAATCTTATTTTTTTTTAAATGTAGATAAAATATTATAAAAAGATAGACTTTTTAGTCTGAGCCACTAAGAAATAGCCGCTTGGCTATAGAATAAAAGCCATATACTTCATGCAATTTGCATCCCCAAAAAATTAATAATTAATGTAGTGAAAATAATAATTACTTGAGATATTTATGTTCTAATTTTTTAAATTAAGATAATTACCTTTTTTTCAAGAATCTCTGCACAATTAAAGATCTTTTCTAAAGATGGCCAATCTCTTTATAGCCTAATAATAATAACTATTTTTAGATATTTTGGCCTATCAGAGATATTTACACTAGCATTATAAATGTGAAATTGTTCGTCCTCTTTCCACGCCGAAAGATAGTGATGTATTGATATGATTTTTTGCATGGCTATAGTAGGACCGATGTAAAGTGACATAAGTTACTATCCTAGTTTGGTAGAAGTTAGTAATTATCTATACATATAATAAAATTTTAACGGACTCGAATCTGTAAATTAAATATTTTTTATCGATATAGAGAATCTATAGTTTATAGAATTTTTGTCTGTCTGTCTGTTAACGCATCACGGAAAAACCACTGGAGGGATTTTGATGAATTTTGGTATGATGACAGCTGGTTATCTGGGTCAACATATAGGATACTTTTTACTGCGGGGAAATATCTCATCTCTGAGAATTCTATACTAAACGTTAAAACGTAAGTAGGGACGAACCTGAGCGGAGCGAGGGTTAGTCGCTAGTATATATATATATAATTCATATTTTTCGCACCTATTCCTAAATATATAACAAGTATTAGCCAAAACAATAACAATAAACTAACGTGCGAAATACAGGGCCGTCTAGAGATAGCAATCGCACCGTGTATTACCATATTTCAATATAAATGTCCCATTTCGTGGTTTTCGAGTGTTATGACGCTTAGTCATCGAACTAAAACTATGCTAATAAAGTCGGTGAGAAGTAAATCATGGTTGGGCCAAGGTTGGTACGTGGATGTAAGAAGAAATTCAAAGGTGTCATTTTTGATCCATATATTAAAAAAATGTTAGATTTTTCGTCCTGTTTTTTAAATATAATACTTTTATAGTAAAAATAAATGATTTTTTTACAGCAAAATTTTATATTTTATCGCTTGTTTTCATCTAAAAATCAAAAACCGTAATATAATTAACTTTAAGTATTTTTATTAGCAAATTCAAAATTTCGCCAATCTACATTTTAATGGCATGATGGTGTTATACTACAATCCTTTTTGCATTAAAAAATCCAGACATGAGGACTGCCGACAGTAGTAAAAACTTAAAACAAACAGTTGTTATTTTTGGATATTCAAATTAATTGTTTGATCTTAAATTAAAATTTGTAAATTAAAACTGTTTACATTTATCTGGTTTTGACATCTATCGACACTCTGAGTGTTAGCGTTAACACGTCACGTGACCATGTCGATGATGACTTACATGAATTTACTCTCCATCCAAACCTGCCTATAGAAGTTTTCATTTAAAAAAGGTCCTTGCCCACCAATCTGATGTAAAATGGCTGGTATATTTATACTAATATTATAAAGCTGAAGAGTTTGTTTGTTTGGTTGAACGCGCTAATTTCAGGAACTACTGGATGGAATTGAAAAATTCTTTTTGTGTTGAATAGTCCATTTATCGAGGAATTCTTTAGGCTATGTATCATCCCGGAAAAATGTGTGGTTCCCATGGGATAGGTTTGGTTTTGTCTAGGGACGAACCCGAAGCGAAACGAGGGTGAGTCGCTAGTTATTAATATTTTTGTTGTGCTTATTTTACACTCACACCTTTCTAACTCATGGTGACAAAGATATTTGAACAGTACCTACTCGATAAATCAGTAGCATGCAGCCAAACTATAACGCCTACGTCCTAACTTTACACTTCTCACATTATATAACTCAGTTTAAACTGTGCGAATACATTGACCTAAATAACTAAACAACATACAATGAAATTAAAAATCGTTAATTTAGTTGGCATTGTCTAGATACTTGATGGTGGTCGTGGAATCAATTCCCGGATGAAGTAAAAACATATTTTTCTATACAGTATATGCTATTACTTGGTCTAAGTTCACATGATAATTCCCCGTTAAGGAGCTTTTGACGCGGGATATTGATGAAATGATTTAGTCATACAAACTTTCTTTTGTTATACCATGAATGTTATAAAAACATATGGCCTTCTTGTTTATGTCCTATCTCAGTAGACTAATATACATACGTAGATATGAACGCTTACAACTTAGAACACCAGACAAAATATTCGCACATTAAAATATTAAATAAAATCGATAGAAATAGGGATGGTGGATGGTTCTTTCCTTGACATTTATTTGGATCAACTCTTGAGTATAACCTTTATTCCGTAACGATATCACACAAAATACAAACAAAACAGCAAATGCCCTAATTAGGGCATATAACTTCCGCTTTTGAAATCATTCAAAAATAATGAAATCGCTAGTAATATTCTTTGTTAAATAACTTTAGTAACTTACTCTAGTAACATATTAAAAAAATACAAAATCTATACTAATTATATAAAATTCTTTGTATGTATGTCTGAACGGATTTTACTAAAAATCTATTCGACAGATTTCAATAAAACTTTTTAAAAATATTCTTTATGATTCCTGAAGTGCTATAGGTTATATTATATTTCAGTTTTAAATAAAATTTGGAAGTGGGAGCAGCAGAGCTATGATTGTAATACTGCCGGTCGCGCGGAAAAACATGCGAACGGGCATTTTTTTACATTATATTTAACTAACCCTAGCCATATATATAGTATGTAAATAAAATTCGATGTGTGTATATGTGTTCCCTATGGACTCTAAAACGGTTGGAACGATTTTGATGAAATTTTACAGGCAATCTTCAGATTAGACCAGCGATTATAAAGTTTAGTAGCAATCGGAAGTTTGAACGCAGGCGAAGCCACGGGTACTGCTAGTATTATATAATATTGATTAATGATGCATAAAAGTCATATATTTCTAGGCATAGTGTTTCACAAAAACCATGTGTTAGTGCTAACGAACTCGCATTGTTGAAGAGGTAGTACCGAGTAAAATCGAACACAAGAGTGCCAGAATGTTTATAAGCAATCTGCTACAGTGTAGTGTAATAAGGTATGTGAGGTGTATTGCTTTTTGTGTTGTATCGTGAAATTAATTTTAAATTGGTATATAAGATTGCAGGCGAATGAATATATATATATATATATATATATATATATATATATATATATATATATGTAAAGTAGGCGAAAAAGTACTGTAGTAGGTATTTTTCGTAAATAAATATTTTTCATAAATAATAATAACCAATAAGGCAAATGCAATATAATTATTAAAATAATTAAAATAAACTAAGAAAAACATTATTGTAATATTTTCATCGCTATAAAAATACTATAATTTATAGAAATACATAATAATAAAAAAAAAAAAACTCAAAACATGAAATATTCCATAATATTTCCATTGTAAACTAAATCTGATACATTTGGTTTATGTCTACAGAAGATATGAAGACTATTGATGTTCTACAAAAACCCATACTAATGTTCCAGGGTCACTAACGAAGCGGCATTGTTGGCATATAGTACCGAGCAAAATCGACTTTTCTATAGAGACTTAAGTTAAATACTTTTAAAATGTTCTAAGCGTCAGATTAAAAATATAAAAAAAATATAGTTTAAATGGATTCAATTTTTTTTTGTAAGCTTTTACTTCTACAAAAAAATTCTAGAAAAAAAACATTATTTTTAAACTAATAATTTTTACGGTGAAGGAAAACATCGTGAGGAAACCTACATGTCTGAGAGAACCTAGCAAGTTTTCGAAAGACACGTGAAGTCCGCCAACCCGCATTTGGCCAGCGTGGTGGACTATGGCCTAATCCCCCCTCGTATTGAAGGGAGGCCCGTGCCCAGCAGTGGGACGTTAAAAAAAAGGGCTTAATAGAATAATAATTTTTAATAAAAAATGTCAATAGCATGGAATTACAGGCTTTTTTTAAATTAATTTATTTATTTTTTATTATTTATAGAAAAAATGACGTAAGATTTCAACGAGTTAGTAATATTTTTGTACAGCATTATATTTATTATATCCACGAGAAAAAGAGCTACATTCGCGTCACACTAATATCACCTATTAACCTTATAAGGGTACATTATTTGCAACACTTGATCGTACAGACATTAAAACAGCCTTTAACTTGGAAACTGGACACCTCATAAGTAACCATGTATAAAAAACAAATTGATGGTTTTTGTTTTTATTTTTTTCTTATGTTAAAGACAAACAAATTAACATCTCATTAAAACTACCTTTTCGGATTTTTTCACGGATTTATTTTGAGAGAGATCATGATTCGCAACGTCGGGAACAAAAAATCGAAATACTTTTATTTAAAATATACGCTACCTTCTTTATTTTACGCCATACAAAAACAAATCCGAGCAAAATCGAACTACCGCACAACAATGGTGCGTCCTCAATACAAAATTGACAAAGGCGAGTAAGAAACATGGAATTTATCACCCACTGTCTCTGAACTTTGTGAGTAAAATGTCGAAAAATATTAAGTTAACAGCGTGTTTTAAACTTAATATATATTTTGACCGACTTCGAAAAGAGAATACTCAATTCGGCTTTTTTGTATATGTACTATTATATTATTATATAGTATTCGATGACTCGTTTGGCTCAGTTTGTAGTGACCCTTCTTGCTGTGCCAGCGGTGGCGGGTTCAAGTCCCGCTGGGGGCATTCATTTGTGTGATGAGCACGAATGTTTGTACTCCAAACATGGGTGTTTAAATTTATAATATGTATGTATTTAAGGTTATATATGTGTAGTGTAACAACTATCTGGTATCCATAACACAGGCCTCGTAGTTTACCATGGAACTAGATGGTGCTGTGGGTTAATGTCCCAACATATGTATATTGTTCAATACTTCAGACATTTGTAAATAATTGTCATTTTCATGATTATTTTTTAATAAATAGATATACCTCAGTGGTTGTCCCAAAAAAAAATCTACACCTTCGCTTATGAAACATATCTTCCCAAACTCCCATATCCCTGAAAATTTATTGAGACTACTCCAGAGTTCGTCCAGTGGTCAATATTTAACCACAATTATTATCAATTTGATAAAAACATATGTATATGAATAGAATTTACCTATCTATATAAAAAAAATAATAGTTTCCTATTTTTTATTGATAACACTAAAGTTCAACAAACAGACAAGTAAAAGATACTGAACTGTTTTATTTTTGTCTATTTATGTATATATGTATAATATATTATTCTTTATAAGTAGCTTAATCTGTTAGCAGGAAGCGAGATATCATTGTTCTTAAAGTACCCTGTTTCCTCAGTTATAACTTAAAATTACTTAAGTTTCAGACTGGAGCTCGTTAATAGGCTGCAATAAGAAGCATTTCCAAGGTTCCATTTAAACATATAATAAAACAATATTAAAAGAATTATCCTATTGTTTAATGATAATGCTAATAAAAAATAACTAAATATTATGATTAGAAATATCGACAGCTAAAATTGTTTAGCTTTGTTCTTAAAGTTGTCAACTTTAAGAGGAGTTTGGGAAAAAATGTTTCATAATTTCGATGTGATTTATGTGAATTATTCTTTATTTTAAATATGTAACACCATATCTGTAGATGAAAGGATAAATAAATATGTAGGGACATTGAGACACAGTACCATCTAGTTCCATGGTAAGCTACGAGGCTTGTGTTATAGACATCAGGTAGTTGATACACTACACATATTATATAACTTTAAATACATACATATTATAAATATAAACACCCATGACTGGAGTACAAACACTCGTTATCACACAAATGAATGCCCCCAGCCGGACTCGAACCCGCAACCGCTGGCACAACAAGTAGGATCACTACAAACTGAGCCAAACGTGTCGTGGATGAGTAGATGTTGTTTTTATGTAAAATGGAAACAATTTTTTTTTTGTGTTTTTACTTTTTAGGTGTCTAAACGGCAACTGTTACGTATAGAAGTAAGATTCATTACAAAACTCTTATGTACCTTTTTTATTACATTTACATAATATTATGTTGGCTCCCAATCTATAAGAAGTTGGATGGCATGAAATTTCGATTTTTGTATAATTGTTGTTTCATCTCAGCTCAAACTCACACTTGAAGTTCTTTTTTCCCTGCTTAATTCCTTTTCTACATAATATAATATAATCTATCTATACATATAATAAAACTTTAACTGAATCGAATCCGTACATTAAATATTTCTTGGAAAATCTTATTGAAATAGTCATTATTATCGATATAGAGGCCGAATCTATAGTTTTTAGAATTTTTGTCTATCTATTTGGGAACGCATCACGAGAAAACCGCTGGATAGATTTAGATGAAATTTGGTATGTTGATAGCTGGTATCCGGGTCAACATATAGGATACTTTTTAATGCGTAAAAATATCTCATCTTTGAGAAATCTATACTAAACGTTAAAACGTATCTAGGGATGAACCCGAACAGAACGAGAGTCAGTCGCTGGTAATAGTATAAATTGATATTTATACATAAGTAGTAGTATTGGAAAAATATTTATTCATAGAATTCAAGAAAAGCTTTTAATTTAATAATAGGAACGTCTACTATTTTCTACTAAAATTTTACTAAAATTTAAATATTAAAATGTAGTGAACATTTTAATATTAAAATTTTAGTTTTACTTACAATTTTATAGTTTATTTTAAAAGGAATATGAGTTTTTAGGCTAAAAGTATTATTGATAGTATTATACCTTGACGCTTTAAAGCATAACTAAACTTAATATAATTACGTTGGTATTTACACTATCTACACGACCGTTGCTTATGGCGTGATACGTATCTTTTATTCCACTATTGATGAATTAATAAATTTTTAGTAATATTTGAGTGTATTACGTATTATGTTATTATAAGACTAATATAATTTAAGTTATATTAACGGACTAACCCGCAGAGTGCAAAAAAACTGAACTCTGTTTAGACGGCGCTAGAAAAAGTACAAAAATATAAATCTAAAAACTTATCTGACACAGATGTTAACTGCATCAACATTTTTTTTGTTTTCTTATCAAAGATATTATCAGATATATTTATTACTAGCGACTCACCCTCACTCCGCTCGGGTTCGTCTCTAGATACGTTTTAACGGTTAGTATAGATTTCTCAGAGATGAGATATTTTCCCGCAGTACAAAATATTTTATGTTAACCCGGATAACCAGCTATCATCCAGTCGTCCAGTAGTTTTCTCGTGACGAGTTCCCAGACAGGCAGACATACAGATAGATAAAGATTCTAAGAACTATAGATTCGGCATCTGTATCGATAATTAACGCTGTATCGATTTTTTAAGTGAAAAGTATTACTGACGCTATTACGAGTATATCTTGACGCTTTGAAACATCTATACATCTATACAGATAAATAAAATTGGAGTGTCTGTTTGTAATATTAAAATAACCGCTTTTTACTAAATACATATGGATGTATACACGGTACATATACCAAAACAATATTTTTTACAATTTTTGTCTGTCTGTCTGTCTGTTTGTCTGTCTGTGTGTCTGTTTGTTCCGGCTAATCTCCGAAACGGCTGGACCGATTTTGACGGGACTTTCACTGGCAGATAGCTGATGTTATAAGGAGTAACTTAGGCTACTTTTATTTTAGAAAAAGAATCAGGGTTCCGCGAAAAAAAATTAAAACCCATGAAATTGTGAACAAAATCCGCGTACGGCGTACGCACTTGAGCGAAGCGAGGGTAAATCGCTATATAATTTAAATAAATATCTTAGGGGTAGCAAGCTACTATTTATGTATAAACATAGCTAACCGTTAAAACGTACCTAGGGACGAACGCGAGCGAAGCGAGCGGGAGTCGCTAGTAACTAAATATAATGTAATTACATACTTACACTAGCTATACAAACGTAACTTATGGCGAAGAGATATACTCGTACATACATATATTTTATTCCAGTATAGATGGATATGGTTAAAAAATATTTTAAGTGATATGTATTACAGATTATATAATTATAAGATATTAATTTCTAAGTTGTTATAACGGACTAACCCGCAGAGTGTAAAAAAACTAAACTCCGTTTAGAGGACGCTAGAAAAATACAAAAATATAAATCTAAAAACTTATCTGACACAGATGTTAACTGCATCAACATTTTTTTTGTTTTCTTATCAAAGATATTATCAGATATATTTATTACAATAAAAACTAAAATGCCACCTGGGGTCGTTAGTACCCACATATATTGTGGTAACAGATGCTACAACAAAGACTGAGTATTCGGTAGGCGGTGACAGGTTAACCGCTTGAAATCTGATCAGAAGCGGTACCGACAGCTTAATATGGATATGGTGAAAAATTGCAAAGCTTGTTTAAATTTCAGCTAAAAAAGTAGTGGTATAATAAATGTTATTATTAATAATAGAGACTAAGAGTATTTTTGATTTTAATGCTTCCTATTGTTAAGTATGTAAATCTATACTAATATTTTTAAGAGGAAAGATTTTTTTGTTTGTTTGCTTGTTTGTACTGAATAAGCTCCAAAACTACGGGACCGACCAAGATGAAATTTGGTAACCGTAATATTAACTGTCAAAACCTAGGGACGAACCTGAGCAAAGCGAGGGTGAGTCGTTAGTGAAAAATAAAAGTAATTACGATTCTATCACTATTTTTTACAGTTAAGTTTAATTTTTTTAAAGTTTTATCGATTGTTATAACAAACTACATAGGTACATACATTTCTAATATATAATAATATACTAGACAATACTTTTCTAGAAAGTAATATGGTGAATGTTCATAAAAATATGAATGAATATGAATGAAGAGACCTAAAATAATTAAGTTGTAATCTACTGAGCAATAAAATCTTATTTAATACGCAAAACGGATGCAAATGTAATTCCGAACTTAAAAATATACGTCATTAAACCTCCCAATGATAACTAAAATGTCTATCATCTATACTAATATTATAAAGCTGAAGAGTTTGTTTGATTGTTTGTTTGTTTGTTTGGTTGAACGCGCTAATCTCAGGAACTACTGATCCGATTTGAAAAATTCTTTTTGCATTAGATAGCCCGTTAACTGAGTAAGGCTATAGGCTGTATAGCATTTCGAGAAAATGTACGGGTCCCGTGGGATAGATTTGTTTTTGTCTAGGGACGAACCCGAAGCGAAGCGAGGGTGAGTCGCTAGTAATCAGTATAAAATAGTTTGTATTTGACTAATAACATAACATAAATTTAAGAAAATATGCTTAAAGGAAATAAATTAACTATAAAAACTACAGTATCATAAATAATTAATTATTAAAAAAGCATTTTATACTATATACTAGTGACTTACCCTCGCTCCGCTCGGGTTTCTCCCTCCCTTTTTACGTTTAGTATAGATTTCTCAGAGATGAGATATTTTCCCGCAGTAAAAAGTATACTATATGTTAATCCGGATAACAAGCTATCATTATACAAAATTTCATCAAAATATGTCACTGGTTTTCTTGTGATGCGTTCCCAGATAGACAGACAGACAGGCAGGCTGACAAAAATTCTTAAAACTATAGATTCGGCCTCTGTGTGGATAATAATGACTATTTGAATAAGATTTTCCAAAAAAATATGAATTATACAGATTCGACTCAAGTAGAATTTTATTATATGTATAGATTAAAAATGATAAGTCTTATCCATATAAAGTTAAACAGAATTAATCTACAAATTGTGCTATATTATTCGTGAACGATAGTAATTTATCTCGTTTGGTCACAAAGAGAACGAAAACATTGTTCATAATATTGACACGTTTTTGTTCAATCGCATTGGGGTCGAAAGGACCCCCACTTATCGTTTTATTGTCGCTTTGACTTTGGTTGCTTGGTACAAAATCAGGATAAATAGCGTTTCTAAAATGAAGGAGCTTATTAATATTTTCAATATTGATTATTATTTTTAAATACTTTCTTACTCACGCTCCTATCCGTACAGTTGTTTTTGTGTGGAGGAGTAACACACACACATTCCTTAAAAGCTTTTACATTTATGAGCAAGAAGTTTAACATAAAAATTATAGCTATCTGCGCTAAATAATACAGGTTCGATTCCTCGCGCAGGGTATATTAGTGCAGTTTTTAAGAAGTAATAGTCATTAATACCTTATAAATAAGTAAATAGTAAATTCAACTGAAATTCATAACTGCTTCCGCTTAAAACTTATGGCGTATTGCAAAAATTTACTTATTTGCCCATAAAATATTTTGAGAGATCGTGTCAAATGATTCCATTACATGTTATTGTTCAATGACAATGTAAGGGGAAAAAGTGCAAATAATAAAACTAAGTAAGAATATGTGACTTGATTTTTAAAAGCCCAAATAGTTAACGTATATCTTCAAATCATTAGTCAAGGTCCTTAAATTATTGCATTCAATCTTTGCTACAATGGCATACTCCATACTTCAATTGTATAACATTTTCTATTGCGGTTGAATTGTTATAAGTGTTAAATATTAATAAGCTGTATAAGTTGCCTTTATACTGTGGCTTTCCTGGCCGTTAATGGAGGTATTTTAAATAAAACTATCTTTTTGGATTTTTTCGTGGATTTATTTAGATTTTTGGTTCCCGACGTTTCGAATGCTTTACAGCAATCATGGTCATGGGAGAGTTTAAGGTGTTAGATGTCTCAAAGGTATTATATAGTTGTTACATACAGTCTACCCTCAAAATAACAAAATTAATTAAAAAACTTGAAAAATGGCACGAAAGTACCTTACGATATTTGTTAATTTTAATTTTAAACATTTCTATAATTTTAAGTATTAAGTGAAGGTATTGTTTGTGACTTTAATTTTTTTAAGAGGAAGAAAACGATTCTTATTCAACGAGATAACCTAAAATACAGAATAGTGTTCTGATCTAGCAAATTAGAAGAGCAGTCTCCGAATAAAGCGGGAAATGGGAAAGATGAATATTTTTCGGAAATGGAAAAGAAGGAAAATATTTCTTTTTTGTAGATTAGATACAGAAAATGTATTCCTTGAATCTAGGTAATTATTACTACTGCTTTTTAAGTCATCGGTAATTGAAGGATTATATATATACAAGGCTTTTGTACATAGATAATATATAAGTTTCTAATTCAATGGTCTTATATATTATGTGATGTAGCGTGAAAATGCACGCCTTTAAAATACTAAAAATAAAATGTAATAAAATTGGACTGTTTTTCTTACTAAGGTATATATCGTAGTACTGGTTATCTTTTCAGCGCATCTAAGTTTTTGCTAAAGAACCAATGACCTTCTCAGTATTGGATTAATCCAAAATTATCAATACATAAAGAATTCGCCCCACATCTTAAACTTACAAGTTGCAGCATAAGAGCTTTTATTATATTTTACAAAAATACAATGTAGATTGCAAATGTTCAAAAAAATTATGCCTTTAAATCATTCAACAAAAGATAACATAAAAAGACGCGTGGGTGACTTTTTGAAAGCAAAATTGTGCACGATATCTTTATACAAAAACGGTTTTATGCATTTAAATGATTAAGAAATATATATGTAAAATATTTACACTTAACGAAAAAAGTTGTCTGACGTTATATCAATTATCGGTATGGATTTTTTTAATTCGGTTAAAAATTGAGTAATAGTTAATAGGAATTTTCGTATTTTCGTAATTTTCCTTTAAATGATGGCCTTTTATTTAATCGCTTTAAATAAATAATAAATAAATAAATATGTTGGGACATTAACACACAGCACCATCTAGTTCCATGGTAAGCTACGAGGATTGCGGTATGGATACCAGATAGTTGATAGCGGGGTTCGAACCCACGACCTCTGGCACAGCAACTAGGGTTACTACAGACTGAGCCAAACCTGTCATCATAACTTACTTTGGTAAAATAATGAAGATCGTTGATTCTGCCCACACTTAATTTACAAACTTGAGGTATTTTTTTGTAGTATTAAATAAGATAACATTCATGACAAATCTATCAATACGTATAATAAAATTTTGAGTCGAATCTGTACATTAAATATTTTTTGGAAAATCATTTCATTATCGATACAGAGCTCGAATCTTTAGTTTTTAGAATTTTTGTCTGTCTGGTAACGTATCACGAGGAAACCACTGGACGGATTTTGATGCGTATGATGATAACTGATTATCCGGGCCAACATATAGAATACTTTTTACTGCGGGAAATTATCTCATCACTGAGAAATCTATACTAAACATTAACGTAATAAAAATAATCATAGCGCAGGGAATTTTTTTTATCACTTTACATAATTTTGTCTATTTATAGCTATTAGTGTTCGCCGAATGGTCAAAATTCGATATTAAAAATTATTGAAAATTTGAGAAAAACATAATATATGAAGAAAATTCACCTATATATAAAAAGCTCACTGTTTCTAGATTTTTTAAATTAACACTAAAGTGTGTTTAATAACTCCTAAAAAAGAAAATTGGTTGACAAATAAGGGAAGAACTGCTTTGTCTATTTATTACTAGCTTTTATATACACGTTTGTTTCGTTTTTTTTTCCTATTTATTTGTAGAATACAACATACTCGTATATAAGTAGAAATTTTTAAAATTCAATTAAAGTGCCAAATTAATTCCTCCTTTTTTTATGTCATAGATCCTTTTTATGTCATAGAATCATGATCTTTATGTGATACTAGCGACTCACCCTTGCTTCGCTTGGATTCATCCCTAGATTGATTCCCCATGCAAACTTTCATCCCCCTTTTTACCACATTAAGGGATGATTTCCGGGATAAAATATATCCTATGTCTTTCTTATAGTCTCAAACTATTTTCTTACCTCATCTAAATCGGTTCAATAGAGCCTAAAATTACCTCTTATAACCTCACAAATTCACAAACTTTACTTTGCAATATTAGTATAGATTTAATTCCCATATTACGTTTATTTACTCAGACACGTTACCATCGATAAAAATTACAGTACATATACATACATACATATGTACGTGTATAATAAACTAGAGACTTAGCTTCGCTACGCTCGCGAACATCTCTAGAGCGTATTTTTTGTTTTTATTTGATACAATTAGCGCCTCCTTTAGGCAAATATTATTACTAGCAAGTAACTGTTCCACCAGTTAATATACATATGTGGAGTGCGGACCGACTAATTTTTTCATCTCAAAATTTTCAACTAAATCAGTCCAGCTGTTTAAGCGTGACAGACTTACATATACACATATATACAAACTATCATATTCCTTATTCTAGTGTGATGCCACTAAATAAAAACTCAAACTCATGATCGTGCATTGAAAACCAGAACACGGCCAGAAAACCCATTCCACTGTGCTGTACCCGAAATACCTATCTATTGAAAATCTATATCAATATTTATAGCAAAAATTTATCGTTCGAAGAACTAAAAACTAAAAGTCACAGCTATTTTATGCCCGCATTAATAAAATTTCGATATATTATTAATGATATCGTCCTCTATGCCCTTTCTTGTTTTTTACCGTTCTTCGAAGGATACATTCCCAAAAACAATTGTTTTTTATTTGCTCGTAAGGTGTCAAATATAATTTATTGTATGTGTTTATTATTGATATATGGTAGTGGAGCATGGGATCAATAGGGGTATAGGTTTTTTAATTTTATTTGACTTTGGCATGAGGATTCATCTGCTTAAGATTATGTGAAATTTATTGATTATTGCAATAAGTGATACGGTATAAGGTGAAGTTTTAAAAACCTTTGTGGCAGGTAATTTTAGAATTCATGTAATCTGTACGAAGTGTTCAAATTGATTCAAAATTCTCTACAAATTGATCCTAAGTCAATAACGCTCTATGGAACAAATATATGATGTTAATCTTATAAATTACAATTATTTACTCAATATCCTTAATCTTACTACTCATTTTACACATAGTTTGAACGTTAGTTTTTTATATTTCTTGTATATTCAGCCAATTTAACATCCCACTGCTGGGCACGGGCCTCCCTTCAATACGAGGGGGATCAGGGCATAGTCCACCATGCTGGCCAAGTGCGCGTTGACGCACCTCACAGTTTCGAAAACTTATAAGATTCTCTCAGACATCGGTTTCATCACGATGTTTTCTTTTACCGTAAGACAAGTTATTATCATGTTTGAAATGATTCGCATTTGAAAATATTAGAGGTGCGAGATACTGGATTTGAATCCGCTTCACTCAGTTGATCAAGCGAGCGCATTACCACTGGGTTACCACTGTCTGTTTAGTTTATTATATATATATTTTTATTTATATTGTTTTAAAAATTAAATTACATAATTTATAAAAACATAAGTATACATTCCAAAATTGTTTAAGGAAGTTCACATTTGATTCGTATAATATAGGTACTTTGATAGATAATTATTAATAATTAATCATTGATTATAATACGAATACCCACTGAGGCATTCAGCTATAGTATAAACCTATTGAATTATTATTAATTGATTTTATTCGATCAATCTTGATAGAGGTTTGATTTGCAACCTTTAGGTCACCTGTGTAGTTCCTAGAAATATCTTATTTAAAGACAAATGTAGGTACACTAATAGCCTACATATAGTATTATTTAATTACTTTTAGAAGAAATCTGACTGATGATAATAGAGTGCTACTAACGGATCATCCTCGCTCCGCTCGGGTTCGTCCCTAGATACGTTTTAACGGTTAGTATAGATTTCTCAGAGATGAAATATTTTCCCGCAGTAAAAAGTATCCTATGTGTTGACCCGGATAACCAGCTATCGTCATATCGAATTTAATCAAAATCTGTCCAGTAGTTTTCTCGTGCTGAAATCGTGAAAAATCTTTACTAAACGTTAAAACGTAACGTTACGGGTATTATATTAAAAAAGCAACAACATAAATAAATATGCGAAAACTATTCTATTATAGTCTTTGGATAAGGAATAAAAACTAAACATGAAGTCAAACAATAATATTCAAAAATAATATAATATAATGTTTTAAGATAGTATACAAGTGACAATTTGTATACTTAATTGATGAGTAAATAAATATTAATAAATATAAATTTATGATCGTGGCCGAATACTATTAAAATAAAATATCCTAATCTGTCAACTACACAATAAACTTAATAACTAAATTACAAAATTAATCTAAAGTTAGATAAAATAAATAATAATAACTAAAACAAAACTTAACAAATTCAAACTATAGTTAACTTTAACCAAAGTTATCTACGGATTTTGACAACTAACGCCATCTAATGAGGCGAGAGCACATCACGTTGAACCCTGACAAGCCGCTTCTGCGCTTACGATCGAACCATCATGATTAATTCTGAGCGACCGTATATATTGATATTGTAATCTGTTTGTTGGTTTGTTTTATTTTTAATTAGACTTTTTAACATTTAGAAATAATTGTTATAATATAATTTATGCTAATATTATAAAGAGGCAGTTGTTTGTTTGTACGCGCTAATCTCAGGAACTACTAATCCGATTTGAAAAATTCCTTTTGTATTAGATAGCCCGTTGTTTGAGGGAGGCTATAGCCTATATATCATTCCGGAAAAATATACTGTTCCCGTGGGATAGATTTGTTTTTGTCTAGGGATGAACCCGAAGCAAAACGATGGTGAGTCGTTAGTAAGTTATATTTTTAAATGTATTAATTTTGAGGTAGTCTAATTAGGTTTAGTGGTAAAATAACGGCTTCGATCTACGTCGTAAAGGTACATTAATCCAATTGCAATATAAGTGAAGACGTGATTTACTGCTTTGTTTTTAATTTCAATGGAAGGATTTAATTGTTAACCAATGTTATTTTATCAGGGGAACAAATTATATCTTAGTAATTTTTTATGGATGACTTGATTCTAATAAGATTTAATGGCTATATGATGAGTTTCATATTTCAAAGTGTAGTAAAATGTAGTAAATGTATAAGTTTTTAATAATGAAGATTAAAAACATATGTTAACTATTCTATGTTAATCTTAAAAAAGTCCAATACCATATCTATACAGATAAATAAAATTGAAGTGTCTGTTTGTAATGTCAAAAGAACAGATTTTTACTAAATGCGTATGAAAGTATAATATACGATACTTACAAGAACACAATAATGTTATAATTTTTGTTTCTGTCTGTCTGTCTGTTTCTTTGTTCTAGCTAATCTCCGATTTTGACGGGACTTTCACTGGCAGATAGCTGATGTTATAAGGAGTAACTTAGACTACTTTTATTTTGGAAAAATAATCAGGGTTTCGCACAAAAACATTGAAACCCATGAAATTGTGACTGTAATCCGCGTACCTAGTGACGCACTCGAGCGAAGCGAGGGTAAGGTTTTATATAACGACTTATCCTTGTTTCGTACGGATGCATCCCTAAAGTGTCTAAAAGTAGCCTATACGTTATTCAAGTCACAGTAATGATATTTTAGGATAAAATTATTAAAAAAATATTAATTTACCTTTTCATTTTTTGTTCAACTAGTTTTCCTAGTGTATTTGTCTACATGGTACGTGAAAATAAACCTTTCTGCGGCAATCCAGGACATGACCTATTTGTGTGTTTAATATTACTCTAATAAGTTAAATCGTAACGATTTAACTTATTAGATATTATATAGTGTGAAAAAGTAACAAACACGTACGTATACCACTCATAAATTTTAGTGTTAAAAATGTAAATAGTTCATAAGTGTTTTTTATAAAATTTGAATACTTTGCATAAATTAAAAGATATAATGGAGATAAAAACTACAAAAACAAAAAAAAAAACCCGGCTGCGTCAAAAGCGAACTATATAGGTAGGAACAACATGACGTAGTAATACCTATATTATAATTTTTTTGCTTGAAGCCACCATAATACACACACACATACATACATACATACATACATATATGTACATATGTACAATGTTCATAAAAGTTAAATTCATAACCCTCCTTTTGTCTACTCCAGTCAGGTAAAAAAGGTTTAAACAATTAATTTTCTAGACATTTAACTTTTTACCTACTAGTGAGAATTAATACATATGTAAATACAAAATAGTAATTATACAATCAATAAAACTTACACATTCTAATAAGAATCCCAAATCATTTTAAATAAGACTAACGACTCACCCTCGATCCGCTCGGGTTCATCCCTACTTACGTTTTCACGATTAGTATAGATTTTTTAAAGATAAGATATTTTACCGCAGTAAAAAGTATGCTATATATTGACCCGGATAACCAGCTATCATCATACCAAATTTCATCAAAATCCCTCCAGTGGTTTTTCCGTGATGAGATAACAGACCGACAGACAGACAAAAATTTTAAAAACTATAGATTCGGCCTCTGTATCCATAGTAATGTCTATTCCAATAAGGTTTTCCAAAAAAAACATTAATTATAGAGATTCGGCTTGGTTACAATTTTATTATATGTGTAGATTATGTTAAAACTATACATTTTTTACAAGCACACGTGTTATTGCTTTATTCAATCAGAAAATTCAAGTTCATAATTAAGCAACTAATTAACGTATTGTCCAAAAATATGTATATATGAATGTATAATTATATTTTCAACTCTATGTTAAATAACAGGTTGACAAAAAGCCTAATATACAGCGCGAAGTTTCTAAAAATATTTTTATAGTTGCGGCAATACATTAATATATTCAGTTCCTACCGTTCAATCGTAGTTGACCTGAGAATTTTATACTTGACCTCTCAGTGGGTGTATAGATATTACTAAATTCACATTATTATAGGCTCTTTAGTAATCCCTTTAACAAGTGTCTTGTTTTTTATTCCTACATGAAAACAGAACAGTTTATAGAGTAGCATGTACAGCTGTAGGTTGTAGGGTCCTTGGTTCGAGTGCCGTGTCGAATCAAAATACAGGGTTTTTTGTCAAAAAAATCTCAGGAATCGGCGGTGTGTACACTGTAGAACCGCTTTGGAGGGCCGTTAGTCTGTTAGTCCTGCGCCTTATCTGTCACTTGTAGTGTCGAGTTGTCATCTGTGCACACATGCGCTATAATATATTCGTGACCGAATTTCGTTAGGCAAGATTTCACTGAAAATAACTTGAGATGATTTATTGCACGTTTTATGTTTCAGTTTAAATAACATATAAAGCTAAGCAACTTAGTATTTGAAAATTACGTTGTGTATTAAGTTAGTTGTTACTGACAGATAAATAAATAATAAATAAATAAATATGTTGGGACATTAACACACAGCACCGTCTAGTTCCATGATAAGCTACGAGGCTTGTGTTATGGATACCAGATAGTTGATAAAGTACACATATATAACTTTAAATACATACATATTATAAATATAAACACCCATGACTGGAGTACAAATATTCGTGCTCATCACACAAATGAATGCCCCCAGCGGGACTCGAATCCGCGACCGCTGGCACAGCAAGTAGGGTCACTACAAACTGTGCCAAACGTGTTGTCAAAGATTCACATAAACGATATAATAAAAATATTTTTACAAACTGTAGTACAATTATTTTTCATAAACCGGCTTTTTAAGGAAGAGGTTCGGGTGTAGAAATATTTGGGCTAAAATTTATTTCTCTCAGTCAAGTAGATAATATGTTTTTATTCACCGTATTAGCAAGCGGTAATCATGTTGAAAATGATTCCCACATGAACTTCAGAGATTCTACACCCAGGGTTTGAACCTGTTTCACTTTTTACTGTATTTCTAAGCGAGCGTTTTACCACTAAACTGCCAGTGTTTTATTAATGCAAATTACTATTAATAAGAAATAAGGATGGTATCTGACCCAACGACATGTTTAGTATACATACGACTTAATATAACATGGCTATTTTACAATACATAGTAAACTTTAATCTATAATTTATGTACACATATATGTATAGGTTAAAGGCTAACTGTAATTTGGAAGTTTTTTATTAGAAGAATACTAAGGAAATGAAGTTTTAACAACGTAGGTATATGCTCATATAAAGATTACATCAAGACTAGCGACTAACATTCGCTCCGCTCGTGTTCGTCCCTAGTTACGTTTTAACGGCTAGTATAGATTTCTCAGAAATTAGATATTTTCCCGCAGTAAAAAGTATCCTATATGTTGACTCGGATAGCCAGCTATTAATCATACCTTTCATCAAAATCTGTCATGGTTTTCTCGTGATGAACATTTTAAAAACTATAGATTCGGCCTCTGTATCGATAATAATGACTATTTCAATAAGATTTTCCAAAAAATATTTAATGTACAGAATTTTATTATATGTATAGATATTATATTCACCATAAATAATAACAAGTTATTCTATCATAAATATTTTCAATTACAATTATGCGATGTAAATACGTACGATAAGTTACATTAGTAACTAGCGTTGGACCGCGGCTTTGCCCGTGTACTTGGGTAACGCAAAAACATTTCGCACGACAGCGCCATCTAGTGACAAATTTCAGCATTGAATAAAAACTTTGATATATGGGTTAACATTTTAAATAAAACTATCTTTTCGGATTTTTTCGCGAATTTATTTAGATTTTTGGTTCCCGACGTTTCGAATGCTTTACAGCAATAATGGTCGCGGGAGAGACTAAAGTTTAAGATGTTTCAAAGGCATTATATAGTTGTTACAGAAAGCCTACCCACAAAATAACAAAATGAATTCCAAAAAAATAAAAAATGGCATCACCTTACAGTATTTGTTAATCTTAATTTTAAACATTTTTATAATTTTACCAAAACGGCAACCAAAAATAAAAATAAATTCGCGAAAAAATCCGAAAAGATAGTTTTATTTAAAATGTCAAATATTCGTGTAAATCTAAGAAAGTAATGTTTTATCATTTAAAAATTAATCTGTGATCTTTTTGAGATATAAACGAACATTAATTACCTTATTTTATTTATATTTAATTAACAAGCGACTCATCCTCGCTCCGGTTGGGTTCGTCTTCCGAAAACAAAATTAATTAATTAATTTGGTTTTTTCGTGGCACCCTATTTTTTTTCTAAAATAAAAGTTGCCTAAGTTACTCCTTATTACATCAGCTATCTACCAGTGAGAGTCCCGTCAAAATCGGTCCAACCATTTCAGAGATTAACCGGAACAAACAGACAGACAGACAAAAATTGTAAAAAATGTTGTTTTAATACTTTCTTAGATCAAAATCAAAATAAATCCGCGAAATAATCCGAAAAGATAGTTTTATTTAAAATGTTGTTTTGATATATGTACCGTGTATACATCCATCAATTTTATTTATTTGTATAGATAAGCATCATTTTAAGGCAAAAAGGGCACAAACTAAAATTACTTGTACAATAACTAATTTAAATACGTTTAGAAAACTTTAAAGAGTAAAATTTAGTATTCACTAAAAATTAAAAAATAAATAATCCAATGATCTTACAATGCGCTCTCTTTAAACAACTAAGTGCTGACAAAACTAAGCCACAGCTAAAAATATATCTACTTGTGATATATGTAAATACCTGGAAGTTTTAAAAAAGGAGTTTAGTTTTCAACAAAAATCCTAGAACTTGTGGTGGTAAATAAGTTTCGAGTCTTAAGCATCAGCAAAATCTATAGTTGATTATTTTATTCAATGTTTATTGTTTATTATTTTACACTAGCGACTCACCCACGCTTCGCTCGGGTTCGTCTCTAGGTACGTTTTAACGGTTAGTATAGAATAGATAGACTATATATTATATGATATATAACCTATAGCCTTCCTTAATAAATGATCTATCTGGTGCATAAAGAATTTTCCAAATCGGAATAGTTCCTGAGATTAGCTCGTTCAAACAAACAAACAAACGATTTTTTTAGGTTGGAGGTGTTAATATAGATTGGAGAGTAAGTTTTGGCTTACTATATACATATGTAATTATAATATGTACTAATATATATATATATATATATATATATATATATATATATATATATATATATATATATATATATATATATTATTCCTTTTAACGTCCCTCCCCTGGATACTCAAGCCCAGTATTAGGTCAATGTTATGAACTATATTATCATAAAACTAGAATATGTATATAAGTTATCTCGCTTGTTTTTAAATGTTATCCCCAACGAATTATAAATTAGATAATACATATGTCTAAATTAGGTTTTTCATACATGAAAATTTCAAACTAAATCTTAGAATCCGCTGTTTCCAAAGCGAGCGTGCTTCCAATGGGCACTTTATTGTTACAGATGAATTGTATTATTTACGATACCTTTGTATATAATTATTTTTTAGTTTATCGCAAACTATCGTTTATTCTACACTCTTTTTTTATAAAAAAACATTTAAGTATTTTATTTATCATTATAATGATGAAGAAGATAATTATAACCGAGCGAGTTATTTAAAATTAAAAAAAAAATTGTATGTATTTATGTACGCACGTAAGAAGTTATACTTCTTTGGCGTAACAGAACAAAAACAGCTTTAGATTTCATCCCGTATGTCAGAACTCTCTGTTTGTAAAAGGAATGCAGCTAACTCTACCATGTCCCTTTCAGCTAACTTCATCATGCCGCTTTTTGACTGTCGGTGTGTGCGCGCATCGTAAAAATTTTACCCTATAATTTTTTCCAAGCGAACCAAAAGAAGTATAACCTTAAAAAAATAAAGTATGATGCATAAATAAATGTCCATTAAAAATGATATATAACAAATAAATTACACCTTTAATTAGTCTATAATTTTAAAAATATATATATATATATAAATTATTGTTTTATTATGCGAATTTGTGTGGCACATCCGCGAACGACGTATTGTTTAATATCTCGTATTAATTAAATGGCGTATGTTTATTTCTCCCTCCATTTGATCTACAAAACCCCCACTTTGGGGCAGTCAGTGCCCCGCTATAACGGTACAGGCGGGGCCTATAGAATTCACGCCAATCAGTGCCACTGCCGCCGTAACGTCAATATTCTAAACGAATGGATCTAGCTTACTTGTCATTTTGCAAGTTGCCGATTGGTTGTTGATACAACCCCAAATTCATTGATCTACATTCGTGATTTATTTTTATTGATCAACATTATAAAATGTTGAAATATACGCTAAAATACATAAATAACGTAAAGTATAGACGGTATGGTTGAGAGAAAGTTAACACACGACCTTCCCACCCGGTGCCCGCGTGTAGACTGACATGAGATGAACGGTGAACCTCTGATAATAAGTAAGAAAGGGACAGCGATATAATTTGTATGTGGAGTGAATAGGACGCCGAACGTGTCTTCTTCGTGAAGTGTAAGATGTTTGTACAGTTCCATACTGGCCGCATCCGAGTGAGGCGAGTTTGATATTCGGATGCGCATACGCATCTCGTATAGCGCGATTCGTGACTACGTACTTTGTGTTAGTGTGTGCAGTGATTATGATAAGCTGGTGTTGAATTTATGAAAACGGAACTGTTGTTACCATATTTTAATACGGTGAGTGATTTGTTTTTTTTTTTTTTTATATAATTGTTATAGTATAAAGGATAAGTTCAAAAAGTCATGTAAGGTTTTAGTTTAAAAGTATGACTTTGAATATTTCATATTAATATAGGTATTTTTCTTAAGTTAACATTATTACATTTTTATATATAATATATACTATAATACTTATATAATATCGTAGTATTAAAATATATCTGTAACTAATTACAATATCTGTAACAAAAATAAGGAATTCGAACAATTTAGCTACATTATAAAGAAATATAAGTAATTATAAAAAATATATGTATAAAAATTTATTGATTTTTTTTAATATTAAAAAATACCTACAGTCATATATGTATTTATGAACATTTGAAATTAAAGAATTATTGTTTTATTTTTTAAATATTTTTTTACAACATCAACTTAGGTTTTTTATATCAAGATATTGATTACTTCAGTAATTTTTTATATAGATTGTAGCACATACCCCCTTACCTTGTTTTACAATCATTGTATTATATTGTATGTATTATTCGCACTTCTTTCGGCTTAGATATAACTTCACAACGTGTTACAGGCACGACAGTTACGACGTGCTAAGAGCATACATATTCTCAATGTTTTTAATGTACCTAATATTTATATTATGAATATACATGAATTTTGAAAATTGTTAGTATCTACGTACTTTCAAAAGGATTTATAATTTGTATAAATATTATATTTAATACCTATACAAATTAATCATTTAATTTTATACATTATATTTAAAGGAGTATCGTTTTAATGCCATTTGAAGTGATCTCTAGTTTTCTTACAAATTTTTTTTTATATTTTTTTAGACTGAAGTAGTGGAGTAAATATGATAAAATAATAGTTTAGTATTAAAAATATTTTATTAAGCTATTTAAGCACAGCAAGTGGAAGAATCAAATATTTAGTACAGTAGTTATGTACAGAATCCATTAAATTATGAATTTTCTTTATATCCACACTAATATTATAAATTTGAAAGTGTGCTTGTTTGTTTGTCCTTCTTTCACGTCGAAACGGAGTGATGGATTGGCGTATTTTTTGTGTGGAGATAATTGGAGGGCTGGAGAGTGATATAGACTACTTTATGCTGCGGAAGATTATCTCATCCCCACAGAAAAATACGTTATATAATATATAGTCTATCTATTCCATACTAAACGTTAAAATGTACCTAGGGACGAACCCGAGCGAAGCGTGGGTGAGCCACTAGTTATGATATAATTAAATTTTCCCGTATATCGCATCACTATCCTTAATAATTTTATAAAAAGCTCTAGCTTGACTATATAATATCAAAATAACAAGAGCTTCTCAAACCTTATGAACAAGGGACAAATAACAGCTGATAAAATGAAATAAGAAAATCATGTATCGCCTTGACGGTGCTATATATTTTTTTCTCTTGGTAGTTCTTTCGATCTTTCTAGTCAGCTTTCATTTTAAAAGCAAATGTTTTTTTTAAAACAATGTTCAATAAATAATTGAAATAAAACTAATTGATATGAAGTAAAATGTAACAAGCGACAGACATAACAGTGTGTCGATACGTCGGCGGGAAATTCACTATACGCAGTTTTTTTGAAAATATACACATATAAAGTATGTGTTTGTCCCTTATAATTAAACTATAGCACTTCTTTTGCTTAAAGCTTTTAAGCTTAAACATAAATATAGTCAGGAACTTTTTTTAGGACTTACATAATATGTCATTTTACAATCGAAGAATAGAAATTTCAACAACAGTATGACATATTATGTTTCTATGATGTACTATTAAATTTGTCTTTTCAATACTATTTTTTGAAATTTCGTTCTCTAATAATTGTAAAATAATATCTAATCTCCTTTTATATTTGACGTTGCTCGCGTTGAATTCTTTTGAAGGAAAAATTGACTTACGAACTGTTATAGTATATATCTGGTAATATTGTAGTCTAGGGGTTAAAATGGATTTCTTAAGTATTAGTTGTGACATTTAGTATATGGGGAACTTACCCTGCTTCACGAGAGGACCACTACCGCGACCACGTTGGCTAGTGACCAACTAGAGGGTCACTTTGTAAAAATTTTATGTTACTATGTAAAATAAAATGACCATTACACGACCGCAACTATAATAAGATGGTCACTGCGACCACTGTCTCGACCATGCTATTATGATCGAGACCATGGTCATGTGTGTGGGCTGTTATTAAAACATACAGACATGATAATAAAAGTATTTTATACTAGTTTTATTTTTTACTCGCCCGATGCTTCGCTCACGTGGTACGTTAGTAAAAATAGACCATATCTCTCGGGGATATTGCAGCTTTTTATTGACGAAGTAATTTTTAAAATCAGCCAATTAATTTCCTTAAAAAGAAGAAATACAGACAAAACTTGCCTTTTGATAATATTTTTCACAATATTGTTATTCTATTTAAAGCATGTAGGCTCAAAATTTTAGCCTTTATCATGATTTTGTAATTAAAACCTTTTTATATAATATGTATGTAATATAATATATTGTATATCTTTTTTGAAATATCAAAATTTTCATTTAAAAAATAATTATCATAAAACTTTTATCATTTATTAAACTTAGTTTTACTATAAAATCAAGTATTAAGCCCAGTTTTAATTATAGATTTCCTTTTCTAGATATATCCCGTACATTATCCAATATGGACAATATTATCCTACTTGAGAACACCAAGTTTTCTTGACCACTCTTATGAAATTAATTATTTTTTTTAGTTAAAAAGATGAAGAAATGTTATATTAATTTATATAGAATTGACATAGCCATTTCAAAACTATATGATAATTAATTCGTAATTGTGTGTGTGTGCTCAGCCCTCTTTGACGTCCCACTGCTGGGCACGGGCCTCCCTTTAATACTAGGAGGATTAGGCCATAGTCCAATACGCTGGCCAAGTGCGGCATGGCGGACTGCACATGTCTTTCTAAAATTTACTAGGTTCTCTCAGACATGCACGTTTTTCTCATGATATTTTCCTTCACCGTAAGACAAGTTGAAATCATATTGAAAATGATTCGCATATTAAAATATCAAAGGTGCAAGACTCGGGATTTGAATCTGCTTCGCTCGGTTTCCACAGTGAGCGCTTTACCACTGGATGGGCTACTACGTCCTCCAAAATTAGTGTTACGCAAAATATATACGAAAAAACATACATATTTAGAACTACCATCTATTTAAGTCGGTTAAATATAGGAAGTAATTTACTGATAAGTGTCCATTGAAACTTGATATTAAGGACCGATCCATACTATAGCCACGATATCAATAAATATAAATATGTTGGGACATTAACACACAGCACCATCTAGTTCCTTGGTAAGCTACGAGGCTTGTACTATGGATACCAAATAGTTGATACACTATATATATATATATATATATATATATATATATATATATATATATATATATATATATATAACTTTAAATACATATATACGATAAATATAAATACCATGACTGGAGTACAAATATTCGTGTTCATCACACAAATTAATGCCCCCAGCGGGATTCAAACCCGCAACCGCAGGCATTACAAGGGTCATTACAAACTGAGCCAAACGTGTCAATAACCGATTACAGTTCATTCTGGGTCTTGAATAGTATTTTATACGAGAAACGATGCTGATGGAAAAATGTGATTCAATCGGAACGTGACTCTTAGTGATAGTGTCAATGCACTCATTGTTGTTTGTATAAAAATACTTTACGAGACCGAATTCGAACCGAGAACGGATAGACGATAGTGTGGATCTGCCCTTATAACATTAAATAGGAAGTTAGAAAAAACACTTATATTTTTATTATTTTAAACAAATCTTTGTAATGCGTAGAATTTCTGAATATTATAAAATTATTTTTATACATCTACATTTTTTACATATTTCTTTATTGATATAGAATACAATGTATTAGTTTTAAAATTACTTTTTATAAGTGATTAATCAATTAACAAATATTTATTGAGAATATATACATATAATTAGCACATTGCCATTGAGGTATTATGTGGTTCCAAGTAGAGAAAACGTTATGTTTATTTGCTTGGGCAAAATCTAACAAACTATTTTAAAAAACCAATAAGTAGTTTAAATTAATAATTTTGGACAACTTTAATAATAATAATAATATATATGTTGGGACATTAACACACAGCACCATCTAGTTCCATGGTAAGCTACGTGGCTTGTGTTATGGATACCAGATATTGATACACTACACATATATAACTTTAAATACATACATATTATAAATATAAAGACCCATGACTGGAGTACAAACATTCGTGCTCATCACACAAATGAATGCCCTCAGCGGGAGTCGAACCCGCGACCGCTGGCGCAGTAAGTAGGGTTACTACAAACTGAACAAAACGTGTAGTCAAATGATTTTTTAATAGATAAATTTGATTATTTAATTGAGTTTATCTCCTAAATAAATACCAGGTTTGATCTTTTTAAATTTTGATCTCTTTAAACAAATATTTGCTGAGAAAATCAAATGAATACGAAATTACCCTAACTTGAACATCGTTTGAAGTATAATATATATCTTCAAACGTTTTTATAAGTTTTAGACACAATAAAACATAAGCTCTTACTTATTGACCGAATTCTATAAGGTACTTAATGTACATTTTCTGTATATAAAAAGCGAGTCCTTTTGAAAATTTTGAATCAATATACGAAAAGATCATTTAAACACAAAATTTTACAGATTCCTACTTCAAAAAAATCTAGACATAGCCCGAGTAATTTTTAGTTTTCAATAGAAACGTCTAAAAGTCGTAAATCTATACAGATAAATAAAATTGAAGTGTCTGTTTATAATGTCAAAATAACAGCTTTATACTAAATACATATGGAATTATATACGGTACTTATAACAAAAACACAATTTTTAAATTTTTTGTCTGTCTGTCTGTTTGTTCCGGCTAATCTCCGAAACGGCTGTACCAATTTTAACGGAACTTTCACTGGCAGATAGCTGATATTATGAGGAGTAACTTAGGTTACTTTTATTTTAGAAAAAGAATTAGGGTTTTGATCAAAAAAATTAAAACGTACATAGGGACGAAACCGAGTGAAGTGAGGGTGAGTATATATATATATATATATATATATATATATATATATATATATATATATATATATATATATATATATATATATATATATAATATTGATAAATAATATTTTCTGATTTTTAATAACATATTTACAAACTTTTTTTGTATTATTACGTATAGCAATAATAAACATAAAAGTTTGATTTTTGAGTGAACTCCATAAATATATCAAAATATTGACCTGGCTGGCCTAAACATCTAAATCTCACATTATCTGAGCCCCAATCTGTATTAACATATTCAAAACATAAAATACTTAGAATAAAAAAACAGAAACTTAGAATTTTTATTATTCGGTGCTAAAAATTAGTCTTATAGTATTAAGATTACGATTACGAAATCACAGTGCAAATTAGTGTAATTTATATGTTATTTTATTATAAGAATGTTGATAATAATTTAAATAAATATATTAGTGACTGTTTGCTCTTTTTTAGATGAATGGATGTGTTTTTATAATCGGATGGCACAATTATGTCGATTTTTAAATATTTGAATAGGAACATGAGCTTATCAAATAAAACGTTAGGTACTGATAATAAAATTATATTAAACTAGCGACTCACCCTCATTCTGTTCGGATTCGTTCCTACGTTTTAAGGTTAGAATAGATTTCTCAGAAATGAGATATTTTCCCGCAGTAAAAAGTATCCTATATGTTGGATAACCAGCTATCTTCATACCAAATTTCTTTAAAATCTTACCAATGGTTTTTCCGTGATGCGGTCACAGATATATAGACACAAATTAAACAGACAAAAATTCTAAAAACTATAGATGCGGCCTCTGTATCGATAATAATAACTATTTCAATAAGATTTTCCAAAAAATATTTAATGTACAGATTCAACCCAGAATTTTGTTATATGTATTATTATTATTATATGTATAGATGTTATTATTACTACGCGGTGAAAATTAATTTTAGAAGTGTATCTGGGACGTTCCTATAGATGTAATGTATTGATAAAAAGAAAAAATTATGAAAATCGGTTCACAGTTCCATGTGATAAAGCTAACGATTTATTTTTCGTTATAATTAGCCATTTTATAGTGCTTCGAATGAAAATTTGATAAATTTAGTATCCCATTATTCCCTCTAGTTCTTTTTAGAATTATGGTTGTTTCTTTCGAAATTATTGATATAGTTAGTTTGCAATAAGTAATATAATTTTTAATCTAAATAAAAAAATACTTTAAATTTTTAATAGAATATTTGATAAGATTATATTAGGGTACGATTTTGCACTTGTCCAGCGTGGTAGACTATGGCCTGATCCCCCTCGTATTGAAGGGAGGCCCGTGCCCAACTGTGGGATGTTAAAAAGGGCTGATTACATGATTTTCACTCTGGATAATAATAATAATATAATATTTCCTCGCCTTAGTGCTTATTTGTTCAAACGACCTATACTTATTGTACTTTACAGTAGATAGTTTTAATTTAGATCAATATATAGATAAAATACATATTTGGCTTTATTAAAGTAAAATATGTATATAATAATAATAGAATGTGCGTCAATAATTCTGTATTAAAAACTCTTTCGGTAAATAATATTCGTTTGGACAAATAAGCACTGAGAGGATGATTTGTTATAAAAATTGCACTTTGACTTCTAAAGATGTAATATAATCGACTCGATCGACTCTGAACACACTCTAAAGCATTTACGATACAAAATGGTGGATTGATAACAAAACAAGATCATAATGTTACATTATGAAACAATTTAATACTATTTAACGGAAGAATTTAGAAAAAAAATTACTGTAAACTATCTCAAAGATTATATTCTAACGTCTTTATTAACTACACTTATCTTATTTCACAAATTAACAACAAAACATTAATTAAAATTAATATATATTTGTGTAAAAACTTCCAAACTGACATTAACTTTCGACTGACATATTATGGATGCGTTCCGGATCACGCAAAATTAATTAATTCAAATTTTAAATTTAGTAGGCATCTCTCCCTTATAGGAGTCTCTCCCGGACTTAACCTAATAATGTTAGTATCTTTCACCTAATTTGATCATCTTAGACTGTATGTATAGCTTATTGTTTTAGAATAATGTGCTCTCCTTTAATTGGTAATATATAGTAATTTAAGTAAATAAGGTATGTGTTAGATGTTAGTTAATATGTACAATTACTGGAGATCCATAGAAATAAATAAATTAATTAATATAGTGTTATAGGTCTTCCTTATGTATGTCTCTGATCTATGACATTTAACATACATTATTTATGATTTCAGATCCTACCAATTAAGACAGACACAGCATCCACACACAATATAACCTTAAACTATGAATAAAACTAGAAAATTTAAAATAACTAATGTACATTTTTCTTAAATCTTAACTAGTTAAGGCGTTGACATTATAATTTCATTTTATCATATGCTATAAATTAAATAGTGGCAAATGAAGAAGAAATAAATCTTTAGTTAGAATATTTAAGTATTTTTTATCTATTTTATTGACGAGGTGTCTTTAACAACTCTGTTTGATTCGATGCATATGTTAAATTCCCATATAGATATATATTTGATATTTAATTTGATCTACCTCGTAAAAGCTTAATAAAAAACGTTTAGTATTGGTCGTAATGTGAACGTACGAGTATCTACAGTAAATTATGATGCTTTATTAATTAAAATCAACACTGGTCAAAGGCTCTGATTAGAACATCTAATTATTAATATAATAAAATCAAACAATGAATCTAAACATAACAGACAGATGTAGTAAGTTCTTACTGTGCGGATCAAAATAACAGTATTTCAAATTAGTATTTCAAATTAATATTTTTCATTTGTAAATGTAACTCTTAATTAATTTTAACTTTTTAAATCACACATAGAACAATAATGTGGCTTAAATAATTAATATTTTATTTTTTCTTTATAGTTATAAATATAATAATGGCAACACTAAATATAAATTATGAATCAATAAATTTTCTAAAAAATTGTAATTATTATAATAATAACTGCTAAAATTATATAAATAATATTCCACATTCAAGTATAAAAGCAATTAAAATTATAAAAATGTTTAAAATTAAAATTAACAAATATTGTAAGATACTTTGGTGCAAATTTTCAAGTTTTTTGAATTCATTTTGTTATTTTGTGCGTAGGCTGTCTGTAACGACTATATAATACCTTTGAGACATCTAACACCTTAGTCTCTCCCGTGACCATGATTGCTGTAAAGCATTTAAAACGTCGGGAACCAAAATTCAAAATAAATCCGCGAAAAAACCTGAAAAGATAGTTTTATTTAAAAAGAACATCTAATCATGAAAGAAACAAATCGCAAAAAAATAAGTTCTTCAATTAAGTCTATACATATAATAAAATTCTAACTAAGCCGAATCTGTACATTAAATATTTTTTTGGAAAATCTTATTGGAATAGTCATTATTATCAATACAGAGGCCGAAACTATAGTTTTTAGAATTTTTGTCTGTCTGTCTGACTGTGACCGCATCACGAGGAACCACTGGATAGTTGGTTATCCGGGTCAATATATAGGATAATTTTTATTGCAGTGAAAATATCTCATCTCTAAGAAATCTATACTAAACGTTAAAACGAACCAGAACGGAGCGAGGGTGAGTCGCTAGTATAATATAAAGATTACACTTGATTCTACAATTGACATGAAAAAAGCTTATAAAAGTTTTCTTCTGACAAGTATATTATTAAAATATAGTATATTTAAAAGCTCCTTAAAGCTGTTATCATCAAAATGTAACCATCAATTCTTTACTTAAAGTAACGACGTAGTATATATACTCATATATCAATTTACCTAGATAAGAAACAAATATAACTTCGTCGTAATTTAACGCGAAGCAAGTAAAATTAACAAGAGCGTGTGAGTCAATAAATCAAGAAATGCATAATAAACGATCTTCGATCTGTTAAAAACAACATTGTAACTTATATTAATACAACAAACTTACTCTTGCTTCGTTCGGATCTGTATCTGAGTGCCCTTATAGCCTATATATTAGCCTAGGTCATACGCTATCTATATACTAAATTTCATCTAAATCTGTCCAGCCTCAATGTGAAGTAGTAAAAAAGATATACACAGACGTACAAACTTTCGTATTTATGTAACTAGTAGAATTTAAAACTAGAAATTCTCATATATTTAAAGTTCATAAATTCAAAATCGCTGCAATATAGAATTACAATGTTGTTCGAGTAGATAG
Organism: Fabriciana adippe; assembly: GCA_905404265.1. NCBI lineage: Eukaryota > Metazoa > Arthropoda > Insecta > Lepidoptera > Nymphalidae > Fabriciana > Fabriciana adippe. Next base: position 14,624,282 of record FR989997.1, on the reverse strand, counting down.
TATCGACACTACTGCATATTGTGGAGCAAAATTTTCGAAACAGCCTTAAAATTGCACAAACTATTGATTTTATTAATCATATAAAATAAGAAATTGCTAACGAGTTGGTTTAAGTCTGATTAATTCATGCAATTTATTTAATTTAAAATATCAAATACAGCGTATACATATGATGAGTATTTCTAGACATGACATCATAATTACCGTTTGATATTCGCTTATGTTAATTTTAGATTAATACTATTTCTACTATTTGGTTTGGTTTTTGGGAAGTTAGAAATATTATCTAGTTTTTAGATGAAAAACACTGGCTTGGGATACCGTTTTGGTGACGTTTTTTATTGAAAATTGTTTTGAACTACTATTAAAGAATATGCTTCAATAAAACTATGTTTTCAGATTGTCGTGATTGTGTTTTGATTTTTTGTTCTTGATTTTTTAAATGCTTTTCGACTAACATTGTCACGGGAGAGATTAAGATTTTTGACGTTTCTAAAGCCATAGTTATTATAGATGATGTCTAACTTCAAAATTATACAATCAAATGGAAGAAAAAGAAGAATAGCACCAAAGTATCATACAATAGTTTAATTATCCGCTTGGGTTCGTTACTAGTTACGTTTTAACGTTTAGTACAGATTTCTCACAGATAAGATATTTTCCCGCAGTAAAAGTATCCTATATGTTGACCCAAATAACCAACTATCATAATACTAAGTTTAATCAACATCTATCCAGTGGATTTCACGTGATGTGTTCCCAGACAGACAGACGTAAATTCTAAAAACTATAGATCCGTACAATAATTATTTCAATAAGATTTTCCAAAAAATATTTAATGTACAGATTCGACTCAGTTACAATTTTATTATATGTATAGAAATATGTTCTAATTAAATTAAAGGTCAAATATTCGCATAAAACTAAAGTAAAGCATATCCTTTGTATCAAAAAACTTTGATATCTCAACAAATTTGAATGTTTAGATTTAATCCTATATTAAAACTTTGGCCATGAAAGCAGAACCACGTGTAAACACTAGTACTTTAATATTTAGAAAAACTATTCGTTTACGAACGAGACCGAAGTAAAGGAAAAAATAAGTGACCTTTCTAGTAAATTACAAGGTAAATCTATTTATTCGTACACATGCTGTTTTTATTCATATTTTTCTATCATTCAATTTATATTTTGTACTTATGTAGTTCTATAAGACAGAGCTAAAGTAAAATCTGCTCCAGTTATTTTTGTTAAGATATTCTTCCAATTCAAGTATTTTGCCCTCGTTTCTTCACTAATAAAATCTTGTGCCAAAAATATCATAATTATTATTGAAAATATCTTCTTTTTTTTGGATTTATATTTTTGGATATACATATATTAGCTTCATATACCTATAAATATTTAAAACTTTTCTATTTTATATTAAAATTTTAAGTACATATATGTACTGTAGACAAACTTTTAATTATATGTTTTGCATATGAGCTAAGTCAGTGTCCATTTTGGAATCATTGATAGTTTTTTTTATATATTAGCACAGATAAGATTCGAACCCCAAGACCTTTAACGGGCAAATTTAAAAGCTATATTTTACTACTTATCACAGCTTTAACTTTGCAGATTAAGTTAAAATACATCTTTGCATAATATTCGCAATACAAATAACTGTATATAAACAACATACGTAAAGTTTTATGTGCAATTCCAGTTACAGTGTTATTAGAATATGTTCACATTTTACGACTTGTTTGCACTTTTGTGTTATTATATTACAATGAGGTCGTGTCTTTATTTATGAAATCGATTTTACGTAAATTCCTTTTTATAAAATGTTAGAAATGCTAAAATATTTTCTTACGTTTAACAAAAATATTTATATTTTCACTGTTTAAAACTAATTTATTGAAAGGATATCGAGTATTTTTGACTAAACATTAAAATATATATTTTTGTTATATATGTTATGTATGTTTGTTCTTAATTTTATCAAACTTTAAATATAATAGCTTCATTTATAAGTATCTCTAAGTGAATCTAATTGTAATTTAAAATATTTGTTGTATAAACGTGAAATTTTGGTAACAAAAAACATATTTTGCTAACTGATGATGACGGAGTCAGGAGTTAGGTATTGAGGTATCTTACCTAATACCTATAATATACTACTAAAATAGAAATTTACCGTTTCACAAAGTTGTATAAGCCATGTTTCTTTTATAAACCTATAAAATTATAATCGTATCGTCCTCATTTACGATTTCATCCATATAAATTAAATCACAGGCGCCGAGATTGTGAGATTCTAAAACAAATTCGTGTTAATATTAAAATAGTTTAGTCTAAAATACTGAAAATGGCTAAACTAAACACTTCATTAGTTAATTTAAATTTAGTTTATTTAAGTACTAAAAATATAAGGCCAGAAACTTAAATAATTTTTAAAGTATATTTTTTCACTAATTACGATTTTTATAATGATCGTTCAAACTTGTAAAAAAAATACGTCTTATAAATATTTCATATCTTTTTGCGCTGTTCTTAGAAGAATTTATTCGCTTTGGCCGTATATTTACGTACCTACCACTGTGAAGAAACGTATGAAGTTTCTAAACTCGACAAGTTAACAGTTTAAGTTTCTGTCGCTGATATATTTCAATGTATAAATAAATTCTATACATGTAGCTTTTCTATCAACCTTATTTTAGAAACTGGAAAGTTTCATAAGAAAGCTATAATTTATAAAAACTTTTACTTCAAAAACTTAATTCATACATAATATTGTTGTGACTTTTTATTACTGATATATGTATTTTTTACCCGTTAATTTATCTGTATTGCTTTTGTGTGTATAATTGCAATAAAATAAAAAAATAGGAATAGATTCCTAAGTGTTTAACTATAATGTAGGTAGTGTATATTCTAGAAACTTCCACAGTAAATAGGCTATAAAAAACCATATCAGCGTGATTGTAACAAAAACAAACTTGTGCTTTATAATATTAGTATACATTTATTATATATGTAGGTATTATGTTTAAGAAAAAAGAGTATTAAAACGTCTTAGATGCATTCTCAATCGACAAGCGTTAAGTTATAAATGGTTTTGACAAATAAAAGACATCAACGCGCTCATATTTTTTCTAATTATTATGCTGTGACCTTTAAATTCGGTGATAATCTAATAAATTATGTGTCAATATATCATATAATTTTTCAAAATATCAATAGCTATTGTTGAAAAATGTGTATAAAATTAATAACTTAGGTAATACATAAAAAACAGTGGCGTGTATCAAATGCCATCACAATATACATATGTATAAGAAAATAACTTTTTCGATTTTTTTTTTTATAATATTTAATTATATAAAAATATTAGTTAACTAAAAATATAAAATCTTTGAAATATTAGTTTAAAAGGGTTTTACTTTAAAAATGTAATTAATGCCTTTGTGAGATGACTGACACCAACTAATTATTGGTTTTCAACTTTTTGCTAGCTAGATATACATATATGTATATTAATTATATTATTGTTTATAAATTATTACAACCATTATTAATTTTGTCTTATACACCATTGTTCATTAATAAGTAAGACCAAATAATGTTATTGAGGTTTCTATAAATGAAATCTCAATAACAGCCCGGAGTGGGTTATTGGCAGTTTTATGCCTCATGCCTCAGAGATCACGTAAAGCCGTCGGTCTTGCACCTAATTTCTCACCAGTTGTGCTAAAGAATCGAATTGCCATACAGACTTTGAGAGTATCAGGCATAGAGAATGCACTTTTTTGTTGTGCACTATAATATCTGCCTACCTGTTAATCTCAGTGAGATTGAGTCTGAGACGAAATCGATCGAAAGACATTATTATTTTTAAAATATTTAATGTGTATATACATCAAAATAACACCTAGAATGCTTAAATTAAATACTTATAAATTATTTAATAACATATATCAAATTTACATTTCATTTTATAAAAATAATTAAACGGCAAAAAGTAAAATACAAACAGTAGTCGCAAGCGACGTCGTAAATACGCTACTGGTGTCGCCAAATATCACGTGCGGTATTACTTATTACATCATCTTTAAAGGTTTACCTAATACTTATTTTACTTATGTAATACACGTAGTGTCTTCTGTTATGGCAATATAGTGGATCTTAATGGGACTTTCATTAGCGGGTTTGGGATTCGATTAACGATTGAAATTTTGTACTATATTTAACCGAATTCAAAAAGTTGTGAATCAACGATTTGTGTACTTTCAATTGTTTGTTAGTGGCTTCTAGTACGCGATTCATTTTGTTTTTATCAGTATGTTATACGATATCGTTGCCTAACTGGGTTTATAATTTCGTTTTTAACGAGATTAGCTGTTAGTTTAACTTTGTCCCATATTCATAAAAATCCACCGCTGATGCCGTACTCATTTTAAGTATCTATATATGTAAAACAAAGTCATGTCAGTTACACCGTTTATAGAACGACAAGAACGGCTGGAACAATTTTTATGATATTGAATTTTTTGGATTTCTCTTAGTCCGGAATAGGATAATAATTATCAAAACATCAGAAAAATTAAAAAAATATAATTAAAATTTATGTGGCTAAAGCTGGTAAATAATTAATATTTTAAATATAATTTACGTAGTTATTTATAGTTAGTTATTTATAATTGAACCTTTAAGTATAATAATAATTTACATTTTGATGCAACTTTTATAGATATATAATCCAAATTAGCAAACAGAAGCCTTTTTAATTAAAGTCACGTTTTCTTATGACATACACGTATAGTTTCTTCTGCTATAATAAAATAGTACATTTTTTACAAAATAGTTCTTACCTTAAGATTTACATAAACATTTCTTAAGACAATAATTAAAATAGTCTTTGCCTTGTAAATTATAAATAATAATTATAAATTTAATTAAACATTGATTATAATATGGTAATGGATGGATAAATTTAGCCGAGTAGATTATTTTAAATATCTATGCACAAAGAGAAGTATACAGATATAATTAAATTAAATATGTTGGGATATCAGTTTGTCTCGTCAGGTAAACCGCGTTGGACGTGTATAATGTCTTACTGACCGATTTTGGCTACGGCGGCCAATCTGACTGAGATTAGCCAGATGTGAAGGAGATATTATAGTACACAAGTGTACGCGCAGACACAAGTGTACTCTCTATCCTTTTCTCCCAAAGTCCAATGGGACGATACTTTAACACGACCGGTGAGAGTTAATGCGCAGGAGCGACGGCTTTACGTGCTCTCCGAGACATGGGGTTGCAACATCGCCAACTTTCCAACTCCAGGCTGTTACTAAAGTTTTTTTAATAACTGAACTTAGCCCGACCTGGGACTCGAACCCAGGACTTCGGGATCCACAGCTGTACATGCCAGCCACTAGACCACCAAGGCAATACAAATAATAACCCGTATCCAAACTAAGAATAATATACACATCAAAGTAACCATGTCTGTTTGTACCTTTTACAAAAACTTGGCTATTCAATTTAAATTCAATTTAACGGAAATTTGGCTATTCCATAGATTACATTATAGATAAACATATCCCATACTTTATCTCCGTATTTACCACGCAAGCGAAGCCATAGGCAAAATCTAGTTATATTTAATTTATAAAAGTTACATAATCAAAATGTAAACATGATTTCCAATAGCATATTCTACGCTCCAATTTCGAATCGTTCACACGCATCGCGACTGACGCATCACGTCATGATCCGTCATGCCTTGACGTATCTGTATGACCCGGATCATGAGTTCGAGGGCATAATTGCATTATAGTAAAAAATATAATAAATAATTACACTTCACTAATATATATAAATAAGTAATCTTTGTTTGTTTTTACGTATAGGATAGTCTATGGAATTATTGTCCGTAGCTTTTATTTAAAAGCTCTTTTACTGACAGAAAGCTACTGTATCTGAATAGACTCAATATGCAAGCGGAACTAAGGAGAATAACTAATAAGTAATATTTTTTTATAAAATCACTATAAAGATGTTTATAAATGTTAGAATATAACATATTATATTTAAAAACACATCGTCTCTAGTCTATGACTACGGTCGCCGCGACCAGCTATTTATATAATGGTCGCAGCCACATATGAGTATGGTTATGTATAATATTGTATGGTGACCATTATCGCGACCATGGTCGTCTATGTGCAGGCAAGATAAGTTATTAGTGAAAAGTCAACATGAAATGCTGTCAAAAATTTAAAATGTAAATATTAAATTTTCTACATGGTGTCTATACATTGAATCCTATTTTTATTATAAATGCGAAAGTTTGTGAGGATGTATGGATGGATTTGTGTATGTATGGATGTTTGTTACGCTTTCACGCAAAAAATACTGAATGGATTTTAATGAAACTTTACAATAATATAGCTCATACATCAGAATAACACATAGGCTACTTTCTATTTTGAAAAAATTTACGGTTCCCATGATATATGTAGATTTTGTTTTTGTTTTTCTAGAGGTGAATCCGAGCGAAGCAAAGGTGAGCTGCTAGTTATTTATATTTAGATAAAATTGATTTAAATTAAGAAACTACGCTATATAGAGAAAGAATGGCTTAACTGAACATATAATATTTAATTTTTTATCGCCACCTCGTGAAATGCTAGAGATTAAAATAGTTAAATATAATGATGCTTGAGCATTTTTATATAGCTTTTGGTACATCTATGGCCCAAATTTAGAAACTGAAGCCCTCTTTAAAGTCGACCCGGACACATCATTTTTTCAAAGCTGTCATGACAAGACACACGCTCGCACGATGACGTGTCATGTCAAAATTCCCAACATAACGACGTACGAGTTAATTTGAATGGTCTGACCACTTTAAAAATCAATTGTAAATAGATGAATATGTATTTTATATGGTTTTAAGAAAAAACAAGTTCAAAATATCAAAAAAAACTCAAATATGCTCTCAACTCTGTTTTTAAGTTAAAGCATTTAAGAACACTCAGTTTATTTATATTAGTCAGTCAAATTCATAATAACATTATTATAAAGCTCTTTTTTAATAAATCCAAATTTTAAAAGCACAGGAATTTCGGGATCTTTTATTATTATTAATTATATTTTTTTATGAAAACAAAACTGATGACGCAAAACCACATACTACAGTTAGTATTAAATAAAGGACAGAAGTAACTAAACGTTCACTCGGTAATGGTTACTTTCCTTATTCTAGACCTACAGTTCAAAAGCTAAGACCACATTACGTACATTGTAACGAAGAATTGTTCTTAATGCCTCCTCTACACTGAAAGGAGTATACTGTTATTTCCAAATATAGCTATATACTGCGCTATTTTAGCTATTTATTTTTATAATAAAACTAGCGACTCACCCTCGCTTCGCTTGGGTTCATCCGTAGGTATACGCTTTAAGAGTTAGCATGGAGTAGATAGACTATATATCATACATATATATACATAGGTACAAAATGAACTTTTTTCCATTTGTTTTTTTGGGGTTTTCCTATTTATTTTACACTTAAACCACCTCTGATACACCCAACCAATAAATCAAAAAAAATTAAGTCAGTCAGTTTTAGCGAGACTAACGAACAGCAATTGTATTTTATATATAAATACAATTGTTTCTTAATAATTATATGTTATAATTAACACGACCAAATTATATTATCTAAACACATTTAAAAAGTATATATAAAATGAATTTTCAAAAAATTTACTTCACAACTTGATATCGTCATATTATCTATGAGTTATGGATAACTAAGTTAAAAATAATTATTATGAATGTGTCCCGCAAAATTTCTGCCAGTTTTCATTTAGTAGAACGCAATCACCTACTCAACTGCTCACTTATTTTAAACTTAAAAATCTATAACATCTATTAATTTTAATAATAATTTAAAGCCATCCCATATATTGAACATACGTAATACAAAAGTATCCATTGGTGGTCTAAGATTGCAGTGTAGACTAAGTTTTACAATAGAAATTCACATATGAAGGAAACTTGACAATAGCAATAGAAAGGATCGTAAAACTATACAAAACCACATACATCACTTTCCTCAGTCGTAAAACACCACTAGTATATGACCCCGCGAAGTTTGTTACGGGTACATTCTAAGAACTTTTCTAAACATATTGTAAAAGTAATGTATAGCCTAGTAACAATTGTTTGAAATTTTGCAGCTATGTGCAGTAATTAAGGTGTTGTATAAATTTTATAGGTAGTAACCCAGTGGTAATGCACTCGGTTAAGAAGCTGAGTGAAGCGGGTTCAAATCCCGGATCTCACCTTCGATATTTTCATGTGCGAATCATTTCCAACATTAACACTTGTCTTATGGTGAAGGAAAAAATGAGGAATTCGATTTAGAACACTGTCATATAGATATTTAAAGTAGGTTTATAGATGAACTATATCTATTATTTGGTGCAGTTAAAAACTTATATTCTATGAAGTGATACACTAAGAATATTTAATTAAATATTTGACAAAATTGGAGTGCGGTATACTGATTCGTAAATTTCGCTAGTGTCTAAATTATTATTTTTCATTAGACTAAGCCCTCACGTATGCTCACATGAATTAGAAACAATGCTCACATGAATTAGAAATAATGTATTTTTTAACTAATTTAGATTGACTTTAAGACTAATTTTTAAGAAAAAAAATGTTGAAAATTATATAAATTATAAGAGTTTGCCTCTGTGTTTCTCGCCAATTTTAGTTTGGACCTAAATTAAGCTTATGACTTTTAAAACTTTGCTATATCTAATACTTCTGTCTATATTACAAAAGTATGAATATCAATTTTTTTGTTAACGACACGTTTGACTTAGTTTGTAGTTACTTGCTGTGTCAGCGGTCTCGGGTTCAAGTCCCGCTGGGGACATTCATTTATAATATAATTGTATTTTAAGTTATTTATATGTAGTGTATCAACTATCTGGTATCCATAACACAGACCTCGTAGCTTACCATAGATGGTACTGTGTTAATGTCCCAACATATTTATATTTATTTATTTATATTTTTTGTTTTGTTTTTATTAAGTGATACGAACACTACATATTTTTATTTATGCCTTTTTATGAGCTTTTGTTTTATTTCTAGTAATATTTTTTTAATTGAACTTATAGCAATCAGGTTAGATGAGCCATAATGGCTACTATTTGGAGCTTTAAGAGCAGTGGTAAAATTAGTTAAAATGGCTAAGTTAAGGTAGAGTGATTAAACATTTAGTTTAACGATAAAAATTTCAACCTGTTAATAATTTAAAAAAATATTTACATATAAGATATATGTATATGTAGGATCCGGGGACAATAATGAAAACGTTTATAGTATACTAATTGCTATTTATTATTTTTAAATCAGATAATACAATGTTTACACGTAACGTCGTGTCGCCATTATGGCACAACATCCTTCTTTTTTGTTATTTATCTTCTTTTTCATTCTATTCCATTCTTAAAATTTTAACATACATCTCCTTTTATTCTTAAATTATCGTATTCGTCTTACAATCCCACATACATGTACATATATTATTTGATTCTTACTTTAAACATAGGGAAAACCAGATGAGGTCACTAGTATATCATAAACAGTAACAAATTTACGACCCTCAGTAAAACAATATTTATTAATACACTTTAAAACAGTACAACAGTAACCTTTCACCATTTATAGCGCTATTCACCATCCAATCTCAATAACTTACTCCTAACCGTTCATACAAACGATATAGCTTAGCCTTATAGAAGGTACGTAAACACGTAAGCATGGAAATTAGCTACCTCATAACGACATATTAAACTAAAATAAACTTAAATCGAGGCAAGCGTCGGGATACCTATCCGACTTGATGATTACATACCTGGTCTTTATGGGTTGGTGGGTGGTACAATTTATAAGCTTATCTATACTAATATTATAAAATGGCCGAGTTTGTTTGTTTGTTTGAATGCGCTAATCTCAGGAACTACTGATCAGATTTGAAAAAATCTTTTTGCATTAGATAGCCCATTTATTGAGAAAGCCTATAGGCTATACAATATATAGTCTATCTATTCAATACTAACCGTTAAAATGTACCTGAGACGAACTCAAGCGAAGCAAGGGTGAGTCGCTAGTCTAAATATAAATATTTAAGACAAAATAGTTCAGAAAAAACTACTGATCCGATTTGAAGAATTCTTTTTGCATTAGATAGCCCGTTTATTTAGGAAAGCAATAGGCTTTACATCATAATGCTACTACTTAAGAAAGCGGAGCAGTAATATACTCGTAATATAACCTATAGTGTATCTATACCTTACTAACCGTTAAAACGTACTAGGGATGAACACGAGCGAAGCAAGGGTGAGCCGCTAGTCTATATATAAATAGACACAGATAAAATAATTCAGTACCTTTTTCTCATCTGTTTGTCAATCGATTTTGTTTTTATTTTGTTTACTAGATATTAATGAGTTTTTGTGTTATCTTTAAAAAATATGGAAAAAGTTAGTATTTTTTATATAGGTAGATAGGTAAATTCTATTCGTATATATTTTCCTCTTAATAATGATTATGGTTGAATTTAGATAAATATATCATATAAATAATCAGCTAAATCACAAAATAGCGTATCAGAAAAGCCCAAGACAGATCACAATCTGGCGGATTCACTATTTTGACTTCATTATATTATATTTTTATTATTATTTACTAGGTTTTAAGGTTTTAGATAACAGCATTGTATTATTTAATGTTAAGTACCTATAGATTTCTCAGAGATGAGATACATTCCCGCAATAAAAAGTATCCTATATGTTGACCTGGATAACCAGCTATCATCATATCACATCAAAATCTGTCCTGTAGTTTCCTCGTAATGCATTCCCAGAAAAACAGACAGACAGACTGACAAAAATTCTAAAAACTATAGATTCAGTCTCCTTATCGATAACAGTTATTATTTCAATAAGATAAAAAAAAATTATGTACAGATTCAACTCAGAATTTTATTATATGTATAGATTTTGTTTCTACTTTTTTCCTCTTTCAATAAACATGTCAACGGTCTCTCCCTTACACCACACACAATTCAAGTCTTCAAAGTTAACAGAAACAATAAGTTCCCTACAATTAGACTTCTAATTAGTTTTAGCTACAGTAGCTGACCAAAAGAGTAATGGTACCCATACTATAGGATCAAGACGCCTTTTAAGGATTTCAAAGGGTATGCCGTATTCATTGAGTTAAGTCCTTTGTATGCTACTTGTGTGTAATCTGGTTTTGTATTGAATGTATGTATGTATGTGTGTATCTTATGTAGAGAACGCATATGTTTTTACTTTTTAGGGTTTCGTGCCTAAAAGATTAAAATGAGACCATATTACTTATTCTACGTTATTTGTTCATCCATACGTTCAAATGAGGATACTTATTTCAAAATCGTATTAAATTAACTATAATAAATTATTTTGTTCAGAAAATATGTAATACTATGGTAGTTTACCAATTAATAAATGATACTAACGTTTATTCACGGCTTTGCTTGCGCGGTATTTGGAGCAGGGATCAAAGGTAGCCAGTGTCCGTCTTCAGGACGCAATGTATGTAGTTGTCAGATTTTATCAAAATTTGTTCAGCAGCTTAAGTCTGAAAAGGTAACAAATAGAGTAACTGTTATATTTATTGTTAGTATGTACCTATTAATAAAAAAAATTAACACCGAATTTTAAATCATATTAAAAATAATTAATTCGCTAAGGCATTATCATTAAATAATGATCTCTTAGAAAAACGCTTCATAAAATCCATTCACGAAAACATACTTACAAAAAATGATAAACCCGAATTGAGTAACACTTTTTGAAGTAGGTTAAAAAAAACTAAACGGAATACACTAGAAGCGGTGATTTCAGGATTTCTCTATTTTACCGCCACTGTAATAGTCATTTAAAAAAAAAATAAAGGCTAGTAAAAATCGGTGTCAAAATATAATATTATTCGTTCGATTATTTTTGGTGTGTGATATATTGCGACTGAGACTATTTTTATGTTTCTATAAAAAACATTGGATTCTAAAAGAATAAGTTTTCATCTCGGTAGGTTGAGGTAATTATTTTTGAAATAAAACTTTTTTACGCACGCTTGACTTGGGAGGTAAGCTGATGAATGCGATAGTAATATACCTAATATGCGTTATTTTTAGTATCTCACCTATCCTAATTATTTAAAACATAAATTTAAATTTCATAAAGAGTACCGATAACCTACACAAGTTTTACTTCTTGCGCGTGTACACATTCATACACGCACTCTTTAATTTTTTTTATATAGAAACTCCTGCACTTAAAAATCACTAATTTTTGATAAGAAAACAAAAAAAAATTGGGGATATTCATACAAACAGACAATAGTCGGATGATTAATATTTAGTTATTCATCCATATATCGGACGAATAGCAACAGCCAGTAATAATACTAGTATTAAAATACGAGTAGCAATGTTGTCATACGAGTTCGAGTGAATGCGGTTGTTTGTTCTTCTAACAGTTCACCATTAATTATTTTCTTGCTTATGTTTAAACTATTCAAGTATATAATTAATCGTAGTATAGTTATTATCGCAGTTATATATAAGTTTAAACGTAATTTTCATGTTATATTATTTTTACTGTATCTATTATGATTTCTTGCGATTTTCATAGTTAATGTTTTTTTTTTATGGAAAAAGTGGTTTTATATAAATCTACTTTAGCATTTTATAATAAGCTAGCGACTCACCCTCGCTTCGCTCAGGTTCGTCCCTAGGTTGCTTCCCAAAACAAAATTAATTAATTCATTTGGTTTTAATTCTTTTTCGTGGGACCCTGCTTTTTTTCTAAAATACAAGTAGCCTAAGTTACTCCTTATTACATCAGCTATCTACCAGTGAAAGTCTCATCAAAATCAGTCCAGCCATTTCAGAGATTAGCCGGAACAAACAGACAGACAGACAGACAAAAATTGTAAAAAATGTTGTTTCAGTATATGTACTGTGTATACATCTATATGCATTTAGTAAATACAGTTATTTTAATATTACAAATAGACACTCCAATTTTATTTATCTGTAGGTATATAGGTTAAAAAAAACAACCCCCAGGGTAGTTATGGTTATTATTTTTAATTGATCTTAAATCCAATGTTTCTTATCACAGAAATCAATTTTTATAAAGGTTTATGAATTAACATTAAAGTATTATTTAACAAATATGTATATAATAGCAAAATAATAAAAAAGCTTGATAATAACTTTGAATGAGTTATCATGGCTAGAAACAGTTCGTTCTTGGAACACTAAACGTAATGTATTCTTATATTTGACTCGGTTAATCTCACTGAGACTAGCCAACTTTGCAGGTGATATTATAGTGCACAAGTGTACGCACAGACACAAGTGCACTCTCTATTCCTGTCACTCTCATACTCCGGTGGAATGACAATTCAACACGACCAGGAGAGATTAGGCACTTGCCGACGGCTTTACATGCTCACTGAGGCACGAGGATGAAACACTGCCAACTTCCCAAACTTCTGTTCTGAGACTTTCTTAACAGAAAAACTCAATCACTAAACTTAACCCGACTCGGGACTCAAACCCAGGTTCTCGATCAGCTACAGATTTCCGAGGCAGTTTTAAAGTATTCGTCATACATATATTTTTTATATGTATGTATTTAAAGTTATATATGTGTAGTGTATCAACTATCTGGTATCCATAACACAAGCCTCGTAGCTTACCATGAAACTAGATGGTGCTGTGTGTTAATGTCTCAAAATATTTATTTATTTATTTATACATACATTCATACACATTTTTATATCTATATGCACTATTAATAATGCGGGGTAACCATAGAGGATAAAGGTTGCGTATTATAATAATTATAATAATGTTTGTAAACAATTAAAATACTATATTTGCGCCATGATGTGATTAAGTTGGTAAAGAACGTGAATTATGGGGTCTAACAGTTAAGCTAGCTCATACTAGTGACCTTAGCTTTAGCAAACCTGTTACTAATTACAGTCAGCGAAGCCCTAATGAAGATTCACCCAGCCTCGGTCACTGCGCACTTTCTAACGTGTTAAGGAGTCACCTATTTTAATATAAATTTAGATTTTTCGATTAAGTTTTGTCCTGTAAATTTGCTTGTGATAGGTAAATCTATACTAATATTATAAAGCTGAAGAGTTTGTTTGTTTGCTTGGTTGGTTGAAGGTGCTAATCTCAGAAACTACTAGTCCGATTTGAAAAATTCTTTTTGTATTAGATAGTCCCTTAATTGAGAAAGGTTATAAGCGATATAGCATTCCGGAAAAATGTACGGTTCCCGTGGGACAGATTTGTTTTTGTCTAGGGACGAACCCGAAGCGAAGCGAGGGTGAGTCGCTAGTAATAAGATAAAACGTAGTGTATTTATCAATAAAAGTAAAGCATGTTGTTATCTAAACGATAATATTTCGAATTCATATTAAATACTGTGCTTAGAAAAATACGTTAAGCCGTCGGTCCTTCGCTTAAAATTTTCTTACGGTTATGTTAAATAGCCATTCTATTAGAATAGATGATATAGTGACTTATAAGTAGTAAATAACCTTTAAATAAAACGATATTTTCGGATTATTTCGCGGATTTATTTTGATTTTGGTTCCCGAAGTTTGGAATGCTTTACAGCAATCATGGTCACGGATGACACTTGTTAAATATTCGCGTAAATCTAAGTAAGTATTAAGTGAATGTTTTTATACACATTAATTATACAGTAAGCCAGTGCGTAACCTAAATCGACAGACTAAATTAAAAACACAATATTAAAACTACCTTTATTGCTATTGTAACAAAAATATTATTTGAGGCTAAGTGTGTCCCTAGTTTCCTTATAATAGAGTATGTCTTACTTCAGGCCATACAATCTGTGCACAAAATTTCATCCTTTCAGTATAAAAAAGTGACAAACACAAACAGACATACAAATATTCAAAATCTATTATAAATTATTTAGATAAAAATTATACATAGTTCTTCGCCTTAACACTAGTGACAATCAGAACCGACATACGTGACGTGCGATCCGCGACCCGGCGCGCGCGTGATCATGGATTTAGGGTTCCCTAAGTTTCTAAAATAATAAAAACCTTTGAAATAACTACTATATAATAAGCATTTATAAAGTAATAAATTAAGTTATTCAATGAATTCAATTTATATTTAAATAATTTAATTCATTCGTTAATTAATTGACGGACAAAAGCCTTAATGTCTGGGTCTAGAAGCATGACATTTAATAAACTTTGATGAAATTAAAAAAAAAACAATTTTTGCATTATCTATACAGATAAATAAAATTGGAGTGTCTGTTTGTAATATTAAAATAACCACTTTGTACTAAATGCATATGGATGTATACACGGTAAATATACCAAAACAACATTTTTTACAATTTTCGTCTGTTTGTCTGTCTGTTTGTTTCGGCTAATCTCTGAAATGGCTGGACTGATTTTGACGGGATTTTCACTGGCAGATAGTTGATGTAATAAGGAGTAACGTAGGCTACTTTTATTTTAGAAAAAAAGTAGGGTCCCACGAAAAAAATTAAAACCAAATTAATTAATTAATTTTGTTTTGAGAAGCAATCTAGGGATGAGTCGCTAGTATTATCATAACAATCACGCTAAGTAGAGTGATTTTCAAATTATACTACATGTTCAAAGCTTATTATGTGGCAATGAAATATTTTTTTTGTTAAAAAATATAGATTAGTTTTTATATTACTATTATTTATTTATTTGTATTAAATGCATATACTAGAGACTCACTTCAGTTCGCTCAGGTTCGTCCCTAGGTACATTTTGCGCTTAGTACCTATGGAATAGATGTTCTTTCAACTTTTTTTCCTGAATTTTTCCAATGTTTCAATAGTTATTTTGCTATTCGGGGTGAAGACAAGTCCAATAAAACAAAGATCATAAAAATCGGTCCAGCAGTTCTCGAGTTATAAGTATTGTAACAAATCCAAATTTGTTTTATTTATATATATATATATATATATATACATAGATGACATCATACTTACGTGTATAAAATAACCAAAATGCTGTATAATACAATATTTAATATATTTTAATAAAAAAAAAATATACGGAACCATACAATAGTTTGATAAATAAAAAAATCATAAATCATTTATGTACATCAAAAGTGTCGGTAAAGTTGATTAGATGCTAAACTTTGACATGCGCTGGAGCAACCAGTTCATTATGTTGTAATAACCTAACGAAATTATATTTTAAATTGTGTTTATGAATTTTTAAGAGCCACTAAAATGAATGTAAAGCAATCGTTAAAACAAAATGCCTTTCAACTGTTAGGTCATACAGTAATCAAATGGACTTAGATAATAACATCTATACATATAATAAAATTCTAAGTCGAATCTGTACAAATATTTTTTGGAGTCTTATTAAAATAGTCATTATTATCGATATAGAGGCTGAATCTATAGTTTTTAGACTTTTGGCTGTATGTCTGGCTGTCTGGGAACGCATCACGAGAAAACTACTGAACAGATTTTGATGAAATTTAGTATGATGATAGCTGGTCATCCAGGTCAACATATAGGATACTTTTTACTGCGGCAAAATATCTCATCTCTGAGAATTCTTTACTAACCGTTAAAACGTATCTAGGGACGAACCCGAGCGGAGCTAGGGTGAGTCGCTCGTATTTTTATATACGATTAGCTCTTTATGTATGCTTTTATGACTGTTTGTTTTAACGAATGTATTCTTCGTCAAACCATTTTTTGAGTTGTGATGTTTTGTGTTTTATACATACGTATATGGCAAGACTTAGTTTCTAATTAAGTATTATCAAAACGCGATAGGTGGCGCGCGGATCGTATGAGGTAATAATCTCCTAAAAAATTTGTAGAAGGAGAGTGAAGCCACGATCGAATAGTTAAATATGTAGTATAAAAAAGAGTCTATTTTTGTCTGTATTTGTGCGCTTTATCTCACCTCAGCTCAAACACGTCCACTGGACATATTTCCACAAGTGCCGGTCTTGTGCCATCCGCATCCAGTGGGTTTCAGTGACTTTGACCAAGTCGTCGGTCCACCTTGTGAGAGGCCGTTTGTGTGCTTAGTTCTTCTAAATTGCGCAACATATTTCGATATGGTTTTCATTATAATATAGTTTAGAGTTTCTAGAAGGTCATATTTTCTTTTTTTTTAGAAATGTAAAATAAACTTTAGTATTTAAGCCGTTTTAGCAAAGTAAGGGCGGACCGTATTATTATAAACTAGGGACTCACCCTCGCTTCGCTTGGGTTCGTCCCTAGGTTGATTCCCAAAACAAAATTAATTAATTCCTTTGCTTTTAATTTTTTTTTGTGGGACCCTATTTCTTTATTAAAATAAAAGTAGTCTAAGTTACTCCTTATTACATCAGCTATCTATCAGTGAAAGTCCCGTCAAAATCAATTCAGCCATTTCAGAGATTAGCCGGAACAAACAGACAGACAGACAAAAATTGTCAAAAATGTTGTTTTGGTATATGCACCGTATAAACATCCATATGCATTTAGTAAAAAGCAGTTATTTTAATATTACAAATTTTATTTGTATAGATTTGTTTTGACGGCACGTTGGCTCAGTTTGGAGTGACCCTACTTTCTGTGCCAGCAGTCGCTGGTTCGAGTCCCGCTGGGGGCATACATACATGGAACTAGATGGTGTTGTGTGTTAATGTCCCAACATATTTATTTATTTATTTAAAAGATGAAAAAAGCAGCCAAGGCAAAGGTAATTCAACAGTTCTATATAAAATCCCAGTCCTATGAAACTAAAGTTCACTCAGACAGAATCGTAGGTAGAGTCTAGTCTTGAATAAAACTCGGGCGATATCGTTTTAGATGAACTGATACGAATTCAATTTCAATAAAGCGGTCATTTTACTACATTTCTAGGCAATATTCTAGATCATATCTCCTTAATAGTTTAAAATAATTTAATTATCCCATTTTGCTCGGATCATGATAAGAAAATTATTTTTATTGTTATATTTTATATTTATATTTATGATATTTTACTATAAATGAGCTGATTTAGTCGGAAGATATATATTGTTAGTATCTTTGTATTAAATATGTAGTTTTATATGCATATATATGTAAACAAGCTTAGAATGTTATAATAATTTAAAACTAATGTTTGTTTTGTTTGTTTAAAAAAATGTCAAGTGTGAGTCTGACTTGAATTCCTTCACGGGTTCCGTATATAGTAATAATTAAAATAAATTTAAATATTTACTTATACTTAATACTTTCTTAGATTTACGCAAATATTGGATATTTTAAATAAAACTATGTTTTCGGATTTTTTCACTGATTTAGGTATTTTGGTTTTTTGTTCCAACGTTTCGAATGCTTTATAGCACTCAAGGTCACGGGAGAGATTAAGGTTTTAGACGTCTCAAAGGCATTATATAGGTACTTGTTACAGGCAGTGCCTACCCATAATTTTGCAAAAATGATTTCAAAAATTCAAAAATGGCACCAAAGTATCTTACAATATTTGTTGCGTGGATCGATGAACAGTAATTCTGATTGTATATAACGCCTTTGAGATGTCTAAAACCTTAGTCTCTCCCGTAACCATGATTGCTGTAAAGCATTCGAAACATCAGGAACCAAAAATCAAAATAAATCTGCGAAATAATCCGAAAACATAGTTTTATTTAGAATGTTAAATATTTAAGTTTAAACTTTATTTTTTGTTGTGATTTTCGAGTGATCCTTTCATCACATAATGTCAATATAATCTTTTTTTTTTTTAATTCTAGGTACAGTAGTCGCGAAGGTAAGACGGAAGATAATAAACCTTATATTTCGAAGCATGTATAATATAAAATAACTAGTTCAATCTACAAAAAATTCTTTGGCTTTATGTTATACAGCGACTGAACCTCGCTTCGCTCGGGTTCATCGCTATGTATTTATATAATATTGTTCAAACAAAAAATTCTAAAATCGCGATAAAAAATGGGGGGTGGGGGTAGGAGGGTGAAAAATACTTTACGACCTATTCTCATACCTACTAAATACAAAAAAAAAAACATTATATCGGTCGAGCCGTTTCGTATGAGTGAGATCACAAACACCGTGACACGAGATATTTATATATTAGATAATAAAATAAAAACGAGTGAAGAAGCAGGAAAATATTAATAAGATGGATCTTGATATTTGTATCAAATTACTATAAAATATTGCATAATGGCGATGAAAAAAGTATATAATATAAACCGTTAAAAATTAGTTTATGGTGACAATTATCAACTTATTTACAAACTTAATATCAAGACCGAAATAAATATGAGTCATTCATTTAAAAGGCTACCGTGTAATATGTATATGTATCGTCCGTGAATCAAAGTAGCATTTATTTAAATTACTAGCGACTCACATTGGCTTCGGATATAGTAAAATGGATATAGTTTGTTATCCTTAAGAGATAGACATATGCCATCGCGGATTTTTTCGTAGACCTTTTTAAGGTGTGTGTAAGTAGAGAAAGAAAACAGAAGGTATAATTTAAGCGAAAAAAACTAATATTTTTAAAGTATAACGTATAATAAATAAATACCAATAGAATTTAAGAGTCAATAATTCTGTATGTATTAAGAACTATTTTGGTTTTGTCGTTTGGACAAATAAGCACTGAGACGACGATTGGTCGTAGATTCGATTCTCGTATATTTAAATCAAAAAGGGCAACATATTATAGCACTTTGATCGTCATAAAATAATAAATATCTTAAACATACTTAATTGATCATAAAAATAACTCTTAAATTAAAATTAATTAGTATTAATTCGTTATTTTCAAAGTTAACATATGAATTAAAGTTATCATTAGAGCGACTCATTTACATAATTGTGATTTCGACCCGTTTTGAGTTTTCAACTTTCATTTAATTATAATATAAATAGAATATATAATGTTTTTATTAGGATATTATGATGTTATTTAAATGGTTTTTACAAATAATCGGTTATACTTCCATATAAAATAATCATATGGGCTATGAAAATATGTCGTACGATAAAGAATTTATTTAGGTATATTTTATTCATATTTATTTATGTATTTTTTATAAATATCATTAATGAATCATTAATAAAAGATACAGAGAGATAAATTGTCTGGTTGTTTGTTTGTTAGAATCTGTTGTATGTTCAAAACCTATCATAGCTAATGGGTTTTTGAAGTTTTTTTAATGCATATATGAAATGACATATAACATATATGTAATGACATATATGTTATTATAAATGCGAAAGTTTCGATGGATGTTTGTTATTCGATCACGCCAGAACGGCTAAACTGATCGGGATGAAATTTGGTATAGATATAGATTATAGTCTGAAATAACACAAAGGTTACTTTTATCCCGGAAAAATGTAGTTCCCGTGGGATAGATTTGCTTTTTTTTCACTAGAGACAAACCCGAGCGAAGAGAGGGTGAGTAGCTAGTTGAAATATATTCAATCATCTACGATTTCATAGGAATGATAACTTTACAAGACTAATAGTATACGTCTGTCCATAAACTAAATTATTTACTTGAATATCTTCAACTTTTTTCAATATAAATATTCATGCTCGAATTTCGCCTAAAAGGAGTGCATAAATTTCGACCCGACCCGAAATAACATGTCAATTTGGCGACCCAAAAAACGTTCCCATAAAAGAGTATAATCACATCATACGTCATTGTACCTTAAAATTTATTACTAAACCAGTATATAAAATTAACTTCTGGTGTGTAATCCATTGTTTATTTAAAATGGCGTAATATTTAAATAATGTACTATGTTGTATTATATGGACCGGTTTATTTGGGCTCGCTCTTTTTTTCTTCTTCGCCATTGTAGGGTAATCGGCTGTAATGAGAGCGGGTTGGGGTGGCTTGAGTGTAGATTGCAAAACGATTGTGCTTTGTGTTTCTAGGATGTTGTGACAAATGTAAGGAATATTTAGTATACATAGTTTCAAAAATATTTTATTGTTAAAGGAGTAAATTGTTGGAAGGATAAACATCTTGTTTTATAATAGACTAATATCTTATTTTATATAGACTCACCCTTGCTTCGTTCGGGTTTGTCCCTAGGTTGCTTCAATAAAAACTTCCTGGGTAAAAGCTATCCTATGTCCTTCCCAGGGTGTCAAACTATCTTCTTACGAAATTTAATCTAAATTGGTTTGGTAGTTTTGGAGCTTATTCGGTACAAACAAACAAACAAAGAAAAAAATATTTCGTCTTTATAATATTAGTATAGAAAAGCTTTCGTTGGCTTATTATTGACTAGCAACTTACCCTGACTTCGTTCGTGTGCATTATATACCTATTAGTCTAACTACAACTTCAAGTCATAATCTATGTGTGTATGAAATATCATCAAATTCATCCACCCATTTCAACATGATAAACAAACACACATACAACTTTCACATACATAAAAGTAATTTGATTACTAAGTATTATACTTGAAAAAAGCAAAGAAAGTCGAGTTACAAATCATCATCGTTCGCGATCTTTGATCCCATTGAATAACGGTTGACAAAACTAGAAAAGTCAACAATCATGGTGCAAAACACCGAATCAAATGTGAGTCGACCATGTCCGTTTTTATTAAATTCCATCTATTATTAGGACTGAACGTGTGTCAGTTTATTTTGATCGGCGTAAGACATCCGTAACGGTTACCGATTAGGTTATTGGTAAAGATAGTTTATAATATTTTTTATTTTGTAGATTCTACACACGTGTTTCACAAATAAATAATTTAAATATATATAGACAGATAAATAAAATTGAAGTATCTGTAATGTCAAATTTACAGCTTTTTACTAAATGAATATGAAAAGTATATACCCACACTAATTATAAGAAAAAACAATTTTTATTTTTTTTATCAGTGTGTCTGTTTCTTCCGGCTAATCTCCAAAACGGTTGGAAAAATTTTGACGGGATTTTCACATCAGCCATGGGGTGTTAAGAGAGATGAATTATTATTAGTTAGTACTTAGATGTTACAAAAAACACAACACAAAAATAGAAAAAAAATCTATCCCACGGAAACTGTACATTTTTCCGAGATAAAAAGTAGCATATGTATTATTCTAGACTATAATCTATCTTTGTGCCAAATTTCATCCAGATCCGTTCAGCGGTTCTGGTGTGATTGAGTAAGAACATCCATACATCCATCTTATCTTTCACATTTATAATATTAGTATAAACCATTTATTTAACGCTTCAAGATAAGCGATTTACAAGTTATTTTATTTTTCAATACACTAAAATATCATATTTATATAGCTAAACTAAATTCCATTCTAGGAAACAAATCTCAGTTTCCTTTCTCGATACAATCTATAAAATGATTCATAACCGGTTGAAAAGTCATATCAAATGCGGTAAAATAATTTTACTTTTCAATAACACTTATAAACACCTAAGCGAAAGTAAGAACATCGGACCGTACGTTTTCCCACGTACAAAATTGAAATTACTAGGTATTAGCGTACTTAGAAGCCGATTAGTGAGGAATAGATATGTTCTATACTGCACTTTTGTGCTTAAAATATTAATATATTATATATTTGGATTTATAAATACAAAAAACCTGTATATGTGTATGTATGTTTGTCACGGCTGGAAGGATTTGGATGAAAAGTATATAAAACTCGGTTAAAACGTGGATAAAATAATTCGTAATCAAATACCGTTAAATGGTTCAGTAACGTTTAAAATAAAACTGTCTTTTCGGATTTTTTCGCGGATTTATTTTGATTTTTGGTTCCCGACGTATCGAATGCTTTACAGCAACCATGGTTACGGGATAGACTGAGGTGTTAGATGTCTCAAAGGTAAAAGGTAAGGTAAGGCTCGTTTTTGCCCGATATTTATAATGGCAACAGGTAGATACTTGAAATATTTACAGAATATTTAAATTTAAATAAATATTTAAGTGTTGCTCCCATACAACAGACATGATTTTTTTGCCATTTTTATAGATAATGGTACGGAACCCTTCGTGCGCGAGTCCGACTCGTACTTGGCCGGTTTTTTATTACAATAATAATTATTATCGTCGAATTTCAACCACTACGAAAATACTTATAATAGAAAAGTATTATGTACATTTATAAAGTGAAGCAAACCTCTTTTTTCAACGCAACGCTCTTAAAACTGCGATAAACTGATTATGATTTCTTAATGAAATTATTATTACTTTAATGATTTTATAAGATTTCTGATTAGTAATAATTTATACTATCATGCAATAGGTTAAATTTAAATAGCACATAACTATAATGGGCCGTGGATTCAAATTTTCATTCCTAAATTAATTTTTGTGAACTAACCTGTCATATCAAGTACTAGTGATTCACCCACGCTTCGCTCGTGTTCGTCCCTAGGAAGGTTTAACGTTTGTATGGAATAGATAGACTATATATTATATATAGCCTACAGCCTTCCTCAATAAACAGGCTATCTAATGCATAAAGAATTTTTCAAATCGGATTAGTAATCCCTGAGATTACCGCGTTCAAACAAACAAACAAACTTTGTCTCTTTGTAATATTAGTATAAATAACAATACCGAAGATATCATAAAAAATATTTGTTGACGAGCCATAGTTTATTTCTATTCGATAATAAGAATATTAAAACCAAACAAACAAATAAGAAATTAAATTTTAAATATGTTCTTCCTAGTGGCTCATCCTCATTTCGGGTTAGCCTCACATCTCAAAAAACCAAATCAAATCTATCCCACGGGAACCTTACATTTTTCGGGATAAACAGAAACATATGTATAATTTAACGCTTAAGCTATATTATTATAAAGTTTCATTAAAATCCATTCAATAATTTTTGCGTCAAAGAGTAACAAACATCCATATATCCTCACAAACTTTCGCATTTATAATATAACTAGCATTTCCCGCGGCTCCGCCCGCGTTCAGATGATCAAAAACCAAATTCTTAGGTTTTACACATTAGTATACTCTTACATTATACATTACTTTCATTGCGCACCGCATGATTGGTAAATAATGGCAGTGATTGACAATGCCACAAAGGTTCCTTCGTTAAATTGAACTTTTTGTTTTAGCAATAACATTTATGTATGTCTATACTTCTGTTTTGTTTGTTTTTTTAGTTTTTTACGATAAACTCTCAAACTACGGAATTAATTTTAATCATTTTTTACTAATAGACAGCTAGAGATTAATTTAATATATAGCTGATTATTTAAATTACATAATGATAACTTTTCTTAATTAACGCTAGTTAATAATATTTTCCAAAACGATTTTCAAAAGAAAGTGTAATAAGTAGATAATTCTAAGCGAATACATTTTTTTATTTCATATGGCTCTGCTAATATGATTAAAGTCGTAAGCATTTTATTGTGTCCTTTAAGCCTTTACCTTCCAAGAAAAGGTGTCAAGAAAAAGTGAAAAAGTTGAGGTATAACAGTTCCTAAAATACTTTTTCATAGTTTTTGAGATATGAAATATTTTTAGTTACCCGCTTTGGCAGTTTAACAGCCATAAACTTGTTTTCCATAAAATGTTATAAAATAATATTAATTGAACTTATTTTTACGGTGCAAAAAATGAGTAGGTATTGTGGAAACGTAAATATTATTCGTATTTATTTTAGCGTTAACCATACAAAACACGTAAGTAAGAAAAACAACATAGCATTTTGCTATACGAAACCTAAAATGCGCGAGTTGGATTTACATTTGCCCAATTTTTACATTAAAAGATTAAAAAACATTAACATTATTTACTAAACAATAAAAATTTACAAATATCCTCATTTGAAAATTGTTTCGGCCAACAAAATATTACTAATATGTTACTAATTTATAAAGCTAAAAAGTTTGTTTTATTAAAAATTTAAGCACGGGCAGGGCCGCGGGTAATTTAGTAGTAATTATAGTAAAGTCATAGAAAGGTTATATCTGTACATTTTTTTTTTTTTTTGGATAAAACTACGTATTTTAAAAACACATGGCGACATCTATTGTCAAATAGCTAAATAACACATAAATACATTTTCATTAAAATAACTATTTTAATGAATAAAATAGCGCTGTTAATATTTCTTTTAAGATAAGTTTTTTTTTAATAGTTTTAACATAATATATAAGTAAGTTACCTTGCTAAAATATTAATAGCATCATCGTGCTTTTACTTTAACCAGTTTTTGTATTTTTTCTCAGAAATGAGATATTTTCCTGCGGTAAAAAGAATCCTATGTGTTGACCCGGATAACCTGCTATTACCGTACCAAATTTCATAAAAATCGCTCAAGTGGTTTTTCTGTGATGCGGTCACATACAGACAGACAGAAAAAATTCTAAAAACTATAGATTCGGGCTCTATATCGCTAATAATGAATATTTCAATAAGATTTTCCGAAAAAATATAGAATTTAGGGGTTCGGCTTAGTTACAATTTTATTGTATGTATAGTTACAATTTATGAAGCGAAAAAGTTTGCTTTGCTGATAATTTAAACACGGGCGGAGCCGCAGGTGATTTAGTAGTAATTCTAATAAAATCGAAAAAAGGTAATATCTGTACATTAATTTTTTTGGGATTAAAACTATGTATTTTAAAAACACATGGCGACATCTATTGTCGAATATCTAAATAACACATAAATAAATATTAATTCAAATATTTTAATGGATAAAATAGCGCTTTTGATAATTTGATTATCAAGATAAGCTATTTTTATAATATTTTGTAAGTTACCTTGCTAAACTGTTTACAAAAAGTATCGTCGTGGTTTTGTTCCTACCAGTTTTTGTATTTTTTTTCAGAAATGAGATATTTTCTCGCGGTAAAAAGTATACTATATGTTGACCCGGATAACCAGCTATCATTATACCAAATTTCATCAAAATCCCTCCAGTGGTTTTTCTGTGATGCGGTAACAGACAGACAGACAGACAGACAGACAGACAGACAGACAGACAAAAATTCTAAAAACTATAGATTCGGCCTCTGCATAGATAATAATGTCTATTTCAATAAGATTTTCCAAAAAATATTTAATGTACAGATTCGGCTTAGTTAGAATTTTATAATATGTATAGACTAGGATATGTTTTAAATTAAAACATATTACATCTTATTTTCAAATATACTACTCCTCTTTAAATGTCGTCTTGTATATTTGGATTTATAAATCTAAAGAAATAGAATACTTAAAAAAACATCAAAATCATCTATTGCAAGGCTGACAATAGATACAAAAGTGTATGCCGCAACAGAAGTTTACCAACAAACTGTTGTGCCGCATGATTAATTTAACTGCCTCTTTGTGATGCCCCATTTTAATGTAACTTTTGATATTTATCTCTTTGTCCGAATGCACAATGCAGTTGCGTGCGCAGTTCGTGCAGTTTTTTAGCTATTTATTGTTATTATTTATAATGTCTATGTTTTAAGAATATATATGTTCAAAAAATATTAAAAAAAATAATTAGGTGCCATTTTTGAATTTTTTGAAATCATTTTGCAATTTTGTGGTTAGGCACTGTCTGTAATCTATATATATATAAAAATCAATTGCTGTCCGTTAGCCTCGCTAAAATTCAAAAATGGCTAGACCGATTTGCATAACCCTTTTTTTGTTTTGTTAGGGGTGTGTCAGGGGTGGTTTAAATATAAAAAAAAAAATTAGCGAAAATAAAAAAAAAACAGCTGGAAAATCAAAAAGTTCTAAACTGTTTATTTTGTATGGGAATCACTAACCGTTAAAACGTACCTAGGGACGAACCCGAGCGAAGCGAGGGTGAGTCGCTAGTAACGTCTTTGAGACGTCTAAAACCTTAATCTCTACCATGATCACTCTAAGGCATTCGAAACATCGGGAACCAAAAATCAAAACAAATCCGTGAAAAAATCCGAAAGGATAGTTTTATTTAAAATACGTAGAGCTATTTAAAAATGTAGAGTAAGAGAAATGTCGTACATACCTATGTTAACCATAATTTCTTTCAACGCTATTTATAGTAATGTATTAAAATAAGAAATTAGTTTATGTATAAGGAGTGATATTTGCTTTAGCACTTCCTGTCGAGATAAGACAAAAAAATATGTTATAATTATTTAACTTGCATATGTCTATATCATATCCGTTTAGATCGAGATATTGAAGTAGTATGACCAATATCTCTGTCTAATTAGACAAATATAATCATTTGTCTAATTAATTTAATTAAATAATGTAA
The DNA here is from genome assembly GCA_905404265.1 of Fabriciana adippe. Taxonomy (NCBI): domain Eukaryota; kingdom Metazoa; phylum Arthropoda; class Insecta; order Lepidoptera; family Nymphalidae; genus Fabriciana; species Fabriciana adippe. The sequence continues at coordinate 14,596,852 of FR989997.1, read as the reverse complement.
TTAAAATCAATACTAATAATAAAAATGCTAAAATGTGTCTGTGTGTTACACTTTCAAGTTTAATCCACTGAGCAGATTTTGATGGAATTTGGGAAGAACATAGTTTCTTTTAATGGGACGGACATATTACCTTGGATCTACTCCATGCTAATTATATAAACTCTGCTACGGGTATAATCTAATTTAATGTCTATACTTCTATACTAATATTATAAATGTGAAAGTTTGTGAGTATGGATGTATGAATGTATGTTGGGACATTAACACACAGCACCATCTAGTTCCATGGTAAGCTACGAGGCCTGTGTTATGGATACCAGATAGTTGATACACTACACATATATAACTCTAAATACATACATATTATAAATATAAACATCCATGACTGGAGTACAAACATTCGTGCTCATCACACAAATGAATGCCCCCAGCGGGACCCGAACCCGTGACCGCACAGTAAGTAGAATCACTACTAACTGAGCCAAACGTGCCGTCAATATAACGGAAATTTTTACATATTTCAAAATCGTGTACTTTCTCGTGTACGTTACTAAAGTTTAATCTAAAATATCAACGTATTTAAGCTACCATTAGAAATCGAGATCATTAGTCAATGTACGGATTTACGCGTCAATTGCACAAAAACAGTTGACGTAAACAAATTGGTGATTCCCACATAAGAAGGTGAAAATCCTAAAGCAAATACAGGATATGATCAAGACGTAATAAATTTAAGCAATTTCCGTCTATCTTTATTTGGGTATTGGGAGCAAAATCGTATGGCAAAAATCATATTTAATTGAATCTCGAATCAAAGTGTAAGAAAAGGGATCCATATGCGTTCCACAAGATTAATGATGCTCTCGAAATATCAAAGTAGAGCCATTGTCGTGTCAGAAAAAACAGTTTGCAAATAACAATACAATTTTACAACACTTATTCTATTGGAATAAGGTTTAAAATTAAGAATGGGTGCAATAAAAAAGTTGACTAACGATTCTGGTTTGAATCAAAAATTCATGGTGTTTTTTTCTAAATTTGACTTCACTTTTATTCTCACTTAAGCTTTGTCGAGCATCTGTTTAATGATAGCACTTTGAATTGCTATTGTATGTGTTTTTGTTTGTTTATCATTCCCCTTTATAGTTCTGTAGCCTTGGATAATTAATTAATGTGGTTTGAGTTTCTGTTTGAACAAAAAACTAGTTGGAGCATGCGAATTTAGTTTATTAACATATGTATAATGTTTATTTACTACTAGCGACTTACCCTCGCTTCGTTCGCGTGCATACCTAAGTACGTTTTAATTTTTTTGAGCAAAACCCTAATTCTTTTTCTAAAATAAAAGTAGCTTAAGTTACTCATTTTAATATCCGCTATCTGCCAGTGAAAGTCCCGTTAAAATTAGTCTAGCCGTTTCGGAGATTAGCTGGAACAAACAGACAGACAATCAAAAATTTTCAAAATTGTGTTTTTCTTATAAGTACCGTATATAATTCCATATGCATTTAGTATAAAGCTATTATTTTGATATTACAAACAGACACTTCAATTTTATTTATCTCTATGGGTAACATAAGTAACGCCATCTTTCGTTAGATTTTATAACTAACCATAGCCTATAAGTTACTTCAGGTCCATTTCTGCGTACTAAACTTTATCCAAATTTGTTCAGCCGTTCTAGTAGAAAGAGTAACTAGCATCCGTATTAATATTATAAATGTGAAAGTTTGTGAGTATGGATGCTTGTTATTCCTTCACGCCAGAACGGCTGAACGGATTATAGTCTGGAATAACACGTAGGCTACTTTTTGTCCGGAAAAATGTACGGTTCCTGTGGGATAGGTTTATTCCTTTTCCTAGAGGCGAACCCGAGCGAAGCAAGGCTGAGCCGGTAGTATAGACAAAATATTCACATTTAAAATGTTAATGTAGATACCATTTTAATTTTACTAAAATTAAACTTCTACGCATATACACGTAATTACAACTTTACAGTTTCATATAAGTTCTATCCCACGCTTTATCAGAATCCATACTTCATATTATAAATGCGAAAGTAACATTGTCTGTCTGTTTGTTACCTTTTCACGCTTGATCCAGTGGACCGATTTAAATAAAATTTAGTATGGAGATAGTTTGAGACCCTGGGAAGGATATAGGATAATTTTTATCCTATGTATGAAGTTTATATGTGGATAAATCATTTCTAAAGTAGGGAATATATGTTTTTTTTATTTTTTAAAGTACTTACCTACTTTTCTATGTACATAAAGTCTATCTATTCCATACATTTAAAATGTATTTAAGAAACCCAAGCGAAGCGAGGATGAGTCGTTAGTACGATAAAATTTAAATTATACTAATGCGATAAGATGCTGAAATCTCTAGATATTTTCTATATCATCTAAATCATTATAATCTATATGCAAGTAAATTGCAAATGTGGTCAATCTCATGTCCCAGTTACCACGGTCCGGAGGCTGCATCTCTACCAAGGGTCGAGGTCATGCACCTTATTATCAAAGCTTTAGAGGTTATATTGCAAGTAATGAGATATTTTCTTCTATCATAGCAACTAACGAATAACGATACATTAAAACTAAATAGAGAGGAAATGGCTGTAAATGCGTTCTAATTTATATATAAAATTTCTTTTAACTAGAAGTGCCGACTTAGAATCACTTTAAATATAACAAAAAGTTACTTTTATAGATCTATGGTACTTCATGTTATTTATATGGGAGTACTTTTGAGGTAAATTGTAGCTATTTATTAGTACTAGTGTTCGCTTAGTGGTCTAAATTGGACCATAATCATTAATGAAAACTTGAGAAAAACATTTATGAGTAGAATGTAACTATCTGTATTATAAAAAAAAAAAGGTGTGTGTAATTTTACTCGTGGTTGAAGTAAAACTTCTTTGACAAATATCGCAATTAAATTAAAACTAATCAATAATTAAATATGGAATATTAGGCATTTTACAATCATATATTTATAGAATATCATAATAATATAATATTATGTATATATTTGTAAGACAATAATAACGGTTACTATGGCACCATGGTAATGTATTCTATCTCATTCTCTCGCCGGCTTAATCCTATATATTTATGTGTTTGTCTCTTTTAGTGTCGTGTTTATGTTTCATCGAGTTTCAAATCACAACGACTTTAAAAAAGTTTCACTTCAAAAACTGTTTTTATTTTTTTTCTCAATAACACTAAGGCTCATCAATAGCTACTAAACAAAAAATAAATAAACTCGGTTGATATTTACGAGTCTTTTTAAATATTTTATATTCATATTTCCTGAAATTTTGAATAATGATATTAAAGTTGAGTTTCGACTACTGAGTGAATATGTGCTGGTAATCTATACAGATAAATAAAATTGGAGTGTCTGTTTGTAATATTAAAATAACTGCTTTTTACTAAATGAATATGGATGTATACATGGTACATATACCAAAACAACATTTTTTACAATTTTTGTCTGTCTGTCTGTCTGTCTGTCCGTCTGTCTGTCTGTCTGTCTGTCTGTCTGTTTGTTCCGGCTAATTTCTGAAATGGCTGGACCGATTTTGACGAGATTTTCACTGGCAGATAGCTGATGTTATAAGGAGTAACTTAGGCTACTTTTATTTTAGAAAAAAAATAGGGTCCCACGAAAAAAAATTAAAACCAAATTAATTAATTAATTTTGTTTTGGGAAGCAACCCAGGGACGAACCCTAGCGAAACGAGGGTGAGTCGCTAGTAATAATTATAAAACACGACAATATATACTCGTAACTTACATTATATCAATTAAATTATTAAAAGTAGTACCTCTTTGCGAAGTCTTCAATAATTTTGCCTTTAAAAACTCTTCATACAAAACACGTAACCAAAGAAGCCTGAATCCATTAAATTTCTGACTGATTCATCCAATTTTAATCATTTCAACACTTCTCAGTGTTTTATTGGCTTTAAGACAAAACAAATATACAGCATTGATTATACTTATTTACGAGCGACACTCACTATATCTTCACCCTCATTAAAAGATACACCAGAGTTGATTTGGTTTGATTTTAAATGAACTGTCTCTTGATTTTATTTTTCTGACCTTCTTTCTAGCTTAATTAATATGTAGTGAAAAGTAAATTTTAATCATATTTTGGTAGATTTTAAAGAAAAAGCTCTTTATGTATTAGTAGTGACTCAATTTCAGCTCAGGTTTATTTTTAGGTTGATTCCCCATACAATTTTTCATCTCCATTTTCACTCCCTTAAGGGATTATTTCTGGAAAAAAACTATCCTATATCCTTTTCAGGATCTCAATCTATCTTCTTAACAAATTTCATCTAAATCGGTCTAGTAGTTTCGAAGCTTGTTCGGTACAAACAATCAATAAAAATTTCATCTTTATAATATTAAATATAGGTTAGTGACTCACACTCGCTTTGGTCGAGTTCGTCCCTAGATACATTTTAACGATTAGTAATGCTATTCCATACTATAATATATCTCTGTGTCAAATTTCTCCAGATCAAATCCAAATCTGTTCAGTTGTTCTGACGTGACTGAGTAACAAACATCCATCCTAAATTTCGCATTTATAGGTTAAAGGGATTATAGGTTTCAACTAAGATGTTCCAAACTTTAAACAAACCTAAAAGTAAAAACAAACTAATTTTACATTTCAACGACCTCCTATATGTTAGCAAGAGGAAATAGAGAATCAATAAGATTGCTTCCTATATAGAATCAATACAAATAATTACTTCAAATGGGAATCGAACAGCAACCACACTATAATTAATTAAAACCATTTAAACGAATTCGGAAGATAGAATTCCTATACCAATATCATTCACAACAGATTTGAATCACGATTAGTAATTTATTCATAAAGTAAAACACAGGGAAGCCCACGCACCTCATTTATTATGCTACAAAATTAATATTCATTCCATCGGTAACATCTGAAGTGTAGTATCGGACTATTGCGTATAAATTAAATAGATAGAAAAAATTTTGTTCAGTAACTAAAGTAATAGGAGGTCATTTATTAAGTATTATCTATTTTTTTCGATTTTCTTTTACTTTAAACTACAAAGTTGATAACGGCAAGAATAAATGATGATAGCTTATTTTTTGGTGGTTTTTGTACAGATAATGAATATAACTGTTATATCTTTCTCAAATAGTTCAAAAAGATTAAGAAATAAAGGTTTACTATTTTGTATGAACTTTTTTTTTACTTCACTCTGAGCTAAAGCTTCTTATAGAAACACTATACCGATGAAGCGCGCTAGCTTTCTTTCACTTTAATATATCTTTAACAGCTAGTATCCCCTATAAAGGCAAAGGTATTTTATCATGTACAGACAAAAAAATAGTTTTAATTTGATATATAAATGATGAATATATGCCAAGAACGTATAAACGTAAGCAAAAATCTTTAATGACTAGCAGCCTCTATTTGCGGCCACTTTTACATAGGCAGAGTTAGTTTATCAGGTACAGAAAAAAGATAGCTTTAATTTGATACATAAATAATGAATATACGTCATGAACGTGTAATTGTAACAAAATATGACCTGCTTACTTGGCCGATACGAACTTGGCCGCAACCTCTTCGCAGCCAGGTGGCTGCGAAGAGGTTGCGGCCAAGTTCGCAAAGGCACTTATCACTTTTCAAGTTCTCTACGTATATTTCTGTGAAGTGGAGCATAAGAGAAGAATTTAATTAAACATATTAGCGGGCACATTGTAATAGGTACCCCGGTCAAAACATATTGTCGCTTTGATTATTGTATATATAAAAAAAATATTTCGATTAAATACTCGATGAACTTAGCAATTTTGCAGCCGGATCTTAGATCATTATATGTATAAATAATATTATTTATTATTACAAAAACCCGTCGCCCAAAAAATGGCTGATACTTTATAAACTATATTTTGACAGAGATCGATAAAAAACAAATATTTTTTAAATCTTAACGTTTAATTATTTCTGTTATTATAATAGTAAATCACGGAGAACTTTATCTAAAGATAGATGAGATAATTTGATTATTTAAGGTATTGAAAAGGAACGATGTGTCAGGGAACATCAAGTATAGGTACTTTTTTCAATCCATTTATTATTAAAAATAAAACTATTATATCACACTGCTCCGTTCTCCATTTTTCATGTCGAATACCTCAAATATGCATGCAGAATATAGAAATCAAATCAAAATCTAATAAATTAAAAATTACATAATATCGTCGCCTTAGTGCTTATTTGTTCAAACCAATACTTGTAATATACTTTATGTAATATAATAAATAGTTTTTCTTCTAATTTTTTTTTAAAAGCCTCACTTCAAAGATTTATATACATATATAGATAAAATGCACATTCTCGACTTTATTAAAGAAAAATGTGTATTAACTAAAATCCTAATAGAGTATTAAAAACTCTTTTGGTAAATTAGTCGTTTGGACAAAAATAAGCACTGAGACAACGATATACATACATACATACATTAAACAAATGATTAATTATAAAAACAATGAAACAAAAAAAATATTTTGGCAAGCATAGCAAATTATAGTGAATAGTCGCCTCTATTTTACCCCAATAATATCTGTAGAGAACATTTCGAATACTATAAATGCAGCCCACATTTTGAAGTCCCCTGGTTTAATTTATGCAGCATTCATTGAGATGTTACGTGGGTTTTTAATGATTACAATTGTTTATTAGTGAGTAGAACTGTGATTTACTGTTCTATAGCCGCATACGTAAACATTTATCAAATGGAGCTTACTTTAATCACTATAGTGTAAAGGTTCAAATATTGATTAAGAATTGTATAAAATAAATTTATTGTACAACATGTTTTGTTTTAATTAGTGATTAATTGGATGAAATTTATCGATAAAAGAAGTGATTGCGTGTAACCTTTTACGCGGTTGAAGTAAAACTTCTTTGGCGCTGTGGATACCGCAATTGAACTAAAACAAAATATAAATATAATAATTTTTATGTACTTATTAATAATAAATGTTAATTTTTATAAGTAACTAGCGACTCACCCTCGCTTCGCTTCGGGTTTGTCCCTAGACAAAAACAAATCTTTCCCACGGGAACCGTACATTTTTCCAGGATGATATATAGCCTAAAGCCTTAAGGTAACGGGCTATCTAAGGCAAAAAGATTTTTTTAAATCCGATTAGTAGTTCCCGATATTGGCGCGTTCAACCAAACACACAAACTCTTCAGCTTTATAATATTACTATAGATAATAATTATAAAAACTACTTAGAAGCTTCCCGCTATTTTTGTATATTTCTATTTAGATAATAATCAAATATTATATATTTGTATAATGCGGAATCGAATTCATGACTATTAATTTCCATTATAGATGTAAAGAATGCTGTCAAATAGCATCCACTGTACCTACTATAGAAAAAACGAATAATTGGTAGTTATGGACTCTACCATATTATATTCAATTAATATTGGGGAGTAAGGAAATATTAGTCAGGGCTGCTTTTTTAAAGTATAATAGCCTACAAAACAATTTTTCTGTCAACATTCGAAGTCACAAATAATTATTCCACAAACACTCTTCAAAACTAAATAATTAATATTCAATTTGACATAATATAATAAAATTGTAACTGATCGCTGTCTGTACATGGAAGATATTTGAGAAAAACTATTATTGGGGGTCTTTATTAACGCAATAGGACCCAAAACAATGATTTTTAGTTTTTTTTGTCTGTTTGTTTGTGCGTTTGTGCGCGCTAATCTTAGAAACGGCTTAACCGATTGGGGTGCGGTTTTCACTAATGTATTGTGGTAAGCTCACTTAACATTTATTATTTGATTTATTTCAATCGTTTCCTAAGTAAAAAAGTTATGTCAATTTAAAAAATCATCTAGTTTTAATATAAAAAAGAGAATTAGGAAAAAAAAAATACATCGGCTCTATTAAATATAGAGTTTTTTTTCCAACTAACATGGCAATTGATAAATTATATCAACTGGATGCGCAGAGTATGCATGAGAACATTGTGTGGACCAATTTTTTTGTTATTTCAAACTTTGCGGTCGTTTAATATGTTTAGGATATTAGATTGTGGTTTTAAATATCAGAAAAAAACTTTTTATTATGAAATAAATTGGTTTTGTTATTATAATGGTTAGGAATGATATTATCTAAAAACACTACTCAACACTAAAAAAATATCTGACTCGATATATATCGTGTTGTAATGAGTTTAACTAACAATAACTATGGGGATTGTATTCTAACACCACATCTCGCACATCTCGAAGCGAAAAATTTTTTTTTTTAAATTTTGATGTAATGGATAGTTATAAAGATAGATAATTATCTCATGACATTTATATCTATATCTATACATATAATAAAACTGTACACGTCGAATGTCTGTACATAGAAATAAATGCGAAAAATAGAGTCAAGGGGATGTAAGAAGAGAAAAAGAACAAATCCAGTTTTTTTTTTTATTTTTTTTCTCTGTCTGTTTGTACGGACTAATCTCCAAATCTGTTGGACCGATTTTAATGAAATTTTATATGATAGTACTTTATATCCCCGGTCAACATTTAAGATACTTTTCAACCCGGAAAATTAAAGAGTTCTCGTGGGATAGTTAAAAAACTAACTATACAGCTACATCCTTACTTATACAGCTTAGTACACAAAAACTACTGATTTGATTTTAATCAAACTTTACAATAATATAGTTTATTCATCAGAATAACAAATAAGCAACTTTTTATCTCACAAAAATGTAAGGTTTCCGTGGGATATATTTGTTTTTGTTTGTCTAGAGGCAAGCCCGAGCTAAGCGAGGGTGAGCAAAATTCTAACTGAGATGAATCTGTATATTAAATATTTTTTTGGAAAATCTTATTGAAATAGTTATTATTATCGATACAGAGGCCGAACCTATAGTTTTAAGAATTTTCATCTGTCTGTCTGGGAACGCATCACGAGGAAACATTTGGACAGATTTTACCTTGATTTGTACCTAGGACATACGTAGGACAAAAAATTGTGAGCGACCTCAAAAAAACTTATAAGGAGGCTCTTAAATCATGAAAAACTAACATTATCAGACTAGACACGAAAAAAAAATTGTCAGTTTTTTACGCCACCCTTAATCGTATATAATCATTGATAAGAATATCCTCTCAACGCATTACCTCTTTTTGATGTTGGTCAAAATTCACCATTAATTTATTTATGCTATACCTTTCGTAGTACATTGCTTAATTTTATGTATGTTATTGTTTATTTTATGTATACATAAATCGTCTAGAATAAGCATATTGGCTTTTTATCGACATACGAGTACTAACCACTGTTAGACGTTAGTGAGTAACATAACTTCGTAATGTCTTTTAGAGGAACAATAATATTTTTATTCCTTGGACATATTTGCATGAAATTTCGTATGAATTGAGTACAGTAAAATAATGAGTTACGTATTTCAACGTTTTCCAAAATTCAACCCCAAAGAGGGTAAAATAGGGGATGAAAGTTTGTATGAAACCTACATTTTCAGAGATTTTTTTGTAGTTTAAGCGCGAGCGAAGCTGCGGATTTTGCTAGTTATCATTAAATCTAGTCGTAAGGTTTTAATTACACTTGAAATACATAAAATATATTGTATATTTTATACTGGTAATAAAACTGATGCTCAAACACTGTAAACATTAGGTTTCTACCGCAGTTACCTTAGAAATATTAATTTAGAACACATTAGACCACCTAGACTTGAATTAGCATAAAGATGGCGTTCCACTGACTGGTGATAAAGTAGTACACAGCTTATAATTTTCAGCACTCAAGTTTTAATAGTAATAAAATAGTAACACCTATGTGAAAGTTAATTATTAAGCTTCGAAACCTCTAATGTATGCGTTTAATTAAATTGTAACACTGCTGAAGTGGAAATTTTATATTAAAATAAATGATGTTTGGTATGTAATAGAATAAAACGAAATAAACAAAGCTAACTATATAGTAGGTACAATACGTTCTTCTATTTTATATATGTACTAACAACACCCCTTTTTTACACCTTTAAGGGATGATTTCCGGGATAAGAACTATTTTATGTCCTTCCCAGGGTCTCAAACTATCTTTATACCAAATTTAATCTAAATCGATTCAGCGGATTTTTAGTTTTTCCATTACAAACAAACATAGAAACGTACAAAAAAATATTTAATCTGGTATATTATATTGATGATACACAGTATTTTAAGTTTTAAGTTACTTGCACTTTATGCACTTTTCCACTCTTTTCACAGATTTTTATTCTTTCCTATGGTTTGCTACGAGGCTTGTGTTATGTGTACCAGATAGTTGATACACTACACATATATAACTTTAAATACATACATATTATAAATATAAACACCCATGACTGGAATACAAACATTCGTGCTCATCACACAAATGAATGCTTCTAGCGGGACTTGAACCCACGACCGCTGGCACAGCAAGTAGGGTCACTACAAACTGAGCCAAACGTGTCGTCAATCAATCAATAACCAAATCTAAAATAATAATTTATATGGACAGTCAATCATATTCTTACTATGTAACTAATCTGTGTTAGACATGATAAAATGGCAAGGCAATAAAGTGCCACTAGATCAGGGCCTTTATATTTATTCATCAGATTAAGCGATCGTAAACGAAGCAAGATGCGATGACTGAATATGAATCAGGACACACATCACACCGTTACTTTGTTTAATACAATAATATTATTCTATATATTGAACGTTTTAAATAAAACGATCTTTTTGGATTTTTTCGAGGATTTATTTTGAGTTTCGGTTGGTCAAAACATGGTAACGGGAGAGATGGAAAATTTGATGTAAAGCTGACAACTAAAAATACATCCGTAAAAACGAACGGAAAAGAGTTTTATAATAAAAACTAACGGCTCACCCTCGCTTTGCTCAGGTTCGCCTCTAGGAAAACAAAAACAAACATATCCCACGGAAACCGTACATTTTTCCGAAATAAAAAGTAACTTATGTGTTATTCCAGACTATAATCTATCTCTGTGTCAAATTTCATCCAGATCCGTTCAGCCGTTCTGGCGTGAAAGAGTAACAAACATCCATACTCACAAACTTTCACATTTATAATATTAGTATAGATGTTAAATATTTACGTAAATCTAAGAAAGTATTAAGTATATTGTACATTGTAACTATATTGCTAGTAATCCAATTCTGAAAATTCTTTCACTGGGGCTCAAATAAGATGTCAATATAAATCATTGAAGAATCTAAAAAATATGTATGAATGACAAATTATGATTCTATTTTATGGTATGTTTTTGTCATTTCAATACAGTTTTTAAATAATTGTTCAACGATTGTAGAATAATATCTTGCCTAAGTCCCATTTAGGCAGGCAGGTTCAAAATCGATTGCAGCATCTCTGAAAGTTTCACGTCCAAATCATTTTCAACTTGCTAAGATGATGAAGGAAAACAATTTTTAACATTATTTCTAACTTGCTATACTGTGGACGAAAATATCGTAAAGAATCCAGTATGTCTGAGAGAACTTAACAAATTTCAAGACGTGTGAAGGCTATGCAAACATAATAACTTAGTTTTACGATGACAAAAATAATTTATATAAAATTCAGAGCTTCGTGCTCCAGTTTTAACAAACTGTGATGAAATGGCTTTCATTATACTGTCCCTCTTTAGATTACTCTAAAGTCGTTTGGAAGATACGAGCTGTTTATCTTAGTTTAGTTATTTGCTATGCTTGTTTTGATATAAAATAATATCTATGAATAATAAGTGATCGCCTTGAGTGCTAAGAAGGTTTTAGATCTGAATCGATAAAACCACATCATATTAACACCATATGTATTTATTATATACATATGTATTTATTTATTTATTAGCTTTTCAAGGAAAACAAACAGTACAATAAATAAGAACATTATAAAACATATAAAATTAATCCTAAAACCAACCAAGTTTCCACAGATCCAATACATAGTAAAAGCTCGCCACCACAATATGATATATAAAAATTTTTAATATAAAAAAAACCTGAATGGTACCACATAATAAAACATTAAGTGCGTATGCAGTTAAAAATGATAATACACATACAATCTATAGCAAAACTTCTTCTTCTTCTTCTGGTCTTTTCCCATCTTTATTTGGTGTCGGTTCTCCTAATCATTTTTTCCAAAGTTTTCTTTCCTGGATTGTCCTTGGGTCAACATTGTTGATTTCCATGTGTTTCCATACTACAGACATCCACGTAAGTCGGGGTCTTCCGTGCTGTTTTGGTCCTGACTTGTGATCAAGTATTTAGCAAAGCTACCTATTATAAATTAAGTTTTAGAATATTTTTTTCATAACTATTATATTTAAGGTGAAAGATATCTAATTCACAATATTCGTATAGTATTTAGAGTATTAGTTACTTCTTCATGCTGTATCAGATCAAGAGATTTGTGTAGAAAAGCTTATATTCTGAATTTATTCTTTAAGTTGATGTACCAAATATGCGAAAATAGTTGCGTTAGTCATATAGTTTATTACGCACTCGGGTGCGTCCATTGGTACGTTTTTTTTGAGCGAAACCCTAAATCTCTTTCTAAAACAAAAATAGCCTAAGTTACTCCTTACAATATCTGCTATTTAAGAGTGAAAGTTCTTTCATAATTAGTCTAGATATTTGGTGATATGCTGGAACAAAAACACAGACAAAAATTTTAAAAATTGTGTTTTTCTTATAAGTACCGTATATAGTTACTTTATATGCATTAAGTAAAAAACTGTTATTTTGACATTACAAACAGACACTTCAATTTTATTTATTTGTATAAATAACATGCAGTATGAAACCAAGCTGTTAATGATATTACGCCGACTGTTCTATTTAACACTCATTACTATCACGTAGAATAGAAAATCTCAAAAATCTCCCTGTAGTCGTGCAAATCTGCTAAATATCAGACGGAATCAATAGTTTTTACTGGATTCGCATAAATAATAATGAAAATAACCTATTTTTTATCATCATAATATTTGCGACAGCCACGAGATGAAGCCACATCCAAACAAGATTACCATTGAAAATATTTGACTCAAAAATATATCGAACTGGTGACTTGTAACACAACAAATATTCACTCATTGCACTAGACAAGTACGTGTAAACGTTTAAGATATTCAAATCACTAGGTTAAGTTTGGACAATGCGCGCTTCATTTTCAAACAAGGTCAATATAGACTTAGTATCAATACATATTAAATTTAATGAATGTAAATCTAAATCACAATCTCATATTATTAGCTAGGCCATAAATATTTGAATAACATGTGTTTAACCGCGTCTTTGCTTGTATGGTACCTACATCGTTAAATAATATTTATAATAATAATATAATAATAAATATGTTGGGACATTAACACACAGCACCATCTAGTTCCATGGTAAGCTACGACGCTTGTGTTATGGATACCAGATAGTTGATACACTACACATATATAACTTTAAATACATACATATAATAAATATAAACACCCATGATTAGTCTTTCGTGTTTATCACACAAATGAATGCCCCCAGCGGCACTCGAACCCGCGATCGCTAGCGCAGAAAGTAGGGCCACTACAAACTGAGCCAAACGTGCCGTCAAATATCCTGTTACTATGAAACAATGTAGCTTTCTAACAGGGAAAGATATTTTAGGGCACGTTTAGTAGTTTTCGGAGATTATTTCTATAAAAAAAACATCAATATTTATATCTTTAGTTTGATATGACTATATTCAAATTCAAAATATTTTATTCAGCATTAAGTTATTACATTTTTTTACTGAACGTCATGAGTCTACTACCAGTTCGGAAAGAAGTAGCCTCAGACCTGAGAAGAACTGGCGAAAGAAACTCAGCAGGGCTAATATTATTTACTTATCTTTTCTATAAAGTTAAATTATAAATTTCAATATTTCTTTAAAGTTGAAGTAGCCTGGACTAACCACTTCATTCCTAAGGCGTGCCATCTTTTATAAAATCATTAATTGTATAAAAACCTTTAGCATTTACATACTAATAACCACGAACCACGAAGTTCCTCTCCACATCCTGGCTCGATCAACAGATCGTCTCTTATACTATACATTCGTCGATTATATCTATACATATAATAAAACTGTAAAGGTCAAATGTCTGTATATAAAAAAATGCTAAAAAACAAGTCAGGGGGGTGTAAAAAGGGAAATAGAACAAATCTAGATTTTTTTTTGTTTCTCTGTATGTTGGTACGGGTTATTCTCCGAAACTGTTGGACCGATCTGAATGAAATTTTGCATGGTGATACCTTATATCCCCGGTCAATATTTTGGATACTTTTTATCCCGGAAAATTAAATAATTCCCGTGGGATAATTAAAAAACTATAGTAACTTATATAGCTTAGTACACAACAACTTATGCACTTAAAGTAAAATTTGGCATGCTAATACCTTATACCGGAAAAATGTACAGTTCCCGTGGGATAGATTTGTTTTTGTTTTCCTAGTCTTACTTACAAAGTTTCAAATCACTATGATAATCGAAAAGATGAAAATAAACTCTAAATATTTACTTACATAGTCACAAGTGAAGCTAAAAAACTAATATAAAAGATATGAAAGCTTAGGAAATATCTGGTATAATTTGAATCAAACAAGCTTTCTCTGATATCTGAGTCTTTAAGATCAGGTCATATCAGATTGTAAACATTTGTTAGCACAGTTAGAATGATAATAAACGCTTGACCATTATCATATCTTCGAAGATGAGATTCACATATACACCTTGTCATTTACAGCATCAATAGAAATAAGTGAAAATGTTTGCCTAGGATGTGTCGTCGTATTATGTAACTGTTTGCTTGAAGTAAAAACTTATAGCGGAATGTAAATTTTAAGCAAAATTCTTGAAATCGTAGTTTATACTAGCGATTTACCCTCGCTCCACTCGAGTTCTTCCTTAGGTACGTTTTTACGTTTAGTATAGATTTCTCAGATACGAGATATTTTCCCGCAGTAAAAATTATCTTATATGTTGACTCGGATAACCAGCTATCATCATACCAAATTTTATCAAAATCTGTCCGGTGGTTTTTCTTGTGATGCGTTTCCAGACAGACAGATAAATTCTAAAAACTATAGAGTTGGCCTCTGTATCGATAACAATGATTATTTCAATAAAACTTTCCAAAAAATATTTAATACACAGATTCGACTCAGTTAAAATTTTATTATTTGTATAAATGACAAAGTATGATGTGTAGGAACTTTCCTAAACTCTGGCGTATTTTTACGTCAACTAGTACAGTGGACGAAATTCGATGATTATTATAAAAAAATAATAATAACTGCTTCCATTTTTTTATTAATAACACTAAAGCTCGTCAATAGCTACTAAAAATACTAAAATCGGTTGAAAAACAGAGGAGAAAGAGGTGAACTGTATAGTTTTGTCTCTGTCTATTTATGTAAATTTAGTAAATTATTTATGTATTTATATATAACATACATATATATGTATGTTGGTTTTAACTTACTCTAAGTTAGTTGAGAAATGTGAATCAATAGTGTGTTAAAATATAATAAATAGTGAAGAAAAATATGAACAAGAATAATAAGTAACAATATTTACAAAGTCGACTACATATAATAAAATATATCCATTAAGACTAGAAAATTTGTTTGCATATGTAAGTACGATATTGTAAGGTACTTTTGACAAGGACATTTTTGATTTTTTTGAATTCATTTTGTTATTTTGTGATGCCCCGTTTTAATGTAACTTTTGATATTTATCTCTTTGTCCGAATGCACAATGCAGTTGTGTGCGCAGTTCGTGCAGTTTTTTAGCTATTTATTATTGTTATTTATAATATCTACGTTTTAAGAATAGGTATATTCAAAGAAATATTTTGAAAAATAATAGGTGCCATTTTTGTATTTTTTTAAAAAAAAAATTGTAATTTTGTGGATAGCTACTGTCTGTAACAACTATATAATACTTTTGACACATTTAAAACCTTAGCTTTTCCCGTGCCCATGATTGCTGTAAAGCATTCGAAACGTCGGGAAACAAAAATCAAAATAAATCCGCAAAAAATCCGAAAAGATCTATTTAAAATTAATAATTATCATATCTCACAATTTATCTTGATATATGAGTATCTCTTAACATATACCATACAATAATGTGGGTGGTTGTAGTCCATACGAATAAAATCATCATACCATTCTAATAGCAATTGAGACACGATAATAGTTGAAGCGTTTGGCTTATTGACTATATACTAGCTCGTAAATTAACAAAATTATAGCTAAGATGTGCGTAAGGGCCTCTATGCATGGAAAGTGCTCGATTATAAATAACCTAGATATTTTTTATTTTTGTACCGATTTCAAAATAGAGGTATTCAATTTGGGTGTATTTTGTATTTTCGATATTCATTTGCATATGTAAATATTATATCTATTAAAACTACATGGTGGAATATGGTGTAGCGTTTGGCTAAATGAAAGATTTTTTTTATTTATTGACTTCTACTAAAGCGGATTTCATGTTAATATAGTAATTATCCATTTAACGTCTAACAGTAAACGGTATTCTTCAATACGAGCGGGATCAGGTCATATTCTACCACTCTCGTCAAATGCGTGTTGGCGGAATTCACGTGTATTTCGAAAATTCTAGGTTGCTAGGTTCTCTCAGACGTATAGGTTTCCTCACGATGTTTTCATTCACCGTAAGCCAAGTGATAATCATGTTGGAAATGATTCGTACATGAAAATATCAGAGGCGAGACTAGGGATTTGAACCCGTTTCACTTAGTTTCCCAAGCGAGCGCGTTATCACTGTGCTACCACGGTCTCGATATCGATGCATATACATATTAACTAAGCTAATACTAATAATTTATACAAATATTTTTACTACATATTATTGTTAATTTATCTACATACATACATCTTAGTACTCATTTAATAACGAAACAATCGAAATCAAATACTTAAAAAACAATATTCCAACCCACTAATAAATCCTATGTGATAGTTTTTTTAATATTATTTACACGTAAAAAACCCTCATCTAAACCTAACCTTAGACTCATCCTCACTGACCATGCGCATCTGGCCTTATACATAAATATTACTAACTATTCAAACTTATCGATTTACTTTTATATATATTTACTTTTTAATGTCGACATCGTTTTCCTTCAGCATTCCTAATAATTTTCATATAAAACTCAAGTGCTGTGTTATTTCTAGTATTTTATAAGTACAAGTGTAGGCTAGTAGCTAAATGTATTATTATTTATATTGTTTTTATGAGTTTAGTTGGCAGGAGGCTGTTACTTCAACGTTTATACCAAGTTCGAAATAAAAGAATATTGTAATATTTATTTCTGTTTCATCGGCCTTATGTTGTTATAATAAAAATAGTTAACTTATTATAGTACAGTTTTTATCTTTTCCGTTAACACTAGAAGTCATATATATGTATGAGTAAACTGCGTTAATCTCAAACTAAAAAGTGTCTCATAATAAGTAATAGTTTCTCTTTTTTCAATGCAACTTTAAACTATTTGCCCGGAAAATATTTTTTCCCATTTGAATTTTGTCACCCCCTTTCTTCTATTTAGGGGTTGATTTTCAAGAAATCCTTTCTAAACGGTTATTTGTTATTAAAGAAAAAAATATTATTTTAGGAATAAGGTGTTAACTTTAATTTTGCTGGGTGTAGAAAAGTAATTTGTAAATTTGAAGTAGGGTACGGCGGGGCTAGTTGAGCAATTTTTCACTTGAGCGGATATAGCTCCTCAATAATAAGTCTTAATGAATTGTTATGCGGCTTGATGGATTAGTAATTTATCCCTTAGCAAAAGTGTCCGTAGTTACTTTTTAAGTTTTAAGTTGAGCAAGGGTATGGGGCAAGTTGAGCACTAAGAATGTCTAACCAAACCATGGGTTCAATGTTGACTAGAGATGAAGTAAAATATGTGTTTGACAATCAGCTCTTTATTTATAGTCTTTTTGTGACAGAACAACAAAACTTAAAGTAATTTTCTTTGAACACTTAATCAAAACTAGAATCAACAAAACATTAACGTGTCTTAAGATTAACTTCAGCATTAGATTCAGTCTTTCTGTTTAAAATCAGACTTAAATGTTTATATTATTACCCATATAGCTTATATCTTAAAAAATATAATTAGACCTTTGGAACTTAATAGTCATTGTCACTGTTGCAATTTACAAAAAGAAAGTAAGTTTATATATTCTTAGTGACAGAACAACAAAACTTAAAGTAATTTTCTTAGGATAATTAACTGAAAATCGAATAAACAAAACATCAACGTATCTTAAGACTAACTTCAGGATTAGATTCAGCCTTTCTGTTTAAAATCAGATTTAAATATCTTAAAAAAATATATTAATAAGATCTTAGCAACTTAATCGCCGTTGTCACTGTTGCAATTGACACAAACGAAAGTAAGACCAGCACCTGGAACACATTTTGTATGTGCCCATTCATTGCAAGCTTGACACTGGATCCAATTATATCCTGGTAAACTTTCAGCATAGCCTTCGCAACAAATCAGACAGGAATAATCATCATCATCACTTTCCTCACTTGACTGGAGTATTTTTTTACAGACACCCTTCTTCCTTTTCTTATCTATGTTCTTCTTTGGCTTCTTAACTTTTTTTGTGGTTTTATTTTGCTGTTCTTCTAAAGCATTCTTTTTAATTTCTTCAAAAATCTTGTCAAAGTCATCCGTTTGATACTAGATTCTTTACCGGCGGCATTAACACTTTTTCCTTCATCGTTGACAGCCTTTGCAGCATTTTTTAAATCTTCATTAGTGTAAGAACATCTTGTAGTCTTCCTCTTGTAAGTCCGCATCCTGACATAAAATAAAACATTAATTACTTTAGTTGTTTGAGTCGTGGGGTAAGTTGAGCAACTATAGCTCAACTAACCCCAACCCGGAATTTTAAAACAAAAGTGAGGTTATAAAAAAATCGTAAGAATTATACCCAGACCCTCTTTACATATCAAAAGTACAATAATTCTCTGGAAGATTAACACTTACCTGATTGAAAACAGACAACAATTGCCTAATACAGACGAAAACTTGCGATAAACGACGTTTTTACTTCTTGGTCACAAAATAAACAAAACGCACGGGTGCTTCACTCGTTCGTCCAGCCGCCATTAGCGACCGCGTGGTGATTACTCCTTCCGTGACTCCTTCTTTTCGCCATAAGATGCCTATGCGTACGGTGAATAGTTTGCGAGATATTTCGATTGCCCAACTTGCCCCTATGCTCAACTAGCCCCGCCCTACCCTACGTGTTTATAGGTAACGGGAATCTATACTAATAATATTATAATGAAGGAAGATTTGTTTGTTTGTTTGTTTGTCTGTTTGTTTATTTGTACCGAATAAGCTCCGATACTACTAAACCGATTTAGATTAAATTTGGTAAGAAGATAGTTTAAGACTCTGGGAAGGACATAGGATAATTTTTATCCCAGAAAACATTTCTTTAATGGGTTGAAAATGGGGATGAAAGTTTGTATGGGGAAGAAACCTAGGGACGAACCCGAGCAAACAAGGGTGAGTCGCTAGTTTATTATAATTATTTAACCAATTTTTTAGCGAATTTATTTTAAGTTTTATTCCTGACGATTTTCTCACGAGATTCTAATTCTAAAACATATATAAAGTTTTAACCTCGAATGATTTTCGAATAAAAAATTAATCTATCAATGAAACAAATTAAAAATACAACTTTTGATATTGTGCTACTATAATATATTACTATATATAACATCATTTATATTTTGTTTTCACTTTGAATAGTGGCTTTAAATAATATAAAGGCGCCATTCAAAGTAAATCGTACGCCACACCCCGAATTAATAACAGATTCGGTCGCGATTATATCCTTTCACGTTTCAACAATTAATTTCTTAGCGTTGATACAATTACTGGGTATGTTTTAATATAAAATAAGGCTTTGTGCACATGAATTGTAATAATAAATAGTTTTCTTAATGTCTTTTAATTACCTATATACATATATTTCTTATATAAAGTTTGTTATCATGATGACGACACGTTTGGCTTAGTTTGTAGTGACCCTATTTGCTGTGCCAGCGATCGCGGGTTCGAGTCCCGCTGGGCATTCATTTATGTGATGAGCACGAATGATTGTACTCCAGTCAGGGGTGTTTATATGTATAATATGTATGTATGTATTTAATGTTATATATGTGCAGTGTATCAACTATCTGGTATCCATAACATAAGCCTCGTAACATATCATCCAAATAACTAGATAAAAATACCAACAACTAGATGGCGCTGTCTGTTAATGTCCCAATATATTTATTATTATTCTATTTTATTAATTTTTAGTACATTATCTTTTATCTTGCTAGCTCTTTAAACCATAGGTTTGGTCTCATTTATGTTTTTTATTAAGTTCCTGACCTCAAACTTGACCCCACCTTTAAGTACATATAGATCTAATTGACAGATTATTATTACATTAAAAAAAAAGGAAAACCTCAAAAAACAGCCCAGATATTATTGCTTGAACTTAGTTTTATCTAAAATATAAAGAAATGATAACGATTTTCGATTTATTTAAACTACAAATTGTTATATTTAAATTTTTGCTTGTATGTTACGTCGATACAAAAAGCTTACATTATACAAAGTTATTTTCAATTATTTTTAACTAGCAGAACCCGCGGCTTCGCTCGCGCTAAAGCTACAAAAAAAACTTCTAATTGTGTTTTCCCGTGGGAATGAGATATTTTCCCGCAGTAAAAAGTAGCCTATGTCACTCTCCGGCCCTCCAACTATCTCCATACAAAAAATCATGCCAATTCGTCACTTTGTTTCGACGTGAAAGAAGCACAAACAAACAAATAAACAAACACACTTTCACATTTATAATATTAACTATAGAAGTATGGAAATGGATAGTGTAGATTTATCATTTTACCAGTGGCGTAGCGTGCGGGGGGCGGTAGGGGCCGCGGCCCCAGGCGGCATTTTTAAAGTGACGGCAAAATTTCACAATAAATATTGTGTACCAACATGAAATAGAGAAAATTAATTATTTGTCACAAAAATCACTACCAACACATTCTATCGGGTCATTGCTAAGTAATTTTCATTGCTGAATAGGAATTCTGATCATGCCGCCCCCTATATAAGCTACTGGACTATGATTACGAAAGACTTTTTACTTTTGAAATATAACGGTGCGAAAAAATTCAAAAAAAACTTGACAAAGAAGAACTACTTATTTTTATTATTCAATGAGGTTATAACATCATTGTTATTATTTACTAAATTATAAGATCTCATAAATAAATGGCTCAAACGAAATCTTTAAAATTTTGACATCATCATCATCTTTCGTCCATTTAATTTTACTCGGAAGTTTAGTCATTTTATTCGAAGACTAATAATAAATAATTAAAAAAAAAACCTTTCCGCCCCGGGTGAATCTTCATACGCAAAAGGCGTGAAAAGTGGAAAACATGCAAAATTATAACACACAGTTATATTTATTTAGTTATTTTAGTGTGATAAGGAGTAGGTAGTTATAGTTATTATTAAACAAAAAGCAAATGTTTTGCATCATTTTTGTAATTACTGATCGGTTATTTTTCCACGATTAACTTTGGTTAGTATAAAATTGAAAATACATATTTTTGAGAATATTCTGTGTTCGAGTCCCAGTTTAGACCAGAGATAATAATTCTTTTTTCTGTGAAGAAATTGTCAGTAACATCCCGAAGTTGGGAAGTTGACAATGCTTCACCTTACCTCAAAGAACGCCTCAGAGAGAACGTTTTTCATGGAATATGCGAACACCACATACTCTTTTTCCTTGCCATTATTTGAGATTTTTTATTTTAATTCGGGCTAAATGAGCCCATCGTTGCAACTTTTAAGAGCTTTGAGAGCAGTTGTGCTATAAGTTAGTACTGCGCTTTCAGGTCCTCTTTGCGTAGAATGCTGGCATTTTTGGTGTAGTATGCCAGAGGGAGATTTCCTCTTTTTCTCACGGTGCTCTCAGGTGATGTTGGTGTGAGATCCTGACATTATTGGTGTAGGTTGCCAGCTTCCCGATTGGTTTCTTTGGCTTCCTATGCTGGCACATTTGGTTTAGGATGCTAGCGTTCTGATTAACTTTTCGTCTTATCATCTTTAGTCATTGTAGTATATTATAGCCCTATTTAAGGGGTTTGGTTTTTCCTTCTTCCAACTTTTCTAGTTGCACGAGACCGTGCTTCACATTATAGAGCGCCATGTGATTGGCGGCGTTGCTCCATAGTTTGTTGCCCCTAATGTATTCTGATGTTGTAATGCTTTCAGCAAACCCTCGTTTCCAAGTTCGAAAGGCTTGTCTGATATTTCACATGTTGTAAGGTGCGTTTTCCCAGTTTCTCTCACAACCGCTATATATAGGCGTTTTGCATGTGGTGTCTGGTTTCTTTGGTTGGTGAGAGGTTTGGTGTAATAACCTGTCCCGTGTCGGCTCCTGTCCTATTTGTCTTCCTTGTAATTTTCACTTTTAGCTTCACCAGGCTTATCGGTGTTTGGGGCTGTTTGTGACTTTGTTCACGTCCCGCTTCGTAAGTCTACCTACTGTGATCGCCATGGCAGGCATCTTCTGTTGCAGGCGTTCTGCGCTACTTTTCTCACGTCACTAGGATATGTGGTATAATGTTTCTGGGGATCTCCCCCGATCATATGCGTAGCAGACTGCCGATAGTATAAGCTGATGTAAATTACTTTCGTGTACGGCAGTTCGTTACGATGAATGAATTATATATTAATGGTAAATGTTCAACCTAATTCTTTAATTTCTATCCACAAGTCACAACCTTTGCTAGATGCCGTTCCAAGTTCTAGTTTAACCTTTTCACCATTCCATCAGACAGCAGATAACATGGCATAATTATCAAGCATATTGTACTCTCATATTATAATCTTACAAACTTCTTGAAGCACATGTCATTTACAGTTTCTTCTTTGATCGCCGTCATTTAATTTCCAAACAATTTGTGATCCCGGACCTGTAGCATTATAGATTTTAACCTATTTTGCGCAATTAAATGCTTCTTGATTTGGAATAGCAAAAGCATTGGGCCTTATTGTTAAATGATTAATCCATAATAAACTGAATTCTCACTTGATGTGGTCGAATCGCTTGCCAAGTTATTAATCGGAAATGGTCCCGATTTATTGGCCTTAAATTAATTGAATTAATAAGATGGCGGCGAATTTGACTTCGGCCCCCGGCGGCATAAGTGCACGCTACGCCACTGCATTTTACATATGTGCACTAGCGCTTATAAAATACTATAGTTTGATCGTAAAATAAAAGGATTGAAAGGTTTATAATTGTTTTTACTTCGATGTATTTCAAATTGCTATTCAGCGTTATACAGCGCATATAAAACACCTACTAATAATATCTTGTACAGACGCCATTAAGGGACTTAATAATTAACATACTATTTATATTTTTATTGCGATTGCTTTAGCAATGATACCGCTGTAAAAATTTTTGATCTCATTTTTCATATTTTATTATTTTTTCATATTATGATCAAGTTATTTTGTTTATCAAAATTTTTGAGTTAAAAGGATATAATTATCGAGTACTATATAAATATCACCCCCAATACCGTCAACCCGCACTTAGCCAGCGTGGTGAACTATGGCCTGATGACTGAACTGAACGACCCCCTCGTGTTCAAAGGAGGTCCGTGCCCAGCAGTGGGACGTTAAAAAGGGCTGAATGATAATGGTAATACAAATATCTGGCATCTACAGTTGTATACACTGTGCCAACTGGTAGCCCACTTGGAAAACCAAATGATGCGGATTCGAACTCGGCTCTCGTATTTCTGAGAATTCATGTGGGAATCATTTCGATCTAACCAAATCGATCCAGTGGTTCGTGATGCGTTCCCAAACAGACAGATAAACAGATAGACAAAAACTCTAAAAACTATAGTTTCGACCCCTGTATCGATAATAATGACTATTTCAATTAGAATTTCTAAAAAATATTTAATGTATAGATTTGACTCAGAATTTTATCATACGAGTATGTATAGATTACAATTCCATCATTTTTTCCTTTCTTACATCATCTCTTCATTCTATTAGTCTAACGGGATTTGTGAGCTTAGACATTGTTTTTTCAGTTTAGTTACGAGTTTTTGTAAAATGTTCCATAATATTTCAATTTAGGTAAAACAATTTCATGAAAAAAAAACATAGAAATCATATTACGTAAAGGTTAAAGGGTTAATGGTGTCAATGAACCTGACATAATTTACCTGTTTCCCGAGTCAATTTCTCGAGTAATTGTTTTTTTTTTTTGTACAAAGGTGTCGATGTAATAAGATATATCGGTCCGTTACTTGCAAAATGTTGGTGGTCAAATCGATTTTTTAAATGATACGATGAATCGATGATTTATATTAAATACAGAATGTAATGAATAAGGTGTTTTGTGCCCTGATTTTTGATTTTTGGCATGATTCGGCTCGTTTTTAATATAAATCGACTTCTTAATTTATTCTCAATATTTTGGTAATAATTATCTTTGATTTGGAGATTATTGTACCTTATATTTACTTCGCGTACATAATTTCAAATATTTACGTACTACGATTATTTAAGCAAAATATACTGTGTATTCAACCCTTAACCGCATTTGGCTGGCGTGATGGTCTACATCCTGATCCTTGTATTCCTCAATTTGAGGGAAGCTCGTGTCCAATAGGGTACACTGCGTACACTAATTGATACAAAACCTTCATCAAACCGGAGTAAAAATGTCTATAATTCATTTAAAGCAAAAATTAATTAGCGACGCAACTTCTGAGGTATTCAGGTCTACTTCTCAGCAGAACTGCTTTCCGAGCCGGTGGTAGCTTCCTCACGGACAGACTACACTGACGCTTACATTAAATTGACGATTCAAAAGCACTTGTAATAAGTCTAATTGAATAAAGTTTATTTCATTTCATTTACTTACTATCAGTTAACTTATGACTGAAAATAGAAATTTTCAAATAATTTCAAAATATAAAAGTAATGTATATCGCAAGGTTCTTTTTTCATCATACATATAATGTTGCATTTTTCATCATACACATATACATATATTCTTCGCTAACTTAAAATAAACTTAAAATAAAAGGCAATGGTAGCCCAGTGGTAACGCGCTCGCTTGGGAAACCGAGTGAAGCGGGTTCAAATCCCGGGTCTCGCACCTCTGATATTTTCATGTGCGAATCATTTCTAACATGATTACCACTTGCCTTATGGCGAAGGAAAAAATCGTGAGGGAACCTGTATGTCTGAGAGAACCTACCAAGTTTTCGAAAGACGTGTGAAGTCCGCCAACCCGCACTTGGTCAGTGGGACGTTAAAAAGGGCTGAATACAAACTTAAAATATTGGGAAAATTTTGTTATAGCCAACATGTTTTCAATGAGATAGGATGTGATTATTTTAGGCGTTACGGCAGTTACAGGTAAACAAACAAACAAATTCGTGTCATTATATCAATAAGAAATAACTAGAAATCCTTAATATTTTATATAATATACTATATATGTATAGTAATAAAATATTGTTAGCCAATAAGCTAAAAACGTATCTGTATAAGATAATAACAAATCAGTCTGTGACCTAAAAGGGGTTAAATATATGCAAAAATGGCTTCCTTGACAAATTGGAGCCAGTCAGACTATTAAATGATAGATTTATTATTAATTTTATAGCAATATAGATTTTTTATATGTGATTTACATATAAAGAATATATAAAAATCACTCACAAAGCACAATCTACGTTATGTTTTACATATTATCTTTTAGTACCTGGGCGACTGAGCTTCGCTCGGAGTTCTTCTTTGTTATATCGTATTTTTTAGATAAGAAGAACTAAAAACTTGAATAAATACAAAAAAAAAAAGTAAAACTTTGTATCCGATTGAGATTCGAACTCGGACACACCTATGATTGTTAATCTTGCCCCTTGGTCGCTTGACAATGATGCTTATGCCTGAGTGTATGAAATTATCGATCATATTCTGCGTAGAATAATGCAAAAGAAAACTACATGAAAACTCGAAAACACGCGTTTTCCCAGATATGAGACTAATCTAAATCGATTTTTCGTCCCCGAAAGCCCCCCACATACCAGATTTCAGCGAAATCGTTAGAGCCGTTTCCGAGATCGCTGGTATAAATAAATAAATAAATAAAGATATAAATACACAAAAATTGCTCGTTTAAATATATTAGATAGATAGATATTGATAGTTTGTCTCAGTGGATTTTGATTCACTCTAAATATTTATATCATGAATGAATGGATGTCGTGAAGCAGGACATGAGAGCCAATGGACAAACAGAATGATACTAAATACCGTGCGAAGTCCTGCAAGAGTCCCGCTTGAGGCATTCATTTGTGTGATAAGCACGGATGTTTTTACTCCAGTCATAGGTATTTATATTTATAATATGCATGTATTTAAAGTTATATACATATGTGTAGTGCATCAACTATCTGGTATCCATAACATAAGCCTCGTAGCTTACTATGGAACTAGATGGTGTTGTGTGTTAATGTTCCAACATATTTATTTATTTACAATTCTAAGTATTCAGTGCATTATATCCCATCGTCTATCTACCAAATTTACCTAAAAAGGATTTATTTTAATAAACTTTTTTTTTTAATTCTTGATTTTTAAAAGGGTTTGATTATAGAGAACATGCCACTCTTAGAGGAACTACAAAAACATCTTTAAAAATTGAACAATTTTATACAGCATCCTTGCTTGATTCGATAGGGGTGAGGCAAGAACGCTTTCATAAGACCTTAAGAGACCATAAGAAAGCTTTAAAAAACCATTTCGGAAAGAAAAAGCCTCAATCATGAAAATAATTGGCGAAAGAAACTCAGTGGGACTATTTTTTTTTGTACGTAAAATTTTAAATAAAAAAAAAAAACTAAAAATTAACCTATATGGTGTTTAATAAAAATGTTATATCGTAAACTTTATCTGAATTTTAATACGGAATATTAAAAGAAACATTAAGTCATCAATCGTTGATTAATTAATAATTTGCTATCACAAGTTATTCGCTAATTGGAACACAATTTTGTGATTGCTTCGACATTGGTTCTGTCCTTTTGGTTGAAATATGTATAGTGGAGTCGTTAAAAATTCGTAATTAAAACATAAAACTATTAAAATTCGTTTTAGTATTATAAATATAAAGGTTGGTTTGTATTTTTGTTTATTATTAGATTTTTTTTTATTTAGGCGAATAATCTACTTTAAGTAGAATTATTTTTTTCGGATTTCATAGTGGATAGGCACTATCCGTAAAACCTATGACTTTTGAGACGAGAGAATTTTGGAACTTTCGGGAATAACAAAATGATATAAAACTGAATTATATAAAAAGTTGTCCGTCCCAAATTCATCAAAATCCGTACAGTGGTTTTCTGGTGATGCTTTTCCAGATAGACAAACAAACAGACAAACAGACAGAGGAAAATTCAAAAAAGTATAGATTCAGTCTCTATATCGTTAATAATGACTATTTCAATAAGATTTTCCAAAAAATATTTACTGTACAGATTCGACTCAGAATATTTACATATAATATGTACAGATATAATACATTTCTTATGATTGTTTTTTTTTTTAATAAATACTCTTGAATATCAGAATGAGTCTAACTCTAGGAAGCCTGATGTAATATCTAGCGTTTTAACAAATATTTATTTATAATCAATTCGATATTTACACGCAAAATATCGATTTGATCATGATTGAATTAAATTATATATTAATCTGGCCAGTGTTATTTATTTTGGCATATAAAAATGTCAACTGTCAAATTTTAATAAGGTGTCGTAATTATAAGGATGCATCTGATATAGGAATTTAGATAATTGAAATTTAAAATTTTAAAATATGAATCATAGGTATGTTTTTTTTATCATTAAAAGTTTTACATATATATTTTTTTAAATAAAAACATTGAAAATCACTAAGATTTATGTAATGCTATGTGGAAAACTTAATATGCTCATTTCGCTCGAATTAAGCTCTAGATGCCTAACAGTAATAAATAATAAATAAATAAATAAATAAATATGTTGTTTTATACACAGAGCACCATCTAGTTCCGTGGCAAGCGACGAGGCTTGTGTTATGGATACCAGATAGTTGATACACTATACATATATAACTTTAAATACATACATATTATAAATATAAACACCCATGACTGGAGTACAAACATTCTTGCCATCACACAAATGAATGCTCCCAGCGGGACTCGAACCCGCGACCGCTGGCACAGCAAGTAGGGTCACTACATACTGAGTCAAACGTGTCTTCAAGAGATATGGTTTGAGCTGGTTAATTATTATTTGTATAGTATATTATTTGTCTACCTCGGCTGTTGGGGCGTCGTGGTTGAGTGCGTAAGTGATCCTGCGACGCCCCATTAAGACGGGGGAGGTCCCGTTGGGTCTTAGTGGGTAGACTGGCTTTTCTAGCCAGAAAGTCTTCACATACACAGGTTGTACGCGACGACAACCTCGCTCTTTAAGAAAAAAAGGATATAATTAATAAAAACCCAAACAAAGCAAAGGTGGGTTCTAGTTTCTTTATGAACTTTGCATTCTACAACTTTAAATGATCAGTAAACATCTCGTTACTGTGGTCTTCTCTGAGCAACTTTGCATACATAGTTGTTATGCAATTAGTTTCGAGGTTATGGTTACTTTGTAATGGATTCTATATTTATTGTTTGGGTTACTTCTATAAAGCTTTAAAATAGATTGCTTATCTAATAAAATATTATCGTATACTAGCGACTTAACGTCGCTTCACTCGAGTGCGTCCCTTGATACGTTTTTTTTTTTTGAGCGGAACACTAATTCTTTTTCTAAATTAAAAGTAGCTTAAGTTACTCCTTATAACATTAGCTATCTGCCAGTGAAAGTTCCATCGAAATCGTTTTGGAGATTAACCGGAACAAACATATAGACAGACAAAAATTAAAAAAAAAGTGTTTTTTTTTATATGTGCTATATATAATTTTATATGCATTCAGTAAACAGCTGTTATTTTGACATTACAAACATACACTTCAACTTTATTTATCTGTAGAGAAGAAAAAATTAAAATTGTTAAATTATGCCTTTGGTAGGTACCTATACATAATTTAATAAATGCGAGAGTAACCGAGATAAGTATTACAAAATAAATATAAAATTATGAGCTTATAAGAATAAACACATAGTAAAAATATTCTTATTGGACAAAAAATCAATATAATATACACTAGCGACTCCCCCTCGCTTCGCTCGGGTTCGTCCCTAGGTACGTTTTAACGATTAGTATGACATACAAATCTTTCAATTTCTCGGCTTTTCTGTACTATGCATGTATACAATATACATGTATTATACATATAAACCTTCCTCTTGAATCATACTATCTATTAAAAAAAACCGCATCAAAATCCGTTGCGTAGTTTTAAAGATCTAAGCATACATAGGGACAGACAGACAGCGGGAAGCGACTTTGTTTTATACTATGTAGTGATATATAAAACAAAGTCGGTTTAGTTACTTATACCATTTATAACTCAAGAACGGATAGACCGATTTTTATGATCTTGGATTTGTTTCCGCCCCGAATAGCAGAATAGCTATCAAAACGTGTGTGTTGTGTGTTGAATTAAGCGCCTTCTCTTTGAAGTTGGCAAAAATAAACAATTTCTAATATAAGTTTAAAATTATTGTTCATAAGTTTTCAAACTTTATTATTTTACCAGTAATCGTTCTGTACTTACAAATTGCAATGGTCTTCTATTTTCATATTTTCTGCCTTGATTTCAACATTTAAGTTCATCTAATGAAAAAACGTATATTAATATTTAAAATAAAATATGTTGGGACATTAACACACAGCACCATCTAGTTCCATGGTAAGCTACGAAGCTTGTGTTATGGATACCAGATAGTTGATACACTACATATAATATATAACTTTAAATACATACATATTATAAATATAAACACCCATGACTGGAATACAGACATTCGTGCTAATCACACAAGTGAATGCCCCCAGCGGGACTCGAACCCGCGACCGCTGGCACAACAAGTAGGGTCACTACACACAGAGCCAAGCGCGTCGTCAAAATTTTTATTTATTTGTTATATATAATTGAAAAGTGAGGTAATACTCTAAAATCTATTATAAACCAGTAAGGCCCTGAAGCTAACAGTGGAATGAATCAAACTGTACAATTTAACGCTAATTGACAGCTCCAATAATTAATTATAATTGGTAAATGATTCAGCCATTTTTAATCCTTATATTATATGCAGTTTGACACAACTGACCTTTTTAACTTTCTAGTCAATTTAACTAAGATTATTTTTAGTCTTTTCATTTTCTATAAAAAATTAAACTCATTGATGAGTTTTAACTAGATATGAAATCAAAACTCAAACTTGATTTGCACAATACGATGTTATCCTCATTAGTATTCACGATTACTTAATTAGTGTCCAACGGTATTTAACAATAGAATTATTTACTAAAAATTGTTATTGGAGATGATTTTCGCTTATTCATTTTAGATTGACTTATATATTACAAGATACTTGCGACTTATCTTCGCTTCGCTTCGGGTTTGTTCCTAGACAAAAACCAAATCTATCCCACGGGAACCGTACATTTTTCCAGGATGAAGTAATCTATATGCGATTTCAGACTATAATCTAACTCTGTGCCAAATTTCATCCAGATCCGTTCAGTCATTTTGGCGTGAAAGAGTAACAAACATCCATCCATCCTCACAAACTTTCACATTTATAATATTAGTCGGATTAGAACATAACATAATAACTAACAAGTAAGAGATTACAACTGGATTTGTAACTTTTAAGCTTGCAATAACTCTTCACGGAGCTTTATAAGGAATAAAAAGAATATAGTTCAATTAAATATCAATAGATGGCGTTATATTTATCGATTTATTAATCATTCAATTCAATAACACGGAGGTCTTCAAGAGCCGTGTCTTCAGGTCCCTTAAAGGCAACGCATTCGCAACTCCTATTGTGTTGCAGATGTCCATGAGCGGTATTGCCACTTACCATCAGGTGGATTGCTTGCTCGTTTGCCCCTTTTTTATATTAAAAAAAAAAAAAAAAAAAAAACAATTCTCTTGTTAATGGCTTCAAAGCGTGCGAGTTGAATACCGATTACTTCGCCAATGTCACGTGGAATGGAGAAGACACGATGGAGATTGGTCGGTAAGATTTATTGTTACTATTTGCATAAAATGAATTGAGGAAAAAATAATGATTATATTAATTAATATTAATAATTAATTATTTTATAATTTATTAAAAACTGATTAAATTTCTGATTGTACTGATCAGAGTTCGTATTCACAGAGGTTAATATATACGATAAGTTTAAAGCAGAGTCACGGAATTTTAATTACATTTAATGCAAAATGAATTTTGTTCTTTTATAACATACACTTTTACGTAATTAAATACATACCTACTTAATACTTTCTTAGATTTACTCGAATATTTGACATTTTGAATAAAACTATCTTTTCGGATTATTTCACGGATTTATTTTGATTTTTGGTTCCCGACGTTTTGAATGCTTTACAGCAATCATGGTCACGGGAGAGACTAAGGTTTTAGACATCTCAAAGGTTTTATATACTTGTTACAGACAGTGCCTACCCACAAGTGTACAAAAATGATTTTAAAAATTCGAAAATGGCACCAGAGTACCTTACAATATTTGTTGATTTTAATTCTAAACATATTTAAAGAAAATAAATGAGTATTATAATTAAATATTATTTATTTAATTTCAGCTGTTATTATTATAAATATTACATATCCACTTATGAAATAAAATATTTGGGCAGTTTACGAATAAACGCCATCTATCGTCTACTTAAGTAAACATTAAATAAACAGATGAATAGACCGAATTAAAGTTGTCCCATGGTTTTTCATCTATTATTCTGCAGGGAATCTCATGGTCTAGACCAAGAATATCCTATATGGCAATTTTATAATGAATAATAAGCCGATTTTCAATATAGAAGGTAAAATTAGCAAAATGATTAACATAATGAAATAATAAATATAAATAAATAAATAAACATATTGGAACATTAATACACAACACAATCTAGTTCCATGGTAAGCTATGAGGCTTGTGTTATGGATATCAGATAGTTGATCCACTACACATATATAACTTTAAATACATACATATTATAAATATATACCCATGACTGGAATACGAACATTCATTCACACAAATGCCCCCAGGGGGACTTGAACACGCGACCGCTAGCACAGCAAGTAGGATCACTACAAACTGAGCCAAACGTGTCGTGTCGTAATATAATATCTTCTAATATAACAAAACCGTGTCGAATCGCTTGTAATATTATTTCATACACCTCATACCGATCTTCCAGGAGATTAACATAAAATAAGCTTTAAGTATTGCAAAAGAACCATAACGTCATACGAGTACAAAAGTAGTTCAAAATTTTCAATCTCAACTAATTACTGCCCTCAAGGGTTACTCTCATGTAAAAAGACCATTAATCAAAACGAAGGGTTTATTACACCTTTAAAATTGATTAGTGAAAGACTTTGGCATTCTTTGAAGTATTTTAAATTGTTTCTATTATTATTTATATTATATTGTGTTTACCCTCAAAATACGTTTTAAGGTTTAGTATGGATTTCTCAGAGATGAGATATTTTCCCGCAGTAAAAAATATCCTATATTCAATATATATCTCGGATACCCAGCTATCAACATACCAAATTTCATCAAAATCTGTCCATTGGGTTTTTCGTGATGACCTTTCCCAGACAGACAGACAAAAAATGTAAAAACTATAAATTCCGCCTCTGTCCTGTCTATCTGTGAAATAATGATTATTTCAGTAAGATTTTACCAGCTTACCCCAAGTCAAGCGTGCATAAAGAAGTTTTACTTCAAAAACATTTAATGTGCAGATTCGACTAATTTAGAATTTTATTATTTATATAGATTGTCACTAATAATAATTGAGGGTTAGGCTATATGTGCCACTGTATCTACAGACTAAGTAAAAGAAACTTTAAAGTTTTAAATATAATAGAAATTTAAATATTACAGTTACAATGTAAAAATATTAGCCGAGCTATACGACTCTGTGGAAGTGGTAGCCCAGTGGTAACGCGCTAGCACGGGAAACTGAGTGATGCTGGTTCAAATCCCCGGTCTCGCACCTCTGATATTTTCTTGTACGAATCATATCCAGCATGATTACCACTTGTCTTACGCTGAAAGAAAACGTCTTGAGGATATCTGCATGAATGAGAGAACCTAACAAGTTTTCGAAAGACATGTGAAGCCAACCAACCCGCACTTGGAAAGCGTGGTGGTCTATGGTCTGATCCTCCGTTACAATAAACTATTCAATAATAGAAATTTTAAAATCACTAAAGCTATATTAGTGCCTTCAAACAGAAATCAATAAAATAAACAGAACAATTTAAAGCAATAGATATACATCACACATTACGTACCAAAGGAAATTAATATTTTTTTGTATTTAAGTAACAGCTTTTTGTACATAACTCATATTTCGTATGCAAAACACGAACTGAAAGCTCAGTAATGAAAGTTTTTAAACCTCCAACTCTAATAGTAACTGAGTCATAAGCGAAAATATGACAATTTAGAGTTAATGAAAACTTACTCAAAATGATTTTGCTTAATCATTATTACTGCCTCTATATTGTACGTAACAGATTCAATTTTTTTCAAACATAAATATTATTATAAAATTTTACTGTTTTCTAATAGTGCGAATGCGAATATATATTTGTTTGCCTGTTTAGTATAGCTAAGGAAAAGCTAAAACTAAGTGATTATGTAGTTTTCAGTTGAATATACTATCAATCTTATACAAAATATATTGACAATTGAATTATATGAAAAAAAAAGTATCCTATATCTTGACCCGAATAATCAGCTATCATCATACTAAATTTCATCAAATTCTGTCTATTGGTTTTCTGTTTTCTTTCTTCGGTGATAATCGTTCAAAGACAGTTAGAAATTCCAAAAACTATAGATTCTCTGCATCGATAATAATGACTATTTCAATAAGATTTTCCAAAAAATATTTAATGTACAGATTCGGCTTAGTTAGAAATTTATAATATGTATAAATAATAAATCAAAATTTAAAATTTGTATAAAAATATAGTTCATCCTAACTGATTATTCATGAACACTAAATCTTAGTAAGACTTAGAATTATAACATTATGTAAAGAATCATGAAATTTAATAACGTGTTTGTGTAGGTACTATTAATGTAGGCGCTCGTTAAGAAATGATTACATTTTATGGAGGAAAAGTGAATGAACTCTTTAAGAATATTTTCCTTTAGAATTTTCCATTTTTTGTCTACAGCGAGCAAAGTCTAGTTTTAAATAAAGTCTAAAATCATATATTTTTCTCATAGATTTACCTACGCATATTTGACATCTGTATTAATATTATAAATGTGAAAGTTTGTGAGTATGGATGTTTGTTACTCTTTCACGCCAGAACGGCTGAACGGATCTGGATGAAATTTGGGACAGAGATAGATTATAGTCTGGAATAACACATAGGCTACTTTTTATCCCGGAAAAATGTACGGTTCTTGTGGGATAGGTTTGTTTTTATTTTCCTAGAGGCGAACCCCAACGAAGCGAGGATAAGCCGCTAGTTTTAAATAAAATTATCTTTTCGTGTTTTCTCGCGGATTTATTTTGATTTTTGGTTCCCGACGTTTCGAATGCTTTACAGCAATCATGGTCACGGGAGAGACTAAGGCTTTAGACGTCTCATTATATACTATTTTTGCAGACAATACGTATCCCCAAAATTACAAAATGATTTCAACACAAAAATGTCACCAATGTACCTTAAAATATTTGTTAATATTAGTTTTAAACATTTTTTTAAGAAATCAACTCCAAGAATTTTGACACGTGTAATTCGGTTTGTAGTGACCCTAATTGCTGTGCCAGCGGTCGCGGGTTCGAGTCTCGCTGGGGCCATCATTGACGCATTGACGAACACGAATATTTGTACTCCAGTCATGGATAATTATATTTAAAATATGCATGTATTTATAGTTATATATGTGTAGTATATGAACTACCTGGTACCCATAACACAAGCCTCGTAGCTTACCACGGAATGAGATGGTGCTGTGTGTTAATTTTCCATTATATTTATTTAAAAAGTCTAAAATCTATTCATCTATACCGAATAGAGAGCGCGACCACCCACAAGTACCACACTTACGAATTAATATGCAATTCGCATACACTTGTTTGCGAACTCAATACACCCGCCCACAATGTCAGAAATCAAATATTGAATTCATGTTTTACGAGGGCAAAATTCTTTAAATTTTCTATTTACATTTCCAAAGAAACAACGCTATACGCTAAATAGCACCTTATTTGTAAGGCATAAGGCTTGAAACGGAGTAATTAAATACGATTTTTAGTTGAAACTGGTGCATATAATATGTTTAGGTTTGGACGTTGACCTTTTAGGATTGATTTACACATAAAGATATGCTATATTAAGAGAAAATATTTTTATGCTATAATATTTTGTGTATAAAACCCTTATTTTATATATTTATTTATATGTGGGAGGAGTAATCTCACAGTACTTATCAATCTATTTTTTTTTGCACTAGGCTGTTATTATTGCCTTTAACAAAATATGGAGTTGTAATTAGTAATATAATCACCATCGTAATTAAACAGGTAACCTGATTTTAAAATAATTAAAAAAAGAACAGATTTTTGACAGAATAACTTTATTCAATTACTACAGATAAATAAAATTGAAGTGTCTGTTTGTTATGTCAAAATAATAGTTTTATACTAAATGCATATGGAATTATATACGGTATTTATAAGAAAAACACATTTTTTTTTAAATTTTGTCTGTCCGTCTGTTTGTTCCGGCTAATCTCCGAAACGGCTGGACCGATTTTGACGGGACTTTCACTGGCAGATAGCTGATATTATAAGGAGTAACTTAAGCTTTTATTTCAAAAAAAAGAATTAGGGTCTCGCTCAAAAAAATTAAAACGTACCTACGCTAGTTAGACTTATTGCAAGCACTTTTGAATCATCATCATGTTGAATATGATTTGTACATAAAAATTTCAAAGGTACGAACCGGAATATGAATCTGCTCCACATTAATTATTTAGTAAGTACGTTACCAATTAACTACTAGCAATACATCGCATTAACAGTTAAGTTTGTCATAACAATTTTATACGTACATACAACGTTGTATACGATTTGAACGGTTCATATTTTTTCTAATGTTTTGTTTCTATTTTGACCAAAGCCAATAGTTCACGCTACTATTTGAAAAGACAAAAGTATTTGGAGCGAAGAGCGGAAAATTCTTTTACATGAGTTTAACATGTGTAGCAGTTAAAGTGTGGAAATAACGGTAGGCATAGTTTATTTTTTCTAATATGTTTATAATTTATGTATCCTTTTGTGAATTAATCTACACATACATACATATAATACAGTTCTAGCTTAGTCGAATCTGTTCATTAAATATTTTTGGAAAATCTTATTGAAATAGTCATTATTATCGATACAGAAGCTGAAACTAGATAGTTTTTAGAATATTTGCCTGTCTGTCTGTCTGGGAATGCATCACGAGAAAACTACTGGACAGATTTTGATGAAATTTGGTATGATGATAATTGGTTATCTGGGTCAACATATATAATTTTTTCCTTGAAAAATATCTCATCTGTGAGAGATCTATACTAAACCTTAAAGCGATACCAGGGACGAACCCGAGCGGAGTGAGGGTAAGTCGCTAATTAGACAGTATTTTATGACCATTTACTTACTTACAGCTTACCGTCGCTTCGCTTAGATAGGTAATTCTCTAGTGTTCCTCCTCATATAGCCTATCTATGTGCTTAATTTCAACCGAATTCCTCTAGACGTTTCGTGAAGGAGTAAAGAATATATACTAGACACAGTTTGGCAATTACAATAATGTCCTCCTGATCGATTTCGGTCACGGCAGTCAATCTCATAGAGGAGATATTTTCATACACAAGTATGCATGCAGACACAAGTGCACTCTCTATTCCTGTCACTCTCATACTCCGGTGGGACGACTGCTCGACACGACCGGTGAGAGTTAAGGTAGAATCGACAGCTTTATGTACTATCCGAGGCATGGGGGTAAAACACCGTCGACTACCCAACACCGGGTTGTTACTGAGACTTACTAAACAGAAAGACTCAATAACTAAACTTGATCCGACCCGGGACGCCAACCCAGGAACTCTCGAAATGCAGCCGTACTTGCTAGCCACTACACCACCGAGGCAGTTATAATAGTAGGGCGATAAATAGATAAATTCGCCATTTTCAGAGCAAAGTAAAGGAAACCACTTATCGATTTATAGAAATTGAAATCCAATAAACGCTTTAATAATAAAAAGCGCATTCAATTTTAATAGTTTCTCCTTCACCTTTGTTTATTAGTTTATTAAGTCTCGCAGTTCATTAAGAAGTTTCATTTAAAGTAATAATTACACTGTGCGGGTTATTAATGTTTTTTTTATTATGTGGGTAGTGGTATTATTTTTGATTTGCAAAGCTATTCGACGGCTTATCCGCCCTAAAAGAGTAACTTTATATTTATAACTTGGGTTGAAAATATTTTTTTTTTAGTTGGATGCTATTTAATAAAACTATCTTTTATTTTAATTTTTTAATCTTCTTTATGGTTATACATATAATAATAGCAACACTAGATAATATTATTAATAGATATAGTTTTTCTAAAAATTGTTATATTTATAATAATAACAGCTAAAATAAAATATATTGCTATATTTAATTATAATACTTATTAAAAATTTAAAATATTTAGAACTAGCGGCTCACCCTCGCTCCGCTCGGGTTCGCCTATAGAAAAAAACAAACCTATCCCACGGGAACCATACATTTTTCCGAAATAAAAAGTTGCCTATATGTTATTCCAGACAGCCAGACTATAATCTATCTGTGTGCCAAATTTCATCCAGATCCGTTCAACCGTTTTGGCGTGAAAGAAGAACAAACATCCATACTCACAAACTTTCACATTTATGATATTAGTATAGATTACAATCAACTTGGTACTTTGGTGTCATTTATGATTTTTTGAAATCATTTCGTAAAATTGTGGGTAGTCACTGTCTGTAACAAGTATATAACGCCTTTGAGACGTCTAAAACCTTAGTCTCTCTCATAACCACAATTGCTGTAAAGCATTCGAAACGTCGGGAACCAAAAATCAAAATAAATCCGCGAAATAATACGAAAAGTTACTTTTATTTAAAATGTCAAATATTCGCGTAAATCTAAGAAACTATTATGAATACTGTTAATTATTAAGAAAAAAAAAACAAAATTAGTATTTAACTTATAAGGTAGGTATATCGACTTTAATTTCTACATAAAATTCTATAGAGTATTTCATGTATTGTGAGTTTTTTTTATTGTATTTACGATGACCATTCGATTTAAATATTCAACTATTTTGAATTACGTTTTCAATTAATGCAATTTATGTTTGACAACCCGTTTGGCTCAGTTTGTAGTGACCCTACTTGCTGTGCCAGCGGTCATGGTTTCGAGTCCCGCTGGGGGCGTTCATTTGTGTGATGAGCACGAATGTTTGTACTCCAGTCATGGGTGTTTATCTTTATAAAATGTACGAATTTAAAGTTATATATGTGTAGTATATCAACTATCTGGTATCCATAACACAAGTCTTGCAACTTACCATGGGACTACATAGATAATGCTGTGTGTTAATGTACCAACATTTAACATATTGTATTTTCCTTAATTATTTACTTTACTTGTAATTGTTTAGCGTCTTACTGAAGCCAATTCATGTTTTATTTTGAAACTATATTCCCAAATTCTCATGTAATATATCAAGATGTATCAAAGAAGGACACACTAACATACAGATTATCCATTTATAACATAAGTTAATGGTTACATCGACTTTTTTTAGGCTATTTTCATATACATTCTTTACTTTTCGTGAAACCCATGATGCAATGTAGGTAGCGATTCGCAAAATCAGCCTTTATTTTTAAACATCTAATTATACCTCATGTAGAGTAAGAAAATGAGTTAAGGATAAAATAAAGAATAACAATTATAAGCGATCAATCATAATATTTGAATTTTTTTGATTTAATTTATTCATTGGATGACTTTGAAAAATTGAATATTTTTAAAACAAAATGTAATCTAGTAATATTCGAAGGGAATTATAAAGGCCAGAGCAAACCAGAGTAAGTTAAATACAAATGTTTTTTAGGTTTTTGTAATTTAATTTTGATTTTTGGTTTCTGACGTATCAAATTCTTTACAGCGAACATGGCTGAGAGGCTTCATATGTAAAAAAGTTGTCAACTTGCCGAAAAAATATTAAAGACATTAAATATTCACTTTAATGTAATAAAGTATTAAAGTAAGTAAAGTTAAAATTTATATTAGTATCAGATTGCTCACAAACTAAGCCGCTGGGTCTGCGCATGAAATTTGGGATTTTCGAAAATTCATCCCCTAAAAGTTATTAGGGCATTATATTCGTGTTAAGTCGGGTTTAACGTTTTTGACTGATTTCAATATATGAAAAGTACACATCGGTTTATTTTTGAGCAACAATTTTTCAATTTCGATATAACTATTTTTAATAAATAGGCTAGATATACACAATTAAAAAAAAAACTCTTAACCTAAATAATAATTACTGTTAAATGATATAAAATGAGTGCCTTTTTGTTAAAAAAATAATTAAAATCACATTTAAAAAATACTTCTCAATGGGAGAGGACTCAATGACCCAATCACCATATAAAACAATAGCACAAACTGTTTCATTTCAATAACACGACTAATACAAAAATAAAACGCTAAAAATATGACATACGACTAAATACCTAACGAAATTAACATACAAACATACGGTCCCAAAAAAAGCTTTAAACATCTAATTAGTATGCAAAAAA
Source organism: Fabriciana adippe (assembly GCA_905404265.1). Classification (NCBI taxonomy): domain Eukaryota; kingdom Metazoa; phylum Arthropoda; class Insecta; order Lepidoptera; family Nymphalidae; genus Fabriciana; species Fabriciana adippe. Next base: position 14,556,452 of record FR989997.1, on the reverse strand, counting down.
ATAAACAAAGTCGAGTTTTAATCTTGCATCTCAAGTAATTGAATTCTGTTAAAGCCGTGTAATACATATAATTACATACTGATATCCCTTGTCTTAAGGCAAGAGGCTGTCAGCACTTTCTTTTTGCCACTCGTCAGAGCAGTGCTCGCTTTTTGTAGCTTTAATCAAATATTCGTGGTTAAAATTGACCTTTAATTTTGGAAAAGCTTTCTTTTAATTTAACTTAACTTTTAACCTATTTCAAAAATGGAGGTTTTACATTGGTTATTGTTTATGGGTGGGTACTTTATGTGATAACTTACAGCATAAGTCATATCGAAGATAATGCTTTTTATTTTCTATAGGCTTGCAACTTCTAAAATGAATATAATTGTTTTTGTCGGTTTCCTAATCTAATCTATGCTAATATTATAAAGAGAAAAGATTTTTTTGTTTGTTTGTTTGTACCGAATAAGCTCCGAAACTACTGGACGGATTCAGATATAGTAATAAGATTATTTGAGGCCCTGGGAAGGATATAAGATAGTTTTTATTCTGGAAATCATCTCTTAAGGCAGTGAAAATATGGATAAAAGTTTGTATGGGAAATCAACCTAGGAACGAACCCGAGCGAAGCGATGGTGAGTCGCTAGTATGTGACATACACTGTTTACTGCTCTATTACATTGGAATGTCTAAGCAGATTCGAAGGAAATTCGGGGTATAAATAGACTATGTATGATCTAGATTCTAGACTAACACATATATAGGTTAGGAAAAAAAAATACCAAAGGATGGAACTACCTATATAATATATAAGTACCTGGGCGACTGGGCTTCGCTCGATTTTCCGGAAATGATATTCATTGCGTTCATTTTAGAAAAAAAAACACCTATAAAAATAAACTTAAAAAGCAAAAGCTTATCTACATACAAAAAATGATCAAAATCGTTAGAGCCGTTTCCGAGATACACAAAATAAAATATACCTACATACTTATATACAAGAATTTCTCATTTTAATATTATCAGATATTATAAAAACAAAAGGGATGTAGAGATGCACTCGAGCGAAGCGAGGTTAAGACGCTAGCTTACGATAAATTACAATCATGTTTTAAAATAACCAGTAACCTTCCTCACACGTAGGCGTTTCTATCATTTCGTCTATTGGATCATTAGGCCTAAAGTAAAATGTCAATTTAAATTACTGCTAGTTAGGGCTAAAGGTATTTTGTAACTGATGCGATACAAAAACTACAACAATTACAGTCTCATATCACATTAGCTAATATATCATGTCTCTTAGAATAATTGAAACATGTCGTCATATCCAATATTATAAGCTTTTTAGGTGTATGTATCAAAATCAACGTCAATCAAATGAAATAATAACCTCTTGTTACGAAACAGATGTGTTGAACTTAAAATATTACTTATTTATTCGCAAAATTTTATTATTAAAACATACCTGTAGGTATTCGTGTTGAAGTTAAAAATTTATTATATTAATAGCGACTCACCCTCGCTCCGCATGGGTGCACCCCTTTTTACGTTTTAACGGTTAGTATAGATTTCTCAGAGATGAGATATTTTCTCGCAGTAAAAAGTATCTTAAATATTGACCCGGATAACCACCTATCATCATACCAAATTTCATCAAAATCTGTCCAGTGGTTTTCTCGTGATACGTTCCCAGACAGACAGACCAAAATTCTAAAAACTTTAGACTCGGAATATGTATCGTGTAGTTTTTCCAAAAGATATTTAATGAAACGATTCCACTCAGTTAAAATTTTATTATATGTATAGATATTTTTTTGTGAAAAATACTTAAACACTGTTAAATATATAGACGAATAATTCCATTTTTTTTTATTTATATTTTTGTATTTTTGTTTTTATTTAACAGAATATTTTTGCCAATTATAATTCGATTGAAATACAATATCTTTTTAATGTAATGTAATGTCTTAAGTGTGAACCTATAAAGCTTTCAAGAAAAATCCACCGCTAATGGAGGTGATGTTGATTTTTAAGGTGTTCCTTTTAAATAAAATAATTACCTAAACATTCAATTTCATTTTATTCTATAGAAATTCTGACATATAAACAGCGGAATATTTAACAGAGAAGACCTACTCTTTTCACTTTCTCTGATTTTCAGACAAATTTCATTTTACAGGACTTATTATTATAATATAATAAGTTTTAAACTAAAAACATACTTACTATGACTTTAGACAATATTTAAAAACTTTCAAAAAAAAAAACACTCGCATTGAATACAGAGTAACTCCTCTTTACTGAAGTCGGTTGAAAATTAAAATTGACTATTATTTACAATGCAAATATTTACTTTATATGCAAATGGAATCAGCAACCTTCGGCACTGTACTGTTCACTTCCACTCAGACACTCATTAATTGGTTTATTAATATTAAAATTGTCTTCGCGCTATTATTATAAAATATTATAAATATTTGTATGTATGAACGTACTTTATATTTTCAAGCTAAATCAGCGGGATGAAATTTAAATGAAACTAGCGATTTACTCTTGCTTCGCTCGGGTACATCCCTAGGCACTTTTTAATTTTTTTGAGCGAAACCCTAATTCTTTTTCTAAAATGAAAGTAGCCTAACTCACTCCTTACAATATCAGCTATCTGTCAGTGAAAGTCCCGTTAAAATTGATCCAGCGGTTTCGAAGATTAGCCGGATCAAACAGACAGACAGACAAAAATTTTTAAAAATGTATTTTTCTTATAAGTACCGTATATAATTCCATATGCATTTAGTATAAAGCTGTTAATTTGATATTACAAACAGACAATTCAATTTTATTTATATGTATAGAATTAGATTTGGATGAAATTTAGTACTCGGATAGACTAAAGACACCTGTGGTAACAGATATTGTTACACCAAGTAACAACTGTTAATAGTAAAATTTTGCAAAATATAGCATTGATTGTTTGCCATTATAATATGAATACATAAATAAATATATTGGGACATTAACACACAGCACCATCTAGTTCCATGATAAGCTACGAGGCTTGTGTTATGGATGCCAGATAGTTCATACACTACACATATATAATTATAAGTATATACAATATACATATTATAAACACTTACACCTATGGCTGGAGTACAAACATTCGTGCTCATCACACAAATGAATGCTACCACTGAAACTCGAACCCGTGACTGCTGGCACAGCAAGCAAGGTCACTACAAACTAAACCACTAAAAAAAAATATTGATTGAATTAAGTCACAAAAGTATCTAGGGACGTACCCGTGAGAAGCGAAGGTCATTATTATACAATAATTTTTAATGACCTAAATTAATTATTTAAATCAAAATTTTCGGTACATCATATCTTAAACTCGAGCCACAAAATACAATGATGTCTTATTCGCCTCCATCCAATTACAGATAGCGATCGTTAATTTACCATAATTCTGTAACCGCCATACAACATTATTTCTGAAAAATGTAAAATTTCTTTATTAAACCAAGCACAATTTGTATAAAAATTTTAACAACACGATGAAATTGATTTAATTGGCCACCTATTTTTTGATTGTGACGCTGACAGCTCTTGTAATGCAAAAAGTGAGTTATTCTCATAATTCTCAAGTAAACATATGCGGTTTCGAAAGTTTATAGCTTTGCTAATTATTTTTTTACAGGTTAAGAAATAGCGGACCTTCATTTTAGGTGGCTTTAAGTGACAAAGTTTTTAATACCTTGTATGGTGCGCATATTTTATTTTTCCATAGGTTAAACAAAAAATGACAGTTTGATAAGTAATCCCATATGGTACACTGAAATAAATATTTTTAAATGGATCGTCACTATTATATTTAAATACAACACGTTTGGTTCGATTTGTACTGACCCTACTTGCTGTGCCAGCGGTCGTGGGTTAGAGTCCTGCTGGGGGAGTCATTTGTGTCATGAGCACGAATGTTTGTACTCCAGTCATGGGTGTTTATATTTATAATATGTATGTATTTAAAGTTATATATGTGTAGTGTATCAACTATCTGGTATCCATAACACAAGCCTCGTAGCTTACCATGGAACTAGATGGTGCTGTGTGTTAATGTCCCAACATATTTATTTAATTACCTATAGTAATAAGTTACTTAAGTTACTAGGGAAGTTATCTAAGCGAAGCGAGGGCTATATTAAGCACTTAATTTAATAATTGTAATTTCATTTATCAACACAAAATGTAAATTTCCATGGCATCATATTGGCTTTACTTAAACAAACCTTAGAAAAAATCCATAACCAAACAGTGTTTAACATCTAATATCATGACATTTATAACTATGACACTTGATTGATTGGTTAAAATTTGCTTGAACTTCATACATTCAATTATAAATTATGAAACTTTTATTACGCTTTAATATTATTACGTTAGCTTTTATTACGTTTTAACTATGTATACATTTAATGAGGCAGTGGTAGCCCTGTGGTAATAGGCTTAATTGGAAAATCAAGTCGTACGAGTTCAAATCTCGGGTCTTGCACTCCTGTCACTCCATTTTGAACAATACTGTTACTCGCCTCTCGTTAAAAAGACTTATTGAGTAAATCTGTATATTATATCTAAGTAGTTTTGGAATTAAACATGTGGTCTGCCAAGCCGCATTGGGCCATTGTGGACTGTAGTCTGTTCTTCTTCACATTTAAAGGGAGCCTCGTGCTCACAAAAGGAACGTTAAAAAGGGCTAAATTAATTATGGTATCTTATAATATATTATCTTATAAAATAAATTTATTTCGTGTATTTCGGAAATGTTTTTAACGATTTGGATGAAATTTTGTATTTATATTAGTGTTTTTTCTGAAAAAAACGTAATTTTTTTTATTTGTGAAAAAACGCGATATAAAAAGAAACGCCGAGCGAAAGTACTAATCTTCTATCTATACATATAATAAAATTCAGAGTCAAATCTGTACATTAAATATTTTTTGGAAAATCTTATTGAAGTAGTCATTATTATCGATGCAGAGGCCGAATCTGTAGATTTTCGAATTTTTGTCGGTCTGTCTGCCTGGGAATGCATCACGAATAAACCACTGGACGAATTTTGAAGAAATTTGGTATGGTGATAGCTGGTTATGCAAGTCCGACATTTAGGATACTTTTTAATGCGGGAAAATATCTCTGAGAAATCTTACTAATCCTTAAAACGTACGTTAATTGACGAACCCGAGCGGAGCGAGGGTGAGTCACTAGAGGTACATATAATTCTAACAAAAACTCTCTCAATAAAACTTTTAGAATAAAATAACTATAGTTTCAACACAAATTTTTACAACACTTACAACATTCCTCTTACTATTACCATATTAAAATACCAGAAGTATCAACGTAAAAAGGCACATCTGATTTGTCACTTACAATTTTATTCTCACGACCTCTAAATCCGAGACTTGGATATCTATTTTGTATTAATTTTATTATATTTATGCCTCGATCCATCCCACAATAAGTCAAGCGTAAGACTTTCTGTGCCGTTGATCGCCTTATTTATAGCATTTATGAGCGTATCTCTTTTATTAGATTGCATCGTAATTTGTTAATACGTTGATGTTAAAAGTGTAGTTCTGGATGTGGAATTTAAAGTATGATATTTAACTTACAAAATTGTTATAAATGGCTCTGTTTTGTATATTAAAGATTACGGAATCGATTCCGAGTTGAAATGAAATAGAAAACAAATGGGATGCTTCTGTGTTGTTCATGAGTATTTAAGTTTTTGAGCTTTTTTTACTTTGTTTCATTTTTACTTGTTATTTTTGTCCTTATGACTTAACTAGCGACTCGCCCTCGCTTTGCTCAGGTTCTTCACTAAATATGTCTTAACGGTTAGTATGGACTATATAGACTATAGATATATACATAGGTATGATGGGTTTTATATCCCTTGCTTGAAAAATGATTGATTCCCAATATAAATTTCCACCCCCTTTTCACCCCTCTGAGGAATGATTTCAGGGATAAAAACTATCCTATGTCCTTTCTAAGGTCTCAAACTATCTCTATACCAAATTTCATCTAAATCGGTTTAGCGGATTAAGCATGAAAAGATAACAGACAGACAGATAGAGCTATTTTCGAATTCCTATTATTAAAGTATGGAAGTATAGATTGCTTCTTTATATATGAAGGTAAGGTTAGCCAATAATGTATTTTATTAAGCAAACATTTATTGAGCCAAACGTATCGTCCTTCCCTAAAACTTACTTAACTTAGAAATACGTTTTAACTGCTAATTAGTGATATGATATATTATGTTATTAGCAATAGTTAATTTTAATATTTAACAGTTAAGTTAAAACCTTTACATCATACTAATGATTTAAATGAGAAAGCTTATGAGTATGTAAGAATGTCAGTCAGCTTTAGCTTTGTATTAAATTCGGAAAGAAGCTTATAGGTTAGATTAACACATAGGCTACTTTATCAACATGCTTTAAATATACATTTCATTTCATCTATACAAATAAATAAAATTGAAGTGTCTTCTTGTAATGTCATTGTCACACAATTTTTAAAATTTTGATATGAAACTTCTTTGGAATCGTCTAAAAAGAGACAAAAACATAAATATATAGTGGCATGGCGAGAGAATGAGATAGAATACATTGCCATGTTGCTATGGTAACCGTTGTTATTGTCTGACAAATATTTAATATTATATTCTTTCCGTATATGATATTCTATAAATATATGATTGTAATATGCCTAATATGCCTTATTTAATTATTTAAGTCATAATACATTACACTAAAAGTAAAAAATAATAAAATTAATTACTGAATAATATGTAATGTCAAATAAAAATATTATAAAAAACATAAACCTTATAATTATCCTACTCCTGATATTCTATATTCATCTCATTCTCTCGTACGTTACTTCTCTAAAGTTTCACTTCTACCACGTGTGAATTGCATTTTTTTGCATGTCTGTCTTCTTGTTCCAGTTCAGAAACAGCTGGACTGATTTTCACGGGACCTTCACTGGTAGATAGCTAATGTTGTAAGGAGTAACTTAAGCTACTTTTTTTCAGAAAAAGATTTAGGGTTCCGCTCAAAAAAATTAAAACTTACCTAGGAGTCGCTAGTAACTAATATAAAGGAGCAATTACATATATATGAAACATTCACATAGGTAATTTATAAACGCTAGCAATTTATAAAGCCGTCTCTCAGACTATACAACAGTTAGGTTACGATTAAAACGTTTTCGGCTATCGCATATCGCCATTATCCTGTAATGATTGTATATGACCCAAAATATGTTCGTGGTAGCTTCGTGCCACGCCTCCGTAAGATTTATGAAGTTAATCGACTGTACCGAAATTAGGTCGAGTTTTTAACAGGTGAAGAATTAAAATACTGTAATTTTTAATCGCCCGAAAAAGGAAGAGTAATTTTGCATGTATATTAGTTTTTTCTGTACGTTGATTTGTGAGAAATTGTAATTATTATATTCGTTTTTGATGTAACTTTTTAAAATATTACGGAATGTTTTAGTTTTGACGATGGTTAAATAGGTTTCTGTAAGCTTTTTTTAATGTTTAGAATATTAGCGAGTTACTTGCTTCACTCGGGTCGGGTCGCGGCTATATGCGTCATTCCAGGTTATAGTATATGTGTACTCAATTTCATGCAAATCTGTTCAGTAGTTTCAGTATAAAGATGTAACAAGTACAGACATACATAAAAACTTTCTAATTTATTATGTAGTCTGATAATAATGTAGCGTATCATAACTACACGCTCTCTTACAAATTATATAGTACCTGAGTTTTTCTGGAAAAGATATAAAAATTGTTTTTTTTTTCAGAAAAGACCCTATATAGATAAAATTAAAAAGCAAAATCTTACATAAATACAAAATTTAATCCAAATCGTTAAAGCCGTTTACGAGAGACACGACATTTTATACATATATATATATATATATATATATATATATATATATATATATATATATATATATATATATATATATTTAAGATTTGCTCATTTAATATTAAAAGATAAGATAGGGCTCGACTTATGAACTTATAGAAACTACAAATGCAAACGAAACCAAAAGCAATAGCTTGTATATAAATCTAATATAAATATCTCGTGTCATGGTGTTTGTGGTCGCACTCCTCCGAAACGGCTCGACCGATTTTAATGTTTTTTTTTTGTAAATTTGGTAAGTATGAGAATAAGTCGTAAAGTATTTTTCACCCTCTTACCCCCACTCCCCCTTTTTTACCGTGATTTTAGTATTTTTGTATGAGCTATATCCAAATAATTTAATATTACGATGAACTCGAGCGAAGCAAGGGTGAATTCCTATATAACATAAAGCAACACTTTTGCGGATTTGTTTTTGATTGATTTTTTTTATAGATTGAACGCAGGCAAATCCGCGGGTTCTGCTAGTATATAATAAAAAATGAAAGTTCTTACGAATTAGTTACAAAATCAACAGTCAAACGGCCCTTCCACTTGCAACTCTAACGATAATTGAGTGGGCACTTAGTTAAGCAAATATTGTTAGGAAAGTATTAGTTCTACGCAATTTGCCTTAACCATTCACACAATAATAAGTACATGAATATTTCAAATAACTGTGTCAACTAGATATTAAATGAGATTTAAATGTCAAATTGATTTTTTTTATAGAAATGATGGGTGCACACTGTACGTGTTTTAATATTTTAACTGTATTTTTTCATATTTGAAAGCCCTTTTTTGGATTTCTTTTATAAATGAGAATGTTTGCATGTATGTGTGTTTGTTTGTTATCCCTTCATGCTGAAAAGGCTGAACAAATTCGGATGGAATTTAGTACACTGATAGACTATTAGTAGCATATAGGATACTGTAAGGCACCTAAGGCGTATATGAGCAAAGCCAGGGTACGTCTCGAGCTATTTATTAACGACATTTTGTTATGTTATAATGCATTATTGTTTTATGTCCTATAAATATAGGAAATCTCTCATATAATAGGTTAGTACCAGGGCGACCGAGCTTCGCTCGGAGTTCTTCATTGTTATATCGTATTTTTTAGATAAAAAAAAACTAAAAACTTTAAAAAATACAAAAAAAAAAACAAAAGTAAAAACTTTGTATCCAACCGGAATTAAACCCGGACACCTGTGATTGTCAATCTTGCACCTTGGCCGCTTGACCACGATGCTTATGACCGAGCGTAAGAAATAATCGATCATATTTTGTGAGGACTAATGCTAAAGAAAACCGCATAAAACTCGAAAACACGCGTTTTCTCAAACACAAGACTAATTTAGATCGATTTTTCGCTAAAACCCTCGCATACCAAATTTCAGCGAAATCGTTAGAGCCGTTTCCGAGATCGCTGGTATAAATAATAAATAAATAAATATACAAGAATTGCTCGTCTAAATATATAAGATATTTCCTAGATATTCTTATTCAATTTTTTCCTTAATTTTTTGTATTCAAGTACTCATATTAACACTTAAGTTTAAATGATATCAGCTACTGTGTTCATAAAATCAACAGTGACATCATTAGACGGTACAAAAACATTTAACTACGGAACATTTTGTTAGTTTTTTACTGGCTGACTTGATATCATTCGATTTATTATAGAAAAAACAAGTTCTCGCCCGTAGCTTTACTCGCATTGAGCTTAATAAAAATGCTGTTTTTACTCAGCAATAGTGTATTTTTGTATTTGTTGAAGAAATGCCACAGTAGTTTTAAATAAAACTATCTTTTCTGATTATTTCGTGGATTTATTTTGATTTTTTGTTCCCGACGTTTCGATTGCTTTACAGCAATCATGGTCACGGAAGAGACTAAGGTTTTAGATATCTCAAAAGTATTATATAGTTATGCCACAGTAGGTAAAAAAAATTTAAGAGGCGATTTACTCTATAAATAATAAAATGTTTATAAGAATTTTTATATGACTAATGTAAGCATTAAAAAGAGATTTATTATAAATTCAACCTCTAAAACTAAACCCTATAATTAGGGGATGAAAGCTCGATTTTTTTTATTTAGAAACGCTACTTAGCTTTTTCCTGACATCCGGTAATCGTAACAATAAGTAATATACGTATGACTTAGTATTCATAAATGAAAAGCTCTTTTCTTTATTCTTAATCTAATACTGCTGATTGATTATTTTTTTTATGAAAATATAAAACCAATAAACATTTGTTTTACACACAAATCGAATCCGCTACTAAATCGTAGTTAGCCATCGTCTTAATAGTTTATTTTACATAAATAACGACAGTAGAAAGTACTTTTTTTGTTAAGTAAAACCCCCTACATGGTATCCATCAGGTGTCTCTACGTGAGACAATTTCCATGGTTCCTTGCAAATCCGATGGTATGCAAAGTAGAGCATGATGACCATGTTTAGTAGTAATGCCTTTTAAAGCACTCTCCTTTCTTGTACCGTTTTCACACTTATCAATCGCAGTGGACGTGTCGATTTATGTGCGACTCAAATAATTCTATGTCAGTTAAGTCTTGACTGGGTTTTGTAAATTTGTAATTTTCTCTAGCTACATTTACTCGCTTTGGCCTGGTTTAAATTGACAGACATACATAAATGCTACAAATATATATATATATATATATATATATATATATATATATATATATATACTACGTACTCTTAAAATAATCCAAGTTGTATCTAATGTATTCAGATTATAAATCTCATATTACAACATGATATTTTGAAAGCACTAAGTCCAAAATAATTGCGCGCGTGTGCAATATAATTTATTAAAGTAACATGATCATCGGACGCATAAAATGTTACATATAAACAGACAGACAGACAGACATTATGTTACAAATAAACAGACAATACACATACATTTCGTACGACACGTTTGGCTCAGTTTGTAGTGACCCTACTGCTGTGCTAGCGGTCGCGGGTTCGAGTCCCGCTGGGGGCATTCGTTTGTGTGATGAGCACGAATGTTTGTACTCAAGTCATGGGTGTTTATATATATAATATGTATGTATTTAAAGTTATGTATGTGTAGTGTATCATCTGTCTGGTATCCATAACACAAGCCTCGTAGCTTACCATGGAACTAGATAGTGCTGTGTATTAACATCCCGACATATTTATGTATTATTAGTAATTATTATTTCCGACTCAGGACTCGAACCCACTCAGGATCTCAAAATTAAAGAATTAAGTTCTCTACAGAACCCCGTGTGCGCAAGTCCGTCTTGCATTTGACCAATCGTCACATGATATGCGGACATACTTTGCTTACTTTATCTCTTATAAAATCGTCTTAAAACTTCTTGAAGCTTGAAAGCTTATAAAGCTTTTTTATTTTATTTTAACGTGTCACAAAAGTATCGTTTTAATAATAAAATTAATGGCTGATATACTTATCAATGTATCATTTTTATTATTTATTGCATTGACTCAACTTGCTACCTGTTTTAAGTATGCGGAATTTTCCTAATAATATTATGTTGGTATGTCCGTCTGTCTTTATTTTTATTTTGTAATTTTATTTATTTAGGTATTAGGAATCTTTATTCTAATATTCAATATTTGACTATTGATTAGTTAATACAAATAAACTGTGCGGTGTTTTTTTTCTTTACAGTATTAAGCTTTTTTTCTAACTGCGAATAAAAAGCGTTGAATAAGATGCTTAAAAAGCTGAACTAAATAAAATATACATATATTAGAAAATCAAATGTATATAAATGTAGTGGAAGTCCACATAATTACATATATTTGTGTGAATCTTTTGACACTAAAAGTAATCTCACCAGAAGGAGGAAATTTAGAAATTGACGAAGATATTGCGTAACACAAAAACATACATCCGAATCGACTTAAACTAACCCTCTCTTTTTAAAGCTGGTCAATAACCAGGATCGAATAACACGATAACCATCCAAGGACCTAAAAAGATTAAACTTGATAAATCACAATCATTTGTTCGTATTCCAAAAAAAGATGACCACCGATTGTCAATAACGAAATTACTTAATTAACCAAACTAAAGATAATCTGATAAAGTTCATAAAATTCAACCTAAATTTTAGACTTTGATATATCGTGCAAGTGTACGATGTAGAGATTAAATTGAAACAATTTATATGTGATACTTTGACAGTTAAAATGACCCTTGCGATTAAACGAGCGCTGCGAAATAAAATACAAGGATGGTCATTTTTTTTGGATAAAATATCTTGTTTTTTATGAAATACTTTTTGGGAAACTTAATTTTTATTTTTTGTGTATTTTTTAATTTTGTGGTTTTTTTTGCAATGAAATATGAATATGTGTCGGTAGCAGTTTCGCTTTGCTTTTGCCCTGACTTTACTCAGGTGCCCTTCGAAGACTATAATATAACGCGAATTATGATGTACTGAGTGTAATGCGGGGTAATTAGGTACAATTAAACACTCGACTTCTAAGCGAATACAGCCTTTATTTTGAAGGAACATCGTCTTTTATATTAACTTATGACATCATCACATACACTTACTAAGTCTACAAAACACTTCCTAGGGAAGGAAGAAAAAATACTTTAGTTTTTTTTTCATAGTGTTATAAAATATACTTCTTACGTTAACATAAATAAATGTACACAAAAATAAAAAATAATACATAATAATATGACATTTAAAGTAAAAATTAAATACTGCTTTAGTTTAAACTGTGTCATAGCCATTAACGTCCACTTCTAGGGAAACAGGGACAATAGATTCAAACGTTTTTTAGCTTCTACCATTTATTTGAACATTATTTTCTACTTAGACTCTTTGTGTGTACATGTAATATGTGTACACACACATATCTCCAGTCCATAAGCCATTTTTATTAAGAAAACTAGCGACTCACCCTCGCTTCGCTCGGGTTCGTCCCTACCTTGGATATAGTAACACGGATATAGTTTTTTTCTTTTTTTTTAAGTATTAAAACCTTCCGTGGACCTTAAGGAACATACAAAAAATAAGTTAGCTGAATTTGTCCAGCCATTCTTGAGTTATACGCTTACCAACATTCATTTTATTTATATAGATTATCCAATCAAAAACATAAATGTGAAAATAGAAGCCAAGTTCAATATTAAGATGCATAATTGTCGACTTCGCCGACAAAAGAATTATTGAGAACTAAATAGGTGGTGCAAATTTATTTATAAAAACGTACAACATTCTAAAATAAATTTAAAATACAATTTCTTGTTTTTTCTGCTAAAACAATATTTGCTATTTATAAATATAACTAATAATAACAATATAAACAGTCGAATTCTTTACACAAAGCAGATAACTTAGAATAAAATGAAATTCAAGATTTGACTTGGCTATTTTTTACCAGCAAACCTTAGAACAGTAACATATATAACACGTATAACATAAAGAAGATATAAATTGATTAGCCAAATATAACATAACTTATATGTCTAGATACCGATTTGTTGCTTTATTGATCCGATTAATACTAATTAACAAAATAACAAAATTATCTTAATAATATTAAGTTAATATTAGCAAGGATATAAAAATGATAAGTTTGTAATGTAATTTAAATAAAAAGCAAATATTGATAGAATTATTTACTAATAGTGCTACTGATTTTCCATAAAAGCTAAGCATTTTACTCTAAATTTTATTTAATTTGTTGAGTTATGACTCACCGATTTAAATAAAATTTAGAGTGGAATGTGTTCTACACTAGCGATTCAACCTCGCTTCGCTTAGGTTCGTCCCTACTTACGTTTTAATGTTTAGTATAGTATAGTATATTTATTTGAACTAGCGACTCACCCTAGCTGTGCTCGGGTTCGTCCCTAGTTACATTTTAACTTTTATATAGACTTTATAGATTAACGTTTATAGAGATGAACGGTGTTACCGATCGATCGATTATTTTAACTGATAAGTGGTCCAAGCTTATATTTTTTGAAGTTATACTTTTTTTTGTATGTTTGGAAAAAATATATGAGAGTGAAATTTTTACGATACACGCGCACACCGACAGCCAAAACGCAACATGAAGTTAGCTGAAAGCGACATGATGAAGTTAGCTACATTCCTTTTACAAACCGAGAGTTGTGACATACGGGATTAAATCTTTAGCTATTTTTTTTCTGTTACACCAAAGAAATATAACTTCTAACGTACTTACACAAATACACACACACACACACACACATTTTTATATTATTAAATAATACTACTACACAACAAAGATGATATGGAATGTAAAAAATTTACGAATATTGTTTTCGATATTTCAACATGCTAATTATAATTTCGTTACAAATTCAAAAGGTCAGTGAACATGTTTAGTAATAAATCGATATTTTGCGATCTCTGAGATCTTAATCTTTACTAATGAAGTAAAATAAATAATTTGTATTTGCAGACCATCCGCTGACATTAAGACTTATACCCGGACTTTGGTAAATGTTGAGTTAAATTTCACGTAAAGTAAACATTTTGTATGAATCTTACAAATGTATTCACATTTTTTATGTACTTACTATACGGCTTCATCAGCTTAGTTTATTTTAGTATAATTGAACGTTTTAAATGTCGTAACATTATTTACGATAGCCTTATTCAATAAATAGGCTATAATGTGCGAAAATATTTTTTTCAATTCAGACTGATAGTTTCAGAGAATAGTGTGTTCAGACAAACAAACAAAAAACAAACAAACAAACAGCTCTTACTTTTATAACATACTAGCGACTTATTCTCGCTTCGCCCGGATGCACCCCTAAGCTTGAATTATTTAGGAACGCGTAAAAGTCAATCGTCCAAAAACAACCTTTTTTGAGTCAGAAACCTTTGCAGGCGTAAAAATTAAACCCACCAGAGTTTCATCACAATCGGATCAATTGCTTAGAAACCCATAAAAGAAAAACACACGTACATTCATTTTTTTACATATAGATATATCTATACATATACTAATACCTAAATAAACATTAAAATTTATATGGCTATTATGAATTGAAAATATTATAATAATATAATCGACTACATCAGATCGTTATGTTTTCTCATATAAAATCGATACATTTATAAATACTTTTATCGACGCTTCTTTACAATCTACGAGTATCTATCTATCTGAGTTTTCCTTACTTCATACAAATGATGTCAAATTCCTCTCGCCAATAAGGAAATCCTGAGATAGGTGATTGAGATACTTGGTTATATCGACTCCAAATATTTTATCTATATCTACATATATAAATAAACAAAGTTGAAGTGTCTGTTTGTAATATCAAAATAACAGTTTTTTTTCTCTAAATGCGTATCAAAGTGTACTATACACGGTATTTATAAGAAAACAATAATTTTTAAAGTTTTTGTTTGTCTGTCTGTTTGTTCCGGCCAATCTCCAAAACGGCTGAATCGATTTTGATGGGACTTTCACTGGAAGATAGATTATGTTATAAGGAAACTTAAACTACTTTTATTTTAGAAAAAGAATCAGGGTTCCGCGCAATAAAACGAAAACCCATGACATTGTTGACTGTAATCCGCGTACTTAGAGACGAATCCGAGTGAAGCGGGAGTAAGTCGCTAGTTATATAGTAAACGCAAAACTAATAAAATTAACTTTAAAATAATCAAACAATAATTTGACGGCACGTTTGGCTCAGTTTGTAGTGTGTGCCACTTGCTGTGCCAGCGGTCGCGGGTTCTAGTCCCGCTGGGGGCATTCATTTGTGTAATGAACACGAATGTGTGTACTCCAATCATGGGTGTTTATATTTATAATATGTATGTATTTAAAGTTATATATGTATAGTGCATCAACTATCTGGTATCCATAACACAAGCCTCGTAGCTTACCATGGAACTATATGGTGCTGTGTGTTAATGTCCCAACATATTTATTTATTTAATAGTATCTAATCTGAAGCTAAGTATCAATTTCGACCATCACTTATAAACAGATTTACAAAATTCACACCCAAAAAAAAACATAACAAGAATACAAGTCGTCAACATGAAAAAATTACGCTAACCGTGTGTAGTCACGCATCCAGTTAACCCTTCAAGTAACATATTATTATCATACATTTATTTAATTTTTGAAGAAATATCTGAACTTGTTCCATTTTAAAGAGGAAATTGTCATGATAAAATACACATTGTACACACGCGATGATATGTAAGCCGATTGATTACTTGCTAAGTCATTTTATTTGATTTACATAATATCTAGTGTCTGTTGATATGTGGACATGTAAATCTACAGCATCCTGAACTATTATAATGTCAATCCATTCTTATCTTAATTTATGAGATGAAAAATGATGATATTATACGTTTTTAATTATTTTTTATCTAATTAATTTCTTTCATTCCGCGACAGTATTATAACATTGATGATATTTAGTGGATATAATACAAAATAGTTTTATTTAATTGGATTTATGGGTAGTTTTATGTGACTTTTCTAATCGAATTAAAGTATGTTTTATTTAAATAGACTTTTATAAACATTTTTGAATAGTCATTTAAATATTTTAAATAAAACTATCTTTTCGGATTTTTTCGCGGATTTATTTTGATTTTTGGTTCCTGACGTTTCGAATGCTTTACAGCAATCATGGTCACGGGAGAGACTAAGGTGTTAGATGTCTCAAAAGTATTATATAGTTGTTACAGACAGCCTACCTACAAAATAACAATATGAATTCAAAAAATTATAAGTACCTTACAATATTTGTTAATTTTATATATTCTTACAAAATTAGTTAGCTTTATAATTGAATATGGAATATTATTTATTTAATGTTAGATGTTATTATTATAATTATTAAAAGTTTTTAGAATTTTTAGAAAATTTTATTAATTAGTAATCTATATTTAGTGTTGCCATTCTTATATTTATAACATAAAGAAAAAATAAAATATCAATAATTCAAACCACATTATTGTTCTATGTGTAATTTAATAAAGTTAAAATTAATTAAGAATAATAATTTTAATATAGTTTGCTATTATTTAAAAAATCGATATATTAAACAACACTATTACTACATACATTTACAAATGAGAAATATTAATTTGAAATACTGATATTTTGATCCACACAGTAAGAACTTAGGTACTACATGTAACTGTCGTCATTTTAAATTTAAAAATAAAATCATGAATTATATGTATGTCGGTCCGTGAGAAAGCTAGTAGCCGACTCAAAACAACAAAAGGTAATAATGGTATGGCGCACTACGTCCCAAGTCACAGGTTCAAATATGTTTATTACATAAATGCGACACAGTAAATTTTATCTCAAACTAGCGACTCACCCTCGCTTCGCTTCGGGTTCGTCCCTAGACAAAAACAAATCTATCCCACGGGAAACATACACTTTTCCGGGATGATATATAGCCTATAACCTTCCTCAGTTAACGGGCTATTTAATGCAAAAAGAATTTTTCAAATAGAATTAGTAGTTCCTGAGATTAGCGCGTTCAACCAAACGAACAAACAAACAAACAAACAAACAAACAAACTCTTCAGCTTTATAATATTAGTATAGATTAATCATAGAGAAGAAAAACCTACCGATTTTCCTCTAAAGATAGAGTTAGTCTATATTTTCTTTTATTACTTACTGGTTGTTATCATGTAAGTAAAGGATCTAATTTATAATGTTACATACAAAAATCCAGAAATACGTTTTTTTTACATGATTTTTCAAGCCATTTGGCATATCCAAAGCGAGCGTGCTTCCAGTGGTTCCCAAACCCGTATTGACTTGAAATTCAAAATATAATTTTATATATTATTTTATAACTTAAAAAGCATCTGTGTAAAAGCATATGAAAAATTTAGGAACTCTTTCATTACTCAATTATATGAAATATTAAAATAACACCTTTATTATAAAAAAAAAAAATACAAAATATCTAAATCATTACCTAACAAAATGACATCTGTAATTGAGATATGACATACATTTGGCTCTTCAAAGCGTACACGGTTTTTGACCTTCGATCAACTCTTGACGCTACTTGATTTTACAATGGGCAACACGTACCAATTTACAAGGTATTTTAACCTTTAAACATTACAAGCTAAGATTTTCGCTCAATTATTTATATAAGGCACACTGTACACAGTTAATATTTGTTTAGGTAACAAACGAATGTATTTGGGGAAAAATCAAAACATTTTTAGAGTGATTCAGTGATTTTTATGTTTTCCTTACATTGTGGGTATGTCACGTTTCTTCCACTCGCTCTACTTAAGATATATAAGTAATCTAATGATTTCTATAGATGCTGGATTGAGTTATTGAGTTTGATTTTGATGTTTTTAGCAATTTTGTAGTATCTTATTGAGTTTTAGACTACATTATGTAAGAAAAAATAAAAAAATAAGTATATATAAAAGAGGCAAATGATTGGCAGATCTAATTATTATAGCTTTGTTTTATTTAAACAATGTATTTTATTTACAATAGTAATCGACACCGAATAGAATCTACCAAATAATCAGTGAAAAACAAAAAAAAATTATATAAATTAAATAATATTAGGTTTTAATTACATAAGACTAGCGATTCAACCTCGCTTCGCTCGTGTTCGTCCCTAGGTACGTTTTCATGGTTAGTATGGAATAGATAAACGATCCCTTGCTCTGTGAAAAACAAAAACGCTTATGATCTATTTTAACAAACAAAAATAGCCCGAAAGTAACGATTGTACGCGGGACCTGCACTTGTATAGTCATTCTTTTGTTATCTAATAGTTAGTACAGATTTAAAAACTATACTAAAATAAAACTTTATAATTTTCAGATGAATCAACAATGTAAAGTATGCGGGGAGCCCGCCGCTGGATTTCATTTTGGCGCTTTCACATGCGAGGGATGCAAGGTACTTATTAGTTAATATTGTTATTGACTTAGAATTGATATGAAAAACTAGCAGAATCTGCGGCTTCGCTCGCGATCAAACTACGAAAAATACGAAATTTCATGCAAATATGTCCTAGGAATAAAAAGTTTCATACAGACTTTTATCCCCTATTTCACCTCCTTGGGGGTTGAATTTTGAAAAATCCTTCCTTAGTGGATGCCTTCGTCATATGAGGAATATGTGTGCGAAATTTCAATTTTCCAGCCTTAAGTGTTTGCCCTGTTGATACATCAGTCAATCCCTTTTGCCTTTTATACTCGTATATATAGATATGAAAAATATACATAGTTGATGTGCTAGATTATTTTTTTGTCTTTATTAGGTTCACCAATAACTTTATATTTAACAAATACACAAGAAATAACATTAAGAAATACTAATCTAAAATGCAAAACCATTTACAGATAAATAAATTAATGGGACATTAACACACACCACCATCTAATTCCATGGTAAGCTACGAGGCCTGTGTTATGGATACCAGATAGTTGATACACTACACATATATAACTTTAAATACATACATATTATAAATATAAACACCCATGACTGAACTATAAACATTCGTGCTCATCACTTAAATGAATGCCTCTAGCGAGACTCGAACCAACGACCGCTAGCACAGCAAGTTTATATTAAAATTTAGGTATTTACTATAATGCACAAGTTAAAAAAACATTAAACCAACGTATATGCTTTAAATATATTATTTTAAGGTTTCTGTTATTAATTTTCGAAATGTGACTATTATACTAGAATGTTAATAATTTTTATGGTCAGCTTGATTTTTTACATACATTAATATATTTTAGAAGGTAATTTGTTATTGCATATGTTGATGCATATATGAATATATTTGTTTTGGAGAAACTGTTATATAATTAACTTACTACTTGTTAGTTTAAGAAATACTACGTTTAATTAAATCTTTGTTATTTTAAGTTAAACATAATCGTTATTAAAATTTTTAGACTAAGTATATAATATCTTAGTAAATGACAATTATAATATATATAATTTAACACAAAAATACATTATTATGTAAATATACAGGGTGGATTTTTGAGACAGGACAGTAAGGGCAGGTACCTTAACTGTTATAGTTACAGGAAAACGTTCCCACGAGACTAAGAACGTTTTCCTGTAACTGTAACAGTTCAGGTACCTGCCCTTACTGTCCCGTCTCAAAAATCCATCCTGTATAATAATGATTAGAAACAAAATAAAGCCACATCAAATTCATTATATTTACATAATTAGCTTATATACATTACGATGTAACAAACGTTCGTACGAACTTACAATGTTAGTAAGGATGATAAATTAATGTCCTCTAATATGTGTAAGTAAATCAAGCAAAAAACAGTGGAGCAACAAATTTCATGAAACATCCACACTAATAGTAATATAATATTATAAATGTGAAAGTTTGTTTGTTTGTTTGTCCTTCTTTTACGTCAAAACAGAGTAGTTTTGCGTGATTTTATGCGTGGAGATAGTTGGAGAGCTGGAGAGTGATATATGCTATTTTTTACCGCGGGAGATTATCTCATTCCCACGGGAAAACACGTTGTAATACATCATAACTGTGTAAGTATATGTATATCTATACTAATATTATGAAGAGGCAGAGTTTGTTTGTTTGGTTGAACGCGCTAATCTCAGGAACTATTAATCCGATTTGAAAAAATCTTTATGCTTTAGATAGCTGGTTTATTGAGGAAGGATATAAGTTATATATAATCTCGGGAAAATGTCCAGTTCCCGTGGGATAGATTTGTTTTTCCCAGGTACGAACTCGAGCAAAGCAAGGCTGAGTCGCTAGTATAAACATAAATTTAAATTATGGTATTTCAACTAGATCTCGACAAGAAGCTCTAGTCTAAGAACTATAAATTTATTATCGAGTTTATTATTTGTCACAGTAATGTCGTATGATTAATGACGGGACGGATTACGTGTAGCGATGGCAATAGTTGCTATCAAATGTATATATAAAAAATATGATGTCGTACGTCTGTTTATATTGGATTTTTTATATTACATTACTAAGCATAGTTGTAGATATTTGTATGTTTTAAATTTGTTTTATGGTATCGAAATCTTTTTCTTAAACATAAATTGTACCTACGACTGATTAGATATATAATATCACATAATATAATATATTTTACAGTTAGTACAACTAATTGAAAACTATCAATAATTACCAGTAATTATTAATAATAACCCACACAAATGATAAAAAAATTAATGAGTGCGTGTATGTGAATGTGTACACGCGCAAGAAGTAAAACTTCTGTAGGTTATCGGTACTCTTTATGAAATTCAATTTATGTTCTAAATAATTAGGATAGGCGAGATACTAAAAATAACGCATTAGGCATATTACAATCATATATTTATAGAATATCATTTAACCAAAGAATATAATATTATATATCATTTGTCAGACAATAACAACGGTTACCATGGCAACAAACGTACGTACATTTTTTCGTAACGCATTCACCAGCTTACACCCCAAGTCAAGCGTAAATAAAGTGATAACTAATCAATGAATCGTATCTGTCACCGAGTTTAATATGAAGCACTGTGGGTGATAGGGATTTCTGGATTCAAAACAAAAAAAAAACTTAATGAGAAGGCTAAGACGGGAGCTATGATTCATTAAGCTCCTGCCTCTGCCATTAAAATTTAATATAAACTGTGGATCACAATAGGAACAATATCTCTATATTGATAAATATTGATAGACAAATAATTACTGATATTGAGTTATTTATTGCATCAACCAAGTGTTGCAGCTATTATCGATAATTACCGGTAATTATTAATACTACACATTTATTACTCTGACCGTAACATTTACATACTGTAATGAGTTTCGCGATAACGCTTTTGAAAAGCTTTTATTAGAAAGTATTAGAAATACTAAATATTTAGAAATAGACAAATAAAGCGCCTTACGTAATATCAGAGTATCATAAATGTCAGAATAATACTTAATATTTTGATCTATTTTTGCATTGTGTTTCCTTTTTACTTGTAAAAACTGTTTTGGCTAATGTATGTTATTAATTCTATTAATATCTATACTAATGTTATAAAGCTGAAGAGTTTGTTTGTTTGTTTGTTTGGATGAACGCGCTAATCACAAGAACTACTAATTCGATATGAAAAATTATTTTTGAATCGGATAGCCCTTTAACTGAGGAAGGCTATAGGCTATATATCATCCCGGAGAAATGTACGGTTCCCGTGGGATAGATTTGTTTTTGTCTAGGGATGAACCCGAAGCGAAGCGAGGGTGAGTCGCTAGTGTAATATAAAAGCAGTATTTTTCCCTAAATAAAATAAATAAATATAAAAATTAAATGCAATCAAAGCCATAGTATTCATGTAGTAGCATAAATCGCGTTTCAAGGCGCGGCGGCTGTCGCAATTTACGACCCCGAATCAATTTACTTAGTTTTTGTCGGCGTAATGTCGTTCGATTCAATTTTCTGTTAAGTGTCCCTCAGTACCGCCTACTATGTTATTTTGCTTTAACGGCTTGGTAATACTTGTACTAGGCTTTGATAGAATTCTAAATATTTTTTCTTGGTAAAATCATTAATGTCATGTTAAAATATGGTCAAACAGAGATATTTGATTCAACAGTCATTAATTAAAACTATCTTTACGGATTATTTCGTGGATTTATTTTGATTTCTGGTTCCCGACGTATCAAATGTTTTACAGCAATCATAGTCACGGGAGAGACTAAGGTGTTAGACATCTCAAAGGCGTTATATACTTGTTACAGACAGTGCCTACCCACAATTTACAAAAATGATTTAAAAAAAATTCAAAAATGCACCAAATTACCTTACAATATTTGTTGATTTTAATTCTAAATATATTTAATTTTTTTGAACAAGTATTATAATTAAATATTATTCACTTAATTTTAGCTGTTGATAATATAAATATTATTTTTTTTTAAAACTTCAACATCAACAGTCATTACTTTCTAAAGCGTTGCGATATATTTTTTTTATAGGGAAGGAAGAATATTCCATATAAATAGGCAAAAAGAAAAAAGTTCATAATTTTTCTTCATTGTTTGCTAACTAAATTTGTTTTGTTTTTTGAAATGAAAACTTATAGGCAGGTTTGGATGGGGAGTAATTCATGTAAGTCGTCATCGACGTGGTCACGTGACGTGTTAACGCTAACACTCAGAATGCCGATAGATATCAAAACCAGAAAAATGTAAACAGTTTTAATTTACACATTTTAATTTAAGATCAAACAATTAATTTGAAAATCCAAAAATAACAACTGTTGGTTTATAGTTTTAAGTTTTCACTTTTGTCGGCAGTCCTCATGACTGCTTTTTTTTCTCTTCAGTAGCTTTTTCTTTTTTTGTAAACAGTTAGTGTATTTTTTATATAGACAGGTAAATTCTATTCATATATGTTTTCCTCAAATTTTCAATAATGATTATGATAGTATTTCGACCACGGGGCAAACACTATTAAAGTATGAAAAAGTATAGTTTTGACGTCATGTTTGGCTCAGTTTGTAGTACTTTCTGTGTCAGCAGTCGTGGATTCGAGTCTCGCTGTTGCATTCATTTGCGATGAACACGAATGTTTGTTCAGTCGTTTATATTTACAATATGTATTTACATAGATACATATTATATATGTATAGTGTATCAATTATCAGGTATCCATAACACAAGCCTCGTAGCTTATCATGGAACTAGATGGTGCTGTGTGCTAATGTCCCAACATATTTATTTTTTATTTATAGTGGAAAGTTGAATATAAAACAAATACCATATCGCTTTATAGTACATAATTTTTTATTGATTATAAAAAAAAGAACTGAATACCCTAAGACTACTTATACAGAGGTAATATATTCGATTTTCAGTCTAAGCAAATATTAGTGCAAGTAAAGCTTCATTTTAACCAACTGAATAACCTTAAGTTTAACCTTTAACAGAAATGCTGCCGTCATAAAAAGAAGGCCGCATCTTCATCAAAGTGGATTTTGAGATATTTGAAGTATTGTCTTAGTATTTAATAGTAGTTTATACATACATAGTTACGATGAAAATGGTTATGGATGGTATCTTCGGATTCATAAGACTTAGAGTTTTATGAGTAAGACTAGCATTTTGTTTGCTGATTTCGAATCTGCATTTAAGTTATTTTGGACCAAAGTGTTAGTTAGGGTCTTCTTTATTATTACGGTAGAATGATACAATGTCATCCATAAATAATTTAAATAAATGCCTAATTATGTACATCTAATCAGTGTTCTTGACAATAATAATTCTTGAAGCAACAGACTGTATGGCGGAGTTATATGTAAATGTTAGACGTGATTTGCGTTAAAACGTCTGCCTAATTACTTATGTCAAAACAAGATACGGGTATTTAGAAAAAAAAACATAACACTACTACTCTAATTTAGGTTCTACACACTTGTAATAAAATTCATTTTAAATTATCTATAAAAGCTATAAAACTTTGTCTACACAGATGCGTGTACACACATAAATCACAAGACCATACATTAACATAAAGTATACTGTGATCCATATAAATACTTGTTATGAGCGGGAAGTGAACCTACGACCGTGAATTGATAAATATAACCGATTCGATATTTAAATAACAAATAAGAGAGCTATTTAATAGAGAAAATATAAAATTCTATCGCAACTGAATATGTATCGATTATCGATTAGGAATATTGATAGTGTTATTTGTAACATATTATAATATAGAAATATTTACTACTAGCGACTCACCCTCGCTTTGCTTGCTCGCTCGGGTTCGTCCCTAGGTACGTTTTAACGGTTAGTATGAACTAGACTAGGTATATATTAGTGTATATTATATGTATATTGTATTTTACATAGGTATGATGAGTTTTATATCCCTTACTTGAGAAGTGATTGATTCCCCATACAAACTTGCATCCCCTTTTTCACCCCCTTAAGAGATGATTTCCGGGATGAAAACTACCCTATGTCCTTCGCAGGATCTCAAACTATCTTCATACCTAATTACATCTAAATCGGTTCAGCGGATTTTTAGTTTATCCATTACAAACAAACATACATTAAAAAAATCATTTTTTTTTTCTCTTTATAGTATTAGTGTAAACATGTTTCTTAACGAATATCGCGATTTCGATTCGATGGCAATCGACATGTGCGTTTTATGATAATTTTTGACTTAAAAAAGGAAGAGTTATGTTTTTGTCGATGTTAGGCAATTTCTTTAAAAAATGTCAACCGATTTTCATAATACTTTTTAGATAATAATTAGTGAATAGGTCAAATGTTAAGGGTGGTCCCATATAATATTAAAAAAAATACCATTATGATATTAACATATTAGAATACAAGCTTCTGTACGTGGCCTCGCTTACGCAAAATGTATATAAATAAATAAATATGTTGGGACATTAACACACAGCACCATCTAGTTCCATGGTAAGCTACGAGGCTTGTGTTATGGATACCAGATAGTTGACACACTACGCATATATAACTTTAAATACATACGTATTATAAATATAATCAGTAATCACCTATGATTGGAGTACAAACATACGTGCTCATCACACAAATGAATGCCCGCAGCGGGACTCGAACCCGCGACCGCTGATACAGCAAGTAGGGTCACTACAAACGGAGATAAAAGTGTCGTGTATTCGTTAAGCATTCTAAAATACGGAAACGCTATCCATATATCTTGATAAGATAAAAATTGGGGATCATAAAACAATAGGAATAAAAAGCATCCTATAAGTAGCTTATAAGATGATTTATTCATGATCATTATTTACTGCAAATCTGTTTTTCATTTCCTCCTCCATATCCATAATTCTAAGCAAAAACCGAGCAAAATCATTGAAAAAAACTATCAAAAATTAAGTAAAAACGGTAGTTTTTTTTAGGATTTATTTAATTATTCATTGTGGGTGTGCTAAGTGCTTTACGACTCTATATCAAGACCTCCCGCGGCTTGCCCATATCGTGTTTTCAATTCCAATTAATAGCTGAATTATTAATACGATCTACTTTACCGATTCGCAGAACTCTGTGACACTCTTATAGTATTTTATGGTGATTTTGACAAGAATTCGAGCAATTAAAGCGAAATATTATCGCATGGCCAAATATAAAGTGGACTTGTAAAACATGTTACTTTATTGGAATGTAAGCTATATTTAAATTTGTTATAATTATCCTATATATAGTGTTAGGTTCTATTCTCTTTTTACTTTTTTTAAGGTCAAATGCTCATCTTTTGTGTGTATAATGGGTTTTATATAGATTTTATTATAATTTAATTATTCAGTAAGTTGTATATGTTGTATTAAAAGTAGTAAATATGATGTTTCCATAGAAACTCCATCATATTACCATTAAAAAATAATAATAATATAAATCTGTAGCTTCTAAAGCTCATGAAACAAATGTAACAAAATATTTTATTCTTTATATATAGTAACTACATTAGATATTTATCTTCCATGTATTATAAGACCATATTTTAAAACTAATCATCTCTAAAATGTCTCGATAAGATCTAAAAATTGATGCCATTGACAGTTATGATTGAAATAGAAAATAAGATGAAAAAATATTTTAAAGATGGGAATTTATTTGTAATTAGTATCATCTATTTTAGTTTCTATTTCCATGGTTGTTCATATTATGTGTGCTTTTTTCTATAGTAATTGAAAGTGAATTATAGTATTGTTTTACTTTTATATTACAATTGATTCATATATTACAATATGTTATAATTTATTGATTCGCTATACAAAATTTCTTCCCCATTTTCAATCATTTAAGGGATGATTTCCGAGATAAAAAGTATCTTATGTCTTTCCCAGGGTCTCAAACTATCTTCTTACCAAATTTCATCTAAATCGGTTTAGTAGATCCAGAGATTACCCCCTATAACGTAACAAACTCATAAACTCACAAACTTTACCTCTTTATAATATTAGTATAGATAGACTAATTTTGGCACGAGTTCACGTTCTAGGTAAGTCTTTATGAATAACCTATTATTTATCCTAGATATAAACTACCTCTATACCGAATGTGACTCGAAGCCTGTGAATCATTACAGTGTGAAGAAATACAAACACACTCATAATCTTTCGTATAACATTACAGTGATCTATTTCAACATAGAAGTTAATATATTTACTGAGTTTACATAAAGTCATCTCAGTGATTATTTGTCTAAACGACCAATATACCAAAAGAGTTTTTAGAACAGAATTATTGATTCTTAAATACCAATTGTATATATAAAATACACATTTTTCTTTAAAAAGTTGTAAAAGATGTATTTTATTTTTGTGTGAGATATGAGGAAAAACACTGTACAGTAAACAGCAAGTATTTGTAGTTTGTACAAAGGCGACGATAATCCAAGTTCAATTTTTCCTTTATATATTATAGTAGAGGAGCATTTAGGCACAAAGTGTAAGACTTACCGGCAAAGCCAGTGCTATCCACTAAAACCCAACGGAACCTCCCTCGTCTTAATGAGGCGTAATATAACCGCTTACACACTCAACCACGACGCTCCGACGGCAGGTCTGTCGAAGCAGACCACAACAACCATGGGGTTGCTCTAACAGTCCAGTCTGCTATCAGAGAAGTACCAGGAGCAACTCGCATGGTACACTACCTAACAAAGTGGGCTACCTCCCAGTGCGTTTCTTGGCTTCGCGCTCGGCTGGATTGCCGAGCACTACTGAATCTCCCTCTCCCCCTACCACGATAAGGTGAAAGCACGTCGAGGGGGAAAGGCGGATACCTTGAATAAATCCCAAAATCATATCTTAGGAGGGAATGTGGACCACTATTATAATAAAAGAGAAGTAATAGAATTTTGTCTCGACATTTACTTTTTTTTTGAGATCATGATACTAAATTTCATCAAAATCTATCTAGTGGTTTTCGCGTCATGCGTCCAGACAAACACACAAACTGACAGACAGAAATTCTAAAAACTATAGATTCGGCCTCTATATCGATAATAATAACTATTTGAATACGATTTTCCAAAAAAATATTCAATATACAGATCCGAATTAGTTATAATTTTATTATATTATGTAAATATTAAAATATTTGTTTCAATGGAAATAAAATCCACTACCAGTTAGAAATCATTAAGTCACACTATCGGAAACTAGTTATTTTTTATGTCTTGTGCGTTATATGTCACATGGGCTGTTTTATTTTAGTGTATATGGTGTGACCTAGCTTGTAAAGACATGTCGTAAATTAAATGGTGTTTTGTGACATTTTAGTTTAGTTTTAAAGCGATTTGCCATCGTTGTTTATCAACTTCCTAATAAGTTCAAGGTTGATTTTAATTTATGAATGCTCATGCAAATGTATTGTATTTTAATTAATTATTCGTAATTTAGAATCTGTATATAAATAGAAAAAACAAAAACAAAATACTGCCTTTTTCTTCTCTGTTTGTCTACTGATTTTTGCTATTGATGAGTTTTAGTGTTATCGATAAAAAAAGAATTTGGAAATAGTTAACTGTTGTACCCTAGCGAAAATTAAAAAATATATATGTGTTATTGAGCATAGTAAATGTAATTTATAGAAAAAAAAAATGATAGTGTCTCTTAAATACGTGACATTTTTTTTTTCATTTTGAATTTGTGATATGAATCACTGCGAAGACTTCAAAGTATCTTATTTAATATATCATTTTAATATCTAACGTTTGCAGAAAAGATCACAAAAAAAAATTATGTTATAAGAGATTTTGTTTTTGCGAGCCTGCTTCAATCTCAGGTGCTTCCATGGTAAAAATATCAACCTAACTTTCCATAAGGGCATCTGACCCATGCTTACCCATGCTTACCCATGCTTACCCATGCTTACTCTTTTTAATGATGATTATGGTTGAATTTCAAACACTGGGCAAGCACTAGTACTTATACATAGTACATACATATGAAATAAATATATTGGGACATTTACACACAGCACCATGTAGTTCCATAATAAGCTACGAGGCTTTTGTTATGGATACCAGATAGTTGATACACTACACATATGTATGTATATAACTTTAAATACATACATATTATAAATATAAACACCCATGACTGAAGTACAAACATTCGTGCTCATCACACAAATGAATGCCCCAGCGGGACTCGAACCCGCGACCGCTGGCACAGAAAGTAGGGTCACTACAAACTGAGCCAAACGTGTCATCAGATACAAAAAAATAATTAAAATACATAGAGTTTTGGGTTAAGTATTAGGCTAGAAAGGCTCTTATTCTATTATCTCAAATTATTTGTATTAAATTTATTGGATTTAAACTTATGTTTAATATGAAAATTAAATTAGGGACTAAGTTATAAGTGTGAAAGGAAGTGGTAGCCCAGTAGTAACGCGCTCGCTTAGGAAAGCGACTGAAACGGGTTCAAATTCCGGATCTCGCACCTCTGATATTTTCGTGTGCAAATCATTTTTAACATGATTACCACTTGTCTTATGGTGAAGGAAAACATCTTGAGGAAACCTGCATGTCTGAGAGAACCTAGCAAGTTTTTGAAAGACATATAAAGTTCACCAACCCGCACTTGGCTAGCGTGGTGGGCTATTGCCTGATCCTCCTCGTATATCGAAGGGAGGTCCGTACCCAACAGTGAGACATTAAAAATGGCTGAATACATATAAGTGTGAAATTTTTATTTAATGTAGCTAAAAAATATTTCGTATAAATATACTATACAAACTTAAATTATAACAAAAACATTAAATGTTAGCGAAAATGATTCAAAATGATTTTTAAAGTTTTTTTTTTTATATACAGTAAAATTTAAAAATTTAAGTAATACAATAACATCAAAACGATTTTTGATTCAAATTTGTACATAAATATTTTACACCAGGGACGAACCCGAGCGGAGTGAGTTTACGTTTTAACGTTTAGTATAGTTTTCTCAGAGATAAGATATTTTCCTGCAATAAAAAGTATCCTATATGTTGACCCGGATAATCAGCTATCATTATACAAAATTCCATCAAAATCTGTCGAGTAGTTTACTCGTGATGCGTTCCCAGACAGACAGACAGACACAAAAATTCTAAAAACTAAAAATTCCGCCTCTGTGTCGATATAATGACTATTTCAATAAGATTTTCCAAAAAATATTTAATGTACAGATTCGTCTCAGTTAAAATTTTACTATACGTATAGATGTACCTATATAAATAATATAGAAATAAAATCCGTTCTAAAGTTAGATTAGCTAACAGATTTCGCTCTTAGTTATTATTAAGATCAAACGATACAAGTACTAAATATCATATTACCAACACTTTGTAACTGGAATTTGGGCCCATTTTCAATATAAATTATTCATGATGCGTAACCATAATGCATGTCATTATACCGTAACATATTACAAGATTTGATATAAAAAGTTGATATAACTAAAATTATTGTGAAATTTTCAATGTTTTCGTCCAAAATTTGAATTGCAAAGTCATGGGACAACACACGAGCTTATGGTGTAGAGGATAAGTTATGGGATACTGCATGGTAGGTTACAGTAAGAACAAAAACATGAAACTTAGATATTTCTTTCTGAATTAGTAAAGTTGTTGGTAAATATGATCAAAATTAAAGCTGTGGAAAAACTTTTAAAAGCTTTTAAGTTCGAATTGTGACAGAAAAAATATAATACTAAAAAGAAGTTAACTTACATATGTAATTTGTTATTCTTTTGCACAGCATTAGAACGTTGTGATCATTGTGACTTTTTAGCAAAATAGTTTTCAAGGAATAAATTATAGGTATGAAATGATGTAATGTATAAGTAACTATTATTAAAAAATTTCAATTCTCTTATCACTGGAGAAGATAAATATAATATTGACGATACGTTTGGCTCAGTTTGTAGTGACCCTACTTTCTGTGCCAGCGGTCGCGGGTTCGAGTCCCGCTGGGGGCATTCATTCGTGTGATGAGCACGAATGTTTCTACTCCAATCATGGGTGTTTATATTTATAATATGTATGTATTTAAAGTTATGTAATGTGTATATCAACTGTCTGGTATCATAACACAAGCCTAGTAGCTTACTATGGAACTAGATGGTGCTGTTTGTTAATGTCCCAACATATTTATTCATTTATTTATTTTCTGTGAACTAACAAACATACAGGCTTTATTTATTACATGAACATTATATATAGATACTAGTGATTTTTTTTTGATTGTCATCGTAAACATTACTTATGTATTTGATGAAAGGTAAGGAGAGAAAGTATTACTAGGGTACGAAACCTCAACATCATAAGTGAAGACGCAACCAAAAAGCTTGGTTAACGGCATCAGAGCTTTCATTTCTTTTGTGACAGGACAGGGCGTCACAATGTCGATCAGTCAATCGATTTTGAATCGGATCGTGATTATCGATACAAATTATAGTCTTACTAACGGTAGTGATTTTTTGATTTTTCTATCGCTGATTAGGTCTATTGTTGGTCTGGAGTTCACGGAATGCTTATTAAAAGTTCATATTATAATGATTATACATAAATCTTTATATAGTCCATAGTATACTATATACTATAATATTATAAATGTGAAAGTGTGTTTGTTTGTTTCTTTGTCTTCTTTCACGTTGGAACAGAGTGACGGATTGGCGTGATATTTTGTTTGGAGAGAGTAGGAGGGCTGAAAAGTGACATAGGATACTTTTTACTACGGTAGATTATCTCATTCCCACGAGAAAACACGTTATAACACAACCCACAACAACTCATCATACCCATCTATATATTATATATATATATATATATATATATATATATATATATATATATATATATATATATATATATATATATATATATATAATATAATATAAAAGATATAATATAATCTATCGAATCTATATCGATTCCATACTAATAGTTAAAACGTACCTAGGGACGAATCGGGGCGAAGCGAAGGCGAACCGCTAGTTATATTATAAAAGAAATATATCGAAATATGAGCAGGTTTCATAGAAATGTAAGAAAGTCTAATTAAAACCTTAAATTTTCTAAACAAAGATGAATAAAGGTTTTTTAAAATAATAATTATAGTGTGAAGAACAATAAAGAAATATTTTGACTTACTGCAACGTAAGGGAGGCGTTAAAACGAATTAAATGAGCCTGAGCTTTTAGTAGAACCCATTAAAATTCCACTCAGCTCTTCGCTCCTTCATCAGAACAACTCGACTCTATCAAATTATTCAACTCTTGTTCGGATTTCATTTATAAATAATTTTAAAACACTAAATCTTATTTTAATTGAGCGAAAAAATCTAAAAATGCAAATTTAGCTTCCTGTTCCATATACAGGTATATAAATTATAAATTGTACAAAATTAATCAATTCTAAACCAAATTTAAACGCATTAATCGATCTAATTTTAATATGAATAACGTTATGCAAGAAACTTATAGTAGGTATTGTATAATTAGTCATCTCTTCAACTTAATGTTATAAGGAAATCGTTTCGACGAAACTATAAATGTAGAGCATATATAGGACACATAGCAGTCGAGTTAACTCATTTTTATAAGAAATTGTGATTCATGGATTTTTTATATACCAGTTATTATTATATATATTATGGTAAAATTTTTAACTAATCTATGTGGTTTGGATGTGTTTTTCCAGAGTTAGAAAATTTCACATTATCTTAATTAACATAGAATTTGTTAGCTTAAAGAGCTCAAGTATTTGGCAATTTGATATACAATGTAAGGCTCCAAAATACTTTCAATTGATATCCACCATAATTATTAGATAAACTAAAAAAGGCTTAGCTCTTTCAAGAATTTATCAGAAAATATAAGTTGAAAAATTTTTATTTTGTGGAAACGTATATCCCAATCGTACTTATATTTTTATTTTCATAGTAAATTGAAACTTTCAAAAACAATTTCTTTTCTTAGTAACAACAACTTCACAAAGTTTTCAATTTTCATCAATTTGATTTTCTTAGCCGATTTCAAAGAAAGATCCGCGATTCATGTGTAAATCGATATTTTTATAAATATACTACGCGGTATTCACCTTTAATGCTGAGTGGAGTCTAGTAATAATGTAGCCATAGAATGCTTAGTGGTGCAAGGAAGGGTGGAGGGTGCTAGAACGCTTGGTAGATCGGGAAGGAGGTGGACAGACCAATTCAAAGCGGCAGTAGACGTCCCACTGCATGAATATGCAAGAAGGGCAAATACTAAAGAATAGTCGAGCGGGTTAGAAGACCTAAATGTTGAAAGACCACGAGTCTGTCAAGATTGTAAGGATTAAAAAGAAGAAAAAAGTTGAGTGAAATAACTTTAAAATTAAGTTTTAACTCTAAATGTTAAAGGTGCAAAACCCGGGGTTCGAACCCGCTGCATTCAGTTTCTAAAGCGAATTCCCAATAATATGGGTAATAGAGAAGTATATTATCAGTCAACAATGTGTGGTATAAAAATACCTTGTAAAGTTTTATAAAACACTTTGTAACTGTATTTCTTGGAAAATAATAATGATATATAAGGTAGTGGTAATTGTATCAAATTGTATGCAATCATGACGACCTACCGCTGAGACTTGATCGAATCTTGACACTCAATTTTCGAAAATTCATAATAAGATATTAATTTTACAGTGAGTTTAAAACAAAAATAAGGGCTGTTTTACATAATATCGATATAGATTGATCTAATTTAATATTTTTAAACACGTTTGATATTATAATCTGAAAATAATGGAAGTTTGGTTAGAATGAAAGTTAATCTATACATATAATAAAATTCTAACTAAGTCGAATCTGTACATTAAATATTTTTAAAAAATCTTATTGAAATAGTCGTTATTATCGATACAGAGGCTGAATCTAATAGTTTTTAGAATGTTTGTGTCTGTCTGTCTGGGAACGCATTATAAGAAAACCATTGAACCGATATTGATGAAATTTAGTATGATGATAGCTGGCGGTATGAGTCAACATTTAGGGTACTTTTTAATACGGGAAAATATCTCGTCTCTGAGAAATCCATACTAATCATTAAAACATACATAGGGACGAACTCGAGCGGAACGAGGATGAGTCGCTATTATTAATTCCATATATAGATACTTGCATCAATCTGATTGTAACCCTTGATATGGTTTTAAATGGAGGGCTAACTAATACAAATAGGGGTTTTTTCTTAGTTTTTGAAGAAAAAGTATATGAAAATGAAACGCTTCTCGGGTTAGTTACGAATACATTACCGACTTGGGTCAAAATTCAATTTTCAATACTACACTGTGTTTATATTTAGTAACTGCATAGAAATCGTCTCATACATGCTTAATAGATAATTAACTCGATGTTATATTACTTTAACATGTTGTTTTTGGTTCGATGACAGTTATTATGGCATCGTGTCATTGTAAGTTGTTTTAGACTAGTACTGCATATTAATACAGTATAGAGGTCACAGGTACGATTCTAAGCGAGGATAATTTTTTAAAAATATATGTATATTTTATTATAAAAAAATCTATTTTAATTGGTAAGGATAATTATAAATTATATGTTAAGTTATGACAATATCTTCCATATTTACATACGAGTATATACTCGTATACACAACAAATAAAATCTTGGTAGGTTCTGCTTCTAAAATAAATATTGAAAGTACTTTTAAGTTAAGAATATAGTTTTTGTAGATAAAGAAAATAATTTTTGCTGTAAAATATTAAGTCGTATAAAACGTTACTAGCGGTTCACCCTCACTTCGCTCGGTTTCGCCTCTAGAAAAAACAAAAACAAATTTATGCCACGGGAACCGTAAATTTTTTCGGGATAAAAATTATCCTACGTGTTATTTTGATGTATAAACTATATTATTGTAAAGTTTCATTAAAATCTATACAGTACTTTTTGCGTGAAAGAATAACAAACATCCATACATCTAAACACCCAGATATCCATATGATACATCCTCACAAACATATGTACGTATTAATTATAATATTAGTATAATATTAAGCCTTATGAAGTACTTTGAATAAAATACATTAAATCTCATTCTACATTCTACAATGATTGAAGAATAGGAATTTAAAAAATTATAATTAACATAGTACGAGTACTGTGATTCTATGACATTTACGTCTTTGCATGAATTATTATCGTTCGAAAAAAAAGGTTCTGACGAATTGAGAACCTCCTCCTTTTTTGAAGTCGGTTAAAAATAAAAGCACACATTATAACATAATTGTTACAGCATATTTTGTATTTTTGTAGTTAATTAAAGAAAAAATCTAACGCATGTTTTAAATGTACTTTTCCCATGGAAATCTATACATATACTTAATAAAATTCTGAGTCGAATCTGTACATTAAATATTTTTTGGAAAATCTTATTGAAATAGTCATTATTACCAATACAGAGGCCGAATCTATAATTTTTAGAATTTTTGTCTGTCTGTCTGTCTGCTTGTTACCGAATCACAGAAAAACAACTGGCGGGATTTTGATGAAATTTTGTATGATGATAGCTGGTTATCCGGGTCAACATATAGGATACTTTTTACTGCTGGAAAATATCTCATCTCTGAGAAATCTATACTAAAAGTTAAAACGTAAGTAACCCGGACGGAGCGAGGGTGAGTCGCTAGTATAGTATAAAATTTTTGGCAATCATAAAACCCTATCGTAATGAATTGACTATATTCATACGAGTTTAAAAAACACCAGAGGCAATAAACAGGAGCAAAAACTATCGAATAGTAATCTATTAATCAGAATACTAGTATTGATTGGATGCTACCAACTTGCAAAGTAAAACCAATTCATTTAGCTCAAATGATTACCGCGGTAATCACAAGTTTTATAGTTTTTATCAAACATAAAAATGGTTGTTAAAATATGATTCGTTATATATATCGAGAATCAAAGCCGTTTCGAATCGGAATAGGCGTAAGAATTTAGTTTCTTCATCAGTAGCGGTTTAGTTACGTATGGAAAATTTGAATGTCGATGCAATTAAATGTCTTATATGGTACTAAAGATATAGTATAGATCTAAATATTATAGTAATTAGGGTCGAATATAAAAAATTAATAGAAATCATTTTGAAAGTGTTCTCAGACATCAAGATTTTAATCATCTCCGAGAAGGATGGTTCTGTTATTAATAAAGTTCTATTATAATTGGCTTCGCCTAATCATATCAAAAGTATGATAACTAGTTTTTGCTCACGGCTTCTTTTCGAAGAATCGAGGTATTATGATTTTCATACGGACCAAATATGTGTAAACTTAATTAATTTAATTACTGTTAATATATTCATTTACATGATTCCTATGGTAATCTCAGAAAAAGTCATATGTGCAAACATTATAAATAAAAACGTCAAAATAAAAGTAGATACGCATAAGATTTCCCTATATTATAGTTTTAAAAAACTAAAAATGTTAACTAGTTATGTAAAAACTAAACACGCTTATGACGATTTAAAATATGTATATGGGATTCGTCAAACCAATTCATATTATGAGCTCAAACTCGCGGGGTTTATTAGTAGTTACTAAAGAGTTCCACTAGCTCCATCATCAGATCAGCTCCAAGATACCAAATTATAGTATAGTCATCTCAAGTAGTAAGTAAGGCAGTGGTAGCCCAGTGGTAATGCGCTCGCTTGGGAAACCGAGTGACGCGGGTTCAAATCCCGGGTCTCGCACCTCTGATAGTTTCATGTGCGAATCATTTCTAACATGATTACCACTTGCCTTACGGTGAAGGAAAACATCGTGAGGAAACCTGCATGTCTGAGAGAACCTAGCAAGTTTTTGAAAGACATGTGAAGTCCGCCAACCCTCACTTGGCCAGCGTAGTAGACTATGGCCTGATCCCCCTCGTATTGAAGGGAGGCCCATGCCCAGCAGTGGGACGTTAAAAAGGGCTGAATACCTCTGAAGTAGGTTAAGATTGACTTCTAAGATTAGATCACATTGATCGTTACAAGTGAAGCTGCTATAAATGCGTATTACTAAAGCTTCTTAACTAAGTTAAATATCACACCTGTATTTTTAACACACATAGTTGCTCGAATATCAACCACAGATGATAGGTTAATAATTTAATTAATGCCTCCACAGGAGGATGATAGGTATGTAATATGCTAATCTAAAAGCTCATCATAAATAGGACGAAATTATAATTCAAGATGCGTTAGTCAACAAATCACAAGCGACATCAATAGTGGCGCAGCAGGTGGCTGCGCGTGCGCATACAACGTTCCATTTACAGTTACAGACGAGACCTTAAATTAGAATATTTTCTATTTATATCAACTAAAATTCATGAAATTTTCATTATTTTTTAGTAATATACCTTTTTTATATAGAGAACCTTTTTTATACGAAACATTTGCTTTTAGATATTAAAAAAATGTTATTTTAATTGAAAGAAAGATTAATAAAATTTTATAACAAAATAAAAAAATATTTATAATACGTATGCATTTAAAGTTGTATTGTATTTAGCCCTTTTTAACGTCCCAGTGCTGGGCCTCCTTTCAATACGAGAGTGGACCAGACCATAGTCCACCACCCTGGCCAAGTGCGGGTTGGCGGAAATCATAAAGTTACCTATAGGTATATGTGTAGTGTATCAACTATCTGGTATCCATAACACGAGCCTCGTAGCTTATCATAGATCTAGATGTTGCTGTGTGGTAAAGTCCCAACAAAAAACAAAAACAAAAAAAAAAAAAAAACAAAACAATTTATTATCCATTATATTTCGCAAATCAAGTTCCTTATATTTTAATATATACTTTTCTTATTGGTTTTTATGGGTAGATTCTATCTCTTAAGATCTAAGATGTTTTTTATGTCAAGCAATTCAAGCTTAGAGCATCTTGATAGTTATTATATGATTGTTTCATCCCCGATAGTTTTATCGACTGATATAAATTCTGTAATTCACAACTAGGCACATGTGGATTAAATTACAGTCAATAAAAAATTAAAGAGTGCGTGTGTTAATGTGTACACGCGCAAGAAGTAAAACTTCTGTAGGTTATCGGTGCTCTTTATGAAATTTATGTTATCTTTTAAATAATTAGAATAAGTGAGATACTAAAAATAACGCATATTAGGCATATTACAATAATATATTTATAGAATATCATATAATATAATATATCATTTGTCAGACAATAACAACGGTTACCATGGCAACAAACATACGTACATGTTTTCGTAACGCCTTACCAGCTTATCCCTTAACTCAAGCGTGCGTAAAGAAGTTTTACTTCAATAAGCACAACTTTAAAATAGGTAAAAATAACACGATTTTGAGCTAAAATGTATGAGACTTCAAAACCAATCGAATGAGTTCAAAGATTTTTTTAATAGCCTATTTGCGTTCTCTCTTCTTGTCTTCATCATCAGATCATCTCAATGCTTTAAAAATTGTATTATCACTCCAATTATGTATACCATTTTCCATTTGCTGTAGAAACTCTTGACCCATGGAGTCAAAGTACTAAGCATTTTTTTAAAAGATGTAACACCTCGTCTTATAGCCTCTACTGGTGACAGGAGAGCTGGCCCATTTTTTGCCCAAAGAATCGGCATTGCCATTCAACGGGAGAATGCAGGTAGCATTCTTGCCACTATTCCACATGGAAATTACTTGTACAGTAATAACTTAGTGTACATTTGTTTTGTATATTTTGTGTATCTATACATATAATAAAATAGTAACTAAGTTGAATCTGTACTTTAAATATTTTTTGGGAAATCTTATTGAAGTAGACACTATTATCGATACATAGGCCGAATCTATAGTCTTTAGGATTTTTGTCTGTCTGTCTGTGACCGCATCACGGAACAACCACTAGAGGGATTTTCATGAAATTTGGTATGTTAGCTGGTTATCCGGGTCAACATATAGGATACTTTTTACTGCGGGAAAATATCTCATCTCTGAGAAAACCGAGCGGAGCGAGGGTGTGTCGCTAGTAATTAAATATATTTGTTATTTTCTTCATAGTAAAAAAATATATATTCCAAGTTTCATATAGAAATAATAATTCAAAGTAGACCAAATCAACTATCAGTGCTTCAGTTTCTTCAAATACAACAATTGTGTGAGAAAATATAAAGGAGACAAACTCTTCATACTTTTGTAAGATATATGGCGTAAAGCTATATATACACTATGTGTTCAACAATCGTTGGTCACAGTGCATACTAAATTTGAAAGTACATCGCAAATAGCACTATTCAAGTGTACCCCACGCGGCGTTGACAAATACTCTGTCCTAAGTTTTATTGGCATATTGCGATGTCAAGTATTCGGATAGTGGTTGTTTTTAACTTTATCATATATATTTCAATGTTTAACCAATTGTATGTCTTTTTGTTAGCTTATTGATGAAACTAAATATACTTGCTTAGATTTACGCGAATATTTGACATTTTAAATAAAATCTTACCATGATTACTGTGAAGCATTCGAAACGTTGGGAACTCGCGAAAAAATTTTCGTTCGTATAGGTACAGTCTGTAAATTTTGATTTTACCTTAAGAAACCTATAGTGTTAAGAAAAAACTATGTTTTTAGCTTTTAGCTTAAAATAAGTGTAATCACATTTTGACTTCATTATATTACTCTTATCTCTTATTATAAAAGTATGGATTAGATGCATATCAGGGTTTTGGAGTAAATATTAAAAAAAATCCTCAACTTTATCATGAGATCAACTAAATGGTTTCATTATTGTATTGTTATCTAAATTACATAAATCACATATTTCCTACACCTAAAGATTGCCTGGAAGAAATCGCTTTTTTAGCGATAAGGCTGCCTCTTATACCTTCTTCTATATTTTGTATATTTTATTTTCTCTTTTTGGGTGTACAATAAAGAGTTATTTATATTTTACGCCTATTTTAACAAAATCTTCCTTTAATAAGGATCAACTGTTTTTCGTAAAATATATTTACATACTTAAATTGTTACTTGGTGAGTTAAAAGTACACAAAAATGTATTATAATAATCGTTTCATGTGTAAATTAGATTTTATAAGCTTGTTTTAATACAAAGTGACATAAACAAATGTTAAAATCATATCGTGAAATTTCCTTAGCGCTGAAGCGACGAAGCGCGAAACGTACACGCATCGAATCACATTAGGCTCAATGAATACAGTAGTTTTAGTAAATATTAATATGTTGGGACATTAACACATAGCACCATCTACTTCCATGGTAAGCTACAAGGCCTGTGTTATGGATACCAGATAGTTGATACACTACACATATATAACTTTAAATACATATATATTATAAATATAAACACCCATGACTGGAGTACAAACATTCGTGCTCATCACACAAATGAATGCCCCCAGCGGGACTTGAACCCGCGACCGCTGGCACAGCAAGTAGGATCACTACAAACTGAACCAAACGTGTCGACAAAAAATACAATCATGTATTAAATCTAGTGTAAAATAATATGACATTTTGTTGTAACTTGCATTAAGCAATAACTTTGTTTAATTTTTTAAAAAGTTATTTAATAAAATAATATTTTATAACATGATAACAGCTATCTGCGAGTGAAAGTTCCGCTTAAATTGGTCCAGGCGTTTCAGAGATTAGCCGTAACAAACAAACAGACAGTTTTTTTTTAAATTGTGTTTTTCTTATAAGTATCTACCGTATATAACTCCATATGCATTTAGTATAAAACTGTTATTTTGACATTACAAACAGACACTTCAATTTTATTTATCTGTATAGGTGTATAAACTATATTTTTTCGAAGTTTACATAAGTTTTTTGGATATAGTATGTCATCCCTTTTAACTTAAAGAACGAGACTGGCACTGACTACGAAAATATCTGATTACGTATCTTTAGTCAATGAAAACCCCCGTTCAGTTTTTTACTTTTTATTTTTTTTGTAAGTCATTGAAGTTAATCAGAAATATATTATATACAAAGACCCCAATAAAACGTTATTATTAATTTAGATAATAAACACAGGCCAAATCAAAACCGTGTATCGAGCAGTTTAAAAAAATTCTCACATACGAAATCGTGAGATATTACTAACCTAGCAATATCATTAGAACATTCCCATATCTCGTGATCGTTTAACAGGTTAAAATAACAAATTCTCTTACATAAGAAAAAATAACCACGTTGATTGTGACTAATACAGTGTATAAATCTTCGAGCTTCTAAATCATTATTCCATATTAATTAACTTTCGTTTTCAAACTTGTTAATAACTGTACTATTAGTTAGATATTTTATGCTATGTTAGATTTTATTTTAATTGGAGTATACTAGCTATGTGTGATGGGTTTTTATGGGTTTTGTTGCATTTGCAATAAAGTTAAAGTGGGCAAATATTGCATTATATACTAAACAGTAAATATGATGATTATGATTATGATGATGTCTTTCCGAATTTGGCAGCGGTGGTCAATCTCACTGAGACATGCCAATTACTTAGGAGATATTATAGTGCGCAAGTGTACGCGCAGACACAAGTGCACTCTCTATTCCTGTCACTCTCATATTCCGTTGTGACGATTGTTCGACACGATCAGTGAGAGTTAAGGCGAAGGACCGCCGGTTTTACGTGCTCTCCGAGGCATGGGGGTGAAACACCGCCAATTTCCCAACTCCAATAGAAAGACTCAATAACTAAACTTGGCCCGACTCGGGACTCGAACCCACGACCTCCGGATGTGTTACATGCTAGCCACCAGACTACCGATACAGTTAACAAACAGCAAAAATACATATATGATTAATATAAAAATTTGTACTCATCAGGAAATAAAGTTGCGACCTCCGACGTCGAAATGATAATTAATATACCACTCAGTTGTCAGCAGTGTCTGTGTATAACATTAATATAAATTAATATAATATTAGAAACGTATACATCATATATGTACATAATATAAGTATGTATGTATGTATAAGTACATAATTAACTTTACAGAG
The DNA here is from genome assembly GCA_905404265.1 of Fabriciana adippe. Classification (NCBI taxonomy): domain Eukaryota; kingdom Metazoa; phylum Arthropoda; class Insecta; order Lepidoptera; family Nymphalidae; genus Fabriciana; species Fabriciana adippe. The sequence goes on along the minus strand of FR989997.1, from coordinate 14,514,363 downwards.
TGCACACACTCCATTGAAATAATTCTCTTCGTACATGCTCATCCGGACTTCTTACACTAAATGTAGCTTTTTTTTTAAGTATAATAAACATTCAGCCTTCAAAAGTCCTCTGAGATCAACCCCTACTTCAACTTCGAATTTTTAAATTATTATCAATCTACGCTATATTATGATATTTTATAGAAGAAAGATTTGTACGTATCTTTATAATAAATAGATAAGCTCTGAAAATATTGAACTGATTTTAGTAATTTTTCCACCATTAGAAATAATATTATCCAAAAAAAATTAATATTGTATTTCTGTATCGTATTCAGTCCTTTTTTAACATTCCACTGCTGGGTGCGGGCCTGGTACTAGGCCACCACGCTGTCAAGTGCGAGTTAGTGGACTTAACATGTCTTACGAAAACTCACTAAATTGTCTCAGACATGAGAGTTCCCTCACGATGTTTTCCTTCACTGTAAGATACGAGTAAGTTGTTATTATGAAGAAAACGATTTCCACATGAAAATATCAGAGGCGCGGGACTCGGGATTTGAACCCGCTTCACTCGGTTTACAATGTGAACGTATTACCACTGTGGCTACCACTGCCTTAATTTATTTCAATGCGCTATTAATAAATAAATAAATATGTTGGGACATTAACACAAAGCACCATCTAGTTCCATGGTAAGCTACGAGGCTTGTGTTATGGATACCAGATAGTGATACACTGTAGTGTATCAACTTTGTGTATATAACTTTAAATACATACATATTATAATTATAAACACCCATGACTCGAGTACAAGCATTCGTGCTCATCACACAAATGAAGGCCCCCAGCGGGATTCGAACCCGCGACCGCTGGCACAGCAAGCAGCACTACAAACTGAGCCAAACGTGTCGTTAATAAGGGACATTAGTACAATTCGAGCTGAGTTATGTTGTTATAAAAAAAAAAAAAAAACTATAGCAAACAAAAAAATAATTATCCATTTCTTGATACGACATAAAATCTAAGTCGACAATTTAAAAACTTCCATTTTAATAGAATTTATTACCACAAAGAGATCGGTAAAACCTCATATGGGTGGTCCGATTACCCATTGCTCACTTATCGAACTCGTTTTACATATTTTACATAAATTGTCATTACAACAATCACTCGTGCATTGATAGGTCCAATCGATTGGATATCGATTTACCGCTAGAAGCTATAACAATGTTCATACTGACAACTTTTTATTCAAATTATTTTTAAAATATTGGAAGCTTTTTGATAGCTTTCCGAAAAGTACTGTACTCTAATGTAGTACTCTCGTTCTCAAATTTTTTTTTTACATATCTATACTAATAATATAAACAGGTAAAGTTTGTGAGTTTGTGAGGTTGTAGGGGGTGATCTCTGGATCTACTGAACCCATTTAGATGAAATTTGGTATGAAAGATAGTTTAAGAACCTGGAAAGGACATAAAATACTTTTTATTCCGGAAATTATTTCTTAAAGGTATAAAAATTGGGATGAAAGTTTGTACGGGGAATCAACCTAGGGACGAACACGAACGAAGCGAGGGTGAGGGTGAGCGCCACCGCCTTAGACCTATCTGCTTGTATACCTACTGAGAGTTGATGGCTTCCCACAGGTCTTCATTTCTGATAGTGTTTGAGCAGAAAATATGGAGAATAATCCTAAATATATTTAAATATTATTGTCATCTTTACTTAGTGCTTCTTAATGGACATCAATGAAAACTATGTATTACTACAATAATTATAAAAGTAATAAAATTTAATATTTAAAAAGTCGCAAGTGTGCACGAAGCCTTAGCTGTATTTCAATATATTTACTCATGGTTAATTTTTTTTTACTCCCAACGTGTTACCTTTAAAGTATTTTATATGCACTTTTATTGCGCATTATATGTTTATTACAATGAATAAATAATGTTTGAAACTGTTTTTTATCTCGGCCGGCATTTTCCAATGAGAGCTATGCATTTTTTATTAGCTTTATTGATAGGTTATTTATTTTCTTGACCACCATGGCTTGATGTTATTGTAATTGGTATGTACGGTATGGTCGTTGAACACCTTTTTATTTAACTTAGATTTCGAAACTGAACAATTTTTATGACTTGCTCAATCCATTTGTAAATTATATCGATTGTTGTTTAAAAGCTTTAGTTTTTTGTTACGATAAACGGTGAATGTTAGGTGTGTATTATAATGAGGTATTTTTTTTAAATAACTGAAACGTTTTTTCACGTTTTCGCTTTATATGTTACGAAACATTTTCTGTATTTCTATTAGTTATGAGATATTAATTTTGGTTTTCCACAACCACTTGCTAATTATATAATCATGACAATTTTTTTTGCAAAAAAACAGCTTACCAGATCCAAAAATGGAAGCTGTGACCATTAATATATTATAAAATGCTCTAAACGTAAACATAGTAGGTACTATGTAGTATAGTTTACTATATATACGTTTAGACGTTTAGATATACGTTTTTCCAAAATGCTGATGCACTATGAGAAAGATTGCGCCTTTTATTTTGCCTACATTGTGATCAACAAGCACGAGCTTTGTACCGGAATCAAACCCGGAAACCACATCACAATAAGCTGTATGTCATAGATGCCATCATGCTGACACAACCGTTACTAGAATTAATATAATAAAAAAAAAATTACCGATTCCTATGGAAATGCATCCAAAACAATGTACTACAATAAGGTGCATTAAAATCGTGGACAAAATATAAAATAGATTCCAATCGAATAAACCGAATAGTAAGTACATTGACCCAATAATCTACTTAGTCTTACATAAGGCGTCACATAGAGAATATAAAGCATCAATTTATTCATTTTTCTCACGTAACCTGCCATCATCATTTAATTATCCATACACTTATTCAGTTAAATTTGAACCTTATTTTTTAACTGGAGGATCGGTATTAACTGTACGGTATATATGATGTTTTAGTTAAGTTAAAAGCTCAGTTAAACCGTGGCGTTAAGGATTTGCAGGGTGAATTATCAATGTATCGACCGCGAGTAGACTATTAATAAAGGATGGTGTTGAAACGTTGAGCGCCTTAGCCACGTGATGTTGTATAAACACAAATTTTAATGCTTATTAACGTTTTAAATGACCACAAATTGCCTGTTGACTGACACAGTTTAGTATGGAGGTAATAGGTTTGAAATTGGTGAGTGAATTAGCTGAATTAATTTTGTTTAGTTAGAATTAAATGTAATATAGCAGGGAAAACGGAGAATTTCGCTGTGTTCTACAATAAATTATTAGATATATCTATACTAATATTATAAAAAGGAAAGATTTGTTTGTTTGTTTGTTTGTTTGTACCGAATAGGCTCCGAAACTACTGAACCGATTTAGATGGAATTTGAGGAGAAGATAGTTTGAGACCCTGGGAAGGACATAGGATCGTTTTTATCCCGGAAATCATCCCTTAAGGGGGTGAAAATGGGGATGAATGTTTGTATGGGAAAGCAATATAGGAACGAACCCGAGCGAAGAGAGGGTGATTCACTAGTAAGTAATAACTAAAAAAGTTCCATGGTAAGCTACGAGGCTTGTTTTATGGATACCAGATAGTTGATATACTACACATATACAACTTTAAATACATACATATTATAAATATAAACACTCATGACTGGAGTACAAACATTCGTGCTCATCAAATGAATGCCCCCAGCGGGAATCAAACCCGCGACCGCTGGCACGGCAAGTAGGGTCACTACAAACTGAGTCAAATGTATTGTCATTTCATGACCGATATCACATAGTAGGATTTCATTTTTACTGGCTGTCTATATAGTTATACATCATAAGTTAGGTTCTAAAATATCCTTTAATACACAGTTTCTCTACAAAGCTTAGATAAAACTCTTCACAGAGTTTCCTCCACAATCTCAAAAAGGAGAGTTTGTGAAGATTAAAATACATCTTTCTCTACATTTTCATTCTATTTTATAATACTTCGTATTTTATATACACGTCACGAATAAACTTTATAAATATAAATTGATATATAATTCAAATAGTCACCGCGGTATCTTTACCATTATAATATGATGTCACAGCACAGGAATCAATGTACAGATCGCATTGTTAGATAATTGACAGTCATTTAACGTAGAATTTAGCATATATCTGGCATCACTTTGACATATGCTTTAGGCATCTTTCATATAAATATAAGTGATTTTTTCATATATCATAATTTTTATATTTATTTCGATGCATTTGGAGGAGCTGCGCGATTATTAGAGGAGCTGCTTTATATTAAATGCAGATTTTATTAGTCATACATGTATGTACTTCTTTAATAGATACTAAAAAAACACCGTGTATTTAATATGCTGGCTTTATCTGTTATTTTTTTATATAATTATACAAAAAATAATTTAAAATTGAAAATTCAGCCCTTTTTTGCGTCCCACTGTTTGGCACGGGCGTCCCTTCAATACAAGGCTGGATCAGGCTGAGTGCAGATTGGCGAACTTCACATGTCTTTCGGAAACTTGCTAGGTTCTCTCAGACGTACAGGTTTCCTCGCGATGTTTTCCTTCACCGTAAGACAAATGGTAATCATGTCGGAAATCATTCGCATATGGAAATATCAGAGTTGTGAACCCGGAATTTGAACTCGCTACACTCGGTTTGCCAAGCGAGCGCGATGCCACTGGGCCATCACTGCCTTTTATATGATAACTAGCAGAATCTGCGGCTTTGTTCGCGATCAAACTACGAAAAATACGAAATTTTATACAAATATGTCCAAGGAATAAAACGTTTTATACAAACTTTTATCCCCTATTTCACCCTCTTGGGGTATTGAATTTTGAAAAATCCTTCCTTAGTGGACGCCTTCGTCATATGAGGAATAAGTGTGCGAAACTTCAATTTTCTAGCCAATTAAGGGTTTGGCCTGTGTGTTGATACATCAGTCAATCACTTTTGCCTTTTATATAATAAGATTACATTTATTTATTTTATATGTGTTGATATTTTTTTGCTTTTAAAATATATGTCTTATTTGTATAAACACCCTAATGTCAACACTTACATCAATAAATAAGAGATGGCGCTGTAAAACAATAGGCTATGTGATCGACATGGAAATTGATTCATTTGGTTAGTTGTGCAAAAACACCTCGCGGTCAAATACGTAACGTGCTGAATGTTAAAGAAGATTAGAAGCGCCTTTAGTTGAAAATAAATACTATATTATAGTATGTACGTATGTATTCAGCCCTTTTTTTTAATGTCCCACTGCTGGGCACGGGCCTCCCTTCAATACAAGGGGGGATTAAGCCATAGTCCACCAAGTACGTCCACCGTAAGTCAAGTGGTAATCATGTTAGAAATGATTCGCACGTGAAATTAATATCAGAGGTGCGAGACCCTGGATTAGAACCCGCTTCACTTGGTTTCCCAAACGAGCGCGCTACCACTGGGCTACTACTGCCTTATTATATTATAGTATTATTAGTTAATAGTGTGACAACATAGGGATATTTATTTATTATTCATACAAATATGCCTCTACCTTATGCAAAAGCTATTTTTTCTTAATTATTTTGCGAAAAATGGGTTATATTTCAACGTTTATAAGCTGTATTTTAAGTGTTTATTATAATGTTAGTTAGATTCAGACTTAAACAACACTGAGATCTATCTTAAATTAAGCAATCATAACTAAGCAAATGCCATTATTTCAATCTTTTTTTCTTAATGAAGAAAGATTGAATGAATGAACTTAAAGATGCTTAATGCATAAAAACATTTTTGTTTAAACCAAACAATGATTTTCTTTTTTAAATTAGTAAGATAATTAGCGACACACTATATTCAGGCCCAAAGAATAGTTTATGTACACAAAAACAGTATTTTTTTTAATATACTAATATTATTAAAAAGTATAAATAACGACGTTAGAACCATAGTGGTCCAAGTCACATTTTCATCTTAAGCACTTGGATCAGTGTGGCATGAAAAATATATGTTTGTTTGGGATGTTAATGACAAAAAGTTCCTTTTGACAAAAATGTCGCTTGGATCACTATGGTTGTGACATCGTCAAATAAGGGGAGATAAAAATTATCTCTAATAATTTTTAGCCTATCTATGTTTTTTATGTTACTTTTTTGACTGTAAAAAAAATGCTTTAATCTTCATCAAAGAAAAAGAATAATAAACGGACAAACAAACTTCAATTTTAGTAATATTTAGCTAGAAAAAGCAGTAAATCATTAAAATAAATACAAAAGTAATAGAAAACGTACATTTGTGTAGGAACTAAATCACAGTCCTCTTAAAGAGCTAGCCATTTATTCATATGAAAGGGCCCCCATGATTTATGTTAATTATCTCTATCTATCACATATTGTACAGGACTCTAAGAGATAATTGAATTTTGATTGATTTTATTATATTAGACCAGTGAATGGCTTTTATTGACTATTAATGTGGTTCATTTTGTTTTCAATCTTCATTTGACTATTTACGATTATAACGTTTGGTGTTAATTTGCAAAAGTTATAATTATAAATAATGGCATAGGCGTTAATCTATTTTATCAAATTTAGATCAGTTTAGATCGATAATTTACAGGTTTGTAGATCGCACTGGTATTATTATAAATGCGAAAGTTAATGGATTTAAAGCGTGCCAGCTACTTCACCAATGTCACGTAGTGAGTAAGAGAGTGATTTAACATATAAACTGATATATATATATATATATATATATATATATATATATATATATATATATATATATATATATATATATAATCTGCAATAATTGAACCCGCGGTCATACATGTGGTAGATAGTGACGATTAAACAATGTTACTTGCTGTATTATGTTACTTCTGGTTTTGGCATCGAGTAAGTCTAACAATGTAACTGAAAAGCACTCATATTAAAGAATTTTAGTTTACTGCTAAAGTTAAGCAACGTTCTGTTTTACCACGCGTTTAAATGGATGGCCGGTGAGTATATTGCTGTGCTTAGAAGAATATCTATATAGTTTGTAATACAAAATATACCTTAAAACCTGACACCAAAAATTCTATTCTTTATTTTTTTTCTCAATTGTAAGGTACTTCGCTGTCACGCTCACACTGTCGACTTCCCAACTCCGGGCCACCAATCAGTATTTCACGTCAGAAAAACCTATTAACCTTGTTAGTCTAACCCGAGACTCGAACTCAGGACCACACAATCTTCACCCATACATGCTAGACTAAACCAATGAGACTATAGAATATAACACGGCAAAAACAAACAGTGTTTTGTGAACTATGTCTTAGAAATAACCGGCGGTTTCTTTAAAACCAGCGTGTGTTGTCATTCAACATTTCCTCATGCGTATTCAGGCCATCACCTCCCGCATCGGAGATACAAGAAAATCTTCTCAAAACAACATAACGGATCACTAAGTGACCGAAGGCGCAAACAAGAGTATGTATAGTTGGCATAACCTGTACCATAAATTGTATTGCTGGTTGAATTTTCAACTTTATTAATATAGGAGTAAGGCTTAAATTAAGTTTTGTGGTATAATTTGTTTGATTTACTAATGAACGCTCAGTTGAGTACTTGTGATCCGTGGTCAGTTGTCACTAAACATGTATCTTCTATTTTAGAGGTCGCCAAACTTTTTAATGATCTCACTTTTTTGACAATTTTCTGTTGATATTCCTATAATCTATACATCTATACAGATAAATAAAATTGAAGTGTCTGTTTGTAATGTCAAAGTAACAACTGTTTACTAAATGCATATGAAAGTATATACAGTACATATAAGAAAAACACAATTTTTAAATTTTTTGTCTGTCTGTTTGTTCCGGCTAATCTCCGAAACGGCTGGACCGATCGATTTTGACGGGACTTTCACTGGCAGATAGCTGATATTATAAGGAGTAACTTAGGTTACTTTAATTTAAGGAAAAGAATTAGGGTTTCGCTTAAAAAATGAAAACTGAACCCGAGCGAAGCGAGAGAGAGTCACTAGTAGTATAATATGATTATAGTCTAATAGCAACTCACCCTCACTGCGCTCGGGTTCGTCTCTAGATACCAATACAAAAAAAAACACCCAAACTTTCATCCTCATTTTCACCCCTTGAAGGGATGATCTCCAGGATAAAGACTATCTTATGTCGTTCCCAGGATCTTAAACTATCTTATTACCCATCTAAATCGGTTCAGTAGTTTCGAAGCTTATTCGGTACAAACAAACAAACAAAAAATCTTTCCTCTTTATAATATTAGAATATATTACTACTTATAACTATCTCGATGGTGTAGTGGAATATGCAAACATGCACGTCTTGGGTTCGAGTCCCGGTTCGGGCCAAGTTTAGTTATTGAGTCTTTCTGTTAAGAAAGTCTCAGTGATAGCCCGGAGTTGGGAAGTTGGCGCTCTTAATTGTCACTAGTCGTGTTTAATAATCGTCCCATCGGAATTTGAGAATAACAGAAATAGATAATACACGTTGTGTCTGCGCGTACATTTATCCACTATAGTATCTCCTGCGCAGTTGGCTAGGCTCAGTGAGCCGAAATCGGTCGGTAGGACATCATTATCATTAGGTACTATTTATAAATGTAAATATCGAACCCGTGACCTAATCAGTGTATTATTTATTTATTTACTACGTTTAGACAGTATTTATTGCCCCAAAATATTATAAAAAAAACTTGTACATTTGTCTTTTAAAGAGAATCAAAAGGAAATTATCTTTAAATTGTCGGTGAATATAATTTTTACATTGTACTAACGACTCACCCTCGCTTCGCTCGGGTTCGTCCCTAGCTTGGATATAGCAAAATGGATATAGTATATTATCCTTAAGAGATAGACATACACATCGCGGACTTTTTTAAGATGTACAATACTGTAGTACATTATTTTGATCTATCTCGTAGGGTTCAGCCAGCGTTTGCAATGTAAGCGCAAAAAAATGTGTTTACTTACGACATCACATTAGAAACCTCTAAAATTATCAGTGTTTCTCTACTATATTATGCATATATTATACATATAAACCTTCCTTTTGAATCACTCTATCTATTAAAAAAACCCGCATCAAAATCCGTTGCGTAGTTTTAAAGATTTAAGCATATATAGGGACAGACAGCGGGAAGCGACTTTGTTTTATACTACATATGTAGTGATATATTTTATGTTTAACGAAATCACTAGCACTTTTACTTTATAATAATTATTTACATATATTTGACTTAAATCATTTCTATTTAAAAAACTGCAAAAAAATACAAATATAAAATAAAACTTATGTAGAAATAATCATAAGGTAATAAAAACTAAATATTTATTTTTTTGTATTAAGCTCATTGTTTAAAATAACTCACAACTTATAACATACCAATGTTATATTATAATTCTCGAAAATCTAAAATGACAGGCACAATCTTACAATTAGTCTGTTAAAACTGCGTATGAATTCATTTAAATGTAAAAAAACACCTTCAATTTGCTTTACAAATGTATAACACTCGCAAAAAAACTATATAATAATTAATAATTGAAATCAAGGCGAGCGAGATTCGAATCTGCGACCTTTTCATACTTTTTTAACACAACGTCCGGCTTGGGTGCCCTCTTGATGACTTATTAGCGTCGACCTATAAAAAATTATCAAATGCAAAAAACACAGATACTACGATGGAATTATTCAATCAACTATTATAATTGGCGTGAAATAAAATCGTGTAATTAATCGATATTTTAGTATTAATTATTCGAGTCAGACTTACTACTAATCACCATGTTTTGCTACTTTCAAAATTTTTAATATTCCGGCTATTTTACAGGTCTTTTGCTAACTAATCAATATTATATACTATCACAAATACCATATTATGTCTGTTTGTTTGGATGTTACAACTAAATGTATGTATGTATGTATTCCGCCCTTTTTAACGTCCCACTGCTGGGCACGGGCTTGCCATCAATACGAGGGGGATCAGACCAGTGTCCACCACGCTGACCAAATGCGGGTTGGTGGACTTCACACGTCTTTCGAAAACTTGCTAGGTTCTCTCAGACATGCAGGTTTCCTCACGATGTTTTCCTTCACCGTATGGCAAGTGGTAATCATGTTAGAAATGATTCGCACATGAAAATAGCTAATACAACTAAATAGCTTAACTAATTTTGATTGTCTTTTGACCGACTTGAACATTAAGATAAGATTGCTAATATATATTAATTATACATAAACAACACCTGTAATATATGTTTGGTATATTATATAAGGGAGTGGTAGCCTAATTGTAATGCGCTCTTAGAAAATCAATCGAAGCGGGCTAAAATCCCAAAATATTGGAAAACTGATTAGGATATAAGTTCCATTCATGAGAAATTTTTGTATTGACCGTACAATTATCTCAAGCTAACATCTCTTATAAAAGCCATTCACTTAAATTTTAGTACAAAATGACTGGTTCTAAAGCCATAAACATATATCACAAAAAAAAAAAAATAGTATCAAACATACTCGTATCTCATATAAAGCGTTATCATCGAAATCAATAAAAGGCAATTATCTTACCGTATTCCAACAAACTCTCACGAGACAGGTTTATTCCCCACACCGACAATTATAAAATCTTAGATTAATGATGGAATACCATTGATCTACTAAACTTGAATACCATCAGTCCCATTGAAACCCATCGAAATCTCATGATAATCCAAAATATAAACATTCGAGATTATTTTTTAATGACTTAATCAAAATTTATTAGTTAGACTAAATTCGCGTCTTAAAAACCTATTATATGTATTGAGGAACGGCTATTAACATGTTAATGAAAGAAAAATTAATAATTAAGCTTTATTCTCTTATAAAGTAAAAGGCGGCGTCGATCAAACGGTTCCATCGCGTGTACATTGTGCCGAAACGATTTGTAATATATTAACGGATAAATACAATATCGTTATATTAAAACTAGTGATTCACCCTCGCTCCACTCGGGTTCTACCCTAGTTATGTTTTAACATTAACATTTAATATATATTTTTCAGAGATGAGATATTATTTTGCAGTAAAAAGTATCCTATATGTTGACCCGGACAACCAGCTATCAACATACAAAATTTCATCAGAATCTGTCTAGTAGTTTCCTCGTGATGCGGTCACAGACAGACAGACAGACAGACAGACAGACGAAAATTCTAAAAACTATAGATTCGGCCTCTGTATCGATAATAATGACTATTTCAATTCGACTCAGTTAGAGTTTTATTATATGTATAGATTTATAAATATATCTAGTTAGCTTAGACAAACGTAAATAGAGAGCCGTAATCAAAGAAAGTGTAGAAAACCTGTGAAACCTAAAAAAAAAAATAACTGTCTCGTAATCACTGTATTTACTTAAAATAAAGCCTGATTATCATTATTATAATTAAAAACGTTTTTTTCTTCTCGTTTAATAACAACGTGAACGCACACTGTAGAATATTGACTATTCCATCATCATATTATTAACTAATTGTGTAATTAATACTATATTATATCGATATTAATAGATTTATTACGATATATAAAAATAAGAGTATTTATCATATTTTATGTACTACTTGATAGTGTTAGAAATATTAGGTCAAAAATTCTAGTTTTTAGCCACACATTATATTTTAAAATTATATATTTTAAATAGTTATGACAAAATAAGAAAATATGGAGTAGACCCTGTATATAAAATTCATTATTTACAATAAATATAACACTAGCTAATGCTCCCAGCATCGCTCGCAGTAGGTTCCTACCTTCCTTAACAACTTCCCTGTCCCAGTACAACGTATTTGTATACCGCCTGAAGTCCAAAATTGTATTTTTCAGAAAATAATAATATTTTGTTTAAAATGCAAGAATATATTGTTATAAATAGATAATTATATGTATTTCCCCTTTTTTAGTTTTTTTTATTTTTGCTCATATATGACTCATGAACGTATTGTAGTGGTTATTATCGTCTACGTCCAATGAGTCATATGTGAACATTTAAAACAATTCGTGTTTATATTGTCTTTGACTGATCACAGATAACTTTTACATAATTTTTAGCTACTTTTTGTTATATTTTCACAATCTGTGGGTATCAGTAAAAAAATACAATCTGTTTGAGTGATTTGGCGGGTATTTGCGAAAAGTATCTTGAAAGCACAAGGTACACAAGCAATCTGAGCAAAGCAAGTACACACGCAGTGTAAACTGTGTCAAAAGGCTTTCTGTCTTGACTGCTTCAATGAAAAACATGCTGATTGATGACAATGTGGTGAAATGGATATTTTATAAATAAAAAAATGTTTTTTTTTTGTTCTTTGTTTATTATTGACAATTCCTTTGACTTCGCACATCAATAGTATCCGATACAAAAAAAAATTACTATATTTTTTGTTTTTAGGTTAAAATTCAGGTATTTTCCCACAAGTTCAGAAACTGATACAAAAGATATCGTATCACGTTCATAGAGAAAAATGCACTTGAAGTTGTATGTAGAAATGAGTCACATATGATTCATGGACTTATCAGAAAACGTTCCTATGAGTCATATATGACTCATGGGACAGAGAAGTTGTTAAATTTCACTCATTATAATAAATTCCTCCTGACCGATTTTGGCCATGGTGGCCAATCTTACTGAGACTAGCCAACTGCGCAGGAGATATTATAGTGCACAAGTATACGTGCAGACACAACGTGCACACTCTATTCATTTTTCTCTCAAAGTCCGATGGGACGATACTTCGACATGATGGTGAGAGTTGAGGCTCAGGACTTACGGCTTTACGTGCTCTCCAATGCATGAGAATGAAACACCGTCAACTTCCCAACTTCGGTCTGCTCATGAGAATATCTTAATAGAGAAACTCAGTAATTAAACTTGACCTGACACGGAACTCGAACCTAGGACCTCGGGAACTGCAATCGTATATGATAGCCACTAGACCACCGAGACAGTTACCCAGTAGTAACAAACGTACAAACTTTCACATTTTCTTGTATAATATTAATATGATAACTTTTATTTAAAGTCGGTTAACAAAAATTATCTTATGTCATATATAATAATACACGCTATCGCACTAGTTTATACAAAAAACAAGTCAAAAAAACGTCCCTAATAACTGAAAATCGTAACCGAACCGTCCTGACTTCCCACGACCCTAAAACCGCTGTGCTCTATCCAATTTTACTTCCTAGTACATTAGAATTTGAACTTTAACATATACCAATAAGATTCAAAATTGCCATAGCATTCTAACTAACCCATTCAAAAGCGATGACTCGTTCACACATATGCCTTATAGGTGTGGGTGGATTGTAATGTAAAATATATATGTAATATAAACTTTATTCACTTATAATAAAGTGTATTTTGCATTGTAATACTATTAGTATGTGTATGTATTGACCAATACTGCATTAATAAAGTAAGTGAATCTTAGAATAGTAAATTAAGCAGAAGTGATATGTGTGCGAAACTAAAATGTACCGTTGAATCTTTATGATAAGCTATTAATTATTACAGGTGTTATCGATTATTATCATTTTCGACCATTATCATTATTGAAAATTTGAGGAAAATATATAAGAATACAATTTACCTATCTATATAAAAAAAACTGTTTCCTTTGAATGATCAACGATTTGACTGATTTAAAAAAAGGAGTAGGTGCTCATTGCTTGCTTTGAGTATACGGATTTCTGGGTTATATGCATTTATGTGCTATCTTCGCCTATTATGAATCATTTTTCTATATTTTTTATACTTCTTTACTTCTGGACTTAATAATAATAATTCCTGATAATTAAAAAGTAATTATTTAATAAAGTATTAAGTAGATACTTATTACCAAATATTTATTTCAATGACAATATATCTCAATATATTAATTAATAACTAAACACTTTTTTAATGTATTTATTCAATACGTAGTTTCATTAGTATATTCAGCCCTTTCTAACGTCCCACTGCTGGGCACGGGCCTCCCTACAATACGACGGGGATCAGGCCTTAGTCCACCACGCTGGCCAAGTGCGAATTCGCGGACTTCACATGGCTTTCGAAAACTTGCTAGGTTCTCTCAAACATGCATTTAATTTCATTCGATATATATATATATAAAAAAAATGTTTTCTTTATGTACATAATATTATAATAGAATACATAATATATACTATTTCCATCAGCTGTTCTACCATGACAGGTGCGCGAGAGTGTGTGCGTAATGTCAGAGTTTACATCGTAGATTGGTACAATAGTGATCGGAGAATTTTATCTTTAATACAAACCGACGTAATTAAAACTTATATTTCATATTAATTTGTGTAATAATAAAAATTAATTAATTATATACGTATTAATATGATATAGGCTGTAAAGTTTAATGTATAAATCAATAGAAAAAAAATGTAAAAAAAAAGGTTATATTAAAATTGTTCTCGTCGTTTGAACAACAAGTATTTTTTTTTAAATACACTTGTATATCCTAAGTTCTTTGCATATCTTATAACACCTTTGCAAACAAAAATTGTATTTTAATCACTGTATTTATTTTTAAGTTCAATAAATAAATGATAAATATGTTGGGGACATCAAACACACGGCATCATCTAGTTCCATAATAAGCTACGAGGCTTGTGTTATGGATATCAGATAGTTAATACTTAATACGTTACACATATATAACTTTAAATACATACATATTATAAATATAAACACCCATGACTGGAGTACAAACATTCGTGCTCATCACACAAATGAATGCCCCCAGCGGGACTCGAACCCGCGACCGCTGGCACAGCAAGTAGGGTCACTACAGAGTCAAATGTGTCGTCAAATATATAAAGAATAGTATATATAGAACAATACCTTAACGATTATACCTACAATTAAATATTAATGTTAAGCATTATCTACACATATATAAAGTTTCATCCAAAACCTTTCTATGATTTATGAGTGATGAAATAACATACAGACTCATAAAGTTGCGCATTTATGATATTATGATAATTTTATTTATACATTTTTAATGTGGCCACACCTTTCTAAATGACAGTCGGCACGAGTGGATCGTCGCAGGTGTAACTGCTTTAGTGTGCGTGAGGTCATTCTATTCGTATACAGATAACGTTAGTATGTGTGTCCTATAAGCAAGCGTACACATTGTATTGTATCATCTTACTTTCTTAACTGATTTTAAATAAAAAGGAATAATATGGTACCCTTGTAGAGTGTAAGTCTGAGTTAAAAAGTTTGATTACCAGTTCGATTCTCGCGCAAATAATTATGATGAAGAAGTAAAATAGGTTCTCTAGATATAATATCTTAAAATATTAAACGAGCTATGCATTCAAATGTTATATATATATATATATATATATATATATATATATATATATATATATATATATATATATATATATATATTTATATATATATATGTAGATATAAACATTCCGTTAAAAAACTATTACTAAGCTTTTTTGAATCCAAAAATGGAAAAAGCTTCATTAAATACGGTTTTGTAGTTTAATTTAATTAAAAATGACTAACTAGGATACTAATGTAGCCTGTAGGGTTTCATACCTAAGCCGTATGTCCGTCTGGCCTATCCTAAAACGGCTATCTCTTAAACCGTAATCTTTATAGAATTTTAATTAATAGTAATTTATACATAATTACGGCGTACATGGAGCTAGGAGAATTTGAACTGATATTCTTCCATTACGTACGTGGAAATACAGATAAAACAAATGATATTAGAAAATTAAAAAAAATTGAGCATTATCTTAGATTTACGGAGATTTTTAGAGATTTAATATTTAATATTTTAAATAAAATCTTTTTAGTTCTTTTTGCGGATTTATTTTGGGTTTTGGTTTGATTGGAAGAGATTCTCCCATGATCACCATGATTGTTGTGAAGCATACGAAACGTCAAGAACCAAAAATTAAAAAAAAAATCCGTCAAGAAAACGGGAAAAAATATATTTATATTATACTGATAACAGCATTACTGTTACAACCTTTTTTTAGGTATATATAAATACTATGGAATAATTTATAATTTGTCTACATACGTCGCACTTAATGAGTGCATTTTTCCAAGAGCATACTTAATTATTATTTAATTACAATAATAACGCAAGTCATACTAATTTAATAATAATTCTATTTTTTTATTATTTCTAAGAAAAAAATACGGTGGTGTATATTTTTTTAATCATAAAATGAAATGTGTCAACTTTATTTTATAGCCTTATTGAATTTTATTTTATCGAAGACACGGATACAGCAAGTCAAGCACAAAATAGATCTATGTTTATAGATCTTAATAATAATCTAAATTATATAACCTATTTGGTGAATTTACACGAAAAAAATAAAAAAAAAATAAAAATATTAAGCAGTTAATACACGATTTCCAAAATAATCAATAACAAATTATAAAAAATCCATATGCCAATTTTGATGTTAATGTGATAATATGATCTACATTATTTTTGCTGTTAATATCTGGCAATCAACACATTGACCTCCACAGTGTAAAGCCGTGGGCATTTACTAGTAATATATGTCGGGAACTAGATCACTATGTATGGTTCATAAATAATATTTCAATTGCATCTAAATATACGTTGTTAAACGCCTGCGATTATTATTTTCAACTTTGCAATCGGTAAAAACTCTTACATGTACCCGATATCTAAGTTAGGATGGTGTCGTACTCTAAATTATATGATATAAGCTATGGAAAGCTATGTTATTTTTTCATATTTAGGATATATTTTATTATTTTATAGTAGTTATTAATAATGTTAATAAAATCATGTTACTATATTTTTTTCATCATCTTACTATGTTATATTTTAATTATCATTTCTATTTAGTATCAAGCCATTAAGCTAATACGAAAAATGTATCAAGTACAGAATTATCCCCTTGTATTTTTTTTATTTAGTACCTGGGTTACCGAGCTTCTTTTGCAAAATCGATTTTTTTTAGAAAAGATAAAAATTGTTTTTTTTTTTCAAAGAAAACTTAAAAAGCAGAAACTTATCTAAAAACAAAATTTGATCCAAATCGTTACAGCCGTTTTCGAAATACACGAAATAATTTATATATATACAAGAATTGCTCATTTAATATTAAAAGATAACATTTTATAGAAAAACGGTAAATATTAAATAAATTTCCTACAAAGTACTTAATTAACGATACACAGGGTAGGTACACCACTTCATTTATATTTGTTACTCTAGATATATTTTAGCTTGAGCATTCGAACATCAGGTTAATATATGGCTTAATAACCAGTTGTGGGACACGGCGTCGTAATTACAATATACACGATCATTAAACGTTACTTTATAATTTAGCTAATATACTGATTGAGCCGTCCGACTGATAGACATGGGAATTTCTTACACTTTATAGTTATGTGAAATGGATAAATTGTTAAATGATATATATTGAGATTTCATAATTTCTACTAATATAGATACGAAAGTGTGTGTATGTATGTTTGTTACTTCTAAACGTTTAACGGCTGGATGGAATTGAATGAGATTTAGTGCAGACAGACTGTAACCTGGAGTAAGACATAGGTTATTTCGGCATTTTAGGAAAAAGCAAACAAATTTTCTGATTTTATAATCTTATACATGATCAAGAATCTAGAATTATGTATGCCCTTTTTAAGGGTAATCATGTTAGAAATGATTCGCAGATGAAAATATCAGAGGTGCGAGACCCGGGATTTGAACCCGCTTCATTCGGTTTCCCAAGCGAGCGCGTTAGCACTGGGCTACCACTGCCTAGAATCTAGAATTAAGGGAAGTAAAATTAAATGCGTATTTATGTTTCACACAAATATAAGCCGTTTTTATTATTTTAAACACATAAAAATAACTGTTAAGTAATCGTTTTGTTTTTGAAAAAATGATGTCACTCTCAAGATTATATGTCACTATTAAGTTTACCTATAAAGGTTTCTTTTCTGAAAAAAAAAAACAGTTTTTATATATTTTCCGAAAAATGTCGAGTGAAGCTCGGTCGCTTGGGTATTTAGCTTTCATTTGTTCTGGATTTGAACCCATGCCATCTGGGATGCAAAATGCTTTACCAAGTTACTGTTGTCTTAAAAGTACATATTTATTACATTTAAATGACCCACAAATGCATTATTTCATACATTTTAATTTAATATATAAATAACTTGGTGTTAAAGTGAAGCAATATTTTATTTGGAAAAATATTTGTTTTGTGGAATCACCTCTCATGTACTTGCACTCGTTGCGAGAGTTTTCTGCGAACTTTATTGTGTGCAAAACTCAAGTGTATGATCACACTTACGAAAGAAATTTTAATATTTTTGAAAGTATTTTTTTATTAAATTCTTATATTGCTCAGTCACAGGTTTGAATCATATAGTATACTAGCGACTCACCCTTGCTCCGCTCGGGTTCATCCCTGGTTACGTTTTAACGTTTAGTATAGATTTCTTAGAGATGAGATGTTTTCCCGCAGCAAAAAGTATCCTATATATATCCCGGATAACCAGTCATCATTAGACTAAATTTCATCAAAATCTACAAAAAAATAATTTTGAGGTTAAAAAAGTGCAGAACAAAAACTCATTGAGAATAGATCCTTGCATGCTACTAATTTTGAAAATAACATAACATGCACAGTGGCTAACGATTTGTATCAGACACTGTACTGTTAAGTAATTATCATGGTTGAGATGCTCGCATTAATTTAAATGACAACACTAAAAACGAAAACCGTTTATCGAATATCGTGATTATGAGTGAATATCTTTTGGGCAAACGCGAATGCCTTGCAAATTAGGACAAAGTAGGTATTGTATCATCAATTCAGTCACCACAAAATCGAACCCACGAGTACAATTTTGAAATAAAATGAAATAATTTCACTTTGTTCAATTAGACTTATACAAGAACTTTTGAATCGTCTATATAATTTAAAGAGCGTCAGCGTAGTCAGTCCGTGAGGAAGCTACCACCGGCTCGGAAAGCAGTTCTGCTGAGAAGAGCTGACGAGAACATCAACACTTGTTCTTTTATCGAGTCACATTTTTATTTTTAACACTAGCGGCTCACCCTCGCTTCGCTCGGGTTCGCGTCTAGACAAACAAAAACAAATTTATCCCACGGGAATCGTACATTTTTCTGGGATTAAAAGTAGCCTATTAGTTAATCTGATGTATGAACTATATTATTGTAAAGCTTCATTAAAATCCAATTATTAGTTTTTGTGTATTAAGATATATAAGTTACAATAGTTTTTTAACTATCCCACGGGAATTTTCCGAGATAAAAAGTATCTAACATGTTGACCAGGGATATTAGGTACCACCATGCAAAATTTCATTTAAATCGGTCCAACAGTTTCGGAGATTAGCCCGTACAAACAGACAAACAGACAGAGAAACAAAAAAATTGAAAAAAATCTGGATTTGTTCTATTTCTCTTCTTACATCCCTCTCACTCGGTTTTTAGCATTTTTTTCTATGTACGGACATTCGACCTCTACGGTTTTAATATATGTATAGATAACATAGATAACCTACATATGAGTCATTAAAAAACAATACAGTTAATATAACAAGTTGGAAACGATTTCTATATTTTCTCCGTCTTCGTGAGAGTAAGACGCCGCGGGCGCCAACAATTATCAGTAGCGACTACCTTCTTATTAAGAACATAGATCCCATCAGATATATAAATGATAAATTATTGGACTACCATATAGAGATTCTTTTATTCACTAATAATATGCCGTCATTTCAATAATTGTATTTTAAAGGATGATTAAGGTTTTCGGTTTAACAGATCGGTGAAAGAAGTCGACGTTATAATTGAGAGTAATTATATTAATTGATATTAATTATATAATTGTTAAACGTTTTAAGTGAACTTTGGATGTGATATGTTACTTATGCGAGTGCTTTAAGCTGGTAAGGTAGAGTCCAGAGCTTAGTAATGGTATTTTTAACTAGCCATTCACCCTCGCTTCGCTTCGGGTTCGTCCTTAGACAAAAACAAATCTATCCCACGGGAACCGTACATTTTTTCGGGATGATATATAGCCTATAGCCTTCCTCAGTTAACGGACTATCTAATACAAAAAGAACTTTTCAAATCGGGTAAGTAGTTCCTGAGATTGGCGCGTTCAACCAAACAAACAAACAAACTCTTCAGCTTTATAATATTATATTAAGTATAGATAGATACAGTAACCCTATAAAATCTCTAGCTTTTAATACTTTACTAGATTTACGCGAATATTTGACATTAAAAAGTTATCTTTTCGGTTTTTTCGCGGATTCATTTTTGCTTTTTGGTTCCTGACGTTTCGAATGCTTTACAGCAATCATGGTCATGGGAGAGACAGTCTCTCCCCCTATATTTTTAATAGGCTTGGTTTTTAAACTTGTCAGTCTTGATTTATGAATAGAAACTACAATAAATTCCTATATAATGACTAAACACAATTCAACTTAAAAAGTTTACATTCTTCTTTGATCTACAAAAAAAAGCACAGAGTCATGTAAAAATGTATTATATTATTGAATATTTTTTATTAAAGCAAGTTTTATATTAGAACCTTTCCTTATATGATATAATAAATATGATTAACAATTTCCATCTGGTTGAAATTTTACCGTCTTTTATACTTCATTACTTAAGCCATACCGGCAGCTAGTAATCCCATGTAATGATATCCAATTATCGATAAGACACGCTCGAATTTCAATAGACTGACTGACAAGCTGAAATATTATAATAAATGTCTTAGATTTTATACACGGTGAAAACAATTACGGGTGTGATCGAACATGGTTTAGTTTAGAAGAGGAAGCGTGTGAGTGTTTAGAAATGTTGGGATACTTTTGTGTAATAAAATCTCTCTGGGTCATCTCACATTCCCCGTCAGGGGAGTGGGGAAACGGCATCAGGGACATCCCTCTGGCCGTGGGATCACACGCCGCCTACGAATATGGGCGCGTCACTGCACCGGGCGAGCCCTTCTGGGACCCATGTAGGCTGCGATGCGGGAAGGAGAGCTGCCCGGGCGATCAGCCCGGCCAAGTGAGACCCTATTCAGGGAGGCCCAGTCAGACGATCAGCGACCGATCGGCAGCTACTCCGGCACGTAATAAAGTGATTGTATTCTGCCCTTTTTAACGCCACACAGCTGGGCCCGGGTCTCTCTTCAATACCAGGGATCTAGCCATAGTCCACCACGCTGGCCAAGTACGGGTTGACGTACTTCACTTGTTTTTTGAAAACTTAATAGGTTCTCTTAGACATGCAGGTTTCCTCACGATGTTTTTCTTCACCATAAAGCAATTGGTAATCATGTTAGAAATGATTCGCACATAAAAATGTCAGAGGTGCGAGATCCGGGATTTGAATCCGCGTCACTCCTTTTCCCAAGCGAGCGCGTTACCACTGGGCTACCACTACCTAATAAAATAATACTTTATTAAAATTGTTTATTTAAACATTAACGATAATGTATAGAAGTCTGCCCGATTTGTTAACATTTATGATTACTTCTTCACTCCCTTGGGTAGTAGCATGATGATATATAGTTTATATCTTTTTTCAATAAATAAGCTATCTTATACAAAAAGAAATGTTCAAATCAGATCAGTAGTTCCTGAGATGAGAGCGTTCAAGAAAACACACAAATTCTGCCTCTTTAAAATTAGTATAGACTAGCGACTCACCCTTGCTTCGCTCGGGTTCGTCCCTAGTTTGCTTCCCAATACAAATTTCATCCCCATTTTCACCCCCTTAAGGGGTGATTTTTAGGATAAAATATATCTTATGTCCTTTCCAGTTCCTTTTATCTTCTTACCAAATTTCATCTAAATCGGTTCAGTAGATCCAGAGATTACCTACAAACTCACAAACTCACAAACTTTACCTCATTATAATATTAGTATAGATTAAATTATTACGTATTTTCTTTGGCATTTACAAAAACATGTACCGGCTAATTAAATAATTATTATATTAAATTTTAGTATGTTATGTTCTAACAAATATAATACGGAAATTTTATTAATTAGTATTAAGTATCTCTACATACAGCTTCATTATTACAAGGAGATCGCTACAACTCTCAACTTAAATTACATCATAAGAATGGCTGCTAGCTTAACATTTTGTACACGTATGATTGATTTTGAATTGGAAACGAATTGTTAAGTGTTTTTTGACGGCTAATATTTATTATTATCTGCGTGAACGTATTTTTTAATTTTTAACGCAATAAACACTTTGTTGGATTTGTTTCTAATTGATTTAATCCGTCAGTAACGGATTTAGAGTTTATTTAATTTATACTTATATCATAAATATTCAATATTTTTACTTCGTTAGAGTCAACTAACTTAAATTAGTGCTAGGTGCATTGAAAGATATTTTTATGTTACTTGTGTGTTACTTATTATTCTTTATTATATGTTTCAGTATTGTAACTTAAAACCCAGAACGCAATAACTTGAAGCGTATAAACGTACAAACTTTATACCTTTTTTTTATAATTAGCTTATCGTATTAGCTTTTTTTTCAAAGGCAGTGGTAGCCCAGTGGTAGCCCGAGTAAAGCGGGTTCAAATCCCAGGTACCGCACTTCTGATATTTTCATGTGTGAATCATTTCCAACATGATTATCACTTATCTTACGGTGAAGGAAAACATCGTGACTAATCCGCTTGTCTGAGAGAACTTAGCAAGTTTTCGAATGGCATGTGAAGTCCACAAACTCGCACTTGGCCAGCGTGGTAGACTATGACCTCTCGTATTAAAAGGAGACATGCGCCCAACAGTAGGTTAAAAGGGCTATATACTTTAACTTCTTATTTATACTAAAGAAAGCACATTTAAAAAAATTAAACACATGTTAGAAGTGTCAATATCAGATATAAAAAATGTTTGCAATATTAAATATACAAAAATATAATCAGTTTGTTTGAAAATATCATCCATTTATAATGAAATCGTTTAAAACATCGTATAAAATAGATTTTATATATTAACTAGTGACTCACCCTCGCTTCGCTCGGGTTCGTCCCTAGCTTGCATTAAGTGACGATTGATCAGTTTTCAACCGGAGAGGAAAAATGATTAAATTACTAAAATGGCTATTAAAAAATAAGGGTTGATCGTAGAAGGGTGAAAATTGAGGATTGTATGTATTTTTGTATGTTGTATCATAAAAAAAAAGAAATTAAAAATTTTGTCCAAAAAAATTAAAAAAAATTTAGGGGTGGACTACCCCTAACATTTAGGGGGATGAAAAATAGATGTTGGCCGATTCTCATAGATACCGGATAAGCACAAAAAATTTCATCAAAATCGGTCAAGCCGTTTCGGAGGAGTATGGCAACGAAAACTGTGACACGAGAATTTTATATATTAGATTTTAACTACCATACATCAAATAAGGCAAAACAATTTTCATCTTTACACTGTTAATTTAAAAATTACTAACATATTTACTTGATATCTATCATCGAATTCCAAGCGATATTATAAGTATAATAAAGATATAGACTCGTAAGAATGTTGTTCCTTCGTTAGTTTAAGTTAAGTAATCTAATTAAAAATGTAGAGAAAGCTGATAGTTCACTTATCTAGAGTCGAGCATCGCCCATTACAGGGACGGTCAAAGGTAATGCAAGAGATTGGTGACAAGCGAAGCGATAAGCGTTGAAATACTCATTAAACCCCCTAACATTACTATGTATAATCTGTAAATGTTTAATTTAAAGAAAAAAAATGCAAAATTATATTATATTTAGTTACCGAATGTTAAACGTCTTACTCTCTCGGTTTCAGAGAGAATGCCTATATTCTTAGAAAAAACTAATGAACTCTTGATTTTTTTATCTATGTCCGTCATATAATAGATATTTTTTTAATTACAGTTTTAGTATTTATGAAATATTGCTTTTATTCAAAATAGACAGTAAAAATAAACTTTTTTGCGAAATCTACACTACTATGATAAAGAGGAAAGATTTGTATTTTTGTATGTTTGTAACGAATAAACTCAAAAACTACTGGACCGATTTAGATGAGGTAAGAAGATAGTTTGACCCTGGGAAAAACATAGGATACTTTTTATTCCAAAAATCATCCTTTAAGGGGTTGAAAGTTTGTATTGGGTATAGGGTACAAGATAAATAATTGTTTGTTATCGTTTAAAACTGCCACAAATAAAGAGTCATCTTTATTAAATTTCCCTTCAATTTAAACGGAGAAAACATAAAGATCCTCAGTTTCTCCACGAAATATAATATAATGTCTTATCAAAATAACATAAATCTAGTGTTAAAAATAGCTACATCTTCACACCTTACAACCTTAAACGTTAAGATAACGCCTTACTTACGGCGCGATTTATGACCCAGGCAATTGTGGCGTGTACGTACTTTATGTAATTAGTTGACGTTCCATTTATTTTATATGGAGACAAATTAAAAATTTCAAATATATCTTTAGAATTACTTTAATGTATAACATTAATCACATGTTAATGGAACAAGGTGTTGGTGTTAGCACGAAATATTTTTTTTGATAAATACAGTAAATGATAAATAAGGTGTTCAAAAATTAAGAGTATTAAATATATAGTCTCTTTATAAATCACATACATTTTATAATGATATGATAAATTTGATAATGTACATTTATTATTATGGACGGTTCTATTTATAACTAGCGAGTCACCCTCGATCCGCTCTGGTTCGTCCGTAGTTACGTTTTAATATTTAATATAGATTTCTCAGAGGTGAGATTTTTTCCCGCAGTAAAAAGTATCCTATATGTTGCCCCGGATAACCAGCTATCATCATACCAAATTTCATCAAAATCTATTTTTTTTTGGTTTTCTCGTGATGCGGTAACAGACAGACAGACAGAGCCTCTGTATCGATAATAATGTATATTTCAATAAGATTTTCCAAAAAATATTTAATGTACCGATTTGGCTTAGTTACAATTTTAGTATATGTATAGATGGATTGCATTTTTTTATAGATATAAATGAAACTATGGATGGATGGGCTTAGTGAAAGTGACACAAAGGGAATCCTTATCTACACTTAACTACTATTATAAAGAGGAAAGATTTGTATTTTTGTATGTTTGTAACAAATAAACTCAAAAACTAGAAGACTGATTTAGATGAAATTTGGTAAGAAGATAGTTTGAGATCGTGGAAAGGACATAGGATAGTTTTTATCCCGGAAATCATCCCTTAAGGGGAGAAAATGACGATGAAAATTTGTATTGGACAATCAATTTTTTATTTTTCATATTTTGGTTGATATCGGAAGCTTAAAATATTTATCAATCTACAGTAAAATATACAATTTTTAATATAACCTACTTCAAAATAAAAAGTTTATTCCAAATTCATCTTATTAATAGCATCAATCAAATTTAATTGCCACCCATAGCCATAACGATTTGCACTAATATCGATGTTCAAAATCGATTCACAATGTCAATGACCGGGTCAAAACAAAATGAAATTTCTTAAGCTATTCTACCGCTTTCCATTACCACCTTGATAAGGCACAATAAATTTATCACCTCACCTTACGGGGCACTAAATCTCAACAATCTATAAAAAGTACAATGTGACACCGCTTGTGTTCGATGACCCTAACAATAAAAAATAGCCACCATAAGCTCTTGGTTTACGAAAGCTCTATGGAGGTCATGAATTAGAAGCTTAAAGCGTTTTTTATACATATACAATATACATACATTTATATGGTATATTATGTATTGCGTGATACTAATATAAAATTTCATATTCAACTAGAATGTCAAATCTTCTTACAATTCCATCCTTACAATGCATCTTAATATATTTTCGATATGGAATTATATAATAAATGAAATCTTGATCTTTGTCAGACATTTTTTTACATCCTCAGTACTAAATAACGTACAAAATACAATTAATTTGTATATATAGCTTGGCTTTATAAATAACTTTTATTTTAAAATAACTATTTTTTTATTATATCATTCGAAATAGCAAGAAATGATATAATATAAAAATAAAAGCCGCGCAGATCATTCATATTTAGGCATAATATGAGTAATATTATTTAAAGTAAGTTGAATTTATATTGAAGAATCTTTCTGAGTTCAAAGGCGTACTCTTCGAATACAAACCCAAATACAACCAAACTATATAGATATAGCTAAAGCAAAATCGGCATTCGACTCAAAAACTAAACTACTTTCTGAACTCACCTAAGAAGAGATGAGATGGCATTGTATAATTTAACATAATAAAAACTTAAAATCAATTTAAAACTATGCAACCTATAATATAATATCTTTAAAAAAAAACACAAATACTTTTTAATAATAACCAACCACAAAAATCCAAACCTCAATCATAACTAAAAAAAACCGTTATTTAAAAACGCTAAAAACTTAGAATTTACAACACAAAATAGACGTCATTTTATCGACTCGTGCGCAACTCGAATAAAAAGTGAATAAATAAGAGACGCATGAAGGAGCTGAATTAATTAACAAAATTTTGATGTTGACCGCGAACGGGACATTTCACTGACATACGACAAATTCTTTTTATGTATGGACGGTGTTATGCAATCAGTTTAAAGAAGACTAGGAAATTAAAAAAAAAACATTGACTTATCATATTTTTTGTGATTTGCCTTAAAAAAAAGCTGTGTGTAGTATAATAAAATTGTAACCGTAATACGTTGTCCTAAGAGTTACTTTTGAACATTTCATATATTGGATGATTGATCATTGATATTTTGGATGTCATTTTTTTTTTGTGTTGCCCTCTGTCTTGTATCTGTGAAAATAAAACGACAAAGTTTTACTAAAATCAATACAGCTCGAGCTTTTATTGATTATAATTAACACGAAAGAAATAACCCCAGACCAAATCTTTACAATGTTATTCTAATAACATTTTATTGACATTGATACGTTAAGTTAGTTTATTTTTTTATAAAAAGTTCTGTTTAAATACAAATTAGAAAAATTTTATATAATATTATGAACGTTTTTTTTAACTTTACATTTCAACGTTTAGTATAGCTTTCTCAGTCTTTCTAAAGTATACATGTTGACCCGGATAATCAGCTATCATCATACTAAATTTTATCAAAATCTGACCAGTGATTTTCTCGTGATGCGTTCGCAGATAGACAGACAAAAATTCTAAAAACTATAGATTCGGCCTCTGTATCGCTAATAATGACTATTTCAATAAGGTTCTCCAAAAAATATTTAATGTAAAGATTCGACTTACAATTTTATTATATCTATAGATTATTGGGTACGTGTTGGATAAAATCGTCCCAGCCCACGCGCATCTTTATCAAATCAGATGCTTACGCTCATTATGCTTATGAGTATTTATATTACACATAGTAAAGCACCACACAAGGCAAATAAAATATAACTCATATAAAATTAGCTAACTCTATAAACTTTCTCTTGTAACGTATGTAATGGGAGAGCTTATCTATACTAATATTATAAAGAGAAAAAAAAAGTTTTTTGTATGTTTGTTTATAATGGATAAATTTAAAAACTACTGGATCAATTTTAAAAATTCTTTTACCTATAAAAAGGTTCAAATTCGCAGGTTCAAATTTTCAGGGAGTAACTTAGGCTATATTTAATTTTCAAATTAGGGATCCCTACGAAAATTGAAATAATATAACCTAATGTATCAAAAATTTGAAGAAGTCATATTCTACTTTCCCTAGAATGCAATTCTTGCCGAATTTCATCAAAATCTGTTTATTGTTGGATAGATATACACCCTTACTTTCACACTTATAATATTAAAAGTACGGATGGAAAATCTAATTTTAAACATAGCTATATTAAAATGACTTCACTGTTTTTCTCATGACATACGAACATACATGGTCATAATTACATATAATAATGAGGCTCTCTGGTATGGCTGTTTATGCGTAACTTATTATAATGGTCAATGAATCACTATATTAGTTATGTTATTCCGTGACATAAAGTAACATTATCTAGATTATTTTAACATCACTTATAATTGATTGTGGCACAGACAGTGGTAGCCCAGTGGTAACGTGCTTACTTGGGAAAACGAGGGAAGCGGGTTCAAATCCCAGATTTGGTACATATGATATTTTCATGTACGGATCATTTCCAACATGATTATCACTTATCGTTATCTTACTATATATGGAAAACATCGTGAGCAAACCTGCATGTCTGAGAGAACCTAGCAAGTTCTTGAAAGACATGTGAAATCCGCCATCCCACACTCGGCCAGCTTTGTGGACTATGGCTTGATCCCCCTTGCATTGTAGGGAGGCATATGCCCAGCAGCGGGTCCTTAAAAAATAGGGGCTAAATACATTATAACTTATTATTTCATCCCCAGCGATGATTAGGCTTAGGTTTTTTCTTTTTAATTTAATATCACCCTATATATTAAAAAGAGTTATGGAAGTTGTTTCACATTTGGTTCTATATCTTGTAACATTCGCAAAAAATAGACACATTACTACCCTCTTTTCAAGTTGGTCAGATATGACAAACATTTCACGTTAGAACCCGCGACCTTCGCCACTGTGGTCGCTATCAAACACGTGCCATATTACATCATAAGTCATAAAAACACATTCTATATGTCATCTTGGTATTTCTTTCCATAACAATATATAGCTTTCAAAACGTAGTGCTCTTTACGACGTAATATAACTGTTTAAATTCGTTGACTTGTTTAATGAATCATTAATTTGAATATGTGCTGTAAATCCCTTGTTTTACATTTTATAGTGCGATTACGAATAATTATTTATATAATATTGTATTTTGCTTAATAATTTTGCAATTGGGGACGATTTTGTTATATCTTACCTGATATTGCAGATACAAAGTGATTGCAATTTATTTTTATAAAAATATTTTGTAAATATTTGATAATATTGGTCTATTTAAAAATGTAATATATTTTTCTTCATATTTACAACAAAATTACTAATACACATAAATTATATATTATGCATGCTTTTACAATGTTTTTTTAATTTTTTTTAAAGCTTACTGAAAATTGTTAAGAAAAATTAAATAAAAATTTTTAACAAATGATTTTTCAGTTATTTTACGATTAAAAGTGTTTTTTTTATGTAAATTCAAACGCCAGTGACGTCATTATATCGTTTTATTAACGCCACCGCAAAACGAAATGATAAAACACATGTTTACGTTGTCAGAATCAAAAAAGTTGTCATTACATAATACAGGTTATATTTGATGTTTAACTGTTTAATTGACGTTTGATTATTTTGTTATACATGGTGATCCGAATATAGAAAATACAAAAGTATAGTATGATTGCGATTGGCTCACAGCCTCAACGGATATAATGACGTCA
This sequence comes from Fabriciana adippe, assembly GCA_905404265.1. NCBI lineage: Eukaryota > Metazoa > Arthropoda > Insecta > Lepidoptera > Nymphalidae > Fabriciana > Fabriciana adippe. Next base: position 14,484,804 of record FR989997.1, on the reverse strand, counting down.
CAACCAATCACAAGTCGTTTTACTCATTTAAAAATTTAACAATTCTTTATTAATAATTACTAAAAAAATGAAATTTTTAATAACAAAAAAATTATTTAAATATATTTTAAATGTATTATACTTTCATTTGTATATAAATTTGTAGCAAAAAAAAATACGATTTCTCTATTACAAAATCAAAATACAATTTAAAACACGCTGTATAACTTTTCCACCAATTCAAACCGACTTCACAAGTGATTTCAAAACCTAGCTATATAAACATCATTAGAGCTATAATAAACTATTTCAACTCTCTACTGACTCATTGGAATTTCTCCACATGACCATAGATACTAATCAGTCACGTAAATACATAAATCGTTACATATTACAAGCTAAGTTCATGGAAACGATTATTTGAGTGACAACATAGTGGTGGAATAAGGATAAAATATAGTGATGCACCACGCGAATTCTGTAGCAAAAGGCGCCGGCATGTACCTGACTGTAATCTCTAATCTATTCAAAGGGCCGCCAGATTTATTCAAACCGATATTAGATAACGTTGATTAAATATTTATCCGCTGCAAAAGGTTTCTCGAAAGTTAAGGACTCAAATCACACACAGAAAAGTTTCTATGTATGTACGTTTGTTATTTAGCCCAAAAACGGCTGAATGGATTTGGAAGAAGTATAGCACTTAAATAGACCAAAAGTAAAACGTAGGCTGCTGTAAGTAATAAAATTTGCCAAAAGAAGGCGCTGCCAGTATAATATCATAAATAAAATAGGGATCTAGGAACGCAAGCATAGGAACGGGGCGTCACTAGTAAACAAATACACAGTATTTGGCACAGTGTTTCCGATATGGTCTTTAACGATTAAAAGGTAGCGCGTGCGATTCCCGCTTAAACAGCATTTACATAATGATTGACGTGCTACGAATATAATGTAGTTGTATAAGCGTCTTAGATTAGACACAATGTTAAACGCAAAATGCATTCGCTATCGCTTTTAACAAAACAAAAGAGTATGGAAATAGCATACGAAACTATAATATGTATATCAAATTTTTTATTAGCGATATCGTTTGTAGAATATTAATTTGCCTGAAGAAGATTACTCAAATACTTAGCTATTTATATCAAATTAGCGACTCACCCTCGCTTCGCTCGGGTTCGTCCCTAGGTTGCTTCCCAAAACAAAATCAATTAATTAATTTGGTTTTAATTTTTTTCTTGGGACCCTATTTTTTTTTCTAAAATAAAAGTAGCCTAAGTTATTCTTTATTACATAAGCTATCTGCCAAATCTTGAAAGTCCCGTCAAAATCGGTCCAGCCATTTCAGAAATTAGCCGGAACAAACAGACAGATAGACAGACAGAAAGACAAAAATTGTAAAAAGTATTGTTTTTGTATATGTACCGTGTATACATCCATATGAATTTATTAAAAAGAGGTTATTTTAATATTACAAACAGACACTTCAATTTTATTTTTATCTGTATAGATATCGCTACTAGTCTATCGTATACTTATCTATTTATTATTATATCTATACCTAATTTTAAAGTGTGGTTTCAAAATAGCTACCCGATATCTATCTCATATGAATAATTGGCATAGCTCAAAGCTTCTTGAAATAACTATCAAAATTTTTATCCATTCGTCCTCTTTTTGTGCCCTCTTATCTTCAAAACGCATACATTAATTTTAGTAATACTTTTAATAGCAGACAGAAGATTCATGTACAATATGACTTAAGCTACTAATGATTTTTTTTTTTTGTTTTTTTTTTTTGTATTTTTATATGTTGGGACATTAACACACAACACCATCTAGTTCCATGGTAAGCTACGATTCCTGTGTTATGGATACCAAATAGTTGATACACTGCACATATATAACTTTAAATACATACATATTATAAACACCCATGACTGGAGTACAAACATTTGTGCTCATCACACAAATGAATGCCCCCAGCGGGATTCGAATCCGCGACCTCTGGCCCAGCAAGGAGACTCACTACAAACTGAGCCAAACGTGTCGTCAATTATTATCAAAAACATGTATAGTATCACAGATTCGAATCCACGATCCATCTGGTAATAACCAATAAACCATATGTTATAAAAACAAATTTTCAAGCAAATTATTACAAACTACAAACCAATCGTAAACAAAATAAGGCGTACTTTGCATACTGCGTAGGCGCAGGTCGTAGGTCATAGAAAAAGAAATAGACTCACCTTGCATCGAATTTGGTTTTTTATGGCCCAATTCACTTGTCCACTGTCGAAATGTAATTTATTGGGAAATTTAAGCCTTAAAGAATTTTAATTGATGTTACATACATGTTTGTGGTCTTGTGATAGATTTTAAATGTAGGGACTCCAACCGTAAAATACATACTTTGACGACAGGTTTGTCTTAGTCTGTATTGACCCTACTTGCTGCGCCAGCGGTTGCGGGTTCGAATCCCGCTGGGGGCATTTATTTGTGTCATGAGCACGAATGTTTGTACTCCAGTCATGGGTGTTTATATTTATAATATGTTTGTATTTAAAGTTATATATGTGTAGTGTATCAACTATCTGGTATCCATAACACAGACCTCGTAGCTTACCATGGAACTAGATGGTGCTGTGTGTTAATGTCCCGACAAATTTATTTATTTATACATATTAAATATATGTAAATTAAAATTACTGTCGATTTAGTATTACGAATTTTAAAGCGATTATTATTACGAATTTCTTCTATCTATACATATACTCGTAATAAAATTCTGAGTCGAATATGTACATTAGATATATTTTGGAAAATCTTATTGAAATAGTCATTATTATCGATACAGAGGACGAATCTATAGTTTTTAGAATTTGCGTCTGTCTGTCTGTCTGTTTGTGACCGTATCACAAGAAAACCACTAGATTGGTTTAGACTTTAGATAAAATTTGGTTTATGATAGTTAGTTATCCGGGTCAACATATACAATACTTTTTACTGCGGGAAAATATCTCATCTCTGAGAAATCTATAGTAAGCGTGAAAACGTATCCGAGCGGAGCGAGGGTGAGTCGCTAGTTTTATAAGTAATAATCTTACCCGTTGGAGTAGAACTTGTGCTAGAAAATGTAGGAATCTCATAACTTATACGTATATAAAAAAAATGTGTATGGCTTCGTGTATACGTTACACATGAATTGTCAAATTGAGTACTTCCTCCTTTTTATAAAGTCAGTCAAATAATAAATACAATAGTACTATTTGTGTCTATGTATTTGCTAAAATGGTACAAATTGTAAAATATACATATAGAAACCAAACTTCACCACATTACGTTACCACTTACCACGCGCAAATTCGAGGCCAAAAATAAGCTTATTATTAAACTTAATTGAATTTTAGCCGCATTTTTATGCCTATAAGCATAGACATAAAAATGCGGCTGGTTCAAAAGTATGTACATGTTTAAAAATTCTAAGGAAAATTTAATAAAAAGTCTAACTTTCCATACAAAAAATATAAAGTGAACTATTAATTTTATTTTACTATTATTGATGTATACTAATATTATAAAGAGGCAGAGTTTGTTTGTTTAGTTATTTGTTTGAACGCGTTAATATCAGAAACTACTAATCCGATTTGAAAAATTCTTTTTGCATTAGATAGCCCGTTTATTGAGGAAGGCTATAGGCTATATACCAATATATAGTCTACCTATTCCATACTAGCCGTTAAAACGTACCTACGGACGAATCCAAGTAAAGCAAGGGTGAGTCACTAGTTATTGATATAATAATTATGTACGGTGTTAAAATAATCTATGTATTAACTCATCGACGAATAAAAATCAACAGGTGACCTATCATCGTGAGAAGATCAGTGCTATTATTGTCTATTGAACCATTGTCTCTAACTTGAAGTTGCTGACTTGATTTATCTGATCAATTACTCGTATCTTTATTTAAAAGTATCTCCGCTTTATTACATTATGTTGTATGAGTCATACAAATAGTTGATTTTTCTATAAATATTCTGTAATAGTAACTATGAGTGTGTCTATGTAGTTTTATATTTGTATGAAGTCAAAACAGCAGAATAAGCTTTTTTTAAACTAATCAAATGAATAAAGCTTTTTTTCAACGGGCATTACCGCCCGCCCTTCGTTTAAGCCGTAACTACACTCTAAGCGTGTTTAATTATTTACAAAGGTCTTCAAAAAATTCTAGATTTTGATTCGAGTGTCTGAATATATATTTTTTGTTTTTCGCCAATTATGTCAATTATATATTTTTCAAAGAAATATTCCAGCCTCAAGAATGACAATATACTTTCTGGGAAGGTATTTAAGTTAAACCATTTATAACTGAAGAACGGCTGGACCAATTTTGATGACCTTTGATTTGTTGGATATATATCCGCCCCTAATAGCAGAATAACAAATAAATTTACGAAAAAAAAAAATAAACTTATATGGTTAACGCTAGCTAATAACTACTTACATATATCTATTTAAAACGTACCTAAGAATGAACCCGAGTGAAGCGAGGGTGAACCGCTAGTATCCTATAAAAATCACTCGATATACTAATAATATAGACCTAAGTAATATAATTTTAACAATACTCTAATCTTCTGTGTGAAAAAGCGACGTTTTTTCCAAATAAAATAAGCTTCCAGTCAAAAAGCTCAATAACTGAGCTTTACTGAATGAAATATTGAATGGATAGCGTGAAAAAACATAATAAATTATCTCATACATTCACTCGTCTCAACAATTTCGAATCACATAATTCACATATTATGACAAATGTTCTAAGAATTTCGATTGTGCGTGCCGTAGGCGTGGCGGAGGTTCTCACGGCCTTTGAATAATAATGCTTTTTATAATATTTTATATAGTTTTCTCCAATATATAAAGAAAAATGGGTTGTATTTAACTAGTGACATGTCTTGAAAAATTATATAAATATTATTATTTATGTATACTTTGACAAAATAAACACTAACAACACAATTATTGGTGATGATTAAGTTAAGATCTTAAAACGCAATGCATGTGTCAAATAGAGATACTCTGACTAATTAGAGATAGCAAGTTTTGTTCCCGTTTTAGGTAATATTTAGATTGAATTTACAAATATTAATACCTTTTGTAGTATTAACTTTTTATCAAATTCACAAACTTTTTTCCTTACTTTATTTTAAAATAAAGAACCATTTGAAGAGCATTCAGAAAATGATCTCGATTTATTCGTGTCCAATTTGGCTGTGGATGAATCAGAATAAGGTTCGCTGAATCATACTTAGTTTAGGTTATTTATTTGCTTCAATTCGCAAAGATATAAATTATATTCATTATATTTTAAAATTATAAAGTAATATTGTAATATTCTGATAATATTAAGCCCATATTTATATAAAATTGACTAACAGACAATGCATAGCCTAAACTTCTGGGTTTAATATTGTGCACTAAAGTTTCTTAAAAGCTTTTGATACCTAACTAAGTAAAAACTAAGGTAATCACTAAGGAAGACTTTTTGAAAGAGTATTTCATTTCCATAAAAGGTCTAAATAGAGGAAAGTTCGAATGAAAGCTCACCATTTTAAAAGCTCAAAGCGTGTTAATCATACCGTTGATAATCCCATCGAGCTCTTTGCTAGTATCTCTATAAATAAGAATGTTTAATACAGAAATTTAAACCATATGGAACTCGAACTCACGACCTACTCGAATCCACAACCTACATCAGTAAATATATAGCAGGATGACCTCTAAGACAGTGTCACTTAATAAAACATGAGTCCAAAACTAAAATTTAAAATACTTTGTACATACCCAAAGTCTTTATGTTCATCCTAACTTATATATCCCGGAAAAACACGAAAATACGTCGAATAAGCAATTATTTAAATGTAGAGTTATAACCGTTAGATAAACACATGTACTGACATTACGACATCGACCGACATAGTTGTCCTGTCACAATGGACAGGTGACATAGAATTCAAATTTTATTGCATTCGTGGAGATAAAATACACCGATTAATCGAACATTTCATACAATTTATTTGTGTAAAAAGTCAATAATATATGCGTTTGCGCATCAAAACGTCGTCGTGTTTATATTTGATGGACATTTTTTAAAATAGATCGCGAATTAGAAACTACAATTTACATAATACCTCACAAGATAATGAGAATATAAGCATATGAATATTTTTTTTTAAATAACATATCAGATAACTATTATATATGCAAAAATGTATGTGTATGGACATTTGTTACTCCTTTACTTTAAACCGCTAGAGTGATTTGGATGAAATTTAAATAAATGAAATAAATATAAATATGTTGGGGCATTAACACACAGCAACATCTAGTTTCATGGTAAGCTACAAGGCTTGTGTTATAGATACCAGATAGTTGATACACTACACATATATAATTTTAAATACATACATATTATAAATATAAAAACCCATGACTGGATGACAAACATTCGTGTTCATCACACAAATTAATGCTCTCACGGGACTTGAACCCGCGACCGCTGGTACAGCAAGTAGGGTCACTTCAAACTGAGCCAAACGTATTTACAAAAAATTAAGCACATAATACACTATGATTTGGTATAGGTTACTGTTAGACACTTAGAAACGCTCCCGGTCAAAACGGGTGCAAGTCGTTATTCAGTTATAAATTACCGTAAAAAAACTTTAACTTATATATTAACTAAAAAGCTTATTTTCGCATAAAAATAGCTCTCATCACAGCATAAAGGCTTGAACACGATAAACAATATGCCATCAGTTAACGCACCCATTACGGGCGGCCTTAGCTTGTACGGCTTAATCAAGATAGTGCTAACTAACTCGTTGAAGGCAGCGAAATTGTTCCACACATAGAACAGTGAATGGTCTTTGGTGCTTTGGTTTGATTCTTCTTATAAAAAAAATATGTATTGAGAACTTCCTCATTTTTGAAATTGGTTAAAAGTGTACACTATAAGTAAATATAAGGATTTCATGCGATTCTGTCGTTTTCGTTGATTTCGTGGTTGATGTGTTATAGTTCACTGATGAGCACATAATTTACTTAGGTAGATAAATATATTCATACATCCCATAAATATTATAAGTGCAAAAGTTTGGATGGATGTTTGTTACTCAATCACGCTAGAACGGCTGAATGTATCTGGATGAAATTTGGCACAGAAATAGATTATAGTCTGGAATAGTACATACGTTACTTTTTATCCCGGAAAAATCTACAGTTTCCGAGGCATAGATTTGTTTTTATTTTTTACAACGCAAGGGATCGACTATCTTTTCCATACTAGCCGTTAAAACGTACTAGGGATGAACCCGAGTAAAGCGAGGGTGAGTCGTTAGTACTAACAACATTCATAACCTGTAATACAAATTATTTTACAAGTTCGAAGCATATCATTGTAAATATTACAAATTACTTTAGAAATGCTAGCAATAAAAGATATTGTAAAACTGCATGACAATAAATTAACTATGACATACTTCTTTTAAGTCAGTTAAAAGAAGCGCACATAAAATAATTTAGCTTTTTCTAGTATTAATAAATGTAGATATAGACTTAGATATACATATACCTTATGACGGTTAGTATGGAATACATATTACTTGAGAAACGATTCCCCATACAAACTTTCATCGCACTTTTCATCCCCTTCAGGGATGATTTCCGGGATAAAAACTATTCTATGTCCTTCCCAGGGTCTCAAACTATCTCCATACCAAATTTCGTCTAAATTGGTTCAGCGGATTAAGCATAAAAAGGAGACAGACAGACAGACAGACAAAGTTACTTTCGCGTTTATAATATGTATGTATTTAAAGATATATATGTGTAGTGTATCAACTATCTGGTATCCATTACAAGCCTCGTAGCTTACTATGGAACTAGATGGTGCTGGGTCAATGTCAAAAAAAATCTTAATCTCTTCATGCCACTTCCATACTCCCCTAATCTAGGGCCCATCCTCCACCAATCTTGTAGTCTTTTTATGAACGAGTAAATGCGTGTTTACTAGCATTTGTGCAAGTTGAATTTATGTTATTGCTGGGTGGTATGGCCTAGTTGAGAGCAGTTTACGATTTCCCTCGTTAAGTCATCTTGACCTAAGGTTGTAAAAGGATGGGTAACCTATGATGTCACTGCTGTTTTAAACTTTAGATTGCAAACCTGGCTCTTGCAATAGTGTCTTCTAGGTTTTGCTACTAAATTATTGTGCGTATTTTTAAATTTTCTTATTTATCACTAGCCACTTTCCCTGGCTTTGCTTGGCGTAAATCACTTACTAGTTATATAGGAATGATAAATTTTAAGCTTTCGAGTACATGTACTTTGAGTACATCATACTATGGTATTTATGGGAAACAACATTGTCGATTATTTGATAAATATATATTTAAAACAGACAAACGTTATTTTATATTTATCTACGTATTATCATAAGCTTACTCCATCCCACTTTCTTTCATCACACCCGAATATTTAATGGTACATATCAGAACTTTGATGGCATCGAACCCACGTACGTTTACTGACTCTCCTAATGAAGACAAAGGACTCAATTTGTGTATTTGTTGTATGTACATGTTAGCTAATGTCTTTCTCAATTGTGAACCGAATTTCATGATTATATGGGTTAACCCTTTATGGGTTAACCCTCCATGGGTTAACCCTCCATGGGTTAGGCAATAAATGTGGACTAATATTAATTTCATAAAAAAAATATCAATAAGACTCATGGAATATTTACTTTTAAAGAAATTTGGAAGTTATTATCATAAGAAAAAACCAAGCATCAGAATTCGTTGTACAATATATAATAATAACACTCATTAGTGTACAGTATGTAGAAATTTTAATCTCAATGTAAAAACATGTAGATATAATTTGCATTTTTTACATCATCTTGTAACTATCCAGTTGGGTGAGGTGGAAGTAAAGCTATAAAGAAAACAGTTAATACTGTGTTTCATCATTAACAAAATACCGCATAACAAGAGAACACTGTACACAAATTTTACGTAATTTTCACGTCTCATTCAGAGTTACTGATGACAGATGCATAAATCTAACTTACTCGGAATGGTTATTTCGCTTCATTTACATACCCGTTGGACGCAGCATGCGACATTTGATGGAACCCATAAATACTTTTAACTGAAGTTATCTTCAACATCGTATCAATTTGTTAATTTTAACTATAACGACGTGTCAATAAAAAATTAACGTCATTTACTATTTATAGTATCGGTTTTACTATGATGTTAATTATTTCATCTATATATTATATATATATATATATATATATATATATATATATATATATATTAGTTAATTTTGGGGTTATTAATAAACTAAATATTTTTCATTTAAATTTTTTGCAATTTTGGTGTACGTGTATTCATAATTCTTCTCTCCTGAAAAGCTGATTTGATTTTAACGGTTTATTTTGTGTTTTATGGGGTAGTCATGTAGATAGACATCGTTCTACCATGGACCAAATATGGTGGCAAAACAATGCATGCCTACTGGATCCGCTAGTTCACACACATTTTTGGCCATTTCTTTTATAACCTAAGAAAAATCTTTCACGTCATAAATTTTGATCTTTATTGACACAGTCACTCAAATCTATACATATTATAAAATTCTAACTAAGCCGAATCTGTACATTAAATATTTTTTGGAAAATCTTATTGAAATAGACATTATTATCGATGCAGAGGCCGAATCTATAGTTTTTAGAATTTTTGTCTGTCTGTCTGTCTGTCTGTCTGTCTGTTACCGCATCACAGAAAAACTACTGGAGGGATTTTGATGAAATTTGGTATAGTGATAGCTGGATATCTGGGTCAACATATAGGATACTTTTTACTGCGGGAAAATATCTCATCTCTGAGAAATCTATACTAAACGTTAAAACGTAAGTAGGGACGAACCCGAGCGGAGCGAGGGTGAGTCTCTAGTACGAAATATACATTCTGTGTAGTCCTTTTAAATTTACAGAAGGCCATTTTTAAACGTTACAAATAAAAACCTGCCTAATAATAATACAGTACACTTAAAATAACCCACATTCTATAATACGAACAATAATTTCATATTCAGTGTCAAGCAATTATAGCGGTCAGATCTAAATCTTTGTATATATTCATGCTACTCTATTTTAGGTATAGGCACCTAAGTAACGAGACGTGACAGCCTTCCATTATTCATATTTCGTTGAGAATAATTCAAATCTGATATTGTATTAATATATTATAATACATTATGATATAGTTCACTTGATATTTTATCGAATGAATGCCATTTGACGCAGTAGAATTGTCGATCGTAGGTTCGATTCTTACAGAGTTTTTTTTAAAGTCATATATATATATATATATATATATATATATATATATATATATATATATATATATATATATATATATATATATATATATATCTAATATATAAAATTCTCGTGTCACAGTTTTCGTTGCCATACTCCTCCGAAACGGCTTGACCGATTTTGATGAAATTTTTTGTGCTTATCCGGTATCTATGAGAATCGGCCAACATCTATTTTTCATCCCCCTAAATGTTAGGGGTAGTCCACCCCTAAATTTTTATTTTTATTTTTTAGACAAAATTTTTAATTTCTATTTTTTTATGATACAACATACAAAAATACATACAATCCTCAATTTTCACCCTTCTACGATCAACCCTTATTTTTTAATAGCCATTTTAGTAATAGGAAATTATTTATATGGCAAAACAACGTTTGCCGGGTCAGCTAGTATATATATATATATATATATATATATATATATATATATATATATATATATATATATACACACACACATATATATATATGTGTGTGTTAAATAGTATTTCTAAATTGATCTAGTATTTGATAATGTCTGTTTCTTAATATTAACATATTATTAACATTATTTTTTAAATGAATTCTATTTCCTATCCATAAAGGAGCATAATATATTATGTGTAGTAAAAATATAGTAAAAGTAACATAATGACTTTCACTGAATATTATAATAAAATTTTTTTTGCATATTATTCCAATACTCTACAAGTAAAATATTATTAGATATAGATAAGATTACGCCAAATTCCTTTGATATTAAGATACCTGCCATGAGAAATTAATCTTCTTCTCCTTTTCATCCTGATTCTCTCAGAATATAGCATGAGCCTGAGAGTAAGGTTGGGTCGCTTTTTTGATACAAACCATGACAACAGAACAGTGTGTAACAACAGAAGTAAATCAAGTCACGTAGTAAAGCTCAATTAGGCGGTATCTATAACGCGAGATCCACACCCATAACGAAGAGGCACTTATCTAAAATTTCTCATCTAGTGACTCATATTATACATGTTCGCGAAATTACCCGCACTAACTGGACATAGGTTTATAACGTTAGTTTTGTTAACCGACGACTTAAAAAGGAGATACTTAATTTGCATGAACCAATTTAGAAGGCTAACGTTAGTTTTGTAGATGTATTGTTATACACATCACTACATAGTATAAAACAAAGTCGCTTCCCGCTGTCTGTCCCTATATATGCTTAGATCTTTAAAACTACGCAACGGATTCTGATGCGGTTTTTTAATAGATAGAGTGATTCAAGAAGAAGGTTTATATGTATAATACATGCATAATATAGTAGAGAAACACTGATAATTTTAGAGGTTTCTAATGTGATGTCGTAAATAAACACATTTTCTGCTCTTACATTGCAAACGCTGGCAGAACCCTACGAGATAGATCAAAATAATGTACTACAGTATTGTACACCTTAAAAAGATCTACAAAAATTCTGCGATGGCATATGTTTATCTCTTAAGGATAACATACTATATCCATTTTACTTTATACAAGCTAGGGACGAACCCGAGCGAATCGAGGGTGAATCGCTAGTAATATATACAGTCAAAATTTCGTAGTATATATTTTCCGCTACATTTTATTTTAACTAATTACATTTTTCTCATGAGATTAGAACCGATGACCTACAGCTTAGTAGGTAGTGCCTATTAGATCTCTGCTACACCTATTATTTGTAGAAATATTATTTTATACCTTAAATATTGCAGAGACTCATGTTGAATACAAATTCAATATTTGTCAATTTAACAAATGGCAAACGAATTATAAAGTTAGAAATGCTCTTCAGGGTTCAAATCCGTGACAATTAGATGTAGGTCGTATTTAAACTCTGAATCATATTTTGAAATATTGTCGAGTTCTAAAGCCAGTAAATGCAAACAGTGGGCGTTAAAAGTCATAATAATGACACTTGAATAGAATCGTTTAATAACTAAATTAATATTATCTACTGTAAAATTAATCTAATATACATAATTTAAAGTAAATCTAAATTTGTGAGAAAAATTAAATTAATAAAATATGAAATAACGTCATGTTAATGGATATGAACTAAAAAGTAATTTAGCAGGTAAAAAAAATATGTAAATCCCGAATATAAGTTAAGCAAGAAGATGGCACAAAAAAGGTTCCGGTCATGCAATACGCAATCAAAAATATTGTTATAATCCAAAATAATGTGACAGGTCGTAATTTTGAGCAAAAAACGTACCGATCACACCGGGAATCAGTGAAACTGTAACACAATCACATATTTTACGCTTTTGTATGAGTTTAATTGAGCAAGAAATGAGTCGAGGCCGCTCTCAGCGGGGAAACAGCCGAATTTATCCAAAATATATATATGAGAAATCCTCAACTTATTTACGTCGAAGTCGCTACAGGACGTAAAAGAGCATCTGCAATATTAAGTGTAAGATATAACCTTTCTGCGGTGACCCAGATTTCGATCCGCGCTGTGCTCTTTATGATGACTTTTTGAAAAATGTAGTTTTTAATTTCGAGCAGAGATGGTCGCGATCAGGCGAGCTCACATGCGACTTTTTAACTGTAAAGCATATAAATTGCTATTTTTTATGCGCAGCCTGCGGAAGTCTGTCGATATTTTACATCAAATTAATGCAGCCGCGTTTATAAAATCGATGTCGTCATTTTTTTAACTAAATTGAATGGAATATTAATTTTCTTTTATTAATATGGCAATTCTCTCTTGTTGCAGTCATTCTTCGGCCGGACGTACAACAACTTATCTTCAATATCAGAATGTAAAAACAATGGTGAATGTGTCATCAATAAGAAAAACAGAACTGCGTGCAAGGCATGCAGACTACGGAAATGTTTGCTAGTCGGTATGTCCAAATCTGGATCAAGATATGGGAGAAGATCAAACTGGTTCAAAATACACTGCCTTTTACAAGAACAACAACAGCAACATATGCAACAATTGCAAACGAGTAAATCTCCTCCAAATTTCAATACTTCTATAAATCCTTCTTTTTTACCTACTAATCTTCTACCTGCTGCAGCTTTAGCAGAATACTATAAAAATACAGAAAAGAATGCTTTCACTGAAGAGGTTACGCGTCAAAGTGTGTCTCCATCAGATTCTGGTGCATCGTCAGCTGATCCAGAAGATGATAATAGTTCACGGAGTACGAGTGGATTAAGCATTTTCAGACCAGCTTCATCACCTAGCAGTGAAAAAGATATTCGACTTCACGCAATAAGGAATCAAAACAAAGATGTTAGAAGAAAAAAGCCTCCAACAATGTCACCATCGTTTGGTGCGACTGCTTCACCCAGTTTCTCACCGAGGTCAGCTCAATTTATGCCCACTCCCATACAAAATATTAGACCCATACCACCAGGTATGCCTTGGCCTTCTTACAACGGGGGAGACTTATTACTACATTCACCAGCAGTAGCTGGAATCGCAGTAGAACAGGAACAGCCTATAGACCTCTCTATAAAATCTACTGCTGTCATATTTAGAAGTCCAAAAAATGAAGAAGTCAGCGATTCTGAACCAGAACTAAGCATCGATTTGAATGACGACAATGGCAAAGATATTATGAAAAATCCTCTAGATTTGACTATCGTATCAAAACGAGCAGAAAAAGTTTCTATGACAGGATGAAGTAAAATTATACTTAGGATTATTAATTTGTCGTGATTTTTCACAGCCATATGTCATGTCGCTATTTATGTGTAAATAAATGCATATTTTGGTTGTTATTCCTAATTAAATGAAGGTTTCGAGTACTTTGACAAAAAATACTCTACCATTCAGTATTTGAGTAAAGCGTACATTCCTTATTTTAGATTATCTTATATTGCTGTTCTCTTGTAGATATTAGGTAGATTATTTTTAGAATTGATCATGTTTTATGTCAAGTGATGTGTGTCATATTTTTGAAAGCGAGAAAACTATGTTCTTTGGTAATATTCTTCTTTTCCGTCCATTTTAAATATATGCTAAGTAAAAACTTTAATGTCGTCGTTGTAAAGAAAATTAGTGTTTTTCTTGATATTTACAAATTCTTTATACAAATCATCATTTTTAATGTTAGTTTATAAATAATAATCATTTCTCGCTTAATTTTATTATAGTGAATGAAATATTGTGCCAGTTGATGAACTATGCCAGTTTTAAGTGTATTACCATAGTAGTTTTATTTAGTGGGATTACGGCCAGTCATAAAAGTTGAAATTGAGATGTACAAATGGAGATAAAATTGTATGATATTAGATGATTTACTGAAACAGAAATTATCTAAGTATTTATTCTAGTTAGGCCAGTTAATTGAGTCATAAAAATAAGGAGCTTTAGAATAATTTGTAATATATAATTTAAAGTTTTGTGTTTGCATCGTTTAATATTTCGTTGTTTGTTTAGTTTGTTGAAGATTTATATGATTATACATTCCTTATACAATTCTCATTAAATGTATTTGCTTCTTCAAATTTCTTAGCATTTAATGTTCTGTTCTCTCAATCTTTTGACTTAATAGTATCATTCATTGTTATGATTTGCTTTAAATTCTTGTAATAAACAGTATGACTTTCCTATTTCTAATATGTATTTGATTTTCAATTAGTTAATACATTTCAAACTTAGTATAATTATGAATTCCTTCGAATGAAATACGTAAGTTATAAACTATATAGTTATTTGTTATCAGTGTGATACAATTTTTATCTACGTGTTTATATTTTTTTTACGTTTATAAAATCTTAATATATTGAAGAAGATTAAATGTGAGTGCCTTGAATAATGTTTTATTTATTTACCAAAATTATTTAATTATATATTTTAATTTCAGAAATAAAAAAAGTATTAATTTTCATGATAACCTCAAGAAAAAATCAATTTAATAAAATTTAATAATTTAAAGTACAGTTTAGAAGATTCCATTTCTGTCAATGTGGTTCAAAGTTTTTCCAATAAAATTTTTCAATTGTAGATAGCAGCGCATACGGTGCTAAAAATAATAAACGTAAACGAGGATATTACAATATTATATGTGATGAATTATCTTGCAGTCCTGTTTTAGAGTTTCATATTTGCTTCTATATATGAAAAGACTAGCGACTCACCCTCGCTTCGCTTCGGGTTCGTCTCTAGACAAAAAGAAATCTATCCCACGGGAACCGTACAGTTTTCTGAGATGATATATAGCCTACAACCTTCCTCAGTTAACGTGCTATCCAACGCAAAAAGAATTTTTCAAATCGGATTAGTAGTTCCTGAGATTAGCGCGTTCAACCAAACAAACAAACAAACTCTCCAGGTTTATAATATTAGTGTAGATATGACAAATCGCACTTACATAATGGCTATAAAAATTTGTAAGTGATTGTTTAATTACTTTTGACGTTGTAAGGGTACCATAAAATCTAGATTAATCTATGAGTTTGCATAGCTGATTTTATCTACATATATACCTTCAGCATAAGTGGAGCTTGGGGTAAAAACTATTAATATATTTCCAAATATAAGAATGGATAGCCCAAAAGTGATGATGTGAAAATAGTCTAAAATGTTAATTTTACATATAATTGTTACAAAGACAATTAATACTTTAAAATATCTTTTAGTTTTATATTTACTTTATCTAACAAGATAACGAGAATATGAGACGAAGAAATAAATCAAAATTACAATTTTGAGTAAAACATTAGAAATTAAAAAAGAAACAAAAAACATTGTTTTTAAAAATTCTAATAAAAAGGATACAGGGCCAATTATATGAGCTCAAATACTAAAGATAAAGAGTTTGATTAACCATTTCCTGGTTCTATAAGATCAACTTAATGACGTAAACTTATTAAATTATTATTTGTATTTCATATAATTATAAATTTAAAATCGCTATAAATACACAAAATACGATTACCAAAATGTAATGCCATAGTTCATAAAAGCTAATAAAAGCGTGCTAGAAAACTTTTTCGACTTGAAATCGATTTAAAAGCTATAAAAGTGATATTAAGAGATTATTACGACAATATTATGTATAATTACTACTTCCTACATGCACGATAAAATATCATTAAAATATCAATAAAAAATCTCATAACTTTTAAGCTAAGTATGACTTAAGTTATTGCTATAAAAATAAATTTAATACAAGCTTTATTGATCATTAATTATTGAATTAGACTTATAATCATTAATTAAATCAGTTGGTGGCGAGTATACTTGAACCAGTTAGCATGAATTATTTTTAATAGCAACACTTTCCACAAATTAATATGTTGTACTAAATATATTAATCTAAAAACTCTATGAAAGGAAATAACGATAAAGGCAATATTATTTTCTTCGTGAGACTAAAATAGTTTACACTTTATTGTATAATTGTTAGTTTGTTTTTAACCGACGTTTAAATAGAAGGATGTATTTAATTCGAGTATATATATGTATGTTTTTTTGTATATCTGCAATGGTTTATATATAACTAGCGGCTCACTCTCGCTTCGCTCGGGTTCGCCTCCTAGAAAAATAAAAACAAATGTATCCCAAAGGAACTGTACATTTATCCGGGATAAAGTGGCTTATGTATTATTCTGATATATGAGCTATATTATTGTAAAGTTTCATTAAAATCCATTCAGTAGTTTTTGCGTGAAAGAGTAACAAACACCCATACATCTATACATACAGACATGCATACATCCTCAAAAACTTTAGTATTTATAATATTAGTAGGATAATAGGATTCAGCCCTTTTTGCTGTTTAAATTTCCCACTGCTAGGTACAAGTCTACCTTCAGTGCAAGGGGGATCAAACCGTAATCTATCACGCTGACCAAAATACGAGTTAGCGGGTTTCACATAATATAATCCTTTTAAAAACTACTTAGGTTTTCTTGGACATACAGTTTTCGTCACAATGCTTACCTTCACTGTAAATCAATTGATAATCATGTTTCAAATGATACGCATGAAAATATCAGGGGCTTCAGAGTCGGTAAATTTTTTCACTTTTCCAAATGAGTGCATTATCATTGCGCTACCACTACCTAAATGTTTTCTATATTTTCAGAAAATTTCTTTAAGTGAAAAATTACATGTTATTAGTAAAAAAATGTTAGTTTGTATGTAGGTATCTATATAAAATAGGTGGACTCCGTTATAACACCAAATAAGTATAAAAAAAGATCACTCAGGAATCTGTATATTAATTATGTAAATTAGAGCCAACAAACAAACAAAAATCTATGGGAGTCCTAATAGGTGAAGCATTTCTCATAATCATCTCCATTTCAAATTAAAATTTACCCATACATTATAAAGAAATGCTACTTGTATTTCACACTGTTCTAAATTATTCAGTAAAGCTACTGTAAACTACTGTACAATTCGAGGGTAAATATTAATTTGAATTTGATTTGAACGGAAGAAGTTTGTTTTGAATGTGAATTCTTCTTTAGAATACAAATTGTGTAAGCATAAGCTGTTAGTATCTGCTCGAGAACATCCATAATGAATAAATTGATAAGATTTACCTTGTTTGAAAAAAAGTTAAAGCCACTTAATTTTATTTTAAACTATGATTTTGCCAGTAAAAGTTGATTTAAATTGAAATATATATGTAATTGTCCTTAAGGTATAGTCCATTCATTTACAAAAGGATCATTAAAATCGGTCCACAATTGGCGAAGATATCATGTAACATATATACATACATAAAAACTTAGCAGAATTTAGTGACACCATTTTTTGAAGTCGGTCAATAATTTTAGTATTCATCATTATATTTATTAGTATAAACGTCGAGAACCAAAAATCAAAATAAATCCGCAAAAAATCCGAAAAGATAGTTTTATTTAAAATGTCAAAGGTTCGCATAAATCTAAGAATGCATCTTTTTTTTATTTATAATAAAAATTCTTATTACCTTCACATTCTACTTTCATCTAAAACAGGCCTCTAAAACAGTTCAGTGTCTTTCTTCTCCCTTCTGTTTGTGAATCGATATTCTTTTCTTTTTTTATTAAGTAGCTCTGCCAAGTTTCAAAAAAAATTATTTTTCTCCCAATAACTATTGTGGCAGATATACTAAGTTTTTAGCAATTTTAAATAAATTGATATATTTAGCTTATATTGAAATAGTCATTATTATTGATACAGAAGCCAAATCTATACTTCTTAGAATTTTTGTCTGTCTGTCTGTCTAGGAACGAATTACGAGAAAACCACTAGACAGATTTTGATAGAATTTGGTACGATGATAGCTGGTTACATGTAAGGTAAGTTTTACTACGGGAAAATATCTCATTTCTAAGAAATCTATACTAGCCCTTAAAATTTATCTAAGGATGAACTCAAGCGCAGCGAGGGTGAATCGCTAGTGCTATAGTAATTAATATAATTAATCATAAAATAATTTATATCTATAGTTGGTTTATGTTTTAGCGGATAGATATTGTTACTTATGTTATAATGATATTGGTACATAAACCTTTCTACAGTTAATGAAAGTTTAATTCAATAAGTTAGTTTCAAGATAAATTATTTCAAATTATTTACAGGCCATTAAGATATATAATTAAATTTTCTTCTGCTAATAATGAAAAACTATTAAACGACTTTCTAAATTCCATTCAAACGTGTGAAAGGGCATCTAAAGGCCAATCCATTTATTTTATTTCAATTTTCACATTAAGGATACTATTGGATATAATATATAATTCTATTTGTCTCTCTTCGACATTTAATATTATTAAATTATTGATACTTAAATCTCAGTATAGTGGCTGGTAACTAACTTGTACTCTAAGGGTCACCGGTTTGATTTTTTTTCATTGGCTTCATTTTCAGTTCTTAATGGGGCATCGCAGAATTGGAGGATACTCACTCAATGACGATGCCGCGACGGCTGCCTGCCGAAGCAGATAACAGTGTGTATCTTGTATTCACCCCCGATTGGATTGCCGGCCGCTAAAGAGTCAACCCAAAAAAAAAATACTTATAATAAGTGAAATAAGTATACTAGACTTGCAGTTATGTATAGTAAACATTATATAGCTCACCCTCGCTTCGCTCAGGTTCTTCCTAGGTTCGTTTTAATAGTTGGGTTAGTAGGAAATAGAGAAGTAGGTTGTAAAGTGGCAGATATTACTTAATTTAACATTCATTTTGGCTCGAAAATATAAAAAAAATGGCTATTTATTTATCCGAGATATAAATTATCTCAATTATCTCTATTCCGAGTTTCACTCAAATCGTTTGATCCATTATACTGTGAAGAAGTGACAAACACATTCATTCACAAATATATATGCATTTATAGAACTAATGTGATAACTCTGAAGCTCGAACGAATTCAACAAATAACATAATAAGTACACGCCACAGAAGATCTCGTTAAGTCCGTACATTTTAAGTAGAACCAAAATACCAAGACATACGTTGCTCCAATTTTACACGTCTATTTGTAGATGTTTTAATAAATCAACACCATATATAGGCATAATGGCGAGATTTTTTGGACCTATACGAGGTGTAATCTCAATTAAGACGATATATTTCCTCGTTAAAATGCGTATGACTTGCGCCTGCGCATGATATCATCGTGCGAGAAATTCGATATAGGATATTTTTAATTTTCTTTATATGTAAATCCTTTTTGCGGTGTATTCAAATAATTTTATAACTAAATCCTTTTTGTATATGTAAGTTTTCAATATATATAAAAATAACATTGTTTGTTTATTCGATTTTATTTAATATATTATATTAAATTAAATAAATGGCATTTTGCTAAGATAATTAATATGCTATATTTAATTTGTTAGAAAAAGTATTGTGCAAGTCGCTTAATTCTTAGGACACCAGTGATATATGAGTTCCTTTGACTCAGCGAGTAATTTAAAGCAACCAGTTCTAATAGTAGAAACGTAATCACGTTCAAAGATCGCAATTTTTTTTAACGCCTTATTCAGTATTTAGAAATGCGTAACAGCTTCAATGAGCTATTGATCAACGCGTGTACACATCGGTATGTTTATAACACTTTTATTCACGTCTGTTCTCAAAGCTCCCATTATTACTAACGAGGTACAATTCTTTTCGCAAAGCCGGCTATATCAGGGAATGACTGACCGCTGGGCATTCCGAAAAAATGATGATTTGTTACTTCGCCCGCTGCATGACTTCGCATGAAGCGAGTGACAAAAATGTTGTCAAAAACGTTATTGTCCAGTTCTGGTTGTATAACTTACACCTTTGGTTTAAAGATCTTTTTGATTTGCAAGGTGTTGGATTGAGAACGGAAAGAGTTAATAGTATCAATTATATCTGTGAAGGCTTTATTGTTGCCTTATTAGGAACGCTACAGTTATGCGTTAACAAATGAGATCAGTTATTCGGCGCGTTTGATCTTGCCTTAATTAAATCATAACTATATTTCATTTTAATAGACATGTTATTTAAATATGTAAGTATATTAAATTATCTATCTCATATATCTATATATGTATATAAAAGGCAAAAATGATTCACTGATGTATCAACGCACAGGCCAAACCCTTAGGGCTAGAAACTTAAAATTTCGCACAGTATTCCTCTTATGATGTAGGCATCCACTAAGGAAGGATTTTTCAAAATTCAACCCCCAAGGATGTGAAATAGGGGATAAAAGTTTGTATGAAACTTTTTATTCCTTGGATATACTTGCATGAAATTTTGTATTTTTCGTAGTTTGATCGCGAGCGAAGCCCCGGGTTCTGCTAATATATATATAAAATTGAACTGTCTTATTGTTATTGCAAGAATGTAATGTTGAGTTATTGAGGGTTTTTTTCAATACTGAATTAGTTTTTTTTTGTAATATTGAAACAGTGTTTTTCCGATTTTTTTACTAATTAATCTTAGGAAGTGCTAAACTACTTTTAAATAAACTTTGAGTGGGGGATAGGATACTTTTTATTTCAGAAAAGAAAAAAAATTGAGGATAGATAATAAAAGCAGGAAGACTTTATGTGAACTGATATACGGCCGTCCTTACTTAAGATTTAAACTAATTTCGAGAAAAACGCGGTTAAAGATTTCATTTTTATTTTCTTTGTACCTGCATGAATAATTTGAAATTTTCACTTCATATATTTAATTGTATAGCATATAAATACAAAATATTTGTAAATGCATCAATTAATATTATAAAAAATACGATAATGTACTTATGTTTAAATTATTTATTACATAAAGATAATCTATACTAATATTATAAAGAGGCAGAGTTTGTTTGTTTGTTCGATCGCGCTAATATCAAGAACTACTAATCCGATTTGAAAAAATTTTTTTTCATTAGATAGCCCGTTTATTGAGAAAGGCTATATATCATCATGTTACTACCCAAGGGAGCGGAGCAGTAATATAATATATAGTCTGCGTTCCCAGACAGACAGGCAAGAATTTTAAAAACTATAGATTCAGCATCTGTATCAAAAATAATTCCAATAAGATTTTCCAAGAAATATTAAACGTACAGATTTAACTCAGGATTTTATTATATGTATAGATTAAGTTATTTGATTTAAACATGATGAAAAATATTAAAACACTAGCGACTCACCCTCGCTTCGCTGGGGAATCCCTAGGTGCGTTTTAACGATTAGTGATTCCCATACAAAATACACAGTTCAGAACTTTTTGATTTTCCAGCTGTTTTTTTTTGTTTTCGCTAATTTTTTTTATGTTTAAACCACCCCTGACACACCCCCAACAAAACAAAAAAAGAATTATTCAAATCGGTCCAGCCGTTTTTGAGTTTTAGCGAGACTAACGAACAGCAATTGATTTTTATATATATATATATATATATATATATATATATATGTACACATAATGTCAATTAAATATTAATATTTACTTTAATATAAATAAATAAACGTTTTAAATCAAAAACATAACATAGAATAAAAAATGACATGACATATTGCTAATTATTAATAATAAATAACTATATAAAATAAAACATGACATGACAAAGTGACACATTATTGACATGATGAAAGATACTCTCGATGTGAACTGAAAGTAAATGAGAAGTATTTATTGCTTCTAAAAATATTTTATCGCAGTACTGTAGTACTAATCTATATATATATATATATATATATATATAGTCTATCTGTTCCATAATAACCGTTAAAAGTACTCAGGGACAAATCCGAGCGAAACTAGGGTGAATCGCTAGTCAAAAAATATGTCTTTTTTTTAACTATTTAACTATTATAAATAAATATTTTGAAGTCTAATATAAAGCAAACACTATACGGCTTTAATTAAAAGTGTAATTTTCTTTGTCGTAAGATAAGATCTCAGAGGATGTGAAACATTGTATGTAATCTAGTGAATTATCGATTAAGCTTTTTTGTTTTAACATAACTAGCTTTTACTTTTGGTTCATGCATATTGAATTATTATCAGAAGAATGAAGTAAATAAATGTACTAACACACTATAATTAATTTTATTACTAACTACTCTCCCTTCATTCGAGTTTATCCCTCGTGAAACACAAAAACAAATCTATCCCACGGGAACTGTATGTTTTCAGGGATAAAAAATAACATATTTGCTATTCCAGACTATAATTCACCTCTGTGCCAAATTTCATCCAGATCTGTTCGGCCGATTTGTCGTAATCGAGTAACAAACATCCATCCAAACTTTCGCATTTATAATATTTATGGAATTATGCCGATTTCAAATTTACTTTACAAGCAATTTCGTCTAAAATATGTTTTTTTTTTTATTTAAAATTTATATAGGACTACCTTTAAAGTGTAAAATATCGATTCAGAAAAAGAGAATAAAAATCTATTCGTATAAAATCTATTATATAATTAGATAAATAAAAAAAACATTCTATATTGTGTGTATTTTTTTAAGTCGGTCAAAAATGGCATGGAAAAAACTTTTTTTTTATTTTCCTAAAACATTAAGAGTAATAAGTGTTTTTTTTTTTGAGAAAACAGTCTGATTCTGAGTGAATTATAAAGCTTGGTACTCATAGGATTATGAGTAAATAAATAAATATGTTGGGACATTAACACACAGCACCATCTAGTTCCATGGTAAGCTACGAGGAATATGTATAGATACTAGATAGTTGATACACTACACATATACAACTTTAAATACATACATATTATAAATATAAACATCCACCATTAGTAGCATAATTTACATAGATATAGTTTATTACTGAACTACATGGGCGAAGCGGGAAAACGCAAATGGAAAATATAGATTGAGCTCACGTTAATAATTTAACACATTGCTCTAGAATATATGAAACAAGATAATTACTTCACGTTCCTTAATGACCACACAACAAGTAGTCAGTTCGATTCCTGTAAAGATGAAAAGTTTAAAGCAGTAAAAACTGATAGTATATTAGCTTTTTATGATTTCCTTCATCTATACTAATATTATAAAGCTAAAGAGTTTGTTTGTTTGAACGTGCTAATCTCAGGAACTACTTATCCGATTTGAAAAATTCTTTTACATTAGATAGCCCGTTAACTGAGGAAGGCTATAGGCTATATGTATATAATCCCTGAAAATGTACGGTTCCCGTGGGACAGATTTGTTTTTGTCTACGGACGAACCTGAAGCGAAGCGAGGGTGAGTTGCTAGTAATAAAATATTTTTAACATTTCACATTTCAACAAGTGATTTAATTATCCACTTGCCAAAATTCATTATCTCTATCAGATATAAGGAACCCTACGAAGTTTTTATTTCACGGGATCTTCCAATGGGAAAAAACATCACAAGCCTACTAATTTATTATACATAATTAAGATAAAGATACTCTTTTTAGAGCAAACAGCATCCCAATGAACGTTAACGATACGTAATTGAAACTATAAATGCGTATCATTTCTTATCTCGCTCATCGGATCTTTGTGTAAAATGTAAGAATAGCTTTAACTCCTTTTATTTTCACTTTTTATATCAGTATTTATGGAGATTTCTGGTGACCGTTGTGGTATAAAGCGGCATGTGACTGACAGCCCAATATGAAAATGTAAATTGTAATTTAGATTTTAGTTATAACTAAAATTAAACTATGTATTCAGATTTGATGAAAAAATTTGAATATTTGTACCCCCCTAGTAGAATTACCCTCGCTTCGGTCGAGTGTGTCCCTGGATACGTTTTACAAAGATGAAAATAGGTAAATAATAATAGAACTAAAATAAATATAGGTAAATAAAATGACAAACTGCTATTCGATTGAATCAGATTTTGTTTATAATTTCATGGGTTTAATTTTTTTTTCTAGAATAAAAGTAGCCTAAGTTATTTCTTATAATATAAGCTATCTGACAGTGAAAATTCTGTCAAAATCGGTCCAGCTGTTTCAGAGATTAGTGAGAACAAACAGACAGAAAAAAAATTAAACATTGTTTTTTTCTTATGTGTACCGTATACCTATATGTATACTTTTATATGCATTTAGGAAAAGTTGTTATTTTAACATTTCACACAGATATTTTATTTATATGTATAGATAACATAGTAAATCCTTACTTAACGAGATAAATATTAGTTATATTGATAAAGTCATTTCAACCTCATCTCAAGGCGAAGGAAATCAATCCATAGACCACCAGGAGCTAGCTTTCCCCAATATGCAAATACGATGTTTTCATTCAATCAATCAATCAGTCGCAATAATGTTTAAAATGATTCACATATGAAATCTAAATATCAAATTCAAACTACGATTTGAACCCATTTCACTTGGGTTTCAAGCGACCACGTTACCACTAGGCTTCCTTCGTGATTAATGTTACTACAACTAAGTCTGAAGAAGTAAATAGCATAGATTCTCAAGCTCTTAACCACCTACCGTTTTAACTGGCGTAACATTGTATCTAAAGAAGGATATCTATAATTGAGTGTTGTGGTTTGTAATTACGTTCATAATTAAAAGAACTTAAGTAAGTCATAATATTTTACGATATGTACGAATTGGGATTTCAAAATGGTTATCATACCATGTTCGAAGTCAGAAAAAGCTTTGAGTGTCACTAATTTGTAGCAATATGCAATAATAAAATTGTAGTGAAGTACGAGTATATGTTTAACTAGCGACCCACCCTCTCTTCGATCGGGTTCATCCCTAGGTTGCTTCCCCATACAAACTTTCATCCTCATTTTCACCTCCTTAAGGGATGATTTCCGGGATAAAACTATCCTATGTCATTTCCAGGGTTTCAAACTATCTTCTTATCAAATTTCATCTAAATCAGTTTATTAGTTTCGGAGCTTATTCAGTGCAAATAAATAAACAAACAAACAATAAATCATTCCTCTTTATAATATTAGTATAGATATTTTTTATTTAACTGTAATGTATTCAGCTCTTTTTAACAGCTGGACATGAGCCTCTCTTTAATAAGAGTGCGACCAGGGCATCCACTGCGTTGGCCAAGTGTGGGTTGGTGGGATTCACAAGTCTTTTGAAAACTTGCTAGGTTTTCTCAGATACGCAAGTTTCTTATGATGTTTTCCATAACAATAAAACAAGAAGTAATCATATTGTAAATGATTCGCAAACGTAAAATATATCAGACATGTCAGATCCGGGATTTGAATCCGCTTCACTCGGTTTCCTAAGCGAGCACGCACACGAGCGAGTAACCACTGGGCTACCACTTAATGTAATGCATCGTGAGATTCGTCGAAACGAATTAAATAAGTAAAAATTCAAACATTAGCAATTAAAATTCCACTATCACTTCCTGACCCTCATCAGAACAAATTATTATATTGTCAAGTGGATTTCACATTCTTAAATATAAAAAATCAAGTGAAAATCCCTTCCAAGATTATTCAATGATCTCATTTGCTAGTAAGTCATTTAGACGTAAAACTGATAGAAGTAAGTAAAAAACTTTCTCATGATACCATTTTGATATAAAATGCAGATATTATAAACAACAAAAAAGTACTTTACTAATTTTCTATGTCACTGTTCTTATTACTCATAACCTACTGGCTAATACACGTAAGTGCTAGGTGACTGACAAAATTATTGAATTAAAAATTAAATCAAAGACTTTAGTAAAAAGAATTAAAATATATCGTACTAAAATATTTATTCAATACTAGCGACTCACGTTCGCTTCACTCGCGTTCGTCCCTAGGTACGTTTTCACGGTTAGCTATGTTTATTTATAAATAGTAGCTTCATTTCATTTAAATTATATAGAGATTTACCCTGGCTTTGCTCGGGTGCGTACGCCGTACGCGGAGTTTGTTCACAATTTCATGGGTTTTAATTTTTTTCGCGAAACCCTGATTCTTTTTCTAAAATAAAAGTAGCCTAAGTTACTCCTTACAACATCAACTATCTGCCAGTAAAATCCAGTCAAAATCGGTCCAGCTGTTTCGGAGATTAACCGGAACAAACAGACAGACAGACAGACAAAAATTGTAAAAAATGTTATTTTAGTATATGTACCGTATATACAATATACATCCATATGCATTTAGTAAAAAGTGATTATTTTAATATTACAAACAGACACTCCAATATTATTTATCTGTATAGATTAGCGGCTCACTTTCGCTTCACTCGGGTTCGTCCCTGGTGAAAGACAAAAACAAATCTATCCTACGGGAACCGTACATTTTTTCGGGATAAAAAGTAGCCTATGTGCTATTCCAGACTATAATCTAT
The DNA here is from genome assembly GCA_905404265.1 of Fabriciana adippe. Taxonomy (NCBI): domain Eukaryota; kingdom Metazoa; phylum Arthropoda; class Insecta; order Lepidoptera; family Nymphalidae; genus Fabriciana; species Fabriciana adippe. The sequence goes on along the minus strand of FR989997.1, from coordinate 14,457,649 downwards.
GTGCCAAATATCACCCAGATCGGTTTAGCCATTCTGGCGTTAAAGAGTAACAAACATCCATACTCACAAACTTTCACATTTATAATATTAATACAGATTGATATTAAAATCATTGATTCATTTAAAACTGTACCATCTGTTCGAGAAAAAACACGCCTCAATCCTGAGAAGTACTGTCGAAAGAAACGCAGCGGGACCGAGTGATTTTTTTGTACAAAATTAAAAATGTACAATTTTTATATTCCAATATCGAAACAGCCAAGAAGCTTTGCGGCTAGCATTCTTGCCACTACACGCAGACATGACTTGTACGGTAATAATTAAGTACACATTTGTTTTGTATATATAATTAAGTATATTTGTAATTTTTTTTATTGTAAATAAAATAATATATTTCTTCTAAAAAAAATGTATATTATAGATGCTATAACATTATTCCTAAGGTGTTATATCGTATAGAAAACTCTTTATAGTATACTAGCGACTAACCCTCGCTCCGCTCGGGTTCGTCCCTACTTAGTACATATATACTTACTATAGATTTCTCAGAAATGAGATATTTTCCCGGAGTAAAAAGTATCCTATATGATGACCCGGATAACCAGCTATCATCATATTAAATTTCATCAAAATCCCTCCAGTGGTTTTTCCGTGATGCGATAACAGACAGACAGACAAAAATTCTAAAAACTATAGATTCGGCCTCTCTATCGATAATAATGTCTATTTCAATAAAATTTTCCAAAAAACATTTAATGTACAGATTCGGCTTAGCTACAATTTTATTATATGTATAGAGTAACCTTTAACGTACAAAAATTAAAAAAAAAAATCTCAAATCTAGCTGTCGAATCTTTTTGATTTTTTAAATAAAACAATATTAATACGAAGCAAAGACACATTAAAGAAGACACCTATCATTGATTCTTGAGCAATCTCAGTTTTAATTTAAAACCGATCGTAACACATTACATTATTGTAAGTGTCATATTGAAACATAAGCAGTTATTTAAATATTTTATTTGACATTGGAGACTTTATACCATATGGGTAATTATTTCCATCGAAATTATATAAGGATAATCGCATTTAATATTTAAGTATAATAAGAATATGATATGTAATAGTAATACGCTGGTAGCGGATTCGGTTTCAGCTCAGCCTCTATAAACTTTATATTAAAAACATAATAATTTGATCCAATAAAGTTCATTTTCCTAAGCTTTTCTTTTTATAAGCTAGTCAAATGCGTATGTCATAAACATTTATGATACACTTAAACCTTAAATAAAACGCTTATTTTATGTACTTATATAAAAATTACGTTATGTTCCTTTATAATATTTATTAATAACTAGCAAATTATCCTCGCTTCGCTTTGAGCGTCTTTAACGGTTAATTGTTAATAGACTATATATTATATATGTACAATGTACATACATAGGTAAATACTTTTAATAAAACTTGAAAGCATTCTCTATTTCACTTTGATTGGTCAAAAACACCGAAAATATCTTTATTTCTTGCCAAAATTATAAGATTTAACAAATTTTTATATCCTTAACTTGAGAAATGATGTAGTCCCAATACAAATTTTCAACCCCTATTTCACCCTCTTCAATTTCATTTTGAAATATAAAGTAACCTATATCCTTCTCCTATCCATCTCTATATCAAAATTAATCAAAATTAGTTCAGCAGTTTAAGTGTGAAAACGCAACAGACAGACAGAGTCACTTTCGCATTTATAATAGTATTAGTGCCTATGGATAACGCCAAATTTTAAAAATATGTCTTTGACGACACGTTTGGCTCAGTTTGTAGTGACCCTACTTCCTGTGCGAGCGGTCGCGGGTTCGAGTCCCGCTGGGGGCATTCATTTGTGTGATGATCACGAATGTATGTACATACTAGTCTAGTCATGGGTGTTTATATTTATTATGTGTATGTATTTAAAGTTATATATGTGTATTGTGTAATATATCAACTATCTAGTATCCATAACACAAGCCTCGTAGCTTACCATGGAACTAGATGGAGCTGTGTTAATGTCCCAACATATTTATTATGTCTCTCTGACCCATAACTTAGTTCTTAGCTTAAAGAAAATAGGATTAAAATAGTATTTTTTAGATAAAACCATATTATTACTAAATGCTTAAGCGAACTAAAACATGCTGTATTTGGAAAACAAAAATACTTTTATATTCGTAGTAATAAAATTATAATAAACAGGGGCATAATTAAATTATGCGAGAAACGTTTTGTTCTATAACACTATAATATAATTAATTCACAGTTTTATCTGATGACACTTGCAAAATCGTTGGGAAATTCTATAAATTCATAAAAGATTTGATGACCAATAAAATTGTAAGGCAGATTTTACAATATGTTAAAGTAGTGTTGTTGAGATATTATAATCACACAAAATTATAATTTAGCTTAATTGAACATCTATTATTACATTTTTTAAATAATTATAATAATAATAGCTAAAATTAAATAATATTGCCATATTTATTTAATTATAATACTTATTAAAAAATGCTTAGAATTAAAATCAACAAATATTGTAAGGTACTCTGGTGCCATTTTTGAATTTTTGAAATCATTTTGTAAAATTGTGGGTGGGCACTGTCTGTAACGAGTATGTAACGCTTTTGAGATGTCTAAAACCTTAGTTTCTCTCGTGACCATGATTGATGTAAAGCATTCGAAACGTCGGGAACCAAAAATCAAAATATATCCTCGAAATAATCCGAAAAAATAGTTTGATTTAAAATGTAAAATATTCGCTAAAATCTAAAAAAGTATCTGTAAATATTTAGTAATATAAATAATATAGGACATGCAGTAGCAGTACTATCGATTACTCCAGTAAAAGTCTTCTTCAGGGTGCTCGGGAAGTGTTACCCTCAAGTATGACATGTCCATCAACTCTGCATAGTGCTCGTTCTAGAAGTCCTCCAAGACCTCGTGACAAATGTTGGCGGACTTTTGCAAGTATGTGGTATGGTAATATATGGTATGATACCTTTCTTTTAACATTGGGAAATGCATTTAGGCGAACCACGTGCACACATACAGTTTATGTGGGTCTCACCGGCAAGCTAGTACTACCCACTAAAACCCAGCGGAACCTCCCTCGTCTTAATAGGGCGTAATATGATCACTTACGCAATCAACTACGTTGCCCCGATGGCAGGTCTGCCGAAGCAGACCACAACAACCATAGAGTTACTCCAACAGTCCGGTCTGCTATCACAAAAGTACCAGGAGCAACGCACATGGTACATTACCCGCAGAAGTGGACCACCTCCCAGTGGGTTTTTTTGCTTCGCGCCCAGCTGTAATGCCGGACGCTACTGAGCCCACAACGACAAGATAACGACAAGATGAACGCATGTTGGGGATATGGTATACCTATATACCTATATGTATACCTAATATATGATATGGTAATATATGATATAGCAATGTATGGTGTACTTGGTTATGGACTAGGGTGTTTTCCTACATGGTCGTCGTTATACAAACAGAAAATGAAAACTATACGAAGGGAATGCAATAAACGCAAAAAAACAAAACACCCTCACTCGTCAACGGGGGAGAAGACGATAAGAAATAATACTAACTAAAGTATGTGACCTGCCTAATTTTTTTACGAGTTAAGCTACTTCCTATTTTGTTTGTCATGTGGTTTTATGACTTGGAGTTGTTCGAAATTAGCATTTTGTTTAATTCAAATTATTAGAAGGATAATTTTTATTATGATACTAAAAAGTATTGGTTTTTTGCTATTCATTTTCCTCTGTTTTTGTTTGAACATTTTTTTTAATTCTAAACATAATAAAAATTTACATCTTAATTCCCGTTCATTAAATAATATGATGGTCATCTATACAGATAAATAAAATTGAAATGTCAGTTTGTAATGTCAAAATAACAGCTTTTTACTAAAAATATAAAATTATATATTGTACTTATAAGAAAAACACAATTTTTATTTTATTTTTTTCTTTTCTTTCGTTGGTAGATAATGTTATAAGTAGTAACTTAGGCTACTTTTAGTTACAAAAAAAAATTGCATTCCGATTCAAAAAAAAATAACATGTACCCAGGGACGGATCCAAGCCAAGCGAGGATACATCGCTAGTATTTAATAAGCTTGAAACAGTAAATGTCCGACACAGTTTTTTTTAATATTTATTTATTTATTTATTTGGATTACCAACAGAAATTACAATAATTATAATTATAAAAATTTACATAATAAATTATAAGTATAATTGTATTTCTTTGTATAAGTAATCACGGCATGCAATATAATTCTATAAATTGAGGGATAAAAAGATTTAGAAATTGAATTTAATTACATAATATTAGAAAATTGATATTAATAATTTAAAAGAAATAAAATTATTTAACATTATTATAAACATTTTCATTTTTATACATTAGATTTTTAAACACATTATAGAGAACAATATAATTTAAATGTTTTACTTAAGTTACAATTTATATTTTATAAAATCAAAATTAAAATGAAACACTAGCAAATTATATAAAAGAAAGTTGAAAATTGGCATGCAATCTTATTAGTACAAATATAAAAAAATAAATAAAAATAAATAAAATAATAATAATAATAGTATATTCATATCCCTTTCATTTACTATAAATAGATTTTCTATATTTTTCTTATCCCTCACTTTATATGTTATTTAAATTTTTAAAGTACCTATCTCTCCAAGAGACATGAATTTATAAAATAAAATATATATTTTTTTAAGTAGCATATAGTATCAAGAAGATGGACCGATGATAATAGAATTGAATAACTCCACACAGTTAAGACGATGACATTCATACTTCCATACTAATATTTTAAATGTGAGTGTGTTTGTTTGTTTGTTTGTCTTTCTTTCACGTAGAAACAGAGTATCAATAGACTCCTTTTTACCCCGAGATATTATCTCATTCCCACGGGAAAACACATTATAATACAACACACAACAACTCATATCTATGTATGTATATATACATATACATATACATATATATATATATATATATATATATATATATATATATATATATATATATATATATATATATATATATATATATGAAAAAAAATTGTCGAGTCTATCTATTTCATACTAACCGTTAAACCGTACCTTGGGACGAACCCGAGCGAAGCGAGAGTGAGTCGGCTAGTACTAAATATGACCAAGTAGAGTACAAAATTAAGTAGTGGGTAAATAAATGTTGAGGATAACAGAATATTTTTTTTAATTAAATATTTTTCTCATCAACTAAAATGGTATTTTTAAATTAAAATAAAAACCCGGATACATTCTACGCCGCGGGAACATTATAAAATCTAATTTGGAAATAATTGATACTAAGACGTCAAATATATTACAAATTAATTAACCATTTATTTAAACAGCTCTATATTAAATTAAATACCTGTTTCACGTTCATGTTATGTTATTCAAATTCAAAATATTTTATTCAGTATTAAATTATTACAATTTTTTACTGAACGTCATGAGTCTACTACCAGTTCGGAAAGAAGAAGCCTCAGACCTGAGAAGAACTGGCGAAAGAAACTCAGCGGGGCTGATATTATTTCGTTATCTTTTTTATAGAGTTAAATTATAATTTACAATATTTCTATAAAGTTGAAGTAGCTTGCAGGCGATCACTTCATTCCCAAGGCGTGCCATCTTCTATAAAATCATTTATTGTATAATAGCCTTTAGCACACAAACGTTCTTTAACAATTTTTTAAATTTGGCGATAGAAGCTTTTTGAACATTTTCTGGGATCCTGTTGTACAAGCGTGTATTGCTCATAAAAAAAAATACTGATTCTATGTAGACGAGTCACAAAATGACGAAAAAGCCAAAGAACATTCAAATTGAGATGGTTATAAAGAAAGTAAAAGGTTAAAAAAATTGCCTTAGACTTGAAATGGAATCGAACTTGCGACTTTTAGCTTATTTACTTACGATATTTATATTGCCATTTAACTCGATATTTTTATATGATATAATACAGCGAAACGCGGCGGCGGACTTTATTTTATAATATGTACCTGTAAGTTAAGGCATTAAATTAAAAATACCACTAAAAGCTTCGAGATTCTGCTATTTCGAGCTTTGAATTATTTTAATGCCCCATATATTTATTATTATTTTTTTAACTATAATTTTTAATTTCGTCACTTAATACTTTCAAAAATCAAAATAAATCCGCGAAATAATCCGAAAAGATAGTTTTATTTAAAATACATCACTTGTTCACTTGTCATTATTAACTTTTATTATACTTGCTTTTAAAAATGCTGCTTTAGGAATTTCTAAGCTTATCTTTCTTTCTTAAGCTCATGTACATAAGCATTACGAGTTTATTATAAGCATGTTTTTACATCACTTTATTTTTTTTAATAATCTATAACTAAAAATTAAAATTATAACCAAACAAACAAACAGACAGGCCGAGTTAATTTAAAATTTATAATATTAGTTTGATATAATATTGGAATTCATATCACTTTGCTAATTATACTGTAATCTAGTTATGTTAAAGATAAACACATTAAGTTTTAACATAATTTAAATATTTTAATAAAAACTATTCATAATAAGAAGTATAACAATGATAAAGTGTGAACTCATGATCTATATTTAGTATCTACGCTTTATTATAAACTAGCGACTTATCCTTGCTTCGCTCGGGTGCGTCTTCGGAATTCTAATTCTTTTTCTAAAATAAAAGTAAGCTTAACTTACGCCTTATAATATCAGCTATCTGCCAGTGCAAGTCCCGTTAAAATTGGTCCAGCTGTTTCGGAGATTAGCGGAACAAACGAACAGACAGACAAAAATTTAAAAAATTGTGTTTTTCTTATAAGTACCGTATAGAATTCCATATGCATTTAGTATAAAGCTGTTATTTTGACACTACAAACAGACACTTCAATTTTATTTATCTGTATATATATATATATATATATATATATATATATATATATATATATATATATATATATATATATATATATATATTATGCCGTTTTCGCATAAAAATTATCTCACGGAACAACTTATGTAACTTATTTGCTTAGTTAGTAATATTAGTATCACATATACGTCGATATAAATATTTTAATCGAATATAAAGGACATCCTCAATTACCTATATTTTTTTAAAGAATAAGTGTCAAGGCTATTGGTAAATAGCAATACCTGTGATAGATAAAATCGCTATTTAATCTGTTAACAATATTTAAATTAATTCAATCCTTCGTTATGGCAACACTTGAATATTATTTATGAAAATATAAATCAAAGAACTTAGAAACTATAAAGTAATTAGTTCCCTTAGTCTGGTGCTATTTCCTGATACGGAAAATCTTTGTATTGTCGCGTAGTAGAGAGTGTGTAAGGCATTACACAAAAAATAACAAATAGAAAGACACGTGTGAAGCATGCTTTATACATCCTAAGACAGTTGTCAACAACCTAACTTTAACAGAACCTAACCTTAAACAAAACCTAAGCAGAATCTCATCCGCTGGGACATTCTGCTACATACCATTACATTGCGACTAAAGAGTTTCGCTAAGGGTTTTTTTTTTGACTATTAATAGCCGGATGTAAAAAAATGTTACTTTACTATCCAGAATATTAAAAAGCTCAATAAAATCGTAAGCAAATAAGCCTTTCTAAAATCAAAACCATACATAGTACTAGTATAACACAAGGTTAGTAATCGAATTGAAAGCGTAACGATCTCAATTCATATTAGAACCTTGAAAATACGATTTATCAATGGCAATTGATAGATTAAGATGTAGTACATAATTGACAGTCATCCTACATCATAGCTTTACTTAAATATAATCATTAATATTATTGTAGTGATTGACGAACATATGACACAGTGACACGTTATCTTAAAAATGTATAGGTCCCTAGTTCAATTTTCAACTAATATTTATCAGCTATACTTGCTAAAAGTTGATTTTAACCTAATTTTTCAACTTATTATGTGAAATTTTGATTTTATTTGATTTAATTGGATGAAGCCAGAAAGTAGCTTTTTTAAAATAAAACTATCTTTTCGGATTTTTTCGCGGATTTATTTTGGTTTTTGGTTCCCGACGTTTCGAATGCTTTACAACAATCATGATCACGGGTGACTTCTCTCAGAAAGTACACGATGAAAATTTAATGACTTATGAATGAATGAATTAATGATATTTTTGAAATTAACTCATTATAATCGTTATATTCCAGATATTGGTCAAAAACGCGTTTTCATAGTTTTTTTTTTAAACAAAATTATTGATTCTTGCTCCAATATTCGTACGCGTCTCTGCTTAAATACATTATATTATGAAAGCCTTATAAACCAAACTAATACTTTAATTTGAAAATAAAGCCGTTCATATTATTAGTAACTATACAGTTCAGTCATATTTATTTGAAAAGAAAGACATTCAAATTATATTTACAAACTAGCTATGTCCCTAGTTACGTTTTAATGTTAAGTATAGATTTACTAGGGATGAGATATTTTCCAGCAGTAAAAAGTATCCTATACGTCGATCCGGATAACCAGCTATCATCATACCAAATTTCATCAAAACCCCTCCAGTGGTTTTTCCGTGATGCGGTCAAAAACAGACAGTCAAACAGACAGACAAAAATTCTAAAAACTATAGATTCGGCCTCTGTTTCGATAATAATGTATATTTCAATAAGATTTTCCAAAAAAATATTTAATGTACAGATTCGGCTTAGTTACAATTTTATTATATGTATAGATAAATAGATATATGCAGATGCCACTTCTACAAATTCGTCTCAGCAGTAAGACATAAACGAAACTACAATATATTTTATTCAAAGGTTGAAGTGTAACATCCCCCGGGGGGCCTTTAAATTTGTTTTCAATATCTCATTCGTTAAAGCCAATATAATTTGATATACAAAAAATATAGAATTATATTATTCAATCGCACATTATAATCGAATTAAGTAAAGGTCAGTCTAATAAAGTCATTTGATATTTATGACCAAACTTTAGGTGTTGGTTATTGTTTGTTAAAAATTAAATATCTACCTTTGTTAATGGTTAATCTATACATATAATAAAATTCTAACTGAGTTGAATCTGTATATTAAATATTTTTTGGAGAATCTTATTGAAATAGTCATTATTATCGATATAGAGGCCGAAGATACTTTTAGAATTTTTGTCTGTCTATCTGTCTGTATATCTGGAAACGCATCACGAGAAAACCACTGGACAGATTTTGATGAAATTTGGTATTATGATAGCAGGTTATCCGGGTCAACATATAGGATACTTTTTACAGCAAAAAAACATCTCATCTCTGAGAAATCTATACTAAACGTTAAAACGCAACTGGGGACGAACCCGAGCGGAGCAAGGATGTGTCGCTAATACGTTATAAATTTTAAAACAAAATACAAGATTATATCAGTTCCAGCAGTTTTAATATAAAATCATTGTCGAATTGATATTATAATGTAAGTTTGATGTTTAGTTTTATAATTTTGTTTTTTTTTTCAGATTTTAATTATTAGTGTAATATATATTAATTTATGAGATATTTTCATATACCAATTTGCCTTATCGGGCTGCTATTTAAATGTGTATGGATTGAGTCTTCAATATGATCAGGATCAGACCATAGTCCACCACGCTGGCCAAGTGCGAACTGACTGTCCTTATAAGTCTTTCTGTATCTAGAGAGGTTCTCTCAGACACGTACTGCCGTCATAAGAAAGAAGGCCGTAACTAACAATTTGGTCAAAAATGACTTATATGCAGATTCGGAATCAGCACAAAAATGCTACTTCAAAAAAAAAATGTCTTATGAATCCGGAGATATCATAAGCATTTTAATCGCAACTACGTCAAAACTAGTAGTAATTTTGACGTAGTAGCAAGAAAAAACTTTAAATATCTCGAAATCAACTTTGACGAAGTTACGGTCTCAAGTCTTCTTTCTTATGATGGCAGTGTAGGTTTCCTCATGATGGTTTCTTTAACCATAATGCAAGTGATATGTATATTGAAAATGTTTCGTACATGAAAATTTTAGATGTGCAAGATCCCGGGGTGTGAACCCGCTTCACTTGGTTTTCCAAATGAGCGCGTCAGATAACCTTTTTTTTTTAACGTGTGGAAACCCCTGTTCCCGGGTACCAACCGCTTTGGGGAAGCTGACGGGTTATGTGGGGCTCCTGCCGCGAGAAGCGCAGCAGCCTACCCACTAAAACCACACGGTGTTCCATCTCAGTTGCATACTGACCGGGACACGGGTACTCTTGCGAACTCTTCCGCACCCCGAAAAATTTTGTATCCGATCGAGATTCGAACTCGGACCATTGTTAATCTTGTACCTTGATGGCTTGACCACGATAATTTTACGTCAGATAACCTTAGGTAATAAAATGCAAAAAAAAAAATTGAAATTAGATATTAACTGTAAGCGTGTAACAAATAATTAGAAACACAATTTCAAATTTATAGCAGGTATTAGTATAAATAAAATAGTGGGTTTTATGTTGAATATTTATGGAATATATGTGATATATTGTATGTCTATCAGAAGAACAACTATTACTCGGGAATTACTACACGAATTTCCATATGAAACAGAGATTAGAGTTATTAATTAACGACTAATTAAACTTACAAAAGCGTGCAAAGTCAGCCGCGAATTAGTATTGTGTCATATCTAAAAAAAAAATAAAATATATATATATATATATAATATCTAAAAAAAATATTATAACTACAAGGTTTATACTTTGTTTGTCCTTGTAACAATTTTTTTATAGTTTATTATTCTTAATCTTCGACTGACCGAAATCACTTTTAGTTTTCATTCCTTAATAATAGGTCTGATATCCACCAAGGTGAAGAATAAGTACGGAAATTATATTTTTTTTTTAATAATTATCTTAAACTTAAAAATTGATTTAGTTATCGGCTTGATAAAAGTCACAGGAATCTACTTAATATACATGAAATAATTATGGTTGTCCTAAAATCTTTGAGGGAGACGTATGTCAGCCATTGGACGTAAAAAATGAGTCGCTAATATGGGATAAATAATACTAATATACTAATAACACACAGTACTATCTGAGTCCATGGTAAGCTACAGGCTTGCGTTATGGATACCAGATAGTTGATACACTACATATACATGTATAACTTTTAAATATATACATATTATAAATATAAACACTCATGACTGGGGTGCAAACATTCGTGTTCATAACACAAATTAATGCCCCCAGCGGGACTCAAACCCGCGACCGCTGGCACAGCAAGTAGGGTCACAAACGGAGCCAAACGTGTCGTCGCTATAAAAACACCAAGTGTTTTCACCATTCCAAAATAAAAAAAAAATGGCGCCACTGTCATTTTATTAAAATCATTAACCACCCACAGAGCTAATTCTAGACCAACCAGATCTAGATATTAAAATAAATTAATAAAACACTAAAAATGGAAGAATTGCTATAAAAGTAATTTATTACTTTCTAGCCTTAGGTATTAAGTGGAAGACGACCCTGATTGGTCATGAATTAATTCTCAAATAAAAAATGAAACTGCATTAATAATAATTTGTCACGATAAATTTACGAGTATGTTATTTCAAAGTATAGCTTTTGTGCAAATATTTAGCACGTTAGTGTTATATACGTATAAAGGCATTATAATTTGTATTTTCGACATTTTACAAGTTTTAGTTAAAATAATGTATAACAAATTGTTAAACATTATAAAACTGTTAATTATATAATAAATGATGACACTGTCAAATTACTTGGACCACAGCATCTTTATCTCACTGAGATTTTTTTTTATTAAGGGAGAAGCTAATTTACAGTTCATAAGTATGTTAAATTTTTGGTGGTCTCATGGCTACCATGAACGGTTAGAGATCGGGAAGTTCTGGGTTGGAGTTCCAGGTCGGGTTAAGCTTAGTTACAAGATTTTTCTCCCAATATAAAAATAACTTTACCTAAATTTTAAAATTGTAAAAACAAAAAATTTCTCTCATAAATATGCAGTAATAATGTCTCGATTAATTTCGGCCACGGTGGCCAATCTCATTGAGACTAGCTGTCTGCGCAGGAGATAATATATTATACAAGTATGCGTGCAGATACAACTGCACTCTTTATTCCTGTTACTCCGGTGGGACACACGACCGACGGCTTTACGTGCTCTCCGAGGCACGATGGTGAAACACCGCCAACCAACTCCGGGCTGTTACTGAGATTTACTAAACAGAAAGACTCAATATCTAAACTTGGCCCGACCCAGGACTCGAACTCAGGACCTCTGAATGTTCAGCTATACTTGCTAGCCACTACACAACGGAGACAGTTACTACTACTATACAGTATCTATATATTAGCTCAAAACGATGTTAGAAAATCTTATCTTTTAATTCGCAAGTTACGTCATCTTTCAAAATAATGTACATGCATTCCACTGATAAGATATTTTTAGCGTCAGTTAGCATTGCGTGCACCCGATAGCAATAGGTGGCGTCAGGATCGCGATAAACGTTTAGAGGTTATCTGAAGGCTTTACTTATGGTTATCAAAAATCTGTACCTTACAAGCAGTTTATTTTGCCTTGTCCTTTTGCACCTAGGTGTGCGAAGATTGTATCATCACTTATAAATATAAGGACATTTTATATTTGCAAAAAAAATATTTAGGTGTTATTTTAAAAATATTGATAAATAATTTTCATTCTAAATATTTAGTTTTTATAAGGAAAAGGAGGAGAGGAAGGAATAGATTCTATTAAATAATAATACCTAAGTAATCTCTGATGGATGTGTTACCGAGATCGGCTCTTGCTACTTTGATCAGTATTGATCCTTTGTTATTAGATTTAGAGTTATACACTTAGTCCTGTTAATTCCAGGAACTTCCAGATTTTCTGAGCGGAGAGCTTCTGTATCTTCTCCGGTTGCGTGACATACTGGCATAGATACTTCTGCAGTACATGAGTGGTTCAACGAACAGAGGATGTGCATAGCGGACTCCTCTGACTCGTGGAATAATCTGCACATTGCGGACTGACTTGTGCCGTTAGTGAACATATGTTTATGAAGTTTGAAGTGGCCAGTGAGTTTTTGTACTTGTTGTGTTGAAGCAATTCTTAAAAGTAAAGTTTCTGCGATATCTCTTAATTAGCGCTTTGGAATGTTTTTGACCAGTAGCGGACTGCCATACTTGAAGCGCTTTGAGATTACAGAGGTTTTTGAGAATTCTTTAGGTACGTTGTTTGGTAATTCCACAGAATGGCTCAGAGCTGCATTGTCTACGCCAATTCTTAACAAGACATCCGCCTCTTCGTTTCCATCAATACCCGAATATCCCGAAACCCATCTGAGCGTAACTCTATTGGATGTACCAGGTACCTATTACCTAGGTTAGAAGATTTATTACAGATAGATAAATACTTTATTGCACATATAGAAGAAGAGTACAGAAGATAAAAAGAAAGATAATAAAAAGGATGCAAAAGTGTTGGAACCGTAGATAGTGATAGTAGAACTATAAAAGGGACGGTACAATTAATATTACATATATAGGTACAAGCATGAACAACTAAGTTTATTATATTATACTTACGTTTATTATATTGACGATTTTGAATGGAAAACATTGCCATTTATGATATGACCTATTGAAGTATACGGATGTCATTACTTAGTAGGAATCAAGCCTATATTGCTCTTGAAGAAAAATAATCTTTGAGGAAAACAGATGCTTTGTATACCATAAAGCTTCTACCAAGAATCGAATGTAATTTCTACCTTTTTCACCTTTTATCTACTAGGCTTAGTCATCGTATCATAATTTAAAACATCAATGAAATGATAAATTATCCCTGTTGCATATAATTTATACAATACATATCGATTTTTTTGAATAACATGACTTTAAAATCAAATTATACTGCATAATATCGATTTTTTATGAATAATTTCATTTTTAAAACATATATAAATACATATAGGCAATGACTTTGAAAATTTCTGTCAAAACTATGACAATTTTTTTTTAATGTGTAGCTAATATGTTGTGTGTTTTAGAACATTAAAAATTAAAATTCCAATCACATCAATTAAGGCTTATATTGAACGAGTTTCTTATAACATCAATAAACAATGTATTAAAATAAAAAAAATATTTGTTAACCTTGTGATGTCATATGCGTATATCAACATGTCATTTTTTTATATATACAAAAAACTAGCGGATTACTCTCGCTTCGCTCGGGTTTGTCCCTAGGTGCGTTTTAACTGTTAGTATGAAATAGATATTATATTACTGATCCGCTCCTTTGCGTAGTAGCATGATGATATATAGCCTATAGCCTTTCTCAAAGGACGGGCTATCTAATACGAAAAAAAATGCCTCTTTATAATTTTATTAGTCTAGATAAATAAAATAAAATAACAAAAGAATTTTTGATTTAATTAGCAGAAATTCCGTCTCATATCGTTAAATAAACAAAGTCAAAATCTATACATATAATAAAATTCTGAGTCGAATCTGTACATAAAATATTTTTTAGAAAATCATATTGATATAGTCATTTTTATCGATACAGAGGCCGAATCTATAGTTTTTAGAATTTTTGTCTGTCTGCCTGTCTATCGGTCTACCTGTCTGGCTGTGACCGCATCACGAGAAAACCACCAAACAGATTTTGATGAAATTTGCTATGATGATAGCTGGTTAGCCGGGTCAACATATAGAATACTTTTTACTGCGGGAAAATATCTCATCTTTGAGAAATCTATACTAAACTTTAAAACGTAACTAATACGAACCCGAGCAGAGCGAGACTGAATCGCTAGTTGTACTATAAAGTAATAAAAGGCACAAAATATTCTAGATCTCAAACTATAACCAGTTTGAAATCGCGGAAGTGTAGACCGTAGCACAACGATTAATTATACGGCACAGATTAGTTAGATAGTAGATAAGGCAAGTAGCATTTAAATGTTATTGTCGTCCTCTCATAATAAAGTTTATCTTTTGCATGTGGAAAGAGCATCAGTGTAGTTGATGGTTGCTTATTTAACTGAAATACATAACGTATCTTGTTAAAATTTAGTTTATCTAAGGTCAGGTCTTGAAATATTTCAAGAATATTTAATTCTAAGTTTTAAGCTCAGTTATGTTTTGGATGATTATTACAGTTACTGAGATTGTATAAAAAAACTTAAAGGTCTTAATCATATAAAGTTTTATTTTTTTTATTTTCAAGTAAATTTATTTGCATTAGATGATAATTTTTTTTTTTGCGCTTGATATAATATTCTAAGGGGTAAGAAGTACATTAAAAAAGAACGATGGTTAATTATATATAGAGAATAGATTAAACATTTTTACACATTAGCCATAACTAATATTGGCTAACTAAAAGAATAAATATCTATAAAGTAGTGATATTAGTAGGTAGGAGGGTAATCTTTGAAACTAATAATAATAAAAACCCCAAATTGTGCACGTTAAAAGAAAACAAAAACAATATAGTAGTAAAAAATGCACAAGATCTGACTCTGAAAATTCTTTTTTTCTTTCTTCTACTACAGCCGCTGAATACATAGGCTATGGTTTTACGAAAAAATGGATTTACTATTAAAAATTCATTGAAATAAAAAAAAATGTTAGTTCATTTGTAGTCTATAATGTATGCCAAAATAACCCCTAAATCCGAGCGAAGCGATGGAAAGTCGCTAGTAAATATAATAACATACATAACTTTTCAGTAAATAACACACAATTAAAAACAATGATTACATAAACGTAATTAAAAAAATTAACATATAAAATATATTATCGATATCTTCATCAATATTTACATAATATTATGATTACTCTTATCTTACCCAATTAATAAATAATAAATATATTGGGACATTAACACACAACACCATCTAGTTCCATGGTAAGCTACGAGGCTTGTGTTATGGATACCAGATAGTTGATACACTACACATATATAACTTTATATACATACATATTATAAATATAAACACCCATGACTGGAGTACAAATATTCGTGCTCATCACACAAATAAATGCTCCCAGCGGGCCTCGAACCCACGACCGTTGGCATAGCAAGTATAGTCACTACAAACTGAGCCAAACGTTTGGTCATTCTATTTTCTGTTTTATAAAAGTCACTCTGAGACAAATTAACATGAGGTAATAAAATATGATTAAATAAATTCATCTATGTCGAACCAATCAAAGCTATCTAAGCTCAATAAAGGCAGCTAATTACAATACTGTCGACACTCTTATATCTTCATTACCTTAAGTTGACTGATGACTGTACTTTGATGTGCCGTTGGAATTGGTCTGGATTGATCATGGTATTAGAAATAGCATATGCGAATCTACGCCAAAATGATATTAAATATGTTGGGACATTAACACACAGCACCATCTAGTTCCATGGTAAGTTACGAGGCTTGTGTTATGGATAACAGATAGTTAATACACTACACATAAATATATAACTTTAAATATATTATAAATTACCCCCAAGTACGATTCGAACCCGCGACTGCTGACACAATAAGTAGGGTCACTACTAACTGAGCCAAACGTGTCGTCAATATGATAACAAAAATAATATTTTTCTTTTTTTAATGTAAAAAATCTCAGCCCAAAATATAAAACAATTTAAAAACAGTCAAGAAAAACATTTTCTAAACTGCAAAAGAAGAAACTATGGAATACAAGCCTGCCTGTCTAATAATATATAGGGTGGGACAAACGAACGAGACATGGGACAAAAGTATCTCAAATATTGAAAATATCAAGTTTTACTCAAAGGCAACATTCTTTTATTTAAAAAAATAACAATATGAGATTTTTGTAAACCTAAACCGGTAATCAAGTTACCTAAAATTGTAAAAAAAGAAAATTTTACTATTTTATTAAAATCGATACTCTATGGTAAGGATTAAATCTAACCTAAATAAAAGATTAGTAGCAAGTAATAGATGTCAGGAAGCATTTGTTGTACCAGGACACCAAATAACCTAAGAAACAGGCTAATTTTTCTCTTAAGTAATATTAAAACAAAATATTTAAAAAACAATACCTATAATGTATCAAGTTTATGAAAACAGGTTTCACACTCCTTACTAATATCCTAAATAGGTACTAAAGCGTGTTTTTAGTTTCTTTTCAGTTTGTTCTTAATTCATTTAACATCAGGTTGGAGAAATATTTTGCATGGGTTGTGCTGGAGAGTTACATAGACTATACTTAATGGAAGCTAAAGCTGAAGAGTTTGTTTATTTATTTGTTTGGTTAAACGCGCTAATCTCAGGAACTACTAATCCGATTTGAAAAATTCTTTTCGCATTAGATAGCCCGTTAACTGAGAAAGGCTATAGGCTATATATCATCCCGGAAAAATGTACGGTTCCCGTAGGATAGATTTGTTTTCGTCTAGGGACGAACCCGAAACGAAGCGAGGATGAGTCGCTAGTATATGAATAAATAAGGAATTAGCGATGACCGAGTATCCCTATACAATTACAATGTTTCTATACTGAATCGACGCAGACAATTAGTTTAAAAGTCATTCCAATCCCTCGGTTAATTCTGTAACAGACACTTATATACCAATATTGTATTCAGCCCTTTGTTAACCTCCCACTCCTGGGCACGGGCCTCGCTTCAATGCGAGGGGAATCAGGCCATAGTCCACCACGCTGGACAAGTGCGGATTGACGGACTTCAAATGTCTTTCGAAAACTTGCTAGGTTTTCTCAGACATGCAGGTTTCCTCACGATGTTTTCCTTCACCGTGAGGCAAGTGGTAATCATGTTAGAAATACACCAATATATGCTCTAAATATTTAATCTGTACTAAAACACCTAGTTTTGTACATAAAAACCTTGATACCATTTCCATTTTCATTCTAAGGATTATAGGAAGGGCTTTGAATGGACTAATGTGCTATGCCATTTACTGAACCGCAATAATGCGTGGGAATCTACACATCATTTTATACGTCAGAAGAACGCTTTCTTCGAACCAGTGATATAGATTATTTATTTGTGTGACAATAAGTTTCATTGTAACATCTTCTAATAATGACTTTTTTATAATAAAAATTGATACATTGATTTTTAAATAATAAACATTACCTTATGTATTAACTAGCGACTCACTAGCTAAGATTATTCCTCACACAAATTTTCATCCCCATTTTCACCCCCTTCAAGGATGATTTCCGGAATAAAAAATATTCTATATCCTTTCCAGGATCTCAAACTATCTTCTTAACAAATTTCATCTAAATCGGTCCAGTAGTTTTTGAGTTTATTCGTTACAAACATACAAAAATACAAATCTTTCCTCTTTATAAATATTACTTCAATTTGATTCGATTTGAAAATCTTAGAATTTTTATGAATTTTTACCAACATTTCCATATTTAACAAAAATACAAGCGGCAGTTTTAAATTTGTTTCTGTCTTGTACTTGAAATACGAAACCTTATATTCGTCCACTTAATTTCTAAAAAACATATCATTAAATAACATGTTTACGTTCCCCTTTTTCAACTTTCATTTGAATAAAACTTATGAATTATGACCATTAAAGTATGAAAATCTTATTCACGTATTTCAATAAGAAAGCGCATTTATTGCCTGTTATTTAATATAAACAAAACACTGGTTGTGAATATTTCTTAATACGATAACTTGCCCTTTTTCAAGCGCCGCTGTTATATCAGGGTTTGCAAACTGTTTGCTATCTATACATATAATAAAATTGTCACTAAGCCGAATCTGTATATTAAATATTTTTTGGAAAATCTTATTGAAATAGACATTATTATCGATACAGAGGCCGAATATATAGCTTTTAGAATTTTTGTCTGTATGTCTGTCTGTTACAGCATCACAGAAGAACCGCTAGAGGAATTTTGATGAAATTTGGTATAGTGATAGCTGGTTATTCGGGTCAACATATAGGATACTTTTTCTGCGGGAAAATACCTCATCTTGGAAAAATCTCTACTAAACGTTAAAACGTAAGCAGGGACGAACCCAAGCGGAGCGAGGGTGAGTCTCTAGTTATGTCATAAAATTTATATCAAAATTTTCATAATTATAATAAAAAAATAAAAAATATTAGTAATTTTTGAAGCTATACTTCTTTTGGCACGTATGGAAAAAAATATGAGAGTATTTTTACGATGCGCGCGCACACCGACAGATAAAAAACGACATGACGAAGTTAGCTGTAGGCGACATGATGAAGTTAGCTGCATTAATTTTACAAACAGAGAGTTGTGACATACGGGATGAAATTTTTAGCTATTTTTGTTCTGTTACGCCAAAGAAGTATAACTTCTTACGTGCGTACATACACACTTTTTTTTATTATTTATTTATCTTAATTATATAATAAAAACAATCACTCTAATATTATAATTTAAAATACTATGCGTCTACATTATCATGATCTAGGGTCATGAGCTATACAAAGTCGTAATCAGATGAAATTATGTGACGACGGAAGCTAAGTAATATAAAATATGAAGCCTATTTACATGGAAAATTTAATTAACCTACGTGTTCTATCAGAAGTAACCTGCGGTCATAGGCCAAATCGTAATCGATGAAAGTCTTCTTAATACATTTAATATTTATTGATATTTCTTTACACAGTGATATTACGCTATATATAATAAAATTGTAACTAAGCCGAATCTGGACATTAAATATTTTTTGGAAAATCTTATCGAAATAGACATTATTATCGATACAGAGGCCGAATCTATAGTTTTTAGAATTTTTGTCTATCTGTCTGTGTGCCTGTATGTCTGTAACCGCATCACGGATAAACCACTGGCGGGATTTTAATGAAATTTAGCATGATTGCTAGCTGGTTATCCGGGTCAATATACAGGATACTTTTTACTGCAGAAAAATATCTCTGAGAAATCTATACTAACCGTAAAACGTAAGTAGGGACGAACCCGAGCGGAGCGAGAGTGAGTCACTAGTTACGCTATAAAACCTAACATTTACAATCACACAATGTGTACTTATTTATAACATGGTTTGTTGTTTATGCGAATATTATAATTTTATAACTTTATAAATAAAAATATGTTTGTTAAATATTTCAACTTAGTTTAAAATCAATAGGCCTAGGTATAAAAACGTGTAATATAATAACGCTAAAGTACGCGTAGGTCTGTACTGATCTCTAATTTGAATACTTATGTAAAAAGTTGTATAACTTAAAATGTTTTTTCGAAAGTAAAGCCGGAGTGAGTGAATTGCCTATTTTTTTATCTGTACTAATCTGTACTCAACTTACACGACTTAAAGCCTTTAACTGGAAAATTGAATAGAATTGTATTGAATTATATCATCTTCCGAACTTCACTTAAGCCTTTACAGTTGTTACGTAAAAAAGTAATAAACGCCAACTACTTTATAAAATTACTCTGTTACTTAATATTAAGTTACTTATTAGGTATAGTAATTATTTTTAATATTAAAAATGTAACTAATTTTTGCTTACGATTTGCTCATTTAAATATAGTGAGGAAGAGTGAGGAACAAAATTAGTAAAATATTTTCTAAAGTGAGCTTCCTAATTTTAAAATCTATCCTCAATTTACAAAAAAAAAAAAGAATTTAATGTTACCGTAATCAAATAATTTAGAATAATATCAAAATATTTTTTAAAAAAAAGGTTGCCAACAGCCGAGTTCGTGAGCGCCAACTAAATTTCCACGATTCACCGTGAACACGCAACACGGTAGCCGAAGTTCTATCACTATTAACAGGTTTACATCGCTTTATTGTTATGAACGTTTGTTCCCTATACAGTTAGCTTCATGACTTCATCAAATAAAGCAATAATTTAAAGGCTTGCTGATTTCATCTAACCTAGTCAATTTCATGCTAAGACCAGTTTATTTTTTTTTTTATGGTTCATATATTTTGACGACACTTATGTTCTTTTCGGTCGTCTTTTCTTTGTAGTGACCCTACTTGCTTTGCCAGCGGTCGCGGGTTCGAGTCCCGCTGGGGCATTCATTTGTGTGATTAGCACGAATGTTTGTACTCCATTCACGGGTGTTTATATTTATAATGTGTACGTATTTAAAGTTATATAGTTACCATGTAGCTTACCATGGAACTAGATGGTGCTGTGTGTTAATGTCCCAACATATTTATATTATATATAAAATTATTAGGTTTCAATTAGAAAACAGTTTTCACCTGTATATAAGTTTGTACTAGTTAGTGACTTGCTTCAGTTTTCAAGAGCAATATTTTTAAGTTTGTCGCTAAAAATATGCATTTTCCCATACAAGTTTTGCAACCTACTCTGTCTCTTAAGGAATTAAATGAAAAAGCCGAAGTATTTCATCAATTCAATTGAAGATCATTAATATCAAGTTTCACGTAGTTTTGGGTAGAAAAATGTTATTTTGCCTACAAACTAAACCCAACGAATCACGATCTTGAGAAATTATTAAGGACATACCTTAAACTGTAGGTAGACCTAGAAGCATAAAAAATTGAATTTAATTGAAACAGTAGGTACAATTTGATGTTAATTTTTAAATATATTTGAACTTTAGACCAAACATGGGATTTGCCAAAAGGGTCCCTACATCTCAGAACATTACATACTGCCATTGATGTTTAAACGATGTGAGAGTAGGTCGCTATACAAAGGATAACGCTAAGGACCGTCATCAGTATAGATATATCTTCTCATTTTTTCTTGCGAATCAAGTGAAATTGATGACCCGCAGTCATCAGATATCACTAACAAGCAGTAGTTGATACAAACGTGAGATATGGGACTAAGGATGTGCCTTTTATATCAGAAATTGTCTGATACAGTTTTAGTGCTTCGTAAACCGTAATAAAACATATTTTTGCGTACTCTATATAAATATTACTGGATGTTATTATTGCATACCTTTGGGTGCGTTTTGCGGTCAGCGGAATGTTGCGAGTCATCGTGATGCCTAATTTTATGTGCCAAATTAAATTATGATTATGTAAGGGTCGATTTGTTTTGCGAAATCGTAACTGTATCTTATGTGTGTGTGTATATATATATATATATATATATGTATATATATATATATATATATATATATATATATATATATGTATATATATTTTAAATATGCTTAGAATTAAAATCAACTGTACACAGTACAGTTACTGTCTGTAACAAGTATATAACGCCTTTGAGATGTCTAAAAATGTCTAACACCTTAGTCTCTCCCGTGACCATGATTGCTGTCAAGCATTCGAAACGTCGGTAGCCAAAAATCAAAATAAATCCGCGAAATAATCCGAAAAGATAGTTTTATTTAAAATGTCAAATATTCGCATAAATCTAAGAAAGTATTATTTCATGAATCTTTTTCAAAAAAATGGATTATAACTACAGACTAGTCTATACATACTCGTATAATAAAATTCTGAGTCGAAACTGTACATTAAATATTTTTTGGAAAATCTTATTGAAATAGACATTATTATCGACACAGAGGCTGAATCTATAGCTTTTAGAATTTTTGTCTGTCTGTCTGTCTGTCCGCATCACGCGAAAACTACTGGATAAATTTTTACGAAATTTGGTATGATGATAGCTGGTTATCCGGGTCAACATATAGAATAGTTTTTATTGCGGGAAAATATCTCATCTCTGAGCTAAACGTTAAAACGTAACCAGGGACAAACCCGAGCGGAGCGAGGGTGAGTCGCTAGTCTCATATAAGTTTCGAGAAAATTCCACCTCTAAGATAAAAATTACTAACTAAACATTAACGACTACGTTTTAATAATTACATTTACTGAAATTATATATAATATCCAAAAAAAAAAATTGGGCAAAATAAAAAAAGATATCTGAACCAGTTAAAGCGCCCCGATTTGGACAAATCGTTTGTAAATTGCTCGGTTCGTAAAAAGCAAATCATCTGGCAATTAACTGATTAATTGTTTAATTAATTGTGCCCAGTGTCGACATTACTCGACGACTTTTTACTGAGACAGATTTTGGCTGTTACAGTTATTTTGCCGTAATTTATAAGAAATAGCGTATAAAGTAGTCAAGGATTTTTTTTTAATTTAACTAATTTTTACTCGCGATTCTCCTCGTGTACAAGAATAATAGCTTATGTGGTAATTTAGAATATATTTCAAATTTCATTAAAATCAGTTGAGGGGTTACAGCGTGATTAAGTAACAAACACACTCATAGTTTTAGGAGTTAAAATGAAAACAGGAAAGTAAGTATTATTAATTCTTATATTTATCGAATATTTTTTTTACATCCAAATAATAGATTGACGTTTCTGATATTTTTATACTATGCTATATTATTCTTTAAATAATTTTGCTAGTGAATATACACTCAAGTAAATTTCCCTACATTCTAACAAAAATATTTTAAAAAATCACGAGAACGTAATTTTATTATTATGTAAAATTAATATTCTTAATCTTATGACTTTTAGATTATTTTAAAAGAAATCCCTCAGTATATTTTTTTGGACAAAAAATTGTCGCAAAATTAACCCAAGTTTTTAAAGGTATTATATTCAGGGTAATTGTTTTTCGCGTACGCATCAAGTGTTAATATTCTACGGAACAATGATTGATCGCTATCAATATCACAGTACATTTTTAATCAACGAAAATGTGAGAACCTCTGGTGTTTTGGTTTTATACATAGTAATGAGTTCGATTTTTGTGAGATGCAAGTTAATAACATAAGTATAATAAATGTAAGGTTTCATTTTAATTATTACATATAAATTAATATATTATGCACATGTGTATAGTGCAGTGGTAGCCTAAAAGTAACTCGCTCACTTGGGAAACCTAGTGTGGGTTCAAATCACGGGTCTCGCACTTCTGATATTTTACAGTAAGGAAACCAGCTTGTCTGAGAGAACCTAACAAGTTTTCGAAGGAAATATTATGTAGTCTGCCAACCCGCACTTGGCCAGCTTGGTGAACTGTGGCCTCATCCCCCATATTGATGAAAGGCCCGTGCCCAGCAGTGAGATGTTAAAAAGGGCTGAATACATACATAAAGATATACATATACGTGTATACATGTATGTATGTATGTATTCAGCCCATCTGATTGTGTAGTAATATAATGTTGGATAAATATTCGTTATCGCTACATCAGCCTGATGGTATCAAATTATTGTACGAGTATTGTCATACGATTTTCACATACCTATAAAATTTCAAATCGATATGACAGTAAGAAAAAGATTAAAATCGATATCCACGGTTTGATGACGTGCAACAGTAACAGGAAGCTAATAAAGATAGAGCATGATTATTACTTACTATTTTAAATAAAACTTTTTCCGGATTTTTTGATCTTTCGGATTTGTTTTGATTTTTGGTTCCCGACGTTTCAAATGCTTTAAACCAATCATGGTCCTAATTAGATTTGGTATGATGACAGCTTATTATCTGGGTCAACACATAGAATACTTTTTATTGCGGGAAAACATGTCGTCTCTGAGAAATCTATACTAAACTTTAAAACTTAAGTATATCTATATTTGGAACAAAAAAGCTCGTTTATATTAGAGATATAAAATATGAAAGTTCAATGAAAATATAACTTAGAGTTACTGATTAATATGGAATATCATTTTATAGCGAGTGTGAGTCACTAGTTTAACATAAAAGTATGAGTACAATATATATATATATATATATTAAAATAAAAAATAGTGCGATGCTCACTACAACATATGAACAACATAATTATTACATATTAAGCGCAATCCAATTTTCGAGTTGAATGACTTGCTCGGTTATTGTCAGTTAAAAGAATATATTAAAAGTAATTTTGGTATGATTATTTTTACATATTAGGGTGCAAGCGGAACCGAAGCTCTTGGGCTATAAAACTTTATGAGGATCAAACTTGCTGCACAGCGGGCTTATACCAGTTTTGTTGGGCAAAAAACTAGAGCACTGTATGCTCATGAAAATTTATAGTTTCTCGAGAAGTTCTCTGTCGGCGTTTACGATATTCGAAATTTCTGTACGCAATTTGTCCGGTTCCGATACGAATCGTTGGACGAGCTTTGTTTTAATATAACGGTTTAAATTGCACGTCCGTTATGAATTAAAATAGATGATGATTTAGCTTTTTAACTTAATTCAGAAATAGGAGGTTCTTTATGGTTCTTTATTGAATGTGTAGTCGAAAATCTATTCGAAAATATCGTAAAATTAAAATTATTTTTTTATGTTTTAGTTTTTGAGGTATAAAGGGAGGGAAAAACTTACAAGGGACGTTTACTGTCTATATCTATATATTAATACATAAAAAGGAAACTTTGTAACTCTTTTTAAGCATTTTGCACGTAAGACATAGTAATAAGCTTTAGCATAGTTAAAGTTTGTATGGACCTTCTTCTTCTTGACGATACGTTTGGCTCCGTTTATAGTGACCCTACTTGCTGTGCCAGCAGTCGCGGGTTCGAGTCCCGCTATGGGCATTCATTTGTTTGATGAACACGAATACTTGTACTCCATAATATGTATGTATTTAAAGTTATATATGTGCAGTGTATCAACTATCTGGTATCCATAACCCAAGCCTCGTAGCTTACCATGGAACAAGATGGTGTGTGTTAATGCCCTAACATATTTATTTATTTATGGTCGAGTTTCAACCACAGGAAGAAAGCTATTACTCGTATAATAGGTTGGCATATTTTCGGATCAAGCGCTTAGTTGAGGAGTTTATAGACCATTAAGGATTCTAACTTCATAATACTATGGATCAATTAAAAATATAATAATTTTGATAAAAGGTCCTATTTGTATGCTTATTATATTGTTTATTTTGAAAAAAAATCCTGTATATTACACTTGCGACTCACCCTCGCTTCGCTCGGGTTCGTCCATATGTTAATTCTCCATACAAACTTTCATTCCTATTTTCACCCCCTTAAGGGATGATTTCCGGGACAAAAAGTATCCTATATCCTTACTATCTTCTTACCAAATTTCATCTAAATCGGTTCAGCAGATCCGGAGATTATCCCCTACAATCTCACAAACTCACAAACTTGACCTCTTTATAATATTAGTATAGATTTAACTTTTATACCCCTCGAATTAATGCCGTTGAAAGCTTTAATACATTTTGCCAACATACAAAAATTAATATTCCATATAAAAACTTTCATTTTTACCCAAAATTAGCAATTTTAATAAATCATTCACACCTCCTACCGAAAAAAGAAATATTTACAGCGATTATTTCTAATTAATGTTTTAAATGTAATATATTTTAGTAATAATTTTTAATGGCGATTGTCAACAGATAGCGTAAATAAAATTGCATATTACAAAGTTTTATTTTGACATTTATATGAGTATTTGTTATAACATTTATATATTAAATGCATACTAAAATTAACGTTCGGAATTGTTTTCTTAATAAAAACTTAATGATCCTTTTGAAAGATATTATGATTTTATTATACATATTTATTTTATGACGATAGAATGATTCATTAAAGGATCACATACGTTTCTGTGATTACTATGGTGATATAAGTATATATGAAATAAATTATTCACTATGGGAAAATGCATATTTTTAAATAAATAAAAAAAATTAACCCTTCACTATAGACGTAGGTCCAATGTACCCATGATCATTATTTTACCACACGTCCCATGTCCGCGCAAATTTCTTGCTAACTTCCTCATGGATATATTGACTCGTAACAAAAGACACGTATTTTTGTTGGTATTAGTTATTCTTGTCTCTTATTTCATTTTCTATTTAATTCAATAGAAATAAAATGAAAACTCAAACTAAAATGATAAAAAAGGCAGTGCCATATAAGCTCAAAACTAAGTTTTCAAAACTAGCTCCCACCAATATAATTGTGATGGGTTTCCCTATTAATCGGTATTTTGTACCGATGTTTGTATTTAAAGAAAACACAGTAAGGTATTTTAACCCTTCGAAAGAAATAGTATACAGTCAGATATAAATTAAACTTTATTATCAAATCACCATAAAGTTACTAAAAATAAAAACACAAATAAACCAAATTTTATATTGAAAAATAACATCACAGTTACGTCATCGCTCCAATATCATAATCGTGAAAGAAACCCAAAAAGCGGCCCAAAAAAGCCACATGAAAACTCGATCCCCATATTTGGTCCAGTCGGCAAGCACATAAACGTCGCGAAATTGTTTCCACCAGTACGGACTTGTCCCGACAAAAAACACGTGTCACTGCAATAAATCATTCGAGTCGCTCACTCGATTAAACGAATCGATTGCCGATTCATTACACAGATGGACCCAAAAATGTCGACGTAATTTTTGTAGGAGCTTTTGAAAGTTACTATTACTTTTTTTTGTTTTAAAGTAAGCCTCTGTTCTAGATGCTCAGATAAAATTCTTAATAACATTCAGATGGTTATCTTCTTTTTAAATGGTTATAACGCATTCTTTTGACGTTTTCGTCAATCGATACCAAATGAATATGTTTTTGTGTCTATAATTTACAATCATTATCGTTTTTTGT
The DNA here is from genome assembly GCA_905404265.1 of Fabriciana adippe. NCBI lineage: Eukaryota > Metazoa > Arthropoda > Insecta > Lepidoptera > Nymphalidae > Fabriciana > Fabriciana adippe. Next base: position 14,429,913 of record FR989997.1, on the reverse strand, counting down.
CGCTTTTCTTTTATCTGTCATATGAATTATTTTATTGGTTGTAAAATGGAATACATATATTTACATATGTGTCTGTGTAAACGGAATACGCACAAAAATTCCGACTAAGCCAGTCGCGATAAAACTGTTGGGAATTGGTTAGTATATAAGCAAACGAACAAAAAACAATCTATCCCACGGGAATCGTACATTTTTCCGGAATAAATAGTAGTTTATATGTTATTCTAATATATGAGGTATATTATTGTAAAGTTTCATTAAAAACCATTTAGTAGTTTTTGCGTGAAAGAGTAACAAACATCCATACATCTATACATCCAGACATCCTCACAAAGCTTCGATTTATAATATTAATAAGATTTCATAATTCATAAATATTCAAAGTTTCTCACGAATATGTATGAAATGAAAACGATAGTAATATCTAATAGGACAATAAAACAATCATATTTCACAATTTTTTATAACAAAATGTGCCAAATTAATGTTACACGATTTGTATTGTTATGCGCCTGTATATAATTATAGGCATTTATCATCAATGCATACAGACGGATACAAATGTATGATTATATTCTTATTTTAATAGCAAAATTTCGTTTTATATTACTTTTATATCAATATTACTTATTTAAGTACTTTTATTAAGTAATCGATTGATTTAATTTATTTTTTATTGGCTGAGGCTATAAATTATTTTCAATCTTTAAAAAGACTTTATTAATATTTTTATCGTTACTTTTTGTACATCAAAATATATTTACGACTGTACTTCAAGTAATATATCAAGTAATCAATTACAAAGCCATTACTAGAGTACAATGGAGCGAAAAAATATCACGTTTAGTCTGTGATGATGAACTGCAATGATTATTGTGTAGACAGCTCAATGCATTTATTAATAAAATTATTAATAGTCAATATATTTGTTTGCGATCGGCTTGGGAATTGGGCATGATTTTTGTATTTCTATACTAGCCACTGCCCGCGGTTTCGTCTACCTCAAATGTATTTTTCAGGATAAAAGTATCCTATACAATATTTAAAGATCCTACCATACGTTCTATTATTTGCACATGTAAAAACAAACATATATACTCACCAACATACTCTCAAACATTAGAATTTATGATATTAGTATGATATACGAGTATGCGTAAAAAATAATTGTGTGAGTTACTATTGAGTCTATTACCTGGAGTAACATATAACCTATATGTTACTGCTGCTAGGCATCTAGACGCACACTGAAGTGAATAAGTCGGTAGTGATAGAATAATGGAATCCATATTAAACTTTTACATCGTATACCGTTAATATCTATACATACAGAATCTCACATTGCAGAAACCAGAAATCGTGAAATAATCAACATTAAAACGATTGAAACGCGAGTTGGTCCCGTATTTTTGAACAATTTTTTCAAGAAGAAGGATTTTTCGTGTTATGCGATATTTCCTCTATTATGAATAATGATTAATAAAATATTATTACTTTTAAAATAATTCTGTAATCAATGAATCCTTTGAGCGTAAATTATTTGGGGTGTTTTTGTAAACATATAATGGGTATTTTATAAAAAAATGCGCTTTTTATTGAGGACAACTAATATTTTTAGTTTCTATAAAGAAGATTAGACGTCGTTAAAATCATTTTCTTGTAATATGCCTACATCTTTTTATTCTTATACCTCCAAGGAATATTACATAAAATCATAAAAACACTACTCTCAGTTTAAATGAAATCAAAATTTATCATTTCTTAAAATGTATTAGACATGTGCCATTAATATTTTTCCAAACGTTCATGTTGGATTTTAATATCTTAGATTGATGGCATTTTCGTATGAGCTTCCGAATTTTTTGAATCATCTATCAGAAGCTGTAATATTCAAATAGTGTTGACATGTATATGGTCCCATCGATACGAATGCAAGGGAACCCTGCAAAACCAAAAAATTACAGGTACAGTTACAAATTGCAATAATATGCCCGGTAGCAAAAAAAAAAACAATTCGTCCGAACAGGTGAAGACGACGTACCATCCAACTTATATGGTGACAGCCGAAAAAGTACACCTTGTAAATAACAAACGTATTTCGATGGGAAATAAAATTATTGACTCCATAATTAAATTGACCGTTGCAATGATATCATGCTTCGTATATTTTGACTAATCATTAATGTTTTTTTTTTTTGGGAAAAACGTTCATTATGAAGTTACGTAACTTTTATTACCATGATTATCTTGTCACGCTCTTTTCTTTATGGGGAAACGTTTTGAGTCCTCGAAACGTTGGTGCAAATATTCCTGCAGTTCATAAATTATAATATTTGATATAATGAGCAAAACTTTATAAATTCCAAAATAACTTTTTCTTTAAGCGATTTGTAACATTCTTATTAGGGTGGAACAAAAAAAAATGTCTTAGCTTGGGGGTAGAATTTGTAGCTCATAAAAAAAATACTTAACATTTTGAGGTGCCCACTGATTTTTAAAATAATGAATTTAAAATTATTTAAATGGATTTTTTTTCGACATGATCTTCTTTAAAACGTTGAAGAATTAACAAATACAGTCATTTCCTACCCAACTTTCACTGTAATTGCATTAATCTAATTAAAAAAAAAGAAAATAACACGTTACTTTTTTGTATTACAGTGAAAGTTTTTAGCTCAACCCTAATTCTTATTGATATTAGGTTGTGATAGTTCACACATTTGTTTTTAAATAGTATTTTATTTATTTCATTGAATTTACTTAGTATCGAACTAGTAAAGTATATATCTATCTTCACTGTAGAAAAATAGTAAGTTATATTTAGAGTTTTTTTTTGGTCTTTATATTATATACTAGCGACTCACCCTCGCTTCGCTTCGGGTTCGTCCCTAGACAAAAACAAATCTATCCCACGGGAACCGTACATTTTTCCGGGATAATATAAAAAAGCCTATATAGCCTTCCTCAGTTATCGGGCTATCTAACGCAAAAAGAATTTTTCAAATCGGATTAGCAATTCCTGAGATCAGCACGTTCGACCAAACAAACAAACAAACAAACAAACTCTTCAGCTTTATAATATTATAGATTACAATTATTTACTCTTCTAGTAGAACCGTAGTAGAAAATTTCTTAGATTTCAGATTATACTAAAATTAGAAGTCGTGACTTCTAACCGGTATAAAAGCTTGTAAGTGATTTTTGATCTTTGATTTTGAAAACATTGTAAGGGTATGTGGGTTACGTGTCTTGTAAGAAACTGCTAACAGAGTACAGATCCTCTTTAATTAGTAAATTGCGTTTAGGAAGATTCAATGTACGTTGGCAGTGGCGTAAAGAATTTTCAATAAAGAAATTATTTGAAGTGTTTATTTCATTTCTATCCCTAAAGACGGTATTAGGATATTTTTTTTTTATAATCAGTATACCATTTCATGACTAAATCTGATAATATTAAGCATATAGCCTGGATTCAGTAAAAAAATATATAAATAAATAATCGAGAATGAACGTGCAAGGAGTATACAATGTATCGTCGCATCTCAAAGTAAGCCAGAACGTTGATTTATAGGCAATTCACGCGAATCTGACGTGGAACTATCGGAGGTACATCAATTAAGGTATGGCGTGCCGGCGCCTTCGTGACTACTGTTCAAATGTTTAATAGCTATAAATCGTGGGAACACTTGGACATTGCCACTACTGAAACTTGGGTTGTTTAGCTTAATTTTGCTTTATTTATCTCTCGTATGTTACCCGATAGATAGCATAATGGTGATGATGATGTCCTCCTAACTAATTTCAGCCGTGGCGACTAATCTAACTGAGACTAGCCAACTGCGCAAGAGATATTATAGTGCACAAGTGTACGCGCAAACACTTATTCAATATCACTATTCCTGTCACTCTCATACTCCGGTGGGAAATCTTATTAATCTTCAAATTGGCTTGGTGGTCTAGTGGATAACATGTGCGGCTGTAGTCCTGGGTCGGACCTACCATAATTATTCAGTTTTTCATTCAAGGAATTCTCAGTAACAGCTCTGACTTGGAAAGCCGTCGGGCCTGTGCCTGATCACGATGATATATTTTCCCCCAGTAAAAAGTATCCTATATGTTGACCCGGGTAACCAGCTATCATCATATGAAATTTCATCAAAATCCTTTCAGTAGTTTTTCCGTGATGCGGTAACAGACAGACAGACAGATAAACAAATATTCTAAAAACTATAGATTTGGCCTTGTATCGATGATAGTGTTTATTTCAATAAGATTTTCGAAAAAATATTTTATGTACAGATTCGGCTTAGATACAATTTTATTATATGTATAGATAGATTTTTTGTTTGTTATAGAATATATTATAACAATAATTAACACTGCTTAAGTTATTTATTTGAGTGTCTGTTTGTTTTTTACTTAATTGTGTATTATCTCGAAGCAAATAGATAGAATTAAATATTTTTTTAATAGTTTTAATTATTACTAAACCTAAGTTTCGCTTCAATCAGCTGTAATTTATGTACATAGTTAAAATTCAAGCTCATTATCTCCATTATAACTTTTACTATCTAAACAACTAAAACCTGGTTCATCTAACCATGGTTAATTAGTCGTTTAGACATTTAGATTTAACATTTCTTAATCTATTTCGGCTTCAGTAGCCGATCTCATTGAGTCTAGAACTGTGCACAGTGAACTGGGCACTTATGTCCACAGACGCAAGCGCACTTTCTATTCCTTTAACACTCATAACATATCGGTCGGACAACAACTCAGCACTATTTAGGTACAGGGATGTACGCACTAACCTACATTATAACAAAAAGCTCGTAACTATTTTAGCTCATACCGGGTAATGAACCTAGATCTCTCGAGATCTCAAAATCAACCATACATTCTGGTTATTATACACATGTATAATATATTTTTTAATCACTAAAAATAAATCTTTCTCCATTTGTTATCATTTCAAATGCAAATAATAAAACTAGTATGGGAAATTTAAATTGATTCGTAGCCATAGTGAGTGTGGTCATGTCATGACGAACCGATACGATCACTTCACGATTTATAGAGGCAACGATATTGAATATTTCAAATATTAAGCTTATCGCCTTCACTCAAACTTGGATTCGATCCCATTATAATAGTTCAATGAAAATATTTTGTTTTTGTAAAAATTATATTATAATATTATATATATTGTATATGTAGATATTTTTAATTTTATCATTGTATTGTAAAAACTTTTTATTCACAATTTCTATATATAGGTATAGTATAGAGGTCGCGGCTTCGATTTCGCTAAAGAAAATGTTTGTATTGAATTCTTTGTGGACAATCTATACTTTTTTTATACTAATATTACAAATGCGAAAGTAACTCTGTCTGTCTATCTGTTACGTTTTCACGCTTAATCCGTTGAACCGATTTAGATGAAATTTAGTAAGGTTAGGCCCTATGAAGAACAAATGATATGAACAAATGATAGTTTTTATCTTGGAAATCACCCCTTAAGGAGGTGAAAAGGGGGGTGTAAGTTTGTATGAGGAATCAATCATTTCTCAAGTAAGAGATACCGTTTAGTAAGCCTTTATTCCATGTTAAAAGTATATATAAGAAAGATATTATGGCCTTTAATAATAGGTAGAAAATGTATTATATTACGATTTATGTATCGCTACTTAATTTTTAAAATCTTCATCATAATTAACTACTATAGTAATTCAGTTAAAAAATAACTACGAAATTGACGTGCGTGGTACAGTTAACGTCAGTTCCACGAGAATCGTTAAAAATCACAGTGTTTACGACCAGAACATTTAATAAAGATAACATTATAAAGAGAATGTAAAACTAAACGTTTATGATGTATATTGTAATGCTTTAATGCCACTTAATTTTATTCTTATTTAAGGCGAATCTGCAAGATCATTTTGTACAGTTTGCAAAACAAATGAAACTTTGTAACAAAAAGCTCACATAATAAGAGAAAGCTATATAATGGATAATATATATTATGTGCTATATCGGACTAAGTAAGCCTAGTAAGGACCTAGTAAGCTTAAGGTAGTGAGTTCAAGTCCGAAAATAACTGGTATCTTGTATTGTAATAGGATTAAATTACTTTTTAACAAAAAAATATGAAAATTGATCAGTCGAAGACATCATATAATATACCAAAAAAAAAGGATTAAATAAGTACCTTTATTTTTTTACGTAGGTACATCGGCAAAATAGCCTATATCATTCTCCAGCGCATCAATCTATACATATAATAAAATTGTAACGTAATCGAATCTGTACATTAACTATGTTTTTTAATCTTATTGAAATAGACATTATTATCGATACAGAGGCCGATTTTATAATTTTTAGAATTGTTGTCTGTAGGTCTGTCTGTTACCGATTTTGATGAAATTGTGTTACTGATTTTGATGAAATTTGGTATAATGGTAGCTGGTTATCCGAATTAAGATATAGGATACTTTTTACTGCGGGAAAATATCTCGTCTTTGAGAAATCTTTACTAAACGTTAAAACGTAACTAGGGACGAACCCGAGCGGAGCGGGCGTAACTGGCTAGTTATCTATATACAAAAAAAAACGTAAACATTGCTTTGTTGCTAAATGAAAGAAGGACCAACAAACAAAATTTGTAGTATTAATGAAAGAATAAATATACTCATTTTTATGTATAAAAATCGAACCTGTTACCTTCAACGTAGTAACCAGTACCATCAACCTTAATACATCGCCAACATAACAGTTCATTTAATAACTAAATAAAACACCTAATTTCAACTTCATGCAACTATTTTGATGAACAAAACAGTTTTTTTTTTTGATATTCAAGAACAGATATACACCTTAATTAAATTCGTCTTATGTTTAAGATATAACATTATGGTCTTTTCAAGTACGTCGTAAACTCCTTTTTATGATAAAATCCTTACAACCTGCTAATAAAATAAGCTTAAATACAAAAATTATAATAAAGAGAAACACATTTGTTGGCAGGTCGAGATATTAAGCCGTCTCCGTCATTTTTAGGATTCTGGATGAAACATTGGAAAAACTAAAATTTTCTTTTCTTATTTAATAAATTATATACAATAAATGATTTTATAGAAGATAGCACGCCTTGGGAATGAAGTGATCGCCTCCAGGCTACTTCAACTTTATAGCAATATTGTAAACTATAATTTATTAAAAAATATTACTCCCGCTGAGTTTCTTTCGCCAGTTCTTCTCAGGTCTGAGGCTTCTTCTTTCCGAACTGGTAGTAGACTCATAACGTTCAGTAAAAAATTGTAATAATTTAATGCTGAATAAAATATTTTGAATTTGAATTTGAATACTAGCGACTTACCCTCGCTTCGCTTAATATATTTTGTATATATAATATTATATACAGGTAAGGACATCTTTTGTTTTTTTTAACAGCAGCTTATGTGTTACTCCAGGTCATAGTTATATAAATAAATAAATATGTTGAGACATTAACATACAGCACCATCTAGTTCCATGGTAAGCTACGAGGCTTGTGATATGGATAGATAGTTGATACACTACACATATTATATAACTTTAATTACATAAATATTATAAATATAAACACCCATTACAGGAGTACAAACATTCGTGCTCATCACACAAATGAATGCCCCCAGCGGGACTCGAACCCGCGACCGCTGACACAGCAAGTAGGTTCACTGCAAACTGAACCAAACGTGTCGTCAAGTAGTCTATCTTTGTGCCAAGTTTCATCTAAACCTGTTCAGCCTTATCAGAATGAAGGAGTATTTACAATAATCTAGTAGTATCATGTATATGTTACAGTCAAAATTATTTTTTAGTCAAAACTACTTTTGATTAAAGAGGTTGGTCAAAAGTAGTTTGGACTGCAGACCTTACTCCTTAACTCTTAAAAAGTTCAGGAGATAAGCAGGTGGAACGTTGCTCGGAAGAACCCTTTCTTTCTTTCTTTGTTAGGTTAGGATAGAACTGTAACCACAATTTACTAGTGGCCGGCCAGTGCCATAATTTTAAGAGTTTTGACGATATGCCATTTAAAACTGATATTGACCAATGCCTGCAGTCAAAACTACTTTTGACTGTTTTTGTCAGTTAAAAGTAATTTTGACCACGAAGGAGTTCCGACTGTAACATATTTAATGATAGTTTATTTTTATTTTGTATTATCCGTATTGATTATTCCGTATCATCATTCATTTGTGTAATTTTTTAACTTAAACAATGATTTTAATATTTTCTTAGCTTAGAAATACAATAAAACGTTTATTCATCTTTAAAGAGGTTCCTCACGATGTTTTTCTTCACCGTAAGACAAGTGGTAATCATGTTGGAAATGATTCGCATGAAAATATCAGAGGTGTGAGACCCGGGATTTGAACCCGCTTCATTCGGTTTGCCAATCGCTTTACCACTAGGCTACCACTTCCCAAGATAAATATAATAAATTATTAAAAAAAACTTCTTAACTAAATCAGGACAGACGGCATATTGCAAGGCAATTTAAGTGAAATGTTGATTAGCCAGAGTTATGTTAACGCCTTGTTCCAATGCGAGTTTCGACACGCGTTTTCGCCTTAGATGTAAATTAGAATCTGGATCTGTAGAACTAATACCATTGATTATGTGCTAATAGTGCCGATATCTATTCCGCAAACTTTAAATATTTTTGCTTAAGATAAAGTTTAACTATAATATGTAGTTATATAATATCAGTAATTGGATTCCTTAAAGTAAAGAGAAACGATTATAGAAAACGCCTTGTTTTATTTGAATTTTACTTTGTCTGCCATTTGTTTAAATATTTAACATATTATATTGTTATATAATAAAAAAATCGTTTTAGTGTAGTGTAGGTTGCATAATATTTCACCAAATGTCAAGGAGCCTAATCCCATGAAACAGTCCATATTTTAATAGTATAAGTCAAAATAAGTTATGCACTAATAATAATGTCTGTAATAATAATGTCTGTCTGTATCTGCCATATCTCCTATATTATAGTGCAGCGCGTGTACGCGCAGACACAAGTGCACTCTCTATTCCTGTCACTCTCATACTCCAGTGGGACGACTGCGACACGACCAGTGAGAGTTAAGGCGCAGGACCGACGGCTTTACGTGCTCTCCGAGGCACGGAAATCTAAAACTATCATGAAAATGAAATTCTATTATACTTTGTGGAGTTTATTTTTGTGTAACTAATTAGTTTTCTCCTCATGTAAGAAAGTCTTCCTTAAGAAATAATTTTTACAATAAAAAAAAAAACAACTAACGAGGACACATGCATTTGTATAATTATATGCTTATTTTATTTATATAATTAAATAAATGTATTTATTTAATACACTTATTACATAAATACAATTATATTGTGAATATGAATTATACGACCTTATTTTTAAAATTAATGAAATATCCTTTCCCTTATTTACAAAGTCGGTTAAAAGTTCACTTAAATTGATGAAAACATCAACAAACAGACATGATAGATAAATATTTATAGATTTTTGCATAAATATCCAGTTTTCTTAAAACCAAACACAAAAAAAGCATCAATTTCTCGCTAAGTCCATATAAGCTTATGTGATACATTATTCAAAAACGCCTAGAAGCAATTACCTCAATTCAATTACGTTATATAGATCTTTAGTAAGAATAAATTTTTAATTACTAGAACAAATTGTAATGCAACTATGTTAAGTTGAACGATATTCAAATGGTACCGCACCTTACGGTCAATGTACTAAGGTTTATTACATACTAGCGACTTACCCTGGTTTGGCTTAGTGCCTAACACTAGCCTATGTGCTATTCCAGGTCATACATAGTCTATCTAGATTTTATCTGAACTAAATTTTATCCAAATCCGTTTAGTCGTTTTTTTATGAAAAAGTAACAAACAAACTTACATTTTCACTAATTACGAACCGATTCACATGATTTTTTATAAAATTGACTATTTATAATACTACTTGAATATACGTAAATCATATATAGTAATATTTTAATCTCAGCAAAATGTGTGTAATAGAATAAAGTAATTTTATCTTTGTACATATATTATACATATGTATTACAGAGAAAACTACGTAAAAGTGTATAACATATGTATACAATAAATAGAAACATATGTTTTATTTTATTTATTTATACGTACTTTATTGCACACACAAGGATAATACATAAAATGAAAAGAAAAAGAAAGAACAAAAGGCATGCAAAGGCGGCTTATTCCTATGAGCAATCTTTTACAGACAACCTCTGGTGAAAGGTTTAATGAAACCGTAAGCAACATAAATAAATAAATAGAACAGATATACATATATACATACATATATACGTATATATTATGTAACGTGCATATTATATATAGGTACACTTTATCTAAAAAAAACTATTTTCACATCATCACAATAAAATAGCTATGATATAGATACGGACAAACGGACAGATAAACATGGTTGGATTTAAAGAATTCCGTTTTAACCTTTTGGCAAAGAAACTCTAAAAACAATTAAATAACAAAAAGGAAAAAGCTAAAATATAACATCGCCCAGTACAAAATAACCTTAGATACATGATTCAATTACATTTAAAATTATGGTCCGAGTATGATCTAAATGCGCTCGATTGCGCCTTAACAGGGTAACATATTATTGGCTAGAAAAACTGCGTCCAAACTGAGGCAAACTGTCACCTTCCATTTACAACTTGTTAGTTGATATTACGAGGGGGCGTTTTTAAGTTCCCGGAATGGGAGCTTAGAAGTGGAAATAAAAGTACGAATTTATTTTTCCTTTCCAATATATTCATCTGCTACCCTTATTCATTTTTCTGATGTTTCAATTAACTTATGTATAGCTCCGAAAAAAAATGTTTTGTTTTTGTCTGAAAATATGCCGAAACTCCATCCTTCACTTCTTTGTCGCTTGAAAATTTCTTCCCACGAAGATTTTTTTTCATGTTTGGAAATAGGTAATAATCGCTGGGAACTAGGTCAGAACTGTAGGGTGGGTGAGCTAAAATTTCGAAACCCACCTTCTGCAAAGATATTTTATCAAAACTAACGTCCGTAACGCTGATAGGAGACAGCAATTGATGCGCCGTTTTAACATATGTGAATGATGTAGGAGTTTTTATAAGTGCACTGTCTAAACCTGACTCAGAGATAGCCAAAACTATATATCACTTTCAGTTAAAATAAGTTATAATTAGAGATTTTCATTAATATTATTTTAGCGGTATAAATGTATTAAGGTAACGATGGGACTGACATTTAGCTCTATTGCTAAAAAGTCCTTAAATAAAAATAGAGAAAAAAAAAAACAAAATTATCGTTCCATCACACTCTTAGTATAAAAAATGGCTGGATTGTTTTTAATGAAATTTATTACATTGATAGACTATATAACATGGACGCTAGTACATATAATTATATTAATAAAGTAGTATTTTTTGTTAACTTAGGAATAAAATTTGCCAAAAGCAGGAGAAAGATTAATTGGGAAACAAATAGCATGACTTATAGATGCAATTATGATGTAACTCAACATAAATTACTATACAGTCACATACATAATGAGTACGATAAAAATAAATTAATAAAACACTAAATATAAACTTAATTTCTTCCTAAAATGGGTGAAAAAAATGCATTTTGAATGACAATATCTAACGTCTATATAAAGACAGGTTATTTACAAACAATAAGTACATTAATTTAATTTTTAATTATATTTCTTTTAACCTATAAAGTGCACTAGTACCAAATAGAATACACTCATTTAAAATACATACGCATAAAATGATACATATTCCACACATCCAGATCACCTGCGGCCAATAGATCAGATGGCCCATATATGGTCAAGATGGCTACCTTTTAGGGAACGAACCAAATGTTACGCGTATAGAATATCGCATGATCCCGACGTAAAATAGCTATTTGATCGCTGCAGTACATTGAAGTAAAAAATAGGAAATTCCGCTTAGAGCCGTTGACACGTGTCTTGGTAAGATATGATTACGGAATTTTGTTTAATATTTATGTTAGCTTGCTACGGTTAAAAAATAAAAGCGTACCTAAGTACGGAATGAATATTTATAATGTTATATATATGTACATACATAAGGCAGTGGTAGCCCAGTGGTAGCGCGCTCGCTTGGGTAACCGTGTGAACCTGGTTCGAATCCCGGGTCTCGCACTTCAGATATTTCAAGTCCACTTGTTTTATACTGAAGGAAAACATTATGAGGTAACCTGCACGCCTCAGAAAACTTGACAAGTTTTCAAAAGATATGCAATGTCCGCGAAGCACTGGACCAGCATGGTGGGTTGACCTGATTCCTCTCGTATTGAAGGAAGACCCAGTCCCAGTCCAGTCCCAGACCAGTCCCAGCAGTGGGACTTTAAAAAGGGCTAAATACGTGCCTACATAATAATATGTTTGCTTTGAAGGACTATTACGTATCTCCCTAAATTATTGTAACCACCTAAAAACTGCTGCTACTATATCAGTGAACTGATACTCATTAATAACCATTACGAACTTTTTAGGCTACGTGGTTTCCTATAACATTTCCTTACTGAATTTAATTTTACAAGTATAAGGCACTTAAATAATTGAATATAATAAATTAATTATTGCAATAAATTAGTATTATAATCTTGAAATATAAACTGAAGTATTATTTTTAATATTGTTTTCTCTTTGGGTTTCTCTGGAACCTCGAAGAAGCCTTCTCCTTTGGACTTTACATGGGTCCAACGCGTAGAGGCTTTAAGAGAATCAAATTTGTTTATTGTGACGCATCAACCAGGATTCATCTCTGAGTAACCCATAGATAATTGCCCATAGTTGATCACCGAATAGTAGTTTTCACTAGGGCTATGGAATGGAGTCTGGATGGGCTGAATAAAATTAGGCTATTAGAAAAGACTGCCGGACGTCCGCAAATATGAAACTTTTTAACTAAACGGTACACCAATTTCAAAGTCAGACGTAGCTCAATCTTATGGGGTGACATTTTTGCTTTCGATTTCCATGAAACCACCCTTGGTAAAACAAATTTATTAAAAAAAATATTAAAATCTGTTTATAATTAGCCACTATACCTATATCCTACACGAAAAATCGGTCAAGTGCGAGTCGAATTCGCACACGAAATATAATCTTTATATATTAACTTCGATGAGCGGTTACGAACGTTAAAAAAATGTTTCATATATTTTAATTTTTTTTACTATGCTAAAGTTGCAATAGAAGTGAATACTCTGTAAAAATTTTAACTCTCTCCCTATTACAGTTCATGAGTTATAGTATAACTGGGACGGACAGTGGAGGCATAGTAATAGGATTCCGTTGGCACCCTTCGTATACGGAACTCTAAAAAACAAGCACCCGAATTATGCGTGTCCTTAGTTTTTGAAGTCGGTAAAAAATATTTACATACTAACGACACGTGTCTCTTGTTACACGTAGATAATTCCGTCGTCATGTTCTTTTAATGATTCTTTTTTTAATTATCTTTGATTGTTGATACATGTGATGAAATGAACTTTAAACGCTTGCACGTGTCATGTGCTTTCGTTAACACACGTTTAAATATGTTAAATAACTTTAATTTCTACCAATTTGTAATTACAGTTGAGCAAAATAATGATATTCAATTTTTCGTAGATAACAAGGTATACAAGAGGCTAGAATGTTTATAAAAGGTATAGAATATTAGGTCCTGTTTCTTTTTATAATTTTCTACACAACTAGGATCGCCCTCGCTTTACTCGGGTTCTTTCCTAGGTTGCTTCCTCATACAAACTGTTATCCCCATTATCACCTCCTTAAGGGATGATTTCTGGGATAAAAACTGTTCTATGTCCTTTCCAGGGTCTCAAACTATCTTCTTACCAAACATCTAAATCGGTACAGTAGTTTCGGAGCTTATTTGGTACAAACAAACAAACAAAAAAATCTTAGGGGTTATTTATGCGACTCTATGCCGAAGTTCGCAGATAAAGTCTTCTCCGAAATGGTTACGTTGATCATAACAGTGCTGTTTTATAGTTCGAGTGTATGTACAGTAGTATGTTCGTCTAATCTAATATATAAAAACTCGTATCACGGTGTTTTGACCGATTGTAAAGATTTTTTTTTGTATATCTGGTGGGTATGAGAATAGGTCGTAAAGTATTTTTCACGCTGTCTCATTTTATTTTTACAAGAACTCATCAATTAAGTTAATATTTATGCTTAAAATTTAAAAAATCCCGTTACTAATTAGTTCAACGAAAAAAAAAGAAAGTAATACCACGGATCCCTAAATTTTATATACAATATAGTCTTACGTGTAAAATGGACCGGAAAGGCTCATGACATATGTGATGGCAACAAAAACGCGTACATAATTTTCCCACTTTCAAAATTCGACGTGCTCAGACTTTTAATGTTGCTTCTCTGAATCAACACCCGATGAAGAGATAAACATGATGTATGCTAGATGCTGGAAGTTTCACTGTACCGTAATGACATACAATAATATTTTCAAATCACGTATTTTACAATATTTGCAAAATCAGTTAGATCTGGTAGTCTTATAGTACCTGTATACCTAGTTACAAAATCTAAGTCTAGATCTAGTGGCTAGCATGTACAGCCGCAGATCCGGAGGTCCCGGATTCGAGTCATGGGTCGGGCCAAGTTCAATCATTGAATATTTTTGTCAGGAATTTCTCAGTGACAGCCCAGAGTTGGGATGTTGGCGGTATTTCACTCCTGTGCCCCGGAGAGCAAGTAAAGCCGTCAGTTCTGCACCTTAACTCTCACCGGTCGTATCTAAGTATCGTCCCATCGGACTTTGAGAGTAAAAGAAATAGAGAGTGCACTTGTGTCTGCGCGTACACTTGTGCACTATAGTATCTCCTGCGCAGATAGCTAGTCTCAGTGAGATCGATCAGGAGGACATTATACCTAGTTGATTGCCGATTTAACCTTTTGGGGTGGATTATATATATATATATATATATATATATATATATATATATATATATATATATATATATATATATATATATGTATATATATATTACTAAAATGGCTATTAAAAAATAAGGGTTGATCGTAGAAGGGTGAAAATTGAGGATTGTATGTATTTTTGTATGTTGTATCATAAAAAAATAGAAATTAAAAATTTTGTCTAAAAAATAAAAATAAAAATTTAGGGGTGGACTACCCCTAACATTTAGGGGGATGAAAAATAGATGTTGGCCGATTCTCATAGATACCGGATAAGCACAAAAAATTTCATCAAAATCGGTCAAGCCGTTTCGGAGGAGTATGGCAACGAAAACTGTGACACGAGAATTTTATATATTAGAAGAATATACTAACGTGCAAGCTCTACATTAATAGTGCTAGTTCAAAGCCAGACTATATTCTATTTGGGTATGTATATAAGACTAGATCACTAAGTAGATCTATGAATTATATATATATAAAAAAAAGATCTCATATACGGAATCATTAGAAAATAATCATAAAAGAATAGAACCATACAAACACTAAATATTTGCTAGCAATTTTCCTACCATATATTACGAGATACGCACTAGTAGTCTATTGTTTACAAAACAAAGACGATATTGATCATGTTTGCAACGGTACACCTGTTCGAATCCAATGGGTGCACGTACGCGACCCGGGACATCCGATGACACGGACCTGTTGATATACTGCTTGAGACAGCGATAAGCGGTTAGCTATGGGCTTCTAACGTCCTACTTACCTTTTACTAGCTTTGACTATTTTCAACTATATTTTACCCGTATTTGGCTTTGTAGTTTAATCATGTATTTGACTTCATATTCCCTTCTTTTTTCTTCTTCTTCTTTCTTTGTCTACTTTTCCTTACTTTCTTTTTTTCAGGTGTTTTACAAACCTGTGAAATACTTAAATTATGCGTCCTTTCATTTTCATTTTAATGAGCCATATTGTTACACTATTTCACATTTGTATGTAACAAAAAAGTTTTAGACTAACTTCAATACCCAATTCCACAAATTAATATCAAAGATAAGATATAAATTTAATTAATCTCTTAATTTTTATAAGAAAATATCGAGAAACTACCATGACGTAACCCAATTTCATTTTTCCGGGTTTTCCAGACTAGATGCTAGTATTTGCAATAGCAATCATGGTCACAGGAGAGAGGTCTCGCTAATTGTATCTAAATCTAATCTAATTGGTGTAAAGCATTTCGGGAATCAAAAATAAAAATAAATCTACGAAAAAAACGGAAAATTTTTATTTTGAACAAAATATATTCGCATAGATCTAAAAAAGTACTAGATCTTCAGTTAATTGTTTTTTTCAGTAATTAAGCTATATTAAAAGATACTTTTATTTACCGTTTTTACCGAAGTATCCGCTATATTATATACAAGTAAAGAAACTTATAATTATTTGTATAATCTTTATAAATATTATGTGTTGTTTATATAATATGTTCTTAATGTGTTTTGATTTTGCCAGATTGTAATATTAAATATTTACATAACCCATATACACATATAATAATTCTCCAAACAATAAAAACTATCATAATAAAATCTATACATATAACAAAATCGTAACTAAGCCGAATCTTCACATTAAATATTTTTTTGAAAAATCTTATCGAAATAGAATTATTATCGATACAGAGGCCGAATCTATAATTTTTAGAATTTTTGTCTGTCTGTCTGTCTGTCTGTCTGTTACCGTATCACGAAAAAACCACTGGACGAATTTTGATGAAATTTGGTACGATGATAGCTGGTTATCCGGGTCAACTTATAGGATACTTTTTACAGCGGAAAAATGTCTCATCTCTGAGAAATTTATACTAAACATTAAAACATAAGTAGGGACGAACCTGAGCGGAGCGAGGGTGAGTCGCTAATTATTATATATTTTTTTCAAAATAAACATCTATTGTCGGACGGAGTATACCTACTCGGTTGTTTGCCACAGACTGACCCAAAAAAATTCCTGGGTCTCGACAACAACATCACCTAATGGGGTAAATATAATTAAGAATCATCCAGATCCCATAAATACATATTAAAAATCATCAAAATTGATCAAGCCGTTTAAGAGTAGATGAATTACGAACATACGCACACCGGAATTTTATATATAAAGATATATCTATATTTATTAAATATCACTATAACCTTAGGCGCAACACATGGTCACGTACACGGGTGTCACAAATCATACGGGATGCTTACAGCGGTTAACAGGCACGCCTTTGATTTAGTTCCCGAGTTTGCTTCCTTGTATTATACTATAAATACATTGTATTTCTAAACGTATTGTTAAATTGTAATACGATTTTTAGGTGACAAAATGAAGTTAATTGACTGAAAAAGTCAGTATCTGTAGACTAAATTTCATCCCAATCTGTTCAGCCCTTTTACCATAAAAGAATCACAAACATACATATAAACTTTCGCATTAATAACAGTAGTTCGATATATTTTAATATTAAAGTTTTCATCATATTTGAGGAAAAGATAAAAATAAAACTGTCTTTTAATTTTCATGCTAATTTTATAAAAGTTAAAAAGCTAACGGAATAAGTATGAACATACTTAAGTATTATTAACAATATTTATTCAGCCCTTTTTAACGTCCCCCTGCTGGGCACGGGCCTCCCTTCAATACGAGGAGAGTCAGGCCATAGTCTACCACGCTGGCCAAGTGCGGTTTGGCGGACTTCAATGTCTTTCGAAAACTTGCAAGGTTTTCTCAGACATGCAGGTTTCCTCACGATGTTTTCCTTCACCGTAAGGCAAGTGGTAATCATGTTAGAAATGATTCGCACATGAAAATATTAGAGGTACGAGACCCGGGATTTGAACCCGCTTCACTCGGTTTCCCAAGCGAGTGCGTTACCAATGGGCTACCACTGCATTTACAATATAATATTATATGATTATAATCATAATCGATCAGATAGAAGCATCACGCATAATCAACAGATCGCCATCTTCCACCGTATTCAAACATAAAAACTGGAGTAATAAATATGTTGGGACATTAACACACAGCACCATCTAGTAGTAAGCTACGAGGCTTGTGTTATGGATATCAGATAGTTGATACACTATACATATAACTTTAACTACATACATATAATAGAGTACAAGCATTCGTGCTCATCACACAAATGAATACCCCCAACGGGACTCGATCCCGCGACCGCTGGCACAGCAAGTAGGGTCATTACAAACTGAGCCAAAGTGTCGTCAGAGTGGAGTAGAGAGAAATGCATCTGTGAAAAAACTCCCGATGGTCTTAAACCGTTTTTGTTATATTTCGATGCAAAAGGACATGACTAAAATATGCGAGTGTACCATAAATAGTGCACTGTTCTTATTTTGACGCACGATTTTCGGTACGTCGCATCGTGAAACATGGCGAATCTTGCGCATAAATTTTAAGCATTTTTTTTATTTAATTCAACCGTGTGTCGGTTTTTGTAAAACAAAAAAGGTGTTTTGGTGAAAGCTAAGTATTTGTATTTCCATTATCATTTATACGATCTTTGAGATTTGATTTTTTTGAAGTTATATTTCTTTTGGGATATTTGGAAAAATTATGAGAGTAAAATTTTTACGATGCGCGCGCACACCGACAGCCATATAGCGACATGAGGAAGTTAGCTGCTAACTGTTTGTTGCCATGGTAACCGTTGTTATTGTCTGACAAATGATATATAATATTATATTCTTTACTTAAATGATAATCTATAAAAATATGATTGCAATATCCCTAATATGCCTTGTTTAATTATTTTTATCAATTATCATTTTTTTGCAAAAAGAGAGTTGTGAAATACGAGTATGAATCTTTAGCTTTATTTATTCTGTTATGCCAAAGAAGTCTTTTGTGCTTACATAAGTACACACAGACGTTTTTTTTTTATATCTAAACGTTTACATATGTAAGAATATATTGGTACGTGACCTGTAGAACTTTTTTGGACTTTTAAAATGATTTACTTAACTGTTCCTATCCATTAAACTATAATAAAATTACTTCTGTAGTTTGTAAAATGTGAAATTAATAGCAAGTTACTTTTGTGTAATATAATTTTAAACTCCATAGTTAGGTGAAAATAATAGACCATTTCTCACACCATAGAACTTATATTTTTAGAACGTGTGGCACATTTTTAGGGTTCTGTACCCAAAGGATAAAACGGGGCCCTATTACTAAGACTACGCTGTCCATCCGTCCGTCGGTCTGTCTGTCTGTCCATCTGTCACCAGACTGAATCTCATGAACCATGATAGTTAGTTGAAATTTTTGATGATTTGATTTTTTGATGATGTATTTCTGTTGCCCCTATAACAGCAAATACTAAAAAACAGAATAAAATAAATATTCAATGGGACTTCTATACAAAAGACATGATTTTTTTGTCGTTTTTATAAATAATAGTACGGAACCCTGCGCGAGTCCGACTCGCACTTGGCCGGTTTTATTAGTCTCACTATTTGACCTACCTTGTCCGTATTTAGTCCTTTTTTTAACATCCCGCTTCTGAATACGGGCCTCCTTTTACTACAAGGGAGCTCAGGCTATATATAGTCCGCCATGATGGTCATATGCGGGTTGGCAGACTTCGTATATCTTTCAAAAACTTGCTAGGTTCTCTCAAACATGCATTTTTCCTCACGATATCCACCGTAAGACAAGTGGTAATCATGTTGAAAATGATTCGCACAATATAGATATCGGAGGTGCGATATTGACGGGATTCGGACCCGCTTCACTCAGTTTCCCAAGAGAGCGCGTTACCACTGAGTTACCACTACTATTTCCGCTTTTATATTTTCATCTAGTTCGATACCAAAAATATGTCTCTTACTTTATACATATGTACGATGTACATACATAATTTGTTGTATGCACATATTAATAAAATTAATACGTGAAACAAAAACTTTGCACCCTTTTTTACGAAAATTGCGCGGACGGAGGAGTATGAAATTTCCCACACTTATAGTTTATATAGAGAAGGAGTGCAAAATGCAATTTTTTTAATTATGCATAAAAATACATTAAATCAATAAAAAAAAACATTACACACATTACCATGTATTTGATACACACGCATATATACTCTTTTGTTCATTGTTAAAGTCTGTGGTCAAATTGAGAATAGATTAATATTGTAATATACGCAAGATAATAAATATATAACTTAATGAATTATGGTTGATTTTCAACAACGCGGCGATCCCGAGTATTAATAAAAATTTTAAGACTCAACTTTCAAAACTTAAATAATTAATTTTATTGCGTTATTAACTATATGTACACAAAAAAACATTAATTATTATTATACCCTACAGTACATATTCATATATTCTATGGAATTCAAACCTATAAAAACTCTATAGGCATTTCGCCATAACACTTTACCGTCACACTATATTTTATCTTCATAAAAAGCTCAGCCTATAAGAAAGCTAAAACGTAATCTAATTCAAGTAAATACAGCGTATTAAATGTGAGAATTCCATAAAAATCTATTAACTCAGTGACATTAAGCAGATCATTAGTCATCCACATAAAACCGATACAGCAGTTATTACACTAATGATCTTCGTGTGGGGTCCAGAAAAAGCATAGCCTATATAGATAATTATATTTTGTTGACATATCGCGAGTATACACTATGTATGTGTTTGTGTTTCGGTAGCGGTGGTATTTCGGCTAAAATTAGGCTAGAATACACTGTTTTTATGATAGATGTGTATAAGTGCAATGATAGTGTATTCCAATTTTATATGTAGGTGACGAATTCGATATTTTTTATATATTTTCTGTATTTACGTATTTTTCTGTATGTTTGTTTGTTTGAACGCGCTAATCTTAGGAACTACTAATCCGATTTGAATTTTTTTGCATTTAATAGCACATTTATTAAGAAAGGCTATACTGGAAGGAAGGCTACTCAGGGGAATGGAGCAGTAATATAATATATAGTCTATCTATTCCATACTAACCGTTTAAACGTATTCAGAGACGAACATGA
Source organism: Fabriciana adippe (assembly GCA_905404265.1). Classification (NCBI taxonomy): domain Eukaryota; kingdom Metazoa; phylum Arthropoda; class Insecta; order Lepidoptera; family Nymphalidae; genus Fabriciana; species Fabriciana adippe. The sequence goes on along the minus strand of FR989997.1, from coordinate 14,408,782 downwards.
GCGAAGCGAGGGTGAGCCGCTAGTAAACTATAAAATTAAGAAATTACTTAACAGCGTTTCAAACAACATGGAAATAATATGTCTTAACATAAAGACATAGTAGTACAAAAACATGTAGATATTAAAAAATAATAATCATATAGATAATATAGCAGTCGAAAGGTCTTTTGCCTAAAAAAGTCGATAGAAACTTATTTCGAAAAAATTGAATCTGCAACTTTTTTGTAGGACAGATCAAATACAGCGTATAACATCATAAATATACATAATAATGAAAATTGTAAAGTTTTTGAAAACAAAGCTATATTGTTTAATATACAGTGTGTACTATTCTTTAATCTATTTGGAGCGTAATATTTGGTCAAATATTGTTAAAAGGTGTAAAAAAGGTTAGTCTTATTTGTTATTTGATGTCATTCATCACGAATTTTGAACTAAATCTATACATATTATAAAATTCTAACTAAGCCGAATCTGTACATTAAATATTTTTTGGAAAATCTTATTGAAATAGACATTATTATCGATGTAGAGGCCGAATCTATAGTTTTTAGAATTTTTGTCTGTCTGTCTGTCTGTCTGTCTGTCTGTCTGTCTGTCTGTTACCGCATCACAGAAAAACCACTGGAGGGATTTTGATGAAATTTGGTATGATGATTGCTGTATATCCGGGTCAACATATAGGATACTTTTTACCGCGGAAAAATATCTCATTTCTGAGAAAAAATACAAAAACTGGCTGGAACAAAATCACGATGATACTATATGTGAACAATTTAGCAAAGTAACTTACTAAATATGGTAAAAACTATTAAAAATAGCTTATCTTAAAAATCAAATTATCAATAGCGCTATTTTATCCATTAAAATAGTTATTTTAGTTAATATACATTTATGTGTTATTTAGATACTCGACAATAGATGTCGCCATGTGTTTTTAAAATACGTAGTTTTAATTCCAAATAAATGAATATACAGTTATGACCTTTCTACGATTTTATTAGAATTACTACTAAATTACCCGCGGCCCCGCCCGTGTTCAAGTTATCAGTAAAGCAAACTTTTTGGCTTTATAAATTAGTAACTATACATATAATAAAATTGTAGCTAAGCCGAATCCGTAAATTCAATATTTTTTGGGAAATCTTACTAAAATATTCATTATTAGCGATATAGAGGCCGAATCTATAGTTTTTAGAATTTTTGTCTATCTGTCTGTATGTGACCGTAGCACAGAAAAACCACTGGAGGGATTTTGATGTTTGGTATGATGATACCTGGTTATCCGGGTCAACACATAGGATACTTTTTACCGCAGGAAAATATCTCATTTTCGGGAAAAAATACAAAAACTGGTCATAATAAAAACACGATGATACTATTAATATTTTGGCAAGGTAACTTACTTATATATTATGTTAAAACTATTAAAAAAAGCTTATCTTAAATGATATATCAATAGCGCTATTTTATTCATTAAAATAGTTATTTTAATGAAAATGTATTCATGTATTATTTAGACATTGGACAATAGATGTCGCCATGTGTTTTTAATATACGTAGTTTTCATAAAAAAAATAATGTACAGATATAACCTTTCTATGACTTTATTAGAATTAGTAATATTTTGTTTGCAGAAACAATTTTCAAATTAAAATATTTATAACTTTTTATTGTTTAGTAAATAATGTTAATATTTTTTAATCTTTTAATGTAAAAATTGGGCAAATGAAAATCTAACTCGCGCATTATAGGTTTCGTATAGCAAAATACTGTGTTGATTTTCTTACTTACGTGTTTTGTGAGGTTGACATTAAAATAAATACGAATAATATTTACGTTTCCATAATATCGACTCATTTTATCAACCGTAAAAATACGTTCGATTTATATTATTTTATAACATTTTACGGTAAACAAGTTTATGGCTGTTAAACTGACAAAGCGGGTAACTAAAAATATTCCATATCTCAAAAACTATGAAAAAGTATTTTAGGAACTGTTATACCTCAACTTTTTCAGTTTTTTTTTTTGACACCATTTCTTGGAAGGTAAAGGCTTAAAGGACACAATAAAATGCTTACGACTTTAATCATATCAGCCGAGCCATAAGAAATAATAAAAAGTATTTGCTTAGAATTATATACATATTACATTTTCTTTTGAAAATCGTTTTGGACAATATTAGTAACTAGCGCTAACCCATCCCTGTTGCGCGACAAATTAACATTAAGAAAAGTTGTCATTATGTAATTTAAATAATCAGCTACATATTAAATTAATCAATAGCTGTCTATTAGTAAAAATTGATTAAAATTAATTCCGTAGTTTGAGAGTTTATCGCCCAAAACTAAATAAACAAACAAAACAGAAGTATAGACATATGTATGTACATAAATGTTATTGCTAAATTAAAAAGTGCAATATTACTAAATCAAATATGAGATTAACGGAGGAACCTTTGTGGCATTGTCAATTACCGCCATTATTTACCAATCATGCGGTGCGCAATGAAAGTGGTATAATATGTAAGCGTATACTAATGTGTAAAACCTAAGAATTTGGTTTTTTAACATCTGAACGCGAGCGGAGCCGCGGGCAATGCTAGTTACATAATAATTTTCTAGATAAGTTTAAAAATTACACGCACGAATTTATGTGAAATTTAGTATACAGATATAATATGACCTGAAGTAATACATCCTATGAGTACTAAAATTTGAAAAAGGGGGGAGGGCTACTTGTATTAAATATTTAAAAATATAAAAAAGGTACTTAGTTACATACCCGAGTCAATCGAGGGTACGTTTGTAGTATAAAAATATATATGAAAACTATGTATACAATATGTATAATACACACTTTACAGGTAAATATATTTTTTTTACCTAATATACAATAAAGACAGTGGCAGCCCAGTGGTAACGCGCTTGCTTGAGAAACCAAATGAAGTGGGTTCAAATACCGGGTATTGTTCCTCTGATATTCTCATGTGATGTTCATCAACATGATTTCCACTTACATATCGGAAGGAAACCTGCATATCATGTCATCGACATCTCAAGTCTCTTAACCCGTACTTGGCCAATGTGATGGACTATGGTCCGATCCCCCTCAAATGGAAGGGAAGCCCAAACCCAAAAAACAGCTGAATACAATATATTATACTGTTAAACAATTTTATAACGAAGTACCTATAATTCTCAAAAGTCGTTTAAACTCGACAAAACTACGCACAGTGAGATACATAAAACTCACATCGCGCGCTATATTTCATTCAGCACCGCGCCCGGATACGGTCTTTTTGCTTGCCTTTAATTTGTCGCCTATTTGCCGACTTTCTGTTTAGCTTTGTTAAGATTGTTAGCCATTGCATATTATTTTTTAGCTTACTAGTGATGAGCTTTTTTAACAAGTTTTTATTAAGTAACAATGTGATCAAGCCTTGAAAGTCAGTTTTAATCAACTTTCGTATTATCGTATCAAAATGAAACTTTGAATGTACATGTGGTTCGAATGACAGTATAATAAAATTTAAAACTTGCTATGCCAGCGGTCGCGGGATCGAGTCCCGCTGGGGGCATTCATTTGTATGATATTACATTATAATAAATTTGTTAACAATTCTTAAGTATGTTCATACTTATACTGTTAGCTTATATTTATAATATATATGTATTTATAGTTATATATGTGTAGTGTATCAACTATCTGGTATCCATAACACAAGCCTCGTAGCTTACCATGGAACTAGATGGTGCTGAGTGTTAATGTCCCAACATATTTATTTATTATAATCATCCATTATTAAAATAATACAAAAAATAAAAGTTTTGTCAGTTACAATAGAAAGAATAAAATGGTTTGAAAAGGTAATTAATTCTTATAATTTCGAAACAAAAGAGTTACTTCTTATTTGAAGGCAAATATAAAAAAGCTCACAACATTTAGTGGACAGCTTTATTAAGCTTATACAATTTTTTGCGTCTCTTAGATCTTCGTTTGCTGGGTCATTAATTAGTGTAACGTCTCGTATATCGCATTTGTGTTGAAGAAAAAGCTTTAAATAAGTGAAGCAATTCAAATGGATTTAAGTTAAAGAAGTTTTCATTTTATAAGTTTATTTGTTTTTTATGTATCGAGTTAATAATATTAAGTGTGATGTCATAGTGCAAAAAATAAGTGGCAAAAAGAATGTAATACCTAATGCAAATATGTCAATCTCCAGCCCTCTAATTATATACTACATATTATTCAATAAAGTCTCCCCGCCGCGTCTGTCTGTCTATCTGTTTGAACGCGACTCAAAAACTACCCAACGGGCTTACCAATTGTATAGTGATTTATTAGGAACGCTTAGATGTATAATTCATTATATTTTTGTGTAAATTGACTGAACGAAAATGTAAAATATGACGATAATTTATGACGAGCTTTTCTAGGATGCGCTACGTAAATCCATAAAATTATATGAAGACAATATATTACGGGTTTATTCCCCTTAAAATATCTATTAAACTGTAGCAACACTGTATGTAAGGATGTATCCAAAAAGAGGAATTTGCTCCTCCCTTCGGGTGCGATGGTAATTTATAAATAAATAAAATAACAGTAACTCGTTACTCCTTTTGAACGAAAGACAAACAAATATAGTCTCATATTTTTTCTAAGTATGGAGGACGTAGGTTTGACCCCTGGGCGAAAACTTGTATAGATTAAACAGGAAATTGTATACGAATAAATACCTTGTTTCACATAAGCTGTACCATATTACAATGACTATATAAGGAATATTATGGCGTAAAATTACAATTTGTAAAAAAAAACATTCTAAATGATCTAATTCGCCATGACATTTCAAATAACAGTTCTATAAAAATACCATCTACTATATACAGTTTAAATTACAAGTTGAACTCCAATTAAGAAATTTCATTTGAATTAATTCATTTTAAACTAACGTTAGTATAGTATTGGGACTTAGGTGCAAAGTAATTATAGGATTCCTAAGCAAATCTATTTCATTTAATGATTTGAAGAGTCCCCATTTACATTCCATGTATGGATTAAATGTCCTAATCAAGTATACATGATTTGAGTGTATTTACTCATTGCATGTAGTAAATTGAATGAAGAAAATAAAGTTGAGTTGCGCATGCGCATGTGATCGTAGATAAAGAGGTTTGTCAGTTATACTACATCAGTTTTATCTATACATATAATAAAATTGTTACTATGCCGGATCTGTACATTAAATATTTTTTTGAAAATCTTATTGAAATAGACTTTATTATCGATAGAGAAGTCCAATATATAGTTTTTAGAATTTTTGTCTGTCTGTCTGTCTGTCTGTATCTCTGTCTGTCTGTTACCGCATCACGGGAAAACTACTGGACAAATTTTTATGAAATTTGGTATGATGATAGCTGGTTACCCGGGTCAACATATAGGATACTTTTTACTGCAGGAAAATATCTCATCTCTGAGCTAAACATTATAACGTAACTAGAGACGAACCCGAGCGTAGCGAGGGTGAGTTGCTAGTTTACTTTATATAAACCATTCCCAACCAGGATATATAAGATTTGTCGAGCTTACCTAAATTTCGCTCTGAAATACTTTTAAATGATAATATTCGAATGCTTTCAAATGACTTTCTCTTCTGATAAGCAGTTTTGATATGTTTTTTGCATTGAAATATCTAAAATGCTGTCAGTACTAAAGAATATGGGACAAGAGACACAGGAGCTATGGCTTTACTTACTTTTAAAGGATGTGATTGTGACACCTCTAACTTTTCAACTATGAGCACCTGTTGAAAAAATTCTTCAAAGAAAAAACCCAATAATTACTTTTAACCTGACCCAAGACTTGAACTCAGGACCTCGACACCTGCAGTCTTTAAGCCAAACTCTTGACTAAAAGAACAATTAATTTTAATAACGATTAAACATTCGAAAGCAATTATTTTAAACTATAGCCATTTTATGAAAAGGCTAAGATATTTATTATTTTATAGGGTCATACCTCTAGCTCTCAAAAGAAGATATCTAATTAAATCTGAGTGCACAACCTGCCGTATACGGTTTGATCTGTGACCGAGGGCGAAACAATTGGCTTTAAGTTACTGTTAGATCTTATATAAATTGCCGTCACACTGTCTCTTGTAGTCCTTAGAAGCTTATAGTTCTCAATAAAGCTATTTTACTTAATTTATATGGTTGTTAATCATTTTATAGTATGTTAGGGTTAATCTATAATAAAGGTGTGAGAAATAATATTATACTTGCTATATAAAAGAACTTCGCTTAGCGTTTTTTTCGGAAAACATAATATACAGATGAACTTAAAAAGCAAAACCTTGTCTAAAAAAAAATTGAAAACTTCTTTTTCCTTCACCGTAAGACAAGTGGTAATCATGTTGGAAATGATTGAAAAATTTTAGAGGTGCGAGACCCGGGATTTGAACCCGCTTCACTCGGTTTTTCAAACGAGCGCGTTACCACATGTCTTACGGTGAAGGAAAATATCGTGAGGAAACCTGTATGTCTGAGAGAACCTAGCAAGTTTTCTAAAGATATATGAAGTCTGAATTACTGTTCTTGCGATCCACATAGTATGAACTAACTATATCTACCTTGTTTTGTTGTTATGTTAATAAACATAACAGACCGGTAGATGTAGTTAGTTCATATATGAAGTCTGCTAACCCGCACTTGACCCGTGTGGTGGACTATGGCCTGATCCCCCTCGTATTGAAGGGAAGCCCGTGCCCAGCAGAAACGTTAAAAAGGGCTGAATACAATTTAATTTTTTATTAAAGCCAGTCAGTATTGACTGAAATGAGGAAGTAAATCTTTTGAATATTATCCAAAAGATCCTCATTTGTTAAAAAAAAAAACCAAAACAAATCACAACGCTACCATTACTCAAAATTGAAAATATACGCTTATACGATACGATTCATTTATCTGATAACATTTAAAGGCAAGCGATGGTGCCATCTCCATCGATACGTCATGACAAGGTTCAAACCTCTTAACTTAAAAATGCCATTAAAATCAAGGATTCTCTTGTTTTACAAGTAAAAACAGATATTATGCGCATATTGATTAACCAGAATACGTATTGATTGTTACTAGTTTTAACATTCAAAAAACAAAACGTATTAGCGGTACTTTGTATATTAGTAACTAGCTACTCACCCTAGCTCCGCTCGGGTTCGTCCCAATGTACGTTTTAACGTTTAGTATAATAATTTATATTTAATCTCAGAGATGAGATATTTTTCCGCAGTAAAAAGTATCCTATATATTGACCGGATAACCAGCTATTATCATACTAAATTTCATCAACATCTGTCCAGTGATTTTCTCGTGATGCATTCCCAGACAGACAGATAGACAAACACACAGACAAACAGACAGACAGATAGATAGATAGATAGATAGATATATAGATAGATAGACAGACAAAAATTCTAAAAACTACAGATTCGGCTTCTATATCAATAATAATAAGATGTTCGAAAAAAAATTTAATGTACAGATTCGACTCAGAATTTTATTATATGTATAGATTTTATCTTTTTAACTATATAATCAAATGATATAAAGTAAAGAGGTTTTAAAGAGCAAATCTTATATTTACTAAGTACGTATTATCCATACTAATATTATACGTAAAAAGTACCTCTGTCTGTAGCTTTTTCATGCTTAAACCGATGTACAGATTTCGATGAAATTCGGCAAGGACATAAATTTCATCCCAAAGACTGACATTGGCTACCATCGACCCCACACTACTAACAAATAATTTAATGTTACCCTATTATTATAATATATTGTATAGTTAAAATAATTATTTAACTAACACAGTATAAATATACTTGTTTTAAACAAAAAAAGCACCATATATCTCCAAAAATATAAAAAATGTGATTTACACAGCGTCAAATTGGTTGTATTTTAGTAGATTTTTTTGCTGGTCCATTCCATATTTATAAGTGAAAAGATTTTTTGCTAAGCTATAGATTATTCAAAGTCAAATTATATAACAACTTTTTAAGGTTAATTACTCTTCTTTCTTCAACCTTTATATATACACTAAAAATCACTTTAGAATGTTTCATGTAAACGCGTTCGAAGTCATATGTAACACTGTATCATTAATAATCAAAGCCGGCTAAGCGCGAGTTGTAGGTTTTTATTTAAATATAACCTTTTTTTATAATGTTATATAATTTTTGGTTATTTATTATTACCTTTTATATCGTAAATATACTCGTAATAACTTATAATATAATTGTACTTCGTTACATACATTTTAACATATTTGCACATAAATAATGCAAAAGGAAATGTCCATAATATAAATTCAAATACTAGCAAAGCATTTTATTGCTTTTTTAAGCTCAATTAATTGAGTATTTGAAATGGGGATAGCTTATATCCTTTTTTTGTTGACGCTGGGGGAACCCGTCATGGGGATCCTGCCGGCCATCAATGGACAGTGTGTACAGTGGGACTCTTATTCACTAAAACCCACAGCGGAACCCACAGTGGAATGGGGCGTTGCAGGATCGCTTGCACACACTACAACACCCCTGCGGACAGATAGCTCATATCCTAATTTAACTTATAGGGGATAATCGATGTACCACGTGACCGAATTCACAGACAAAAACAAGTATTTCATTACTTTTTTTAATTATAAACTGCTATGGACACCTAATTATAGTCGTAGCTTTCTGTTTTGGTGGTATTCTGAAAACCATCCAGTCAGGATTCCCACTAGATTTATTAATAATAAAAGACTATCAACAGTGTTGATATTATTACTTATCTACGATAACATATCTATAATAACTTAAAAATGTCAAATAATATAGGATTTTTTTTACATTTTTTTTTCTTCTATTATGTGTTAATTTCCAAAATAACCGTTCATACACAAATAATCATTTAACTGAATTAATAATCCTTGTTCAAAATTTCGTGATTAATCAGTATGTCAGTAAGTAGTAATGGCTTTAATTATATCAATGATCTTCCAAATTTTCGGTAAAGATCCCTAAAAACGATATACCCCGTACATTGAACTCAAAATCAATTAATTCGCAAAAAACTTTCGCCAGAGTATTCATTTATCATCGCTTATTATTCTTAGGGCTCATTTTTTCAAAACTTTGACAGGTTAACGATAGCGGTGTCCCGATTGAAATTGATCATCAAACCTTTTTGGTAATCTGTAACGAGAATGGCAATACTTGAAATAAGTTAATAAATTATTTTCTGATCGTATCAACTACTAGTTCTTAACGACCATCTGGCATAATGATGATGGCTACCGACTACTGTGGATGAGATGACGCATTCCATTTCTAACAAAGTATTATATATTATTAGCGACATACCCTCGCTTCACTCGGGTGCGCACCTAGATGCCTTGCTATGATTGTTGTATTTATTTATACTAATATTATATAGAGGTAAAGTTTGTGAGTTTATGAAGTTGTAGGGGGTAATCTCGGGATCTACTGCACCGATTTAGATGAAATTTGGTGAGAAGATAGTTTGAGACCCTTGAAAGATTATAGGATAGTTCCTGGAAATCATCCTTTAAGGGGGTAAAAATGGGGATGAAAGTTTGTACGGGGAATCAACCTAGGGACGAACCTGAGCGAAGCGAGAGTGAGTCGCTAGTAATAATATATACAGATTGCGTCATCTAGTAGAAATTTTTACTACTAATAATAGCCTTTATTGTGTTATTCCAGGTCATAATCTACCTCTGCATTAAATATCTAAATCCGTTATATACACAAACCTTCACATTTATATAATGTGATGTGATAATAATTTTATTAACAAGCATACACTTCATGCATTTATTTCAATTACATATTATAAGACTCTACATATTAGTTTAATGACACCTTACCCTACATAGAAGCGCTGGAAATTAGAGCTTTTTGTTCGAAATAAAAATTTATCATTGAACTTCTAAAAAGTTGTACATTACGTACATTGTCCACAGTACTTAAAAACATTACAATAAAAAATCCCACGATCTATCTCAGAATATATATATATATATATATATATATATATATATATATATATATATATATATACGTGTATATGATCACTAATATATAAAAAAACCCTTGTTCAAAAACATACATTTACTGTTATTTACATAATAGAGACAACTGCCATTTAGAGTAGGAAGATCCATACACTGTTCACCTTCTAAACTTTACTCGAGCTTTCCTTATTCGGGTTAAGCAAACGTGCAGTTTCGCTTTCTTCAAACGTTTGTTCAATACTTGACACGCGACGAAATCAAACATGGACTGTTTTCTTAATGAAATTTACATATGCATTCTTTACATAATTATATATGTATGTATGTATGTATATACATAAATTTTCTCAATATGTAACAATTATCATATTATTTATAATATACTATGTTTATGTATGGGTATGTTTTAACGGTCAGTATGGTAGAGTTTTATGTTTTTAGCCTCTATCACTCTGCAGCCCTTCAATTATCTCCATACAAAAATTTACGCCAATCCGTCACTCTGTTTTGACGTGAAAGAATGACAAATAAATACCCTTTCACATTTATCATATTAAATATGGCTTATTTAGAGAGAGGCGTATTTTGAAGTTTATTAGCTTTTTATTACTTATTAGATTTTTATATATTCAAGTAAAACAGCATTTTGACTTCCATAATGTTATTACAACTAAGTTATTAAAATATTTAATGAATGAATTTGACTCGGATACGGATAAAAATTAATACGTTGAAGTTTTCTTGTATCGGTACCTACCAATTTTAATATTATTTCCAAAAAAACTCTGAATAAACACAATAAAAATCTTATTATGAATAAAATACAACAAAAATATAAATAAAAATTGTAATTTCAACCAACATATGTATATTATTATAGATTAAAAACAATAAAAATATTTGATAACACTGACAGAACCCGTTGATGTCTTTTACTTGCACACTTATCCAAATCGCACAAAAGACACTTGTCACACCAAAAACCTTGATTCGAATGACAGAAAGCATTATTTTATTTAATCATGTACAATACCGTGTTTTGAGTTGACGCAGTACAATAATGGAATAAATTAGCAATAAGATACCCAATGGCAATTCATATTGATGCGGCTTCAATATTCATTCTTAACCTTTGATTTATAAGTAACATTCAAGTTAACATATCGCGTAGTGTTAAATTGGTTGTGACAGATTGATTTATTCGCTTTATTCGAAACTTTATTGAATATGAGCTTTATATGTTTATCATTTTTGTTATACAGCTTTTGTACGCGACTTTGTCCGCTTCAAAAAAAAACTGATATGGTCTGGTCAAGGTATAAGCTAATTTTATTCCGAATATCATATAAATTACACCGTAAAGATGTAACATAAACACATTTAAAACTTTCATACTTATATTATTAATGTAACAAAAATAGCGTAAATATGTTTGTTTGTGTTATATAACATATTATATAAATAAAAATATATGGACATATAAAAATTTAAGAATGAATATTATTCATAATGTGTGTAAATAACACATATTCTCGTATTTTATGTATATTTTAAATAATTTAATTAAATAAAAAAGAAAACAAAAAATATACAATCATTCAATTTACAACTGAGTTATAATATTTTTACAAATGATATTAAATATTTTTTTTTATATTTTGAGGACTTTCATATTTTTAATCTTAATATTATAAATATTTATGGTAAAATAAAGTTCAGAGCACGTTGAAGTCTTTTCTATGCTTACTTGTCCAATTTTCGCACAAACTACTACAACTAGCTCTACTAACCATTTCATATTTGATGTGATAAAATTATATACAATATTACATTTCATAAGTAATTAAATATAAAATTCTAACATGTCTTGTATTAAGCTCTACATAACAGCTTTATTTTAATATTGTTAACTTTTTCGTTCCAAAAATATTTACACTTCACGCTCTTCATTCTGTACTATTTGAAAAAATGCGTGTTAAATAACAGTTCCTAAAGCCACGTCTTATTTAAATAGCTTCTAAATGAATTACCACTGCGGAAATTGAACCCCAGACCTCTGTTGCCTCGCCTCTACCTTTTTCATGTAAAAATATAAAAACTTATAAGTTTGAAGTACAATATTAGAACAAAGCCTATTTATTATCTTGTTAATGGCGGCATCTAATTAATGAGGTGCGCGTAAGTAGCACGACGGCTGATTTAAGTGATAGCCGGGTTTGGTCTAGCTGGAACCGAGTTAAAGCGAGTCACACGTGCATTGAGTGAATAAATGAATGTTTATATGCAAAATTCTAATAATCTTGTGTTTTATAGTAATAATAATTAGAAAATTCTTTAAAAATTTTGCTATGTGTTAAACGACAGTTCTTAAATACGCCAGATTGTGATATGTCTAGGCAATTCGTGATGTATCGCCATTTCATGATTTGGCTGATTATTTACACATATTATTACAATATATCTTGACATTATTAACTTAACACATCAGCAGATTAGGTTTCTTTTTCTTTGAATTACTTAAAATACTTTTAATTTCAATGATGAGTTTAGGTTATTACTAATATAATATATTTTAATTTCATGTGACCTATGAGAAAGGTCACTGTACTTATCTTATTCTGTTAAAAGAAACTACATAACAAAATATTTAGTTTTAAGGAAATATATAGAATTCATAAAACATTAACAAGTTACATTATGTACATATCTAATCGTGGCATACAATGATAATATTATAATATTGCTTGTAACTTTATACAGAATCTATATATAAATAGGCAAAGACAAAACAGTTCAGTACCTTTTTATCATCTGTCCACTGATTTTCTTTTTTTTTTGTTTAGTAGCTATCGACGAGCTTTAATACAATCAACAAAAATAATTATAATCCAATTTCCACTAGTGGGTGAACAATAGTATTTTAAACTCAAATCAAAATTTCACGGAAACGACTTCAAATCAAGTTGTTAAGGCTTTAATTAGTGGTTATAAAATTTATAATATATGTACATACGTTTTTTTTATATGTTAGGACATTAATACACAGCACCATCTAGTTCGATGGTAAGCTTCGAGGCCTGTGTTATGGATACCAGATAGTTGATACACTACACATATATGTATAACTTTAAATACATACATATTTTTAATATTTCTACACCCATGACTGGTGTAGAAACATTCGTGCTCATCACACAAATAATTGCCCCCAGCGGGACTCGAATCCGCGACCGCTGGCACAGCAAGTTGGGTGCGCCAAACGTGTCGTCAAATATATATTTTTGAAAAACATTACCCTCTTTCTGGCACAGTTGGATGTTAAATGTAACTATATACCGTCCTTTCATCCCGTCTGAAGCATACTTAGATCGCGTGTGCCGCAAAGGTCCACAATTAAATAACATTCTTTATATGGTCCTGTGAAATACCGTTGTTATTGTAACCACTATGTCTCTACTAACGCATAAGTTGCTACTTGTTTTAATTATGTAGACTTACGTAGGATTTTATTATTATTAGAGTTGAAATTCTAAAGTTTTTTAGATTTATTATAATTTTGATAATTAAATTATTTTTTATACTCCCTTTTCATTCATTTTTATACTCTTTCGAGGACTTTTGGAGATCAAGTCTATAAGTCATGGTTACGTTAAAAAAAGGATCAGTCCCCCAAATCAGGACCCCTCCAATAGTATGTATGAAAAAATAACAATTTTTAAAGAATGAGATATTTAGTACCGCAGTATAAAAATCTATATAGAAGGCTCTGTTGGCTTAAAATTTAAATCGTAAGTCCCGCTATTTGCAGGGGCGGTAAAAAATATAAATTTTCATAGTGAATAGTTTCAAAGTAAAAGCGCTGTTATATAATCTAGTGACCAAAGCACAATTATACTCGTTGATGACGACACTATGGGCTAGTATACTATGGTCTGTTCTAACTCTCCTCCTTCACTCACTGTCCTCCTCTCACTCTCACTCTCTTACTCCACAAAATATTAAGAGAAAGAGATAACCAACTCGTTTTTTATGGGAGGGTTACACAATATCTTGTGAACTAATTGTTATTTTAAATCTATGATTTTCATAATACTTATTTAATGAATAGATTAGCCTGAAGACAGTTTTATTTAAATTTAAAAAAAGAATTCTTCCTCTATGGATGCGAAAATCACTTTTAAGGAATTTTATTCTTAAAACCCATTGATAACCTTAAAATAAATCATTATTAATTATATTTTTATTATTTAGTATATTTATTATAAAAATATATTACTTTAATTTATATACACTCTGTATTTTCCTAATTTAACTTTTTGTATTTAAGCTCTCGTATAAAAATAAATAAATATTAAAATAACACAATCATGATGAATCGATGCAATGCAAATCAGTAGTTTTAAGAGCTTGGTTTACACTTGTTATCAGTTGACACGTGGGGCTTATGGTCGAGATAATTTTACAGCTAGTGTTTTGTAATAATTTTTTGACATTTAAAATAACACATTTTAATACTTTCTTAGATTTACACAAATATTTGACATTTTAAAATCTTTTTGAATTTGTTCGCGGATTTATTTTAATTTTTGGTTCCCGACGTTTCGAATGCTTTAATGTAATCATGATCACAGGAGAGTTTCCTCTTCAAAGAATTTTACATTTTATAAAATAAGCAAATAAAATCTTGAAAATAGTTGATGTAATATATGTATAATTAAATAAATATTAGGCATACCAACATGATTTTATTTTTCATAAATTACCAATGAATTTGCTGAATTATACATTATTGAATTCTGTAAATTAAATAGATAATTAACACTGAATAAAATAGCTGTAGCATACAGACAGATGGACGAGATGAAATTATAAGGTATTATTTTCCTTTTTCTTGAAGAAAGTCTAAAAAATTTATATTAATAAAAATACTTTACACGCATCAAAAAATATATATACATACATAATTGTTCACTATTCAATAAGAAAAATAACGACACATATTTTTGCTTAATTTCACTTTAAAAAAAGAAATCAAATCGAAAATATCATCACGTATATTATTATTTCCAATACGATCAACTTTCGAAGCTCGCAACGAGCCAAAAGCTCCGCTCCCTAAATTGATTTATGACAACCTACGCACACGCATAACGGTTCCAATAACACAACTCAAGATAAATCTAAAAGAAACTCAAAATATTTAAATATTTTAACACAATAACGATATTTTTAAAATCTGATTATATTTGATAAGTTAATATAAATAAATATATAAATATGTTGAGTCATTAACACACAGCACCATTTAGTTCAATGGTAAACTACGAAGCTTGTGTTAGGGATACCAAATACTTGATACACTACACATATATAACTTTAAATATATACATATTATAAATATAAACACCCATTTCTGGAGTACAAACATTCGTGCTCATCACACGCAAATAAATGTCCCCAGCGGGACTAGAATCCGCGACCGCTGACAAAGAAAGTAGAGCACAGCAAGAACTTATTGAAACTAATTTAAGATCTTATATATATATAAAATCCCGTGAGTGTTTCTAATTTTTCATCTCCTAAACGAAACCTGTGTATTTTTTTGTCATTTAGTCAGTTTAATAAGTAAAAATAATAATTTTGAGGATAATATGGCAGGATAATGACTTTTTTCAAAATATGTAGGATACTCTTAATATTATAGTTATTCTAAGTTTTGAATTTCGCTCTCATTAACTATATTGTCAAATAAATTAATAAAAACTGATAGTCAGATTAAACCCAATATCTCAATATCAACTAAACCTAGGTTCATTAAATTTAATAAGATAAGATTTTTGTATATAATAACTCATATATATACTAATACATAATACTTTCTTAGATTTACGCGAATATTTGACATTTTAAATAAAACTATCTCTTTGGATTTTTTCGCGAATCTATTTTGATTTTTGGTTCCCGACGTTTCGATTGCTTTACAGCAATCATGGTCACGAGAGAGACTAAGGTGTTAGATGTCTCAAAGGTATTATATAGTTATTACAGACAGCCTACCCACAAAATAACAACATGGATTCAAATCAAAAAACTTGGTGCCATTTTTCAAGTTTTTTAAAGATAAATCTTTCAATATTTTTACAACTACATACTACTACAGAAGATGCACCGAATAACGGGCCGTCGCGTCGTTGAGAGTGCCAATTGTATGCTACCAAAACCTGTGTTTTGCATATTTTCTCATTTAATGACATTGTTCTTTTGCACTATAATTTAAAAAAATAACTGCACTATTTATGGTTCTATATGTGTTATTATATGTTATAAAATTATTGTTTTTGTTTGTATTTCTATTAGAATACTAGCTACTCGCCCTCGTTCCGCTCAGGTTCGTCCCTAGGGTGGACCACCCTTATCACTTAGGGGTATGAAAAATAGTTTACGTCCTATTCTCAGACCTACTGAATACACACACAAAATTTCACAATAATTGGTCAAGCCGTTTCGGAGGAGTTTTGTTACAAACACTGTGACACGAGAATTTTATGTATTAGATAGTATAAAAAAAATTAAGCATTCTTTGGAGATGACTTTTTCTTGAAATTTATAAAAAATCATTAAAATAAATCAATAAATAGAATTCACTTGACAGAAATATTGACTGATTAAAATACATTTGTTTTTTTTTATAATAAAGCTAAAATTCCGAATTTAAATACCGAGCTTTTATTCCACTAGGGATATGGAATGAACTTTAAAGCTGTTATCTCAGTATATTTTACTTATACTCTTGCTCAATCGAAGAATTGGAGCGACTTGGCTATAATACATTACGTATTTCCCAAAATACGCCATAAATCTTCAAAAATACAAGTTGAAATTGTTTTAAAAAACGGCAAAAAATGATATACTGTCGCAATCAGTTGTAGCAAACCTTAATTTAGCTTCATTTTACTGCTTATTAACATGCATGAGTATAAAAAAATGAAATGTTTATCAGAAGGCAACTCACGTAAGTACTTTTTGACGGAAAACCTATTAAATTTTATGAGTGTTTTCCATACTTGTCCTGCTCCAATTTTTTGTGTGCCCGGCTTGTTTAATTCTACACGATGATATAAAAATTATGGAAGGGTTCAGATTGTTTGATGCCTTTTATAAATAAATAAATAATAATAAATAAATAAATGTTGGGTCATTAACACACAGCACCATCTAGTTCCATGGTAAGCTACGAGGCTTGTGTTATGGATATCAGATAGTTGATACACTACACATATATAACTTTAAATACATACATATTATAAATATAAACACCCATGATTGAAGTACAAACATTTGTGCTCATCACACAAATGATTGCCCCCAGCGGGAATCGAACCCACGACTGCTGGCATAGCAAGTAGGGTCACTACAAACTCAGCCAAGCGTGTATGGCACTAGATATTATTTTGCCCACGTTTTATCTTCTGACGATAAACTAATAGGTAATGAAATCTCAATATGATCAAAAAAGCAACGCAAAAACACAATAACTCGATACATACGGTATATAAAGAGAACATGAAATACTATAAGGATTATTTGAAATGATTAATTTATTGATAATTTATTGATTCTTACGTTCTAAATTTATATAACATTTTTTAGACCTAAAATTATTTATTATATATTGCATTCTATTATTTCGAGTTATTATTTCATAATGGATTCTTTGAACGCTATGCACAATTCGACAGAATTACTTTTAATTTACTGATTATTAATAGTTTTTGTCGGGGGTTTTGCTCACTAGGCAAGCAAGACTGGAACGAAAATACCCATGAGGAAACCTATACCATTACCAAATTTCATCAAAATCTGTCCAGCGGCTTAAATATGATAAGATAATATTAGTATTTATAATTTTAATACAATTTTAAAAATACTTCATTTATGCCATATCTAGAAACAGTTGAAAACGTAGCGATCCAAGCTACTATGCGGAGATCTTGATCCTCATAAAATTTTATGTGTCTCGGACAAAGCGAATTTTGTTAATTAACTGTTTCGCCCGTCCAAGGTGTACCCTCTGCAGTGATAGATAATGTTTTCTCTTTTTATCTGTGATTCGATCTTACTTCTGAGTCGTGTCGAGGTTATATATTTAAATGGCTGCCATAAGTGGACCTTCCAAATTTTGAACTTACTGACCATTGTCCAAGTAAAGCACATCCACTGGTATGAATATTTTAATTAATTGTTTAAATTCAGGAAATCGTACTTTAAATAATGGTATTTTTTTTCTGGTGATAAAATTTTAAAGATGTCTTGAAGAAAACTATTTTAACGAATTTCGAAATGTCGCTCGAGTGCATATTTGTAATATAAATTGCTCTTACAATATTTCTGTTCACGATGAGATATGAGTAATATGTATGAATAATAATTAATTAGTAGACGAGAACTTATATATATGTATAAGAAAAACCAGTCGCAAAATAAGTAACCGTTAATTCATTAAATCTTCATTTTCCTTTATTTACTTCATTTTCCTGTATTTTTTATTTATTTGTAATGTGATTTTTATTACTTATTAAGGTTCAGTGCCCGAAGGGTGCCAACGGAGCCCTACTGCTAAGCCTCCGCTTTCCGTTCGTCCGTCCGTCTGTCAAAAGGGCTGTATCTTATGAACCGTAATAGATAGACAGTTGAAATTTTCACAGAGTATGTATTTCTGTTGCCGCTATAAAAACAAATAATAAATAATCAAGATGGCGAATTTGAAAAAGGCTGCCATGTAAATTTAAAAAAAAACGATTACGGTACGGAACCCTTCGTGTGCGAGTCCGACTCGCACTTGACCGATTTTGTATCATATATACACACATGTTCTTTTTTATAATTATACTGGTAGAGTTAATAATTCCGACAGAGTTCATTTATTTCTGCAATTATTCTCGTTTTTGTCTGTTATTTCTATTACTTACTAAAATTTCAATAAATATTTAAAGCTTTTTAAATTAAAAAAGCAATACATGAGCTTAAAAATAAAATAATCCAAAATATGCACATGTAACACGAGTAACAATAACAAATTAACCAAAAAAAAAAACATCGCTTCTCGGTTACCTCAGCTTAGCCTTTAGATCGTAATCAGTCTAATTTAAATAAAACTAAATAGTGTCACACAACTGGACAAGTGGGTGGAATGCAACTCGAACAGAAGCCCAAAAGTATTTAATTACCAACCATTACTTAACAATCTTGACAGGTTTGGATTCTTCGCAGTGCGCGATAAATTTGTTATTTACGAGGCACACGGGGGAGAAATGCCGATTGTTCCACTGTCGTTTCACTTTTGAGATGGCGGAAAGAAATAAATTCAATATGGCTGGCTTGATTTGGTTAAGTTTGCATAACGTATGAGTTATTTTTTATTTAAAATAAAGTCAAATATTAAATACTAGTGGTTGAAAATCAACCATAATTCATTAAGTTATATATTTATTGTCTTGCGTATATTACAATATTAATCTATTCATAATTTGACCACGGACTTTAAAATTAAACAAAAGAGTATGTATGCGTGTGTGTGTGTCAAATACATGGTAGTGTGTGTAATGTTTTTTTTATTGATTTAATGTATTTTTATGCATAATTTTAAAAAAATATTAGTATTCTGCACTCCTTCTCTATAAGTGTGGGAAATTTTACACTCCTCCGTCGGCGGAATTTTCGTAAAAAGGGTTACAAAGTTTTTACTTCACATATTAATATGTAGATATTCTTAAAACAGTACGCAACTATTGGCAAAGTTATAACTCATTGATACACAAAAACTTAAGATACACAATTAGCGTCTCAGGTGTCCTCGAAAAGAAGTGCACAATTTGAAATTGAATTACGGTTTTTTCAAAAGCCTATTGTTGTTTTAAATAAAACTATCTTTTCGGTTTTTTTCGCGTATTTATTTTGATTTTTGGTTCCCGACGTTTTGAATGCTTTACAGCAATCATGGTTACGGGAGAGACGGGAGAGATGTCGGGAACCAAAAATCAAAATAAATCCGCGAAAATATCCGAAAAGATAGTTTTATTTAAAATGTCAAATATTCGCATAAATCTAAGAAAGTATTAGCTTTTGTTGATTGTTTTTCGGATCATAAAATTAAAACGCACATTGTTTCGTTTAAAATGTTACTTTACGTATTGCCCGTAAGTTGTAATTTATGTATAGACAATTAGAACTTTTGATTTTTGAATTTTAGCTTTGGTTTGACTTAACGCCACAATATATTGCCCATTTTTAAAGAGATATTTGTTAGGAAATGTATATGTATGTTTTTGTATCAATGCATCACTTAATTTCTTCTAGAAGGTTTACATTATATTTAGACAAAATTAAAAAAAATAATGTAACCAAATCGTCAAACCCGAGTGATATTACTAGTTTACAGTTAAAATAGATACTATTTACAATCATTGCTAACCATTATCCTTATTTGCGACATTTACCTCATCAAACTAAGCAAAGCAAATATTAGATATTTATGACAAATCCATAGAAACTGGAACTGGTTTCAAGATGTACCTCTTCACATTTTACAACGAAACGTTCTGAGTTTATCGTCTTATTACAAAATAATCATCGCCTCACTGGAACATCATAAAGTAGAAATACACTTACAAAATAATAATTGCGTTTACAACCAATCTTATATATTAAGCTGTTAAGATTTAAATTTGCTTGAGCTGATGTTTTTTCAAAGATTGTCATTAAACTGGCCCGTATGGTGAAAGTAGGCGCATCCGAAGAGATAACCTTTGAACTTACCTGTCTTTGGTCTGCTATTGTGAGCGATACACCTATTAGTGAATGGTGCAAACATAAAATATCGTATATTACGTAAATTGATTGCTCACAAGTATAATTAATTTGATCCATATAAGTCCCAGATTTACATATGTGAAAATGTTACTTGTTATAATATGTCCTTAAAAGGCGAATGTGTTTAGATGCTTTTCGTACTTACGGCAATGGTGTTCTAAAACATAAGCGATTATTATCTTAAATACTTTATTACGACATTTTTGATTAACGACACGTTTATAGTGATCCTTTTTGCTGCGCTAGCGGTCGTGGGTTCGATTCCCATTAGGGGCATTCCCGTCATGGGTGTTTATATATTTATAATATGTATGTATTTAAAGTTATATATGTGTACTGTATCAACTATCTGGTATCCATAACACAAGCCTCGTAGCTCACCATGGAACTAGATGATGCTGTGTGTTAATGTCTCAATATATTTATTATTATTTATTTATTGATTTTATATATTTAATATAATAAGTAGTGTTTTTACTTTAAAGCTTTTTTCTTTGTGAAAATAATTAGAAAGGAAAATAGCATAAGTGATATACATATGTATGTATTCATTTACTTTCCTCCAGTATGGTTGGTGTCAAGTCCAGTGAACAAGCAAGTATTATTTTAATTATCTATGGTACTTTCGAATGAAATAAATGTTACATCACTTTTACACTGACTTTGAAAAAATAATATGTTTATAATTAGACGTTAAGTATAGATTTCTCTGAGATGAGATATTTTCCCGCAGTAAAAAGTATCCTATATATTAACCCGAATAACCAGCTATCATCATACCAAATTTCATCAAAATCCCTCCAGTGGTTTTTCCGTGATGCGGTCACAGATAGACAAAAATTCTAAAAACTGTAGATTCGGCCTGTTGAGGTATATACGAGTATAGATCTGTACCCAAATTTCTGTGATTTTCCAAAAAAATATATAATGTACAGATTCGGCTTAGTTACAATTTTATTATATGTATAGATTAATTATATTTTTTTCTAATGTACTAAAAAATATAGGAAAATTCTTGATATTTACGCGATTTATTCTAATCAATATTAATAATTAATAATTAAAAATGTGAAAGTATGTATGTGTGTATATGTTTATTACATCGTAGCACTAAAACACTTTGACAGGTAGACTATGTGCTAAAATAATACATAGGCAACTATTAGTACTAATATATTATACGTTTTAAAAAAATACGACCAAAGTCACTCAACAAAACTAAACTATAAATCTATATATATATATATATATATAAAACAAAGTCGTGTTAGTTACATCATTTATAACTCAGGAACGGCTGGATCAATTTTTATGGTATTTGATTTTTTGGATTTCTCTTAGTCCGGAATAGGATAATAAGTATTAAAATATCATAAAAATTCAAAAAAAAATTTATATGGCTAACGCTGGTAAATAACTATTTTAAATGTCTATGTAAAACGTACCTAGCGACGAACCCGAGCGAAGCGAGGGTGAGCCGCTATTATTATTTATTTTATTTGCATATCCAAACAACAATTGCAAAACATAATCTTAAATATTCGCATAAATTACAATTCTCGCTTCGCTTTTGAATTCTACACAAGTGTATTTTCTTTTAAATTACCCCAGAATATTTGTGAAATGTTTTAATGATCCACAATACGGCAGATAGTTGTAAATCATTGGATCTGTGGATAAATCAACTGAAATATGCTGACGGTACAATTTAGCAATTTCCTTGTCAACAAGATCTAGACTTAATGTAGGCTAAAGACTTGAGATGTAGCGGTGTTTTGTTCATACTATAGATATAATTTAAGTCGCATTAGTCTAGTTAGTAGGATATCTTATAAGGTTAATTCATGAGATACTGGGTTCAAGATCCAGCTCGGAGCTGTGCCATGTGGGTTGCTTTTGATACTTCTCTGACAACAGAGTGGACTGTTGGAGCAACCCCATGGTTGTTGTGGTCTACTATAGCAGGCCTGATATGGGGGCGTAGTAGTTAAGTGTGTAAGCTATTCTACGACGCCCCATTAAGGTGGGAGGGGTTCCATTAGGTCTTTGTGTGCTCAAGCCCCGGGTTGAAATAAAAAAAAACTTTCTACTACCATATGAACATCAGACAAGATCAATCCTCGAATAAATGTATAATTTATATACTGTTAATAAAAATATATAAATGATCTTACTTTTATACTGACTTAGGTTTTTGTAGGAGTTAAAATCAATATTTCCAGTAAATTAGGTAGTGTCACAGACGTCAAATCAATCATGAGTCATGACAATCTTTATTATGAAATATAAAAGAAAATATACAAAGAAATAAAAAAATCTACAAGAGGTGGCCTTAGCGCTAAAAAAGCAATATCTTTCAAGTAACCTTTAGGGTATAATATAATATTAAAATAGAATTGATGCGAATGGAAGGGGGCGCCCCCTGACACCTGGTGAACTAACATGATCCGAACCATAAAACAGGCTAATATAGATATAGGTACATATAGGGACAATCCAAGACAGAAATGCCTGGCGCAAAATAATTAGGAGAGCCGACCCCACCCACCTAAAGAGGGAAAAGGAAAAGAGAAAGAGAGAAAGAGAGAAGAGACGCGAATATTACATAAAGAGAATTTATTCAGGTGAACTTTTTGTTTTTCTATATATATTACATAGTATCTTCGAGGTTTACCTTTAACTTTAAAGTTATGGTAATAACCCGAATTAATTAAAAAAATAAGTAAATAAGTACATAGTAAGTATGGAATATTTGAAGTTATTATATATTAAATTCAATTAAGCTTTTGAGTTATCAACAATAAGAAATCTCGCTTCAATTTGTAACTTACACCATACAAAACTAAAACGATTTCTATAGTCGAGTTGTAATTAAAATAGTGCAAAAAGGTCCATTCATCGTCAAGCTTCAAGGCACGCTCTCATTACTGCCCTTACCTATTTTACATTCAAGGGATTGTAGAATAAATGTTACTAATATTATAAATGAGAAAGTTTAGATGGATGTTTGGATGTTTGTTACTCAATCACACCAGAAATGCTGAACAGATGTAAAATGTGATGAAGAAAAAATGAATGAAAATCAAAAAAAAAAAGAGATAAAATTTGGCACAGAGATAGATTATAGTCAGAAATGCTACTTTTAATCCCGAAAACATGTACGGTTCCCGTGGGATCGATTTGTTTTTGCTTTTTTAGAGGCGAACCCAAGCGAAGCAAGGGTGAGCCGCTAATATACTATATTGTACAAAAACATTTACATGCTATTGTCCGCGGTTTTGCTTATCATGAGCTTTTTTAGTGAAATTTCGAAAACCAATAAAAATTGTTCATAGAATAAAATATAACAGAAACAAATATACATAACAGTTGTTTATACGAAATGGTTAAATTGTTTCAAGCTTATATGAATTATACTGAGAGTTTTTTCTCGATAAAAAGTTCACCCTAAGCTTTAGCTAAATTAAAAGGATGGTAAAATTTTCCACAACATTGTCACTGTCGCTCTAATCACATTGCAATCCGTAGTGTTTGAGATAAGCTTGGAAAAATGAAAAATATTTGAAATGTCTTTATCGTGCGGTAAAGATTTAGTTTCATTTGACACGGTGCGGTAATAAGACTATTACCGCTTCAACATAATATGTTATATTTATTATATACTAGCAACTCACCCTCGCTTCGCTTGGAATCGCTCGGAATATATAGATAGATTATATACTTTATAACATGTTTTCCTGTGAGAATGAGATAATCTCCAGTGGTAAAAATTAGCCTATGTCACTTTCCAGCCCTCCACACAATCACGTCAATCCGTCACTCTGTTTCGACGTGAAAGACGGACAAACAAACACGCTTTCACATTTATAATATTAAGTATGGATTTTACTCAAATGATAATCAAGCTACAGAACACTGTTAACTTATTTCAGGCTTAACCACTATTTGTTACACAGACGTTATTAATTTACTAGCCCATACTTCTAGAAACCTTGCTACTGGAATGGTATTTTATCTGTACCGGAACCTTTCAGGTGATTTATTCCTTATGTTTGTAATTCGTTGTATTTATAGCTAGCTTATAAATTAAATTATTAGAGCTACTGTTTAACTAACGGCTACATTTTCTTATAATAAATTGCTTGCAATGGTTGCAAATTCATTATTATGAGTTTATTTTTTAAAATATTTGCCTAGTGGTTAAAATTCAACCGTCATCATTATTAAATTTGTTATGTTTATAGGAGAAAAAATTTGTTAGATAAATAAATAAATAAATATGTTGGGACATTCACACACAGCACCATCTAATTTCATGGTAAGCTACGAGGCTTGTGTTATGGATACCAGATAGTTGATACACTACACATATATAACTTTAAATACATACATAAAAAACACATACATATTATAAATATAAACACTCATGACTAAAGTACAAACATTCGTGCTCATCACACAATTGAATGCCCCCAGCGGGACTCGAATCCACGACCGCTGGCGCAGCAAGTAGGATCACTACAAACTGAGCTAAATGTGTCGACATAGATATAATTACTTTTTTTTAAATTAAATTAAAGACATTGACAGCCGTTTTTAGCGCGCCTTCTCTGATACGCCGGCCGTTTTTTTAAGATAACTATTGTAAGATTTAAAAAAAAATTGCGTTGTAATCTTTTTTATTGATAATACTGAAACTCGTCAATAGCTATTAAACCAATTAAAGAAAATCGATTCACGAACAGAGGAGAAAATGATACTGAACTGTAGTACCTATAAGTAATCTGTAACATATACTAAAATTATAAGTCGAATCTGTACATTAAATATTTTTTGGAAAATCTTATTGAAATAGTCATCATTATCGATACAGAGGCCGACTCTATAGTTTTTTGAATTTTTGTCTGTCTGTCTGGAAACGCATCACGAGAAAGCCACTGGACAGATTTTTCGATAATATAGCGCAAACAAAACTACAATTCAGTACTTATAACGGATCTTATTTTACCTGAGCTTTATTTTGTTTATATATAAGTAAATGAAACCTAGTATTGTACTAATTTCAAAGCTATTCATCACAGACGTAAGTCTCGAACCCAATGCATGCCGATGTTCGCCCATAGAACTTGTAGATAATATCGCCGCATCCCTTTATTTAAGCTTGCCGACACTGCAATATACGAATTGTATGTGATTTATTAGAAATATGAACGAAATGCTGTTTTGCAGTTGAATAGGATGGAAAACTTGAAATTATGTAGAAATTATAATAAACTAGCAACCTGACTAGGCTTCGTTGGTTTGGTTATTTTAAGTTGACCCCCGGAAGTATGATTTACCATACGATCTAAGCAACCCTTTCTAAAATTCAGGGATTGAATTAAAAAAAAACCCTTGTTTCAGCTATTTATTTCATTATTGAAATACGTCGGTTAAATTACGTGTTGGCTTTGGGGGTTGATGAATCAGTCAAGGTAACTAAATACATCTATAGTTTAATATTATTAAGAGACAGAGTTTGTTTGTTTGAACGCGCTAATCTCAGGAACTACTAATCCGAATTGAAAAATTCTATTTGCATTAGATAGGTCTTTTATTACGGAAGGCTATCAGTGGCGAAGGGTCCATACAAGACGATTCCCACCGTCTTACCTTTTAAAAATTCAATAATCCGTCGTTCATTATAAATATTTATTTTTTGAATTAACATAATTAGTAAATAAAAAACCTATTTATTATTACTAAGTCAATTTCTGAAAATAATATAACGCAAAAAATCACAAGCAACACATAAGCAACGCAAAATACATTTTTGCGCTCCAAACTGCTTACGCGTTTCTTCAAAGAAATGCGACGATAAGACGTTGTATTTTAGCTTACCGCGTTCATACAAAATTGTATTTCATTCAATGTTTTGGATTGAACATTGTCACGTGATTTCATTCATTTTTAGTATTTTACGCATGCGCACTTATCAAATTTTTGTTGCTCGAAAAGCTGCTTCTTTACGTCTTATCCTGCCTGTGATTGGTCAAAAATTACAAAACGTCCCTAATTTGACAAGCGAAGCGTCAGACGAGCAATGTTATTAATTTGAATGATTTATTATTTAATGTAAATGTAAATTAATACGGCAGATTGTTATTGTTTACGAGTGCATTGCTTAAGAGATTTTTTGTTTTATAGAGTTTTAATTTGGTTTTAGTGTAATATAGACATTTTGTGCTGTGTTTTTTTGTGGACTGTGAGTGTCTCACATATTTGTTAATTTCGGTGAGTTCTATTAGCCATTATGGCATTAATTTGCATACTATTGACTTTAGTTTTCTAAATTTAGTTGTTTAATAATTAAAAAGCATGTCATCAAGATACTCATTTGTTTGAAATATGATTTAATTATTACATGAAATGAGTTACCTAAATATTTTCATAAAACGTTTTAATTAAATTATGTGTGAATGTGCTAAATTAGAAAATATTTAGTTTTCCATGTTTATTATATTCTGATTCTATTTAAGTTTAGAGTAAATTTTAATATGTTAAAGTTATTTTAAATATGTAACATTATTTAACAATATAATTTGACTAATTAAGCTAAATACTGAATAGGATAGTCAGACATTTTAAAAACGGATGTATTGCTATATGATATTATAATTAAAGCCTGTGCTTCTTATCGTTCCTTTTTTGTGAATAATTTCATAATTTTCGTCCAATTTGGCTTGATAAATAAAATACAATAAAATAATAAATCTCATTTCATTACTAAGCACGACGAAGTAGTTCAATGAGATTTAAGTAGATGGCGGTATTTATATTAAATATTGTATATTGATTAAATATATTTATGTAAAATTAACAAAAAAAAAAAGATAAAATAATATTTAAATCCCAAAAATATAGGTTGTAATATATGTACTTTTAATAAAGAAAAATAAAATAAAATCAAATTTCCGTACTAAGTTATGTGTAAAGATTTTTCATAGATGGCGTTATTAATATTTTATGAGGTTTTATTATTATATTAAATGTTAAATATATTTTGCTAGAATATTTTACATGTAACAACAATAAAAAACACAATAGCCTTATAAGAAAAATATCTTCACAATTACATTTATTTTTTTTTTGCATAGATTGATATATAAAAATTGTGTATCAATGTTTTTAGTCTTTTTTTTTGGAACGGCTTACCTCTGCTAAAATTTCACCCTTCGCCACTGAAGGCTATAGGCTATATCATTTCTAACGTGATTACCACTTGCCTTACGGTGAAGGAAAACATCATGAGGAAACCTGCATGTCTGAGAGAACCTAGCAAGTTTTCGAAAGACATGTGAAGTCCTCCAACCCGCACTCGTATTAAAGGAAGGCCCGTGCCCAGCAGTGGGACGTGAAATATACGGTGGGATATCCTGTGGGATAAATTTGTTTCTGTCTAAGGACGAACCCGAAGCGAAGCGAGGGTGAGTCGCTAGTAATACATATATCTAAAACGATGTTTGCATTGGATACAGTGAAGGGTTTTGTACAAGTCGAAGCTTTGACTTAAAAAAAAAACATTTTGATGAAACAAAAAGATATGAACAACTCATATTAATTTCTCAAAAGACAGATGACTTTTAATCGTTCTTAGATATTGAATTTCTTTTTTTACTTTGATTTGAATGTACTTTGAATAATTAAGCGTTTCCATTATAGTAATAACACTATATTATTTATAGTAGGGTATTGGTATGATTTTTAAACTTTTTTTCATCTTCAAAATCTTTAGTTAAATTATTAAACACATTTCTTTAAACAAAACTAGTACTAAAAAAATAGCGAATTCTGTGGATATTTTTGATTTACACAATGTGAATGTTTAAATGGATGTTTGGATGTTTGTTACTAAATCACGCCAGAACGACTGAACTGATCTGGATGAAATTTGGCACAGAGATAGATTATAGCACATGGGTTACTCTTTATCTCGAAAAATGTATGGATCCCCTAGGATAGATATTTTTTGTTTTTCTAGACGTGAACCCGAGCTAAGCTAGGCTGAGCCTCTAGTATCTTAAAAAAACTATATTTTATATTTTTTTCAGTTTCTTCAGTGACCATGATTGCTGTAAACCATTCGAAACGTCAGAAACCTAAAATCAAAATCAATCCGTGAAAAAATCCGAAAAGACAGTTTTTATTTAAAATGTCAAATATTCGCCTATTAAGACAGTATTATGTGAACCAATACGGACTGGAAACTCAAACCAAATACGCCGGTTAGAAGATCTGAAAACAAAGCGCGTTTTAAATATCTATTTTAGCATATTCTTTTTCAAAGTCAGTCAATAATCTTAATGTGTATTTAATTATACAGTTGTTTGTCGCAACCCTCCTTGCAGGACGTCGGCGACACGTTTTACTATATCTACTATTCAAAGTTGAAGGCTTTATAAGCGGATCAATAAAACCATACCAGTCTTACATCTTGCTTGCAATTCTAATGAATTTGAATGAATTTCTCTCGTCTCATTGGAATTGAATCGGCCTTTAAGTTTTAAGCTTCTTATTTATGAGCTGTGAAAACGTCTAATCCAAATACAGGCGGCTTTTTTTATATTTTAACCATATATCGGTTATTTGCTCTTTTGAATTATTTATATGGTACTTTGTAAGGGATGTTGAAAAAATGTAAGTTAGCACTAAGGTTTACTAAAAAATCAATGCTTTGACTCGAAATATCAATTTTGCAATTTTATTATCTGTATTATCCATACAGATAAATAAAATTGCAGTGTCTATTTGTAATATTAAAATAACCGCTTTTTACTAAATGCATATGGATGTATACACGGTACATATACCAGAACAACATTTTTTACAATTTTTGTCTGTCTGTCTGTGTGCCTGTTTGTTCCGGCTAATCTCTGAAATGGCTGGACCGACTTTGACGGAACTTTCACTGGCAGATAGCTGATGTAATAAGGAGTAACTTAGGCTACTTTTATTTTAGAAAAAAAAAAATAGGGTCCCACGAAAAAAATTAAAACCAAATTAATTAATTAATTTTGTTTTGAGAAGCAACTTAGGGACGAACCCGAGCGAAGCGAGGGTGAGTCGCTAGTAGTACCTATATATGATAAATAAATAATATCAAATTAATGTTTTCTTTAGGACACGTTTGGCTCAGTTTGTAGTGTAGTATTTAATAGTGTATCATCGTATAATTATAATTTTATATTTGGTTAGGTACTATTTTTAGCAACTATATGACCTTTGAGACATCTAAATTATTTATCTCTCCCGTGATCATAACTGCTGTAAAGCATTCGAAACCTCGGTAACCAAAATTCAATATCAAAATTTATCAGTAAGTAAAGATGATGGAAACATTCTGAAGACAATTTTGACATCAAGTGGACTTACATGAGGGTAGAATCGTAAAAAATAAAAAATGTGTTGGGACATTAACACACACCACGATCTAGTTCCATGGTAAGCTACGAAGCTTGTGTTATGGATACCAGATAGTTGATACACTACACATATATAACTTTAAATACATACATATTATAAATATAAACACCCATGACAGAAGTAAAGCTATTCGTGCTCATCACACAAATGAATGCCCCCAGCGGGACTCGAATCCGCGACCACCGGCACAGCAAGTAGGATCACTACAAACTAAGCCAAACGCGTCGTCATATGTAACGTATGTCATTATTTAGTACGTCATGTGAACTAAAATAAACTTTTCACACAAAGTTTTTGATATTTCCAAACGAGAAGAACTTATAACCTCTTAAATACATACATACGTCTTTTTTCAAACCCCACATTACTTTACATTATAAAATTATTTATTAAATATGTTATTCAACAATAAATATGAAAATAATGTTATTTTATCATACCATTAAAATAACATAACATAAAATAAATATTATGAATAAAATCAACACTCTCTTTAAATAACCGTAACGCGAACACAAATAAAATTTATCTTTTTTTTTTTTTTGAAATTGCGTCGCGGAATCATAAAAGAGCTTTCAAGTTATACTAAATGATCTGACACAATGCTTATCTGTACTAATATTATAAAGCTGAAGAGTTTGTTTGTTTAGTTGAACGCGCTTATCTCAGGAACTACTAATCCGATTTTAAAAATTCTTTTTTTGTATTAGATAGCCCGTTAACTGAGGAAGGCTATGATTATATATTATCATCCCGGAAAAATGTACGGTTCCCGTGGGATAGATTTGTTGTTGTCTAGGGATGAATTCTAGAAAGCTATAGCCTTCAGCATCCTTTTTTCTACTTAAACTTCCATGATTTTGATCCCACAGGACACTATGGTTCTCTGTACAATCCAATATTGTCCGTGGGAGAAGGGCTTCCTCTGGGTTTAGAATAAAACTCCAGTGATCGGATTGTGGATACAAATTTAGTTTCTCCAACATTATTTATATAAAACATCTTAACCAAACGATAGCGCGTTTTACAATAGTTTTTGGAATTTTTGTCTGTCTGTCTGTCTGGGGACGCATCACGAGAAAACCACTGGACAGATTTTGATGAAATTTGATATGATGATAGCTGGTTTTCCGAGTCAATACTATATAGGATACTTTTTACTGCGGGAAAATATCTCACCTTTGAAAAATCTACATTAACCGTTAAAACGTATCTAGGGACGAACCCGAGTGGAGCAGGGATGAGTCGCTAGTATTCTATATGTTATCAATCGATTCTCTCTATCTTATCAATCGATATTCTTTTTTTTAATTTAGTAGCTATTGATGAACTTTAATGCTGGGAATAGACATAGGCTACCTTTGGTCCCCACCTCAGTTACCACGCTATCCGTATCCGTAATTCGCAGTCAAAAACTAGTACACTATAAATTAGACCACAAAAAACATTTATCCATCAAGCTTTTACAGAAAGATATTCTCATTAACTTTATGTTATTGTTATTAATAATTATTAATAAAATGTAATATTAATTCACAAGAAAACACATAAAAAAAACCTCAATTCGCTCATCATGATGTATAAAGTAAACACTTTAAAGTATAGTTAAATTTCCTTCAATCATTCGATTTACGTGGAATGGCATACAATAATTGCCCCGAAAATGGCATCTCAAGACAGCATTCCATATGAGGAGTGTATTAAAATCATGACTTAGTGCATATTGGAACCGTTTAAAAATGATTTTATTATAGCTTCAATTGACATTTGCCAAATTGGATTCAACAGAACGACGCCCGAATGATCCGGAATCGAAAGGTTACTTTTTAATTAAGAACGGTAATAAGTTAGTCTCTATGATAATTACATATTATTTTTTTAACTGGATGTTATATTTTATATTAAATAATGTGGAAAACAGCTTGTTTTAATTTTTAAGGATAAAAGGATAAAAAAATAAGATTCCTCAAAGATGAGATATTTTTTCGCAATAAAAAGTACCCTTTATGTTGACCCGGATGACCAGATATCATCATACTAAATTTCATCAAAATCCCTCCAGTGGATTTTCCGTAATGCGGTAACAGACAGACAGACAAAATTTTTAAAAACTATAGAATTGGCCTCTGTATCGATAATATATGTCTATTTCAATACGATTTTCCAAAACATATTTAATGTACAGATTCGGCTTAGTTACAATTTTATTATATGTACAGATTTAGAGAGAGAACTTTTTTATGTGAACGGAGTAATCTGTAAAACTACTGAACGAATACCAAACATTTTTTCACTAATAGAAAGCTACACTATCCCTGACGAATATAGGCTATATTTTATTTGAACTTAAAAAAGTTTTTAGCTTGAAATCTTAGTATTCGCAAATCAAATCAGAGTAAAATGCGCTAAATAGCCGCTTTATCGGCCTGCGTTGGTCAAACCGTTGCTTGTATAAGAAAATAATGTTTATTTTATAAGTACACAAGGCGCCTAAGTATGCACGCAAGCGAAGCGAAATCTATTCAGCCCTTTTTTAACATCCCACTGCTGGGCACGGGCCTCCCTTCAATACAAGGGGGATCAGACCATAGTCCACCACGCTGGCCAAGTGCGGGCGGACTAAGCACGTCTTACAAAAACTTACTAGGTTCTCTCAAACATGCAGGTTTCTTCACCGTAAAGCAAGTGGTAATCATGTTAGAAATGATTCGCACATAAAAATATCAGAGGTGCGAGACCCGGGATTTGAAACCACTTCACTAGGTTTCCCAAGCGGGCGCGTTACAACTGGGCTACCACTAACTTGATTAAAATCATGATTTAGAAAACGAGATAATTAGTATTAATTTCTTAGCTAAAATGAATCAAAACATTATCCTCATTCATCTCTAAATTGATTTCAAAGGAAATAGAAAACAATGATCATTATACGGATACCATTGAAATAATTGGTTACCGCCATTTAGACGTTGGATTTACCATTGAAAGAACAATTTGTCGGTACTCTCTTTAAGAGTCCAGCGACATTTCCAAAGGCCCGCTTAGAACGTTGATACCTCATTACTTATCTGGCATTGCGACTAAATAATTGTAGCAGTTAAACTTTTAATGTAAAATAAAGCTTATTATCAGGGAATAAAGTTAATTTTTCATTGCATAACTAATTTAATACGCTCAAGATTCTCCAATATATTTCCTTAGATCGGAAATAGAACGCAAGAGAGTAATAAAATGATTCAACTGAGAATCGAACTCAGTATCTCTGGAATATACAGTCATACCTACCCATTAGGTCTACTAAATATAGTAAATGACTAACTTAGCTTAGCGTACATAGGTATTGAAAAAAATTAAAGAACCGTTTAGTACAGAGTAATTTACCTGTCGACGATCTATTTAGCTCGAGTGATATATGTTTACTTAATGATATAAATTATGCATGTCTATTGAAAGTAATTTTTATGTCAATTTGTTTTTAATACAAGTTATAAAACATAGAGCTTACTCTGTTTTTTTAGTTTATGCTAGTTTTGTTATAAGTATTTAATTTACTATTAAGTGTATAATATATTACATATAACACTTTCTTAGATTTTCGCAACTGTTTTAAACAGATAAATAAAATTGGAGTGTCTGTTTGTAATATTAAAATAACCGCTTTTTACTAAATGCATATGGATGTATACACGGTACATATACCAAAACAACATTTTTTACAATTTTTGTCTGTCTGTCTGTCTGTTTATTCCAGCTAATCTCCGAAACGGCTGGACCGATTTTGACGGGACTTTTACTGGCAGATAGCTGATGTTATAAGGAGTAACTTAGGCTACTTTTATTTTAGAAAAAGAATCAGGATTCCGCGAAAAAAAATTAAAACCCATGAAATTGTGAACAAAGAGGGGGGAGACTAAGGTCTTTGGCGTCTCAAAAAAATACATATTAGAAGTATCGAATCTCAACCAATCAGGTAGTATATAGTGGTTAACGTATTTAAGAAGCTTAGATTTAATTGGCTCAAGCTTTGTCGAGCTTTGTTTTTTTTTCGAAGTCGGTTTTTTTTAAGTTTTTATTAAATAAAAATACAGCCGAATTGAGAACCTCCTTCTTTTTGAAATTGGTTCATAAAAAGATGATCATGTTTGTGAGTCCCTGTATGTAAATTTAAATTTCAATAATGCTATTACTAACCTATATCCTTGCTAAAGCAGCGTTATACTAATAAAAGTAATTTTGGCTTTCTGGGTCCACTTAGTTCTTACTTTTGAATCTTTTATATATTAAACATTTTTAATTATTCATAGTCGTTACAAATCATTTTCAACATTATTACCACTTTCAGTGTAGAAAAATATCATGAGGAAATCTGCATGTCTGAGAGAACCTGGCAAGATTTCGAAAGACATGTGAAGTCCGCCAACTTGGCCAGCGTGGTGGACTATAGCCTGATCCCCCTCATATTAAGGGGAGGGCCGTGCCCAGCAGTGGGATGTTTAGAAAAGCTAAATACATACTTACGTGTATAAGTGTGGATTACTATAAACATAAAACTATTATGTGTATTATCAGACACTTGACACAACCATAATTTCTATACACTTCGTAATAAATCATTCAAATTCTACATTTTAATAATTATCCATTAAAATTTATGTGTTTATATTGTTTATATTACGTAACCGGCTTTGAAGTAAACGGTCATAAATTGTAATTAATATCTTGGACATTAGATACCAATTAAATAATCGTAAATATGAGTGAGTAATGTTTTTGTACTTGTAGTTACATGATTTATGACATGAAATGAATTTCATTGCCCTTCAGTTTTTTTTTAAAAGATCTTTTAAAAAAAAAGATTTTAAAAGATCTAAAAGATAAAAATGAAAGAAAAGAGTGGTCTCATAGTTTGTTCTTAATTTTTAAGTGAGATTTAGTAATAGCCCGGCATTATCTATACTAATATTATAAATAGGCAGTTTGTTTGTTTGTTAGTTTGTTTGAACGCGCTAATCTCAGGAATTACTAATCCGATTTGAAATATTATTTTTGCATTAGATATCCCATTCATTGAGGAAGGTTATAGGCTATATATCATCATGCTACTCAAGGGAAGCACTCAAGGGAGCGGAGCAGTAATTATAAATGTTAACAAATCGAGCAGACTTCCATATATTATTATAAAAGGAAGGGAAAGAAGAGTTTGTTTTTTTGTATTTTGAACACGGGCAAAGCCGCAGGTTCTGCTAGTAGTATTATATTTTTAACTCTGTTCAAAACTAGTGAACAAGTTAGTAAATTAGTTAAGTTAAAAAATAACCAATAATCTAAATTATTAAAGGCCCTATTTTATTAAGTAAATATGATAAGTAAGATGATAAGTTATTCATTTTTTACTTCAGATGTGATAATTTTTAGTATTTTTTTTTTATATTTAACAATAAAAACTATAGTAAAGATACCTGGTTCGTATCCTGTGCAGGTCAATTTTGAATTGGTCATGAAAAAAGGGTAACAGCCAGGCAGTCGGTATCAGTAGGGCTAAGGGATCTACTGACAATTTATATATATATATATATATATATATATATATATATATATATATATATATATATATATACATATATATATATATACATACATACATATATATATAATTAGGCAAAGACAGAATCCGTTCAGCACCTTTTTCTCCCCTGTTGGTTAACCTTTTTTTTGTTTAGTAGCTATTAACGAGCTTTCAATCAATCGATCAATAAAAATATTTGGAAACCATTTTATATATAGATAAGTAAAGACTGAAACAGTTCTGCTATTGTATTTATAAATCTAGACATATAATAAAATTGTAGCAAAGCCGAATCTGTATATGAAATATTTTTTGGAAAATCTTATTGATATGGACGATACAACTACACTACAGCAACTCCACGACAGACTAGACAACAGAGGCAGAATTTGAGAATTTTTGTCTGTCTGTCTGTCTGTCTGTCTGTGGCCGCATCACGGAAAAACCACTGGAGGGATTTTGATGAAATTTGGTATGATGATAACTGGTTATCCGGGTCAACATATAGGACTATATACTTTTTACTGCGGGAAAATATCTCATCTCTGAGAATTCTATACTTAACTGTATAAGCTATGGACATTATTATATGGACATTATATATATTACACAATAAACTTGCTCAATCACGTAGACAATAAAATTGAAGGCTATTAGTTAAAAATGCCAAAGCATAATGTTTTTTATACACTCTCATAGAAACTACGGTAATTATATTTTAAGAACATGCACTGCACATACCATCTAACAAATAAGCGTACAAATAGTTCCACATTCTCGATACGAAATCGTAAAAATAAATTTTATAGATATCTCGAAGTTCATCCAATATCAATTACTATTGTAAATATAGATTTCTTAACTATACTCACGATCGTTAAAACGTAATATTGAATTGGTATAAGATGAAATAAACATTTAACGACATCGATCTCGACTGTCGAACATATCTCGTTGTAAAGGAAGTAAAGTGTACGTGACTTATGAATCAAATGATAGCACATCAGCTTTATCTTGTAATGTCACACTGTATCTTTTTAATTAGAAAAGTTTTTATTCGAACAAGTTCTTGAGTAAAGTATAGAAAAAGCATTCTTAACTGGTATGCCATTGATCTTAGAGCGGTGTTATATGGTGCAAGTTATAAAATAAGAGCCACTTGTTATATATTCAGTATCTAAAATACTATATACAATATCACAGGTTCAATTCCTACGATAAATATTTTTATTCATTTATTATTTTCTTGTTTAATTATAACTCTTATAATTAATTTATTTGTTATATTACTTATTATATATTACTCAGAAAATTTTGAAAGTTTTCTGAGTAACATATCTAACATATTTTAAGGAGCAATTGTTATATACTCATTTATTACTGGCGATCTCGGAAACGGCTCTAACGATTTTGCTGAAATTTGGTATGTAGGGGTTTCCGGAGGCGAAAAATCGATCTAGATTAGACTTATGTCTGGGAAAACGCGTATTTTCGACTTTTCATTCGGTTTTCTTTCACATTATTCGTGACTCGTGTCCACAATCCAATCATAAGTGTCCGGGCTCCCGGTCGGATACTAAGTTTTTATGATTGTTTTTTTTTTTTATTTGTATTTATTCAAGTTTTTAGTTTTTTTTATCCAAAAATACGATATTACAAAAAAGAACACCGAGCGAAGCTCGGTCGCCCAGGTATTAATAAGTATTATAATAAAATATGGATATACTTAAGTTATATAATATATATAAGTTATATAGTATGGACGCTATATACTGTAACAATATACTTGTCGGGACAATATCTTTACTGAGGCAAAAACGGAAAGGGAAAGAAAAAAACGCTTAAAATAACAAAACTTATTAATAGTAAATATTACATATTTTGATATATTTCGTGTTATGTATAAGCTGGGCGACTGAGCTTTGCTAGACGTTTTTTGGAAAAGATATAAAAATTGCTTTTTTTCAGAATAGACACCTATACCTTACACTTAATAAGCAAAACCTTGACTAAATACAAAATTTGATCCAAATCGTTAGAGCCGTTTCCGAGATACATGAAATAAATATATATATATATATATATATATATATATATATATACAACAAATGCTCATTTAATATTGTAAGATAAGTAAAGATTTATAATAAGGCTGGGTAAAACTTACTTCTAAAGATAAACGTTCTTTCCAATATCAATACTAATATTATAAATGTGAAAGTATATTTGTTTGTTTGTCCTTCTTTCACGTCAAAACAGAGTGACGGATTGACGTGATTTTTTTGTGTGGAGATAGTTGGAGGGCTGGAGAGTGACATATGATACTTTCTACCGCGGGAGATTAGCTCATTCCCACGGGAAAACACGTTATAAAATATATAGTCTATCCATTCCATACTAACTGTTAAAACGTAATTAGGGACGAACCCGTGCGAAGCAAGGGTGTGTCGCTAGTGCTATATAAAATCGCTATCAAATATAACTTGTGCCATATATCAATAATTCAATATAATACATCATCGTGATACAAGCTGATCCTTTTTCCAGAACAAAGTGGTGTGAAATATTTTCATTCACCATTCATTCACATAATGCACATGTCAGTCTACGTCGATTTGTAGCGCCAACCGCTGGCGGACTTTAAACGACTGTTTGCGATCGAACTATGCGTATTGCTTGAGCGGAGTTATTTTTATTTATAAAATAACTAAAGACTTGTTCTAAGGTTCCATTTTATAATTATTACAATACTAACGGTTTAGCCTGACTTCGCTTGGATATGTCCATGGGTAACCCTAATAGTAGCTTATGTGTTACTCCGGATCATAGTCTATCTGTATACTAAATTTCATCCAAATCCATCCAGTCGTTTCAGCCTAAAGAAGTAACAAATATACAAACATATACAGAATTATGCATTTTTAATTGTGGTTTGATACTTTTACGAATTTAAATATAGAAATTAGATTTTTTTCTTATGTCTCTAACAACTATATAATGCCTTTGAGACGTTTAAAACCTTAATCTTTCCCGTGACCGTGATTGCTGTAAAGCAATCTAAACGTCAAAATAAATCCGCGAAAAAAAACGAAAAGATAGTTTTATTTAAAATGTCAAATATTCGCGTAAATCTAAGAAAGTGTTATAGAATTTAGTATTAGATTGACATAGGCAAGCATTTCCCATATTATCTTAAATCGAACTAAAGTGCCCGCTCTGCTGTACCTTGTGAGAAAAATAATTGATTAATTATTTATCGACTTCAATAAAGGAAATTCAAACGTATCATTATTACTATTTAAACCTTAAAGCTTACATGCCGATGTTAAATCCTTATTTGACTGGGCTAGATCACTTGTAGTAGACAAAGTCAGACATAGATTAGATAACCAATATACTTAAACTGTTTTAAAGTTCGTGGTTACATTAGATTGTAAGTCATATTATAATTTATAAGTGGCTCACTAGAAAAACAAAATCAAATCTATCCCACTGGAACCATACGTTTTTCCGGGATAGAAAGTAGCCTATATATTATTCCAGACTATAATCTATCTCTGTGCTAGACTTCATCCAGATCCGTTCAGCCGTTCTGGCGTGAAAGAGTAACAAACATCCATACTCACAAACTTTCACATTTATAATATTAGTATAGATGAACATTTTAACGAAATAGTTTTTCCATTTATCAATTCCCTATATGTAAATTAACGTTAAAAGAATATATTATAATCATATACTAATTAAAAATATAATTTACACATGATATTTAATAATCGTGCAACATAATGTGTCAAATATGAAAAATTTGATGGTTTTCCGACGACGAAGTCCAATAAATAATTAAATTGATTTTTAAAAATCACGCCTTAAGGCGGTCACGATATGAGGAATTGACATCATAGTGTATCTATACATAGTAAACTCGCCTACGGAGGTTTTATAATTTAAAATAAATATTCAATGTCTTTTAAGAAATATTTAGAATAATTAATATTTCCTAAAACACTTGGTCTCATTATGAATGAATGAATGCTGTCACGGTGGTCTAGTTTCATATACGGCGGTAGATTTGAAGGTCTTAGGTTCAAAGTCCGGGTCAGTTAAGTTTAGTTATTGAGATTTTCCGTTAAGAAATTCTCAGTAACAGCCCGGAGTTGGGAAGTTGGCGGTGTTTCACTCCTGTGCCTCAGAAAGTACGTAATGGCTGCGCTTGACCCCTCATCGGTCGTGTCGAATTATCGTCCAACAGGGGAATAAGAATGACAGAAATAGAGAGTGCACTTGTGTTTGCATGCATACGCACTTCACTATAGTATCTCCTGGGTACTGGATTTTAGTGAGATTGACCGCCGTGGCCAAAATATGTCAGGAAGAAATTTTCTATGATACTACTAAACTATTAGTAATTTTTGTTTTTACATTTCTATTATTTTCTCCTAATAAGCCTTTACATGACTACGTACCTAAGTATATAAAACCATAAACTACGCTTCCATCAACATCATCATTTTTTAATTTTCAATAAAGAGTTTTCCTCCAATAATGGAATAATTAAACATAACGCGATTTTAAACTCTACATATGTTAATTTTTAGTGAAAATAAATATAGTTAGTAACACAAAAAGTTACAAATAGAACTCACTATGTTACGATCTCATACAAGAAGAGTCAAGGTCAACAAATTCAAAAACACTCTTAAGCAAAGTCACATGCAGTATATAGCGTGAAATAAACTTCAAAATCAAGCCATAGGTCATCCCTTAGCCGTAGTGGCAATTCATTTCCAATTAAAAGCGAATAAATTGGCACCTCCCATGTGAATATCAATAATACCGGACTCAAGAATCAATTTGTGCATATAATAAGAACCGTGGCAAAGACTAAGTATTGGATGGATAAGAATAATTCTATTATATAAATGTAAAAAATCGTACGTGTGTTTGTGCTTGTTACTTGGATACTTCAATAGCTC
Source organism: Fabriciana adippe (assembly GCA_905404265.1). Taxonomy (NCBI): domain Eukaryota; kingdom Metazoa; phylum Arthropoda; class Insecta; order Lepidoptera; family Nymphalidae; genus Fabriciana; species Fabriciana adippe. The sequence continues at coordinate 14,367,820 of FR989997.1, read as the reverse complement.
GATTAAAATATATTAAAATTAGTTGATAATAGAAATACATGAAATTAGTAAGAAAAAATGAATAACGACTCAATATATTTTGCAGTTTTTTTTTATTATTATTATTCAAAATTACAAAAATAGGTAAATATCGTTTGAAAAGATTCAAATAGTACTCTTATGTACGCCATTTGAATGTTATAAAATTATTGTTATTTATAATTTTGTTAAGAACTAGCTTGCTTCCCCAGATAAAATTTCATCCTCATTTTCACCCCCTTAAGGGATGATTTCCGGGATAAAAGTATCCTATGTCCTTCCCAGGATCTCAAACTATTTTCTTTCCAAATTTTGATCTAAATCGGTTTAGTAGTTTCGGAGATTTTTCGGTATAAACAAACAAACGAATAAATAAACAAAAACCTTTAAAATATTATAGTACTAGCTTTTGCCCGCAATTTCGTCCGCGTGGAATAGTGACTTTGCTCGCAGAGCTATCGGACAGTGCGGCGGCCAGCGCCATCGCTTTGCATCGGGCTGAGAGCGCGCTCACCCATAGTCCGCGTAAAGTTAAATATGTATATTTTAAAACTATGATATCTCCTAAGATATACATTGAAATCAAATGATGTCAAGGGAAATTTTGTTCAAAATTAAATACTTGTGATAAATAAGGTATTTATTTGGATAAGGATTAATATCATGTTTATAAAAACACCTTCAGAAATAATGCATTATTTTAGAATAAATTTGATTACCATAAAAAGGGTTATATTTAGTCAACCTTAAAAGATAGACATATGTTGTCGCGGTTTTTTTAGAACTTTTAAAGAGGAACATTTCCGTCATACACTATTTTTGCGTAACTTTAACCGTTTACGCAGCGTACGCAACGGAAGCTCTGAAAAGGAATAATTTTTTCCCGTTTTTGCAACTATTTTCATTTATGCTCCGTTCCTATTGGTCGAAGCTTGATGTTATATAGCCTAAAGGCTTCCTCGATAAATGGACTATCCAACAAAAAAAGAATTTTTCAATTCCAACCAGTAGTTCCTGAGATTAGCGCGTTCAACCAAACAAAAAAACAAACAAACAAACAAACAAACAAACAATCAATCAAACAAACTCTTCAGCTTTATAATATTAGTATAGATAGGTAAAAGACAATATAATAAATAATTTCAGTCCTACTGAGTTTATTTCTTCGTTTCTTCTCAGAACTGCCTTCTTTTTAAAATGATGATAGAAACATGTTTAGCAATAAATAAATCTTTAGAATAATCTTCTTAAGCCTTCAGCCAAAACTATACCACATCTATAATATTAAATCAAAAATGCCTATATGTTATGTTATCAATATAAATACTATTATCCATTTATGAAATTTTATCAAAATCGGTCTATCCGCCATACTATAGAATATGTAAGCAGAGTTACTTTTGTATTTTTAACTAGCAACAGTACGTTTTAAGCGTTAGTATGGAATAAATAGACTATATATTAGTATATACATACGTAATACATATATAAACAATATACAGATAAGTATGATAAGTTTTATATCCATTTGAGAAATGATTGATTCCCCATAAAAAATTTCATCCCCCTTTTCACTCCCTTCAGGAATAATTTCCGGGGTAAAAACTATCCCATATCCTTCTCAAGGTCTCAAACTATCTTCATACCAAATTTTTCATTTAAATTGGTTCATCGAATGTTTAGGTTATTCATTACAAACAAACAAACATACAAAAAAACAGGCTATTTTCTTTATAATCTATACTAATATTATAAATGTGAAAGTTTATGAGTATGGATGTATGTTTAAACTCTTTCACGCCTGAGCGGCTGAACGGATCTGGATGAAATTTGGCACAGAGATAGATTATAGTCTGGAATAACACATAGGCTAATAAAAATAAAATACGGTTCCCGTGGAATAGGTTTGTTTTTGTTTCCCTAGAGGCGAACCCGAGCGAAGCAAGGGCGAGTCGCTAGTATTAATATAGATACAGATATGACTGTATTGCAGTACCTAATCTTAGTACCTATCAATACTTCTGCAATATATTATTCTTTGACAGAAATAATTTATGAGTAAAGCAATCGCCTCCGTTATTACTAGTCTAATAGCACTACGTGTTTCCCGCGACTTTACCCGCGTTATCTCACGCCCCTGGAAATTAGCTTTACATTTTGTTGAACATTAATAAAACATTGTACGTTATAAAGCTATGGTATGATATTGTAATACGGTATAATGTTTATTGTTAATTCATAAAGTCGGGATATAGTGGATAAATAATATTACCTGGTTGACCTAGCTTCGCTCGCGGTTTTTTTTTTCAACGTGGTCTTTTCGGAAAAAATATAAAAAAATGCGTTTTTTTAGAAAAGATATCTATATAGATAAACTTGAAAAGCAACACTTTATCTAAATACAAAATATTATTAAAATTGTTACAGCTGTTTCCGAAATACACAAAATAAATCTATGTAAGTACATATACATATATACAAGAATTGCTCATTTAATATTATAAGATGCTAGCGATTTACCCTCGCTTCGCTCTTGTGCGTCCCTAGGTACGTTTTACTTTTTTTTCAACAGAACCCTAATTCTTCTTCTAAAATAAAAGTAGCCTAAGTTACTCCTTATAATATCAGCTATCTGCCATTGGAAGTCCCGTCAAAATCGGTCCAGTCGTTTTGGAGATTAGTCGGAACAAACAGACAGACGGACAGACAGACAGACAGACAAAAAATTTGAAAATTGTGTTTTCCTTATAAGTACCGTATATAATTCCATATGCATTTAGTATAAAGCTGTTATTTTTACATTACAAACAGACACTTCAATTTTATTTATGTATAGAAGATGTATAAATTATACTACTTCCTGTACTGCGTTCCTAATGATTTCCTATGTGTTAATCCAGATCGTATTTTCATCCAAATCCGTCCAGCCTTTACAACAGGAGGAGTAATAAACAGGCACAAATAAAAAGGTTTGCATTTGTAGATGTCTGATATATATAATTTTAGCTGAAAATGGAGATTTACAATCTTTTATTTAACTTGCAATGTTTGTATGAATGTTTGTTCGGGTCAAAGCTTGCGACTGAATTTTAAAGCAGTTATCTTCAACCAATTGAGCTGAAATTTTGCATACGTGTTTAGTTTGGATGACAATGCATGGCTAAGTGACGTCATTCTAAATCCAATATGGCGGACTACTAACGAAGGCGGACTATGTTTTTTTTATGCATCCCCATGATATGGATATCAAATGAAAGGGTTTGCTGAGAAGAATACGAATAAATACCTAAAAAATAAAAAATAAACTTTAAATTAAATGAAACCCATTTATTACATTACATAATTTATATTCTATACATATAATAAAATTCTACCCAAGTCGAATCTGTACATTAAACATTTTTTGGAAAATCTTTTTGAAATAGTCATAATTATCGATACAGAGGCCGAAGCTACAGTTTTTAGAATTTTTGTCTGTCTGTTACCGCATCACGGAAATATCACTGGAGGAATTTTGATGTAATTTGGTATCATGATAGCTGGTTATCCGGGTCAACATATAGAATACTTTTTACTGCAGAAAAATATCTCATCTCTGAGAAATCTATACTAAACGTTAAAACGTATCTAGTATGACATAAAAGCTTGTTTTTAAAAACGTTTTTTTAATATTAATTTATTTAAATTCACCACGTTTTGAGAGAAATTTAACACCAAACGAAAGTGTTGCAAGAAACGTATTTGTAACAGATTAATACTGTTACAAATACGTATTTAAATAAGAGGGAAGGGCTATCAATGTCGTAAAACAAACTGCGTGAAATTAACTCAGCTGGTATTTATCTCGCAATTTATTTGTATAACTCTCACCCCACACTCTTAGCACAATAATTCTAAAAGATAATAAAAGTATGTCTTCATAACGACACGTTAGACTTCAAATATTTTTTAACCGTTTAACCGACTTCAAAACAAGAAGGTGCTTCATTCGAATGTGTGTATTTGTGTGTATTACTTAATATTTTAGCCAATTTTGAATCGATTTTCAAAAATATTGTTTTTCTTTTGGACTAATAGAAATTTTACGTGTGTAATGTGTTCAAGCTTTTTTAACATCCCTCTGTCAGGCACGAGCTTCCCTTCAATACATGGGGGATAGGCCATAGTCCACCACGCTGGCTAAGTGCGAGTTAGTGGACTTTCAGACATGCAGGTTTCCTCACGATGTTTTCCTTCACCATCAAGACAAGTGGTAATCATGTTAGAAATAATTCGCACATGAAAATATAAGAGGTGCATGACCCGAGATTTGAAACCACTTCATTCGGTTTCACAAGCGAGCGCGTTGCCACTGGGCTACCGTTGCGTCTAATCTATCAGAAATATTTCTTAAAAAAATCAAAAAGTATCTACACCTTTATTTATAGTAAATACTTTTAAAATGATTATTATGTCGGTGTATATTTTAAGTAATAAGCTTTACGACCTGCAATGGTTTATGCCAGATGTTAATTAATAAACATACCTATAAAATGCATGTACGGCTGCAGCTCCAGAGATCCTAGGTTCCATTCCCGGGTCCAGAAAAGGGGGATTTTTTTTTACTTTAATTTTACAATCCGATAATTGTTTAAAGGCACACCACATGGGAAGTATTTTTCAAAACTATTTAATTTCAACATCAATTTTTTTTTTGACGACACGTTTGGCACAGTTTGTTGTGACCCTACTTGCTGTGCCAGCGGTCGCGGGTTCGCGGTACGCGTTTGGTCTAAATAGTGCCACAAAGGTACAAATCCACATACGTGCATACATACATAGACTGATAAACACATTACCATTCTTTGCGTCGCGCAGTCGGGTAAAAAGGAATCGTCAAAATCGGTTCGCAATCAACAAATATAACGCTGTAAACTTTAATATAACGGACGAGTCAAGACACATCAACCGAGTCAATACTGAACTGATTTCAAAAAGTAACTAGTGGTCATTGAAGAGAAATTCCACCTTCTAACTTCATTATTAAATCAACTAGCGACTCACCCTGGCTTCGCTCGGGTTCGTCCCTAGGTACGTTTTAACGGTTAGTATGTAATACAAATTTTTGAATTTCTCGGCTTTTCTGTACTATAATATGCATGTATTATACATATAAACCTTCCTCTTGAAAAACTCTATCTATTAAAAAAACCGCATCAAAATCCGTTGCGTAGTTTTAAAGATCTAAGCATACATAGCGACAGACAGCGGGAAGCGACTTTGTTTTATACTATGTAGTGATTAGATGTGATCAATGTTACATAATTACAAATGAACACCACAATTAGAAATATTTTATAATCATATCCGAAGATTAGAGATAGTTTAGTTAGTAAGTTACAAGTAAAGCTTATAAAAGCTTGTTCATAAGCTCCAAGATCAACTTCCACTAAAGCATTCGTGACGTTCATTTAAATGAGAACACACTCCATGTTACAGACGGACAGAGCAATAAATTGTAATTCGATATTAATATAAATAATCCTACCCTACGTGACGACATGCGCCCGGGACTACTCATATTATTAATTTATATAAGTTTTAATTAGTTATGTTGGGATATAGCTGTTTTTTATGTTTTCGTCGATGAATTGAGTAACGACATGTATGTGTTTTTTCATTTTTTGTTCATCAATTTTTGAAATATTACAGATTTTTAGTGTTATTTATTAGACGTTTTAAAAGGATTCTGTACTTGCATATCTTTATCGGTATTTGAATCTCTATGTCTAGTTATATTTTTGTATACCTTTTTGGAAATTAACAGATTCGATTAAATTCTTCATATTAGATAGCGTATCATTTGCAATGCGTATAAATATTAAAGATTGATAGACCCTACATACAGTAACAAGTGTTTTCTCGCGGCTCCGGTTGTGTATATATATATATATATATATATATATATATATATATATATATATATATATATATATATATATATATATATATTGTATATATATATATTGTATATATATATATATATATATATATATTCCCCGCTTCTAAAATAACCTTTCTCAGTAAATAGGCTGAAAAAAAATGTAATTTTTAAGTTCCTATATCTTAACACTTTCTAAGATTAACGCAAATATTTGACATCTATCTAATATTATAAAGAGGCAGAGTATGTTTGTTTAAATAAGCTTATCTTAAGAACGACTAATGTGATGTGAAAAATTCTTTTTGCATTAGATAACTCGTTTATTTAGGAAGGCTATAAGCATATATTTAACTTCCGGAAAAAATTACGATTGCCGTGAGATAGATTTGTTTTTGTGTAAAGACGAACCCGAGAAAAGCGAGGGTGAGTCGCTAGTTAATAATAAATTCATATTTTAGACTGACTTTAAAAAAGAAAAGTACTGTATTAAAATGTATTCTTTATTCATGTTTTCCTTTTTATTTTTTATACTACTGTGCATTCATTTTATTATAATCGAAAGAAACGTGTATAACAATAAATAATTTACATCTTTTGTGAGAGTTTGTTGAAGACTTCGACGCAATAAAGTGTAAAAATTCATATATTTTGTCCATAACATATAATTAAGCAAGTGTGTCATACGTCGATAAGAACATATAAAGGAAATCGACAATCTTCAACTAAAATGTTGCTAACTTGATAAATAATTCATTCATAATTACTTATACCGAGGGACTGAGAACGTGTCATCACCTTGCGGATGGAAATGGCATCTACTACGTTTTGTTTGTACTTGAAAGTTTTTAGAAAATATTAATTAATATCTATCTATACATATAACAAAATTCTGAGTAGATTTTTTTTTTTGAAAATCTTACTGAAATAGTCATTATTATCGATACAGAGGGCGAATCTATAGTTTTTAGAATTTTTGTCTGTCTGGGAACGCATCACGAGAAAACCACTAGACAGATTTTAATGAAATTTGGTGTGGTGATAGCTGGTTATCCGGGTCAACATATAGGATACTTTTTAGTGCGGAAAAATATCTCATCTCTGAGAAATCTAGGTATACTAAACGTTAAAACGTACCTAAAGACGAACCTAAGCGGAACTAGGTTGAGTTACTAGTAATAATATAAAAATGTTTAAAAACATTCTTTATTATCATTTATATTACTAAGATAACAACTTAGTGTTGTTAGAATTTATAATGCAATAAATCGTGTTTTTGATATTGTATCTTTTATTATGATTTTTACGCTTATATAAGTTAATATATTTAAAAAACAATCTTAAAAAAATAATATTCTATACTTATGTGTACTATCTTTATACATTAAAACAGCGGTATTATATATTAACTCAATAAAAAACAAGCTATTTTATTTTTAAATAATCTATACTTAATAATAATAATATTATAAAGAGAAAAATTTGATTGTTTGTTTGCACCTAATAGGCTCCGAAACTACTGACCGATGAAATTTGGTAAGAAGATAGATTGAGACCCTGGGAAGGATATAGGATAGTTTTTACCCTGGAAATCATCTCTTAAGGGGGTGAAAATCGGGATGAAAGTTTGTGTGAGAAATCAACCTAGGGATGAAACCGAGCAAAGCGATCGTGGGTCGTTAGTTTTTAAATAAAACAATGTTTTCGGATTTCTCCCCAAATATATTTTGATTACCTATTGGTTCCCGATATTTTAAATGCCTTAGAGCAATCATTGTTGGCTATATTTTCTCAAATGTTCACGTGAATCTATGAAAGTGTTATATAAACCATTTCCACTAAAAATATTTATCTATGGTCCATCACTGAAAACGGCCCTTTAATCAAAATATTTTACGTGGTACCTTATCGAGATAATTATAGGCAAATTGACGAAGATGCGATGTAAACAAGGTACATGGGTGAGGACATTTTTTTTATATATATCTTTTGTCTGCCTCTCACACCGTAAAACTCATCGTTACTAATGTTATAAATGCGAAAGTGTTTGTGTTTGTTTGTTGTATTAGGTACCATTTTTGACCGACTTCATAAAAGAGGTACTTAATTAGGCTGTATTTTTACGTGCATGTACTGCTGGGCACGGGCTTCTCAATACGAGGGGGATCAGGCCATAGTCCACCACGCTGGCTAAGTGCGGGTTGGCGGACTTCACATGTCTTTCGAAAACTTGCTAGGTTCTCTCAGGCATGAGGGTTTCGTCACGACGTTTTCCTTCACCGTAAGACAAGAGGTAATAATGTTAAAAACGATTCGCACATAAAAATATCAGAGGTGCGACTGAGGTGAGATTTGAAAAATGTGTATGTATAATGTATATAAAATAACAATTTTTAAGCTCAAAAACTCTTGAACTTAAAAAATTTTGGGATTTAAAAGAATTAGTTTTCAGCTTGATAGGTTAAGGTTTTTTTCAATTCAATTCTTTTGTTTAGTGGCTTCCATCAGTGCCAGTTGGGCACAATTTACTTCGCCAATGTCGCGTAGAATGGAGAAGGCACGCTTTATGTAGAATGACCGGTAAAAAAAACGGGAGAAAAAAAAATACTAATCTGATTACATGTAGAAACAGAGCGATTCGTTGTAAAATCAGGACCTACAACAGACAACACAATATATACAAAAATAAAGAGATAAAATAAAAATTACAATTGTTAGTACTAATAATCACATATTTTACATATAACTACAATTTAATTTTGTTACTTTTTATATATTTACACAAAAATTTACATAATGGACTAAACACAAACATCAACAAACAATTAACATTAATAGGACGAGGGACTTTAGAAGGAAGGATGTCATAGATAGGATACTGAAGTTTAGGACAACTGAAAAGAATATGGGACGAGGAGCCTTCGTCAAGGCCACATTCACACAGGGAGTGGTCCCTGACTCTGATCTTCGCCAAGTGCACAGGAGTACTTGCGTGTCCAAGACGTAGACGACATATTGTAGTTAATACCCAACGCTCCGCCTGTTTGCAACGAGAAAACCAGGGGCGTCTTGGAATCTCTGGCTGAATTACAGCATAATGTTTACCTTTAAAAGATTTTGATGAGTTCCAGTAATTTGTCCATGATTTATCTAAGCGGGATTTTGCAATAGATATAAGGTCCTGTGCTGAGTTTGAAAAATGCTCTAATGACCCACACTGTACCGCAGCTTTGGCACAAGAGTCAGCCGTAACGTTCCCTGGAATACCAGAATGTCCTGGGATCCAAACTAGAGAGACTGCCAATCCCTTTTGATTGCATGAGTACAAAGCTTCACGAATCCTCAAAGTTATGGAACATCTCAATCTACTACGAAAGGGGTTCTCCTTAATAGCCATTAAGCAGCTTAGAGAGTCAGTAAAAATAACGGTCTGTTTAAAATTATGGGAGAGGGTAAACAGGATTGCTTCTAACAAAGCAACAGCCTCGCCTGTAAACACCGATGATTGGGGAGGGCACTTAAATTGTAAAAAAATTTTGAATTTTGGAATCCAGCAAGCTGCACCAACACAACCATCCTGGGACAGCTTTGAAGCATCAGTAAATATGAGAAGGTGATCCAACCAATTTTGACGAACCAGAGCTTCAAATTTTGTGCTGGTGTCAGGTGCTCCCTTAGTCAAACCAATTTCTGTAACTATGGAAGGTGACATAACTAAAGCATTGTAAGGAGTGCAGAAGATGGGGTTAGAGGGAAAACAAGACATGGGATGTGGTAGGTTAGTAAATTTAAGGAAACTATCTAATAAAAAGGATAATGGCTTATTCGCAGGGCTTAAGTCAGCCAACTGCCGAAGCCTTGGCCACAAGGGATGGGAAGATAACTGTAATGCTTTGCCAACAAAGCGATCGGATAAATACTGGCGGCGGATAGGTAAAGGAGGGTCGACACATTCAACCTGCAGGGCATTGGTAGGAGAAGACCTCATTGCACCTAATATTAGTCTTAGGCATTTATATTGTATTTTATTCAACTTCTCAGAAGCTGCTTTGTTAAAGGGGTCCAAAACAAACAGGCCGTAGTCTATATGACTACGTATTATAGAATTGTACAGTAGTTTTTGAGTATATGGGTGTGCACCCCACCACACTCCAGACACCGCTCGAAGAGCATTGATGCCTTTTTCGCATTTTCTGCTGATATACTCTGCGTGGGCAATACCATTCAGTCGCTTATCGATTATTACGCCTAAAAATTTTGTATTATCAGCCAGATTAATACTTTGATCCTCATAACGAAGTTCAAAATTTGGAATAGATCTTTTTTTTGTAAACACCACAGCCTGACATTTAGACACCGATAATGACAGGCCATGCTCAGAGAGCCACTGGCCTAAATAATGCAAAGCAGAGTTCAAACGAAAACTAATGTCCTCCACAGATTTTGAGCTGCAGTAGAGAACGATATCATCAGCATATTGAAGGATGTTACAAAAACTATTAACAGACAATTCGAGGTCATGTGTGTAAATGCTATAAAGCATAGGACTGAGGACCGAGCCTTGAGGAAGACCTTTCCAGACTAGTCTGGGAGGTAACGTAAGTAGGCGGTGTCTCACAGATATGGTTCTACCAGTTAGCAGATTACATATGAAATGTACCAACCTCGGCGGTATACTCAGCTGTTGCATTTTCTGCCTGAGCAACGGAAGAAGAACATTGTCATATGCAGAAGCTATATCCAAAAAGACACCGACTAAGTACTCTCCTTTTGCATAGGCTAGTCGAATGTCTGTCGTTAAAATGCTGAGACTATCTATAGAACTTAGACCCTTTCTAAAACCAAACTGAGAGGATGCCAAGATATTCCTGCTTTCCACTATCCATTCCAGTCGGTTTTTTAAAATCCGTTCAGTGATTTTCGCTAATGTTGATGATAATGCAATAGGTCTGTAGAAATTAGGATCAGAAGGATTTTTACCAGGTTTTAGGATTGGGATGATTATCTGGGATTTCCAAGCTTCCGGAATAATGCCAGATTTAAATATTACATTAATAAGGATGAGATAATACCTTTTAGCTTTCTCATTCAATTTACCAATGAAAGAGTATGGTATACCATCCTCACCTGGGCTGGTGTCCTTTAAATCCATTAAGGAGTTTTCGAGTTCTACCAAAGTGAAAGGGGCATCCATATCATCCAATGAGCAGGGCGGAGTTGGACTGGAAAATAAGTTTTGCGAAGGGACAAAAGGAGGTGATAACTTGTCGGCAAAATCATTAAGCCATTGTGATGGATTGTTGGAGCCTTGATGGGGGACATCATCAAGAACCCGACGAAACCTTTTAACCTGTCTCCAAACAAGAGAAGACGGGGATCGAGGTTCAAGGGACTCACAGAAGTTGATCCAACCAAGTTTTTTTCTTTTTATAAGTCAATCTTCGAAATTTTGCATCACTGCGTTGATACTCCAAAAAGTTCTCCATTGTCATACAGGCTGCGTATGTTAATTCAGCAAGTGTTCGTCGGTTAACAAAATCACTGCATTCCTGATCCCACCAGGGATTGGAAGGCAACTGATTTTGTATGGAGAGTTTTTTAGGGATAAAAAGGTCAGCGCTTGAAATAATAGCTAAAAGGAATCGATCATAGCAAACAATGATATTCTCGTCACTTATAGACTCAGGAAGCGAGTCCAACATGTTATCAATAGAGCAAGCATACTCTAACCAATTTGCTCTTTTTAAATTATATGGAAGTAAGGGTTTGAAGGGTGGGGGAGGAGGATGTCCGTTATTAAAAGAGAGTAGAATAGGAAAGTGGTCACTACCATGGGAGGAAGGTAGAATATTCCACGATAGTAGGGAAGATATAGATGGAGAAGCTAGTGACAGGTCTACTGCAGTCTTAGGATTTTGGTAAGGATATACTCTACGGGTTGGTGAACCATCATTCAAAATACAAAGATTGAGATCATCAATCATGTCCACCAACAAAGGAGAGAATCCATCACAAAAATAACACCCCCACAAAGTGTGGTGAGTATTAAAATCACCCATGACTAGTACAGGACTGGGGAGTGAAGAGATGATAGACTGAAGCTCAGGAAAAAGAGAAGAAGAAGGATGAGGAATATAAAGGGACAGGAAGGAAATATCAAAAGCTCTTACAGCTACAGCATTAATCTGCTGACTATAAGAAGGGAGAGGGATTAAGGAATATGGAGTAGAGTGCCGAATAAGAATGGCACTGCCCCCATACCCATCACTTCTGTCATCCCTTAAACAGGCAAAACCTGAGACCCTGAAACGGGAACCAGGAATCAACCATGTTTCAGAGAGGGCAATAATGACAGGCTCATAAAGGGCAATAATAGAAAGCAGTTCATGTTTTTTAGAACGTACACTTTTACTATTCCACTGAAGGAAGTTGAGTGGGACCATTTTTAAGGATATTAAATATACGAAGTAAGTTTTGGGCAACGTTGGACGGTAAAGGAATTTCATCACCAGCGGATATAATAGAAATAAGGGTTTCAGTCAAACTGAATAAAAGGTTAGATTGAGAGAAATCATAAGGGGCTTCATTTTTATTGCTGAAAGCGCAGCCGTTCGGTAAGGTAGAAGGACAATTGCTAGTGATGGCTTGATGAGCTTGTCTATCAAATCCTTTGGCAAGGGGAGCTCGGGGACGTGGGGAGCGGATAACAGTTTTGGTATAGGATCTTTTAATAGGAGCCTGGGAATTACTAGGATTGGATTGTGGAATAAGGTTTTTTTGCATATAGAAACTCTGTGTCTTAAAATCACTTATTTTACATTAGAAAAAGAAAAAAAATGAATATTTACATTCGTACAAACCGACAATAGTTGGAAGAATAATATATTTTGTATTCATTCGATTATCGGACGAATAGCAACAGCCTCCTTTACTTATTATTCGTCTTAAATAATTATTTTTTATTCGTCCTTATTTTAAGTACGAATAACAAAAAAAATACAGCCTTAAAAAATAGAAAATACAAAAACGGTGTAAGTAGCGCTCAATTTTAATGTGACCCTTAAAATTCTTATAGGTGCTAAAATTCATAAAATATGCCGAATTTCTTACACATTACAATAATAAATGATAATCACATCCTCAAAGATAATGAGTAAATAAATTATTATTTCTTAATTAAATTGTTCTTGTTTCAAGTATTGATCGTTTAGGTTTAAAATATTATTAAAATTAAGCAGTATATAAGATATAAATTCATTTTTTTTTTACTTCTGTCCAGAAAACAAGAGGTATATATAAATATAAAAATAAATATGTTAGGAGGTTAACACGCAGCACCATCTAGTTCCATGGTAAGTTGCGAGGCTTGTGTTATGGATACCAGATCGTTGATACATTACACATATATATCTTTAAATATATACATATTAAAAATATAAACACCCACGACTGGAGTAAAAACATTCGTGATCATCACACAAATGAATGCCCTCAGCGGGACGCGAACCCGCGACCGCTGGCACAGGAATTAGGGTCACTACAAACTAAGCCAAACCGAGTTTTTGATTGGAGAGTCTAGAATTAACACATATCAATAGTGTAAATACCATTTACATTATAATATACCCTTTTTTATTATATATTAATATATAATAAAAAAAATATATATTATATCAAATATCTTCTGAATTAATTTCTAACTTACCATTTAGTAGCTTAAAACATCTTAAAGAAGTTTGCAAAAAATTGATGCACAGGACAAGTTTATGTATAAAAATGACATCACGTTAGAGCTTATACAAAAATGTCTCCCTTATCTCTTTTACATTCAAAGCACGAGCAAAATCAAAAAAGTTCAAGCTCAATGTGAAGAAGCTCCTGTTAGAAATGTTTAAGTAGTCTTTAAGCTAATTTTTCGCGAAATATTTTCAGTATATCAAATAGAATATTTTGATATTATTATAAAGGAATATTTTATTGCGAAAAATATATTTATTAGATAGTATTTAGAATATAGGTCGAACCAAGTTTAGTTACTGAGTACTGTTTAGTGAACCTCAGTTACAGCTCGGAGTTGGGAAGTTGGCGGTTTCACCTCGTGCATCGGAAAACACGTAAAGCCGTCGGTCCTGCGCGTTAACTCTCACTGGTCGTATCGAGTAGTCGTCCCACCGGAGTATGAGAGTGACAGGAATAGAGAGTGCACGTTGTGTCTGCGCGAACAAGCGCTGCACTATAATATCTCCTGCGGAGATGGCAAGTCTCGATGAAATTAGCCATCATGACCGAAATAGGTCAGAAAAACATTAATTATTAATTCTATATCTAATATATTTAAACGAGCAATTTTTGTATATTTATTTACTTATACCGGCGACCTCGGAAACGGCTCTAACGATTCCGCTGAAATTTGGTATGTGGGAATTTTCGGGAGCGAGAAATCAATCTAGATTAGTCTTATGTCTAGGAAAATGCGTATTTTCAAGTTTTCATGCGGTTTTTTTCGCATTATTCCACGCAAAATATATTAATAATTTCGCACTAGTATAAGCATCGTGGTCGAACGGCCAAGGCGCAAGATTGACTATAACTGATGTCCGGGTTCGAATTCCGGTCGGATACAAACTTTTTACTTTTTTTTTTGGATTGATTGAAGTTTTTAGTTTTTTTCAAGCCAAATTAACAAGAAAATTGTACTTTTGACCAAAAACTCCTCCCATGTTATGTAAGTACTAGATGATCAATGCAACCGTCCAATAAGCCTAAGATTTTCGTCAAAGCGATACAAAGCTGGACTTTAAATAGTAAATATTAAAGATGGCACTATATCATTTCACTCTCATTAACTCTGTCCAATAAATGTACAGTGCACGCACGAAATTGTGAGGCAAAATAATAAATATCCAAAAACCACCATTACAACACTTAATTGAAAATTCGGTTATCGAGATCTCTGAGGAACTTTCGTAGAAAACCTTTAAAAATTAGGGTTGACAGTTAATTAAATTAATTATTTAAATAAATTCATAATTATATATTTTTACTATATTATATGTTAGTAGCAGAACCCATGACTACGCCCGTGTTCAATCTACAAAATAAAACTCTTTGGCTATACGACTTATTCTAATACCTACTAAATATACATTAAAAAATCATTAAAATCGGTCGAGCCGTTTCGGAGTTGTGCGACCACAAACACCGTGACACGAGATATTTATATATTAGATTAAATTATACATTTATACAGATAAATAAAATTATCTGTATGTAATGTCAAAATAACAGCTTCTTAATAAATGCATATAAAATTATATACAGTACTTACAAAAAAAAACACAATTTTTAAAATTTTCGTCTGTCTGTTTGTCCCGGCTAATCTCCGAAAGGGATGGACTAATTTTGACGGGACTTTCACAGGAGATATCTGATGTTATAAGGAGTAACTTAGGCTACTTTTATTTTAAAAAAGAACCCTAATTCTTTTTTCGCTCAAAAAAAATAAAACGTACCTAGGGACGCATCCGAGCGAAGCGAGGGTAAGCCGCTAGTCATTAAATAAAACAAAAAAAGCTTAATATTATAAAACATAATTTTTCTTTCTTTAGGTCCAATTATTTCTATATTATTATAAACGATTAGAAAGTATTCGTGATTAAATAGCCTTATGTAATCATTATTTCTATTACAATACATGCTTATTTATTTAATCATTAATTTATTTCCCACACAAAAAAAACCGTGAATAATTAGAACAATTTAAATTACGAAGTCAAAAACCATATTAAAATTAATAATAATAATATTAATTAAACATTTCGTTTGCAACCCTATCCAGTGTCTAAGTTATGGGTAGTCAATACCTGCTTTTATTCTTCAGAATAAACAAGAAAATTGATTCTAAAGAGCAATTTAAGAACGCTTCATGATTTCAAGGAAACATTTACTAAATAATTCGAAATAAATACAGCTGTGCTGTAATAAAACCCAATAATTGTTAAAAAAAATAAGTAGTGTCGAACTCGACATAATTATGAGTTTTGCTTCATTGAAATTCGTTCGAAATTCGATGCGCTCCAGATCAAAAATACAAGTCATACGGAATATATAAAGTAAAAATTGATGATCGAATAAAACTCTCGTTATATTACATTCGTATGGAAATTAAAATAAGTGGTAAGCGAAATTGTATTAATTATTAACTAAGTTTTGCATGCGGTTGCACTTGCATGTGAAGGTGTGTCGATAAAAAGTAGCTTATATGCTAATTTCAGATATTATAAGCTATTTTCATACAACTTACACTGAAATATATAGCCACTAGCGACTCACCCTCGCTTCACTCGAGTTCGTCCCTAGTTACGTTTTAACGTTTAGTATAGATTTCTCAGAGATAAGATATTTTCCCGCAGTAAAAAGAATCCTATATGTCGTACGCGGATAATCAGTTATCATCATACCAAATTTCATCAAAATCTGTCGTATCTATATATGTATCTATATAACAAAATATATTTCTAACGCTTTTTATTGACAACACGTTAAGCTTGGTAATAGCTACTAAACAAAAATAGTAAAAAATCAATTAAAAAATAGAGGATAAAAAGATACTGAACTAATTTGTCTTTGCTTATTTATATATAGACTAGCGACTCACCCTCACCCTGCTCGGGTTCGTCTCTAGGTACGTTTTCACATTTAGCATAGGTTAGGACAGACAGACAGACAAAAATTCTAAAAACTATAGATTTTTTATACGTTTAGATTATAAAAAAGAATTATAATTGAAGCTAACTTTTTTATTGAAGACATACAAAAAATCTTTTCCAGAAAACATTTTTTTTCTATGAATAATAATGATTACTATAACACAGTACCAATTTAGGCATGTCCGCATTTAAATGGGTCACAAATCACATAACAAACCTATAATCTCTGAACTTACGATGTCACTGGCCAATTATAATTGAAACAATCATATCATTAAAGTGAAGGAAGAATAATGTTTCTCATCCAGTAAAATTATGGTACGATTTAAATGACAATTATTTATTACTAGCGACATGCCCCCGCTTCGCTCGGGTGCCTTTTGTATTTAAAATCTGTATTATAATTATGAAGGTTAACTGCCTTGGTGGTGTAGTGGCTAGCATGTACGGCTGCACATTAAGAAGTCCTGGGTTCGAGTCCTGGGTCGGGTCAGGTTTAGTTATTGAGTCTTTATGTTTAATAAGTCTCAGTAACAGCCCGGAGTTGAGAAGTTGAAGGTGTTTCACCCCCGTGCCTCGGAGAGCACGTAAAGCCGTCGGTCCTGCGCCTTAACTCTCACCGGTCGGGTCTCGTGTCGTCCCACAGGAGTATGAGAGCGACAGGAATAGAGAGTGCACGTTGTGTCTGCGCGTACACACGCTTCACTATAATATCTCCTGCGCAGATGGCTACTCTCAATGAGACTGGCCGCCGGTAAGGAGGTTATTATTATTATTGTGAAGGTAATTCTGTCTGTTACATTTTTACGCTTAAACCTCTGAACAGGTTTCAATAAAATTTGGCAAGAGCATACATTGCATCCTGGGATCTATCATAGGCTATCCTTGTTCCCGCGTATTACACGAGCATTAGAAAATTTTATTATTCAGAGTATCCTATAGGTAAGTTACTATAGTTCACGAGTGTGAAATTTGCGAGATGAGTATATGTGAAATGATATTTTATAAGTAAAAAGAGACTTATTATATGATTTTAAGAATTGAGTGGAATGAAATATGAATAATAAAAAGAAGGATGTTTTATGATAATGGCGACACGACGATACCCGTGACATTGTGTTATATAATTTAAACTAGCGACTCACTCTCGCTTTGCTCGGGTTCGTACCAAAGTAGGCATTGTAAGTGCACAATCAAATCTTTGAATTTCTCAGCTTTTCGGTACTATAATATGCATGTATTATATATATATAAACCTTCCTCTTGAATCATTCTATCTATAGCTGAAAACTGCATTAAAATCTGTTGCGTAGTTTAAAAGATCTAAGCGTACATACAGCGGGAGCGTCTTTGTTTTATACTATGTATAGATAGAATAAATAGTTATTAGTATATTATAAACTCTTTTATTGGTAGATACCAACCTACAAATAGATTATAATCTATGCACTAAAACCAAAGAACTTTGTTACAAGCATATAAACACACATACAAACTTTCATATTTATAATAGAAACCCAATCAGTCAATTTTTATATATATTTTAGTAAACTTTTATAGCTTTCACTAAAAGAACTTGAGATTTATGGGTCAATGCCAGTTAGACACATTGTCTCCGTTACTTGATAACATGTACTAAAAACAACATATAACAATACTTTCTTAAAACGCGATTCCCAATAAAGAATCTATTCTTTTGGATTTTTTCGCCGATTTATATAGATTTTTGGTTCCAAAATTTCGCATTGGGAACCAAAAATTCCATATTAAAAAATAGTAGAGAATGTCAAAATTGTGAAGTTATTGCTCGGATGCAATTCGAGCGAAGCAAGAATGCATAGCAAGTGTATATTTAAATTTGAAGTTATGAGGTTGAAACGTGATCGTGACTTGATAGCATTAGCTTTCTTCAATCTATAGATTTAATTTATTTAATTGTTCTAAGTTAATAATTAAATAAAATCGATATAACATCTTCCTAATAAATATAATTTATTACTGACATTTTTAATTATGAAGAGTTGTTTAATCACATAAATTTTCCATACAATTAGCAGAATCTAATAATAAACAAGTTGTTTCAAAGAAATCGATAAACATATTATATAAAATATATGCACATAGAACTTAACCTCCTTTTACGAAATCGGTTAAAAACTAGCCAAAGAAGCTGCTATTCAATTAGAAAAATAAACTTTTATCTATACAATAATAAAGTACTAATAGGTCCTCGGTAAATTAACAAAAAATATAATTAATATGATTTGTGTGTTTGTTTTTCACGCTATAACGTCTCAGTATATTTGAATAAAACTCGGTAACTCTTTATCATGTGATTTTAAAATTCTCCAATAATTTTATAGAATATATACATATACATACATACATATATACACAGTATAATTATTATTGGTTTCAAATTAAACTATTTATTGAGCGCAAAAAATCTTGACCTAATATCTTCCATACTATCTTATCTAATCGCATATGAATCGACGCATATGAGTATTTTAAGGGTTTTAATGTAGTAGAAGCTATCACTATTTTATATTAGTTTAGGCTCATATTATACACTAACGACTCACCCTCGCTCGGCTTCAGGTTCGTCCCTAGACAAAAACAACTCTATCCCACGGGAACCGTTCATTTCCCGGGATGATATATGGATGCCTTCCTCGATAAATGGATTGGTAGATTGAGGTGTACTGAATTTAATAAGACCAAAATTGTCTCATTTTGTAAATGTTTAGGGTATTAAAAACGTTATCGCCCGAAATAATATTTCAAACAGGAAATGTAGGTAATTGCCTCTAAGATTTACTCTCTCTATCGCACCATAAGGGTTGGCAAAGCGAGCGGTATGAAACAGGTAGTATTTTTTTAAAAATCTACTTGCGCCGCGTATCGGCACTTCACAATCCTCTTAACTCTTATGTTAAATCTTTTAAGCCCTTTCAACTATATAAAATGTACAAAATAAACATACATACATACTTACATTCGAAAACTTACCCATATTTTTTACCAACAAAGCTATTGTACGTTATTGATGGACCAATTTT
Organism: Fabriciana adippe; assembly: GCA_905404265.1. NCBI lineage: Eukaryota > Metazoa > Arthropoda > Insecta > Lepidoptera > Nymphalidae > Fabriciana > Fabriciana adippe. The sequence continues at coordinate 14,348,111 of FR989997.1, read as the reverse complement.
GCATTGACATTTACAACTGAAAACAGAAGTTCCCATTTTATAGCAAATAAATTTATAAATGCAACCGGACATTAAGCATATGTTAAATGTTATATAAATATTAATAATATCCTCTTTACTGTGATATAAAGGTATGCGTACATACGACTTGATTGTATTGAAGTAAAACTTTCTTAGATTTGACATATAAATAAATAAATATGTTGAGATATTACCACACAGCACCATCTAGCTCCATGGTAAGCTACGAGGCCTGTGTTATGGATACCGAATAGTAGATACACTACACATATATAACGTTAAATACATACATATTATAAATATAAACACCCATGACTGGAGTAAAAACATACGTGCTCATCACACAAATGAATGCCCCCAACGGGACTCGAACCGGCGACCGCTGGCACAGCAAGTAGGGTCTCTACAAACTAAGCCAAATGTGTCGTCATGAATGAAACTGTTTTTTCGGATATTCATTTTATATGGTTCCAGATATTTCCCGTGTCGTCCCGAAAGTATAAACTAGTATCGTTATGGTTTTAATTCTGATAAAGTATCCTAATTTGCCCTTATAATAATAATATCCTTCCAGCTAAGCTGGCCAATCTCACTGACTGGTCTCCTACTTCAATTATAGTGCACAAATATGAGCTCAAACACAAATGCGCTCTATTCCTGTCACTCTCATACTCTGGTGGGACTACAATTTGACAAATGACACAACCGGTGAGATATCTCATATAGAACCCACGGTTTCAAGTACATTTTGTGGTACGAGGATGATAAACAGCACTTGCTTCCCAACTCTGTACTGTTATTGAGAATTTCTTGAAACGAAAACCAGGTCCGACTCGGGATTCGAACCCAGGGCTTATTAAACGTTTCTTTCTTCTTAAACTTACTATAAAATTACGTGATTATTCTTATATTTTTTAGAGTATTTTGTTATATTTACGCGAATATTTGACATTTTAAATAAAGCTATCTTTTCGGATTATTTCGCGGATTTATTTTGATTTTTGGTTTAGTTGTTTTTAAGTAAAATAATTTTCACTACAATTCAAGTGTAGTGTGCGCACTTCTTTACAATTTAAGCAGGAAATTAACAAATAAAGTACAGATAAATAATGTTATAGCTTCATCTCAGAAAACTACTGGCGACCGCCTCATTAATTATTTTGCTTTTGAGTCTCACATTTTTAGGTCTTACGTTGTTTACAGTATTGTATCAACTTTACCTTACAAGATTATCAAGATGAAATAAATAAACCCCTTTTAAGCGATATTCGAAATCTGAGATGAGATGAGAATAATTCACTTTTTTATTTGCATTTTGTTTTAGTTATAAATTGCTATAATGCAAGTTATTTTTAGTTACCTGAGGATTCGCTTTGTAGTTTATTTGTGCATAAGTGTAATTGGGGCGCTCTTCAAAATGTAGTGTTGTGTTAGATAACCTAAAACCTTCCTCAAATATTAAGCTATAAAATATGACTTAAAGTTACAGAGCTTGGCGCGTTGAAACAAATAAAAGTCTTTGTGTTCAGCTCTTTTTAAAGTTTAACTACTCAGCACGGGCCTCCTTTCAATGCGAGTCTCATGTCATGAGACTTCACATATCTTTCGAAAACTTGCTAGGATCTCTCAGACATTCAGGTTTCCTCACAATGTTCTCCTTCACCATAAGACAAGTGGTAATCATGTTGAAAATGATTCGCTCATGAAAATACCATAGGTGCGAGACCCGGGATTTGAACCCGCTTCACTCGATTTTCCAAGCGAGCACATTAACACTGGGCTACCAATGCCGATTCAAAATACTTTATTTAATCATATTTGATTGGTGAAAGAAGGTCAATAGGTGAAAATAAAATATCTAATATATATTACTAAATCTGAACATAGTATGACTTAAATATTCATCAAAATTAAATAATTTATTTAACAACCTTGTATTTACAAAATATCGCGTTATTAAAAGTAGCAACTTTGCCGTTATCTACTCACAATCCATGAGTCAGGCGGAAAAAACTTGTGGAACTAAAACGGCAATTTTAATGCTTCTTTTTAATTTAAAATCGCTCTTCTTAAATAATTTACATAAAATTCAAAATATTCTTAATTGTACTTAAATAATTTTCAATTATCTCACTAATATTATAAATACAAAAGTTTGTATATGTGTACGTTTGTTACCCTAAAACTACTTGACGAATTTAGACAAAATATAGTTCAGTACTAAAATGTATGACCTGGAATAATACATAGGCTGTTAGTAATAACTGTGCTAAAGGAGCACTGGCTATATATTCTTCATATAATATTATTAATATTTAAAAAACTTTACCGACATCTAAATTCTTTAGAAATAACTAGCAGCTCACCCTCGTTTCGCTCGAGTTCGTCGCTAAGTACGTTTTAAATAGACATTTAAAATAGTTATTTGCCAGCGTTAGCCACATAATTTTTTTTTCGGTAATTTTTCTGATGTTTTAATACTTATTATCCTATTCCGGACTAAGAGAAATCCAAAAAAATCAAATATCATAAAAATAGGTCCAGCCGTTCTTGAGTTATAAATGGTAATATATATATATATATATATATATATATATATATATATATATATATATATATATATATATATATTTCACTGATAGCGCTAAATGTTATTTTAAAATGTATACAACGACTGTTCAATCCTAAAAGAATGATGAAAATCAATTAACAACAACAAATATACCAAAGAAACATATAACACGAATTTTTTTATTTATGTACAAAAAAAATACATATAAAATAGAAAGCAGTAACCATGTGTACAAAGGATGACTTATCTCTTTAAGAGATCTCTACCAGAAACCCTCGAGCGTGAGAAAAAAATAATAATAATAATATTGTGCGGTGTAGGTGACTACAAACATCAATTATATTATATAAACATACACATATACAGACATACATACATAAAATTTAGTACCTCTTCCTTGTATAAGTCGGTCAAAAATAATATAATTCGTCTCATTAACACCTTGTACGTCAATCAGGCTCCCCAACTGCCTGAATTCACCCACTTTTATGTCAATCCACTTGAATAAATGCACTATCGAAGCGGTAAGTAGACTGATCTAAGATGTTATCACATCTTCAATAGCATTCCGAGCCTTTACTTGTTCACGTTTAGGACTGAGGTTCGGTATTGTTGTCTATTTATAGGTTTAAATACTAGTGTGATATCGCTCATGTAAGTACCGACATCTGTTTCAAGTAAGGCTATGCTCTAGTTAAAGCAAGGCTATAACTATCCTAATTATACCCCCCTCCTCTACCGACGTGTGTTCACTTTGTCGTGGTGGCGCGAGGGGAGGAGGGAGGGAGGTGGACTCGTTAGCGTCCAGCAATCCAGTCATGACGCCAAGAGATACATTGAAAGGTAGCCCACTTTGGTAGGTGTACCATGCGAGTTTCTCCTGATACTTCTCTGATAGCAGAGTGAACCGTGAGAGCAACCTGCAAACCTTTGGTTATTATGGTCTACCTCAGCAGGCCAGTCATTGAGGCAAATTAATGCTGTTTGTTGGCAAGGATCCGGCTGGACAGATTCGGATAACTTTTTTAAATATTTCTCAATAAGCCGAAAAAAATTTTTTGCGGAAAATTTTGGAAAACGTCTGAAACACTAATAGTACGTTTTTGGTTTTTTTTTTATATATATTACCTCAAATGATAATTTAAAATTAAAAACGGACGTCATAAATACAAATTTAATGACTCTCTTAATTCTTATTTTCAGAATAAATAAGTGCTTCACCACTTACACACACTAGATCTCTTAAAGAGAAAAGTATTTTTCAATACATTATTTTTGTGTCTTTAACATTTTGATATTATATATCGCAGTACATAAAACACGTCATTACAAACCAAAACTCAAGTTAGTCGACTTTTTTAACTCCGATTCCGCTAATTAAGCGCAAGGACGTTGAAATAATAAATAGTGTTGTCCAAAATTTTTTATCTATACATTTTTATTAAAATTAGCCACGCGAAGGAGTTATGACTGGTTAAATCACTCTTACCTTTTACGGTTAATGAAACAAAAGCGTCATCCGCATGATCCTTTTTTATTCTTAACAAAATAACTTATACTCATTGAGTATTTTCGAGCACTCGATACGGCTATAAAGGCGAATAAATATAGAAAAACAAATTTATTTTTGCAGTTAAAAATTTCATTTTAGACTCTATGTTTCAAGAAATAAGAGCTATGTTTATGTTTGTGATGGCATTCGTTATCTTGAATAAAGGTATTCAATGTCGTATTTTTTTTTTTGTTGTAAATAAAATATATATTCTTCGATCCGTTACATGTGTCCGAATTTATTTGGAAATGAAATCTTGAAATTTTAGGGGTATTGTTCAAAAATATGTGAGCTTTGGACGATTTCTCAAATGATAATGCAATCGACTAATATGGCACGAGTTGATTTTGATCTCCCACACACTTTCTTTATATAACACAAAATTTATTATAATTTTTCCATTATTTAGTTACTTTATGACAATTTAACCACCTTTCAAAAAGGAGGATACTGCCAAATCTGTAATATAGGATACTTTTACTTTGACCACAGGACATTTTGGCTGTTGATGAAGAGCTTAGTTAGAGGAGGGAGGTGTGTAGGGGGGTCAATTGTACCCATTGGAATTGTATTGAAAATATATAATTTCTTATATGATATCTAAATTTATGCACGGAATACTAATATATTTGGCGGCTTAACTTCAAAATGTTACAAGTATAAATAAAAAGTTTTTTTTTATATTTCCAAATATTTTGTTCCGAAGTATAAACAAAATCTAATCTAATAAAAGCGTTCATCCTTTTCTCCTCTATCTATTAATCGTTTTTTAAAACGTATTGTTACGTGCTTTAGTGAGTTTTTTTTTTTTTTTTTTATATATATAGATAATAGCCATCCATTTTTTTTAATAATGATTATAATTGAATTTTGACATAAAGCGACTAGTATTTACAATTCTATTTAATTTTTTCCAAAATATAATATATTATGAAGCTTGAACACTTAAATTTAAGAATAGAGTCATTTTGTTATTTGTGGGTAGGCTGTCTGTAACAACTATATAATACCTTTGAGACATCAGCTAACACCTTAGTCTCTCCCGTGACCATGATTGCTGTAAAGCATTAAAAACGTCGAGAACCAAAAATCAAAATAAAATTTAAAAAATCCGAAAAGATAGTTTTATTTAAAATGTCAAATATTCGCTTAAATCTGAGAAATTATTATGTAAAATAGTCGTTTTGCATTTAAACTAAAAGCAACTATTTATTCTAAGTTTTTCTAACCTAACATGTAAAATACTTTGAACTGTTTTTAACAACTTCCTTCCATTCACGCTCCAGTTAACGTATCTAAGAACATTGATTTCTACTTTAACTTGAGTAGTTAATGCGGGGAATGAATTTCGGGGTCACAGGTCAAAAAGCACTCACAAAATAAAAATAAGAGCTAAAAGGTTAAATTACGATGACACATAATATGCATTACATCTAAGTATAAAAAGGATTAAAACGTTTTTTTGTAGATATTTCATCGTCTTAGTGTTTATTTGTCTAAACGACCAGTTTAAAGAGTTTTTGATTCAGAATTATTTATTTTTAAATGTCATTTGTATTCGTATAAATTACATACTTTACTGAAACACATACAGATAAAATTTATTTTATCTATATGTAAATAAATTTTATAAATGAAGCTTTGTTTTTAAAATAGATGAAAAAAACTATCTACAGCAAATAGTATTGGTGGTTTGAAGAAATAAGCATTAAGGCGACAATTTATTGATATGCAAATGGCTTAACGAAAAATCGTATTTGTTATTATAGAAGTTATACGTATTGTATGTATTGTATTCAGCCCTTTTTAATGCCCCATTGCTGGGCACGGGCCTCCCTTCAATACGAGGGGGATCAGACCATAGTCCACCACGCTGGCCAAGTGCGGATTGGCGGACTTCACATGTCTTTCGAAAACTTGCTAGGTTTTCTCAGACATGCAGGTTTCCTCACGATGTTTTCCTTCACCGTAAGGCAAGTGGTAATCATGTTAGAAATGATTCGCACATGAAAATATCAGAGGTGCGAGACCTGGGATTTAAACTCGCTTCACTCGATCTCTCAAGCGAGCGCGTTACCACTGGGCTACCACTGCCACTATAGAAGCTATATTAATGGCTAAAGTTATTTACATCTAAAGCACTAGAACTAGACTTAGCCACTTCTAATTATTTAATAACTTTATAATTAAAAAGATATTCTCATTTTATTTCATTGAATTAAAAAAGAAAAATCATTTAACCAAATACATAACAGTTACCAAATCATTAACAACTCTCACGAATTCAAATGATTCGTCACGTTCGATCTGATTTATAAATTGTTATTTCGATATAAACTACGCGTTTAATATATAGCTATTAGGTCCCGATATAATTCCGCGAGAGCCTCGGCACTTGTCGCTGACAGCTGTCATTAAGATCGCCGCCATTTGGGAAAGAATTTCACTTAACTTCCTTATAATTTTAATGCAATTTCGGAACGTGACTCCAACACCTACCGTGTACGTGGTTTTTGAATAGATATACAGTCTGCTCTTTTTGTTTAGATTCTATATGATTTGTTGATAAATTCACAATATGTTATTCTTTATATCTTTATTAATATTATAAATGTGAAAGTTTGTGAGTATGTACGTATAGATGTTCGTTACTCTTTAACGCCAGAACGGCTGAATGGATCTGGATGAAATTTGTTACAGAGATAGATTATAGTCTGGAATAGCACATAGGTTTTTTTATCCCGGAAAATTCCCGTGGGATAGATTTGTTTTTGTCTAGGGACGAGCTGGAAGCGAAGCAAGGGTGAGTCGCTAGTATTACATAACAGTATAATATTTTCTTAACCCATTTCAGGTGTCCGGAGCTATTATAGTACAGTACATGTCCGGTGGAACGACAACGACATAACCTAACTTAGAATTACATAACAAGTATAACCAGGTATCGGTACATGCTGTACATAAAATGACTAACGTGTTAAATTGTTAAGATTTGCTTTAAATAACACTTTTTTGGTAAATCACGAATGATAACATAAAACACACTGTATTGTAACATAACTTTAATAATTTTCAAAAGTATAGTAAACTGTAATATTTATGTTAGTAGATCTTTCATAATAAATATACTCAAGCAATATATGTATTATCAATATATGTATTGAAAGTGATATGTTATTACGTAATCATCTATTTTTTTATGTACAACCCATAAATATTATGGGGATACTAGCGACTCACCGTCGCTTTGCTTCGGGTTCGTCCCTAGACAAAAACAAATCTATCCCACGGGAACCGTACATTTTTCCGGGATGATATATATCCTATAGCCTTCCTCAATTAACGGGCTATCTAATGCAAAAAGAATTTTTCAAATCAGATTAGTAGTTCCTGAGATTAGCGCTTTCAACCAAACAAACAAACAAACAAATTCTTCAGCTTTATAATATTGTATAAATTTCTAATGACGAAATTATCAAATAAAATAATGAATACTAAATACTTTCTCGGATTAACAGAAATATATTTTCGAATCTTTTCGCAGATTTATTATGATTTTTGGTTCTCGACATTTCAAATGCTTTACAGCGATCATGGTCACGGGAGAGACTAAGGTTTTAGATGTTATATTTTAATTCATACGAAGTTTTTTTTAGGTTTATATACCATTAACACACTAAGAATGGATTTTTTTATTAAGTTTATATTCATAAATTGAAGTTGAGTTGAACATAAAAAAATCTCAGACCATTTGTTTTCAGACATTCAGACAAAACCGTGTTCAACCACTAGCTTTATTATTAACTTATAAGTAGTTCACTGACTCGATTACTCCACGTAATTTTCATCAAACTGTACATTGGCATTTACATGGGAAGTGTAATTGAAATTAAAGACCGCTTCGTACCCGACAATATAGTAATAAGCATACAAAATCGGTGCCTTTTGGGTAATGCGTCATAATTTCACATGAATCATGATCAATACATATACACCTTATACAAGAATATTATACTACATTATATATTAATTTAACCCGTAAAAGTTTATTCCACCTACAGCTTAGAAAGCTTTTATTATAGACTAACGAGCTTAATCTACGCCCAGCCATTTTTTTATCAGAATACTGTATTTTCCGATAGGAAATATTGGAAGGATACGATCAATAAATAATTATGTTGGGATATTAACACACAACACCATCTAGTTCCATGGCTTGTGTTATGGATATCAGATAGTTGACACACTGCGCATATATAACTATAAGTACATACATATTATAAATATAAATACCCATGATTGTTACAAACATTCGTGCTTATCACATAAATGAATTCCCCCAGCGGGACTCAAACCCGCAACCGCTGGCCCAGCAAGCAGGGCCAAACGTGTCGTAAAATTAATATCAATTGCATAAGTGGAAGTAAGGTAACTACTAGCCTCATAAAACCATAAGGTTTTTTGACATCTATGTATTTATCTATATGATGACGCAAGGGCCAGAAAAACCAATAATCGCCTCTACCAAGGAAACCTACCCCGTCTTAATGGTTTGCTGTAGGGCCTAACTAAAGCACTCAAGTACAAAACCACTCAACTACCCCCGACAGCTGTTTTTCCGAGGCAAATGTCCTCATATACTCCACAAGAAGCACCAGAGGGATGCATTCACAATCCACTCTGCTATCAGAGAAGTACCAGGAGCAACCCACATAGTACACCTCACACTTCTCAAGCGTTTAGCTTTAAGCTTGGTTGGATTGCCAGACGCTACCTCAATTTTTTTTTTGCTGCTCACCTTTAAATTACTGAAATAAAAAAAAATTAGAATTAAAATTATTCAATTAGATTTATAAAAGCACTTTAGACTCATTCATTTAATTTAAAGAGAGTAAGTGCAAAATTTGATCCAAACCGTTAGATCCGTTCCGATCTGTAGGTACAAAATATACATGCTGTGAAGTGTGAACACTATAATCACAGTCTATACAGTCATTCAACGAAGCCGTCTAGACAGGGCAATCGTGCGGGGTGTGAGAGGTGAGACGCGGGTAGGCGAGCCCGAGCTGCATACATTTCTGCCGCCCGAATTAGTTAGCAGCTCGGGACACGACTTTAAGGGCTGTCGCGCGTTTATTTTAATTTGTAAGCAATTAAAATGGTTCATACTACCTGTGCTATATTATATATTTTTTGCTAAAATTATTTATTAGGGTGAGGAATTTTTACATAATTAAGTTTAATAACAGAAATTTCAAATCCAGTAAATCTAGAAACCGAAAATATTTGTCCGTTGCCCATTTATGATAGGTGATTTGGAAATCTATTAATTACATTATATCATATAAAACTAACTTTGCTAAAAAATTGAAAATATAATATAAATTTATATATAACTAAATTCAATTTGACTTATGTAATATAATTTGCTAGATTTAATTTATTTTTATTATAACTTAATTTATTTCATTTAATTATCTAGTTATTCATTAAATTAATTATAATGTCACATAAAAATATTCATTCAATCAAATCAAATAATTGTTAAACCAATTGTATATTTTATTTTTTATTAAAGAAATAAAAGGCTTATTATTATTATTATATGAGATTTTGTAAAACTCTATTTGAATTTGCCTCCGCGAAATGCCTTTTTGTATTCTTTGCTATGAAGAACTTCGATAAATAACTAAATAATAATATTATATTTTAATTAAATTACAAAAAATAACTGTAACAACCCTGCGTAATGCGAAGTACGCTACGCGGTGTCGGCTTTTCTTCAAACATCAAAGGCGATAGCCCACTGTTATTTATTAGTACACTGTGCTATAATTAAGTGTTTCTAAACAAAAATCGAATAAGGGACCACTTAAACAATTATTAATATTATTATAACATTTTCTATCAACTTTCAAGTCCAAAAGGAACGACGTGTTGACCGTCCGACGGTCATCATGACTCATTAAGGTTAATTTAGAGGTTTGAGCGAAAATCGATTTATATATCGATGTAAGTTCCGATTACGACACATTACGTGCCCCTTAGGCCATATTTACGAATATTTAATTTATAGCTTATAAGTTTTTAAAAAATGATTCGCAATGCTCTGATTATATGGTGTGGGAAGGAAATTTTAAACAGTAGTGCTGAAATACAAATGGTTACAATGTAGATTTGTATCGGACGGCTGATGTAAATGTACATAAGTTATCTATACAGATAAATAAAATCGAAGTGTCTATTTGTACTGTCAAAATAACAGCTTTATACTAAATGCATATGGAATTATATACGGTACTTATAAGAAAAACACAATTTTTAAAATTTTTTGTCTGTCTGTCTGTTTGTTCCGGCTAATCTCCGAAACGGCTGAACCAATTTTAACGGGACTTTTACTGGCAGATAGCTGATATTATAAGGAGTAACTTAGGCTATTTTTATTTTAGAAAAAGAATTAGGGTTTCGCTCAAAAAAATTATAAAGTACCTAAGGAAGTACCCGAGCAAAGCGAGGGTAAGTCGCTAGTATGAAATAAAATGTAATTGGACTTTATTCAATTAGACTTATACAAGCACTTTCCAATCGTCAATCTAATTTAAAGAGCGTCAGTGTAGTACATGAGGAACCTACCACTGACTCGGATAGCAGTTCTACTAAGAATCTATACTAATACTAGCGACTCACCCTCGCTTCGCTCGGGTTCGTCCCTAGCTTGCATTAAATCACGATTGATCAGTTTTCGACCGGAGAGGAAAAATGATTAAATTACTAAAATGGCTATTAAAAAATAAGGGTTGATCGTAGAAGCGTGAAAATTGAGGATTGTATGTATTTTTGTATGTTGTATCATAAAAAAATAGAAATTAAAAATTTTGTCTAAAAAATAAAAAAAAAATTTAGGGGTGGACTACCCCTAACATTTAGGGGGATGAAAAATAGATGTTGGCCGATTCTCAGAGATACCGGATAAGCACAAAAAATTTCATCAAAATCGGTCAAGTCGTTTCGGAGGAGTATGGCAACGAAAACTGTGACACGAGAATTTTATATATAAGATTATAAATGTGAAAGTGTGTTTGTTTGCTTGTCCCTCTTTACGTCGAAACAGAGTGACGATTGGCTTCATTTTTTTGTATGGAAATAGTTAGAGGGCGTGACATACGATACTTTTTACCGCGGGAAATTATCTCATTCCCACGGGCAAACACATTATAATACAACACACAATAACTCATCATACCTATCTATCTATTCCATAGTAACCGTTAAAATGTACTTAGGTACGAACATGAGCGAAGCAAGGGTGAGTCTCTAGTATATAATATATATTTTATCATATCGCATTATAAATGAAAAAGTTTATAAGCTAATTAATATAACGTGTTTGTTATACGAGTATATCCACGTTGTAACATCTATACGGATTTTAGTCAAAAACGCATTTTTGTTACATATGTAAACTAGAATAGATAAAATATAGAATACGTTTTGGCAGTGCAAAAATTTTATGTTAATAGATATCTTCGCTTTATTCGCAATGAATGTATACTAATATTATAAAGAGACAGTTTGTTTGTTTGAACAAACTAATCTCAGGAATTACTGATCCGATTTAAAAATTCTTTTCGTATTAGATAGCCTATTTATTGAAGAAGGTTATAGGCTATATATATCATCATGCTACTACCAAAAGGACGGAGCAGTAATCATAAATGTCAACAAATCGGGCAGACTCCCATAAGTTATTGTAAAACTGATGTTTATATGAGAAGTTTGAACGCGGGCAAAGCCGCGGGTACTGCTAGTATTCAATAAGCAAACAATATCATACATATAACTATAACGATCCCTATTTAAAATAAAATTTCAACCCTTACGATACAAAAACAATTTTAACTGATTTTCAACTCGGTAGATATACCTACCATTTTATTTAAAAAGTAATTACTGAAGCTTCACTTTGCACTAACCGACTCGCACTTGACCATTTTTCAAAATATTAATATAAAAAAATCTTGAATCATTTATAATATCTAAACTTAGAACTAGGAATCGAACTTGCGACCTTTTATATAAATTCCATGAATATTTATTATTAGATCATCAATTGCATTCGTTTATACAGTGTAATATCAAACATATCCTGTTGATATCATCTGCATCTAATTTACTATTAAAACTACTCGCGTCTTCCGCTCTGTGTTCACTTTATCTTAGTTACTAGCGGTCTGCTTTCATTTGAGAAACTTATGCCTACACCATACAACATATACATGCCTATAACATACATATATGTCATAGGATGTGGTATATGTCTAAGTGGCTCTGTCTAATTAGACAACGTTCGCGGGTTCAATTTCTTATGCAATAAAAATGTGAAAATGAAATTTCAAATCGAATGTGCCATAAAACTTATAAAACTTGGCTCTCTCCGTCAGTCATTGCAAGCTTTGTATATGTACTCCAAATAACTACATATATATATATATATATATATATATATACAAATTCATCCCTTAACTTACGCTGGCTAAGAGTCTCTCCATGCCGAGAGATCTGATCTTCTGGCTGAAAAAAAGCGGATATGAATTTCACTTGTCTATCGCAACCTAGTAGGTTTTCTTAAACATGTGATACATTGGTTTCCTCACGATTTTTTTCTTCACCGAATTAGCAAATGATAATAATATTAAAAATAATTTGCACTGAATCTCTAAATTCGAAACCTCTTCACTTTGTTTTCCAAGCGAGTAGCTACATTACCATTGGGATTACATTACCTTCTTTCACGTCGAAACAGAGGAATTTGGTAATTTTTTGTGTGGAGATATTTAAACGCGGGGGATTATATCATTCCCACGGGAAAACACGTTATAATACAACCGAAAAAAATATTTATGACCAGAATTACTTAAAACTTGCTATAAATGCTCTTCAATACAATTAAATAAATACGTGTTTTAGCATTTTTTGAAATTCATCCAATTAAGGGGGTAAAATAAGGGATGAAAGTTTGTATGAAACCTATCTTTATAGTATTTTTTTTGTAGTTTTACCGCGAGCGAAGCCGCGGGTTTTGCTAGTATAATATAAGTATAAATTATTAAATGCTCAGTCACCCAATTAATTACTTATACCACGTATATATTACTTATAATTACCGTTTCGATTTTATTTGCATATTATTAAATGTAAATGCATCCGTTAAAACCACAGCTAATTTGTAACATTCGTTATCTTAAAAGGTTTAATATATTCCTTTTGCAAATAGGAATTGCGATAAATAGATAAATGGTATTAATCTTAATATAATTACCATCTGGTTTATTGATCGTTATCGACTAGAAGGGAGTTCGATTCTCTTTTGATGTAAATATTTTTAAAGTCTAATAATAATTATATCATTGAAATTATTGTTCTAATAAACAAATCAATCAACAAATTCGTAATGTATATTCGTAATAAAAAAACCTTATGATAGCCAAAATTTCGTTTTGTAGTTTTACGCCATATGATTTTCTATTAATAATGTCTCACTGAGACTAGCTACCTGCGCAGGAGATATTATAGTAGACACAACGTGTACTCTCTATTCCGTTCACTCTCATACTCCAATGGGACGACTACTCGACACGACCAGTAAGAGTTAAAGCGCAGGACTAACGGCTTTACGTGCTCTCCGAGGCACGGGGGTGAAACACCGCCAACTTCCCAACTTCGGGCTGTTACTGAGACTTTATACTAAATAAAAAGACTCAATAACTAAACTTGGCCCGACCTGGAACTTGAACCCAGGACCTCTCGATGATATGTATAAAATCTATACATATAATAAAATTGTAACTAAGCCGAATCTGTACATTAAATATTTTTTGGAAAATCTTATTGAAATAGACATTATTATCGATGCAGAGGCCGAATCTATAGTTTTTAGAATTTTTGTCAGTCTGTCTGTCTGTCTCTCTGTCTGTCTGTCTGTCTGTCTGTCTATCTGTCTGTCTGTTACTGCATCACAGAAAAACCACTGGAGGGATTTTGATGAAATTTGGTATGATGATAGCTGGTTATCCAGGTCAATCAATATATAGGATACTTTATACCGCGGGAAAATATTTCATTTCTGAGAAAAAATACGAAAACTGGTTGGAACAAAATCACGATGATACTACCTAAGAATTTGGTTTTTGATCATCTGAACGCGGGCGGAGCCGCGGGCAATGCTAGTATATAATATAAACATTCTATAAACACAAATTAATAAAATATCCAATGTAGATTTTTATTTTGCTTATCATAATTCTTAAATACGTACTTAATTTAATTACTAAAAACAAACTCTGCACCTACTAAAAGAAAAATAGCTTACATATATCATACAAATTAGTGTATAAGTTGAATATTAAAGTACTACAAGATATTCAAATCCCTTTTAATGACATACAATTATATGTAATTGCAATTATATTTTACTACTAAATGATAGGAAAAGCAACAGGTTATTCCAGAAATTGTATAACATATAGCACTTTTTAATCTACACTTCTACACTTTTGTATGTTTGTAACGAATAAACTCAAAAACTACTGGATCGATTTAGATGGTAAGAAGATAGTTTGAGACCCTGGAAGAAACATAGGATATTTTTGATTCCAGAAATCATCCCTTAAGGGGGTGAAAATTGGGATGAAAGTTTGTATGGGGAATCAACTTAGGGACGAAACCGCGCGAAGCGAGGGTGAATCGCTAGTATCTAAGTAAACCGAATAATGTTTAAATACAATTGTTCTTTAGATAAAAAGGCAGCAAATATTCTTCTTTGCACTACTTAGAACTGGCATTACATGTTTCCTTCATCGCAGTAGTAGTGATGTAATTTCATCGAAATATAATTTTGTTTAAACAGACTCGTAGTGAGCTATACCGCGTGGTATACCTAGTAGTATAGCCAGTCAATAAAATTTATTAACGATTTTGTTTCTTCAGTTTCTGGAAATCACACACTTGCACACTTTTCAGCATGTTTACTCATCACACTTGAATATGACGCGCTCAAGTATTTCTAACTTTTAAATAAAACTATCTTTTCCAAAAAAATCCGAAAAAATAGTTTTATTGAAAATGTCAAATATTCACGTAAATCTAGAAAAGTACTATATTTCTAACTCATTAAAAATATTTTTTTAAATATTCTGATCGGCTGCCCTAGACGCGCGAGGACCACAGAGGACTTATATATGGTGGAGGTACTCAAGAGAGTGAAAGATATAACCCCCCCCCCTTCCCGTTATGGTAATTTCCCAAAATCTCCTATTGGGCTCCCCTACTTATGGTAACAATTCCAGACATTTGAGACCGACTAAAAATAAAAAATCATTACAAACTACATTATAATTTAACATATATTTATTTATTTTAACATTTTAAGCACATATTAATTCCCTATAAAATAATCAAGTATAATAATTAACGCATTTCATTAAGAACGTTGTGGGAATTAATTGAATTGATTTATTTCTGCAACTTCAAAATTAATCGAGTGATATTTTTAATTACTAATATTAGCATTTATATTACCTATTTAATATATAAATTAGTTAACATGAGTAGCGAGATATGCTTAAAATTTTGTCATTAAAAATGTACATCATTAAATTAAAATGACTTCAGATAATGATGAATATTCAATGGGAAAAGTATATCAAAGAGCTTCTGTAATGCTCCATTTAATGATTAATGATTGAGTCAAATGTTGATGATGAATGATAAAAAAATGATAGCAATTACAGTTGTAATTTTATTGTGGCGGTTTTAATTTGATTTTAAAATGCGGAACAGATGTGGTATACTGTTATATAAAATAATTTATAATAATAATGTATTTAACTGTATCGGTGGTATAGTCTCTAGCATGGAGGTACGGTTGAAGATCCGGACGTTCAGGGTTCGAGTCCCAGTCGGTTTTTCTGTTAAGATTTCCTCAGTAGTAGCTCGGAGTTGGAAAGTTGGCCATTTTACACCCCAAACGAGATATATAACTTATTCTATAAAAAAAGCATGAAAATCGCTTTAGCATTGTCGAAAACATAGCGTAACACACTAAAAAAACAATACTCTTCTTTGATCACAAAAAATTGGTCTATCCTTCAATTTCCTGGCTATGAATAATATTTCTAGTAAACGGTAAAGCTAAGATGACACTGAACATTTTATTTTCCCCCTGTTACTGGGATGTAGGTCAGATCGCGGTACGACAATAAATAGAGCATTTGACTTTAACCTTACAGCGATTTAAAATGGATACTGTGGCTGTCACGACCTGCAATACGAAGAATGAGTTTTGGATGCGGTATATTATTATATAATTTCTTTTTTACTCGACTACGGCAAAATCTAAAAGGATATTTAAAAGATAAAGACAATACCTAGGAATAATAACCCTATCCTAAAAATAAGCAAAAATAATATAAAAATGCTTAGTAAATTAATTCATTAACATTTAAAAGCTAAGCAATTATAATACTTTTTTGTATTATGTATTCAGCCCTTGTTAACGTCCCACTGCTGGGCACGGGCCTCCCTGAAGGGAGGCCCGTGCCCAGCAGTGGGACGATACGAGGGGGATCAGGCTATAGTCCACCACGCTGGCCAAGTGCGGCTTGGCGGACTTCACATGTCTTTCGAAAACTTGCTAGGTTCTCTCAGACATGCAGGTTTCTTCATGGTGTTTTCCTTCACCGTAAGGCAAGTGGTAGTCATGTTAGAAATAATTTGCACCTGAAAATATCAGAGGTGCGAGACCCGGGATTTGAACCCGCTTACTCGGTTTCCCAAGCGAGCGCATTACCACTGGGCTACCATTGCCTTTTGTATTATGTGAGACATTTATTGATTAAATGTTTTAGAAATAATAAAATAATTAACAATTCGCTATTCCAGTGCTACCTATTAGGATTTTTTGTGCTTTTTATTTGGCACTTAACCATTCGCCATCTGTCCTAAATTGATGGTACATTAAAACTATTATCGGCACGCGTATCATGATAGATATTTGGCAACTTTTTTTATGAAAGTAAACTGCCTTGATATACGATATATGTATATTATAATTAATAGAGTATCTATTTTACTAAAAAAAAAATGTATATAACCTACCTCAGTTTCATATTTAACTCAAATAAGGTAAGAAAGTGAAACTCAATTACTAACTCACACTAAGACTCTCCCTAATAACTAATATGTATTCAGCCCTTTGTAAACGTCCTACTGCTGGGCACGGGCCTCCCTTCAATGCGAGGGGAATCATGCTATAGTCCACCACGCTGGCCAAGTGCGGATTGGCGGATTTCACATGTCTTTCGAAAACTTGCTAGGTTTCCTTAGATACGCAGGTTTCCTCACGATGTTTTCCTTCACCGTATGGCAAGTGGTAATGATGTTAGAAATGATTCGCACATGAAAATATCAGAGGTGCGAGACCCGGGATTTGAACCCGCTTACTCGGTTTCCCAAGCGAGCGCGTTACTACTGGGCTACCACTGCCATAACTAATATAATGATTAATAATACAGTGATAAGGCTCTTCTCGGCAGAACTGCCTTCTGCCGGTGTTAGATTCTTCACGGACTTACATATTTAATTTAAATTTATAATGTAAAATTGACCTTTCAAAAGTGATTGTAAAGTACGTCTATTTGAAAATAGATTTTGGATTTTGATTTTTATTGGAATTTTCTAACATCCACGGCTCCGTGAGAACCTACAAACTGGCGCATCGAGTTTGGGCCACGTTTGCGCTATCGCGTCGCTTTGTAATCATCCGATACTTTTGCCATCCGTTGATTTATCACTTACAGTATAAGGATATATTTTGTTATCGGTAAAATTTTGCACGTTCTGAAATACAATCGTCACGAAATTAGTTCGAATATTATGGGAATAAAATTGATTTAGCTATAGGAGATATGAAAATGTTCTAGATTTTAGAAACTGCTTTGCCGTTAATTCTATGTTCATATTTTCTTTTTTGTTATACTAAAATATATATTTTACTTTTTTTGTAAAATTAAGCGAGTGAAGTTGTAAGGCGATAACTTTAAATTATTTGAATACCTTGATTTGAGTTTAAAAAGTGGACATCTCTTAGGAATAATAATTTCCATTTATTTTTGAAGTTATACCTCTTTTGGGACGTTTGGAAAAAATTATGAGAGTAAAATTTTTACGATGCGCGCGCACACCGACAGCCACACAGCGACATGATGAAGTTAGCTGATAACTGCCTCTCCGGTTCCCATAAAAACTCATAACTTAACTATATTCACAGTAGTTTCTCAAATATTCATAAATCAATACACGTGTTTTATATCAGTAGAGATTAAAAAAATATATTTATTTTTATTAATTTATCATTTCTTTTACAAACAGAGAGTTGTGACATACGGGATGAAATATTTAGCTATTTTTGTTCTGTTACACCAAAAAAGTATAACTTCTCACGTGCGCATATAAGTGCACACACACACACGTTTTTTTTTACTGTACTGATATATAGCCTATAGCCTTCCTCAGTTAACGTGCTATTTAATGCAAAAAGAATGTTTCAAATCGGATTAGTAGTTCTTGAGATTAGCGCGTTAAACCAAACAGACAGCTTTATAATATTAGTATAGATAATGCATAATTGTAATTATATTTCTTTTTATAGCTAAAAAAAAAATACTGATAAGCAAAATCTACAGAAAATTTCAATAATTAAGACTAAAATTTATTTTTACACCTTCGACGAAGAAGTTTCGAAATTTTTAAACGCATGTTTAACTTGCAAAACATCAAAATATAAAAGAAGTGAGAATTTTTGTATATTCTCTTTATGATACGATGCTTAATAATGATAGCTCATAATTTGTTCAAGATGCTCCAGTAGTAAGTAATGGCAAGTAAGGACACGAGCTTTGGGCTGTATTGTGTGAGGTCTACGCATAAGCGAAAAGCGATTTTATGTTACAATTTTAAATAAAACTATCTTTTCGGATTATTTCGCGGATTTATTTTGACTTTTGGTTCCCGACGATTCGAATACCTTACAGCTATCATGGTCATGGAAGAGACTAAGGTTTGGGACGTCTCAAAGGCATTATATACTTGTTACAGACAGTACCTACCCACAATTTTACAAAATTTTTTTAAGAATTAAAAAAAAGCACCAGAGTACCTTACAATTATAATTAAATTCAGCATTATTATTATTAATAATTTATAAGTGTACTTATTAATTATCTAGATAATATAATCAAGTGAATCTTATTTCTTTAATAATATTATTAATGCAAAAATAGATACAATTGTTCCTTTTTCTTTCACCTATTTATGCATAATTGTTTTATTTAAATGTGGTTATGATAGTCGATAAAATCCTTTAGACCCGTAATGTAAAATTCCTAAAATGTTGAACAATAACAAATTATTAATGTAATTACAAAGTAAGAAATAAGATGTCTAAATGTCGCCGCATTAAGGTAAAATGAAAACAAATGACGCTTAGCCTACGTCCGCACAGGCAGGCGGCTTGCTTAGCGCCTAGAGCCTAGCGAGTCACCCAGCTAGTAGCTTAGTGAAACGAACGTTTTAAAATATTCGCGACCGGCCGCACTGCGCTCTTGGCGCTTCTTGCTAAGCGACTAGCTAGGCGCCAAGCGCGCAGTGCGGCCGGTCGCGAACATTCTAAAACGTTCGTTTTACTAAGCTACTAGCTGGGTGACTCGCTAGGCTCTAGGCGCTAAGCAAGCCGCCTGTCTGTGCGGACGTAGCCTTACCAATTTTTCCGATTTGATA
Organism: Fabriciana adippe; assembly: GCA_905404265.1. Classification (NCBI taxonomy): domain Eukaryota; kingdom Metazoa; phylum Arthropoda; class Insecta; order Lepidoptera; family Nymphalidae; genus Fabriciana; species Fabriciana adippe. The sequence continues at coordinate 14,328,132 of FR989997.1, read as the reverse complement.
ATTATCCAACGATATTTAATTATATTCCTCGGCCACTGGCTAGGGTTCTTGTCGTGTAGAGAATTGTCAACGTCAAATGTGAGTATCTTTCCTGCGATATATAAGATAAAATTGTGTATAATTAAGAATGTTGCTGTTATTAAATATCAGTTCCATGTGAAATGTAAAAAAAGTCAAACGAAACTAGAAAGATGAACTGACAGTTTTTTCTGCTATTTAAATTTCCTCATTAAAAAAAACTCAATAACTATTTTAGTCTGAACCGGGTGTTAAATTTGTAGTCTGTGCTACATTTATATTTAGCATAGAATAATCTATGTAGTATTGTATCTTTAGCCTATAGTGTCTAGTTCCTGTCATTAAAAAGTATGGTAACGTAAAGACTTGCATTCAACGCATAAATATTATTATGCATATTAATCGCTTTAATCGCTACCCGCTACTATTTTGGACTGCTTTGGCTAAAAATATAAAATTTTATGTGCACTGCGAAGGAGATCAAATTAACCGTCACTGAAAAGTAAGTGTTATTGCTTAATTTGAGCATAATCGTAACAGTTTTTGATTTTATCCAAGACTGTGAAATTCGTATGCTTAAAGGTGATGTTTCGATGATTTTGAAGATATCGAGAGTATTTTAACAGTTTTTACGAGGAATTTATATGGACTTCTTATTAACCCCCTAATAAGGTAATGTGTACTTAAATTTTAGAATCTTGAGATTTTTATAACTTAATTTCGATGTAAATTGAAGTATAATATGACGATTCTGTTTCGGTATGAATATAATTTTGTATCGGTAAAGTTCCAATTAATTTATTATATAAGAACATATTATATTGCGGTTTTGATATTATAGTAAAAGAAATACTTCAGTCTTGCTGATAATGGTATAATAAATAATAAATAAATATGTTGGGACATTAACACACAGCACCATCTAATTCTATGGTAAGCTACTAGGCTTGTGTTATGGATACCAGATAGTTGATACACTACACATATATAACTTTTAAATCTAAACATATTATAAATATAAACACCCATGACTGGAGTACAAACATTCGTGCTCATTACACAAATGAATGTCCCCAGCGGGATTCGAACCCGCGACCGCTGGCACAGCAATTAGGGTCACTACATACTGAGCCAAACGTGTCGTCGTGTTCTATAATTGTTTGATTATGCAATCTGCTGTAAATATGCCCAGCCCATATCTCATATATTAATTTTCAACTGCTGGGCATGGGCATCGCCTCAATGCGAGAAAGATTAAGCTATAACCCACCAAACTGGCATAATACGGGTTGGTGGGCTTCACTCATCTTATAAGCATCTCATAGGTTTTATCAGATAGTCAGTACCCAGATGTTTTTAAAGTTAAACTTCTTTACGCACGCTTGACTTGGGAGGTAAGCTGGTGAATGTGTTACGAAAAAATGTACGTACGTTTGTTGCCATGGTAACCGTTGTTATTGTCTGACAAATGATATATAATATTAGATTCTTTTTAAATGATATTCTATAAATATATTATTGTAATATGCCTAATATGCGTTATTTTTAATATCTCATCTATCCTAATTATTTAAAACATAAATTCAATTTCATAAAAAGTACCAATAACCTACAGAAGTTTTAGGTACTTTGTGATAATACTCAAAATATTTCGTACATGAAATTATCTATGTGCAAGACTCGAATTTGAACTAGCTTCACTTGGTTTTTAAGTGGGTTGGTTATCAAAGCAACCATAATTCCTATATGTATGTACGTATAAATACATATTATTATATAACGTAAACAATTTTTTTTTTGTTTGTAAAACCACAAATCCTTTGAATTTAAGGAAAATATAAGTATTCTTAAATTGAAAAGATTTTTTGCGATTTATTTTGCTGTAACCAGTCACTAGATGGCGTTGTAGTCTAAGAGCCGGATACACCACGACTCACCGATCTTTTAACTAGATGAAACGTATTTTTATATAGTATCAATAATAGATAAATACGCCTAAAATAGCTTGCCTATGACTGTTAACAGATCGGTGAAGGTCGTGGTGTATCCGGCTCTCGGGCTATTGTAGTGCATCAAGTTCTACAATGTACAATTACCATGAAAATTGCTACAAATTGCCTTCTTTATTGTAAATAATATTGATTAATATTGTATTCTTTATATATAAATTGAAACATCAATAAATAAAACCGTTACGAATCCATACTAAAAGAGAAATGATCGAGAGAATCCGATACCTTGATTGTGAAATACGCTCTGAAAATCGATACAATATACATATTTTTATTTATTTTTGATTAAAAGCAATAAATATGTAACTGTGGGTAATCGATTTTAATTGCTTTCGCAAATAATCGATATTAATTTTTATGCAGACGCAATAACGTCACTACGATTTATCGTATTAATCGGGATGATTTGTTTTATTGCTCTTATGCTACATTTTGGTTGAATGGCTGGTATTAAATATTAAAAAGTATGTTCAAGAATCAGAAGCGACATTTATGTGATTTTTTCCTTTTTCCTTAAAATAAATTAGAAATTCGACTATTTTTTGTTTCATTTATTAACTACTAGAGGCTCACCATCGCTTCGCTCGGGTACGCCTCGGTTATATATATATATATATATATATATATATATATATATATATATATATATAATATATATAGAACAACTTCGCACTACACTCCCTAACAAGCTACACATTAGTCTCCCAGGGTACATAATTATCACAATTTGCCACGAACGAGCATCGAATCGACGACCCCCCGCACAGTCACCGTGGCGTCGTTAAATCTTACTTATATAGCTATAACACATAATCCTTTACTTGGCCAGAGCTAATAGTGACTTATGTAAACTTATGTAAGGAATTTCTTTATGGGTTATAAGTCTATAAGCGAAACGCTCTATGGTCACATCCTACACTTATTAAAATATTATGTTAATGTGGATATTCTTGTAAATATATATATATATATATATATATATATATATATATATATATATATATATATATATATATATATATATAAAAAGGGACTCATTTATTTCATTGATCTTAAATTTTCATGTTTTCATTTACGGATAGAAAAAAAAATAGGTGAAGCTATATCATATTGTTCTCAGTTATCTATACATACTTACATATAATAAAATTGTAACTAAACCGAATCTGTACATTAAATATTTTTTTGGAAAATCTTATTGAAATAGACATTATTATCGATACAGAGGCCGAATCTACAGTTTTTAGAATTTTTGCCTGTCTATCTGTCTATGATCGTATCACGAAAAAACCACTGAACAGATTTTGATGAAATTTGGTATGATGACAGCTGATTATCCGGGTAATATATGGGATACTTTAAAAGCAGGAAAATATCTAATTTCTAAGCTAAATGTTAAAACGTAAAGCAGAATTGCCAATTAAAAATATTGCCATATAAAAATATCTATTCTAAACTAGCAATTAAAATAAAGGCAGCACAAACAGGATAGGATAAAATAAGTGATAAAAATAATAAAAAAAATATAATATGGTCATATCCTTTGTTTTCTTTCGTCACTATTTATTTCACGGTTTTTTCTATACAAATAGTTACGCAAATATGTCGGTCTGTACAGGTGAGAAGTAGTATTTAGACTAATAAAGTGTGTTTTTTATAAATAATTAGTTTCCTTAAAAAGTATAAAGCGGTGCTATAAATCGCTATAGGTGGCTGAGTTTTTTTGCATATAAAACCATGTGTTAGTTATCATTACATCTATTACTTTGAAAACTTTAAGGTTAACTTTAAAAAAGTTTTAACTTTGAAAACTTAAAAAAAAACTAAATTCAAAATCCTCCTTTTTAGAAGTTATTATTGATATTTATATGGCGCTATCGTCGACTAATTCAAATATTTTAAGTAATGTTATATTTATTCATAGTACGTATATATATTCATTCGTAGTTGTTTTTATTAATATGTAATTATATTTGTATCTAATAATGCTAATAATATTATGTAAATGAAATAAACTTTTTAAAAAGCTAAAAAATAGGCTTTTGATCAATTGTTATATAATAAAAAAAACAATCATCAGAACTGCCGAGAAGTGAAAACTTAAAACTACAAACAAACAGTTGTTATTTTTTTATATTCAAATGAATTGTTTGATCTTAAATTAAAACTGTTTACATTTATCTGGTTTTGACATCTATCAGCACTCTGAGTGTCAGCGTTAACATGTCACGTGATCATGTTGATGACGACTACTAGAAGTTTTCACTTCAAAATTATCGTTTTCATAACAGAAAAAGATAGTGTTTTATATATTTATTTTATGTATGAGTGAGCGATACAAGCTATATGTGATGCGTAAATGCTATGCATTACCATAGTAACGCATAAATATACTTAAAGACGTCGTGACGTGTTTAGTTGATGACGACTTACATGAATTTACTCCCCATCCAAACCTGCCTATAGAAGTTTTCACTTCAAAAAGTATAAAATGAGATCAAGCTCAAAAATATCTTAAATAACTAAGTTTAACAATAACGACGAAATTTTAAAAGTAAGGGGTTAAATCTATACTAATATTGTAAATAAAGTTTGTGAGTTTGTGAGGTTGTAGGGGGTAATCTCTGGATCTAATGAATCGATTTAGATGAAATTTGCTAAGAAGTTAGTTTGAGACTCTGGGAAGGAGATAGGATACCGGAAATCATCTCTTAAGGGGGTGAAAATAGGGATGAAAATTTGTAGGGGGAATCAAACTAGAGACGAACCCGAGCGAAGCGAGGGTGAGTTGCTAGTAGGAGGTAAAAGTATGGTAGTTCATGATTTTTGTATCTATTTATAAATAAAAACTGTATATACATAAATAGGTAAAGACAAAACAGTTCGGTACCTCTTTCTCCCTTGTTTGTCAACCGATTTTTTTTTTTGGAGTTAGATTTTTTTATATAGATAGGTGAATTCTATTCATATATGTTTTCCTCAAATTTTCAATAATAATTATAGTCGTACTTCGACCACCGGACGAACACAAATACATAATAATTATTGAATAATTAATTTTTTTATTCAACGCTATACGATTCAAATCACTTACAATTTACCCTAAGCGGGATTGAATCTCCACTAATCTCTATATAAACAAGAACTTAAAAGGCAAGCTAAAACGATTTGAGAAAATAATTTTATTCCGTTTCTGAATCGTACAAAAACATAGTTTAGTAACAACATAAATACTTCTCGCTTAGAACTTTGTATTTCGAATTGGCATAATATGTTTTAAACGAGTCTGTAAAGTGTGAATGTCATGGTAAATAACGATTGAGTGAACATAGTGAGAGACCCCACGGGTGTGTGCTAGTAACTAAAGGGGACTGTACAATGTTTGTTTGTTTAAAGCTTTTGTATGGTAACACTAAACCTATATATGATCTGTGGCTAAACCAAATCAAGTATCTGTAGATTTTATGACTTTATTGAAATATCCAAATATTTTTTTTTATATTTTATTTTTCTGTCAAATATCATACTGTTAAATTATTTTTTCTAAATTTTATAGGTTAAAAGTTACTTATTATTTAATTATTCTTAAATTTACACGAATATTTGACATTTTAAATTAAAATATCTTTTCGGAGAGAATCTCTCCCGTGACCGTGATTGGTGTAAAGCATTCGAAACGTCTGGAACCAAAAATCAAAATAAATCCACGAAAAAATCCGAAAAGATAGTTTTATTTAAAATTACTTATTATTGGTATATTTGACAATAATTATAAAAGTTTTTTTTTTTTATTTTATGAATAACCTAAAATAACATAGGTATAAGTAAAAGTTTAAAAAAAGTTAAAAATAAACAAAAGTTAAGAAATTCTATCTTATATTTTAAACGCAAAATAAAATCATTACGGCAAAGCAAACATTAGGTAACTTTACTAACTTTACAAACTTTAAATAATTTTATTATAAGAGTCACTACAAACTGAGCCAAACGTGTCGTACTTGCTGTGCTAGTGGTCGCGGGTTCGATGGGGCATTCATTTGTGTGATGAGCACGACTGTTTATATTTATAATACGTATGTATTTAAAGTTATATATGTGTAGTGTATCATTTATCTGGTATCCATAACAAAAGCCTCGTAGCTTACCATGCAACTACATGGTGATGTGTCTCAATGTCCCAACATTTATATTATATTATTATATTATATATTATTACAAATTTTCCTTATTATAAAGTACATTTTGTTGTGAAAGTTTCACGCTGAAATGGCTGGATTATTTTGGAGTAAACTTATTATTACATAGAGTCTGTAACCTGGACTAACACATAGGCTACCGTTAGGCAACTTTTGTTTAATATCACAGATGCTTAAAAAAGCTTCACTTATATAAAGCTTATGCTTATTTACTTGAAGTGCAATGTAAAATATCTTTAAGTGATAAATAAAATCTAATAAATTTAGATGTTCCTCAGTGAAGGCAGCAGGTACAATAGCAGTAATAATTTCTTAATCCCTCCCGGACAAATTCTAAGAAATCCGTGCGAATTTCCGAGAATTCAATTGTTATCTAGCACACCGGTGTGCTCGCGGTCCTCGAGGTGTTAAGGACATCGCACTAGCTACATTTCGTTTATTTAAATTTCCGATCAATTTATTAATAATAAATAAATACATACATACATGCATTAAATATTCTTTTTTTTATCTTGCATATGTACACACAGAAAAGTCAGTACTACTCACTAAAATCCAACGGGACCGACGACTGCTTTTCGAAGCAGACGACAACCATGTGGCTGTTCCTACGGTTCACTCTGCTATCAGAGAAATATCAGGAGCTACCTGGTACCGAGGCGAACCGCCTTCCAGTATGTCTTTTGGCTTCACGCCTGGCTGGATTGCCGGAAGCTAATGAGCCCCAAAAATCATTAAAACAATAATGATAAAAACTATTCAAAATACTCGTATTGCGTAACATACACACAAAAATATATAGAACCGAATGCTTTTATAATTTTAATGCTTAAACTTAGAAAATTCGGAATGCCATAGATTTTATAAGAAATAAATAACTTAATAGCTATATAAAGTAGAAAAAGATTTTATGTGATGTATATTAAAATTCTATGAAGCGTATGAATTTGCCATTCAAAAGGCAAAAAATAATAACAATATGCCCATCAAAATCAAAACGCCAATACTAGGGATTGCAATCCGGAAAAACGGATCCGGTAATCCGGCGGATCCGGCATCATTAAACGTCCACCGGATCCGGTACCAATATACCGGATCCGGCGACCGGATCCGGTGCTCGCAATTTTTGGCAAAATAATAGAGATGTTGCATGTAGAGGCCCTGTACAGAAGAGATTCGACCTTGTTAAAAGTAGACTTTCGAAACAAGGGTCAATAACGCGGCGTTTATAGCGTTACCTTAGAGTAATAACAAGCATGGAGGAGCTGTATTTAATTGAACATTTACAATATATTTGATTGTGTCCTTCTTATACACTTCTTTACGAGAGGGACAGAGACAGAAATACACAATTTGCCCTTTCTTAAAATCGCAATGAAGCCAAGTATGCTATAGAATTACTATATTTATATATTGACTATTATAGTGATGTGCTAAAGTGTAGCGGTTTATAAATTAAAAATACCGTTTCTTTGTAATATTTATAGTAATTATGAAAAACTATTACACGAAACAATACTTCACCTTAGGTGAAAATTAATTATGTTTAATCTTAACTAATTAGATTTTAAGGTTATAACAATTTTTTAACATTATTTAAATTAATTATTTTGGCTAACTGGTGTTGACTTATTATGAATCATTTTTATTGTATTTAAATTGTATTTATTAATTATATAGAAGGGATTTAATATAATTTAATGTATATTTTTGATTATGTAATTATAGCGAATGTTATGTACACTTGTAAAGACATACATATCCGATTAATTATTAATATTGTCTTCTAAATGTGTATAAATGTTTTAATATGTGTGTTGTTAGTGTACTTTTTGATAAATAAATAAATAACAGAAATAAATGAAACTCATTCATAGTCTAATCTTGATTATTCATTATTCAAAAATATAACACAAAAAAAATAAGTTAGCCTAGCGCGGGGATTATGGTTAAACCTCTGATTTATAACATACTCATATATTTTAAGAAATTTTATCAACATGTATTCTAAAAACGAATCGGCAAAGTAATAATGAAGGTACGTCATGCCACATCACTATGATTAAAAAACAAAATTACTTTCTCAAATTGACAAGAATTTAGAGATCGATTACACACTATTCTGATATCGTAAGAGTCTTAAAACAATCCATTTAAACATATTTGAATATTTCATAAAAATGTTTAGTATTTTAACAGAAAAATCCAAAAAACACTTACCGGTGAAATGTTATATTTTGATTAACTTCACTTTTCTTTGAACTATGGCGATTACAGCCGTAAGCCACACAAGCCATCGAAACAAAATGTTTTTAAGTTTCCTTAAAACTAAGTTTGTTACATCCAATTACTCTTTTATCATTAAAATAATCACAAATATCAAAAACACTGTAAGTCACCAGCTGGTCACTTTGACAAGTAAAAAGTGGCTTCACACCATTGAAGACGATAGTTTCTTTATTATTACGTCTCTCTCTAACTTACGTCATCTTTTAGTAAGATAAAGCAGTGCAAATTATAAGTTTATTGGTTCAGTTTAATACGAGTCCTCTATGCTTGTTATTACTCTAAGAGCGTTACCGACGCCGCGTAAGTTGACTGGTGTCAGTGACGCCTTGGTGACTGGATGGCCACGACAGACGTCCATCATCGTATCGCGTTTGCCGCGCCCACCACATCTCGATAGCTCTTTTAAAAGTATTTCCGTCAGTGACCCTGCGCTCGAATGTCGTTCCCTACATTTACATAGTGCAAGCGTCAGTAGCGTCAGTGTCGCTGCGACTGTGACGTTAGACCCTAGCGTTACTGCAGCGCTCATGTTCGCAGTGTCGCCGCCGCACACGTGTATTTTGAGGTATTTTCAATAAAAAATCATAAAATGGCATCTGTTGAGGCGTTTACTGAAGAAGATGATGAAATTTTAATTACACTGGTGTCTTGGCATCCATTGCTTTATAATTTATTTTTTATATTGTTTTATAATTAATAACATTGTAGAAACCTTCATTGTTTTGACTTTATGATGAAAATTGGATGAGTGGAGGCCTTTTCTACACTGAGATAGTATCGAATTGAAAGGTCATCATCTTCTTCCTCTTCTATAATCAATTCAAGATAATCCATAATGAAATACTTTTATAAGAGCTATCGAAATGTGGTGGGTGTGGCAAAGGCAGACTCGTGGCCATCCAAAGTCACCAAGGCGTCAAAGTTGTTTTTATATATGTTTTATTTTTTATAAACTACCTATATTAAGTACAATCACACTTGATTAACTTACTAACAGTTCATTTTGAACCGAAAAGCGAAAATCATCCTGATTTGATCAATCTGGCCGGATCCGACCGGATCCGGCCGGATCGATGGAAATCCGGTCGGATCCGGCCGGACTGAAAATGATGCCGGATTGCAATCACTAGCCAATACCTAAAACGCGAAATTTTACTTATAATTTTACGAAGTTTTTACTTATAATTTTACGAAGTTACTTAGTGAGTATATAAATTTACACACACACTACGTCCTGGATTTAGGCTTCTTTCTATTAACTTATCACGAACAAAGCCTTAACCAAAACATTGTATTCTTATGTATGTATGTATTGCATTCAGCCCTTTTTAACGTCCCACTGCTGGGCACGGGCCTCCCTTCAATACGAGGGGGATCAGGCCATAATCCACCACGCTGGCCAAGTGCGGGTTGGTGGACTTCACATGTTTTTCGAAAACTTGCTAGGTTCTCTCAAACATGCAGGTTTCCTCACGATGTTTTCCTTCACCGTATGGCAATTGGTAATTATGTTAGAAATTATTCGCACATGAAAATGTCAGAGGTGCGAGACCTGAGATTTGAACCCGCTTCACTCGGTTTCCCAAGCGAGCGCGTTTCCACTGGGCTACCACTGCCTATTTAGTATTCTTATAGGTTACTCTAAACAAAGGTTGAAAGTACATGACTGACCTCAATAAGTTATTACAATTAAATTTCATAAACAAAAAGTTAATGTAGAACGAAATTCAAGGCATATTTCATATGATGTGGTAAAAAACTATGCATAAAGTACCTTTCACATGGGAACTGTAATCAACGCGTGCGCGGACATTAACGCAAAAAGTGTGCAAATTGAATGAGCCGCAATTATACGAAATAACCGACACAGTTTCAGTGCTACTATAATATAATAATCAATCACAGTGGTACTATAAAAAATAGAATTAAATCGAAAAGTGTTTTAATAAACACTAGTGATGTATCCTCGCTTCGCGCGAATGTGTCTGTGAGTGCGTTTTACATTTACAATATACAGGACAGAAACAAATCTATCCCACGGGAACCGTACATTTTTTCGGGATGATATATAGCCTATAGCCTTCCTCAGTTAACGGGCTATGAAATGCAAAAAGAATTTTTCAAATCGGTTTAGTAGTTCCCGAGATTAGCGCGTTCAACCAAACAAACAAATAAACAAACTCTTCAGCTTTATAATATTAGTATAGATAGAACAAATGAATGGAACATGGAAGTAAAGTATCTTAAATATTCATATAATATTTGTTCGAGAGATTTACTTATCATTGACTCTATCGATTAGTTCGATTCAATAGTGATTGCGCATTTTTACATTTTTAGCAGGTTCGATTTTCGGTTCAGGTAAGCATTTTTTTTAAATAAATGCAATTATTCTTATTTTTAAAAATAAAAAAAGGTTTCCTTTGAGTAAAATTTGACAACTTTAATTTTAAGGTATTTTTTTTTCCATACCCCATCCTTTTGTTTCATTCTGTATAATATAATATTAAAATCTGCATTCTCTTCGCTTAATGTAATAAACACGTTACTTCACTTTCTTTTACTATTGTATGTATATCATTTAGAAAGAAATTTTCCAAATGATATTAAAAATATTATCAAAATTTGTTACGAAGCTTAGAAGTACTAACTGCACAGACAGATGTGTGTAGCGGATTTATACTATTTATTATTGTTATAGACTGAGATGCTCTCATAAACTAAGCCATTTTTGATATAGTCTCCCATTAAAATATAGTAAAAATTAAAAAAAAGCTTAGAAAACAAAAGCTTAAAAAGTTAAGATACAATCCGATCAAAATAGACATTTCAAATAACAAAAACTCCCACAAAGCTGAATTTGAACCTGAATAAATGTGTGAACCTTGAATACACCATTAGAAATAAAGTGTTAAAAGTCCCCATCGATCCCATGTATGCTAAAAAACTTATTCAAGATCAAAGGTCAACATTTTCGGTTTTTAGGATTTTTCTCGAAAACGGTAAGTTTTATCAAAAATATAGCTCATAAAAACATTATATATCATAAAATTATCTACAAAAATGGTTGTAATACTTTTTTTCCTAACTATCACCATCCCTAAGATATCGCGACTCTAAAAGTTGAAGGTGTTTTAAATATTTTCTTTGAAAATGTGTGTCCGTCCGGCAATCGAATCTTTAACTACAGCTAATAAACCAATAAATTTATATACAACTAGTAGAATCCGCAGCTTCGTTCGCGCTAAAACTACAAAAGAAACTCTAAAAAGATAGGCTTCATACAAACTTTCATCCCCTATTTTACCATCTTAGGGGTTGAATTTTGGAAAACGCTGAAATACGTAACTCATTATTTTTGCCGTACCCAATTCATACGAAATTTCATGCAAATGTGTCCAAGGAATAAAAGTTTCATACATTTAACTCTTATTTCACCCTCTTGGGGGCTGAATTTTGAAAAATCCTTCCTTAGTAAAATACCTTCATCATATGAGGAATACGTGTGCGAAATTTCAATTTTCTAGCCTTAAGGTATGGTGATGTAGAACTTCTTCAGCTTATTCATATTCAGCACTTTCTTCGCTTATTTTCCAAGCAAAGATACAATTTATACACGCAATAGCCAGTTTACATTATAACGTATACAAAAACCGATACGATAGAATGTAAACGCGTTTTTGTTCAAACGGCTCAAAAGCAATAACTCATCCTGATGGATTCTAATTGAAAATAAATTATATCTCACTAAAACATATTTAGTTCGGACATTTCAAAATTAATTTCTTAAGTGACGACCGTTGGACGCCTGCCTACCTAGTAGTAAGTTTGGTTCCCGTATGAGGCAAGTTCTATTAATCATCGTTAAGTGTATGGATAGGCATCTTGAGAATTATTTATTTATAAATGTAATATATTTTGCTATAGTTATTATATCCATTTTCATTTACCGGAGAACATAACCAAACTACGTTTTATACCACGATTTTTCACCACGACAAGGTTTTTATGACGTGTTTAAGTACATTTTTGGCATATTATATACAAATAATATTACTATGCCTTTACAATATCGATTTATTATTCAGTTTCTATATGAAAGCAAAACAAACACACTATGTATAAGGATTATTTAAGCCCATACTACTCCCTCACCCACGAAAGAGAAATTAACCCACCACGCCAACTTTCAGCATAATGGGTGTACCACTCCTAAAACGAATTTCGCAACTACCTGTAAAGACATAAACATCAATAAAATTTCAAGACAAGACATGAGCAATAAAATTATTTACTTAAGTAAATAATTATAGCATAATCGTCCTAGCAAATATCCTCTAAATGTTTAACATTTATGTGGTATGGATGAAATTGGACGCACCCATGTAAATACTGTCATTCATCACAGTGTCATTCGATGTATCGGATCCGGCAATTTTAAGCCTTATGCGTATAATAATAGAGCTTATTTTCATAAATTCTTTTTTAAATAGCAAAAAACAAAGTCACTCTGTCTGTGTGTTTGTGCGGTGATTTCTTTTAATCTATGCCATTAATTTTAATGAGATTCTTATCATCAATTATAGAATTTCTTTGGGAAATGTTACATTTTTAATATATTTATATTATACTAGCGGCTTACAATCGCTTCGCTCGGGTTCGTCCCTATGTACATTTTAGCGGTTAGTATGGAATAAATAGACTATATATTATATAAATAGGTATGATGAGTTGTTGTGGGTTGTTCGAATGTTATAACGTCTTTACCCATGGAAATGAGATAATCTCCCGCGATAAAAAGTATCATATTATGTCACTCTCCAGCCCTCCAACTATCTCCACACAAAAAAATCACGCCAATCCGTCACTCTGTTTTGACGTGAAAGGACAAACAAACAAATAAATAAACATACTTTCACATTTATAATACATACTAGCGACTCACTCTCGTTTCGCTCGGGTTTGTCCCTAAACTGGTTCCCCATACAAACTTTCATCCCCATTTTCACCCCCTTAAGCGATGATTTCCGGGATAAAAAGTATCCTATGTCCTTTCCAGGGTCTCAAACTATCTTCTTACCAAATTTCATCTAAATCGGTTCATTAGATCCAGAGATTACCCCCTACAACCTCACAAACTTTACCTCTTTATAATATTAGTATAGATTAAAGTATGTGCAAAGTAGAAATATAGTAGAAATATTTCCAGTTACTGAATGACTCGGTGCAGTTAAGCAAAGTAAGGGCAAGTCCCTTGTTAGTCCATACATTACAAGTCGTTACGTTTTCGGGTGCTATAACCGTTATGGTTTAAAATTATGACTTAATGACGATGCGCTAATTTCTCGCAATTTTGGGATTCCACATTATATTTTAATATATACTTTATATGTATTAAAAAATCTATATAATGTATATTTATGTCTAGATCTGGCAAGCCTTGTGGATGCAGATTCGATTCTCGGAAGTCTAAATTTTGAAGGTCAAATAGAAATTTCCACTGACTTGTTAATGCAAAGCAATTTCTTTGTTGTTTTTGTTACTCTACATTTTTACACGCCCTCCAATATAACTAGTGATGTAACCAAAAAATCTAATAGTGATGGGACGAAAAAATCCACTAACATACTTATATGTATGTATGTCATAGTCTATACAGATAAATAAAATTGAAGTGCCTGTTTGTTATGTCAAAATAACAGCTCTATACTAAATGCATATGGTACTTATTTACGTATGGTACGTACGTACATATATATACGGTACTTATAAGAAAACACAATTTTTTAAATTTTTGTCTGTCTGTCTGTCTGTATGCCTGTTTGTTTCGGCTAATCTCCGAAACGGCTGGGCCAATTTTAACGGGACTTTCACTGGCAGATAGCTGATATTATAAGGAGTAACTTAGGCTACTTTTATTTTAGAAAAAGAATTAGGGTTTCGCTCAAAAAAATTAAAACGTACCTAGGGACGAACCCGAACGAAGCGAGGGTAAGTCGCTAGTTCTATATAATTCTACAGAACCCTGTACCAGAAAAATGGCTGATGACGTTAATAGCCTAATTTTTCACCCAGTTTTACCTGTCCATCGTATAAGTGGAAATTCTTAAAATGATATAATGCAAGATAACCTTTAACCGTTCTCATGAATGACTTAAAAACGACTCGATTGATGATTTTCATAAGTCATGTAACATTTTAAATTTAAGGTGTGCGAAATATATCTTGAGGATGTGCAAATGGGCCAGTTCAGAGAAATTTTAAGTTTTTTTACATCTTAACCTACTTTCCATTGAAGAGTAAACAGTGGAAATAAAACACGCACTTAATTAAATTAAATATCTCTCGTTCAAAGTCGGTCAATAAAGAAAAAACACATAACGACTAATTTCCTTTTATTTTTATACTAGTTTTTGCTTGCGGCTTCGCTCGCGTGGTTAGTGAGGCGGAAGTCAAAGGTAGCGTATGTCCGTCTTCAGGATGCAATCTATATCCTTGCAAAATTTTATCAAAATCTGTTCAGCGGCTTAAGCATGAAAAAGAATGCGACAGAATTACTTTTACATTTATAATATAACTAGCGACTCACCCTCGCTTCGCTCGGGTTCATCCCTAGGTACATTTTAACGGTTAATATGATGAGTTTTATATCCCTTATTTGAGAAATCATCGATTCCCCATTCAAAATTTCATCCCCCTTTTCAACCATTTAATTGATGATTTCCGGGATAAAAACTATGCTATGTACTTTCCACGATCTCAAACTATCCCTGTACCAAATTTTATCTAAATAGAATCAGCGAATTAAGCGTGAATAGATAACAGACAGACAGAGTTACCATTTTAATATTAGTACAGATAAAAATAAAATATGGATTATACGCGTCTTTTTTTCTATGTTATAACAATAATACACTGTTGACTATTGAAACATTCTTTTCTACCAATAATACATGATTTTACTTAGTTTCTTCCACAAAACATCTAATAATCCCTTACATAAAATGGTAAAATGGTAAAAATATTTCAAGTTTAAAAACTAACAGCACTAATGTCGTATTAGCTAAGGCTTAATTCTATGAAGATAAAAATTTTTGAGAAAAACTCCACATTATTTTTAATGTATCGTATTTGACTTTTTAGATGATAAAATGTATGGGGAATTCCAAAAATCACATTATTATATCCTAAGTTAAAATAATCTACACTAGATTAAAACTGCTATTATTTTTAAGTTACAACAAACTTAACTAAATACTATACTAATATTATAAAGAAACAGAGTTTGTTTGTTTGTTTGTGCGCGCTAATCTCAGGAACCTCTGATTTGGTTTGAAAAATTCTTTTTGCATTAGATAGCCCGTTTATTGAGGAAGGCTATGTTACTGCCCAAGGGAGTGGAGCAGTAATATAAACTATCTACATACAACAAGTAGTTTCTAATAACTTAATGTACTCCAATCTTAGTTGAAGCAATGACGATTTTTGATCTACTTAAAAGTATCTTATCGATTTAAAAATTTTAAGCCTATGTATTCGAATAACATTACTGCCATTATTTTAATTTTGTATCAAAAAGCTAAACTAAACCAGGAAAATGATACAGGAGATCTTTAATAGCCAGGAAACCGTTTAAATTTGGCTTTTATTTGATAGTTTAATTAATAATTAGTCAAAATCTATTTCGAAACTGTAAATATCTCAATGTGTATATCTGTATAAATATTACAAATGAAAAGTTTGTGAGTATGTATGTTTGTTACTCTTTCACGCCAGAACGGCTGAACGGATCTGGATGAAATTTAGCACAGAGATAGATTATGACCTGGAATAACATATTGGCTACAGCTAGGGCCTAGAAATAAACCGTAGTGAAGATAAGTCGCTAGTAGTATACTTTGTGATATATTACTTAGAACTTAGAAGAAGCTTTAAAAAAACATTAGTAAAATAATCACTACAATTTTTTATATTATAAAGTCCCCCTGCCAGGTATTTTTTGGCGGATTTTCTTACGGTTTTCACCAATAGATGGAGTAATTTATAAGGAAGATTCAGGTGTATAATTCATTAAGTTATTGTGTAAATTGGCTAAAATATGACGATAATATGTTGAATATATCGGAAAAAATCATGCCAACTGGGAGCTTTATAGGCGTGCGCTGCGTAAACTAATAAAGTTATATGAAAACAATGTATTACAGAATTATTCTTCTTAAAAAGATCTTTCTAATATCACCTCCTGGTTAATTTCTAAAAAAATAATTGTTAACTGGTGGCTCGGCGGTCGTTGACAGGTTAAACTGTACCAACGCTATGTGCATGTACATACCTACGGACATATCCGAGTGAAGCAAGGGTAAGGCACTAGTAATAATTAATAATAAAATAATAAATCACTCGTGACAGCCAGAGGGATGTGGAAAGTTAAACCCAGTGGCCCGTCAATAACTTTGCGTTTTTTACTACATTTACTTTAAGGATTTTTCACACTGGTTCAAAGATATTAAAAGCTAATCTCAGCTTTCGTGAAACTATATTTCTTGTAGACATGCTAATATTTTAAATGTTTATCAGTGGTTTGTTATATCTTATCATATAAGAAGTTTAAAACACAATGTTATCGTTGTTTAGCAGATATTTTGACCAATTTGCATTCCGCACTTTTTAATGCCCCACTGCTGGGCACCGGCCCCCCTTAATTCAAAGGGGATCAGGCCATAGTCCACCACGCTGGCCAAGTGCGGGTTGACGGACAAAAACCAATTTATTATACATCAAACAAGTTGAGTTTATTTTGAGAGGTTCTGTAACATAAATATTGCTACATGCCAGAGTGTCTTCTATATACCTTTGAAATTCGTTTTACTCGTTACTTAGATAAGCGCGGACAAAAAGATAATAAGAAGAACGAAGGAACTTTCCGTATAAATATACTTACACTACTAAATGAACAAAAAGTCCAAAGGTTTTACACTTTTAAATAGTACAAAATTTTATGAAGCTTCCATAAGTATGTATGTATACATTGTATGTATTAAGCACTTTTTAACGTCTCACTGCTGGGCACGGGCCTCCCTTTAGTACGAGGGGCGCCATCCACCACGCTGCCCAAGTGGTTGGTGGACTTCGCATGTCTTTCGAAAACTAGCTAGGTTCAGATAAGCTGAATGGATCTGGATGAAATTTGTCTGGAAAAATGTACGGTTCCCGTGGGATGGATTTGTTGTTTTCTAAAGCCGAACCCAAAGCGAATCGAGGGTGAGACGCTAATCTGATAATATAAATCCTAAAACTGAATGTACTTATTAAATTTGTGTTAATAGTGTTACTTATCATTTTAATAGAAAAAAAACGTCATCATATCGTATTTTTATTAACGCTTAAGCTCATACCGTAATAAAGCAAAGATAATATGCACTCGTTAAAAATAACGACGGACTTACATATGAGACTATACTTATAGTAAATATGCCAGTATAAATTGAGTTGGAGTGTATAAAATTAAATTGTTTTCACCCGAAGATGATGTTTTGAGGAAGCAGGTCACATCGTTCTCTTAAATCGAATTACACAAGAAAGACGCCGGTGTCATCGTTTAACATGCTTGATTATGGTTTTACACTAGCTTTGGTCTGTGGTTTTGCTTACAATTAAATGTTAATTTTGTATGTTTATCTGTTTGTTACTTCTTCTCGCTGAAAAGGCTGGACGGATTTTGATGAAATTTAGATCTGGAATGGAATTACAGATAGGTTACATTTAGACACCTAGAGCCTCGCCCAAACTAAGCGAGGGTAGGTCCCAAGTGTAAAATATTTGAATATTTGTTATTATTATATTTTCATTTTTATGTCTCAAATGAAATAATTTATGTTTCTTCAAAAAAAATTTCTACAATATAAAAGTAAATATATTAAAGTGAAATACAATATACATGTCGTAGGTGTTAAACTTCACGAAAACCCTAGGTATGGTGAACACATTTCCCAATTTTTCACTAATAGATCTCTCTATTAGAAGCCTATATATAAATAACGTAGGTTACCAAGGCTAAGGCGGGAGCTACGTCTTACTCGGAAGAACCCTTTCTTTCTAGGTTGGTTAGGTTAGGTTAGAAAAGGGCCCCCCCCCCCCCCCCCCCTTCTTTCAACGTTCGTAGCGTCCGGCAGTTCAGCCGGGCGCGAAGCCAAGAAACGCACAGGGAGATGGCTCACCTCGGTGGGCGGTTTAGTTGGTAGTACTGGCTTTGCCAGTGAGTTCCACGCTTCATGCTTAAATGCTTTTCCCAACGTTAAAAAAAAGTAACCACAACGCACGAGCCGAGCGAGCGTGCCGCGGCAGCGGCCGGCGTTTACCATAAACGTCTAGAACTAGAGCGACCCGTGTTCTTGCAAAAAATCCTATCTTTTCCAGTAAGATTGAGACTACGACATATTATACAAAGAAATCTATAAGTGAAAAACTGAGAAATGTTTCCAATAATCGATAATAATGACTATTTCAATAGGGTTTTCAAAAAAATATGTAATGAACAGTTTCGACTCAGAATTTTATTATATGTATACATATATAAATTTATTTTATATATTTCGGAAAGGGCTCTAACGATTTGGAGCAAAGTTTGTATTTAGATAAGGTTTTGCTTTTTTAAGTTTATCTATATAGATAGTGTCTCTTCTGAATGAAACACAATTTTTATATTTAATTTATTTTTTGAAAAACAACAAAAAATGTTTATAACAAAATGCAATAATAATTAATAAGTTAGACAGGTAGTTCCAGAGATTAGTATGTTGAAACAAACAAACACTATTCATCTTTACAATATTAGTATAAATTAATATTATACATACAAGTACGAGTGCGATTGTTATAACATAAATGCAATTTCGCGTTTCTCCGAAATTTTAAATACATAATTTGGTAAAATTTAAATAATTGTGTTTGTTTTAAAAGTGATAAAAAATTATTACAGTCGTTGAAGTTTTAAAACATCGCGTACAATATTTACGATTCTTGTATGGTGGTCTTTATAAAAATAAACTAGTAAGTTGCCCTAGCTTCGCTCAGGTATGTCCTAGGTTTACGACTTGATACAAAAACATCGACTTTTGTTTATGGACATATAATATTGCAAACTGTATCACTAACAACCTAAGCCTTTTTATACGTTGGGAAATGCATGTGGGACTCACCGGTAAAGCCAATACTACCCACTAAAACCCAGCGGAACCTCCCCCGTCTTAATGGGGCGTCGCAGGATCATTTACACACTCAACCACGATGCCTCGATAGCAGGTCTGCCTAAGCAGACCACAACAGCCATGGGGTTACTCCAATGGTCCACTGCTCTCAGAGGAGTACCAGGAGCAACCCGCATGGCACACCGCCAAAAAGCAAAAAGAAGAAAAAGACGAGCAGAAGAACGAACACATGCCGTAATTTTAGCAAAACCTGCGGCTTCGCCGGCGGTCAAGCTACAAAAAAAACTCTTTTTCTTTATGTTATACAGCCACTCCCCTTCGCTTCGCTCGGTTCGTCTATTTGTATTCATACAATATTAACCTGTCTGGTGGTCCAGTTAACAATTAATTTCTTAGAAATTAACTAGGAGGTGTTAAATTATTCGGATAGTGTTCATACAAAAATATTAAAACATGATTAAAAAATAGGGGGTGGGGGTAGGAGGGTGAAAAATACTTTACGACCTATTCTCATACCTATCGAATATACAAAAATAAAATCATTAAAATCGATCGAGCCGTTTCAGGGGATTGCGACCACAAACACCGTGACACGAGATATTTATATTATATTAAATAGAATATTATTTATAATATTTTTTTCAAAGACATGGCGTAACTTGCAAATATAGAGTCGAAAGTTCAAATACATTTATCCTAGCACCCTGTCCGGCCCCGCATGTAAATAAGGGCATATATCACAAAGGTCAACACATCTTCATGCTAGAGGTGAGAATTGTGTAAGACTAGAATTTCTAGAATACTATTCTCGTTGATATAACTAATATATTTAAATTTAATCATATTATATAGAATAATAAATAAATACGCATATGGCAGTGGTAGCCCAGTGGTAACGGGCTCGCTTGGGAAACCGAGTAAAGCGGGTTCAAATTCAGAATCATTTCTAACATGATTACCACTTGCCTTCCGGTGAAGGAAAACATCGTGGGGATACCTGCATGTCTGTAAGAACTTAGCAAGTTTTCGAAAGACATGTGAAGTCCGCCAACCCGCATTTAGCCAGCGTAGTGGAGTATGGCCTGATCCCCCTCGTATTGAAGGAAGGCCCATGCCCAGCAGTGGGACGTTAAAAAAAGAGCTGAATACAAATAAATATGCTGGGACATTTATTTATTTAAATTTATTTAATCATATGTAGAATGAGATAATAAAGTACAAGTAAATTCTACGATTTTATAAAAACTGTTTTATACAAGCACTCAGGTATATATCATGTCATAACAACACCCTTTGGAGTATATTTTATGAAATTTTATAGGTATGCGTTTAGGCCTAACTTATTCATTTAAAAATAATAATAAATTTCTGCTAATATCTTGTGAAGATATCTTACTCATCCTAATCTATACATATAATAAAATTCTGACTCGAATCTGTAAATAAAATATTTTTTGGAAAATTTTATTGAAATAGTCATTATTTCAATAAGATTTTCCAAAAAATATTATCGATACAGTGACCAAATCTATAGTTTTTAGAATTTTTATCTGTCTGTCTGTTTGTTACCGCATCACAGAAAAACCGCTGGATGGATTTTGATGAAATTTGGTATGGTGATAGCTGGTTATTTGGGTCAAAATATAGGATACTTTTTACTGCAGGGAAATATCTCATCTCTGAGATGAGTCGCTAGTTAAAAGTATATGTCTTTCACTTTTCAATAATAATGACAAAACTCCCTTTTATATGTAGATACAATAGGCTAGCATGTACGCCTGCAGATACGGAGATCCTAGGTTCGAGTCCCGGTTCAAGAAATTTTTTTATCAGCCTGGAGTTGAGAAGTTGGTGGTGTTTTACTTCTGTGTTTTAGAGAACTCATAAAACCGTCGGTCCTGCGCCTGATCTCTCATCGGTCTTGTCGAATAGTCGTCCCACCAGAGCATGAGAGTTGTTACTCTCAAGAAAAAGAGTGCACACTCTCAAGGAAAAGAGTGTGCACGTTGTGTCTGCGCGTACACTTGTGCACTATAATATCTCTTGCGCAGTTAGCTTAGTGAGATGAAACATCAAAACAAGTGTAGAAAACAAAGTACCAAATCGCATCACCTCTCACCATAATTTATTATTAAATTTATATAATTTTTCTGTATTCTTTAATAATTCAATATAAATATTTAAAAATGTGAAGTTATTTCTTCAACGGTTATGCGTACAATAAAAGTTAATTAGTATGCATCGACATATAGAGTCTTTAATACGAGTAATTATCCAAAATATCCAAAGCAATTAACATTTTGAAATGATTGAAACATTAACTTTTGGAAGAGATGACAAATAACTGTAATTATAATTTTTCTTTACATATCTTCGATGTCCACTTGCCATAACTCAAAGTTTATACGTAATATAACTAGTCTACCGTTCATAAACACAATCCAATACTATTTTTCATTTTTACTTACAATTTTATAGCCTAAACTAGCTCATACTTGCTCCGCTCGGGTTCGTCCCTAGTTACGTTTTTCGGTTGGTATAGATTTCTCAGATATGAGATATTTTCTCGCAGCAAAAAATGTCCTATATATTGACCCGAATAACCAGCTATCACCATACCAAATTTCATCATAATCTGTCCAGCGGTTTTCTCGTGATGGGTTCCCAGACAGATAGAGAGATAAACAGGCAGGCAAATAGACTGTGTATCGATAATAATGATTATTTCAATAAGATTTTCCAAAAAATATTTAATGTACAGATTCGACTCAGTTAGAACTTTATTATATGTATAGATATAAAGTAATTACTGTTAATATATGAACAGAAATATAATTTTTAAACTAAAAAGGTACTAATTTAGTTAAAAAAATTTTCAATCCATATTCCGTCTTACGAGTGAATTTTTAACATTTGTTCTGTTTTAAGTTGTACTTCTTATTGAAATCAGTCACAAATATAACAAATAAATGATATTACATTCAACACTAATATAGAAATAGACAAATTATTATTATCAATAAAATAAAAATTTTCATCATGATTAACAATCGATCCTGTTTTTACAATAGCGACTCGATGTCCAGTCGCTATATAAAGTAGTATGTAGCAGTACTAAGTCGTTCTTCTTCTTTCTTCTTCTTTCCTTAGACAAAAGGTAGCCAATTATACTCTACACTTAAAATTCCGTTAAAATCGTTACCAGTAGCAAATAAAATCTCATTAGCTCAGTACGATGTGGTATTTTACAATGAAAGATAAATAATTATTAATTTAATTTTTATATTGAGTACTAAGTTTTGACCGCGGCTGCGTGGATTATTTTTTGTATTTTGGATAATTGCTTTTGATAATTAATTGGTCGTAGCTCGATTTTGTTGAGAAACATTTTTTTTTTAATTTAGATGGTAAAAGTTCTATAGAATAACGTATTCAAACAGCTTTTTTAGCTTTACAATGTCTATAATATATTTTTAAATAAGCCTTGTATTTAATGAATCTTTAAACAGTTAGCTTAAACATTCCTTATGTCTATGTAACAGCCAATTTCCTTCACTTAAAACAATTAAAGGAAAAATATAAATCAAACTTGTTATGAAAACTATTCGGATTCCATGACTAGCTTCATTAGTAGTGTTACTGTACCGTTTGAAATTATCGATGTATGAACGATTGCGAGTTAAGGTGCTTTCAGATGAATGGCCAATACGTATGTATGTACACATAAACTCATAAAAGATGATGAAATTTTAAATGTAAGAAAGTATTTCCTTAGAATTATATATATTTTTTTAAATACTATATATATATATATATATATATATATATATATATATATATATATATATATATATATATATATGTATATTCTAATATCTATTTAATAACCATAATGTGACCCCGTGGGATGGAATGTATATTTTTAATTTTAGCAAATTTATCTATATATTGTTTAAGAATAAAAAAAAACATCGAAACGTTGTCGAGAACATTTTTTTTAATTACTTGTTACTTTTACTCTTTAAAATTACTATATACACTTAATAAAATATAGTTTAGTTATTGTTATAATTTAAAAAAATATACGAAATTAACAAATATTAAAAAAAAAAACTATTAATGTTAAATAACTATTTTCGTAATTAATTACATTCAAAAAATATATTTTATTTATAGCCTTCGGAAAATTCTTATTTTTTTTTTTTATTATTAACATAAAAAAAAGAAACTAAAACGAAATATTAAATACATAGTTTTTCTTTTTAAATTATTTATTGAATAAAATCAGAGTCCATATCAGTGTGCAGTGCCTTTACACCGAAGAAGCCTTGAGCCCTCCCGTGACGTTTTTTTTCAAGTAAATGGCAATCGATACAGATATTTTTTTTAATTAGACCTCTTCTAAGAATCTTAGAAAGTCGGTATTTGATAACAAGCATTGTGGAGGGATAATTGTGACACGTGCATTCTACAGGATACAATTAGAAGTTTTTTATCTCATTAAAGCGAAAGTGGTACGTAGGTATGTCTGTTATAAGATATTTTTAAATATATGGAAAACTAGCGACTAACCCTCGCCCCGCTCGGATTCCTAGGTATCTCTAGGTATCCCAAGGTACGTTTTAACGTTTACTATAGATTTCTCAGAGATGAGATATTTTCCCGCAGTAAAAAGTATCCTATATGTTAACCCAGATACTCAGCTATCATCATACCAAATTTCATCAAAATTCGTTCAGTGGTTTTCTCGTGACGCGTTCCCAGACAGACGACAATTCTAAAAACTATAGATTCGGCCTCTCTATCGATAATAATGACTATTTCAATAAGATTTTCCAAAAAATATTTAATGTACAGATTCGACACAGAATTTTATTATATGTAGGTAATAGGTATAGATATCTTTGAAATAGTGCCGCTACTATGTTCATGCGTTAATGAAGTGTCGACTGGTACAATTTTTTTATCACACTTCATTATAATGCGATTTGTGTGTGTGTGTGTGTGTTTGTGTGCGTGTGTGCGTGTGCGTGTTTGTATGCTTGTGTGTGTCTTACATCTTCACGCTGATGAAATTTAGTGCACAAGAAGACTATGAGCCGTAGTAGCGTCTAAACCAATTTTACTAATATTTTTTTGCTAGAATTTAGTGTTACATGTATATAAGGATATAAGTACAGAATACATCTAGAGACACACCGGACCACAGAGATAATAAGCCGTTAGAATCATATTTTAAATAAAACTATCTCCTCGGATATTTTCGCGGATTTATTTAGATTTTTGGTTCCCGACGTTTCGAATGCTTTACAACAGTCATGGTCATGGGAGAGACTAAGATTGTAGACGTTTAAAAGGTCATTATATATGTAGTTGTTTCAGAAACCCACAAACTTTTTCTGTATAAAAATCCATCAAAAATGTGACACCATTACTACTATACTGATGCATATAATATTTTTCTCAATCGGAACTCGAACTTACGACCTTAAATTCGAACAATTGAAGTACAACACAATATTTATCTATTTTTATATTTCTTCATGCGGAAATCGGTTCCAAAGCTTCGTTTTTATTTATAAGTATATAAGCTATACAACAGTATAAACTAGAAATACATATATGTGAGAGCGCAAAACCTATGAACGTGCGAAATGCACCAGATGTCGAGTTTGAGTTGATAAGATCAGATAAAATCAACCGCTCAATCATTTGTCAGTGATTGACGTAAACATTGCTGACAAATGCTGTACCTTGTAGGAAAATATATAATAATGATAATTAATTATTAATACTACGGGTATTAACTGTACAGACTTAGGTACTATTGGTCTATCCAGGTTTCGCTTGGCTTTTTTTTAATTTGACACCTGAAAATACGTAATTTCCCATATAATTTTAAGGAAAATTAAAAAAAAAATTGTATTTTGTTAGTCGTCAATGTTTGGAGATACCGATTCATATTTGAAATATTTTTTTGCATTTTATACACGACCGACGACACGACAACGACATTTCGACACGACCGGTGAGAGGAGCGAAAACTTAACGTGCTCTCCGAGGCACGGAGGTAAGATACCACCAGCATTCCAACTCCGGGCTATTACTGAGAATTTCTTAACAGATAAACCCAATAACTAAACTATACTTGACCCGACTAAGGACTCGAACCCAAGACCTCCGGATCTGAGACATGCTATTCATATTGACTATAACGATGAGTCATATCACTACATAGTATAAAACAAAGTCGCTTCCCGATGTCTGTCTAACCCTATGTATGCTTAAATCTTTAAAACCATTGAAGCATTTGATGCAGTTTTTTAATAGATAGAGTGATTCAAGAGGAAGGTTTATATGTATAATACATGCATATTATAGTACGGAAAAGCCGAAAAATTTAAAGATTTGTATTTCATACTAACCGTTAAAACGTACCTAGGGACGAACCCGAGCGAAGCGAAGGTGAATCGCTAGTTATATAAATATTATACGTTATATATAGTATATAATGTACCTATTAGAAAAAGTAAATATTAGAATTCAAATATATGTGAGAGCATGATACATGTCAGCGTTTGAAACGCATCAGATGTCGAGCAACTAGATTGATAAGATCAACCGTTCAATCATTTGTCCATCCATGACATAAACATTGCTGACAGACATAACGATACACAGAATGTTATTTTATATATTACTTATGTGAAGGAAAATGGTGTTAGATGACCTATGTAAAATTATCTAGTACCTATTGTATTTAGTGGAAATACCGGGTTCGATTTCCGGAGGTGAATATTTGTGAGAAATAAAATTGAGCTATTAAAGCACCACCTAGCAAAATTTCTGCCATTAAGAGGAGAGAGGGAGTTTATATAATTTAACATTAATAATAATTATTTTAACTAACCATTTATATAATCCGCATCCACAATTAATATTATAAATGTGAATGTGTATTTGTTCATTTCTTTGTTTGTTTGCCCTTTTTCACGTCGAAACAGAGTGACGGATTGGCGTGATTTTATATGTGGAGATAGTTGGAGGGCTGGAAAATAACCTAGGCTACTTTTTACCGCCGGTGATTATCTCATTCCCATGGGAAAACATGTATAATTATACAATCCAAAAAATATTTATGATCAGAATTACTTGAAACTTGGTATTAATGCTCTTCAATACAAATAATTCTTCAATTCATTCCATAAGGGGGTAAAAGTAGGGGATGAAACTTTGTATGAAACCTACCTTTATAGTTTTTTTTTTATAGTTTTAGCACGAGCGAAGCCGCAGGTTCCGCTAGTGCATACTAATATTATAAATGCGATTGTAACTCTGTCTGTCTGTCTGTCTGAAATTCTGTCTGAAACCGTGAAAACGTACCTAGGGACAAACGAGAGCGAAGCGAGCGTGAGTCGCTAGTAATTAATAAATAAATTAATGTTAACGTAGAATTTTCATTTAAAAATTTGGACCATCCATTCATTAAAAAATATTCATGTAAATAAGTGCGTGCGTGCGTGCGTGTGTGTGTATGCGTATGTGTGTGTGTGTGTGTGTGTGTGTGTGTGTGTGTGTGTGTGTTTGTGTGTGTGTATGTACGAGTGTGTGTGCGGCTAGACGTATTTGGATTTAGCACACAAATATATTATGACTTGTAGTAACACGTAGGCTACTTAGGCACCTAAGGACACACCCGAGCGAAGCAAAGGTACGTCGCTAGTTAAAATATAAACAAGAATACATCCTTCAAAACCAGAGAGCTATCATATAAATCCGTAGATACCTCATAACTGTATCAACCTGCCATGCAAACTAACAATAGCTAAGCGACTGCAATAGTAGCGTTAAGCTTCTCACGGTCGCTCTGCCACAGTAATGTTGTTTATGTAACACGTAGAATCGATTCGTTCATTCGAATGCATCGAGTTTAGGCGTGTTCTCATTGCTATTGGGTTGTGTTATGATTCTGTTAATGTACTTAATTTTCATTATAATAAAAACTTAAAAAAAAACAAAAACCGACTTCCAGGCACTGAAAAGTAAATAATAACTAAACGGGGGTTTTCATTCAGAATAGATACCTAATCAGATTTTTTTCTCCTCCTTTTAGGAAGTCGGTTGAAAATATGAAAATATTTTGGTTTCTTTTGGTATTATGCTACTGTTGTGTAAAAGATGTCGATAATCTATAATATAAAAATGAATCGCTAAATGTGTTGCTAAGCACAAATCTCGAGAGTAGCTGAACCGATTTCGCTAATTCTTTTTTTATAATATTCCTTGAAGTACGAGGATGGTTCTTACGAAGAGAAAAATTTAAAAAATTGCCTGAAAGTCTAAAAAAAACACTTTTTTATATTCCCATACAAAAGATTCGTAATAATACTTAAAAGTCAATTTGATCTTTAATACCATACCATAAAGTTATTTTTTTTTTCGTATGTTCCTTAAGGTTCACGGAAGGTTTTAAATTAAAACCTTCCGTTAAAACTTTTAATACAGAGAAAAAATTAAAAAATTAACAAAAAAAAATTATATGGATAACGCTGGCTAATAATTATTTATATCTATGTAAAACTTACCTAGCGCCGAACCCGAGCGAAGCGAGGGTGAGCCGCTAGTTTTAAATAAAAGCAGCTTAAGTCGCGTAAAATATTTTTTTCCCGTACGTGAATATTACAAATACATTTGTAATAAGAGTAGATATGTTACTACTTTTAGCACAAAAAGGTACACGGACTTTAAAATGTTGTATTTATGTATGTGTATGTATTCAGCTCTTTTTAACGTACCGCTGCTGGGCACGGGCCTCCCTTCAATACGTTGGGACTTTAAAATGTTACGACTAATTAATTATTCTACCCTTTAATCTTTCCTAGAGGTGTTTTTTGAATTACATTAAAGCAACCTGACTTGAAAATATCCTGAAAAAAAATGAAAATCGATCCACAATTACCAAAAATATCATGTAACATTTCCAACAAAAAGAAACAGAAAGTGACCTCCTCCTTTTTGAAGTCGGTCAATAATAAAACATATCCATATAATGAATTTAACGAATATTATCGAGATACGTTTTTAAATATTTTTAGAAATTTTTGCGTATAATGGAAACAAACACCTCTTATTGTGACTCCCATTTTGTGAATTCCGTTCGGCGTCAAACAGGGAGGTCAATCGGCATTCGTCAATGGAAACATTTAGGAATCTGGTTCTAGAACGCATTACGATGATTTTATGACTGCTTTACGTATGGAAATTACAGTTTGGCTAAACGTTTGTACCTTTTGTGGCTTATTCTGAATACTCCTTAGATGCACTAGGTACTCAATTTTTGCTTTACACAAAAATCTTTTATTATGAACAAAAACAAATCTATTCCACGGGAACTGTACATTTTTCCGGAATGATATATAGCTTATAGCCTACCTCAGTTAACGGGCTATCTAATGCAAAAAGATTTTTTTAAATTGGATTAGTAGTTCCTGAGATTAACGCGTTCAACCAAACAAACATACAAACAAACAAACAAACAAAATCTTCAGCTTTATAATATTAGTATAGATTATGAAATCAACTGCATTAAAACAGAAAAGATTCAATTGTATCTTCTAGTGAATCTGTTATTTCTGAAACAGTGTATCGATTTACACTGTAAGATGTGGATAAAAGATTATTATATTTTATTCTTTCAAGTATATATCACATAAGTAACTGAAAAAATGATATTTTTTTTTGTTATTTCTATTATAATAATAATCTCTAAACAAATATTATTTTATTATGTTATTATTAAAAATAGCAATAATAAAATAACAGCCATTTTAAACATAAAAGTTTTAGGAAAATCTAAAATAAATTTATGTTAACATATTCTTAAGTTAAGCATTAATTTGTTCTCACAATCCACAAATTCATTGCAGCGTCGTCCCAACAATGTAGAGTTTAAGAGCTATAACTTCTACACTATAAGCTTATCAGGAATACCTAGCTGGAAATGTTTTAGAATTTATGGGAGAATATCGCATGCTTTTGGGAACATTCGTATAACTTACGGTATTTTATAACATTTTACTATGAAATTTATTTATATAATAAATATGTTTCTTTTTATATCCAAAAAACCTTCAAATATATCTTAAGAAACAAAAAAAATGATTCAAAGAAGAAAAAGACTATAAAGAGGTTTGATTCTTAACATGACATTTACATCGTCTGGTAATCGAATCGGGGACACAATCCAAAAAATCTTTGCATGACAAGATGGTATCATATTCAATTTTCACGTCTACTATTCATATAGGATAAAGGAAAGCTCAAGTGGAGGCAAATGTAAATTAAAGTGATATGCCATATATAGAAAACGCTTTTAGTGTCTCTAATCACCAGTATTAAACATTTGTGGTAAAGAAAATATGAGTATAATGTATAAGTAAATATAGCAGTGGTAGCCCAATAGTAATGCCCTCGCTTAAGAAACCGATTGAAGCGGGTTCAAATCCCGGGTCTCGCACCTCTGATATTTTCATGTGCGAATCATTTCTAACATGATTACCACTTGCCTTATGGTGAAGAAAAACATTGTGAGGAAACCTGCATGTCTGAGAGAACCTAGCAAGTTTTCGAAAGACATGTGAAGCCCGCAAACCCGCACTTGGCCTGTGTTGTGGACTCTGGCCTGATCCCCCTCGTATTGAAGGAAGGCCCGTGCCCAGCAGTGACACGTTAAAAAGGGCTGAATACATACATACATACAACACTGGTGATTGTATGTATGTATGTATACATACATACAATATGTGTATGTGTATGTGTATATGTATGTATACATACATACAATCACCAGTGTTAAACATTTGTGGTAAAATAAATATGAGTAAATAAATTTTACTTCCATATAGGTTACGATCGACTATATTAATACAATGGTTCCAAAAATAAAATAAACATCTGCATCTTTATTTGCAGGTTGAATTCCCAGACATGGAAATAATAAATATACATATGTTTTGTCCTAATTTATGCTGTCCTGTGGCTTGGACACGATGTCTTCCTAAGAATAGATATCTAAAAAATATATAATATATATTATAATATAAGATCCTATGACAAAATATTTTTTTTCATTTCAATTTTTTTTTTATTTTTATCCTTCAATTATTGTGGATTGACCTCGTGTCTAAGCCTTGTTGTCTTTACCAAGTATTGTATAGGCGACACATATACAGAAATGAGGAGATACGTAGAAGGACCAAGGTCACCGATTTAGCAAGCCGAATCTCCAAGCTCCATTAGTGGCAGAGGGTGATGCATATCGGATGCTAGCTGTTGGGGGTGAAGAGTTTTCCAGTGACGACACATGGCAAGAAGTTTCGTGGTCAGGAACGCAAACAGATGGATAACAAAATGATTTTATGACTTTCGTGATATGAATAAACTAACCAAACATGTCAACTCCCTGGCTGCTGATTTAGCGGGATCTGGAAGCATTGGTTACACAAGACTGAGGAGGAACAGTGTTCCAACTTTTAAAACTGATTCCCAATAAAATAAGCGAGAATGGTCAATGGACAATTCTTCACTTCTACAAAGACCTACTACAGAATAATTTCAAGCAAAGGAGCAGCTAAATGTCTAAAGACCGAGTGTTGCATTGAGCAGGATACAGAAGAAAAAAAAATGACTTTCGTTTAAGTTACGAAATATTAAAAGTGAGAGCAGAACGCCATCACCATAAGAAAAAAAATCACACAAACTTCATTGTATTTCAAATACCATAAATAAAGTACAATCGTAAGAAATGCAAATCCTAAAAGTAAAAGATTACTGTTTACTGTACTCACTGATTAATAACCGATCTGCACACTCCAGCAGTGTAAAGTTGAAATTGGCATGTTTATATGTTAGATTAAGTTATAGCATGATATTATCTTGACTTTAAAGCTTTGGCCAATGTGGGACGCCAACAAACGATTCTAATCTAGGAGACGGCCGTTAAAAAGTGTTTAGTAATTTTTACATTTTATAACTGTGGCACTGTAGCATAGTGGTAACGCGCTTGGGAAAGCGAATGAAGCGGGTTTATATCCCGGGTCTAGCACTAGCATTTCCAACATGATTACCACTTGTCTTATGGTGAAGGAAAAACATCGTGAGGAAACCTGAATATCTGAGAGAACCTAGCAAGTTCTTGAAAGACATGTGAAGTCCGCCAACCCGCACTCGGCCAGCGAAATGGACCTGATCTCCCTCGTATTGACGGGAGGCCCGTGCCTAGCAGTGGGACGTTAAAAAGGTCTTAATACATACAATACGTACATTCATATGGCAACAGCCAGTAATGGGACGTTCATCATCATCAATCAGCCTGTCGCCGACCACTGCTGAACAAAAGCCTTTTTTTGGGTAGCTCCATAGTCCACACTGCTATCAGAGAAGTACCCACCAAGTACCAATCAAGTACCAAGTAGCCCACCGAAGTG
The DNA here is from genome assembly GCA_905404265.1 of Fabriciana adippe. NCBI lineage: Eukaryota > Metazoa > Arthropoda > Insecta > Lepidoptera > Nymphalidae > Fabriciana > Fabriciana adippe. The sequence continues at coordinate 14,295,925 of FR989997.1, read as the reverse complement.
GGCCACCCCCCTGTGCGTTACTTGGCTTCGCGCCAGGCTGTATTGTCAGGCAATAATTATCCCCCCCCCCCCATCACGACAAGGTGAACTGGACAAAGGCCTCCCCCAATGAGCGCCAACCATCTTGATCCTAGGCAGCCCGCATCTATCCGCTGCCGGCCACCTTTCTTAGTTCATCTATCCATCCATTAGTGGGACGTTAACAAGGGTTAAATATTATATCTTTTTTTTTAGTTTATAATGCGGAATGTGAATAATGTGAATTAATTTTCGTGATATTATTCAATAATAATACCTTATAATGTTGGTCTTATATAAATTTGAAGTCTTTTAAAATATACAAGAGTTTTAATTAAACAATGTGTCTCTTAGACTACCATTTGGCATTGGCCTCTGGATGTATCTTGATCCAATGTATGGTAGCATATTTTATTTGAGTACAATCGCTTTGACTCGTAACATATTATGGGCTTAAATCCGATTTACGCTACTGATTTATTTGGAAGAGCTTAAAGATGCCGTCTCGATTTTTTAGACTTTTTACCCTTTCTAAGTATTGCTTTATGTCGTTATTAGAAATAGCTTAAATTATTATTATGACTCTATTATAGAGCTTTATTTATTTTATTAAAGCTTGAAAAATATTTCATGGGACTCGTAATCGAATGAAATGAGCCCAAACACGATTTTGCTAGTTGAAGAGCTGGTTTAAGAAATCATCTTCTATCCATCGTTGGTGTCAAATGTTATTGATGTCATCAAGAATAAGGCAAAATTTTAAATCTATACAACAGCTAGAAAGAGGATAAAATCGACCATTTTTGAGCAAATTTTTTGCAAACAAAACCCGTAAAAAATATGTTAATTCACATTTCTGCGTTATAGAAAGATGAATTAAACGTCTATAGTATTAGTAAGATTTCAGACTCATAATTTTAAGAGATTGAAGATCAAGATCTGACTTCTGCTCGAGGCAAATATTTATACTGCTGTTATAAATAAAATATATATCAGCGGTTTTTTTACAATTATTTTAAACATATTTTTTTGGAAATTTTATTATTACTATTACATATATTATTTAATGTTTTTAGCCACCAGAATAAGGAAGATATTTTTTGAGTGTATGTATGTGTACATATATGTGCAAAATACTTGGTTTTTGGGCATATTTTGTTAGCTATCTGTATATATTAAGTTGTCCTCCTTATTAACGTCCCACTGCTGGGCACGGGCCTCCCTTTAATACGAGGAGGAACAGGCCATAGTCCACCACGCTGGCCAAGTGCGGGTTGGCGGATTGCACATGTCTTTCGAAAACTTGTAAAGCTCTCTCAAACATGCAGGTTTCCTCACGATATTTTCCTTCACCGTAAGACAAGTAGTAATCATGTTGGAAATGATTCGCACATGAAAATATCAGAGGTGCGAGACCCGGGATTTGAACCCGCTTCACTCGGTTTCCCTAGCAAGCGTTACCACTGGACTACCCTAAGTTACTTGTGCGAAATGGGTATATATTTTTTAAATATTTCTATATATAAATTATATTAAATACAATTGGAAAAGGAAACTCGTACGATGGAAAATTTTATTAAATTATTTCATAATAAATTAAATTGAATAAAAAAGTACCTAATTTATATATAAAAATCCCTATAAATTAATATGTATGTCGTTGAATCGATCAATATCTAGATAGGCCAATTTTATTAATAACAATAATAAGCTTACTCGGACTTTTCGCGGGTTTCGAATGCTTTACAGCAATCATGATCACGGGAGAGACTAAGGTTTTAGACGTCTCAAAGATCATTATATACTTGTTACAGAAAGAATCTACCCGAAATTTTACAAAATGATAAAAAAAAATTCAAAATTGGCAAGAAAGTACCTTGCAATTTTCTAAACATATACATTTTTTTATAAATATTATAATTCCCCGCTATCGTAAGCCATCCGTTCTATCTAAATCAAATAATCATTAATTTAGTGTTCATGTAGGGCTGTCGATATACGGAAATTTTTTTTTTGGAAAAATATATCTTTTAAATACCATAAACTGTTACATTGACAGCCAATTAGCAAGATGCGAGATAGAAAATCGACATCTCAATTGGGCTTCAAGTATAAATAGCAAATACTAATTTAGTGCTCAATTAGCGCTATTAGGACATGATAGAAATGCAAAAAAAAATTATAGGCTTTATAGTTTTTTTACAAATACTCCAAACTACTGTTTCGGGTGTTAACAAAAACCTAAGTAAAACTAAGGCATTTTAAAAATCATGGTCACTTTCACGTCGCTATACCTACTGACGTAACCGCACAATGCAAATTTACATTCAGGTATATTTTTTTGTCCTTTTTACACGCTTATAAAAATATGTAGTCGTAAATAAGGTTTGAGCCAAACCAAATAAGGTCCGAAATATAGAGCTAATACTTAATATAAGATAAAACGTAAAATAGCAAGAAATTATATTTTATTAATAACTAGTTAACACCTGCGACTTCTCTCGATTGTTACTTAAATTAAAATAATTTATAATTAATCTAATATATAAATATATAAATATCTCGCGTCACGGTGTTTATCGTCGCACTCCTCCGAAACGGCTCGACCGATTTTAATGATTTTTTTTGTATATTTGGTAGGTATGAGAATAGGTCGTAAAGTATTTTTCACCATACTAACCCCCCCCCCCACACACACACACATACACACCTACCGCCTTCCCCCCTCATTTTTTAATCGCGATTTTAATATTTTTGTATGAACAATATTATCTATACAGATAAATAAAATTGGAGTGTCTGTTTGTAATATTAAAATAACCGCTTTTTACTAAATGAATATGGATGTATATATGGTACATATACCAAAACCACATTTTTTACAATTTTTGTCTGTCTGTCTGTCTGTCTGTCTGTCTGTCTGTTTGTTCCGGCTAATCTCCGAAACGGCTGGACCGATTTTGACGGGACTTTCGCTGGTAGATAGCTGATATTATAAGGAGTGACTTAGGCTACTTTTATTTTAGAAATAGAATCAGGGTTCCGCGCAAAAAATTAAAACCCATGAAATTGTGAACAAAATCCGCGTACGGCGTACGCACCCGAGCGAAACGAGGGTAAATCACTACATAATTTAAAAAATGAATATCTTAGGAGTAGCAATCTACTATTTATGTATAAACATAGCTAACCGTGAAAACGTACCTAGGGACGAACGCGAGCGAAGCGAGCGTGAGTCGCTAGTATAAAATATAGAAACACAGAGACGAAACGAACCCGAGCGAAGCGAGGGTGAGTCGCTGTATCACATAAAGCCATTTTTTTTTTTTGTAGATTGAACGCACGCGTAGTCGCGGGTTCTGCTAGCCTATTTATAAATACGAAATAGGCAAAATCAACAGATTTTCTCTTTTTTTGTATAGCAAGTAAGCTATTGATGAGCTTTATCTAAAAAAAATATGGATGAATTTCGACCTCTATGCGAACAACAGTAATAATTCAACAACTAATTATTAAGACGCACTCGAGCAAAGCGAGGGTAATCACTAGTTTGTATTATAATATAAGATATAACTAATATATAAAAACTTTAAAAAAAAAAATAAAAACCGACTTCCAGGCAGTGAAAAGTAAAAAATAACTAAACAGGGGTTTTCATTTAGAATAGATACTTAATCAGATATTTTCGAAGTCGGTGTGCTTTGATTTGTATTGGCTGGCACCGACTTCGAAAACATCTGATTAAGTATCTATTCTAAATGAAAACCCCTGTTTAGTTATTTTTTACTTTTCAGTGCCTGGAAGTCGGTTTTTATTTTTTTTTAAAAAGTTTTTATTTTTCCATTTTTAGTGTAGACGTAATAAGCAGGTAATTTGTAATTTATAAGAAGAAAGATTTTTATTAATAAAAAACATATTTGATTTAGCCATTTATTTAAAAACCGCTTGACCGATTTCGATAAAATTTATATGGGACCACCGGGGAAGAATACCCTTTGAAACAAAAAAAGAATTTTCCAAATCGGTTCAGCCGTCTTCGAGTAATCCGTGAACATACATAAAAAAAAAGGAAGAAAAAAGATTCCGACGAATTGAGAACCTCCTCCTTTTTGGAAGTCGGTTAAAAATAACATCTCATGCACCTTCCATTCCTTCGTTATCAGTGTAATACACTTACAATTGCCTTTACAATATTTTACCAAACGAATAAGAAAAAACGTGTACTTTATTACTGAATGAACCAATAAATACACTTAAGTCGGGTACCATGAGATAATAACCTTATTTCGATGCTGAAAAATGCGAGCAGACGACGATATTTTGTTAAAACAATTGGGGTCCTTTTAAAACCAGAGTACGTTTATATGGAGCGGCCAAGTCGAGTGACCTTTTTGATGCACTTTATATATAAAAATATTATTAGTTTTTGCCAGCGACTTTGCTTGCGAAGCGGGATAGAGATGAGAGATAGACTATGTACATCCTCGTAATGTAATTAACCAAATTTCATCAAAATCTTTTCAACAATTAAGCGTGAAAAGGCAATGTATAGAACTTTTTTTATATTTATAATTTTATATTATGGATTATAAGAGAAATAGTTATAGAGGATTATTTCTTATGTACGTATTCACGTGTCTTTTGGAAACTTGCTAGATTTTCTCAGACATGCAGGTTTCCTCACGACATTTTCCTTCACCGTAAGGCGAGTGGTAATCATGTTAGAAATGATTCGCACATGAAAATATCAGAGGTGCGAGACCCGGGATTTGAACCCGCTTCACTCGGTTTCCCAAGCGAGCGTATTACCACTAGGCTACCACTGCCTTTTATTATTTACTAGCGACTCACCCTCGCTTCGGGTTCGTCCCTAGGTACAAACGTTTTAACGGTAAGTACAATGTACATACATAGGTATAGAAAAATAGGCAGGTTATTTTATATTTTCTCTCTTTATTAAAACTTTCCGTGCACCTTAAGTAACATACGAAAAACTTAACTAACAAGTATTAAAATAGAACTACCATGGAACTAGATGGTGCTGTGTGTTAATGTCCCAACATATTAATATTTATTATATATATATAATATGTAATAAGTAATACCAAATGCAACACAAGCTATAAATTTGCATTCAAAATCGTTTTAAACGCTTCACGTGCGATACGTATCAAAATGGGCCATATAGGTCATCTAGATGGAAAGTGTTAATTTATTTATTATATTTAAAAGGTAAAATTATCACACAATACCTTGTCAAAGAGTACGTTTGTAAAGCTGAATTCACAATAACGTATTTTACATAAGACTGGTGTATAAATGCTTACATTTTTTTTTTCAACCTCACGAGCATCGAACCCATCACATTTTAAAACAATTGGTCATACACAGCTTATATGGCGTATAGAAATACAAAATTAATATTTAAAAAATAATTTTTAAGAGTTAAGAGTATCAAATTTAAGTAACCTTAGAGTTTAAATATAGTAAAACAATTTGAAATTATTTCATTTTGGTTGCTATTATTATATTAAGATGATTTCACTGTTTTTGGCGTAAATCAGTAACTTTTATTCTTCTCACCTGCCTCGGTGGTCTCTAACTACGGTTGCAGATCCGGAGGTCCTGTGTTCGAATTCCGGATCGGGTCAAGTTTAGTTATTGAGTCTTTCTATTTAAAAAGTTTCAATATCAGCCCGGAGTTGGGTAATTGATGATTTTCCCGTAGTGTTGGGTATGTTATTTTGTGTGTACACGATATCTGTGTCAATTTTGAATCAAATTTTTATATTTAAAAAAATACAGTATACCTCTAAAGGGTACCATTGGGTACCAATGATAAGAATGTATTATTCTAAAGTGATTTAAAAAATAACAATATCTTTTTAGTTAAATGAAGTATTAACTTTTGAAGACATGTTTGGTTGTTTGTAGTGACCCTACTTGCTGTGCCAGCGGTTGCGGGTTCGATTTCCGCTGATATTCATTTGTGTGATGAGCACGAATGTTTGTACTCCAGTCATAACTGTTTATATTTATAATATGTATGTATTTAAAGTTATATATGCTTAGTGTATCAAATATCTGGTATCCATAACACAAGCTTCGTAGATTACCATGGAACTAGATGGTGCTATGTGCTAGTGTCCTAATATATTTATTTATTTTATTTCTGTTCTTGTATATTAATTTTTATTTATGTTTCTTTCACTTAATACTATTACTGCTCGTATTACAGTATATTAAAACAAACCCGCATTTAGCCAGCGTGCTCATCTACGACCTGATCTTTCTCGTATTGAAGGGAGGCCCGTGTCCAGCAGTGGGACTTTAAAAAGAACTGAATACAAAACAATCTCTTGTTTAGTTAACACTACAAAACTAAATATCCTTAAAATTAATGAAACTGATAATTAAAATCTAAAATATTTTGTCGAAGTAATTTGTAGATTCAATATAACAACGTCTTATATTATACTAACGACTCGCCCTCGCTCCGCTTCGGTTCGTCCCTACTTGAGTTTTAACGTTTAGTATAGATTTCTTAAATATATATAGATATTTTCCCGCAGTAAAATATATCCTGCATGTTGACCCGGATAACCAGCTATCATCATACCAAATTTCATCAAATCCCTCCAGTGGATTTTCTATGATGTGGTAACAGATAGACAGACAAAAATCAATAGAATCGGCCTCTGTATCGATAATAATGTCTTTTTCAATAAAATAAAAAAAATATATTTAATGTACAGATTCGGTTTAGTTACAATTTTATTATATGTATAGATTATATCGATATGTTCGTATTCCAATAACGTTATTCATAAAATAATCGCACCTTACACATAACAAAGTTTATATAGGGATGTACTATAAGTTACCTAGTTTAAAAGACAGCCATTTGAAATTTTAGTGCAGTAGCAAACTGGAGTAGTAAAGAAAACTAGGAATATATGGATAGAAACTTGATCGTTTCGTTCTAAATGGCTTTGCTTAAAATGATACATAAAAGTCAAAGTTAAATATAATATTTTTAACTAAGTATATTTATGTACAAGTAAACTTAAAGGATACATTTATGATTACATTAAAAAATGACAATAATTTTTATACCAAAGACTTTAAGACTTTAAGGGATTCGGGCTCTTTTGAATATGTAAAAAGGCGATAGACGGCTGGGTCTATATTATTACGTATGAGTTCTTTTGTCTACACTACTATTATAAAGAGGAAAGATTTGTATTTTTGTATGTTCGTAACGAATAAACTCAAAAACTACTGGACCGATTTAGATGAAATTTAGTAAGAAAATAGTTTGAGGCCCTGGGAAGGACATAGAAATTTTTTTTATTCCGGAAATCATCCTTTTAGGGGGTGAAAATGGGGATGAAAGTTTGTACGGGGAATTAAACTAGGGACGAACCCGAGCGAGCGTGAGTCACTTGTAACTAATAAAAAAATGAAAGTAAGCTTAAATTACCGAATTACATAATAATATATTCTAATAAGGATTGTACCAAGAAGTAGACAACAATTTACTAAACACATTACCTTCATTCAAGCGCAGTTGGCTAAAAAAATATATAAAGTGTAATTTTAAAAGAATATTCAAGTAGCTCACTTTTTAAGTGGCATTTTTATGAACACCGAATCGATTCCTTTAAGACGGAAACAGATTACTCTGAATGATTGGAGTCAAATTGATGATACATAATTTTACGTTTACGCGGTAAGACCGTCATATTTCATTTTCGGTACTGGTTAAAAACTGCCCTTTTTCTGACACAGATCTCGATATTAATTGCTGTTCATCTTTATTTATATGCTATGTGTCTGTGCTTCGGTGAAATGTAACTAGAAAAACACGCGACTCTGCCTGCGTTGGTTTAAAGATCGATTTTATTAAACAATTTCACATAAAATTCTACCTGTCATCTAATGGAAACTTATTTTTACCGAAATACGCCACGCAAAGGAGGGTAATGTGTTCATCAGCTTTTACTTATATGTATGTATGTCTTCTCGACAACTTGTTTTCATCTTTTTAGTGCGCTTTTTACGCAGTCTGTTTTTTTCTTTTATCCTTTTCTTAGATAGCAATAATCGTGAAAATTAAAATTAAAAACTTTTCAGTTATGCCTATACCACTCTAATGCCTTTCTCTGCTTTTTTTGTATAAAGACCTCTTAATTAAATAGAAAGCTATCTCTATAACTAAACATAATATTAAAATTGGTTCCTAATTTAACATTAACCGAAAAAAGGAAACAAATCGACTGACAGACATACGTATTTATAATATTATTATTTGAGAAGCTGATTGCGATTGACGAAAATATATTGCAAGAGTGATTTAGCTTAAGTCATAAAGAATAAGATAAGTATTATGTTTTTTTTTATCTTGATCATTATAGTGTGTTATGGGTTGAGCTCTCAACTTGTATACTTTAAAAAATAAATATGTTTGAATTATCGATCAAAAAACTACTAGATACACAATCAGCGAGAAAAAGTGTCCCCACCGAATGAGCGCTCATTTGAACATTTTAGCGCGATTTTTTTTCGTGAAAACAACTTTAAGCTTTGCATTTAAGGTTCAATTTACAATGTTATATATTTATTTCAACTAGAATAATTACCTAAATACATTTGGTGACAGTTTTAAGAGAACTTTTGCATGGGATTTTGTATCTAGTACTTTTTTGATCGATCTTATGTTATCTTATAATATTAAATGAGACATTCCTGTATAAATATAAATTTATTTCGTGTATCTCAGAAACGGCTCTAACGATTTGGATCAAATTTTGTATTTAGACAAGGTTTTGCTTTTTAAGTTTATCTATATTAGTTTATTTTTTGAGAAAACGCAATTTTCATATAACTTTCCTAACAAACCCTCGGGTACTGTTATTTAACCATGTTCTGTTTCTCATTCAAGACCATCTTTAGCCATTTTTAATACTTCCACTTACGAAGTAGGTCCTTAATTGTTCTATTTTTTTCTTTTTCAGATATTGCATAATTGCTAAATCTATACATATAATAAAATTGTAACTAAGCCGAATCTGTACATAATTTTTTTTTTTGGAAAATCTTATTGAAATAGACATCATTATCGATACAGAGGCCGATTGTATAGTTTTTAGAATTTATTTCTGTCTGTCTGTCTGTCTGTCTGTTTATTACTGCATCACAGAAAAACCACTGGAAGGATTTTGATGAAATTTAGTATGATGATAGCTGGTTATCCGGGTCAACATATAGGATTTTTAGATTATTGATTAATAGGCTTTTTACTGCGAAAAAATATCTCATCTCTGGGAAATCTATACTAAACGCTAAAAATTAAGTAGGGACGAATCCGAGCGTAGCTAGTGTATAACAAATTATTTTAACTCGACAATAATATTTTTTTTTTCTCTACACAAAATATAATTAAACAACGAGCAAACCCTGCAAAGCACTAGTTTTAGACATGAAATAAGTAAGCCGTTACCCACGTACCTAGTATTATATAATCCAAATTAATTTTGCTTGGAAAATATATTGCGAGATTCGCAGTAAAACGATTAGGTATCTACCAATTAGTCAAGGAATATACTGGTGGCTAAACACCGGTAGCTAGTGAGTAGTGGCCGGTGGGGCGTTAATCTTGGATTATGTGCCAGTGACTGTATTGTGTTGGACCCCCAGTGGAAGGCAAAGAATGTGTGGTGTTTTGTTGTCATTTATGCCTCGTTTTTGTTGTCTCTGAGAGGGTTTTAGTAGTAAAGAGATGTATTTTTAAATATATTTAGAGTTATTTGATATTTTGTAGAAACGGATTTGTTAATTTATTAGTGAGTTAGTTTTTTTTATTAATATGAAAAATGTATGCGATACTTATATTAAAAATATACATATTGACTTCAATAGTATTGACTTTTAAGCAATTAAAAATAATACGAATACTTATAAAATATTACAAATAATACAAAATACTGTTATAAACTGCATTATACAATTATTATTATTTATTTGGATCATGCCAAAAATGCTCATGCTAAGTTGTAACTGGAGCCTACATATACTTCGACGATCTTACCGATTGTAACCCAACAGGACTATTTTTTTTTGAAACTATTCTGAGTTAGTGCTTGACTACGTTCCACCTCAGTGTCCACGACATAAGGATGGAGACCGGCCTTTCGTCGGGTTGTCCGGTGATGGAAAGGGGATGGGGGAATTAAGCAGTGTAGTTCCTGCGCACACTCTCCGAAATGTAACCTATAGAATACAGAAAGGCTGGCAACCCTACATCGGTGATCGAGGCTTTTAAATTAATATTGATTGTAAGTTGACACTTCACCGGTCAAACTGACTCATTAATCATAACGTTAATTATGTTTTATCTATAAAACTTATGACCTGATTAGATTTACAAGAGTTCCCTTTGTGGTCGACATTCAATTAAAATTATTATTGAGAATTTGAGGAAAACAATATGTAAATAACATTTACTTATCTATATAAAATAACTACCTCTTTTTAATTTTTTTTTTTACTGATAACACTTAAAAGCTCGTCAATAGCTATTAACAAAAAAAGAAAAGCGGTTGACAAATAGAGGAAAAAAGGTGTTTGTCTATTTAAGTATACATATACGACAACACGTTTGGCTCAGTTTGTAGTGACCCTACTTGCTGTGCCAGCGGTCGCGGGTTCGAGTCCCGCTGGGGGCATTCATTTGTGTGATGAGCTCGAATGTTTGTATTCTAGTCATGGGTGTTTATATTTATAATATGTATGTATTTAAAGTTATATATGTGTAGTGTATCAATTATCTGGTATCCATAACATAAGTCTCGTAGCTTACCATGGAACTAGACGGTGCTGTGAGTTAATGTCCCAACATATTTAGTTATTATTTAATTAATATAGATTCTATTATAAACTCCATATAAAATTTTACAATTAACAATTAGAAGAAAAAAAGAAAAGAATTCTAGCTTATATATTTACATACAAAAATATTTTCAAAAAGGTATATCTACAAAATACTCTTTGACCATTATTATACTAATAATATATGAGATGATTCGTCATAACCGAATAAGTGGCCTGCAATAACTCATAGTGCTTTGTGTAGTGCGCCCAGACTTCCGGTCGTAATCTTGGTACTTGCGTGTTATACTTTATCACTGAATGCGAGATATATTGCCTTAGTTGACTTATGCACCACGTTTATTATAAGGAATATATTTTATGGGAAATTGTACTTCGTGTGGTCTTGAGAGTGTAGATTAGACTACCCTTATATATTATGGGACTATTTTACTTGTTGGGATATGGGTTTCACACAGCTGATTTGATAGCTAATGATAAAATGAAATTATTTTAAGATAAATTTTTCAATTCTATTGGTTCTCTTTATATTTATTACACTTAATTTATTATTATTTATTTATTTATGTACCATAAAATATATATTATACAAAATAAAGTAACAGAATGTCGACAAAGGATAACTTATCTATTTAAGAGATTTCTTCCAGAAACCCTTCAGAGGTGAGTAAAATAAGTTAATTTAGTACGGTGTAGGTACACTACAGCTTTAAATGGTATAACTTAATATTAAATATTATAATTATACAAAAATATATACACACATTTTGACGACACGTTTGGCTCGGTTACTTGCTGTGCCAGCGGTCGCGGGTTCGAGTTCCGCTGGAGAGCATTCATTTGTGTGATGACGAATGTTTGTACTCCAGTTATGGGTGTTTATATTTATAATATGTATGGATTTAAAGTTATATATGTATAGTGTATCAACTATCTGGTATGATAGCACAAGCCTCGTAACTTACCATGGAACTAGACGCGAATGAATATTATATCGAGGTCTTTGTTAAATTTCATCGAAATCTACTGTTTTTTAAACATGACAATGTAACAGAAAAACATGAATAGATGTAAGAGGCAGTGGTAGCTCAGTAGCTCGCTCAACCTGATCCCCCTCGTATTAAAGGGAGGCCTGTACCCAGCAGTGGGACGTTAAAAAGGGCTGCATACAACAGAAAGACAGTGTTACTATCGCATTCAAAATATTATATAGATTTCATAAGTTAATCTAAAACAACGCATTCTCATAGCACAGTTACAGAAAATATAATTCGATCTAAATTATTATAAATTGCCTCACGATTACATTTCTTTATAATTGATTTAGCCAAACCGTTATTTAACCAATAAAAACAGTGCTACGTGTATAATTATATCAATGTGAATGTTCCCAGCTTAACTAGTGAGGTAATTAATCTATATTTTGACAAGTTCAAATGTATGATCTATGTTATAAAAGATTTTCATTCGACGAAATGATGTGTAGCATATTATTATTTGTATTTTATACTGTTTCAGTGGTTTAGTGGGTAGTATGCGCTGCAAATGTGGAGGTCCGGGTTCGAGTCCTATAGTTATTGAGATTTTCTGTCGAGAAATTATTAGTAACTAGCGACTAGCTTGTTTCCCAAAACAAAATTAATTAATTAATTTGGTTTTAACTTTTTTTTATTGAACCCTTTTTTTCTAACATAAAAGTAGCCTAAGTTACTCCTTATTACATCAGCTATCTGCCAGTGAAAATCCTGTTAAAATTGGTCCAGCCATTTCAGAGATCAGCCGAAACAAACAGACAGACAGACACATAGACAGACAGACAGAAAAAATTATTAAAAAATGTTGTTTTGGTATATGTACCGTGCATACATCCATATGCATTTAGTAAAAAGCGGTTATTTTAATATTACAAACAGACACTCTAATTTTATTTATCTATATAGATAACCCGAAGTTGGGAAGTGGACAGTGTTACACTAACGTGATAGAGCCCGTAAAACCATCAATCCTGAGTTTAGAGTTTAAGAGTAAATGGAAACAACAAGAAACGTATTAGAAGGCAGCCCACTTCTTTGGATGGTGTATCATGCGGGCTGCTCCTACTCTATACTTATATGATAACGAAGTAGACCGTTGGAGCAACCCTATATTTTTCGCGGTCTGCTTTGACAGGCCTGCTGTCGGGGTGTCGTAGTTAAGTCATCCCGCGACGCCACATTAAAACGGGGGAGGTTCCGTTAGATTTTATTGCTTAGTAGGTACTATTGGTTTTTTGGCCGGTAAGTCCCACATAACTACCTGTAAGATGCTGATGGCATCCGTAAATACATTTTCCACCATTAAAATCCCACATCGGGGAAAACCTAGTTGTAAGCCTACCATTTGTACCATACACATATCTTCGAAATTTCTCCCCAGTAATTTCAGAGAAAACAGGGTGTGACAGACAAATAGACATAAAATCTTATAGGTATTTCGCGATAAGGAATCCTAAAAGTGCTCTAATTATAACCTCACTAAAATATGACCTAGAACATAAATAACCCATAACATCGATTAAATATCGTGAAACAAATCGATTTAAATTAAAACAATAAAACTTAATTTTAAACAATCAATTTTGTATAATATCGAATCGAAATCAATTTAAATTATGACAACACTATTAAATTTAATAAAACGTTTTGCGAATGTGAAAAATTGTTAATTTATAAAAACTATAAGCGTCACTTAATTTAATAAACGCTTCTCTTATGGGTGCAATTCAATTACGCGAATGAATATTATATAGAGGTCACCGTATCAGATGAGGTATAGATAAACAATACGTTGTCAGTGGCGGTCAAAATACGGCCCGGTTGCTAAAATTGGACAAAATAATAAACCATTTTAGTCTATTTTAACCGACTTCAAAAAAAGAGGGTTTCAATTCGACAAGTGTAATATTATTGGAACTGCAAACCTACTTTTGATTTCGTTTTTGTTGGTTTGTTTTGTGTATATATAAAAAAATATTTTATAATATTGACTTAATTTCATTTTGAAGTTGATTTATTTTTAAGTGTTATTCTGTAAAAAAAAAACATATAACTCGACAGCTGAATTCGCACAGGGTATCAGCGGATTCAGTTATTAAGTTAAAGTAGTGAGATATTACGGTATTTTTACACATACAATTATACAATATATAATCAACGACCAACACCGTAACTAACTGTACCTATAAGATGTAGCTAAATTTTACATACACCGTTTATAAATAACCCAGACTCGAAATTTGTTGCAAGCGGTAATTGAACCAGCGATCTACAGCGTAGAATGCATATGCATAAACTGAGCCAATTTCCCAAGGCATCGTCCCCTATATGGTTAATACTTAATATACATTTTTTGTCATAGGTAAGAACCAAAACTACTTTCTAGAGAACCACCAATGCGTTTCAGTCGCATTAATCTGCTCTTAACACTACGTGAATATGTATAATGTATATCTATACTAATATTATAAAGAGGCAGAGTTTTTTTGTTTGTTTGTGTGTTTGTTTGTCTGTTTGTTTGTTTGAACGCACTAATCTCAGGAACTACTAATTTTTATACCATCATGCTACTACCCAAAGAAGCGGAGCAGTAATTAAAAATGTCAACAAATCTAGCAGACTTCCATACATTATTGTAAAACTGATGTATATAATATGTTTAAGTGCTTTAAGACCAGAATATATAATATAATATATCTATTCCATATTAACCGTTATAACCGTAAGCTCCTAGTATGTAGGTATAATATAGGCTTTGCAGCGAAAAAAAATTGTACGCCAAGGGTTTGGATCTTCTCAATTTTCTTCTTGTTTCGTTCGCATCTTCCTCTAGAAACATTTATAAGCATTACATTTGACGGCACGTTTGGCTCAGTTTGTAGTGACCCTCCTTTCTGCGCCAGCGGTCGCGGGTTCGAGTCCCGCTGGGGACATTCATTTGTGTGATGAGCACGAATGTTTGTACTCCAGTCATGGGTGTTTATATTTATATTTATAATATGTATGTATTTAAAGTTTTATATGTGTAGTGTATCAACTATCTGGTATCCATAACACAGGCTTCGTAGCTTATCATGGAACTAGATGGTGCTGTGTGCTAATGTCCCTACATATTTATTTATTTATTTATTTATATAAAAAACATTGAATATGAAAAGTTCTGAATATACTGTAAGTAATAACTAACGGATTCTTATAAAATGTCTGTCAATGTGATTGAAAGTTTGCAAAGTTTGTAATTCATTGTTCAAGCTTTCTGGCATCCAATAAACCTAATAAATAACATAGGTACCTATGGCTTCTGATAGCACAATAATATATCTAGGTTCAAATTAGACCTACTTACAATTTACCGAAAGAGTTTTTAGTACAGAAAAAATGTCTTTTAAACGCCAACTCTATTGGTATTAAAATACATTTTACTTTAATGAAACCGAAAAATATATTTTGTCTGTATATGTAACATGTAAATAAATCTTAGAAATAAAATAAAAAAAGAACTCTCTACTGTAAAATACAAGAAGTATTGGTTGTCTAACCATAAGCACTAAGGCGACGTAATGATAGATTATTGGGTAAAGATGTCAAATTTTTAGAATATTAATATTTATTTAATAAAAGAATAAAAATTGATTTTTATTTAGCTATATTTTCGTAACCCCTCTACATTCTGAGGCGGTGATAAGATATAAATCATTGTATCGTGTAGGTGGTCGAAGAAGGCAATTACCAATTAAACGCCTCGTATTCGTTGGAAATTCCAAATTCAAATTCATTCCGCCGCCGACCGTCGACCGCGACGCACGTCCAAAATGGTAGCGTGAAATTTACGATAAGTCAAACGTGACATTAAATTATACGATAAAATCATTTTTAACTGAGTTTTAATAACGAGTAATTAGCCATTGTTATTTTTATTTTTTTAATTTATAACTTCAGATTATTTTGGTTGATATAGAGTGATAATAATACGTCAGTATCAGTAGGCTCAATAATTTTTTTATAGGTATTTTAAACTATAAAAATCAATTTATATGACACTAGCGACTCAACTTCACTTCGTTTCGGGTTCGTCCCTAGACAAAAATAAAGCTATCCCGTGGGAACCGTACATTTTTCCATAATGATATATAGCTTATAACCTTGCTCAGTTAAAGGGCTACCTAATTCATAAAGAATTTTTCAAATCGGATTAATAGTTCCTGAGATTATCGCGTTCAACTAAACAAACAAACAAACAAACTCTTCAGCTTTATAATATTAAGTATGGATTTTATTTTTAATGCAGCATGCTCCCAAGTTTAAGTAACGAAATATTATAGTCAAACAAAGAAATAAATACATATTCTGGAACATAAACTATATTATAATATAATTTCTCGTTTTAATTAAATTTCACACGGATTTCAAAAGAGATTATTCCACCCCTAGGTGGAATTATTCTTAAATTTTTATGTCCCCACCCTCGATTTAATGCTTAGTCATTCACAATAGTGAAAGACTGGATAATATACACTAGTCATAATAAAAATATACCCTAATCAAAAACACTCCCCTTTTTAGAAATCGGTAAAAGGTCAAAGTTAATAAACTATACATAAAATGCGCGTTATACAAATTGTAAACTACAAATTAAAAACATTTTTATATATTCTACCGATTCTTGACAGACAAGCACCAAGTGAGAGTCGGACTTCGTATAATGAAGACTTCTGTACCATTATCTATAAAAACGGCAAAAAATCATTTCTGTTGTATGGGAGTCCCCCTTAAATATTTATTTTATTCTGTTTCTTCGAATTTGTTGTTATAGCGTCAAGAGAAATTGTGAAAATTTCAACTATCTAACTATCACGGCTCATGAGATACAGCCTGGTGACAGACGGACAGACAGACAGACAGACAGACAGGCGGACGAACAGCGAAGTCTTAGTAATAGGGTCCCATTTTACCCTTTGGGTACGGAACCCTAAAAAGTTTTTGTGGATTTTCCTATACACGCCTTAGGCATCTATCAGCTGCAATGATGATATCTCAAGAAATGTATTCAAATGATATATAATTATAGTTAGGTTTTTGTTACTTTAATACAATTTTCAAATTATCTTTTTTCATTTTCTCGTATTTTAATTCTTTATTCGTCAATTTCCCGTATTTTAATACTGCAATTTCATAAAGTTATATATTTGCTTTATGTTTTGTTCAGGAAATAAAACAGTTTATTCTATAGGGTGTTTTATTAATAGTTTAATTTTTCGATACATATAATATATGTGTTAGATACAGGATGTGTGTTTTGATTTAATTCTTATTATATTTACAATAATTTATAAATGAGCAATTTTAATCAATTATTATATAATTAAGAAATATTTCTCAAAATTAAAATAAAATTTATTTAAATGAAAAATTTTATTTTTAAAAAACCAATTAAGTTCGATAAAATTTCATAAAACTGAAATATTAACATTTTTAATACTAGATAATAAAATTATTAATTCAAAATTAATGTAACTTATTGTTAAATGTTTGAATTTAATACTATTACAAAAATATTTAATTTCAATTTTTTAACAATATCTTCTAATTAATTTAAATATTATTATTAAATGCAATTTAATATTAAAAATCGATTTAAAACTTAATAGGTTATTATAATTAATGTACAAATATTGATATCAAGAAACAAAGAGCAGAATAAAAAAAGGCTTTAAAAATAAAAGTAAAAATATGAGTATATTTCCAGTATCTAAAGCTATTTATTACATACATATATTAGGCAAAAACGGAAAAACCTAAATTTTAAAAATAATAATGATAATAATTTTACGAAACATTTTCCAAATAAAAACTGGATTTAAAATTTAATTTCTTAAATTAAAAAATTATAGAGAATCTTTAAACTTGACATTTTTAATTAAATTTAATAATGATAATTTAAAAAAAAGTCAAATATTCTTGTTAATCTAAGAAAGTATAATGATAATATTATTTATATATTTAAAAATATAAAATCACATTGGAGTAGAGAATTTACATTTTTAATGTCGGCTAAAAAAATAAAATAAGGACAAATTAAGTGTCTTTTGCAATATTTTCAGCCAATTATAATTATACAACTAAGTATCTATATAATATATATATATATATATATATATATATATATATATATATATATATATATATATATATATATATATAATTTTCATAAAAAAATAGGTTAGGCCCCTTTTACCTCTAATATTTCAACATCTCTATTTTCTACCTACTTATATAAAATGTTTGGATGTTACAGTCTCTCCCGTGACCATGATTGCTGTAAAGCATTCGAAACGTGGGAAACCAAAAATCTAAATAAATCCGCGAAATAATCCGAAAAAATATTTTTATTTAAAACGTTTGCGTAAATCTAAGGAAATATTATAAAGTGCTTAACAAAAATATATATATCTATATAACACATAATATATATTTGACATACTTATTTACTTATATAGTTATTTTTCATTAGTTTGCTTCAAAAAAGAGGTTTTATACTATACTACTACTACAAATGGTTCCATTAAAGCGTGAATTTACTTGAGATCATTAAATATTTTAAGCAGTATGTTATTTTTTTCTAACATAATATTACAATTATTTATTACTTCTTAGTTTCTTTTCACGCATAGAACCTACTCTTTAAAAAAATATTTGAATAACATAATATAAACTCAGACTAAAGAATTATATAAACGGAGTCGGCTAAAATAAATGTCAAAGTTAAAAACAGTAGCGTAATTTGCTATTTATGCTACTGTTCTAGTTAAAATCTGTTACTTTCTTTAAAGAACAAGAGAAATTGTATATATGTAATAGTTAAGTTAATCTGTACTAATATTATAAAGAGGAAGGATTTGATTGTTTGTTTGTTTGTTTGCACCGAATAGGCTCCGAAACTATTGAACCGATTTAGATGAAAATTGGTAAGAAGATAGTTTGAGACCCTGGGAAGGATATAGGATAGTTTTTATCCCGGAAATCATCCCTTAAGGGAGTGAAAATGGGGATAAAAGTTTGTATTGGAAATTATCCTAGGAACGAACCCGAGCGAAGCGAGTGTGTGACGCTAGTATACAATATTTGCGAATAAAATATTAATAATAAAAAAATAATACTATATTCTTTTGTATTTTTTAAGCATTAGTTCTAGCCCTTTAAAAGCGAGATAGCATAATATAACTTATTTAATATTTTTTCTGTATTATAATAAAATCCATTAGCTATGTTTATTTATTAATATTTATTTACTTATCACTCAGTATACAAATTGTCATTTGTATACTAGCTGTAACTGGCTAGCATGTACGGCTGCACATCCTGAGGTCCTGGGTTCGAGTCCCGGGTCGGGCCAAGTTTAGTTATTGAGTCTTTCTGTATAGTAAGCCTCAGTAACAGCCCGGAGTCGGGAAGTTGGCGGTGTTTCACCCCCGTGCCTCGGAGAGCACGTAAAGCCGTCGGTCCTGCGCCGACACTCTCACCGGTCGTGTCGAGTACTCGTCCCACCGGAGTATGAGAGTGACAGGAACAGAGAGTGCACTTGTGTCTGCGCGTACACTTGTGCACTATAATATCTCCTGCGCAGTTGGCTAGTCTCAATGAGATTGGCCGCCGTGGCCGGAAACGGTCAGGAGGACATTATTATTATTATATCATTCCTCAGTCTGAGCATAAATAAATATATATTACTATATATTTATCTATATTGTATAATTTTAATAATATTTTGTGCATAAAACTAAAATGATCACAGTGCAAATTAGTTATTTAAAAAAAAATATTAGTAACTAAAAAATACTATTAGGCCTACATTACAATATATTTTTATAAAAATATAATTACAATCATTAAAATCACAACGCAAACATTAATTAAAAAATAAATATTTATTTATAAATTAATACGAAAATAAATTTAATTATCATTACATAATAATATAAATCATTATTTTAGTAAATATTTGTGATATACCTTTTGGTATTATATTATAACTATATTTAAATTAATATTAAAAATAATATTTATTCAATTATATTATAATAATGATTATCGTGAAGATATTTCTAAGGTACTAAATGGTTTTAACATTTGGCTTTTCAGAGCGTAGCTTATTAAATACAATAAATTAAAAATAAATTAAAATACATCCATTTAAATATTGTCAAACACATGTAACATTTCTATATAATTTAGTAATTTTCACCCATATTCATAGTTTTAGGCCACAATATTAGAATAACTACTGAGTACAACAACTATCTAATAAAGGTTAAAAATAAATAAAATTTAAAAAAAAAAGATACATACAGACGAACATAGAACCTCCTCCTTTTAGGAAGTCGGTTAATAAATAAAAATATTAATTATATTATTCTTATATTATAACAAATATTATATAAAAACAATGAAAGAATATAATATTAAGTTTTTTTTTAGTTTCTATTATCCTAACAAATTGCCATTACATGACCGAAATACATAATATATTAAATACCCAATTAATTTAATTCATTATGTTATTTTTATATAATAATATGAATGTTATGTAAATTTTATATATTTTAGTGAGCATTTAGTTAAATTTTCATAAAATAATAAAAACTTTTGTATAATATCATTATAAATATATAATTTATTTTATGCCGTTTTCCCAAAAAAAAAATAATATCTAGAGTAAAAGTAAAAATTATTCTAAGATATGTTTTTGAAATTAGTGTCTTTAACTCGTTTCAAAAGTATGAAAGTATTATTTTTAACCAATATTAAGTAAAATGAGGTTTTCTATACTTAGGTGTTTGTGTCTGAGGCATTTTCTGGGCGATGGATTTTTTTGACACTTTCACTGGAATAATATCAGACCATCAGTGCAAGAATAGCCTAACTCACATTATTTATTTTCAATTTAAATACTACAAAGTATTTTAAATATAGTAAAGTTAAATTTACAAAAAACCTGAGTGCAGTTTTACTTATAAATTTAAAATGTCGCTAAAAAATTGTTTTTCTTTTTTATTTAATATTTTCAACTTTTTGGAAATGCAAAAATAGCCTGAGCCACTCAGTATACTTACATTGCTATTTCTGCCATTTCTGTATGGTCTAGTATAAATGAGATGCGATCATATGCATTAATGTATCACGAATGAAATTTACATACGATTTATCTCTATTACAAATTCAGTTCAAAAGAAAATAAGTTAAAACACAAAAAAATCCTTAGAAACTCAAGTTAAAGTAAACTCAAATCAAACGAAAAAGTATAAATAACTTTCAAAATATATAAAAATATTTAACAGCCATTTTTTCTAAAGTAACTGTCAATGAGTTACGCTACTTTTGCGCTGACGGACATTATTAGATATTACATATTCTCTAGTATATTTTATAGTTATAAAAGGGTATTAATATAGAAAAATAAACTAATACTTTACATTTATTTAAATTAATTAAACAAAATTAATACTTAAGATCGGTATATATTCATACTTATTTGTATAACAAAAGTTCTAAATAACAATCTTGGCAAAATATTAATGCCTTAAAAATTACTAAATAAAAGCTTTTAATATAACTAAAGAGAACTTTTTAAACTTTTTAAAAGAAAATCACTAATTCCAAAATCTTAAAATATAATATATTTCACTATAACGAGTAAATCATTTAGCTATTTATAATAATTTATTATATATCAGATCATACACCAATATTAGGTGTTTTAACGAAATAAGTCACTAAAGTCCCCTTTCCTTTAACAAACGTCGGTCCGCGACACTCGCACGTGTAACCCGCGTTCTTTAACACCCTGAAAATATTATAAATTACATAAAATAAATAATATTTTATTTAATTTTCAATTTTATTATATTAACACCTCGAGGACCGCGAGCACACCGGTGTGCTAGATAACAATTGAATTCTCGGAAATTCGCACGGATTTCTTAGAATTTGTCCGGGAGGGATTAATATTAGTGTATTAAATAAATAAATTTTTAATTTTAGCTTTTGTTATATAGCAATTTTTAAGTGAAATGTATTTGCTTTGAAATTTTTGCAGGCGTTTGAAAATATTAATTAATTTCTAACTTATATATGATTGAAACTGAAATAGTAAATTAGTTAGACAAAAAGTGCCTAAATTAATCACTACTACCAAAATAAGAATTTTAATCGTGTCATATAAAATAGATATTCTGCGAGAACAATTCTGTAACATTGTCAAGAGATACTCGTATATACATACTATACTAATATTATAAATGAAAAAGTAATTCTATCTGTCTGTCACGTTGTCATTCCTAAACCACTGAATCAATCTTAATGACATTTGTATAATAGATAGATGGACCCTCAGAGAAGAACATAAGCTACTTTTTATCACGAAAATTAAACTTGAAGGGGGTGGAAATTGAAACCATGAAAGTCCTATGTTTATATTACTAGAGACAAAAATTGAGTTGAATATATATCCTGATGTATTGTATTTGTAGAAAATAAAGATATTTTATAATGAAGATCAATAGAAGGGAGTATGGGAATATTATAAATGTAAAATGGGCTAACACCAGGAGGCACGCTCAAGCAAAGCCAGGGTAAGCCACTAGTATATTACAAAAGCAATAAATATGTTAATAAGTTTTCATAATACTATAACAAACTAATTATTATTAGTAAATATTATTTTCTACCGATTGATTCACTGATTCTATAAATAACTTTTATCTAAAATAAAAGTAGCCTAAGTTACTCCTTATAACATCAGCTATCTGCCAGTGAGAGTCCCGTCAAAATCGGTCCAGCCGTTTCAGATATTAGCCGAAACAAACAGACAGACAGACAAAAATAAAAGTAGCCTAAGTTACTCTTCATAACATCAGCTATCTGCCAGTGAGAGTCCCATCAAAATCGGTCCTGCCGTTTCAAAGATTAGCCGAAACAAACAGACAGACAGACAAAAATTGTAAAAAAATGTTGTTTTGGTATATGTACCGTGTATACATCCATATGTATTTAGTAAAAAGCGGTTATTTTAATATTACAAACAGACACTCGCCATTTTATTTATGTGTATAGATCAAACCAAATATGATGAAACTTACTTAGCAGTGTCCTCAGTCACATGTATTTTGCCCATAAGGCCGGTGGAATCCATTCGTGAGGCCACATTCACTGTATTGCCCCATATATCGTACTGTGGCTTTTGTGCACCCACCACGCCCGCTATTACTGGCCCGTGGTTCAGACCTACAATATGTTTGTTAGATGTCGATCAAAAAAGTACCTACTAGATACGCAATCCCGTGCAAAATTTCTCTTAAAACTGTCACCAATTGACGATCGCTGCCACAGCAAGTAGGCTCGCTACAAACTGAGCCAAACGTGCTGACTGAGCCAAATATATATATATATATATATATACAGCAAAATAAATTGAACTTTAAATACTAGCTTGTTTGTAATTATATACTACAATAAATTTGTAGTGTAGCAATAAAGCTTGTTGTTTTTACAAAAAAAAATAATACTTTCTTAGATTTACGAGAATATTTGATATTTTAAATAAAACTATCCTTTCGGATTATTTCGCGGATTTATTTAGATTTTTGGTTTCCGACGTTTTGAATGCTTTACGGCAATCATGGTCACGGGAGAGACTAAGGTGTTAGACGTCTCAAAGGCGTTATATACTTGTAATAATAAAAGTAATTTTGCATTTGTATAAAGTGTGATCTGAAAAGTATTTATAAAATTCCCCATCTTTATTAGAAAAAAAAAACAAATAAATATTCAAAAACATGCTATTTATATTATGAGATTACTTACCTATCCTTAATTTGAACCTCTGAAACGACTCTCTATTGATTTGATCTAATATCGTCATGAGGGCGACCGCGAACTCCACCAAAATGGCCACAGTATGCTCTTCTTTACTATTGCCATCCTAAAACATAAAGATTCAAAACCAAAATCAAAATATACTTTATTCAAATTGACTTTAACAAGTACGTTTTGAATCGTCAATTTTACATTTTAAAATTAATATCAGTATGTAAGTCTATAAGGAAGCTATCACCGGCTCGGAAAGTAATTCTGCTGAGAAGATTCCATGAGTAACTCAACACTTGTTCATTTTAAACTCTACTTTTCATTTTTTTTTTTTTTTGGTTACCGACATTTTACGAGTACAGTGCTACAAGAATCTTGAGACATGAGGGCGTGGGTGTGAAATTGGGGTTTTTCTTTAAAAAAAAAACCTCCTAATCTCTCTAACACCACTTCATATTTTGAGATATTTGCATTGAAACAAAAGCACGAAATATCCACAACTAACATCAACTCCAACTTCTCTCAAAAGCGACGCTTTACAAGATGGCGGTGTTGGTTCCGATTTCGGCCACATACCAAATGATTCTTGTAACACTGTATGGTTACAGCAATCATGATCACGGGACAGACTAAGATTGTAGTCTGAAAACTTATTCAATAATAATTGTTATATCTACCCACAAAATAAAATGCAATAATTTAAAAGATTATCATATTTTCAATTTACTTTGGAAACCAATAATCAACAAACAACATTGGCAAAAAATCCGAAAAGATTATAAAAAAAACAATTACGTTACATTTAGTATAGATTTCTCAGAGATGAGATATTTTCCCGCAGTAAAAAGTATCCTATACGTTGACCCGGATAACCAGCTATCATTATACCTAATTTCATCAAAATCCCACTATTGGTTTTATCGTGAAATTTCATCAAAATCTATCCAGTGGTTTTCTCGTGATGCGTTCCCAGGCAAACAGACAGGCAAAAATTCCAAAAACTATAGATTCGACCTCTGTATCGATAACAATGACTGTTTCAATAAGATTTTCCAAAAAATATTTAATTTACAGATTCGACTCAGAATTTTATTATATGTATATGAGTGTATAGTGCATATTAATATATATATATATATATATAAATATAATGTATTATTAGAAAAGTCCACTCACGATCTGCTCCTCCTTGCCGGGCCGCAGTCCGGACGCGATCATGTACGTGCTGCCGATCGTCTTTATCTTCTCGATGCCACTGAACTTTGGCTTTAGTAATAACTGGAATGTAATTAATATGTATTTATAAATATATTTCTTACTAGCGACTCATGCTTGCTTCGCTCGGGTTCGTCTCTAGGTACGTTTTAACGGTTAGTGATTCCTATACAAAATAAACAGTTCAGAACTTTTTGATTTTCCAGCTGTTTTTTTTTTTTTTTTTTTTGTTTTCGCTATAATTTTTTTTATATTTAAACTACCCCTGACACACTCCTAACAAAACAAAAAAAAAAGAATTATTCAAATCGGTCCACCCGTTTTTGAGTTTTAGCGAGACTAACGAATAGCAATTGATTTATATATATATATATATATATATATATATATATATATATATATATATATATATATATATATATATATATATATATAGATAATCGATAGTTTTCATTACCAAATATGATTTGCATGAAATGATTCGCACATGAAAATATCAGAGGTGCGAGACCCGGGATTTGAACCCGCATCACTCGGTTCCCCAACCGAGCGCATTACCATGGAACTACCACTGTATAAAACAAATATAGTACAATAAAATAAAATATAAAATGAATTGTTATTGTATTATTATTCGTTGTGTTTTTGTTTTCCACTATATTGTTCACACCCGTTCCCTCTTACAGTTTGCCAATTCCAACACCTAAAGGTTGCCTGGAAGAGATCGCTGTTTTAGCGATAAGGCCGTCTCTTGTACGTAGCTCTTTTCATATTTTTCTTCTACAATTTTTCTTTTGTGGGTGTACAATAAAAAGTATTTATCATTATTAGCTAATCTAATATATTTAAACGAGCAATTCTTGTATATTTATATCTTTATTTATTTATTTAATCTCGGAAACGGCTCTAACGATTCCGCTGAAATTTGGTATGTGGAGGCTTTCGGGGGCGAATAATCGATCTAGATAAGTCTCATGTCTGGGAAAACGCGTGTTTTCGAGTTTTCATGCGGTTTTCTTTTGCATTATTCTACGCAGAACATGCTCGATAATTTCTTACTTACACTCAGGCATAAGCATTGTGGTCAAACGACCGAGGTGCAAGGTTAACGATCATAGATGTGTCCGAGTTCGAATCTCGATCGGATGCAAAATTATACTTCTTTTTGTATTTATTCAAGTTTTTAGTTTTTTTTATCTAAAAAATATGATATAACAAAAAAAAACTCCGAGCGAAGCTCGCTCGCCAGGTACTTATTATAAAATGTACAAGAGATACCTTATCAAAGTCACATATGATCTCGTTGAGCAGCCGCAGACACTCGAGGCCCTGCTTGTTGACGTCGGTCTCGTCGTAGAACTCCTTGTAGTTGGGAATCGAAGCGAACATCACCGCTATACTGGAATAGCGCTCGTGGTATAATTCTTCCTGGAATTTACAGGAATGAAATCAAACTTTTGATTGCACGAATGTTTGTTTGTTTGTATGGGTATTTGAGGTATAATTTTCCATTAAATATTAACTTAATTTGTTTAAGTTTATCGCGTAATATTTTTTTTCTTTTTTTATGAAACTACACTAACAACACAGATATTAAAACACTCATATATCTACATTTAGAAAACATTAATAAGTAATCAGATATGTATGTCTTTACAAGTGTACATAACATTCGCTACAATTAGATAATCAAAAGTCTTAAATACACACAATAGTATGTTTTCTTGGAAAGTGTTGATGGTTCATTGTAGTATAACATTTTCATAGGAAAAAAATGGATGGTGTAACCTACGCGTGGTTGAAGTAAAACTTCTTTGGCAAATACCGCAATTAAATTAAAACAAATGAATAATTAAATAAAGCATATTAGGCATAATACAATCATATATTTATAGAATATCATATACGGAAAGAATATGATATTATACATTTGTCAGACAATAACAACGGTTACCATGGTACCATGGCAATGTATTCTATCTCATTCTCTCGCCGGTTTAAGCCAATATATTTATGCGTTTATCTCTTTCTCGTGTCGCATTTCCGATTCATAGAGTTTCAAATCACAACGATTCTAAAGAAGTTTCACTTTAAAAAGAATCATGGAAACGCACACGCAGACATTTAAAGCATAATATAAAATTCAATAAATTATATCTGTTCGCGATGAACAAAAGAAAAATTGGGAAATCTTTATATATTTTCTGATTAAACACAATTACAACGGTTTTTTTATTTATTTAGTGTAGGTGTCGTGTTTAAGAAGTAGAATGAGGGTTGTGTTAGAATTTAGATGATGTATGATGGACAAACATAATCAAATCAAATCAAATATTCTTTATTGCACACCAAAATATACATGATATACATATATACATAAAAAGAAGGTATAGCACAACAGGCGGCCTTATCGCTAAGTGAGCGATCTCTTCTAGGCAACCTTTGGGCAGAGAGAAAGAAAAAGATTGGGAAGGGGTGCAATCAAAAATTTTACAGAATATATATTTAAACAAATAATACGTACACGAGTACATACACAGATATATACATACATACATACATATATATATATATATATATATATATATATATATATATATATATATATATATATATAACATAGTCAGTGACAAAGTCGTATTTGAGTAGTTTGATTGGTTGAGTGTATGGCTCGATATAATAAATATATAATATAATAAAACACCTTATGCTAGATGCAATAGGGTCGAAAATAGAATATCTGGCGTCGACAATATCAAAAATTAAAACCAATACTACCTTAGAAGCAACTGAAGTTAGAAAGTGTTGAGCGACATGAGCAGGTAAAATGTTCTCGAGAAGGATCTGAAAATACATGTTAAATACAAATATTATTTGATCAATTTAACCATTTAAATATATGAACTATTTATAAGCATCTACATAATAATTATTTTTTTATATTATTATATATTATAACTAGCAGAACCCGCGGCTTTGCTCGAGGTAAAACTACAAACAAAACTCTAAAAAGGTATAGGTTTCACACAATCTTTCATTCTCTATTTTTGCACCTTATGGGATGAATTTGGAAAAATTTTCTTGTATTGAAGAGCAATAACACCAAGTTTCAAGTAATTCTGATCATAAATATTTTTAAATATTTAATTGGATTGTATTATAACGTGTTTTCCCGTGGGAATGAGATAATTTCCCACAGTGATAAGTAGCATATTATGTGATTCTTCAGTCCTGCACGTATTTCCACACAAAAAATCACGCTAGTCCGTCACTTTGTTTCGACGTGAAAGAAGGACAGACAATGCCCACAATAAAAAGTATCTTATATGTTGACCCGGATAACCAGCTATCATCATATCAAATTTCATCAAAATCCCTCCAGTGATTTTTCCGTGATGCGGTAACGGACAGACAGATAGACAAAAATTCTAAAACCGGCCTCTGTATAGATAATTATGTACAGGTTCGACTCAGAATATTATTATATGTATAGATTGTATTATTTTATTGGTCACAAAAACGTATTAACGGTGTATAATTTTATATATTTTTATTATTCTTTTTGTGAGATGTTAATGTTGTACCAATATAATAGCATGTTGTAATTATCTGTAATTAAAAGTACAATCTTCATTTTTATAAAGTAATTAATTTTTTTTTAACCAGCGATTTGCGAGTCCCTAGCTTGATTTCCCATACTAAATTTCATCCTCATTTTCACCCCCTTAAGGGATGAGTTCCGGGATAAAAAGTATCCTATGTCCTTCCCAGGGTCTTAAACTATCTTCTTACCAAACTTCATTTAAATCGGTTCAGTAGATCCAGAGATTATCCCCTACAACGTCACAAACTCACAAATTTTACCTCTTTATAATATTAGTATACATTTTTTATGACTTTTGTTGGTAATTCTAATAAATAAATAAACAATCATTCATAAAACCAAAACACATAAAACACCATTGAAATATCTCACCTTATTAATCCCCCTCATAGTTTCGACCTCCTCTTGCTCGAACTTTAACTTGTCCTTCCACAAGAAGTCCGTCCTCGAAGTGAACTCTATCTGCCTGTCCAGGATATGGAGGAGTGCCGCTAAGAACACTAGTACTAAACCCGCTTTTGCTGCATATGGCAGCATTGAGAACCTGGAAGGGTTTTTTGAGAACATTTATTAGCTTTTATCATTGATCAAAAAAGTACTAGATAATATAATATAATATGTTGGGACATAAACACACAGCACCATCTAGTTCCATGGTAAGCTACGTGGCTTGTGTTATGGATACCAGATAGTTAGAAAAGATAAATAGAAAAAAAAACGGTTATTGGCCGATTCACCACAAGTTATTCTCTTCAAAATTCTCTATTCACCAGTAAATTTAAAAACAATGGACTTTTATAACAACTTCGCAACACTTTTTATCCCTTTAGGGGCTGAATTTTATTTAAAGTAACTATTGTATACTTATATACTACACTAATATACTTACTCAGTATCTGGATCCTTATTCTGGTATTGTGAAAACAATTCTGCTGAAGAAAATAACGTGATGTGTCCAATAAGTGTCAAGATCATTAAAAATAGTTTCAGTACGAAGCCCAAACGGAGGAACACCGATATGGACGCTAGAGTCAGTACTGAACTGTAGAGGTAGCTCTAGAACAAAACATAAAAAAAAAAACAGAATTAATACTAACAACTTACCCTAGCTTTCGTCCCTCGGTACATTTTGATGTTTATTATGGCATAGATAGACTATATATACATAGGTATGATGGTACTTTCTTAGATTTACGTGAATATTTGACATTTTAAATAAAACTATCTTTTCGGATTATTTAGCGGATTCATTTTTAATTTTGATTCCCGACGCTTCGAATGCTTTACAGCAATCATGGTCACGGGAGAGACTACTGTCAGACATCTCAAATGCGTTATATACTTGTTACAGATAGTGCCTACCTACAATTTTACAAAAATGATTTTAAAAATTCAAAAATGGCACCAGAGTACCTTACAATGTTAGTTGATGTTAATTCTAAACATTCAAAAAAAAATTGATTGCTGTAAAGCATTCGAAACGTCGGGAAACAAAAATCAAAATAAATCCGCGAAATAATCCGAAAAGATAGGTATGATGAGTTTTATATACCTTACTGGAGAGAAATGATTGATTCCCCATACAAGTTTCCACCCCACTTTTCACTCTCATAAGATATGATTTTCGGGATAAAAACTGTCCTATATCCTCCCCAGACTCTCAAACTATCTCTAAACCAAATTTCATCTAAATCGGCCAAACACAAACAAACAAAGAAAAAAATCTTCCTCTTTAAATCTTTCTTCTCTGTGGAGGAAATTCTTAGGAAATCATCTCTTAAGGGGGTGTAAATAGGGACGAAAGTTTATATAGGGTATCAATCTAGGGAACACGAGTGAAGCAAGGGTGAGTTGCTAGTTTTATAATAAAGATCAAGAGAAGCGAGTGTATACAAATATTATTATAAATGCAAAAGCCAAGTGAACAAAGCTAGATAAAACTTCATAACTTACCGGAGCAGAATCAACGTCTAGATATATCGGTACTCGCGGAACACTCGTCGTATTCCAACTGCTGCTATTATTTAAATCCTCTGGAAAGTCTTGTATGATATATCCTTGAAACTGAAATAGAGAAAATAAAAAAAAGCATAATAATAATTGTTTTTATTTAAGAACTAGGGACTCGCCATCGCTATGTTTTAACGTAAAATAAAATTAATAAAATTCTAACTAAGCTGAATCTGTACATTTTTTTTTTGGAAAATTTTATTGATATAGGCATTATTATCGATACACAGGCCGAACCTATAATTTTTCGAATTTTTATCTGTCTGCCTGTCTGTCTGTGACTGCATTACGAGAAAACCACTGGACAGATTTTGATGAAATTTAGTATGGTGGTAGCTGGTTATTCGGGTCAACGTATAAGATACTTTTTACTGCGGGGAAATATCTCATCTCTGAGAAATCTGTACTAAACGTTAAAACGTAAGTAGGGACGAATCCGAGCGGAGCGAGGGTGAGTCGCTGTCTTTTCGGATTTTTTCATAGATTTATTTTAATTTTTGGTTTCCGGGGAAAAATCCAAAAATATAGTTTACCCAAAAAGTTATTTAGAAAAAACAAGCCTTACCAAATTTATTACGGCGCAGGAGCTTATTAAAACTACTGATATGACGAACATGGTCAGTCTTATGTAACAATTGTTGGCTACCACCTGGAAATTGAAGAAAAAAAAACATTTTAATATAACTAGTTTGATTCCAGGTTTAAAATTGTAGACATTATTTATTTTAAGAAAGAAGGATATAGTCATAAATTATTTTAATATACTTTGTTAAACAACGTTAAATTTTAATTAATTAATTTTTTCAATTTCTTCTATTAGTAAGCGCCCGATTTATTCAGAAACTATATGACTTTTTTATTTACTTCTATTTATAAAAGTTCTACAACATTCAAAACATAAATATATATATATATATATATATATATATATATATATATATATATATATATATATATATATATATATATATTAAAGAGTGCGTGTATGAATGTGTACAGGCGCAAGAAGTACAACTTCTGTAGGTTATCGGTACTCTTTATGAAATTCAATTTATGTTTTAAATAATTAGGATAGGTGAGATATTAAAAATAACGCATCTTAGGCATATCACAATCATATATTTATAGAATATCATTTAAGGAAAGAATACAATATTATATATCATTTGTCAGACAATAACAACGGTTACCATGGCAACAAACGTACGTACATGTTTTCGTAACGCATTCACCAGCTTACCCCCCAAGTCAAGCGTGCGTAAACAAGTTTTACTTAAAAAAACATTAAACAAATTTTATCAATTAACTAACATAATCTACACACCTGTCCTGGCTTCGAACAATTATCTACGTACAAGTCGTCGGGCACGTCTGACAGTAAGAGACCCTCTCGCCCGTCCGACCATGAAAGGTACAGAAATACTAATAATGTCACTAATGTCGGCCCAAAAGACGCGTAGATTACTACGCCTCTGGAATAAAAATATAATAAAATATATTTGGTGTGGTGTTATTTTTAAGATTTGATCAAAAAAATAAATATGTATATTTAAATAGTAGCGACTCATCATCGCTTCGTTCGGGTTCGTCCCTACGTTGATTACCATACAAACTTTCATCCCCATTTTCACCCCTTTAAGGAATGATTTCCAGAATAAAAAGTATCCTATGTCCTTTCCAGGGTCTCAAACTATCTGCTTACCAAATTCCATCTAAATCGGTTCAGCAGATCCAAAGATTACCCCCTACAACCTCACAAAATCACAAACTCACAAACTTTACCTCTTTGTAATATTAGTATAGATAACTTAAAAATACTAATAATGTTTCTAACATCACACCGAACTATGCGCGTATTAGAACTATGTAAAAGTTAAATAAATAAGTATTGGTATAAATAAATTAGTAGTGTAATATAAATGTCAATAGAAAAAAGTAAACATTATATTAAAAATATATGGCGTCCAATGTGGGACTAAGTGATATTATACTCTAGTTGTCAAAAAGCATTAGAAAAATAATTTAATAAAGTAGAATACAGACATAAATTTCATTTTAGAGCTATATTTTTGATGAGAAACTGGATGTGCGAATCATGGACATTGTTTATGAGTCAGATAATGATATATTAGTTAGAACTAGACTTCAAATTCCCAAGATATAATAGTATAATAGTTACTGGATTTTCCTCCGAAATATTCTGAATATTTCGTGACAGAAAATTTATCGTATAAATATTTTTGGTCACATCACGATGACAAGTCGATGATGCGTTCATTCTTATACCCTAAAGAGCACATTAAGCAACATTTTCAACCAACGAAAAAAAGGATGTTCTCAATTCGACACCACACATAACTTTTTACACTGGAGTCCGATACGATGACAACGCATCGAACGTTAGGAACGTATAGAGAACAAACACACGAACATTAATTTTTGTTTATATAGATAGATAGATAGCATAATACTTACTTAGGCACAGTCAATATCTGAATAAAAGCGAGTAACATGAATAAAGCAGTAGAACACGCGACGTAATACTTGAACTGAGCGTCGGGCTGGTTCCTGTACTGTCTCTCCTGGTTTCTGTTTTGGAAACCCAATGTGAGTGGCATTAGGCCTTCTGAGTTGTTGCTGAAATAAAATGGAAGTTAGTTGCAGTTCGATGTCCGTATGAGACAAATATGTAATAAAAATTGAGAATTTAGGGAAAAAAACAATATTTTTTGCAATATTATTATAATTGTTTATAAAAACATTTAATTATAAATATACCTGCAATCACAACACGTTCTCTGTGGTAGTAAATGTTGTTCGATCATTGCTAAGCTCTGAAATAAAATAATGATTATATATATATATATGTGTATATATAGAGAAATACGAAGAAATGAAACGCCCGCTCTATCTTGCGTTCATCGACTACGCTAAAGCATTCGACTCTATATCCCATAGCAGCATGTGGAGAGCCTTACAAGAATGTGATGTACCATCAGAAACTATAGAACTCATACAAGACATATATAAGAAAAGTACAAGTAGAGTAATACTAGACAAAACGGGCACAGAAATCGATGTATGTAGAGGCGTTCGTCAAGGTGACCCCCTCTCTCCCAGAATTTTTATTAGCGTTCTACAAAATATCATGAAGACACTAAAATGGAAAAACAAAGGTATAGACATTAGCGGTCAATTTCTAAGTAATCTTAGATTCGCCGATGATATCATACTCTTTGCAGAAAATTCTTCACAATTAGAGTCAATGATAAATGAAATTAATTATGTCAGCAATGAAATTGGTCTAGAACTAAACACAACAAAAACAAAAATTATGACAAACAGTATAAAGGCACCAATACATATTAACAGTGTCTTACTAGAATATGTCCAAGAATACACATATCTAGGCAAACAAGTGTCATTTAAAAAGTCTAGACACCAAGATGAGTTACAGAGACGTATAAATATGGCCTGGAATAAATTCTGGAGCTTGAAAGAAATTTTAAAATCAAATATCTCAATGAAGCTGAAAAAAATAGTGTTGGACTCTTGTATCTTACCTTCTCTCACCTATGCATCCCAAACTTGGATCTTCAACAAACAAACAAGGAACAAAATATTAACAACCCAAAGAGCCATGGAACGGAGCATTCTGAATTTAAAACTGAGACACAAAAAGAGAAACACGGATATAAGAAAAGCAACAAAGTTGATTGATGCTCTAGAACACTGCAAAAGACTGAAATGGAAGTGGGCCGGCCATATTGCACGTATGAACGACGACAGATGGGCCAAAAAGATATCTTTATGGAAGGGACCTATAGGCAAAAGAACCAGGGGCAAACCAGTGGAGAGATGGCTTGATGAAATTTTGAGAACAGCAGGAAAAGAGTGGACAGACAAAGCCAAGGACAGAACTAGGTGGAGGAAAATGGAGGAGGCCTTTACTCTAGAGAGGTCCTTAATAAATAGAGAAAAGAAAGAAAAAGAAATATAATATAATTATTAAAATGAATTAAATCTAATTATTGTATAAGCTATTTAAAGAGAATTTATAATTATTTATTTTATTTATTTAATTTTGGAAAATTGTTATATATTAAATGCATGCTAAATCTATAAAAATACCATTATTGTAATTTTATTAAGGAAATAAAAGGCTTTATTATTATTATTATTATTATATTATATATAAATCAGTGGTAATACAGTATTGACATCTGTGACTTTATATTTTCTAACTAGTCAAAGTTGTTGCACATGGAATCTATACTTTATTAAAGGACCTTACCTATTATTACATGGATTTTCTAAAGATATTCAAATACTTAAATAAAATATCATTCTACAATCGTTTAAGAATACAAAATACAAATTAAAAATTCCATCCAAATGACAAAAATCGTTATCTGACATAACGATTTTTGTCATTTTTTTTAACGTCCGACTGCTGGGCCCGGGCCTCCCTTCAATTCGAGGGGAATCAGGTCATAGTCCACCACGCTGAAAAGTGCGGGCTGACTTCATATGCTTTTTTGAAAACTTGCTACGTTCTTTCAGACATGCAGATTTCCTCACGATGTTTTCCTTCACCGTAAAGCAAGTGGTAAGTAAACATGTTGAAGAATGATTTGCACATGAAAATATCAGAGATGCGAGACCCGAGATCTAAGCCCGCTTCATTCGGTTTCCCAAGCGAGTACGTCACCACTGGGCTACCACTGCTTTTCGTTGTCATAAAATCATAATATTTCATTCCCATATATTTTTGTATTTCTATTCTATAACGATTGTAGAATAACGTCTTCTCTGAAACCCTGGATAAATAAATATGTTGGAACATTATCATACAGCACCATCTAGTTCCATGGTAAGCTACGAGGCTTGTGTTATGGATACCAGATAGTTGATACACTACACATATACAACTTTAAATACATACATATTATAAATATGAACACCCATGACTAGAGTACAAACATTCGTCATCACACAAATAAATGCCCCCAGCGGGACTCGAACCCGCGACCGCTGGCACAACAAGTAGAGTCACATAAACTGAGCCAAACATGTATTCAACATTTTTCTACATTTTACACTACTTACAGAAATACCAATATTTTTGGCCAAAGTAGAATCTGTGATGTTCGCAAACGGTTTATCAGCTCCCCAGCATTCAACGTATTTAGTCATTTTGCTCGACGGTCGCGATCTAGTTGGTACTCCCGGTGTTGCTGGAATATAAAAAACATTATCAATATGTGTTTAATTTATTTTTTCTAATTATTGCAACCCTAATTCTGTATGAAGTGAATTTTGTGTTGCCGTCAGAGGGAAAGTCTTTTAAAGTGTGAATTACGATGTTAGAAACGTCACTCATTATATTTAATTTATAATATTTTATAAAGTATGTATTATTTTTAAGATAAAAAGTTAAAACGATGAAAATGAGTTTCCTTAGAAAATTCTTATAATTATTGATAATTTAACATTTTTTTTTTTTTTTATTTCACATTTTTTTTTGCTGGTACAATAAATGTACCTATTTCTTAAATCTCTCTGTCCGTATTTTTTATTGGCTACGCACAAGCCAATAGTAAAGTTTACTTAAATTTCGTCCCTTGTTATGTTTTAATGTTTAATACAGGTTTCTCAGAGATGAGATATTTTCCCGCAGTAAAAAGTATCCTATATGTTGACACGGATAACCAGCTATCATCATACCATATATCATCAAAATTTGTCCAGTGTTTTTTGTGATGCGTTCCCAGACAGACACACAAACAGACAGACAAAAAATTTAAAAACTATACATTCGACCTCTGAATCAATAATAACGCTTACTTCAATAAGATTTTCCAAAAAATATTTAATTTACAGATTCGACTCAGTTAGAATTTTATTATATGTATATTAGTTGTATTTATATGTACATTTAGTTACAGTTAAAATTATTTTTTTGTCAAAACTACTTTTGACGAAAGAGGTTGGTCAAAAGTAATTTTGACTGCAAGCTTTACTACTTTTAACTGTTTTTGTCAGTCAAAAGTAGTTTTGACCACGAAAGTGTTCTGACTGTAACATATAGATTATATAATAGGTATCTAACAAAATAATTAATTATGTATATAATATAATTTTTCTATTGTAAATAATTCGTAAAAAGGATAGTTGGGTAATATTATTTATTTCAATGAAACTAAGGGATATTGGACTGTCATGCCTCGTTTAGTTACTATTCAGAAATACACAAGTGTTATATCAGTTTTATATGAGT
Source organism: Fabriciana adippe (assembly GCA_905404265.1). Lineage (NCBI taxonomy): Eukaryota > Metazoa > Arthropoda > Insecta > Lepidoptera > Nymphalidae > Fabriciana > Fabriciana adippe. The sequence continues at coordinate 14,259,012 of FR989997.1, read as the reverse complement.
TTTGACCGACTTCAAAAAGGATAAGTCGACTTGGTCATGGCACATTGGAAGCGTATTTTGGGAGTATGGTATGTGGCGGAAAAAACTTTATTTAGAAGATTATTAAAAAGTTTATTTTCCTCATTCTTTTTTTATAAAATGATAGTTAAAAATACAATTTAGTTATTTTGGACCGACTTGAAAAAAGAAGACATTCAATTCGGTAATACGTATTTATACTATTTTTAATTCATTGTGAGCCGGGTTTTAACTTTTACTTAAATAGGTTATTCCAAATAACTATAAAAAATCCACCGGTGAGAGCGAAATCAATAATTTTAAGTAGTTTTTATATAAACGTGTCAGTTTAATTTCAATAGCATACACATATTTGACTGACACTCTCCTTTTACCTAGAACTCATGAGTTCGATTTACATGCATGAAAATCATTAATATTGACATACAACGTGAGTCTAGTTAAGAATTTAACACACAGTGTCTTAATTTAAATAAATAATTTCATATTTCTGGTTTAAAATGTATACTGTTTATTCCATAAAAGAAAAAAAAATTCTAACAATATAGTACTTATTCTTACTTCTATCTTTCTCTTTCTCTTCTTTATCAAACTAAATCCATGGTAAAAGGTCACATACTATCTCTCTAATATTAGTCAAAATGGAGGGGGTTTGTGCATATGTTCGTACGTATGTATGTACGTATGTATGTAACACCAAGTGCATACATGCCGTTGGTAAAACTAACTTAGCGACTCCACAGACATAGTACTTAGCATTCGGAGATAAAATGGTTGAGCATCTCGCACGGGCGGAGATTCTGTATCAGAATCTGGAGCGATATGAAATTACGTATTAATATTATATTTGAAGTTGTCTTTATGTTTGTTTAAAAATACTTTGTTTAATTATCATTGAGTTTAGATAATAATATTTACTAAAAGAAACTCAAGAATATATTTATATTACTTATTATACTTTATGTTTGAAAGAAATATTAGATTCGCGTTAAGAAAATAGTGAGTCATAAATGCAACTGCACGGTAAAGGTGTATCCATAGTGGAGTAAAAATTCAATTCAAATATATTTCAAAAGATTAAGTTTAATGGATGAAAATCAACTTGATTATCTCAAATCAAAATACTCATTAATAATATATTTAATCAATATCACTAGAATCTTCTTTTGTGTTTATTATAAAAGGATTAAAATCGCACAGTTTAAAATACTTAAAAACATTGTAAATTACTCGTCTTTCTCCGCTATAAATTATCGATCCACTTTTATTCTTACGAATAGGTGAGGTATTCATTTTAAAAATTTATTGTAGACTAGCGACTGACCCTCGCTCCGCTCGGATTAGTCCCTAGTTACGTTTTAATGTTTAGTATAAATTTCGCAGAGATGAGAAATTTTCCCGCAGTAAAAAGTATCCTATATGTTGACCCGGATAACCAGCTATCATCATAAAAAATGTCATTAAAATCTGTCCAGTGGTTTTCTCGTGATGCGGTAACAGACAGACAGACAGACAGACAGACAGATAGACAGACAGACAAAAATTCTAAAAACTATAGATTCGGCCTCTGTACCGATAATAATGTCTATTTCAATAAGATTTTCCAAAAAATATTAATTAATGTACAGATTCGGCTTTTATTATATGTTTAGATAACGCAAAAAGAACACAACTGTTTCGTACGAAAGTCTGCCTTCAACGTGTCATTGTGAACTTGGCTTTATAATTTTATACAACCTAATTGATAGAGGGACGTGGCTAGGCCGATGGACAACGATGACTCACTATTTTCTTAACGCGAATGAAGTATAGTTTCTTAATCTTAGACTGAGGAATGATATAGACAGAGTGTCATAGAACTAAGCATGAAGCCAAACAGTACTAAAATAATACACAAATGACAATTTGTATATTGAGTTATAAGTAAATAAAGGTTCATAAATAAAAATAGCTAACGGATTTTATTATAATACAGAAAAAATATGAAATAATATGCTATCTCGTTTTCAATGGGAAGACAACTAACGCTTAAAATACACAATAATATTATATTTTTATTTGTATCATTCATATTTTAATCTCCAAAATTTAATATAAATTTAACCAATATATATATGAAATTTCTCTTATTATTTAAAGAAAGCAAACGATCTGTATGACAAAAACGAGAATAGTAGCAAAAATAGCATATCACGCTACCATTTTTGACTTCGACATTTATTTTGGCGGACTCCATCTATATAATTCTCTAGTCTGAGTAAATAATATCTATTTTTGACCGACGTCAACAAAAAGGAGAGTATATTTTGTGTGACTGACATTTTCGTCGTCGCCATTGTAACACGATTTTGATGAATCTTATTAAAGTTATATGCCAAAGTACTATTTTAAATTAAAATTAAATATTATATATTTTTTTCATATAGTAATTTAAAGCTTTCAAATCCATTGATCAGTATGTACGATTTCCACATAATACATCCACTTGAGTATTTCTCTCAATGAAGCTAAAACAAATTAAATTTACAACATTCTTAACTTAAAATATTACTTATGTAAAACATAAAAGCCCAATCTAAATTCGTTCAGCCATTTTGTTTCCAAACATTCAATAACCTAGAGAATTTTATTAATTACACTAGATAGATATAACCATCAAAGATAACTATGAAAGATAACTATCATCTTATCTCACCTGTGCCCATAATAGGGCTAATAGCACCTATTATGGAACCACTACGACTTTTCGGTTTTGTAACAGCACCATTAACGACGGTATCTCCGGAATTAGAAGCACTGCTGTTGTGTTCAAACGCGACAGTTTTAAGGCCATCTACTTTGACTGACGCTCGTCTGTTGAGATCTGAGGAATATTATTTTTATAAAGTTTTTCAGTTATAAAATTTGTTCTGTTAAAAAAAAAAGATTTTTTTGTCGCCTAAAATAAATAAAACTATCTTTTGCCAATTTATTTCGAATTTTTGTTCTCAACAGGTCCTCTCTCCTGACCATGATTGTTTTAAAGCATTCGAAACATCAGGAACACAAAATAAACATAAATCTGCAAAAAAATCCGAAAAGATAGTTTTATTTAAAATGTTAAATATTCGTATAAACCTAAGAAACCTAGAATAAAAATATAAATCCAAATGCATAATAAATAAATATGTTGGGACATTAACACAGCACCATCTAGTTCCATGGTAAGCTACGAATCCTCTGTTATGGATACCAGATAGCTGATATACTACACATATATAACTTTAAATACATACATATTATAAATATAAACACCCATGACTGGAGTATAAACATTCGTGCTCATCACACAAATGAATGCCCCCAGCGGGATTCGAACCCGCGACCGCTGGCACAGAAAGTAGGGTCACTACAAACTGATCCAAACGTGCCGTCTTTAATAATAATAATATTTGTATTTATAGTCCTGACGTCCAACTTCATAAAACATTTACATGACCTCAATAGAAATAGAAACGTCGGTCAGTATCGTGGGACATCCGGAAGGAACGAATTTCCTTTCCCTTCCTGCCTTTGACTCATAAATTAAGTCATAAAATTTGTCCCGAGTATCAGGGTATCGTAAAAATGAAGCAACATACGTTGTAAATGTTGCAGCTTATCGAAAAAAGACCTAAACGGAGTGCACACGAATTTCTTACAACATACATTTCTTAACATGACGACACGTTTGGCTCAGTTTGTAGTGCCACCCCACATGCTATGCCAGCGGTCGCGGGTTCGAGTCCCGCTGGGATTATTCATTTGTGTGATGAGCACGAATGTATGTACTCCAGCCATGGAAGGTTATATTTATAATATGTATGCATTTAAAGTTATATATGTGTAGTGTATTAACTATCTGATATCCATAACACAAATCTCGTAGCTTGCCATGGAACTAGATGGTGCTGTGTGTTATTGTCCCAATATATTTTAAAAAAATACGTATGATCGCCTGGTACTTATGATGACGTCATATTATGGGATGCCTTTATCTCATAATGTCTACAATAAGGAACTTCGTTCCAAAATACAAATAACTTAATTATTAATAACATTTAACATAGATATTATTAAATGCGTTTTTGAGTGAGTGTAACTATTACTATTTCACACATTAACGACAACGGATTTCATATAAGTTAACTTTTATCGACGTATCTACTATGCGAGCTGCTTCAAAATTGGAAATTAAATCAAACTCATATTTTCATGTATAATTCTTTAGATTACGTCTTAGTCATTTTTTTATATTAATGACAATGCTACATATTGTTTATTTCTTTTATGCATATTTTCTTAATTAAAATACTACGGATGCTTAAAAAAATATATGCAACCCATTTTGAATTTTTAACACGAACGGTGTCACAATTATAAACTAGTATTTTATAAACCGACGTCTCTTACCAGGATTTCTTAAGGACTCCGCTCTCGTAACTTTAGTGTTCTCTTGTTCTACAAAACTATGCTGTGAGGGTGCCGGACTTATGTCTTTAGGCTTGGTCGGAGACACATCTTGACATATCGACGATACAATACTAGCCTTGCGATCCACTGTACACACAGATAGCCGGCCGTTTTCTGATATACCTGGTTTCTGAAAAAGAGAATTCTTTATTCTAACTGATAACAGACAAAGTTTTGCTAATTTCTAAAAATGTATTATATACATAAATCTAGGACAGTGTCACCTAAAAATGGTAGCGTTTCATTGCAATCGTATAGATGTATAAGAATATGTGCGTTATAAATATGTATTATACATTTATTTGACCCGACAGAAAATTGTCCAGTCTCAATTTTGATTTTATCTACGACTAGCGACTCACTCTCACTTCGCTTCCGGTTCGTCCCTATACAAAAACAAATCAATCCCACGGGAATTGTACATTCGTCCGGGATAAAATTAACCTATGTGCTATTCCAGGCTATCATCTGTCTCTGTGCCAAATTACATCTAGATTCAGCCGTTCTGTTATGAAAAAGTAATAAACATCTATCCATCCATCCGTACAAACTTTCACGTTTATAATATTAATAGGATATTTGAGGTCATACAAAAATTTTATATAGAATGAAGCACTTTCAGTTACTCCGGAATTTGCCAATTTTGCGAGCAATTTTCCAAATTTTTTCTCTAAAAACCTCATTCGGACTATAAAATTCTGACTATAACGAACATTTAAAGCGATTTCTAAATCATCGTTGTCAATTGATGCGCTTTATCAACAAACAGCATTTCTTTTTTATGCATATATGTAGATATAGAAAACTCTAGCGAAGCAAGCTAGAGCAGACTAGTATTAGCAAACTAATATTAGTTTATGAATAGTCCAATCAAATAAGCTCTGAATTCGATTCAGTGCGAGGGTCGATTTTTTTATTTAAGTTACTTGAAAGTATTCTGGAAGTACCTACGAAAGTAAAACGGTCGTCAACCCCTGGAGAAATACCTTTCAAATGAAAATGATTGAGAATAGATTTTCACGTAAAGACGCTCCTTTTCAGACCTTTAAATTGACTTTTTCTGATAATATTACATATTTTATTAAAACTACTAGAATGTCCACAAACATTGTACATTAAATTATATTCCTTATATACCTCTATGCTTTGTGTCATATGTATACATTATATATTTATATATTGTACATAAAAATTATACAATTGTATAAATTAACTATTGAGGAGAGCTTTCTTATAAGATAGTTATTTTCGTGTAAATAGCTCTATTCTCCTTTGTGTAATCTTGATGATGATAATGAAGATGAGCATGAGCGTTTTTATATCATATACTATGTATGTTAATAGCATATTTAACACTTATTTTTAAGTTTCATAATAATCTTACTAATATTATAAATGGGAAAGTTTGTGATGATGTATGGATGTCTGGATGTCTGGATGTATAGATGTATGGATGTTTGTTACTCTATCACGCAAAAACTACTGAATCGATTTTAAAGAAACTTTATAATAATATAGCTTATACATCGGAACAGCACATAGGCTACCCTTTTTATCCCGGAAAAATGAACGGTTTCCGTGGGATAGATTTGTTTTTGTTTTCCTAGAGGCGAACCCGACAGAAAAGAATATAAATGAAGAATAATAAAGAAAGATAAGAAATCCATGCAGGTGATTTGCTTGTAAAATATTAAAATTATTATGACACTATTTAAGTTTTCGTACTTCCTAATTATGCAATACTTATCTCTACAATGTACATATATCTTAAGTATCTTCAATCTCATATGACGGTGAAACCTGAAGATCGTACATAGTGTAAATCTTTAAACACTCACAGAATACTTTCTTAGGTTCACGCCAATACATGAACATTTAGAATAAAACTATATTTTCGGACTTTTTCGCGGATTTCTTTTAATTTTTGATTCCCGACGTTTCGAATGCTTTAAAACAATCATGGTCACAAGAGACTAAGGGTTTAGACGTCTCAAAGGTTATTATTAAGATTACAATATAGCTAATATTATATTAGGACTTAGAAAGAGAAAGATTTAGAAAAAGATAAGATTAAGAAAGAAAAGAGAAATGGTAACAATCAAACCTTACAATTTTGTTAATTAATTCTAATTAGTGAAACTATAGTTTAACAATTTGAAATTCTTTAGAGTTGCTATTTTTATTTAAAATGTTTTTCATAACTATTAAAAACCTTTAAATATTCATTTCGTAATTAATAATATAACTAGTGAAGTTGAAAATCAACCATAATTCATTAAGTTTGATCGATATTGAGTTCTTTTTTCAAAGTTGTATAGATAACCTATAAAATCCAAAAGAATTTGCAAACAGGCTCATAGATTCAGAGATTTGCACGTATAGACAAATAAACTTTTCACCTATATATTATGTAAGTACTCGTACAATATTGATGAAGGTTTTCTAACATCATACTACATCCTTTAGCAGTGAAGTAAAGTCAATAAATTTTGGCTATCTGCAGTTCTTCTCTATATAAACTTTAACTATACCAAAGCTCATCCTCGTCCGTACATGCAATATGCTTAAAAAGGGGTTCAAAGTTTTCTCTTCACGTATTATTATATAATCTAATATTTAGATATTAGATATCGTATAATATCTAATCAGAGCGAATAGAAAAACTTCTTCTAATTGTAGTTCTCCCGATACCTAATTTTATACCTATTGTCTGGTTTCATTACATAAAAACGTTGAATAATACTATAAAAAATGTTTTAAAATGTGTTGGAATATGCATATTACACGACGTAAATTTAAGAACTCTCCAATATTAAACCACGCCTAACCTTAAGCAATTGACTGTGCCAATGAAAGTGGTGAAAAAATTACTGGCATTAAATAATTTTATATACCTAAACTAAATTAGATGTGCTGGTCATCGCACCTTGGGTCCTTTCCGCGATAACAATAGCATTCCCAAGGAGGGTTGATGTCAGGCAGGCGTAGGGTCGTAAAACATTTGCCAAATCCTATCAGCAGTATGGAAGATGTATTGCGCCGACCCCAAGTAATTGAGAAAGGGGCGGGAAGATGATGATGATGTCTTTGGTAGAACAAACTATAAAGTACAGTTAAACAAAACCTGCTGTGCATTACATCATATTTTAAAATCACTTAAAGCAACTTTCTCTCACAAAGGCAGATCTCTTCGCTACGTTTTGCTTCATAAAAATGAAATTTGTTTAATGGTAATGTCATAGGAGACCTAGGTTTGAACCCATTTCTCTTTGTTTTTCACACATCTACTTTACAAATAAGCTACTATCGCTTACTAATTAATTTATTTTCTACTAGCACAACTTGCGGCTTCTTCGGAACTATGAAAAATACGAAATTTCATGCAAATATGTCCAAGGAATAAAAAGTTTCATACAAACTTTTATCCCTTTTTATTTAAATTAAATTTTGAAAAATCCTTCCTTAGTCGATGCCTTCGTCGTATGAGGAATACGTGTGCGAAATTTCAATTTGCTATAAGCGTTTGGCCTGTGCGTCAATCACTTTTGCCTTTTATATATATAGATTATATTATCTATCTCTACATTTAAATAGATACATTTCTCTTGTAATTAGGACAAATCAGCAAAATGCATTTATGTAATGAATTTTCCGGAATAATTTTGTATGAGCGTATTCATGTCAAAATACACCACTTATGCTGTACGTGAGGCTCTCCAGCCTTATTGAGAGTTTGGGGATTTTCATCGAAAATTTGGAACATTTACATATATTATTGAACTGATATGACCTAGTTTTAAAAATTTTATAATTATTTTAGATTACCTTAAATATATAAAAATATAAAATATATAAAAGATACAGTTAAAATATTTTTTTACATTTTTGGTTTCCGCACACAAGCCCGTTGTAATCTTGAAAGAGTTACGATTTTGATTGAATTTATTCTATGTTTATTTACGTTTTAACGTTTAGCTCAGAGATGATATACATATTTTGCCGCAGTAAAAAGTATCTAAAATGTTGACTCGGATAACCAGTTATCATCTTACTAAATTTTATCAAAATCAGTCCAGAAGTTTTCTCGTGATGCGTTGCCAGACAGACAGACAAAAATTCTAAAAACTATAGATTCGGCCTCTGTATCTACAATAATGACTATTTCAATAAGATTTTCCAAAAAATATCGACTCAGAATAATATTATACGAGTATGTATAGATGATAACCAATAATTAAACAATATATGAAGGAAAATTATTTAAAACTAGTGAGACACCCGCTTCGATCAGCGTCCTTATACGCCCTTCACATTCTATTTACGAATCACGATATTAAGGAAGCCCTGACAATTTTATACGACTTAATTCACAAATATCATCATGCCGGCAGCTTATTTTCACAATTTTCACAAAATTTTCATAAATTATAACCTTGTAACCTTGCTAGATGATCCCTGTTTCAATTAGAGAAAACCGTATAAATTTCGTACAACACTTTTTAATAATATTTTTTATCTGACCTTAATTTATAATATGTAGTGTATTCACATAAAATACACTTCAGAAAACTACACATACATAATATGTATAATGAAATAGTATTTTCATCTATTTAAAAGGCACATAAACACGCACCCGAGCGAAGCGAGAGTAAGTGCTAGTTTATATTAATACCTAGCGGCTCACCCTCGCTTCGCTCGGGTTCACCTCTAGACGAACAAAAACAAATCTATCCCACGGGAACCGTACATATTTCCGGGATAAATAGTAGCCTATTTGTTATTCTGATGTATGAGCTATATTATTATAAAGTTTCATTAAAATCCAATCAGTAGTTTTTGTGTACTAAGCTGTATAAGTTACTATAGTTTTTTAACTATTTGATTTTCCGGGATAAAAAGTATCCTAAATGTTGACCGGGGATATAAGGTACCACCATGCAAAATTTCATTTAAATCGGTCCATCAGTCTCGGAGATTAGCCCGTACAAACAGACAAACAGACAGAGAAACAAAAAATTTGGAAAAAATCTGGATTTGTTCTATTTCTCTTCTTACATCCCCCTGAATCGGTTTTAGCATATTTTTTCTATGTATAGACATTCGACCTCCACAATTTTATTATAGTATAGAAGAAAAGACGCAAATTATTTTTAAATGTCTTTTATGTTCAATCTCAAGTGGGCTCAGATATAATCTAATTAGCGTTTCTTCTTTCTAATCACAAAGTATAAAGTAATATTACCTTTTGCTTTGAACTTTGCTATTTGAAGCGCTAATTAGAGTTGAGCACTTTAATTTCATAAATATTAATCATTTGTTTTGCTTAGAAGTCTGTAATTTTATCAATTATAGTCTATATACATTTTCAGAGTATCGGACTATTATCTATACTAATATTATAAAGAGGTAAAGTTTGTGAGTTTGTGAGGTTGTATGGGGTAATCTCTGGATCTACTGAACCGATTTAGATGAAATTTGGTAAGAAGATAGTTTGAGACCCTGGGAAAGGCAAAGGATACTTTTTGTCTCGGAAATCATATCTTAAGGGCGTGAAAATGGGGATGCAGTTTGTATGGGGAATCAACTTAGGGAAGAACCCGAGCGAAGCGAGGCTAACTCGCTAGTAACTAATATAAAAGTTTGTTTGTATGAGAGTGCGTGTTTATGATTGCTACTCTTTCACGCTGAAATGGCTGACTGGACGTACTGGACCCACAGCAACTCATCAAACTATATTCATCAAACTATATATATATATATATATATATATATATATATATATATATATATATATATATATATATATATATATAGATTTATAGTCTATCTATTCCATACTAAATATAAATCCCTGAATCAAAATATGTTAATCAGTCAACCTTAACTATTATATTTTGATTGATGATAATGGACTCTATCACGACAAACGTCCCATTAGTGGGTGATATGCTGTAGTCAATGATCGATCTATAGTTATTTAATATATTTAATGTACCTTCACTTCACGCTACGACCAATATTATATTGTTTTCGCAAGCATACAGGAAAACTTGAAGACTTCTCAAATTCGTTTTTTTAAGTATCAATCAAATTATACACTTCCAGCAAATCTAAAACCCAGAAACCTCAAAAATATTTTAGTATTTTCACAAAATCCTAGATCTTAGATAGATATTAAGATTCGGGTCTCCACTCGGGTTCGTCCCTAGTTACGTTTTAACGTTTAGTGTAGATTTCTCAGAGAGGAGATATTTTCTTGCAGCAAAAGTATCCTATACGTTGACCTGGATAACCAGCTATCATCATACAGAATTTCATCAAAATCTGTCCAGTGGTTTTCTCGTAATACATTCCCAGACAGACAGACAAAAAATCTAATAACTATAGATTCGGCCTCTGTATCGATAATAATGACTAATTTCAATAAAATTTTCCACAAAATATTTAATGTACAGATTCGACTTAGTTAGAATTTTATTATATGTATAGATATAGGAAAGTGGATGTCATCATATATACCAGCAAGACTTATAAAAACAAATCTAGACGCATCCATTCCTACAGCATTTTTTTAAATTATTTACTAATTAAAAAAAAAACTTTACTCCCATAGACAAAAATTTAGTAAAAACTAAAAATAACATTGGAATTGTTTTTTTTTTAATTAAAATCTTCCATAGATTTTTATATTATCATAATTAGTTCTTTATTATAATGAAGCTTATTCATTAATAGGTACTCTACGGGTTTATTTTTATTAGCGCTACCCACTTTCGCTTCCCTCGGGGCTTGTTATACAACGTGAGCCGTAACGCATTATTAGAAGCTTAGGATAATTAAAAATAAAAGTAAAAATATGTTTTTTTTTTTCATTATATCAGTATACTAGCGACTCACCCACGCTTCGCACGGGTTCGTCCCTAGCTTGGATATAGTAAAATGGATATAGTATGCTATCCTTAAGAGACAGACATATATGCCATCGCGGAATTTTTTGTAGACCTTTTTAAGGTGTACATGTACAATACTGTACCTAGTACATTATTTTGATCTATCTCGTAAGGTTCAGCCAGCGTTTGCAATGTAAGTGCAAAAAAAATGTGTTTATTTACAACATCACATTAGAAACCTCTATAATTATCAGTGTTTCTCTACTATATTATGCATATATTATACATATAAACCTTCCTCTTGAATCACTCTATCTATTAAAAATACCGCATTAAAATCTGTTCGTAGTTTTAAAGATCTAAGCATATATAGGCACAGACAGCGGGAAGCGACTTTGTTTTATACTATGTAGTAATATTTTTGAATATATACTTATGTACCTAAAAATAAGTGGTACATAAATGATTTTCATAGTAATTCAAATTACAATAACCTATAAATTAAAAAAAAAACCAACACAATAACATTCATTGAAGCCATTTTAATAAGCCTAAACGATATCACTATCTAAGGTCTAATTTCAACACGACTGAACACTGAATGTGTGTAGGTATATAAAAAATTGGGACGTTTGAAAGGACTAAGCGAACAAGCAGATAAACATACTGTTGACTTTTACAATCTATACAGATAAATAAAATTGAAGCGTCTGTTTGTAATGTCAAAATAACAGCTTTTTACTAAATGCATATGAAATTATATACAGTACTTATAAGATCACAATTTCAAAATTTTTGTCTGTCTGTCTGCCTGTTTGTTCCAGCTAATCTATTAAACAACTGGACTGATTTTAATGGGATTTTCACTGACAGATAGCTGATGTTATAAGGAGTAACTTAGGCTACTTTTATTTTAGAAAAAGAATTAGGATTCCGCTCAAAAAAATTGAAACGTATCTAGGGACGCACCAGAGAGAAGCGAGAGTAAGTCGCTAGTATTAATTAAAACATGGAACTTCCACAATACAACCTATATATTATCAACTTTAAAACTTAGAATTTTATGCATCACTCTTTACAGTGTCCACCCACTGCAGACTTTCTGTCAGACTAAAATTTCATTCACAACAAGTATAAATGTATCAATATGGACCAGACTATGGAAAGACTACAGTCTACGTAGAGTTTTGTAATGTAAAATGTGCATAGGTATATAATATACTTACTTTCGGCGGCACGATCAAATACGTTTCAACTTTGTGATCAGCGAGGTACCCTTCTCTTGAGGCGCCCTCACCCGGTTCCACTTCAAACTTACCACCGAGCTGCAGCATAGTGGCTTTTGTGATGTGCACACGACTGGAATACATTAAAATAGATAACTATTATATAATATAGTAGTATAGAACTGATTTTTTATTTGTTACTAGCGGCTCACCCTCGCTACGCTCGAGTTCGCCTCTAGATAAACAAAAACAAATCTGTCCTACGGGAACCGTACATTTTTCCGGGATAGAAAGTAGCCTATATGTTATTTTGTTGTATGAGCTATATTATTGTAAAGATTCATTAAAATCCAATCAGTAGTTTTTGTGTATTCAGCCGTATAAGTTACTGTAATTTTTTAACTATCCCACGGGAACTCTTTAATTTTCCGGATGAAAAGTGTCTAAGATGTTGACCAGGAATGTAAGGTAGCACCATGCAAAATTTATTTAAATCGATCCAACAGTTTCGGAGATTAACCCGTACAAACAGACAAACAGACAAACAGATAAACAGACAAACAGACAAACAGAGAAATACAAAAATTTGAAAAAAAAACTGAATTTATTCTGTTTCTCTTCTTACATCCCCCTGACTCGGTTTTTAGCATTTTTTTTTTCTATGTACAGACATTCGACCTCTACAGTTTTATTATATGTATAGATAATTTAGTAGATATTGCACAACTAAGAATATTTGTACATTTTTTTTTTATTAATCTTAGCAATCGAGTAACTTTTTGAATATGGTGCCATTTCTCTATTCTTCCAAATTACTGTATATTTTGTAGGTAATAGTTTGTAATAGCTATGACTTTTGATATGTCAAAAACCTTAGTCGTAGTAGAGGATAAAGTCTCAAACGAGTGATCCGATTTTGACAATTTCACAAATATTGTGCCCAATTGGCACTCCTAGAAGCCACTAAACAAAAGAATTAAATTGAATTAAATTTCACCAATAGGAAGCTACATAACCAAGGAAAGCTATAGTATATTTTATATTCCGAATAAATTGCTTACAGGAAAAAATTATAATAATTGTAATTGAAGTCAGAAAAAAGTGGCCATTGAGTTGATTTAAATGCGCGGCCCGAACGGTTTGAAAAAAAGTTATAAAATGTATAACAAAAAGAAACCTAAGGATGATAGAAGCGTGGGTAATTCTCTAGTATTTAATATTAAATAGTGATCGCCGCGTGGTTGAAAATCAACCATAATTCATTAAGTTACATATTTATTGTATTGCGTATATTACAATATTAATCTATTCTCAATTTGACCACAGACTTTAACAATAAACAAAAGAGTATATATGCGTGTGTGTGTGTCAAATACATGGTAGGGTGTGTAATGTTTTTTTATTGATTTAATGTATTTTGATGCATAATTTAAAAAAATATTAGCATTCTGCACTCCTTCTCTAAATAAACTATAAGTGTGAAAAATTTCATACTCCTCCGTCCGCGCAATTTTCGTAAAAAGGGGTACAAAGTTTTTGCTTCACGTATTAATATTATATAGATATGACACTTGAGCCATTTTAAGGTTCTTCATGATGGACACAGGTCTCCTCTAAATGTCATGAGGATTAAGCCATAATCCACGACACTGGCTAAAAGCGGATTAACAGAATTCATACGGCTTTTGAAGACTAGTTAAGCTCTCTCAGACATGCAAGTTTCCTCAATGTTCCAACAACGAAATTTTGAAAATGAAATTCGCATTTGAAATCTCGGACATGCGAGATTCCAAAGCGAAAATGCTTCCAATGGACTACAATTTAGTTTAGTGGTTATTAAATAAACAGAAGTGTACAGAAAATCCTAGTAATATTATAAATACGAAAGTTTGTGAGGATTTATGGATGTCTGGATGTATAGATGTATGGATGTTTGTTACTCTATCACGCAAAAACTAATGAATGTATTCCAATGAAACTTTACAATAATATAGCTTATACATCAGAATAACACATAGGCTATTTTTTATCCCGGAAAAATGTACGGTTCCCGTGGAATAGATTTGTTTTTGATTTTCTAGAAGCGAACCCGAGCGCAGCGAGGGTGAGCCGTTACTTTTAAATAAAACTTGGATCTTTTCGCTATTTATTTTGATTTTGTGTCTCCCGGCGTTTCATGTGCTTTAGAACAACTATGATCTTGGAAGAGACTAAGGATTTTAACGTCTCAAAATATATAATATGTTTATTATAGGCTGTATTTACCCAGAAAGCCTAGTTTACCCCTAAGGCTACCTTCGGTATACAGAACCTAGGTTAAATGATATAACTAAATTATTAGAATGAAAATTGCAAGAACGCAAGGAATTTCTATCAAAGGAATTTTAAGCAGCACATTAATAACCATAGTAATACCATACTTGCGTGTGAACGGTCTATAACGATATACTTGAAACTCACGTTCCATCATAAATAGACATATATGTACAATTATTAAGGAAAAACTTTATTTACATGATTAATTATTCTGTTAAATTCAAGTTTTTAAAGCGAAAATGAAAAAAGAGAGAGAAAATCAATGACAGAGAAAGGCACAGCTTTACAATTTTTTGTATTTTTTTTCAGCCTGGTAGAGTATAATTGGAATGAAAAAATGGACTGTTAGGAGCTACTTAGCTCATTCCGACATTTAAGTAAAAACTTACTCTAATCAGAAAATCGAATAAACTGCTTCACTAAATACATCTCAATTACATCAGAATAGGTGATATAAAGATGAAATAAATTTTTCGCGTTCATTTCAACATGTAAATATCTTCATTTGAATAAAACGACAGTAAAACAGATAGCTAAAACTCGAGCTTTACTGCCTGCTTTTTATCGCGGGGGAGCAAACGTTGCACTGTAATGAGCAGTCGCACTTTAATATGATGCCTGTGAAAATACTATCTATGTTAGAAATATGAAAGTACTTGAAATATTTATTCTACATGTTCACTATCAGATACGTAGAGTGCAAAATATTTATAATCTAATCTATTTAAATGAGCAATTCTTGTATATTTATATATTTACTAGCGACTCACGCTCGCTTCGCTCGCGTTCGTCCCTAGGTACATTTTTACGGTTAGCTATGTTTATACATAAATAGTTTAGTAAGATATTCATTTAAATTATATAGCGATTTACCCTCGCTTTGCTCGGGTGCGTACGCCGTGCGCGGATTTTGTTCAAAATTTCTTAGGTTTTAATTTTTTTTCGCGGAACCCTGATTCTTTTTCTAAAATAAAAGTAGCCTAAGTTACTCCTTATAACATGAGCTATCTGCCAGTGAAAGTCCCGTCAAAATCGGTCCAGCCGTTTCGGAGATTAGCCGGAACAAACAGACAGACAGACAAAAATTGTAAAAAATTTTGATTTGGTATATGTACCGTGTATACATCCATATGCATTTAGTAAAAAACTGTTATTTTAATATTACAAACAGACACTCTAATTTTATTTATCTGTATAGATTTATTTATTTATACCAGCGATCTCGGAAATGGCTCTAACGATTTCGCTGAAATTTGGTATGTGGGGGTTTCCGGGGGCGAAAAATCGATCTAGATTAGTCTTATGTTTGGGACAAGGCGTGTTATTGAGTTGTCATGCGGTCTTCTTTCGCATTATTCCACGCAGAATATAGTCGATAATTTCTTACACAAGGTGCAAGATTAACATTCAGGTGACCAACTTCGAATCTCGATCATTTACAAAGTTTTTACTTTTGTTTTTTTTTTTTTTTGTATTTATTCAAGATTTTAGTTTTTTTTTTTTAATTTAAAAAATACGATGTAGCGAAAAAGAACTCCGAGCAAAGCTCGGTCGCCCAGATACTATAATATTAATAATAATGTCCTCCTGGTTGATTTTGGCCACGGCGTCCAATCTCACTGACACTAGCCAGATGCGCAGGAAACATTATAATGCACAAGTGTACGAGCAGACACAGCGTGCAATCTCTATATCTTTTATTCTCAAAGTCCGATTGGACGATACTCGACACGATCAGTGAGAGTTAAGGAGTAGGACCGATGTCTTTAGGCGTTTTCCGAGGCACGAGGGTGAAACACCACCAACTTCCGGACTGTTACTGAGAATTTTTTAACAGAAATGCTCGATAACTAAACTTGACCCGATCCGGGACTCGAACCCACGTCCTACAGATCTGTGGCCGTACGGTAGCCACTAGACCACCGAGGTAATGTAATTATAATAGTTTATAATATAATATTAATAATATTTGTATAGTTTCGACAGCTTGTAATAATTACATTTTTTTTCTTATTGGTTGTATAGTCATTATTATGTGTACATTTGTTTTGTATATGTACTTACATATGTATAGTTTTAGTTACATTGTATGTTTGTATTGTTAACAATTTATACATAAAAAATAATGATCAATTATTGTAAAAATATATAACTATAATCAGATTCTGAATATTTATGGTTTTTATTATATTACTAGCGGCTCAACCTCGCTTCGCTCGGGTTCGCCTCTAGACAAACAAAAACAAATCTATCCCACGGGAACCGTACATTTGCCTGGGATAAAAACTAGCCTATTTGTTATTCTGATGTATGAACTATATTATTGTAAAGTTTCATTAAAATCCAATCAGTAGTTTTTGTGTACTAAGTTTTAAAATTTACTATAGTTTTTTAACTATCCCACAGGAACTCTTTAATTTTTCAGAATGAAAACTATCTTAAATGCTGACCGGCGATATAAGATGTATGGTGGTAATACAAAATTCCATTTAAGTTGGTCTAACAGTTTCGTAGATTAGCCCCTACAATCAGACAGACAGAGAAACAAAAAATTTGAAAAAAAAAAACTGGATTTTTTCTATTTCTCTTCTTACATCCCCCTGACTCGGCTTTTAGAATTTTTTTTCTATGTACAGACATTCGACATTTTTATTGTTCTAGGCTCCATTCTTTTGGAGTCTCAAATTATGCTATTTAAAATTATCCTGTCCTTAATAAATGAAGTAGTATTCTTGAAGATTATTTTTTACTAATGAAACATCGAAAAGTGACCCTCAAAATATAAAATTACTTAATTCATAGCATGCTTTTGTCATAGGCATATTTAGTTAGTAGTTCTTTATGTTCCGGAGAAAATACATAATAACAGACAGACGCACATTTAAAATATGCAAAATCACATTTATCTTATAATAATTTAAATACCTTCCCAATAATATTTTCTAATGGAACCCTAACACATGACTACTAATTAGGCGGTTTCATTTCATGCATGGTGGAATATTCAGAAAAAAATCATTCTAACCGCTTTCACAGTAAAAGCATGCCAAAAACACACCGTGACTAACAAAAAATAACCTTTGAACATGTTTGGAACTAACTTTCTTTTTTATTTTTCTCTACACTCGTGTTTGATCCCGCAAAAATATATTTCCGTAGAAAATACACTGTAAAAACTTTCATGTAGTATATGGTTTTTCTATACATATAATAAAATTGTAACTAAGCCGAATCTATCTCTATTCTATCTACACATTAAATATTTTTTGGGAAATTTTATTAAAGTAGACATTATTATCGATACAGAGTCCAGATCTATAGTTTTTAGAATTTTTGTCTGTCTGTCTGTCTGTTACCGCATCACGGAAAAACCACTGGAGAGATTTTGATGAAATTTGGTATGATGATAGTTGGTTATCCGGGTCAACATATAAGATACTTTTTACTGCGGGAAAATATCTAATTTCTGAGAAATCTATACTAAACGTTAAAACGTAAGTAGGGACGAACGAACCTGAGTCGCTAGTACAATATTAATAAAGCTATAGCAATTGGTTTGGACATTGCATAAATTTTATAAGAGCTTATATTTTGTTTCAAATATTTTAAATCATAAAGGAATAATAAAGTATATTAAATTATTTATTTCTCGGCCATTTATTTAGCGTCTTAAGAAAAGATCTATTCAATTATTCTTAGTTTTTTCAATTTAAAATATAAATGGCTTAATCTTCAATAAAAATTGGATAATAAGAATATTTGCCGCTCTAGACTTAAGCCTAGTCAGCCTACTGGTAAATCCACCGCTGGTTCGAGGAAATATCTACCATATACAAGGAAACAATAAATTTCATGTCTTTCTTATATTAAATTCTAGGTACAAATAGCAAAACATTAAGTCTAAAGTTACAGCTTAAACTTCAAACTTCACGAGTAAGGAAAGGAGATTATAATAAACTGGTGATGACGAAATAAATTGGAAGCTCTCAGATAAGTTAGAGCTTATTCAATTCAATAGTGTATATTAAAAAAAAATTGTGTAATATATACCATGGCGGTAGCCAAGTGCGGGTTGGCTACTCTATGGTCTGATCCCCCTTGAAATAAAGGGAGGTCCGTACCCAGCAGGAGGACGATAAAAAAGGGCTGTATACAATATTACGTAAGAAATATGTTTTGCCATATCTTAAAAAATATTTCTCGTTTATATTGTCAATAAAATATTATCTTTCCTGAAAGTAAATAAATGCGATTTGAATTTACTTACGTATGTAGGCAAACGCATACATCTTCGCACAAGTGCATATTGGATATGCATAGCTAACAAACTTCGTAAAATCCACTTCCAAATTGCATATTAATTCATATATGGACTAGACATGTTTATTTTCTGCTTGCAACACTTTTATAATGCTTGAAAATTGTAAATAAATTGTACTCTTAATTAAGGTGAAATATTAATATAATATTATATAATTAATAAATATAATTGCTTGCTTGTAAAGTTAAAGAAGTTTTTTTTTTTATTTTAAAACTAGCGACTCACCCTCGCCCCGCTCTAGTTCGTCCCTAGGTATATTTTAACTAACGGTTAGTATAGATTTCTCAGAGATGAGATATTTTCCCACAAAAGTATCCTATACGTTGACCCGGATAACCAGCTATCATCATACCAAATTTCATCAAAATCTGTCCAGTGGTTTTCTCGTGATACGGTTAGAGACAGACAGACAGACAAAAATTCTGAAAACTATAGATTCGGCCTCTCTATCGATAATAATGACTATTTCAATAAGATTTTCCAAAAAATATTTAATCACAATCAGTTAGAGTTTACAGATTTGACTGAGTTAGAATTTTATTATATGTATAGATTGAAAGATACAATTCTTCAAGCTTCTTCTAAATTAGTAATGTCTTCGGAGACAAAACTCAAAGTAAAAAAGCGAAAAAATAGTTTTATTTAAAATACCAAAGAATAGCGTAAACAAAGTAGGCATAGGTACATGAAATAAACATAAAAAGTCATACATCTATACAGATAAATAAAATTGAAGCGTCTGTTTGTAATGTCAAAATAACTGATTTTTACTAAATGCATATGATATTATATACGGTAGGTACTTATAAGAAAAACACAATTTTAATTTTTTTTATCTGTCTGTCGATTAGTTCCGGTTAATCTCCGAAACGGCTGGACTGATTTTGACGAGACTTTCACTGACAGATAACTGATGTTATAAGGAGTAACTTAGGCAACTTTTATTTTAGAAAAAGAATTAGGATTCCGCTCAAAAAAATTGAAACGTATCTATTAACGCACCCGAGCGAAGCGAGTGTAAGTCGCTAGTCAATATTCAAAATCTGTATGAAAACAAAAAATTACATGAAATGAACATTAAGGCCAACCTAAACTACTTTACAGTTGATAACTCATTTTCTCAGGAAAATCCTCAATTTTGTTTTGCCAAATTGAGAAGCTCTATTGGTGGAAATGATTGTTTTTATTTAGCTCGGAATGTAGGATTAAAAGACCTCATACCTTGTACGAGTATGTAGTGGTATTAAATCTTCAATTAATCCCACAAAGCAAATATATTATACGCTTGAAAATTATTACAAGTTTAACTGCCTCGGTGGTGTAGTGGCTGGCATGTAAGGCTGCACATCGAGGTCTCGGGTTCGAGTCCCGGGTTGGGCTAAATTTAGTTATTGAGTCTCTCTGTTTAGTAAGCCTCTGTAACAGCCCGGAGTTCTCTCTCCGTGCCTCGTGCCTCAGAGATCATTCAGCCTCACCGGTCGTGTCAAGTAGTTGTCCCACCGGAGTATGAGAGTGACAGGAATAGAGAGTGCACTTGAGTCTGCGCGAACACTTGTGCACTTTAATATCACTATGCACATGGCTAGTCTTAATGAGATTGGCCGCCGTGGCCGAAATCGGTCGGGAGGACATTATTATTATTATTTATATTATGGACTATACTTATCAATTATATCTATAATACAGGCAAATCCGCGAGCAAATTGGCAGTATAGTAATAAAAATATTAATCTTTTTATTTAATCTGTCTATCTGTTTGTTAGCTTTATTATTATACTGAAAGTATTAACTTAAAAACAGTTGACTTTCATTACGATTGCTAGAACTAAAGAAAACTGACTTATTTACAGCCTCCTAAAATACTATATATAGTGTCATGTTAAGTGATATCAAAACTATATTAGTTTGTACGTTTGTGCGAATGTTTCTATCAAACATACACATACTTATTGCCTTAAGAAACAGCAATTTTTTAAAATTTATTTTACAATACATCTAAAATATATTAAGTCTAGCTTTTAGTCCTTAAACATTATTAAGAGCTTTAGAATTTCCATATCACAGTCAATTTATGCTGACTTTCATTATCGAAATACCAAGCTAAGCTGTTTTAATGGGCACACTGTACATGTACCACCAGTGATCAGATATGCACTCTTCATTAAACGAACTGAAATGGTTGATTATATGTTTTCACTTATACATACACGTGACTTTACGTATAGTTTTTTTGAAATACCTCATATGTGGGATTTCTTTAAATTAAATAGATTTCCATGTATTTTGGCAATGAAAAAGCTTACTCATTAGAGACAAAAAATTACGTTACTAAAAGGTAATTACTAACTAGATTTTGATGTAATTACATCTATACATATATTTTTTTTGTTTCTCTGTCTGTTAGTCTGTTTGTACGGACTCATCTCCAAAACTACTGGACCGATTTAATTGAAATTTTGCATGATGGTACCTTATATCCCCGGTCAACATTTTAGATACTTTTATCCCGGAAAATTAAAGAGTTCTCATGGGATAGTTAAAAAACTATAGTAACTTATACAGCTTAGTACACAAAAACTACTGATTGAATTTTAATGAAACTTTACAATAATATAGTTCATACATCATAATAACAAATAGGCTACTTTTTATTCCGGAACAATGTATGGTTCCCGTGGGATAGGTTTGTTTTTATTTGTCTAGAGGTGAACCTGAGCGAAGCGAAGATGAGCCGCTAATCTTGAATATAATTTAAGCTTATATTATTTGTTTAATAACATATTATTACATTTCGGTAATAAAATGTTTCTTCTAAACAAATATCACATCTTCAAACTATCACGCTGAATGATAGTTTGTATGTGTTCAGCCTTTTTTAAGTTCCCACTGCTGGGGATGGGCCTCCCTTCTATGTAAGGGGGATCAGGCTATAGTCGGACGGACTTCATATGTCTTTCGAGAGCTAGCTAGGTTCTCTCAGACATGTAGGTTTCCTCACGATGTTTTTATTAATCGTAAGACAAGTGGTAATCATGTTGGAAATGATTGACACATGAAAATATCAGATGTACGAAACCCAGAATTTAAACCAGCTTCACTCGAACCACTGGGCTGCCACTGTATATTACTATTACTACATGAATGATAATATGAATTCAAAATATAATATTATATTAAGTAATGTGAAATTTTAACACTCTCACAATTATATTACTCGAGTGTAGAGAACATTTAAAATTTAGGTCCTAAGTAAGATTCCTGCTACACGACTTAATAATACAACACAATAAAGCTGTTAAGTTAATCTTGACTTAACCCGACATCAATCTATTGTGCACCGACCGGTTACATTTAGTATAAAGTCAATATGCATGTGCTAAGAGGCTTATATCAAAGCTATTGATTTAACTTCATTAGTTACTAACAGATCCCCTATTTTACCCTCTTAGGGTTGAATTTTGGAAAACGCCGAAATACCTAACTCATTATTTTTGCCGTACTCAATTCATACGAAATTTCACGATTTTATATATATACAATATTTAAGATGTTTACTGTCATAAATACTCCCCACGATTTATTTTTGAATCTGATCTGATCTGATCTGAGAAGAGTGGTGCTATAACTGGTACCAAGGACCTACGTAATTATTTTTTACCTTTTAATAGATTATCTACATCATTATTATCTTTCTTATCAAAAAAACCGTTTAACTTATTTTTTCCCCTATTTTATATCTATATATGTATATATAAATCTTGGAAGTAAAAGATTATTTTAAAATAGAGGAAAAAACCCTTTACTTTAAAGTACAACAAGTATTGGCGTTTGAAAAAATAATGATTAAAGCGACGACTACTTCAATTTGAAATACTTACCCAGCTATTCCCCCGGACTCCATGTGATTAGCCAGCGTTACGTCATCACTCCACACGTCAAACTGCCACTTTCTCAGACCAAGCACACCGCACAATACGTTGCCCGTGTGTATGCCGATACGCATGTCCACGTTGAAACCTGTTGCTTCCCGGACGAAACTACGAAAAAGTTTCAAGAAGTTGTAAGGCATTACCAGCATGAATTTTCTTACCATCTAGGCAGGAAATATTATACATATGTATGTATGTACGTATGTTTGTATGTATGGATACATATAAATACATATGTGTATGAGTTTATATATTATTCTTATGCTCTTTAGCAGCATAGTTAATATTATTAAATGTATTTTCATTTTAACTTTCTTCCACACAAAAAATCAACGATGGATTGATATGATTTTGTATGGAGATAGTTAGGGGGTTGGAGAGTAACCAACTTTTACAGATACAAAGTACGTCATAGCTACGGGAAGACATGTTATTATTATACACAGGGAAGTTCAATTCATATGTATTTCTATGTGAAGATAACCGGAAGCCTCGGGCATTTTTATGTTTACTTAGGTACAAACTCAAACAAAGCGATGGCGCGTCATATTTAATACAATATGACGCACCATCTATAAACAGAAGCTACGAACATCATTTTTCACATTATTTGTAATCCTGAAAATTATCACTATCCTTCGAATTTTTCATGCCTTACTAAACCTATTATGGAAATGATTTTTTTTAATATTTTCTCATTGCTCGACCTTATATGAATGAGGAAATCTTTACGCTTCTTCTTAAGTTTGCTAGCATTTTCTTTTGCTTCTTGCTTAAGCTTGCTCCTTGATTCTAAGCTCAGTAAAGTTTTTTTCATTAGGTATTAAGGTATATATTAGGTATAAGAACTTCACAGACTTTTGTACGTGCCTTTTTATGAGCTTTTCTTTGATATGGAATGACTTTTTTTAGGTTATAATTCCGTGTTCAAAATACTGAATTTAGATTATATCGAGAACGGCGTGTACAAAATTCTGGTTAGATGAGCTCTTATGGCTAGAGCTTTCTTCCTGTGCTCCTAGGTCTTCTTTGCGAGGGATGCTGGCACGTCTGGTATAGAATGCCAGCGTTCCAACTGTCTCTTCGGCTCTCTGGATGATTATCATCTTTTAATTATAGTCTATTATAGCCCTTATGAAGTCTATTCAGCCTGCCAGATAAATCTGCCTACAGATATTAAGTTTAGTTACTTTAACTTACTGTTATAAATATTTACTAACCGTATAGCATCAATCATTTGTAGGCCCATGTTAACGCAGTTGTAGGCATGGTTAGGTCTGGACACGGGCAGTCCGGACACGCAATAATAACAGTCACCGAGGATCTTGATCCGCATACACTGGTTCTCCTACAGAAAAAAAATATCTATAATATTACATTAGATTTACTGGAATACTAATTGTCATTTTGAATAAGAAAGTCTTTTTTGGACATTTTCTCGATAAAATTTTTATTTTGATCGACATTTCTGACGTAACGTGGAATCAAATAAGGTCTCAAACCACTAATATACTAAAAAGTCGAAACACCAACAAAAAGTCCGAAATAAATATTTGTATTTAAAATTTTGTGAACTATAATTAAATATAAAATAGAAACTAGATATTTTCTGAGGATAAAAACTAAAAAAAAGTACCAAACCCACTACCTCTACTTTGGAAGTCGATCAAATAGTAAATTAATATATCTACACGTTTACATTTTGTAACAAAACATACTCATAACAACAACAATGGAATCTGTGATTATAATCAAACCTCATGAGATTAGTGCGATCAAATTAATCAAGACTCTCATATTTCGTATGTTTGTTAAGAAGAGCCTCATTAAAAAGGGTTGTCAGTGTAGCTTAATTGGATTTCAATAGCTTCCTTTGAAGTAACAATTAGACTTATTCACATAATCATACACAGTTAATACCTTATTAATTATGATATACTTGCTGCTTGATATATTAATTTTAATACCTTTAAATAAATAAAGCTACCTTTTTGGATTTTTACGCGGACTTATTTTAATGTTTGGTTCCCAACTTTTATTTAAAACTAGCGGCTCACCCTCGCTTCTCTCGGGTTCGTCGGGTACATTTTACATAGATATTTAAAATAGTTATTTTCCAGCGTTAACCATATGAATTTTAATATATTTTTTTAATTTTTCTGATGTTTAATACTTATCATCCCATTAAAGACTAAGAGAAATCCAAAAAATCAAATATGATGATAATTGGTCCAGCCGTTCTTAAGTTATAAATGTTGTAACTAACACGACTTTGTTTTTTATATATATGTAGATGTCAAATATTTAAATCTAAGAAAGAATTACCATTAAAAAAATGAATATAGTGATAGTTTTTTTTTGCACTAGTATCCAAACCATAGCGTTTTGAATGCCGATAGCACTTTAACTAACTAAACTTTTTTTACTACACCGAAATTAATATACATATATAGATATGTATAATATGGTCAATACAAATATTCACTTCGCAAGGAAATCGAACCCGTGAATTAGCGTATTACTGCAACATCTATTCATACAATGAAGAATAATTTTTCTCATTGTGCATATAGCTTGAGTTACTCGTAAGCTCCTTTTCAATCGATCAAAGATCAAGTATGTTACAAGAAAGTAAAACTATAGCGCTATAATATTAGGGATAGATTTTTTATCTAGTTAATCTAAGATATTACACGAGAAACAAATAATCCTTACATATTTGTCTTGTAATATGTTTTTATAATTGGTTTATATAACTAAAGGGCGGTCTCATACAAATACCAAGAAATACGTCCTCTTTAAAGTAAGTCAGTCAAAAATGATTGTATTCAGCCCTTTTTAACGTCCCGCTGCTGGACACGGGCCTCCCTTCAATACGAGGGGAAACAGGCCATAGTCCACCACGCTGGCCAACTGCGGATTGGCGGACTTCATATCTTTCGTAAACTTGCTACGTTCTCTCAGACATGCAGGTTTCCTCACGATGTTTTCCTTCACCGTAAGGCAAGTGGTAATCATGTTAGAAATGATTCGCACATGAAAATATCAGAGGTGCGAGACCCGGGATTTGAACCCGCTTCACTCGGTTTCCCAAGCGAAAGCGTTACCACTGGGCTACCACTGCCAAATACCGACAGATATCAAAAATGATATCTGTCGGTAATTATAATTTACAGTCATGATGCATCAGGAGATTTTTCTATTTTTTCATTCCAGACCAAAGAGAATACCACATTTTTATATTTTACGAACATCTTTTTTAAGTGTGAAATTATTAATCTTTTGTTGACACCAAAGAGGAAAACGCATAGAGGCTTATTTCTCAAAGGTTATTTACTACCTCTGGAAATACATAGGTAATCTTCAGTTTTTTTATTATACCGCGATCAAAATTATTCGTGTTTATCACTTAGCCAACTTGAAAAGGAAAGGTTCTTAATTCAAGTATTTCAAATTTGTCGTTTCATGTTTCGATAAAACTCTTTGCAAGACTACAAAATTAATATACATAATAAATAATAAATAAATATTTTGGGACATTAACACACGGCACCATCTGGTTCCATGGTAAGCTACAAGGCGTGTGTTACGGATACCAGATAGTTGATACACTACACATATATAAGTATATACATATTATAAACACTAGGCCACTAAGCCATAGGTGTACCTATGGCTGGAGTACAAACATTCGCGCTCATCACACAAATGAATGCCTCCAGCGGGACTCGAACCCGCGACCACTGGCACAGCAAGTAGGTATTACAAACTGAGCCAAAAGTGTAGGCAAAAATACATATATTGGCGAGTTAAATTCATGTTATGCTTCGAGTAAATCCATATAAAGTCATCCACAATACAAAACTTTAACGTTAGATCCTTTGATTTTAAACTTGAAATGCATTGCAATGTGAAATCACGTCTATCCTTCGGTGAACCGAAAATCGTAGATCCTATTACTGCTCGGAGAATATTGTACAGAAAACAAAGGCTATACGGTATGCTATAGTGGAAACTATTGACAATGTACCCAGTTCTTAGATCTTTCAATTGCAAATTAACATTGACCCGTTGCTTCGCCTGCCTAAAATATATTTGCTTTCTTTCCTCCTTCTTCCTCTCGGGTAATTTTTGGCAAGATTATTTATTGATAAGTATTTTAGTATTCTTTGATATTAAAGATGAATCTGTATATATAAAAATCAATTAGCGTTAATTAGTCTCGCTAAAACTCAAAAGCGGCTGGACCGATTTTTTCTTTTATTTTTTTTTTTATTAAGAGTAACAATGAATTGAATAACTCTTTTTTTGTTTTGTCGGGGGTATATCAGGGGTGGTTTAAGTATAAAAAATAGGGAAAACCCATAAGAACAGCTAGAAAATCTAAAAGCTCAGAACTGTTTTTTTTGTATGGGAATTACTACTTCGGATTACTTTAAATAAATGACTTTAGTGGCGGACCTATCATCTACAACAATGCGTCAAGTTTAAGTTGGAAAAAAATAATATATATAATACTTATATACAATACTTTCTTAAATTTACGCGAATATTTGACATTTTAAACAAAACAATGTTCTCGACTTTTTTTCGCAGATTAATTTACCCATAATTGAGTAGCAAAAATAAAAACATCTTCATAAATTAATATTATTGTATACTAACGACTCACCCTCGCTCCACTCGGGTTCGTCCCAATAAGATACGTTTTAACGTTTAGTACCAATAGATTTCTCAGAGATGAGATGTTAACCCGGATAACCAGCTATCACCATCCCAATTTTCATCAAAATGTGTCCAGTGATTTTCTCGTGATGCGTTTCCAGACAGAGAGACAGATAGACATACACACAGACAAAAATTCTTAAAACTGTAGATTCAGCCTTTGTTGATACAAATACAATTGATATAATAATGACTATTTCAATAAGATTTTCCAAAAAATATTTAATGTACAGATTCGACTCAGATAGAATTTTATTATATGTAGTATAGATGTAGATAAAAATTAAATATTCAGAAATAGGATACAACATACAGACTATTACTCTTTGTTTAAAGTTAACTTTAAACAAAGCCATTGTGTAGTGAAATGAATAGATGGCCGATAAGGTGTGCCATTGGACGAGTCTTTTAATTGATAACTAATAATTGCTATCTATACTAACATAAAAAAATAATAGGTAAATTGTGTAAAATTGGTTGCAGGTGATGTCTGATATTATTTCTATGTGGTTTTAAAAATTCTTTTAACAGTATTTAGAATCTTTCAGACTAGACCTAGGTTATCTATATACCCCCCCAACATGAGTTCACCTTGTCGCGGTGGGGGACTTATTAGGATCCGGCAATCCAGCCGGGCGTAAAGCCAAGAAACGCACTGGGAGGCGGCCCACCTCGGTGGGTGGTGTACCATGCGGGTTGCTCCTGGTACTTCTCTCATAGCAGAGTGTACCGTTGTAGCAACCGCTTAGTTGTCGTGGTCTGCTTCGGCAGACCTGTCATCTTGGCATCGTGGTAGAATGCGTAAACGATCCTGCGATGCCCCATTACAACGGGGGAGATTTTGTTGGGTTTAAGTTGGTAGTACCTACTGGTTTTTCTAGCCGGTGAGTCCCACATAATCACCTGTATGTCTACAGGTGGTATGCGAAAATGCATTTCCCAACATTAAAAAGGATATCTATATATAAATAGGCAAATACAAAACGGTTCAGTACTTCTTCACTTTACTTGTCCTTCAATAGTTATCTATTTCAATGCCAACAAACCGCTCCAAAGATGGATTCGATTTCTGCGCGGGACATATTAGTATTTGTGACATCGTAAACTATCTGTATCTATACTTATATAGAAAGTTGAAAAGTTGATTTGAACGCGCTTATATCTGGGTCTACTGGTCCGATTTGGAAAACTCTTTTAGCGTTATAGATATCTTTCATCGCTCTAATGTAAGCCATAATAAAACGACACGGGTGAAACCGCGAGAAAGAGATAGTATGAATTTGTCATGAATCAATTCATTTGTCTTTACTCCCCCGCATAAATACTTCTAACTTCTATTAATAAATAATAGAGCAAAATTTATATAATACAATCACTTTTTATTTGAAGAGTACCTACAAAACTTCACAAAATCACCTAAAAGTAATTATTTCACCCTTAAGACTATTTTTTTTTATTTATTTTTTTATTATGGAACTACCCTTTAGATATACACTATTTATTGAAAAAAATATGAAAATCGATAATAAATTGACAATTAGTTAATCGATAAATAACGCATAACACAAAATATAATACAACCAAATTGAGTACCCTCCTTTTTAAATTCGGTAAAGAATATGTTAAGCTTAATAAAATTAATATTGAGCAATAACTAGGGTCTGTTATATCAGAAGCTATTTATTACTTTATCATGCGATAAAGCCATTATTGCTAATTGTCATCTAAACGTTTTTCCTTATCGATATTACTCGTATTGCTTTTATAAATTATTAGCGACTCACCCTCGCCTCGCTTCGGTTCGTCTCTAGACGAAAACAAATCTATCCCACGGGAACCGCACATTTTTCTGGAATGATATATTATACTCGTAGCCTACCTATACGGCACCGAAAAGAATTTTTCTAATCGTATAAGTAGTTCCTAAGATTAGCCCGTTCAAACAAACAAACAAACAAACTCTGCCTCTTTATAATATTAGTATAGATTGTTTATTTCGCCACTGTGCAATAAAAATAATGGGCAACTAGTATTTGCACGAGATGGGATGGGATATACTATGCAAGTGTTTTTTTTTCTGAAATTGATATAGGGTTTCATTTATATAAGGTCTTTTACATCTTAGGAACGAGAGTTTTTTTTTTAATTTGGTTAAAATAGTGATGTTTTTTATTTACTTATTTGAATCACTTGATTTAAGACATTTGAAGAAGAATCCAAGCCAAGCAAGAGTAAGTCACTAGTTATATACCTATGATAAAAAATAAAATTACTTATTACTTACTTATTAAATACTAGCGGCCCACCCTTACTTTGATCTGGTTCTTCCCTAGACAAACAAAAACAAATCTATCCCACGGGAACCGTACATTTTTCCGAAATAAAAAGTAGCCTATTTGTTATTCTGATGTATGAACTATATTATTGTAAAGTTTCATTATAATAAAATCAGTAGTCTTTATGTACTAAGCTGTATAAGTTACTATAGTTTTTTAACTATCCCACGGGAACTCTTCAATTTTCCAGGATGAAAAGTACCACCGATATCATTTAAATCAATTTAACAGTTTCGGAGATTAGCCCGTACAAACAAACAAACAAACAAAAACTGGATTTGTTCTATTTCTCTTCTTACATCCCCCTGACTCGGTTTTTAGTATTTTTTTTTCTATGTACAGACATTCGACCTCTACAGTTTAATTATATGTATAGATAGCAAAACCTTGTCATAGTATCTAATGGTTCTTATATTTTATATAATTTTTAAAGCAAACTCGCACAAAACTTGTGATGTATCGTTATAGCGTGGAACGTTCACTTCAACCAGTTACAGAACTGTAGTTTAACATAGTAGTTCTAATGTGAAATGTTTTACAATGTTAATTTTAAATAACTTATGTATGAACCAACAAAGTATAATTATTTTGAAATTTTGTTATGGAAAACTAACTTTAAAAAGAAGATTCAGAATTTGGCTAATTTTAAATGTTCGTATGCGATATGTTCGCTGATTTTTGTTGAAATATTTCACAAGACACCTTTACCTTATGCATATATTTAAAAAAAAGTTAAAATAAATGTATATCAAAAAAAAAAATATGGTAAAAAAACATTTTTAAAACAGGTTTTTATTTAAATGCTCTAAAAAAAAATTAAATTTTAAATTAAATCAAACCCAACAATTTATTACATCATAGTAGTTTATTTTCTTCCTTTTAGAGCATTTAAATTAAACCTTTTTTTATGTTTTTTGCTAATAATTTATTTTCTAGTTTTCATTTTATTCGTATTCTTCTCAGCAAACCCTTTTATTTAATATCCATATCATGAGGGTGCTTAAAAAAAACATAGTCCGCCTTCCTTGGGAGTTCGCCACATTTGATTTGGAATGACGTCACTTAGCTAACCATACATTGTCAAGTAAACTATAGGTGTATTCAAAATTTCAACTGAATCGGTTGTGGATAACTGTTTTAAAAAGATTCGACTGTCGACACGAACTAACGTAGTAACACGGCAAGTTAAATAAAAGCTTGCAATTATTTGTTTTATTTATATGATAATATAACATTCCATTTGGACATCGATTACCATAGCAGCTAGAAATCAGTCGTTCAAATAGATTGGGCTCAAAGCTAATGTTAGTTCACACTTGGCAGGTGCAAATTGAGCGTGATAGATGCGTGATATGTCCATAATATATCATTCTTACTATAAACTAGTAGCTAGCCTCAGTTTTCCTTATTTTTTTTATAGTTTTACTTGTATAATATTATTTTACATAATAAAAAAAGCTATCTTTTCGGATTTTTTCGCGGATTTATTTTGATTTTTGGTTCCCGACGTTTCTAATTCTTTACAGCAATCATGGTCACGGTAGACTAAGGTGTGGGTAGGTTGTCTGTTACCACTATATAATGCCTTTGAGGCAAATTTTAAGTTTTTTCAGTGTCAACAACGTCTGAAGTCATTTTAAAATGCATGTAGTAATTTGACATTATGTAAGATAATAATACTTTCATAGATTTACGCGAATATTTGACATTTTAAATAAAACTATCTATTCGCATTAATCGGACTACTATTATAATTGAGAATATTATATGTATGTGTGTCTGTTTATTTCTCATTCACGCTGTAACGGCTGGTCGGATTTAGATGAAATTTAGAACACAGATAGACTATGGACTTGGAGTAACACATAGGATGTTAGGCAACTAGGAACGACGAACGACCAACGACGACGAAATGACGGGCATTAATTGTAATACTCTCGTACGTACGAATATTTCTTATTAAATCTAACTTAAGTCCGAGCAAATAAAGCTAAACTAATATTTGATGTACATAAGCGAGCATTACTCTATATTTGGTTATAAACCAACTAGTTTAAACTAAATTCTCATAGGATTTGAGACATTTTCATGTGGAATATTGAAAAGTTAAATATTATATGTTATATCTACAATTATAAATGTTTTAAATTTCAGTTATATATATGCTTATGCTATATATTATATAGGCGTTCGCACACGGCTCTGCCTGCATTAGCTGAATTGAAACAACCAAAAATAAAATATTTGAAGGCATATAGAAACAAACTTCATATATTTGACGACAAAGGCTCAGTTTGTAGTGGCCCTACTTGCTGTGCTAGCGATCGCGGGTTCAAGTTCCGCTGGGGGCATTCATTTGTGTGATAAGCAAGAATGTTTGTAGTCCAGTCATGGATGCTTATATTTATAATATGTACCTATATATTTAAAGTTATATAGGTATGTGTAGTATATCTACTATCTGGTATCCATAACACAAGCCTCGTAGCTTACCATGGAACTAGATGTTGTTATGTGTTAATGTCCCAACATATTTATTTATATAACACATTTTTCTTAATTTATAGAGAAAGATAATATAGTTTAGTACTTTTCACTTCGTTCTGCCAGTATGTACTCGGACAATACGAGCTTTCTCACACGTTAAATAGTGACACGAGTATCTAAAAATATATTAAATCTAGATATCTGTAGCGATCAAATCACCATCAATGAAAATATCACTGAAAGTATGTTAAAATACAAGTCAAAATGAAATGATCGACCATATTCTAAGCCATCTTATCGCATTTTTATTTTAGTCCCAGTGTTTTTTTATGGTTAAAAACTTTTTAAGTTTGGTTACAAATTAGGTAAATGTTAATAAGTTGTGTTGAAAACAATACCACTATAATATATTATTCATTGTTTTATCAATTTCAGTCCGTCATAATTTTGTTTAATATTTCATTCTAATTTATATAGCATGTTTTTTAATGCAGTCATACCCTCAACACAAAAAAAAAATAATTAATGATCACAAGATGGTAAATGGTAGGTATATAATAGTTCAAAGAAAATCAAATTATACAGTCAATAAATCTAATAATGTCACAATAGCACAACGAACTCGTGACACTTGCGAAACTTTTGTTATGACAGATTTGAATGTGAATGTACAAATACAATATCATATTTGGTCATACGTACATATGTGAAAGGAAAATTCCAAGAAAAGCTATATCTAAAAGAGACTTTACAAGCAATTGAAAAAAAAATTGTGTGGTAATTAATATTTTATTAGACTAACTCATTGATAACGCGCTTGCTTGATAAACCAAGT
This sequence comes from Fabriciana adippe, assembly GCA_905404265.1. Classification (NCBI taxonomy): domain Eukaryota; kingdom Metazoa; phylum Arthropoda; class Insecta; order Lepidoptera; family Nymphalidae; genus Fabriciana; species Fabriciana adippe. The sequence goes on along the minus strand of FR989997.1, from coordinate 14,225,435 downwards.
GAAGTAGATTCAAATACCGGTTCTCGCACATCTCATATTTTCATGTGCGAATCATTTCCAACATGATTACCACTTGTCTTATTGTGAAGTAAAACATCCTGAGGAAACCTGCATGTCTGAGAGAACTTAGCAAGTTCGCGAAATGTGAAATCCACTTCGGTCTCTCGATAAGCATGGAGGACTAAAGTCTGTTCCCTCTCACATTGATCAGAGGCCCGTGCCCGGGAGTGGGATGTTAAAAAAGATTTTTATACCAGATCGGTAACGAAATAAACCACTAGTAAAGTAAACTGGATTATGGCTAGTAAATATACAATCTGGTAATTATGAAAAACTTACTTGAGCAATTTGGTCGAATCTTCCAAACAGTTCGTTTAAAGTTTTCACAAGGTCCGAAGCGCTGAGTCTCTCTGACAGCGGTGTGAAGTTCACGATGTCCGCGTACAGGATGCTGACGTTATTGTGACGTTGCACGTGCATCTCGTGGAAGCGGGTTTGCTTCGAGGTGTCCGCGCACGCGCTCGCCATTTTGAGCATGATTGACCGTTTTACCTGTAACAAATATTTATTATTTGAAATTTTTAAACCGACTTCAGATAAAGGAGGTTCTCAATTCAGTTGTATTTGCTTTATACATAAATTAGCTTCAGGTTTGCACTTTATCATAGTATACAAGAATATTTTAATCAGTTCTTCTTATAATTTCTAAGAAATCCGTGCGAATTTCCGAGAATTCAATTCTTATCTTACACGCTGGCGTGTACGCGGTCCTCGAGGGGTTAAAGGCAACCATGGACATCGTGCATGTATACATATTTGTTTATATATAGCTCATATATATATATTGTGCAGTAGGTGTTCTTATTAAACAAGTTAATTTTGTTTACCTACGTATAGGATTTTCGCTATATTTATTTCTTTTATCTTTTTTAGGATTTAATAATTTCATTATGTCCTCTGTCCATATGACCATTTTACTCGGCAACTATTTAAACTATATTTTTGTAATTTGGTAGGTAGTTGTATTATGTATGTAGGTATACCGCTACATAATTCTGTATCACGAGTGGGATATAGATCTTTAAGACACCCTCGGTGTATGAGTTTAACTCGCAGTTCCTCTATTTTTATTTAAAACTAGCGACTTACCCTAGACACGTTTCAATTTTTTTGAGCGAAATCCTAATTCTTTTTCTAAAATAAAAGTAGCCTAAGTTACTCCTTATAACATCAGCGATCTGTCAGTAAAAGTTCCATTAAAATCAATCCAGCCATTTCGGAGATTAACCGGAACAAACAGACAGACAAACAAAAAAAAATAAAATTGTGTTTTTCATATAAGTACCGTATATAATTTTATATGCATTTAGTAAAAAGCTATTATTTGGACATTACAAACAGAAGCTTCAATTTTATTTATCTGTGTAGATTAAAATAGTACAGTAATAATTAATTGTATTCAAAGATGTATTCAAGTATCAGATATAAATTTAATTTCTTTGTTTTATTTTGTAAATACACGTTATGATGTTTTTAATCACAATTTTTCATTTTAGACGATATAATATGAATATCCACAACATTGGTTTTCAATTAACCTTGCCAACTCGTATACATTAAGCTACACGTTATTGGTTATGAGAGAAATATTGATGAGTTATTTTTTTGTATTTATTAAAATTTTATATATTTTTTTATCATATTTTGACGATACATACAGCTTAGTATGTAGTAACCCTACTTGCTGTGCCAACGGTCGCGGTTTCGAGTCCCGCTGGGAACATTCATTTGAGTGATGAGCACAAATGTTTTTACTCCAGTCATTGGTGTTTATATTTATAATATGTGTGTATCACCTCGAGGACCGCGAGCACACCGGTGTGCTAGATAACAATTGAATTCTCGGAAATTCGCACGGATTTCTTAGAATTTGTCCGGGAGGGAGTATTTAAAGTTATATATGTGTAGTGTATCAACTATCTGCTATTCATAACACAAGCCTCGTAGCTTACAATGGAACTAGATGGTGCTGTGTGTTAATGTACCAAGATATTTATTATGATTTTTTTCACTGATTGAGATAGTTTTCTTATGTACGTTTTATTTGATATCATTTTTATTAAATTTACACTCTATAAGTTAATTTAATTTATTCTGTACTAAAAATTTTTAAACATATTTTTATCAGCCAAACCCGTATTTTTTTATTTCAAACCCAGAATCCCCAATGTCATAAGTGCTGTATTTTAAATTTAATAAAAGTTTCTACTCGAAAATTTACGAAAATTCAAATGAAATAATAAAAATATTTTTTAGAGTCAAACTAAAGCGTAGGCCAAACTAGTTAAGCCTAAAGTATTTAGGTCAAACTAGATTGTCCTGGGCTGAACTAGTATATCCTGACAAACTTAGATGAAACCGTTTGGCCTAGGACAAACTAGTTTGGCCTGAAATCCAGCTTAGCCGGTAACATATACACAAAAATTTGATATAAAATTTCTGAATACGGATAGTAAACTTTTTCCATTAAGGCTGATTTAGTTATTTTCGCATAGTTTACGAGTAAATTGAAGAATAAGACAAAAAAAACAGCATTTACTATTTGTAAAGCCAACCAAAAGTTACATGATTAAAATATAATCCAATTTCCCATTTCTAAGAAGTCTTTACATATTCTAAGCTTCCCTTTTCACTTTTGTTGACAAATTGTGAGAGTTCAATAGCTTTTCCTATCAAAGGAAGCTATATAGTATAAGTTTTAATAAAATTATTCAATATATATTCAGCGTATTACTACTTAATTTGATTTGTTTTGATATTTCATTCACAACTTAATTCAATTAGTTTCTAGCAAAACTTTATAAACGCCTAAAGCCCGTTGCTAGTAATATTTTGACAGGGACTTTATATAAAGAAATATTTACCTACTTCACTTTTAGAAATTCTAAGTATATCATCATACTAGACTGGAACTAAACATATTATTTACTGGCGACTAGGTGATTCTTTAAATTGACATAACGTTTTTTATTTATGAACCGATTAAATAAAACAAATACTAAATTTTAGTGAAGCCACAGATCACATAATACTATACTTAGTAAAGCTTACCAAAATACTTTAGTGAATACCGCATCCAAATCGATTAAGCCGTTTCTGAGATTAGCGCGCACAAACGCACAGACCAACAGAAAAAAATCTAAAAACCATTGTTTTGGGTTCTATTGCGTTAATAAAGATCCCCAATAATAGTTTTTCTCAAATATCTTCCATGTACAGACAGTGATCAGTTACAATTTTATAACATGTTATAGAATAGAAGATGTGAGTGCTTTTGTTTGATTGATTGTTTTTTTGAAGGTTTGGAAGATAATGTAACATTTCCTTTACCTCCCACGTCATATTGAAACTCATACACAGGGAATTTCGACCTGTAAAGTTTTCTGTATAGATATACCTAGTCAGAGGCCTCAAAAGTGACATAGGCATACTTCTCTTTACTTAGGGACAAAACCAAGCTAAGCAAGGATACGTTACTAGCAGTAATATTAAATAGGTACGTAGAAATGATTTTCTTGCGAAAAGCTTAAGAACGAGAAGCTTTTAAAACTGGGAAATGCATTTTAGCATTCCGAAATGCATTTAAACGTCCGAGAAAGACAGTAGTACCCTCTAAAACCCAACGATCTCTACCCCGTCTTAATGGGGCGCCACAAAAGAAAGGCTCAGAGCTCATATTGCTGTGCTCATGCTGTTGGGTCCTTGTACACACTAGTAACAAGTTATGGATGGTATTAAGCATTTCTATACAGTTCTCTTCATTCCACTCAATATTCATAAATTTCAGTCAATTACTAATTTAATTATTATTTATCACCTTAACTTATATTCTTAAATTAGATAAGAGGGTCCGGTGAAAGATTAGACGTACACGACACGTATTCTAGTGCATGCGCCTCGGCACTTCTTTGCCCATGTTTTTTTTTACATTAAATTAACTACCGACTTATCCTCGTTTCGCTCGGGTGCGTCTCTAGGTACGTTCTAATTTTTTTGAGCGAAACCCTAATTCTTATTCTAAAATAAAAGTAGCCTAAGTTACTCCTTATAATATCAGTTGTCTGCCAGTGAAAGTCCTGTAAAAAATGATCCAGCCGTTTCGGGGATACAAACTGACAGACAGACAGGCAAAAATTTTAAAAATTGTGTTTTTCTTATATAATTCCAAATGCATTTAGAACAAAGGAGTTATTTTGACATTACAAACAGACACTACAATTTTATTTATGTGTATAGATGAGCATATTTTTATCCTTTTATTACGAACTAAATAACTAAATCAATAAATTAAAACGACTAGTGAAATAAAATAGAGTCAAATAAAACAATGCAATTGCAGTCAATTCCAATTGATTGCTTTAATCAATAGCCGAAGGTTGTCTAACTAAGTACACGTCATCTGTATATAGGCTAATAAAATTAAATCAGCGCTTGACTGGACAGACAGGTATATATATATACATATATCCCGGGTCTCGCACCTCTGATATATTCATGTGCGAATCATTTCTAACATGATTACCACTTGCCTTACGGTGAAGGAAACATCGTGAGGAAACGTGCATGTCTCAGAAAACCTAACAAGTTTTTGAAAGACATGTTAAGTCCGCCAATCGGCATTTGGCCAGCGTGGTGGACTATGGCCTGATCTCCCTTGTATTGAAGGGAGGCCCGTGCCCAGCAGTGGGACGTTAAAATATATATATATACACACTCCAATTGCGAAACTATATATATCGAAAGTTTGTATGTTTTTAAAAGATTTTAATGAAATTTAGTACACAAATACATTATGTTCTGGAATAACACCGTTGAGTTAATCACCTAGGGAGCACCCAAGCAAAGTGAGAGTAGTAAGAGTAAAAAATATCTTTCCGATTTTTTTTTGCTTGAAAGCATTCGAAACGTCGAGAACCAAAAATCGCGTCAAAAAATTAAAATGTCAAATATTCGCGTGAATCTAAGAAAGTATTTTATCAATAGATAATGATAGTTAATATTTACTTAATAGGAAGCTATTATAGTAAAAACCATTTACTTTATGGCCTGTGAATCTCACAGGCCATAAAGTAAATGGTAATTCTCATAATTAATCTAATTATTATTATTTAGAAGTAATTAATTAGCGATTCGATTCTCGTCTGCTGATTCCCGTCTTTACTACTTTTATAGGTTTCTTACGAATCATTCTTTGTGTAGGTGTGGCTTTTCTTGTAAAAATAAAAAGGCATAGCTTTTTACATAAATTGTATCTTTGAGAAACCAATGTTTAATTAGATTTTGTTATATTCAAAGGTAAAGATATATATACTTCACACTAGCGACTCACCCTCGCTTCGCTCGATACTTTTAACTGTTAGTATGGAATAGATAATCGATCCCTTGCTCTGTGAAAAACAAAATCGAACTTATGCCACGGGAATCATACATTTTTCCGGGATAAAAAGTAACCTAGGTATATATAGCATTCCATTTAAATATAATCTATCACTGTGCCAAATTTCATACAGATCCGTTCAGCCATTCCGGCGTGATTGAGTATCGAGCATCCATCCATCCAAACTTACACATTTTATGTAATAACTAGCGGATTAACCTCGCTTCACTCGGGTTCACCTCTTGAAAAACAAGAACAAATCTATCCCTCGAAAACCGTATATTTTTCCGGGATAAAAAGTCGCTAATGTGTATTCCAGACTATTATTATCTATCTCTGTGCCAAATTTCATCCAGATTCGTTCAGCCGTTCTGGCGTGAATGAGTAACAAACATCCATACTCACAAACTTTCATATTTATAATATTAGTGTAGATGAGATAAAATGTATAACACTTATTCATTTCTATAAATATATTGCTCTTGAATTACTACGTAATACTTACATATTCGTATTCATAGAAATGACTCCTTAGTCATTATCTATAAATATCTACACATTAAGAGATAACAAAATTAAGGAAAATTTTCTCTTTATAAACAATGATTCATATCCTTTCAATTGATGGCTGAGACAATGCTTGTTACAGTTTCTTAGGAGAATAATTTGTTGTGAAATCAGTGATCTTATAAAAAAGTTTTAATAATGCTAAAAGTTATTATTAATTATTTCAATAAAAATAAATTCTGCATATGGTATATAATCTCGACTACTATATATATATAGTAGTTGTAATGTGCTTTGATTTGTATTGGCTGGCACCGACTTCGAAAATATCTGATTAGGTATCTATTCTAAATGAAAACCCCCGTTTGGTTATTTTTTACTTTTCTGTGCCTGGAAGTCGGTTTTTTTTTAAGTTTTTATTTTTCCATTTTTGGTGTAGACGTAATAAGCAGGTAATTTGTAAGAAGAAGGATTATTAAAAACATATTCGATTAAGCCATTTATTCAGACCCCTAATGACACTCACAACCCATCTATGTAGGTGTAAAGTTCTCATCAATACAAATTAATCAAGCCCAAACACCAGGTAATTGCTGTAAATCGTTGAGGAGTTTCCTCGACTGTCTTTCGGTTCCATCATCAAATCGACTCCAGACCTTCATTAAATAGTAGTGCTTTAAAATACTTAATGAAAAAAAAATTAACAAGCGCACTAGTCGCCACTACGATTTTCGAAGGTTCCCCTCGATTTCTCTAAGATGTCATCATCAGATCCTGGTTTCCTTATTATGGTACCACCCTTATAATATCTCCTTTCAAACAAAAAAAAATCATTAAAATCGGTTCATGAACGACGAAGCAATCCGCGAACATACATAAAATTACATCCACGTAAACAAAAATTTTCATATTTTTTTTTTTTCATAAAATGAAAACTATTGGGCCAAACTATGTTCAATTTTTATGGGACCAAATAGCAACTATTCCGCATCAAACAAAATAAGAATCACGTAAATCGGATCATAAATCTCAGAGTAATCGATGTACATACATAAAAAAAATACCAATCGAATTGATAACCTCCTCCTTTTGGAAGTCGATTAAAAATAACAGCTTTTTACGAAATGTATATTTTTGTTTGTCTCTCTGTCCGTTAATCTGTTTATTCCGGCTAATCTCCGAAACGGCTAGGCTGATATTGACGTGGCTCGCTGGCAGGTGGCAGATGTTATAAGGAATAACATAGGCTACTTCTATTTTAGAAAAAGAATTAGGGTTCCGCTGAAAAAAATTAAACCTACTTAGAGAAGCACCCGAGCGAAGCGATGGTAAGTCGATAGTTTACCGTAAAATCATAATAATTATTACTGGTGGAATTTAATTAAAAAAAAATTAATTATTACAAGTATTACTTGAAAAAGTAGTAATAATAATATAATAATAGATTGTGACACAAAATCTGCGATGTGACGTGATTGTTTGCTTAAGGTGAACAATCTCATAATTGTTCACGCAAGTGTCAAGAGTACGTGACTAAGGGCACAACTGCCTTCCGGATAGACAAGGTGACCAAAACAATAAGACTATGATACAATATTATATAACATCTGTACATATATAATAAAAAAAATATATCACACACTAAACTAATAGCTAATACTTTCTTTTTCCGCGAATATTAAAAAAATTAAAATAAAACTATCTTTTCGGATATTTTCGCGTCTAAAACTTTATTCTCTCCCGTGACCATGATTGCTGTAACGTATTCGAAACGCCGGGAACCAAAAATCGAAATAAATCCGCGAAAAAATCCGAAAAAATAGTTTTATTTTAAAATATTATAACTAATAGCTAACTAAATAAACTCATATTTGGTCAATAATACTCATGTAATATCAGTATCGAGGCTCGCCAGAAATAGACATTTTAAAAGGCAAAAAGGGATCAATAGTATGTATTCTTTTTCTCTATTAATAAATTATAAAAATGAAAAAAATATGTTCGGACATTAACACACAGAACCATCTGGATCCATGGTAAGCTACGAGGCTTGTGTTATGAATACCAGATAGTTGATACACTACACATATATAACTTTAAATACATATATATACGTATTATAAATATAAACACCCATGACTGGAGTACAAACATTCGTGCTCATCACACAAATGAATGCCTCTAGCGGGACTCGAACCCGCGACCGCTGGCATAGCAAGCAGGGTAACTACAAACTGAGCCAAACGTGTCGTCAAAGTTAATCAGTATCAAAGTATTAATCAGTGAACGAAGTTGCGAGCACAGCTAGTATATTATATTTATAGCATATAATTCACTACTCTCGCTTCTCTCAAGCCCCTAGGTAACTTTTATTAAACGGCCATTTACCATCACAACGCAAGAAGGCCATATACATAAAGTAAATTAATTATTGAAAGTCATACCATAAACTTTTGTGATAAACACTCATTTTTTATGGGATTATGGGTAACATCACAATTTATGTACATCCGTGCAATCGTTTAAAATGGCAAATTAAAGATGAAGCAGGCTATTTTTTAAACATTTCGATTCGGTTGACGAAAACACTGTACAATCTTTTCCATGTGAAATTCAATACAAATTAAAAATATTTTATTCAGCATTAAATTATTACAATTTTAACAGTTCGGAAAGAAGCTTCGAACCTGAGAAGAACTGGCGAAGAAATCTTATCTTATCTATACATATAATAAAATTGTAACTAAGCCGAATCTGTACATTAAATATTTTTTGGAAAATCTTATTGAAATAGACTTTATTATTGAAACAGAAGCCAAATCTACAGTTTTTAAAATTTTTGTCTGTCTGTCTGTCTGTTACCGCATCACGGGAAAACCACTGGACAGATTTTGATGAAATTTGGTATGATGATAGCTGGTTATCCGGGTCAACATATAGGATACCTTTTATTGTGGGAAAATATCTCATCTCTTAGCTAAATGTTAAAACGTAACTAGGGACGAACCCGAGCGGAGCGAGGCTGAGTTGCTAGTTACTATATAAATGCATAAATTTGGATGGATGGATGGAAAAATGTACGGTTCCCGTGGGATAAATTTGTTTTTGTTTTTCACTAGGGACGAACACGAGCGAAGCGAGGTGACCGCTAGTAACTTTATATCTGACGAAGGAGGATTTAGTTACCTTTTTCTGCTAGAATGTGAAACCTTATTGTTTAAAGTCACTATGTTATTTAGTTTACTTTTTATTGCTTTTAAAATGATTTTGAATTTAGAGCAGAGATTTAGTCTCGAGCGGGGTCGAGACGCCATCACGACATTCATTGTGAGATATTCATTGGAGATACGTGGTTTAGTAACGTTGGTTGATCGTAATATGCTTTGATATTGAATGTGGATAGTCTGATTGGTGACTATGAACCCGCTAGCTCTCTAAATTATTAGAATTACCGTTTCAAGTTTATAACATTGTGATTTCCCTCAATAAATTGTAATGGAGTATTAAGAAGTCTTTATTATTTGAGTCCTGATAACGCCCACAAGATTAGTAACCACTAAAGATGATGTTCGAAGTATATGGATAACGCGTCATATCTAAGTTCACAAAGTAAAAAAATTTAATTTAATTTATATCTCTATATATATTTTTGCTTAAATGGTAGAGTTTTGATAATTAAATCATTATTTTTCTCGTGAATATCTATTTTTATCTTTTCGAGTTTCTTAGGTACTATTTTTAATACTTTTCAAGAAAAAACCCACCCTTAAGGAAATATTTGTTTTTAAGGTCGACCTCTTAGTTAATTAAAAAGTAATTGTTTGTGCATATAACTGACTAATGGATCAAACAATAGCATTTGACTCCTTTTATCTTTAGGCGCCAGATGGAAAAACAAAACCAATATAAAATCTACATTTACTTGAATTAAACCTGTAATTAATAGCAGTTAGCAATATCAGCCAATGATATATGTATGTACCTTATAGTTTATACTCTTTTTCTTAACGGGTACTATAAAATGAAATTTTATTAATCCAACTAGCGACTCAACCTCGCTTCGCTCGGGTTCGTCCCTAGGTACGTTTTAATTTTTTTGAGCGAAACCATAATTCTTTTTCTAAAATACAAAAGTAGCCTAAGTTACTCCTTATAATATCAGCTATCTGCCAGTGAAAGTCCCGTTAAAAATGGTCCAGCCGTTTCCGAAATTAGTCGGAACAAACAGAGAGACAGACAGACGGACAAAAATTTAACAAATTGTGTTTTTCTTATAAGTACCGTAAATAATTCCATATGCATTTAGTATAAAGCTGTTATTTTGACATTACAAACAGACATTTTAATTTTATTTATCTGTTGAGATAACTAGTTAAATGGACTTTTTTGTTACGGGTTACATTAATTGTACCTATTCCATATTCCGTCTCATTAGCGTCCGGCAATCCAGCCGGACGTGAAGCCAAGAGATAGTAAGAGTTGGCCCATTTATGTATGTGGTCACTTGTCTCATAGCAGAGTTGACCGTGGGAGCAACCAACCGGTTGCTGTTGTCTACCTGCACGTAACCATCTGTTTGTTTGCAGGTGGTATATGTAAATGTATTTCCCAACGTTATATTTTCTATACTTAATCATAATTTGTATTTTATAACTAGCGACTCACCCTCGCTCTGCTCGGGTTCGTCCCTAATTACGTTTTACGTTTTAACGTTTAGTATAGATTTCTCAGAGATGAGATATTTTCCCGCAGTAAAAAGTATCTTACCTATACGTTGACCCGGATAACCAGCTATCATCATACCAAATTTCATCAAAATCCCTCCAGTAGTTTTCTCGTGATTCGGTCACAGACAGACAGACAGACAGACAGACTAAAATTCTAAAAACTATAGATTCCGCCTCTGTATCGATAATAATGACTATTTCAATAAGATTTTTCAAAAAAATATTTAATGTACAGATTCGACTCAGAATTTTATTATATGTATAGAAGATGTAAATTTTAACTCACTCGTGATCATCGGTTTACAAACCGGTGTTATGACAATGACCTAAATGTTCACGTCTGGGTCTCACGTACGCTAGCGTTTAATGTACATACTTATACGTAAACTTAGTATCTACATATATGCCGAACGTTCATTAAGAACAATATTTAATGTTATTTTCAGAAGCATAGATTTAAATAACTGAATTAGCTAATACTGTTTCAAAGTGAATATATGCATATATCACAGTAGTGAGAGGCCTCTAAGAATATTAGAAAAACAAGTATACGTTATTTATATCTATACGAAAAGATATGAAGAGTTTGTTTTTTCGTTTGTTTGAGCGTGATAATCTCTTGAACTGCAAATCCGGTATGAAAAAATATTATTTTGTATACATAATAGCTAATTGGGAAAGGCTGTAGGCTATCTAACATCACGCTATTTTTAGGAGCGATGCAATTTAATAAATAAACTGTGCGAGTGGAGACCCAGGCAAAGGCTAGATTAAAATTTAAGGAGGCTTAAGTATTAGGCGAGTGTTAGAATACACTGAATAAAGACTGTGACTGCACAGATTATGGAGTAGTATTTTGAAACTGAAACTTTAGATCTTAAAAGACTTAAATTAATCTTTAATATAACAAATATTAGAACGAAACTATTTTCATATAAAGTAACTAGCAACTCACCCTCGCTTCGCTTGGGTTCGTCCTTAGGTACATTTTAAAGGTTGGTATGGAATAGATAAGGAAGGAAGGCAGTGGTAGCCCAGTAGTAACGCGCTCGCTTGGGAAACCGAGTGAAGCGGGTTCAAATCCCGGGTCTCGTACCTCTGATATTTTCAAGTGAGAACCATTTCTAACATGATTACCACTGTCTTACGGTGAAGGAAAACATCGTGAGGAAACCTGCATGTCTGAGAGAACCTATTAAGTTTTCGAAAGACATGTGAAGTCCGTTAACCCGTATTTGGCCAGCGTATTGAAGGGAAGGCCGTACCCAGCATTGGGACGTTTAAAAGGGGTGAATACAGTTGTTGTAGTTGTTGTATAATACCCCTTAGCTAGTTCTTAAAAAAATAACAATATTTTCATGTATATTGAAAAGTGTTTCTATTTTAAAAAGATTTGAACCCGCTTCACTTGGTTCCAAGAGAGCGCGTTACCAGTGTACTACCACCATATACCTATGTGAATAGTATATATATATATATATATATATATATATATATATATATATATATATATATATCAACAAACATAACCCTACTTTCCCGCCGCAGTGGGATAACAATAATCGTCAAATCCTCGAGTACACACACATTCTATCTATTACCGGACACAAGACTGAGGAAACGTCTATCGTAACTTCCCCTCATAGCCAAACATTATCAACAGTGTTCATGAATTTTTAAAAACATTTCTAAATATCACACGGTATTGTTTTAGGGTACCGTAATTAGAATAAGACAAACTTTATCTTAAGTAGTAAAAAAAGGGTCCATTTCTGAAGTATAAAAATAGGCTAGGTTAATACAGGATGGAGCTCTTAAGTTAAAGTTAAAAGTTATGCCAGTTATTACAAGTTTTATTACCATAAATGCCAGTTGTATTCAGCCCTTTTTAACGTCCCACTGCTGGGCACGGGCCTCCCTTCAATACGAGGGGCATAAGGCCATAGATCACCACGCTGGCCAAGTGCGGGTTGGCAAACTTCATTCATATCTTTCGAAAACTTGCAAGGATCTCTCAAACATGCAGGTTTCCTTACAATTTTTCCTTCATACCAGCTATTAACAGTTTAATAGAAACCATATAAGTATTTTACTGTTTTTTTTTAAATAAGTATAGCACCACAGACAAACTTTTTGTCCGTATCTGTTATTTATTTTTAATAATATGATTATTGATCTCTTTTTTTGCTCAAAATAGGTTACACATTGATGCCTTGAAAGAGAATAACTTATACAATGATAACTTTAAAACTGTTTGTGGAAAAACTCTACCTTTCTTCCATTTTACTGATTATCATCAGGTTGGTCCCATGCATATTTACTGTCACTGTGCCAGAAAGAAAACCATCATGAGATTAAGGCTGCTTTGCACGTATTGCTCTCGATTCTCATATGTATATGTGTATTTCAAGACTCGTGCATCTTTTATTTGAGTCACGCTTTGTTTATGCATCATAGTACGAGTATATCTTCGATTTAAATCGTAAAACAATATATTTTTTACGTAAGTTTATGTAATTTTCATTTGCTTTATTATAAGGGTTACATCTAGTGAAATAAAAAATCTAAGTATTATATATTTTCATTCCATAAATTATTCTTTAAATTTCTAACTATGGAGAGTAATAATTCGATTCATTATTTTATGATTTTAAGGCCAAAAAAATGATAAATCCTATCAAAAACATAACATGTAAAAAAACGCAAGTTTCCCAACGCAATTCTTCTGCCGCAAAACGTTGTGAGATCTAATGTAAAACCAAGTCGGTTAAGATATTCAGTACTTACATATACATGGAAGCATCTATCCAATAACTTTGTAAGAAATTGTCACCTTATAAGCTAACTAACAACATTTTATAGTGAACGTATCAATAATAGATATCTTTATTTCTTTAAAAAATACAATGACTTGGTCATGGGACGGAAACATGATCGCACAACAATAATATAATATACTATAATATACTATAAATATAATTGTACATAGCGCTAATGAGTCAAATTTACGCTAATATTAGATAAATTTTGTTATTTGTAGATTATTTTGTCGCGTGCGATGGCGATCTATAAATAGAAACGAGTAGTTTTTTTTTATCTATACATATAATAAAAGTGTTACTGATAGCTGTCTGGGACACATTTGAAACAAATTATAATTAGGGGTCGTCGCGATTTGTCTGTGCGTTTTTGAGCGCATAATCTCAGAAACGGTTCAGCCGATTTGCGTGCTATTTTCACTCATGTAATGTGGTAAACTCCATTTAACATTTAGTATTTGTTTTATTTCAATCGGTACATAAATAAAAAAGTTACAACTATTTAAAGAATCATCAATAAATACTTATATATATATATATATCTTTTTAGATATAGAACTTTAACAAGAACTGGTGTTCATTTAGTAGCTGAAATTCGACAATCACAATTATGCAAAATTTGAGGAAAACATATAAAATAAATAAATATGTTGGGGCCTTAACACACAGCACCATCTAGTTCCATGGTAAGCTACGAGGCTTGTGTTATGGATACCAGATAATTGATACACTACACATATATAACTTTAAATACATACATATTATAAATAAATATAAACACCCATGACTGAATTACAATCATTCGTGCCACACAAATGAATGCCCCCAGCAGGACTCGAACCCGCGACCGCTGGCACAGCAAGTAGGGTCACTACAAACTGAGCCAAACGTGTCGTCGAATAGTATAGTACAGAATAGAATTTACCTATCTATATAAATAAACTGTTTACATTTTTTTAATTGATAACACTAAAAGAATATCAATGGACAAACAGAAGAGAAAAAATTAATGACCTGTTTTACATTTGCCTATTTATATATATATATATATATATATATATATATATAATTTCCGTCATTTTAACTACACTCTAGACGACCCACACTAGGTCTCCTTTCAGGGTTTAGTGAAACATAAAAAATACACGGACATACAGACACACAGAATAAAATTTTATATGGCCAATCTAGTTACAAATATTCCGACATATTAATTATACATCCAAGGTATTTAAAAAATATTATTTTAATCTTCTATAATGCGCTTCAGACATCTTATATACCGTATCCTAAATGTTCGATTACCTCCCATGAAAACTATTAGACTTGACCGTAATTGGTTAAAATCCAAACCGCCATTTTAAAGAATATCGGATAAAAATTGAGATTATAGCAAAAAAGAAATTCTTTAGATTTTATTGTTACAAAAGCAAATAATTATAATGTGTAGATAGATAAATTGCATCATAAGATGAACGCATCATTGAATGGACCACAAAACAAATACAAGTCATCTATACTATAATATAATATTATAAAGCTGAAGAGTTTGTTTGATTGTTTGTTTGTTTGTTTGTTTGAACGCGCTAATCTTGGAACTACTGGTTGGAATTGAAAAAATCTTTTTGTGTTGGATAGTTCATTTATCGAGGAAGGCTTTAGGCTATATATAATCCCGGAAAATATACGTTTCCCGTAGGATAGATTTGTTTTTGTCTAGGGATGAACCCGAAAAAGACTTACTTATCATTTTAATGCACGCGATAACATAACCAGGTTATCCACGTTTGTTTATTTTTAAAAATATTTGTTTGCTTGACATAGTTGTTTTGAAAATAATCTTTATCTCGATAGTTAGGGCGCTATCATTTAGGTTGAAATATAAACGTATATTTTAAAACAAAACTTTCCTCTGTTAATCTATATTTAATATTATAAAGCTGAAGAGTTTGTTTGTTTGTTTGTTAGTTTATTTGTTTGTTTGTTTGGTTGAACGCGTTAATCTCAGGAACTACTAATCCAATTTGAAAAAATATTTTTGCATTATATAGCCCGTTAACTGAGAAAGGCTATAGGCTATATATCATCCCGGACAAAAATACGGTTCCCGTGGGATAGATTTGTTTTTGTCTAGGGACGAACCCGAAGCGAAGCGAGGGTGAGTCGCTATCAACTATACGATCTCACAATTACATCGTGATATTATGATTGTGTTTATGTATGTTTGTTACTTCTTCTGTAATGGCTGTAGCGATTTGAGTGAAATCTATACTAATATTATAAAGAGGCAGAGTTTGTTTGTTTGAACGCGCTAATGTCAAGAACTACTAATCCGATTTGAAAAATTATTTTTGCATTAGATAGCTCGTTTATAGAGGAGGGTTATAGGCTATATTATATCATCATGCTACTACCCAAAAGAGCGGAGCAGTAATATAATATATAGTCCTATCTATTTTATTTTTTGTTCACCTTCATAATACAAATAGCTCTTGTACTCCATACTCTTTGGCCTCACTCAGTTTATATTAGAGTAAGTAAGGTTATAAATGAGTAATAACTATTTAGTTGAAAAGCTGAGTTAACTAAATCCTATTCACATAAAACCTGATGCAATTATTACTTTTAATCTATACTAATATTATTAAGAGGTAAAGTTTGTGACTTTGTGAGGTTGTAGGTAATCTCTGGATCTATTGAACCGATTAAGATGAAATTTGGTAAGAGATAGTTTGAGACCCTGGGAAGGACATAGGATACTTTTTATCCCGTAAATCATCCCTTAATGGGTTGAAAATGGGGATGAAAGTTTGTATGGGGAATCAGGCTAGGGACGAACCCAAGCGAAGCGAAGACGAGTCGCTAACTTAACTAAATAATATACTAAAATAAGTACTAAGCACACTATATTTAAATGATTTCCTTAATATATCCTCCATTCTAGATCACATTGGCGAAGTAAACATGACATTTGAATTGAATGAATTAATTTTTACTATGTTTTTTATTCAAAAAAACCCGCTTACAGATAAAAAAAATGCATATTAAATCAAAAACCATTAATATTCATAGCACTTGTATGTAGCACGTGTCGTTTTTAATGCCAGACTTTAATGCAATATAGAAATAACAACGTATCAAGTCGCATTTAAGAGGTTAGTCCAACATACGATATCACTTGCGAGTCGCCAATATATTTATCAATGAGATATTATCAATTTTTTGTTGTGTTATCCTCATAACCATCAATAAACATTTTGAAGGTGTGTTTATAAACAAAATTAATTCTTTTATCAATGTAGTAGGATTAGTAGATAGTACATTCGCATCCCACAGTCCGCCAACCCGTTCTTGTCCAGCGTGGTGCGCTATGGCCTGATCCTTCTGGTATTGAAGGGAGGCCCACCCCCAGCAGTGGGACGTTAAAAAGGGGCTGTATATAATGCTATCGAATATAGTAGCGTATTTTTAGGGTGTAACCTATACTTCAAATGTTATGAATTTGCACAGCTTAAATTTTTATTTTTTTTTAAATATTTGATTACATTATCAAGCGCTTATGAAAAAACAAGGTATTAAATATCAATATAAATGTTTTTCGCATATTATTTTATGTACCTGTCAAATATGAATATATTTTATTGATTCTTTTGTTTATTGGCGGTAATAAAAAATCGTAACTTTGGTTATATATAAATACGATGAATACCCAAAAATCTTAAATGAATAAAATAATATTTTTTACTAGACATATACAATATAGTATATACATATGTATATATGAAATAAAATGAAACGATCTTGTTGATCTAGTAGCTAGTATATGGGTGCAGATCCGCAGGTCCTGGGTTTGAATCCATGATCGGACCAAATATAGTTCTTAGATTTTTCTGAGTAAAAAAATCTGTTATATTTTAAATTTAGAAAATTGGCAGTGTTACGCCGTATTTCAGAAACCACGTAAAGCCGGTCTTGCGTCTGATCTCTCACGTCCATCCATACTATCTCAAGGCAGTTTGAAGTTAGTCGCAATACAATATTATTTCTAAGACCTTACCAGAATATGATATTTTCCACAAATCTTTCAACATATTTCAACTCAAACTATTAGATTATTTTACTTCTGCAAAACTGTGATTATCTGCTGCTTAAATAATATGTTATTGTAATATGGTAATTATTATTTCTCTTATTTCGACTATACATGATATAATCGGTTTAAAAATAAATATCCCGTCCTAACTCAGTTAGGAAAAAAGACATTAATTATCCTATAATTATTATTATATACGTAGCAATATTATTATACATAGCAATGTACAATTATAATTAATATGCATGTTGTTTTTTGACGGTAAACGTTTTTAAAATCTCTCCGAAAAATACAGGTACCAGCAGAAAAGTGGACCATAACGAAATAGGTTGCTTTAAGTTGCCATAGTAACCGTTGTTATTGTCTGAAAAATGATATATATGATATTCTTTCCGTATCTATATATAGTATATAGGAATGCGTTAAAAACTACATAAACTCCATATGAGTTTGTCATGATTACTAATTTAACACGAAAAAATAAAAGTATTTTTGGAATTATTATGTTTAATACCTATATAGTCGGTTCTTTGGTGTTCCAAATAAATATCTTTAAGTGCTTGAATATTGAGTTGGTTTAACAAGTGATACGTCTATTTGATGACAAGAACACATTAGATTATTTTTCTTATATCAAATAGAAAAAGAGTATAACGTTTCTATCTATTCCTGAAAAAAAAGATATTTTAAGTTATGCTACTTTTTATATAGTACGATATACACTACCTATTCACAATATTTAACACTAAGCGGTTCGCTGAAACAGACGTTTTACGTTAAAACAATGGCGGTGTGCCTCGACACAGCCCCACCCGCTTTTTTTTTTTGTTGACTATATTATTATTATTTTTTAAGTATGTGTATTGTGTATTGTTGGTGTGCTTATTAAATTTAAAAAAAAACACAAAAATAGATGGAGTAGAGCACATCTGCGCAATAATATGTGCACTATAATAATAATATACCCTGCACAAAAGGCCAATCTACAAAAAAATTCTTATATTTGTACAATAACACCTTGGAAATATTCAATTTGTCTAATAAGAAACTTATGTAAAATCTAAATTTTCGTTTCTTGTATATTAGTTGCTAATTGTCAAGGTTAGGTTTCTAAACAGGTATATTTCACATTAATATATCTGCTATTCATAAAAGGATACGTTGAGGTATTCGTGGATTTGATTTTTACATTTTTTAATATTTGTGTCAATTTATTAGAAACAACTCAAGTTTTAGCAAAACGCAGCGCTCTAAGGCAAATGAGTAGCTACTAAATGAATACCAAATTAGTACGGTCAGTTTAAGTTAGCTTATATTTTTACTAGCTTCTATGCCATCGACTCGCTTCGCTCGGGTTCGTCCCTAAGTACGTTTTAAAGGTTAGTACATGTATGTAATATAAACAATGTACATACATAAGTATAGAAGAGAAGGTAAGTGCTATAAAAATAAAGATAAATAAACCCCTTCTTGAGAAATTATAGATTCCCCATATCAAACTTTCACCCCCCTTTTCATTACACACCCCTTAAGGGATGACTTTCGGGATAAAAAACTATCCTATGTCCTTTCCAAGGTCTCAAACTATATTCATAACCGGTTCAACCGATTAAGCGTGGGAAGATAACAGGCCGACAGAGTTACTTATATACTTTTATAATATTAATATGGATTTCTACCTTTTACTTAGTGACTTATATCAAAAGATTTAAGTTATTCAAAACACAAACCACTTGCCCACGAGTTTCTTTAGTAAAGCTAATGGTTCTAATACAATGATAATGACACAGTAACGTTTATGACTCTATCTTATAGTTCAAGCTAATATTTTTATTGATGGATGGACGACCGACCGACCATTGTACTATAACAGAATCTGCAAATTGGATTATTCACATAATGTAAAATATCAAAATTTTAACCAACGTTTTGTAAATTATTTCATTTAATATTTTTTTAAAAGGTTAAGATTTGGCAAAAGTAGCGCAATTTTTTAAACTTCTAAGTAAAAACAAAGATGTAAGATGTAATTAAACCAAAACATTACTGATGCTGTTGAAGTCTTAGAAAAGTCGAAGTCAAAATGTCTCGATGTTGACATTCCAAAGGAAGTTTCTGTAGAAATAGTTTGGGATGCGCCATTAGTTATTCTACATTCCAAAATTTGGCTCAAAATCCTTTCGAGTGACGTAAATCATTCCAGACTTTTAGCGTCATCAACCAAAGTATTGGGACATTGCCTGCACGTCCTACCTTCAACTAATTTCGGTATACTTTTGGTTAGTGATAGTTTTCGTATTGCTTTAGGTATCCGGCTGGGTACACCTGCTAATCTGCTATGGACTGCTATGGACTCCTTGGACTCTCTTGCAGAAGATGTTCAGGTAGACTTTTCCGTCAGGGTTCCTTAAACGATACCATCAAAAGGTCTCTTGCCACCTGATCTATCGCCGGTTCCTTGGGAAAGGGGACGGGCCCTATTATTGAACGCTACATGCGTTAACACATTGATCCCGCTCCATGTCATGGCGACGGCGTCTAAAGTGGGAGCCGCGGCGGAAACGGTTGAACTGCTCAAGATAATCAAAATTATGATTTTATACCATTTGCTGTAGAAGCCCTTGGCCCATGGAGTCAAAATGCTAAGTACTTCCTAAAAGACATAACATTTTGTGTTATCGCTTCTACCGGTGACAGGAGAGCTGGCTCATTCTTCGCCCAAAGAATCGGCATTGCCATTCAGCGGGGGTATACCGCTAGCATTCTTACCACTATTCCACGCGGACATGATTTGTACATTAATAATTAAGTGTACATTTGTGTTATAGATATAACTAAGTATATTTGTAATTTTCTTTATTGTAAATAAAGTGTCATAGATATATTATATCAAATTTTATTTATCTGTCTGTAGATATATAGTACCTACATATAACATTTTGAAGTGACTTCCAATACATTTCCATAAAAATGAAACATTGAGTTATGAATGAATTCACTTTCTTCATTTTTTTTTATAGTATCCTTATCTAAATTTATACAATAACTTACAATATAAGCCTTTAAGTGACATGTGCAATTGTCTTTTATCATGGACTAAATTTTAAACAATGCCGCTATCTCTACATTTATATCTATTGTTTATGGGTCATTATTGCAATTGAATTATTCTACGTTTTGCGACTTATAGTTTGATTAGATATCACTTTGTGCGACTATAAATAATTTTACTGTCAATTTTAATCTGATATGCTTCTAATTCCTGGGGCATCTTTCACTTGTCCTCTGTTTTTTTCTTAAATATTTTAGGTTGGATTATCGTATTAAAGTAGGTACGTTATCGTTTTTTATTCTCAAAGAACGGCATTTATTCTCAAAGAAGTCATGGTCTCCACATCAATCCTAAACATTCGGGGAAAGATCTCCATCTAGATTAATTACTTCATGCGCTATCCAGTTTACTAGGAACCGATACTTACCATGAAGAATGTTAGTTAGCCTTTACTATTTTGGGTATCAACCGGGACTCGAATCTTAGACTATCAGTAGGAGCATAAGCTCAAATTTCAGAATGAGTTCTGACGAGAATATCCGAGGAAAAACAGCAGTCTATCTTTCTCAAACTATAATAACTAAATTATTTAATAAATATATTTCTTTAAAGTTGCCAAACTAGCGGTAAATATATGACAGATTATGGAATATTTTGTACAATTGTATAATTATGAACCAAACCAATACAAGTTCCCTGCATATTTTTGTAACATAAGCTTAAATGAAGGCTAATTTGAATAAAATTGTCATGATACAAATTTCGATCTCATAGACAGTATATGATATTAAGACGAAAATATTAATCTGTAGGTACGATAGACATTCAACGGTATTAATTCGGCTTGCTGTTATCTACATATCTACTGGTGGAAATTTTAGATCTAATAAATCGCACTTGCTACTGTTGATTTTATTAGTGTGTATAAAATGCCTAATATTAAGGTTCTTAATATAAATGCCATTTAATTTTTTGCCTACACAAAAGTTGATAACTACATGTGGATTAATTTAAAAAAAATATATGGTAAAAAAAAAAACATTTTAAAAATAAGCTTTCAAATAACAAAAAAGGAAATAAACCTATACAAGCATGTTTTTAAAAACTTTTTTAACTAATAATTTATTCTAGTTAAAAAGGATAAAAAAAAAACAAAAAAAATGGGTGCGTGTATCCTTTATAGAGTTGAAGTGAAACTTCTTTGGCAAATATCGCAATTAAATTAAAACAAATCAATAATTAAATAAGGCATGTTAGGCATATTACAATCATATATTTATAGAATATCATATACGGAAAGAATATAATATTATATATTTGTCAGACAATAACAACGTTTTCCATGGTAACATGGCAATGTATTCTATCTCTTTCTCTCGCCGGCTTAATCCTATATATTTATGTGTTTGTCTCTTTTAGTGTCGCTTTTTCGTTTCATCAAGTCAAATCACAACGATTCTAAAGAAATTTCACTTCAAAAGTAATTATAATATTAGTATGGATTAACACATAGCAAAAATTACAAGTATATGTTAATTACATACATAGTTATTTACTATAACCATGAGGATAAATAGCAACCATTCAATCAAATGCTTAATTAACACTTATAGTGGTTAAGTGAGACTGACAATGACGTTAAGTATTAATCGATTTGTTGAAGGAGTTTAACAAATACTCTACTCAGAGCTTAGATATTGATTAAATCGGGTGTTATTGTTTACTAGCGACTTACTCTCGCTTCGCTCGGGTGCGTCCCTAGGTATGTTTTAAATAGATAAAAATAGCTATTGCGAGTGTACCTTAGGAAATAGACAAGTGTGGACTTTCCTGTAGGCCTTTTTAAAACCTACGATTTTCTAGTGCATTGTTTTGACATTAAGGTTTAGCGCCAGCCATGTACATTTCTAAGAGCGACTCGACAGAGCGCACAATTTCGAAATGTGCGCTTTTCTTTGAGGACACTTTTAAGGCGCTAATTGTGTATCTTGAGTATATCAATGGAAAATAATAAATATACTATAATATACGACGTTACGCTTAAATATGTCATTCCCTAACAATGTTTACTCTCATCTACAAAAGCAACTAAACCAACCAACCAAAAATTGTCCATATGAGAAAAGAGTGTTAAAATCATATCACATATGATTTTAACACTCTTTTCTCATACGGACAAATAAGCCGTTAAGAAACCACTTTTTTTTAAATTCAATATTCTTATAACATTCACACAAAAATTCAAAAAGGGTGGCAAAGTCTAGTCTTGCATGAAAATCTTGAAAATATTCAATGTACATAGTGTTTAGATTCAGGTGAATAACATAATGGTCGCTATCACATTATCACAACATTAAAAGATAGTATGCTATGAAGTACGTACTTAGAAAATCGATCATGATGAGTAAATAAATGATAAAATAATAATCTCTACAAAATATTTCCATATAATATTTATATGCTCTTTTATTTTATATTACACTAGCGACTTACCCTCGCTTCGCTTAGGGTTCGTCCCGAGACAAAAACAAATCTATGCCACGGGAATCCAACATTTTACGGGATGATATATAGCCTATAACCTTCCTCAGTTAACGGGCTATCTAATACAAAAAGAATTTTTCAAATCGGATTAGTTGTTCCTGAGATTAGCGCGTTCAACCAAACAAACAAACTCTTCCGCTTTATAATATTATAATGATTTCCTTATAACAGAAAACGTTGAGTACTAAGAAACAAAGATGTTTATAATATAATATCATCACGATTTTCATTTTTCATATTATATACATTCTTCTTTTATTTATTTATTTGCTTAACTGCTATTAGGCTATTATTATATTTTGTATTCCATGCTCCTTTTAATTGTTACGTTAGATAAGGGGTTCTGGGTTCAAACCCAGGTTGGGTAAAAAGTTATTAGATTTTTGTCTCACGAAATTCACAGCAGAAATCTGGAGTTGGGCAGTTTGCTAGTGTTCCAACTCCACATTTTGGAAAACACGTAAAATGATCCTTTCGAACTAATACAGAGTGAGGAATAAGTCTATATTATGAGCTTGTGTTTTTGCACACACGACAACAATAATATGAGGTATATTATTGTTACATATCAAATTGCTACCACCGTATTCATAAATTGATTTGGATATTTTTATCTATACATGTAATAAAATTGTAACTAAGCCGAAACATTAAATATTTTTTTTGGGAAATCTTATTGAAATAGACATTATTATCGATACAGAGGCCGAATGTATAGTTTTTAGAATTTCTGTTTGTCTGTCTGTTACCGCATCACGGAAAAACCGCTGGAGGGATTTTGATGAAATTTGATATGATGATAGCGGATAACCACCGGGTCAACATACAGGACACTTTTTACTGCGGGAAAATATCTCATCTCTGAGAAATCTGTACTAAACGTTAAAACGTAACTAGGGACGAACGCGAGCGGAGCGAGGGTGAGTCGCTAGTTATATCATATATTTCTTTTTTTAAATAAGCATACAAACCATAGCCTTTTATTCGTGCGCTTTTTTAGTTTTATTTACTTCATACGAGCATCAAACTTGAGACTAATCGTATTTATGAATATTTGAAATAAGAATTATAATATGTAGGGTAATCGCAGGAATGAACTAACCACATAATGTAATCAGCGTAGTTGTAGATAAGGAAACAATATGGCAACTATTCTTTACCAATAAAACTTGATATGATTGAAAAGTTTGCAAAACTAGTGAATTCTATAAATTCTAATAGAACAAAAGAAATTTAAATAAATATGTTGGGACATTATTAACACACATAGCACCATCTAGTTCTATGGGAAGCTACGAGGCTTATGTTATGGATACCAAATAGTTGATACACTACACATATATCAACTTTAAATACATACATATTATAAATATAAATATTATAAACACCCATGACTGGAGTGAATGTTTGTACATTCGTGTTCATCACACAATTGAATGCCCCCAGAGGGACTCGAACCCGCGGCCATTGATACAGCAAGTAGACTACAAACTGAACCAAACATGTCGTCAAAGATTTAAAGATAATATTTACGATAGCTTCAAATTTTATGTAATAGTTATGTTTAAGACTAATAAAATTACTTATTTATTACAGGATTTACACCAGGATTTATTTGAGATTTGTTTTAAATAAAAGACAAGGAAACGCACAGTGAAATGTTGTTTAAAAAGGATTTATAAAACATTTATAACCCGGACAGATAAGGAATGGGATTAAAAATGTCGTCCCTTCTCGCTCTACAACTACCTACTACAGCCAGTATTGATAACTTATGGAATTTTTATTAACTAGTGACTAACCATGGCTTCGCTCGGGTACGTCCGGAAGTACTTGACAGTAACCTATATTACTTAGTTACTGGATTTATTTTCATACGAAATTTTATTCAAATCCGTCCAGCCCTTTCACTGTAAAAT
Source organism: Fabriciana adippe (assembly GCA_905404265.1). NCBI lineage: Eukaryota > Metazoa > Arthropoda > Insecta > Lepidoptera > Nymphalidae > Fabriciana > Fabriciana adippe. The sequence continues at coordinate 14,200,337 of FR989997.1, read as the reverse complement.
CGCAACAAACATACAGAAACTGTTATATTTCATGACCTTTGAGATTAATAAGAAATATTATTATATCATCAATAACATACATACGTATTTATTTATGAGCTTTAAATGCTTATATCTAAACAGGAAATTTTGCACCACTCATAAGTCATAATATTATTCTAATTAATCTAGCTTATAAGATACAATGTATTGATTGACAAATTACAAAGTAAAATTAGCTAAATTTTATATTTCTACATTTATCTATACAGATAAATATTTAAATGTCTGTTTGTAATGTCAAAATAACAGCTTTTTACTAAATGCATATGAATTTATATACGGTACTTATAAGAAAAACACAATTTAAAAAAATGTTTGTCTGCCTGTCTGTTCCGGCGAATCTCCGAAACAGCTAGACTGATTTTAATGGGACTTTCATTGGTAGTCAGCTGATGTTATAAAGAGTAACTAACTTTTATATAAAAAAATAGGGTTCCTCTCAAATTAACGTACCTAGGGATGAACCTGAGCGAAGCAAGGGTAAGTCACTAGTTTTGACATAAATTCAAACTATAGTTATCTCAATAAGAAACTTCGAGAACATTTAACTATGTTATAATACTTTCCAGTAAATTATATCTAACACGTTGGTTAAAGATGCAAGCACGTCAACTCACTCTTATTTAGCAACTTGCATATTGCATTAACAGCTAGTATGTCATCACTTGGTACACTTTGCTAATAATATGTTCATTGTCATAAAAAAAAACTTCTTTGTTTCCAGGATACATATTACATACAGACATACTTATGTAATATTAAATAAATTAAGGCTTGTCTTATACTGTTGCTTCGGCCGACTTAAATTGAAGAAAAGGAAATCATCCTCAGGAGAATCACTCTTTCTTTACCTGTTATAGTAATGTGAATGCGACAGTGTGTTCGTTTGTTTGTCCTACTTTTTACGAGAAACAGATTGACGTCATTTTATGACGTGAGCTACTTTTTATATCAGTAAATTAACTGTTTTCCATATGATATTCATATTAGATACTAATATTATGATTTGTGTTTGTGTATGTGTGCGATTTTTTTAGCGGCGGGTAAAGACTATTCATTATTTTACTAGCGGCTCACCCTCATTTCGCTCGGGTTTTGCCTCTAGAAAAACAAAAACAAACCTATCCCACGGGAACCGTACATTTTTCCGGGATAAAAAGTAGCCTATGTGTTATTCCAGAGTATAACCTATCTCTGTGCCAAATTTCATCCAGATCCGTTCAGACGTTCTGGCGTGAAAAAATAACAAACATCCATACCCACAAACTTTCACATTTACAATATTAGTATAGATAAAAAAAAACATACTCGTATTTAAAGTTCCACCAAATATATTGTAAAAAAACTAATTGTACTTATACAATAATTATTAATTACCTAACTACAATCGTGTAGAACATTGCAATTAAAACTAGAACATAAAAAATAATGATCCTTCCAATTTACAATCAAATGCATTAAACAATTTTCGACTTAAATGAGAATATTCGTGCAATTTTATGTATTAAGTAATTCCGGGACATCTTTCTTTTTTAATTTTTATACATAGATTGATCAATAAAGAAATATATGCAAGCATACAGACATATTTACCCACTTGTAATGTTAGTAAAGAATAAAAATATAGGTATGAATCCAATACGTTTACTTTAATTATAATTACAATGGGAATGTAACGAAAACCCCAATGCAATTTGTGTAATGTGTTCAATCGTATCGTAACATAATCTATATAAGGCACGATGTACATACATGTTGTTCTAGAAATGTCTTTCAAGAATTCAAGTTAAGAAGAAAAAGTGAAATGTTGTATGTAACATTTTATTGGTCAATTTTAATTTTTTCCTACAATAACTTCTGCATTCCATTACAGTGAATGATATTCGGACGAAAGAAACTGTCATTTTATATAATTTCCAAAGTTATGGGGTTTATACGTATCCAGATACACATGTTAAACATATCAATGTTTTTCAAAAAATACTTCTCACTGTATAATGAATTGAGCTCTAGCCAAATATTTAAAAAATATCATCTTCAACATCGGTATACATATACGTGCTATGTATCAGGTTATCTATAGAAAACGCACGAATTATTTTAATACTTTGAACTAGTTTTACAAGATGAAATATATGTAAAAATTTAGAATATTTATAAACTATTTATAATGAAAATTTCATTTTATAATCCACACGAAGCAGTACACAAAGACTAATATTTATTGATGTATAAAAAGCAATACACATTCAAACGGCAATGATAACAAACAAATATTTACTATCAATAAATAATTATTTGTTAAGTTCATCCAACCGATTGATTTTATCAACGAACGTCGTAATTTAAACTAGCATTCATAGAAACGTATACTATGAAATTCGAAAAAAGTTATACTCGTAGTTTGAGATAAAGGACGTCACTCCCCACTACAATTCACATGTGAATCATCTATACGTAAAAGCCGGCATCGGTACGTAAACTTGCAATCATAAGCATTCCACTCGTCGACTCGCGCGCACGTATATTAAAAATAACAGCGGCTCGAATACAGCTCCTTGCGAGATCCCGTTTTACTCGTATAATGACATTGTACTGTGTGTGATAGTGATAAGAGTGCATTGTGCACTATTTCTGGATAGTTTTAGTGTTATAACATTGTGTTAAGTGAAACAAATATGTTTCCAAGAATTCAGGGATTGGTAAGTAGTATTAAAAATTTTGAAAATATTATAATATACGCTTACATTAAAAACCTTTAATTGGGTGATAACCTGGTTCGCCTTGTTGAAATTAAATTGCTTCTTAATTATAGACATTTTATCTAATGAATAATTAATTAACGCCATTAAATATTGATAATTCGATCCCAATAAGCAATAGTGCAGTTAATTATTACTTACCTAGTTTGTTAACGCACAAAGTAGAACGATTCAATTAAATTGCTAAGTCTATAATTTTTTTGCAAGCATAAACAGAACTAAAAAAATATTTTTATTATCAGCGTTAAGTGAAACAAAACATATTTGCGATTTGAAAATATACACATAGTGTTTTAGTAGAAAATCAATATATTAAATATTTTACTCACGTTCGAAGATTTCTACTGTCTAACCTAATCTAATATTGGGTCAAGTGCTTGCATGTTTGGGTGACTAATAAAATAATAATGCAGGATTAACCATGCTGCAGGATGAGTAATGTCTGTCCTTATGTTGTCCATATAAAGTAAAAGGAAACATTAACTATTCATAACTATATATATATATATATATATATATATATATATATATATATATAAATAGATAAATTAGAATCGTTTAATACAAAGACAGGTATAAAGCGGCATTTCTTTATTGTCTTTACACGTGAGAAGAAAGAATTTTAAATTCGTATGAACAGATTACAATATCAGTTTTTTTTAATATATTTCTAACTAAATATAGCATTGTTTTATGTAGGATTACAATAGCTTAGAAAGCTTAAAACTTATTTTGCATCTATTTTAGGTATAAATAAAGCCCTTTAATTTTTAGTATTTGTGCGCTCATATAAAAATTGTGCTTTTTTGTTAAAATTATCAAGTATTTGAAAACATAAATATGAATAAAACTCAAGTTTTGACTAGAAACCTTGTAATTTAACTGCAAGTATAAACAACAATGTCTTATGGATAATTTATCACACTTCGTTTGATTTGGCTCTCACACAAATCATTACCTGTAGTTTTTCTAACGATATAATTTTTTTTTTTTGATATTATAGTAAATATTATCTTAGGTATTTGAAAAATATAAATATTAATATACCTAATAACCTTGTTATTTTACGACAAATTTAAGCAACATTGTTTTTATAATGGCCAATTTACTACCGCTTTTCGTGCGATTTAACGTAAGTCATTAGTATTAGTGAATCTAATATTAAAATATTTTTTTAGCTAAAATATCTATAATAACTCTTACATTACCTATATTTAGTATTAAGATGTTGAATCCGCCATGCTTTAAACTAATCAAATCGTTATTAGCCGGTATGAGTACATAATATACCATCATATCAACTATCTATAAATAGAATCTGGTATCTTCAACTAATCTATCAAATAGAAACCTATCTACGATAAACTATAATTTACACAATTTCAATAAACGTATTTTATATTATTACACGTATATTTTAAAATTTAGGATAATGTAAACAATAGAGTAAAATAATCGAGATAAAGAAATACACATTACGTATTGTGTTTATTCGGTTTTTTTTTTTAATTTCAAAATGTTTTTGGATTTTACATTATAATTAATAAGCAATATACATCTCTATATATCTATACATATAATAAAGATGTAGCTAAGCCCAATCCGTACATTAAATTTTTTTTAGGAAAATCTTATTGAAATAGTCATTATTATCGATACAGAGGCCGACTCTATAGTATTTAGAATTTTTATCTATCTATCTATCTATCTCTCTGTCTGTGACCGCATCACGAAAAAACCACAGGACAGATTTTGATGAAATTCGGTATGAATATAACTGGTTATCCGGATCAACATATAGGATACTTTTCAGTGCGGTAAAATATTTCATCTCTGAGCTAAACGTTAAAACGTAACTAGGGACGAAACCGAGCGGAGCGAGGGAGAGTTACTAGTGTATATATATTTCTCGTGAATATGCACATAAATCATCTCGATAATATGTCAATACAATAGAAATGTAACACATCACTTCTACAGTGTCTCTATATAGTAATGAAATAATAAAGATGAGTAACCGTCCGTTTATATAAAATTAGTTAAATTTTTTTTTATCATAACAGCAAACACAGTGGAAGGAAACTTGATTCATCTAGTAGCGCTAATTAAACAAAAATTAATGACGTAAACCTATAGTTTGTTATCAATTATAAGAATTGCAAATACATTATTTAAGAGATAAATTGCACTGACCTACATTTACATTGTTAAATTCTGATAAAGAATAAATTATAATATACATATGTATATATCTATGTAGGTTTATGTTCAGTGCACAATGAGTGATATAGTTACTACGCTAGAGGGTGCGGGTTCAATTCGTCGAAAAGGTTTCTTTTGTAGTTGGCGTAACCAAGATAATTTTCCTATAAAGCGGTGAGATACTTATTTCCCTTGGCTCACGCAGTAAGTAAGAAATCATGTATGTTCTAGTATTTTTTTTAAAGGAAGAATTTTTAGTATTGGCTTTTTAATTGTCTACATTATGTATGAATTCCATAAATTATCTTCGATAATACTATATTAGATTTACGTGAAACTTTGACATTTAAATTTTAAATAAAAGTATATTTTCGGATTTTTTCAATGAATTATTTTTATTTTAAAGATTATTTAAAAATATTTTCGATAAGTATATAAATAAATTATACATCATTATAATATTATACAGAATGATAAATTAACACATCTATATTTAGCTTCACCCAAAGGTCAATGTTACGAAGTTAATTTTTTAAGGATAGTTCTATGTGATAATTTGTACTAGAGAAAGGACATAACCTCCATCTATACTAATATTATAAAGCTGAAGAGTTTGTTTGTTTGTTTGTTTGGTTGAACTCGCTAATCTCAGGAACTACTGAATGGAATTGAAAAATTCTTTTTGTGTTAGATAGTCCATTTATCGAGGAAGGCTTTAGGCTATATATTATCCCGGAAAAATGTACGGCTGCCGTGGGATAGAGTTGTTTTTGTCTAGAGACGAACCCGAAGCGAAGCGAGGGTGAACCGCTAGTATATTATAATTTATGCCAAATCGCTAGTAAAGAAATCGACATATAAACTTATTAAGAACTGCCGTAAGAGTAAGAACGATTGGCATCATTCTGTACAGATTTACTTATATTTATTTTACTTTTTATTAAAAACTAGCGACTTAACCTCGCTTCGCTTGGATGCGTCCCTAGATACATTTTAATTTTTTAGAGCAGAACCCTAATTCTTTTTCTAAAATAAAAGTAGCCTACGTTACTCCTTATAACATCAGCTATCTGCCCGTGGAAGTCCCGTCAAAATCAGTCCAGCCGCTTCAGAGATTAGCCGGAACAAACAGTCAGACAGACGCAAAATTTAAAAAAAATATATGTTTTTCTTATAATTACCGTGTATAATTTCATATGCATTTAGTAAAAAGCTGTTATTTTGACATTACAAACAGACACTAATATTTTATTTATCTGTATATAGATAATAAAACCTATAAACACTTAACAAAAAACATAACACCGTTAAAAACAATAGCAGGTACCATGTAAGAGATGTTAACTTAAGCAAAAACCTTTTTCATCTTCACTACAAATAATGGATTTGTTTCGAGTAATTTTTGTAAAAGCTTTTCTTAGAATGTTACTTAGTTAAATATTTTACTGTTATAGTCCTGAGAGGACTTCTGTAAACATTTTCTTAAACGTTTTTTAATTATTTGTGCTTTTAATTAAAAAAAAATGTATTAATTATATTTTTGCTTAAAATTTATTATTCCGAAATAAATAATACTTTCTTAGATTTACGCGAATATTTCACATTTTTAATAAAAGTATCTTTTTCGGATTATTTCGCGGATTTATTTTGATTTTTGTTTCCCGACGATTCGAATGCTTTACAGCAATCATGGTCACGGGAGAGGTTCTCTTTGAGAGAGATTGCTGCAAAGAATTCAAAACGTTGGGAAGCAAAAATCTAATTAAATCCGCGAAATAATCCGAAAAGATAGTTTCATTTAAAATTTTGGATGAAAGTTAAAGCACAAATACTTTTTACATGATAAAGAGAAAATTCCATTGACGTCAACACATACAAAAATAAGTATGTACATTGTACATATATGTACATATGTATGAGGAAAAATAATTTAATTAATTATATAGCATTTATACGAATTAGTACAAAACGATTATTCTGCACATTTTCCTATTATTATATAAAGGAAAAAAATTAATAAGCTAATATTAAGCTATCTCTCTTTCAAGGCGAAGAGAACTAAAGCTAAAAAATACAAAAGAGTAACTATTGTATTATTTTTAATATATTTTATTCTTAAAAATTGCATATCTATATATTATAATACGTGAAGCAAAAACTTTGTACCCCTTTTTACGAAAATTGCGCGGACGGAAGAGTATGAAATTTCCCACACTTATAGTTTATATAGAGAAGGAGTGCAGAATACTAATATTTTTTTAAAATTTTGCATAAAAAATACATTAAATCAATAAAAAAAAATATTATGCACACTACCATGTATTTGACGCACACACGCATATATACCTACTCTTTTATTTATTGTTAGTCTGTGGTCGAATTGAGGATAGATTAACATTGTAATATACGCAAGACAATAAATATATATAACTTAATTAATTATGGTTGATTTTCAACCACGCGGCGATCACTAGTTAATTTAATTAGTCAGTTGTTCTTTAAAGAAAGTAAACGATCTATAAGGTAAAATCTAGTAGGTACTATTTTTCACCTGACTCCGTCTATATAATACTTTAGTCTGCGGTAATATATAAACATTTTGTTCTTTTATATAAAATATTTAGTATAAACTGCAAAATACCTCATAAAGTTAAAAATTATCCAATGCATTGTCAGTACAAATTGAAAGTGAATACAATAATTCTGCCAATTCATCATAGTCGAAGCCTTGAAAAAATATGCATAGGTATTATATAATATGAACATAATATGCATATTTACAAGAATATATATTACTAGCGACTCACCCTCGCTTCGCTTCGGGTTCGTCCCTAGACAAAATCAAATCTATTCCACGGGAACCGTACATTTTTCCAGGATAATATATTTTAACAGGCTATCTAATGCAAAAAGAATTTTTCAAATCGGATTAGTAGTTCCTGAGATTAGCGCGTTCAATCAATCAAACAAACAAACAAACAAACTCTTTAGCTTTATAATATTAAGTATAGATTAGAATTGCAAGAAAATACGCCGGAAATTCAATTACATACATTTATAGTGAAAACGATGGCACTTTATTTCAATCATGCACTAAATAAACATTTACATATATCGTATAGCGTAAAGATATTTATTTTGCTGAATAACCTTTTATTTGTTACAACTTATACTATACGCATTTTTATTTCGTTTACTGTTTCTTTATTTCATTTCTGTTTTTTTTTTATTATCTATACATATAATAAAATTGTAACTAAACCAAATCTGTACATTATATATTTTTTGGCAAATCTTATTGATATAGACTTTATTATCGATACAGAAGCCAAATCTATAGTTTTTAGAATTCTTGTCTGTCTGTCTGTCTGTTACGCATCACGGGAAAACCACTGGACAGATTTTGATGAAATTCGGTATGATGATAGTTGGTTATCCGGGTCAACATATAGGATACTTTTTATTGCGGAAAAATATCTCATCTCTGAGCTAAACGTTAAAACGTAACTAGGAACGAACCCAAGCGGAGCGAGGATGAGTCGCTAGTATATAATAATACTAGTGACTCACCCTCGCTAAGCTCGTGTTCGTCCCTATAAGGATTATAGGCACGTTTTTTTTTCTCTTTAGTAGATTTACCAACAACTTAACATTTCATTCATACACAAGAAACCTAAAGATACAAATCTAAAATGCAAAGCCACTTACAGGTAAACACAACATGCATAAATAAAATATAATAATTAGACGGTGTAAATACATAATTATACTATAATTTTAACGGCTAGTATGGAATAGATAGACTATTTGTATACCTACTCGTACATAGGTATGAGTTTTTTAACCCTTTCTTAAAAAATAATTGATTCCCCATTCAATTCAAACTTTCACCTCCCTTTCTATCCCCTTAAGGGATGATTTCCTTGATAAAAACTATCCAATGTCTTTTCCCACGGTCTCAAACTATCTTCGTACCAAATTTCATATAAATCGGTTCAGCAGATTAAGAATGAAACGGAAACAGACAGACAGACCGAGTTACTTTCGCATTTATAATATTAATATGAATATTGTCCATATAGATATTATTAGTGAGAGATTTTTTATTTATAAAAGCACTAAACATTATACTTATGATATTTCTCTTCGTTTATTATGATTATGATTTTGTTTACATTTTTTATCATCCATAATTTTTTTTTTTTTTTTTGGTAAAACATTTTTATTTATACTACCAAGTAGTTCTTATTACCACAGATAATATAATACTATACTAGGTAACACTTTGTATTATATGATATTCTGATATTTGCGTAATTACATATATTCACTGTAATTCGTATTATAATCGATTTTTTGTAATACACGGAGCAATGATTTTCGTATATATTTTTTAATAAATAAGAATTATTACATTTTGCGTTTACTTTTACTGTATGTGTGATATTACGTTTTCACTGTAGTTGTGTGTGTAGGACGATAATCAAACGTCCAAAGTTATATATATATATATATATATATATATATATATATATATATATATATATATATATTGACTTTAAGTTAGTCACAAATATCCTTTGCAGAATATATACTTTTATAATAATACTGGCGACTCACCCTCGCTCCGCTCGGGTTCGTCCCGTTACGTTTACCGTTACGTTTTAACGTTTAATATAGATTTTTTAGAAATGAGAGATTTTCTTGCAGTAAAAAGTATCCTATATGTTGACTCGGAAAACCAGCTATTATCTATCATCTATCTCATGATGCATTCCCAGACAGACAGACAGACAAAAAATCTAAAAACTATAGATTCGACCTCTGTATCCATAATAATGACTATTTCAATAAGATTATACAAAAAATATTAAATGTACAGATTCGACTCAGAATTTTATTATATACAAGCGACTCACCCTCGCTTCGCTTCGGGTTCGTCCCTAGAAAAAATAAATCTATCCCACGGGAACCGTACATTTCTCCGGGATGATATATAGCCTATAACCTTTCTCAATTAACGGGCTATCCAATGCAAAAAGAATTTTTCAAATCGGATAAGTAGTTCCTGAGATTAGCGCGTTCCACCAAACAAACAAACAAACAAACTCTTCAGCTTTATAATATTAGTATCGATAGAAGATAAGTGACAATCGAATCGGTAGGCGGTTACAGGACAACTCTGGTTCGTTGCGCGACACAATAATTATATAGCTAAAAAATGAGTGCATCAGCACTACCACTATAAGTTTAACAAATAGTGCCACTATTTTAAATGTTATAATAAAAATATTATAATTACTTTCAAGTAATATATTTATATTTGACTAAAAAATAGCCAAAATAGAACAAAGTTAACGAAGTTACCAATTAGGCTCTGAAGAAGAGTCTACAATCGATTTTGTTAGTACGTATAATTTACAACATGACTTACCTACATTTCTATTATTGCTGCTATTTTCAGAGCACTCGTAATTTATTATAGCCTGCCTTGGTCATTGTTCTATGAATTGTGATAAGATTATGTAAAGCTACTTCAGTTGTTAAGTATAAAACATAGTTTTTCAATGAATTATTATCATTACTTTAATATATTACTTTCTTAGATTTACACGAATATTTGACATTTTAAATAAAAGTCTCTCCCTTGACCATGATTGGTGTAAAGCAATCAAAACGTCAGGAACCAAAAATCAAAATAAATCCGCGAAATAATCCGATAAGATAGGTTCATTACTTTAATACTTAAAAACCTTAATATTAAAAATATGTATTTTTTACGATGACAAGAGCTTTAATAAAACCAAAAGTCAATGTCGATTAAAGTTATAAAAATAACCTTAAAACATTTACCGACCAATCTCCTTCGTGTCTTCTCCATTCTACGTAACATTGGCGAAGTAATCTGTGCTCAACTAGCACGCTTTAAAGCCATTATGAATTGAATTGAACCTTAAAACAGTAGTTATCATTTCAGTTAAATAAAAAAAAATGACCTTAACTCTAGATTTTTGAATTACTTCTTCAAGTTTTAAATTACCAAAAGGTTAAATTTGTAGTTGAACTTAACTTTATAGGGCAAGGTCGTTAAGAAGTACTTTAAATACATGTAAAACGTATGTATTTATATAGTAGTATGTATGTATTCAGCCCTATTAAAAGTCTCACTGCTGATCACGAGCCTCCCTTCAATACGAGGGTAATCCACCACGCCAATGCATATATCTATATCTGTGTTTCTATATCTATACATATAATAAAATTCACTAAACACACACTAAACCGCTGAACCAATTTTAATGAATTTCTGTACAGAGATAGATAGGACCTTGGAAAAGGACAAAGGCTATTTATATCGCGATAATATATCATATCGCGAAAATTAAAATTGAATGGGGTGAAAATGAAAGTATGAAATTCCTATGTTTTTGTTGCTAGAGACATAAAACACGAGTTAAATATTCTGGAATATTATACTTATAGATAATAAAAAATGATATTTTATCAGGAAGGTCAACGGAAGCAAGTGTGGGAAAATTTTAAAAGCAAAAAAACACCTAGGGCGCACTCGAGCGAAGCGAGGCTAAACCACTAGTTATCTGTAGAAATATTAGTATTTATTTATGTATTATATTATATATATATATTATAATATGTATGTATTATTTTTATATGTTCATATATATATATATATATATATATTATAATATATTTATGATACTACTAAAGATCAAGCTTTGAGATAAGAGTTAAGAGTACACAACTATATTACAGCATCTGCCCATTACGGTTTCATAGAAGGAAATATGTTTATATTTCCTATTCACATAAAAACAAATAGGAAAAATAAAGCGAATTCGTTTAATAAATCAATTTAAATGCAGATTGTAACGTGTTCCTTTCATCAGTTTGAACAAATCCCCGTTTTATTTGAATAATTTATTATCCTTTACAAATACTGTTTTTTTTCGCAAATAAAGTTGTTATGTGTATGTGTGTATATATATATATATATATATATATATATATATATATATATATAACAGCACACCCTTTTTGATTCAATTTTTATAATGTACCTATTACAATCAGTCCAGAAGCTTTAGGACCGACAGAAGGAAATGGACAAAAAAAGCTCCTCATTCTGTTAACTTAATCTACGTCATAACAGAAATCCAAAAAGTGTAATAAAAATTGATTAGAAAATTTTAAAAAAGCAACTCTATCTCAATAACAAGAACAATAGCTAAAACCTATCCAAATGAACTAACTCATAAGTATACAAAATAAATCATCAAAATAGGTCAGACCGTTTAGGAGAAGAATTACGAACAAACGAACACCGGAATTTCATATATTGCGTTATTTCTCGCTCTAAATCATATAAAATTAACATTAATTTGATATATTATAATGGTTTAAAATAAACGATACCTTGCGGTCAACCGCCAATGAGACACACACCTCTCGAAATGGATATTCTATATCAACATCATACCAACATATATTTGAAATGTTCTATACTAATATTATTATAAAGAGGTAAAGTTTGTGAGTTTGAGACGTTGTAGGGGGTAATCTCTGGATCTACTGAATCGATTTAGATGAAATTTGGTAAAAAGATAGTTTAAGACCCTGGGAAGGACATAGGATACTTTTTGTCCCAGAAATCATCCCTTAAGAGGTTGAAAATGGGGATAAATGTTTGTATGGGGAATCAAGCTAGGGACGAACCCGAGCGCAGCGAGGTTGAGTCGCTAATATTACATATAGGTAAATGCGATATGATAAAAACTTAAAAATAAAGAAAAACATAAACCGACTTCAAAGCACTAAAACAGAATTAATAAAAATATTATATAACCTAGGTATAACACATCTATACTAATACAACAAAGAGACGGAAATTATTTGTTTGTTTGTTTGTTTGAACGCGCTAATCTCAGGAACTACTACTACTACTAATCCGATTTGAAAAAATCTTTTTGTATTAAATAGCCCATTTATTGAGGAAGGCTAATAGGCTATATATCATAAAATATGTATTCTATCTATTCCATACTAACCGTTAAAACGTACCTAGGGGCGAACCCGAGCGAAGTAGATTCGCTAATTACTATCATAATTACAAAAGTTTGCATGTAAGTATGTTTGTTACTCGCTAAAAAAACCCGAACGCCTTTGAATGAAATTTTAAATAAAACTATCTTTCCAAATTTTTTCGCGGATTCATTTTCATTTTTGGTTCCCGACGTTTCGAGTGTTTTACAGCAATCATGGTTACGGGAGAGACTGGAGCGAATGAAATTAAACACATAGACGACTGTTAGTAATAGACTAACAGGAATGTTTATATATTTTAATATTACAGATACAAAAAACACCTAGGGGCGTACCCGAAACAAGGGTAAGTCCCTAGTAAAATACGCTATTATTAGAAATTCAAGCGCTTCATTAATAAAAGCAAAATATTAAAAAAAAATTTTAATTATAAAGCAAAAACCCTAAACACTAAAGTATGACACTCGTGAAAACAAAAACTAATAATACATTTATTGGAGGGATGATCTTAATCAAAGTTTTTATCTTTCGCAATGCTCTATATACGAGTATACTTTTAACAAAAGTTTGTTGAACTGTATACGGATTTAGAATTAAGTTTTTTTCCAATAAGAAAAATATTCAGACAGGTTTCTGATTTTGTAAAATTCCACTCACAAAAGAGATAACGCAAACTATGGGATTGAGTGAACGAAGTCGCGGGTAACAGCTAGTTCCCAATTCCTATATAATCACTGGATACAATTACTAATTTGATATATCTTACGCTGTAATGATCATATACATATGTACATACACATAAATGATACTCTGTGGTCAGTTGTCAATGAGACTAACACCTCTCAAAGTAAATATACTATTTCAACATTGTACTAAAATTCAATATTTTAATACATACTAGCTACATACACTCGCTTCGCTCGGGTGCGTCTCTAGGTACATTTTATTTTTTTTGAGCGGAACCCTAATTCTTTTCCTAAAATAAAAGTAGCCTAAGTTTATTTGGGTTTCCACTATTTTTTCAAAACTTAAACCAACCCTGACCCCCATAAAATAAATTAAGAAGTATTTAAATCGATCCAGGCATTTTCGAGTTTTAGCGAGACTAAATAACAGCAATTGATTTTTATATATGTATGTAAATGAAGAACGTTTTATTAAACACACACAAAACTCAAAAATATGCTTCAATAATACTTTCTTAGATTTACGCGAATATTTGACATTTTAAATAAAACTATCTTTTCGGATTATTTCGCGGATTTATTTTGATTTTTGGTTCCCGACGTTTCGAATGCTTTACAGCAATCATGGTCACGGGAGAGACTAAGGTATTAGACATCTCAAAGCGTTATATACTTGTTACAGACAGTGCCTACCCACAAATGTTAAACATAGCCAGGATCGCCCAAGCCACTACATTCGCTTTGATAATCCACAAATACTTGCGAAAGAAAGCCGTTATCGCCCCAGGATGATTCGCGAAGCTATTGAAATTAAAAAACATCCAAACTTCAATAGGGAAGATGGCTGGGTACTACCATCATCGTGGGATCCTGTAATAAACATAATAAAATCTAATAGCAAAAACAAAGATAACAGACCTATAGATGTAGTTAGTTCATACTCTGTGGATCGCTATAACAATGATTCAGATTAATATATTATATTTTATCTGTGAAGATAGTGTTGCTTAATATTCTATCTTAAAATTACATTAGAAATCTAAATTAAAAATTTAATTTTCTAAATTACATATAAAACAATAATAATACTTTAATAAATAATTAGTATTTAATAAATAATTAATATTTTGATTTTCTTTGTGGTTAGACATATTATAGTAATAGCAACACTAAATAATATTACATTATTAATTCTTAAAGTTTTTTAAAATATTGTAATATTTATAATAATAACAGCTAAAATTAAACAAATAATATTTAATTATAATACTTATTAAACTTTTTAATATTTTTAATATGTTTAGAATTAAAATCAACAAATATTGTAAGGTACTCTGGTGCCATTTTTGAATTTTCAAAATCATTTTGTAAATTTGTGGGTAGGCACTGTCTGTAACAAGTATATAACGCTTTTGAGATGTCTAATACCTTAGTCTCTCCCGTGACCATGATTGCTGTAAAGCATTCGAAACGTCGGGAACCAAAAATCAAAATAAATCCGCGAAATAATCCGAAAAGATAGTTTTATTTAAAATATGCTTCAACGTAAAAAACAAAGCAATGCAATTAAAAATATTTAGTATAAATTAATGTAATTTTTGTGAAACTCATCTGAGTTTACCTATAGTTCGGAAAAATAAATCTTGAAGACAAAAAAGAAACTGCAGTAAAACTAGCGAGGTTTCTACTACTTAACAGATACTTTTAAACATTTGAGTATTCTGAAGATTCATGAAAATTAACGTGAAATATTATAAAATATCGTGTAGTGCTACGAAGCGTTTAATTAAAAATAAACAAAATAACTTTAATTAATTATTGCAGTGTGTTTGTCGACACGATTGGCTCAGTTTGTAGTGACCCTACTTGCTGCGCCAGCGGTCGCGGGTTCGAGTCCCGCTAGGCGCATTCATTTGTGTGATGAACACGAATGTTTGTACTCTAGTCATGGGTGTTTATATTTATAATATGTATGTATGTGTATATATGTGTAGTATATCAACTATCTGATATCCATAACACAGGTCTCATAGCTTACCATGGAACTAGATGGTGCTGTGTGTTAATGTCCCAACATATTTATTTATTTATTAGAATATTACATAAGAAATAAGAAATCTGATCTAGACATAGAATAGATATAAGTATATTACTATGAAAATAAATTCAATAAAATAACAAACTTCGAGGACATCGATGTATGAGTCAAGTATAGAAAAGTCGCAAAACACACAAAGTTATAAAAAAATTTTTCATTTACTTTACCCACGACTTCGCAAAATTGTATACGTGACTTGTGTCTCATATTGGCAACTCTATTACTTGAAAGTATTTCTTATTGTATTACTGATACTGCTTTTGCTCTATCTTTTCTAAGTAGATATGATTTTTTGACGTTGAAAATAAATTAACTTGATAAAAAATAATTTCATAAGCCTAAAATTGCCTCAGCCGGATTACTAATACTAAACATTTATATTGACTTTTATTAACATAAACTTTCTTCTAACAAAGTGACAAAAAAAGAAAAAGAAATAATAGTTTTTTTAATTAATGTAAATACTTACCATATATTCACGTATTTTAGAAGAGAAATGCCACTAAAATAATATAAATGAAGAAATTATGAAAACCAATACCTGTCTATATAATCTATACTTAATATTATTAGAAGTAAAGATTGTGAGTTTGTGAGGTTGTAGGGAGTAATCTCTGGATCTAGTGAACTGATTTAGATGAAATTTGGTAAGTAGATAGTTTGAGACCCTGGGAAGGACATAAGGATACTTTTTATCCCGGAAATCATCCCTTAAGGGAGTGAAAATGGGGATGAAAGTTTATTTGGGGAATCAACCTAGGGTCGAACCCAAACGAGGCGAGGGAGAGTCGCTAGTTAATATAAAGAAGATTTTTTTTTACTTTCTATCATCGAAATGCTAAAATATTCTTAACAACTTAATATGTAATACCTCAAACTATGATACAAAAACTTTAATTGACTGTGACAGTCAATTACAGTAAAAAAAAATAATAATTTTGGTACATCAAAAGTAAGATAACTTCAGTCATCAACTAGAAGCCACTTAGCAAAATTGGTTTTAAATAGCGATATGTATAGTCACGCTCGTGATAGCTATCTTCTATATCGATATCACATGACCAATTAATGATCTAACTACTGTTTTAGTAGGTTAAATCTAAGAACAAAAGTTAGATATGGTATGGTCGTAGCGACAATAGGTATATTATTATATTCCTCTATTTTATTTGAAATATAAATAAAATAATTTCATTGAATTATTATACGCCTTTTAATGTTCAATGTTTTTACTCATATGTCACAAAAATTATTTATAAAAAAGGTTAATAAAAAGGTCTTAATAAAAAATGTACAAGTATAAAAAAGGATGTGTATATATATATATATATATATATATATATATATATATATATATATATATATATATATATATATGTGTGTGTGTGTGTGTGTGTGTGTGTGTGTGTGTGTGTGTGTGTGTGTGTGTGTGTGTGTGTGTGTGTGTGTGTAAATGTGTATGTACATTTGTGTGTGCCTACAATGGCATGCGTATACACATTATACATACATAAAAAACAACTACTATTAGTATATGTTTCTCTTGTATTTTTTATTTCTGCTTATTTATTTTCTTGGACATTGGACAATTGAACCTACTTTCTGTGCCAGTGGTCGTGGATTCGAGTCCGCTGGGGGCATTCATATGTGTGATGAGCACGAATGTTTGTACTCCAGTCATGAGTGTTTATATTTATAATATGTATGTATTTAAAGTTATATATGTGTAGTGTATCAACTATCTGGTATCCATAACACGAGCCTCGTAACTTACCATGGAACTAGATGATGCTGTGTGTTAATGTCCCACAATATTTATATTTATTTCAATGTATACTGTATAGGTATAAAATTTTAACTCTCATTAGATAGCTTTAATAAGCATAAACAAACCACTGATTACCATACGAATATTATAAGTTCTTTATGTCGTAATATCATCCACATGACCAATGTTAATATGATGTTTACGCCACCTACTAAGCATTCTTGTCCTTTATCTCGCCGCAATGACTATCTATTCCATGTTCAATTTTTCTACAAAACCGTGGTAATAGACCATTAGGTATTAGTTGTAACTATGAAAACAATATTATTAATAACTAACAAAAACAAACCTATCCCACGGAAACCATACATTTTTCCGGGATAACAAGTATGTGTGTTATTCCAGACTATAATCTATATCTGTGCCAAATCTCATCCAGATCCGTTCAGCCGTTCTGGCGTGAAAGATCAACAAACATACATCCATACACTCTTACAATCTTTCACGATTATAATATTAGTAGGATATATCGATTGAAATTTGCAGAATTGTTTAAAACTATGCATTTTCTAGTAATTTGACTCGACAAAGACTATTTTAAATAAAACTATCTTTTCCGATTATTTCTTAGATTTACGTTAATATTTAACATTTCAAAAATTACTATGTTTTCGGATTTTTGAGCAGATTTATTTTGATTTTTATTTTCCGACGTTCCGAACACTTTACAGCAATCACAGAATTTTAAATTGGTATGTAAAGATTAGTCGATAGAGTTGATAATACACAGTTTTCCAAGTCAAATGTAAAAAAAAAATCAAGTGGTATTATTTATCGTCAGCAAAAGATACAGTTTGGTCAATAAATCTACCTTAATGTCCTTGGTTAGCGGTCAATCGCCTAATTCAAAGCCGAAGTTCGAGTCGCACTCCCACTAATTCTTTGCCATGGAAAAAGTTTTCCATTTATTTTATTTATTTAGGTATCTTTGATTTATAGTTTACTAGAAACCTAGTACCTTCGTCCCGGTGCTCCCTTAGGTGCCTTACATGTATAGTTACGTTTTAACGTGTAGTATAGATTTCTTAGAGATGAGATATTTTCCCACAGTAAAAAGTATCCTATATGTTGACCAGGATAACCTGTTATTATCATATCAAATTTCATCAAAATCCATCCAATAGGTGTTTCGGTGATGCGGTCACAGACAGCCAGACAAACAAAATTTCTAAACTATAGATTCGGCCTATGTATCGATAATAATGACTATTTCAATAAGATTTTTCCAAAAATATTTAATGTACAGATTAGACTTAGAATTTTATTATATTATGTATAGACAGACATGTTACTCCAGATCGTAGTCTATCTGCGTACCTACTAAACATTCAAACCCGTCCAGGCGTTTGACGTGAAGTAATAAAAAACATAAACACATAAAATCTTTGACATTTAGCAGTAGGCTGATATTAACTTTGATTAGGTTCCAATCAATAAAGTTATTAAGACTAACAAAGAAGTGCGATTAAGACATGACGTAAATCTACTGACGTAAATGTTATAATGACTAAAATTTTAAGTAAAATAATAAACGATCAAATGAACTTACCAAGTGAAGTTCGATCATTATTATATTAGTTTTTTCATTCGAAGATATAATTAACCAGGTAGTCCTTTTATCCAACAAGGCAACTTCGCATATTTTAGAGTATCTATTTATTTCCAGATTAATAAAAATAAAAAAGAATTTTAGGGTAGTCGTACCCGCCATATTTACGTCTACCTCCGTAATGCGCTCTGTTCATGTCTCATTCTTTATAGTATGTAACGTAGCAAAACTTTAGGGTTAGGGGGGGTGGGTATTTATATCTTCGAATGAAAAAACTAATATAATAATGATCGAACTTCACTTGGTAAGTTCATTTGATCGTTTATTATATGACGTTTTTTCATTCTTCAGATATAATTAACCAGGTAGATGTTTATAGATAATACTAATAAGTTTTGCTATTATAAAAATAAAACATAATGAAATCAGGAATGTTTTATTCAAGTGATTATAATGAATATCATACATGAAATAAGGCTAAGAAAAAAAGACAGATCTCGCAAAGCTGTCCCGTTCATCTACAGGTCGTTGATAAAATCTAGCAAACGTTTGAGATGTAGCAGTCCAACCGGCTGTCTTACGTATCACGTCCATAGAGACGCCAGAGGAGTGTGCGGCGGAGGTGGCGGCGTGTCGCGTGCTGTGCGCGCTGAACATCGTCACATCCACCCCGCATTCCCCCATTGTCTGTTTTAGCCAGCGACCGATAGTTTGGGCAGTGGCAGCTTTATGAGGTCGTTTGAAAGTAATAAATAAATTTTCTACATTACTAGGCCTTAAATGTATTGTTTTAGCAATATACTCCTGTAATGTTTTAGCTGGGCATACCCTTGGATTTTCTAAAAAGAAAGGCAAGCTTAAAATTGGCTGATCTTTACCAGGTCTCGATGTTTTAATAATATCAATTATATAGATTTTAATTACACTCGCAAAACATTTAATATTATTAATTTTTATCAAAGAAAATGTTTGCAACCTATGTGCAGTACACAAAGCTAGAAGCATTACAAGTTTTTTCGTAAGTTTTTCTAAACTAAGTTCAGAATTAGGATACCACGTCTCTAATTTACTTAACACGACTTGTGGATCCCAAGTATTTTTATATTTAGGTACACTGGGCCTTAACTTGTACACACCTTTTAATATTCTTGTAATACGATCATCTGTACCTATGTTATGCCCTAGCAGTAAGGACAACGCCGATCGATGAGTATTAATAGATCCATAGGAATCTCCCCGGTTATATCGATGTGTTATAAATGACATTACAACATGAACTGAAGGTTCCAGAGGATTAAATTTATTTAGAATACAAAACTCCCACCAAACTTTAAATGTTACGCTATACTGACGAATCGTATTTGCAGATAGTGATGCGCAGATTAAATCTAGTGCTTGGTCGGGCACACCACGCCTGGAGAATGCGAGCCGCAAAGTATCGCTGCTCCCAGGGTAGAAGAGAGGCGTTGTCCTTGCTCTTGCGACCTAATATAAAGGCCATTATTAATAATGAAAATATCTGATTTCTTTAATCTTAATAATAAAGGGAACCAAGGCTGTGAAGGCCAATAAGGGAATACTAGAATTCCCCTTGCATTATCAGAAATGATTTTTTCTAAACATTTTAAAACTATCGGAAAAGGTGGGAAAGCATAAAAGAAAAATGGTTTCCAATTCATTGTAAAAGCATCGACATTCATAGCTTCTGGATCTGGTTTCCAAGATATATAGCTTTTACACTTGGTATTGGTATGAGAAGCAAATAGGTCAATTTGTGGGTGTCCGAATCTTTTTACTATCTTCTTGAAAAAATTACGGTTAAGTTCGAATTCTATATCTTGATTTTGTCTTCTAGACTCTTCGTCTGCTTCTATATTATCCTTAGTATTTATATAAGAAGCAAATAACCACAAATTTCGCTTCTCGCACCATTGCCAAATCAGCCTAGTCAATTTATTTAAATGCGGATATTGTATTCCGCCAAAACGATTAATATAACTGACAGCGGTTGTGTTGTCAATACGTAATAATATAGCACAATTAGTCTTAGTTTTAGCAAAACATTTTAAACCAAAGAAGGCTGCAAGCAATTCTAAGTAATTAATATGATATATTTTTTCACTATCCTTCCAAAGCCCGTTTGTTCTTTGACTGTTACAAAAAATGCCCCAGCCAGTTCGAGAAGCATCTGAAAAAATTTCTAAATCAAAATTTTGATTTCTCATGTCATTTGGTTTCTCATGATCCGTTCGATATATATTACATTTCCACCATAGTAAGTCTGGTAAAATGACTATAGAAAGTTTAATTTTAGCTTCATAGTATATATAGTCGTGACTATTCCTTAGAGCTAGAAATTTTTGTCTCTCGAATAATTTTGTATACAACCAGCCATATTTAACTGCTGGACAAGCTGCAGTAAGGGTTCCAATAAATTGCGCGAACTCACGAATAGTACAATTTGGTAATTGTAAATATTTATCGACTAACTGTGCTATACTATTTCGTTTATCCATAGGCAAAGAGATACACATATCTATAGTATTACATATGAAACCTAAAAATTTACATTTTTGTTTCGGTTCGATACAACTCTTTTCATAGTTTACAACAAAGCCTAAACATTCTAAAACTCGTAATGTTGTCTGTACATTTTTTAAACAATTGTCGTAATTACTGCCGATACACAGTATATCATCTAAATAAATAACAGATATGAATCCTAGATTCCTTAAGTACTTCACTACCTCCTTCATTATTTTTGTAAATATTCTTGGCGCTACTGACAAACCGTAAGGCATACCATTGAATTCATAGGTGAACTGCTTTAAATTAGAACTTTCAAAATTAAATCTTAAAAATTTACGATAATTGTGTGCTATCGGTACTAAAAGATACGATTCTTTTAAGTCTATTGTTGCTAAAAAAGCTCCTTCCATTATTAACTTAGCTGCTGTTCTATGATCTTCCATCTTAAAATGAGATTTAATAACATATTTATTAAAAGACTTTAAATTCAAAATAAACCTCTTTTGTCCATTAGGTTTTGGTGCCAAGAATATTTTTGAAATATACTGAGCCGTAACTGGAGAACATACAGATATAGCTCCTAAACTTATTAATTTGTCAATCTCTAATTGCATACTTTCTTGTTCTGATTTACTTAACGTATAATTTGGAGGGGAACTTTGGAATACCCGACAGGTAAGTGGTATAGAAATCCCTTCGCGAATCCATTTCAAAATGACTGGGTTATTTGTAATGGATAACCAACAATTATAAAATAACTGTAAACGGCCTGCATGTACCTGTGTTAACGTCGATGCGTCGGATAGGCACGTTGCCTGTTTGTTTGGCTGAAGCGCGGTTGCGACGGCGGTAGCGGTGTGTTCCCCGCCAACGTGCGTCGCGCCGTTGACGTCATCGTCCCAGCCCGAGGTGCTGTACGCCCCCCCCTGTTCGACGGGAACCGGGGAGGGCCTGTCCAGTTTCCCGGCCGCGGTCGTAAAGAAGATGTAGAAGGTTTCGTACTAGGCACGTTTTTCTTGATAGAAAGCCCTTGTTTTTCTATAATTTTTGCTGCTTTAATTTTTTCTGATAGGTTGGCACCGAAAAGCGTCTCATCATGATTATTTTCGATTACGTTTAACAAAGATTTGTCCAAACTAGGCGTTAATAGTTTAATTCTAGTTTCTGTATTTTGATAGTGTAAATCACATAAAATACGAGATGCATCTGACAATATCTTTATTGATTGTATTTGATCACCACCGGTTAGTAATAACGTCAATGCCCTGTTAATGGCAGTAATACCTATACCTAATTGTTGTTGATAATTTTCTAATTTTTTATCTCGTGTTTTAAGTGATTCAGTAATAGCAGCCGATATTTCAGCGTTTAATGAAGGCGCTTTTAATAATTTACAATTACTTGGTATTATATACGGCTTAAATATTAGATCTCGTGTATCCTTTGGCAAGCCCTTACGCAGTAATGGCAGCCACCTTTGCGCTAAGTTACTATGAATTTCCTCTCCATATAGCGGCGCCTCATCGACGTCGTCCCCGAGCGCTTGCAAGTATTCGGGCGTTAGTTCAGGATGCGATGCAACCTCTGGAGCCTCCATTTCAATCTGGGGCGTATCTACAGCTTCCAACCCAATATCACGTTCCATTACATCGTTGTCTATTAATGCAGAGCGTGGTAAACTGCCCTCGTTTTGGTTATATTGCGATTGCGTTTCGACATCTGCAATACAAATAAAACATGTTTTAACATGTTTGTTACGTCTTGACATTTGACTCTCGGCCAATATTCAAGAACGTATTCCTTTGTTTAACTCTCGGCTAAACTCAGGAAAAAAGAAATATACATACATATGTATGTGTAGATATACATATATTAACTCGCAGTCACACTTATATTGCATAACAGTAACTATACTGTCACTTACCTGAATTTTCATCTGATGACTCAGATTGTATAATTCTACGACGTATACTTCTTCGATTATTTATTTCGTTTAGCTTTCTAACTTTTTCTTTGTAATATTTAAGTTTTTCCACTTTAGTTCTCTTCGGCATTATAAATATGTATTCCTTTACTAGTTTTCTTAAACACTTATTACTGTTAATATTTGAGCGCGTGCGAACGTTGCCTCGCAAGAAAAAAGAATGAGACATGAACAGAGCGCATTACGGAGGTAGACGTAAATATGGCGGGTACGACTACCCTAAAATTCTTTTTTATTTTTATTAATCTGGAAATAAATAGATACTCTAAAATATGCGAAGTTGCCTTGTTGGATAAAAGGACTACCTGGTTAATTATATCTGAAGAATGAAAAAACGTCATATAATATATTTTATTGCCATATTATCATATCCTAAGGTTGTTTTGGCTTTTTTATATTTTGTAAGGGGTTATGTAGTAATTATTGTTTTGCTAACGTTTTACTTTAGAACTAGGTATACAATTTGTATTTCATAGTTCTGCTTACAGACTTTTAGATTTTTCAAATTAAATCGAAATATATATTACAAACTTTTTTATTTATTACAATTATGTTCGTGGTTTTACTAAGCGATTTATTTGAACTACTATAGCTCTATTTTTATAAGCAAATAAAATATTTATTAAATTGTAACGTGATTGAAATATATAAGTATTTTATGAATGTCCTTAGTAATGTATGTATGTATTCAGCCCTTTTTAATGACTCACTACTAGAAATGGACCTCCCTTCAATACGAGGGGGATCAGGTCATAGTCTGCCACACTGGCCAAGAGCGGGTGGACTGAGCGGGTCTTTCGAAAACTTGCTAGGTTCTCTCAGACATGCAGGTTTCCTCACGATGTTTTCCTTTTATAATAATATGATGAAAAATCAGCCCTTAGTGTTATTTTAAATTTTCTATTTGCCACTCTCATACAAAAATCTTGTCTCCGATATATTAGAAAAGTTATGCACAAACTCAACACCTACTATTTTATATATAGATGCTACGTTGTTTACATTCATGTACCTGTAAATCAAGTTTCTGTATAGCGTGTGCATTTTCTTCTGCGATATTATAAAACCGATTTTTCAACAAGTTGTAACTACGTTTTAAAATAAAAATAATATTTTTCCTGTTTTATATTATATAAGGTAAGATATTCAATAAAATTCTAAAATATAAGTTTTAAACATTTTTTTTTTA
This sequence comes from Fabriciana adippe, assembly GCA_905404265.1. NCBI lineage: Eukaryota > Metazoa > Arthropoda > Insecta > Lepidoptera > Nymphalidae > Fabriciana > Fabriciana adippe. The sequence goes on along the minus strand of FR989997.1, from coordinate 14,175,407 downwards.
TATTTGACTAACTTCAAGGACTTAGTGAATTGAATATATATTTTTTTTTATTTTACGCTTGCGACTTCTTCACCAATAAGAATTAGTTTTATTAATTCTTTTTTTTTATAAAAAAAACTAGCTGACCCGGCAAACGTTGTTTTGCCATATAAATAATTTCCTATTACTAAAATGGCTATTAAAAAATAAGGGTTGATCGTAGAAGGGTGAAAATTGAGGATTGTATGTATTTTTGTATGTTGTATCATAAAAAAATTGAAATTAAAAATTTTGTCTAAAAAATAAAAAAAAAATTTAGGGGTGGACTACCCCTAACATTTAGGGGGATGAAAAATAGATGTTGGACGATTCTCATAGATACCGGATAAGCACAAAAAATTTCATCAAAATCGGTCAAGCCGTTTCGGAGGAGTATGGCAACGAAAACTGTGACACGAGAATTTTATATATTAGACTAGCGACTCACCCTCGCTTCGCTCGGGTTCGTCCCTAGCTTGCATTAAATCACGATTGATCAGTTTTTGACCGGAGAGGAAAAATGATTAAATTACTAAAATGGCTATTAAAAAATAAGGGTTGATCGTAGAAGGGTGAAAATTGAGGATTGTATGTATTTTTGTACGTTGTATCATAAAAAAATAGAAATTAAAAATTTTGTCTAAAAAATAAAAAAAAAAATGTAGGGGTGGACTACCCCTAACATTTAGGGGGATGAAAAATAGATGTTGGCCGATTCTCATAGATACCGGATAAGCACAAAAAATTTCATCAAAATCGGTCAAGCCGTTTCGGAGGAGTATGGCAACGAAAACTGTGACACGAGAATTTTATATATTAGATATACGCATATTGTATACGAGTTTATACGTCAAAGATGTCCACATAAATTAAAAAAAAATGTATAACAATGTGGAATAACATTTGAAACTTTTGATAATATTTTGAACTGTGTAAAGTACACAAATTAAACGTTTTAATAAATATTACTTTTATGTATTTTCCTAAGCTCTATAAGTAATATTTATAATATTCATAGTTACTTAATTCCATCTATATACTTTTGTTAGTTAAAGAACATCGATATGTAAGAAATATCGACGTGTTAAGTTTCGTTTTGAACTGATTTGATTTGAACTGATATTAATGATCTGGATCAAATTTTGTATTTATTTGATCTAAATCATTAATATCATTAAATTTAGCTGATTTTTGCTGAAATTTTGCTTTATAAGTTTATAGTATATTTTCTAAAAAAAAAAAACAAAAAATCACACACAATTTTACAGAAAGAGCACCGAGCGAAGCTTGATCGCGCAGATACTTTTAAATGACTGAGTTAAAAAAACACATTATGTGACAGGACGTGTGCAACCACTTCCATAATACCTTCCTATAAATATTCTCACGCAACCTGAGATTATATTAAGTACTTTATGGGTAAAAATCTCTTCCATTGGTAAATTGATACTTTCAGTTGCTGATATTGTTGATACTGTATAAAAGAAAGTTTTAGGGTCAGTTAAATCTATACATATAATAAAATCCTGAATCGAATCTGTACATTGAATAATTTTTGAAAATCTTATGTCTGGGAATGCATCACGAGAAAACCACTGGACAGATGTATGTAGAGTTTCGTTAAAAAAGAATCAGCATTGTAATCCCATATTGAGATTTATTATGACTACACAGTGGGAAATGAAAACATTTGCCCAGACAGATAAAACAACAGGTTTCCTTATATTACATTTAAAATAAAACTTCACTTTTTTATGTGTGTTGCTTCACAAGCAGGTTGTCCCTTTTCTCTATAAGTCGTAAGCTGTAACTGTGAAGTTACATATTATTATGACAAAAATATATAAAAATATTATTTTTCATCTATATACAATATGTGTATCTATTTATTGAAATTAAATTATAGCCGCTGGCAATACTAGTTTTTAAAATAACCTTCAAAAATACTTAATGATAATATAATAATTCATAAGTTGTTTTATAATGATAATTATATTTCTTCGCTTCATTCTTCAGATATAATATAACCAGGTAGTCCTTTTAACCTACAAGGTAGCTTTCGCACACATTTAAGAGATTTTTTAAAAAAGTCGATACACATATCGATTTTTAAATCAATTCATTACTCGTCAATGTCTACATCCCTACTACTCAGTGCCGTCATTCTTTTTTCGTGCGAGGTAGCAAGCACACGTACACTCTTCGGGTAAAAATTACAAAGAAAAGTGAAAATATTCAAGAAGATATTAACTAATACAAACGGGAACAACAACTGTTTAAACGTCGTAGGATTCAAATTAAATCATTATTCGAATCCATTTGGTATGTACATATTATCTATTTACGATTACCCACATTTTGTCGTCATATTTTATTAAATATTAGATATAAATTTATAATCCTATTTTAAAGCCCGGCGGCTAACTGAAAGTTATCACGAGGGTCACATAGAATTACATAAAACCTTAAAACGTGTATATATGTAAATTTAGTTTTAACCTGGCGGTTAATTGTACGTTAAACACAAAGGTACCTCGTAATTTTCATTACTGAGCGACGTATTCTAGATCAAAACATTAATGAGGCTAAAATTAATGACAATTCGAAATTCCGGTCAGGACACTTTTATGCCTAGCGCAGAAATTCGTTTTTCAAAAATGGTGGTCCCAATGTTGGTACAGTATTCGATACAGAAGTTCTCATAGCACTATGAAAGGAGACTGAAAATGATTCATTTGTTGAGGAAATTCACAGTACTTTGGCGTAAATTTTAGCCTATTCTTAAATATATTAAAAGAGCTTAAACATAATCTATTAAAAGATTAGGTACCTTTATTTTTACCTACTTATATATTTAAATTTACCTTCTGTTAGCACAAAAATTAAATAACGAGGCAATTTCTAATACAGCTCTGATCTCATTGACGATTGTCAAGAAGCTGATCAACAGTAGTAGGTACTTGCAAATGATAAAATTAAACGATAATTAAGTTAAAAAGTTACGATCAATATGGAATGCTGACGTTTTTCACTAATAAACTTAGCAAAACTTCTATTAAGATAATAATAAATAATGGGTGTCTCAATAAGAAGGCACTATTTAAACTTTGCGTCATTTCGTTTTTCGTGCATATGACAACTTTGAAATTTGACAGCTGTTACCTATGATTGTCCTGATTATTAAAAATAATCCAGAAATAATTCCTGAGCTCAAGGTCGATAGCCCACGCGTCATCAGTGAGATACAGCTACATCTTTGTCAAAAAGTCATCGAAAACTTCGTGTTTTTATTTTTAAATAAAATAGTGCACTCTTATTGAGCATCTTATATAAGTATATTTCAATTACCTGGACGACGGCCGTATAGAATTGAAAATTATCAAATATATAATTTATACCTTATATGGTAATATGTTCATTTTGAACATTTTCGCCTGGCGGTTAACCGTGCGTTAACACGATGGCCGTATAAAATTGAAAATTATCAAATATATAATATATACCTTATATGGTAATATGTTCATTTTGAACATTTTCGCCTGGCGGTTAACCGTGCGTTAACACGATGGCCGTATAAAATTGAAAATTATCAAATATATAATATATACCTTATATGGTAATATGTTCATTTTGAACATTTTCGCCTGGCGGTTAACCGTGCGTTAACACGATGGCCGTATAAAATTGAAAATTATCAAATATATAATTTATACATTATATGGTAATATGTTCATTTTGAACATTTCGCCTGGCGGTTAACCGTGCGTTAACACGATGGCCGTATGAAATTGAAAATTATCAAATATATAATTTATACCTTATATGGTAATATGTTCATTTTGAACATTTTCGCCTGGCGGTTAACCGTGCGTTAACACGATGGCCGTATAAAATTGAAAATTATCAAATATATAATTTATACCTTATATGGTACTATGTTCATTTTGAACATTTTCGCCTGGCGGTTAACCGTGAGTTAATACGATGGCCGTATAAAATTGAAAATTATCAAATATATAATTTATACCTTATATTGTAATGTTTATTTCGAACGTTTTTGCCTGGCGGTTAACCGTGAGTTAACACGACGGCTTTATTAATTTTATAACATGTTCAAAAAGTAATAACGACATATTATTATTTTGCAATAACCCATATACGTGGCCTGTCATGAAAACTGGAACAGACCCCCGTGTTATCAGCAAAACAGCAGGAGAGGTGCAAAGGCCCGAGCAGAGGCCCTCTGAACCGCCAGATGCCAGCTCGGCAAATGTTCAGCGCTGCACGCTCAAACAAACCGCGGCCGTCTGCATCTCGCCAGTAAGTCTGTACTTCACGCTAACAGCCTCTCTCACTATTGCTTACTTAATATTACAAACGTAATATAACTTTGTAATTTAGGTAGAATTTTCCCATATTGCTAGAATTTTAATTCTAAAAAATTTATTAATTTAATTTTACTTCTTTCGTTGTTTACAACAACGCTAGTAACACAAGTTGATATACCTACCTTCAAATTTTTTATCTATTTTTGAGAAAGCAAACATGAGTACAGTAAATAACACTATGTGCAGTATTCAAATTGAAGACGAATTCAATTTGATAACATAATTTAGTAATATACCCTACGGCCTTTCAGTAGCCCATAGAACATTTACTAAAGTGTTGAACTCATTCATCAGGCTCTGTGTTCTTTGTATTAGAAATAACTATAATGAAAGCCAAAACGTTTCTTTAAAACTGTTACATTTTTAAGATTTTGCACTTTGAAAATTTTGATTCATGTTTGGCTCATTAATCAACAATTTCTTTGCGAACCGAAAAATGTCATAAAACCATGAATATTTTTTAACAAAAAATATTTTACATTTGCAAAAATATTTAATCAGGGAATTTCATCAATTGAAGTAATATGCAATTGAAATTTGATGCACGTTATGCCGTTAAAGGTGTCTGGATCTATATTAAAATATAAGTATTATATATTATATAAGGATAATCGTTTTACAAAAGGTATAAAATTCTGTTTATTGTGAAACCAAGTTAAAACTTTGTCCCTTGTTAGAAGATCTAAGCTCGTAAAGTCACAATATATTAAAAATCAAAAAAGAAATATTTGGCTTAAAAACATGAAAGAAAATTTTAAAGCTGGAAATAATCTGAAAAAAAAAGTGAATTGTCTAATTTAGCTCTTAATTGAATATTAATACAATTAAGAAAATCTAAAATTAATTTGTTTACTTCTATGGCCAGGGCCAAATAACAGAGCCATATTTTAATAGAAAAAAGATCCGTACTCTCTAGTTATTGATGCTTTCACAATAAACTAGAATACTAAATACTTTTATGCTTTTCTTTTTTTTCCCAATTATTGTAAAGTATCTTCGAAATATTATAGATGAAAATTCTTTTTTGTCATTTCAGGCCTGGCATCCGTTCATAACGATGGTGAATAAGTCTGAATAATATGGAAACCTTTTATGGTGAAAAATCTTGTTACAGAAAGGTCTTTATTCTGGTTGCCGCGGTACCCACAACATGCGTTTACATGTTTACATTGTGCGGCATATATGTATAACTAGCGACTCATCCTCGCTTCGCTTCGGGTTCGTCCCTAGACAAAAATAAATTTATCCCAAGGGAACCGTACATTTTTCCGGGATGATATAACCTATAGCCTTCCTCAATTACAGGCTACCTAATGCAAAAAGAATTTTTCAAATCGGATTAGTAGTTCCTGAGATTAGCGCGTTCAACCAAACAAACAAACAAACTCTTCAGCTTTATAATATTAGTATAGATATATCTTTTAAACAGTGGTTGCAGAATTGCAATGGTAATCATTACCATATTATTCATAGCTTTGTAACGAATATTTTATGCTTTAAAGTAATCAGTATAATAAAGGAACTATAGGTATGGAATTCTTCACAGCCAGAGATCCACATTATCTCTTCTGTTAAGTAGCAATATTAGATCTGATAAACGTGTTAAAAGTATTTTAAAAATATTTAAATTAAAACCCAGCTTTCCACTGTTTCATAGTAGATGGGATCCACAATTTATCTGATTGGTATCCTTATAAGGAATATAAGGAGAGAAAAATTACGAATAAATTTGTAATTTTATTAGTTTTATATACAGCCCAACGCGTACAAAGCCTTTTATTGACAAAATACGAAAATATGATATATTATATGTATTGGAATTAATATACTAATCAAAAATATTATAAAGACGTATGTAGTCGTTCGAGACTAACCAACACTAATTTTGCAGTATTTTCGAGATAATTTATCTCGATTCTGCATATATTCTGCAATATGACTTGAAGATATGATATGTTTGTTCCACAACATGACCGTCCTCCTAATATACTTAACCTCTTTATAACTGTAAGGCGTCCATAATTAGGCGGATAAAGCAGGTATTAATAGAGTGGTGTGGACGTGACGTCATCTAGCACACAGCACGCGACGTTCCGCGACGTCCACACTTGCTGGACGAGGCGTCTCTGTTGATACTATAAGGAAGACGACCAGTCGTTTATGTATTAAAACGTACTTTGAAATTATTCGCGAAATTCTATAATCACTCGATTACTATAGATGAAAATAGTTTTGCTGGTGTAATTTTGTTTAATGAACAATTAAACTATATGGGAAATGTTTATTTTAAGATATAAATTCTGATTTTATATTCTTAAATATTCTTTACTAATAATGAATTATTTTAGAATAATTTAGTACCCGAAAAAATTATTTCCGTAGTTATATTTTTCATTTATTTTTCTTTTCACATTATATTATATAGTTAATATAATATAGTAGGTAATACATTTTAAATTTACTCCCTTGATACTGGTTGATTTAATGGATGTAAATACAAAACTTCTCTAAACATCTACCTGGTTATATTATATCTGAAGAATGAAGCGAAGAAATATAATATATGATCAAACGAACTTCTCAAGTGAAGTTCGATCATTATTATATGAGTCGCTTCATTCGAAGATATAAGGACCCCCCCAACCCGATCCCGAACTTAGTTTTGTATTTATTTGTGATATGAATCTCTAAAAGAATGACGGCACTGAGTAGTAGGGATGTAGACATTGACGAGTAATGAATTGATTTAAAAATCGATATGTGTATCGACTTTTTTAAAAAATCTCTTAAATGTGTGCGAAAGCTACCTTGTAGGTTAAAAGGACTACCTGGTTATATTATATCTTCGAATGAAGCGACTCATATAATAATGATCGAACTTCACTTGAGAAGTTCGTTTGATCATATATTATATTTTACAAAACGCAGCCATGTATTCTAGTTTGAAATAAACATGGTTTTTATTTCTACTTTACAACTTCTTGAAGATAAGGTACTAAAAAGTGGACTTTTGAAATATGGACTCATTTCAAGACTTACAAGTAAATACTTATTTCTGATCAGAATGGCTTAAAGAAACGAACGAGTAAAAACTATTACAGGTTAACGTTACCATTTAAAGACTAATTGAATATTTTTGTTAAAATTATTAATTTTTTTTTTAAAGCATTTTTGTTAAAAGCAATTATATTATAAAACACTAGCGACTCATCCTCGCTCCACTCGGGTTCTTCCCTATGTCCGAACTAACGTTTAGTATAGATTTCACAGAAATGAGGTACTTTCCCGCAGTAAAACGTATCCTAATATGTTGAGCCAGATAACCAGCTATAATCATACCAAATTTCGTGTAAATTCGCTTAGTAGTTTTCTCGTGATACGTTCCAAGACAGACAGACAGACAAACAGACAAAAATTCTAAAGACTATAGATTAGGCCTCTGTAACGACAACAATGACAATTTCAATAAGATTTTCCAAAAATATTTCAATTACAGATTCGACTCACTCCAAATTTTATTTATATCACTGCGGGAAAATATCTTATCTCTGAGAAATCTATACTAGCCAATAAAATGTATCTAGTAACGAACCCGAGCGGAGTGACGGTAAGTCGCTAGTAAAAAAGATTATTATTCCTAATGAATGCAGTTGCTCTGCAGATGCAATTTCATTCAAGAAATCGGTTAAAAATAACAAAGATCTCAAACAAAACAGTCAAGAGAAGCCGTACACAGGCAGTTTTTGTGAACATGTGTGTAGCGGACGTGTCGATGTGGAAGGCAATTATCGACATCCTGCGACCAGGTGGTTAGCTTATCACAATGTAGGGTTTAAATTTTAACCAGTTTCTATAAGAACGACTGAAATTATGGTATTTTTGCCTGCTAAGGATGTTTGAGTTGTTTTATTGCGTATGTTTTAAATGGACTGCAAATAAATTATTATTTCGTGCCTTTGTTTTTTGTTAGCAAAAACTTGCATTTATTTATAACTAGCAGAACTCGCGGCTTCGCTCGCGATCAAACTACGAAAAATACGAAAATTCATGCAAATATGTCCAAGGAATAAAAAGTTCACCCCCTTGGGGTTTGAATTTTGAAAAATCCTTCCTTAGTGGTTGCTTTTGTCATATCAGGAATACGTGTGCAAAATTTCAATTTTCTAGCCTTAAGGGTTTGGCCTGTGCGTTGATACATCAGTCAATCACTTTTGCCTTTTATATATATAGATATTACGAAGTTCAAAATAATTCTCAATGTATATTAAAATAGAGAAGACAGAATCCAGCAAATTTTGATAGAAACACAACAGGAGCAAGTTATTGCCTACAAAATTATTTTAAATGTACACGAGACCTAACCTTATGACCCCTGTCGTAGGAAATAGCATTGACCAAGTTCTTTTGTCTTAATATTTCAAGGAGAAAGATCTAATGATATATAGTTAAAATTACTTATATATACATTGGCGTGTTTGTTGGTTTGCATATTTTCTTTCCAGTACATGAAGAATACTCGTACAGGGCCGATCACTATACTATATTAAATATTTTTTAGTAAACCCAAAAGAACCAAGAGCATATCACCAACAAGATATAACCTCAATATTATTATTTTGAACTATTCAACATATACTTGTATGTTACTGACATTTTAATAAATGCAATAGACTCGCCACAGACGCCTGAAGTTACGAAATATTGCTCAAGACTGAGAAAGGTCGCCCAGTCTTATACAGTAATGCAATTTAATGATATTAATTATAAATCGTCTGTCCTTACTTGGAATTGGTTGAAACATGCTTAGTTTAACTTACAAAGATCCGACTCTCATAGTAATGAAACTGGTTAAAAATTACTATACAACATCAATAATCATCCAATTTAAATACACAAAACTAGAGACTCCCTCTAGCTACGTTTAGGTGCATATCTAGGTATGTTTGTTCACCTTGTCGGGCTCATTAGCGTCCGGCAACCCAGCCGGGCCTGAAGCCAAGAGAGGCATAGGGAGGTGGCCCACTTCGGTGGATAGTGTACCATGCGGGTTGCTCCTGGTATTTCTCTGACAGCAAAGCGGATCGTGGGAGCAACCGCTTGGTTGTATGGTCTTCTTCGACAGACCTACTATCGGCGCGTCGTAGTTGAATGCATAAGCCATCCTGCGACGCCATGCCCAGTAAGATTCTGATGGGTTTTAGTGGGTAGTACTGGCTTTTCTAGCCAATAAGTCCCACATTATCTACTATATGTACGCAAGCGATATGCGTAAATGGATTTCCCAATATTAAAAAAGATGCGTCCCTTGGTACGTAACGTAATATAATAATAATATAATATAATATGTTGTGACATTAACACACAGCACTATCTAGTTCCATGGTAATCTACGAGGCTTGTGTTATGGATACCAGATAGTTGATACACTACACATATATAACTTTAAATACATACATATTACAAATTTAAACACCCATTACTGGAGTACAAGCATTCGTGCTCATCACACAAATGAATGCCCCCAGCGGGACTCGAACCCGCGACCGCTGGCACAGCATGTAGGGTCACTACAAACTGAGCCAAACGTGTCGTCGATTTAAATCATACCTAATCGAAAATTAGAACCCGGATAATTCAAAGAGGAATTTACATGTACATAAAAACATTGATTAATTATTATTCAACTATATATCATGGTACGAATATTTCTTTTGATTCTATCTGTGTTTTGATTGACTAATTTGGACAAAAAGTGGTAATTGTGAATTAACTGTACTAGTTAGTCATTATATATCCTCGTGGACTTTTTTGTGGGTAATGAATGACGCACACCAAATTGTAATTAGTTTTATACACACATTTTACTATAAAAGTATTACCTTGGGTTACAGTTTCGCAATTTCTTTAGGGATCTCTATATTTTTTTTTAAATACAGCCTGTAATACTGGCTGATAATACAACTTCCTATAGATGAAATAATTTTAAAAAATCGGTTAATTAGTTTTTGAGTTTATTCATAACAAGCAAACATATAAAAAAATCGAATCTTTTCTATTTATTATAATACTAGCAGAACCTGCGGCTTCGCTCGCGATCAAATTACGAAAAATACGAAATTTCATGCAAATATGTCCAAAGAATAAAGAGTTTCATACAAACTTTTACCCCCTATTTCACCCCCTTAGGGAATGAATTTTGAAAATCCTTCCTTAGTGGATGCCTTCGTCATATGAGGAATACGTGTGCGAAATTTCAATTTGCTATAAGGGGTTGGCATTAGTCAATCACTTTTTCCTTTTATATATATTAGTGATCGTCTACGTAGGCATTTCAACAATATCAATTTCTAAAGTCGGTTAAAAACATTATTTATTAAAACAACCCTGTACAGAGCGGTCAGCGGCCAGATATGCACGAAATATTTTAATCTGCAACGTTTTTACCTACATAAATGCACTAATCAAAGTATTTACGTCACAATAACTGCTTACTTAATTAAAATTAATTAGTTATGACGTACGAACTGATTATATAGATGTTTGTTTTGATGAAGAGATTCGTTTTTAGTTATATAAAGTAACACAGACAGGATAACGAGTTTGAAGCCCGCAGTAAAATATTCATTTTTGGTACTAAAACCCATACTGATATAATAAATGCGAAAGTAGCACTGTCTGTTTGTTATGTCTGTTACTTTTTCACGTTTGGACCGCTGAACCGATTTAGATGAAATTTGGCATGGAGATAGTTTGAGACTCTGGAAAGGACATAAGATAGTTTTTATCTCGAAAACCAACCCTTAAGGGGGTGAAAAAGGGGGTAAAATGTTGCATGGGAAATCAATCATTTCTCAAGTAAGGGATATAATTTTTTTTATAAAAGCACTTATCTATTTTTCTATACCTATCTAAATCTGTCTATTCTATACTAACCGTCAAAAGATATTTAGGGACAAACGCGAGCGGAGCGAGGATGAGTCGCTAGTTGTACTTATATAAAATGAGAAACGTCCACTGCAATATTTTATTATTTATTATATTATATATCTAAATATTATATATCTCTGATATACTACGTATCAGAGAGATAATAATAAATCCCATTCCATTCATACAAAAATTCTGTAGATGTGCGGATACATATTGCCTACATATTCATACCTACAGATTTTAATATGTATTGCCGTCACAGCGAGAAAAAAAAGAATTTATACAATCAAGTTTTTATTGAAAAATTTATATCATTTGGAAGCTTATAATAACTTATAACACCTATCTCACGTGAATAGCATAAATCATTCACATACATACAGTTTTCTATTAGCGATATCGTTTGTAGAATAACATTTTGTCTAAGCCCGGAATTGAATACAACATCCGCATTTAAGCAATGCAACTGTAAACACATGAGACATCATGACTCAGTCTTCTGTCTCCCAAAATACCCGTCTGCAAAGCAGTCTCTGTATACGCAATACATTTCTGTTTGTGTATTGGAATGTGATTCATTTGAAGAATTCTAGCGTATTTGTGACATATGAAGCTATATATTAACTTACTTCGAACAAAGAGGATGTTACGTTACGAGATAATCTATACTCAAATACCACGTTTTGAAGCCATTAATATAATTGAATTGAATTACTTTACGAGATTTTATGTAGAGATTGTATGACTATTTGTAAACTTTCAATAATGCTTTTTTGAAGGAATAAGCTACACCACAAATGTGGTTTAGTAAAAACTCAAATCATATCAAAAATTTTCTTATACCTATACTAATATTAATATTATAAAGCTGAAGAGTTTGTTTGTTTGTTTTTTTGGTTGAACGCGCTAATCTTAGGAACTACTAATTCGATTTGAAAAATTCTTTTTGCATTAGATAGCCCGTTAACTAAAGAAGGCTATAGGATATATATTATTCCGGGAAAATGTATGGTTCCCGTGGGAAAGATGTGTTTTTGTCTAGGGACGAACCCGAAGCGAAGCGAGGGTGAGTCTCTAGTAAATAAATAAAATAAAAAAAAAAAATAACAGTCTTGATATAAACTATCGATGCAGCTTATGATAAAATTCACAATCATTCTGGAAGTAGAGAACGTAATTAATTACATGCCTTTGTAAAATAAATTTCCTGATATTAATTTAAGGTAGAGTTAAGTTATTCAGAATGTAATATTATAAAACAAAATTTATCTAACTTATAAATCAAATATCAAGTCTTCTTAAAATAATAAAGTTGTGTCCGTACTAATTTGCATATAGCTCCTATAAAAAAATAATACTTAAATGTAACTTTTAGAAACTTTAAAGTGAAAGCGATCGCGATATTATAATATAATGACAATTTCGATTTCTGAACATATTTTGTTCAGAAATCGAAATATTTTTATTAAAATATTTGTAATTAAATTTTATAAAAAAATAGTACGTAAATATCTCTTACATAAAAGAAAAGAGATAAATTACCGTATAATTGTTATGTATAGCATTGTATTTAACCCCTTTTAACGTCCCACTGCTGGACATGAACCTCCTCTCAATGCGAGAGGGAACAGGCCATAGTCCACCACATTGGCCAAGTGCGAAGCGAACTTCAAATGTCTTTTATAAACTTGCTAGATTCTCTCACATGCGCGTTCCTCACGATGTTTTCCTTCACCGTAAGTGGCAATAGAAAAAAAGGGCTGAATAGAATAATATTATTCTAAGCATTGCATTATTTTCTATCATTAAGCAATATCATTTGCCACTGTATACGCGTCACCATCGCGTGGCGAATAGCAGACGTACAGAATGACGTTGGCGGATATCGTATTGTTAATTCGTATAACGAACAGGGATTTTTTACACACATTATAATTCGTTATGATCGAGTTATAATGTGAAATAGACGTTAAATTTTTTCAAGTTACCTATACTTCTTTGTTTGAAAAAAAAAAAATATATGAGAATAATTTTTTTACGATGCGCGCGCGCACCGACAGCCAAAGAGTGACATACGGGATGGAACCTTTTGCTATTTTTGTTCTGTTACGCCAAAGAAGTATAACTTCTTACGTGCGTACGTACATAAGTACACACACTTTTTTTTACTAACCCCTGTTTTCCCATCCAATCAAATATTTTAATATCGTTATCTTGGACTTAAAAGAGCATTTCATATACATACATATACAAATTTATTTCGTGTATCTCGGAAACGGCTCTAACGATTAGGATCAAATTTTGTATTTACATAAGGTTTTGCTTTTTAAATTTATCTACGTATTAGGTGTCTTTTCTAAAAAACGCATTTTTTATAATATCTTTTCTAAAACAAACAAAAAAAATTTCGAACGAGACACACTCGCTCGGGTAGGTACCTACTACTAATCTATACATATAATAAAATTGTAACTAAGCCGAATATGTACATTAAATATTTTATGTGAAAATCTTATCGAAATAGACATTATTATCGATACAGAGGCCGAACCTATAGTTTTTAGAATTTTTGTCTGTCTGTCTATTACCGCATCACGGAAAAACCACTTGATAGATTTTGATGAAATTTGGTATGATGATAGCTGATAGATGATATAGGATACTTTTTACTGCGGAAAAATATCTTATCTCTGAGAAATCTATACTAAACGTTAAAACGTAAGTAGGGACGAACCCAAGCGGAGCGAGGGTGAGCCGCTAGTCATAAATAAAAAAAATATATTTATGATACCATAATCAGCTTATAAGCTTATTTATAAAACTGATATTTCCCGTGTGTTGTTTACTTATACATAATTTTTCTGCTCACAAGTCCCCTGTTTTTCATCCCCAGATGATTGATATACTGCCTAAAACTTTAAAATAGAATAGACGAAATTGTTTATTAGATTTTATTAGACGTAATTTTTTATCAGACAGTACTTTTAATTTTGGTCAATATAACTTGTAAAAATAACGGGTCTTTATATAACTTCCTGCCCCTTTATTACCCGTTTAGGAGTTGAATTTCAAAATCATTTATATATCCCTATTAGGAATCTACCTGCGGCGAAAATATAATTTTAAAGGGCCACAGTGAGATAGTGTCTGTGTACATGTCTCCAATAGGCAATGATTGCTGCGTGAGTGGTCTTAAATTCGATTTACATGATATAAATGTTAGATCAATTATTATTTATTCCGTCTGATTACAAAAAAAAACATACGATAATATCGATTCAAAACACTAAGCGAAGCGGATAATTGAGCTAGATATTGACTGTCTACTTCGTAAGAAAAACAAAAAACCTGCTATACTAATTTATTACTATAGTAATAAAAAAAATCCCAAAACAATAATACATATATTTAGTATAGGTATATCTTATTTGATACATATGTATTAATTGTTTTGTTGACTAAGCTATAAATATGATACAAATATATAGCGTAAACTGGGAGCATATTGTGCAATATAAAAATGATTACGTACAATATTACCGAATCATTATAAGTAATCATGAGTAATATTGTAATAATAATGTAGTAAAACTAGCGATTCATCCTCGCTCCGCTCAGGTTTGTTCGTTTAAATATTTAGTACCTATGGATTTCTCAGTGATGAGATATCTTCTCGCAGTAAAAAGTCCTATATGTTGACCCGAACAATCAGCTATCACCATACTAAATTTCATCAAAATCCCGCCAGTGGATTTTCCATGATGCGGTAACAGACAGACAGACAGACAGACAGACAGACAAAAATTTTGAAAACTATAGACTCATAGAAAAAAATAAAAATAAATAAAATAAATCGGCCTCTATATCGATAATAATGTCTATTTCAATAAGATTTTCCTAAAAATATTCGATGTACAGATTCGGGTTAGTTACAATTTTTTTTTTATTAATCTTTTTTTTATAGATGTCAAATATTCGCATAAAAAGAAAGTATTATTGACGAGCTTAAGTGTTATGAATAAAAAAATAAATAATGATTATGTTGGAATTTCAATTATATTAGTAATATGAAATGCTACTACAAGATACATTTTATGTACGTTATATAACGAGAACATGCAAGTTTATGTACATTATGACATTATTCCCTTAATAAACTAATATTGAAATAGTAAATAAGGAAACAATAAAACGACAAAGTCAAGCCCTTAGTTAGACTAACTAGGTATTACAAACATATAGACATAACGATAGTATATGACTTGCATATCTAGACATGTAATATGTAATGCACTTGTAGAGCTCTTTGATGAACATATTTGACATAGATAGAGACGTTTTACAATGTTCCTAGTATCAAGAACGTGATACTGTTTAATTATGACAATTTATGCAGTAACGTACTTATACAGATTACAGGTTCGATTACTGTACAGATTACGATGAATAAATTAAGTATGTAACAGATACTTTTAACAATTATACTAAAAAATCAGCTCTTTGCACGTTCCTAACCTTCCTCGAGGGAATTAACCGACTGGCCTGATCTAAGTTGGAAGAGATCCAGGCTCTGAATCCACTTTAATTACTTCAAAGCGAGCATGTTTACAATAAGTTTTTTTTTGTCAATGGAATTTCTTATAACGTAAAAAATTCACTTCAATTACTTAATTTAATACTGATTTACATCAAACTAATAGACAAAAAAAACCTTAACAAATATTCATATATTATTATTATATATATGTACATATATTATTATTATTATATATGTACATATATTATTATTATTATATATGTACATAAGTTATTTTCGTATAACTTTACCAAACCATCCAAGATTAAGAATTCGGTTAAAAAACCGACGTTTTATACGTTGACGGAAGATACTCCTACCGCGTCTAATTAAGCACGTAAACAATTCATTCGCATCGGTCACGCGTACGCGTATTCGTGAGAAACAAGCGAATGGTGTAGCTATCAACTTGCAATGTACGTACAGACAAAATATACCCATTGTCTTTAATACTATTGTAGTTTTCCCATTGTTAATTCTGTACTTACTATTAGTTAGGAACAGTATCGCTCGATGATCGGTCGTGCTTGGTCAAAATTCTTAAGTTTGACTGTTTTATTACACAAACAGAATTCGTAAGTTTTTTGTTAGAACGATTTGTCAATTGCAAGGTTTTAGAGCGTTAAAAGTTATTTTAACTTAACTTTTTGTTCGATTAACAAGTGAAATTGAAATGCGTCGACACGTTTACAATCACATCAATGATTCCGACGAGGAATGCACATGTGGCGCTGGGGACTATATGAATTTGAGACGTGTGTCCAAATTACTCCTTTTCAATAAACCGGTAAGCCTGACAATATATTCCAATTAAAAAAATAAAAACAAGTTTAATAGATGAAGCTAAAACAGAAATTTTACTATTTAAAATATAGTGTTTGTTTGTAAGTTTTGGATAGCATATTTATTTAATACTCGTATTCGGCCCTTTTTTAACGTCCCCTTGTTGGGCAAGCCTGCTGGGCTGACCTTTAGTATACGGGGGATCAGGCAATAATCCACCACGCTGGCCAAATGCGGGGCGGACTTCACAAGTCTTTCGAAAACTTGCTAGGTTCTCTCAGACATGCAGGTTTCCTCACGATGTTTTCCTTCACCGTAGGACAAGTGGTATCTAATCATGTTGGAAATGGTGCTAGACTCAGGACTTTAACTCACTTAATTCGGTTTCCAAAGTGAGCGCGTAGCCACTGTACTACCACTGCCTTATTACTTAATTCTTTCTATGAAATATTTGTATATGAAAAAATATTTTATTTATTATTATTAAAAAATATCTTATTAGAAAGCAATAAATTAAAGCAAAAATGCATTTTCACGATATCAGATACGTAATATTAATGATAAGGCACGTTTCACATACATTTAAGACCATCCACGTGACAGTAAAAATATATAAGTACAAGTCGATGAAGATAAAATTTAATGCTTTTAAAATACTGCAATTAATTCCTTATTCAAACAAAAGTACCTTAAGTCCTTTATCGTATCATATTCTTAATATATTATCAGAGTTTATGTACATTATCCAAGAATTTGTGATATAATATGTATGTAATTATGTATGTACATACGTATATAATTATATGTATGTGTTTGTAGAGATCGCGAGTTTGATTCTTGACATATAAAATTATCCTTTAAAACATAAAATGTCATTTTTTTTTATTATATCATTTAATTTGTCGGTCTATGGAATCGTAGTTATTTAAAATACAGTTATATTAAAATACAGTTTAATTACACACAGACTTATAACACGCCTCTTTCTCCGTTGGAGGTTAACCCACGTATTGGTAGATGGAAACAGTTCAATATGCATAATCTTTACATTGAGAAAGCAGAAAACAATAACTTATCATTATGTTCACTTCGTCTATAAAGACGATTTTTAGTGCAATTTTTCATTTCTACTAGTATTTAGGTCATATGACGATGACCTCTATTCTCACAAATAATACCTAATAACAGCTTATAAAGCTGTAAAGCAGTTTTTCCTTATGGGATAAACAGTAACTACCTTTTTTGGTATTCACGGTAACTGTACATTGGAGAAATATTTTATTACTTTCCGTTATAAATTATTTTGGAAAAATAACCTAAAAGGCTTTTTATTATAAGTATTCAACTTCACAAGATTTAGTACTCCAATATATACTGATTCTTAAGCAGCAAAGTCATTTTTCAATGCAAGAATCGAATTTCAGACCTCCAGAGCTTAACCTGAGAAACATTACTATAATGATATAAGTAAAACAACACTTAATTTTAACCGCTACTATACAATATCAATGGCAGATCTGTAATGCTAATACTGCGATAGCATTGTTAGTGCATACGAGTAAATGAGTCCATTACCTAATGAACACCGGCGAGTTAATGGTCTGTCAACACGCCTAAATTAACTGACACAATTAACTAACGTTCTAGATTTACGTTTGAAAAATTGAAAAACCTAGTTTTTGTCCGCGGCTGCGCTCGGTTGTTAAATAGGGGGTTAAAATTAACCTAAGTGCTTCGTATACTGTTCTTTTTAACTTTCCTCTAGCTTGGCATGGGGTTCCCAATGCGACGGGGATCAGGCCATCGTACACCACGCTTGCCTAGCGCGGGCGGACTGAGCATGTCTTTCGAAAAATTTCTAGGTTCTCTCAGACATACAGGATTCCTCACAATGTTTTCCTTCACCGTAAGAAGTAATGGATTAAAAGTAACCAAAGTTCTTCACCATGGTCCATTTAAGCTATGTCCTTATCTTATCAAAACCTTTAGTCCAAAAAGTTTAATTAAAGTATCTAAAAGTCCAAACGTGATATATACTCGTAGGTACACATTCATACTTTGTAATATTTGTATGTTAGATTTTAGAGGAAGATGGGGAGGAATAGAGCATAAGTTTGAATTTTTGGTCTTATTGCACTACTTATGTGAATGTAGAAATATAGATATCGTAGTGTTTAGATGAATTTAGCTTTTCTATTATAAAATAAATGTGTAAACTAGCGACTCGCCTTTGCTCGGGTTCGTCCCTAGTTGATTCTTTATATTGACATAACTTTTTTATTTATAAATCGATTGAAATAAAACAAATACTAAATATTAAGTGAATCTTATCACAATAAATTAATAAAAACCGCACCCAAATCGATTAAGCCGTTTCTGAGATTAGCGCGCACAAACGCAAAGACAAACATTCTTAAAAACATTGTTTTGGGTACTAATACGTTAACAGAGACACCCAATAATAGTTTTTCTCAGATATTTTCCATGTACAGACAGCGATCAGTTACAATTTTATTATATATGTATAGATTTATATAAAACAGTTATTGGCTTTAATATCTTATCTCGTGATATCTGTTTGTTTACGAGTAGGTAGCTTAGCCAATTATAAATAACTAGAGGTCGGATTATAATAATTAATTATTAAAAACTGAACTGCTTTGTCTTTGCCTATTTTTAACCGACTTCCAAAAAGGAGGAGGTTCTATGTTCGTCTGTATGTACATACATTTTTTTATATAGATAATCTCATAATATAAATAATGCAAATTTTAACTTTAAAACAGAAAACAAATGTTTTTTTAAGTGTAACTAAACTACATCACTTTAAATATTGCAAGGCATAGTGACTGATATAATACGCATATAATGGATACA
Organism: Fabriciana adippe; assembly: GCA_905404265.1. NCBI lineage: Eukaryota > Metazoa > Arthropoda > Insecta > Lepidoptera > Nymphalidae > Fabriciana > Fabriciana adippe. Next base: position 14,155,835 of record FR989997.1, on the reverse strand, counting down.
TTAGCTTTTATCTCCTGCAATAAATACCTGCGACATGACGTATTCATCAACATTAGCACTGTTTTACTGATCACTAAGCATTAATTAATATACACTATTTATAAGACCTGGCTTTACTTGATTTAAATAACATAAATTTACTTTAAAGGTAGTTTGTTTTGTTTGGTCGACTGAAAAGAGCAACTTTTTAGGGTTCCGCACGCGAAGGGTGCCAACGGAACCCTATTACTATGCCTCCGCTATCCGTCAGTCCGTCCGTCTGTTAGAGGGCTGTAAGTCATAAATCGTAATCGGTAAAGACTTGAAATTTTCACAGAGTATGTGCTTCTATTGCCCCTATCAAAAAAACATTAAAGAGTAATTCTTGTATACCTATACAAAATTTCATGTATCTCGAAAACGGCTTGGGTCAAATTTTTTATTTAGATATGATTTTGCTTTTTAAGTTTATCATCGAGTACCTACCTATATGGGAGTCTTTTCTGAAAAGAAAACGCATTTTTTTTCTTTTCTGAAAAACGCCTAGCGAAGCTCGGTCGCCCAGGTACTGTTACTACATTAAGCGGCATATATTACAATATAATATGATAGACCCACAAAAAAACTTAAAATTGTGTATTTTCTTAGGACCATAATCTCCGATGCATAACAAATATTATGTTGGTCACTTTTGCCGTTCAATAAACATAATTTAAAATAGATGTTATAGAACCTCAAATTGCTTTGTCCGTCTCGGTGTTACGCAACCGCTGCCATTTCCTGAGATCTTGCTAAATAAATAAGGCATTGCGGTATAGTGAAAGCGAAGCGATATTTTATACCTTAAGCTAGGTTGTGTCTTCACCCCACTCAACGTGCGTTCACCTTATAGTGGTGGGGGAGTTCCGGTAGTTCAGCCGGGCGTGAAGCCAAAAAACGCACAGGGATGTGGTCCACTTCGGTGGGCGGTGTACCATGCAGTTTGCTCCTGGTACTTCTCTGTCGGCAGAGTGGGCCGTTGGAGCAACCCCATGGTTATTGTGGTCTGCTTCGATAGACCTGCTGTCGGGGCGTCGTGATTGAGTGCGTAAGGGATTCTGCGACGCCCCATTAAGACAGGGGAGGTTTTGTTGGGTTTTAGTGGGTAGTATTAGCTTTTCTAGCCACATAACCACCTGTATCTCTACAGGTGGTACTGTGACATAAAAAAAAGGTTGTGTCTGTACAGATTCGTCTCTACAGTTACGCTGCGCAGGTAAACTCTAGTGCTCTAAACAAAAAAGGCCTAGCCTATAGTTAAACGCCAAACATACAGGTCTATTCACCTGTGCAGGTTACTCTACCTTAGTATGTATACCCATCTAAATAATATACCCCGCATATACATACAAGTCATACTTACATGTAAGGAGAATTATCACAGACTAATACTGAAATGAGAAATTTTGTGTACATATATTTGGTTATTCATCACATAGTAACGATTCAACGGATATAAAGACGTTCTGAATAAAGATTATTTGTAAAACACGCATCTTGATAAAACTAGTATAGTATAAAATAAAAAATAACTATACCTTAGACTGAGTATCATAATTTTATGTCAACTGTCAGCAAGTCCCTAGAAACTACTGGTATAAAGGTAGCTTTATATGTCTCTACCTCATAAAATATGCACTACCATTCAAACCATCAAGTATGTAGATCTGCTGTTGTGTGTGTGAAATTGAGGAAAACATTAAGCACAAAATCATGTTTATAATAGCTTATTAATGACGATTATTAAATTATGATGATTGTTATTAAATTAAGAAGTAATTACTTAAAATATTTAAAAGGCTTTTACTTTAAAGTAAAAAAAAAAACTTCACACCTAAAAATTCCACATTTCATTTTTAAAGGTACAAGGAAAGTATTGATATTTCTTTATAACCCCATCATATTCAAAATATTCATGGTGTTAAAGTAACAAACCACCATACATATATACCATTGCTGAGCATTCACCAGTATATTTTAAATGCTTCACTAATTAAAAATCCACGGATGATAACCATCGTATCTAAGAGGCGGGATATATCAATAAGCAAAGGGCATGAGAGCGGTGTACAGTTCACTTTTATTACACATCCAGTTATAACCGGTTTGAGTTTTAAACGAATCAAATGAAGATTAAGCATCATTTATTGTACGTATCTTCCAATTGCATGAATAAAATCACGTGGGTTTCTAAAATGATAAGCGTAAATTAGAACATTAATTATAATTAAATACAGCTATTAATTGTAATGTGATATTCTCTATTTAAATTTTTTGTTAGTGATATTAGTTCTTAATGATTATATATCTTTAGCACTTAGCAACTGAGTGACCGAACTTCGCTCGGCTTTTTTTTTTGTTTTTTCGGAAAAGATATAAAAAAAAAGGTTTTTTTTCAGGAAGGATACTTATGTAGATAATAAATACAAAATAAATACAAAATTTGATCCAAATCGTTCGAGCCGTTTCCGAGATATAGGAAATAAACTATTCATACATATATACAGGAATAACTCATTTAATATTATTACCAGTTACAGTCCCCTTTAGTAACCTAACCTAAACCACTACTCTAGTTAAACAATTTCCGCAAATACCAATATCATAAAGAGGCAGAGTTTGTTTGTTTGTTCGAACGTGCTAATCTCAGGAATTACTAATTCGATTTGAAAAATTCTTTGTACGCTAGATAACCCGTTTCATTGACGAAGGCTATAGGCTATATATCATCATGCTACTACCCAAGGGAGCGGAGCAGTAATCATAAATGTCAACAAATCGGGCAAACTTCCATACATTATTGTAAAACTAATATTTATATCAGAAGTTTGAACGCGAGCGAAGTCGCGGGTACTGCAAGTCTTATATATAAAACCGATGAGAAAATAAATTATTACCTTATATTTTTCTTTCTCAACTGTTGGGATTAAGTTTTGATAAAACCTCTATTAAGGCTGTATTCGTCAAAATAATCATTCAAATTAATTTACAATAGGCAAACATATCGTGTAGGTGCTCGTAATATAGACAAAAAACAGTCGAATTGATATTTCTTTTTCTTAATTTCAGTAAATAAGGCTCACAGATTATATGACAGTGGTTATTCAAGAAGCTTTAAAGCTTGAAATTAAATAAGCATGCGTCAAAATACCTATAGATGGAACACAGTCCTTAATTTCACAACTCCATCGTGTTTACGTACAACGTACGTTATGTCGCAAAGCTTAGGTCTCAGTCGGTCCACTCCTGGATAAACCTAAATGAAATAATCTCACTTCACCCACTAACCTTAATACTGAATCTCTCGACCTATACTTTAAATATTATTATTTTTAAAAATTACATAACATAATAACTAAAAAAAAATTTTTTTTGAATTTCATTCATTTTTCCTCTTCTTCAAAAAATTTTTTTCTTCTTCATCTTATTGTACACCATTGTTTTTTACCTACTTCAAAAAATAAAGAGCATATTTCGCATATTTCATTTCTTATTGAACAAGTTATAGTAGCATTTCAAGGTTTATCTGATATAATTAAAAAAATGTATACGCTTAGCAATCGAGTTGTCATTGCACTTAGCTTAATTGTTGCACCCAATTTGATGCAACTGTCATTATTAAGAAATATAATCTTCCCGGATGTTGCATAGAATAATAAATGTTTTCTGTCATCAAAATAAATTAATAGACCAGCCAACTATACACAAAAAAAAAACACGCACGCACACAAAGAAGGCGCTATCTAATAATTCTACAAAGCCAAAATTAACATTCTCGATTACTTCCGTGTTGCAAATATATATATATGACGCGTTATCCATATACTACGATCATCATCTTTAGTGGTTACTAATCTTGTGGGCGTTATCAGGGCTCAAATAATAAAGACTTCTAAATGCTCCATTACAATTTATTGAGGGAAATCACGATGTTATAAACTTGCAACGGTAATTCTAATAATTTAGAGAGCTAGCGGGTTCATAGTCACCAATCAGACTATCCACATTCAATATCAAAGCATATTACGATCAACCAACGTTACTAAACCACGCATCTACAACGAATATCTCACAATGAATGTTGTGATGGCGTCTCGACCCCGCTCGAGACTAAATCTCTGCTCTAAATTCAAAATCATTTTAAAAGCAATAAAAAGTAAACTAAATAACATAGTGACTTTAAACAATAAGGTTTCACGTTCTAGCAGAAAAAGGTAACTAAATCCTCCTTCGTCATATATATATATATATATATATATATATATATATATATATATATATATATATATATACTAGCATTTCCCGCGGCTCCGCCCGCGTTCAGATGATCAAAAACCAAATTCTTAGGTTTTACACATTAGTATACTGTTACATTATACATTACTTTCATTGCGCACCGCATGATTGGTAAATAATGGCAGAGATTGACAATGCCACAAAGGTTCCTCCGTTAAATTGAACTTTTTGTTTTAGCAATAACATGTATGTATGTCTATACTACGGAATTAATTTTAATCATTTTTTACTAATAGTATTAGTAATATTAGTATTTATACTAATACTATACTATAGCTGATTATTTCAATTACATAATAATAACTTTTCTTAATTAGCGCTAGTTAGTAATATTTTCCAAAACGATTTTCAAAAGAAAGTGTAATAAGTAAATAATTCTAAGCGAATACATTTTTTTATTTCATATGGCTCGGCTAATATGATTAAAGTCGTAAGTATTTTATTGTGTCCTTTAAGCCTTTACCTTCCAAGAAAAGGTGTCAAGAAAAAGTGAAAAATTGAGGTATAACAGTTCCTAAAATACTTTTTCATAGTTTTTGAGATATGAAATATTTTTAGTTACCCGCTTTGGCAGTTTAACAGCCATAAACTTGTTTTCCATAAAATGTTATAAAATAATATAAATTGAACTTATTTTTACGATGCAAAAATGAGTACGTATTGTGGAAACGTAAATATTATTCGTATTTATTTTAGTGTTAACCATACAAAACACGTAAGTAAGAAAAACAACATGGCATTTTGCTATACGAAACCTAAAATGCGCGAGTTAGATTTACATTTGCCCAATTTTTAAATTAAAAGATTAAAAAACATTAACATTATTTACCTACACAATAAAAATTTACAAATATTCTCATTTGAAAATTGTTTCGGCCAACAAAATATTACCAATATGTTACTAATTTATAAAGCCAAAAAGTTTATTTTATTAAAAATTTAAGCACGGGCAGGGCTGCGGGTAATTTAGTCGTAATTATAGTAAAGTCATAGAAAGATTATATCTGTACATTTTTTTTTAGATAAAACTACGTATTTTAAAAACATATGGCGACATCTATTGTCAAATAGCTAAATAACACATAAATAAATTTTCATTAAAATAACTATTTTAATGAATAAAATAGCGCTGTTAATATTTCTTTTAAGATAAGTTTTTTTAATAGTTTTAACATAATATATAAGTAAGTTACCTTGCTAAAATATTAATAGCATCATCGTGCTTTTACTTTAACCAGTTTTGTATTTTTTCTCAGAAATGAGATATTTTCCTGCGGTAAAAAGAATCTTATGTGTTGACCTGGATAAAAATTTCATAAAAATCCCTCTAGTGGTTTTTTTGTGATGCGGTCACATATAGACAGACAGAAAAAATTCTAAAAACTATAGATTCGGGCTCTATATCGCTAATAATGAATATTTCAATAAGATTTTCCGAAAAAATATTGAATTTAGGGGTTCGGCTTAGTTACAATTTTATTGTATGTATAGTTACTAATTTATGAAGCGAAAAAGTTTGCTTTACTGATAATTTAAACACGGGCGGAGCCGCGGGTGATTTAGTAGTAATTCTAATAAAATCGAAAAAAGGTCATATCTGTACATTAATTTTTTTGGGATTAAAACTATGTATTTTAAAAACACATGGTGACATCTATTGTCGAATATCTAAATAACACATAAATAAACATTAATTAAAATAACTATTTTAATGGATAAAATAGCGCTTTTGATAATTTGATTTTCAAGATAAGCTATTTTTATAGTTTTTACCATATTTTGTTAGTTACCTTGCTAAACTGTTTACAAATAGTATCGTCGTGGTTTTGTTCCTACCAGTTTTTGGATTTTTTTTCAGAAATGAGATATTTTCTCGCGGTAAAAAGTATCCTATATGTTGACCCGGATAACCAGCTATCATCATACCAAATTTCATCAAAATCCCTCCAGTGGTTTTTCTGTGATGCGGTAACAGACAGACAGACAGACAGACAGACAGACAGACAGGCAAAAATTCTAAAAATTATAGATTCGGACTCTGCATCGATAATAATGTCTATTTCAATAAGATTTTCCAAAAAATATTTAATGTACAGATTCGGCTTAGTTAGAATTTTATAATATGTATAGATATATATATATATATTACAATTCATTCAAAATCTGATGTTATTGTACCAGTATAATATACTATTTTATTGTAATGTTGACTTATGATTTTTTATTTTTGATATCCAACGTAGTTTGCCACTCGACGTGCTGTCAAAAGGCCACCAACAAAAAATAATTTGTATAGATTTTTCACACTTTGATCATCATTATAAACAGTTTCGTAGATATAAATAAACAAAACGAATAAATATTATGAAATGAAATAATCATGCTAGCATTATTTGGTCAAAGAACAACTCTGCTATTTCCATTAATATTGTAATTGTTTATAGTATAGAAAAAATACATTATTCTTGTTGTAAAAATATTTTTTTTTCGTTCTTTTTTTTCTTAACAGGTTTTGCACTATATTCATGATGTTTTTTTCTTTTAATTGTAAGTTATTACTAAAATATTTTAATAGTACCTATTTTTTTTGTGTCTAATGAGTGTCATGGCTACTTTAAAGGAATCCTGTGAGTGGGTTTATTGAAAAATCATACTCCTGAACTAACTTACACTTTCAGATTCACTCGTATGAAAACAATTTTCTTGATTTAACTAAATTCATTTTTTTGTTAATGGCTTCAAAACCTCTTTTTTAATAAAGCACATTACAAAATTCATTATTCATAATATTTAAGAATTTTGAAATACACATGACAGTATATTTTTGCAATACGCCCAGTATTATAATTTTGTTTTTTTTTTGTCAACAGTTTCATTCCGTAACGGACAAGAGATCTCAGAATCACGATTGTGGTGAGAACAGTATGAAAATAGTAACTGAAAAGAAAATAGAAGACGACGCTTCAGAATCTTCTAGCGGCGAAAATGTAGATATAGAAGGTAAATAAACATAAATTATATAATGTTATATTATATTATGTTGTTGATAGCCCAATGGTAACGCGCTCGCTTGGGTAACCGAGTGAAGCGGGTTGAAATGCAAATCATTTCTAACATGGTTATCACTTGTCTTACGGTGAAGGGTAACATCGTGAGGAAACCTGCATTTCTAAAAGAACGTAGCAAGTTTTTGAAAGACATGTGCAGTTCGCCAACCTGCACTTGGCCAGCCTGGTGGACTATAGCCTGATCCCCCTCGTATTGAAGGGAGGCCCGTGCTCAGTTAAAAGGATGTTAAAAAGGATTGAATAAAACATACATACGTATATAAATATAGATAAAAATTTTATTTTACTTAAAAATGTATATGTAATTTATATAAAGTAATTTAGATCTGTTCATAACAACACTCAGGTAAATTCCCCTAAAACAAGACCTTTTTTCACTCATAAACACGATAAGCGCTTGAAGTAAAATGTAAATAAAAAATATACTTAATAACAAAACAATGACAATATTTAAAGAAAATGATAGCAAAATATCTATTTAAGTTGAAAACTTTATCAATTTAGAAGCTAATTTCATTAAAGAAACGAAAATTCCTGAAAGTTACGAAATGTTTTATAATACTTACCCGTCTAGCATGAAAAATCAAAATGACCTCTTAATAGGTACTTTTAGCCCACAGCTTCTATTCTTAAGACGAACGAATTTTAAATTCAACAGACACCAAAAAAATGTTATAATCTATACATTTAATATAATTGTAACCAAGCCGAATCTGTACATTAAATATTTTTTGGAAAATCTTATTGAAATAGATATTATTATCGATGCAGAGGCCGAATCTATAGTTTTTAGAATTTTTGTCTGTCTGTCTGTTACCGCATCACGGAAAAACCACTGGAGGGATTTTAATGAAATTTGGAATGATAATAGCTAGGTATCAGAGTCAATATAGAGGGTGGAGCGGGAAGGGGGGGGGGGGGGGAGGGGGATATATACTGCGGGAAAATATCTCATCTCTGAGAAATCTATACTAAACTTGAAAACATAAGTAGGGACGAAGTCGAAGACGTGAGTCGCTAGTTGTTGTATAAAAATAAATATTCAGCTTCATATTTGTTAAGTAAACATTCCCCCTTTCTACTGACTTAGAACTACACGTTCTAGCTTAAGCAACATTTTCCTCGTGTTGAGCTCGAACTAGTTCATGTACACGGTGCAATGGTAGTTCGACATTATATTAAACATACTTATAAAAACTACTAACTCTGACTTGGTCTAGAAACGTAAAATTTTGCATAACGATTCCTTTATTTAATAAAAGGAGTAGTAAAAACAGGGCATAAAAAGTTATCTGGGAGTCGTTTGGAAATCTTTTTTGATGTTAATAGCTATATATTTTTCATTATTAACCGTTAAATTAAATACCCGTAATAAAATAATAAAAGTGTGTTCACTTTTATATTATTTTAATGATTATATTGTTAATTTCTTTCATTTCATTAAAATCGAAAAATTGAATTAAATAAATAAATATGTTCCGACTAGATGATGCTGAGTAAATCAGCATCATCTAGTTCCATGGTAAGCTACGAGGCTTGTGTTATGGATACCAGATAGTTGATACACTACACATATATATCTTTAAATACGTACAAATTATAAATATAAACACCCATGACTGGAGTACAAGCATTCGTGCTCCTCACACAAATGAATGCCCCCAGCGGGGCTCGAACCCGCGACTGTTTGCACAGCAAACGTGTCGTCAAAATTATTTGATCAACTCCCATAATTTTATATTAAGATTATTATAAAATTAATACTCCAGAATAAAATACAAAATAATTAACACTTTTTATAATTGTATTGTAACTAGTATCGATATTTAATAACAAACTATTATTAACACATTCGTTGAATTAAATTCATATTATGCTTGCAAGTACAGTGTGACTATATACTTATCTTTTAGTTTTCTGAGTTGTATAAAATTATATTACCTCGATACAAATTTTAGTTTAACCGAATTTAATATAAACGTTCGTAGTGTTTTATTTCAAGGATGTAGAATTGAACTCGCGACGATGCTTTGTTAGCGACATAAAGAAATATTTGTACAGAAAAACAAATATTGCTTTTGTCACACAAGTACTTATATGAAGAATAAAATGGAGAACAATGCTAGATACTTAACTACGTTTCATATCTACGTTCAATATTGACCGTAGTCCGTGACTTCACTTACAATGAAAAAAAAAAACGTCGAAACACTCTACTGCTCTCTAAGTATTTTTTTACAAAGGAAAACTGAATATTCCAGAAAATACTTCATAAATTTGAATAATAATTAAAGTTTTTTTTTGAAACTAGAAACGTAAAACCAACCAACTGTAAAAAAAAACATCTAAACGTATCATTTGAGTCTAAACTATAAAGTTTTACGAGTAGCCATTCGTCGCCTTAGTGCTTATTTGTTCAAACTTGTACTTTACACTAGACGGTTTTTTGCTATATTATAAAACATAGCTAATTTCAGATTTATATATACATATATAGATAAAATACATATATTCGGCTTTTTTAAAGTAAAATATATATTTCATACTAATAAAATGAACATTTAAGTTAATATTTCTGTATTAAAACTCTTTCGGTAAATTGCTCGTTTGGACAAATAAGCACTAACATTACGCATTGAAGAGTACCACTATCCATGTCCGGTTTGGAAAAATCTTTTTAGGTTTTATTGAGGAATATTGATTTCAGTCATTACCAACCTCATTAAAAACATCAAAATTTTCAAATTATATATTTATTATCTTCAAATTCAGAGACAATAATGCAGCTTCTAACTGTAAATATATTCTAAAAAGCAAAAATATTATCGTTATAGGGAATTTAAATAAACTCATTATCATAGTTATTTTATCCATATATATAATTATTTTTTCCTGTCAAAAAATAGAAAAAGACGAATAGGTGTATAATACTTTGTGACGTTATACAGGGTGTCTCATAGCTGTTATAATATAGTCTGTGGCAGGAAGTAAGAAAAATGTTGGTTAAAGATGGCGTCATAGAATAAGTGTTATCGGTGGTACCTTATAAGTGTAAATGAATTAAATCGGTTTGCATCCATACTGTGTTTCATTTAAAACAATAGCTACATACTCTTTATCATCCTTTTGCCATATTAATCACGAAAAGCCTTAAAGAAGTCATATAACAAATGTTTGAATAATTAAACGCCTAATAAAATCCTTTTCTTGGCTGACGGTTTTAGATTCAAGTCACGCTTTTACAAATCCTCGATTCAATCCAAGCCAGCAAGGCCTATAGACTGTGTAGTATAATTTATTTGTGTCTTCGCCATTATTTATTTAAAAACTAAGTAAAACTAAATTATATATATATATATATATATATATATATATATATATATATATATATATATATATATATATATATATATATATATATATATATATATAGAAATTGGATTTTTAAATTTAAGAAGTTCTGGCTCTTCGTTCCAATAAAGGATCTAGAGAACTTTTACTGCATACATAGAACTTTCTGAAAAGCAAATAACTTTAACGAAGTCATTGTACAAAATATAACATTGTAAGCCACAAAGAACTTTTGCGCTTCTATAATATTAAAAATAATATTATAAATTTAAAATATAATCTATTCTTATTAATATTATAAAGCTGAAGAGTTTGTTTGTTTGTTTGGTTGAACGAGCTAATCTCAGGAACTACTAATACGATTTGAGAAATTCTTTTTGCATTAGATAGCCAGTTAACTGAGGAAGGCTATAGGCTATAAATCATCCCGGAAAAATGGACGGTTCCCGTGGGATAGATTTGTTTTGTCTAGGGACGAACCCGAAGCGAAGCGAGGGTGAGTCACTAGTTACTAAATATTTATGTAAATTTTAAATAGCTACAACACATATTACAGAAATAAACTGCCTTTTAAGTGAAGCTATTGGTCTAAGTACCGTTCATTCTAAGCTAATTATGACAAAGTAACAAATATACCATCATCTTTCCATGTAAGTTAACAGTAAAATCTTTTCGACACGTATCCATAAAATACGTTGCATTCTAAGAATTTTATATAAATTCTAAAAATTCTTTGTTCTTATGATTCCACGTATATTACTCATATTTATTCGTCTGTCTGATATCATATCTTGATGACACAATTATTACGCATTGATGTACACGGAAGATGAAATATTTATTTTAGGATGAAGATGATAAGATTTTGAGGCAATCTTAAGTGCAATTAACAACAAATTGCGTGCAAATCTCTTTAAGCGCTATACATTATATTTAAAGGATCTGTTCAGGAATAAAGGTATCCTTGGAGAGGTAATGGTAGCGCTGTAGTAACTCGCTTACTTAGAAAACCAAATGAAGCGGGTTCAAACCCCGGGTCTCGTCCTGTGATATTTTCATGGGCAATGGTTTTCAACATTATTTATCTTACGGTAAAGGAAACGCAGGCAGTGGTAGCCCAATGGTAACACGCTCGCTTGGGAAACCGAGTGAAGCGCACCTCTGATATTTTCACGTCCGAATCATTTCTAACATGATTACCACTTGCCTTACGGTGAAGGAAAACATCATGAGGAAACCTGCATGTCTGAGAAAACCTAGCAAGTTTTCAAAAGACATGTGAAGTCTGCTAATTCGCACTTGCTCAGCGTGGTGGACTATGGCATGATCCCACTCGTATTGAAGGGAGGCCCGTGCCCAGCAGTGAGACGTTAAAAAAAGGCCTAATACATACATACATCATACACACATATAAAGAAAACGCATTGCAACGCGTGTATGTCAATTAGATTACATTTATAGGAATATATTTACATATTATAGAAAACTTGTATGATCCTAAGTATTGCACCCAATGAGGAAAAAACACGTAGTAACAATGTCATATTTCATTCACCATACTGTCTTAATACATATAAAGGCATGTTTAATTTATCAATTATTGTTTCGGTTTAACTTGTTAGGTCATACCGTCTGAAACGTAAAAACGTCATATAAACGCTTCCGTTGAGTCAGACAGACACCTCTTCAAAAGTCCGCAAGACACGTCATTATGAGGAATTTACAACTCCCTCGTACGTAGACCTAGACAAACTAGTTTTAAACTGTATTTTTATTCGGCTCTTTTTAACGTCCCACTGCTGGGAACGGCCTTCCTTCAATAGAAGAGGGATCAGGCCGTCATCCACCATGCTGGCCAAACGCGGATTGGCAGACTTCACATGTCTTTCAAACACTTGTTAGGTTTTCTCAGACATGCAGGTTTCCTCACGATGTCTTCCTTTACGGTAAGACAAGTAGTAATCATTTTGGAAATGATTCACACATGACAACATCAGGGGTGCAAGACCCGGGATTTGAACCCACTTCAATCGCTTTCCCAGACTACCACTGCCTTAAAACTGTATAAAAATATAAAATCTAATGGCACAATTATCCACAGTTTCAGTTACTTTAGTCGTTTTGTTGAATAACAATACGCAGCGCTAAAGTAAATGCACGAGTGATCCTAAAACATCCTAATTTTGCGGTATAGGAGTCTTAATGTGAAGGAGTTTCACATTTCTTCGCTTCATAAAGAGCATGACTCCATTATTTCCTTTGCAAAATAATAATTTCTTAGTTAAACTACGATATCGCGTAACATACAGAAAGTTATACAGAAAAATAAGAAATCTATCTAAACGTGTTTTTTTTTTTTATTAAGAGATAGATAGAATATTATATTATATATTAAAATATAAATAGAACCTTCTTTCCTCAGAAACTTTGTTGATTTTTTTACTCTTGAGACACTGCAAGATAACGGTTTATATAAACAAGACAGGACCAAATAAATAGTACAGTATCCGTTCAACGCCTGTCTGAGATAGTTAATTACAAAATAGCTATAGCAAAATAATTTTCGTCTGTCTGTCTATCTGTCTGTTTGGGAACGTATTACGAGAAAACCACTAGATTTCGATCATGATAATAGATATAGCTGGTTATCCGAGTCAACATATAGGATACTTTTTACTGCGGGAAAATATCTCATGTCTGAGAGTCTATACTAAACGTTAAAACGTAAGGGAAACGTAGGGACAAACCCGAGCGGAGCAAGGGTTTTATAAAAAAATGGATTATACAGATTGAATTATTAAAAGTAAAAAAGTAGATATGTTATTAAAAAATATCTTTATTATTACAAAATTTTGACCAAGCCAAATTTAATAGGTAACTATTTAATGTTCTTTTTTATTTTGATCTATCTGTCTGTTTGCCTTTTTAAAATCTTATTACTTCAGAATATATATCATATCCTAATATATATAACTATCTGAATAAAATATCTATATTTAATTTCAACCAAATGAGTAAAACCTTAACCTTTAACGAGCCCTCACACAAAACGGAGGTCACGTGCAGTTGCTACATACGTATTTAAATACAAAGACACGCGAGTAAATCTTTAAGCTGGAATAGAACAAAATTATCACGACTTTAAAAATCCTCAAACGCCAAATAAAATGTTAAATTTTCCTACATTAACCTTGATTAGAACAATTATACCGATCATTTAATATCGTTTTATTCTTTTCAGAAAAAAGAACTCTATTAAACTTTCAACAGATTATTTGCTTCTTAAAGTACTTAAATATGTTAAACAAGCAGAACCCGTGGTTTCACTCGCTTTAACTACAAAAAAAAAATCTCTGATGATAGCTGGGTATCCAGGTCAGGTCATATAGGATACTTTTTACTGCGGGAAAATTTGTCATCCCTAGGAAATCTATACTAAACGTTAAAACGTGAATCGCAAGTAGTAAATTAAAATTGTTCTTTCAATCGTTCGACAGTTGCAAATGTACCATGTAATTATATCGCTTACCAATCGAGTCTGTATTTACAAGGCATTTAAATGAAAATGAGTTTTAAAGGTGGTAATTATCTTTTACAAGCTTTTTCTCGCGATTTTATCTACGCAGGATATTTGATAATAAATACATTCAAGCTTAATTAAACTTCATTTAAAGAGTATACTACAGTAAAAGAATTGCATATGAAACTATTCGTTTTTATTGTTTATAAAATGTATTTAAAATATAGAGTAAAACTATTATTTCGGACTTTCTTGCGGGTTTTTTTTTTGCTATTGACCTTTTGAATGCTTTACAGCAAATGCCAGAATAAATCATAATAAAACTACGAAAAAGTTCGAAAAACATACATTTATTTTAAATGTCAGATATTTGCGTAAATCTAAGAAAGTTATACGTAATGTACCTAATATAAAGAAATATCTATGTTTTTTTTTTCATCGTCAAACTATCGCATTTCTGGCCTGCTTGCTTATAAGGCCTTTCAGACAGCTTCAAAACTTCCCATCACGATGAGGTTATGTGTTGCATGCGCATCCTGTAGTCAGACAGTGTAATAGCTGAAATCACTCTCGAGCCTTGAGGCTACCTTGTTCAGGCAATCCTCTCATGACACTTTCTGTCTCGATCATTCATTTTATCTTGACCTTTGGAGGCCAAGGCCGTTAGCATTTAAGTCTAGACATTTAATAAAAAAAAAGTGGAAATGTCAAATTTGACATTAAAAAAACGATGACCCAGAAAAAAACTTTCAGCACTGATACAGTTCCATCGACATACGATATGGTGGCGGGCGAGAGATGTATTTATGATACATTCATTAGTCTGTATATATACGTGACAAGCGACACATAATTTATACATACATATATGTATATGTGTTTTTATGTTTATGTATTCGTTATTTTGTAGCTATGTACATATTACATATATGTGTGTAAACACTTGCAGGTTTCAAGGGCAAACGACATTGATAAGTTGGTGGTTGACATATTAGATTTGTACTTTACTTTATGTCATGGTCTATTTTCATTTTATTAAAAAATAGTACGATTCAAAGAGCAATTATAAGTGGATAACCTTTAAAGCTCGTCAGATTAGGTTATATGTTATCGTGATATAGATAATATATCATCGTAATAATATAGTCATACAATAATACGTATATTGTAACAATAACGGTTCACACTCGCTTCGCTCGGGTTCGTCGCTAGGTATATTTTACATACATAGATATTTAAAATAGTTATTTGCCAGCGTTAGCCATATAAATTTAAATATTTTTTTTTAATTTTTCTGATGTTTTTCATACTTATTATCCTATTCCGGACTAAGAGAAACCCAAAAAATCCAGTATCATAAAAATTGGTCCAGCCGTTCTTGAGTTATAAATGGTGTAACTAACACGATTTTGTTTTTTATATATAGATTTATATTATAATACTAAGTAATATAATTTCATGCACTATTAAAATTATTTATTAGTGCATCAATCAATAATAAACTACACGTTATATCGGTTTACGTACTCGCCTCAAGGGTCGCAATGTTTATACTAGATAATATTATAAGTACATCGTTTATAACATAATGACTTTAGTTTCATTTATATCTATATTACAGTACAGTAAATGCAAAAGTATGTATGTATGTATGTATGTATGTATGTATGTATGTTTCTTACAACTTCATGAAACTGTCAAACGGAATTGGGTTAAATTTAGTACATAAGTATAAATGACTTTTTTTAATGTTGGTAAATGCATTTACGCATATCACTTGTATTCATACAGGTGGTATGTGGGACACAACGGCTAGAAAAACTAATACTACCACTAAAACACAACAGTACCTCCCCCGTATCAATGGGGCGTCGCAGGATCGCTTACGCCGTCAACCACGACGACGACAGCAGGTCTACCAAAGCAGACCACACAACCAAGTGGTTGCTGTGGGGAGCACCTCTGATATTCTCATGTGCTAATCATTTCATTTGTCTCACGATGAAGGAAAACATCTGAGAGTACCTAGCAAATTTTCGAAAGACATGTAAAGTTCGACAACCCGCACTTGACTAAAGTGGTGGACTATGACCTGTTTCCCCTCGTATTGAAGGGAGGTCTGTGCCCAGCAATGGGACGTTGAAAAGGGATGCATACAAAAACCAACGGACGTAGATAGAGATTAGGAGAGATATGAATAAATAAATAAAATAATAATAAATATATCGGGACATTAACACACAGCACCATCTAGTTCCATGGTAAGCTACGAGGCCTGCGTTATGGATACCAGATAGTTGATACACTACACAAATATAACTTTAAATATATACATATTATATAAATATAAACACCCATGATTGGAGTACAAACATTCGTAATCATCATACAAATGAATGTCCCCAGCGGGACTCGAACCCGCGACAGCTGGCACAGCAAGTAGAGTCACTACAAACTATAGTTTATAACTGTAGTTCCTGAGATTATCGCGTTCAACCAAACAAACAAACAAACAAACAAATAAACTCTTCAGCTTTATAATATTAGTATGGATATATCATAATAATATATCGATATTAAAGTATTATCTCACATGAAGGTTAAATGTAAGTCAAATATTTAAACACTTTTATCACATTGATGTTTTAGCACATGCAATCCGCTATAATATCTCATGAGTAAATAGCTCGACTCAATGAGATGGGCCGCCATAACAAAAATCGGCGGAGGACGTTATCATCTTTATTATTATTAAAACTATCTTTTTAAGTGTTTTCGCGGATTTACTTTAATTTTTGGTTCCTTTAATAAATAGAAAAAAAAAAAACATTCAAAAAAGAAGTTCTATGTAAAATGTCAAATATTCGTGTAAACCTAAGAAAGTATTATCATTATGATTATTATTTAAACTGATACTAAAACCTAAGGGAATATTCTTAATTCTCCGCTATCTTTATAACGTTAAATAATCTAAGCTTTGCAATTATTAGTGTGTCAAGTATTTTCGGTACTTTATATGAACAGATAAACTGTACTAGTGAACTACATAGACTAAACAAGGGCAGCTGATGTCTCATTTTATCAAATGCGATGAGATAAGAAAAATTTATGAGGTCGTTGACTTTCACTGCAAATATATAAGAAGTAGGTGTTGTTTATTTATTTTGAGTCTGTAGCAGGCAAATAGAGTATAATCACATGATTACTTGCTTACTTTCTCAGTTTTACGCGAATGTTTGTTTTAAATAAAACTTTAAACTTTTTCGCGGATAGACAACTAAAAATAAAAATTAATATGAACCAAAAATCCACGAAAATATCCAAAAAGATAGTGTTAAATAGAAAATTAATTACTGAGTAAAGCATATTACTTTCTTCAAGAGTTCCTTGTTGATAGAAATGTGCAGAATTGAAATATTACGAGTATATTGATTCATATGCGTGCTAGCTACAATGCTATGTTAAAAAAATATAATTAGATGTTTAAAAGAGCAACTGTTGAGTTTCTCACCGGCTCTTCTCAGCAGAACTGCTTTCCGGCCTGTGGTAGCTTCCTCACGGACTGACCACACTGAGGCTCTTTAAATTAAATTGACAATTCAAAAGTGCTTATATAAGTCTAATTGAAAAAAAAGATTTCACCTATTCATTCATTCATTCGTTCATTCATTCACTCATTCGCTCACTCAATAAGTTTTATTTTTAAAATAACCTTAAAACGTAATATTCCACACGCACTCCTAATTATTTTTAATATCAACTTTATAAAATAAGCACTACTTTTATAGCGACTTCGGAATCAGTGTACATTTTTAGTTAAAAAGTGCTCGTACAAAGAATTATTGAGTTCAACGACCCTTTTTAAATCTTGACCGTTTTGGCAACATAAATGACGTAACGGTTATTTGATATTATTTTTTTATACTTTACTTAGTTATATGACGCAAACCAATAATAACAAAAAAATATGAGATATATTTTCTTTACTCAATTTATAGGTATCTTTTGTAGAGTCTAAAAACAGCTTTATTTAGGATTATTGGATATAGTTGCTAAGTTGTAATACATGAGATAATGTTACATAAAGATAATATTATCTAGTCTAATCTAACGAAAAAAGGGGCAAAAAATACTATCTAGACTGAAATAGTTAAGCAGATGCTTAGTCTAATCTATACTAATATTATACAGACAGAGCTTGTTTGTTTGAATGCGCTAATCTCAGGAACTACTAATTCGATTTGATAAATTCTTTTTGCATTAGATAGCCCGTTTATTGAAGAAGGTCGTAGACTATACATCATCTATACTAATATTATAAAGCTGAAGAGTTTGTTTGATTGTTTGTTTGTTTGTTTGGTTGAACGCGCTAATCTCAGGAACTGCTGGATGGAATTGAAAAATTCTTTTTGTGTTGGATAGTCCATTTATCGAGGAAGGCTTTAGGCTATATATCGTCCCGGAAAAATGTACGGTTCCCGTGGGATAGAGTTGTTTTTGTCTAGAGACGAACCCGAAGCGAAGCGAGGGTGAGTCGCTAGTATAATATAAAGTCTATCTATTCCATACTAACCGATAAAACGTACCTAAGAACGAACCCGAGCGAATCAAAGGTGAGACAATAGTCTATCTATATATAAATAACAAAAAAAATTCTATTCATCAGTAAGCTCATCAATTGAGAACGGCTAGATCGATTTAGGCAATTTTTATTTAAAACTAGCGGCTCGGCTCACCCTCGCTTCGCTCGGGTTCGTCCCTGGTACGCTTTATAAATAGATATAAATAGTTATTAGCCAGCGTTAGCCATATACATTTTAATATTTTTTTTCGTTAATTTTTTTGATGTTTTAATACTTATTATCCCATTCCGGACTAAGGGAAATCCAAAAAATCAAATATCATAAAAATCGGTCCAGCCGTTCTTGAGTTATAAATAGTGTAACTAACACCACTTTATTTTATATATGTATATAGATATTTCAATTGTCCGTTGAAGTATTTAAGGGTTTCCCTCTCGTATCCCCCGTATCTTATCTTATCAAGAAAATTCTGGAATTCAAAAAATATTGAAAATGTTCTTTTATCCATAGAATTTTTGTATGAAGTCAAAGATCATAAAAATAATATAACAATTCAAGTAAAACAAAAGCTGAAATACAGCTAGTTAAATATAAAATTAAGTACAGTTTATACTTAACTCTTCGTTATCAAATCTACAATTCGGTCTGCAAACAAGTTGCACTGACCTCGAAACCTTTCACAGTTATGTAATCATTACGTTACAATTCATTTTGTAACCAACTTAAGGCTGTTGCGACATTGAACTTTGTTTTAATCGCCTTTAAAGAGGTTCAATTAGAATAATATTTTACTTAGTACATTATTTTCCAAAGATATGGAGTCCGTCAACCCTCACTTGGCCAGCGTGGTGGGCTATGGCCTGATCCCCCTATTGAATCAAGGCCCGTGTCCCACAGTGCGATTTTAAAAAGGACTGAATACATACTGATACGGCATAAATGTCCTTATCTATAATTCTATATATAAATATCAATAAACATACAATATTTACGTATAATTTTCAGATATGTCCTATAATATTGTCTTGCTCAATAATAAACTACATTGCTGTAAATATTTTTTGAAATAGTGTATTTTTTGGTTGGCAAATATTAGAAATCAATTTATTTATTATTTATTAGGTAAACAAACACTAAGATGATACTTATAAGATACTAATATACAAAAATACATATATCAGCTAAGTTTCCACTGATAGTAATTACATAAACACTAGCATGAACAAAGAAAAAAGGCAAATAGAATTCATAATCTATCTTTTTTTATATACCTACATACTGTACTATATGTAGCTACGTAAAAACAGATAGGTAATCAAGTTAAAAAAAACAAACTCAAAGCTAAAATTACTCGTGTATAAGATGTGATAATTTTAAACTATATCTATACATATAATAAAACTGTGGAGGTCAAATGTCTGTACATAGAAAAAAAATCCTAAAAACCAAGTCAGGGGTATGTAAGAAGAGAAATAGAATAAATCCAGATTTTTTTCAATTTTTTTGTTTCTCTGTCTATACAAACAAACAAAGATGTTTGTACGGGCTAATCTCTGAAACTGTTCGAATGATTTAAGTGACATTTTGTATGGTGGTACCTTACATCTCCGGTCAACATCTTAGATACTTTTCATCCCGGAAAATTGAACAGTTTCCGTGGGATAGTTAAAAAACTATAGTAAATTATACAGCTTAGTACACAAAAACTACTGATTGGATTTTAATGAAACTTTACAATAATATAGTTCATACATCAGAATAACAAATAGGCTACTTTTTATTTCGGAAAAATGTACGGTTCTCGTGGGACAGATTTGTTTTTGTTTGTTATATATACACATATATATTATATACATATATAAACAGATTAAGGCATAACAAGTGACATACATAAAACAAAAAGAAATTGTAATTAAATAATTATTACAATCGGGTGGTTAATTGATAAAACTTATTTATTATGTTATCGATTTGTTATCATATTTAAACTCGTAAATAGCAATCCATATCTTGTTCTCATGCTCTCGCTGATACAAAAATTTAGTAAACTTAAATTATCTTAAAATATCTAGAGGATTATCAGTAATCACAATTAAGGAACGATGTAAATTTTTTCTAGCATAATTAGACGCCGTGAGGTGACATGAATTTATTCAAATTTATTCACGTTTTATGAGTATTACTAATTTAAAGAATTTAAACTACTACTAATTCGGATTGATTTGTTTTGATTTTTTCCGACGTTTCGAATGCTTTACAGCATTCATGGTCACGAGAGAGACTAAGTTCGTATACCGTTCGAGAATCATTCATATTAAAATTACTTAGAACAATTATAATAATAAATAATAATAATCTCTTTATTGTACACCCAAAAAAATAAAAGTATATGTATAAAAGATAGGAAAATCTACAAGAGGCCCTATTGCTAAAAAAATTACTTCTTCCAGGCAACCTTTAGGAAATAATACTACGAGTGAAATAAAAGGGGCGCAAATCTATACTAATATTATAAAAAAGTAAAGTTTGTGAGTTTATGAGGTTGTAGGAGGTAATCTCTGGATTTACTGAACCTATTTATATGAAATTTGTTAAGAAGATAGATTGAGACCCTGGAAAGGACACAGGATACTTTTTTCCCGAAATAAGTTTGTATTGGGAATAAACCTAGGGATGAACCCGAGCTAAGCGTGGGTGAGTCGCTAGTATTACATAAAGAGAGAGATATTTGAATAATTATATATTAATAAGTCTCATATATTTTATGTTATCAGTTATGTTCATCTTTCGAAAACTAATCCAAAATGCACTTTTCCTCTCGAAATTTGTCTTCATCGATTAAGCAAGTGGTAATCATGGTCACGGGAGAGATCATGAGTGCTGTAAAGCATTCGAAAAATAGATAGTTTATTTTAAAATATCAAATATTCGCGTAAATTTAAGAAAATATTAAGGTTTAATCAAAATTTGCACATAAAAATCTTAAACCGAGAATTCGAAGCGAACGCGTTACCATTGGAGTTTAAGGAAATAACTTACAATACGGAAGCAATAAACGACATAATAAATAAATTACAATGGTTTTGTTTTATTTACGTTTGATTTAATACAAATATATGAAAGTAAACAATTATTAACGATAATAATTAATTCACGGAAGGTCCGCAACATTTTGATATAAAGTAGAGTCAGGTATTCAAACTTGTATAGAATAAAATAAGTTATAATATATATACCATTTATATGAATTTTTCGATATAAAATGTTCATCCATGTTTTTATTCATATCCATGAATAAAATTTCATGCTTTAATTAAATTCACCTTAGATTGAATTACAAATGGGAAAATATTTTTGCTAGTAATTTTTTCCTTTCTTTACGGACATTAGTTTATGGACCGGAGGGAATATATAGGTTACTTTATATTCCAAAATATCAAGTATTTTATAGAAAACTAGCGACCTCACCCTCACTCCCTACTTACGTTTTTACGTTTAGTATAGATTTCTCAGAAATGAGATATTTTCTCGCATTAAAAAGTATCCTATATGTTGACCCGGATAACCAGCTATCATCATACCAAATTTCATCAAAATCCCTCCAGTGGTTTTTCCGTGATGCCGTCACAGACTGACACAAAGGCAAAAATTCTAAAAACTATAGATTCGGCCTCTCTATCAAAAATAAAAATGTCTATTTCAATAAGATTTTGCAAAAAATATTTAATGTACAGATTCGGCTTAGTTACAATTTTATTATATGTATAGATGTAGAAGAGGATGCAAGCCTTAGAAGTTATGTATGTAAACACGCGCTTGAAACTCATCGTCAATGATAATTAAATATACGTAAATGCACTTTGAATAAGTTATCTTATATATTACATTATGCATTAGTTATAATCTTTACATAGTAAATAAATAAAATTTATTATACTTATTATTATTGCATATTTTAATATTAAATATCTAAGGATATTGTTTACATGATTTGCATCATCTTATTCATGAAATAGCTATAAATAATAAAAATATATATAAATTTTTATAGGTAATATTAATTATTAAATGAATATATTATATTAATAATATGTTTTAATAAATAAGAAATAATTTGTTTTAATGGGTACTTCCTGCAAAAAGAGGCAAAAAGGGGGCTACTGAATATTTGCGCCTTATGAGATCCGATTTCGATGGTTCTTTTATTAATTAAAATATTGTAACTTTAAGTTGGTCTCACAAACAATTGGTGAAGATCTGATGAGGATTTTCGGCGTGATGAGCAGATTAGCTCCTCAAAATTCAGTTTGTGCTCGCGAGGTCTACTGTTCGCAAAACTACTAGCAGAGTATTAATTAGTATTTCTTTGTTACAGACAAATCTCTACCCATAGTCGAGCCACCGCTAGAAACTCCAGCAGAGGCCCATTCAGCACAATGTTCGTGTCCGAACTGTGATGAAGTACTGTCTAGGTTTTCCGAATGCAGTATTTGCTTGGAACCTTTACAGGTAATTTATTATTATTTTTTCTTCATATAAAAATGTTAAAATCGTGCCATAATTATTCATTTTTCATTTAACTAAAAAAATGTTTTCTAAAGTAACAAAAATATATATTCAGAAAATATTCATTTAAAAATTCTAATATGAATTGTGCTTCTATCGAGCAATTACAAAACAAAGTTACCACATTTGGATTACATGAAAAAACTGTCGTTTTATTTTGAAGTAGGTAACAAAAACAAAAGATTAAAACGTAGCCATGATAAATAACAATTATATGTATAATTAACATATTATTATATACAAAACGTATTAAACGTTAAAAAACCCTGGAATTTTATTAAAAGTGCCTTTCTAAAAATATACGTCATCTTGTGCCAACGACCTTTTTTGTTAAGTAAACATCACATACTAATGACTTACGCTCGCTTCGTTCGGGCGAGTCCCTAGGTACGTTTTAGGCAGATAAAAATAGTGAAGCGAAGCGAAATAATAAAAAAATATAATTAAAAAATAACATATTACTAATATTACATATAATCATCAATTATTTATTTATTATATAATATATTATTATATAAATAAAATATATACTTCCCTTTTTGAATCGGATTTTGTTCATAATTTCACGGGTTTTCATTTCTAGCGCAGTACTCTAATTCTTTTTTTTTTTAAAGAAGTCTAAGTTACTACTTATAACATCTGTTATCTACCGTGAAAGTGCCGTCAAAATCGATCCAGCTGTTTCAGAGATTAGCCGGAAAAAAGAGGCAACAGACAAAAATTTTAAAACTAGTTTTTTTCCTATAAGTACTGTATATACTTCTATATATTTTTAGCGAAATGCTGTTTTTTTAACATTACAAACAGACACTTTAATTTTATTTATTTATATAGACGTTACCTTATTTTGCATAGCAGTCAATCCCGTTTAAATTTCAAACGTTAATAAAATAGCATTTTTCGTTGAAAATTTGCTCTAGTAGTCAAGTATGTTTCTGAAACCCGTAACGGTACAGCTCATGAATATGAAACGTTCGCTTATACAAGTATTGTAATTCCTAAATTCTTTATACATATTTATTTTCATACATGCATAAGACAATGGTAGCCCAGTAGTAACGCGTTAGCTTGAAAAACCGAATAAAGTGGGTTGAAATCACTGGTCTCGCACCTCTGATATTTTCATGTGCGAATCATTTTTAACATTATCACCACTTGTCTTACGGGAAAAAGAACATCGTTAGGAAGCCTGCGTGTTGAGAGAACCTAGCAAGTTTTCGAAAAACATATGAAGTCCGGTAACCCACACTTGGCTATCGTGGTGGAATATGGCCGAATAGCAATGGGATACATACATTTTTATTTAAGATTGAATAAATTATATATATATATATATATATATATATATATATATATATATATAAACATGATAATACCTATCAAAAACACATTATATTGAGCAGAAATCCTTAAATGTTTGTACAACTAAACTATTTTCCATGGAACTTATACAAATGATTTTAAGGTTGAGTCAAAACTTTTAAACATCAAAACGTTGTGTAATATATATATATATATATATATATATATATATATATATATATATATATATATATATATATATATTAAATAAAACTATCTTTTCGGATATTTTCGCGGATTTATTTTGATTTTTGGTTTTCGACGTTTCAAATGCTTTACAGCATTAAACCTAAGATCGTAACAAGTTGTGAGTTGTAATAACAAAAACGATGAGCAATTTTGAGACTTAACAACAATATTATCTAAACACCCATTTTAGTTAATGATTGAGTATATAAAAGCACTAAAACACTAAACTATTACATAAGCTTTACGTCTACATAAAGTAGCAGTAAATCCGAATTGTTTATGTAAATTAGGCATTTTCCACATGTGTTGGCTATGGAGACGAGATTTGTCGCCATTTACATACGGCGCGGCGTATCGAAATGTTAGCACTAAAACAGATTTAGAGGTATCACCATGAATAAAACGTTATATAATTACTACTATTCTATACAAAACTTCTATTTATAACTTTACATTTTAGTACTTAACTTAAGAGTTAGTATGATTAGTTTTATATCCCTTACTCGAGAAATGACTGGTTCCCCATACAAACTTTCATCCCCCTTTTCACCCCCTTAAGGTACGATTTCCGGGATGCAAACTATCCTATGTCTTTCCCAGGGTCTCAAACCATCTTCATACCAAATTTTATCTAAATCGGTTCAGCGGATTTTTAGTTTATCCATTACAAACTAACATACAAAAAAAAAATGTTTTCTCTTTATAAAATTAAATATAGATTAGTATATTTTGTTTACGACATATTTCTTATGTACCCAAATTAATCACTTCAATCATGTTCAAGACGATCGTAATGTAATTTTTTATGAATTCTGACTAATTGTAAGTGAAAAACCTGCTCTTTTTTTATAGGCGTTTAATATAAATATTCATTTATATGTAAATATCTTCTTATTAATTAAGCATGCAAATACAAATATTTTTTTTATGATTTGCTATAACTAGTCACAGAACTCAGCTTTGTCTAGAACTTACGTGAAAAAAGAGCAAAGTTATGTAGAGTCTCTAAATCAACATGTGGGTTATGTTACATCTAAATTCATAAATCTATTTAAGGCTTAACACGTGAAGAAGTAATTAATACAACTCATAAGTTCGCATATATAATATTAATTCGATTTCAAATTCATAAAGTTAGTCTGTACGTTGAAAGTTTATTGCAAGCCAACAGGTGTCACATGTGCCGATAAATTATAATCTACAGTATGGGGAGCAACATGTCGCTGAGCGAAAAGTTAAAGTACAATCTCGCAACGCCTATTTGTTTTGATTTTTGTTTCGATTAGAATTTAGTGCTTTTAGTGCGAAACAAGTTTGTGAAGATGTTTTTTTAAGGAAATTTAATTCTCGTACAGGTCAAGCACTATCTTTTGTTTTATCGTAGTTTTATAGTTCAAATAATGCCACGTTATAAATGAAATTATTTGCTACTAACGGCTTACTCTCGCTTCGCTCTAGTTCGCCCCTAGCAAAACAAAAACAAACCTATCCCACGGGAACCGTACATTTTTCCGGGGTAAAAAGTAGCCTATGTGTTATTCCAGACTATAATCTATATCTGTGCCAAACATCTAGAT
Source organism: Fabriciana adippe (assembly GCA_905404265.1). NCBI lineage: Eukaryota > Metazoa > Arthropoda > Insecta > Lepidoptera > Nymphalidae > Fabriciana > Fabriciana adippe. The sequence continues at coordinate 14,129,305 of FR989997.1, read as the reverse complement.
CCGTTCAGCCGTTTTGGCGTGAAAGAGCAACAAACATACATCCATACAACCATTCATCCATACATACATTGTTACAAACTTTCGCGTTTATAATATTAGTAGGATTTTAATACGTTTGTATATGAGAGCTAGTTTCTAGGATTTTTAAATCGATACTAAACATTCTTTCACTAAAAGAAAACAATTTCACATTATTACCCCACAACACGACCAGAGTAGCGGGCGATGATTATTGTGTTATAAAATTATTACAGTGTAACTGCTTATAAATAATTTAGTTTCCTAGTAAAGAATAGTAATATTTACAGCTATATATAGAATTTAATAGTATTTAAAACGTATATGATAAAACAACACCGTACTTTACAAATTATAGGAGGTAATAGCGACTCACTCTCGCTTCACTTGTGTTCATCCCTAGCTTGCTTCCCCATACAAACTTTCATCCCCATTCTCACCCCCTTAAGGGATAACTTCCGGGATAAAAACTATTTCACTCACTCACTTTTCATACCATGAGATTTAAAAAAAATATTTTAGTAAAAAATAAAATTTCTTTTAATTGTCTTCTTTAAATACAATACTTACTGACAATAACAAACACAAAAAAAAGAATTATCCAATTTGATCCGAAGTTATGCGCGTAGGTATACATACATTTCGGTAATTCATTTTTATTACATATACAGTACAGAAATTTTAATATTTTACTATGTAATAAAGCACTTTTTGTTAAGTTTCAGAATGAAACTTGATTATTATGATGTGTTACAGCACGCATTTATCTCAACCAAAGTGGAACAAATTAGCAAAATTAGTCAGTCGTCATTTAAACTCTTTTGAGTTACAATAACAAGTAGTTATAAAGATGTTTACTTAAATAAACAGGCTAGTTATAGTTGCGACGATTTGTAAGCGAGTGAGAAAGTGAGTTTGTTACTTTTTCACGCTGCAATTGTTCAACGGGTTTAAGTAAATATTCAGCCCTTATTAACGTCCCACTGCTGGGCATGGGCCTCCTTTCAATCAAGGGGTATCAAGCTATAGAGTTTAGATCAAGAAATTCACGCTGGCCTAGTGCGGTTTGAAAGACTTCACACGTCTTTCGAAAACTTGCTAGATTCTCTGCGACATCAGGATTCCTCACGATGTTTTCCTTCACCATAACACAAGTGGTAATCATGTTAGAAATGATTCGCACATGAAAATATCAATTACGAGACCCAGGATTCGAACCTGTTTCACTTGGTTTCTCAAGCGATCGCGTTACCCCTGGGCTATCACTGTCTTATATGGAAATGAGATAGGTTTTATTCTTTTTTTGTTGATATTACTAATGAGATACCCATTATGCGCCATCATTGGGCAGGGACTTAAATACTCTATAGTCGCGATGGTGAGACGTGGTGGGATTGTTTGCACATGTACTAAAACACATCTAAATAGGTTTAAGGCCCAGGTTATTCCAGGCTATTTATTATTAGCGTACCTACCACGCGAGGAGTCGCTGACAAAAACTAGTATCTTATAAAAGGTTGTAAAAATTATAACTCAACAAAAAGTAGCCTGTTTTGTTTTCATTTTTCATTATTTATGCATTTACTTGACGGTCTATTTTGAATTATAATCAAATATACGTTAGTTTAAACAATAGTTAAGGCAATACTTTTATAAAAATGATAAAATATGCTTAACACTTCTCAATGCGCAATTTCATTTGAATGTTTCAAATCACCGACCTTCCTCAAAAATATTACATTGTATGCTAATTTTGTTACGTAAAGAACGCATATATTTTTTATCACATATTTTAAATAGAACTTATATTATGTATATTAAAACTTTTATTTTATTAGCACATTTACTAATAAGTTACTTGCATATTAACTGCCTCGGTGGTGTAGTAGCTAGCATGTACGGCTGCACATCCGGAGGTCCTGGGTTCGAGTCCTGGGTCGGGCCAAGTTTAGTTATTGAGTATTTCTGTTTAGAGGGCCTCAGTAACAGGCCGGAGTTGGGAAGTTGGCGGTGTTTCACCCCCGTGCCTCGGAAAGCACGTAAAGCCGTCGGTCCTGCGCCTTAACTCTCACTGGTGACAGTGACAGGAATAGAGAGTGCACTTGTCTCTGTACGCACATTTGTGCACTATAATATCTCCTGCGCAATTGGCTATTCTCAATGAGAGTGGCCGCCGCGGCCGGAACCGGTCAGGAGAACTCATACTTGCATATTATGCGAGTAATATATGTTATATATGTATAGGTATATATTTTAGTATATACTTTTATTATTTCTTTACTTATTTATATTGATAGCACCGTCAAGTTCCCGTCTTATTATACCCACTAAAGGTTGTCTCATAGAGATTGCTTTTAGCAATAAGACCGTCTTTACACGCCTAATGTATTTTTAAACATCACCTAGCTAACTGTTGTTTTACTGTACGTGCATTAAAAACTAATAAAAAAATTGCTTAAACCCATAAAATAAAATACTTAAGTAAACATTTATTTACAAAATACTAGATAACTTTTGCCTAATAACTATAAGGTTTCGCTATTGTAATCTATACTATATATTAATATTATAAAGCTGAAGAGTTTGTTTGTTTGTTTGGCTGAACGCGCTAATCTCAGGAACTACTAATCCGATTTAAAAAAATCCCTTTGCATTAGATAACCCATTAACTGAGGAAGGCTATAGGCTATATATTATCCCGGAAAATGTACGATTCCCGTCGGATAGATTTGTTTTTGTCTAGGGTATAATAAAACAGTTATTTAATGATTTTGCTGACCACACTGATGACGCCAACGCATAAATTATGATACCTTTATAAATCAGACAGTTAAAAATGACGTGACTACTGACTAGTCAGGCCGAAAAAGAATAAAAAAATAGAGATGAAAATAGAAAGAATAAATAAACAAAAGAGGGGATTGATCGGCGGTGAGTTGACGTGGGTGGATATGCCTTACGTGATTTTTAACTGGAGCAAGGAAATAAGAAATTGTTGAAAATAAATGTTTCCTAATAATTTAAATCTCCTATCCTAAATTCTAGCTAAATCTATTTAAAATATATAAGTTTTGAAACATGATGCTGCCTTTTCTTGAGATAACTAAAAAAATGTTATCAAACAAAACTAAAATCAAAAACTTGTATATAAAAATTCAGCCGTAATATTTCTATAAAAGTGAAAACGAGGGCAGGTCCCTGGTTTTATAAAAAAATTGGTATATATTTTTTTAATTAAAATCCGTGAAACATACTCGTAGTACCTGCCTATTAACGACGCAAGGCAAATTATTACGAGCCAAAGTCGAATTAGAGTTTATATATAGCTAACATTTATTCAACATTCAAAGAACATTAACCAGAAAGGGTTTTGGAATTCGTCTGTCTGCTATACATATATAAATTAGAGAAAAGCCATATTTTTCATCCATTCATCCATAATATAAAGTAATTAAATTGTTATTTGACCGATTTCAAACAGAATAGGTATTTAATTTGATTAAAATCTACATTTATGTTAAGCGATATCTTTGTTAATTTATCTTTGATAATTCTACAATTATTTTTTAACTAGCGGCTCATCCTCGCTTCGCTTCGGATTCGTCCCTAGACAAAAACAAATCTATCTTACGGGAACCGTACATTTTTCCGGGATGATATATAAGCCTATAACCTTCCTCAGTTAACGAACTATCTAATGCGAAAAGAATTTTTCAAATCAGATTAGTAGTTCCGGAGATTAGCGCGTTCAACCAAACAAACAAACAAACAAACTCTTCAGCTTTGTAATATCAGTATAGAAGATAAACAGGTCAGCTCAAGAACTCACAAATATTTTTCATTGATAGCGATCGACGTGATGAAAGAGCTTGATCTTGAAGGTCTATACTGATTTTTTAATTATAAATATTAAGAATGTGGAAAAAATTACCATTTTAATATACAATTTATTATTTTGTCTTGTAAAATCCATTCACCAAAGCTTATCTGGAGGCTACTACGGTTAATAACTTCTCGTCTATACATGGCTCATATACATACATATACTTTTGGGCACTTAGTATTTATATTATTGAGTATTTTATTATTTTTTTAATCTTTCTTTCTTATTTCCAGTGTTGCGGCCCTTGTGTATGCCCTTGGTGTGGAGGTGTGTGGTGTGCGAGATGTTCTAGACGTATGTCGCGGTGTGCCTGGTGCCGAGGAACTCTAAGAGCTCCAGCCGCACCGTGTCTCGCTTTACAGAGATTGATCAATGATCTGATGCTACCGTGTCGAAATTATAGGTAAACTTTATATATTCTTTATTGCAAATTAACAATGTAACATAGATAAAAAGAGGGACCAATGTTGGCAAAAGTGGACCTATAGCTAGACGAGATCTCCTCTAGCCAACCTATGCAAGTGAAAAATATTTATATACATATGTTTTATATGGACATATAACATAAATAATATTACCAAATATATAATTCTTAAGTTATTCTCTAGCAAGGTGTGTTTAACATGAGTGTTGTCACGTACGAGTACATAAGTTAGATGCAATCTCATGAGAATGTTGTGAGGCAAAAAGTAGCTAACCTTCTTGCATATGCTTATATGGTATGCATATAATCCATATATAATCATAATTGTATGCAAATGTGCAAATTCTACAAAATACACTTAAACTAATTCTTGCTCCCGGGTTCGCTAGCATTGTAGATAGGTCGATAAAAATATTATTTTATTATTATTATACATGTACATATGTTTTACTCTATTTGTAAGTTACCTTCATTTCAAATATTATTTGAATCCTTTCTTAGATTTTCGCGACTGTTGGACTTTTTAAATAAAAGTGTTTTTCGGATTTTTCGCGGGCCTTAAAGCAAACAAGATTTTTTTTCTTTGTACCAGAAACAATTGCAGGCATATCATAACAGAATAACCCATCAGACTTTCATCACAATCGGATCAATGGTTTAACAACGCATAGAGAACAAACATACGAAAATTCATTTTTATTAATATAGAAGATGTTCATTCTAATCCGTTTAACTGGTATAACATGGAAGTAACACGTATAATCACTCACAAAATTACGTATTTATAACATTATTGCAATATGTAACAGTTTGTTTCGGCCATTACTTTGCTTTCACTATTGCGAATTAAACTAGACGCGAATCATCTCAATTTTTTGTGGGTTATATAACAATTACTACTTACCTAGTGGTCGAAATTCGATCATAATCATTATTAATTTGAGATAAAAATATGTATATGCCAGTGTTAACGGCAGTGGTAGCCCAGTGGTAAAGCGCTCGCTAGAGAAACCGAGTGAAGCGCGTTCAAATCCCGGATCTCGCACCTCTGATATTTTCATGTGCGAATCATTTCTAACATGATTACCACTTACCTTACGCGTCATGAGGAAACCTGCATGTCTGAGAGAATCTAGCAAGTTTTCGAAAGACATGTGAAGTCCGCCAACCCGCACTTAGCCAGCGTGGTGAACTATGGCCTGATCCCGCTCGTATTGAAGGGAGGCCCGTTCCCAGCAGTGGTACGTTAAAAAAGGCTGAATACAATATGAATATCATAACACTGAAGCTCATCATTAGCTACTAAACAAAAACAAAGAAAATCGGTTGACAAACATATGATAAAAAGGTACAGTACTTATTTGTCTTTGCCCATTTATATAAAAAAGATCTATAAAGACTATCTGCACCATCATATTTAGTTAGTTACGATGTTACTAACATACTTAAGTGGAACGCTCTATTTACTTTAACTAATAATAACACAGATTAAATAAGAACCTAACCGGCCAATAAGTCTTAATATGACTTTTATCCACGCCAGCAGTACACCAAAAAAAAAACAATATTATCTACATATTACACATTTCGTTCTGGCCTTAAATATACAGTACGCTTAATTTTTGCAAGAGTATTTAAGCATTTTTATAAACAGACAGAAGGAGAAGCCTATATTTTCTCTGATTGACATTATAACTTCTTATAAAATAACTAGCAGCTTACCCTCGCTTCGCTCGGGTGCGTCTCTAGATACGTTTTAAATAGATAAGAATAGTTTATGTGAGTGTACCTTAGGAAATGCAGCCGTGCTATCGTGGAGTTTTCAGTAGGCCTTTTTAAGGCTTAAAATTATACATATAACACACAAGAAATAAAAAAGTCATTCATATAAAAATGGTTACTATGGGTTATTCATAAAAAAAGAGATATACATATGTCACAGTACATCATTTATATATATATATATATATATATATATATATATAAGTTTAGTCAGCTTTAGCAATACATGTATTATACATATAAACCACCCAGAAAAATGATCTGAAAGATAGTGAAAACCGTATTAAAATCCGTTGCCTAGTTTAGAAGATCTAAGCGTACATAGAGAAGCGACTTTGTTTTATATATGTATACCTAAACTTTACTTTTTTATCAGCATATAAAAGGTAAGGAGGTACATGCAACGCTCATAGATTTTTTAAGCTCTTATACGAGTCTATATGCAATTGTAACTTTTGTAGATTTGGGCTTTGTAGATTTTTATTATGTACGTCATAAATCCCACATAAAGTTCCTGTCGAAAATGAATTCATAGTCAATCCAGTATCTACTCTATGAATTCTATATTTTATCTCCACCGATACGAGAAGATATATCGTAAAAAGGCAATAAAGCAGTTAGTTAAACCATTTCATTGGCACTATGTACTTGAGGTCTTAATTAAAGCAACTTTGTGATAGACGTTCCTCATTTCTACATATAATTATTATTATTATTTTTAATTATGTAATAATTATGTACATATAATATATATAAAACATTTTTATTAGATTTTATATAATATTGATATATAGCTTTTAAACTCAGTTTACTTGGTTAAAAATTATCATATAATTTATCTCTTGCAGTCCGAAACTCCTTTTAATAAATATAATGTACTAGCGACTCACCCTCGCTTCGCTCGGGTTCGTCCCTAGCTTGCTTCCCCATACAAGCATTCATCCGCATTTTCACCCTCTTAAGGGATGATTTCCGGAATAAAAACTATCCTATATCCTTCCCAGGGTCTCAAACTATCTTCTTACCAAATTTCATCTTAATCGGTTCAGTAGTTTCGGAGCCTATTCGATGCAAACAAACAAACAAACAAACAATCAAATCTTTTCTCTTTATAATATTAATATAGACAAAATAATATATAGAAACTAAAGAGAACGTTTAATTTGTTTAGAAACATTATTATAACAATGTAAATTAGCATTTTTTTAAAATAAATGTTAAGTCAGACCAAGGCACAAAACGTACCTCGAGATAGATCTTCTATTTCACCAGCAAATAAATAAAAGTCATTCAAGGTTGTCACTTTCAGCTAAATTAAGCTCTTTTAACAATTAATACAAAATAATTACTTCTCTCAATGTCCTTTGTACAAATAAAAATAATAAAATCTCCGTAGGTCGGTAGGTTTATTTCTGGCTTCGCTTTATATGAAGCTTTTAAGGTCACGGGTTTGATATCGGATGACGACAACTTATTATGACCATACAGTATTTATCTCAATCTGACATAAATACACATTAGACGCAGATAAACTCTTCAGGGAAATCATTAAATGAATCAAGCTAGATTGCTATTGGGCTAGATTTTGCTAGTATACCCGCTATTACCGTTTTTTTAGGATGTTAATGTAAAACAAAAATATTGTCTTAACCATTGTCTTACAATCCTGTTACTTGCGACAAACTTCCTTTTAGTACAATTCAATGAAAGCGGAGCAGTATTAAATGTAGAACTAAGTCGGTCGTGACAACCTACATAGATATAATGGCGGTCGGTCGTCTCCTGGGCAAAGTCATGTTTTAAACGCTCGCCTGTCACGTACTCAGAAACTATCCACACGATTGTTAATCTCAGAGGAGATCTGTACTCTACTAAAGTTTATTAGCAAATTAATTTAGATCAAATTAATTTCATATATATATATATATATATATATATATATATATATATATATATATATATATATATATATATATATATATATATATACTGTCTTTATGTAACCTGGTTTATGTTTCCATTAATTTAATAAAAGCAATTGCGAGAGCGGAAAATGTTAGCTCTAGCTATCGAACACACGACTTATGACTATATAATGACAAAATATACCAACACTTCACTAAATAGCTGTTTAATATAATACTTTCTTAGATTTACGCGAATAATTGATATTTTAAATAAAACTATCTTCTTCTAACGTCGGTAACCAAAAATCAAAACAAATCCGCAAAATAATCCGAAAAGATAGTTTTATTTAAAAAGCTATTTAATAGTATGTAAAATAAAAAATGTCCGCCAACCCGCACTTGGGCAACGTGGTGCACTATGGCCTGATCCCCCTCGTATTGAAGTGAGGCCCGTGCCCAGCAGTGGGACGTTAAAAAGGGCTGAATACAATAGCATGTAAAATAATGTATTTTTTCTTGTCCACAGACGAGGCTGCACCGAACTTCTAACAGCAACTATTAGATCGAAGCACGAAGAAGAATGCAAATATGACACAATGATTTGCCCAATCACATCTACCTGTTGCACAGTGCCCTTCGAAGAACTGTCTGCGCATCTCCAATCAAATCACAATATCATAGCAGTCTACTCTCAAAAAATCAAAATACTAATAGAAAACTTCCAGACAAAACTTAAGAAGACCGCTTGCTGTAGAACCAAATACAAAATAATCTTGCTCTATCAAAAAAGCGCGTTTATCATCAAAGTATGTATATACAATTATCACGTAAAAGTTGAAGTTATGAGACGAAAGCTTGGTTATATAGCTGATGTGAAGTCAGAGTCTAAGAAGAGCGATTATTGCGCCCTGATAGAGTTTCAAAGTAAGGCATTATGTACTAAATCTGCTATACTCATTGAAAACGAAGCGTACAGTAAGAAAGCTGAAGTTCAATGGAACGATGTTATACTAAAATCTGAAAACGATGAAGCAATAACCATACACGTTAATATAGGCAAAACTGATGCAGAGCCACTACGAAAGGAATTTCATGAATCATGATACCTAATAATTTGATCTACCAAAAGAGTTTGATCGACATGTTGTAGACATGTTTCGAATTGATTGATTATAGCGTTGGACTGACTTGACTGTTCATAGAGGCCAAAAACTTAAGTGGATTATAATATTCGACGTATTTTATATGAATAAATATTAAGTTTGCACCGATATGCTGAAAAAGGAAGGTATAGAGCTACCTTATTGTCCCTTCTGCAAGAATTAACTTCTATATAACAGACATTCACAAGATAATCTTAATGTGCACGAATGTTTGTTATTACAGAGTGTACTGTACTTTTATACGTACATATGTGTACATATGTGTACTTTTATACATGTAATATGGATACATTCCCAATGAGTTTGGATGGTAAATTTGTGATTTTATAGTAAGATATATTCATTGAACATAAATGACTGAAGTAGGTTAACTCTTAGTTAGTATTGTTATTGTATTCAAAAGAAATAAAACAATTGACACGTGTATAATTTGTTTCATTTTTCAGTTCTTTACAACTCTCTTCTATACATATAATAAAATTGTAACTAAGCCGAATCTGTACAGTACATATTTTTTTGGAAAATCTTATTGAAATAGACATTATTATCGAAACAGAGGCCAAATCTATAGTTTTTTAGATTTTTTGTTTGTATGTCTGTCTATCTGTGACCGCATCACGGAAAAACCACTAGATGGATATTGATGAAATTTAGTATGATGATAGTTGGTTATCCGAGTCAACTACAAAACAAATGATACTTTTTACTGCGGGAAAATATTTCAGCTCTGAGAAATCTATAGTAAACGTTAAAACGTAAGTAGGGACGAATCCGAGCGGAGCGAGGGTGAGGCGCTAGTTTTAATATAAAACTGTGATACAGCCCACTGCCAAAGTACAGCGCAAAATATAATATCGAGTTTCTATCGATGTAAATAAGTTAGAAGAAAATGCCATTAAGCAATAACTAATAGGTTATTAAAATAACATTTAACTAGAATGAATAGCTTTTTATGCACGAATGCATCATTAAAATAAGTAAGTACTTTAAATGTAGGTACTATCATTTTAATATCTATACCTAAAAAAGTCTGTGGAAAAAGGTGTGTATATCGTAAAAAAAAACATCCAAAAATATTTAATGTTCCAGCGCAAAAATCGAAAACGTTAAAAATTGCTCAAAACTCGAATTTACGATTTCACTAAAAAGTCTACGATAGCATATATATCGTTTATGTCCTAAAGTACACAAAAACTATTTTTATCTACTAAAAACGTACCTAGGAACCAGTAACATAACTACCCTTTTTGGGCTATAAAGCAAAAAAAAAAACAAAAAAATAGAAGTGCCGTTTGCCCATTTTAAAAACAAATATGGTCCACAGATAGAGCCAATATTCGAACTTTTCACTTTTTTAAAACTGCTCTCACGTATGAAGGGGTAGAGTAAAATTTAGTAAAAAAAACTTAAAGGACCATTTATCGTTTTATAGAACATAGGTACAATCACATTCCTCATAGTCCTCGTAAAAAATAATATGCGGAGGACACCTTTTTCTTGCTGCATTTTTTTAAACTTCTGTGAACTTTAAACGTCGTCGGAAAAATGTTTTGAAATAAAAAAATCGTTTATGTTGCATTGGCATAGCTACGTCACTGCTAAGGACGTACCCGAGCAAAGCGATAGTAAGTCGCTAGTGAATAATAAATATAATCAATAAAAAAATATCTACACGTTTATATACATATTACACTTAGAATTTCAAATTATAAAATAACATCATAGTATCTTATATTTTTAAGTGTCTATAGTAATAATATATTTTTGTTATTATATACGTTTTCATAATTATATGCTGATTGCGTTTGATAATATCTTAGAATAATTACACACCTTTGTTCCACAGCCTTGAACCCTCTCTAATTAGTATTTTCTCACGTCCTATACGCAAGGATAATAAAGCTATTCAAAGAAAGGAAGGCATTCGCGCTACGTATTCATAATCTTGTTAGTTGTTACATTTGGTACGATGAAATATTAGTTAATCTAAAATTTGTGAGATGATAATATTATTTAAGTTTAAAAATAATAGCAATTATAAAGAATCATTTCTTTTTCACGGAAGTTAAACGGGTTCAAATCTCGAGTCTCGCACCTCTGATATTTTCATGTGCGAATCATTTTCTAACATGATTTACCACTTGTCTTACGGTGAAGGAAAACATCGTGAGGAAACCTGCATGTCTGAGAGAACTTACCAACCTGCTTGGCCAGCGTGGTGGACTATGACCTGTTCCTCCTCGAAGTAAAACGGAGGCCCGTGCCCAGCAGTGGGACGTTAAAAAAAAGGACTGAGTATAACTTTTAAAATAATGACAATTGTAGAGGTACATAAATATGTATATACTCGTATACCTAATTATCATAATCATTATCGTTATCTCAGCCAAAAGCCGTTAGCGCTGAACATAAGCCTCAACTCAGATAACAGGTCTTGTGCCATCCATACCCAGTGAGTTCCTGCGACTTTCAACAAATCATCGATCTCTCCTTGACCCTTGTGGGAGGTCTACCCACACTATAATTTCCGGTACACACCCGTTATTCAAGAACTATTCGGCTCTATGAATGATAAAAACAGCTTGCTATGTTAATTCTTACTAAGATAATTAAATTTGAAAGTGTGTTTGTTTATTATTCTTTCACACAACAACAAAACAACACAAAAATAACATGATTTTTTACGTATTTATAAAATATAGTTTATGGACAACAAAACGAAAGACTTACCTCGCTATAGATTTTCTCCTCCATATTAGATATTCACCGCTGAATAGACAGTTATAAATAATTGATCTATAAATATTCTTGTACTAGCAACTCATCCTTGCTTCGCTCGGGTTCATCTCTAGTGAAAAATAAAAACAAAAGATTTGTCCTACGGGAACTGTACATGTTTCTGGGATAAAAAGTATATGGTGCTATTCCGGAATATAATCTATCTCTGTGCCAAATTTTATCCAGATCCGTTAAGCCATTCTGGCGTGATTGATTAACAGGCATCCAACCAAACTCTCGCATTTATAATATTAAATGGGATACAATCTAGTCACAATATAAAAACTTTTGTAAAAGTTTTTACATAGTGACAAAATTTTAATAAAACAAAATTAAAGAAATTACGTTATTACGAATGATCGAATAGTTTCGTAATAGAAAATTTCTTCGAAACAATTCCATAAAAAAGTATAGTATCTAATATTAAGGAATAACTTCTTTAACAAAATTTGAACTGAAATTGTACGATTCTTTATATAATATTTATACTCGTAGTATAAATGTTATATAAAGAAACTTTATATAACTATACTGTATCTATAAAGCTGTCAATTTCTTTTTATTGATTTGAAGTCTATGCTTGATGGGTTATTGCAACCTTGTTTCATTATATCCTGAATGAGACAATCATGTGCTTTTACATCAACTGAATTGAACCTTTGACCTCTGACAGGCAATGGTAAAGTGTAAACGTTGTAAATGATAGGATAAACATACATATATGTATGTACGTGTTTGGAGTATGGGAGAAATTAACACCGATTTTCATAGTATATTATTTATACCCGTATGAAACAAAGTAAAATTACATGATATAAAGTATAAACTATTTTTTTTTTTCTTTTTAAAGCGGGCGAAACGAAATGACATATAAAACCTCTTTTAATATTACACCACTAGAAATGTGTACAAAGCTATGAGAAAATTAAACAAAAGATAAAGTTTTCTGCTACTACAATTTACATGCCTTATTCGTGTAACACATCAAGTAAAAAAAAATCTAATTAGTATCTATTCAATATATACTGTTGTGGCAGTGGTAGCCCAGTGGTAATGCGTTATCTTGAAAAACCGAGTGAAGCGGGTTCAAATCCCGGGTCTCGCACCCGTGATATTTTCATGTGAGAATCATTTCCAGCATGATTTACCATTTGCCTTAAAGTGAAGGAAAATTCCTGAGGAAACCTGCATATGAGAACCTGTGAGAACTTACTAAAGTTTTCGAAAAACATGTGAAGACCTCGAACCCGCACTTGGCCAGCGTGGTGGACTATGGCCTAATTCCCCTCGTATTGAAGGGAGGCCCGTGCCCAGCATTGGGACGTTAAAAAGGCCTGAATACATACATAAAAACTATTATATTTCTTACATATATACGCACTGGTTGAATATGATAAATATTCAGATATAAGTGGGGTTATATTTCTAGAGCAGGCCATTCAATTGGACACTTAGAAATGACGTGCCAATAACTGTCACTTGTTAGTCATTCCGCACACGAAGGCTCGGACGAGTTTCCATTGAGACGCGGTTTATTTAAAAACACTCTTTACACTTTAAAATTATTTTAGTTGTGCTTATTTGCATGGTGGCATGGTTTTTTCTACATTCAGTTAAATTTATTGTTTTCCATTGATATTTAAAAGAAAAATGATTAAGTTCTTATGTTAATATACTATAATAAGGCCCCCGTTTATTACAAGAGAAATCAGGCCATTCTCCACCATGTTGGCCTAGCGGGTTGGAAGTCTTCACATGTCTTTCGAAAACTTGAGATTTGAGAACTGAGAGAACTTGAGAACTAGATTCTTTCAGACAGATGTTTTTCTTCACCGTGAGTGGTAGTCATGTCGATAAATATAAATGATCCACATATAAAAATATTTGAGGTTTGAGATCCGGGATTTGAACCCACTTCACTTTAACCCCAAGCGAGCGTATTCCACTGCCTACATATATCAGTAAACTAGGGGCATAAGTTAAACTGTATTTCTATGAAACAGATTGTTAACTGAGAAGACAGCAACAAAAGGATGAATATTTATATAGAGGCTTATAAGTATTTTAATATACTAAGAACCTCCAGAGAAACTTCACCAGTGGAGTATAATCTATACTAATCTATATATACATAAAATGCTTTGTCCTGACTGACTGACTGATCGATCAACGCACAGCCTAAACCGCTGGTCGTAGAAACGTGAAATTTGGAGGACACATTCTTTATACAATGTAGGCATCCGCTAAGAAAGGAATTTTCTATATTCATCCCCTAAGGGGGTAAAATAGGGGATAAAAGATTGTATGAAACTCTGTCATTCTTAACGCGAAATGTACGAAAAGTGGTATTTAGTTTTAAGATAAAAAATAAGAAATATATGTATTAGATTTTTTTCGAAATTCATTCCTTGAAAGGGTAAAAGGGGGTGATAAAGTTTATATGGGCAAACAATTATTTATGATCAGAATTACTTGAAACTTAGTATTAATGCTCTTAAATACAATTAAATAAATACGTATTTCAGCATTTTTTGAAATTCATCCCATAAGGCTGTCAAATAGGGGATGAAAGTTTGTATGAAACTCTGTAATTGATGCACGGAAAACGGTTTTTTAATGGACCTTTAAAATGAAAACTAAAACAATACAAACATCTATTTTTTTGAAATTCATCCCTTAAAAGGATAAAAGGGGGTTGTGTTGTTTATATAAGGAAAAAATTGTTTATGATCAGAATTATTTGAAACTTGGTATTAATGCTCTTTAATACAATTAAATAAATATGACTGTATTGTAGATTTTTTTTTTTAATTCAGCCCCTAAGTGGGTAAAACTGGGCGGTGAAGTTTGAGTTGTTGAATATATTTAAATAGAGTAACATGGCTCAAGTGTGGGATATAAAGTAGAGTAAATTTATTTTCAGAATATACGCTTAACATCTTATACATATTTTTGCAAGTAGTAAAGTATGTATTGCGAAAAAGTTTATTTTTTTCGTAGTTTCATCGCGGGCGAAGCCGCGGGTTCTGCTAGTAATATAATATAAGTTTAAATTAAAATTGTAACTAAGCAAAATCTGTACATTAAATATTTTTTGGAAAATCTTATTCAAATAGTCATTATTATCGAGACAGAGGCCAAATCTATAGTTTTAGAGTTTTTGTATGTCTGTCTGTCTGCGACCGCATCACGGAAAAACCACTGGAAGGATTTTGATGGAATTTGGTATGATGATAGCTGGTTATCCGGGTCAACATATAGGATACTTTTTACTGAAATATCTCATATCTGAGAAATCTACACTAAAAGTTACAATATAAGTAGGAATGAATCCGAGTGGAACGAGGGTGAGTCGCTAGTATTATGTACTTTTAATAGATCTTTAAAGATTTTTTAATATAACTTGCCTATGCGATAAGTTAGCGGCATTCGATAATATCTCTAACAATGTATCAAGAGGCCATTCTCATTTTTTCTCAGTTTATTACGAGTTATATAAAGATCTAGCAAGAAAATATGTACTCGTTATAATCTAATGTTAAAGCACAAACTATTTCATAGTTCAAATCCGAATATACACATATTGTGAAGCAACTTAAATATATTTTCACCGGTGGTATGAAACATTTCTTCCGTGGATTAATTATTTACTAAACAAAATCCTAAAATAAAACTCAGAACCGGACAACACGCAGCCTAAGCCACTTTGTTTATGAGCTTAATGTTTTGCTAAAACGTTCCTTATAAAGATTGAGCACTAAAGAAGGATTAGGGGATGAAAGTTTGAGTGAAAGCTCGTTTTTATTTAAGTTAGAAACATGAAAATTGGCCCTTTTTTTAACTTCTACTAGCTCTAAGTTCCCAGTATATAGGTAAAAGCTAAAAGTACTTGCCTATTTTTACAAGTTTTTATTTAACTTGCAGTGTTTGTTAGTTGATATGTTTGTATGGATCAAATCTTGAAGGCCAAATTAGAACCACTTCCTCTTATCCTTTACAGTTGAAATTTTACATTTTGCTTAAGTTATAATAACAAAAACTTTCAACGCTAACAATGACTTCTTAGCGGCTTCGCTCGCGCGTACCGTTATTGTGAAATATTAGGACATATGCGAGGAAAATTTTCACTATTAATTTATTTATGTAATTATCTTCGGTCTTTTTTTAACTAGCATTTCTCTTACATTAAAGATTCAAAAAAAACCACTGAACCATTTCATATCACAGATACACAGATAGATACGTTAAACTTATAACTTACCTCTTTTCGCGTCGGGGGTTAATTATAAAAAATGATCTCTTAATGTCTTAATTAACTTGGCCATTATTGAGAACGACAAGTTTGGCTCAGTTTGTAGTGATCCTACTTGCTGTGCCAGCGGTCGCGGGTTCGAGTCCCGCTGGGGGCATTTATTTGTGTGATGAGCACGAATATTTGTACTCCAGTTATGTTTGTTTACTGTTTATATTTATAATATGTATGTATTTAAAAATTATATATGTGTAGTGTATCAACTACCTGGTATCCATAACACAAGCCTCGTAACTTATCATGGAATTAGATGGTGCTATGTGTTAATGTCCCAACATATTTATAGTTTAAAATAAATGCCATCAAAATTATAACACTATACAATGCCTGTATTAAACAAAAATCACAAAGTTATCACAAAAATAAAGCCTACTAGTATTATTATATTTCATAAATGAAAAATATTTGTTGTTATATAATTAGCACTTTAAATAATATTTGGTACATATTTGAACATTATATTCAAATCTACACTACTATTATAAAGAGGAAAGATTTGCATTTTTGTATGTTTGTAATGAATTAATTAAGAAACTACTGGACCTATTTAGATGAAATTTGGTAAAAATGTAGCTTGAGACCCTGAAAAGGATATAAGATATTTTTATTCCAGAAATCACCCTTTAAGGGCACCCCCTTGAGGGGTGATTTCTGGAAATGGGGAAGAAAGTTTGTATGGGGGAATCGACCTAGGGACGAACCCGAGCGAAGCGAGGGTGAGTCGCTAGTTATTAATAAATAAGAATTTCATTCTTTTTATACATCAACAAGAAACTAAATATAACTTTTTCTAATAAAAATGAACTCAATGCATTCTATTATGTATATGTAAAATGTTCTCAGTGCATCCTCGGTTGTTAAAACAGTAAATGTTATATAAAATTTTATTAGCTAATACGAATGATTCAGCTATCGTGGCTTGGTTGGTAATGGACCCAAGTCGAAAATTATTACTATTCACAAAAGAAAATCAGCGGCTACTATATTTCTTTCGCTAAGGATTATAATTGTTCCAACGAACAAACGCTTTCAAGGCGTAATAATAAACAGAATTAACCTTTCATAAATCGAATGGTTATAGGTTATTAAAAATAAGATTTTCTTATGTTTGAAAATGTACCTAGAGTATGCTGGCATAGAGCGAAAACCTTAAGATGTAATACTTTGTTAGATAATTTAAAAAATCATATGTCATAAGTATATAAATTACAAAAAAGCTAAACAACTAAATAATTGCACTACTATAGTACATAAATAATGTAAATAATTAAAATGTATGTGTGTCCGTGTGCGTGTGCGTATTGTTAGGGTGCGTTTACATCAAACGAACAAAGAACTAGAGCTAGAGCAAGAGCATTCTTTCTTGTTCTTTTAGTGTAAACGAAATCTCGATTTCAGCGTTTACACCAAAAGATCAACGAGCAAAATGAGAACATAGAACTAGAATTCTTGCAATGACGTTTAGATCAGTCGAACGAATGCTCATTGCCCATTCATGTCAATTCTGTGGTTGGTAGTGTTTCATTATTTCAATTTTCACGGTGTAGTTATATACTCTTTGGTTATGTCCGACTCTGACAGCGATATTATAATTGCAAGTGCTGCATTTATTATTTTGTCTCAAACAATCAAAAAGAAAAGAAGAAAGAGACGTTGGTGGGTAACAAATTTTATTAATAGACATTAATAGACATTTATCTTGAGACCAATCCATGATTCGATAAGTAGGTATGTACTCGTAAATATTCAAATTGCTAGAACACAAGAACACTTTGAAGAGACCGCTACGGGGAGCGACCGCGTTCGAACATCTAAGAACGCTCTAAGCAATTGTTCGCACGTTCTAGTGCCGTTTACATCAAGCGAGTGAGCATTTGAGAATGTTCTATAGAATCTTTGCGAACGCAGAGAGAACAACGAAAGAATGCTCTGTCTCTGTTTACATTAAAAGAATTTGATAGGGTGGGGATAGAATGAGCATTCGCTCGTTTAATGTAAACCCACCCTTAGATATGTGTGTGTATTTTTAGGTATTCATTCACGCTGAAATAGTTGAGTGGGATTTGGATAAAACTTATTACACAGATGACGTGAAGTACCTAACACTTAAGCTGCTGTTAGGCATCTAGGGACTCACCCGGGTGAAGCGAGGGAATATCGCTAGTCAATTATAAAATAATAATGTAAGAAACAGGAAACGGTAAGTATTAACTTAAATAAAGGTCAGTCAATAAGGTGAGACGGCAATCAGACATTCTAGATCTGACGCATGACCTGTGCGAAACAAGCTCCTTGAGTCATCTGGTGACTCAATATCGTCAAATTTCCAACTGCCTATGACATAAGATTTTCCACAAAAACCCAACAACTACTTTTAAACCCATCAGGGAATCGAACTCGTGATCTGCAACAGTAAATGCTAACACTATGGTACACCAATGATTAAGTCAAGTGTACAACTCAGTAATGAAACACTAAATAAATCCAACATTATTTCTGATTTTAATAGTAATGGCTTTTTAACGAAAAAGTAACACCACACCGACTTTAAAACTCCTTAAAAGTGATTACTAATCCCTAGGGTTGGAATATTTTCTCTAAAATATGAGACCATCTCAGAGGTTTTCGATTTCAGCAACAAAATGCTAATAGCCTCTGTGTATAATGGTGACATACAGACGGATATAACAAAATATTTTAATTTTTGCTATTTAACTACAGATTCCTTATAAATTGATGAGAACGTTATGTGGCTTTCATAAAATCCTAAGGCGACATCTCATATAATTCTAGAACTAAACTGATCCAAATATTTTAAACGCCATAAAGCAGTGGTAACCTGGATGTCTGAGAAAACCTAGCAAGTTTTCGAAAGACATGTTCAGTCAGCTAACCTGTACTTGGCCATTGTGGTGGACTATGGCCTGATCCCCCTGGTATTAAAGGGAGGCCCGTGCTCAACAGTGGGATTTTAAACGAAGAAAAAGAAAGCATTTGTCTAATAAAAAACGAACCCGCGACTTCCAGCTTATTATAAACCACTCAACCAGATCTTCTTAAACATCCTAATAATATATATCAATTTAGTCCTATTACTTTCGTTGGATAATAACATATGTTCATGTCAGATCGTGAGTTTCAAATTATCTCCGAAATATTTACTCAGTCGAAGCAAAGTAGGTGACCAGGATTGATAAAAGTGTTTTCTTTAACACAGAGCTATTATAAAAGTGGCATAAAGTTTATTTATTGGATCCATTTTAGACAAACAAAAACAAATCTATCCCACGGGAACCGTATATTTTTCCGGGATGAGAAGTATTCTATTTATTATTCTGATGTATGAACTATATTATTGTGAAGTTTCATTAACATTCAATTAATGGTTTTTGTGTACTAATCTGTATAAATTACTATAGTTTTTTAGGAAATATAGTTGTTTAGGAACTCTTTAATTTTTCAGGATGAAAAGTATCTAAAATATTGACCGGGGATATAAGGTATCACCATGTAAAATTTAATTTAAATCGGTTCAACAGTTTCGGAGATTAGCCCGTACAAATAGACAAACAGACAGAGAAACAAAAATTAAAAAAAAATTGGATTTGCTCTATTTCTCTTCTTACATCTCCCTGACTCTGTTTTTAGCATTTCTTTTCTATGTACAGACATTCGACCTCTACAGTTTTATATATGTATAGATGTAAAACTTTGCTAGATGATATTTAACTACAATCATCTTCCGTATACTTAACTTATATTTTATATATTTTTTTAATTTTTAAATATAATATATCATTCAAGAAAATTTTATGATACAAAAATATTATATTAAAGTTAAAAAAATCAATACACTGGGTACCTTTCTAATGTTCTTTTTTATAATTCATCTCATTTCTAAATATTGCTGTTCTATGTATCTCTTACAACGCGGTAGCAAATGTTTATGCCAGTTTACCCGCTAAAATGTGAATCACTGAAAATTTCAGACTACTTTCTCTTTCCGCTATATTTTTCATCAAATAACCAGCTGGAAAAGGCTTTGTTCAATTCTTTACTTACTTATTATCATCACTTTAATAAAAATAATCTCTACTTGACTCTTCATTATTATTTAAAAATATTCTACTTTAAAAATGTAACATGATTATAGTATAATAATTAGCTAATTTGCTTTAGCTTAATGGTAATGTTTCTAATAGAATTTATTTATTACAGCTGAGTTCGCAAAATAGAGTCCCGCGTGTAATATTTTTTGTATTATACATTAGTGAAGCGGGTTCAAATCCCGGGTCTCGCACCTCTGATATCTTTATGTGCGTATCATTTCCAACATGATTACCACTTGTCTTACGGTGAAGGAAAATATCGTGAGGAAACCTGTACGTCTAAGCGAACTTAGCAAGTTTTCGAAAGACATGTGAAGTCCGCCAACCCCTACTTGGCCATCGTGATGGACTAGGGCCTGATCCCTTTGTTACGAAAGGAGAATTGTGCCAAGCAATGGAACCTTAAAAAGAGCTGCATCCGTTATTAAAACATGAACAAGTTTTATGAAGACTACCACATTTTTCTTACAATTTTGCTAAATAAATTGCAAGTAAAGTCTGAGCGTTGGAATATATAATGTGTGCGCCTTACTATAAACTAGCAGCAATTTATTCCAAAGACATTTTGCCTTATCTTCGAGAACTTTTTAAATAGCGCAATAAAACGGACATATGTACTTTACATCCCAACGTGCTTGCATATCTACAAATATTTGCTTTGAACAGAAATAAAATTCAAAAGCATACAACATCATTATATATCATTTAAATATTCTTTAGTGCTCACAATTAACATATGTTTAAAATAACTTAGAATTTCATTTACCAACCGACGGTCTTACCTCTAAAATTGAATGTACCAATTAGCCAATTTCTTAAATGTTTGTTATAATCTAAATAAACATTTTTGGGGAAAAATAAGTTAGAAAACGTTAAAAAGTTAACTGAAAAATATATAAATCTGGGAAAAACGGTATTTCTTTTTCGATACAATTTGATACATTATATCAAAGACCACAAAGAGACTTAAATTTTGAACAGGACATCGTTTGTTGGATCACTCAGGATATAATAAATAAAAAAGTATATAATAAAAAACAGAATATAATGAATACATAAGTCGAAAATTAACATCAATCAAGGTCTTGCATATTGATTACTTTTAGAAATAGACAGATACTTTGAGTTCTCATTATCATTTAAAGTAAGGTAATTTATCCGTCGACGAAACTAAGTTAAATTTCCATAATATAGTTTAAAATAATTTAATTTAGAATGGCTTTAAGGTCGTGAAAAATAACAAAATAAGAATTTAACCATTAAAACGAACGTTTTAAGTATAGTGAAAGAATACTCATATATCATTTGTTAAGCGTCCGTTTATATATATTTTTTCTAAAAAGATAACATTGCTATTATTACTAATAATTCGAGGAGTCACAGATGTCTTATTTAATTACTTTTCAAGTGAAATAACTTAAAGTTAAACCAAGACTTGCATTATGTTCGCCATAAAGTCAACTAGTTTATGTCCAAACAATGCTAAAGTTACTTGAGTCATAAACAAGTTTGACTTCACTTTTATAAAGTTTTGTCGTTTATTGTGATGAGAAACATGATAACTCTAGTTCCTCTAATGTATTTAGAATATTTTATTCACTATCTTATCATTTGAGTATAAAATTTGTAAGGGAATTGTTCCAAAATGGGTAATAAAATGAAACTTATATTTCTCATCTGTACATATAATATGAAAACTCTGAGTCGAATCTTTCATTTATTATTTTGGAAAATCTTATTGAAATATTTATTATTATCGATACTTGCTGCCTCGGTGGTGTAGTGGCTAGCATGTACGGCTGCGCATCCTGAGGTCCTGGGTTCGAGTCCCGGGTCGGGCCAAGTTTAGTTATTGAGTCTTTCTGTATAGTGAACCTCAGTAACAGTCCGAAGTTGGGAAGTTGGCGGTGTTCCACCCCCGTGCCTCGGAGAGCACGTAAAGCCGTCGGTCCTGCGCCTTAACTCTCACCGGTCGTGTCGAGTAGTCCTCCCACCGGAGTATGAGAGTGAGAGGAATAGAGATTAGAGTGTGCACTTGTGTCTGCGCGTACACTTGTGCACTATAATATCTCCTGCGCAGTTGGCTAGTCTCAATGAGATTGGCCGCCGTGGCCGGAATCGGTCAGGAGGACATTATTATTATCGATACAGAAGCCGAATCTATAGTTTTTAGTCTGTCTATTTGTCTATCTGTCTAGGAACGCATCACGAGACAACCATTAGACAGATTTTGATGAGCAGAGCGAGAGTAAGTCGCTAGTGTATAATATATTTCTTTAGATTACGACTTATTCCTCTTCCATTTTTTTACTAATGACAATATATATTATTGATTTATTTTTATAGATATTTTCTTGATTTAAAATAATTCAAACTCAAATTTAAATGTAGTATCAAAAACATAAAATAATATGTACTTTAATCCTTAAAAAAATATATGCAACCAACCCATTTTGATTTTTTAACAGAAATCTTGAAGATAACGTAGTCGTTTTATAAAAAAAAAGGTCATATTATACTCGTAAAAGACCTAGGATCCCCCGACGAGCGTGTATGGAGATTGATGACTTTACAAGAATAGCTATGTACTCTATCATTATCCCGTAAAAGATATTTATATAAGATAATAAAGATATTTATATATATATATATATATATATATATATATATATATATATATACACACATATATATAAGATTAATAGTAATTAGCTTACGTACTTTATCTATACGTAGAAATTAGATCTGGAGTTCGATTCCCGTTCAGAAGTAATATATTTTATTAAATAAATGTTATTTTATGTATTAATAATTATTATAATTATAAAGTATATTTTATTGCATAACTTTTTGAGGTCAGAATATATGACGTATTATTTCAAACTGTAGCTGTCAAACATTCTGACATTCTGACGAGAAATTCTTAGAAACATTCTGACGTTATAAATAGACTAGCAGAACCTGCGGCTTCGCTCGCGATCAAACTACGAAAAATACGAAATTTCATGCATTATATGTCCAAGGGATAAAAAGTTTCATATAAACTTTTATCCCCTATTTCACCCCCTTGGGGGTTGAATTTTGAAAAATCCTTCCTTAGTGGATACCTACGTCATAAGAGAAATACGTGTGCGAATTTTAAGTTTCTAGCCCTAAGGGTTTGGCTTGTGTGTTTATTTAAAATTTTCATCCCCTATTTTCATCCCCTTTTAGGGGTTGAATATTGGAAAACGCTGAAATACGTAACTTATTATTTTTGCCGTACTCATTTCATACGAAATTTCAAGCAAATATGTACTACAAAAAACCTCTTTGGCTTTTTGCTATTAGTAATAATTTGATAGCTGTAATGATTTGTAAATGTATGATTGTGACTCGTGCATCGAGGGCTCCGTACCGCCGAACGACCCACACCCACACCCACATCCACACCCACACACACACACACACACACACACACACACATATATGTATATATATATATATATATAAATATATATATATATATTGTTTAGTTTTGTTACCATTATTATTATTTTAATGCAACACACATTATACACTTGTCTCATTTATTTTATATTGTATATAATATATCTATTTCCCTCCCACTACTTAACGGGGATTGGTTATCCGCCACGCTCGCGTGTGTTAATTGGCTAGAAGAAAGCATGGACACAATGGCCACCGTTACAAAGTTACGATGTTGTGCAAAACTTTATGTGGACTTTAAAAATTAGAAAACCATGGATAATTTTAGTTGAGTCAGTGTTAGTGCGCACTATATAGATAAACGCAGCCAAAGGGGTGAGTTTAGATATAATTCAATATATATTTATTATTTTCTGGTATTTTTCATCTTAACACGTGCCGCCAAGGTAGGTAATCTAAGTATCGCGTATAGCTTTAAATACCAGCGACCTAAAATTCCTACAACCCAGGGTGTAGATCCAATCCGAGGTTATACAACTAAAGAAGGTTTACCCCACATACTTTTTGTTCCTTCGAGTCGGACGTCCATTCGAAGTTTTAAATATATACCTACTTAGTTTGCTTTGGCAGCCTTACAAAGAATACTCCTTTGTGGGATTGGTTTATCGAATTAAAGTGCATAATTTACACTACACGTAATATTCACCAATATATTTATATTACATATATTGTGTTTAAGTTTATAAAAGTCCCGCTATAAAGTTATAAGTCTATGTAGTCTATACCAACATTATTGCATCATACTATTACACGCGCACGTTGTTACATGTCTTGAGGTTCAGATGGTAACAAAAGTAAGCATTCTTGTAATAAGTTGTAGTTTTATATATTTACCTATAAATTGGGTTAAAGGTATTGTTCAATAATCGGATAATATTGACTACTTTTAACGATTATAGTGTTTGGGTATAATTTTGTTGTGTTGAGACAGACATACATAGGCAGTTTATAAAGTTATTCTTATTATTTACATTTTTTAAAACGTAGTTTTTAAAGATGGGCGGTAAAAGGTTAATGTCTAAATTGCGTTATGATATAACCATTACAAATATAGAAGCCATACATTCTCTTTCCCATACGGCGTTGGATTCTAATGAGAATGCCTTACTATTTAAAACCAGATGTTTGGATTTAGAATCGGTATTTCAAGAATTTCAAGAATTGCATATACAGTTGGCATCAGATTCAGGCTTAGATTTAAATCCGGAAGAACACATGGAAAAATTTAAATATATTAATGATATTTACTATATTTCTAAAGCTAAGTATGCTGAGTTGTTCCAAACTAGTGATCTACCTAAAGCAAATATATCTTCAACCCAAGCTCATAAAGCTAGGTCAAATATTATGTTGCCAAGTGTGCAATTACCTGTGTTTACTGGTAAAATTGAGGAATATGTCCATTTCATTGACCTTTTTGAATCTATGATTGGTAGTGATGATAATATATCTGAGTCTCAAAAAATGTATTATTTATATGGATCTTTGAAAGGGGAGGCAAGGTCATTAGTTCAACATTTGTCCATAACAGGTGAAAATTATTCAGTATTGCTTGACATATTAAAAAATAGGTATGGAAATAAGAGATTCCAAGCTGATAAATTACTTCATACTTTATTGTCAATAAATCATATTGGTAAAAATTTAAATTCACTTAAATCTTTTTTAAATATTTTATTAGAGACTTCTAAAGGATTAGAAAAATTAAAATTTCCTATTGGAGAATGGTCATATTTATTGTTGTATATTAATTTAAATAAAATTGATTTATCTTTAAAAAGACAATTTGAAGACAAGTATGGAGGGACTTCGGAGCTACCTACTTTTGATAACTTTATTTCATTTTTAACAAGAGAAGTACAAATTTTGGAGACTACAGAGGGTCATAGAGGTACTTCACATAAAGTACATGTTTCTTATTCTCATAGTATTTCTCAGAAGCAGGTAATAAAATGTTTATGTTGTAATGGTTCTCATTATCTTAATAAGTGTGAGAAATTTATTAAAATGAATCCAATGACCCGGAAAAGGTTTATTATTGGAAATAAATTATGTTTCCGTTGCTTAAATAACCATAGTATTCATGATTGCAGGGTTAAATTGACATGTACTAAATGTAATTCTAATAGACATCATTCGTTAATTCATTTGGAAACCCAGGTTGAAAATGGGGCAGTAGTGGACGGTCCTACTGTAGGTATTGTGTCTCAGGCAAAGACGGGCTTGCCGGAGACAAATTTATTATCTCCTGATAAAGAGTTAAACTCTGTGTCTAATGTTTTACATGCTGCTGCGGATAATACTAGATGCGTTGTTTTGTTGTCCACGGCAGTTATTCGTGTGGCAGATAAATATGGTAATTTTCAAGAGGCCAGGGCTTTGATAGATGGCGGTAGTCAATCCACTTTTATTACTGAGAAATGTGCATCTCGGTTAGGGTTGTGTGTTCGTGGGTCTGGTTGTATTGAGATCAAGGGTATTGGAGGTAATGAATTGTCTGGATGTAGAGGTCAGGTGACTTTGAGAATGGTGCCACAGCATACACCTGAACCATTGATTTCCACTACAGGATTAGTTTTAAATAAAGTTTCAGATAAGCTTCCTGCTTATTCGTTACCAAGTTCATTAATTAACTGTTATAAAGGACTGCAATTGGCAGATAAACAATTTTATAGAAGTGGTAAGATTGATATTCTTATAGGTGCAGATGTCTTAGGGGATATTCTGTTAGGTGGTGACATTATCCGTACCAAAGGATTACCATATGCTATGAATACTGTTTTTGGATATATTTTACAGGGTCCTTACAATTATAATTTAGAAAATACTTTGAATAAAACACAGTCTTTTCTTGTTAATACTAATTCTATTTTGGAAAAATTTTGGGAAATTGAAGAGGTTCCTTCGCAGATTGTAAATCCTAAGGATGAAGAATGTGAGGCTATTTTTAAAAAATCTTATAAACGCGAACAGTCAGGACGCTACCAAGTGCGTTTGCCATTTCTCTCTGAAGGGCCGGTGTTAGGTGATTCCCGGACACAAGCTTTGAAGAGATTCTTTTCTATGGAAAAACGTCTACAATCTGATGCAAGATTAAAAGAAAAATACGTAGAGTTCATGAGGGAATACGAAGATATGGGGCACATGGCACCTTATGTTGGAGATCCTCAAGAACCGTATTATGTGATTCCGCATCATGGCATATTTAAATCAGGTTCCGAGAAAATTAGGGTCGTGTTTGATGCTAGTTGTATTACTTCATCGGGCTATTCGCTTAACGATTGTCTGCACGCTGGACCAAAGTTGCAGCAGGATGTTATGCAGGTGATTTCCCGGTTTAGGTTACCTAAGATTGCTTTCTCTACGGATATTCGGATGATGTATAGAATGATAAACATTCAGGGGGAGGATAGAAAGTTTCAATTAATTTTTTGGCGCGAATCAGCGGAATTGCCAGTACAACTTTACGAACTTCGAACTGTTACATATGGAATGAAATGTAGTCCGTATTTGGCTATACGCACGTTGCACCAACTGGCTGATGATGTAACAGTCAACAGTGGATCTCCCCTGGATACCTGTCAGTATGAAAATGCTGCTAATGTTCTCCGGAATTCGGTTTACATGGATGATATTTTAAGTGGTGCTTCCAGCTTATCAGATGCACGACAATTGAAACAAGAATTGATAGATATACTTGCGTCAGGCGGGTTTGAATTACGCAAATGGGTGTCCAATGATAAACGGTTACTTGAAGATATACCGGCTGAATATCATGAAAAACCTCACGTATTTGAGACGGATGGACCGGGTTACTTTAAAATCCTGGGAATACAATGGAATCCTGTAACGGATAACTTCACCTATAATACTCATTTGAGTCCTGATAAGGTTTGGACTAAAAGATCTATACTGTCTACTCTTGCCCGGATGTTTGATCCTATGGGCTGGATCACTCCGGTTATTTTACAAGGAAAAATTTTGCTTCAACAGCTTTGGATGTTAAGGCTGGCGTGGGATGAATGTCCACCGCCAGAAATTTTGAATCAGTGGGAAACTATTTTCAAAAATTTAACATTTTTGGAATCTATTAGAATAGATCGTTTTATCCTAGCAGATGAAATAGTTAATTGTTCGCTTCATGGGTTTGCTGATGCTTCAGAGAAAGCGTATGGAGTTTCAGTCTACTTACGGGTGGTAGATAAGTGTGGTCAAGTTAAGATAAGTCTAGTGATGGCCAAATCTAAGGTGGCACCTATTAAATCTAAATTGACTATTCCCAAATTGGAATTATCCGGTGCGGCTTTGCTGGTTAAACTAGTTGCATACGTGATAGAAGCTATACAAGATAAAATTTCTGTCGACGACATATTCTGTTGGTCTGACAGTACTATTGTGCTTTCATGGTTGAAATATCCACCTCATATGTTGCAGACATTTGAAGGAAATCGTGTTTTGCAGATTAACAATAGTAATTTAAAATTAAATTGGCGATATGTTCCTTCAGAGCTAAATCCAGCGGATGTTGCAAGCCGTGGTTGTACAGGGAAAGAGCTCCTGTCGCATAACCTTTGGTGGGGGCCAAATTGGTTGAAATCAAGCCTGGATTCTTGGCCATGTAATATGGTTAAAATGGCAGAACCATTGCCAGGGTTACGAAAGCAATCTTCTAAAGTTGTTTCGTCGATTGCTGTGGTGGATACGTCATTTATAGAGAAATATAGTTCGTTATCAACTTTAATTTCCGTAGTTGCTTATTGTTTACGGTTTTGTCATAACACTCTTAACCTTAAACATAAAATTTTCGGTCCTTTATCAGTGAAAGAGCGTAATCACGCTTTGGAAAGACTGGTGCAAATTGTTCAAGCTCAAGCCTTTTCGAAAGATATTGATTTATTAAAGAAAAATAAAGTTTGTTCAGTTTCATTAAGAAGGTTGAAGCCATTTTTTGATGAGGTTGGCTTGCTTCGAGTCGGCGGTCGTCTCGAGAGATCTAATTTAACCTTTAACTCTAAGCATCCATTGTTATTGCCTAAATCGCATGCTCTTACCTCATTAATCGTGATTTATTATCACAAATTACATTGTCATGCTGGGACAACTGCCCTTCAGGCTATATTGCAAACTAAATTTTGGATTATTTCTGCACGTCAGGTTATTCGAAGTCATTTGTTTAAATGCATTTCATGTTTTAGGACTAAGGCCAAGTCAGTTGAGCCTGTTATGTCAGACTTGCCAGCGGATAGGGTGAATGCTACTGGCGTTTTCCATACGGTGCAAACTGATTTTTCCGGACCTTTTCTCATAAAAGCCTCTCGGCTCCGACAGGCAAAATCTTTTAAAGTTTATTTGTGTGTTTTTATTTGCTCTGCTACTAAAGCAGTTCATTTAGAAGTCGTAGGTGATCTATCGACGGAAGCGTTTTTAGCGGCGCTCTCCAGATTTACGTCTAGACGTGGTTTGCCCAGTGTAGTTCGATCGGACTGTGGAACCAATTATATTGGTAGTAGTAGACATTTAAACGAAATTCAGAAATATTTACGTGATCGGAACGTCCAAGAAGCGCTAGCAGATAAGGCCGGGGCTCAGGGTATTACTTGGAAATTTAATCCACCTGCAGCTTCTCATTTTGGAGGATTATTCGAAGCGGTTGTAAAATCGGCTAAGACTTTGTTAAAGCGTGTTATTGGAGAACAGGTTCTCACTTATGAGGAGCTCTCCACAGTTTTTACCCGCATAGAAGCAGTGTTGAACTCGAGACCTTTGTCTCCTTTATCTCACGACCCAGAAGAATTTGAGGTGTTAACCCCTGCCCATTTTTTAATAGGTCGACCTTTGTTTTCCGTACCAGAGTATAAATGGGACCAGATTCCTAATTCTCGACTGGGACGATACCAATTAGTACATGCAATTTCTCAACGGTTTTGGATCAAGTGGAGTGAACAATATCTTCACACACTTCAGATGCGTCACAAATGGACCTTAGTTACTGATCCTCCTAAAGTAGGGGATCTGGTGTTAATAAAAGAGGACAATCTGCCTCCATTAAGATGGAAGATGGCTAGAATTTTAGAATTATTGCCTGGGAAAGATAATGTAATTCGAGTAGTTAAATTAAGAACTGCTTCAGGTATTCTGACTCGACCAGTTGTTAAGATTTGTAGATTGCCTCTTGATTAAATGAATAAATAGAATAGCTTATTCATAGTAACTAAATTAAGATAATATCATTGGTTTATTATTATTATTTTTTATTATTTTTTATTTTTTTATTTTTTTTTATTCTCTGATCATACTGTTTGGTTTTGATAAAGGCTAATCCAGCCTTTCTCGGGGGGAGGATGTTTAGTTTTGTTACCATTATTATTATTTTAATGCAACACACATTATACACTTGTCTCATTTATTTTATATTGTATATAATATATCTATTTCCCTCCCACTACTTAACGGGGATTGGTTATCCGCCACGCTCGCGTGTGTTAATTGGCTAGAAGAAAGCATGGACACAATGGCCACCGTTACAAAGTTACGATGTTGTGCAAAACTTTATGTGGACTTTAAAAATTAGAAAACCATGGATAATTTTAGTTGAGTCAGTGTTAGTGCGCACTATATAGATAAACGCAGCCAAAGGGGTGAGTTTAGATATAATTCAATATATATTTATTATTTTCTGGTATTTTTCATCTTAACACGTGCCGCCAAGGTAATCTAAGTATCGCGTATAGCTTTAAATACCAGCGACCTAAAATTCCTACAACCCAGGGTGTAGATCCAATCCGAGGTTATACAACTAAAGAAGGTTTACCCCACATATATATATATATATATATATATATATATATATATATATATATTTGTTTTCGCCATACATTCTTTATTAATAGCAAATATAAGTTCGCGTTTCATACTATTTTTTGAAGACATTATAGAAAACAAAACTTAGTGATCGTAACTCAAAATATCCAGTACCTGAAAAGACATTTTACGTATATTCTGTAAATTCATTTTTATTTAAAGATCCTTTGTCAACTTGTTCTCACCTTTTAGTTCGCTTTTTACGCAGTCGTGTTTTTTTATTAGTGTTTTGAAGTCAGTTTTTATAATTTTTTTGAGTTTTTTGTATTTAGAAGTATGTACATCAAGTTTTTTTGGGAATATGTCCATACAAACATGCTAACCCTTTGAAACAAACAAATTAATTCTCACCTCTTCTCTCGTCTAAGAGATGGAATTTTGAAAAACTTTGAAATACATGTTTATAGTTTGCTTATCAGTTCAATCAAAAAAGACAAATAGTAAATTTCAAGCAAATCAGGCCATTTTTTTTATTTTATACTGATGTTTTCACCCTATTTCTCACGTTTGGGGTTGAATTTCCAAAAACGATGAAATAAGTATGTATTTATTTTTGTTGTGAAGCTTTAATATTAAATTTCATTCTTCTTACTTCAAAAATGACGGACTCCTTATATAAAATTTCATCATCTCCTATTCACCCTCTTAGGGGATAGATTTTTAACCGACTTCCAAAAAGGAGGAGGTTCTCAATTCGTCGGAATCTTTTTTCTTCCTTTTTTTTTATGTATGTTCACGGATTACTCGAAGACGGCTGAACCGATTTGGAAAATTCTTTTTTTGTTTTCAAAGGGTATTCTTCCCCGGTGGTCCCATATAAATTTTATCGAAATCGGTCAAGCGGTTTTTAAATAAATGGCTAAATCAAATATGTTTTTATTAATAAAAATCTTTCTTCTTATAAATTACAAATTACCTGCTTATTAGGTACGTCTACACTAAAAATGGAAAAATAAAAACTTAAAAAAAAACCGACTTCCAGGCACTGAAAAGTAAAAAATAACTAAACAGGGGTTTTCATTTAGAATAGATACTTAATCAGATATTTTCGAAGTCGGTGCCAGCCAATACAAATCAAAGCACACCGACTTCGAAAATATCTGATTAAGTATCTATTCTAAATGAAAACCCCTGTTTAGTTATTTTTTACTTTTCAGTGCCTGGAAGTCGGTTTTTTTTTTTTTTTTTAAAAGTTTTTCAACAACTTTGAAATACGTACTTATTTATTTCTAACCAAAAGCTTGTATAAGAAATTTCATGCTTCTTACTTCAAAAATGACGAACCTTCCATATAAACTTTCAACCCCTATTTCACCCTCTTCAGGGATAGATTTTCAAAAACTCTGAAATACTTATTTATTTATTTCTAATCAGAAGCTTGTATATGAAATTTCACGTGTCTAACTTCGAAAATGATGGATTTCCATACAACCGTTCATCCCTTATTTTATCCGTTTAGGGGTGGAATTTCTAAAAATCCTTTCTTAGTGGATGCCTACGTCATAAAAGAAATACTGTGCGAAATTTTAAGTTTCTAGCCCTAAGGGTTTAGCCTGTGCGTATATTTAAAACTTTCATCCCCTATTTTACCCTTTTGGGGTTGAATTTTGGAAAATGCTAAAATACATAACTCATTATTTTTACCGTACTCAATTCATACGAAATTTCAAGCAAATATGTCCAAGAAATAAAAAGTTTCAAACAAACTTTTATTCCCCATTTCACCCTCTTAGGGGTTGAATTTTAGAAAACGCTGAAACACGTAACTCATTATTTTTGTCGTACTCAATTCATACGAAATTTCATGCAAATATATCCAAGGAATAAGAAGTTTCATACAAACTTTTATCCCTTATTTCACCCCCTTGGGGGTTGAATTTTGAAAAATCCTTCCTTAGTGGATGCCTCCGTCATATGAGAAATACGTGTGCGAAATTTCAATTTGCTAGCCTTAAGGGTTTGGCCTGTGCGTTGATACATCAGTCAATCACCTTTGCCTTTTATATAATAAGATTTAATACCTATAATACTATCACCTACTCATGACCTTTACATGCATAATTATTAAAATTACGTAAAATATCTATGAAAAATCAGAAAATATAATTGGATATTTTATAAAAATATACGCATCGCTAACTTAAAATATAATAAGATCCTTCGTTAGATATTACATTTAGTTTTATTGTGCTTTTCTTATAAGTAATTACGCTGACTACTTGTTATAACGCTAACTCGGCTTCGTTAGTATTCTAATAGCTTTAGGCAGTAATCTACAGAAAATTACTTGTAAGACGTTCTTATTTAAAGTATTTTAACTACAACTAACATATTTTATAATATTATCTTTTTCATCAAAGAAATTTCTAAAGTAAACTAGCATTATGACCAACAAATCCAATTGAAGAGTTTATGTGGACATAAATATGTAGAGTATGGAGTAAAAATAAAAATATCTCAGTGTAAAATTTCAAACGCTTCATAATTTTTGCCTGCAAAACAAAAAATGTAATTTATGCAACTTTGTTTGCTTAATCTTCACAGATCAGATAACCAGGATCAGATAGATAATCAGGAACCAGGAGACCACATTTGTCATCACAAGATGTTGTTTTCTATTAAGCCTAACAAACTATGTAAAAATATTGCATTTTATTTCCTAAATTCAGAAGTTTATTATCTAAGTAGATATAACATAACTTAGTAATAAATAATAATCATAAAAAATAGACTCATAAAAAGCACGAAGCAAACGTGTGTGGTGTGTTGTTACGCATTTACTCGTAAAAAATCATAACTTAGTCTAAATTAGATCTTACCATTACGTTTTGTTCAAAATCTGTGACCTATTTCCAAACAGATTAAATTCAATGTTTTTTTTAAAAGCTAGAAACTATAACAATTCAAAATTACTTACCTCAGCAGCGATGTAAGCAGGTATCACTGAAAGAAGGAGACTTTCTTGTTGTTCTCTTTCACATTCAAGCTTCACGCGTTGTTCTAAACATGTTCTTGTACCCGCGAAAGTGTTTCTATGGGCTCGTTCAGTTAGAGCTCTATAGTAGAGTCCGATGCCACTCGCAGAGAATAAGAGAGCCAGTTCACACGTTAACTGTTGAAGAAAAATTTGATAATGTAATATTTGTAGGTAGTGGTAGCCCAGTGGTAACGCACTCGCTTGGAAAACCGAGTGAATCGGGTTCGAATCACGGGTCCATGGCGTGGTCTCTTTTAATTGAAGGGAGGCCCGAGCTCAGTAGTTGGACGTTAAAAAGGGCTGAACACAATATTTTAATAAAATCACACAGCACAATCTAGCTTCATGGTAAGCTACGAGGCCAGTGTTATGGATACCAGATAGTTGATACACTACACATATATAACTTGAAATATATACATATTATAAATATAAACACCCACGACTGGAGTACAAACATCTGAGCTCATCACACAAATGAATGCCTCCAACCGCAAGCAGCACTACAAATTGAGCCAAACATGTAGTCAAATATGTATACATAATATATATTCTACATAGCAGCTTCTACATAAGCATTATTCATGCTTACATTGAAGGAATTATTTAACATTTTAAATAAAACTATCTTTTCGGATAATTTCGCGGATTTATTTTGATTTTTGGTTCCCGACGTTTCGAATGCTTTACAGCAATCATGGCCACGGGAGAGACGGGGATTATTTAACATAATAAAGAACGAAATTTATATTAAAAAAATACTTGTTTAACAAAATCTAGCTTTAGTTTTCTTTACTTCTTTATTTCTTACAGGCAAACATCATATACATTCAATGAATTGAAATCTTCTGAAGAACGACGTTTGTTGTAATTGTAAAGAATATTCTATATTGTGAAAATATATATGATTTTAAATTAAAATATAATTAGTAAAAATAATGAATATAATTTCATTGTGCTCGAAGAAAAACATTCATGGCAAAGTTCAATTTTATTTTGTTGCTATTAAAATTATTTAGGCGTATTGTATAAACATTGTTGAATTATAATTCTAAGCAATGTTTCAAAGAAAGTAACAAGGTTTAGCTTTTAAATGCCTATTTAATAATGTAAGATTAATGAATTTTAGTGACACTCATAATCTTATTATCAATCTACTAATTCTCGACAGTAAAATATAATAATGAACTGGAACTCGAACCCAGAACTTTTTAATATGACATTTATTACTAGGCCATGAGGTACTTCCGATATTGTAATAGAAAATAAGTGAAGCTAAATATTGACTAATCTTCTATACATCTACATATATCTATACATATAATAAAATTGTAACTGATCACTGTCTGTACATGGAAGATATTTGAGAAAAACTATTATTGGGGATCTTTATTAGCGCAATAGAACCCAAAACAATGATTTTTAGTTTTTTTGTCTGTTTGTCGGTTTGTCTGTTTGTCTGTGCGTTTTAACGTGCGTTGCGACTTAACCGATTTGGGGTGCGATTTCACTAATGTATTGTGGTAAGCTTAACTTAACATTTAGTATTTGTTTTATTTCAATCGGTTCCAAAATAAAAAAGTTATGTCAATTTAAGGAATCATCTAGGGGCGAACCCGAGTGAGGGTGAATCCCTAGTAAACAAAGTAAAAGTAATATATAATAAATACAAAAAATTGTTTACTTAATAAATAACGTATAAAATATAATATAATGTTCGGAAAATCACAACTTTGCAGACAGTAATATGCATATTCTTCACCGGGTGCAGAATTTAAATTTGCTATTATGGATGCTTAAGGCGTATCCCAAGCAATATTAATATCGACATTAAGTTATTGTTCAGATTTCTTGTACGACCCATACTTTTTTGTCTTCTCGTATCTTTTATTGTTATATCTTATTTACTTTTGATAACTTAAATTAAAATCATGCAAATATAAACTAAAAATCAGGCTCCTTAGCAGAAAACATTAAAAGGACCTTATCTTTTAGCATTAAAAGAAAAATATTTATAATTTTCATTTCAACGCCTGCAATTCTGCATTCTGCATTCACTCCCGAACCACTAATCTGTCATATCTCAAAAAAATATTTTCAAAATACTTTTTGGTAAAATAATTTTGGAAGCTCCACTATCTCAAATAAAAAGCATCAATTTCAATTTTAAAAACCTATCTGGAAATACCCCAAATACAACCAATTTTTCGTAATTTGATTGCAGATATGTTTAGCGGTTCATATGAGACACCTTTTTATTAAAATCCAGTTTTATACCTGCAATAATCTCTGATTAAAATGGCTGTGACATACGGACAAACAGACATGACGAAATTATAGGGCTTCCGCTTTTGCCTTTTGGCTACGGAGCCCTAAAAACGTGTGCTCTAAGCCTTCTAACTACGTTATGGGACTTGAATAGCTAATTAAAATTTATTCGATCCTATAAACACAACTACACTAATTAGTATAGTCTTCGAATAGATTTAAGTATCGCAAAGCACTTTTTAATTTGTTTGGAAGCTCTTGCGCGTTGTGTAAAGGAGTGAAACTTTTACTTCATTAAGGCGGACTTTGAAACTTTACAGCTGCTGATACATCTTCGTTATCCATCGTTAGAGGAAGAGTAAAATATTATAAACTAAGATGTTTTACTTTGTGTCTCTTTTGTTTTGCTGTATCGTGTAATTGAATATAAGAAAGTAAGTACTAAGTTAGAAATAATTGCCACTCTATATTTAGCATGTAATTTAAAACTTTCTTAGATTTACGCGAATATTTGACATTTTAAATAAAACTATCTTTTCGGATTTTTTCGCTGATTTATTTTGATTTATTCTTCGCGACGCGACGTTACGAATGCGTTATACTTTACAGCAATCATGGACAGGCAACGGATAATTATTATTTTTTTTACAGGTAAAGCGAGAAAACACCAAGACAACAAAAAATACAACTAAATTAAATAAGGTCTTTATGAAGACAGTAAAAAACTAGCATAAAAAAGTAATCTAATATATAAAATTCTCGTGTCACAGTGTTTGTAACAAAACTCCTCCGCAACGGCTTGACCGATTCTTATGAAATTGTGTGTGCATATTCAGTAGCTCTGAGAATAGGACGTAAACTATTTTTCATACCCCTAAGTGATAAGGGTGGTCCATCCTAGGGACGAACCCGAGCGGAGCGAGGTTGAGTCGCTAGTATTTATACATTATTTACTATTTAACATGGATTTTATAATTACTTTTATAGCAATTATTCGGTTTTACTTTGTATTTTATATAATATATTAATATTAAAACAAGATAAGTATGTAGATTTGGATATATAGACAAAAAATACACATAAATACGCCTAAACTAATTATAACCTCAATTTTAGGAGCAGATCGAAAATTTAATTTTACCTGTTGATAAAACTGTCTCTCTTGATCTTGTGCGCCCAGGCCTAACGCTAGTCCTATGTAACCTAGCGTCAGGGACGCTGCCATACCCAGCGCTATAGAACGCGCTATAGGCATCATTGTATGCACCATCTGCAAATAAAATATATAATTCGACGGGTGCAAAGTAAAAAAAGTTAACTGCAATTTTACGATTTTCTGATTATTGCAGTAACTTACTAAAAATATCGTGTTCTATAACATGGCAAAGAAAAAAAATAAAATATCGCTTTATTTTTTGTACTTTTTTCGCGTAAAGTGAGACAACTACGACTGTTGTTTAAAATTGCACGATGTAACTACGTTTAAGTGCCGCTGGCCGTAATAACGCGGGGCGCGGAAAGGATTATAAGGAACTAAATGTTATAATGAACCAATCATGATTACAAGTGCCAAGTACAAAGACTTATTAAGCCTCTGCCAGCAAAATCTAATACCTCCTAGGTACCATAGTTTTTATAAAAATTTGAAACATAGTTCGTATACTGACGATAATGAGACTGGATAATTATTAGAAAAGATTTATTTTGTTTCATATTTCTTTAAGTATAGTTCCAAAAGATTTATTTTTATCATTAAAGATATACCTATTTTTTCATAAAATATAGATTTTTTGTTAAAATATTATTATTTTG
This sequence comes from Fabriciana adippe, assembly GCA_905404265.1. Classification (NCBI taxonomy): domain Eukaryota; kingdom Metazoa; phylum Arthropoda; class Insecta; order Lepidoptera; family Nymphalidae; genus Fabriciana; species Fabriciana adippe. The sequence goes on along the minus strand of FR989997.1, from coordinate 14,091,522 downwards.
ACTATGACTAGGTCATTGAAATGACTTTAATACTGATGTTTGTGATGATTATTAGACTAAAGTTAATTATGTGATGATTATTAGACTGATGTTAATTATTTTTAAGTATTAATACTTTAGCTCTTTTTTAGATTTAATTTTAATTGATTTGTTATAAGAAGGTTATATTTTTTTTGTTGAATTCTTAAGTAAACTACTTTAATCTACCTCATAAATATTTAGTAAATTTTTAATTTAGAAAAAAAATGTGAAGAGATTACTTATTTCTATAATAAATCAATAAAACCTTAGTAAATATTTCATATTTTAACCTCCTTCTAAATCTTGTACTAGCACAAACTTTAAGACGTAGAAAGATACATCTGCATTATTATGTTCTGAACTTGGTGCATTCTGGATTTATCATAATCAAGAACTAATTTTAATAAACGTAAATGTTGCATTTTTGGTATTTTCTGAAATATATGAAACATACTTCAATAAATCCAGATTTTTGAATTGCCATGTAGAGACGACCAAGTGGTAGTTAACACAGTTGTCATATTTTGAAGTACAATGTAGATGCAGACAACTGCAATATCTCGTAAAGTAAGCATAATTATATAAAATTAAATATACTCGTGGATGCCTTATGAATTAATAAAGTATTGATGAAAATTTCAACAAATTTGGTTGAAAATTAATAAAATGGGAGCACTTTTTCCTATTATGCGCTCTCCTGAAAAGTAGCTATTTTTTATATAACTCTTTTTACTTTGCACCCGTCGAATTATACAAAAAATATATTATTATACAATTATGTCGTAAGTTTAATTTTATATTATTTTTAATTAGTATTATTTACTACACTAACGTTATGTATTTAGCCCTTTTTATCCCACAGCTGGGCATGGGCCTTTCCTCAGTAGGAGGGGGAACAGGCTATAGTTTAAGGACCTACGGGTTAACGGACTTCACATATCTTTCAAAAACTTGCTAAGTTCTCTCAGACATGCAGATTCTTCATACATACATCATAAAAAAACATATATTTAAGTAAAACTTTCTTAGATTTACGCGTATATTTCACATTTTATATAAATTTTTAATAAAACTATCTCTTTGGATTTTTTCGTGGATTTATTTTGATTGTAGAATCCTATGAACCTTAGTCTCTCTCGTGACCATAATTGCTGTCAAACATTTGAGAACCAAAAATCTAAATAGATAAATCCGCGAATAAATCCCAAAAGATAATTTTATTTAAAACATTTAAGTTACATGTTCCTTTACTTTTACCATTACAAGAATTGCTAAATGAAATTACTATTTAACCATTATTGAAAACAGTTAAAACACTTGCATAAACAATAATAATGTATAGTAATAAAATTAAATGAATGAAATTGTCTGTCCGTACTGAAAATTACTTTAGTAAAATACGGTTGAATTATTAAAACCTCCGCTCGCTGCACCTTTTAATCATGATCCATTAAAACGTTTTAATTGTAAAATCTTTTCTAGCGATACTCTTTAAAAGCAAATTTCGCAAAAACTTTGCGAATTAAAACTAAGTGCATCAGAGATTTCCAACAGAAATTTCGAATGAAAGTGGATATTATACAGACGCATTTAAGTGCCATCACCCCAGGCTTTGCAAAGAAAACAACTATTGCACTCAAAAGAAATTTCACAAAGTTTCCATTGTAAAATTTTAAAGGAATATTTTGAGTGGAAGTATGAAATGATATTCACTCATTTTTGTTTTTTTTTTTATGTTGGGGCATTAACACGCAGCACTATCTTAATTCCATGGTAAGCTACGAGAATTGTGCTATGTATTAGTTGATACACTACACATATATAACTTTAAATACATACTATTATAACTATAAACACCCATGACTGGAATACAAACATTCGTGCTCATCACACAAATGAATGCCCCCAGCGGGATTCGAAGCCGCTACCGCTGGCACAGCAAGTAAGATCACTACAAACTGAGCTAAACGTGTCGTCGCTAAGCTTGAACAATATGAAGTAACTTATGATATAGAAAACTTTTGATACTATTTTGTACAGCAAATGTCAGTTTCTACTACGTGGATTAGTTAATCTATAATACTTATTACGGGTGAAAATCAGCATCACAAAGTCAACGCCAAAAAGAAGTTAAAAGGATGAAAATTTCCATATTCTAATGCAACTTTTAGAATATTACTCATGTGCAGAATGAAGGCGTACATTTTTGAATACGTTATTTAACCCAACAGAGAGGCAGTTAAAATCTTGAAAATTAAATTATGAAGTTAATACATTTCAAAAATTACTTTGAACGAAAAATGAACGTAGAAACTGCAAATTTAGTTTTGCTAGTAAACTTTTACGAGTCAAACAGTTTAAGCTCGAAAAATCTTGTGAGCTAAAAATATTTTGCAGCATAAAAATTGTAGCTTTTATCAATACTTTGCTTAGCTTGTAGCTTGTTTTCATGGAGTCAACAAAAGTTCTCAGAGAAGACGTCCGACGTGTTAAAAATTATTACTTTTTTAATATTCATTCGCTTCGGTAAATCTATACATATAATAAAACTGTAGAAGTTGAATGTCTGTACATAGAAAAAAAATGTTGAAAACCGAGTCCGGGGGATGTAAGAAGAGAAATAGAAAAATCCAGATTTTTTCCAACTTTTTGTTTCTCTTCCTGTTTGTCTGTTTTTACGGGCTAATCTCCAAAACTGTTGGACCGATTTAAATGAATTTTTTCATAGTGGTACCTTATATCCCCGGTCAACATTTTAGATCCTTCATCCAGGAAAATTAAAGAGTTCCGGTGGGATAGTTAAAAAACTATCGTAACTTATACAGCTTAGTACACAAAAACTACTAATTGGATTTTAATGAAACTTTACAATAATATAGTTCATACATCAGAATAACAAATAGGCTACTTTTTATCTCGGAAAAATGTACGGTTCCCGTGGGATAGATTTGTTTTTGTTTGTCAAAAAAATACCTAATGCGCTATGTTGATATCCAGCGTCTCTAAAAAAGTCTATTTCACATAAATCGCGAAGGAGTCAGCGGAGTCAAAACTTTTGTGACAACGTTTTATAATTTTATGTATATCCCATTAGAAATATAAGTACATACTAGTAATAATAAATATTATAAACAATTATTAATTTTCTTATAATATAAAATATACTTTTATTTTCTCTTTTCCCTTTTAACTGTCTCAACTAAATAACTTCGTGCTACTAGTTCAGCGAATTAGCCAGCAGGCAGCACCCTGCGACTTACTCTCGCTTCGCTCTGGTGCGTCCCTAGGTACGCAGATTTTGTTCACAATTTTAAGGGTCTTATTTTTTTGTACAGAACCCTGTTATTTTCTAAAATAAATTTTCCCTAAGATACTCTCTATAACATCAGCTATCTACAAGTGATAGTCCCGTCAAAATCGGTCCAGCTGTTTTGGAGATTAGCCGTAACAAACAGACAAATAAAAAAAATATTAAAAATGTCTTTTTTTTAATGCTTTTATTTTGATATTACAAACAGATACTTCAATTTTATTTGTATGTATAGATAAATCTTAGGTTCAAATTGCTCATATTATATTCTTTCAACTATCGTTGTAATCAAGAGATATGATGGAGTGTAAAAAATTGACTGAAGCCTACTCAGCCGGAAATTACGAGGAAGCTAGAACTTTTACTAAAAATAAGTTAATTTTATAAGAATATTAAAAAAGAAAACGCGTGGTTGAAAAATGATACTGCATGTCCCAATAAACATTATATAAAGGCAGTGATGGACCAGTGGTACGGTGTACGCTTGGAAAGCAAGTGATGCGGGTTCAAATCCCGGGTCTCGCATCATTGATATGTTCATGCGGATCATCAAACCACATGATTACCACTTGCCTAGCGGTGAAGGAGAACATCATGAAGAAACCTGCTGTCTAAGAGAAACTAACTAACTTTGTATTATTAGCCACTATATATTTTCAATATTCGAGAGCATATTTAGATTATACGACCGTCGGTCATCATCCTCCTAGAAATTAAACTCGCGTTAAAATACATACGAGTATGTACATAATAACGTAGGAAAACTAATCATATTATGATGAGTTAATTTCAATAAACTTTGGTTGAGTGATCATGTCAATCTATACATATAATAAAATTGTAACTAAGCCAAATCTGTACATTAAATATTTTTTGGAAAATCTTATTAAAATAGACATTATTATCGATACAGAGGCCGAATCTATAATTTTTAGAATTTTTGTCTGTCTGTCTGTCTGTCTGTCTGTCTGTCTGTCTGTCTGTCTGTCTGTCTGTCTGTTACCGCATCACGAGAAAACCACTGGATAGATTTTGATGAAATTTGGTATGATGAAAGCTGGTTATCCGGGTCAACATATAGGATACTTTTTACTGCGGGAAAATATCTCATTTCTGAGAAATCTATATGAAACGTCAAAACGTAACTAGGACGAACTCGAGCGGAGCGAGGGTGAGTCGCTAGTAATAATATATACTTGTATATGTACACATACTCGTACTATATGCAAATGTTGAAAATGTAATAATCGTTTCAAATTAATACTGACAGTATATTATCTCTAGTATCTTTGAATATCATAAAACTATTATAGATTCCCGCGGTTTCTTCAATATTTATAAGTCTTTTGATTTTATTTAAAAAAACTTCGCCTCGGGTTCGTCCCTAGACAAAAACAAATCTATCCCACGGGGATACATTTTTCCGGGATGCTATATAGCCTATAGCCTTCCTCAGTTAACGGGCTATCTAATGTAAAAAGAATTTTTCAAATCGGATCAGTAGAGTTCCTGAAATTAGCGCGTTCAACCAAACAAACAAACAAACTCTTCAGCTTTATAATATTAGTATAGATATAAAAGTAGGCACAAATATTAAAATTTCTAGCTTGAGGCTTAGCGCGTCGTTAATCAAATCGCCCAGTGGCTGTCAAAACATATTTTCTTGTAAATCTTCTTACCAATTGAATTTCTGAAAATCTGTCATCCAAAATATTGTCATTTTAAGTTACGCCCAGTTTTTTAGTTACTACGTAAAGTGATAGTCAAATTCAATTCAGTTTAGTCAAAAAGTATTCAGAACAAAATTTTACATTTACAATTTGGAGAAAAAATGCCTTCTGTTTTATATGATCTATGTATGTAAAAATGAATCCCTATTTCTCTTGGTCACGCCATAACTTGAGAACGACTTCACATATTTCATTTATCTTTTTCTTTAAGTTTTCTAATACTTTGAAGAAGTTACTTATGGACAGAAAAATTAAGCAAATTGGCAAATTTATCTCATTCCCACGGGAAAACACGTTATAGTACAACCCACAACAACTCATCATCCTATCTATATATGTACATAAACATACATATATAGTCTATCTAGTCCATACTAACCGTTAAAACGTACCTAGGGACGAACCCGAGCGAAGTGAGGGTGAGTCGCCAGTATTTTATATTTCTAGTTACACAAAGGAAATGACTAAAGATATAATAAGTAAAACTTCTACTATCTTTTCGGAATTTTTCGCGGATTTATTTTTTTTAATTCCGATGTTTCGAATGCTATATAATGACTATATAGTGGCATTTGAGCCGTTTAAAACCTTAATCTCTACCGTAAACAAGATTGCTGTAAACCATTCAAAACAACGGGAACCAAAAATCAAAAAAATCGAAAAGATATAATAAAATGTAAAATATTCGAGTAAATCTAAGTGTATTATGATTTCATAAGTATTAAAGACTTATTAATTGTTTATAAAACGTTTTTCAGTTCAACAAAGCTTTCGTGTATTTTACAAGAGATAGTGCTATTAAGATGCAATACGAGTATTCCATAAATCACTATAATATTGCCCATGTCTTAAATTAAACTGTCTCGTGAATATATGTTTAGTGATATATTCGAATGTGGCGACAGTTTGACTACAATCACAAACCACTTAATTAGAATGTTTGTTCTCTCAAAGGTAATCAAATATTTTATTACATTGTATGATGAGTCATTTTAGAAACTATAATATGGTAGTTATGTGATGCATTGGTGCAGAACAAAGGTAACGGAAAGGACTCAGAAGTCTGAACCGGTTTATAGATGGTTCATTAACCGGATAATAAAAACGAACGGTTTGGTAAACCGTATCAATGGTTAAAGGTAAATTTTAGAAAAAAAAATGAGTTTAGGTTTTAATACCAAAATAAACCGTTTAATTCCAGAAACGTACATCTTTTATTCTTCTAAGCAATTCACCGAATATAAACGCACAAAAAATTATTTTAACCGATTAATTTTCGATCATAGAACCTAATCTTGTCAAAAAACAGTTTTTTGGGTTTTAACTGGTTAATGAATATACTGAAACCTAACACAAAAAAGCCTTTCGATTTGAGGTCAATGACCAAAACCGGCTTAAAAATTGTACGAGTTTCCGAGCCCTGTAACGGGGTATCCGAATAGTTTGTACTTGTGTAACAGTATGTCCGATACCTTCACGCTAAAATGATTAGACAGATTTGGATGAAAAGTACATAGATATATTATGATTTGGCGTAACACATGAGCTCCTATTAGACACCTAAGAACGCACTTAAGCGAGGCGAGAATAAGCCACTAGTAAATTAAAAATTATCAGATCAAAAATTATACTTGTCCGGAATCGAACTTCTGACTTCTAACATTCGACATTAAAGTGATAAACCCCTTTTATTATATTAATACTACACAATTTAGTTGTACAGTCCATTTTCCATGTATCTAATCAAACCGTTCCTCTCCATATGCTATTAGTGCAGATGGAGAGCCCTACATGGGAAATTGAATTTCAATGGATGTGTTCTTTTTCTCGTTCAGTAAACTACAAGAATTGATTGTAATTGACCGACAGTTGCAAAATAATTTAACAGAGAAAGCGATTTTACTTTTATTTTTAATTATTAGATACATTAACCATAGTATAGCGGTATTGTATCTGACTGGTATTACTCACAAGTTTGATTACCGTATAGCAATGGTTATAAGTGTCTATTACGATCATCTATTTAACAGTATTTATTTGAAAGGCTGTAAAAGTTGAAGAATGGATTTAAATATTAAAAAAATTAACATACTAGCGGCTCGCCTCTAGACAAAAAAAAAACAAATCTATACCACGGGAACTGTACTTTTTTCCGGGATAAAATGTAGCCTATATGTTATTCTGATGTATGAACTATATTATTGTAAAGTTTCATTAAAATCCAATCAATAGTTTTTGTGTACTAAGCTATATAAGTTACTATAGTTTTTTAACTATCCCACGGGAACTCTTTAAATTTCCGAGATGAAAAGTATTTGAAATGTTGACCAGGGATATAAGGTACCACTATGCACAATTTCATTTAAATCAGTCCAACAAATTCGGAGATTAGCCCGTACAAACAGACAAACAGACAGAGAAACAAAAAAATTGAATAAAATCTGGATTTGTTCTATCTCTCTTTTTACATTCGCCTGACTCGGTTTTTAGCATTTTTTTTCTATGTACAGACATTCGACCTCTACAGTTTTATTATATCTTATAAATTTAAACGAGCAATTCTTGTATATTTATATCTTTATACTAGCGACTCACCCTCGCTTCGCTCGGGTTCGTCCCTAGGTTACGTTTCACTGCTGAACTGAGCTAAACGTTGATAAGTCAGCCTGTGAGTCGCGAGTAGTGAATAAAAATAGTAATTGCGAGTGTACCTTAGGTGATAGACATATAATATTGCGAACTTCCCGTATAACTTTTTAAGACCTACAATTTTCTAGTACATTGTTTTGATTTATCTCTTAAGGTTCAGCCAGCGTTAGCCACATAAACTTCTAAGGACGACTCGATAGAACCAGTCATTGCGTTTTCCCGCGGGAACGAAAAATGTGCCTGTAGTAAAAGGTATCCTAAATGTTGACTCGAGTGATAAGCTATCACTATACAAAATTTAATTGAAATCGGTTCAGTACTTTTTGCGTGAAACGCGCACATCGATTTAACTATGTTAGTTTTGCTATAGGTATAGATAAGAATAGGTATTGCGAGTGTACCTTGAGAGATAGACATATACTGTTGTAGATATTTCTGTTGGCCTTTTCAAGATCTACAATTTTTTAGTACATTGTTTTGATGTATGTCTTTAGGTTTAGCCAGCGGAGGGTTCCTAAGGAGGACTCGATAAAACCAGTTATTGCGATTTCCCGCGGGAAACAAAGATTTTCCAAAAGTAAAAGTTATCCTAAATGTTGACCCGAGTAATAAGTTATCAGTTCACAAAATTTCGTTGAAATCGGTTCATTACTTTTTGCGTGAAACGCGTACAGACAAACAGACAAACAGACAAACAGACAAAAAGACAAACAGACAAACAGACAAAAAAATTAATAACTATTGTTTTGGGGTCTATATCGTATACATAATACGTTACAGTCATTGTTTTTAAAAAATATTTCATGTACAGATTTCGCTAAGTTACTGCTTTATTATAGTATAGATAACGTACTCGTATAAGAAAACAGTAATATCATTTAATAAAAATAGTTATAGCGAGTGTACTTTAGGAGATAGACATATACCGTTGAGAACTTTTCTGTAGAACTTTTTAAGACCTACAATTTTCTAGTACATTGTTTTGATTTATCTCTTAAGGTTCAGCCAGCGTTAGCCATATAAACTTCTAAGGACGACTCGATAGAACCAGTCATTGCGTTTTCCCGCGGGAACGAAAAATGTGCCTGTAGTAAAAGGTATCCTAAATGTTGACTCGAGTGATAAGCTATCACTATACAAAATTTAATTGAAATCGGTTCTGTACTTTTTGCGTGAAACGCGCACATCGATTTAACTATGTTAGTTTTGCTATAGGTATAGATAAGAATAGGTATTGCGAGTGTACCTTGAGAGATAGACATATACTGTTGTAGATATTTCTGTTGGCCTTTTCAAGATCTATAATTTTTTAGTACATTGTTTTGATGTATGTCTTTAGGTTTAGCCAGCGGAGGGTTCCTAAGGAGGACTCGATAAAACCAGTTATTGCGATTTCCCGCGGGAAACAAAGATTTTCCAAAAGTAAAAGTTATCCTAAATGTTGACCCGAGTAATAAGTTATCAGTTCACAAAATTTCGTTGAAATCGGTTCATTACTTTTTGCGTGAAACGCGTACAGACAAACAGACAAACAGACAAACAGACAAACAGACAAAAAGACAAACAGACAAACAGACAAACAGACAAAAAAATTAATAACTATTGTTTTGGGGTCTATATCGTATACATAATACGTTACAGTCATTGTTTTTAAAAAATATTTCATGTACAGATTTCGCTAAGTTACTGCTTTATTATAGTATAGATAACGTACTCGTATAAGAAAACAGTAATATCATTTAATAAAAATAGTTATAGCGAGTGTACTTTAGGAGATAGACATATACCGTTGAGAACTTTTCTGTAGAACTTTTTAAGACCTACAATTTTCTAGTACATTGTTTTGATTTATCTCTTAAGGTTCAGCCAGCGTTAGCCATATAAACTTCTAAGGACGACTCGATAGAACCAGTCATTGCGTTTTCCCGCGGGAACGAAAAATGTGCCTGTAGTAAAAGGTATCCTAAATGTTGACTCGAGTGATAAGCTATCACTATACAAAATTTAATTGAAATCGGTTCAGTACTTTTTGCGTGAAACGCGCACATCGATTTAACTATGTTAGTTTTGCTATAGGTATAGATAAGAATAGGTATTGCGAGTGTACCTTGAGAGATAGACATATACTGTTGTAGATATTTCTGTTGGCCTTTTCAAGATCTACAATTTTTTAGTACATTGTTTTGATGTATGTCTTTAGGTTTAGCCAGCGGAGGGTTCCTAAGGAGGACTCGATAAAACCAGTTATTGCGATTTCCCGCGGGAAACAAAGATTTTCCAAAAGTAAAAGTTATCCTAAATGTTGACCCGAGTAATAAGTTATCAGTTCACAAAATTTCGTTGAAATCGGTTCATTACTTTTTGCGTGAAACGCGTACAGACAAACAGACAAACAGACAAACAGACAAACAGACAAACAGACAAAAAGACAAACAGACAAACAGACAAACAGACAAAAAAATTAATAACTATTGTTTTGGGGTCTATATCGTATACATAATACGTTACAGTCATTGTTTTTAAAAAATATTTCATGTACAGATTTCGCTAAGTTACTGCTTTATTATAGTATAGATAACGTACTCGTATAAGAAAACAGTAATATCATTTAATAAAAATAGTTATAGCGAGTGTACTTTAGGAGATAGACATATACCGTTGAGAACTTTTCTGTAGAACTTTTTAAGACCTACAATTTTCTAGTACATTGTTTTGATTTATCTCTTAAGGTTCAGCCAGCGTTAGCCATATAAACTTCTAAGGACGACTCGATAGAACCAGTCATTGCGTTTTCCCGCGGGAACGAAAAATGTGCCTGTAGTAAAAGGTATCCTAAATGTTGACTCGAGTGATAAGCTATCACTATACAAAATTTAATTGAAATCGGTTCAGTACTTTTTGCGTGAAACGCGCACATCGATTTAACTATGTTAGTTTTGCTATAGGTATAGATAAGAATAGGTATTGCGAGTGTACCTTGAGAGATAGACATATACTGTTGTAGATATTTCTGTTGGCCTTTTCAAGATCTACAATTTTTTAGTACATTGTTTTGATGTATGTCTTTAGGTTTAGCCAGCGGAGGGTTCCTAAGGAGGACTCGATAAAACCAGTTATTGCGATTTCCCGCGGGAAACAAAGATTTTCCAAAAGTAAAAGTTATCCTAAATGTTGACCCGAGTAATAAGTTATCAGTTCACAAAATTTCGTTGAAATCGGTTCATTACTTTTTGCGTGAAACGCGTACAGACAAACAGACAAACAGACAAACAGACAAACAGACAAAAAGACAAACAGACAAACAGACAAACAGACAAAAAAATTAATAACTATTGTTTTGGGGTCTATATCGTATACATAATACGTTACAGTCATTGTTTTTAAAAAATATTTCATGTACAGATTTCGCTAAGTTACTGCTTTATTATAGTATAGATAACGTACTCGTATAAGAAAACAGTAATATCATTTAATAAAAATAGTTATAGCGAGTGTACTTTAGGAGATAGACATATACCGTTGAGAACTTTTCTGTAGAACTTTTTAAGACCTACAATTTTCTAGTACATTGTTTTGATTTATCTCTTAAGGTTCAGCCAGCGTTAGCCATATAAACTTCTAAGGACGACTCGATAGAACCAGTCATTGCGTTTTCCCGCGGGAACGAAAAATGTGCCTGTAGTAAAAGGTATCCTAAATGTTGACTCGAGTGATAAGCTATCACTATACAAAATTTAATTGAAATCGGTTCAGTACTTTTTGCGTGAAACGCGCACATCGATTTAACTATGTTAGTTTTGCTATAGGTATAGATAAGAATAGGTATTGCGAGTGTACCTTGAGAGATAGACATATACTGTTGTAGATATTTCTGTTGGCCTTTTCAAGATCTACAATTTTTTAGTACATTGTTTTGATGTATGTCTTTAGGTTTAGCCAGCGGAGGGTTCCTAAGGAGGACTCAATAAAACCAGTTATTGCGATTTCCCGCGGGAAACAAAGATTTTCCAAAAGTAAAAGTTATCCTAAATGTTGACCCGAGTAATAAGTTATCAGTTCACAAAATTTCGTTGAAATCGGTTCATTACTTTTTGCGTGAAACGCGTACAGACAAACAGACAAACAGACAAACAGACAAACAGACAAAAAGACAAACAGACAAACAGACAAACAGACAAAAAAATTTATAACTATTGTTTTGGGGTCTATATCGTATACATAATACGTTACAGTCATTGTTTTTAAAAAATATTTCATGTACAGATTTCGCTAAGTTACTGCTTTATTATAGTATAGATAACGTACTCGTATAAGAAAACAGTAATATCATTTAATAAAAATAGTTATAGCGAGTGTACTTTAGGAGATAGACATATACCGTTGAGAACTTTTCTGTAGAACTTTTTAAGACCTACAATTTTCTAGTACATTGTTTTGATTTATCTCTTAAGGTTCAGCCAGCGTTAGCCATATAAACTTCTAAGGACGACTCGATAGAACCAGTCATTGCGTTTTCCCGCGGGAACGAAAAATGTGCCTGTAGTAAAAGGTATCCTAAATGTTGACTCGAGTGATAAGCTATCACTATACAAAATTTAATTGAAATCGGTTCAGTACTTTTTGCGTGAAACGCGCACATCGATTTAACTATGTTAGTTTTGCTATAGGTATAGACAAGAATAGGTATTGCGAGTGTACCTTGAGAGATAGACATATACTGTTGTAGATATTTCTGTTGGCCTTTTCAAGATCTACAATTTTTTAGTACATTGTTTTGATGTATGTCTTTAGGTTTAGCCAGCGGAGGGTTCCTAAGGAGGACTCGATAAAACCAGTTATTGCGATTTCCCGCGGGAAACAAAGATTTTCCAAAAGTAAAAGTTATCCTAAATGTTGACCCGAGTAATAAGTTATCAGTTCACAAAATTTCGTTGAAATCGGTTCATTACTTTTTGCGTGAAACGCGTACAGACAAACAGACAAACAGACAAACAGACAAACAGACAAAAAGACAAACAGACAAACAGACAAACAGACAAAAAAATTAATAACTATTGTTTTGGGGTCTATATCGTATACATAATACGTTACAGTCATTGTTTTTAAAAAATATTTCATGTACAGATTTCGCTAAGTTACTGCTTTATTATAGTATAGATAACGTACTCGTATAAGAAAACAGTAATATCATTTAATAAAAATAGTTATAGCGAGTGTACTTTAGGAGATAGACATATACCGTTGAGAACTTTTCTGTAGAACTTTTTAAGACCTACAATTTTCTAGTACATTGTTTTGATTTATCTCTTAAGGTTCAGCCAGCGTTAGCCATATAAACTTCTAAGGACGACTCGATAGAACCAGTCATTGCGTTTTCCCGCGGGAACGAAAAATGTGCCTGTAGTAAAAGGTATCCTAAATGTTGACTCGAGTGATAAGCTATCACTATACAAAATTTAATTGAAATCGGTTCAGTACTTTTTGCGTGAAACGCGCACATCGATTTAACTATGTTAGTTTTGCTATAGGTATAGATAAGAATAGGTATTGCGAGTGTACCTTGAGAGATAGACATATACTGTTGTAGATATTTCTGTTGGCCTTTTCAAGATCTACAATTTTTTAGTACATTGTTTTGATGTATGTCTTTAGGTTTAGCCAGCGGAGGGTTCCTAAGGAGGACTCGATAAAACCAGTTATTGCGATTTCCCGCGGGAAACAAAGATTTTCCAAAAGTAAAAGTTATCCTAAATGTTGACCCGAGTAATAAGTTATCAGTTCACAAAATTTCGTTGAAATCGGTTCATTACTTTTTGCGTGAAACGCGTACAGACAAACAGACAAACAGACAAACAGACAAAAAGACAAACAGACAAACAGACAAACAGACAAAAAAATTTATAACTATTGTTTTGGGGTCTATATCGTATACATAATACGTTACAGTCATTGTTTTTAAAAAATATTTCATGTACAGATTTCGCTAAGTTACTGCTTTATTATAGTATAGATAACGTACTCGTATAAGAAAACAGTAATATCATTTAATAAAAATAGTTATAGCGAGTGTACTTTAGGAGATAGACATATACCGTTGAGAACTTTTCTGTAGAACTTTTTAAGACCTACAATTTTCTAGTACATTGTTTTGATTTATCTCTTAAGGTTCAGCCAGCGTTAGCCATATAAACTTCTAAGGACGACTCGATAGAACCAGTCATTGCGTTTTCCCGCGGGAACGAAAAATGTGCCTGTAGTAAAAGGTATCCTAAATGTTGACTCGAGTGATAAGCTATCACTATACAAAATTTAATTGAAATCGGTTCTGTACTTTTTGCGTGAAACGCGCACATCGATTTAACTATGTTAGTTTTGCTATAGGTATAGATAAGAATAGGTATTGCGAGTGTACCTTGAGAGATAGACATATACTGTTGTAGATATTTCTGTTGGCCTTTTCAAGATCTACAATTTTTTAGTACATTGTTTTGATGTATGTCTTTAGGTTTAGCCAGCGGAGGGTTCCTAAGGAGGACTCGATAAAACCAGTTATTGCGATTTCCCGCGGGAAACAAAGATTTTCCAAAAGTAAAAGTTATCCTAAATGTTGACCCGAGTAATAAGTTATCAGTTCACAAAATTTCGTTGAAATCGGTTCATTACTTTTTGCGTGAAACGCGTACAGACAAACAGACAAACAGACAAACAGACAAACAGACAAAAAGACAAACAGACAAACAGACAAACAGACAAAAAAATTTATAACTATTGTTTTGGGGTCTATATCGTATACATAATACGTTACAGTCATTGTTTTTAAAAAATATTTCATGTACAGATTTCGCTAAGTTACTGCTTTATTATAGTATAGATAACGTACTCGTATAAGAAAACAGTAATATCATTTAATAAAAATAGTTATAGCGAGTGTACTTTAGGAGATAGACATATACCGTTGAGAACTTTTCTGTAGAACTTTTTAAGACCTACAATTTTCTAGTACATTGTTTTGATTTATCTCTTAAGGTTCAGCCAGCGTTAGCCATATAAACTTCTAAGGACGACTCGATAGAACCAGTCATTGCGTTTTCCCGCGGGAACGAAAAATGTGCCTGTAGTAAAAGGTATCCTAAATGTTGACTCGAGTGATAAGCTATCACTATACAAAATTTAATTGAAATCGGTTCAGTACTTTTTGCGTGAAACGCGCACATCGATTTAACTATGTTAGTTTTGCTATAGGTATAGATAAGAATAGGTATTGCGAGTGTACCTTGAGAGATAGACATATACTGTTGTAGATATTTCTGTTGGCCTTTTCAAGATCTACAATTTTTTAGTACATTGTTTTGATGTATGTCTTTAGGTTTAGCCAGCGGAGGGTTCCTAAGGAGGACTCGATAAAACCAGTTATTGCGATTTCCCGCGGGAAACAAAGATTTTCCAAAAGTAAAAGTTATCCTAAATGTTGACCCGAGTAATAAGTTATCAGTTCACAAAATTTCGTTGAAATCGGTTCATTACTTTTTGCGTGAAACGCGTACAGACAAACAGACAAACAGACAAACAGACAAACAGACAAAAAGACAAACAGACAAACAGACAAACAGACAAAAAAATTAATAACTATTGTTTTGGGGTCTATATCGTATACATAATACGTTACAGTCATTGTTTTTAAAAAATATTTCATGTACAGATTTCGCTAAGTTACTGCTTTATTATAGTATAGATAACGTACTCGTATAAGAAAACAGTAATATCATTTAATAAAAATAGTTATAGCGAGTGTACTTTAGGAGATAGACATATACCGTTGAGAACTTTTCTGTAGAACTTTTTAAGACCTACAATTTTCTAGTACATTGTTTTGATTTATCTCTTAAGGTTCAGCCAGCGTTAGCCATATAAACTTCTAAGGACGACTCGATAGAACCAGTCATTGCGTTTTCCCGCGGGAACGAAAAATGTGCCTGTAGTAAAAGGTATCCTAAATGTTGACTCGAGTGATAAGCTATCACTATACAAAATTTAATTGAAATCGGTTCAGTACTTTTTGCGTGAAACGCGCACATCGATTTAACTATGTTAGTTTTGCTATAGGTATAGATAAGAATAGGTATTGCGAGTGTACCTTGAGAGATAGACATATACTGTTGTAGATATTTCTGTTGGCCTTTTCAAGATCTACAATTTTTTAGTACATTGTTTTGACGTATGTCTTTAGGTTTAGCCAGCGGAGGGTTCCTAAGGAGGACTCGATAAAACCAGTTATTGCGATTTCCCGCGGGAAACAAAGATTTTTCTAAAGTAAAAGGTATCCTAAATGTTGACCCGAGTAATAAGTTATCAGTTCACAAAATTTCGTTGAAATCGGTTCATTACTTTTTGCGTGAAACGCGTACAGACAAACAGACAAACAGACAAACAGACAAAAAGACAAACAGACAAACAGACAAACAGACAAAAAAATTAATAACTATTGTTTTGGGGTCTATATCGTATACATAATACGTTACAGTCATTGTTTTTAAAAAATATTTCATGTACAGATTTCGCTAAGTTACTGCTTTATTATAGTATAGATAACGTACTCGTATAAGAAAACAGTAATATCATTTAATAAAAATAGTTATAGCGAGTGTACTTTAGGAGATAGACATATACCGTTGAGAACTTTTCTGTAGAACTTTTTAAGACCTACAATTTTCTAGTACATTGTTTTGATTTATCTCTTAAGGTTCAGCCAGCGTTAGCCATATAAACTTCTAAGGACGACTCGATAGAACCAGTCATTGCGTTTTCCCGCGGGAACGAAAAATGTGCCTGTAGTAAAAGGTATCCTAAATGTTGACTCGAGTGATAAGCTATCACTATACAAAATTTAATTGAAATCGGTTCAGTACTTTTTGCGTGAAACGCGCACATCGATTTAACTATGTTAGTTTTGCTATAGGTATAGATAAGAATAGGTATTGCGAGTGTACCTTGAGAGATAGACATATACTGTTGTAGATATTTCTGTTAGCCTTTTCAAGATCTACAATTTTTTAGTACATTGTTTTGATGTATGTCTTTAGGTTTAGCCAGCGGAGGGTTCCTAAGGAGGACTCGATAAAACCAGTTATTGCGATTTCCCGCGGGAAACAAAGATTTTCCAAAAGTAAAAGTTATCCTAAATGTTGACCCGAGTAATAAGTTATCAGTTCACAAAATTTCGTTGAAATCGGTTCATTACTTTTTGCGTGAAACGCGTACAGACAAACAGACAAACAGACAAACAGACAAACAGACAAAAAGACAAACAGACAAACAGACAAACAGACAAAAAAATTTATAACTATTGTTTTGGGGTCTATATCGTATACATAATACGTTACAGTCATTGTTTTTAAAAAATATTTCATGTACAGATTTCGCTAAGTTACTGCTTTATTATAGTATAGATATTTATTTATACCAGCGATCTTGGAAACGGCTCCAACGATTTCGCTGAAATTTGGTATGTGGGGGTTTTCGGGGACGAAAAATCGATCTAGATTAGTCTCATGTCTGGAAAAACACGTGTTTTCGAGTTTTCATGCGGTTTTCTTTTGCATTCTTCTACGCAGAATATATTGATAATTTCTTACACTCGTGCATAAGCATCATGGTGTTTGACCATGATGCAAGATTAACAAATTAATAGGTGTGTCTGAGATCGAATCTCGATCGGATTCAAGCGATCGGATTCG
Organism: Fabriciana adippe; assembly: GCA_905404265.1. Lineage (NCBI taxonomy): Eukaryota > Metazoa > Arthropoda > Insecta > Lepidoptera > Nymphalidae > Fabriciana > Fabriciana adippe. The sequence goes on along the minus strand of FR989997.1, from coordinate 14,074,078 downwards.
AGCGAAGCTCGGTCGCCAGGTACTATATAGATATACGAGCACATTACGTACCTATTCCTTAAGTATAAAAAGAGTACAAAATACAATTAGTAGGTACATTTGCTTTTAGAAAAGTACTTAATTTAATTCAGTTCTTTTGTTCAGAACCTCTTGGGGTGGGGTACTTTTAGGGTAAAAGTACTTAAACATAATTTATGGAATTAAGTACTTAAATAATGAAAGCAATTGACTTTTTTTGTTCAAACCTATGTCTTGGAATGAAATCGTAATTTATAGAGCGTGTCTCTACGCCAGAGCTCGTAAGTTTAACTTGTGCTCAGTGGAAAATTTAATATCGGCCGTAAAAATAAAAATAAAATAAATATGTTGGGACATTTACACACAGCACCATTTAGTTCCATGGTAAGCACCGAGGCTTGTGTTATGGATACCAGATAGTTGATATACTACACATATATAACTTTAAATACATACATATTATAAATATAAACATAGATATGACTGGACTACAGTGATCATCACACAAATGAATGCCTCCAGCGGGACTCCGAACGCTTCGCTCGGTTTGGTCCCTAGCTTGAATAAAGTATAATGGATATAGTATGTTATCCTTAAGAGATAGATATATGCAATCGCGGCCTCTTTTATAGACCTTTTTAAGGTGTACAATACTATAGTACATTATTTTGATATATCTCGTAGGGTTCAGCCAGCGTTTGCAATGTAAGCGCAAAAAAATGTGTTTATTTGCGACATCACATTAGAAACCTCTAAAATTATCAGTGTTTCTCTACTATATTATGCATGTATTATACATATAAACCTTCCTCTTGAATCACTCTATCTATTAAAAAAACCGCATCAAAATCCGTTGCATAGTTTTAAAGATCTAAGCATATATAGGGACAGACAGCGGGAAGCGACTTTGTTTTATACTATGTAGTGATAAGCACTATGCGGTGTATAGAATTATTTAAAAATCTAGCAAAGGTTTCTTTTTTATTTATTATCTTACTGTTATAAAAAGTTACTGATAGCCGCGCCGGGTGTAATAAGGCCGGTCACTATGAGACTATATTTTTAAATGGCGTATTGTAAAGCTTTATGATATAATATTCTACATTACGCATTTATAAACGTTATATAAAGCTTTATACTATACTGTATACATTGCCTAATAGTTAGAAGTCCGTTTCGTATTACATGACCTTTGAAATGGTAGTAACAACGTATCTTATCTACTGTGAAAATATTGGCCCTACCGGTGTGAGTGTTTCACATTTAAAAAAGCTTTTAGTAGAGAACTTTTAGAAAAAAATCGACATACAAGAGATATTTAAGCTCAAAATGTGACCATCCGAAAGCGCATAAAGTGAGAAAATTGTGAAACGAACCAAATATGAAAGTTAAAAAATTTAATTCTCTTAAAATATGTAGGCATAAGCATAAGGTAATAGAAAATGTATTTCAAAGTATATCTGTAGATAATGTCTTAACAAACATAGTTTTAAACTCTGTACATATATTTACATACGTCTATTGAGATCAAACTGGTATCTTTCATACTCATATATGTATAGGTGAAAAAATAAAAAATAGTGCGTGTGTGTGCAAGTCATACATGGTAGAAGTGAAACGTCAGAAAAGTAACCTACGAGAGAATGAGATGAATACAGAGTATCGGGAGTAGGATAATTATAAGGTTTATTTTATGGCCGTTGCAACAATATTCGATTATTCTAATCTAATTTATTAGCAATAGAAATAAAAATCGTGCTTGCCTTTTAAATGTCAATACTTTTCTGTTCTTTTTATATAAAATGGACTAGTGTAAAAAAGGATGTATATGTATACATATATATTGTGCCTACAATTTATTTATAATATTTTTACTAAGTTTAAAGTTATCTCACATTTCATTTCACATAAACATACATACATTACATATAATTCAGTAATTAATTTTATTATTTTTCACTTCCTATGTAATGTATTCTATCTCAAATAATTAAATAAGGCATATTACAAATACTCGTATACGGAATGAATATAATATTAAATACTTTTGAAACAATAACAATGGTTACCATGGTAACATGGCAATCTCATTCTCATTCTCTCGCCGGCTTAATCCTATATATTTATGTCTTTGTCTCTTTGTTGTAACGCATTTCCGTTTCATCGAATTTCAAATCACAACGATTCTAAAGAAGTTTTACTTTAAAAATGTCGCAATATCCAGTGGACAATTCAGTAAAAATTGAATATTATTATTTTCTGATTCTAATGAAAGTATTTTTAGCGAAAAGAGAATCTATACTAATATTATAAAGCTGAAGAGTTTGTTTGTTTGTTTGATTGAACGTGCTAATCTCAGGAACTACTAATCCGATTTGAAAAATTCTTTTTGCATTAGATAGCACGTTAACTGAGGAAGGCTATAGGCTATATATCATACCGGAAAATGTACGGTTCCCGCGGAATAGATTAGTTTTTGTCTAAGGACGAGTCGCTAGTTTTGTTATATAATATTTTTAGCATAAAAATCATACTATTCTAATAATACTTTCTGTAGAGGTCAAGCTAAAATAAAGCGCGACAGGAGCAAAGGCTTGTACGCTATATTTATTATTAGACTCATATCAATATCCAAAAAATCCACATTTATTTCTTAACAAATATAGAAAATGTTTAATTTTTCATATTTGTTAACATTGATAGTAGACAATAAACAGCCGTAAAACAGTAATTCTAAATTGAGCTTACGCGTTGAAACAACAAACTAAACATTTGAAATAAGACTATCTTTTCGGATTTTTTCGCGTATTTATTTTGATTTTTAACCGACTTCCAAAAAGGAGGAGGTTCTCAATTCGTCGGAATCTTTTTTCTTCCTTTTTTTTATGTATGTTCACGGATTACTCGAAGACGGCTGAACCGATTTGAAAAATTCTTTTTTTGTTTCAAAGGGTGTTCTTTCCTGGTGGTCCCATATAAATTTTATCGAAATCGGTCAAGCGGTTTTTAAATAAATGGCTAAATCAAATATGTTTTTATTAATAAAAATCTTTCTTCTTATAAATTACAAATTACCTGCTTATTACGTCTACACTAAAAATGGAAAAATAAAAACTTTAAAAAAAAAATAAAAACCGACTTCCAGGCACTGAAAAGTAAAAAATAACTAAACAGGGGTTTTCATTTAGAATAGATACTTAATCAGATATTTTCGAAGTCGGTGCCAGCCAATACAAATCAAAGCACACCGACTTCGAAAATATCTGATTAAGTATCTATTCTAAATGAAAACCCCTGTTTAGTTATTTTTTACTTTTCAGTGCCTGGAAGTCGGTTTTTATTTTTTTTTTAAAGTTTTTGGTTACCGACGTTTCGAATGCTTTACAGCAATCATGGTTACGGTAGAGACTGAGGTGTTAGATGTCTCAAAGGTATTATATAGATGTTACAGACAGCCTACCCACAAAATAACAAAATGAATTCAAAAAACTTGAAAATTGGCACCAAAGCACCTTACAATTATATTAGTTAATTTTAATTTTATACATTTTTATAATTTTAATTACTTTTATACTTGAATATTCCATGTTATTCCATAACTATATATAAATGAAAACTACCAATCAGTTATTTTTTACTTTTTAGTGTTTTTTTTTTTGAAGTTGGATTTAATTATTTTTTTTTTGCAAGTTCTTATTATTTTTAGAATTTTTGTCCTGAAATTTTGATGACCTATCGTATATAAGGCGTTGAAGCTCGTAAAAGTTCATACGAGTACGTACTAATTGTATGGGATAATTAGAGATATAAATTAGTATGCGTAGCTACACGTCGTTCGTAGACTCATCCTTACCTGACAAGGTTAATGTAATAATTATAGTTACTTAAGTACTATGAGTATTTAATAAATATCTTAACCGCCACTTTCAGGAGGTATGTCTACAGTGCAAAGATCAAGAGCTCTTAACGTGAACTCAACTTTCAACAAAAGCTTTCTCCTATTCAATAAAATGTAAGAACTTTGTAACTAAAAATAAACTAACTATCATATTATATAAAAGATTAAATTTCAGTTTAAAGTCTAAAGTCTAAAAATGTAATAATTGGGGAAAACTATGTAAATAATATAAAAATTATATATAATAAAAGAAATAAAACAGTGGATAAAAAATAAGTGGTTATTAAAAACTCATGTTCTACAAAAGAATTTCAGACCTAATATATTAATAAAAAATAAAAATATTTCCCTTACTATATTTTTATAAAAAAACTTTACATACTCAAAGACCTCTACCGCCTCTTTTAACGTTAGAAAATACATTTACTCCACTTCCCTGCTAAGTGGTGCAAAGTGATACATAGTACATATTAACATATACATATATCCAACCAAATAGATATATTATATAACCATATAAATGTTTCCGACATGTAATCGAACCCGCGACATACAATTCAAATACCAACCACTAAGCCAGTGGGTTCCTAAATCTGCGTTGGCATCCAAAAATTTCATTTGTTAAAGAAACATCAAAGGATGATGAAAACCATTCTTCATTTATATAAAAGAACAAAGGTTATAGAACAATTACAAAAATCTAAATTAGAATTTGTAAATAAACATATTATCGTAATAACACCATAGCGTAACCAAAATCTTTACCCAGCAACGATTGTATACGTTTTTACAAAGCAGCCATACTCAAATTTCTCTGTAACTAAGCAAGACTTATTAATATTTAATTATTGAACTAATATTGTTCAATGTATGATTAAATATGGCAAGATTATATAACTTTGCTGTTAAAATGTAATATAAATTTTCTATTTCAAAGCTTATAATCCTGTAATATCAGTTATTGATAAAATAAGATATTATATAAACAAGTAAAGATTAATATATATATATATATATATATATATATATATCCAGTATATATATATATATATATATATATATATATATATATATATATATATATATATATATTTTAAAACATACCGAAACTCAGAAACGACTCTAAGGATTTGGATCAAATTTTGTATTTAGAAAAGGTATTGCTTTATAAGTTATAGGTGTCTTTTCATAAAAAACTCAATTGTTCCCAAAAATAAGTTTTTTTTATACCTAAATATTATAAGAACCTTTTTCTATTTGCTCTCATGCTCACAATGTCGTATAGCGATGTCTGATGGTAGGTACTTACATTGTCGCCAATGGATGATAACCTATTGGACGGGCGTATGCCTCAAGCAACGCTTGATCGCTCAGGTACTAAGTAAAAAAGCACAATTATAATACATTTTGTTGTTTATGTTCAGTCATGTTATAGTTTAGGTACTTGACTTAAAACTTAAATTATTTGATGATTAAAACTAATCATGAGATCTAGTGATCAGCTCGATAAAGCAAGCATATCTTGATTATTTAGTGATCAACGCGATATATATAGCAGTAGCAAAATATTATAATCTGATTTTCCGTAGTTACAACAAATAGATTATATAGATATGACGACACATTTGGCTCAGTATGTAGTAACCTTGCTGTGTCAGCGGTCGCGGGTTCGATTCCCGCTAGGGGCATTCATTTGCGTGATGAGCACGAATGTTTGTACTTCAGTCATGGGTGTTTATATTTATAATATGTATGTATTTAAAGTTATATATGCGTAGCGTATCAACCATCTGGTATCCATAACACAGGCCTCGTAGCTTACCATGGAACTAGATGGTGCTGTGTGTCAATGTCCCAACATATTTATTTATATGACAATTAGAAATAGGTTAAAATCGATTATCTTATTTTACACTTTATTACACAGTTAGTTACGAGTATTAATAAAATCGTGTCATAAAAATTAGCTCACGTGACGTGTCTGCATAGGTACTAAACCTCTAAACTAATCTTTAGGTATCTTTCATGTTTGTCTGGAGAGAGGGAAGGGTTATGCAAATCATCAATAATTATGCTCAGTCAGGCTTACCGTAAACAACACGTTTCGTTAAGATTATGTTGGAATTATTCGACATTCTGCTTTACAACGTTTAAATATTTGTTTTATTTAGATGCGAACTATAATATAATATAATTAATAAACTCATATCAAAACTAATGACTCTATAAGTATTTTTAAGTTATTTAGATATTCCCCTTACTTTTTAGGCTAGTGAGCATATTACAGAAAAAGACGTTTCTCTTTTATACATAAATTACTTCAATGATAAATTCAAGACTTCACAGTTTTTTGACATAGTCTGGTATTAAGCATATTTCATTTCTTACCCTATATTCTAAAAACGTTTAATAAATTTTCAATATTCCATTTGATAATATCTTTATCTATATTCATAAAGCTTTGCTATTGAAAATTCATAGAAAATTTATTGATATCGTTTAAAAATTAAATTATCTTTCATGATAAATTAAGTCAATTTTACAGTGATTGAATATAAAGCAAATTAAAATATCTATCAAGGAACCACGAATTTATGTTCATATATAAAGAAGACACCATAACCGGTTTACAAAATCAATTTCCAGATGAATTTAAAGGAGTCTGCCCACTACCCCGTCTCATACCATGACCGTGCTAGGAGCGTGTCAGGCAAAAAAATATTCTTTGTATTGAAATGTATGAGACTCTGCCCACTAGACCGTTCCGTCACCGACCGGCACCGTCGCGTGCCGTGCACGGAACGTTAACAATTGTCATCGAGAATATTTTACCGGTGACGGTACGCTGCGTGCCTGGCACGCGACGTTACGGGACCGGTGCGCGTAGGCGGCGCAATGGTGAGCATACACAACACTAAAACCGTTATGTACGGGTATGATACGTTGTTGATACGTTCTAGTGGGCATAGTAGTCCGTGCCATGCTCGTTTCCGTACCTGATACGTTCATAGCACGGTCATGGTATGAGACGGTGTAGTGGGCAGACTCCTTAAAAGGAAAACTTTGAAAACGACTAGCATTCAACAACAGAGCATTCATAAAAAGTTTGCGCGAACTAAATTAATCTGTCGCCAAGTTTAATCCCTCCCGGACAAATTCTAAGAAATCCGTGCGAATTTCCGAGAATTCAATTGTTATCTAGCACACCGGTGTGCTCGCGGTCCGCGAGGAGTTAAATCGTTTGAATTAAATTTTTTCTTCTTTTCACTGATAGTACCAGCCAATATCTTCGCTATGAAATTGTCTGGTTGACTTGTATGTACGTATAGATCTATACATATAATAAAATTGTAACTAAGCCGAATCTGTACATTAAATATTTTTTGGAAAACCTTATTGAAATAAACATTATTATCGATACATAGGCCGAACCTACAGTTTTTAGAATTTTTGTCTGTTTGTCTGTTACCGCATCATGGAAAAACCACTGAAGGAATTTTGATGAAACTTGGTATAATGACAGCTGGTTATCCGGGTCAACATATAGTAGGTATATTTTTACTGCGGGAAATTATCTCATCTCAGAGAAATCTTTACTACACGTTAAAACGTAAGTAGGGACGAACCCGAGCGGAGCGATGGTGAGTTGCTAGTATACTATATAGCTGATGTTACTTCTTCGTGCTGAAACATAATAGCAGTATAGCAAAATACATATAGACTATGACATGAAATAAAAAACTTTGGTTGGTTTTCAGTATTAGGTATTTTAACTATGGTCCCATTGCTGGGCACGGACCTATCTTCAATACGAGGGGATCAAGCCATAGTACACCACGCTAGCCAAATGCGAGTTGGCGGACTTCACATGTCTTACGAAAACTATGTAATATGGAATTTATACTAATTAATAATTAATTAGAAGTTTATAATCATTATAATTTTAATAATAAAATTTAAGATTAAAAGTATATTATGAACTGGATTTATATGTAGGGCTAAGCGTTTCTCATTCTTAACGTTTCAAAAACGGTTAATTATATCATAATAGGCTTTCGGTCTTTGTAGGTAGTTGTATGCTGTTCCGAGTGTTGGATTTTAATTATATGAAATTACACAATATTATACTCTTCGTCATTTAATTACAACATCCTCCAGTTCCAGGAAAAACCTATTTTTTTTTTTAATTCATAAATTATCATTAGATATAAACACAGACAAAAATGCAGGCAGTAACTAGTTTATTATTAGAATTAAATACTAATCCACTCGCTTCCATTAATATTCATGTTCTCAATCCCTTTAGGGGTCCTCAAAATATTTTAATAGTTACATCACAATTACGACATCCAAATGATCTCTATGGTCATATATCTTGTGAAGGCGTCGTAAGGGCTTTTAGTTCATTTATCTCGTTCGGGTTGTTTGTTTGTTCATTTTAAGGGTAGTTCAAATACTATGGTAATAAGGTGAATGACGTAATTCTATTATAATTTAAAGCTTAAATTTAACCAAATGTGTGTTTATTTTCTCACTCATTTTAGTATTTCGGTTCAAAGCGTCCCTTATTAGGTATTTGAAGCTTCGATGGACCAAAATAAAAATTAAGTTCTCAATTCAGACCTAAACTATATCAGTGCTAAAATCATATCAATTCGTTACCTATTTTGCATTAGTAACAAAAAAATCGTATTTATAATACGTGATAGTATGATAAGGACTTATAATTTTTATTGTTTCTAATATGCTTTATCAATATTAAGTAATAAAAAAAAACTTTCTTAGATTTACTCGAATATTCCTTATTCAAAATTATATAACAAATTTCCAGTTTTATTTAGATTTCTGGTTTCTGATGTTTTGAACGCTTTACAGACATATTTTACTTTAATTACACAGTTTGTTGAAAATTTCAAAGAACATTTCTCTGAGAAAGATTAGAAGTGTAAAATTTTCTGAGGCAGTGCATTAACTTATACGTCGTGTAAAGCACCTACGGCTCATGCTTAAATTACTTTGAAAGTGTATGAAACAAAGTGAATTAAATTTTCAACAAGAAAATGTTTCCACTTAAACTTTGTAAAGAAATCCTTGACCTCCGCTCCATTTTCAAATTTTTGACAGTATTAGATCGTCTACTTTTATTATAACCTGTCGAAATTAACACCTTAAATAATTAGTGTAAGCAAAACGACGACTGATATTATTAGACATTTGCAGAATTTGAATCCACTTTCTTCGAAGTAAGTCAAATGAAAAAGACAAATCTTATCAATTTTTCTACATGGCCGTAATATTTATACAGCTGTATCTTAATAAACAAGTACGTATCCAGTATTCTGAGTTCGAGTCCCAAACTAGGCTAAAATATACATAGGATTTTTCTTAATCTAAGCCAAAGGCATAGAAATGTGTTTCTACAAACACTTTTTTACTATGGTACATATATCACATACAGATCTAACAGAAATAATGCCGTCAAAAAATAGTTAGGAATACAGTGAACATTAGAACTATAGTCCAAAGAATTTTAACTTACCAATATAAGAGCAAATAGCGGCAGAGGTGCGTGATGCGTTGCCATTAATGTGCCAGTCCCAAGGCATATGGTGACAAGTATAGAGCCTGTCAACGCGAGCGCTTCCCACTCCGCCGCCGCCGGTAACAACGCCATCGCCAGAACGATCATCAATACGAATATTATCACTGAGAGTACCGATATCGCTGTCACTTGTGATGATATTGTCTGAAACAAGGAGCCACATTTCAAACAAAATTCCAATCGGTCAACTATTAAAAGTGCTAAATTTTGAAGTTATACTTTCTTTGGGACGTTTGGAAAAAAATATGAGAGTAAAATATTTACGATGTGCGCGCACACCGACAGCCAAAAATCGACATGATGAAGTTAGCTGAAAGCGGCATGATGAGGTTAGCTGCATTCCTTTTACAAACAGAGAGTTGTGACATACGGCATGAAATCTTTAGCTCTTTTTATTCTGTTACGCCAAAAAATATAATATTGTTAAGATTATTGATATATAAGACTATTAAGTATTTTTTTTTTTTTAATTTTCTACGGAAGAGCGGGACATCCTGGCACAGGTATATATTTACTTAAAAGTACGTCCAATTTCCAAACAACGGACTTAATGTATTTAATAAAACTCTTTTATTAATAAATCATTTTTCATTTTCATTTTCAATATTATAAAGAGGCAGAATTTGTTTGTTTGTTAGTTTGTGTGTTTAAATGCATTAATCTTAGGAACTACTAATCCGATTTGAAAAATTCTGGTTGCATTAGATAGCCCGTTTATTTAGGAAAGCTGTAGGCTATATGTCATATAAAATATAGTCTATCTATTCCATACTAACTGTTAAAACCTACCTAGGGACGAACCCGAAAGAAGCGAAGGCGGAGTCGCTCATATACTATACAGAAATAAGATGTGTAAAACGAATGCCTAATTAAACCATGAGGAGAAACTTTCTACATACTTTAGGTATGTGTGGCTCTCTGGCTTTGATTTAGGTACTATGAGAAATTTTTGTAACATAATAAAATTATACAGAATTATTAAAATAGGTACCAGAAAAAAAGCTTATGTAGTGACATAAGAGTTTATAGACTGTAGAGTATTCTAGAATCTAGCCCATACACTATTTATATGCAAAAAGTCACATTGATAAGTGAATTTGCTATTTTCGTATTTATAACAGTAGCAAAAATTATATACTATATCTTTGTGGAAACACACGCCACCTTCCTAAGGATATACATTATACATGTAATATTATATATTATGTATGTGATCGCCTAACTACGTGCGAAATTTGGCACTACAACTTTCTATCCCAGGTCAAAAATCCAGAGGCAGACCCAAAACTAGATGGAAAGATATAGTGTCACATGACATGAATAAGTGCAGGCTTTCCGAAGACGATGTCTTCGATAAAGCGAAGTGGAGAGGTAAAATAAGGAAGGCTGTCCCCACCAACATGTAGGAAACATCCAGGAAGAGAGAGAGAGAGAGAGACTACATATTATGTATGTGAGTATCGGGAAAAATATCGTCATATCAATTAACTTTGTGTCATCCACTAATTAAAATATTATCGACAAATATAATTTACCTTTCATATATAATATAAATAAACAAAAGAAATAAACAAAACAGGAAATTTCATTACAGTGACAGGAAACAGCTATTACCGAGCGGATATACGTAGCTTAAACATCATAGAAAGTTTATACATACATATATATGTATGTATCAACTTTCTAAAGGTAAATACCGTATACATATAATATGTAAAGTTGATCATTTTAGTCTTGCATGGATTTGATATAAAAATTTTTATGATATTCTTTATTGCAAAAATCATTTATTTTTGAATTGCATAAACTCACGCGTGCCATGATTTAATGTGTAAAATACTTTATTTTTATCATTATAATTAAACCAGTTAGTATATGCAAACACGCACTACATAACGGGGAACCGAGTTATGGCGAAAAACTGTCTTGCATTTCACCATTTTTTTAAACTGACAATAAAAATGTATGTTTAATCTTGGTGAACAATTTGAACTTAAATAAAAAAAAATAGTTCAGATTGTTCGGTAAGTCCTAACGTAGTACTTAGAAATCTAGTTAGTTATATATTATCCTAGCTAGTTATCCATAAATTAATGCCAATACGTCTTACCAAATCTCGTCAAGACTCCAAAATAAAAGAAATACACCAAACATCACCCTTTCGCTCCCTGCATTAATTATTTTACATCATGATACCCCTACTAAAATCAAAAGGTATCTAGAAACACATTCGAGAGTGGAAAAAGTTTTAAAGAATAACAAATAGTTATAAATGAAATAATATTACTTAATTCAATAAATTACAAACAAATCCGCACTGTGTATGTATCAGAGTGCATTACTAATGAAGTTAACGTACAATTTAAACACTTCAAAAATGTTTTTGCAAATTTTAATTGGGTTTTGAATTTATAGCATTAAATCAATTAGAGTTTAAATAACAATAAATACAAAATGTTTGCTGGTTAATTAAATAAAATCGAATGTATTATGTACAAATGAATAATATCAAAGCGGAATGTTTTTATGTATCATTAAACAGTTGTTAAAAATGAACCTTCCGTATTACAAAAAAAAAACAACTGAAAAAACAAAACAAAAGAAAGGAAGGAAATCGCGTGAAGGAAAATTCCATACGATTTGGAATTTTGAACGAGTTACGAGAACAAAAGTGATATATTAAGATTTTTCCAAAAAATATGCGTACACTATGTTGTGTTCAACAATCACGCATACGAAGATACGATGACCGATGATGATACGATATAAAAGTTCGGGTCGAGGTGTGATAGTGTGTAGTACGTTTATGGCACATAGCAGAACCCGAGGCTTCGCCCGGGATTAAACTACGAAAAAAAACTTTTTCACAATACATACTTTCTTATTTGCAAAAATAAGTTCGTGTTTCATATTATTTTTTAAAGATATATGGGAAACAAATTTAATTTTAGGAAAATCCTTTCTCATCGGATGCCTTCGTCGTATAAAGGAATACGTCTTCCAAATTTCACGTTGATACTTCTACAATTTGTTGCTTAAGGTCACGGTCTTTTAAAATAAGAAACTGATAATTTTGATACCTACATAGATCATTTCGAAGGGGGTGAAACCATAATCTTATAATAAAATTAAAATAGGTACTACATAACTATTTTCCACATAAAACAGTCTATTAAAAAATTTGCGTACTCCAGAAATTTTAAAAAGTAGGTAGGTACACTGAATAAAAATATGAATTTATTTTATTCAAAGTGTCACAATAAAGGAAACCTAGAAATAGTAGTTGAAATTTTACAGCTTAGGTCTTCAAATATGAACGTTAACAATCAGTACTTGAGAGATATCAAAAATTGTTGTCAGTTTCAGTAGTTTTCAGACTTGGAAAATCACAAAAGCTAAGCCGCAGGCGGTTGCCTTGAACCTTTTGTCGTTTGTCGCTGTATTTCGGAAATTGTTTTGCTCTCGTCGACTGTCACCATGATTATTTATTATTTGTTAATGGTACACAAGTAAGTTTTATTTACAAAAATAACTTCATCACATGCGGGACTTCTATTGAGATGTATCTATTATAGTAGAAGCGCCCATACATCTGTATACTATCTATACAGATAAATAAAATTGAAGTGTAAACTGTTTCTAATATCGAAATAACAGCTTTTTACTAAATATATACATATGAAATTATATACGGTACTTAACAGAAAAAAAAAATTATTAAAACCCTAAATATTGTGAACAAAATTCGCTTACCTACGGATGCACCGAGCAAAGCGAGGGTAAGTCGCTAGCGCATAAAATAGTATCATTACCTTATCTTTAGTGACTATTCTGTCACCCTATTTTGGCCTAGATTTACCCATATTTGAGTGTTGGAAGTCAAACTCTAATAATTGCAGCGTAGGTTTCTGAAGTAGAAATTATTTAGTAAAGATAATAAAAGCTTAGTTAAAAGCTCTTTAGAAATGAGGATTGCACGAATTTCAGTACATTTAATATTCATTATTTTTAGAAAAGGTAATTTATTTTCAGAATATTCCAGTCCGTTGTTATTCAAAGCCAACACACCCATGTTTTGTACTCGACGTTTTGTCGTTATCTTACAGAAGATTAGTAAATTTGCACAACGGTACGGTAATACGGTAACGGAGAAAAATATTTATATTTTTCATTAGATGGTGGGTTTGTTAGGCATAGCTTAGTCCTTTAAAGTAATTAAATGTCGGAAGCAGACTTTGAAACAGTACTTTTATTTATCTGAGCTTTGAAAGATATCTTTTCTGTTATTTTACGTTTCAAATAAGTATCATGTTACGAGTATATTTAAAATGAAATGTTTTATACGAACTCGTTTACATTTATTTTAATTGGAACAAATTAATGTTTATAAAAATGAAGAGCATGTTTTGTAACTTATTTTATTTCATACTTGCGACTTACCCTCGCTTCGCTCGGGTGGGTCCCTAGGTACATTTTTTTTTTAATTTTTTTGGAGAACCCTAATTCTTCTTCTGAAATAAAAGAAGCCTGAGTTACTCCTTATAACATCAGCTATATGACAGTGAAACTCCTGTCAAAATCAGTCCAGCCGTTTCGGAGATTAACCAGAATAAACAAACAGACAGAAAAAAAAATTTAAAAATTGTATTTTTCTTTTAAGTACCATATATAAATATGTAATTTCATGTGCATTTAGTAAAAAGCTGTAATTTTAACATTACAAACAGACAATTTAATTTTATTTAACTGTACATAATAGATTATTTACTCGTATATTAGCTACCGCATGAACAATAAAATGTATAGACTTTCGTAAACAAGCATTGTCTTTTGCGCTGATAATCATCGCTGATTCAATTCCTCCATAGAGTACATTGTAGGTCAGTCCTTTGTCTATCCATATATTATTATGTATGTATGTAATATGAATGTACATAAAAGCGAAAGGTCTTTGACTTACGAATAAAATACGAAATCTCGTAAACTATTTGATCTATGAAGCTGAAATCTAGTTAGAGGGTAGTAGTTTATAGGAAGGAGACTTCAACTAAGAGATTTAAAAAGCTTCGTAAGGTTATATGAAACTCTCATATTTCTGTTGATAGAAACATAAAGATGAGTTATTTTGGTTGCTTATAAAATACCATCTATGCGGGCGTAGCCAATATGTATACCACATGAATGTACTCAGCCCTTCTTAATGTCCAAATGCTGGGCATGGATCTCCCTTCAATGCGAGAGGGAGCAGACCAAAGTCCACCACGCTGGCCAAGTGCAGGCGGACTTCACATGTCTTTCGAAAACTTATGAGTTCTCTCAGACATGCAGGTTTCCTCATTCCTGACGATTTTTTCTGACACCATAAGACAAGCGTTGGAAATGAGTCGTACATAAAAATATCGGAGATGCGACCCGAGATTTGAACCCGCTTCATTACGTTTTTCAAGCGAGCGTGCTACCACTGTGCTACCACTGTCATAGGTACACATGTACATACATACATAGAACGATTGGATCTAACATACATTATTAATCGACGGCACGAATATCAACACATTGTGAATAGTGTCATGACCTTTTAAATGTCTTCTTTTAATAAGGCTTGCAGTCTCGCGTGTTCTTATTAGAATTGTATACAATAATTACTTTTTAACTGCAAAGGTGCACCGATATTAAACCCATTTAAAAGTAATTATTTTTTTTACCCCTAGACATAGATTTTTTCTTGATATTTATATAAATATGTATATCGTATTAATAAAAAATATATATATCACAAATACAAACAACAAAGTTTATTTGTTTGTTTGAACGCGCTAATCTCAGGAACTGCTAATCTAATTTTAAATAATATGTTTGCATTAGATAGTCCTTTTACTAAGGAAGGCTATAGGCTATACATAATATATAACATTAAAAGAACCTAGGGACGAGCCCGAGCGAAGCGAGGATACGAGGTACCTAAGTCTATACAGATAAATAAAATTGAAGTGTCTGTTTGTAATTTCAAAATCACAGCTTTTTAACCGACTTCAAAAAAGGAGGAGGTTCTCAATTCGTCGGAACCTCTTTTCTTTTTTTTTTTTTACTAAATGTAAATACAGTAGGTACCTACTAATAAGAAAACAACAATTTTCAAAGTTTTGTCTGTCTGTCTATTTGTTCCGAGTAATCTCCGAAACGGCTGGACCGATTTTGACTTTCACTGGCTGATGTTATAAAGAGTAACTTAAGCTACTTTTATTTTGGAAAAAGAATCAGGATTCCGCGCAAAAAATTGAAACCCATGAAATTATGACTGTAATCCGCGTATTTCGGGTGCGCCTGAGAGAAACGAGAGTAAGTCGCTAGTTCTAATATAAAGTTAAATAACTATATAATTTTTTATTACAATAAAATTATATATGTCTGAAAAAATATTTTAATTACTTTTGTAATTTCTTAACCCTTAACGCATAATCATATTATAATTCGTTTGAACTATGGGGTATTATATACCCTAAAAGTGTAATTTCAAAATATCTAGACTGTAATTAAATTTAAACTTCAAGGAAATCCAGTGACAGCTAAATTAGTGTTTACTGACAAAACCAAAATACAACACGATTTGTTTTCAACAATAGAATTATTTCCCTATATTCCATAACCCGCAGAACAATAACTACACTTAATCATCTCAATTTTATAATATAATTTAAAAGGTAACATTCTGACAGCAAAATAGCTGATGCTCTCATAATCATTTATAACATGTACAAAAGTATAATGAAGCAAAATCACTTATTTCTGCGTCACAGTTTTCGTGACAGCTATTAATTATGCTGTCACCAAAAATTTAAAGCATTGTTACGGACTGGACTTTCGTTTTTAAAATATACAATGAATAAATCTTATTTAAGAAACTGTACAGTAAAATAACAGTCTGAGTAAACTAAAGGATCGTACAACACGGTATTTTGACAATTTCACTTAGAATCTAAATAAATAAAACCGGCCAAGTGCGAGTCGGACTCGCGCACGATTGTTTCCGTACCATTATCTATAAAAACGGCAAAAAAATCATGTCTGTTGTATGGGAGCCCCCCTTAAATATTTGTTTTATTTTAATTTAATTATTTATTTTTATAGTTAATATATAACTAAATATTCTGTGAATATTTTAGTTAACAATATCGAGCAAAAACGAGCAAAAAAATCACGTTTGTTGTATGGGAGCTCCCTTAAATATTTATTTTATTCTGTTTTTTTAGAAATACATCATCTGTGCAAATTTCAACTGTCTAACTATCACGGTTCATGAGATACAGCCTGGTGATAGACGGACGGACAGACAGTCAGACAGACAGAAGTCTTAGTAATAGGGTCCCGTTTTACCCTTTGTGTACGGAACCCTAAAAAAGCGGAAACCGTATTTAACAGTATGTTAAATACTAATAAGTGAATCAACTACGAATATGATCATGCAAGTATCTCCTGGTTTGTGAGTCTGTCTGTAGATTGCATACATAAATTAACTCTATATATCTTACGGGATAGCCAAAAAGAGTAGAATGCTAAGCTAATTCTACATATCTCCTTTGCTTGTATCATTGATATTGTTGTAATCTGTGGTAAATTTTATAATCTTTATTATTCTACAAGTAGCGCCATCTGTTTCCTTTAGTTTTAGTTTCCTGTCATGGCGTTATGTAACAAGAAGCAATTGTTCACAAGTAAGAAAAATAAATCAATCTATAAAATACTACTGGTCTGTTTTGATTTTCACACTAAAATTGCATTACTTTAACAGTTATCATTATTTTTATATTCCTAATATAATTGTGATTTGTCCTTAGATTTTACCTTAGACTACATCTAGATTTACTCTATCTTAGATATAAGCATGAACTTACAAGGGACCACTTATATATATGTAACCTATTTATTAGAAAGAATTATTAACATCGATTCTGTAATTATAAAATAATAAATAATACGCCAGACAGTTAAATGAACTAAATATTATAATTTCAGTTAATTCATTTGCCATTTGCACTCAATGTAAATACTAAGGTTAGTTATAGTAATTATACGTCGAACAATTTCAACTCCCTGCATTTCGGAATATCTCATATGTACATAACTTAAATACTTGCCGTAAATTGCATTCGTGTGAATTTCATTTAGAAGGTAAACTTATCAAATTATCCAAAGCTACCTTTGAAATAAAGCATGAAATAATCGCTTAAATTACATATGTAATAACGAATGTTTAATCGTTATAATTTAGCTATCGGTTACTGGATAGTAGGTGCGGCTGAAGATCCGGAGGACCTGGGTTTGAGTCCCGGGTAGGATCAAGTTTAATTACTGGGTTTTTTTCTGCAAAAACGTTTTGTGATCAACATACGCTTGATCTCTCTCCGGTTATATCGAATTATCGTTCCACCGGAGCATAAGAGTCACAGGAATAAGAAAGAATGCACTTTTGTTTACGCGCACACGCTTTATCTCCCTATAATATCTTCTAGGTTTGTGTCCTACAAATGGTCGCCGTAGCCTGTCAGTAGGGCATTATTATAAAAAACTTAATACCTAAATGTTCGTTAAATACACGCATACAGACGTAATATTTAACAATATTTTGTTTTTTTTTTATTTATTAATTAATCATTATTGCACACGCAACAAAGAGAAAAAGTACAGGTGTTATTAGATAAAGTACATTAAGCATGCAAAGGCTTTATTGCTATAGCAATTTCTACAAGACAACCTTTGGAGAGAGAAGATTTAAAGTCTTATTAAGGAAACGGATATGTAAGAGAAATAAGGGAACGTTACACCTATTATTTACGCGTATAGTAAAACGACTCATTCTGGATAAAATGCTCTACGTCGTGTAGTATCGTAATGGTGGAGACGGCCCACGGCTTATACGAGATATTTTAGTGAATGCGCCCGTGATTCTGCAACGATCTAATGACAATTCCGCTGAGATTTGTTGTTTATGTCGATTTGTTGAATCTTTCTCACAGTCCACAGTCCCTGTATTTGAACGTTGGAAGTTGGGACAGAGAATGGATTTCTTCAGCCATAAAAAAGGATAGACCGTCTTCTCTTTAGCTAACTTGTTTTAAACTAACAATGACAGATCTATGCCCCTCGAGGACCGCGTACACGCCGGCGTGTACGATAACAATTGAATTCTCGGAAATTCGCAAGGATTTCTTAGAAATTATCCTGGAGAGATTAAATGTGTTTATTTTCACCACATTGACGAAAATATTTTGTGTCTGTTACTACAAATGCTACTTAACACATAAAAACTTAGGTATTAATATAATATATTATTTAGATAATCTCAATAAATTTGCTCCGAACTCTACGTCATTTTCAGACTCTGTTTTTTCGAAAATATATTTTGTGATACGGTAAGGGGAATGTGTAGCACGATAATATTTTAAATCAAGTAATTTAGTGTGCTATTTGCTTTCAAACTTCATCTACGTTTCTTGTTTGTATAACTACTTTAAAAAGTTTACCACCTCAAAGCGCCCGATTATTATGCAGTCAGAGTGTAGGCAAGGTTTTCTATTTTACCTCCACAATATAACTCACTAATAGCCGTATTTAGTGAAAAAAGAATTAACAAGTTCAATATTTTACTTCGACAGATTTAGTATATTTATAGTTGACATTAATGTTTGATGTTATAAGGAGTAACTTAAGCTATTTTTATTTTAGAAAAAGAATTAGGGTTCCGCTCAAAAAAATTATAACGTATGTTATGGACGTTATAATTTTGGACTAGGGACGCACCGAAGTGAAGCGAGGGTAAGTCGCTAGTTAATAATAATAATGTTATCCGACCGATTCCGGTCATGACAGCCAAGTTATACCAAGGAGTCATTATAGTGCAAAAGTTGTATTTTTAATGAATAACTTATGCTGCAACGGAATTCCCATGTACTTAAAAAAACCTTGATAACTTGTTTTTTAAGTTATTTCAAAGATAATGTAACTTGTTTGATAAATTTATTAATATATAATCAAACACGTTTCTGTTTGCAAATCAAATTCCTGAACTTAAAAGTGCTGTGGTAGAAAGAACTAGGCTACAGTAATTTATGGAATCTAAATAAAAATGACATAAAAACTATAGAATTCAATATAGCTTTAAACTCGGTTTGAATATGAAACCTGAAAAAAGATCGAATTGCTTAAAATTGCTCTCGGAACTTTTTCAGGAGTAAAAGGATTTTAATTTTCAGTCCGTATGTCATAGTATATGAGGTAAAAGCACTGTAGTTTAGCTCTGTAGTTGTTCTAAAATTTTATATGTTTATTTTTAAGCTTCAGCATATTTCTTTTATTATAATAATATAATTTATTCGCTTTAATTCCTTAGTTACTAAAGATCGACAGTAAATACCATAGTTTTCAATAAAATGAACAAATAGGTATATAAGCCGCTTCAGTCTTTGTAGAAAAAAAAATTAAAAATAAATTTTGGTATTTAAGATAATATTCTTAACAAAGATAGATAGATATGAGCTTAACAATATTGTTTACAATAACAAAAACGTTTCATAAAAATAATCTCCAGCCATTTTAACATAAATATAAAAAATATATTTTGACTTCTACTCCATCACAATTAACATAAAGAACATTCGATGACGACACGTTTAGCTCAGTTTATAGTGACCCTATTTGCTGTGCCAGTGGTCGCGGGTTCGAGTCCCACTGGATGCATTCATTTATGTAATGAGCATGAACGTTTTTACCTACTCATGGGTGTTTATATTTATAATATGTATGTATTTAAAGTTACAAATGGGTAGTGTATCAACTATCTGGTATCCATAACACAAGTCTCGTAGCTTACCATGGAACTAGATGGTGCTGTATCCCAATATATTTATTCGAGCAAAATTGAGTATTTTATAATATTTATACAAACAATTTTATGTTAAAAAGAATAATACCAGAAAACCCTGTTATAAAATAACTTGTTACTTCGTATAAGCTAGCTAAAGTCATATTTGTGGAGTGGACATATCCGATAAGACGGCTTTGGAAGGCTTACTAAGGTTTTACAGTTTCATACTGCACGTATTTTTACATTTTATTTAAAGATTTATATTTGAGCTATTTTCATGAAAAATAACTTTTATTTCGAATACGTTTGAATTTAAAAGATAAATATCTTTTTAATTACATATGAGAAAAATACGAAAGCGATAATTATTTTGTTACTAAAGGGAAATCGATTTTAAAATCACCCTAATAGTAAGTTGTTTGACACTGACCCTAACCTTGATAGAAAAAAACCCATCTCTAAAGATTTTATAATATATGAGACATAGAATCCATGAATAATTTTATGGGCATAATAGTAATTTTTGGATCAATAGGTAATACGCATGATTTTCTTTTTTAATTTTGTATACAGTAGCTAACATCGTTACATAATTGTATAAAATATCCAGCTCCGACTAAATAAAATTTAATATCTATCCACAAATAACAAAATAAATTCAAAAAACTTGAAAAATGGCACCAAACTACCTTACAAAACTTGTTATTTTAATTTTAAACATTTTTATAATTTTAATTGCTTTTATACTTGAATAGGGAATATTATTTCTATAATTTTAGCTGATATTATTATAATTATTGCAATTTTTTTTAGACAATTTATTGATTAATAATGTATATATGTATATTTACTTTTGTAGAATTATAATATTTAGTTGTTATATTTTAATATTAAGTTTATAACATTTAATGCTGTAGGTACTGTACCTACACCGCTCTAAATTAACTTATTTTCTCACTATTGAAGGGTTTCTGGAAGAAATATCTTAAAGAGATAAGTTATCCTTTGTCGACATTCTGTTACTTTATTTTGTTTAACATATATTTTATGGTACATAAATAAATAAATAAAATATATTTAGTGTTGCCATTATTATATTTATAACTATAAAGAAAAAATAAAATATTAATTATTTAAGCCACGTTATTGTTCTATGCGTAATTTTAAAAATTAATTAAGAATTACATTTGCAAATGAAAAATATTAATTTAGAATACTAAGTTGAAATACTGTCAATTTGATCCGCACAGTAAGAACTTACTACATCTAACTGTCGTTATCTTTACATTTATTATTTGATCTTATATTAATAACAGGATCCCACGACCATGGTAGTACCCAGCCATCTTCCCTATTGAAATTTGGATGTTTTTTTAAATTTTTATGGCTTCCCGAATCATTCTAGGGCGATATCGGTTTTCTTTCGCGAGGATTTGGGTTCTATCAAAGCGAATATAATGGCTTGGGCGATCCTGACTATGTTTTCAGACAGCAGATGTTGCATTACGACGGTGTTTCACATCAGCTATGTGTTCTTTTATAACTATTTCACACATATTTTCGCATGCAGTATTCACCTTAAAAGGTAATGCATTTAGCAATAAGAACTTTGTAACATAGCATAATTATTACTTTAACACTGTAATTACCACTGGTGAATCTTAATAAATAAATAAATAAATAAATAAATTATAAACGGATAATCATATATAAAAAAATATTAATCGTTCAAACATATCGATATAACAAAAAAAACTTATCGCTCTAATTGGCATCATCAGCAATTTTAAATGTACAGTGAATTTCAATATATTCAGCAATTTCAGCATTCTATAAGTAATTTGATAATTAATCTCTCATCATATTTATTACTTTAATCATTTATTACTTCATAAAATGATGTTTTGTTCGGAAAATTAAATGTAACCAACAGAAACAAATTAAATTTTATATAATAATTGTATTATTTTTGTTCGGGTATTATCCTCCTAACAGGTTTCGGCGTTGTCATCAATTTTATTAAGTTCTGGGGCAACCAAATCTCCGACGGATAGACTTAAGAAATAATTGTCGTTCATTACATTTAATATTGTTGCGTAGTGAAGAGTGTAATATAAAGTCTCTATACTAAAAAAAAATTCAAATTGGCACGTTTGAAGCATGCTTTATTAACAAAACATTCTTGACGACATGTTTGGCTCAGTTTGTAGTGACCCTACTTACTGTGCCAGCGGTCGCGGGTTCGAGTCCCGCTGGGGGCATTCATTTGAATGATGAGCACGAATGTTTGTACTCCAGTCATGGGTGTTTATATTTATAATATGTACGTATTTTAAAGTTATATATGTGTAGTGTGTCAACTATCTGGTATCCATAACACAGGCCTCGTAGCTTACCATGGAACTAGATAATGCTATGTGTTAATGTCCAAACATATTATGTATTTACTTGTGTTTAATTCCTAAGGCGCCTGTGGATCACGACTGAGATATAAAAATTTACTTATGTACATCAAAAGCAAGGTTTCACTAGTACGAAAGAAATGTAATCCTACACTCAATGTAAATGTGCACTTTAGCTAATAAGTCCTTTTATACATCTAAGTGGAGTGTTAAAGCTTAAGCTAGTAGTGCATCGAAGGTAATGCATGCGATCTAGTTAGATTAGCTGTTGGGATAACACAATTACCCCTCATAGGATTACCGGTCAGAGGCTAGCTTCCTCTGCCTTAATAACGAGTTTACATCGTACATGTATGCTATAGATGAGAATATGAATACTAACAACGTTATCTAGGTATGTCTGCGTGTCACTGATGTTCTAGTTGTAAAATGTATGGCTACAGATGACCTGGGTTTAAGTCCCGAGTCAGGCTAAGATTAGTTATTGTCTCAGTAACCGTCTGGAGTTGGGAGGTTGGCGGTGTTTCATCCTCGGAGAGCACGTAAAGCCGTCGATCCTGCGTCTGATCTCTTAACGGTCTTGTCAAATTATCGTCCCACTGGAATGTGAGAGTGTGAAGGGAATAGAGTGCACTCGTGTCTGCAGTTGACTAGTCTCAGAGAGATTGGCTATAATTGCAAGTTACCTTGTTTTTCGACCGACTTAAAAAAGGAGGTACTCATTTCAGATGCAAGGTTTTTTGGATATTGCAAGATGTATTTGCTATTTGCAAACCGTTTTTTAATGAGAAATAGTTATACCTTCATTCCAAAAAAAAACGTGTGTGTGTACTTATGTACGCATGTAAGAAGTTATACTTCTTTGGCGTAACAGAATAAAAATAACTAAAGATTTCATCCCGTATGTCACAACTCTCTGTTTGTAAAAGGTATGCAGCTAACTTCATCATGTCGCTTTCAGATAACTTCCTCATGACGTATTTGGCCGTCGGTGTGTCGTAAAAAATTTACTTTCATATTCTTTTCCAAACGTGCGAAAAGAAATAGATAAAACTTCAAAAATATATTTCTAAGGATTTTAAGGAATTTTTGGAGTCAGTGAACTTTATGTACAAGGAATCCACCTCGGCTTCACTCTGTGTGAGCCCCCTAACTACAACCCACCCATTATTCAATAAATATTATATATATTCTAATCTAATATCTAAATCGACCCCTAAGGACCCATTTCTAAGCAAACAAAACATTGTTCGTTTAATAGGATCAGGATTATTTCATCATCCGCAACAAGTGTTCACTAGTTACTAATCCCATCATAGTAATATATGTATGTATGTAAATGTGGGTACGTATTTATAATTCAATCGTTAATTTCTCGCAAGGGTTATAACAGCTCACGTATATTAATTTACATATAAATGCAAGCATTTTCACGCGACTCTGCTCGCGTCGCTTGAAATAATATTTTTTATTGCACATTAACATTGTTATGTACAAACAGTACAGAGAACAATGTGGGGAAAGGTGCTGATCTGACCGGAAATTTTATAGATCTCTTACAGCCAACCTATGGAAGTAAGAAATAATGTTTCATAGCAGGACAAAAATCGTGCAATATAAAGTAAAATTGTAAATAATAATCATACAATGAAATAAGATACAGACATATTTTTATAAATACATTAGCGACTCACCCTCGCTTCGCTCGGGTTCGTCCCTAGGTTGCTTCCCAAAACAAAATTAATTAATTTGGTTTTAACTTATTTTCGTGGGACTATTTTTTTTCTGAAATAAAAGTTACTCCTTTCTACATCAGCTATCTGCCAGTGAAAGTCCCGTCAAAATCGGTTCAGCCATTTCAGAGATTAGCCAGAACAAACAGACGGACAGACAGGCAAAGATTGTAAAAAATGTTGATTTGGTATATGTACCGTGTATACATCCATATGCATTTAATAAAAAGCGGTTATTTTAATATTACAAACAGACACTGCAATTTTATTTATCTGTATAGATAAGCTTACATATAATTATACATACTGTACACACGTATATACTATAATGTAAATACATACATATGTACTTAAATAGTAAATACATAATAATTGAATTTTTAAACAAACTTTCAACCCCTTTTTTCCCTTTAAGGCCCCTTTTAATGTTTTTCCATAAACCTATCTTTAGCGGAACCTCTCTATAAGGACTCTAAATACCTTTTAAGATGTAGGTTTGTGTGTGTGTATTCAGCCCTTTTTAACGTCCCACTGCTGGCCACGGGCTTCGCTTATATGTAATATGAGGGGAATCAGGCCATAGTCCACCACGTTGCCCAAGTGCGGGTTGACGGACTTCACATGTCTATTGAAAAGTTGCTAGGTTCTCAGACATGCAGGTTTTCTCACGATGTTTTTCTTGACCGTCAAGACAAGTGACAATCATGTTGGAAATGATTCGCACATGAAAATATCAGAGGTGCGAGATCCGGGATTTGAACCCGCTTCACTAGGTTTCCCAAGCGAGCACGTTACCACTGGGCTACCACTGCCAGACGTAGCTTTACTTATACGTAATGAAATTTCGTGATTAATCAATGAGTGATATTTCGGTTATATATCCATATGTATATTATATATTAATTCAAAATTAATTTAAAACCTATACTCATTAATTAACACACTCACTTAAACCCATCAAACAAAATATATTAAACTAGGATGGGATAAAACAATAGTTGAGTGAAATAGATTATCTCGCTCACATGAATAGTTACGTTAGTATAATAACAGTATAATTGAATGCAAATAAATTTATACTACACAAAGAGATCATAAACATGAATATTACACAATATATACAAGTCAGTTATTACAACTGAAGTGATACAATCTATACAGATAAATAAAATTGGAGTGTCTGTTTGTAATATTAAAATAACCGCTTATTACTAAATGCATATGGATGTATACACGGTACACATACCAAAACAACATTTTTTACAATTTTTGTCTGTCTGTCTGTCTGTCCGTCTGTCTGTCTGTTTCTTCCGGCTAATCTCCGAAACGGCTGGACCAATTTTGACGAGACTTTCACTGGCAGATAGCTCATGTTATAAGGAGTAACTTAGGCTACTTTTATTTTAGAAAAAGAATCAGGGTTTCCCGAAAAAAAATTAAAACCCATGAAATTGTGAACAAAATCCGCGTACGGCGTTTGCACCCGAGCAAAGCGAGGGTAAATCGTTATATAATTTAAATGAATATCTTAGAAATAGCAAGCTACTATTTATGTATAAACACAACTAACCGTGAAAACTGAGTCGCTAGTACGCTATATAATCTATACTATAATATAATATTATAAAGCTGAACAGATTATTTGTTTGTTTGGTTGAACGCTCTAATCTCAGGAACTACTAATCCGATTTAAAAAATTCTTTTTGCATTAGATAGCCCGTTAACTGAGGAAAGCTATAGGCTATATATCATCCCAGAAAAATGAACGGTTCCCTTGGGAATTTTTTTTTTCTCTAGGGACGAACCCGAAGCGAACTGAGGGTGAGTCGCTAGTTTCTACATAAACCTACTCTCACATATATCGAACAATCTATTGTTAGTCCAATTCGTATCAAAAGAAATGTAGAGAACACGTGTCCGCCAAAAATAAGAATTTGTGGCGCTTTCGATTTAGACATATCTTTTTTGTTATTTTTAACGTAGTTTGTAACGTGAACGTTTTTCTATTTCACTGTGTGAAACAATCGAAATTTTCACATTCGATTTGAAACTGTATACTGGTAGATAAATAATAGAGGGCTTTGTTATGTCGACTCAATAATTCTTTATGTGGACAAAGTAAAATACAGTTTTACAACAAAAACTCATAAAACGTTCAAAAAGCTATTGTTAGATTTAAAAATTTCAATAGCGTTTGGGAATTAAAGGCTAAACCTCTCTACAGTGCCTATTTGGTTCATAATTTCATTGGTTTCGACTGAAATTTTATGTTCAGTTTTCTCCCTGTGGTTTTTCATTTATTTATTTTTTCCTCCCTTTTTATGGCAAAGATAACTCTACACGTTTTGTTCTCCGTTTTATGCAAATGTCAGATAGTAAGTTGGGTAATGGTACTGTAAACTACAATATCTATACATATAATAAAATTTTAAAACGATTCTATACATTAAATATTTTTTGGCAGATCTTATTGGAGTAGTAATTATTATCGATACAGAGGCTTAATCGATAGTTTTTAGAATGTTTGTCTGTCTGTTTGGGAAGGCATCACGAGGAAACTACTGAACAGATTTTGATGAAATTTGGTATGATGATAGTTTGTTATCTGGGTCAACTTTTATGATACTTTTTACTGCGCGAAAATATCTAATCTTTGAGAAATCTATACTTAACGAAAACGTAACTAGGGACGAACGCTAGCGGAGCGAGGGTGAGTCGCTAGTTTATTTATAAATGCGAAAATTTGTATGTATTTATTGTGTATGTTTGTAACTCCATTACGCTTGAAAGGCTGATTTGCCTGGATGCAGTACACACATAGACTGTGACCTTATAGTAACACATTAACTACTGTTAAGAATACTTTTTTTTCTAAAACGTGGTATTACCTTGGTATTACCTATATAAAATATTATATAAGTCAAGGGTGCCCAGAGACATACCCGGGCGAAGCGGGGGCAAGTAACTAGTATGTAATAAAATGATTTATATTTTCTTATATTTACGCATATGTTTGACATCTTAAAATAAACTATCTTTTCGGATTTTTGCAATTTTTTTCGTGTAACAACTATAATACACACTTTGAAACGTCTGAAACCTTAGTTTCTCCCGTGACCATGTGCGCTGTAAAGCATTCGAAACGTCGAAAAAAAAAGCCGAAAAGATAGTTTTATTTAAAATGATTAACTTACTTGGGCATGTAGCACACAAACTGCGCATAGAAGTATTAGGCAACATAGTAAGGTGACACACAACGCTGACACAAACAACGCATGTTTGAGGCGCACGCAATATCTTCTGTAGAGCGCCTCTAGCTCGAGCTCTGTGCCCTCTTCCTCTGTGGAAAAGAGAATCATATTTTAAAGAGATGTTATTAAAATTAATTTAGCCGTTTTGTAAGGTATAATATAAAAATTTACGATTTCTTTTGAATGAATTTGTCATTACAATATCAATTATTTTCTCTATTCATGTTAAAAAATTGAAATTAACATTAGCTTCTATTTAGAAAAATATGTTTGAGAATCTCAATGACGTTTTTCTAAATAATTATAAAAAAATGAAGTCAATTCAAAAAAGTCAAAAAAGTCAAATCCGATTGTAATGGGACTTTCACTGAAATATAAATTAAAATAATAATAAACGAAAATACTAAAGGTTCTAGTACAAAAATCGAAAACCCTTAAAAACTACGCAGAATTTGATTTAAGATTTCACAAAAAAATCCACGATATGTGTGTATCTCCTTCTAAAGTACACACTCAATAACTATTTTATCTATATATAGCGTACCTAAGGACGAACCCGAGCGAAGCGTGGGTAAGTCGCTAGCTAATACATAAAAAGAACTATAGTAATTTTTAACATTTTATAATTTTAATTATGAAACAATATCAACATTAAAAGTGATTTTATCATAATATTAACCAAAGGATGCTCAAGTCGGTAGTCTATATATATACATAAAATGCTTTGTCCTGACTGACTGATCGATCAACGCACAGCCTAAACCGCTGGTCGTAGAAACGTGAAATTTGCAGAATATATTCCTTATACAATATAGGCATCCGCTAAGAAAGGGTTTTTCAAAATTCTTTCCCTAAGGGGGTAAAATAGGGGATAAAAGATTGTATGAAACTTTGTCATTCTTAACGCGAAATGCACGGAAAGTGGTATTTAGCTTTAAGATAAAAAATGAGAAATGTATGTACTAATTTTTTTCGAAATTCATCCCTTGAAAGGATAAAAAGGGATGATAAAGTTTATATGGGCAAAGAATTATTTATGATCAGAATTACTTGAAACTTGGTGTTAATGCTCTTCAATACAATTAAATAAATACGTATTATAGCATTTTTTTAAATTCAACCCTTAACGGGGTAAAATGGGGAGTGAAAGTTTGTATGAAACTCTATAGTTAATGCACGTAAAGTCTTATTTACCTTTAAAATTAACACTAAAACAATACAAATATCATTTTTTTTTCGAAATTCATCCCTTAAAAGGGTAAAAGGGGGTTGTGCAATTTATATGAGAAAAAAATTATTTATGATCAAAACTACTTGAAACTTGGTATTAATGCTCTTCAATACAATTAAATAAACATGTATTTTAGATTTTTTTTCAATTCAACCCCTAAGTGGGTAAAACTGGATGGTGAAGTTTGAGTTGTTGAATATATTTAAACAGAGTAACATGCCTCAAGTTCTCTGTAAGTGCACACTTACTGTGTGGGATATAAAGTAGAGAACGGAAATTATTCCAAATCTAAAGGTTTATGTATAACTTCTCGGCTGGCCACAGCAGCGACAACTATAACAGACCTAGAGCGCGAGAAAGAGAACCTAGCTAGAGAGTATCCTGCTATCTATATCCTCCTTCTGAAGGTTGGCACAACTGTAATGAAAAAGCCACCTAAGCTATGTAACGGGATTAGACTGTGAGTGTGTGACTGTGTGTGATAAAACTTACACGAACTTATTTTTCAAAGTAATAAAATATGTATTACGAAAAATTAATTTTGTCGTAGTTTGATCGCGGGCGAAGCCGCGGGTTCTGCTAGTATTCAATAAATCTGAGTGAAAATTGTGCCTCATATTTCATGCCTAAACGTCCTGTTCAAGCGAGATTTTGCTCAAGGCATATTAAATAACTGCGCCTGGCAATAATGCTTAATATCTTGTTTATGGATAGTGACTTTGCAGTATAAAAGAATTTAGATTGCAGTATATATTTTGATGTTTTATTGGAAATGAAAAAATATTTCTTAATACTTTCTTAGATTTACGCGAATATTTGACATTTAAATAAAACTATCTTTTCGGATTTTTTCGCGGATTTGTTTTGATTTTTGGTTCCCGACGTTTCGATTGCTTTACAGCAATCATGGTCACGGGAGAGACTAAGGTGTTAGATGTCTCAAAAGTATTATATAGTTGTTACAGACAGCCTACCCACAAAAAATTAAAATGAATTCAAAATTTTGAAAATTGGCATCAAAGTACCTTACAATATTTGTTTATTTTAATTTTAAACATTTTTATAATTTTAATTACTTTTATACTTGAATATGGAATATTATTTATATAATTTTAGCTGTTATTATTATAATTATTACAATTTTATAGAAAACTTTATTAATTAGTAATCTATATTTAGTGTTGCCATTATTATATTTATATAATAACTATAAAGACTCAACTCTTACTCAACTCTAATATAAAAGTAAGACCAGGAATATATGTAGTTCAAAACCAATGTATAACGACCTTATGACTCAACCTTCATCTTTATGATTACTAACTCATCAACTTAACTCGTTTTAATAAATTACTTTAGTTAGGAACTAAACATTATTTAATATGACCTTACAATTTTTCTAAGAATGAGGAAACGATCGTATCAAAAACAATTAGTCCCAGTGAAGATCCAAACAGACCAACGATTACTGGCGACAATTTGTTAAATATACGTATAAATATATTTTATTCGAATTTCAACCTAAATCCGTCTAATTAAGACACGATATAGAGTCGGTCATTGGCAATTTATGTTGAATCCTTGCCAAAGACGTTGATTACGTTCATTAACTATTTTCACCTTGAGAGACAATTGCAGTGTCAAAGTAAAGAGCCGGTGGAACACGTGGCAATGTTTACTTATAATTATTTTTAGCTGTCTGCTAAGAGTTGTTGCATAAGGCCGGCTGCATATTATAAGATTTTTTTTGTCAGAAAACTTCTGACGTCTGCCGAAAGGCACTTTGCTCATATATTTTGGTCTAGACCCCGCATACTATCAGAATTCTGACGTGTCTGACGTCCGCTTCTGATGAGTCCCGAATGCCGCCGATCAGACGTCAGATTTTTTTCTGATCAGAACGTCGGAGGGCGCGCTCTCTATACATTTTGTACTAGATCCCGCACACTCATCAGAAATTCGCATCAGGTGTCGCTCATTGTCAGACTCGCTGGAGCGAAGATTCTGATAGGTGTGCGGGGCGTCAAAAATATTCTGACAGAAAAAATCTTAAAATTTGTGGCCGGCCTAATTCTGTTAGTGTTGATAGACGTCTAAATTCATCTTTATTTACCAATAAAATTTAAGTACCTCTTTCGTTTCAAATAGCTACTCTACACTAAGCTCTTACATTTATTAGTAGAATATACTGCCTGCTCTGTGCATCTTAGTTTTTGAAACAGCTAATATAATTTTAATGCAATTTACGCGTTTGTATGAGGATTAAGGATAAAAAGACATGTGCCAATTTATATTCTTAGAAAAAGAAATAAGAACGGATAAATCGATTTTAAACGGACCTTTACTGGCAAGTAGCTATCCAGTCAAAAGTTACATAGGTTTCTTTTTGTCTCAAGGAAGAGAAAGGGTTTCTGTAAGAAAGAGAGTAAAAAATATATAAATATTTAGCAGTGGATTTTGCGAGGGCCGATATCATACTATTCGGTATAAAATCTATTTTTATTGTTATAAATGAGATTGAAGTAAGAAATGATATCTGGCAGCTATATAGGACTTTTAAAGGTAAATAAGAGATTTGCCAAAAATATTTACCTCCTTCAAATTAAGCCGCATGTGAACTCAAAAGCCTTATTTAATCGCGCTTCGTAGTTGCGATGAATGTTATCAATAATTACTAAAAGTAAAATATTCGAAGCACAACATTGCATATTAAAGCATAAAATAACGTAGCTTTAGTAGAAAATCTAGCTATTTTAACGAAAAGCTCATATCGTCGACAGGCTATAAAATTGAGTTACTTTTGTATGAGGTTTTATATAATAATAGGTTTTTAGTACATGCAATACACCCGGGTGTAAATATTTATAATAAATCGACCCGGATAACCTGCTATATGTGCAATCATATTAAATTATAGACATATATGTATTTAAAAAAACTATAAAGTATGAAATCATCAAAATTCAGTCCGGATTTCACATTGAGTTTACAAGATTTTAGTCTATAGTGTACATTAATATTATGAAGAGTTAAATTTTCTTAGTTTGTATGTAAGGGATAATCTCTGAAACTAGAGAACCGATTCTGAAAACTCTTTCACTAATAGGAAGCTACATTACCGCCGAGTGCCACAGGCTATTTTTTTCAATAAAAATGAGTTTACTGTCAAAACTTAAATATCTTTAATTGAAATCGGAAGAAAACTGGCAGTTAAAATGCTTCATTGGCTTGCGCTATCGAAATATCTATTTGATTCTATACTAATATAATAAAGAGGAAAGATTTGATTTTTTGTTTGTTTGTTCCGTATAGGCTCCGAAACTACTGAATCGATTCAGATGAAATTTGCTAAGAAGATAGTTTAAGACCCTGGAAAGGACATAGGATAGTTTTTATCCCGGAAACCATCCCTTATAAGAGTGAATAAAAAGAACTCTAGGGACGCAGCCGAGCAAAGTGAGAAGTAAGTCACTGGTTAGTTAATTGAGTTAATATATTTAAGTCAGTTAAGTTAATACCATCGAAAAGCTTACAAAAAATATAAAAATTAAATATTTTTTTAGATTTTTAGTAGTCTACTATACAAAGTATGATCTAAAATACAATATAATATACATGTCCATTCGTCACTATTATAGCTGAATATGATGCAAGCTCTCAAATAAAGTTCAAAATGGGGCCGTACTGCTCGCTAACGAACTATAAAACTGAATAGTCCGAACGTAATGGATTGGCTAATAGCTATTAGGTACATATGTACCGGCAAAACCATTAACTTTCACTCAAAGCTCCCTGTTTGTTCTATTACATAATAAAAGGAAGAATGTTATGAAAGTTGTGTATGACATAAAGTTAAGCTTTATACAATTACACTTATTAAAAGCACTTTTGAATCGTCTATTTAATTGAAAGAGCTTCAGAATAATCAGTCCCTGAGGAAGCTACCACCGGCTCGGAAAGCAGTTCTGCTGAGAAGAACTGGCGAGAAACTTAAAAGTTGCTCTTTTAAATATCGAAGTTACATTTTATTTATTTTACTAGCGACTCACCCTCGCTCCGCTCCGGTTCGTCCCTACTTACGTTTTTACGTTTAAGTATAGATTTTCTGAGATAAGATATTTTCCCGCAGTAAAAAGTATCATATATGTTGACCCGAATAAACAACTATCATCAAACCAAATTTTATCAAAATCACTCCAGTGGTTTTTCCGTGATGCGATAACAGACAGACAGACAAAAATTCTACCAAACTATAGATTCGGTATCTGTATCGATAATAATGTCTATTTCAATATGATTTTCGTAAAAAATATTTAATGTACAGATTCGGCTCACAATTAGTTACAATATTGTTTTATGTATAGATTAACATTAATAAATAGCCCGAATATGACCGAGAATTTTCATCAACAAGAAACTCTTGAACTGAGTAATATGCTTTACTCAATAAAATGTTTTTAATTTCATTGAAGTCGAAATGTAGGCGTAACAAGCTTATTTCTATTTCTAGTGTTTATTGTGTCTATCATTGTTTTTCAAATAATTATTTAATTTTTTGTATGTATGTATTCAGCCCTTTTTAACGTCCCACTGCTGGACACGGGCCTCCCTTCAATACGAGGGGGATCAGGCCATAGTCCACCACACTGGCCAAGTGCGGGTTGGCGGACTTCACACATCTTTCGAAAACTTGCTAGGTTCTCTCAGACATGCAGGTTTCCTCACAATGTTTTCCTTCACCGTAAGGCAAGTGGTAATCATGCTAGAAATGATTCGCACATGAAAATATCAGAGGTGCGAGACCCGGAACTTGAACCTGCTTCACTCGGTTTCCCAAGCGAGCGCGTTACCACTGGGCTACCACTGCCTTTTAATTTTTTACGTCTACTTAATGTTTACTAATTGTCTAGCAGTCCACCTTCACGTCACTCATGTCCTTGAACAACCTTTTGCAATACATTTAAAACTTATCTATTACATACATATGTATATGTTACGGACTATGTAATTAATAGGACATTATTCATAACGCCCACGCATTTTAAGAATATGTATTTATTAAAATAATTGACCGGGCTTAATGAAGAGTGTGCTTCAGCTGTTGGGCAGAATAATAAAAAGAACTACCTATTTGCTAAATATTTAAAAAAAACAACACGAAAAGAAGGAATAGTACCTACTTATAAAATAAAATTATGAAAAGTGTTTTAAGTTAAGAAAGTTTAAAATATTAATCTGACTTATAATTGACACTAGCGACTCACCCTCGATCCGCTCGGGTTCGTCCCTACATACGTTTTAACGTTTAGTATAGATTTCTCAGAAATTAGATATTTTCCCGCAGTAAAAAGTATCTTATATGTCGACCCGGATAACCAACTCTCATCATACCAAATTTCATCAAAATCCCTCCAGTGGTATTTCCGTGATGCGGTAACAGACAGACAGACAGACAAAAATTCTAAAAACTATAGATCTGGGCTCCGTATCGATAATAATGTCTATTTCAATAAGATTTTCCAAAAAATATTTAATGTACAGATTCTGCTTAGTTACAATTTCATTATATGTATAGATAACACTAATACTTTCTTATAATACTTTCTTATTATTTAAAATTTAAAATATAGATAACACTGTTAACTGTAAAAAACTAAAATCAAACAACATTCTTTTAATATAACGACAGTATAATAAAATCAACGACACTTATACGAGTAGTTAGGTACTTATTATATTAACTATGTTTTTAAAACCACGTCAAATGAATAGTACTATGAACTTTTTAATCTTTATTTTAAAAGGGTTTGGTATAGGAATAACTAAACATAATTAATACAACTTACAATAATCAACCTTATAAATAAAAAAATTAAGTATTTCTATGTCTTAATCCAACTTGTACTACTCTATACAACATTCTTGACTGATCCGAGATAGGATAGGCCAGATTGCTGTTAAAAGCTATCCTGTATCTAATAAATTTATATTAAATCTTAATAAAAAAAGTTTCTTTCCGCTTCATTTTGGACACATTCAGCTAATATATGATGTATGTACATACATCGTCAATATACTAAATTATTATTTTTTATTTTATCAACTAAATAAATCAACTGCACAAAAATAAATAAAAATATAAATTGATTTCAGTTCTAAGATACTCAATTTTTACTCAGTAGTATTAGGACAGTAGAGTAGTGCAACAATTAACACTTTAATGGCACTTTAAATTTCGCAGTTTTTTTACGACAACTACATTTGTCATATTGCAGCCGCCTTTACAGACGAATCGGCTTCGACCTTGGCCTCCCTACACTTAGATGTTATTCTTACACACTTAGTGAAATCTCTGACTTTGGTACAGCTTTAACAGAAGCAAATATTTTCTTGCATATTGTTAATTTACTTCTGTACAGATAAATAAAATTGGAGTGTCTGTTTGTAATATTAAAATAACCGCTTTTTACTAAATGCATATGGATGTATACAGGGTACATATACATAAACAACATTTTTTACAATTTTCGTCTGTCTGTCTGTATGTTTGTTCCGGCTAATCTCTGAAATGGCTGGACCGATTTTGACGGGACTTTTACTGGCAGATAGCTGATGTAATAAGGAGTAACTTAGGCTACTTTTATTTTAGAAAAAAAAATAGGGTCCCACGAAAAAAATAAGAATTTCTATGCTTTAATCCGACTTATACTACTTTATACAACACTAGCAGCTCACTAGAGAAGCAACCTAGGGACAAAGCCGAGCGAAGCGAGTTTGAGTCGCTAGTCTAGAACATAATTGTTTTAGAGTAACATATATTGATCCCAGTTTATATAGGTTTGAGTCTATTATTTCAATATCCGCCGCAAGTATATTTCTTCCATCGCTACGAGATCGATCAACGTCTGGAACCCGAACTCTTACAGTGTCACATATTCTGGTCACATGATATTTAGTGTTAGACGTATCAAGCATTTTATTAGCAACCAATTTCTAAATAAGCATCACATTTTCTTTCCTGCTCTTTATATTTGGTTCTGAGATTATGATTTTTTTCCCTGTATGTTTCCTTTTATTTCTGGGCCTGCTTTTCAAACGGGAATGAAACTTTATCAATTGTTTCATCCTGTTGAATATTTAAGGCTATGGGGAGTGAAATTTGGTTTTGGCTGTTTGAATTAGTATTGTGTCGTTATCGTCTACGGTTTTTAGTTCGTCCTCGGTGTTCAATAGTTTTTTAAGGTCTTTTTCTAAATGCCTCTTGCGGTATAGAAGAACTTTATATACAACTTTTAACTTCGTCCCAAACATGGTTTCGGATGAACTACAGTTTATACTAGTAATGAGCTTTTTTTCTATAACTGAACGAAACGTAATCATCACTACATACTACAAAACAAAGTCGCTTCCCGTTGTCTGTCCCTATATATACTTAGATCTTTAAAACTGCGCAACGGATTTTGAAGCGGTTTTTTTTTAATAGACAGAGTAATTCAAGAGGAAGGTTTATAATATGTATATTAATGTAGTAAATAAACACATTTTTTTGCGCTTACATTGCAAACGCTGGCGGAACCCTACGAGATAGATCAAAATAATGTACAACAGTATTGTACACTTTAAAAAGGTCTACAAAAAAGTCCACGATGACATATATCTATGTCTTAAGAATAACGTACTATATCTATTTTACTATATCCAAGCTAAGGACGAACCCGAGCGAAACGAGGATGAGTTCCTAGTAACATTATTATATTTATAATATCCAGACACTGTGATAAATAATTAAGTTTAAAATTGAAATAATTATTAATCACTTGGTCCGATTTCACTTGCCATTATTTATTCAGACCGGGCATTATAAATAGTGCCTTAATTAATCACTTGGCCCGTAATTTATATACCAAAAAAAACAGTTTATTAAATGTTTCGGACATAGTGAAATTATGATAGCCATGACGGATAGTTATGAATCGTTACAGGCATCGCCTACTTTGCATAAATGTTTGAAAAAAATTACTGCTGATTATTTATATGAAAAGTAGACAATTTCTGAAACATATAATTTTTTATAGTTAGTTAAGTCAGTTAGATTCAAAAAAAGGTTGAGGTCTTCAATTCGGATGTTTTTATTTTTTTTATGTATGTTAGGGCATATTTCCGTCATATATAAACGGATTTCCAGATCCTTTTTTGTTCGAAAGAGGTTTAATCCGAAATGGTCCCCTTTAAATTTGAAAACAAAAATCCACCCCTAAGTGTAGAAAATAGGGGATAATTGATTTTTTATCTACTGAATTTTTAAAATACTTTCTTATTCTTTTGCTACTACTATATCTACGCTAAAAAAGTAAAAATAAAACTTTTGGAAATACCGACTTCGAAAAATACACTAAAAAGTAAAAAATTATTGATTGGTAGTTTTATTTTCTATAGATACCTAATAAGATATTTTCGAAGTCGGTGCCAGCCGATACAAATCAAATTCAAAGCACACCGACTTCGAAAATATCTGATTGGGTATCTATTCTAAATGAAACATATTTTTTAACTTTTTAGTGTTTTTTTTTTGTTTTTTGATTCGGTTGTTAGTTTGAAATTGTATAATTATATTATTTTTAAAAAGGTTATTTAAAAACCAATATCGTGTTAGTGCTTACAGTCTTATTAGGATGTTGAAGCTGTAGAACCTGCTTAGTTGTTATGTGAGCGTGAACATGAACGTGAGTTATAATAATATAATGAGGAGAGCTGCTATCATCTAGTTATATAGGTACTTTATATATATATCTATGTTCCATCGTTACAAAATGGGGAAATTATATGCACAATGTGCATATATTTTTATATAAAATTCTCGTATCACAGTGTTTGTAACAAAACTCCTCCGAAACGGCTTGACCGATTCTTATAAAATTTTGTGTGTGTATTCAGTAGGTTTGAGAATAGGACGTAAACATTTTTTTTTTAATTCGGTATTAAAAAATACATACAACGAATTTACACAGGCGAAAATTTAGTTTCGCCCTTCTACCACCAACCCCTATTTTTTAATAGCGATTATAGCATATAAATACATAGCGACGAACCCGAGCGAAGCGAGGGTGAGTCGCTGTATAACATAAAGCCAAAGACTTTTTTTTTAGATTGAACGCGTGCGAAGCCGCGGGTTCTGCTAGTATTTTTATAAAAAATGACGGTAAGTTGCGATCGAAAATTTTAATGGGTGTCAAGAGATCATCCATATCTTATTTTGTCAATTTTGAATATACGCTGGGGCAGGATATAATTCAAAGAGACGAATATTGTGGTCACTCCTAAGCCTAAGGGATATTGTATGAAGATAGTAATCTTATGCGAATGCTACAAAATTTATTTATTGAAATCCAAAAATATCAATATAACTATTTTAAAATAACTAATAGAATACAAAATATATAATGTTCTTTTAGCATGTTTATAAAAAAAGGTGAATTTGGGAAATATTTTTGGAAGTTGGTTAAAATTAAAATTAAAAAAAAATCATAAATTATATTTTTAATTTTTAACCTTAAAATAAAATATTTACGAAGTAAACAGCATTACTTGTATATCATTATATGATCTGTGACAGCATGTTTCTATACAGGTGACAGTAATTTTGTTCACTTCTGAAACTTACATTACACATTTGTCTTCTAATCGAACCTGTTATAACCATCATAAAATGCAAAGCTTACGAAAAACCTCGAAAATGTGCCACAGGACCAAAAGTGATAACAATATTGCTTTTTAACCGACTTCCAAAAGCAGGAGGTTATCAATTCGATTGGTATTTTTTTTATGTATGTACATCGATTACTCTGAGATTTATGATCCGATTTACGTGATTCTTCTTTTGTTTGATGCAAAATAGTTGCTATTTGGTCCCATAAAAATTTAACATAGTTTGGCCCAGTAGTTTTCATTTTATGAAAAAAAAATATGAAAATTTTTGTTTACGTGGATGTAATTTTATGTATGTTCGCGGATTGCTTCGTCGTTCATGAACCGATTTTAATGATTATTTTTTTATTTGAAAGGAGATATCTCAAGGGTGGTACCATAAGAAGGAAACCAGGATCTAATGATGGCATCTTAGAGAAATCGAGGGGAACCTTTGAAAATCGTAGTGGCAACTAGTGTGCTTGTTAATTTTTTTTCATTAAGTATTTTAAAGCACTACTATTTAATGAAGGTCTGGAGTCGATCTGATGATGGAACCGAAAGACAGTGGAGGAAACTCCTCAACGATTTACAGCAATTACCTGGTGTTTGGGCTTGATTAATTTGTATTGATGAGAACTTTACACCTAGATGGGTTGTGAGTGTCAGCCAGCCAGGCTGTGAGTGTCAGGTGCCAATAAAAATCAAAGCACACCGACTTCGGAAATATCTGATTAGGTATCTATTCTAAATGAAAACCCCCGTTTGGTTATTTTTTACTTTTCTGTGCCTGGAAGTCGGTTTTTTTTTTTTTAATCAAGAGATCGCTTCGCATGTCGGGGGCTTAAAAGATATTTTTATTGAAAGTCCAAAAAAACACGATATATGTACACAGCTTCAAATAATTAAAAATTTCAGATAATCTGTAGATTGCCCTGGAAATGAAGATTATCATTTTGTTGTAGGACCATTGATTTTACAAATGTGAACCAAAATTTGTTTCGATTGATAGTGAAATGTAGAGATAGAAAAAAATCCTTATACCACTTTAAAAAAAATAGTTATATTTTCTTCTTTCTTCTTTCTTGAACTAATCAGATTTTTATAAAATACTAGCGACTCACAGCCGCTTCGCTCGGGTTCGCCTCTAGGAAAACAAAAACAAACCTATGCCACGGGAACCATACTTTTTTCAGGATAAAAAGTAGTCCATGTGTTGTTCCAGACTATAATCTATCTCTGTGCCAAATTTCATCCAGATCCGTTCAGCCGTTCTGGCGTGAAATACTCACAAACTTTCACATTTATAATATTAGTATAGATAACTAAAAAGTAAAACCATTATATTTTTTTTTATTTAATTGATATAAAAAATGGAAGAGAAAGTAACGTAAGCAACTTCACGACTCACGTGCATTGAAACTCTACGGTGAAATCGACCATGACAGTAATATTTGGCCTTGAACGTTTATACGTAAAGTTTAAGAGGCTCAAGTTCACCGTCTAACCAATTTAGACTCGCATGTTGCTCTAAAAAGGAGTGGCCCCCAGAAGTTTCTTTATTACCCACTGTCTGTTTCCATTTATAATGTCAGCATCATTATGGAATTATAGTCATTAAGCTTATCAATCGTACCTACGAGTACAATCTAGCTTGCAAATCATTTTTACCCCAATATGTATCATACTAAAATTGTAATATAATAGCCATGTTTGCCTATCTTTGCACCAGTAATACTTTTATCTTGAGTAAAAATTGTGACTTTTAGAGAATAAAACAAGTGTCTACAGCTGTATCGTTCATTTATACTCGTAAGAAACATTTTGACTTATTTTGTTAGTATCCTTTATATAATGTGTTATAAAATTTACCTAAACTATGTTTAAGCTACTTAGTTAGAAAGGAGTCAATTTACACGATTTTATTGTAGTTTATGCCAAGAATAGATAAAACTATTATAAAATAGCTACTTGCTTTATCTGAGTACGTATATAGGTGCTTAACAGCGGTATATATGTTACAGGTATATAGGTCATAGTCTATCTATGCACTAAATTTCAACTGAATTCATCCAATCGTTTCAGCGTGATTGAATACACACATATAAGCTTTACTTATTAATTATAATAGTAGTCAGATTACGAATTGAAATTTCCATATACTTATGTAATATGTATAATAATATATAAAAAATTATATTATATTTCTCCAAGAATTACACAATTGATTATATGTACATAACCTATTTATGCTATCTCTGTCGACACTCACCGAAGAGCTTTTATAAAAATAACTCCGCTACAATATAAAGCAAGGTCTGACATACCAGTGGGTCCTAACAATTCATAAAATTTACCATTTTTACGCCGAAGCTCTTCCCTTTAGTACCTATAAGGTCGATAGAAAATACTTTCTGGATTTAATCCTAATGCACGTTTTGTTACGTTTAGTATTTCTTGAACCTCCCTCAATGTCAACTAAAAAGGATTTAATCGCGCCTTATATTTCGCTTTATTATACCTTGCATGATATAATGGTTGCCTGAGATATGAGTTACTATATTTTTGTCATCATTTTGCAATATTTCTTAGCCTATTACCTATTATTTATTTATTTATTTATATATTTATGTACCATAAAATATATGTTATACAAAATAAAGTAACAAAATGTAGGCAAAGGATAACTTATCTTTTTAAGAGATTTCTTCCAGAAACCCTTCAGAAGTAATAATAATCAAACGGTATAAACTTAATATCAAAATATATCAACTAAATATTATAATTATACAAAAATAAATATATTTATATATACATATATACATACAAACATATATACTTACATACTTATAAACTATAAATTATATCTGATTTGATAACTAACGCTGCTTATTTCTAAATTAAAATGTGAGGGATCATCTTTGAAAATATAATCAGGCAGTGAGTTCCACAATCTTGCTGCCATAACAGAAAAAGATTTTTCATAGAATGTTGTGATGTAGTTTGGAACCACTAATTTGGACAAATTGACACATGAACGCACTGGTCTGCATCTAGGGGGCACTAATATTTAGTGTGAAGCTACTTTTGTTTTTAATTTATAATAGAGAAATTAGCTATTACATGTATGTATTTGAAAAAAGTAATTAAAATACATAGATTTAGATACGATTCAGAGCGAAACATTGAATATTAAAAAAAATCTGTTAGTATAATCTAAAAGCTAAAATTACAGGTATAGTAAATTTATTTGGCCGTTTACTTGTATATGTGAAAGTGGCTAAACAAATTTTAATATTTTTTTTTATTTGCTAACTTTAATGCTTGTTGTAATAGACAGCATTTCCATATAAATATAAAATGGTAGATAAAACGAAATAAAAATTCGAAAGAAAAAATATTTTTTGAACATCTTTCATTATTACAAAAAAATACTTACATATAGTACTTGAAAAATAATAATTAATGTATTATCTATACTAAAGCTACTATGTTATAAACAATTATAATTATTTATAACATAAAAGCTTGTATACATTATAACGTAAACCATATGAAACATGCAAATTACAAGAAGTTATGAACTCTCCAAGTATTAAGCCACGCCTAACCTCAAGCAATTGAATGTACCAATGAAAGTGGTGAAAAAATAAATAAATATATTGGGACATTAACACACAACACCATCTAGCTCCACGGTAAGCTACGAGGCTTGTGTTATGGATACCAGGTAGTTGATACACTACACAGTACACATAATATATAATTTTAAATACATACATATTATAAATATAAACACCCATGACTAGAGTACAAACATTCGTGCTCATCACACAAATGAATGCCCCCATCGGGACTCGAACCCGCGACCGCTGGCACAGGAAGTTAGATCACTACAAACTGAGCCAAACGTGTTGTGGATTGCAATTTATTATTTTTATCTAAATTTAAATTAGATGTTGAAACGTCACGGTAAATAAAAAAATCTCAAGATCAAATACTACAAGTTACAAGGGGTCTTACGAATAAAAGGTCTAAGGATCCCCTGTGCTAGTAATAGCACTTTGGGTCCTCTGCGCGATAAATAATAGCATTCCCAAAGAAAGTTAATGTCAGGAAGGCGGCCGGTCGTAAAACTTTTGCCAAATCCGATCAGCAGTACGTAAGATGTACTGCGCCGACCCCAAGTAATTGGGAAATGGGCAGGGAGATGTGCTTGTATGTATATATAATTTTATAGGAATTAGTAGCACATTATCGGACATGTTAAAATAGAATACAATGCCTTTAAATTTATTTAAAGTTTTTATTATTTATTATATTTTTTAATTATTTTAATTGATATTTAACTGACGAAGAGAAAATATTATTAAAATTTTCTAACTCAATCGCACAATAATAAATAAATACGGTGGTTTAGTCAAAGTTCCTGGACAATACAAAGGAGCTTGGGAAGCGGGAACAATAAGTCTCGATAAACACAATATAATAAACACGACAAGTTATAACTTGTTCATTGTCAGCGATTCTAAATTATATAAATTATTATATTTAGATAAACATTTGTAACAACGTATTTAAAAGTTAAACTACAGTATAGGAATACTATATTAAATATGAAAGTTTATATGTTTGTGTATTTTTGTACCTGTTCGCAACGTCAGGCAATTAGGAACACATCCGAAAGAAAAGAGGGTAAGCTTATGAACTAAAATTATTTTTATATAATTTTATTCAGCCCTTTTTAACGTCCCATTGCTGGGCACGGGCCTCCCTTCAATATGATGGGGATCAGGCCATAGTCCACCACGCTGGCCAAGTGCGGGTTGACAGATTTCGCATGTCTTTTGAAAACTAATAAGTTTAAGTTACAATACAATTACGTTTCCCACAAATGTTTAGTTGAAATGCCCCAAAATTCACCAAAATTATAAATTATAAAAAAGTTGTTACTAAATTTTACTACATCTCAACGTTAAATTCAACTTTTGATTTTCTTGCTTGTGAAGACTTAATTTGTTTATGTACATCTTTCATATTCAGCAGCAGCTGACCCGACATAAGTCGTCAATATATTGTGTAAAAAACCTATACAAAAAAAGCACTTTTAGTTTTTCACGAATTTTCCAATTTTTGGAAAACGTTTATTATTAGTTAACTGTAGATTATTCCTTATAAATAATTTAAGAAATCACAATATAACGGATATACTCGTACCAGTTAGAAAGTTTTTCAAAGTATTTTAATAAATATAATAAATTTATTTTTTTACTCCTTTACGATGGTTTTAATAGGTGATTTGTTAATAGAAATCTATACTAATATTATAAAGCTGAAGAGTTTGTTTGCTTGGTTGGTTGAACGCGCTAATCTCAGAACCACTAATCCGATTTGAAAAATTCTTTTTGCATTAGATAGCCCGTTAACTGAGGAAGGATATAGGCTATATTATATCATCCCGGAAAAATGTACGGTTCAAGTGGGATAGATTTGTTTTTATTTATAGACAAACCCGAAAGGAAACGAGGGTGATTTGCTAGTATATGTTATACATACACAACTTCCAAGTAACGCTTTTTCCTAAATCGTAAGTACGACACAAGGATTCGAACTTTGGACACTTGGTTAATTCATTTCGCTATTAAGGCGATCACTACGTAAATTAAAATCAAATTAATCACTATGTCTTTGACAGGAAGCTTTTTGAGACAAAGCATCGTATTGTTGGGAACAAGCAATTTCGTAGCAGTCTCTGAGCCTAAAGACTCTCATGTCTGCCTTGGGCTTTTACTTGTTTATTTAAGACACACGTTTAATGACTACGTCTTTCATTTAGCTTTGTGCAGCGTCCCATCGTATATCTTTAGCAAACAGTATGGAAAAAAAAACCTTGG
This sequence comes from Fabriciana adippe, assembly GCA_905404265.1. Lineage (NCBI taxonomy): Eukaryota > Metazoa > Arthropoda > Insecta > Lepidoptera > Nymphalidae > Fabriciana > Fabriciana adippe. Next base: position 14,029,504 of record FR989997.1, on the reverse strand, counting down.
AACAATTATAAATTATAAGTTAGATGGGATGGAAAAATAAGTTTCTATAATAGAAAGCATTATAAAAATATTATGGATAAAAACTTCTTAAATTATTTAATTAGGTAGTTAACACTGAAAAATAAGTTTGTCTAATTCTTAATAAAGTAATAGAACTTAGAAGTCAATTTAACAGTTTTCAAAAACGTGAGTTGACTTGAGACTAGCTGTAATTCTAATAATTATTATTGGAGCCACAATTAAAACATTTTTTTTATTTCAATCGGATATACTAAACTACAAAGTAAACGTTTTGTAATAAAAATTAAAAAAAAACCGACTTAACAAAAACGCTAAAAAGTTAAAACAGCTGATTGGTAGTTTTCATTTACTATAGATACCTAATCAGATATTTTCTAAGTCGGTGTGCTTTGATTTGTATTGGCTGGCATCGACTTTCAAGTCGGTTTTTATTTATCTTTTTTTTATGTTTTTATTTTTCCATTTATAGTGTAGCAAAGTAAGAAGTATTTTAAAAATTCAGTAGGTGAAAAATTAATCATCCCCTATTTTGTACACTTAGGGGTGGTTTTCTTTTTCAAATTTAAATTGGACTGGTACATCCTATCCAATAAAAAAAATCATCGAAATCGGACTACAGTGTAAAAAGCTATGCGAGATGAAACAAAAAATATACGTGTCGAATTGAGAACCTCCTTCTTTTTTTTCGTCTATTAAAAAGTGCATATCTTTAGGCCTACCGCATATATACAACTTTTAATCGAACAACTGTTTAGTTGTATGTCAAAAGTATATGGAAATGTATGAAGGACCGCATACTATCAACTAGATAGTTGCTCGACAAAATAATCAAAAAACCACATCGACTGCTTTTTGACTAATCAGTTGAACAACTATCGACCGACAACTCAATATGTATTGCAATGTATTGGAGCACGCATACACTCGACTAAACAGTCGATGCGTGACGGTCGTGCTGCCACGTTTGGCTCAGTTTGTAGTGACCCTAGTTGCTGTACAAGCGGTCGCGGGTTCGAGTCCCGCTAGGGGCATTTATTTGTGTGATGATAACGAATGTTTGTACTCCAGTCATGGGTGCTTATGTATATGTATTTAAAGTTATATATGTGTAGTGTATTAACTATGGAACCAGATGGCGACGAGTTTTATTGTCCCAACATATATTATAATTAGTAAAAATATATATTTCTAAATAATAATTATTATAAAAATATAAATATATTAATAAATATATATTATAATAATTATTACTTATAAAAATAAATATTTATTATAAGCAAAGCATATGTGTACTTTTTTTTATTTAGCATTGCCCTTGTATTCGATCATAATTGAGTTCTACAAAACAACCGCTTAAGAGACGAAACAAAAGAAAACTAAAATAAATATGTTACGACAGAGTTGATTGTATGCGCACCCTCGTCGACTAAACTGTTTGGTCGTCATGAAATCGACACAAGCACACAACTCGACTAAACAGTTTAGTCGATGTAACAGTTGTATATATGCGGTAGGCCTTAAAAATATCAAGTTGACTTTCTAAAACCTTAACTCTTCTTGCTTTCAATCTAAAGTTTTAATATACCTTTATGTAAGATACAATACTTAAATACTTTCTTAAATTTACGCGAATATTTTACATTTTAAATAAAACTATCTTTTCGGATTTTCTCGCGGATTTATTTTGATTTTTGGTTCCCGACATTTCGAATACTTTACAGCAATCATGTTCACGGGAGAGACTTAGGTGTTAGATGTCTCAGAGAGCCTACCCACAAAATAACAAAATGAATTCAATAAACTTGAAAAATGGTACCAAAGTACCTTACAATATTTGTTAATTTTAATTTTAATCACTTTTATAATTTTAATTACTTTTATACTTGAATATGGAATATTATTTATATAATTTTAGCTGTTATTATTATAATTATTAAAAATTTTTAGAAAAAAATTTTGATTAGTAATCTATATTTAGTGTTGTCATTATTATATTTATAACCATAAAGAAAAATAAAATATTATTTATTTAAGCTACATTATTGTTCTATGTGTAATTTAATACAATACTTTGTTAGATAAATTTTAGATTTATTTAAAATCTACGATATATATTTTTATAAAACACTATATCAACTTTTTTTTAAATTAATTTTCTTGTTTATAAGATAATTATAGTGATTATTTTCTCCAATGAAGCTCAATTTTCTCTCGCAATTTGATTGGTAATTACTCTAAAAGATTTTGATCATTAGATTCTTACAATAAATTAAAATCAATCTTGGAACTTAATTAACTTTGTAATTATTACCTTCAATATTATCTTCATTGTCCGTTTCGGTCATTTTTATTAACATTTTCACTTTGTTTTAATTATTTCAAAGAAATTTTTCATTTAAACATATTAAAAGTGAGACTAAAATGGATTTTTTATCGAAAATCTTATTATTCTATCTCGTTCCCGAAGTTTTGGTAGGAAAATGGGACGATCGACACAACCGTCTACCGGCAATGTGCAATTCATACTAACCTGTTCGAGGAAATTTTCAGAGACGCGGGAAAATGTGACGAAGGGTTAGTAACTTTACGTATAGGATCTTGAAACAAACTATAAATAATTCTGTATTATCAGCATATTGCGTTAAGATGACGTAATTTAATGTATATTTTAAGAAAAATTGAACTTTTAGCTATATCTGTTTGTAAAGGTATTTTATAAATTAATAATAAACAATAATGTTAAGTACAATGCTGTTCTCCTCTTATCGCCTCTACTGATACAAAATCACTAGTTGGTTTTTCGCCCAGCAATCGACATTGTGATTCAGCGGGGAAAATTCGGCTAGCATTCTTGCAATAATGGTATGAGGGCATTGACTTGTGAAGTAATTATTAGGGTGGGCCAAAAAAAGCATTTTTTTTTCTTTAGTTACTGTGAAAATATCGTTCAAGATGATGGAAAATTCTGGTAAAGTTTAAAGCTAAAGAAAACATTAGTCGTTTTTTTTGGCCCACCCTATTAATTATTGAGTATGGATACATTTGTGTATATAAATTATACGGACTTAGCCTCATTGTAATTTCTTTTCTTTACAAAGTGACATAATCATTATTCAATTTAATATATGACTTAAACTTGGCTTCTATCCATGTAATAATTAACTAAATTTAAAGCGTCATAATATAGCCCCTAGATACGTTATATTATTACTTAATAAAACAGAAATTCCGCAAATAGAAAGTCTATTTAGTTTTATTAGTATTAATAAATCATTTTTATGTAGCAATATACACTACCATAATGCAGAATCATTTTAATATATAAAAAATTAAGAATCATAATAAAATATCCTTTAATAAATTGTCGCCAAATAATTTTTACTCTTATGAAGAACTAGTTTGTGACCACAGCTTTGTTCGGGTCAGACTCAAGAAAGAAGGAAAAGAACTTATAAATACACAAAAAATAAGCAAAACAGATTAGTTATCTCCATATAAATTTTACAACTAACATTCAGAGCAGTTAGGGCCTTTGCGCACTACATTTTACAAACGCACCGACAACGACAATATAAACGAACCTCGTCGCATAATATACGCTGATAACTTAAAAACGCAGATTGCTTACGTTCGTATATCCATCCATAAACGCGGGACAAAGGCGCGTCCACTGCACGTCGAACGGACGTCTTTTTTTATACGTGAGTCTACGAACAGCACCAACCTTTGTCCGTGCCTTTTTATTAGCTTTTGTTTTATCTGGAGGTTTTTTTTTAATTTGATTTTAAAAACGAGTCTACAGAATTCTAGTTAGATGAGTTCTCACATCTACTATTTGGAGCTTTCTTAATGTGCTCCTAGGTGAGGGTCATCGTGTTGAGGTCGAACAGACGTCAGTGTCGGCAGCGCGTTAAAAAATCGTCGTGTACATAATTCCTTATTTAAAACATGTATGCGTGAAATGATATTTTAAGAATAAAAGAAGAGGTATGATATAATTTTAATAATGGAATGGAATGAAAGATAAATAAAAGAAAAGAAGGATGTTTTGGCATAATGACGACACGACGAGACGCTTGAACATTGTTTTATATAATTTTAAAAGAATAAATAGTTACTAGTGTTATAAACGCTTTTATTACATATATTATAATCAAGGCCTTCACGATCTAGCTACGAATGTTCCTTTACATCAATATGTTCCTAAATAAGATGTAATAGGTACAGCTATGGATATCATAGTCTGTAGTAGACTTGAACGTCATACACTAAAGTTTCTTAATTTATTATTGAGGTAGGTGGATTCCATTAAGTAGAAGGGTTTGCCATTTGCATGTATGGGGTTCATACATGCAAATAAAGGTAGCATTTATTTTATTTCGTAAACTCTCCAGTAACTTAAGGTTAAGGTTAAGCTAACGTTAGCCATGTTAATTTATAAAAACTACTGGATAGAAACAGTTCTTGTGTTTTGCCGTGAGATTAAAAGATTATCCTGTAGTAAAAGTTATCGTTAAACTCCCTGGAAAACACAATAACTGGTTCTGCTGATCTTAAGGAATACATCAAAACAATATACTAGAAAATTGTAAATTTTAAAAAGGCCTTCCTAAAAGTACCTAGACTAGCCTTAAAACGTACCTAGTTAATTAAATAAATTAAAATAATTCAATTAATTATAGCAAAATTAGTGAAAAATTTAATAATAAACTAATGCGAATTTACGGCACTCGTGTTAGAGACATGTCCCTTGCGACGTGAAATTGGAAACTTCGCATCATTTCTATTTTTATGAAAAGAATAAGCCCGTGAACTGTTATTAACGTCATTTCTATATAGAAAAAGTTATATTTAATATTATAGTTAGTGTAGTTGGTTAGTTATAATTAATGTTTATAACGAAATATTTCGTTTTAAAATATCCATTTAAACATAATACTGATTTTATAAAAGCTCAAATCTCAAGTCTCATTAAAAACCAAAGAGTGGATCGAATCTACAGTATCATAAATCCCAAAGGAATTGTGTAGGAATCAATTTCTTACCAACTTTACCCCGAAATATATGAAAGGTGAACTTCAATGTGACCCACATACACTTGCATTGAATTCTTATACTGTAAGCACTGTACTAAACAAACAGTTTATTTTGACATATTTTAACAGTGTACCTGCCATGTATTGTGTACATTTATATAAATGCGAAATGTTTACGTTTGAATATTTATTTTTAAGCCCTATTTAAATTTGAATTATATATACATACATGACCAAATAGAGAAATATTTTAACTGTAATAAACAGAAATGAATGTAATTACTTCTTAACTAACTAAAATCGGAAAGAAACAATTTCAAAATTATTGACAAAGCTATTAGTCCACCCGTAAGGAGATTTTTTTTTCTTGAAATTTATAATAGTAGGGATAACTTATTCTTAAAAGAAGGAATCATGAAAATCGAGTCACAATATGGCTAAAATATCGCATAACATATTCACATATACACACACAAAAAAATACAATTAAATAGAGTATTTCGTCTTTTTTCTTCTTGTCCGTCAATCCGCACTTGGCCAGCGTGGTAACTATGGCCTTATCCACCAGGCCAGAAGGGAGGCCCACGCCCAGCAGTGGGACTTCAAAAAGGGCTGAATACATACATACATTTCTTCTTCTAAAAAGTTGGTCAAAACTGCCATTATTAGCTGTGACTGAAAGACAGAGATTCTACATTTGTTTGGCTTTTCGAAAGACTAATTTTCCATAAATTTTAATTATATTAAGACTTATAGGTTAAACTCAATAAAATATGTTATTTTGTTTTGTCAAGTAAGTAAGTAATCAACAATTGTCATGACTTTTTTGATGAGATTTGAAAATCTTACAACGGGTTAAAGTCGCAACTAGCACTACAAACTGGCGCAATTTTTTAAATGCCTTATTTTAAGCAATTCTTGAGACTTGAAATATAGGAATCAATATGAAGTCCCTCAATGCTAGAGTAAGCTTAATGCACCACGATGATACGCGAAAAATTTTTAAGCATAGAGTGACACATACGAATATAGATGTTGAAAAATGTAAGGGTGCAAGTAATAGCATACGTAAATCTTTGTCAAAATATGATGATTCATATGCTTGTGATCGTATGTACATATTTATCACATTTGAATATATAATATACAGTTTATTTTTAATATTATAAACCTGTCTATCTGTTTGTCTGTCTGTCTGTTATCGCATCACAGTCTGGAATAATACATAGGCTACTTTTTATCCCGGAAAAATGTACGGTTCCCGTGGGATAGGTTTGTTTATGTTTTCCTAGAGACGAGTCTCTAGTATTATATAACGCGTAAAAAGAAAATGTCACCCATAAACTTTTAAAAAAGCTATATTATTCAAACTCTAGTCTGTTCTCGAGATTCCGATGAAGAAATGTAACCTTAGCCGGACCGACAGATATTATTGTGTTTAAATTAACTTTAAAAGAACGAGAACAGGGCTTAATAACAGTTAAAATATGTACCTACAGGTAACCTCATATAAAGTACACAAAACAAATTTCATCAAAATCTGTCGAGCTGTTTATTATAAGAACACATGCACGTCGAAATTTTATATATAAAGAATAATAAATGAATAGATGATAAATAGCATATTTCAATGAATATCCGTTTAGTCACCGACTAAATATACCTGTTTGACGCTGACTACATTATTCACAGAATTCCTACTGTTAAAGTTTTCTAATAAACATAATATATTAGATAATATTATATTTAACTATTAGTTTAATGAAACTATTTAATGCTTTGCTTGAAGATTTTAAGCTACATTTATTTATTTAGACACATTTATGATAGGTATTTTTTTTTACATGTCTTATAATATGTACATATATAGAAAATAAATTATTTGAAAAAAATATCAACAGTTAATATATTTCACAGTAAAAAATATTCAAAATCACATTTCTATTATGGATGCGTAAGTTTGTGAGCTACATCAGTACATTTTTAGGGTTCCGTACCTAAAAAGGAAAAAGAGAACCGATGTTCCTATCCCTTCATTGTCCGTATGTTGGTCTGTCAAGACCCTTTTTCTCAGGAACGCGTGGAGGTATCAATTTGAATTAATATCGTATACTCAGATCTTCAATCCCTTGGAGCTGTGACAAATCAAACTTCTAAGTTAAGGCAATCAAAAGATAATTTTGACACTCGCAAGGGAATCAAAACCTATAAGGTACTTCCCGTTAACCTAAAGTCATGAAATTTGGCAAGAAGCAACGTCTTAGAGCACAAGTAATGAGAAAAATCCGAAAACCATAAATTTAAAGTTACATCCCAAAAATCATTTTTTGCGATTATAAACTTATTTTAATGCTTCATGGTTCCGAGCCTTCGATGTGCGAGTCAGACTCGCACTTGTACGTTTTTTTTTCTTGACAATTTCAGTATAATACCGCAACGGTGAACATAATAAAATAGTCAAGCGTATATTTCAATTAGCACATATATTACTTGTGCTCAGTCTTGGGCAAAATCGTGATATTAAGCTTACATTTGTTTGATAATATCTCTCTTCAGAGAAAATAACGCACGAATAAATTATTTTATAAGATAAATTAATTATTTTAAAAATTATCCTAAATCCATAGTAATACTATAAATGTGAAATAAACTCTGTCTGTCTGTCACTTTTTAACATTTAAAGCGCTGAAAATATTTCGATGAAACTTGCAAGAGCACATATTACATCATAGGGATGGAGATAGGCTACCTTTCATCCCCATCTCTTTTACTGTGTGAGCGAAGTCGCAAGCTAAAACTAGTATTATTATAAGATTTAACATTTATATATCACCAGGAAATAACTGCTGTAAACCAAATGAAAATTCTATTTCCTCTCAGAATAAATGTTCGTTTAACCATTCCTCAAATATTTTCTCCTCTTTAAACACTTGGAATTGTATATTTTATAAAGGAGCAGGTACGCTTTCACAGTGCTTACTAGAATTCAAAGTTACAAGTAAATATTATTAAGATTTTTTTCTAACTTAATAATTTATACATATAATAAAATTCTAAGTCGAATCTGTACATTAAATATTTTTCAATCAATATCATAAATGTCTCATCTCGGAGAAATCTATACTAAAATTATTAATTATGTTAAAACGTAAGTAGGGACGAACCCGAGCGGAACGAGGGTCGCTAATTATTATCATATTATGTTATAGGCAAATCAGTAATGCCTCGTTTATTGTAAATACTAATTTTACTTCTTATACTGTCTAATAAATAAGTGCTTTTATTTCATAGAATACAACTTTTATCGAATTTTGTTTTATGATATTAATTTTTACAGTTATCTATACAGATAAATAAAATTGAAGTGTCTGTTTGTTATGTCAAAATAACAGCTTTATACTAATTGCATATGGAATTATCTACGGTACTTATAAGAAAAACACAATTTTTAAAATTTTTGTCTGTCTGTTTGTTTGTTCCGGCTAATGTCCGAAACGGCTGGACCAATTTTAACGAGACTTTCACTGGCAGATAGCTGATATTATTAGGAGTAACTTAGGCTACTTTTATTTTAGTATAAGAATTAGGGTTTCGCTCAAAAAAATTAAAACGTACCTAATGCCTTAATAATAAAAAGTGAGCTCGCAGGCCATAGTTGTTACTATGTGCTTAATGCCAAATCAAATTACATGTGTTATGGCTGGCATGTACGGTAATAGATAAGGAGGTTTTGGGTCCCAGAGGATCCCTAGATTTTTTCTGTCAAGTAATTTTCATTAAGAACACGGAGTTGGGAATCTGACGGTGTTTAATCCCCGTGCTTCGGAGAACACGTAAAGCCATTGATCCTACACTTGATTACTCGCCGTTATTATTGAGTAATCGTCCCAACAGGGTTTGAGAGTGAAATAAGAATGCACTTGTGTTTGAGCGCATACTTGTGCCCTATAATATTTTCTACGTACATGGCTATATACTAAGTTTATTACAGATTGACCGCCGTGGCCGACATCGTTCAAGACATCGAAAATCTATATTTTTCGTAAAGCATAACTTTTATCACTAAGCTTTCCTGTAAGTTTCGTTATGCTAAATATTTCTTTGAATATTCATGTAACTTCAGAACAAATTAAACATAGTTTTCCATTTTAAATAGCATTGCTCTTATTCAACATTCAGTAATAATAAATATTCCATTATTTATTTTCTCAACAGCACACTGTTATTTTTTTTTCTTATAAAACCTTCGTTTTGTTTTGAAGTATTCAAGGAAGCTTCCTATAATGAGATACCTATTGAAAGTATTATTTTATAAGAGCCAAAATAGATTGTTAATTTTAGTAGATTCCGTACCAGGATCGTTAGAGTGGCTTCTAGCCAAGTACGTACTCGAAGAGAATTTGTTGATATTTTTTTATGTTACAGTCAAATAAATATTTCTTCTCTGATTTTTGCTGTATACAAAATACTCGATGCTCACGAACTAAAAAAAAAAGGAACAAGTTACCGAAGGAAAATAGTATGGTGCAGTCGGAAACACAATATTGTAGTGGGGTGCTTAGCATACCTAGCATATATATAAAGGGTTTACTGAGAAAAATACGAATAAATAATAAAAAAAAAACATTAAATTAAATGAAATTATTAATTTATTACACTACACAATTTATATGATAAAAAAGCTTAATTTTTAATATTTTTTTAATATTCATTTATTTATTATTTACATCCTTTCACTTCATTCACTGACAACTTAACCCTGCAATGCAATTTAAAATGGCAGCAAAAGTTACTACAAAATCCAAAGGATCAAAAGGAGACTAAATTGAAGATGAAGTAGGATAAGTGTCTAACTTAGGCAGAGATTATGCGGATTAGCCGACGACCTTTACAGTTCTGGCTTTTACTCCCTTGAGGCATGAACAAACGTAATGAATATTGTGGAAAGTTGAAGGAACTTCTTTTAACTTTTAAAATGAACTTTGTAAACTTAACTACAAAATGATGGATAAATTAATTTACGAAGAAATCTTAATCTATACTGATATTATAAAGAGGCAGAGTTTGTTTGTTTGTTTGAACGCGCTAATCTCAGGAACTACTAATCCGATTTAAAAAAAAACTTTTTGCATTAGATAGCCCATTTTTTGAAAAAGGCTATAGACTACACATATAATATATAGTCTATCTATTCCATACTAACCGTTAAAACGTACCTAGGGACGAATCCAAGCGAAGCGAGGGTGAGTCGCTAGTTGAGAGATAAAAAAGGAAAATTTTCTATTTCTCTATAGGCAATGGACACTTTTTAAATATCAAAGTATATCAAATATACTATAAAGCTTTCTATTTATTTGTAAATAACTTATTTTGAAGCTCGCAATATACATAAGAAATATAATCTTCAGATCAAAATTGTTTGAATATTAAGGATAACAAAGTATGCGCAGTCAAAGACATACCGTGTTTGAGAGGAAATATTAACCGCATAAGTTTATTATAGAATTAAATAGAAATACGTTAACTATTCGCTGTTTGCAAAATTTTTCAGATTCTGGCAATACTTTGTGGATTTTAGTACAAAAATCACGAAACTATTCCAATATAATTATAAGTATAGTTGTATTTAGCTATTGAAAAGAGAAGAACAAATTTTTTTATATATATATATATATATATATATATATATATATATATATATATATATATATATATTTTAAATAAAATTATCTTTTCGGATATTTTCGCGGATTTATTTTGATTTTTGGTTTTCGACGTTTCAAATGCTTTACAGCAATCATTTCCATGATTCTGTGATCATCCCGTGACTATAAAATATCAAATATTCGCGTAAATTAAACAAACTATTCTAAGACATACTTCTTTCATGATGAACAATAAAGTGAATATCTAATATCTGTACAATATCTTGTATACTCATGAATACTTTGTAAGACGCCTATAAAAAAATTACTTCTAGATTGTACAAAAACTACTGGACATATTTTGATATAATTTGATATGATGATAGCTGGTTATTCAGGTCAACATATAGGATACTTTTTACCGAGGGAAAATATCTCATCTCTGAGAAATCTATACTAAACGTTAAAACGTAACTAGGAACGAGCCCGAGCGGAGCGAGGGTGAGTAAAATCAGCTAATAACTTATAATAATAATTGTTTATAATCACAAATTATTTTCAACATAAGTAGAGTCGTCACGTCAAGACATTTCGTAGTGATCTAAACGCTTTGAATCTAAATTAAGACTGCATGACAAGATTTAGTGGGGGTTAATCAGCCTTGAATCCTGAACGCAACAATCCTTTGAATCGCTTCGTATCGTAGAAAATAGAACAATAGTACATCTTATGTTATTTATGTCATTTATCAAATAGAGCTCAGGAAAAAGAATTTAATATTTGCGTCATTTCTTGCCTTTTATTCGTTCAAACGAGTCTCCAGTGTTTTTTCAATATACTAACATGCCACGTGGAACACTTGATATAAGTGTATAAGAACCCTGTATCATTCCTATAATATCGTAGGTATAATATATAAAAAATAAACAAAAAATTCATTGCTCCGTTGTTACATGAAAAATGACGGCTTTCTTCACGTAACTTTCGCATAAATCGCACTACTATTATAAATGTAAAAGCTTTTATACATTTAATACGTTGGGACATTAACACACAATATCATCTAGTTCCATGCTAAGCTACGAGGCTTGTGTAATGGATACCAGATAGTTGATACACTACGCATATATAACTTTAAATCCCTGCGTATTATAAATATAAACACCCATGACTGGAGTACAAACATTCGTGCTTATCACACAAATGAATGCCCCCAGCGGAACTCGAACTCGCGACCACTGGCACAGCAAGTAGAGTCACTACAAAGTACAAACTGAGCCAATCGTGTCGTCCATTAGGAAATAAGTAGGATTTATTGCAGATTGTTTTAAATAATTTGTTCCAAGCGACGTAGACAGAAATCGACGTTGGTATATTAGGCGGAAACGGACAGTAATCGCTTACTGTTGATCTAGATATTTATATAATGAAACAACTATTTATACTAAATAATGGCTCTACCTGAAGTTGATTTATGTTGTTTTTTTACTATAATATCTCATTGGTTTTGACCAAATGCTATTTAAACAAAAGAATGATATGTTAGAAGTAATACTATGTGGCAATGTGACATAAATAAATTTAAGAAATATATTATTTGAAAAATTCCACTAAAAAGATCTTATCCTTGAAAAAATATATAAAAAAAAAGTAAAAATAAATAGTATCGCCGCGTATTGCTTTTCGCAGTTTAAACGTTTTCAGGTTAAAGTAAAAACATCTTTTGTTTAGTCACTACTGAAGTCTGAACCCATATTAAAAATTCTTTCCTTATATGTAGAATGCTTCATTATACCTGAAGAGCAAAAAGTATGTAGCTTATATTTTATCGACATAGTAGCATAACAAAGGACTTGCATCAAATCCAAAAATTAAGAAAAATCCATAGGTATATGTAACTGAAGAGTGAAAAGAAAAATGCATATATAGGTATTATTATTGTATACTAATATTTTAGAGACAGTGGTAGCCCAGTGTTAAAACGCTCGTTTGGGTAACCGAGTGAAGCAGGTTCAAATCCCGGGTCTCGCACCTCTGATTCTCAACATGATTATCGCTCGTCATACGGTGAAGGAAAACATCATAAGGAAACCTGCATGTCTGAGATAACCTAACAAGTTCTCGAAAGACATGTAAACTCCGCCATCCCGCACTTGGCCAGCGTGGTAGACTATGGCCTGATCCCCCCTCATAGGCTCGCGCCCAGCAGTGGGACGACAAAAAGGGCTCAATACTTGTATTAATTATTATTCTATACTAAAATTATGAACGCAGTTTAAAATTTAACCCCAGAAATCAACTTATCATCTTCAATTATTCATATCGATCAACAGATAGTCATACATCTGGCTAGACAAGGTCATGACTCACACTGCATGGTTCCGTGTGAGACGGTGTTATACATTTGTTTATAGAAACACTATTTGCGTAGAGACGGTGACATCTAAATTATTTAGATCATTTTATTTAGACTATAGACTATAGTTTTATTTGGTAGTGAACTAGCGACTCACCCTCGCTTCGCTCGGGTTCGTCCCTTGGTACATTTTAGTTTTTTTGAGCAAAACTAATTCTTTTTCTAAAATAAAAGTAGCCTAAGTTACTCCTTAGAATATCAGCTATCTGCCAATGAAAGTTTCGTTAAAATTGGTCCAGCCGTTTCGGAGATTAGCCGGAACAAACAGACAGACAGACAAACAGACAAAAATTTTAAAAAATGTGTTTTTCTTATAAGTACCGTATATAATTCTATATGCATTTAGTATGAAGCTGTTATTTTTACATTACAAACAGACACTCCAATTTTTTTTGTCTGTATAGATTACCTTAATTTATGAATCAGACTTCAGTTCTAGGTATTTGAAGCAACCATAAAGAGAAATATCCACAATTAATGATAATATTAAGATAAAAAGAAAATCGCAATATATAATATTAATAAAGTGAGAGTCAAATTGTCCGTCTGTTGGTACCTTTTCACGGTTTAGCCGCTGAACAGATTTCGGTGAAATTCGGCGAAGACATAATTGCATTTTAGGAATAATCATAGGTCACTTGTGGGCAAAAAACTGTTATCATATGTATATATGTAACGTACTTCAATGAGTAAATAGATTTGGAAAGAACGTATAATGTGGAAAGTGTATACAATATTCTAAATGGTAAACAAAGAAAAAGATTAAAAATCCAAGGATTTTCAAAATTAATTAAGTAAATGAAGCCATTGCAATAAAAAAGAAAGAGGTGAGAGGGGATTGTTTTTTTCTGAGAAATACAAGATTTCATTAAAAGAACATTCATATAATCAGCTTACTCAATTAGCCATTGCAGAGCTTTGACATTTTATGGGTTTAATTTTACTTTGTATTTCTGTTTGTGAAATAACTAAATATGCTCATATATTTATGTGATCTACTATATTTTATTAACCCCCGAAGTGAAAAGAGGGGAACTATAAGTTTAACGTGTGTATTTGTGTGTCTATCTGGGGCATCGTAGCGGCTAAACGGATAAACTGATTTTAATTTTCTTTTTTGTTTGAAAGGTGATCGAGTGGCTCTTAGCTTTAAATCAAGGAAATCCGTTCAGCCCTTTGCAGGCTATCAGCACTTTTCTCGATAATAAAAGGATATGAACAACTTCCAAAGATCTAATCGATTTTAAACTTGGTATCCCATTACTTCAATGACATTGCAACGATATAGTAACATTGGCCTGATGCTACAACATCACCTGGAATCTGCAAAATACTCAACTCTAGTAAAATACGGCAGAGGTTATCATGTTTAGGCTCATTAAAATGGCCTCAATGAATTGGCTATTGTAATGGGATGAGTATACTGTAACAGTATACCCCACTTTTAATTCATTAACCTATATACATATCTATACTAATATTATAAAGATGCAGAGTTTGTTTATTTGTTATTTTATCAAAACAGCCCTCCTATATCTGATTAACTCAATGTATATTATTTCTTTTAGCAGTTATAGTTCTTTTAGCACATTTGGAAAAGATTTTTTTTTTACGATGCGCGCGCACACTGACAGCCAAAAAGCGACATAATGAAGTTAGCTGCAATCCTTTTACAAACAGAGAGTTGTGACATACGGGATGAAATATTTAGCTATTTTTGTTCTGTTACGCCAAAGAAGTATAACTTCTTACGTGCGTACATAAGTACACACACACATTTTTTTTCTACTGTAATTTTGTACAAGTAACATACTCCGATTGCTTCCGATTGATCCGATTCTTATGTCTAGACCAAACTATTTATACCTACTCTATGACATTCCGGGCTTTTCGCTGCATATAATAATTAGAGTTAGTAAAAGAGATGTTTTTATGAATAGTGTTCGCCGGGTGTTCGAATCATACGTCGATTAATTATTATTCAAAATTCGAGGAACATATATATGAATAAACTATACCTATCTATAAAAAAAAACTTTTTTATTGATAACACTAAATAAAACTCGTCAATGGTTACTATATAAAAAAGAAGAAAATCAGTTGACAAACAGAGGGGAAAAGGTACTGAAATATTTCGTCTTACTTTACCAAAACAGACATTGTCATGTCCCAATTTTGATAAAATTTATGATCTTTAATATTCAAGAGTCATAAAAATATAGAAAAAGCACTTTCAGTTTCATCTTACTGGGAACTGGGAAGTAGACCGAGAATCTTATCCATGAAGTTTTACTTAGAACCTTTATTTGTGCTATTAAGAATAATAAAAAATCAATCGATTAGCCATTCTTAAAAGTGACGCTTTTACCAACAAACATCATTTCATTTTTATTTATATAATTTAGGTATGAGATGTGCATAATCTTTATTAATTAAAGACGATAGTGTATTTTTTGGTTTTATATATTGGTTTTCAAAGAAGTGAAGCAATGTAATTGTAAGGGCCGGAGAACAAGCGTACTTCTTTTGAAACATATAGTACAATATATCTTCTATATAAATTAAAATGAATGTCCGTAAGTTAGACACGGATTTTGTGTAACGTACACAACTTAAGATTATTATCAACTAACCGCAAACGGAACTTGGAAATGATGAGATCGCCTCTAGGCTATTTCAATGTGAGAGAAGTATTGTAAGTTACAAGTTTGTATACAAAAAGTTAAACAAATGTAATCTATCTATATAACATCATTTATCATACCCGTCTACATCATAATAATAACATTATGATAGGTTTAGAAACAGGTAAGCTATAAGTTCATCAATGTGGTTAAATGTTTTGTGTGTCCAAATTTGTGTCATGCAAGAAATTCGTGAAGACCAACCAAATTTCAATGCCAGCTTCACACATGAACGGATATATCGTATTAGGATTGCGCTACTAATATCATATTTATTTTAATACTCCCATCATCGTACAGGGGTATATAAATTTCCATTCACCGCATCCGATGTCGGAATCAAGATTTATTTCTCGTTTACTTTCGCTCGTGGCTATGCCCGCAAAATTAATAAATAAACCTGCATTTCTTGCATTCAAGTATGTATGTATGTATGTACACTGTATTGTATTCAGCCCTTTTTAACGTCCCACTGCTGGGCACGGGCCTCCCTTCAATACGAGGGGGATCAGGCCATAGTCCACCACAGTGGCCAAGTGCGGGTTGGCGGACTTCAAAAACTTGATAGGTTTTCTCAGACATGCAGGTTTCCTCACGATGTTTTCCTTCACCGTAAGGCAAGTGGTAATCATGTTAGAAATGATTCACACGTGAAAATATCAGAGGTACGATACTCGGGATTTGAATCGGATTCACTCGGTTTCCCAAGCGAGCGCTTTACCACTGGGCTACCACTGCCTCATGTATGCACATACAAATATAATTTTCAGCCAGTTTTATATAATAAAAACCCTATGGAGACTAGGACTCCGGATCTACGGCTATCTTGTTAGTCACTAAAGCACGGAAACTGTTATTACATATTAACTAGTATTGTTTTAAATAGCATAGTTTTTGATAAAATGGTAGATATTAGACCATATCATTTCATCATTTAAATCCTCATGCGTCATACGACTACTGTGATATGCGAAAATTTCTGCGTCGATCCTTCACTGAAACACTTGACGGATCTGGATGATATTTTGACCACAGCTAGATTATAACCTGAAATAACATAGTATATAAGAGACTGTTAGGCACCTAGGAAGGCGAAGCGAAATCGCTAGTAATATTACAAACCAAACTTATATTATTATTATCTAGTACCTGGGTGACCGAGCTTCGCTCGGAGTTCTTTTTTGTTATATCGTTTTGTTTGATAAAAAAAAAACTAAAAACTTGAATAAATACAAAAAAAAAACAAAAGTAAAAACTTTGGATTTCGACCGGGACTCGATCCCGGGCATATGTGTTGCCTAACATGCGCCTTGACCGCTTGACCACGTTGCTTATAAGCGAATATAATAAGTTATCGACTATATTCTGCGTAGAATAATGCAAAAAAAAACCGCATGAAAACTCGAAAACACGCGTTTTCCCAGACATGAGACTAATCTAGATCGATTTTTCGCCCCCGAAAGCCTCCACATACCAAATTTCATTGAAATCGTTAGAGCCGTTTCCGAGATCGCTGGTATAAATAAATAAAAATATAAAGATATAAATATACAAGAATTGCTCGTTTTGCTCAGTTCAGCAGTGAAACGTAACTAGGGACGAACCCGAGCGAAGCGAGGGTGAGTCGCTAGTAGATACTAATATTATAAAACTGAACTGTTTGTTTGGTTGAACGCGCTAATCTCAGGAACTACTAATCCGATTTGAAAAATTATTTTTGCATTAGATAGCCCGTTAACCGAGGAAGGCTATAGGCTATATATTACCCCGAAAAAATGTACGGTTCCCGTGGGATAGATTTGTTTTTGTCGAGGGACGAACCCAAAGCGAAGTGATGGTGAGTCGTTAGTTTATTATAAACAATAAAATTTTAGTAGGACTACTGAGTTCACATTTTTAAAGAAAGTGAACACAACATTATAATAAATTCATTTGAACTCATCATTTAACTGCCAATGTTAACTTATAAAACAGTTTTCAAATGGATATCGCTTACAAATCTTCGATAAAAGTTAAAATATATATCTTTTATTCATACATATAACTTTTGTATCGGGAAGAAAGATTCATGAAATTAATTCCTGAAACTGATTCTAACTTCTCTATTAGGTATAATAAAATTCTATTGTCAATCACATTAATACCATAAATACTGAAAGTGAGTGTATTTTTGTTACTTTTCCACGCGTAAACTAAAGAATGGATTCGGATGAAACTATAATAATATAATAATAATAATATAGCCTTTAATTCAGATCAATCTTACAATAACTATATGAAAAGAACACTACATGAGAAACTTAAACTTAAATATTAATCTAGTCTTTTATTTGTTGTTTTCTGTAGATCTGTTTGGCAATCGGCAAAGGCCTCCTCCAATCATTTCCACTCATATCTTTCTTGAGCCACCCTATTCCATGTTACACCTGCCACTTTATGTCATCATCCCATCTTTTTTATGGTCTACCTCTTTTCCTTTTTCCTTCCCTAGGATACCATCGTGTCACAATTTTGTAATTGAGGCACGAAAAGTAGTATTTACCATTGAAATGAAAAACAAAACAATACAAATATCTTTTTTTTTTCGAAATTCATCCCGTAGAAGGGTAAAAGGGGGTTGTGCTGTTTATATGAGGAAAAAAATGTTTATAATCAAAATTACTTGACATTTGGTATTAATGCTCTTCAATACAATTAAATAAACATGTATTTTAGTTTTTTATTTTTTTATTTCAGCCCCCAAGTGGGTAAAACTGGGCTGTGAAGTTGGAGTTGTTGAATATATTTAAATAGAGTAACATAAGTCACGTTCTCCGTAAGTGCACACTTACTGCGTGGATATAAAGTAAAGAACGGAGATTATTCTAAACCCAAAGGAAAATTATGTATAACTTCTCGGCTAGCCACAGCAGTGACGACTATAATAGACCTAGAGCGCGATAGAGAGAACCTCTAGCTAGAGAGTATCCTGCTATCCATATCCTGCTTCTAAAGTTTGGCACAACTGTAATGAAAAAGTCACCTAAGCTATGTAACGGGATAAGACTGTGAGTAATTCATTAAACATCATAGTGCCCACTGTGTATGCTGGATGTACACGGGGGGAATCAGAATTGAAGACGAAATCTTATACGAATTTATTTTTGCAAATAATAAAGTATGCGTAGCGAAAAAGTTTATTTTTTCTGTAATTTGATCGCAGGCGAAGCCGCGGATTCTGCTACTCTATACATATAATAAAATTGTAACTAAACCTAATCTGTACATCAAATATTTTTTTGGAAAATCTTATTGAAATAGACATTATTATCGATACAGAGGCCGAATCTATATCTATATTTTTAGAATTTTTGTCTGTCTGTTTGTCTTTGACCACATTACCTACGAAGTAACCACTGGAGGGATTTTGATGAAATTTGGTACCTATGATGATAGCTATCCGGTTCAACATATAGGGTAGTTTTTACTGCGGGAAAATATCTAATTTCTAAGAAATCTATACTAAACGTTAAAACGTAAGTCGGGATAAACCCAAGCGGAGCGGAGGATGAGTCGTTAGTCGTCTATAAAATTATTTATTGTGTAATTGCCTTTAGGGCACGGATGTTCTTTAACCCACATATTAACAGGTTTATATGGCACATTAGCAAAATGTAAAAATAGAACGCGGAACGCTAGTAGTAAATAAATTTCAAGTGTCTGTCTGAAGTTTTAAATAACGGCTCTTTGTATAAATCATTTCTTAGCACACAGATAATGTAAAATACTTTGTGAAATTAAAATACTTCTCTAAAAATGGATACACACCGATAGAAATTCAGAATTTTATAGCTGAGTTAATAATGTGGCATCGATATGTTATGATTTTATTATTTTCTACTTGGAATCTGTTTACATTGTAGACTATAGTGTACAGGTGTTCAAGTCTTGCCTTTAGATATTTAAGCAGGTGCAAATAGTGAATCTTTGTTATTTATTATTGTTATAAATATCATATGTTAAAATTAAAACATTGCATAAACAAGAAAGCAAAAACTTGGGAATTAGTTTATACAACGCTAGCAACATACTTTAACTTCGCTCAGGTGCGTTCGTAGGTACATTTTATATAGATAGTTATCTCGAGTGCACCTTAAGAGCCTTATGGTATTGCAGACTTTGCTTAGGCCTTATTAAGACCTACAATTTTTTAGTACAATGTTTGGACCTATTTCTTAAGGTTTAGTCAGCTTCAGCCATGTACTCGTAAATGTGTAAGAACGACTCAACAGAACCAGTTAATGTGTTTTCCCGTGAGGATGAGCGATTTTCCTGTCTTAAGAGGTATCCACACATAAAGTTTAAAAGTTTGTTTAGTATTTTTTGCGTGACATGTACACAATATACAAACTAACCTTTTGTTACTATTTAATTATACGTACAGGTATTTAATTATAATTCAGCTACAATAATGGAAATTGACCATTGTCCATTACGCTGGTCACTTACAGAGTGGCCCGATTCTATGTTTTCTTAAATAATAGGTTCTCTCTGAGAAACAGAAAGGCGTCATGATATTTTCCTTAGCACATCAAAATTTCAGATGTCCGTGACCCGTGCTTGAACCCGCTTTACTACTACTGCATTTACTAGTTTTTAATATTAAAACAAAGTTTTTATGATAGGTATTAAGAAGCAGCTAAGTCTTAAGATACGTTAACAGTATATAAAGGCACAAACGACACTGTTACTTCCAGTATTAGCTTAAAAAATATTTTACAAAGTACCTACCTATATATGATCTTTACAAATAAATAAAATTGAAGTTTCTATTCTTGATGTCAAAATAACAGCTTTTTACTAAATGCATATGAAAGTATACATACATATACGTTACCTACTTATAAGAAAAAAATCAGTTTTTAAATTTTTTGTCTGTCTGTATGTTCCGGCTAATCCCCGGCATGGATGCACCGATTTTGACAAGACTTTCACTGGCAGATAGCTGATGTTATACTTAAGCTACTTTTATTTTAAAAAAGAAATTAGGGTTTTTCTCAAAAAAATTGCAACGTACCTAAAGTCGCAAGTCGCTAGTTTCACATTTTAATTCTAGTAGGTAATGTTAAAATGTATTTACAAGGAGACAATTTCATGGAGCAATTACTACAGGAATCTAGATTTTAACACGCTGTCAGAGAAGTGATGATATCTGGTTTACTGTTTAATTAATGCCTTGCTGTGAAGTTAGGTGATGAAATATAAATTATCTTGAGAACATCGTCTGTGGCACTCTCGTTAACTACGTTAGAATAACTTTATAGGACAAAGTATACACTATACGTGGAACTATCATAATTATTTCAATATGTAAATTGAAGGTTTTTTTTTCAAACCCTAAAATTTTAAACTATAAATTCATTAAATTGAATATGCCCTAAGATTGATATAATACTTTTTGGTATTTTCCCTTCTAACGACGGGGTTGTTATGTTAAAAATACCTAATAGGCTGGCCACAGTGCACTCTAAATGGACCTTTTTTGATTTGTGCATTTATACTGATACTGATGAAGTTGCATACAAAGTAAATGATGAAATACCGATGTAGTTAATAAAATTTAGAGAAGACTAAAAAAATACTACATGCATTTAACGTTTCATTTGTTTTATACAAATTATGTGAAAATCATATCGCTAGTAAGGAAAAGCACAAATAGGTTATTCTGATCTGTCCTTAAAAGAATAGATGCATTTGTATTGACTAAATAAATGCTTAACCCAATGGCATTTAATACTTTCTTAGATTTACGCGAATATTTGACATTTAAATAATTTTAACTTTTTAAATTAAACATAGAACAATAATGTGGCATAAATAATTAATATTTTATTTTTTCTTTATAGTTATAAATACAATAATGGCAACACTAAATATAAAATATTAATCAATAAATTTTCTAAAAATTGTAATCATTATAATAATAACAGCTAAAATTATATAAATAATATTCCATATTCAAGTATAAAAGTAATTAAAATTATAAAAAATGTTTAAAATTAAAATTAACAAATATTGTAAGTTACTTTGGTGCCAATTTTCAAGTTTTTTGAGTTCATTTTGTTATTTTCTGTCTGTAACAACTATATAATACCTTTGAGACATCTAATACCTTAATCTCTCCCGTGACCATGATTGCTGTAAAGCAATCGAAACGTCGGGAACCAAAAATCAAAATAAATCCGCGAAAAAATCCGAAAAGATAGTTTTATTTAAACGCCAATGGCATTTATTAAGCAAAGTGTGCCCTAAAAAATTTCGCACAATACGTAGCTGTGCTCTCTCCGTTATACAATACAAGGGAAGCGTAAAAATAGATAATTAGGTTAGGCACAATTTCATACTCGTACCTACTTGCTATATAATTATCACAATTACTTTATTTCTCGGTCTGGTTAAAATGAATCGCGACGTTAAACTGTACATTCAAACTGTAACAAAAGTAGCTAGTTGATATTTTTTAAACCCCTTTTTTCTCTTTATCCTTCTCTCACTCACTCTATTTATTAGGTAAGAGTGGTAACCGTTAATCTTTTCTTTCCTTCTTCTTATGCCAGTCGTCATCTTTGTGTTATGCTAGTAGATACACCAACCTTTTCAAATGCGACATTGGCACTATTTTTGAAAAAAAAAACTGAATGACTATGAAACGAAAGTGTTGCTGAAGGATGACATAAAATTCGAAGAAGCCATTCAATTTCGTCAATCACTCATATTGTACAATGAAATTGAAAGCATTGGTATTCCATTATTCATAATTTTACATCAGTCGATCGCATACATATGTATGTAGATATGGCTTGAATCGTTTTACACCTTCGATAAGTAGTTTTTGACTACATAGAAAAACACATGTAAACCAAGGCGTAAGTAATAGATAGTGTTATTAGTACTCTAGTACTACAATTAAACATGTGCTAAGGTATGTGAGTACAATTACGTATAACCTCGGTAAAATAGCATAATCTATTGTCTTTGTGCCAACGAAGTTCACATCGCTTGTAAAATGTGCTAATTAATAATAATTTAAGTCATAGTAGATTAAATAAATCTTTTAATAAATTCTGAAACGTAAAGTATAAATAATACTTAGATTTACGCGAATATTGGACATTTTAAATCAAATTATCTTTACGAATTTTTTTGCAGATTTATTTTGATTTTTGGTTCCCGACGTTTCCGATGCTTTACAGCAACATGGCCACGAGAGACTAACGTTTTAGACGTCTCAAAAGTCATTATATAGTTATTACAGACAGCACCTATCCACAATATTATAAAATGATTTCAAAAAATTCTGTTCTTTTTGTATTCTTTGTAATGATTGCTGTAAAACATTAAACGTCGGGAACCAAAAAACATTATGAATCCGCGAAAAAGGTATTATATGATTACAAGCGAGCTACCTGCTCACTAAACAGTTGTTTTTATTCAACTCGATTCTCATGCATATATATATATATATATATATATATATATATATATAATGTAACGATATTTTATATACAATATACGAGTACATATGTATTTTTTTTTCAACGTACGTCTTTAAGTGGTTTCTTTTAAAAAAGAAATAGCCCTTACCCCTTCATTAGGTTACTAACTATATCCTACTAATTATTAAATAAAAATGGATAAAAAAGCCAAGATAACTACATAGGCAGAGCTATTTTTGAAACATTATCATCATTAGTATAGATTTAACTTTAAAGTTATCTTTGATTTGCCGCATAACATTTAAAATAATATGAAATTTTCAGGGCATGTAAGAAAGATGAATGATGAAAATAAAAATGTTAACGTGAACTTTTTCGTGTCTTAACTGTGAGCGTGGAAATAATAAAACTAACTAAAACACAGCTGCTCAGAAATCACACTTTTTGTACAGGTGAAAAGAAAAACAAATGTTATTAAAAACTAGCAAATTATTTCGATTCAATGGGCTTACTACACAATACTAGCGACTTACACTGGCTTCGTTCAGGTGCGTCCCTAGGTCCCCAACGTCCGTTCACCTTGTCGTGGTGGGGGGAGGGGGGGGGGGGGCCTCAGTAGTGCCCGGCAATACAACTGGGCGCGAAGCCAAGAAACGTACTGGGAGGTAGTAGCCCACCTCGGTGGGCGGTGTACTATGCAGGTTGCTCCTGATACTTTTCTAATAGCAGAGTGGACTGTGGAGCAACCCCATGGTTGTTGTGGTCTGCTTCGGCAGACCCACCGTCAAGGCGTCGTGGGTGAATGCGTAAGCGATCCTGCGACGCCCCATTAAGACGGGGAAGGTTCCGTTGGGTTTTAATGGGTAGCACTAGCTTTGTCCGTGAATCCAACACTTCGTGCCTAAATGCATTTCCCAACGTTAAAAAAAGAAAGTGCTTTTTTTTGAGTGGAACTCTAATTCATTTTCTCAAATCTAAGTAGCTTATAGCATCAGCTATCTGAAATATAGTGAAATTCCTATCAAAATCAGTGCAGCCGCCGGACAGACAGATAGACAGACAGACATAAAATTTAAATTTAAAAATTGTTTTTTTTATTAGTACCTACTGTACATTATAATTTCTTTAAGTGCATATATTTAGTAAAAAGCTTTTATTACGATATTATAAACAGACACTTAAATTTTATTTATCTATATAGATGTCTTTCTACAATCGTTATAGAATAGACATCGAAAAAATAAACGGGAGCGACATAATTATGATTCTATGACGTAACGATTACATGTCATGATTGATGTTGCTACTTTTGTTACTACATACGAGTACCTACATAGTATTTATCATTTACGTATAGTAGATATTAAGTAACTACTGTTTATTTTATATTTTGTCATTGCTTTTGACATTAGATTAAAAAAAGGTTAAGAGGCGATAAAATAACAATTTTAAAGTGATTATAGAATAATTAAACTTGATAGTTAAAATAATATGAAAATGATACATTCGCAAAAAAAAAAATAGAATACACCTGCTGACATTTGTTGTCTATAATATCTATACATATAATAAAATTGTAACTAAGCCGAATCTGTACATTAAATATTTTTTGGAAAATCTTTTTGAAGTAGACTTCTTTATCGATACAAAGGCCGAATCTATAGTTTTCACAATTTTTGTCTGTCTGTTACCGCATTACGAGAAAACCACTGAATAGATTTTGATAAAATTTGATCTGATGATAGCTGGTTATCCAGGTTAACATATAGTGTACTTTTTCCTGGGGGAAAATATCTCATCTGTGAGAAATCTATACTAAACATAAAAACGTAACTAGGGACGAACCCGAGCGGAGCGAGTATATGTCGCTAGTATAGCTATAATTTGCATAATTTAATACTAAATAACATTTTTACCTTTAAAACACTTTTCTATATAAATATACCGACATAAAGCTCATATTAGATTTATCATTGCAAATACCTTTTGACTTCAATAGTAGAAACTCAGTGAAAAAATAAACATGTCATTCAGCGCTTAGATAACCACCTGTACGCGATAAATTCTGAGGGCCATATCTTAAAAATTCATCGCTTTGACTTGTTAAATAAGAATTTCACACTAACTTTTTGTTATGATATGAGATGAGAACAAAAAATATAAAATTCAACTCAAACTATTACAAAGTATAATTAATTTACTTTAATTTAGATGACAACATACAATTTTATATTAACGTACCAATCGAGAAAAATTAATGAACGATGGCATTTTCATTAAAATTAGTTTCAAATGGAACAAATTAAAATCCAAAAATCTCTTTGATTTTTTAATTATCTTAATCTCTTTTAATTCGCTCCCTTGCTTGCTTGACCGACTTCAAAAGAGGAGGTGTATATTACGCGATATGTAGCCCAGTATGAACGAATTTTAAACAATACTTATTTCAATCAATAGTCAATAATGGTCCTATATAAATTTTAAGAAAAAAAATCTATCATTTGGGTGGAATTTTGAAGCTTATGCACATAATTATTTCGTAGATTTATTTAAACATATTTTCAGATTTTTTAGCGGTTTTTGTTTTGCTTTCTTATTTCCGTTTCGAATGTTTTATAGCAATATGGATACGGGAGGAACTTGATGTATATTTTTGGTTGAAAAGTAATTATATCTAGTTCCGGTTGTGAATTTACTCCCAGTATTAACATAACCTTGAGTAAAAATTAAACTGACTAGTTACAGCTGTAAATATAACAGCTGTAAAATTTTATAAAAAAGACAGTGGTAACCCAGTGAATCATCTCTAACATGATTACCACTTGTCATACGGTGAAAGAAAATATCGTCAGGAAACTTGCATATATGAGAAAACCTAGCAAGTTTTCAATGTGAAGTCCGCCAACCCGCACTTGGCCAACGTGGTGGACTATGACCTGATCCCCCCTCGTATTGAAGGGAGGCCCGTGCCCAGCAGTGAGACGTTTGGGACGTTAAAAAGGGGTATACCGCCTCATTAAAACATGATAATTGTTTACTATGCCATATTATATACGACTATAGTAACGGACCAAAGTATAGTAACTGGTCAAAAGTATGTTATTTTTATTGGTTATCTATACATATTATAAAATTCTAACTAAGCCAAATCTGTACATTAAATATTTTTTGGAAAATCTTATTGAAATAGACATTATTATCGATACAGAGGCCGAATCTATAGTTTTTAGAATTTTTGTCTGTCTGTCTGTCTGTCTGTCTGTCTGTTACCGCATCACGGGAAAACCACTGGACAGATTTTGATGAAATTTGGTATGATGATAGCTGGTTACCCGGGTCAACATATAGGATACTTTTTACTGCGGAAAAATATCTCATCTCTGAGCTAAACGTCAAAACGTAACTAGGGACGAACCCGAGCGGAGCGAGGGTGAGTTGCTAGTATAATATAATTATGTATTTCGTTATAAACTAGAGGTCACTATATTCTATTTTTTTCTTTTTTTGTATCAATATAGTTTTTTTTTAGGTTAGTAGCTATAGAAACACTACAGACATTTGTCCGTATTTTTTATGAGCTTTATTTTTATTTATCTCAATTTCAATTTTGAAATTTCAACATGAAATTCATCCTAGATGAGCACTCATGGCTGCTGTTTAAGGTTTTTTCTCTGTGCTCTCGAGTATCGGGTTATCTTGGTGGCATTATTGGTGTAGGGTGCCAGCTTCCCGATAGGTGATGCGAAAAAGCATGTTTTGCTATTTATAAGATTAATCTATCGTCTTACTATACCTAATCTAACGTTTTTATTCTGGTCCTTCAATACAAGTATGTCGAGATATTAGTGTTAGATTATAGTACACATGCCATCAAAAAAGCTACAGTTACCTACAAAAACACACACAAGATTTAATAGCAAAAGAAGGATGGCTAGATTAAAATTTAGTTTCGAATTTCACTTAGGGTTAGAAAATACTTAAATATTTCATTATCATTCAGTTTTTATCAAATATTTTTTTTTGGTAACACAAATTAAAAACTGTTTTAATTCTCATAATCAAATGGAGAAATAGGTCATTCGACATCAAACGGGGTCAACGCCTCGTGACGTTGCAATGTTATGAAGAATGACACGCTATGCTGTTTCATGTTATATTTTAAAATACAATATTAATTTATAAATTTTCAAATATAATAATATATTTAGAGAATATATTTTGTCATTTACTGATGACAAATATCACAACAAATTTTTAGTACCAATTTATAAAATACTACTAAAATCTTTGAGTGATGTCCATACTGAAATTATAAAGCGTAGTCATTCGTTTTGTTTTTCAGTTTGTTTTCACGCGCTTTTACCTCTGGACGTATTAGTTAGATTTGAAAGAATATTATTGCATTTTATATTTATTGAGGACGTTTATAGACTATCTAACGTCACATTACGACTCTTAGGAAAAGAAAAACTGAACTAGAGAATAGCGTAAAGCTAGTCTAAAGATAAAATCTGAGATATCTAAGAAAAAATACGCGAATCTAAGTTCACATCTGCTACTTCAACCCGTTATGTAACAGTGCGGATCCCTATTACCCGGCAATTGAATACGACTTGACATTCATATTCAAGGCATAAAACGCATCATGAAACAATTTCATGGCTGCTTAACAAGGAAACTGCCCAGAAACGATTACCACTGACAATTGCATTGACTTCTTTCATTTAACATCTTGAGAGTCTCATTGTGTATAAATGTTTATGGCCTATAAGTCCTGACTTTTGTGTTTCGTTTTATTTATATCTACCCATATCTTTAAATGTAAATTAAAAAACTATTTATTAGCACAAATATAGACAAGTATCAATCAGCACCTTTTTCTGTTTTCATATTTTATATATTATATATGTGTATGTATATGTATATATGTATGTATAAGTAGAGTCTTTACATTAAGTATTATATATGTGTAGTATTATATACTTTTATCATTATTTCTAGTATACATATAGTTATCTAGTATATTTTTTTGCACTATATTACCCGCTGACATCTTCCACATCCTGAGGTTGACTGGAAGAGATCTCTTTTAGAGATAAGTCCTCCTTTGTGAACTATGTTTATTGTTGCTGTTTTTTTTTCTGTATCACATTTAAAGTGCAATAAAGAATATTAATAAATATAACTAACGACTCATCCTCGCTTCGCTTCGGGTTCGTCCCTAGACAAAAACAAATCTATCCCATGAGAACCGTATATTTTATGGGATAATATATAACCTATAGCTTTCCTCAGTTAACGGGCCATCTAATGCAAAAAGATTTTTTCAAATCGGATTAGTAGTTCCTGAGATTAGCGCGTTAGACCAAACAAACGAACTCTTCAGCTTTATAATATTAGTATAGACTATAGATAATTATAATGATAATAATCTACTTTGTGTTTAACATTTAACTCAGACTAAGGAATAATATAGACAAAGGGTCATAGAACTAAACTTGAAGTCAAACAATAATGTTTTCAAATACATAATGTTTTAAAACAATATACAAATAGAATATTCATTACTGTGATAAGTAAATAAATGTTCATAAATAAAAATAACTAACGCAATTTATTATAATAAAGAAAAAAAAAATAAGCTTATGCTATCTCTTTTTCTAGGGAAAAGAGAACTAATGCTTTAAAATAAATAATACAGTACAAAATAAATAATAGTATTATTTTTATTATTCAGTATTATTTATATTTTCTTCTCAACTATTGTAAATTAACGACTGATACCTATATAAAATACCATTTATTCTTTGGAAAAAGTAAACGATCTGTATGGAAAAATTGAGAAAAATAAACAACTTAATCACTCAACTATTTTTTTATTTGGACAGTTTTTTGGCGGGTTCCGTATACAATATAATTCTTTAGTCTAAATATTTAATTTATTCGACTTCTATGCCTCATTTTCCTGATAGTTCCAGTATTGGAATGCGAAGAGTGTGAAAGTTTCTTACTCATGTAATAGGTACTAAGAACCTTCAATACGTGGAAGGTATGCAAGTCCTATCAGATAGTTTGAGATTTGTTACAGAACTGAACTTTAAATGGAATAGATAAACGTGTAAAGTTTGTAAATGTGAGCAAAGCAAGGGAGAAGCGCTAGTCTATATTCAATAAAGATATATCGAACTGATGAAGGAAATTTATATCTTAGACTAGCAACGCACCCTCGCTCCGCTCGGGTTCGTCCCTAGTTACATTTTAACGTTTAGCTCAGGGATGAGATATTTTCCCGCAGTAAAAAGTATCCTATACGTTGACCCGGATAACCAATTATCATCATACCAAATTTCATCAAAATCTGTCTAGTAATTTTACCGTGATGCGGTAACAGACAGACAGACAGACAGACATACAGACAGACAAAAATTCTAAAAACTATAGATTTGGCTTCTGTGTCGATAATAAAGTCTATTTCAATAAGGTTTTCCAAAAAATATTTAATGTACAGATTCGGCTTAGTTACAATTTTATTGTATGTATAGATAAATAAATAGACAAATAGAAAGCAGTTCAGTACCTTTTTCTTCTCTATTTGGCAATAGATTTTCTTTTTTCTGTTGACGACCATAAGTGTTATTAAAAAAAAATTAGGACTTTTTTATACGGATAGGTAAATTCTAATTATATATATGTACATGTTTTCTTCAAATTTTCAATAATGATCATAGTCGGAATTCGACCACTAGTCTAGATAATTGTGCTATTGCTACTTTACAACCATTATATGACTGTATATTTTACGACTTTATGACTACATATTAGTATATGAAATTGTACAAATATGACCTAACCTTAACACAATTAGAACAATAAAATGTATTTTATTAAAAATAAATTAAAATATAATGATTACTAACTAACTAAATACGAAAATTGTATTTGTATATAAAAAACAATTAAAATTAAAACAAAAATATATTAAAAAACTCATTCTTTTTTTAATATAATTAAATGGTTTTCCTTAAGAGGCCTATCACAAAGTGTAATGAGTTCTAAGGTATTGAGTTCGAGCGGCCGACGCATCGCTGTTTCTAGAATTTTCTGCAGTTGTACCTATTTACTTCTATGTAAAGTTTTATAATTATGTATTAAAAAAATGTAATTACGTTTCTTTTGAACTGATATATATTCTAGTATAAACTTTACCTAATAATAAATAATTAATAATCTTAATAATAATTAATAATGTTGTAAGGATATATTTACAGCTAATTCTGAACATTTTTAGTACTTTTTAGAGATTTTTCAAAAGGATTTTTTTCATAGAAATCCAGTACGTATTTTCAAATTCCGAGGCAGCTGTAAACTCAACCACTATATACGAAATATTATTATATATTTTTCATTTCGTTTGCTTAGTATAGAATTTCAATCCATGAGCTTGAAAAAGTGACGTCGCGCCTTTTATTAGAAACTTGCTTCGGAATTTTGGCTTTATTTCAATTAATAATGAAAATTTTCGAAAAGCGAGGCCGCTATGAACTATATTAATAATTATGCTCCACCATACAATAAGTCAAAATTGTCGAAGAGCTTCAATTTTTTTAAATAAGAACGTCAAAGATGGGCATTAAATTGAAAAATCAAAGTCGTAATGTAATAGACCTCTTAAACATTAATTTAAATCGCTTTAAAGCTTTGAAAGGCTACTTTTGCACGGTC
This sequence comes from Fabriciana adippe, assembly GCA_905404265.1. Classification (NCBI taxonomy): domain Eukaryota; kingdom Metazoa; phylum Arthropoda; class Insecta; order Lepidoptera; family Nymphalidae; genus Fabriciana; species Fabriciana adippe. The sequence goes on along the minus strand of FR989997.1, from coordinate 13,998,505 downwards.
GTCTATTAATAAAAATAAACGTGAAATCATTACTCATAGATTATTAAATTTTTAACTAACAGTTTCTTAAAACCTTATGTTTAAAGTACAAGAATTCTTTGTAACTTTATCTTAACAGTAATTCTCGCTTAGAAATTGCGTAGTTATTATACAATATACACATTTATGTAGCACTACGGAGTGGTCATTTACTTTTATTTTACGACTTCATACCGCGTAATACCAAGTTATGAATGAAATAGATCCATAACAACTAGTACCGACTTACAAACGTAATTGGACCGTAGTAATTGCAATTTAAGCTGATCTAAATCATTTACACGTCGCCCATTAGCCAGATAAATGCGAGAAATAATATTTATGACTCATGATGCCACACATCATACTGATGCACATACTTGGCAGAAAATAGATATACTGATGAAGGAATGACGACTTAATCAAAATTTAGTGATTTTATTTTTCTATTTTAATCTATGCTAATATTATAAAGAGGAAAGATTTGATTTTTTGTATGTTTGTTTGTTTGTATCGAATAGGCTCCGAAACTACTGAACCGATTTAGATGAAATTTGGTAAGAAGATACTTTGACACCCTGGGAAGAACATAGGATAGTTTTCATCCCGGAAATCAACCCTTAAGGGGGTGAAAATGGGGATGAAAGTTTGTATGAGGAATCAACCTAGGGACAAACCCGAGCGAAGCGAGAGTGAGTTCGCTAGTTCAATATAAAAATACATTACAATTATCTATCTACATACTTTGAAACCAAAAGTGTTTTAAATAAACAGATACACTGTTAAATATCGATTTCGCAGCCAAGTCAAGAAACTTATACGACCATCACAAAGCAACACGTACATACACTTTAGTAGCAACGGATATTCAATAAGCCGTATGACCATCTAAATTGTGCCTAATGGGTCAATTGTATAGGGCAATTCATTGTTATATAATAGAATATCTTATGATTTTATAACAGACGGAATGCAAGACAGTTTCGCCGGTTGTTAACTGAACATCTACATAGTGACACATGTTTGCACATAGACATATATAGGGATATGACAAAATGTATATAAAATTATGATAGACTAGCAGAACCCGCGGCTTCGCTCGCGTTAAAACTACAAAAAAAAAACTAAAAAGCTAGGTTCCATACAAACTTTCATCCCATATTTTACCCCCTTATATGATGAATTTCGAAAAATGCTAAAACACATATTTATTTAATTTTATTGAGGAGCATTAATACCAAGTTTCAAGTAATTCTGATTATAAATATTTTTTGGGTTGTATTATAACGTGTTTTCCCGTGAGAATAAGATGATCTCCCGTGGTAAAATGTAGCCTATGTTAGTCTTCAGCCCTCCAACTATCTCCACTCAAAAAATCACGCCAATCTGTCACTCTGTTTTGATATGAAAGAAGGACAAACAAAAAAACAAACAAACAAACACACTTTTATACTTATAATATTAGTAAAGTAATATAGATATGGATATGAATATTGAATATTTAAAGTTTATAAACATTTTGTCTAAATATTGAAGATCAATATTTTAACAATTCTCTTATTGTAACTTTAAAAATAATGTCACATCCTGTAATTAGTATTTTTGTAAATATCATTAGCGGTTCGCCCTCGCTTCGCTCGCGTTCGTCCCTAGGTTGATTCCCCATAAAAACTTTCACACCCATTTCCACCCCCTTAAAGGATGATTTCTTGAATAAAAAATATTCTGTCCTTCCCAGAATCTTAAAATATCTTCTTACCAAATTTCATCTAAATCGGTCCAGTAGTTTTCGAGTTTTTCCTTTACAAACATACAAAAAAAATTGATACTTCAGCCACGGTAATGTTATACATATTACCGTGCTTCAGCATAGCAAGGTGCATATTATCGGCACGTATAAAGAACAACATTGTAACTCAGTACATCTATACAGATAAATAAAATTGGAGTGTCTGTTTGTAATATTAAAACAGCGGCTTTTTACTAAATGTATATGGAGGTATACACGGTACATATACCAAAACAACATTTTTTACAATTTTTGTCTGTCTGTCTGTTTGTTCTGGCTAATCTCTGAAATGCCTGAACCGATTTTGACGGGACTTTCACTGGCTCATAGCTGATGTAATAAGGAGTAACTTAGGCTACTTTTATTTTAGAAAAAAAAAATAGGGTCGTACGAAAAAAAATTAAAACTAAATTAATTAATCAATTTTGTTTTGGGAAGCAAAAGAGGGACGAACCCGAGCGAAGCGAGGGTAAGTTGATAGTATTGATATAATTCAAAAATAATTCTGATATCTCCTATATTTAAATTTAAATCCAAATTCAAAATTGCGATAATAACGAGTTACTATTTCGTTCCTTGCAGGGGTAAAAAATAAATGAAAAAATAATCTAGGTATATTGTTTTTTTTTTTTAAATACTGGTCAATAAACGATATGAGAGTTGTTTTTATTATTCAACGCAGTTTTATAAAAATATGTCTAGCAGACAAGCGTCCAATAAGACAATTGCAGTATAAATACTTTATATTTTTATACACGTGTCATATTATAATATACAGTAATTATACACTATGTCAAACAGGCCAAAGTATGTCAAGTGGGAAAATTACATATAAAAGTAAAGTATACATAGAAATACATCGTAATAATTCTCGTGAAAAGTAACAGCTGATATCTATAAATTATATATTGATTTTAATGTACACAGACATTGCGTTAACGGTTATACTCGTACAAGAGCAGTAAAGGAATTTATCATAGACTAGCTACTCACCCTTGCTCCGCTCGAGTTCGTCCCTACTTACAATTTAAGGTTTAGTATGGATTTCTCAGAGATGAGATATTTTCCCGCAGTAAAAAGTATCCTATATGTTGACCCGGATAACCAGCTGTAACCATACCAAATTTCATCAAAATCCCTCTAGTGGTTTTTCCGTTTTTTTTCCTAATGTTTTTCTTTTCTATTTGGCTTACCATGACTTGGTGTCATGTTTACATCGTACATGTAAGTAACGGCGTACTTTAGAAAGGGGTATAATAATAGAATGCATATGTAAATCTTATATCTTCTTTGCGCATCTTATTAGTTGTACTCGAGAACAATCTGTGTACAATTTCAACGAACTTTTTTGGTATAAAATATACATGTAAGTGATCGTCTGAATTGAGACAAAAATTTCATTACAATTCAGCATATAAATCTAAAAATACATCTTTTGTTGGATACAACTTTAGCATTTGTGTATACATATATATGTACATATGTCTCGAATGTCTGAGAGTCGCAAAATCCTGTGTATATGGGGTTAAAAAGACAGTAAAGTGTTCGGAAATTAACTATTAAAAACGCAAACATTCACGTATGTTACCATGGCGCCGTACTTGGCCAGAGGCCAAGTGTCAAATCCCGATTACATTTTAGATGTTATTTCTGTAACATATACTCAGATGTACCTCGAATAAAATGTCACCATACGATGCGAGACTGTTAGAGAAAATTTGCTAGATTTAATTTTTATAAGAATGTAGGTGCAATATAATATTTCAGATGTCACAATATTGCTTTACTTTAGTAGAATCTTCATAGATTAATATGACTTTTTTCTATAATATAGCAAATCTACTAATGCCTTTAAAAGAGCAATTCTTGTTTATTTATTTGTACCGGCGATCTTGGAAACGGCTCTAACGATTTCGCTGAAATTTGCTATGTGGGGGTTTTCAGGGGCGAAAACTCGATCTAGATTTATCTTACGTCAGGGAAAACGCGTGTTTTCTAGTTTTTATGCGGTTTTCTTGCGCATTATTCCATGCAAAATATGGTCGATAATTTTGCACGCTCTAACATAAACATCGTGGTCAAACGGCCATGGCGCGAGATTGACAGCCACAGTTGTCCGGTTTCGAATCCTACAAAGATTTTACTTTTGTCTAAGTAATTGCCTCAGAAATATTATATTACTAAATAATAAATAATATTATTTATAATAATAATAAATAAGTATGTATTCGGCCCTTTTTAACGTGCCACTGCTGGGCACGGGCCTTCCTTCAATACGAGGGGAATCAGGCCATAGTCCACCACGCGGGCCAAGTGCGGATTGGCGGACTTCACATGTCTTTCGAAAACTTGTTAGGTTTTCTCAGACATACAGGTTTCCTCACGATGTTTTCACCGTAAGGCAAGTGGTAATCATGTTAAAAATGATTCGCATATGAAAACATCAGAGGTGCGAAACCCGGGATTTGAACCCGCTTCACTCGGTTTCCCAAGCGAGCGCGTTACCACTGGGCTACCACTGCCTTAGTAAATAAATTAAACAAACATTATTTAAACGATCTGGTTTGCTTTAAGGCTAGTTTTCTTTTCCAATTAGTATAATTCCGGCTAGCGTATAATTATTATAACCTCTAGTTAAAGAGAAATGTTTATATTTCTATGTACATTTTCAAAGATTTTTATGTGCTGAATTATAAAAACACGTGCAAAAATGTAGATGAGTTTAAAACTACATATACTATATGAGTGATGAGTGGGTTGCCAAATAATAATGCACACACTTATTTATAGCTCATATACTGTGTTTAATAACAAATATAACATGGACCAATTATCCATCCAAGCTAATCGCCAATCAGTGATAATTATGCAATAGTTAATTGCAGAAATTAAACGACAAAGAGCTATAATTTGTACAATAACCTGATCTATTAGATATTCTAAAGCGATTTTAAGTCTAACTAAATGTACTTATTTGAATAAAATTATTCCTGAGATATAGATATTATTCGGCCTAATAATATTGTATTCCCGATTTATCGTATTGAACGTCCCACTGCTGGGCATAGTCCGTCACGCACGCTGCCAACTCCGGATTGGCGGACTTCACATGTCTTTCGAAAAGTGGCAGGTAGGCTCTCTCAGAGGTAAAATGACGATTACTTACTTCGCCGTAATAACCAAATTGCTTAATACGTTCAAATTTTGTAATGGCGAATGAAATCTTTGTATTCAATTAGATCCGCATATATTAGAAAGCGTCGAAAGAGAGATCTTTGAACTCTACATTTCGTATAAAACTTAATAATTAAACAAAGTCAATAAGACACACCACATAGTAACACGATTGTCAAATTAGACATATAATTAGAAACTTCTCAAACTTCTCGGTTACAGAAATACGAGCTGCAATACACGTGTCGCGATTTATATTTTGATCCACCTACTGGTTTACGCTCGAAACCAACATCCTCTCGATTTATAATGTGACAAATCTGTTTCGTTACTAACATGTCATTAGTTTCCCAAAACATTACAAAGGTTCAATTGAATAATTGAAATACATAAATTCGCGAATCAAACTTCCGTACTAAAGATTTATGTGGTTTTATTTATGTTTTGTAAAAAAAAATTGAAAAGTGGTTGAGTTTAGTACTTTAGTGCGAATTGAAGATGCACATTGATTTCTGTTTGGGAATGGAATAGAAATTGCTATACGCTATTGTTATTATACGTTACTAGCGACTCTCCCTCGCTTCGCTTTGGGTTCATTCTAAGACAAAAACAAATTTATCCCACGGGAAGCGTACATTTTTCCGGGATAAAAGGTAATTTATGTACTATTCCAGACTATAATCTATCTCTGTCCCAAATTTCATCCAGATCCGTTAAGCCGTTCTGGCGTGAAAGATTAACAAACATCCATTCATCCAACTACCTATCCATCTATCCCCACAAACTTTCACATTTATAATATTAGTTATACATACATTACGTATATGTCAAAATTATATACCTCGTTCTATGCGTTATCATAAAACTTAAAAGCTGATATCGGGAAGATATTTATTTTAAGTAGTAGTTGTTATTTATCTATACATCTATACAATAATAAAACTGTAGAGGTCGAATGTCTGTACATAGAAAAAAAAATGCTAGTCAGGGGGATGTAAGATAAGAAATAGAATAAAACTAGATTTTTTTCAATTTTTTTGTTTCTGTCTGTCTGTTTGTACGGGCTAATCTTCGAAACTGTTGGACCGATTTAAATCAAATTTTGCATGGTGGTACCGCATGTCCCCGGTCAATATTTTGAGTACTTTTCATCCCGGAAAATTAAATAGTTCCCGTAGGATAGTTAAAAAACTATAGTAACTTAGTACACAAAAACTACTGATTGGGATTTTAATGAAACTTTATACTATAAACTTTATACTTAATAATATAGTTCATACATTAGAATAACAAATAGGCTACTTTTTATAACGGAAAAATATAAATAGAAACATATAAATAGGCAAAGACAAAACATTTCAGTACCTATTTCTCCTCTGTTTGTCCACAGTTTCTTTTTTTTTTTTTGTTTAGTAGCTTATTGACGAGCTTTAATGGTATTAATAAAAATGTTTGAAAACAGCTAGTTTTCTTTAGATAGGTAAATTCTATTCATATTTATATGTGTTCATAATTATTTTGGTCGAATAACACTTTCGTATAAACACTAGTATAAATCAAAAGAGGAAAATGATATATACAAAAATTCACCTAGGTACCTGGCAATAAATATTTCATTATACTAAGTATTTTTGTCACATCTCATGGAAATATTTTACAAAATATTTATTTGATTATTACAACATCTTGTCATTATCTAGATATTATTTAAGTTGTTTACAACATAACTCAATGTGACAATAAGTTTCTACCTATCAATTATCTATGTAACTATAATTAAATTGTAACTTGGCCGAATCTGTACATTAAATATTTTTTTTGAAAATCTTATGGAAATCGACATTATTATCGATACAGAGGCCGTATCTATAGTTTTTTGAATTTTTGTCTGTCTGTTACCGCATCACAGAAAAACAACTGGAGGGATTTTGATAAAATTTGGTATGATGATAGCTGGTTATTAGGGCTTTCATCCCGGGAGTCTCGGTCTCGAAAATTTCGAGAGTCTCGACGATTTTTTCGAATTTTCGAGACTCGAGACTGTTACCGCCAGTCTCGGGAATAACGAGACTTTTGAGACTTTACTTTTTTTACATTTTTTTATTCCGGTTGCGGCATACAATATGTGGCAGCACTATAAAGTGAAACTTAGGATAATACCACAGAGGGAACTACTAAACCATCGCTATATAACTATTTAATATCAATCCCATATCTAATATTAGCGTAGAAGCACAGAGTTTGTTGAGTTTTGAGTTGAGAAGTTTTGTAATAAAATCAGATCCCTTCTATCTGAAAGAACATTAAATACTCTTTGTGCTTACGTGCCCACTGTCAAAATGATAAAAAAAACTCATAAATATTAGGTCCTTACATATGAAATTGGCGTTTTGTCGAACTGGCTACTTTGATCTCAAATATCTGGCGTTTGGTTAGAAATTCCAAATTCAAATTTATTTCAATTTTAGGCTTGTGTATTTGTTTTTCGAATTTAGAGATTCATTTGTTTTCCCACCACTTGATTTTTGTTTGAATCACTCTGTTCTTAAAATACCAAACTTAAAATAAAACTTAAAATACCACCGTGGCACCAGCGCTGCAGAAACAGCTTGAAGGGCTGTATGGGAAAGCTACTGTAAAAGAAATCACGGTTTTGGTTCCAACGTTTTTGTTCTGGAAATTTTGACCTATAAAACAAACCCCGTGGATGGCCGAAGACCGTAATTGACAATGAAGAATTAAAAGTTATCCTGGAAACATATCCATCGCAAACCACGTCAGAGTTAGAGGCAAGCTTCGATGTGAGTGATAAAGCTATTTTAATTCATTTGAAACGAATTTGAAAAGTGAAAAAGTTGGCAAAATGGGTACCGCATGAATTGAGTGAAGCACACCAACAAACACGCATCGAGTGCTGCATTACATTACTCAACCGTCACAATAACGAGGGGATTTTGAATCGCATCGGATCCTATACAATAATCGTAAACGCTAATCACAATAGTTGAATCTAGGAGAATTCCTGCACCAACGAAAATTAAGTCAGGAAAAATACTGGTAAGTGTCTGGTGGACCAGTGCTGGTGTCATCCACTACAGCCATCTAAGATCTGGCCAGACGATTACGGCGAGATCTGCATTGTCAACAATTGCAAATCATGATGGAAAAGCTAGCCGTTAAACAACCGAGACTGGTTAATTGCTATAGTAGCCAACTGTTGCTTCAGGACAACATTAGACCACACACTGCACAACAGACGGTCGCTAAATTAGAGGAGCTGTGATTGGAAAGTTTCCCACACCCACCGTACTCCCCATACCTTGCTCAAACCCGATAAAAACGGTACATACTTTGACTGATTAAATATACCTATAATTTTTTTTTTCGTTTTGCGTTTTCCATATAAAATCGCCAATTTTATATGTAAGGACCTAACAATAATTGTTAATTTTACTTGTATTTGAGCTTGTAACAGTATGGTTAATAATGTACTTTATTGAAATACCTAGCCTATGAGTATGAAACCTATTTTTGAAGTAGTCTCGAAAGTCTCGTTTTTCCCGGTAATTTCGAGACCACACCGAGTCTCGATTTTTTTTCCCGGGACTCGTAAATATTACGAGACTGAAAGCCTTACTGGTTATCCGGGTCAACATATAGGACACTTTTTACTGCGGAAAAATATCTTATCTCCGAGAATTAAACGTTAAAACGTAAGTAGGGACGAACGAATTATATCGCGCGGGTTCCACACATCCAAAGAAATTATATTGTTCGATTATCTGTCTGTCTATCTGTTTATTCCCAAATACATTGGACTGAATGCTGATACTTTGACACTTTGTATAAGGAGAGGACCAATGACGGTTGTTTCGGTGCGCCAAAAAACATTTATGTAATGTAGCTTTTATCAATTAATTGAAAAATACACAAGAAAAATAAAAGTATTTTCCGAATGCATGATATGACGTATAAATAAATAGGTACATGACATAAAGTGTATAAACATATAATATATATATATATATATATATATATATATATATATGTATGTATATATATATACCTTTTTTTTATTTTAAAATGCTTTGCTTAAAAGAATTACAGGATAAATTATAAAAAATATGATAATACTACTGAACCTAGAGTTTTGGAATAAGTTCAGAACTCTTTTTATAGTTGACAGCAAAACATTAAAAAACAGACAAATCTTCTCAAATTCAATATTTTCCTACATTACACATTCCTACGCATGTCTGATTCACTCTGGCCAATTTGTAAAAACAATAATATGTTTTATTCTTATCCTATTGGAAAGAATGTATGTTTTACTAAGCTAAAACTTTAACAACTTTTTAATAATAATTACTAAGTTAAGTAAAAACATCTCTTCCCTCTCTCTCATACCATCATCTCACTCATGTCAAAGAAAGTTACATCATCCAGTCTCCAGTGATCACTTTTATTATAACCTAGAAGCACCATAACGTAATAATATCTTTCATCTTATCTCTTCATAAGATGTTAAGAATTCCAACGATTTTGAACTAGATAATTTGTTTTAGTTAGAAATTTCATTAAACTTATATGTATTTAAAATATATTGTTGACAGATTTAGTGAAAACAACGGGTTATTGCGTTTTGGCAACCAGCCCGCACGTGCCGGCCAGCCAGCTCATTGTTCGGAAAACGTTAATTGTATTATGATTAATACACTGTGTGATTGATTTATTTTTTACACGTAGTTAATTAGTTTATTAATTATCAATATATTATTTATAATTGTACCGAAGTATAATAATTTTAAAGTAACAGCTTCTAGCTAATGCGTTCAAATGTACTTGGGAGGATGTGTTGTGGCGCACTGTATGTTTTTTCTATTGACCTATTGTATAATAAAACACACTCAAGATAAAAAAGTTGTGAAGTTAAATGTTTTTTTTTTTTTACATTAGCTATTAGTAAACATTTTAAGTAATATCAAATTATATTTAAATATGTTAGGACATTAACACACAGCACCATCTAGTTCCATGGTAAGCTACGAGGCTTATGCAATGGGTACCAGATAGTTGATACACTACGCATACATATATAACTTTAAATACATACATATTATAAATATAAACACTCATGACTGGAGTACAAACATTCGTGCGCATCACACAAATGAATGTCCCCAGCGAGACTCGAACCCGCGACCGCTGGCACAGAAAGTAGGGTCACTACAAACTGAGCAAAACGTGTCGTCATATACAAATAAGATACTTCAAATACGTCATTACGACTAAATTAGCGGAAAAATTTAGTCTTCCTGTTCCATAAACAATCCGGTATCGGCCATAAATCCATTCATTAGTCGATTTCCCGTCCAATGTCAAGTTTACGTCGACCAAATCCATTCCAAGGAAAACATACTAAAGAAAACGTTACATTCGTATAAATAACTTTGAATGTATGGAACTAAACTTTGATGTCCCGAGTTTACAAACGTACTTCAAAGTACTCTTCACAGTGACAGCCTGAGCTAACGTCTGTGTAGCGATAGCATTGACGTGTCAACTTTACAGATAACAGATTATATAAATTGTATCTTTTTAACTTTTAGCTTCAATGAAAACTGTTTTTTATCTATATGAATGAAAATGATATGCTGTTTGTTGGAAAGCGCTCCCTTGAGGACTGCTGGACCGATTTGGCTATTTTTTTTTATAAATATTTATGTTCTATGTTCTGTGGCTTATAGGCGTGCCATTTGGCCACAATTTACTATAAATATTTTTAATACATTTTTGGGAAAAGAACCCGGAAAGTGAGAGGATATCGGGAAAAAAAGAAAATTCTTTTTATAGGATTTTTGTAAAGATCTTAGAGAAAATTAAAATTTGGACAGGACAATGTTTATTGGGTTAGTTAGTACTATGTATGTATTCACATAGCTTTGTGCGGCAATTCCTTTACTTCTGCAGTATTAAATTATTTTATTTTTTTCACTGCTGTGTATTTAAAAGTGTAATTATTTTACTCTCTTAATACTGTGAATTAAATAAATAACTTAGTTTTAATTTAATTTCAAGGCTTCGATCTAAAACAGCTTTAACACCTTGTTTAACATCTATACTAATATTATAAAGCTGAAGAGTTTGTTTTTTTTTGTTTGTTCGTTTGTTTGGTTGAACTCGCTAATCTCAGGAACTACGAATCCAATTTAAAAAATTCTTTTTGCATTAGATAGCCCGTTAACCGAGAAAGGCTATAGGCTATATATCATCCCGGAAAAATGTACGGTTCCCATGGGATAGATGTTTTTGCCTAGAGACGAACCCGAAGCGAAGCGAGGATGAGACATTAGTGTTTTCGTATAAGGCTGAATTGATATTTTTAAAAGATTTTATTATGAACAAGCAAGTAGAACCGCAGACTGTGGTTAGTCTCAAATTAAATACTTACACTAGGTAATTGTTCTGAAGTATATTTAAGACTACACTACTGTGTGCTTTATATAGCGAGAAAATACGAAAAGGACTCCGCTCGAAGCTTTAATAATTCAAGTACTACGAATACGCTACGAAAAGTGACTCTTCTGGGATTACCTGCAATGAATTTACTAACACTAACTAGGCTTTTTCTAATTCTACCTAGATTTCTTGATTGTACAGAAAGAACATTTGTTTTTATGATCAAATTGATCAACAAATCTATAAGTTTAAGATTTATCTTTAACAATCAAAAAGAATTGCGATTTTTACAAAAAATGTCAGCAATAATACGATATTTTTTTACGATCTCAAATGGTACCTTTTATGTTAATTAGAGTATTTAGATAGAGAAAATGTATTAAAATCTAGAAATTATCTAATTAAGTGGCATATTTCTCTTACAATTTTCATTTTTCTGTCCAACACCAGATAAATATTTTTTTACTAACATAAATATTAGCCAATTTTCGTCTTCAAAAAACAAATTCTTTCAAATGTAATCAACTTTTTAGAGGATTTAGTGTTTTATACGAGCATGTAAACAAACTTTTGTACTTTTATTACTTGTCGAGATGTTTCATAACTTTCTTGAAATGTTCAACACGGATGATAGGTATAATAATAACCAGGTTTCAAATTCTGTGTAAATACTTAGAATAACTACTTTTTTAAGATGGTAAAATATTAATATTTAATCTTATATCTTAACTTAATCTTAAAATTGTCCTATGGAACTAGAACTTCTTGTAAAATTGTCTATTTGTTGTATCTAACATTTTTAAAAAGAGGGTGACAAATTTAGGTTACACAAAAACATAGGGTCTCATAACGAACAAAGAAAAATTAGTTCAAATAAATTTCAATAGACGACATTACGTGTATCGATTTGTTATTAAAGAAGGGAATGAAATAAAGCTCTCGTAAATCAAATTTACATAATCTTACGGTTTATTGAAATAGCACCAATCAGATGATGGGTTTGTAAATCACAATTTTTTTTCTATTCAAATGCAGGATGAATTTTACAATATTTATCATTGAATAGTTTGCTCATATTCGTATTTATAAAATAAGTTTTACTATTTGCGAATCAACGACATCTATTATCTATTCAAGCAAACAAAAATAGCTCAAAGAATAGCCCAAATTAGCTTTCTTCAAATTCTTTGAAGTAGCTTATGGTATTATGTGATCTGTGCATAAAACAAACTTTTCCAACGCTGAAAACCATAGGTAAACTCTCATCTGTGGAAGCATAATAAATAATCCTAACATGACTTATTGAGATATAAAACTAAAAAAAGATCAGATTAGTAATATTTCCAGATACCGCATGATCATAAAACATAAATAATTTTCCGGGAAGCGTCGCACTAAAATTCAAAAATACCAGTTTGTTAGTAAATTTGCACTGTCATTATCCAATTATTGATTTATGTTACATTTTAAATATCTTTGTTAAGTTAATGTATATGTAATAAATCTATATATATATATATATATATATATATATATTCTAAAAGAGAATCGGGTTAGTTACACCATTTATAGCTCAAGAACGGCTGGACCGATTTTGATGATCTTAAATTTGTTGAATTTGTCTCCGCCTGAATAGCAGAATAACTATTAAAACATTGGAAAATTCACGAAAAAAAATGTATGGCTAATGCTCACTAATAACTATTTATATATGTATATTTAAAATGTACCTAGGGTCGCATCCGAGTGAAGGTAAGTTCGCTAGATTTAGGTAAAAATAAAACAATATAATATATGTATGTCTATTTGTGATGTAATCCATACTAATATCATAAATAAGAAAGTTACTCTTTGTTACCTTTTCACGCTTAAACCGCTGAACAGATTTTGATAAAATTTAGCAAGCACATAGATTACGTTCAAGGATTGGATTCAGTACTATATTTTGACGACATGAGTAGTAACGAAATAAATCTCTTGCACCGTCTTAATGCACTGTAATGGTTGCAATTTATTTTTAGCAAGCTAAAATTATAAAGGGAAACAAAATTTAAAGCACTCTTACATGAAAACGATCAAATATTCACATAAGACAAAGTAAAACTTTGATGCAAATGCAAATGTCTCACGTTTACAATTGATGAACAAAAATTTAAATATATGTATAAATAATAATAAAAGGGGTTTGAAAGTAATTTCTAAAGTAGCTGGCATTACCTACCCGCCGCTATTTCGAATATTTTTCAGATAAGCAACGCACGATGTAAATGATAAAAATTAATCAGTAATCCATACCTACTAATATAATAAATTTGAAAGTGTTTGTTTGTTTGTCCTTCTTTCCGTTCCCACAGAAAAAAAACACGTTATAACCCACAACAAATCATACCTATATATATATATATATATATATATATATATATAATACATAGTATATCTATTCCATACCAATCATTGCGAAACAAAAGTGAGTCGCTAGTATAGTATAAATATATATCAGTAAAGTGATACATTTTCAATATATTTGTAAGTGAAGATCGCCATCAAATAACTATACTTTACAATCGATAAGAATGAAGTAGCAACCTTTTTTGTAAGGTTGTATTTAAGTAAAAGCTTCCAGAATTTAAGTAGTATAAGAAAATAATGCCAGAAGCACCAAAAACTAAATTAATGTTTTATTGCGTAGGGGTTTAGTCCGTACTTAGTAATTAATAGTAGCACTCTCGTTTCGCGAAGGTCCTAACCGATACTCTCAGGAACTATCTGATCTATCGGAATAAAAATCCACATACTTATGTCAGTCTCCGGATCATAAATTGATCTGTTATACCCTGTACAAGTTAGCATGATCTTTTTGACAGATATAAATTTTTGTGATCGACATAACTTTGTAATGACGAACATATTATTTTCTTAATTTAATGATTTTAAAAATTGTAAAAATATTTAAAAAATACATATAACACAAAAGTCCCTAAAGATTAAAGCCTTATCCGAAAATTTTAAGACTTTTTATTGCTTCAAAGTAAAATTTAAATAGGAACACTGAAAATAATAGACGCTTGTACAATGTTACATCGGTCGGTACGTACGGATGGGACACGAATAACAGGCAGTAACTGTTACAAATATCGATTACAATAAATCATTATTAAAGAGTTAAGTTGTTAATAAAAACTGTTTTAAAGATAATACTATTTTATTTTTCTACCTTAATTTTTACATACAGGGCTATTTTTGGACCTCCCGTCAAATTTAAATAGGTGGTTCAGACCATGAAACTAATCAACTTTCCTAAAGAAACATGGATCGAAAAGTGAAAAAAAATCGACCCTCCCATAGAAAACTGCGCGATCACGTGGTGGATTTCGTATGGAAGGTCTGATTTTTGTTTTCACTTTTCGACCCGTGTTTCTTTGGGAATGTTGTTTACTTTCATGGTCTGAACCACCTATTTAAATTTGGCGGGAGGTCCAAAAATAACCCTGTAATATTAAATAGGTACTTATTATGAATATTGACCCACCGTCGCTTCTCTATCCAATATTTTATATGTCTATGGCAATAAAGAATTTCACACATAATACACCTACACCATCTCGTCACAGTTACAAGTATTTTAAAACGTTATTTTTTGGACTGCTAGATATTTTCTGTTTCCCATCACTAGCCCGTCTGTCAAAAAGATCAAGCTTACTTGTACAGGGTATAATGGATTGAAGAACGACTCAACAAAAACGTTTAACATTTATATCAAATCAAATAAAAATATACTTTATTCAAATAGACTTTTACAAGCACTTTTGAATCGTCAATTTTACATTTTTTTAAATTAAATTAAATGTCTGAGTAGTCAGTCCGCGAGGAATCTACCACCGGTATAATAACTAGTGATCGCCTATTGAGTTCAAGAAAACATATGAATAGAATTTACTTAGCTATATAAAAAAAAGTATTCATATATATTTTTTTAAACTCGATGAAACTAGAAGAAGAAGACGAATATGTATATAGGATTACGCCGGCGAGAGAATACATTGCCATGTTGCCATAGTAACCGTTGTTATTGTCTGACAAATATATAATACTAGCGACTCATCTACGCTCCGCTCGGGTTCGTCCCTACTTACATTATAACGTTATGGGTTTCTCAGAGATGAAATATTTTCCCACAGGGAAAAGTATCCTATATTATGTTGACCCGGATAACCAACTATCATCATACCAAATTTCATCAAAATCCCTCCAGTATTTATTCAGTGATGCGGTCACAGATATACAAACAGACAGACTGGCAAAAATTCTAAAAACTATAGATTACGGCCTCTGTATAGATAATAATGACTATTTCAATAAGATTCTCCAAAAAATATTTAATGTACACATTCGACTCAGGATTTTATTATATGAATAGATTAAGTTTCACTTCTACCATGTGTGAATTGGACACACACGCACTTTTTTTATTGATTACACTAAAGCTCGCCAATAGCTACTAAATAAAAAAAAGATTAAAATCCATAGACAAACAGAGGAGAAAAAGGTACTGAACTGTTTTGTCTTCGCCTATTTATGAATAAGAATAATATACTAAAAACCTTATTCTTTATTTCTTATTCCTTCGTTTGACTATCCCAGAATAAAAAAAAGCCAATTAAAAAAGTAAAAGTACAACCTTTTAACAAATTTCTATAGGACAGTTTTTTTTTTAAATATATGCAGTCATTCTTTTTCTATTAGTTGAGTATATTTTAATATTAATAATTTAGTTGGACTTTTATAAGTAAATAGGTGAGTAACTTTTGTTTTTACATCTATCTACTTGTCTCGTTAGAAAAATTAAAACTTTTAAAGGTTCAAATCAACCAGGCTTTTAGAAAGCGTATTCAAAAGTTCTAGAAAGAAAATAGGTTCAAAGATACAAAGAATTGTATTTCACTGGGCAGTTTTTAGAATTAAATATTTTTATAGAAGCTTTTGCATTTCATTGAAACATACCAAATTTTAGTTTTCAATAATTTAAAGTTTTATAGTTAAAACTCTGTCAAAGGATACTAGAAACATCCGTCTATCTGTTTAACTAAATTTAGAAAGGAATAAGTCGATTTCTCATAAAATAAATCGTCAACACATACGACACATTTGAATAGAGATTTTGATACCACAACGGAAAACATCGTGAGAAAACATGCATTTTTAAGAGAACCCTAGCAAGTTTTCGAAAATCATCCTATTCCTATTTTCACAAGAAGTTCTTCATCTCGCACTTGGCGGGGTGGAGTATCGCTTGGCCCTCCACGTTTTAAAGGGAAGCCGTTACAGCCGTTAAGCCTTCACAAAGACATTAAAAAGGGTTGATATAATTCTAGTAATTTTATGACATTTTTATGGCATTATAAATTTATAATTAGCAAAAAACAGCCCATATTTCTAAAAAATAAGTTCTAAACGATTCATTTTATCATTAGAATAAGAATAATCTTATATTAGTTTTTCGTAATAAAACTAATATAAGAAAATAAAAGCCATATAAATATCTAAAAAAGGGTTAAAATGTTGTCATCAGATACAAAGCAATGGTTTTCAGTCGACTCATGTAATTACTGCCGCCGTATTTATTCACGTTTTCAATTAAATCGTATATAATATATTCTGACGCACAACATTTTAATGAAGGCCTCAGGCTTTTAGGTATGGCATTATGAGATAAAGTCTGCGTTATATAAATTGTCTGATATACCTAAATATAAAAGTGAGCATAATTTGTTTGAATGTTTAGTCGAGTCTAGTCTATTCGCAATTTTAAATAAAC
Source organism: Fabriciana adippe (assembly GCA_905404265.1). Classification (NCBI taxonomy): domain Eukaryota; kingdom Metazoa; phylum Arthropoda; class Insecta; order Lepidoptera; family Nymphalidae; genus Fabriciana; species Fabriciana adippe. Next base: position 13,981,250 of record FR989997.1, on the reverse strand, counting down.
GTTAATTATTGTTACAACAAATTAAATGCGTGCACTGGATTCGTAAACATTTCTATAAAAATGTGCGAAAGTATCAAACTAGCACATAAACGATTACATAAGCTATTAGCAATTAAATTTTCCTAAACAATGATCCCTCATTTTATCATTTAACTCAATATCTAATAATACCAACATATTTATTTATTTATTTATTTATATTGAAAGTGAAAATACAAGTGTTGACATCTGATAAACAAGAACTTTTGTAAAGAAGCATTTAATGCCGCTATCAATATCAGTAAACCCACAAAGTGCCCTCAGCCCTGTAAGGAATACATAAAGCACAAAACTTTTGATAATACCAAATCAATACTATAATATTTGTTACGGATAATTAAAAATCGTAATATCTGGAAAATAACACCATTTTCATTGAAAGTTAGCAATTCTTGTATTTTACTAATGGTACTACTACCATTTACCAACGCTACGTATACGTACATACCTACGTATGTACGTACACATAGCGTTGCTACAATTTAATAGGAAGATCTTTCTAAGAGGAATAACTTTGTAATACATTGTTTTTATATAACTTTATTAGTTCACGCGACGCACGCCGCCAATATAGCGACCAGTCGGCATGATTTTTCCAACACCTTCAACAATCATCGTTATATTTCAGCCGATTTACACAAAACTTCAATGAATTATACATCTTAACCTTCCTCATAAATCACTCCATCTATTGGTGAAAACCGTATGAAAATCCATTCGGTAGCCAAAATCTTATATCGAAAACGGCTGTAACGATTTGGATCAACTTTTTCACCTTTTCCACAAAACACGATTTTACAACACGCCGAGCGAAACTCAGTCGCCCAGATAATAATAATGTCCTCCTGACCGATTCCGGCCACGGCGGCCAATCTCATTGAGACTAGCCAACTGCGCAGGAGATATTATAGTGCACAAATGTACGCGCAGACACAAGTGCACTCTCTATTCCTGTCACTCTCATACTCCGGTGGGACGACTATTCGACACGACCGGTGAGAGTTAAGGTGCAGGACCGACGGCTTTACGTGCTCTCCGAGGCACGGGGGTGAAACACCGCCAACTTCCCAACTCCGGGCTGCTACTGAGGCTTACTAGACAGAAAGACTCAATAACTAAACTTAGCCCGACCCGGGACTCGAACCCAGGACCTCAGGGTGTGCAGCCGTACATGCTAGCCACTACACCACCGAGGCAGTCGCCGAGATACTAATATATCTACTATTTTTTTTAATCTACTAATATAATATAATAGTAGATTAAAAAAATTATATACATTATATAAAAATATATTACATTTTTTCCTATATTAATCAACTTTTAGATATTGATTGCGCCAAAAGTGTTTGACATTTTTCATTCAACTCTATTATTATGTCCCATTCGTAATATATAACCTACGTAGTTACTTTAAACAATAGCAGTTGAATTGATTTTCTAGGAAAACTACGATAGTTAAATGTAAATCGATTCGAGTTCTTTTTAATTTACAACGCTTGAATTTACGAATAAAGTTGTATTTAGCTATTGAAAAGGGAAGAACAAAAAACTATTCCTTTATATTTTAAATAAAACTATCTTTTCGGATTTTTTCACAGATTTATTTTGATTATTGGTTCCCGAAATTTCAAATGCTTTTTGGCAATCATTGTCACGGAAGAGTGTCTCTTAATATTATAAACGTGAAAGTTTGTGAGGATGAACGGATAGATGGATGGATGTTTGTTATTCTTTCACGCTAGAACGGCTAAACGGGCCTAGATGATATTTGGCACAAAGATAAATTATAGTCTGAAATAGCACATAGGTTACTTTTTATCCCGGAAAAATGTAGGGTTCCCGTGGGATAATTTGTTCTTGTCTATAGTCTGATTTTTAATTCAACGGAAATATGACAGCTGTCATTCTTTGATAATTCAGATATCATAAACCTTTTCTGCTTTGAATTTTTTAATTTAAAATAACAAAATATATGAAACAGAATTAGATCAACTAAACTATAATATGTATGACATTGTAAATAGTCCTTGTTTTGTGTATTCAATGCACACTAACTATAAATGTTTAATGGTTAAATGAAAAAAAAAAATAACAGAGTAAAACAAAATATTTCTTAAATGAAAATATTTATAAATCATTATATCTTACGAGTATATCATCATTGTCGTCAACATCGTCATATAATCCGAATGTAGATTATAAAAGAATCACTAACACTATCCATCAAAACATTAAAAGGGCACATTTTATCCTCTTCTTTAATAATATGTTCTTACAAGAAGCAAAGATTTTACAAACAAAGGGGTTTTCCTAAAAAAGGCTTGCAACCTATGGATTATTGGACAGGGATCCCTGTAATAGAAAAATAATTTCCATAATAATTATTGTAACTTCAATAATATGATATTAAAAAAAATAATTACCATTTTAAAATTATCAATCATTTTTTTAGACTTAGTTTTTCTAATTGAAACCTTAAATTCAAGATACGTTTATTTTTTTATTTTGCTAAAATGCTTTCCGTTTTTAGTGACACTGTTTCAAAGTTGACAACACTTCTGAAATGTCAGAATTCCGTCGAATTAAAAATCAGACTTTAGGGATGAACCCGAAGCGAAACGAGGGTGAGTCGCTAGTGTCAAATATTCGCGTATGTCTAAGAAAGTATATATTAAATATATATATATATATATATATATATATATATATATATATATATATATATGTCTCATACGGGATACCATCAACGACACACAAACGTCATACAGGCGTGTACAGAGCCTAGGCGGGTGGGAAAAAAAAAATTATAAAAAGTAGTGATCAAATTAAAATCGAGTAGTTCATTTTATTTCCTCATTTGATAAAATCAGTAATAGGCTTAGAAACTGTGCTGTGTATCGTGTGGGTTATATTGTGAGTTATTTCCAAAGAAAGTGCTTGTGATTGGAACGAAAATAGAAGTGTCATCAGTGATTTGTGTAAATAAATCAATAAAGTTAATTACTGTGTGTTGAAGTCTAATTAAATTCCCTTGTATATTACAATGAGTGAAATGGAAAATAGTGGGGATTCGAGATATATATAGCAGTTAAGGTCCATTAGTTAATCCACCCTGGGCCTCAAGTCTGCTACTGCAATGGTGTTACAGTTGTCTATCAATGACATCGTAATTGCTACTTTTTGTAATTTTGGTAGTCTACTAATTCAATGGTTTACCGATGGTGTGTCACTGACACTCCAATGACACATTTGCAAATAAGAATTGGTAGTCCCGTACGTAATTGACAATTAATGTCAATTCGACAGTTATAGATAAGACTTATTTATTTTGGACGTTTTATTTTTTAGATTGCACTTAAAATTTATCTTTTTGGCTTTTTGTGATCATTTTACATACTCGTAATGCTTAGTCTTTAAAATATAAATTGACTCATTTCGGCGAACGCTTTTTTAACTAATGGCAATACCGATTCCCTTTCTACTGCAATTCAATAACAATCCAATGACAAGACTATTGATCGACCATTGTAAATTTAGTAGACTACGAAATTTTGGACCAATGGTAATTGAATTAAAATTGCATTGTTCCATAATGACAATTCATGTAAAATAGCAGACCTGAGGCCCTGTGTGTATGTATACACACACACACACACACACACACACACACACACACACACACACACACACACACACACACACACACACACACACACACACACACACACACACACACACACACACACACACACACACACACACACACACACACACACACACACACACACACACACACACACACACACACACACACACACACACACACACACATATATATATATATATATACACAAGGGTGTGTTTTTATGTTCGCGGAATGAGTAGGTAGGTCATTAGTGAGGGAACTTACTCGAATCATAACTTAAACGAATTAAGCAACTCATTATTAGTATCAATACCAAGTTTTATCGTAATTAGGTCATTACTCTTTGAACTATCGTCGACCAAACAAGTCAATCGGGAACAAATTGTTAAATATGGAGAAAATCGAGTGCTGCGCTGTTATAAAGTTCGTAAAGAAGCAAGGAAAATCGATTCAAACCATAGTAGAAGAGTTGTCATCCGTTTACGGGAACTCTTGCACAGGTAAAACCATGGTTTACATGGTTTACAAGTGGCATACCCTCTTTAAGCAAGGCACACTTGAAGACGACCCACGGTCGACGGATAGACGGATATATATATACATATATCTTCTTGCGACTTAATCTCGCTGCGCTCGGGTGCATTCCTAAGCTTGAATGGTTTAGGAACGCTTTAAAGACAAATGTCCAAAGAAAAAATCTTTTTTCCGTGCCAGTAACCTTCGCAAGCATATACAGAATAACCCATCATAGTTTCATCACAATCGAAACAATAGCTTAGGAACGGATAAAGATCCGGCATACGATCATTCATTTATATTTTAAATATAAATTGAATTAATTATACTATTGATTAAATTATTCTATGTAAATTTTACACCAATTATACAAACATACCTTACATAATATCTGTTTAAGTTTATTTTGGATAAAATTTTAAGTAAACTTTAATCATTAAACATCAAAACAAATTTTAATTATATAACGTTTAAATAAAGGTATGATAATTTAACCCGCTTTATTTACTTTGACCTGCACGGAAAATATAGTAGAAAATATCTTGTATGTTCACCTTGTCGTGGTTGGGGGACTCATTCGCGTGCGGCAAAATGGACGGGCTGCAGTTTAGTGTATGGGACGCGGCCCCTGGAGGAGTGGGTGGTATTTTCGGATAGGGGAGGTGACAGGGAGCCCAAATATATAAAAATTATTTTAAGAAAACGTAGGAGTAAAAAGTTATTGAGACTTAAAGTTGTAACATTTTCATACATTATTATGACATTACTGTCATTTTGACACTTTGAAATGTCAAAACATCACTTTCAATTGTCAAAATAATCTTCAGATCTATAAGTCAGATCTATCACCGAATTTTAAATTAACATAAAGCACTTATAATAGCAGGGGTTCTGGGATTGAAATAAAAAAAAAACCTAACGAGAAGGCTAAGGCGAGAGCGCAGCTCCCGCCTTAGCCTTCTCCAACCTAAATTATCCAAGTCGGACTGTCACCTAATCGAAAATTAAAAACCAAAATAAATAATACACTTAGATTTAAAAAATAATCTACTCACGTTTATAAATTGCATTCTTGTAATGGTCTTTTAAATGCGTAGTTGCAAGCTTGAAGATATTCATATTTACAAAAAAAGTCACAAAGAAAACTAAAACTAACACACACACACTTAAAACACTTTGAACACTTAAAATTATAGAAATTATACTAAAACAAAAACTAGAAAAAGTATATGAAAATTAACAAAAACTAATAACTAATGGAAAATAATAAGAGAAAAATAACTTGAAAAAAGCAAAAAATATGAAAACTGAAAACTTAAACTCGCGTTGAGTACAGATTCACGGTATTTTATAACTACCCACCAAAAATGCTGAAAAGTATTCACAGATAAAAAAAAAACAAAAATTGACAGTTTGTCAAAATATAAGGTCATTTTGTTTAGAATATTGTTATATGTGAAATTATTAAAATAATAATACAATAAAGCCTTAATTGTTGTGAAAATATGGATTGTACATAAAAAAAGAAAGTTTACTATTCGTTAAAGGTATGTTTATCTTTTGTAATGACTTATTTAGGTATAAAAATGTATGGAATTGTTGCAATTTTATTTCTCAATAACTTTTTACTCCAATTGTCTTAAAATAATTTTTATATATTTGGGCTCCCTGTCACCTCCCCTATCCGAAAATATCACCCACTCCTCCAGGGGCCGCGTCCCATACACTAAACTTGTGCCAATGGACGAGCGCGAAGTCAAGAAACGCACTGGGAGGAGGCCCACTTCGGTGGGCGGTGTGCCATACGGGTGCTCCTAGTACTACTCTGATAGCAGAGTAGACCGTTGGAGCAACCCCATGGCTGTTGGCGTCTGCTTCGGCGGGCCTGCCGTCGTGGATGAGTGCGTAAGTGATCCTGCGACGCCACCACCGGCTAGAGAAGCCAATACCCACTAAAACTACTACCATTACTAAAATTACTAAAATTACTAAAATTACTACCCACTAAAACCCAACAGTACCTCCCCCGTCTTGATGGGTCAACCACGACGCCCCGACGAGACGGTAGGCCTGCCGAAGCAGACTACAACAACCAATTGGTTGCTCTCACGGTCCACTCTGCTATTGAGAGAAGTACCTGGAGCAACCCCCATGGCACACCGTCACGACAAGGTGAACACACAATTGGGGGGACGCTAATTAACCAACATAACTAGTAATTTTTTTTTAAATAACGGCAGTTGCTAAGTGGGTTTTAAGAATATAATTATTTCTTCACACATTAAAACAATAATAAAGCGTATTCATTCGTTTATATTATCTACAAACATTCGCATAAATTTCGTATCCACGTAAAAATATATGTAAAATTATTTAACACAGTAGGTAGGTAAATAACATATTTCATTTTGTAACATTTGTAACTAATCTTAGCTGATAAAGATGCAATACGTTAACGTTTTCCCCCGTTTTTTAAGATAAAAGTAAAGATGTCGATAATATAATAATAAATCACTCTACTATGTAATATAAATACGATAATTTGTACGTGTGGGTGTGTTTTTTACTCCTTCGAATTTATTACAGATAGACTGGAGTAATTATTATAATATGTATGTATGTGTTAGCTTATGGGTTATTGTTCGTACCGAGTGAAGCGGGTTCGAATCCCAGGTCCTCGCAACTCTATTTTCATGTGTTATGAACGTCTTAAGGTGAATGAGGAAGTGAGGTAATCTGCATGATTGAGAAATTAGCAAGTTTAAGCCGCACTTGACCAGCGTGGTGGACTAATAATGTCCTGACCGATTCCGGCCACGGCGGCCAATCTCATTGAGACTAGCCAACTGCGCAGGAGATATTATAGTGCACAAATGTACGCGCAAACACAAGTGCACTCTCTATTCCTGTCACTCTCATACTCCGGTGGGACGACTACTCGACACGACCGGTGAGAGTTAAGGCGCAGGACCGACGGCTTTACGTGCTCTCCGAGGCACGGGGGTGAAACACCGCCAACTTCCCAACTCCGGGCTGTCACTGAGTCTTACTAAAGAGAAAGACTCAATAACTAAACTTGGCCCGACCCGGGACTCGAACCCAGGACCTCAGGATGTGCAGCCGTACATGCTAGCCACTACACCACCGAGGCAGTCAGTGGTGGACTATGGCTATATCCGTGTAATGATGGGAGGCCCGTGCCGTTAAAAAGGGCTGAATACTTTCAACACGAAATGCACGCCAGCAAAACGAGGACAGGGCATATCGCTAGTCTATACAGATAAATAAAATTGTAGTGTCTGTTTGTAATATTAAAATAACCGCTTTTTGTAAATGCATATGGATGTATACACGGTACATATGTATACCAAAACAACATTTTTTACAATTTTTGTCTGTCTGTCTGTCTGTCTGTCTGTCTGTCTGTCTCTTTGTTCCGGCTAATCTCCGAAACGGCTGGACCGATTTTGACGGGACTTTCACTTTACTTTTATTTTAGAAAAAGAATCAGGGTTCCGCGAAAAAAAATTAAAACCTATGAAATTGTGAACAAAATCCGCGCATGGCGTACGCACCTGAGCAAAGCGAAGGTAAATCGCTATATAATTTAAATTAATATCTTAGGAGTAGCAAGCTACTATTTCTGTATAAACACAGCTAACCGTGAAAACGTACCTAGGGACGAACGCGAGCGAAGCGAGCGTGAGTCGCTAGTGCAACATAAAGGAATATATAAAACGAGTATCGTTAAACTTTATCAATGGATTCATAATATAAAATAACTTTTGCTCTTTAGTTATTCTTGAGCTATATTCTAAAGATTCTTATTGAATACGGAAATAAGAGATAATGCTTTATAAAGGCCATCAATAAATAAGCAATGATTTACTAGAACTAACATACTTTTTCATCATTTATCAATTACATAAGCATCTTTTTCAAGGAGATTCATTCAGTCTAATTGAAAATTTGAAATGTTAAATTTCCTCTTTACACTCACGCGTAATAACTCAATGTGGCTCAACTGTTATTAAATATGATGATATACGTGCCTACCTATTTTGTAAAATATCGTACCTATCATTATTTTAAATTACTTAGATAAATATTCTTAAAATATGTATAGTATAATATTATTTTAAATCTAATTTTTAATGCTTAAATACTTATTCCTCTATAAAATTCCTTGAAAAAAAAATATCTTCTTCGTTCTTTTAAAAAATATTTAACAATTTATAATATCAAAAATTAAACTCGCGACACTTGATTCTATAATGTAATACCTAGTAATATTTTATATTCTTAAATAAGATTTCCTGGAAAATATTTAATGGACAGATTGACCTCTACAATTTTATTCTTCGTATACAGATTTGACGCTTTGGTTGATTAATATGATCTTTGTTTATGCTTGCGTAATTTACTAACTTACTATCTGTGGCCCTCGACGTCATCCTTCTTTGTAACTATTATAATAACTATTATAAGATGATAAAATTTACTGGACATTGGGCATTAAGTACCTATTACATATATTACTAAAGTTAATTGTTAGTTACACACACGTTACTTTGTTTAATTCTTATAGTTTCATGTAATCTATACTAATATTATGAAGTTGAAGAGTTTGTTTGTTTACTACTACTAATCCGATTTGAAAAATTCTTTTTGTATTAGATAGCCCGTTAATTGAGGAAGGCTATAGGCTTATATATCATCCCGGAAAAATGTACGGTTCCCGTGTGATAGATTTGCTATTGTCTAGGGACGAACCCGAAGTAAAGCGAGGGTGAGTCATAGTTATATGTAAAAATAATTCACTTCCTGTTCACAAATAGGTACCTATTAACTATTTCGTTATTCATATACCTACATAAATCCTAGAACTTATTATAACTAATTGTAAGATTATTTTTATTTCGACAATTAGGGTCACATATTTACACGAACATTGTTTCGACACTAAAATCCATTTGATTAACTTAATCGTCACGGAAATACTCTTGCAAGTAGAACAAAATTAATTACTAACTTCTTTCTATGGTCTTATTTTACCTTTATGTTACCGATCACGACCAGAAAACATGCAACATTATAATTTAAAACTAGGAAGCTAATTAAAGCGATCGTTATGTGTATATTTTGTCACCGTATAATGAACCCTTGACTTGGACAATTCTACACTGACCTATACCAAACTTATACAATATACGTTGCTTTATATCAACAACTGATTAAAATAATAATAAATATTGTTACATAACAAACCTGGTAAATCCTTTTCTGTGATATTTTCGATGTCAATCATTTTCACTTGTATGTATGCGACACAAAATATATACACAAATCAAACTTTTATCAACTCTATTCCAATGATATTCAATTTAAATATCCCATAAATTAACCTTGTCACGCATATTTTATATAAAACCACATATATAAATAGTAACACATAAAATTAACACTATTTCAAAAATAATATTTCGTTAAAATCAGTAATAACTTTCCCGCCACTCACGTTATTTTTTTTCAGTCGCTTGTCATACGTCTCGATACCAAGCGAGCCAGTCACAAACTGTTCTATTTTTGTTGTGGAAAATCAAAAGATTTTACTTATGCATGTAATTACGATATATTGTTAGTTCTATTGTAGGTATATATAATTATATATAACTTGTATATTATGTTTTAGATTCCTCCAAACTTTTTAGTAAAAAAACTTAAAAAAAAAAAACACCGACTTCCAGGCACTGAAAAGTAAAAAATAACTAAACAGGGATTTTCATTTAGAATAGATAGACCTAATCAGATATTTTCGAAGTCGATGCCAGCCAATACAAATCAAAGCACACCGATTTCGAAAATATCTGATTAGGTATCTATTCTAAATGAAAACCCCTGTTTAGTTATTTTTTACTTTTCAGTGCCTGGAAGTTGGTTTTTTTTTAAGTTTTTATTTTTCCATTTTTAGTGTAGACGTAAGAAGCAAGTAATTTGTAAAAAGAAAGATTTTTAATAAATAAAAACATATTCGATTAAGCCATTTATTTAAAAACCGCTCGACCGATTTCGATAAAATTTATATGGGACTAATATGGGATATATAAATATGGGACTGGGAAGAATACCCTTTGAAACAAAAAAAGAATTTTCCAAATCGGTTCAGCCGTCTTCGAGTAATCCGTGGACATACATAAAAAAATCTAAATCAATCTAAACCACACTATTAACTCCCTATTAACTACTGTGCAGACTTGGTCTTCTTTTGCAAGTCTGCCAACAATATTAGCACACTTACTTTTTTATAAGAATGGAGAAAAAAAATTAAGTTTACAATTCAACGTATTTTAATGAACTAAATTACAAAGAGAAAATGTCAAATTAGGTAAATAGAATATTTTTTAACTGACTTTATAAACAATCGAACTCAATTATATTATAAACAGACTATTAAATTATTAAAATTACGTAGCGCACACTGAGTGCGTAATATTTTATGTTACCACAATAAATATCTAATCTTAATCTAAGTGGTATCTTTGAACATCTTTGAATAATAAATAGGTAATATAATATTCAGCATTGTATTTTGCAGAAAACGTAAATTTTTTAATGACTATTATTTATGAAAGAGTAGTTTTTTACTTTATAAATAAATCTAAGAAAGTACTAGCTTTTTACTTATTATCTATCTTAAAAACTATATGAAATAATTATATTTTTATTTTGTTCCAAATATAAAACAAATTGTTATTATTGTCTGTTTGTATTGTATATAGAGCAATCGGAATCCGTTTATTTTAAGAGAAAAACAAAATAAATAAAACTTGAAGTTTTATGGTTTTAAAACGTTAGCAGGTTTATAATAAATAGAAATTCGTAAAATGTCCTCGATACCCAGCTACCCCCGAGAAATGGGGGGACACAAAGCGTTGAAAAATAGTTTTTTTGAATTTCCGGTTTACTGTGACGTTCTATCGAAAAATGTTTTCCTCAAGAGTTGTAGGTCTAGTAAAAATCTACAACTTTTATTGTTGACACTTTTTACAATAACCTCAAAGATTACGAGATATTTGCAATAAACTCGGTTTTTAATCTTTTCTTGGTTTTTTATTTTTTATTTCTTCAATCAAAATCTTATGATTTTCATGAAACTAAGGGAGGGTAATCTTCAAAATACATAATATAATAAGCAAAAAAAAAATTGAAATTAAAATATTTAGCCATTTCCGAGAAATTTATGTTTTACGCTCTCGGGAGACTGAAACTCACCTCTAACTTTAAGTGGATGTTTACATTTAAAAAAATTAAAAAAAAAAATTAAAGAGCGCGTGTATGGACACGCACTCTTTAATTTTTTTAAATGATGATGGATGTGTACACGCGCAAGAAATAAAACTTCTGTAGGTTATCGGTACTCTTTATGAAATTCAATTTATGTTTTAAACTATTAGGATAGGTGAGATATTAAAAATAACGCATATTAGGCATATTACAATCATATATTTATAGAATATTATTTAAGGAAAGAACGTCAGTTCATGTATGTATGTAACATATAATATATTATATATCATTGGTCAGACAATAACAACGGTTACCATGGCAACAAACGTTCGCCTCGCCCGATTATACTTTTCGTAACGCTCTCGTCACGCATTTACCAGCTTACTCCCCAAGTCAAACGTGCGTAAAGGAGTTTTACTTCAAAAGTTTGCATTTAATTTTTCGGAAGAAAAAAACGAAAAAAATGGTGTCTTTAAGTCTTTAATTAGACGCGTTTTTAACTATGATAGATCCGTGTAGAAAATTTATTTAAATTTTTAAAATTACCCTTTAATCTATTTGCATTAAATTCTATGATATTGATGATAAAAAAAGAAAGGAATCCTTTTTCATTGAAAGACGAAAATTTCAGGAAAAAACCGACGAAAAGAGTTTATTAACAATTTTTTTTTCATTCTTCTTCTTTTCAAAATTTCAGATTTTTACTTTTAATAAATTGGTTCCTAAACCGGATTCTAATTGGGCTAATATGAATCACCAGCCAGCACACTTTAATGAGCTCATAGCATTTTTTTAATCCTGTTCGATATTGTGCACAGTTAACCTCTCATGTGTTAGACTGTGCTTCTGAAGCAGTGTGTCAAAATAAACGTCAAAAGTTCGTGCATATTAAGCACGCTTATCATTCAAATTCCGCACCCTCTATGTAAGTGAATAACATTTTTCAAATCTTATTTGTATCGCTCTAATTTTCACACAGTATACTCAAATAAATAAGCATAGCATAAGACTGAAGACAAAGTTTATAAAATACACTATTATTGAGATATAATCTATACAAAGTCGCCCCTCGGTTTCGTCGAAACGCGCGAGCCGTGTGCATTGTTCGCGTGTTCTTTTTGTGATAATATCTATAGTGTGTGGAGTGAAAGTGATCGTAAAATGGATTTACATTATGACTAAGTAAGTAAAGATCAATATTAATTACATGATTAGGACAATTGAATAAGATTTTGTATAGAAATAGTGGTTTTAACAAACATCGCCGCTATTATTCGCGGCAAAATGGCGTCATTCTCGTCGATATTTTTTGTTAACTTTATTATAAACATTGTGTATTATATACGTTATATATAATATATAATATATTTAATATATTATACACGTAGTATAATATATTATACACGTTATATATAATATATTATACACGTAGTCTATTATTTTTATGATCTTTACGAAACATTTAATTTAAAAACAAATGTAAAAATAATTCGTATTATTGTAATAAAAAAATACCATATTTTAAAAGATGTCTACACAGATGGCGTATTCTATTTGTTTACTTTAGAAATATTTCAATATGGAAGCGTATAATATTATCGTTGTGCTTAAAACATTGTCATTATAATCATATTTTAGGAGGTCAATTAGTGTTTAAAATAAATGCAAAGAATTTTTCAATTATTGCGAACATTTGAGAGACCTTTTTTTTTGTTTTTAATTTCAAGTGCTTGGCTTGTAGTTTGATTTATTGTAAACTAAACACTTCAAACACTTGAAACTCTGTCTGTAACAAGTATGTGGATCGTATTACATAAAAAGTTATTACCCTAAGCCACTTGATCTACAGTGTTTTCGATATTGAAAAGTAAAGGATTTTATTATTTTATTTCACTCGCGCGGGTGAAAAAAAAGGGTGAAATTTTCTAAAGCTTGTGTGGTGAAAAAAATATATGGAGAGGTGTATTCTTTTTGTTTATTAATGTGAGATAATACAGTTCTTATGAAATAAAAAAACAAAAATTTGAAATAATGGTTTTATTTTTAAGTTATAAAGGTTTTTAGGTAGATTTTTGGGTAACATCGGGTTCCCTGACTTCCAGGTCTATTTACTAATACATTGTAAGGCAGTTTTTATTGTGGTTTTTTAAATGTGTTAGGTTATTTCATAACGATTCCAACGATATAAGTTACTATAGCTCCCATACAAAACTTTACAGATGTCGTCGTTTTAAACACCCGCGAGAAAGTTTTAGGGGTTGTTTAAAACCACCCTACACGAAGCTGCATTTTTGACATAAAGCTTCATAAGTGGGCAACACAAATGAGAGGTTATATTTACACACAATATTACAATAATTACACATTTTAATATGTAATGTCCACAAAAACAAAGCATAATAATTAAACAATGATTTTTCGTGAAGTTGGCTTGGGAACTTAAATTGAACATTTATATTTACTACTGTTATTTATGAATGCATCCTATAATATACTCTGTCACTGTTTTGTCATTTGTCCATTAAACAGTGTCATTGTCAGAAATGTCATAACTTCTAAGTATTGTTTTGCAACTGAGTAAACTTGTTTCTTTGCTGTTTATCTAAATATTTTTTCAGAATCCTTTCAATATATTTAAATATATCCTCTTAAATACATATTTTTGCTTAAAATAACATATTTTCATGTAACGTATAGTGTTTGCGATGTCAGACAGTGAAGAAAATTTACATAGACTCGAAGGCACTTCATCTGATGCTCCTTGTGGTTTAATTATTAAGAAAAAAGATAAACCTCCTGATTTTCAATTTGCTAGACCTTCTTTATTAGGTTTAGATAAATTAGCTGCTGCTAAAAGGAAACAAAATCGGTTAATTTCTTTTCAAAACGAGGATAATGACGGAGAGGAATCTGATAGTAAACAAGATTCTTCTGATAGTAAAGGAAGAAAATACAGAAAACATAATGAAGAAACCCCTACTTATACAGGAGGCTTATCAGAACAAGCAAGGGAACGCATGCTAGAAAGACTACAAAAGTAAGTTAACATTATAACCTAAAAAATTGATAATTTTTGTAAAATAAATATTTTTTGTAAACCAAATCAAATTCATATTTCATACTAAAAAATTAAAAATTAAATTAATAATTTGTAAGATTCTTTTTAATCGAAATATTATAAAAAACTATTTATGAGTGCAGCTGTAAAGACATTTTAAAGTTTAAATTAATATAATGATTAAGCTAAAAAAAATGTTATTTAAAAACTATCAATGACTTTATATACCTTAAATTTATTTTTACTTAAATTGATTTTTTACTTTTTAAGTGGAAAAAAAGATTCAATTTATCATAGATAAACAGTGGGCAGGTGCTTGTTCTATATAATATATTATTAAATTGCATATTTGACATTTATGGAGTTGAAAAACGATTAATAGCATAGTGTTTGAATATTTTCCAGAAAAGAAAAAGAAACAAGGGAGAAAGGTGTACATTATTCAACACAGGAAGAGAAACAATCTAGGTCTAAAGATGATGATGATGGTCATTATCACCGCTATGATCGACGTGATAGAGATAGGCGCCGAGATGATGATAGAAGAGACAGAGATAGATATAGAGAAAGAGACAGAAGTGATAGAAGTCAAAGAAGTGAAAGAGATAGGAGGAGAGACTCGGAGAGACGAGATCGGGATACAGACAGAGACAGCTCTCGTAGAAGTTATTACGAGCCAAGATTTAAAGATGAACCTAGAACACCAAGGTATGTTAAGATTCAATTATAGTTATTTGAATATAAATTATTACTATGAATGTATTAGTATAATAATATATTTTTTTGTATATTTTATTTCTACACTAAATATACTATAGATTTAAAAAAAAAGGTATATGAAATATTTAGTTAAGTGTAGTGATTATGTATTGACAGAAATACAAAAGCAGGCAAAGCTACAGGTTAAAGCTTGTTAACAAACTAAAATGCTTGAAAATGTTCAATTGAATAATATTTTAAGGTTTTGTTTTTTATTTAAACAACATTTTATATATTTCAGTATCAAAGCTCTCAAACCAACTGATAAAACAGCATGGGATGATGATGATGATGATCCCAAAGCTGTCCGTAAGTCTAGCTGGGACTTTCCCACGCCATTGCCAAGGGATACTGACAGATATAAAAAGCCCTCTAAAGATTATAAAGGACGTCCATATGATGACACTGTTAGAGCTACACCTCATAAGTAAGTAATTTATGATTTAAAATACACAAATATTTACTTGTTTTCAATGTATTTTCGTATTCAGCCCTCATTTAACCTCATTCTTTACTACAAGAACCACTCAACTGGCCAAGTGGGGGTTTCAGACTTCACATGTCTTTAAAAAACTTGCTACGTTCTCTGCAACACTTATACTCATCATTTTACCTTCACTGTAAGTAAAATGGTAATCATGTTGGAAATGATTTGCATATGAAAATATCAGAGATGCAAAACTCGGGATTTAAATCTGCTTCATTCGGTTTCCCAAGCGAGTGTGTTGCCACTGGGTTATCACTGCTTAATTAGTTTTTTATGTATCAGGATGGAGAAGAACCTAAGGCATGTGTGATTCCAAACTAAACGAAGGTTGTTAGTTTGTCCACTTGTGCTTTCATAATATTAGTAAAATACCTATATCACTACATAGTATAAAACAAAGTCGCGTTCCACTGTCTATCCCTATATAGGGTTTTTTAATAGATAGAGTGATTCAAGAGGAAGGTTTATATGCATAATACATGCATAATATAGTAGAGAAACACTGATAATTTTAGAGGTTTCTAATGTGATGTCGTAAATAAACACATTTTTTACGCTTATATTGCAAACGCTGGCTGAACCCTACGAGATAGATCGAAATAATATGCTACAGTATTGTACACCTTAGAAAGGTTTACAAAAAAGTACGTGATGGCATATGTCTATCTCTTAAGGATAATATGCTATATCCATTTTACTATATCCAAGCTAGGGACGAACCCAAGCGAAGCGAGGGTGAGTCGCTAGTAAGTACATAAATTATAAGTATCTTTTGTAGAATTTGACTACCCAAAGTGTTTAAAAAAATCAAGGAAAAAAGTCAAAATGTATAGAATTTCACTTAAAAGTAGATTTATTTAATATTAATATATGCAATCCTGATGCAATAATATTAAAAATAATCTATTACTTATTCTTTTTTATTATTTATGTATGTACATATATGTTACCATTATAGATCATTATAACTAATAACATATTTTCAGATGGGTGAGTTCTCGTCGAGGCTTAGATGTAGATGATCCGGAATGGCAAGAAGCTGAAAAGAAATTAGACAGAGCTTGGTATAATATGGGTGAAGGTAATTTATACAATTGATTAGTATTTAAGCATTATTTTAAGTTAGCTTTTGCATGGCTGTTTATGAATATGTGGTCCCTTGTTGATATTAGGTAGTATCTATACTAATATTATAAAGCTGAAGAGTGTGCTTGTTTGTTTCGCTGAACGCGCTAATCTCAGGAGCTATTGGTTGGACTTGAAAAATTCTTTTTGTGTTGGATAGTCCATGGAATTAAAAAATTCTTTTTGTGTTGGATAGTCCATTAAATACAAATGAAATATGCAAATCTTAAAATTTGATGAAGAAAATTTAATGACTTACAAATAAACATATCGTAAATTCAAAATTGCAATTGCAATATTTTGAAGTTATACTTCTTTTAGCACATTTGGAAAAAATTATGAGAGTAAAATTTTTACGACGCGTGTGCACACCGAAAGCCAATAAACGACATGATGAATTTAGCTGCATTCATTTTACAGAGAGTTGTGACATACGGGATAAAATCTTTAGTTGTTTTTGGTCTGTTACGCCAAAGAAGTATAACTTTTTACGTGCGTACATAAGTACACATACACGTTTTTTTTTATACTTAGAATACATACAATTATTTCTATTCTTTCACATATTTACAGGTGAAACAGACGAATCTGACCCCTTCGCTGGAACAAGTGCGGAATACATAGCACGTAAAGAAGAACAGATAGAGAAGCGTCGCAATAGAAAAGTATCAGCCGCGAGGCAACAGATAGACAAGGACAACGAGCTGTGGGAGAGGAACAGAATGCTCACTAGCGGAGTGGTGCATTCCATCAATGTTAATAATGATTTGGATGAAGTGAGTTATTGTATACTTTGAGTTTTATTCTTTTTATACTAACTAGTGATCGCCGCGTGGTTGAAAATCAACCATAATTCATTAAGTTATATATTTATTGTCTTGCGTATATTACAATATTAATCTATTCTCAATTTAACCACAGACTTTAACAATAAACAAAAGAGTATGTATGCGTGTGTGTGTCAAATACATGGTAGTGTGTGTAATGTTTTTTTTATTGATTTAATGTATTTTTTATGCAAAATTAAAAAAAAAATACTTGAGAAATGATTGATTCCTCATACAAACTTTTAATCTCCTTTTTACCACCTTAAGGGATGATTTCCGGGATAAAAACTATCCTATATCCCTTTCCAGAATCTCAAACAATCTCCATACCCAATTTCATCTAAGTCAGTTCATCGGATATTTGGTTGTCGACGTTTCGATTGCTTTGCAACAATAATGGTCACGGGAAAGACTCGTTGCTATAAAGCATTCGAAACGTCGCGTCAGGAACCAAAAATCAAAATAAATGCTGGAAAAAAATCCGAAAAGATAGTTTTATTTAAAATGTCAAATATTCGCGCAAATCTAAAAAAGAAACCTCTTTAATACAGTGTTTAATTTTTATGTTTTTTATCATGTATATGTGTTTATCTTCTTTAACAGGAAAGCGTAGATCGTGTTCATCTGTTAGTACATAATATCGTACCTCCTTTCTTAGACGGTAGGATAGTCTTCACCAAACAACCCGAGCCTGTTATACCAGTAAGTATTCTAATTATTCTTTTGATTTAAATAAGAATTACATGTTAATTAAGCTTTGACGACACGTTTGGCTCAGATTGTAGTGACCCTACTTGCGGTGCCAGCGGTCGCGGGTTCGAGTCCCGCTAAGGGCGTTCATTTGTCTGATGAGCACGAATGTTTGTACTCTAGTCATGGGTGTTTATATTTATTTATAATACGAGAATGTATGTATTTAAAATTATATATGTATAGTGTATCAACTATCTGGTATCCATAACACAAGCCTCGTAGCTTACCATGGAACTAGATGGTGCCGTGTGTTAATATCCCAACATATTTATTTATTTATTTATATGTTCAAGTCGCAGACTAAGGAATAATTTAGAGTGTCATAGAACTAAACATGAAGCCAAACAATAATGATTTAAAATATATAAGAATACAAATATGTATAGAATATTAATTGCTGTAGTAAGTAATTAAATGTTAATAAATAAAAATAGCTAACGGATTTTATTATAATAAAGAAAAAATTAAATAATCTAATATTATGCTGTCACTCGTTCAAGCAGAAGAGAACTAATGCTTAAAAAATACAAAAGAACATACATATGTAGTATTATTTTTATTTATTTTTTTAATTTATTCCCAAAAAATGTATATTAAATTAACAAAGTTTTTCTTATTCTTTAAAGAAAGTAAACGATCTGTATGGCAAAATCGAGAATAGTAGCATAAACAGAAAATCACGCTATCTATTTAGCCTTTGACGTTTACTTTAGCGGACTGCTTCACACAATTTTTAGGCAAAGTTTAAAAACGACTGCGTAAAGAAGTAACAAACATACTCACTGACAAAAACTTAATATTTATAATATTGGTGTAATTTCCCAAGGTAAAGGATCCCACATCAGACATGGCGTTAAACGCGCGAAAAGGTTCGGCGCTGGTAAAAGCCTTTAGAGAACAGAAGGAGAGAAGAAAAGCGCAGAAGAAACACTGGAAGTTAGAGGGAACTAAAATTGGTAAACACCAAATCATATAATATATTAATTTCTTGGCATTCCCAATGAAAGTTTTAAATGATTTTTTATTTTTTATTTTATAGTATACTGGTGATTCACCCTCGCTCCTAGTTACGTTTTAACGTTTAGTATAGATTTCTCAGCGATGAGATATTTTCCCGCAGTAAAAAGTATTCTATATGTTGACTCGGATAACCAGCTATCATCATACCTTTCATCAAAATCCGTCCAGTGGTTTTTCAGTGATGCAGTCACAGACAAACAGACAGACAAAAATTCTAAAAACTACATATTCGGCATTTGTATCAATAATAATGTATATTTCAATAAGATTTTCCAAAAAAAATTGAATTGTATAGATTCGGCTTAGTTACAATTTTATTATATGTAAAGACTGGCGACTCACAGTAGCTTCGCTTGGGTTCGTCCCTAGCTTTCGCTTTTTGAAAATAAAATATACGGCCTATGTTATTGGCTGATAACGTAGCTTTTGATGGGTGAAAGAATTTTTAAAATAAGTCCAGTGGTTTTTTAGTTTATCCATTACAAACACACATACAAAAAAAACTCTTCATAATATTAGTATAAAAGTATAGATAAGCCCATTTTAAGTTAAAAAATAATAGAAATATAAATAATTTCATTCAATATTAGATTTCTTCTTTGTATGGCTTTATTTTAAAACATCACAGCAATTTTTATAAGTAATAGCTCAGCAACTAACGAACTTACTAACGATTAATATGAATATTATTCATAAAACATGTTTATTTTTTAAGGTAACATAATGGGAATCCAAAGGAAAGAAGAAGATATGGAGGACGGTCCCACAAAGACAGCTTACAAATATGCCCAACATATGGATAAAGGTATGTGAAAGAATTTTTAGCTATATATAGTACGTTTACGTTACGTTTTAAACTTTAAGTATAGATTTCTCAAAGTTGAGATATTTTCCCGCAGTAATAAGTATCCTATATTATGTTGACCCGGATAACCAGCTATCATCATACTAAATTTCATTAAAATCTGTCTAGTGGTTTTCTCGTGCTGCGTTCCCAGACAGACAGACAGACATAAATTCTAAAAACTATAGATTCGGCCTCTGTATCGATAATAATGTCTATTTCAATAAGATTTTCCAAAAAATATTTAATGTACAGATTTGACTCAGAATTTAATTATATATGTAGATTTTTTTATGCTTAATAAATCAAGAAATTAAGATTTTGTTTTTGATAATGTATATGACAGAAGAATGAATGTCAAGAACGAACGATTTTAGTTTTTAATTCAACCCCTAACTACTAAGGATAGTGTTAGAGTCTAGAATAACTTTTCGAAGTCGATATATCTTTTTAACCCACTTCAAAATAAGATAATCAATTCGAATGTATTTTTTTATACATGTTACATAATGACCTTGTCGATTGTGATCACTGATCAATAATATAAAAAAAATATAAAGAAGGTATTAGCTCAAGGCTGGTCCTAAATGATTAGTCCTCAAATAATTATATTTAAATAATTTTGGAAGTGAAGGGGGTAGTAGCCCAATGGTAACGCGTTCGCTTGGGAATCCAAGTGAAGCAGGCTCAAATCTCAGGTCTCGCACCTCTGATATTTTCATGTGTGAATCATTTCCAACATGATTAAAATTTGTCTTACGGTGAAGGAAAACATCGTGAGGAAACCTGCATGTCTGAAAGGACCTAGCAAGTTTTCGGAAGACATGCTCAGTCCGCCCGCACTTGGCCAGCGTGGTGGACTATGGCCTGATCCCCCTCGTATTGAAGCGAGGCCCGTGCCCAGCAGTGGGATGTTGAAAAGGGCTGAACACAATACAATACAATTTTAAAGTCAATGAAACTTCTTTGTTAAAAAGGCGATTAAATTATGACAGATTTTTTTTTAATTTTCTAGACGAGAACCAGAAAGAACCGGAATCTAAATCGGATTTCGTAAAGAAAATGTCAATAGGAGAGCAGAGACGGTTCCTGCCGGTGTTCGCGGTGAGAGAGGAACTGATGCAGGTCATCAGAGAGAACAATGTCGTTATTATTGTTGGTAAGATGTATTCTAAATAATATTAATATTAGGTACTATAGATACAAATAAAAATGAATGTTGGTATGCTTGTCCTTTATACGTTTCTAAGCCATTGATCCGATTGTGATTAGGTTCTGGTGGGTTTATTCTATATATGTCTGCGAACGTTCCTGGCATAATAGGATTTTTCTTTGGAGTTTGCAGATCAAGACATCTATTATCTACCTAAGCAAACAAAAATAGCCCAAAGAAGAACCCGAATTAGGGCTTTCCAATTTTTTTGTATGACATGTCATATAGGGCATCTGTGCTAGTTATCTGTTACGTCATCTGTGATATTAATAGGGATTATGGATATATAAATATTGGAACAAAGTTCCTTAACGCGGTTTGCGGTAGGAATTGATAGGTAGCCCCCGCCACTCCCCTACCTCCCCCTCCCTCCTATGCTACCCTGGTGCTCGTGACAATGTGTATGAGCTAATGTAGGAGCCAAGGGTTGACAGTCCTACGATGCTGACCGATTTTTTTGTCTCTTTCCCCCCAGGCGAGACGGGCAGCGGCAAGACGACGCAGCTGACGCAGTACCTGCACGAGGAGGGCTACAGCCGGCTGGGCGTGGTGGGCTGCACGCAGCCGCGCCGCGTCGCCGCCATGTCCGTCGCCAAGCGCGTCTCCGACGAGATGCACGTCAAACTGGGTCAGTGTATTACACTACACTGTGTTATATTGACACTAAGCTACGCTACACTATGCTACAATACTTTTCATTTCACTACATTACACTACACCTCACTATGCTATGTCCGACGCCAAATATGATATAGTTTCACTGCACTGTTATATAGTTACATTAAACTGTGATATACACAATACTAAATCATAATACACTGCACTACATTACGCTTCACTATGTAATTACTACACCATATTGTACTACAATACTGCATTTGTTGTGTAATGACTAGCGTATACCGTATATCTGGAAATTCCGGCCGTATATCTGGAAATTTTGCATTCGAATGCCTAGGTCGGGCTTAGTATAGTTTTCATGGGTAATATTAGTAATATTGGATTTTTATATTGAAGAAAACAAAACGCCTTATAGAACACATGTCGCGTCGCTCTTCCGTCTTAACTCTCATCGGTCGTGTCTCGTGTCGTCTCACTGGAGTATGAGAGTGACAGGAATAGAGAGTGCACACCTACACCCTGACCCATAATAACCATGTCTCTCTGTTCTCTGTCGCATTAAAAACAGGCCCGGCTGAATACAAATAGTACCCAGTGCCGGATTTAACCTTAGCGTCGTTCCTGGGCATAGTAAAAAATGCGTCATGCAATTATCGAAATTTTGCATAAAATGGGTAAAGTTTCGATAAAGTTTTTCTTTAATTATTAATTTTTTGAAAAATGAAAAAAATTAATTTATGATTTTAATTTTTTGAAAAAGAAAATTTGTTTTTGAAAATAAAAAAAGCATTTTTACGCAAAGAGATTTTTTTCCCCACCCTCCGAATTTTGTCGCCCCTAAAAATTTGCCGCCCTGGACACTAGTCCCGACTGCCCCTAGTGTAAATCCAGTGCTGGTACTAACTACATTTATTTACTTTATAACTAAAACTAAATTTTCCACCACAGGTGAAGAAGTAGGCTACGCGATCCGTTTCGAGGACTGCACGTCTCCAGCCACGAAGATCAAATATATGACGGACGGCATCTTGCTGCGCGAGGGGCTGCGCGAGCCCGACCTCGAGCAGTACTGCGCCATCATCATGGACGAGGCCCACGAGAGGTCCCTCTCTACTGATATGCTGTTCGGATTGTTGAGAGAGGTAAGTGAATGAATGAATGAATGAATGAATGAATAACTCTATTGTACACCCAAAAAGAGGAAAGAAAATATACAAAAATATAGAAGAAGGTACAAGAGGCGGCCTTATCGCTAAAAGAGCGATTTCTTCCAGGCAACCTTTAGGTGTAGGAAATAGGACTTAAATAGAAGTTGCGCGAATAATAAATAAAGAGACAGGAAAAAGTATTAATATTTATACATATACGTATCATACAAATATATAATAAATGCAAAATAAATACAAGTAAAATATAATTAACCAATACCTAAATACTATAACTAGTGGTGTGGATGTGGTTGGAAATTTAATCTAATTGGCTTGTTAATGGCTCCAAAGCGTGCCAGTTGAGTTAGAAATATCATCTGGTGACTGTAATCTAGGTCAATGTATTAGTAAGCAGACAATATAGAAGGTCCAAATTAGCTTTGACTGGTAGTCATTTTTTAAATTATACAACGAAATATCACAGACAAATGAGAACTATTACTGATAAGTTTTAAGTGTCAAGTACTCATCATATGTCATTTTATATATCTCTTTAGTTTTTAATAGTGTAAACACTATTGTAAGATGTCATATAGGATCGGTATGCTGAACTTTTTCCGTCCTAAAACCCAGAATTTATTCTTATATTCTAACTTGATATATGGTAGCCTAGTGGTTAATGGTTTCAATCCTGGGTGTCTCGCACCTTTGATATATGATGAGCGAATCATTTCCTACACGATTACTACTTGTCTTACGGTAAAGGAAAAGATCGTGAGGAAACCTGTCTGAGAGAACCTAGCAAGTTTTCGAAAGATATGTGAAGTCCGTCAATCCGCACTTGGCCAGCGTGGTGGGCTATGGTCGGATCCCCCTCGTATTGAAGGGAAGCCCGTGCCCAGCAATGGGATGTTAAAAGGGGTTGAACGCTATTATAAAGGAAAATTAAATAAAAAACACACGTGTTTTTATTTCAAACTGTTTATTTAAAAAATGCTTCATATAAATAGAACATTAACTTGTACATAACTCGCAAACAATTTTAACACATTTCTCAAACATATCATTATCATTAGGTCGTTATAAATATGAATACTTAACAATACTCATCAAAGTACAAACTACGAAAAACTAAGTGACTATCGTATGTTATTTTTTTAAAATACGTCAAAATTTTAAGTACGATTAGTGCCAAGTAACTAGATGTACAATATTTCATTACTTATAGTTTGGAAACATTATATTAAAGGCAGTAGGTGAAATTTAAATCAAGGAAAGAAAATAGTTTCACGCGTTTTTCGTAGTTTTAATAATGATTTCAAAAATCTGAACAGTCTTATTAGAATCGAAATCCTTATTATTAATAGTGAACAAAAATTTATAATTATCCTCTTAGATGTAAAAATATGACGGATAATACGATTAAATCATATATTTACACATATTAGAAGCCGCGAGGCGCGTCTTTTCAAACAGGAATGTTTAATGCGAACAAATCAATTTCTAAAAAAAATTAAAGCTTTTTAATTCCTCATATTATAAAAAAATAAACCGTTTTGAAACTTTGCGAATATCTAGAATTTTTCAATAAATGTAACATTATTTTAATAACTTGTTTTGAAATAAGTCGGGCCTCTATAATGAAGGAGATTCCGATATATTATACTATTAATCATTCAAACATTCGGAACTCGTAATATAATGCGAAATTCCGATATTAACCCGGGACACCAACTATCAAAAACATTTTTATATTTAATCTGTAAATCAATATACATTTATAATAATCTGTGCAAAAATAGACTTCAAATTAATATAAAAAAAATACGATTAAAACTTTTCTTAAAATCTGAACTTTTTTTTTCAATTTTAAAAAATGGAATGATTCTAAATTCAAACGTAGTCGATGTTACCGGGTCGCGAGAAGCAAAGACAAGTGCCGGCGCTGCCGGCGTGCGACACTCAAACGGACTTTGCTTTAGTTCGCCCATTAGTTTGGCTGACCAACATCACACCCATGTTCATGCCGATGTTACCCCATTTTAGAGATTCGCTTATCTGTAACAACAAAATAATTGATCGTTAGATGGATGTGCTAGTTATAGATTTTTTTTGACATATTAAGTGCCGTGGCAAATATAACAGGTTAATTAATATAAATTCAAAGTAATTCGTATAAGCTCTTGGGTTATCAGAATTTTAGTTTCGTGACTGAAAGAATATATTAAATTCTTATTATAATTTAAAGGTGACTTGAATTATATAAACATCAAATTAATATTTTATTAATGCCTTTCACAATGATACTGCTGTCGCCAACTGATAAATTTATTGGTAATTTACCGTTATACTTAACTTATTATTAAACATTATCAAAGGTCGTTTCAAAATGTTTATTTCATATGATAACGTTTTGAGCTGGTAACTATTTTTAGTACCTAATCTGTCATATTTATGCGTCGCGACTAAGAGTTACAATAATAATTATAATTTATGCGTATTATAATATGCTTCCGCTTTAAATTTATGTATGATGTTTTTAAAATTTAAATTTTTTAACATATTTTTTTTTTATTATGCAATATAATTATTTAACGAACTTTATAATCTACATAGTCACGTTTTTGAAAACGTGCGCACTCGACTCGGGGCACAGCTACAAATTTATTGATAAAATTGAAACAAATTGACCCCAACGTGAACTCGAGGGCAATTAACCTAAATTATAATAACTGCCAATGTCACAAAGTGTTACACTTGGAAAAAATCCATTGATAAATCATGGCATTAACTGTCTAGATGTTAATTAACATATGCATTTCTTTTTCAATAAATACTTATAATCTAAAATAAAAATAAGAATTTTATTGTTAGCTTTGCAATATGTATTAAATATTAATTTTGTTAATTTTGATAAAAAAAAATATATATTATAAATAACTTATACATAAATATTTACATAAAATAGCTTGTGTATTTAAAAAAAGCGGTTCATGGCATCTGAATAATACGAAAAACAACGGCTATATAACTATAACGACAATGTTTGATGATCTCATTGTTTAAACATGACGTGTCCCTTTCGTTTATATGTACGAAGTGAGAACTTTGGAATTTTAATTAACTGTATTAGGTTATTCAATTCATTCAATTAATTAAAATTGCTTTTTAAATATCATTATAGTAATTTAAAGTTTTCAAAAAGTTATTTGCTATTGTAATCAGTCTATTTATTCAAAGGTAATCGTAATAAGGTACAATGCATTCGTGTTTAATTTGCATTTTCATCGCAAGAACTAACGGAATAATAAATTATTTACGTAAATCGTGTTTCATTTGAATTCTTGCCTTATCATATTCTTCGTTTTTTTTTTGTATCACTTCAAGGAATTTACTAGAAACTTAACGTTTTTTAAAGTTATTACGAGTGTGTCGATGCTATTGACCGGTAATTGCATTGCATTATGTTATTATAATTATATATGAATTTTAATGTTATTAATATAGTTTAATATTTAAGTGTTTTGTTAATAAATTCTGTTCATATTTAATTAAATATTTTCACCATTTTGAAATGTCGGTTTATTTTATTAAGGGATTGTATTTTAAGAGCCAGTCTAACAAGTTTTCTGATATGATTAAACGAGTATTTAAATTAGGTGCATATTTAATGAATCTGCACGCTGGCACTATAGCACGAAAATTCTACAGAATACAAAGTGATTTATATTGAACGTTATAGTAATGATCTAAGTATAATAAGCGTAGAATTAGAAAAAGTATAGCATTAGATCACAAGTGTATCACACAAATTAACACAAGGCACATTGAATCCGGTACAAATCCGAAATATAAAAACCTCACCGATATTGTAAAGTCGTCAGCCAGTCCAAAGCGCCACAACGATTACCATCAAAATATGATAATCATAGGTGTTTTCGATGTCGTTAAGCTGATCTGTAACAAAATTGCTACTTTGTGCGTTTCTTTTTTTTTTTTATTCTACCCCATCGATGTCCCATGTCTTCGTTCATAATGTGCCAGGTTCACGTATTCAAATGAAAGCATAGCGGAAATCCACATTGAAAACTCAAACATTCACTTAAGCTTCAAAGTTCAAAGTAAGCAATCTTATATGAATGAATGATGGAGAAGTGAATCGGTTTGTCCAAGAATCTGTCGTTACATAAATCGTATCGGATTTCTAATTATAAACATATGAACTAAAATATTAGTCTATAAATTTATAACGCAGAAATCCTTAACAAATTCCAGTACTAAATTGCGAAAACAATATATACAATGCGGAAGTTATTTGGAAAAAAAAAACATCACAAAACGTAAAGACAGTTCTTTTTTTCTAGCATGCATACAGAAATTTCAGAACCGAAAAATGAAAGCGGAAAATAAAAGTTTATTTTAACATTGATCAAAAAGTAACGTGGGTTCTGAAATTTTCTATAATTTATGCAATATATGTATATGTTAGATATTTTACCTGTCTCATGCGAGCCTCTTGGGGAGTCTCTCCATACCGGCACCAGTGGACGAAGTGCAGTGTATTATGCCAATTCCTTTCAAATCTGGACTTAGTAGCCATGTCGAGCTGCAATCAGTAGAAGCTCCTTAGTAGCTGTTCCACTGTTTTCAAAAAGCCCCGATGAGGCTATCTGAAATAAGAGGTTTCCAATTCTGACGTCTATCCTAGAGGAAAGTGCGGAGCAAAACCTTTTAAGGTCGACGGTTAAATTAGACAGGAATAGACTTGTCGTCTTTTGAATTTTTTTTTTTTTTTTGCTAAAAAGGGATATATTTCTTTTATTCATACCTACAAATATTTTTTAATTTCAATTTTATTTAATTAATCTGAAGTAGATGTTCATCATCAGAAATTGTGATAAAATCTACAGAAACCTAATCTTTTTTATATATATAGGTTAGGACTTCATTGGTAATGTTTCACAAAATCGTAATTCATGTTGCGTGTCAAAACATTGTTAGAAGGCCGCGTTATGCAACTTACTATTGGAACATATGACGTTTAAACATTGATTTTCATTTACAAAATATCTACTTTATCATGAATTTCATTGAATTTAATCTTTATTTAATGTCAATTTCAACTTTCTGAAGATCAAGTTCCTAAATATAGGGTAAAGAATCTACATCATGAGGGGTTAGTGCGAATTGGAAACGTGTGCGTTCTGTGTGTATTTACCTTCGCCCTGATGTCCTTTTCACTGTTAGGAGTCTCTTGCTTGTCATCCACGTTGTTGATACGTATGACAGAATCTTTCTTCCAGAAAGCACCCAAGGTAGTCTTGATAATACGTTTGCGCACACCCTTTTGTTGCACTGTGTACACCTCTATCTGTTCCGGGTTCTTTGTTTTTTCTGCAAAAAAATACAATGTCGTTTTAATAAAAAAAATGTACAACTGTTTAGTAATGATAATTTATTTAGTTGTTTTTCTAGGTAATTTGAATATATAATCAGAATTAACAAGTCTATTTATGGTTATTTAATCAATGATGTTTATGTTTAGTTTTTAGTTTTTTTAATCAGTGAATGTATTTTCACTTTAGTTATTCAATAAATTTTGTAAATCTTTATCACAAAAAGAGTATTTATTACGTATAAGCAAGATTAATTCAACCGGTAAAATCTCGGACAAACCCACAATTACTTTATCAACGGGCATCGTAACTAATTTACATTTCAACGCTCGACGTCATTAAGAGGCGCGGACGTTGCAGCATGCATGAATTATTTACAAATCCCATTGTGAGATCATTAGTACGGCGCGCGACGGCTATGCAACGTATTGTTATTTAGTCCATCATCACGCCCACGCGTTATCGCTGTACCAATACTTATCTCAAGGTTTCCATTAAATATTCACTTACCTTTACCCTTCTTCCACATGGCAATGGCGTACATATGGTAGTCAGGGGACAATGTTGAGTCAGGCGGCAAAGGGTCTTCAGCTCGGACTTCCAAAACGAATCCTGATTCCAGTACTGCACACAAGATATTCTGCTCCTCATGTTTGAACCACTTAGATTCACGTAATTTATGTATAGCAACAGATGAACCGAATCTCGGCTTTTTCGGCGCGAATAAGGCCTGAGCTTGACTCCCGAAGCGAGACAGCAGCCCCTTGACTGTCGGTGGCGGCGCTAAGCTTTTCTCGGGCGGCTTGATCTGCTGAAAGCTCCGGCAGGTGACGAACCTGGCTTCCATTGAACTCTCTTATGTTCACGATAAATTCACACCACTTAGATTTAGCGTTAAGGGCGCTCGGTAACTCTCACTATGAGAAACTGCACTTTCACAAAGACCGCGTGGCTTCGCGGGTGAACGAACACAGATCTATACGGCGGCTTCGGCACGTAAAACGCGGCGCGCGTGTTGCTCGACGTTTTATACTACACGGACAGGGGCAGACGAGGCGGGAAGGGACGGGTCCCCCGCCTCTTCGATGCAGCGCATCTAGAGACGCCCGCGTGCGGTAGAAATTTATCGATAAAATGTAGCAGATAATAAAAATATTGATAACGTTTTTTACTGATAGATATGTTATCATAGATATGTTTGTTTCTATTAAATATCTAAACATGTAGTATTAGATGACAATCTTTTTATTTGCGATGTCGCAGTAAATAAGTGGTGATAATGTGGTTAGTATGTTATAATTTGGAACTAATTTTCGAGAAGATTCTTTTAATTTTTCCCACTATTGTTCTGTGTTTTAATGGCAAACTATGTAATGTGATAAGATTTTAATTATAACTTTGTAGTTAATTATCTAATTATAATTAATATCTAAGTTTGATGTTTAAACTAAGATGTTAATTGTAATTAATTTAAATAAAAAAAAATCATTAATTGCTTAAAAGAGCGAATACGCCGACCGTGACAAATACATTACACTAAATGAGGAACGAACCTGCTATCAACTACGAATATTTCAATACAGTTTCTTAAAATGAGTTATTTTTACATATAATAATTATTTTAATTATTTAGTTAATGAATGACCTTGCACGCACGTGCGTATACAATCAAATATAAATCACGTGATTTACATTGATATCAAGTGCAACCTACGAATAGACTTATTATTTATTAGTAGAGTGCAACAAACTTTTAGGGTCAGTCGTTAATATGCCTTTTTTATATTCGATAAATGAAAAAAAAAAAGGTATAAAAACTATTAATAAATTTGTTGCTTTATAAATTATAATATCTTTAAAATAATAAAAAATATCGATAACAAAACAAATAGTGTTTCGCGACAATACACCGAGTGACCTTACTTGTCACTCCCCACCGAGTGCCGGCGCCAGGTATGTGCCGTTCGGTCCAGTAAAAACCGTAATTTAATTTAATACGTACTATGGTAAACATGACCTTTATTTGAACTATGAGCCTAGACATCCCTAACGTTGTGACGTCACATCTGTCGAAATCAATGATTCTCAAATCTCAGTACAATGACTTTACTACGAGACTGCATAATGCGTTTAAACGCAATTATCCAACAACTTTACACGCTAAAGATTTTTATACTCCATTGATGGATTTAATTTAAGACGTTAGAGTTTCATAACGTAATTCACTGTAGATGTAGAAAAGTATGCGTAATTATTACTGAATTATATCTGGGATACGATAGATAACATGTTAAATAGTTTGAGTTAAACTTAACTACTGTAGAAATCTTACTTTGTTGACTGGATAGAGTAATTATTTTATATTCTGTGACGCGAATAGCTTAATTCATTAGTCTTTGTATATAATATGAATACTAACAAGGAAATATTGTAATATTAAATTTCATAACATTAGTATAAAGGAATTCACAATTATACATATATTTGGTATTAAATTCTAATGTTTCTTTTTATCAAAAACGTGTTCGTAATGAATTAATCAATCCAATAATATAATCGATGTCGGTGGAGATAATTTTAATTGCACTTTAAAAGTTTCTAATCTATAAAAGATAATAGTTTTAATACGAATTCATGTAATACTGGCTATTAGTATTGTTATTATTTGACTAAATTAGGGATGTATGTAGTTAACTCTATTTTGAAGTACAGCTTTTTTGTGGTATAAGCCGTACTAGTTTTTAGCGGCTCTGCCCGGATAGGTCAATTATGTATTACTATATCGTTACAAAATGATAGTATACTAGCGGAACCCGCGGCTTTGCTCGCGTTAAATCTACAAAAAAAAAACTTTAAAAAGGTAGGTTTCATACAAACTTTTATCCCCTATTTTACTCCCTTATGGGATGAATTTCGAAAAATGCTAAAACACGTATTTATTTAATTTTATTGAAGAGCATTAATATTTAATGCCAAGTTTCAAGTAATTCTGATCATACATATTTTTTTGGATTGTATTATAACGTGTTTTCCAGTGGGTTAGATAGTCTCCCGCGGTAAAAAGTCACTCTCCACGCACGCACGCACGCACGCACGCACGCACGCACGCACGCACGCACGCACGCACGTACGCACACACACACACACACACACACACACACACACACACACACACACACACACACACACAAACACACACATACGTTTTTTTTTCTATTTATGTTTTTTGTTGTTTATTCATTTTTCTTTCTATTACTATTGTGTTGGCATAAATCTGTGATTAATTATATGGGGAGGACACTAGCTCCTGCAAGACAGATTTTATCGAGCGCAGGGGCTAGGGAAATCATTAACACTTTTGCATGTATAAAATATGTCAATAAAGAATTTTTATTATTATTTTATTACTCTCCAACCCTCCCAACTATCTCCATACAAAAAATCACGCCAATCCGTCACTCTGTTTCGACGTGAAACAAGGACAAACAAACAAACACACTTTCACATCCATACTAATATTATAAAGCTGAAGAGTTTGTTTGTTTGGTTGAACGCGATAATCTCAGGAGCTACTGGATGGAATTGAAAATTCTTTTTGTGTTGGATAGTCCATTTATCGAGGAAGGCTTTAGGCTATATATCATCCCGGAAAAATGTACGGTTCCCGTGGGATAGTTGTTTTTGTCTAGAGACGAACCCGAAGCGAAGCGAGGGTGATTCTCTAGTTTATAATATTAATTTATAATATTAATATGGATGTGTTACTCTTTTTCAATGAAAGAGCAACAAACCTACATCCATACATTCTCACAAACTTTCTCGTTAATAATATTAGTTATAGGATAGGATATTTCCAGTTGTACTTTGGATTTCGCTTTTGGTGGGCCTTATTGACCCAACACACTACACACTGCATATTTTTAATATCATAAATGTTAATGACTTAAGGTACATTTATTAGTCTGTCTGTCATTAACATAGCCACGAATTAAAGGAGAAGTTTTTGTATAAGAATAGTTTATTGAGCATAGAATGATATAGGCTGCTGTTGCTTTTAATTCCGGTATGTATGTACGTACATATATATATATAACATATCGTAGTGAACCCGTCAGCTACTATCTGTTGCATAGGGACGAAGCCTGAACAAAACAAGGGCAAAACTATAGATAGGCATATAAAAAAGAGAATATTATTAAATTATATGTTTATACTAGCGATTTATCCATGCGTTGCTTGGGTGCGTCCCTACGTGCCTAAGTAGCTTGTGTTATAATACTTTCTTAGATTTAAGCAAATATTTGACATTTTAAATACTAAAAAACTATCTTTTCGGATTTATTTTGAATTTTAGATCCCGACGTTTCGAATGCTTTACAGCAGTCATGGTCACGGGAAAGACTAATATTAGATATCTCAAAGGCATTATATACCTACTTGTACAGATAGTAGGTACCTACACACAATTTTACAAAAATGTTTTCATAAATTCAAAAATGGCAAAGTACCTTACAATATTTGTTGTGTGGATCGCAATAGCAGTAACTCTGATTGTATATAATGCCTTTGAGACGTCTAAAACCTTAGTCTCTCCCGTGACCATGATTGTTGTAAAGCATTCGAAACGTCGGGAACCAAAAATCAAAATAAATCCGTGAAAAAATCCGAAAAGATAGTTTTATTTAAAATAGCCTGTAACTCCAGATAACGGTACTTTTCATCCAAATCCTTTCAGCCTTTCCTATGTAAAGGTGTAACATACATACACACATAATCTTTCGCATTTATAGTAGTGTTTTGAAATCATAAGTAAAGTTCAATAACATATAGCATAATATAACTATATGGCATATGCTTTCTTCATATTTAGCTCTAAGAATGTTGAGTGAGATTTCTTTAACCGCTAAGTAGGTACCTACTGATATTACATAACGATGTTAGCGTGTCGCTGACAGGTTTATAAGAAATTCCTCTGCTATCAGTATACTTGTTTTCCTACAAAGTACCTTAACTGCGCTAAATAAACGTTAAACTTTCTATAAAATATAATCAATCTCTTAAGAAATAATGGTGGATACTGGTAATAAAAAAAAATTCTCGTCGATTTGAATCTAAAACTTTTATTATTATTCCTTATACGGTATGTAAGATAAAGTGTTTCTGATAATAGTTGTTCTTAAAACTGGCATTTTTTTTCTGGTTGTAGATTTAATGGTTTTCCGCGAGTAAACGACCATTACAATAAAAAACAAAGGTAGCGGGTTCAGTTAGATCTATACATATAATAAAATTTTAACTGTGTCGAGTCTGTACATTAAATATTCTTTGGAAAATCTTCTTGAAATGGTCATTATTATCGATATAGAGACCGAATGTATGGTTTTTAGAGTTTTTGTCTGTCTGTCTGTCTGGGAACGCATCACGAGAAAACTACTGGACAGATTTTGATGAAATTTTGTATGATGATAACTGGTTATTCGGGTCAACAAAGTAAGGATACTTTTTTGCGGGAAAACTGAACAGCTTTCGATGGAATTAGGCTTAATACATACGTTTTACTATGGGGACGGTTATAGGCTACTTGTCATCTCCACTTTGCATATATTTAAATGGAGTCATGGGTAAAAATAACCTAATAAGAAATCATTATTAGCAAATATACTCGCACTTTATGCTATAATAGCATCCGTCAAAGAACAAAGAAACAGTACCACTAGCTTACAAGTACGTTTTCTTTATTTGCAAAGATGATAAAATAAGACACGTGAAACATTCATTAGTAAGCAAAGTGAATAATATAGTTCTATTTATGATCAATTATATCATGTTTTGATACATTTGTCAAGCTATCAATAGAATTAATAGAATTAGATGGTAGTGTTATCAGTTTCATTGCGTTTGAGGAATTCAAATAATTGCGGCATACTTTAGTAACCAGAACGTCAATTTTTATATATAACTAGCGACTCAACCTCGCTTCGCTCGGGTTCATCCCTAAATATGTTTCAAGTTCAACGGATAGTATGGAATAAATAGACTTTATATTATATACATAATAATAATAATAATGTCCTCCTGACCGTTTCCGGCCACGGCGGCCAATCTCATTGAGACTAGCCAACTGCGCAGGAGATGTTATAGTGCACAAGTGTACGCGCAGACACAAGTGCACTCCCTATTCCTGTCACTCTCATACTCCGATGGGACGACTACTCGACACGACCGGTGAGAGTTAAGGCGCAGGACCGACGGCTTTACGTGCTCTCCGAGGCACGGGAGTGAAACACCGCCAACTTCCCAACTCCGGGCTGTTACTGAGGCTTACTATACAGAAAGACTCAATAACTAAACTTGGCCCGACCCGGGACTCGAACCCAGGACCTCAGGATGTGCAGCCGTACATGCTAGCAGTTATATACATACATATGTAGGTACAAAACAGTTCTGAAGTTTTCGATTTTCCAGCTGTTTTTTTAGGTTTTCCCTATTTTTTTTTACTTAAACCACCCCTGACACACCCTTAACAAGAAAAGAATTATTCAAATCGGTGCAGCCGTTTTTGAGTTTAAGCGAGACTTGATATAGGTAGACTAGCTTCTAGGTATGACTTTGTTCGAGTTTGTATGTGCTTCTGTCGAGTACTTCAAACCTATACATGACCCTGATATGAGATCAATTTAAAGGTATATTGTATAAAATAAATATGATATTAAGCAATGATTAAAGAAATATTACAAATCTATACATATAATAAAACTGTAGAGGTCGAATGTCTGTATATAGAAAAAAATGTTAAAAACCGAGTCAGGGGAATGTAAGAAGAGAAATAGAACAAATCCCGATTTTTTCAATTTTTTTGTTTCTGTCTGTTTGTATGTTTGTACGGGCTAATCTCCGAAACTGTTGGACCGATTTAAATGAAATTTTATATGGTGGTACCTTATATCTCCGGTTGACATTTTAGATACTTTTTATCCCGGAAAATAAAAGAGTTCCCGTGGGATAGTTAAAGAACTATAGTACTTTTACAGCTTAGTACACAAAAACTACTGATTGGATTTTAATGAAACCTTACAGTAATATAGTTCATATATTAGAATAACAAATAGGCTACTTTTTATCCCGAAAAATGTACGGTTCCCGTGGGATAGTTTTTTTTTGTTTGTCTAGAGGCGAACCCAAGCGAAGCTAGGGTGAGCCGCTAGTCCTAAATATGTTACAAACTTAAACGATTTGTAAGCGAGTTAGTAAGTAGTTACAGGAGCCTCACAATATTATTACATTAAAATTTCTTTATGAATAAACAATATTTATTTATTGAAAATGAATATTTATATGGTTATAATTTATACAACAACTGTGTATGAACGTTTACAATGTATAGTTAAGTAAACACATATCTACATATAATATAATATGTATTAATGTTGACTACATCCGCTATACCCAAATCGATTATTTCATTTATTATGCAGACCCAAATAAGGGTAACTAAGGTCATGTATTTATCGACTAGATACTTCTATGTGAATAAGTTCGTCGGAATTGTTAATTACTGTCGACATTCCATATTTGTTTTTTTTAATATTAATGATAATTTTGCAATAACCGTATTTTATTGGAAGTATTTATTTCCTGTGTCGTCGTCTTAGGTTATGAACACCGCCTCGTCGTATATTTACACATTGGACTGACCCTCGCTTCGCTCAGGTTCGACTTTAGGTTGCTTCCTCAAACTTTCATCCCTATTTTCATCCCCTCAAGGGATGATTTCCGGAATAAAAACTATCTTATGTCCTTCCCAGGATCTCAAACACTCTTCTTACTAAACGTTTAAATCGTTTCGGTAGTTTCAGAGCCTTTTCGGTACAAACAAACAAACAAAAAATCTTTCCTCTTTATAATATTATAGTATATTAGTATAGATATAGCTAGCATGTATGATGTAGTATTTATAACGGACTTAACACGCCAGCACAGTAAAGATTACTGTGACGCCAGGATCAGATAATATGTCTTACAAACTAATTGTTGCCCTTGTCACGATGCATAGGTCAAATGTAAATTGTACATATATGTATGTATGTATGCACGTAATAGGCAAATAAATATTGTTGATGACGATCGCTTAGATAAAATTAACATATTATGGTGTTTACATTATATAAATTAATTATCTTCTATTTATAAACATCTTATTTAATAAATATTTTCAATTTGGAATATGTCAATATATTATGAAAGTACCTAGATAAGAGATTTTATTAAAATATGTATAATTAAAATAGTTAAAATAACTAAATTTTGTAAAATAGAGTTTGGCTTCAAAACCAGTCTGCAATCTTAAAACTTAACCACTTTTAAGCTCTGAATCTTGTATCTATTGTATGTCCATTGTCCGTATAAAGTTTATTTAATTAAAAATATCACAATAATTACCCTTTTTTTTAACTAAAAATGTGCGCTGTCTTCAAAATCACAGTAAAAGTAATATTTTTTGTCATATATTATGTACAATTAAGACATAACCTATTTATTAGAAAGAATTATGTAAATGGGTTTACGTAGATATCGCGTAACATACGTATACATATTAAGGTATAAAAATGTACACACGAGTTCCTCTTTCTTTTTTGAAGTCGGTCAATAAGATATTCTCGCACATAAATGCCAATCGAAATTGTTAATTTTTGATAATTTCATTTGCTTCAGCGGCAATTTTAAAGTGAAATATTTACAGTTCTTTTTTCTTCCGATTTCTACGGAAGCAATTGCGACCTCCATCCTCCAATACGACCTTCGACAGACAATTGTGGTGATATACTGATATATGCTTTACAAAGTATCGTCGCGCACAAATAATATATAATTTCAAAATTGTAGAATTATATATTAGTATTATTCCCTTTGGGGGTTTTATTTTAATTGTTGATTGGAAAGTAGTAATCAATCATTTAGATTACAAGAAATTATGATAAGATAAATTTAAATTATAATCTATTTGATAATGATATGATATTAAAATATCAAGCGCAGGCAAAAAAGACCGACTAATATGTAGTTTTGTTTTTTAATATAACATACAATTTGAAAATCAAAGTACAAATGCGTGAATGCGAGTAGTTAGCGTAACGATAATGTGACAAATGAGAACTTTTAGTATATATTTGTCACATATGAAAGTTAGGTTACTCTATTTCATGAGCTAGTAATTTGCAAGGTAATAAATAAAAGAATGAGACGTGGTTTTATATGAGTAGACGATTGTTTATAACTATGGACATAGTTTATTTTTGAAGTTATACTTCTTTTGGGAAGTTTGGAAAAAAATATGAGATAAAATGTTTACGATGCGCGCACATCGACAGCCAAAAGGCGACATTATGAGGTTAGCTGATAACTGTTTGTTGCCATGGTAACCGTTGTTATTGTCCGACAAATGATATACAATCTTATATCCTTTCCTTAAATGATATTCTATAAATATATGATTGTAATATACCTAATATGCCTTATTTAATTATTTTATTAATTTATCATTCCTTTTACAAAAAGTTGTGACATGCGGGATGAAATCTTTAGCTATTTTTGTTCTGTTACGCCAAAGAAGTATAACTTCTTATGTGCGTACATAAGTACACACACACACGTTATTTTTTTAAATGCTGGTGATGACTAAATTGAAACTTTAGGGAATAGTGAAAAACTGTCAGAGGTTTTTTTTTTTAATTACAACTAAAACTGTATTAAGTGCAGGTATATTAGGTGCGTTACGTTAGATTATACTGGCTTTTAGGAGTATATTGTTTTAC
Source organism: Fabriciana adippe (assembly GCA_905404265.1). Lineage (NCBI taxonomy): Eukaryota > Metazoa > Arthropoda > Insecta > Lepidoptera > Nymphalidae > Fabriciana > Fabriciana adippe. Next base: position 13,942,699 of record FR989997.1, on the reverse strand, counting down.
AGTTACAGAAATGATGCTTTCAAATTCCGCAAAAAATAAATAAATAAGAAACTTAATTTTTTACAAAAAAAAAATAGTTTTTTTTTATGCCTTTTCCAAGCTGTATTAATAGAATACTTTTGACGACAACAGTACGCCAAAAGAGGAATGTAAGTTCCTGAATAAAAAAATATTACTAGTTGTTTATATCCATTAATAAGCGGTAACTGTAAGGGTATTTTAATACATATTAGTATTATGATGAAGGTCGCAACTCGCAGGTTCAATACTCTTACAAAATACTCTTGATTCTATCATAACTCCATCTTTTCATTATCAAATACTTAAATAATACATGTAACTGTAATTATATAATTACAGTTTTTTCACTTTTTATTATTATCCAATAATAGAAGTGAAAAACCCTGTCTAAAACGACACTTATATTATCTTATAATTAAGTTAAGCTGGTCTAGCGATAAATGTGTTATTAAAACCTTAATCCTTTGCGGAATGTGTGGTAAAATCGAAGACACGTGTTTCCCTAGGTCTATGTTGTTTGTACTTTATAATATACTAGCGACTTACCCTCGCTTCGCTTACAAAACCCCAAAGTTTTTTTTTATAGACAAATAATTTGGGACATTAACACACGGCACCGTCTAGTTCCATGGTAAGCTACGAGGCTTGTGTTATGGATACCAGATAGCTGATACACTACACATATATAACTTTAAATACATACATATTATAAATATTATATATATTACATTTTTTTTTTGGGCCAGGATCTTTCGCAGGCGTACACAGAATAACCATATTAGGATCAATGATTTAGAAACGCATAGAAGACAAAAATACAAACATTCATTTTTATTTTATAGATTTTAATGTATGGGTTTAGATGATGTTGATGTTAAATTATCAAAAGATAAATTGGTCTAACTTAATAGGTATACCCATACATTGTTAATGGTTATTTCAAATGTCAAATTCGTTATACTAATCTTATTAATTTTTATTGTTGTTGATTAAAAATGTAGTTACATATGTATATGTATTAACATTGGAAAAAGTTTTACTTCATAAATCTTAGTGGCTATACAAATTGGGCTAGGTATATCTGCAAAGTATATACGGTACTTATAAGATTTTTTTTTTAATTTTTGTCTGTCTGTCTGACATAGAGAAATGTACAGAAAATGTACCTAGGGACGCACCTACGGACGCGAAGCGAGAGGAAGTCGCTAGTATTTAATATAAGTTATAAATAGATAAGGATTCTTTTGATGCGGAAAACAATAAAAAGATAAAAAAAGGAATTCTCATATTCAGTGATTCTTTTTCTTCGACTTTCGCGTGATTCAAACAATATTTCCAAATAATTACATCATTCCATAATAAAAACAATTTGCACTGTGCATTTAAATGAATCATTATTATAATTTAATAAAAAAAAAGTTTAGTATTTGTTTTTTATTATATGAACTAACTTATAATATAATAAAATATTATTTTGATTTTATTGAATATTTTACACATACTTCTTATCTATTGTTGTCATTCGTTTTTATTACAACGATGTATTTAAAAATTATATGTATTTTCCCTGGTATTTAATATGTAGTAGGAAATCCAAATACGATCATTTTCTTATTTCAATATCCCACATATGTATTTTATATCATTTCGACTGTCGGAAGTCTCTCAGAAAAGAGGACGTACCTACTTAATATATGTAGTTATATTTTTATTGTAATACGCAATATATTCGCTAATAGTGAATCGATTTTCATATATTTAACTCGATTTTATATATATTTAAAAATAAATACGTCCTCCAAGGGTGGACTAAATTTTTTTAATCGATTTTAAAGTCGATGTTTCGATTTCGTAATCGCCCTTTTTAATTAAAAAAATATGTGTAGGCTTTATTGTTGGTTCATTTTTTTTATTTGCTCATCTACAATTAGTCCCAAACTATAAGCAGATTTGTTCCCTGTCATTCTTATCGTGCCCAAGGAGCTCCCCAGCAGGAGACACCTCATCCTTCACCATCTGTCACCAAATTTCTGTATATCATGGCGTTGCAGTCATTTAGTGTAGCTGATAATTGCTAGCGCGGTAGCTAAGTTGTTAGGGTGGTTTTCCAACCGTGTTTTATATATATACAGGGAATACCCTGTTAGTTTTAACTCCTCCTTAACAGTTCTCATGTTCATATTTAACGAACAAAATTAACAACCTATCTTTCGATTGTTTAAGCTACTAGAGCGAGAACTTTACCACAAGCTTCATAGAAGTTATGCCAGATATTTATATCATCATATCATATATCAGTTTGATCATAAATTGCATATTAATCAATAAATATGACGTGAAGTGTCGAGAACTAAGAAATGTACAAATGATTTTCCCCAAGATAAATGTGTAGATTAGATCGTATCTAATAACGTTTTATATAAGAGTACATTTTACTTTTTTTCCTTAATGTGAAAAAGATTTCGCGTAAATAAATGCGTTCATAATGTATTAGTCATTACTTTTTATATCAATGTAAAATTATGAAATTAAAAAAAAGTGTGTGTGTACTTATGTACGCACGTAAGAAGTTACACTTCTTTGGCGTAACAGAACAAAAATAGCTAAAGATTTCATCCCGTATGTCACAAACTCTCCGTTTGTAAAAGGCATATTAAGCATATTACAATCATATATTTATATCATTTAAGGAAAGAATATAATATTATATATCATATGTCAGACAGTCCCAACGGTTACCATGACAACAAACAATTACCTGCTAACTTCAGCATGTCGTAAAAATTTTACTCTCATATTTTTTTCCAAACGTCCCAAAAGAAGTATAACTTCAAAATATTGTCTATTTATTTAAGCATAATAAAATAACATAGTACATAATACTTAAAATTGAAGATGACTTAGATAATACGATCACATGCGTTAAGATAAAATTTCAACAAATTTTCCATTCTGGTAATATGGAATGAAAGATTGTATGTTATTTTATGACGAGACAATAAGTTATAGTGTGTACGCAAATATGTAGGTTTAAAAACTGCAATTAGGTTGTAATAAGAATGGTATCTTCGTATTCAAAATTTATCACTAGCGACCAGCCTTTGCTTTACGTAATGCATACATGAGATTATATAATAGAGTCTATATTTATACATGTACCTATATATTCAGCTCATTTCAACATCCCACTTCTGGGCATGGGCTTCCTTTCAATACGAGGGAGATCAGGCCATAGTCCGCCACGCTGGCCAAGTGCGGGTTGGCGAACTTCGTGTACCTTTCGAAAACTTGCTAGGCTCTCCTAGACATGCAGGTTTTCTCACAATGGTAATACTTTACCGTGAGACCACTTGTCTTACTAAAACTAAAAATCGAGTCAGGGGGATGTAAGAAGAGAAATAGAACAAATCCAGTTTTTTTTCTATTTTTTTGTTTCTCTGTCTGTTTGTCTGTTTGTACGGGCTAATCTCCGGAACTGTTGGACCGATTTAAATGAAATTTTGCATGCACCTTATATCCCCGGTCAACATTTTAAATACTTTTCATCCCGGAAAATTAAAGAGTTCCCGTAGGATAGTTAAAAAACTTTGTAATAATATAGTTATACACAGCACAGTAACTTATACAGCTTAGTACACAAAAACTTCTGATTGGATTTTAATGAAACTTTACAATAATATAGTTCATATATCAGAATAATACATAGACTACTTTTTATCTCGGAAAAATGTATGGTTTCCTTGGCATAGATTTGATTTTGTTTGACTAGAGGCAAACCCGAGCGAAGCCAGGGTGAGGCGCTAGTATGTAATAAAAAGCAAAAAATATATTTAAAATCATAAATTATATTGAAAAATGCCAAAAGTCACGTGTAAAATAATTCTTTAATCGCAAAATTAAATTACACAATCAAAAATCTAGCGACTTAGATTATTTAATCTGCTTATAATAATGAGTAAGCTAAAGCTAAATTTATTTTTAAATCTACGAGTACATATAAACTTAGACTTCAAACACTGAAAGATCAAAAATTACTTTGTTTTAAGTAACTTAATAAATCATTAGGTGTTTTGAGAAGGGGTATTTTTAACCGACTTCAAAGAAAAGGTTATATGTTTGGTTGGTATTTTTTAAGTGAAATTATGTATTTGCTCTTTCTCTCATCTCAATTATCTTTCTCTTTTTTTCCAGTAAATTTTATAAATCCATATCTCTTAAACACCTTCATAGATGTCATAAGATTCGCAGATAAAACTGTTTTCTTTTTATAACCGACTTCCAAAAAGGAGGAGGTTATATGTTACAAAAGGCAAAAATTACATAAATAAAACTTTCATATTTCGTAACACAGAACCCTCGGTACGCGAGTCACACATCATGTGTGTCCTTTTTTTATTGTTTGTTCAGCAAAAGTGCGTGAGATAAGTTTAAACTCAATAATCTTTTAATATTTTATCTCAAACTAGTGACTTGATACGATGTGTGTAAGTATGTATAGCTTGACGCTGAAATTTATTCTAATATTATAAATGTGAAAGTTTGTGAGTATGGATGTTTGTTACTCTTTCACGCCAGAACGGCTGAACGGATCTGGATGAAATTTGGCAGAGATAGATTATAGTTTGGAATAACACATAGGCAACTTTTTATCCCGGAAAAATGTACGGTTCCCGTGGTATAGGTTTGTTTTTTTTTCCTAGAGGCAAACCCGAGCGAATCGAGGGTGAGCTGCTAGTTCATCATATGTGTAATAATATTGAAAAAATTACTCATTTTCTATAAAATATTAGGCAAATCTAAAAAGACCTAATTTAGTTATAAGCTGTTTTAATTTTGTCCTTGATATTCTACATTTAATTGGTAACATAAGTAATTAGATTTGATACTTTCATATGTACTATTAGTTTAATTTATAAATTACTAGCGACTCACCCTCGCTTCGCTTCGGGTTCGTCCTTAGACAAAAATAAACCTACCCCACGGGAACCGTACATTTTCCGGGATGATATATAGCCTACCGACTTCCTCAGTTAACGGACTATCTAATGCAAAAAGAATTTTTCAAATCGGATTAGCAATTCCTGAGATTATCGCGTTCAACCAAACAAAAAAACAAACAAACAAACTCTTCAGCTTTATAATATTAGTATAGTTTATAAATTATAAGTAAAAGAAGTGCTCACCTACTTTATTATTTCGATAACATAATTATTTTTATTCTTACTTATCTTTTGCAATACGCACTGCCTACTTTGGTCTTCAACGTCGCATTCCTTCGTGACTCATGAGCATTTTGAGAATCTCAAGGTAACTTATACATACTTATGTACGTGCCCAAAGTACGAATAACTGTACTGTAGAGGTAAACGAGTATTAAAATATAACGTGTAGGTAGTTGACAAATTATAAATATATAATTTGTACAATAGGAAGGATAATTATCCTTCGAAACATTTTAATTGGATATGTGTTTTTTTTGGTTTATATTTGCCTGTTTGGAGTTACCCAGTACGATAATAAAAAAATGTTTTTTCAACATATATGTATTAGCTACCACTTATGATTTAACGTTTAGTATACATTTATCAGAGATGAGATATTTTCACGCAGTAAAGTTGCTTCCTCGTGATGCGGTCACAGACAGACAGACAGACAAAAATTCTAAAAACTATAGTTTCGGTCTCTGTATCAATAATAATGTCTATTTGAATAAAATTTTCCAAAAAATATCTAATGTACAGATTCGACTTAGAATTTTATTATATGTATAGATATAGATATAGATAACAGACTAATAAATTATCAAGCTAGAGCCAAACCAACAGATAATTTTTACTAGTTATTATACTAGCATTCCCAGATAACTCTGTGTGTTTCCTTATCTCCTAAATACATGAACAAACTGACACACTAAAAAGGGTAAATTTTAATACATACGAGTACCTATCATACTTGTGATGTTGAAACTTATGTTTCTAAACAAAACTTGGTCAAAAAATACTATATGGTATCGCGGACTTTTTTTTAGAATTATAACAGGTCTTTTGCCACTATATCGTTTTCATTTATTTATAATACTTTATGCAGCGCACGTGATAAGGCAACCTAGCAACCCCTTTTTTTTGTCGACTGTACTCTGTAGTACTGTCATTACTTAAATTCTTTAAATACATGCGTTAATTTTAATACATTAAAATCTTACGGAAACTGGCAGATCATAACAGTAAAAACCGCATTCAAATTCCTTCAGTATTTGTCGAGATTAGCGCGCACATGCAGACGGTCCCAGGCGACTCACTTTTATATATTACTAGCGACTCACCCTCGCTTCGCTCGGGTTCGTCCCTTTTTACGTTTTAAAGTTAAGTATAGATTTCTCAGAGATGAGATATTTTCCCACAGTAAAAAGTATCCTATATGTTGACCCGGAAAACCAGCTATCTTCATACCAAATTTCATCAAAATCCCTCCAATAGTTTTTCCGTGATGCGGTAACAGACAGACAGACAGACAGACAAAAATTCTAAAAACTATAGATTCGGAATCTGTATCGATAATAATGTCTATGTCAATAAGATTTTCCAAAAAATATTTAATGTACAGATTCGGCTAAGTTACAATTTTATTATATGTATAGATGTACTAGCGACCCTAACTCAACTCGGGTTTGCCCCTTGGTACACTTTAACGATTAGTATAGATTTCTCGGAGATGAGATATTTTTTTGAATTTCGGAATTTCGTGAGAATTACCCATAAGCAGCTATTATCATACCAAATTTCATCAAAATCTGTCTAGTGGTTTTCTCGTGATGCGTTTCCAGACAGACAAACTGACAGACAAAAGTTCTAAAAGCTGTACATTCGGCCTATGTATTGATAATAATAATTATTTCAATAAGATTTTCCAAAAAATATTTAATGTATATATTCAATACGGTTAGAATTTTATTATATGTATAGATATAGATGTTAGGATAACTATTCTAAGTTTATATATGTATGTAGGTACTCATACTAATTTAGGAGTCATATATTTCTTTTGTTGTTTTTTTTTTTTTTTAAGTTATTCTACGCTGATTTTGTCCAAATAAAGATTTCTATTCAGATCTACTATATTTTAAGCTACACTATTCTATATGTTTTATTCAAGGTCTTTTTTATAATGTGTTTATAAACTTTGTTATTGTAATTCGTTATTTTGATAACCATTAGAATACAAACACTTCCGTATGGTGTAAGAGCTCTAAATGTATTAAAAAGGGACCTTTTATAATCACCTCTACGTTACACAAAACAGGGTCTATTTTTGTTAAAATGTTAACCGATATTGGATTTAACGTGTGGTTAGTCACGTAAGCTTATTCTGGCGACGCGCAAAAATGAATCTATAGATACGATACTTAAAGGCTTAATATACAAGGTAACGAATATACCGAAATAACTATCTATATATAAACTATGTTTTTTGATTTTGTTATTTGTTATAGATAATGTGTTTTTTATTATTGTTTTTAAATTTAACAAGTTAAAAATATGAAGATGGGGGCTATTTTTAGTTTACTATTGTTTTTAAAGTTTGAAATCCTCCCGTCAATGGTGTTTTTTTATAGGACTGTATATTGTAAGTCTAACTTTTGTCGTAGGTTTAGTATTAATACTGACGACACGTTTAGCTCAGTTTGTAGTGACTCTACTTGCTGTACCAGCGGTCGCGGGTTCGAGTCTCGCTGGGGCATTTATTTATGTAATAAGCACGAATGTTAATTGTACTCCAGTCATGGGTGTTTATATTTATAATATGTATGTATTTAAATTTTAAAGTTATATATATGTGTAGTGTAGCAACTATCTGGTATCCATAACTTAAGCCTCGTAGCTTATTATGGAACTAGATGGTGCTGTGTGTTAATGTCCTAACATATTTATATTTTATTTAGTATTTATTCAGCTTAAGTCTTTTGAATATACCGAATATATAACCATACGTAAATGTATGTAATAGACCAGTCATATAAATCTTGATCTTTCTTTTACAGGGATTAAAAATAATATTTATTAAACGACTCTAAATGCGCTTTAATAAGCTTATCGCAATACAATTGTAGGATAAATCTTAAATAAATACGGAAGTGTACTTGTTCGAAAAAAATTGACTTGTTTTTTACATAGGTAGCTCAGGAACTAGGCCACTGCCAAGCTGTGTAGGTCACTACATATACTTTTGTCTATGTACACTGGTCAGGGATGCAGATTATACTGTTTCTCAGACTAATAAAATTACATATATAGATGGAACCCTCCAAAAAAATGTCGAAGTAAAAAATAATAGCATGATTTTCTATTTATGCAACTATTCTTGATTTTAGCATACAGTTCTTTTTGTTCTTTCGTTTACTTTCTTCAAAGAATAAGGAAAATTTAATAAGTGTATAAGTCGTTAATTTACATAATTTGAGAAGAAAATGTGAACAATAATAAGTACTTTATTCTTTTGTATTTTTAAGCATTAGCTCTCTTCCCCTTGAAAGAGATATAGCTTAATATTAACCTATTTGATATTTTCTTATATATATATTTTTATTTATTAATATTTAAATATTCGCTTATCACTCCTTATAGAAATTGTCATATGTATACTTGTTTAAAACATTACTGTTTGTCTTCACGTCCTCATATCTTTTCGGATTATTTCGTGGATTTATTTTGATTTTTGGTTCTCGAAGTTTCGAATGCTATACAGCAATCATGGTCACGAGACAGGCTAAGGTTTTAGACATCTCAAAGGCGTTATATACTTGTTACAGGCAGTGCCCACAAATTTACAAAAATGATTTAATTCAAAAATGGCACCAGAATACCTTACAATATTTGTTTATTTTAACTCTAAACATTTTTTTTAATAAGTATTAGTTCTATGACATTCTGTTTATAATATTCCTCAGTCTGAAACTGTCATAATGAAGGATATTATGAGATGAGTATGTAGCCCGCATCGTAAATTTTGTTTAACTAAAAATAATAAATGTTATCTTTAAACCAAACAGTTTGATACAAGCTGGTTCAAGTACACTTATAAATAATAGCTACTTTCCTCGTCGGTTTACGTTGTCTAACAGCCTGTTTGCTGACCTTAGAAATGTTTGCGCGACGTCACGCTACGTTACTACGTGATGAAGCGCTTGTGCCAACGTACTCGTACCGTATGTATAAGTAAGAGCATTTTAGTAGGTACTACTTACTACATGACCCAGTTTTATTTTCAGTATAATTTATTATATTTTTGTTTAGAATATTGAGAAAGTATTAGGTAATTATTATGTTAATTACGAGTATTTTATAAGTAACTAGGCGGATGGGTATAAAAGGTAATATAGGTACGAACCTAGATTTTATCCCCGCTGCGCCTTGTTTTAGCTTATTTTCATCGTAATCTATTCAGCGGTTCAAGCGTGAAAAGGTGACGAACAGACAGACAAAACTAGTTTCATATTTATTACTTATAGATATCATATACAAATCATTTAGTAACTTCAAGTCGGTAGGTATAAAGATTGTATTTAAAAGTTGTATTTACAATTCAATTAAATTAAGTTTAATCGATATTTTAACGCAAAAACAAAAAGGAAATTTCTTACAAAAGGAAATATTCCCATTTACATTGAAAGTTTTCAAGGTTTTCACAATATCGAACAAACAAAAGAGTAGCTTGTCGCTGTTTATGAAGGTATTCTATTTTGAAACGGAGAAATAGTAATTATTTGTCTTCGGAAGTGACTATTGTTTCAAAGATTGGGAGTTCGAATAAGATTAGAGGCGGCATATAACTTTTATCTAGTAATTACCCTGAGACAGCGTAAAGCTGTAAATAACGAGATCGGTCTTTACAATTTTTACCACTTGCTCTAGTCAAGCTGATAAAAGTTGTTTGGGATTCGTAGAACTCGTATACCTGCTAAAAGTTAGCGGTACCTTAATTCATGCCATTAAGCTGTTGGTATAAAAGCACATAAAAAATTATTTTATGGTAACTAGTAGTACTATTACAAGTGCGAAAGATTGTATGTATGTATGTATGGTTGTTACTTGTTACTCTTTTACGCTAGACGGATTTGAATAAAATTAAGTTTACGACTTTAAGAAAGATATAGAAAGATTATAACCTGAAGTAGCATGTACATATGTAATTACATGCTATTATGTTATGATGATACCAAATATCATCAAAATCTGTCCAGTGGTTTTCTCGTGATGCATTCCCAGACAGACAAAAACTCTAAAAACTATAGATTCGGCCTTTGTTTGTAATAATGACTATTTCAATAAGATTTTCCAAAAAAATATTTATTCTGCAGATTCGACACAAGTAGAATTTTATTATATCTATAGATCCCTGAGTAATCTGTGTAGAATGCTGCAGTGCCCTTTAACTTACAAGTTCACATACGCTATTGTACCTACCTCATGTATGGTATTATAAATAGAAATTGATAATACTAAAGATTGACGTACACGTAACTGAAGTAATATTCACGTGATTCTAGTAGGTACGTCAGACCATTTCATATTTAGTTTTCACGGGACTTTGACTTGTGACTTTATGATCTAAAATTTGACCTTTTTGATAGATCTGAACGTCATTATTAAGACAGTAGGTGAAGCTTTAAGAATCATCAACCAAATATAATACGTTTAAATCAATCAAATCAAATATTCTTTATTGCACACCACAATATACATGATATACATATGTACATAAAAGAAGGTATAGCACAACAGGCGGCCTTATCGCTAAGTGAGCGATCTCTTCCAGGCAACCTTTGGGCAGAGAGAAAGAAAATAGAGAATAGAAGATTTATTGACGTTTATTATAATGAAAAATAAAATTACGAGTATAATACAATGTTAGAATAGTTTCTATGTTTCCATTGAGTAATGATTTTTCCGATTTTTTTAATTGGTAAAGTCATTTTTTTTACAAATTAATATTATATAAAAGATAAGTTCAAAAGATAAAGCCAATATATTTTCCCAGTTTAGTATCTTATATCACTAATGTTGATTGATCGCCACAGATTTAGTTTATCTGACATTCTTAAACCTGATGAATTGATGTAAAATTCATTCAGTAATAATATATGTATATATATAATTAAGTAGTAACGGATACGTTTGTCCATTGAATATTGTTTTAATCAGCTAAATAGTAGAGCTAATATAAATAGAAAACGGCTTTACTATTATTAATAGAACTTTTTTGATAATAAATGTCAAAGCTTCTAATAGGAGAAGGTACGATTCGAATATGTGCGTCCACACTTGTTAGTGTGCATGCGTGCGTGTCCGCATGCGTGTGTGCGTGCATGTCCGCATGCGTGTGTGCGTGCTATAGTATTTCCGTGTGTTTGTTTGCATGTTATAGTTTTAGTTTGAAATAGCTTGATGAATTTGAATGAAATCATGTCTCAAATTAAATATAAGTTGTGTCATAACGACGTACCTTCCACGCGAATGACGTCGCGAGCAGAATAGCTGGTGCTCTAAAAATTGGTATTTATTTTAAGTGTTTGAGACTTTCGCCCAAACAAACACATGCCTGCGAAATCATAAACATGACCTATTTTAATTTATCCATTTAATTAAGCCACACCTTGAAAGAAATTTAAGATATTATAATAGTCTTCAACCTTGTTCTAGATATCGGGCAAGTAATCAGGTCACATTTCCGTAAAGGGTCGATATGTTTATCGTGACTCGTGACTATCTATGCCGTATGCCGTGGCGACTGACCGAGATTTTTGGTGATTCCACTCTTTATGGCTGAGTCTATGTATATATGCATACCTACTTATATAGGTTCAAGTTTTGTCAAATATCGTATAAAATTGTTTTTTTTTTACTCAATTTTTTTTCTGTACAATTTTTTACCCTTATTATTTAGTCATTTTATTTTCTTTTTATATTAGCAGTGCATGTATGTAATAATTTATTGGTCATTGCTATGGACACCTATAAGTGACTAACACATACTAGAACATGTGACTAAGAATGAATTTAAAATGTATTTGTGTGTTATGTTGTTGGTGTTCTTAATAATTAAAAAAAAAAAGAATGGTCTCCATCCACTGAAAGTATAGTTTTTTATGAATCTACTATTCTTGATGTATGCATTTTCTTCAAAACATTTATTTCACATTATTTGTATCTGAATTCAGCTTCTTTAATCTCCCATCGTTGGGCACGTGCCTTCCCTTAATGTGAAGGGGATCAAACCAGAGTCAACCGCGCAACCAAGTGCTGTTGAAAATGATATTTTTTAATGATAGTTTTTTAACGCACTGGTAGCCCAGTGGTAAAGCGCTCGCTTGGGAAATCGAGTGAAGTGAGCATAAATCACGGGTCTCGCACCTCTTATATTTTCGTGTGCGAATCACTTCCAGCATGATTACCACTTGTCTTGATGGTGAAGGAAAACATGAGGTAACCCGCATGTCTGAGAGAACAATACATATGGAGATCTATCTATTTATCTTCTATCTATATCTACACATATAATAAAATTGTAACTAAGCCGTATTTGTACATTAAATATTTTTAGGAAAATCTTATGAAAATAGACATTATTATCGATATAGATAGGCCGAATTTATAGTTTTTAAATTTTTGTCTGTCTGTCTGAGAACGCATCACGGAAAAACCACTGGAGTGATTTTGATGAAATTTTTTATGATGATACCTGGTTATCAGGGTCAATATATAGGATACTTTTAACTGCGGTAAAATATCTCATCTCTGAGAAATCTATACTACCTAAACATTAAAACTGAAAGTGAGCAGAGCGAGGTTGAGTCGCTAGTATATTTATAAATCTTATTAATTAATCAGAATTTATATTGTTTGAAATAAACAAATGACTTTTGGCTGCCAATATTTACGAGGAGCGAGTGGCGCAACGAAAATACTTTTAAGATGATTAGAATTGTTATCAATCGAATTATACTCAAATATAATAAGCCCATAGTAAGTAAGTGGCTCATTTTCTTTTAGGTTTATAAGGTCTTTGCCCTTTGTTATTTTCCACATAAAGGCCAATTGAAATAGGTCAACGTGATTTTATTTTACTTTGTAAATTGAGCTTTACGTTATATTATGATAAGGTTTAAAATATCACAAGAACCAGATTTTCCTTGATTTATTATTGTACTGTGGTGTATAAATAGATAGATAACTCCGCGTATATTCTATTAGGCGAGACGACAAATATATTTTTCCCGATAAATTATGTAATACTTTATTAGTTACGCTAGTTTATAAACAGTCACAGACAGACGAACATCTATACAGATAAATAAAATTGGAGTGTCTGTTTGTAATATTAAAATAACCGCTTTTTACTAAATGCATATGGATGTACACATGATACACATACCAAAACAACATTTTTATAATTTTCGTCTGTCTGTTTGTTCCGGCTAATCTCCGAAACGGCTGAACCGATTTTGACGGGACTTTCACTAGCAGATAGCTGATGTTATAAGGAGTAACTTAGGCTACTTTTAGTTTAGAAAAAGAATCAGGGTTCCGCGAAAAAAAATTAAAACCCATGAAATTGTGAACAAAATCCGCGTACGGCGTACGCACCCGAGCAAAGTGAGGGTAAATCGCAATATAATTTAAATGAATATCTTAGGAGTAGCGAGCTACTATTTATGTATAAACATAGCTAACCGTCAAAATGTACCTAAGGACGAACGCGAGCGAAGCGAGCGTGAGTCGCTAGTTAGATAATAACTATTGATATGATTAATGCGTATAAAGATTTTGTAAAATATTTTTTTTTATTTAATTACTAGTGACTTACCCTCGACTCGCTCGGGTGTGTCCCTAGGTAGGTAGGTTTTATGAATATGAATACTTATTGCGAGTGTACCTTAGCTAGAGTAAGACCTATACTATAGCAGATTTTTCTGTAGTAGTACTTATTAAGACCTACAATTTTCTAGTACATTGTTTTGAATTTTGATGTATCTCTTAAGGCTTAGCCAGCGTTGGACATCCCTAAGAACAACTCGATAGTACCAGTAGGAGTGTTTGTTAATCTATACTAATTTAATAAAGAATTAAATTTTGTTTGTATGTAGGCAGTAGAAGGTAATCTCTGGAATTACTGAACTGATTCAAAAAAACCTTCCACCAATAGAATGCTACATTATCCGTAACGGATATAGGCTGTATTAAATTTTGATTTAAAAAACGTTTTCAGTTTTAAATCCTAATATTATCTGCAAATCAAATACACTATATAGCCGCTTTAACGGCCTTCGCTGGCCAAATCGTTGTCTGTATATGAAAATAATGTTTATAATTAGAAACGAACCCGAGTGAAGCCAGGGTGAGTCGCTAGTATTGTATATATTTCTACTTTCTTTTAGTTCCGTGAAAGAGGTAGCGCTTACAGTAGAAGAAGTAAACACACATTCACTCTCAAACTCAGACCTTTATAATATTCGTGAGATGTGTGATTATATATTCACTAGCATTGCCCGCGGCTCCGCCCGCGTTCAGATGGCCAAAAACCAAATTCTTACATATTAGTATACTCTTACATTGCAGTTTTTGTATTTTTTCTCAGAAATGAGATATTTTCCTGCGGTAAAAAGTACCCTATATGTTGACCCGGATAACCAGCTATGACCATACTAAATTTCATCAAAATCCCTTCAGTGGTTTTTCTGTGATGCGGTAACAGACAGACAGACAAAAATTCTAAAAATTATAGATTCGCCCTCTGCATCGATAATAATGTTTATTTCAATAATATTTTTCAAAAAATATTTAATGTACAGATTCGGCTTAGGTATAATTTTATTATATGTATAGATGTGAAATGCCAACGAACAGTCTAAACGCAAGCAAGATGGATGAACACCTCGAAAATGCCAACCTTAGGATCAAAGTACAAAGAAGGTCTGATCAGAGCTAGGTCACGACATACTACGCATTTATTTATAATTGATTGTTCTCGCTTAAATCTATTCGTGGACTGTTTACTCTATTATTCTACGTATTAATTACATTGTATAATGACGTTGTGATGATCCGGACTAGATATTACACTACATTGTTATCCGAAGGACTGTTTTGCATCTTATTATAAGATTAATAAGATTAAATAAATAAATATAAATATGTTGGGACATTAACACACAGCACCATCTAGCTCCATGGTAAGCTTCGAGGCCTGTGTTATGGATACCAGATAGTTGATATACTACACATATATAACTTTAATACATACATATTATAAATATAAACACTCATGACAGGAGTACAAACATTCGTGTTCATCACACAAATGAATACCCCCAGCGGGACTCGAACCCGCGACCGCTGACACAGCAAGTAGGGTCACAAGCAACAGTACAAACTGAGCCAAACGTGTCGTTGAATTATAGAATTACGTGCTATTTTTTTATTGTTGACCGATAGTGAAAAAAGAGCAATAACTTAATTTGAGTGTAGGTTTTTTTCTATATATGATACCAGATATCTCCCTCAATCGTACACCGATTTTAATGATACTTGTTTTTTATGAATATGTTACATCCATATTTTCAAGAAAATAGAAAGGAATTCGTTTAATATATACGAGTATATAAAACATTCGTCCGAATTTCAAGTCAAAAAGTTTAAATCTCTTTGAATCTTTTCAACTGTTGTTAAGTGCTGCACGTTTAAACAGACTATCTGACAGACAAACAGGCAAACATTGATAAATTATTTTATCTTTATTATTATACTAGCGGCTCACTCTCGCTTCGCTCGGGTTCTCCTCTAGACAAACAAAAAAAAACTATCCCACGGGAACCGTACATTTTTCCGCGATAAAAAGTAATATGTTTGTTATTCTGATGTATGAACTATATTATTGTAAAGTTTCATTAAAATCCAATCAGTAGTTTTTGTGCACTAAGTTGTATAAGATAATATAGTTTTTAACTATCTCATGGGAACTCTTTAATTTTCCGAGATCAAAAGTATTTAAAATGTTGACCGGGGATATAAGGTAACACCATGCAAAATTTCATCTAAATCGGTCCTACAGTTTCGGAGATTAGCCCGTACAAACAGGCAAACAAACAAATTGAAAAAAAAAACTGGATTTGTTCTATTTTCTCTTCTTACATCCCCCTGACTCGGTTTTTAGTATTTTTTTAACCGACTTCCAAAAAGGAGGAGGTTCTCAATTCGTCGGAATCTTTTTTCTTCCAGTGCCAGCCGATATAAATCAAAGCACACCGACTTCGAAAATATCTGATTAGGTATCTATTCTAAATGAAAACCCCTGTTTAGTTATTTTTTACTTTTCAGTGCCTGGAAGTCGGTTTTTATTTTTTTTTTTTAAGTTTTTATTCTATGTACAGACATTCGACCTCTACAGTTTTATCATATGTACAGATATTTATTTTATATTTATTAGCGAAATTAGCAATTTCGTTATTATTAAGTAAATAGAAAATTTTAATCTAAACTCGTTAATATATTGTCTTCATTTGAAAAAGTATAGAGAAAGTATTCGGTACTTTATACTCTTTTATATATTTATATCTATAAGGAAAACCCATTATTCATGTCAGATATGTGACACACATACAGTTCACATAAGGAATTCTCCCTTTCTTTCCTCATATAAATTTTTCATTAATAACGTTATATAACCACTATGAAGCAAGGCAATTCCCTAACAGCGCTGCGTGGGAATTGGTACTCCTATTGCAAATCCTAGCTCACACAATTATAGCTTTTAAAGTAATTATATATAGGGTATATTATCCCTTTACAGTACATTCAATGGTTCATCATAAATTACAGCTTGATCTTTGAAGACGTAGTCACCTGTTTAATAATAGACGTAAAGATTTATTATACATGGGTTTTCTATTATTTAGTTAATGTCATAACTATGAAATAAGTAGGTAATATTTCTCAATGTTTGAAACATATACGTTCAGTTCTTATTAAAATCAATCAATACTTGTAAATCAATTGACGGTTTTGTCTGTGTTTTTATATAAAAAGCAGACTTTTAAAAATGCAAATTAATGTAAAAATAATAATTACGTTATTAAGAATGAAAATCCACTTAAAAGTAGGAAAAAAATATCTTATTTTGTACCTACTGGTGTTTTTGGGGTAAAAAAAGATGTACTAATCAGTATATGATATCAGTAAATATTTTTTTGTTTTGTTTTAAAACTCAAAAACTTCAGCCCAATATTCTAATATCAAAGTATAGTAATATGTCCTGTATATAAATGAAATGTATATAATATATATCATCCGATGACTTGATAAATAGAGTAATTTACATACGGTATATAAGTATAGTGTACATAAACTTTCACAATTTAATTTATAGGTGTGAACTTTACGGCTATGACGCGCCAATGTTATACAATAATACGTAATGCTGTTGATATTTTAAGACGCGACGTCAATTGTAACTTATCTAAGTTTTATCGTCTCTCAATGTTTGTTTATATACAGACAGACATGTTTATGATTCAATTATAAATTAGAAATATGTTGTAGTGATTTCGTCATACTAAAATATTGAATTTGATACAGAACATCATTATATATATATATATATATATATATATATATATATATATATAGGCAGTGGTAGCCCAGGTTGTAACGCGTTCGCTTGGAAAACCGAGTAAAGCGGGTTCAAATCCCAGGTTCCGCCTCTGATATTTTCACGTGCGAATCATTTTCAACATGATTCCCACTTGTCTAACGGTGAAGGAAAGGATCGTGAGGAAAGCAGCATGTTTGAGAGGACCTAGCAAGTTTTCGAAAGGCATGTGAAATCCGCCATTCTGCACTTGGCCAGCGTGGTGGACTATAGCCTGATCACCCTCGTAATGAAGAGAGGCCCATGCCCACTCCAGCTGTGGAGCGTTAAAAATGCTGAATACAATATAATACGAATGTATATATCTAAGTTAGAACATTTATTTTCACTTTACTGATATATACGGTTCGAAAACATATCATATTATTCTATAACATAACGGTAAACAAATTGAATATGCAAATGTATATTACACTAATAACATCAGATTATTTTAAAATATAATAACTTTTACTTAGACAACTAAGCCTAACTACCTAACATCTATATATACGAGTATAAAACAAAGTCGTATTAGTTACACTATTTATAACTTAAGAACGGCTGGACCAATTTTTATGATATTTGATTTTTTGGATTTCTCTTAGTTCGGAATAGGATAGTAAGTATTAAAACATCAGAAAAATTAAAAAAATAAAGTATTATTTATATGGCCAACGCTTGCAAATAATTATTTTAAACATCTATGTAAAACGTACCCAGCGACGAACCCGAGCGAAGCGAGGGTGAGCCGCTAGTACAATATATAGCTCAATAGCTTGATCGTACTAATACGTGAATCAATTAAATCTTAATCTTTTTTTTCTTTTAAAATACATCATCCAGAAATTTATTAAGAAAATAATATCTTTCCTTGAATTCCTTCTATTTAAGTGTTTCAATAAACAAAGGCCCGATGTAGAAGTAATCTTATCACCAGTACTTGAGCTGCGTAGTTTTCCAATCGACCGAAATACAAGTCAATATTATTGTTATGATTAATTTTATATGTTTACCGATTGTGTGTTAGAAAGGCACGATTCCTTTGAATTTATAAGTTTTCTTGAAAACATACGTTTATACATATAATAAAACTCCAGAGGTCGAATGTCTGTACGTAGAAAAAAAATGCTAAAAACCGAGTCAGGGAGATGTAAGGAGAGAAATAGAACAAATCCAGTTTTTTTTTTTTCATTTTTTTTGTTTCTCTGTCTGTTTGTCCACCTCCACCCTCCAGGCTCGACACACAGGATCCCGATGGCACAAGACCGGCAGTCGTGGAAATCCTTGAGGGTGGTCTATATCCAGCAGTGGACATGTTTCGGATGAGACGACGACGACTTATGAAAAAATGTATCATTTTTGGAGTTACGTATAAAATTTTAATAATACATATATACTGGTAAATTATAAGAATAAAAATGACTATCTATCGAATATGATATGCTCTTTCCGTCTTTACTTAATAATATTATTTATGTGGTAATGTCTGTCTGTTTGTTACGTTTAGAAGGATAAACTCTTACAGACGGAATTCGACAAACATTGCTTTAAGGCAACTGAAATGTAAATTGAATATTTTATATTAAAAGAAAAAGTAAATTTGGCCATTTTTAATAATTTGGTGTAAATTTTATTATGTATTATTTATTGGACTGAAGTCTATATTTAAGATACACATACATACATATCGAGATGCTATATTTATAAAAAAGACTTTCCACTGGAAAAAAGATGGGATTTTGTCTGTAAACTCCCTTACCACCTAGAATATGTACTATTTAGGATATTACCATTGTCGTATTGACTATTGAGTAAGAGCGTGGTTTGTAGCAAATTCTATCAAAGATTACTCCTATTCTTGTGCTCCTTTCAGAATATGCATATTAGCTTTATTGTTAATTTATTTTTATTTAAATAAAACTTCAAAAAAAATCGACATACTTTACATCTTTATAATATTAATGTAGATAATTAATCATTAAAATAATTTACAATTTTGAATATCCAAGCGTGGGCGGAAACGCGGGATCTGTAAATGTTTATACACGCATATCATGTGACCTACCCCACAAAGGACATGAGGAAATTAAATAAAAAAAAGAGTGCACATAAGTCCGCACTGATAAAGCGATAATAATTCTTATTTAGCTTATAGTTTTATCGTATTATTTGACTATCATAAATAAGGCTTTAGAAATTATGATTTTTCATTCGACTACCGTGAAATAGGAATGTTCCGTATTCAGTGTCCTACTTTCAAAAATAACGTGCTATCTTGAAACTTTTATATCTGAAACGTATTGTGTTCGCTCTCTTAAATATGCCCGTAGCTGCAGTAAATACGCTATTTCAGATGTGACCTAGATGCATCTAATAGGGCTTCTAGGTTTCATTTTGATTGCATGCTAGAGGTTGTTTTCTATAGGGTTTTATTTTATGTATTCGCCATAATAAAGGCGTAGTTTTGAATTATGATGATAATTTATTGTTGTATCCATTACTAGCGACTCATTCTCGCTTCGCTTCGGTTTCGCCCCTAGATAAAAACAAATCAATCCCACGCGAACCGTACATTTTTACCGGATGATATATATAGCCTATCTAATGCAAAAAGAATTTTACAAATCGGATTAGTAGTTCCCGAAATTAGCGCGTTCAAACAAACAAACAAAGAAACAAACAAACAAACAAACTCTTAAGCTTTGTATAGATTTTCTTACAAGTATTTAGTACTTTGCTCAATAGCTAATTTAGGATAAGTATAATAGAGAGTGGTTAGATAGGTTAAATGGGAATGTAGCCAATTTTATTTCAGCCTATTACAAAAGAAACCCTTTCCCATAAAAGTAAGGTAGTTGGCAGTTGAGGGCTGCGGCCTAAATAGATATATATACACAAGCTAAGTGGTAGGTTGAAGTGATTCGTTAATACGTTGTATTATTTTTACGTTTAGTATAGATTTCTCAGAGATGAGATATTTTCCCGCAGTAAAGAGTATCCTATATGTTGACCCGGATGACCAGCTATCTTCATAACAAATTTAATCTAAATCTTGCCTGTGGTTTTTTCGTGTAATAATAATGACTA
Organism: Fabriciana adippe; assembly: GCA_905404265.1. NCBI lineage: Eukaryota > Metazoa > Arthropoda > Insecta > Lepidoptera > Nymphalidae > Fabriciana > Fabriciana adippe. The sequence goes on along the minus strand of FR989997.1, from coordinate 13,921,909 downwards.
TTTCAATAAAATTTTCCAAAAAACATTTAATGTACAGATTAGACACAATATTATTATATGTATAGATAGCCAATTTTACAGTTTTTAAATTTCTTTGAAAAAGGTTTTTCCATTCCACTTATTTGTCTTTTCTTTCCACATAGAAAAGATTTTACTCTTCATACTAGAAATTAACTGCAGTATCTATTTATGAACCTGCATTAAAACCTCTGTAGGGTGACCCATTTTCCAACTATAGACCTTCATTTTGTTCTCAATATTGAGAACACAATAGTCCATATTCAAAACTTTCCAACTCTAATGACTTCTACAGTACATCTCATTTAGTATGAAAACAAAGGGCATCTAATATAATTTATATTCTATACTAATATATAAAGCTGAAGAATTTGTTTGTTTGTTTTTGTTTGTTTGATCGCACTAATCTTTGTATCTATATATTCAGTCCATTTCAACGTCCCACTGCTGGGTACAGGTTTCCCTTTAGTACGATGGGGATCAGTCCATAGTCTACCACAGTGGTCAAGTGCGGGTTGACGAACTTCGTATTATGTCTTTCGAAAACTTGCTGTTCTCCCTCAGACATGCAGGTTTCCTAACGATGTTTTTCTTCACCATAAAACATGTGGTAATCATGTTGGAAATGTTCGCACATGAAAATATCAAAGGTGCGAGACCCTGGAGTTGAAATCGCTTCACTCCGTTTTCCAAGCAATCGTGCTACCACTGGGCTACCACTGCCTCTGGATCTACTGGTCTGATTTGAAAAACTCTTTATGATTTATAGCCTTTTTATTGAGGAAGGCTATAAGCTATCTAACATCACACGACTATATACGAAGCGGAGTATTTCTACAAAATTAAACGACGCGGGCAGAACCGCAGGAAACGGTAGTGTTATATATAATGTTATGTAGTACCTGGGCGACCGAGCTTCGCTCGGGGTTTTAGGCCAAAAGTACAATTTTCTTTTTAATTTGGCTTAAAAACAAAAAAAAAACTAAAACTTGAATAAATGCAAAAAAAAAAAGTAAAAACTTTGTATCCGACCGGAATTCGAACCCGGACATCTGTTATTATCAATCTTGCGCTTTGGCCGCTTGACTACGATGCTTATACACGAGCGTGCGAAATTAGCGACCATAGCTTGCGTGGAATAATGCGAAAGAAAACTGCATGAAAACTCGCAAACACGCGTTTTCCCAGACATAAAAATAATCCAGATCGATATTTCGCCCCCGAAAACCGCCACATACCAATACCAAATTTCAGCGAAATTGTTAGAGCCGTTTCCGAGATCGCCGATATAAATAAAAAAAATATAAAGAATTGCTCGGTTAAAGGTATTAGATAGATAGATACATTTTGTTTGTAAACATTACGTTGTACTTTCATTAGGGCACGACAGCCAATACCGTCACGTTGCTTGGCAATACTTAGAGATAATTAATTACCACTAGACACTAAGATAATAGCATCTGTTTATGATTCTAATATTTGTATTTTAATCAGTAGAACGCCTGGTGTAGTGCTCGGAATATTTGTTTCTACGTAAGAGATCACAGATTCTAATCCCGCTCACGTTATTCGCGCCGTCTTAAAGTTTGCGATGTGGGTGTGTTTGTGTTATTACGACTGGCTATTATGTTGTAATAAAAGTACTATAACACGACTTTTAAAATAATAACTTCTCCTCTTTTCTTCTCTTACTCTTAAGTATACTCTTCTCAGTAGAACTGCATTCGTAGAAGTGCATTTCAAGCATAATAGTTTTAAAAGTCTAATTATATGAAGTAAATTTTGCTTACTTTATTTTTTCTATTTTTCTAAGGACGTGGTGCAGTTGCCACAATTTGGGTCTTTGTGTTCACGATGGTGGGTGTTATCTCTCGTGCCATGTAGATTTTTCTCGTTATCTGGTTATTTATATGTGTGATACACTGAACACTCTAGTGAAAGCTATTGAGTGGTATATATAAAAAAATAAATCATGTAGAAGTTATTACTTTGTTTAAATTAGCATACATCTTATATACTGTAACATTGCACGATTTTTTTTTCAATATGTTTTAATTATTTCTAATTAATCTGCGCTTCTTCTACAGTGTCACTTTCTTCATCTTTTCTTATTTTATGCTATATAAAAAATAATACATATATAAATGTATGTTAACGCAATGCGACATCCCTATTCAGGTAAATTATAGTTTTACATAACGTATTATCGCCATACCATTAAATATAATTACATGCCCATACTTTATTTATTTCTTTACTTATTTTTCCTTCAACACGATGTTGTTCTTATCTCGCATGTCTATTTATAACAACCCGGTGGGGTCGCCGCGTATGATAATGTACACAATCTACGCTGCACTTGTTATTTGCGGGATCTAATCAACAATTACAATTAATTGCAGATAGTTTCACACAATTTTATCTCTTATCACACGGAAATAGCAGCCAATATAGCTTAAATATATTAAATATAGTAATTTGATGCTATTAATGATGTAACTATATTCTATAGAGAACAGATCAAACGGTGCAGTTAATACAGATTAAGAATCTGACAGTTTTTAATAGTGTTTTATTTGTTTGACCGTGAATATCGTAATTGCTAATGAACTAGACGGTTTATATGACTTTTGCTTATTTAAGTAATATAATACTAGCAATTCACCCGGGCGTTGCTCGGGTTCGTCCCTAGGTACGTTTAAACGGTTGGTATGGAATAGATAGACTATATATATATTAAATATATACGAGTACATAGGTATGATAAGTTGTTGTGGTTTGTATTATAACGTGTTTTCCCGTGGGAATGAGTCAATCTCCCTCGGTAAAAAGTAGCCTATGTCACCCTCCAGCCCTCGTTCATTCGGTACTTGTAAAATTGCTTCTAAATTAGATGTTCCCTTATTATTTAGTTTTGTGAAACAATGATAACTAAATGAAAATATGTAGAAGGTATGCAACCGCAAAGGAAAGAATGTTGTGTTTACTTCAATCTTCAAAGTGTTTAATTCTATATACATACATTTGAAAAAGAATCTGCTTCCTAGGATGAAATAGTTACGTTTGTGTGATTGTGTAGTGATTTTAAAGTCTAACTTTATAACAATAGTTAATTACTATAATTATTTACAAAAAAAATGACTAAGTTTCTATATCTTCGATAAAAAAATATCCTCAAAAGCTGTTTATTCGTAAAACATTAGAGACGAAACAGACACACAGGCAGTACTTTCACATTTATAATAGTACTTATGGATGTACTCGTATGGATGTCATGTAACATTGAGTCAATTAGAGCTTCGTGGAATATATCAATGTTATTCATTATAATATTATTATTTCGAACAAGTACACATGTGGAATTAACACAGTCAACACGTTCGACCTTAAAACGTAAGATATTCACTTTCTAACTAATTTGTTTACTTTGATATCGGTATTCGGATCTAAGGTTAATGATATTCGTGTTACTTTGTAGAAGAAAACTCAATTTGTTTTATTAATAAGATGCAATTTATATAATACAATAATATATTCCGGCATAATTAAATAGGTTATTGATGGAGAACACTTAAGTAAACAAAATATGTTAGCAATGTGATGCCAAAAAAATAAGACATTTGAATGATGTTGAAGATAAATTGTATTCAGTTTTTTTTAACGTCCCACTGCTGAGCACGGGGCCCTTCAATACGAAGGGGATGAGGCCATAGTCCACCATGTTGGCCAAGTGCGGGTTGGCGGACTTCACATGCCTTTCGAAAACTTGCTACGTTCTCTCAGACATGCAGGTTTCCTCACGATGTTTTCCTTCACCGTAAGGCATGTGTTAATCATGTTAGAAATGATTCGCACATGAAAATATCAGAGGTGCGAAACCTGGGATTTAAACCCGCTTCACTCGGTTTCCCAAGCGAGCGCGTTACCACTGGGCTACCACTGCCTATACAATAATACGAGTGTAATCCGGCATAATTAAATAGATTTTTGATAGAGAACACTTAAGCAAACAAAATATGGTAGCAATATGATGCCAAAACATAAGATTTGAATGATATTGAAGATAAGATAATTGCGAGATATTTGGAGATACATAAAAAATGGCCGCTCCATAAAATAAATTGAATTGGTGGCGGATTGCCACTGGCGGGTCTCATAGATATAATGGGACCCCTTTGGGATCCACACGATATAGAAGCCATATGCTTTTTATCCCGGTCTATGAAGTAATTCTAGTAGAATATCTATGTAATAACTCTTCAAAATATTGTAAAAGTACATGAACCATTATTGCTATCCATTGTTATATAGCTGTATCATGCCCGCTAAATAGCATGTCAAATAAAAAGGTTGAAAGTGTTATTTATACCTACATATAATAAAATTCTAACAGAGTCGAATCTGTACATTAAATATTTTTGGAAAATCTTATTGAAATAGTCATTATTATCGATACAGAGGCCGAATTTATAGTTTTTAGAATTTTTGTCTGTCTGTCTGTGACCGCATAACAAGAAAACCACTCGATGAAATTGGGTATGATGATAGCTGGGTATTCGAGTCAACATATAGGATACTTTTTACCGCGGGAAAATATCTCATCTCTGAGTAATCCATACTAAGCGTCAAAACGTAACTAAGGACGAACCCGAGCAGAGCGAGGGCGAGTCGCTAGTTACTTTAAAAAAAAACAATTATTGATACACATCTTTCAGTGACAAACATACAAACATTCTTTCGAATCCTCGAATATTATAGTGTAAGCTTTTTCCATTCTTTCACGCAGCAACCAAGTAATGCATTGACACGTTTTTTTAATAGAGACAATTTATGGGCCGGAGACATGTATATTCGGAGGCATGTAGTTTATACGACCTTTTTTTAATTATTCTTTTTTTTTTAATTTTTTTATATAATTGTTTAGATATAGCAGTGGTTGGATTATTGATTATGTTACTACATTCCTCACTGTAATACAGGTTTTTTATCGTGGCAAGTAGTTAATCCATACCGCCTATGCACACTGATATCGATAAAAGTCTGTGCTGAATATTTCTAACCAACTATAGTGGTTCTCTTATAAATTCAATAATGTTTAGTTAAGTTAATAATTATAATTGTTTCTTTTTCCTAGTACATCAAATGCCTCCTGTGGGATATTAGTTAGATGTGAAATGTGACCATGGCATTTTTACGTTGATAAATCTTACATATCTATATGACGACACGTTTGGCTTAGTTTGTAGTGATCTGACTTGCTGTGCCAGCTGTCGCGAATTCGAGTTCCGCTAAAGGCATCCATTTGTGTGATGAACACGAATGTTTGTACTCCAGTCATGGGTGTTTATATTTATATGTATATATTTAAAAGTTATATATGTGTAGTGTATCAACTATCTGGTATCCATAACACAAGCCTCGTAGCTTACCATGGAACTACATATATGGTGATATACGTTGATATCCCAGCATATTTATTTAAATTTATTTATTTATATATGTAAACTAGTGACTTGCCTTATGACCCTTGCTTTGTTCGACTGCGTTCTTAGGTACCTAACCTAGCCTATGTGTTATTACCTACCACGACAAGGTGAACGCACTCATTAGCGTCTGACAGTCCAGCCGGGTGCGGAGCCAAGAAACGCACAAGGAGGTGAACCACTTCCATATACCATGCGGGTTGCTCATGGTACTTCTCTGACAGCAGAGTGGACCGTTGAAGCAACCTCATTGCTGTTGTGGTCTGCTTTGGCGGATTAGAGATTGAGTCCGTAAGGGATCCTGCAACGCTCCATTAAAACGGGAGGTTTTATTGGGTTTTACTGAGTCGTACTGGCTTTCCTAGCCGGTGAGTCCCATATAACCACCTGTTTGTCTACAAGTGGTATACGTAAATGCATTTCCCAACATAAAAAAGGTCACAGTCTATGTAGTAAATTTTATCCAAATCCGTCCAGCCATTACAGTATGAAGGAGTAACAAACACGTATACAAACTTTCGTAAACATAATATTACACCGACTTTCTTTCCCAATCTTTCTTCTGTAGAGTCTCCCGGGAATATAAATAATATTTTCATGCCCGAGTAATGTAACCCAACATGTGGTGTATTTAGATATCCTTCTCGGAAGGATCTTTTACTATTAAATATATCATCTTTTTAGAGACCTTTCTTAAAAGGATCTGTTATTATAAACAATGCACATTTAAGACAATTGAGTTGTCACAAATAGCATGCAATTAAACATAAATAGTTTGAAGGCCGAAGTGTCCTTTTTTGGATGAGAATCCACACACATTCCCTCACTAAAATAACATATGAAACCGTAGAAAATAACAAAATAAAGTTAATTTTAACTACCGTTTCGACGAGAAACGTCGTTTAATTACAACCCACAGTCCCGTTAACGTAACTCCCGTCTTTATTTTTTTTTATTACAATAAAACACATTATTTTAACGATTTTTATTTATTTTAACTTTATGTTATACAAAATAACCTCTCTACGCCCTCTTAAGGAGGCGTAGCTCCCTGGTTGGAAAGTCCTGTTCTAAACGACTGAACAAGGGCAAAATTCAAATTGTGTTAAAAATATTTACATAATAATGTTTGACGTTTTAATTTATTTGTTTGTTATTTTGTTTCTTCAAGGTTGGATGTCAATAATACCGTTTCATAGGATTTTTTGTTCTCAGTGAGATATTCCCACTTCTTGCTGCTAGAGAAAGACTTATAGTGGAATTAGGGCTGTATGATTTCTTTTAAATGGTAGATAATAATAAGTATTAAAAAATATTAACATTATAAAGATTATGATAATGGTAAATTTTAAAGTTATAGCTCTAACATTTTTATATTTTTGACCTACTTCAGAAAGAAGGAGGTAAAATATTTATTTTTATTGTGAAAGAATTATTAAAATCGGTTCAGTAATTTTAAATTTTCTCATTTACAAAAAAAAACAATCAAAATTTTCCTCAAGTTATAATATTAAGTATAGATATAAAAAATGAAATAAATACGAGCTAAATATTATCTTTGTTATGTAAATATTATTCATAAAGTTTTATTATGCAGTTAATTACAAACGGTGGGGAAAAACATAGAATTTTAATGAACAAAGATCGCTGCCCTTAGAACATTCGAGTAACAACTATTGTAATTAACATATTTAGAGGTTTCGCATTGTTTTGTTTTAATTTGTTTTTTTTTTTTTTAGTATAAAATGTATTGTGTAACCACTAAGCACCTACTCATGGCACACATCGCTGTTAATTAAGACTATTTGTGTGTGCGTGCGTGTATGCATGCGTGCAAACATACGTACGTGCGTGTGTATATGTGCATGAACATATGTGTGCGTGTAAGTTTAGTTCAATATAATATATTCAGAAAAAAAGTTATTTAAATGGTTACATAGGATTTTTACATAGTTGCAATTACATAATTTTATGAAATTTCTTTTATATTCATACCCTATAAAATACTTAGCGAATTAAAAAAATAATAATAAACCAAGTCTCGGTTTAAGAGTTCAAACGACTTTTCTAGAGCAGCTTTGAAGCGAAAGAATGTTTAAAACGTATAAATATTACGCTACTATATTTATTTTCATAAAAGCAATAATAACGCAGACTCAAGACTATTTGACTAGTATATTTTTTTTATGTCAAAGAAGTTTAAATTCATTTTGCTATAATACTTTCTTAGATTTACGCGAATATTTGACATTTTAAATAAAACTATCTTTTAGGATTATTTCGCGGACTTATTTAGATTTTTGGTTCCCGACGTTTCGAACGCTTTACAGCAATCATGGTCACGGGAGAGACTAAGGTTTTGGACGTCTCAAAGGCGTTATATACTTGTTACAGACATTGAGTATATATGATTTATTAATATATGAATAAATTAGTTAATGTAACATTTAAGCAGTAGATCTTTAGCTTTAATTTAATTGAAAAATTAAGATATTTTTCTATTGAAACTCATTTAGTAATAATAATTTATATTGGAAAATATCAATATTTTTGTGTCTTAACTCTGCTGCTAACTAGTTCGAAGCAGCAAAGTGGTCATTTATAGCCCGAGTAGGTACTTAAGTCGAAACGCAGCTTGCGACCTTCTACGGCGTGTAACATACGAGCTATTTTTATTGTACCAGTGACTTGTCCGGCCTTACACTTATGTTATTGCGGTTTTTATGTAACACAAACTTTATAAAGAAAATTGTTTGTCAGGCAGAAAGCGGCATTGATTATTTTTATCTCGCTAAATCAGGTTTTATACTTAATATTAAAAATTGTGAAAGTGTGTTCGCTTGTTTTTTGGTTTGTTTCTCCTTTTTTCACGTTTAAGTAGAGTGACAGATTGGAATGATTTTTTGTGTGGAGATAGTTGGAGGACTGGAGAGTGACATAGGCTTTTTTCGACGGGAGATTATCTTATTTCCACAGGAAAAAGGCGTTATGATACAACCCACAAAAATATATAATATATTATATAAAGTCTATGTATTCCATACTAACCGTTAGAATGTACCGAAGCGATACGACGATACGAACCCAAGCGAAGCGAGGGCGTGTCGCTTGTAATTAAATAATTATCTCAAACTAAAGAATAATATAGTGTCATGAAACTAAATATGAACTTTCTTAATCATGTACGTATACTTGTAACGTATTGTGATATACTGAAGGTCGCAGATTTCATTTCGTATTAACAGAATGTTCTAAATGTAGCCCTCGAGAAAAAGCTGCGGTATTTTACGCCATATTAATTTTATTAAAAACACAATAACTGTTATTGGTCCAGCTTATATATAGATGTTATATTCAAATAATAAAGTAGATAGTAAATGAAAGCTATTTTTTTCGTGATTTGGACAATTTTCTACATGATAAAAAGTTTTCTTCTCAGGAGGCAGTACAAAATGCTTTCACACAGTTTGTCGAATCTAGATCACCAGAGTTCTATCGCAAAGGCATAAATGACCTTCCTATTAGATGGCAGCAATGTATAGATAATAATGTTAATTATTTTGATTAAATAAATATGTTAAATTAAAAAAAAAACTAATTTCAATTTTTCAGTACAAATCGGCAATTTCATACTTTAACCCCTAATAAAAAAATAATATTTATTTTATTCAATTTGGATAATTTCAATAAAAAATAAATACATGTGGCATGGCTTTTTTATAGTCAGGCTATTAAATAGATAGTCCTGTTGGAATGCCTCCAACCTGTTTCTACTTGCCGTTCTTGATATATAAAGATAGATATGCAAAAGAACGCATAATTTGTCTTATTAAAATTTAATTATGTAAACATATTGTAACTGTTTTATTACGTTCATTATGTGTTTATAATAGTGGATGTCAACAAGACTATATACATTGTACATACTCGTATATAACATATCAATTCTTCAAAAAGTGCCAAAGTTCAACACGTACTTAGTGATATTGGCATAATAATATTTTGATTCCACGTGACCTCGACCGTCTAACATGTAAAAATGTACAGTACAGACATGTATTTACTTTAGTAAGGCTTAATCAGTATTTGACAATATTGCAAGTTAGATTTCCGCGAGAGAAGAATGTTCATATTGTAATTATTAACTGCCAAGTGCCATGCGATTCCATTGAAATTCGTCCAACGTTTGTTTACGAGTGGTGGTAATATAATAGTAATCTATACAATATACATATAATAAAATTCTGAGTCGATTCTGTACATTAAATATTTTTTTCAAAATCTTATTGAATTAGTCATTATTATCGATACAGAGGCCGAATTTACAGTTTTTAGAATGATTTCTGTCTGCATGTCTGGGAAGGCATCACGAGAAAACCACTGGACAGATTTTGATGGAATTTGGTATGATGAAAGTTGCTTATCCGGGTCAACATATAGGATACTTTTTACTGCGGGAAAATATCTCATCTGTGAGAAATCTATACCAAACCTTAAAGGATGACAAACAGACGACGAAAAGGTTTGCTTATTTATATATAAATACCTATTTCTATGTTGTAATACAAATTGGTACATCAAATAATAAAACACGGTGCATTATTTTTGCAACTAGCACCGGGCGGTCCGGCGCCGTGGCGTCTTGCCAAGGGACCTAACGCACCTCACGTTTGTATAAGAATTTATGTTGTAGGCATTTCTGATAAAGGTTAGGCACGCTTTACTTCAAGGATTATCTTGTAACAAGTAAAAGTAATAGGCGTAAATGTCGTATATGCTGTGAATACAGACGATATTACATAAGATGCTCATGATACTTTCTTAGAATTTCGCGAATATTTCATTTAAACTTTTAGAGACGTCAAAGACCTAAGTCTCCTCGATGCTGTAAAGCATACGAAAAACCGGAAACAAATTTTCTAATGGCGACAAAATCATAAAAGATAATTTCATTTACGCCATAAGGTGCAAATAGAATAATCTATGCTAATATTATAAAGCTGAAGAGTTTGTTTGTTTGTTTGGTTGAACGCGCTAGTCTCAGGAACTACTAATCCGATTTGAATTATTTTTTTGCATTAGATAGCCCGTTAACTGAGGAAGGCTATAGGCTATATATCGTCCCGGAAAAATGTACGGTTCCTATGGGATAATTTGTTTTTGTTTAGGGACGAACCCGAAGCGAAGCGAGGGTGAGTCACTAGTATTTGATAAGAGAGTAAATAGTAAATACATACTCTCGTATTGAGCTCTGTTTGAATTGAAAACATGTGCTACATAAAAATCGAGGTGATGATATTATTATACATTCAAATAAAATTTTATTTTGTTTACTAATAATCATCTCTATCTCTATCTATTTTAGACAAATGGGTTTTACAGTCGTAAAAAATTCGTGCATTTAGTTCACTCTTTGAAACACAGGTTTTTCTATTACAGAGAGTAAAGATTAGTAGACCATATCATAGAGTAGTAGGCCAAAATCAATTGTTATATTTTATACTACTTACGTTTTAACGTTTAGTATAGATTTCTCAGAGGTGAGATATTTTCCTGCAGTAAAAAGTAACCTATATGTTAACCCAGACAACCAGCTACCATTGTACCAAATTTCACCAAAATCTGTCCAGTGAAATGCGGTCACAAAGAGACAGACAAAAATTCTAAAAAATATAGATTCAGCCTCTGTATCGATAATAACGTCTATTTCAATAAAATTTTCCAAAAAATATTGAATGTACAGATTCGGCTTTGTTACAATTTTATCATATGTATAGAAGTTAAATAAAGTTTATTAATATTTATTATTATTCCTGCATAAGGCAAGTATTTGTAGTGGCAACATATCTTTGGCCACGTCACGTGACATATTCCTTGGATATAAATAGATTCCTATTATGGACAGTAATGACTAAGTCCCCAGATGTTTTATCTAAAAAAGATGAATAGAAGGATGAGTAGAAAATAATTAGGCGTAGAGCGACACCCACAATCTACATCAATCGCTCGTAAAAAAACTAAAAAGTAAATGGCGCAGTGTTTAGGAATTTCTATACATTTATGATTAAAAGTAATTTTAATACGAGGTTTTACGGATTTTCGGCGTTTTAAAATGTCTGTACGTATGTGTTTATTAAAACTAAATATTTTTTAACTATATATATACAGTTACTCTATAATGTATGAAAACGAATTGCAAGAGGGGTCTGAAAGTTAATTTTAATATTTTAGTAGAAATATATTTAGGTTTTAAATATAAAACTTGTACCAAAAATATGCCGTAAGAAGCGTAACGTCCGTCGACGATATTTTAAAAACGTGTTTTCTCACAACTTTATAAGCAACGTACGTACGCGTCAGTCCCGGAACGGAGCGATCTAGATCTTTCGGCAAACTTATCGTAAAATATTTATATTTATTACCTACATTAACAGACAACGAAGCGGAAGGGAATTCAATATATCACAATATAAAGGTTTATCCCGCAAGGCGTGTTTTCTGTATATCTATATACATACATACATACATATATTTATCGTGTATACTTATTATCTATATAAAAATATATAAGAATCTTTTTATCTAAGAAAAAAGTGCATGTGTGTGCAATTCACACATGGTAGAAGTGAAACTTTATATTATATATTTGTCAGACAATAACAACGGTTATCATGGCAACATGGCAATGTATTCTATCTCATTCTCTCGCCTGCTTAATCCTATATATTTATGGGTTTGTCTCTTTTTAGTGTCGCATTTTCGTTTCATCGAGTTTCAAATCACAACGATTCTAAAGAAATTTCATTTCAAAAACATGAAGTGGTTAAGTTCTAGTTAACATGTGCTTATTTTGTTTCAGGCATATTCATTTATTTACAAAAAATAATGGTTTTTACAATTACTGTCGGAGCAAACAAAGAGACTTAAGATTAAATAGAGCTTCGACATTTCGAGAAAGCTATACAATTCACAGTACTATGTAAATAAAAGTTTTGTTACTCTTTAAATGGACTAACACTATTTCTAGCTTAAAATAGATTTAGTTTGGAAGATTTACATTTGTTTTTCTTTAATAGTAAATATTGTTATTTATTATTCTTATAATTAGTTACTGTTAGTAAAAAAATACATACCGACGAAAATAGAGCCTCCTCCTTTTTGGAAGTCGGTTAATAAATTGACCATCATAATTGTTATGTTATTACAAACCAAAACAAATATGTAGAAAAAACATAGACGCCATGAACAGTATTTTATTTGCTAATACAAGAACTACTAAGAAAGGCTTCAATTTTACTGTCCTGTACGCTCTATTGACATATTATGATATGTGTACATAAATATTTTGCCTAAAAATCTCAAACTTTAGTAAAATATAAAATATTTAGTGTTGTACAAAATATGTTTTTATCACACAAAATTCGAAAATGCTTCTAAAAATTATAATTTGTCAACTTGTACTATTAAAGTATAGGAAACGGATAGAGAAGCAACTATTTAGTTTACGGTTGAAGCGTACGTGACTATTTAAAAACACGCACCAAAATTACAATTGTCTGTAGAAAATATTCTGTCACAATACACAATCTACTCGTAAATATGATAACGCTTGCATCGCAGGATATGCTATAACTTGCAAAGATATGCGTCCCGACTTCCTTCCAGTAAAATGATAATTACATATTAAAGTATTTAGTTTAGTGTTGCTATGTACATCTATACCTCTTGTCTTACGACCAAGGAAAAGATCGTAAGGAAACTTACATGTCAGAGAGAACCTAGCAAGTTTTCGAAAGGTATGTAAAGTCTGACAACCCGCACTTGACCAGCGTGGTGGGCTATGATTCCACTTGTATTGACGTGTTAAGGGACGCGGGAATACCGGTGGTTCAGTTAACAATTAATTTGTTAGAAATTATCCTGGAGTGGTTAGAACAGGGTCCGTGCCCAGCAATGAAGTGTTAAAAAGGGCTGCATACATGTATAATGTATTTCTCTACTGACAGAACCAAAGGGTAGCAGGGAAAAGGTTTATGACACTACGGCCCTTTGTCTACCTAGATCTCTCGAGCCATAGTCGTAGAAACTACTAAATACACAAATAGGGTTGTTTAAATAATCGCACTACTCGTATTACTATCTCAGACGAATAATTTTTATGGTCTGAGATTATTATAAATGCGTTTTTTATGCGTGTGTATGTTTGTTACTCTTTCAAACTAAAACGGCTTGACGGATTTAGATGTAATTAGCGGCTCACTCTCGCTTCGCTCGGGTTCGCCTCTAGGAAAACAAAAACAAACCTATCGGGAACCGTATATTTTTCCGGGATAAAAAGTGTTAAAAGCCTATGTGTTACTTTGGGCTATAATCAATCTCTGTGCCAAATTTCATCCAGATCCGTTCACTCGTTCTGGCGTGAAAGAGTATAAAACATCCATACTCACAAATTTTCACATTTATAATATTAGCATAGATTTAGTACAGAGCATTTTTGTCTGTCTGTATGTCTGTCTGTTACCGCATCACGGAAAACCCACTGGAAGGATTTTGATGAAATTTGGTATAATGATAGCTGGTTATCCGGGTATATATAGGATACTTTTTACTTCGGGAAAACATCTCATCTCTGAGAAATCCATACTAAACGTTAAAACGTAAGTAGGGACGAACCCGAGAGGAGCGAGGGTGAGTCGCTAGTTTTAAATAAAAATATATTTTCGGTTATTTTCGTGGATTCATTTTGTTTTTTGGTTGCCGACATTTCAAATGAATTACATCACAATCACATTATGCACGTGTAATACGGAAACAAAAATCAAAATAAATCTAGTATGAGTAATAAAAAGGCAGGACACACCCAAGTGAAACTAAGGGAAAGTCACGAGTGTAACAAATAATAATACACTAGTAGGTATACTATATAGTAGTAAATCCTTCCTTTTCAACAACTCATCTTGACTTTTCTTTACCTTTAACGAAGCTTTAAAAAATTTTTTAGCAACGACTGCCAATTTTCTGCGTTCAACAAAATATTTTAGAGCATAATCATTGTGTTGGCAGTTATCCTGAATGCTCAAGAATTGGCACCAGGTACGAATTCTAATATTAACTAGATTATCTTAGTTATTTCAACCAAATAAAGCGATATATTTCAGCCCTTTTAAAAGGTTAAAAGTTTAAAAGGTTTAAAGGTTAAAGGTTTTCATCCTGTTCATATTTGGAAGCTGATTTGGTATTTTAGATTTACTGATTTATGTTCGTCCCGGCCATAGGTACGTTTTATCTTATCTATAATAAATTATTATAGATTAGTATGGAATAGATAGACTATATATTAGTTTGTGTTTCATCCTCCTTTTCACCTCCTTAAGGGATGATTTCCGGGATAATTACCGGGATAAAAACTATTCTATGTCCTTCCTAGGGTTTTAGTTTCTCCGTTAAAAACAAACATACATAAAAAAATTCTTGTACTCTTTTTAATATTAGTATACATATATATACTCGTAGATTGGAAGTCGATTTTACCAATTTTCAACTTTTTTTTTGTTGCATCGCTTTGAAACTTTGTATTTATATGATAACAATATAATAATTAGATACGATTGCACAGATCTGATTTTAACGAGCGCCATATACGCATTATGGTTCATTAAAAGCGTGTTTTCTTGATTTTTGAACTCTTTTTTTAAATAAAAACTATATTCTTCATATCCTTACATACATATGTACATAGAAACTTTTATCAATAATATAGAATACTTTTATGTAGTTCCTTGGAAAAAATTACATAAGAAATATATGGATTTAAATAAATACTTGTTAATGTATGTCGTAATTAAAAAAAAGTTATGTACGTTTTTGTTTTTTTTATTGCTGTAACTTAACTGTCTTATTTTGCCTTGTGGAGAATTTAAATAAATATTTTAAAGTATTTTATGGATTACTAAAATTTATTGAAACAACCGTAATTTCAAGTTTCGTAATATAAATTTAAATTCTGAAATGAATAAAGTTTAATTAAAATGAAATTCCTTAGGCAAGAGTAATGGAATTTTTAACTACGCCAAGTTATGCCTACTTACGTACTCGTATATAAATAGCTACGCACAAATTCGTACCAGACATCTATTATTCATTTAAAACTAATTGATTAATAACTGTCATATAACTTGATTGTTGTGATGAAAAGATCTCCATATAATAAAAACTTAAAAAAAAAACCGACTTCTAGGTACTGAAAAGTAAAAAATAACTAAACAGGGGTTTTCATTTAGAATAGAAACCTAATCAGATATTTTCGAAGTCGGTGCCAGCCAATACAAATCAAAGCACACCGACTCACACACCAAATTCACGGTCCACCCCTGCTCCGTCATATGTATAATCTATACTATAATAAAGCAGTAACTTAGCGAAATCTGTACATGAAATATTTTTTAAAAACAATGACTGTAACGTATTATGTATAGGATATAGACCCCAAAACAATAGTTATTATTTTTTTGTCTGTTTGTCTTTTTGTCTGTTTGTCTGTACGCGTTTCACGCAAAAAGTAATGAACCGATTTCAACGAAATTTTGTGAACTGATAACTTATTACTCGGGTCAACATTTAGGATAACTTTTACTTTTGGAAAATCTTTGTTTCCCGCGGGAAATCGCAATAACTGGTTTTATCGAGTCCTCCTTAGGAACCCTCCGCTGGCTAAACCTAAAGACATACATCAAAACAATGTACTAAAAAATTGTAGATCTTGAAAAGGCCAACAGAAATATCTACAACAGTATATGTCTATCTCTCAAGGTACACTCGCAATACCTATTCTTATCTATACCTATAGCAAAACTAACATAGTTAAATCGATGTGCGCGTTTCACGCAAAAAGTACTGAACCGATTTCAATTAAATTTTGTATAGTGATAGCTTATCACTCGAGTCAACATTTAGGATACCTTTTACTACAGGCACATTTTTCGTTCCCGCGGGAAAACGCAATGACTGGTTCTATCGAGTGGTCCTTAGAAGTTTATATGGCTAACGCTGGCTGAACCTTAAGAGATAAATCAAAACAATGTACTAGAAAATTGTAGGTCTTAAAAAGTTATACCGGGAAGTTCGCAATATTATATGTCTATCACCTAAGCTACACTCGCAATTACTATTTTTATTCACTACTCGCGACTCACAGGCTGACTTATCTACGTTTAGCTCTTCAGCAGTGAAACGTAACTAGGGACTAACCCGAGCGAAGCGAGGGTGAGTCGCTAGTATTACATAAAAAATATAATAAGACTAGTTTAGTGCAAACCTTTTTACTTCAACCATTCATCATTTCGTTTCAGCACAGATCATATCATACTATATCAGTAGGTTTCATACATCCCTCACGAGGAATCACACGTGAATTTATTTACTATAGAATTTATGGCGGAAACAATAAACAAACTTCCTGGACCTGTGTCAAGATTTACATTTTAGCTGTAACCTTCCTCACTACACTGTTTCGTGTAAATTGGACTTCTATTATAAACTAGCGGCTTACCTTCGCTTCGCTCGGGTTCGTCGGTATGTACGTTTTACATAGATATTTAAAATAGTTATTTGCCAGCGTTAGCCATATAAATTTTATTTTTTTATTTTTGAATTTTCTGATGTTTTAATACTTATTATCCTATTTCGGACTAAGAGAAATCCAAAAAATCAAATATCATAAAAATTGGTCCAGCCGTTCTTGAGTTATAAATGGTGTAAATAACACGACTTTGTTTTATATAGGTATATAGATTTTAAACTTTTAATTGTGTGTGTATGCGTATGTTTATATGTTTTTTACGCCTGCACTCTAAAACGGCTATATTGGCTATTTAGTACACAATTAGAGATAAATCGGACCTGGAGTAACACATAGGCTGTTAGGTACCCGGGGACGCTCCCGAGCAAAGCGAAGGCAAGTCACTAGTATTACAATAAAGAAACATAATAAACGAGAATGAATCGATAACTGTAGAAATTACAAAGTAGGTAATATGGAATTTTCACCACCGTTTTTATTTTAGTTCTGCTTAAGCGTATTAGTTTAGTTGTCAGTTGTTTGTTAGGTCTGGGGAAGGCTTCTTTGGACTGACGGCGGTTTTTGATAGGTATGCTGGGTTGTACTGGTGGGCGTCAGAAATTTTCTGACAGAAAAAGTCTTATAATATGCGGCCGGCCTTAAAATTAAAACCAGTGATAATGAAGGAAATATCTATAAAACAATATTTTTCTAAAGGTAGATAAGATGTGAAAAGACAAACAAACTTAATCATGTAATAATTTTAATCAATATTTTTCGAGATAACTTCCAAACTCCTAGCGGTGTACTTTATTACGTGTAAAAATTACAAGAATGTGTATACAAAAACATTGAGCTTGAGTCAGAACTTGTAAATCACGCGCTTATTTTAGTTGGAGTATTAAATGGGAATGAAATTGATAGAAATTCTTCGTGCTGAAGTAAAATAGTATTAATTTTAAATCGTAACATCAATTCAATCAATGAATATAATATTGAGATTGTATTTAATTCTAGTGGTCCGATCCTAATATATCTAATATCTATTGACTGCCTCCTTGGTCCAGAGGCTGCAGATGAAAATCTGGAATACGTACAGTGCCATCTGTGATATTAGTAAGTTATGAGTTATGAGTGAAAAAAACAGTAAAAATTTGGATATATTAATAGAAAAGTAAATATTATAAAGAGATAAAGTTTGTAAGATGTATGTAGAGGGTTATCTCTGAAACTAACAACCCGATTCTGAAAATACTTTCATTAATATATTAATATTTTACTTTAGAGTGCTTTATGCTTTTTTTTATTTCGACAAAAATGTGGTTCATATCAGAAATTATAATAACTTTAATTGAAGTACGAGGAAAGAAATGGTCGTTGAGTAAACTTAATAAGGTAATGTGAGGCACCTAGGGGCGTATCCGAGCGAAGCGTGGCTAAGTATATTTTTAAATTCAAGGTATTTTCTGTTTTGGTAAATAATATAACATATTGTCTTCCCGCACACTGAGACGCATATATCTGGCAGACGCATCCGTCCTATTTGATATACGCATTGCTATATAAATACTTGTACGGTGTGAACACAATAACATTCCGCTCTGTTTACCACATGTAGGGCATGAGACAATAGCGTCTGAGCTCCCGTCTGCTCGTAACTAACAGCAGAAATATTTTGAAAGCACCTTGTGCATATATATATATATATATATATATATATATATATATATATATATATATACATATATATATACATATATACTAGGTTTTGCCTTCGTCTTCGTTTACGTGGCCGATAAAATATAACAGTGTGTTTCACATTGGTAGTGTAGCTGTCTTTTAGATAAATAAAATTTTTGAAATTGTTTCATATATTCAAATGATATATGATTATTTCTAATGTACATATTAACTGAATTTATATCTTTATTAAAATTTTCTTTTTCGAAAGACATGTGTAGTCCGCCAACCCGCACTTGGCTAGCGTGGTGGACTATGGCCAGATCCCCCTCGTATTGAAGGGAGGCCCGCGCCCAGCAGTGGGACGTTAAAAGGGCTGAAGACGAGGCTAAAAGTTTAGTAATATTACTAATATACAATGTTTCCGATGTATTTCTAATTCTAATAATGTTGTGTTTAGAAAAACATGTATGAAGGCCAAGATTCGATTTTGCAAAATTGTTTTATTGTTTACTGACGGTTAAAATTTTTATTGCGTTAAGCTCGCCGTTTGGTAATCATTTATTTGTAAAGATACCTACCTACCTACCTTCAGTCGGTAGCGTAGTACGTATTTGTTTTTGTTCCAAATTCTCTTACGAAAATATATATGTAACTGGGTTTTAAATCACAAAACGAATGCATGCAATTTTATCTAAAATTTTGTATAGAAATGAGAAAGGTAATCTTGATAGCCAATACCGTATTTTTTTTCTCTGACTACATGCAAAATAGAAAGTTTCAAGAAACAAAGACATACCTACGTCCTTCATATCTATAATAACATTATTAAGAGGCAGAGTTTGTTTATATGTTTGTTTGTTTAAACACGCTAATCTCAGGAACTACTAATCCGATTTGAAAAATTCTTTTTGCATTAGATAGCCCGTTTATTGAGGAAGCTTAAGGCTATATCATCATGCTACTACCCAAGGGAGCGGATCAATAATCATAAATGTCAACAAATCGAATAGACTTCCATAAATATTTATAAAATAACCAACAAATTTAACGCGGGTGGAACCGCGGGGCACAGCTAGTTTTATTATAGTGTCCTAATCGATTAGAGTTATCCGGAAGCTCTTTGAAATACTGTAATTTCATGGCATATGTCCAAAATCAATCGTTGAAAATGCACTTTATACGTAACAAGTGACACACCCTCGCTTTTGCAAATGCAGTCGTAGTAAATGCTTTTGAAAGATTTTTTCTCCCAAAAATGCTTTACATTTTTCTGCACGTTTGACAGAATTGTATCGAAAAATTATAGGGACGTGCTTTTTTTGTTATTAAGTATGAGCTATCTGTCCGTGTAATCCCTGTTAAAATCAGTCCAGCCGTATCGGAGATTAGATGGAACAAACAGACAGACAGACAATAATTTTTAAAATTGTGTTTTTCTTATAAGTACCGTATATAATTTCATATGCATTTAGTAAGAAGCTGTTATTTTGACATTGCATACAGACACTTCAATTTTATTTATCTGTATAGATAACTTCGTCTTTGTTTTAATGACAAATGGTATAAATCAATTACTTTGTACTAATGCACTGTAAACACAATAAATTAATTAATTAAATATATTATGTTGGAACTCGTTCGCGTAGTAGTTGCCAATGGTCTGAGTGTCATTTTCGTGTTAAACTAATTAATATCATTAACATAATATGTTTATAGTTATACATATGTTAAATGTCTGGCATAACAAATATATTTTTTACTCTAATAGAGACTCACCCTCGCTTCGCTGGGGTGCTGGGGTTCGTCCCTAGGTTGCTTCTCAAAACAAACTTTTTTATAGTTTTTTTTTTTGTTTTAATTTTTTTTTCTTGGGGCCCTATTTTTTTCTAAAATAAAAGTAGCCTAAGTTACCCCTTATTCCATCAGCTATCTGCCAGTGAAAGTCCCGTCGAAATCGGTCCAGCCGTTTCAGAGATTAGCCGGAATCTCATTGAGACTAGCCCACTGTGCAGGATATATTATAGTGCACTAGTGAACGGGCAGACACAAGTGCACTCTCTATTCCTATTTCCTATCACTCATACTCCGGTGGGACGACTAATCGACACGACCGGTGAAAGTTAAGGCGCAGGATCAACGGCTTTACGTACTCTGTGAGGCACGGGGGTGGAACACCGCCAACTCCCCGACTCCGAGCTGTTACTGAGGCTTACTAAACAGAAAGACTAAATAACTAAACTTGACCCAATACGGAAATCGAACCCAGTACCTCCGGATGTGCAGCTGTTGCTATAAGCTCTAAGGTTAATAGCGTGATATTAAATAGCCTATAAACTTGATCATTAAATAGGATATCAAATGCTAAACAAAAAAATCCAACAATCTCTTCAGAATTTGAATTGATTTTAAATTTGACACGTTTGGCCCAGTTTGTAATGACCCTACTTGCTGCGCCAGCGGTTTGAGTCCCGCTAGGAGCATTCATTTGTGTGATGAGCACGAATGTTGTACTCCGGTCATGGGTGTTTATATTTATAATATGTATGTATTTAAAGTTATATAATATGTGTAGTGTATCAACTATCTGGTATCCATAACATAAGTCTCGTAGCTTACCATGAAACTAGATGGTGCCGTGTGTTAATGTCCCAACATATTTTTTTATCTATTTAAGGAAAGTTATATACTAAGGAATTTAAGTATTGTAATAATATTTATATAAAAACTAAGAATTTAAAGCAACAATAAAACGATACTGCATAAGTTGCATCGGCTACATTAGTGTTTATTCTCATCTCGTAATCGTTCAGTAAACAATAGCTGTTTGTGCAGAATGCTATTTAGAATCACACGCATTGAATGTTAAGAAGCTTTATTTATAATCCTCTCTATGATAATCGCAGTTAGATTTCTAGTCATATAAATAATCTTTACTTATTGATACAGATAAATAAAATTGAAGTGTCTGTTTGTAATGTTAAAATACCAGCTTTTTACTAAATGCATACGATAGTATTCTTATTAGTAAATAAGTATAAAAATGTAATTTTTTTTTACCTGTCTGTCGTCTATGTGTCTGTTTATCCCCTCTAATTTCCGAAACATTTGGATCGATTTTGACGAGACTTTCACTGGCAGGTAGCTGATGTCATAAAGAGTAGGCTACTTATCGTAGTATCAGTGTTTCGCGCAAGAAAATTAAAATTCATGAAGTTGTGAATAAAACCCGCACACCCAAGCGAAGCGAGTAACTGTTGAGTTTCTTGGTAGCTTTTCTCAGCAGAACTGCCTTCCGAGACGGTGGTAAATTATGGACTTAATAATAGGTAGCGGACAATAAGAAGGTTTTTATTTAAATGTAAAAATTGACCATTCAAAAGTGTATTTGCATAAAATTCAGTTTATGAAATTTGTTGGTTTGTTCTTATATCACACAGCAAGAAAAACGACGTGGCGTGTAATAAATTAATAATCGAGTTTTTTTTAAATATTATCTTTAAAAATCTAAAGAATAACCTAAACTTTTTATTTTTCTATTGATATAAATGAAAATGTCATCGAAACACACATAAATTACTTGCATTTAAATGAGTTTCTTAAACATGCAATTAGGCCTTTCCCAATTAATGAGACCGCAGAGAATTTAGTTCTCAGTTTGTGCGGTTTTGAACACTTGATAGTATTGACGTCAAAAGACCCGTTAGGTCAGAGTTTATTGAGAATTTATTTAAATTATGAGGAAATATATAGGATAAAGGAAAGAATGTTCTTTAAAAAAATTATTTTTGTTCAATCCGGTCCTGAACTGAAAATCA
This sequence comes from Fabriciana adippe, assembly GCA_905404265.1. NCBI lineage: Eukaryota > Metazoa > Arthropoda > Insecta > Lepidoptera > Nymphalidae > Fabriciana > Fabriciana adippe. The sequence goes on along the minus strand of FR989997.1, from coordinate 13,899,353 downwards.
TTATTTTGATAAACTGAAAATTCGTTTTAGTTAATAATGACTTACAGCCTACAGGAAAATAATTATAATAAAGTACTGCCTTGTCATATAACGATATATGTATTTTACAAAAAAAAAAAAGATTTTAAGAGACAATTTTAACACTATTATACTTTTTACGTTACCAGATGGCAGATATGTTAAAAATTTAATACTCCCAAAGCGTTAACAAAAAGGAAACATATTTTTGCATACATTAGAAAAACATTTTTTTTCGAAAAATATACTTAAATTGTATTATTTCATCATTAATTATTTTTAATTTTTATTATTTATTTATTAAAAGGAGCTACCAACTGGGTAAATAATGATACATGGTTTTTATTGTCATAAGTAACTTATGCATGGTGAAAGTTACCCTGATTATAGGGAAAACCAAAAAGTAATTACATACAAACTATATTACAAAAAAAAACTAAGTTAAATTAACTTTGCCTCAGAAGACAATATAAAAGAATTATACTTAATCAGTCCCAACTCCCAGGGCTATTCATATCGGATGACAAACAAAACATGTGTGAAGCTCCGGCGTCGCGACGCCCGCGCTGGCGCCAGCCAACCGATCGTCTATTGATTTCTTCTATTACACTTGTAATAAAGTGTATCGATTCCTTATTATGCTCAATGTTTGTGGTCTTATTTAATGCATATATTATAGTATACTTACTTTGCCTTGAACTAACCAATATTCTATGGAAATTGCCTGGAATTCCATAGGAAGTGGCATTATCTCACATAAAAATATGAGTTCTATAGTTCCGCCTGCTTCTTGGTAAAAGGACATATGTATGTATCTACAAAAATGCTTAAGTATTTGATAATTTATGATGTATGTCTGTAAGGATTAAATGTTTACAATAATGAATGAAACGTACCTATAATGCATATTTTGTACTAAATACCTAGTGTCTTTTACATAAAATAGTATAAAAAGACATTTAACAGTCCTTACTTTTCGCTATTTTTACAATATTTTGGGAAGCTCAGTATATATTATATAGTATATACATATTTTCAGACTATATTTGATGCGTATTTAAAAAAATCATAATTGATGGCCAACTAAAGTTATAGTAATGTTATCTATATTATACGAGTTAATTTTGTAACAGCCGTAACATGTAATTAAATACATTAACTTATATCAGATATCAAAACAACACAAGTGATCTATGAAGTGTTGCAGCGACGGAGCACTCTTGATGCGTGACCGTGAGGTGTCGAAGCAAACCTTCCACATAATTATTTATCGACTATTGACATTTCAATAACATCACTATTTTTTTGATTCTATCGTATCATAAGTATGTATAATATTATTATATTTATTATAATTATTTCGACACGTTTGGCTCAGTTTGTAGTGACCATACTTGCTGTGCCAGCGGTCTCGGGTTCGGGTCCCGCTGGGAGCATTCATTTGTATGATGAGCACGAATGTTTGTATTTCAGTCATAGGTGTTTATATTTATAATATGTATGTATTTATTTTAAAGTAGTGTATCAACTATCTGGTATCTATAATACAAGCCTCGTAGCTTACCATGGATGGTACACTTACTAGATGGTACTGTGTGTTACTGTAAAACATATAATACCAAAATATTTTTTTATTTATTTAAACTAGCTGACCCGACAGACATTGTCCCGTCCAAATTTCAAATCCTATAGAAAAAAAAAAAAAACACTTTTACTTCATCAGTGATAGGGTTGGTTTAAGTATAAGAAATAGGGAAAACCTAGAAAAAAACAGTTGGAAAATTGAAAAGTTCAGAACTGTTTATTTTGTATCTATGTATATATTATAATATATAGTCTATTTATTCCATTCTAACCGTTAAAACGTACCTAGGGGCTAGAGATGAACCCGAGCGAAGCAAGGGTGAGTCGCTAGTTGCTTATGAAATTATATTCTTTGCGTACTAAAATAAATGGTTATAGTATAGTAACTGTCTTAAAAGAGATAGGAGCAAGCGTCGAATTATCTTTGACATTTTCATTACAACTATGTAAAATGTATGTATTACCGCTTTATCTATCTAGGTCGGCTGAATGTCTAGAGTCTAGACTGGAATATTATATACTTACCTAACCTAATCGCCTACAAAGTTAATAGGATATAATAATTATTCTTTAACAAAGAAGTTGCCTAATTTCTAAATCACATTAAATTAAGTTATTGTATTATCCATGAGTGAGGATTTTTTGACTATATCATAAAAACCACTGGATAGATTTTGATGAAATTTGGTATGATGATAGCTGGTTATCCGGGTCAACATATAGGATACTTTTTACTGCGGGAAAACATCTCATCTCTGAGAAATCTGTACTAAACGTTAAAACGTAACTAGCGACGAACTCGAGAGCGAGGGTGAGTCGCTAGTTTAACCTATAATAATATGTTACTAATTTAAATACATTGAGAATATAAACAAAATTTGTCTCATGTAACGTAACGTCTTAGTGATGGGACATTATTGATACGATGGATGGTCGATATTCATTATATAGAAATTAGTTTTTGTACATTTTTTTTTATTTTCATATAAAAACTTAAGACAAAAAAATTATTACTTACCAGTGTTACAGTTACGTAAACGTAACTGATGCAGACATATTTAGAATATCTTTTTGTTTTCTTACATAGTGTATTCGAGGCAGAGAGATATGTTTAAACGATTTTTTTTTTGTTATAAATGATAGTAAAACATGAATTTGGTATGATATTTTTTTTTAATTGATTTAATGTTGTCACTTCAAAATTCATATTGTACTAACAAGTGTCACCCGCGCCATGTTATAATGAAAATTTTATACCCCAGAATGCCACCTACTACGTTAGCCTAGTTTCAGTAGTTAATTTTAATGGAAAATTCAAATGTACGTAAAATCTATACTTAATATTATAAAGCTGAAGAGTTTGTTTGTTTGTTTGTTTGGTTGAACGCGCTAATCTCTGGAACTACTAATCCGATTTAAAAAAAATATTTCTGCATTAGATGGCCCGTTAACTGAGGAAGTCTATAGGCTATATATCCTACCGGAAAAATGTACGGTTCCCGTGGGATAGATTTTTTTTTGTCTAGGGACGAACCCGAAGCGAAGCGAGGGTAAGTCGCTAGAACAAGAATATTTTTCAGGGTAATTGTAGCAATTGTGTCATATTTTCATTTATACTACAATCTGTTTCAACGTCTGGGTAATTGTAAAATCTCTGCGCTCAATTAATTTATAGCTTCATATATCATTCTTCCTTTATGAATGACATCATCTATTATACACTAAGTATTTGAAAGCAAGTAGTTTAGAATAAAAAACTTTTTTATTGAAATAGACTGTTTAGCTTTTCTTTTCGTTAATTATGACATTGGCATATTTTCTTTGATAGCGCTTAAAATACACACTTTTTGAATTTTTTCGCGGATTTATTTTGATTTTTGGTTCCCAACGTTTCGAATGCTTTGCAGTAATCACGGGATAGACTCCAAATAAAATATGAAAAGTGTTATATCCTGTATAATATGTCATTTTTAACCTTCGACGCAAAAACGATGGGCTGTTATAAGTTTGTCGTGTCTGTGTGTGTGTCTGTCTGGCATCGTAGCTCCCGAACGTATGAACCGATTTTGATCTTGTTTTTTATTTGTTTGAAAGGTGAATTAGTCGGGAGTGTGCTTAGCTAAGTTTGATAAAAATCGGTCCAAGATGGCCGCCGCCACAAAATGGCGGATTACATTTTTTTTCCCAACTCCCTCAATATGGCTTTCAAATGAAATGGCTTGACTAGTAGAATACTGTACACTATGATGAATTTCAAATCCAAGATGGCTGCCACCACAAATTGGCGAATTACTTTTTTTCACAACTCCCTCAATATGGGTATCAAATGAAAGGGCTTGACTAGTAGAATACTATACACTATGACAAATTTCAAATTTAAGATGGCCGTTACTATTAAATGTCAGGGGTTTTTTTTTAATTTTTAGTTTAATTTTAGTTATCATTTATTTTTTACTTTTCTATGTATTGATATCGATTTTGGAAAGTTATCTTGTCTAAACGGTTTGTAATGAAAATTAGAGCAAAATTGTGTTATTACGATACACTAAATCCACCGAAGTAAATTAATTGTTATATCGACTCTGAATGTAGCATGAAAATAGGATTAATTCATTATTGCATTCAAAAGCGAGCAATTGATTAAACAATTTTGCGCTCATATTTCCTAATAAGGAATTATTGGTTTGCCTCCCTTTTATGTTCTGTAAGTTGTAAATTTGATTATTCGCTCGGACATCGTTCTAGATACGGGCGATGACGACGGGATATGAAGATGGATTGTGCGACTGTTAAGCGAAGGGTCTACTAAATATATTTTACGGTTGTGGGTTCGATTTACGCGTACGCAAATATTTTTTTCTATCAGATTATATTATTAAAACGCCCGGCTTTGCCTACGCAAAGGCACAACATGTTAATATTATGTTAAATATAACTGCATGTTAATAGAAACCAAATGTAACTCCCGTATACGTCGCCCAAATCAATCAATCAATATCGAAAGTGGATACATATGTAAAGTGTTTTAACACCTTAGTCTCTCCCGTGACTATGATTGCTGTAAAGCATTCGAAACGTCGGGAACCAAAAATCAAAATAAATCCGCGAAAAAATCCGAAAAGATAGTTTTATTTATAGTGTTTTAACATTTAACTATTCCAATAACATCTTATTTCGATTAGTATAGTTACCTAAAACGTCATTGTTATGTAAATCGCTTTCTTTGAGGAAGTACAAGATTTGCTTGAGGTTATAATTTGTATTACCGATTAGCCCAGTCTCAGTGAAAGTTTAACTCGTTACCGATTCAGATAGTAAATTCTAAATTCCCTTTGATATAATGGTGGCGATAAATTAGTAATGATCGAGATAAAATTTATAGTAGGTCTCAGTTGAGATGTCTTTGGATAGCTGCTATTAAATATATCAATTTATGTGCTATAACTGTTTATACTGTTGATTACTTCTTCTTGTAATATTGATGCCAGAAAATATCATTAAATGTAATATATTTAAACGAGCAATTCTTGTATATTTATTTATTATTTATTTATACCGGCGATCTCCAAAATGACTCTAACGATTTCGCTGAAATTTGGTATGTAGGGGTTTCCGGGGACGAAAAAGCGATCTAGATTATTCTTATGTCTGGGAAAACGCTGTTTTCGAGTTTTCATGCGGTTTTATTTCGCATAATTCCACGCAAGATATGTTCGATAATTTCTTACGTTTAGGCATAAACATCGTGGTTAAGCGGTTAAGACGGAAGAATCAAGATTGATAATCACAAGTGTCCGTCCGAGTTCAAATCCTTACTTTTGTTTTTTTTTTGTATTTATTCAAGTTTTTAGTTTTTTTTTTAAAAGTCAAAATTGTACTGTCGGCCAAAAACTCCGAGCGTAGTTCGGTCGCCCAGGTACTGATCTTTTATATATGTATAAATAGGGAAGGACAAACCAGTTCAGTATCTTTTTTAATCACGTTTGTCGATCGTTTTTTTTTTTTTTTTACATTTATTAGCTATTTACGAGCGTTTGTGTTATCAATAAAAACAATAGAAAACAGTTTGTTTTTTTTTTGTCATATGGATAAGCAAATTCTATTCATACTATTTTTTCTCGAACTTTCAATAGTTATTATGGTCGAATTTGGACCAAGGGGCGAATATTTAGTAGGTATAACTAATTTCTCGAATGATGTTTTTTAAACGTTAATAAATTAAACGTTAGTAGGTCCATTTCACGCCACCGCGCCGGCCACGGATTAGATTTTTGTCTAATTTCTCATTTACGGGAACTTATGCTTTTTCGAATTCAAATCTAGGCTAAAACTAATAATACAGGTATTATGATATACTAATGTATGACCCTGGCTTGGCCCGTGTACGCGCCCTATGTGCTCGCCCTAAGTAATTTTTGTATTTATAATAATATATACAGTTAATACTGCCTTATGCCAAATATTAAAACCATGTCATAGGGTATCTGTGTACTAACTTAATTTCAGCCAAATCCGTCCAGTTGTTTAAACTTGAAAAACAACGAACCAAACTCTATGGTAAGATACCGTGACCTCTAGCAGAAAAAGCCAGCCAAACACACATCCACTGTACCAAAGGATAATAAAAACGCTACCAATTTTATTCTTCTTTTTATATTGACAGCCATAAATAAGAGGTCTTGAACACCCGAGGACGCAATATCGCAAAATTTTGCCACGCAAATTGAAATTTATGAGAACATTGGCCTCATTGTTAAGGTGTTGGCCACTATAATTGTGCGCAAGGACATACATGTAATATTAATGATTGCGACAATGAAAAACTCTCATTTTAATATTTAGGTCGATATTCTAACTAATTAATTCTTTTAAAAATTTAAAAACTTAGTGGTAAACTCTTGCAAGATGCTTAAATGACTTTATTATTATAAATGTGAAAGTTTGTGCGTATTTCCTATGATTTTTATTCCTTTATGCTGAAATTGACGGTTTTGGAGGTAAATTATTACACAGATATACCTACTATAACCCAAAGTAGCACAGACTAAAATCTATCTATCTATATAAATGAAAATGAATGTTCGTATGTTTGTCCTCTATGTGTTCCTAAACCATTGGTCTGATTTTGATATAACTCTAGTGGGTTATTCTGTATACGCCTGCGAACATTCCTGATGCAAAAAATAGTTTTTTTCTCTGGAAGATGTCTTTTATGCGTTCCTAAACTCTTCAAGCCTAGGGACGCACCCAAGCGAAGCGAGGATAAGTCGCTAGTTAGTAATAAAATTTTCCAAAATATGATGTTACAGAGAAGGACCGTGAATTTAGGGGGCCCTAGGCTAACTTTTCTGGAGGGCCTAAAAATGATTACTTTAATTAATTTAAATAAAACTATAAATTGTTATGTTGCCTTTTTCAAATCTATAATGATAGGCACTAGACGAAATTAAGATAACGCTATTGTTTGTTTCTGATTAATGTCAAGGTTATTTATTAGGCCAAATATTTATGACCTTATTTCTTTTATTTTAGTCTAGCGTCTGACCCTCGCTTCGCTCGGGTTCGTCCCTAGATTGATTCCCCATACAAACTATTATTCCCATTTTCACCCCCTTAAGGGATGATTTCTGGGATAAAAAGTATGTATCCTATGTCGTTCCCAAGGTCTCAAACTATATTCTTACAAAATTTCATCTAAATCTGTTTAGTAGATCCAAAAATTACCCCCTACGACAACCACAAACACAAATCACAAACTTTACCTCTTTATAATATTAGTATAGATTAATTTTTATTTTACATATTCACAATATCATCCATTGTTTAAAAGGGGGCCCCATTATATCTTAGGGGCCCTGGGTTGTAGGCCAAAAAGCCTATTTATAGATACGCCCCAGCTACCTGTATATTATGTTATTGATTTTAAAGGTACGAAAGTGAGTCACTAGTAAAAAATGTTTTTGAGCACATCAAATATGTTTCTGAGAAACTTACATTCTAAGCACGCATTATATTAACTTTGCGAAATTTAATAAGGCTTGACTTGAATTTATAAGATCTTCTCGAAACAGCCATGTCAAAGTTTTTAACACGTATATTTTATTTGTTCGTAATACATATGATGAGAAAATGATGGCTGCTGATACACTTAAAGCCGAATAAACTATTATGAAGCTGAATGAACTATTGATTGATCAAAGATTGATTTAGAAAGAAATGTGCAAGCGATCTAAAAAAAAATAACTTTTTGAAAAGAAGATGAAAATTAAGAATTAAAAATAAAACCGGCCTAGTACGAGTTCCGTACCATTATCTATAAAAAAGGCAAAAAAATCATGTCTATCGTATGGGAGCCCCACTTAAATATTTTTTTATTCTGTTTTTTAGTATTTGATGTTATAGCGGCAGCAGAAATACATCATCTGTGAAAATTTCAACTGTCTAACTATCACGATTCATGAGATACAGCCTGGTAACAGACGGACAGACAGATAGACGGACGGACAGCGGAGTCTTAGTAATAGGGTCCCCTTTGGGTACGAAACCCTAAAAAATGATGTTAAAACTTCGAAAAATTATTCGAAATGTATTTATAAATTACAGTGAAATATAAACGAAAGCTTACATGGATATATTGTACGGAAGCTTACGCCAAGTAAACTCGCAGGAGTCGCACTTTACATGTGCTTAAAAGATATGAAAAAAACTATTATCTATACTAATATTATAAAGCTGAAGAGTTTGTTTGTTTGTTTGTTTGTTTGTTTGTTTGGTTGAACGCGCTAATCTCAGGAACTACTAATCCGATTTCAAAAATTCTTTTTGCATTAGATAGCCCGTTAACTGAGGAAGGCTATAGGCTATATATCATCCCGGAAAAATATACAGTTCCCGTGGGATAAATTTGTTTCTGTCTAGGGACGAACCCGAAGCGAAGCGACGCGAGGGTGAGTCGCTAGTTTTTAATAAAACATACTACCTGTCTAATGCTTTCAATCTTTAACATGTTTGTATTAATTCCTTATTAGTTTTGATTATTATTTTAATTTTTTATATATTTTATAAATATGTATGTAGTAGTTATGTTAATATTATTTACAAGCCCATGTTACATTATTGTGTTGCGGCACCTTGGATGTTGTGCATTTTTATATTTTGTTCTTATGTATGATAAATTTTACTGTGTTTCTTATATATAAAAACAAAAACTAAAAATTATTCATAAGGTATTCATCTTTTTATGAACCTGCTATCTCCGACGTTAGAAGAGGTGGCAGGGTTTTATAAATGCTTTACGACGGTATTATCGTAACTGAAGAGCTACAGTTACACATGCTCATTACTAGCACGAAAGCATGCTTTTATTGAGCAAATGCTCATTAGCAGCATGTGTATTGATACATTGCTAATAATGAGCATGCTCATTTCGAGTTCGCTCAAAAATCGACGGTCGTGCGATTTTAAGGCATGCTACCTGCAGCGCGGGTGTAGGGGGGCGTGCTTTAAGCTCGTGTGAACAGGTTTGCTTTTTGAGCATGCTAGTATCGATCCGGTATAAATTGATGCGGTAGCATCCGCAAATAGTTTTTATAACCCGCAGCATCTTCTACTCGCATTTCTGTAAGCAATCGAGCACTTGCTCCTAAGTCCGTTCTTCTAGATATCCAATCACGGACCCAAATCTTTCTCTTTCTTTTCTTTTTTATAGCTGATATAAGCTTTTGGATGCATTGCATCGCCAGCAAAAGGATGATCTTATTGAGCTCCATACGGATAACTGTTTGATTGTCCATGGCTTTGTTTGAACTGAGACAAAGAGCTAGAAAGCACGCTATAAAATGGCAAGCTGACAATTTAAATCAAATAATCCACCGACATGTTGATACATGGTCGAATGACTCACTGGCAATAGATGAATCAAACTCATGCGCATGCGCGTCCTTTTGTGTCTGTCTCTTGAATGTATTTGTCTTTGATATTTAATCCTGCAATTTGAACTTAAATAATTACATGTTTAATACTTTCATGAATGCTCATGCCATTGTTTTTGAGAAACAAACAAAAATATTTTAATCTATACTAATATTATAAAGCTGAAAAGTTTGTTTGTTTGTTAGTTTGTTTGTTTGTTTGTTTGGTTGAACGCGCTAATCTCAGGAACTACTGGATGGAAAAACTCTTTTTGTGTTGAATAGTCTATTTATCGAGAAAGGTTTTAGGCTATAGGCTATATATCATCCCGGAAAAATGTACGGTTCCCGTGGGATAGGGTTGTTTTTGTCTAGAGACGAACCCGAAGCGGAACGAGGTTGAGTCGCTAGTTTTAAATAAAACTGATTAAGTACAACGTTATTAAAAAAAGTAAAGTACGATATCGAGGATTGTACCGTATAAAATGTTACGTATTTATCTATAAACGTTATATGTCGGTACTAATGCATAAACAACTTTAGTTATATAAATCTTATTTAGACAACCGGCTTGATGTTTAAAATATAAAGGTAGGATAGATAGACAAACGGATATAAAATGTATTAAAAATCCGATGTTTAGGTACACCAGTAGGTATACCGTTAGGTGGCTGGCCTCCCAAAAGGAGGTCTGCAGCCAAGGTCACAGCGGCCATTGTAGGTTGTGGCAACATAAAAACATATTTTCTTAATTAATGACGACACGTTTTGGCTCAGTTTGTAGTGACCCTACTTGCTGTGTCAGCGGTCGCGGGTTTGAGTCCCGCTGGGGGCATTCATTTGTGTGATGAGCACGAATGTTTGTACTCCAGTCATGGGTGTTTATATTTATAATATGTATGTATTTAAAGCTATATATATATATATATATATATATATATATATATATATATATACATATATATATGTAGTGTCACTAGTGTGTCAACTATCTGGTATCAATAACCCGAGCCTTGTAGCTTACCATGGAACTAGATAGTGCTGTGTGTTAATGTCCCAACATATTTATTTATTAATTAGACACGGCCTTAGAAAAGTCAATCATCATCATCGTCAATACACAAGTGTTATATTGTTATATATATATATATATATATATATATATATATATATATATATATATATATATATATATATATATATATGTGAAGATTCACTTTTTGTTGTAGATTTTTTTTTAGGGTTCCGCACCCAAAGGGTAATACGGGACGCTATTACTAAGACTTCGCTGTCCGTCCGTCTTTAATTTATAAGAAAATATATAAATCTAAATGTTTTTCTTAGAAAAAATAAAAAAGTAAAATCTAAGGTGGCTCCTTACATTATATACCAATATGAATAATTTAAAAGCTAATTCTATAACTTAATAAAACAATACGTTACTGGCAAAGAAACCTCATGCATACAAATGTCTTCTATAAATAACCGACCGTTTACAACGCACTTATCAAAGCGATATCTACGAGTATTAATAGATTCTGAAGGCGGGCAATCAATGTCAAGAACAGCTGCCATCGTTACGTTTTGACGTAATTTTATGAGATTCTCAACAACCCCGCCCCCATTTCTTTTCGCTAGATGTGCTGATATTAAAAAAAAGGTCAAGAACTTCTGGCGCGCTTTATAATATCGTAACTGTTTATATATAGGAAGTGTCATATACTTAGTACTATATACATACATAAATATTTCAACTACTTTTTTTCAAATGCTAACGTTTGTGTATAGTATGTCTGTTTGTTATTTTTTCGCTAAAAAAGTTGAACAGATTTGCATGAAATCTATACATATAATAAAACTAAAAGTCGGTTGTCTGTACATAGAAAAAAAAAATGCTAAAAACCAAGTCAGGGGGATGTAAGAAGAGAAATAGAACAAATCCAGATTTTTTTTTTATTATTGTAGACATAGTATCACAGACAGAGAGTCTGCGAGCGAGGGTGAGCTGTTAATTTATAAAATATAGAGCATAACCTTTATTTTATTTTTATTTATTTTTTATTTTGGGCAATGTATTTACGTATACCACCTGCATATATACAGATGGTTATGTGAGACTCACCGGCTAGGAAAACCAATACTACCTACTAAAGTCCAATGGAATCTCTGCCGTCTTATTGAGACGTCGCAGGATCATTTACGCACTCAACCACGACACCCCGATGGCTAGTCTGCCAAGGCAGACCACAACAACAACAAGGTGTTGCTCCCACAGTCCTCTGTGCTATCAGAGAAGTACCAAAAGCAACCCGCATTGCACACCGGCCACCGAGGTGGGCCGCCTCCCTGTATGTTTCTTGGCTTTACGACCGGCTGGACTGCCAGACGCTAATGAGCCCCCCACCACCACAAGATAAACGCACATAAGTAATACGTAGGCTATTATTAGTAATAAAACTTGCCAACAGGTAGCGCTACCAGTGTATAAAGTTATTAGAAGTACAAAAGGCACAAACATAATAGTAAGCTATTAGTTAATCCGTAATCTCTTTCAGTCAGAATTTAACTCGAATCTTAATCAACGAGAAGAAGCAATTAACATACACAATTAACAGTAATATTAATAATACTAGCGACGTACCCGGTACGTTTTATTTTTTTTCAGCGAACGCCTAATTCTTTTTCTAAAATAAAAGTAGCTTAAGTTACTCCTTATGATATCAGTTTTCTGCCAGTGAAAGTCCCGTTAAAATTGGTCCAGCCGTTTCGGAGATTAGCCGGAAGAAACAGACAGACAGACAGACAAAAATTTAAAAAATTGTGTTTTTCTTATAAGTACCGTATATAATTCCATATGCATTTAGTATAAAACTGTTGTTTTGACATTACAAACAGACACTTCAGTTTTATTTATCTGTATAGATTAATAATATTAATGACTTAATATATATTAATGTAGATAATAATCTAATACTGTAGATGTGAAAGTGTGTTTCTTGGTTACATAGCAACGGAGAAACGGATTTTTGCGTAGATGTATGTAATTTGCGGGCGGAATAATGTCGTTTTTAAACTGGTACGCTATGATTCCCGTGGAATATTGAAGAATGAGCATAGTTTAGTGAATGATTCCTTGATTTCCTTGGAAGCAAGTTACTTTACCATAATAATCTTACAAATTTAACAAAAAAAAACTTAAAAACAAAGACTATCACCTACTCCATAATCATCATCAAAATATCATAAAGATAAAAAACTAATCTTTATTCAATCTAACCACACTATCTTGCTTCTCGTGACTGAGGTGCGCAATTTAAAGTATATTACTATCGCTTTATATCTAGGCAAATACTATAGTAATCAATACGCTTGTCTACTAGGCCAACATGAATGTCATATAGAGGACACGTCTATAGAATTGATTAATGTTGCATACGGATATGTTATTTTCTGTAATATACAGATAAAATATATACATTCTCGGTCGTATGTAGAGGAATTAGTGTTGGAAAAAAACTGTTTTTTTTCTACCGTGAAAAAGAACCCCAAAAAACAAGAAAAAAACGCGTTTTTTTTTCTGGAGCATGTTTTTTTTAAGAGTACAGGATTCAAAATCATCACATCAAGGTAGATTCCGTAAAAGATTAATAGTCAAGAGTTCATATTAGAGTTTTCTGTTTAGTTTTAAACGTGTCATATTTTTTGAATGAATAGTGTCAAGCTTACATGAGAAAATTCCAACACTGACAAGGACAACACTAGTGTAGGTGGCACTGATACAGAAAGTGGTACTGACATTGACACAGGAAAAATATTTTTTTATTTAATTGATTCATTATGCTTTATTCGATTTGTAATTTTAGTAAAGTATAAGAACTTAGGAAATGTACCTCAATAAAACATTTATTCCCTATAGATTTTTTTTCTAAAGAAAACCAAAATTGGAAAAAAAACGAAGGTACTAAGTTTCTTTTCATGTTACATCACTAAGAGGAATAGAGTGCTGGGTCCTTACATAGCTATATGTTATTGTATATTTATATTGTCTAATATATAAAATTCTCGTGTCACAGTTTTCGTTGCCATACTCCTTCGAAACGGCTTGACCGATTTTGATGAAATTTTTTGTGCTTATCCGGTATCTATGAGAATCGGCCAACATCTATTTTTCATCCCCCTAAATGTTAGGGGTAGTCCACCCCTAAATTTTATTTTTTAATTTTTAGACAAAATTTTTAATTTCTATTTTTTTATGATACAACATACAAAAATACATACAATCCTCAATTTTCACCCTTCTACGATCAACCCTTATTTTTTAATAGCCATTTTAGTAATTTAATCATTTTTCCCTCTCCGGCCGAAAACTGATCAATCGTCATTTAATGCAAGCTAGGGACGAACCCGAGCGAAGCGAGGGTGAGTCGCTAGTATATTTATATATTTTTAATCTTTCGCCGTAAAAATATAATATTTCTTTACTGTTTATTTTACCTTCTTACCTAGTTCAGAAATCCTAATCTTGAGAACAACTTTGTTTTTACGGCACTTTTACTTTAAACTTCTATATAATCAAATCTGATACCTACTTTTTTATATATAAATTTCCCTATATGGATCAGATATATCTCGTTTACTCTTCTTCAAATCTCCAACAAGATCAACAATACCTAAGTATTAAAGTCTGTCCAACTTTCCTAGTAAAAGTTTTAATGACGATCAGAATGTATCGCATACTATCTAAATGGCAAAATTATATTACAAAATCTTCATCCACCTTTGTGAACTATGTTTATTGTTGTTTTTTTTCTGTATCACATTTAAAGTGCAATAAAAAAAGAATATATACTAGATGGAATTCGATTTCGAAAACGAATGCTTATAATATTTCTTCAATTAGCACGATATTGGCGATAATTTGTCTAAATTATATATCAATCATATTGTGTCGTATGTCATTGAATTGTATACGTGTGTCGATGGATTTAAAATAAGAATCAAATTGTCAAGAATATCGTCTGGAAGTGGTACAGCTTTAGCTAGATAATCATAACCATGACAAACATTTACATTAAATTACATAAATAACATATAAAGTTCCATTAGGAATCAAACTTGTAGTTCTCAGCACATACCCAATGTTAAAAATACAGAGAAAGACTGACCTAAAATAACACATATTATCTGTATCCATATTATGTATGCAGTGATAGCCAAGTAGTAACGCGTTATCTTGGAAAGCCGCATGAAGGAGTTCAAATTCCGGTCTCGCACCTCTGATAATTTCATGTGCGAATCATTTCCAACATGGTTACCACTGATCTTACAGTGAAGGTAAACATTGTGAGGAAACCTGCATGTCTGAGAGAACCTAGCAAGTTTTCGAAAAACCTTCGAAGGAATTATTTTTGCATTATTGCGGAAGGCTATAGGCTATATATCAACATGCTACTACCCAAGGGAGCTGAGCAGTAATCTTAAATGTCAAGAAATCGGGCAGATTTCCATACGTTATTGTAAAACTGATATTTTTTTGTTTGAAACGAGTGCGAAGCCGCGCGTTGCGTACACGCGTGCTAAGTACTAGTAATATTATTGCATGTAATCTGCCGTCTTTTCATTTCTCAGTACACAATTGATTACTAAACGTCAAGGAAGTTTTATTACCCGAGCACAGCTTATCGGTCATGACCTTACCGATCGTTGACACACAGCTTTATTACTCCAAAGCGGTTAATAAAACTTATATAATTATTTTATATTTATTAATAAAACGTTAACGTTTATCTAATTTCAAAGGTTATAGTCGTTATCGATGCAGAGGCCGAATTTATAGTTTTTAGAATTTTTGTCTGTCTGTCTGTCTGTCTGTCTGTTACCGCATCATGCGAAAACCACTGGACAGATTTTGATGAAATTTAGTATGATGATAGCTGGTTATCCGGGTCAACATAAAGAATACTTTTTACTGCGGGAAAATATCTCATCTTTGAGCTAAACTTTGAAACGTATCTAGGGACGAACCCGAGCGGAGCGAGGGTGAGTTGCTAGTATATATATATATATATATATATATATATATATATATATATATATATATAATGCATACATTATGTACATATGTATGTACGTAATGTTTTAAAATTATAGCCTTTTGAGATTTACATTAACTAATTAACTTGACAGTATGTTAAATATAATATGTATGTGGCCTCGTGTTATCTTCGCTGTAAGAACCTAATGACAACACACAGCTTCTTCTCTATTATTATGTATGAGTATTATGATATTATGAGATACTATATGATGGCTGGCAATATGCAATTTTCTCTAACTAAAACGGGTTTGTGTAGTCACTATAAATATTCGACTCAAGCGAGAATTGAACATGTGACCCAAAGATTTGACCAATGGTCAAAATGGAAAGTAGCGAGCAGTGGCTAAACTAATGCGACACCTATCGTAATTAATTTTTCTTTAGGTATTTTTATTTAAAAGACTTCTACCATATTCGAGAAGTTTTCATGTATGTAAATAGAATCGATGTACTGCTCAGCTTAATCCTTTCAAGCTTTCGGCCTTTTAAACAAAATGACATAAATAAAATATATTAATACTAGCGGAAAACAAAAACAAACCTATCCCACGGGAACCGTACATTTTTCCGGAATAAAAAGTAGCCTATGTGTTATTTCAGACTATAATCTATCTCTGTGCGAAATTTCATCCAGATCCGTTCAGCCGTTCTGACGTGAAAGAGTAACAATCATCCATACATACTCACAAACTTTCACATTTATAATATTAATACGGATATCTTAAATAAGAAATCATTGTTATTATATAGATGAAAGTAAACATTTCGTTCTATTGAATACGACAGCGTTAGGAAATTTCCAAAGGATTTGAGCGATAACGTCGCCCAAAGGAAAAAACAAATTACTAGCCAATAAAGTAAACGATACTCGACTATGACAGGAGTGAAAAAACTCCAGCCTTGATTGATGTAATGAAGCAAATTGGATAACAACTGTTATGATATAATCTTCTATTTGAGTCCGCAATCTGTTTTAATTAGACATCTGTTTACACAATGAATATGAATGGGGTATTTAGATGTTACTAGAAGAATTGACTACTATCTATACATGTAATAAAACTGTAGAGGTCGAATGTCTGTACATAGAAAAAAAACCGTGTTAGGTGGATGAAAGAAGAGAAATTGAACAAATCCCCATTTTTTTCATTTTTTTTGTTTCTGTCTGTTTGTCTGTTTGTATGGACTAATCTCCGAAACTGTTTGACCGATTTAAATGAAATTTTGCATGGTGATGCCTTATATTCCCGTTCAACACCTTAGATACTTTTCATCCCGGAAAATTAAAGAGTTTCCGTGGGATAGGTAAAAAACTATAGTAATTAGTAATACTGATTGGATTTTAATGAAACTTTACGATAATATAGTTCATACATCAGAATAACAAATAGGCTACTTTATATCCCCGAAAAATGTACGGTTCCAGTCGGATAGATTTGGATGAAATTTAGTATACAGTTAAATAACCTGGAGTAATATATTCTCTAGACTAGGCACCTGGGGACGCACTCGATTGAGGCGAGGGTAAGTCACGAGTATTAAATACTTATTAAATTTTACTGTCAGGCGTAGTGGTGTGAGTGTCGGTTTCTACGACAAAGAAAGGGTTCTAATCCGGCTCCCAAAATTATTTACATTGGTTATTTAAATGTTTGTCGTATTCTAAACATATGTTTGTGTATAATATGTTTAAAGGACCTTTCATAGGATCTACTTAATTAAGCGCGTAGAAGAATATCGTATTTTCGTAGCTTTTGGGAATATTAAGTGAAATATTGTAAACTAGAAGGCTACAAGGGGTTAAAAAAAGTACTTTCAAATCTCATATTTCCGGACAACTTTTTAAATGTTTTTCCCTAAAGACGTTATTTGGATTACAACGAACATTTAAAAAAATAGCCTAATCAGTCCAGCCGTTCTCAATGATGCGCTTACCAATGAACATTATTTGATTTTTATATATATCTATACATATATACATATAATAAAATTCTGAGTCGAATCTGTTAAATATATTTACATTAAATATTTTTTGGAAAATCTTATTCAAATAGTCATTATTATAAAGACAGGCCAAATCTATAGTTTTTAAAATTTTTGTCTGTCTGTCTGTCTGTGACAGCATCACGGAAAAACCTAGAGGGATTTTGATGAAATTTCATATGATGATAGCTGGTTATCCGTATCAATATATAGGATACTTTTTACTGCAGGAAAATATCTCATCTCTGAGAAATCTCTACCAAACATTAAAACTTAACTAGGGACGAACCTGAGCGCAGTGAAGGTAAGCCGCAAATAGATAGATAATAAGTAAATATGTGACTTAATACATATAAAGACACAAACAAACGTGTTATGGAGATAAAGTTTATAATTTAAGACCTGCATAATAAACACCTAGCTTGCGTTTACAGTTTCAACGTGAGTTCATTGAAGTTTATATGGGTCAATGACGAAGTGTGTACGAGAAGTGATACTGTATGCGCTAGTTTTTATTCGCGGCCTCGCTCATGTGTATTCTCATTAAGTTATACGCGTTGAACTACTATATATGATCTGTTATAAACGCATGGTTTTTCATGGAAGTATGAAAAACAGTAAGTAAAGTTTATTCTGTGGATCTATATGACGAATTGAAATATATAATTATTTCGATTCGTACATCACAATTATGTTATTTTGAAAGTTTATGAGTGAGTCAGTCAGTTTGTTACTTTTGACGCGCTGAAACTTAAGTCAATTTATAAAGGCTATATTCTGGTTTTACTTAAAAGCTTTATATTGACGCTTTATATGTCTTCTGTTTACTTAGGGTAGTCTATACATATGTATAATAAAATTCTAAATGAGTCGAATCTACATAGTAGGTACATTAAACATTTTTTAGAAAATCTTATTAAAATACTCATTATTATCGATACAGATGCCGAAACTATTGTTTTTAGAATTTTTGTCTGTCTTTCTGTCTAGGTCTAACGCCTTACGAGAAAACCACTGGACAAATTTTGGTGAAATTTGGTATGATGATAGTTGGCTATCCGGGTCAACGTATAGAATACTTTTTACTGTGGAAAAATATCTTATCTCTGAGAAATCTTTACTAAATATTAAAACGTATCTAGGAAATGAACTCGAGCGGAGCGAGGGTGCGTCGCTAGTATAAAATAAATGTCATAAAAATCAATTTAACATCCTCGTGTAAACTGCGGAGAAAAATACTAAAATAAAATTTGAATTTCAATTTTGTTTATATAAAAATCATTATTTATTTTTATACTTACAAGTATTATATATTTTATTAAAAAAATGTATTTTATTGAAAATTTTATTACTACATTTTTTATTACTTAATGATTATAAGACATGAAACAGGTATGTTACAGATTACTGACATTTACAAGCTAAAATAGTTATTTTACTGCACCGCATGCCCCATGGGCTTATGCATAATAATCTGGAGTCGTTTTAAATTTTATTTACTTTTGCAACGGAGTTAGTATTGCCTGTGATCAATTTAAATGCTTTCAATAATAACCGTTGAGAATATATCAATTTTACTCAAAAAAAATAATGGGTAAAGCTTATTACTCCATCGCGGAATACTATGCAGATGTTAATGTGTGAGGATAATTTCTAGTTGTGTGTCACGTAGGATAAATATGTAATAACATTATTGTATTGCAATATTCTAAACAAATATTATTTTAAAAGAGCAACTAACTGTTGAGTTTCTCGGCTGCTTTTCTCAGCAGAACTGCCTTTCGAGCTGATGGTAGATTACTCTAGGAATATATACTGGTATTTAATTTGAATTTTGAAAATGTTAAAATTGACGATTTCAAAGTGCTTGTAAAAGTCTATTTGAATCTTACTAATATTATAAATGTGAAAGTTCAGATGTTTGGATGGATGTTTGTTACTCAATCATGCCAGAACGGCTGAACGGATCTGGATGAAATTTGGCACAGAGATAGGTTACAGTCTGGAATAATACATAGGCTACTTTTTATTAAGGAAAAATGTACGGTTCCCGTGGGATAGGTTTGTTTTTGTTTTTCTATAGGCGAAACCGAGCGAGGCGAGGATGAGCCGCCAGTAAAATATACTTTGATGTGAATGCTTTAAAGTCTGCTTGCACCAAAATCGTTAAATAATAATAGATTGACATTTGCTGATTATTTTACAGTAATATGTGCTTAACTGACACGCTATAATGGTTTTTACAAGAAAATAAGTAGAATAGTAAAATAAATTATGATTTTTTAGCTTTGCAAAATTTTATTTTTAAATTCGATATTGAAATGTTAGTAGAAGCATTTTCTAGTAAAAGATTTTCACGTCACACTAAACTTGAGATGTACTAGCGTCTATATTTAAAATGTCGACGCGAATTTTGTTTTTCATTTAATTTTAAATCCTCGTGGCTGGGGGCTTGGCTGTTAACACACAAGTAGATTATCGTTAGGTTTATGTATATTCCCATATAAATCTATACAGATAAATAAAATTGTAGTGTCTGTTTGTAATGTCAAAATAACAGCTTTTTACTATAAAATTATTTATTGTACTTATAAAAAAAACATATGTTTGAAAATTTTTGTCTGTCTGTCTTTTTGTTTATTCCGGCTACTCTCCGAAACGGCTCGACTGATTTTGACAGGACTTTCACTGGCAGATAGCTGATATTATAAGGAGTAACTTAGGCTACTTTTACTTTAGAAAAAGAACCAGGGTTCCGCTCAAAACAACTAAAAAACGTACGCACCCGAGCGAAGCGAGGATAAGTCGCTAGTTTAGTATATAGTATATATGTACAGTGTACACGTACGGCTTAAAGAAAAAAACTATTATCCATCGAGCCTGTCTTATGAATTTATTTATTATGTCGTGAATTTTAAACAGTTATTTCTTCTTCGCGTGACGAAAGTGTGTTTATCTTTTTTATAGACAACGCAAGTGAATTAGTGATTGCAATCCGGCGTCATTTTCAGTCCGGCCGGATCCGACCGGATTTCCATCGATCCGGCCGGATCCGGTCGGATCCGGTCGGATTGATCAAATCAGGATGATTTTCGCTTTTCGGTTCAAAATGAACTGTTAGTAAGTTAATCAATTGTGATTGTACTTAATATAGGTAGTTTATAAAAAATAAAACATAGGTATATAAAAACAACTTTGACGCCTTGGTGACTTTGGATGGCCACGACAAACGCCTTTGCCGCGCCCACCACATTTCGATAGCTCTTATAAAAGTATTTCACTATAGATTATCTTGAATTGATTATAGAAGAGGAAGAAGATGATGACCTTTCAATTCGATACTATCTCAGTGTAGAAAAGGCCTCCACTCATCCAATTTTCATCAAAAAGTCGAAACAATGAAGGTTTCTACAATGTTATTAATTATAAAACAATATAAAAAATAAATTATAAAGCAATGGATGCCGAGACACCAGTGTAATTAAAATTTCATCATCTTCTTCAGTAAACGCCTCAACAGATGCCATTTTATGATTTTTTATTGAAAATACCTCAAAATACACGTGTGCGGCGGCGACACTGCGAACATGAGCGCTGCAGTAACGCTAGGGTCTAACGTCACAGTCGCAGCGACACTGACACGGCGTCAGTGACGCTGCGCTCGAATGTCGTTCCCTACATTTACATAGTGCATTAATCTGTCGCCCTGTCGCGACCTCACTGACGCTACTGACGCTTGCACTGTGTAAATGTAGGGAACGACATTCGAGCGCAGCGTCACTGACGGAAATACTTTTAAAAGAGCTGTCGAGATGTGGTGGGCGCGGCAAACGCGATACGATGATGGACGTCTGTCGTGGCCATCCAAAGTCACCAAGGCGTCACTGATACCAGTCAACTTACGCGGCGTCGGTAACGCTATAAACGCCGCATTATTGACGCTTGTTTCGAAAGTCTACCTTTAACAAGGTCGAATCTCTTCTGTACAGGGCCTCTACATGCAACATCTCTATTATTTTGCCAAAAATTGCGAGCACCGGATCCGGTCGCCGGATCCGGTATATTGGTACCGGATCCGGTGAACGTTTAATGATGCCGGATCCGCCGGATTACCGGATCCGGTTTTCCGGATTGCAATCCCTAAAGTGAATATTCATGTATCACGAAGTTGGTACTTTTTTTTATCAAATGAATACATTATTGTTTTTTCAAACTTGCATAATTACACTAATTTTTTCATAAATTAATTTTAAGTAATAATGATATATGGAGGTCAGCTTTTTGCAGGTATATAGTGAGTGTCTCTTAAAAAGATTCCAGATGTACGATGCGCCATGTAATCGATTTAGCCAGGGTACATTACTAATATTTTTAGTTCGATAAATGTATATGTGTCTATGAGTAATGAGTATGCGCTTCATCAGCTCATATTTACGAATATTTTTGACGACACGTTTGGCTCAGTTTGTAGTGACCCTACTTGCTGTGCCAGCGGTCGCGGGTTCGAGTCCCGCTGGGGGCATTCATTTGTGTGATGAGAACGTATTTTTATCCTCCAGTCATGGGTGTTTATATTTATAATATGTATGTATTTAAAGTTATAATAATAATGTCCTCCTGACCGTTTCCGGCCACGGCGGCCAATCTCATTGAGACTAGCCAACTGCGCAGGAGATATTATAGTGCACAAGTGTACGCGCAGACACAAGTGCACTCCCTATTCCTGTCACTCTCATACTCCGGTGGGACGACTACTCGACACGACCGGTGAGAGTTAAGGCGCAGGACCGACGGCTTTACGTGCTCTCCGAGGCACGGGGGTGAAACACCGCCAACTTCCCAACTCCGGGCTGTTACTGAGGCTTACTATACAGAAAGACTCAATAACTAAACTTGGCCCGACCCGGGACTCGAACCCAGGACCTCAGGATGTGCAGCCGTACATGCTAGCCACTACACCACCGAGGCAGTTATTTAAAGTTATATATGTGTATCAACAATCTGGTATCGATAACTCAAGCCTCGTAGCTTACCATGGAACTAAATTGTGTTGTGTGTTCAATGTTCCAACATATTATTATTATTATATTATTTACCTCGAGGTCCGCAAAACGTCCTGCTTTGTTTTATCAAAAACATTTCACATAATACTTATTTTTATTTAAGAAATACGACTACATTAAATACTTGTTATTTCTATGTCAAATTACTTTAAATTTATTTTATGTTTTGAAATTTTTGGGATAATTCTCATTTTGAAATAAAAAAAGAAGCCACATAAAATTAAATACATAAAAATTCATGCAGCACTTCCTACATTCCAAGTGAATTTTTAAACGTTTAATTTCTACATCGTGGTAAATCTTTAATTAAAAAAAAACTTTTAAATGCTCAGTAAACGTTATATCAATATCAGGCAAGTAGGTATATTTTTATATACCAATGGAATTTTTATGAATGTATTTTACTTCGCAGAAACCTTTCCATCGAAAAATAAGGTATATAAATATCGTTACAATAATAGATGCGAACGGATTCAGTTTGTTTACTACTAGCGGCTCACTCTCACTTCGCTCTGGTTTGCCTCTAGAAAAATAAATACACATCTATCCCACGGGAACCATACATTTTTCCGGGATAAAAAGTGGATATATTATTGTAAAGTTTCATTAAAATCCATTCAGTAGTTTTTGCGTGAAAGAGTGACAAATATCCATACATCTATAAATTCAGACATCCATACTGATACATCCTCACAAAATTTGACATTTATAATATGAGTATGATTGATGTCCAAAGTGAAAACAACTTCTTTTCACAAACTAAGACTGAAATTATATATTTTTTGTCACATCGTTTCTAGAAATTCTTGTATAGGCAACATTACCGAATGGATGAATATATAAAACTATCTAGACGACATTTAAATGACTAAAGTAACAGCGTTTTCTTATGTATGTATTCAGCCCTTTTTAACTTCCCACTGCTGGGCACGGGCCTCCCGTCAATACGAGGGGAATCAGGCCATAGTCCACCACGCTGGCCAAGTGCGGATTGGCGGACTTCACATGTCTTTCGAAAACTTGCTAGGTTTTCTCAGACATGCAGGTTTCATCACGATGTTTTTCCTCCACCGTAAAGCTAGTGGTAATCATGTTTAAAATGATTCGCACATGAAAATGTCAGAGGTGCGGGACCCGGGATTTGAACCCGCTTCACTCGGTTTCCCAAGCGAATGCGTTACCACTGGGCTACCACTGCCTTGTTTTCTTATAAAAACACTTAAATTACCATAAATGATATTAAAGGAATGTGAAATATTTTTTTTAAAGAAATTGCAAGAATATCTAATCGTTAGTTGATCTACACGAAGCTCGCAAGCTTTCTTGTCGTAATATACGGTACAGTGAAAATAGCCATTGTAATAATGTACATATGTAAGTATACAGGGTGGATTTTTGAGACGGGATAATAAGGGCAGGTACCTTAAATACTATAGGATTACAGGAAAACGTTCCTAGGAGACCATCCATAACTTTTTGAGATATTCTGAACTGCATTCACAGATTTTGGAAAAAATGTACAGTCAGCGAGAAAAATGCTAAAATACCAAAAAAGTTTTTTCAAGGGATCAAAAGACTCTATGGGACCATTTAAGGTATGAGTACTAGAAATGAGAGAAATCGCCAAAATCTTTTTCCATACATTTTGTACGGAAAAACGTTTAATCAACTCGAAATATTTTTTGTTGCCAAACGGTCCTATTTTTTAATCTGATCAAAAGACTCTTTGAGGCCAACTGAAGTTTGAGTTGATCTCAAAAATCCATCCTGTATATTAACACGAAGAGAAAACTTTGTATGTAACTATTTTAATTAAGCTTATTGAGTGTATGCAGGTGCTTTTACTTAGTTAAATTTTATATGAAGGAGGAGTGTAGAAAGTTTTATTTTTTGACATTCTCCTAAGAGCTGCAGCGTAATGTCAGCCTTGTCAATTTTATACAAACACATACATTGTTTGTTTGAACGTGCTTGTCTCTGAATCTGTTGGTCTGATTAAAAAAAAATCTTTCTGCAACAGTAAAAAAACATTTTTCTACAGTAAAAATATAAAAATTAAATTAAAAAAAAAAAAATTACATCTCAAAAAATTCTACTACCTGGGATTCCTACTACAAGTAAAGAAATATTTTTTGATGATTTGTTTAAGTAGAAAGAATTTCAGGCGTAAAACTCTTCTTAATTGGAGGTAAAGGCCTCCTCCAGAGATACCCAAATGATATAAAATAAAGATGTAGGTATTATTCAACAAATTGCAAGGAAAAGCATTTATTCATCAGTTCATCCTTAGGAAGATTGTCAGCTTTCGTCTCACAATATACGGTATAGTGAAAATGACCGTAGAAAATGTGACCCAATTTTCTGAACCATCGAGTTCAAATTACTGTACATAACGTCGCGTGCTACACGCCGATATGGATTACATTTAACTAGCCTTAGAACACGATTTTGCTTATGTGATATATTATAATTTATATATACTAATATTATAAATGTGAGAGTTTTTGAGTATGGATGTTTGTTACTCTTTCACACCAGAACGGCTGAACGGATCTGGATGAAGTCTAGCCCAGAGATAGATTATAGTCCAGAAAAATACGTAGGCTACTTTTTATCCCGGAAAAATGGTTCCCGTGAGATAGCTTTGTTTTTGTTTTCCTAGAGGCGAAACCGATCGAAGCGATGGTGAGCCGCGAGTATAAGATATTCAGATAAAAAAAATGAACGCATCGTGTATTTAACATGTTAGTATCTGAAACGGACTTCGCTCGGAGGTTTTTCAAATAAGATATAAAAATTGCGTTTTCAGAAAATACACTTATATAGGTCTTTTTAAGGTCATCACCTTAAAAAGACCTTAAAAACAAACCCTCGTCTAAATACAAAATTTGATTCAAGTCGTTAGAGCCGTTTCCGAGATAGACGAAATAAATTTATACACATACATACATACATATACAAGAATTGTTCATTTTGTATCATAAGATTTCAGCTTAAACTGTTTTAATTAAACACATTTTTCTTAACGGCGATTGAACTTGGTTATTTAACGGCCGTTATTGTTATCTGAATAGTGAGAAACTTTATAATTATCAACATTTCGGACTGGTGTTAGTTGTAAGACTTTGATTAACATGAAGGGTAATTTTACATTCTCCAATCTTAACATCTTAATGTCTTTTGTTAGGTATCTACTGAAAATCTTTAAAATTAGAAACATATTCATTGCGCGCAAAATCTTACGCACCAGCCAAATTTGCTGGTTCAAATAATCATCAAAATACTTCTACTAAAAAACCATTCCGGGCCATTATCTATAAAAATGGCAAAAAAAGGAGCTCCCCTTAAATATTTGTTTTTTTTTTTTTTAAGTGAATATATAACTAAATATTCTGTGAATATTTCAAGCGTCTACCTGTTGCCGTTATCAATATCGAGAAAAAAATAGCAAAAAAATCACGTTTGTTGTATGGGAGCCTCCTTAAATATTTATTTTATTCTGGTTTTTAGTATTTATTGTTATAGCAGCAACAGAAATACATCATCTGTGAAAATTTCAACCGTCTTACTATCACGGTTAATGAGATACAGCCTGGCGACTGACGGACAGACAGACACACGAACGGACAGTGAAGTCTTAGTAATAGGGTCCCGTTTTACCCTTTGGGTACGGAACCCTAAAAACATTCTTTCACTTTCAGTTTCTCTAGAATTTTCCATTTTGTATTCAACTCTTCAATTATTATTTTTTTTCCTATAAAAATTTAATTTAGACTTACGATATAGCCAAATCGCTTCAGACGTTCTTAAGTGATGCGACCAACGAACAGTATTTTATTTTTATTTTATAGATGTACAGGATGA
The DNA here is from genome assembly GCA_905404265.1 of Fabriciana adippe. Taxonomy (NCBI): domain Eukaryota; kingdom Metazoa; phylum Arthropoda; class Insecta; order Lepidoptera; family Nymphalidae; genus Fabriciana; species Fabriciana adippe. The sequence continues at coordinate 13,872,834 of FR989997.1, read as the reverse complement.
ATATTATTCATAATCGTGTCTTATGTTGCCGTGTCATTCATCTTTAATAAGCGTTTTAACGCCGTCGTATCGGTGTTAGAGCTGTTAGAAATTACCGCTACGTAGCGGTTTTCAAGTGGAAACAATACATATTTATCATTGGACAATTTGCTCTTCCTTCGTGATATCCGGTGACTTCACTTTGTTTAATATACCTATAAATTCTAAAGTGTCTTTGTCTGTTCGTCCTTCTTTCACGCAACAAGGCGTCGACATGATCTTTTGTATACAAGATGAAAATGACAGAGAGCTGATCACTTATTTATTAATAACTAGCAACTCACCCTCGCTTCGCTTGGGTTTCGTACCGTTTCGTTTCGTAACCGTACATTTTCCCGGGATGATAAATAGCATATAGCCTTCCTCAGTTAACGGGCTATCTAATGCAAAAAGAATTTTTCAAATCGGATTAGTAGTTCCTGAGATTAGCGCGTTCAACCAAACAAACAAACAAACAAACTCTTCAGCTTTATAATATTAGTATAGATAATTACTTAATAATTAATCGATATTTCCATTGTAGGTGAATATTCATATTATAAAGTGTTTGTTTGTCTGTCCTTTTACGGCAAAAGTGTGGGACGTTTAATATTATTTTGTATGGAGTTAGTTTTAGAGCTAGAGGGTGACATAAGCTAATATTTGCTGTGGAAAAATATGTCATTCCAACGAACTTGCACAGTGGCGTAGCTAGGCGTGGGCCAACTGGGCCTTCGCCCTCGGCCTCGCACTTAAAGAGGCCTCGTGAAGCCCCTTTAAATGCGATGCCCCCAGACTTTACCAAGGATGACTAATTAATTTGATCACTTTTACACTCGAAAAAGTAGGTAGGTATGTCGGGTCCAAGCATTTTTGGTAGGATAGATCTTTTTAAATGAAACTATCTTTAAATAAGAATCTTTTTTAAATAAGACTCTCAGTCTCTCCCGTGACCATGATTGCTGTAAAGTAATCGAAATGTTGGGAACCAAAAATCAAAATAAATCCGCGAAATAATCCGAAAAGATAGTTTTATTTAAAATGTCAAATATTCCGGTAAATCTAAGAAAGTATTAGGATAGATCTATTGGGGTAACTCTTGGGAACGAAAGAAAAGGGGCTTAGCTGTTGCGACTTCGCCCACGTCTATTATAGTCCACGCTACGCCTCTGAACTTGTATAAGTGAAAGCGTATTAATCATGAAATCTGATAAATTAAATCTTTAATAAATCACTATTTGATTGATTTTAAAGAAATTTATACAATACTAGCGACTCACGCTCGCTTCGCTCGCGTTCGTCCCTAGGTACGTTTTCACGGTTAGCTATGTGTATACATAAATAGTAGCTCGCTACTCCTAAGATATTCATTTAAATTATATAGCGATAGATCCTCGCTTTGCTCGGGTGCGTACGCCGTACGCGGATTTTGTTCACAATTTCACGGGTTTTAACTTTTTTTCGCTGAACCCTGATTCTTTTTCTAAAATAAAAGTAAGTAAGCCTAAGTTACTCCCTATAACATCAGCTATCTGCCAGTGAAAATCCCGTCAAAATCGGTCCAGCCGTTTCGGAGATTAGCCGGAACAAACAGACAGACAGACAGACAAAAATTCTAAAAAATGTTGTTTTGGTATATGTACCGTGTATACGTCCATATGCATTTAGTAAAAAGCGGTTATTTTAATATTACAAACAGACACTCCAATTTTATTTATCTGTATAGATTCACAAATCAAATCAATAATATGTAGGTATTATATGTACATATTATCTTTTTTACACAGTTCATACTAATGCAGTAGACGTGTGTAGCTCTTTAGTGAAACGACTCAGTGTTACGAAACATCAATGTGATCCGAATGATTCGGAACATTCATGTCAGTACAAGTGTTTCATTTGGAACTCTCTCATTTATAGTCTGTAGTCACCGTTGGCGTTCGGACAGTTTCGATCGCGCGATGCGATGCCGATTAATACCGATTACTTCCCGATCCAACGCTGGCACGTGCGGACCGCAAACCAAAACAAAGTATAAACAGGTTTTGTCTTGTTTTGTGTTTTGATTGCGCTGGTGCATTTGAGACATTTAGATTTTTGAGAAATTTGATTCTCGCAAAACTTCTATAGACTAATGTGAATAGTGCGAATAATTAGGTACTTAAATTATATTATTAGAATATTATACTCATTAGAATATATATACTTATTAGAATAATAGCACAATAATTTTGTTTTAGCTGTCAGTCCTAAGCCTGTTAAAGTATGAAGGAAAATCGATTTTATTATTGATTGGGTCATTTTGAACCTAAAACATTATTCTATTAATCTAGTGTTCCAAATGTTCCAAATGAAACATATCACTGATCCGGAACTTAGCAATGTTCCAGATGCGATTGTTCCAATCTGGCTAAAGATACATTTTTGCCACGTCTATAATGCAGCTATTTACGATCTAACTATTTTGAATATGTATGTTATTATGTTCAATAAAAATCTTTAAGTCTTTAATCTTAAAATCTTTTTTGTATGTGAGGCTTTATTTTTGCCAATCGTTAACCGATTTTAATGACTTTTTTACTGAATGAAATATACCTACCTCAAAGGTGATCCTTTAATTTAAAGAGATTTTAAAATCGGTGTATTTTTACTTTTAGTTATAAAGCAATTATGTACGTACATTTAGATATCTGTTTTTAATAAAATACAATACAAGCAGGAAATCATTCAACTATCCAAGGACATGTAAAATGTGAACAAAAAATATATCCATTCTAGTTATTTGTATTGCAAATTAAAATTACATTGAAAATTGAAATTTTCTTGCCAACTACAAAAACACAAATGCTCGATACAATGGATTGTAATATAAATCTAACGTAATTGACAATACTAAATTGCTTTTAAACAGATTAGTTGAGGTTTATATTTTTTTAGATTTTATTAGACATTTATTTAGATATATTCTTATTTTAAAAAATCTGTTAAATGCGAGTTATTAGTTAGTTATTATTAGAGAACATATTGCAAATGTATTATAACTGTATAGAAAAGAGATCGTTGTCAAAGAATCATGATATATATTTTTTGAGATTTCTATTATTTAACAATTGTATATTATCATTTTATCTAAGCTCCAGGACACGTTAGGTACCATACGTCTTCTATGCATATAATAAAATTCTGAGTTGAATCTGTACATTAAATATTTTTGGAAAATCTTATTGAAATATTCAATATTATCGATACAGAGATCTAGAATCTATAGCTTTTTTATTATTTTTGTCTAGCTGTCTGTCTGTCTGTCTGTCTGTCTGTCTGTCTGTGACCGCATCTCGAGGAAACCACTGCACAGATTTTGATAAAATTTGGTATGATGGTAACTGTTTATCCGGGTCAACATATAGGATACTTTTTACTGCGGGAAAATTTCTCATCTCTGAGAAATCTATACTGAACGTTAGTATATAAAAATCAGTTATCTGCCCTACCTTGTTATGTTGCAAATTGAAGTCAATCAAAGCCGCAACCGATCCGTAAATTCTATCAGCATCGATAACGCTTTTATTTGTTTCATTTTCCGAAGCGAAGCTTTATTGCATTGTTTAAATTAAGAGCCATACTTTATTGCCTTATCGAAATCTACTTGAGCGTACAAATTTCATTTATCGCTCCCAATTTGCGTTCTACCAAAATATAATTTCATAATTTCACCTAATCCATAACAAGTTTCGCATTTCAACAGATATATTACTTTTTACAGAACATTGACTTAAATATTTATTAATTTACATAAGTTATTGCAATTTTGCTCACACCAATCGGCATGATCATTATATATTTATAACAGTATAAGATTTTTCTCAATACTTTCTGTGATTTACGGGAATATTTGACATTTTAAATAAAACTATCTTTTCGGATTTTTTCGCGGATTTATTTTGATTTTTGATTCCCGATGTTTGCCGTGGTGACCGTGATTGCTGTAAAGCATTCGAAACGTCGGGAACCAAAAATCTAAATAAATCCGTGAAAAAATCGAAAAGATAGTTTTATTTAAAATGTCAAATATTCGCGTAAATCTAAGAAAACATTATGTCGTAATCAATTTTACAGTTAAAAAAATATGTAGGTATTTAACAAAATAATAGATAAGGATAAAGAAATAAACATTTTCTTGTTCCAGGTGGTCGCACGTCGGTCAGATCTCAAGTTAATCGTCACATCTGCTACAATGGACTCAACCAAGTTCTCTTCTTTCTTCGGGAACGTACCAACTTTCACCATTCCTGGAAGAACTTTCCCTGTTGAAACCTTCTTCGCTAAGAACGTATGCGAAGACTATGTTGATGGTGCTGTAAAACAGGTAAACTTTTTGTATGTAATGTGCAGAAGAAATGACTCCAGACCTTTTAATGTAGGAAAATTCCAACGTGAGATAAATCGAATTTCTGTCGAAAAGAATGTTACATAATCCCGTAGAGGAATTTATCGTATAAGGATATAGAGTGCTTTATTTTATTTGTGATCTATAGAGATAATACATTATCTGTCTTAACTTCGGCCTGTTTCATCAAACAAAAAATAAAATTTGAGAAACTGGAATTTTGCGTATGCCGCTTATTTCTATAATTACATGGAAAATCGCTAGATATGAACTTATTTTTTTGAAATTTAACCTCAAAGCTAATAAAGTTTCTTTGGAAAATATCTTCGTTACCTACGAATAAATTAATAAGTCTATCTATTCGTAGTCATGTTGATGACAGTCTTTAAATTAAGCTGACGATTTAATTTTTGTTCTAAACCATCATACTTATCTCCGCCATAATGAAATAACATTTCTTTAAAAAAACTACCCATAAAGAAATAAATAAATACGTATGTTGGCACATTTACACACAGCACCATCTAGTTCCATGGTAAGCTACGAGGCTTGTGTTATGGATACCAGATTGTTGATACACAACACATATATAACTTTTAAATATATATATTATTAATATAAACATCTATGACTGTAGTACAAGCATTCGTGCTCATCAGAAAAATGTATGCCCCCAGCGGGACTCGAATCCGCGACCGCTAGCAAAGCAAGTAGGGTAAACGTGTGGCTGCAGTTTGGCAGCCGCGGTAGGGGTAGTTCCTATAAAATAAATAAATGACTAAATATAAATATATAAGTATCCGTATCCCAACATAAGTATTTTATGTCTGTATGTTTTTTGTCGACTACTCGTTCCATAAAACAGTGAAATTGCTCGTTAAAGCTCTGATTGATTTTACAATCAAGTACTGTTATAAGATACCGGTAAAGCGAAAGATATTTATGTCCTCTGCACTCGATTATGTAAAACGTTAACGATTTCAGAAGTGAACCAATATATCAATGTTTATTTATACACTATAGCTTTTTAATTGCGGCTTTCCTTGTCTACTTCAACATAATTTCATAGACTTAGTAATATTTTCTTAATTTAATTTTTTACACTTTTTTTGGAGGGAACATAGAGAAGATCCCATGAAAATCTCTGCTTTTTGTCATAACAAAATTCTATTGTAGTGGTGTTGCAGAGTAATTTTAAACATTGTCTGCTTGTGGCATTTATTTCATTGAGAAAGGTTTGTTACATTTTTGTCTAATTTATTTTTATACTAGATTGATTCCTCATACAAAATTTCAACCCAATTTTCACCTCCTTAAGGGATGATTTCCAGGATAAAAACTATCCTATATCCTTTCCAGGGTCTCAAACTATCTTCTTACCAAATTTCATCTTAATCGATTCAGTAGTTTCGGAGCCTATTCGGCGCAAACAAACAAACAAACAATCAAATCTTTCCTTTTTATAATATTATATAAAGTACAGATGTCTACACACTATACAATAAATATGTGGAATAATAATTTTTAACGGATTTTCTTTCCAAATCTATATTTCAAACAATTAAACTAACCAAAACATTTTTAACTATGAGTCAATAACCCATTATGAAATAAGTCCCTATTTTTGCCATATCCGGTAATTAAATCTAACACATTACCTATTTGCAACACCAAGTTATAAATATAAAAGCAATTATATTCAAACGGCGAGGTCTAGCACCGACACTAACAATAACGTGCATACAGACTTACATATAATATCTTCTAAAGCGAATGGTTAAGACGTATAGTCGCGTATCCAGTCGATTAGTGCATTTTGCAAGTCTAGATCAAGTCAATGAACTGAACTGCTCGGTAGATTGTACCGATTTACACTTGAATGGTATTTGCGCGTTTCATAACTGCGTTGAGATAGTTGTTGTACATAGGTGTGATTGAGTGGAATGTGGATTTGTTTTATTATATATTAGCTACTTGTTCTCGCTTCACTCGGATATGACACTGGGTCCCTTTTGTATATTATAAAAATTACTAGCGACTCACCCTCGCTCCGCTAGGGTTCGTCCCTAGTTACGTTTTAAGGTTTAGTATAGATTACTCAGAGATGAGATATTTTTCCGCAGTAAACAGTGTCCTATATGTTGACCCGGATAACCAGCTATCATCATACCAAATTCCATCAAAATCTGTCCAGTGGTTTTCTCGTGATGCGGTTACAGACAGACCGACAAAAATTCTAAAAACAATAGATTCGGCCTCTGTATCGATAATAATGTCTATTTCAATAAGATTTTCCAACAAATATTTAATGTACAGATTCGGTTTGGTTAGAATTTTATTATATTATAAGTATAGATGTATATGCAGTGCCTCCTGTCCGCAAATTTTGTTACTAACAAAAGCCTATATTAAAAAGTTAAATTTTAGCTTTTAAATTAAACTTTAAAAGTATTGGGGACTTTCATTTAGAACTCGTGTTTTGTTACTCGTACTTTATGTGGATTAAAGTTGTTCTTCAACTACTACTATGGTTTTTATGACATTACACTCCTGATAGTATATAAAGACATTCTACATTTTATATATATATATATATATATATGTATATATATATATATATATATATATATATATATATATATATGTTATATGTATGTTTTAAAATACTTTTTCCTCAAGAAATTCAATAACTAACCTTCAAATTACTAAGTAATATTTTAAACAAAACTATCTTTTTGGATTATTTCGCGGATTTATTTTGATTGACACGGGAGAGATCTTTATTATCTCATTAAAGTAAAAGTAAAGCATTCGAAACGTCGGAGACCAAAAATCAAAATAAATCCGCGAAAAAAAACCGGAAAGACAGTTTTATTGAACAACTTACAATACACCAACTTGTAATTTGATTACCAACTACGGAGTATAAAGACTCGGAAGTCCATAAACAAATAAATAAATAATATATAAATAAATATGTTGGGACATTAAAACACAGCACCGTCTAGTTCCACGGTAAGCTACAAGGCTTGTGTTATGGATACCAGATAGTGGATGCACTACACATATATAACTTTAAATACATACGTACATATTATAAACACCAATGACTGGAGTACAAACGTTCGTGCTCATCATACAAATGAATGCCCTCAGAGGACCGCGAATCCGCGACCGTTGGCACAGCCAGTAGGGTTACTTACTACAAACTGAGCCGAACGAAAGAAGAAAATATATTATTGGGTACATTTAGGGTGTTTTGGGTGCTTCAGGCACCAAGCTGGCGTTAGTTTGTATTGGATTACCCGTTAGTATGCAACTTACACAAAATGTATGACAGTTCTTCGTTCAGGATGTCGTCATTCGTTTTTTTTCGTTCGCTATTACAAATGCACACGCTAGCTTCCTAAACAAACGTCAGAAATCGTTTTGGAAATTGGAAACGGAAAAAAGAACGTATGCGCCGTGAAGAAGCTGTTAGTTTGAAATGAGTACATTCGGAAATTTTGGTTTGGAAACTGAATTCGGAAAATGAATCGAAAAATTATTCACGTGCTTTATAATTATTATTGGTTTGTTTAAAATTAAACTATTTTCTCCATACGATATTTAAATTAACGCCCGTTTGATGGATGTAATTGCGTGTATCTTTACAACTGTTATATAAATGTCAGCATTATGTTAGAAAACAGATATTAATTATAAATGAAATCTATACTAATATTATAAAGCTGAAGAGTTTTTGTTTGGTTGAACGCGCGAATCTCAGGAACTACTAATCCGATTTGATAAATTCGTTTTGCATTAGATAGCCCGTTAACTGAGGAAGGCTATAGGCTATATATCATTCCGGAAAAATATACGGTTCCCGTGGGATAGATTTGTTTTTTTCTAGGGACGAACACGAAACGAAGCGAGGGTGAGTCGTAAGTTTTGGATAAAAACATCATTAGAGCTAATAAAGAAGGGGTTTCAATGTCAAATAGCTTTTCTAAGTTATCCAAATTGTTTATTAGAGAAAAATTGCGATGTTCACGACGCGACAGCCAGACGATCGATTACAAAAGCAATTTTACTTCTACATACGTCGGAGCGTTGAACCTGTGTCCCAAAACGGATTATTGACCTCTATTATCGATACTATCTATTTTCAGATTTTTTCTACCTAATAAAAATGGCGAAGTATTTTATTACCTAAAATGTTTTGAAGATTTCAGTTTCTTTTGATATTTCGTTGTTGTTTCTAGTCCCGTTTTCAGTTTTTCTTCGTCTGGAAATTTAATAAGAGTATATTTTTTATGGTCCTTAATTTGAATATAGCACTTTTGTTCATAACATAGGTGATTTTTAAATTAAAAAATTGTTACTATAACATAAAAAAAAAACCAATTTGATTTGTTTTTTTTATGTACTGGGACTTTTAACTACTAAATTATTCGACCTTTTGGCGTCTTTATTTACTCGTTCTCTTCGTTACATATATAACAAAGAGTACAACACCAGCGTTTGCGCCACCGTTTTACCCTCGTATTTTATTTATGTATCGTTGCTTCGTTCTTAAGGGATGAAGCGTGATATCAGATCAATTAAGAGGCTATACAATTAAGAAGAATTTTTCAAATCGAACTGGCACTTCCATAGATTAGCAAGTTCAAACAGACATCTATACTAATATTATAAAGCTGAAGAGTTTGTTTGCTTGTTTGGTTGAACGCGCGAATTTCAGGAACTACTAATCCGATTTGAAAAGTTCTTTTTGCATTAGTTAGCCCGTTAACTGAGGCTGTATATAATCCCGGAAAAATGTACGGTTCTCGTGGGATAGATTTATTTTTGTATAGGATGAACCCGAAGCGAAGCGAGGGTGAGTCACTAGTCTATAATAATCATGCAATCAAACATTATTTTTATATGTAATTATTAGTAGATAACATAGTACCTACAATTTGAAATATTCTTATCTTATCTTATCTTTCATTCTTGATTCTTCTTAAATAGTTAATTTCAATTTTTATATATATACAAATAAAACCACGAGGTTATTTTACCTAACTATAACTGTATTAAAATATTTACATGCACATATGTAGATACACTTCAACGCCTACTAGAGTCCATTAGCAATATTACACGGACAAATTGAAAACAATGGCACAATTTACTAATGGGTCCATTAAAATCTACATCCACAAATTGCCAGGTTTTATTACAAACCACATGTGTATATTGCTCGATGGATAACTAATTAGAATATATAATAACATCAATTAAATCGTAACATTTTTACTTTGTATATTCATTACTTTGTGTGTACATAATGCATATATAATTTTTAACTCCCAACGCAAAAAGAATTCTGTTTTTAACATTTTTTTTTCTATGTACAGACATTCGACCTCTACAGTTTTATTATATAAAATTTGAATATATGTAAGTATAAAACATATTTCTCTGGCTGCTTGTATCCATTTTTTGATATTGTCAAAGTGGCCTATACCTCATTTGAAATACTGAAGATATACTATACTGAAAATCGTGACAAACAGATTTCAAGTACTATTATTATTTATTATAGATAGAATTTACATATAAATACTCATCTAATTATAACGTTTATCTTAAGTCAATAAAATAATAATAGCAATTATATCATAATCTTGCGCATTGTCTCGTAACATCTAAGATAACACATTAGATGTACGTACACGTTTTACATACATGACACACGCGACATGCATTCGCGGTTCACCGCTAACCACGCCATTGTTTATTGCGACACTTTAATATATCTTATTAAATATTGTAACATAATTAAGTTTATGTATTTAACTAGAGACTCACCCACGCTCCGCTTGGGTTTTAACGTACGTAACGGGTACGTTTGAACGTTAAGTATAGATTTCTCAGAGATGAGATATTTTCCCGCAGTAAAAAGTATCCTAAATGTTGACCCGGATAACCAGCTATCATCATACAATGAGTTTAGTTCGCGGCGTCTGCTCGACAACTGATGCGAATTTCTGATAAGTATGCGGGGTCTAGTGCAAAATGTATAGAGAGCGCGCCCTCCGATGCTGATCAGAAAAATTCTGACGTTCAATCGGCGGCATTCGGCACTCATCAGAAGCGGACGTCATACACGTCAGAATTCTGATTATATGCGGGGTTCTAGATCAAAACATATGAGCAGATTGCTTTCCAGCGGGCGTCAGAACTTTTCTGACAGAAAAAAATCTTATAATATACGGCCGGCATTAAAGAGATTTAGTGAAGTCCCGGCTTGAAAGGACTTCTGCTCAGAAGAACTGGCGAGAAACGCTTAATGTTACTCATAGTAACTACCTAATATTTAGAGAATATATTATAGTACTAGCGACTCATCCTCGCTTCGCTCGGGTTCGTCCCTAGGTGATTCTTTAAATTGACATTTTTATTTATGAACCGATTAAAATAAAAAAAAAATACTATATGTTAAGTGAAGCTTACCACAATAGAAAACCGTTTTTGAGATTAGCGCGCATAAACGCACAGACAAACAGACAAAAATTCTAAAAAAATATTTATTTATTATTATTTAAAAATAATTGTTTTGGGTCATACTGCGTTAATGCGTATCCCCAATAATAGTTTTTCTCAAATATCTTCCATGTACAGACAGCGATCAGTTACAATTTTATTATATGTATAGATTTTCTACAGTAAATTACAGGCATGGTGTATTTATATTAAGAAAAGGTGTGCTAATTAAAATAAATACGTAAGCGTGTTTTCCCTATTTGATAAGCTATCTAGGTAATGTTGTCCAATGACGTCAACCAATCATTGTGTACGCTCTACGTTATATGTTTAGTTTTACCCATCTATTATAAGTTTTTGTCAATGAATTATTGTTGGCAAGTTATAGGGTTAGGCAGTGGTAGCACAGTGGTAACGCGATCGCTTGGAAAACCGAGGGAAGCGGGTTCAAATCCCGGGTCTCGCACCTCTGATATTTTCATATGCGAATCATTTCTAACATGATTACGACTTGCCTTACGGTGAAGGAAAACATCGTGAGGAAACCTGCATGTCTGAGAGAACCTAGCAAGTTTTCGAAAGACATGTGAAGTCAGCACTTGGCCAGCGTGGTGGACTATGGTCTGATTCCCCTCGTATTGAAGGGAGACCCGCGCCCAGCAGTCGGACGTTAAAAAGGGCTGAATACATAGTTATAGGGTTAACTCTATTTATATATGATTTTTATTCTACACTAGCGATTTACCCTTGCAAGCCTCGCTTGGGTGCGTCCTGAGGGATGAATGGTTTAGTAACGCACGAGAACAAACGTACAAACAAAATTCCCGTTCCTTTAGGCAATAGACAGTACCAAAAAAAAAGATATTACATTCATCATTATTATATTATGTATACCAATAAAGAAAATTTGATATTTTGTATTAATTCGTAATAAGCACGAAGAGCGAAGCAAAGCTAGGGTAAGTCCCTATTATCTATAAAAAAAAAATATCATTGAATGATGGCGCGACTGATAAAGCTTTAGAGATTATTTTATTGTCAAATAATCATCATTTATTTTTAAGCATAAAATAGTTTATTAAATGACTAGCGACTCACCCTTACTTCGCTTCAGGTTCGTCCCTGGACAAAAACAAGTCTATCCCACGGGAAGCGTACATTTTTCCGGGACGATACATAGCCTATAGCCTTCCCCAGTGCATGGGCTATCTAATACAAAAAGAATTTCCAAATCGGATTAGTAATTCCTGACAATAGCGCGTTCAACCAACAAAACAAACAAACAAACTCTTCAGCTTTATAATATTAGTATATTAGTATAGATGTAATAAAGTCTTACAATATGTATGTATATTATTTTTATGTTATGTGATATTATCTGATTTAACTTTTCCTCTCATCTCTTGGTAATTTAATATTTATTTTGTGATAAAATATATATAAATAGAAGGTTTTTACTGTCGATAGCATTTTTTATTATCTAAAGGACACAAGTTCAATCCCCACTCATTGCAAATATTTGTATGAAACTGAAAAATATTTGTATACATATTACATCGTTAAATATAGACGAAGTTATAGATACCGGTGAAAATTAACCACGCATGTTTATTGCTTGCACTTCGATCTTCTATCTACTATAAAAATAAATAAATAAAGATTTTCATATATAGCCTTTCGCGCAAGCAAATTCATAACGTACAATTTTGCTATCAACGAATATTCTGTAGAAATGACTTCTGTGTATGAAATATGTATATTTAAGTCTTTACCTTTAGATCTACTGAACCGATGCCTTAATACAAAAGTTCTATTGAATATAGGTATCGTTCCATCCGTGCTCTAGTGGTACATGATTAAACAAACATATAGACAAAATGTTTGATTTTGCTCCTATTACATCTCAAAGATACCTACCTCAAATAAATTCTTTAAATGAACATTTATACTTATGATATCTTAAAAAATGAATTAATTTGAATATAAGTTTACAGTAGTCCATTTGAAGCATGCTCGATTTGAAAAAAGAGAATTGGTTCAAATTCCGGGTCTCGCACTTCTCAGGTTTTTATCCATGAATATCATTTTTTTACCCTGAGATGACATAACACTATACTATATGCCCCATATAATATAAAGACATTGGACAATCGCTCTCGAACGCTAATTCGGGCTATATTTGTTTGTTTGAAAAGACGATAGATGATGTTGATGGTAATCTGTCAAACTATGACTTCCCCTCTTGCGAATACTGCTATGGAAAACATCGAATGCGAAGCGCGGTTGACTTAGGCCAGATTTCGCTCACTGTACCCAGCTATGGGATGGTAAAAGAACTAAATTGTTATTGACCGAATTCAAAAAAGTTCAGTTGGTTGTTACGCAACATATGTATTTGCTAATTGTGAATAAAATTTCTTAAGTCTTTTTAAACTGCAAAATATCATTTTTAAAGAAATAAAAGTAAGATATATTTAAAAAAATGTCATGTTCAGTGATGTTTAGAGAATTTTTAATTTATGTAAATTTAAAAACGTGTCATCCCTTACCATAATTTCTTTCAAAATAAATTTTATTTTATACAGTTACCTACATATATGCTAATACATCATATTTTTACTATATAAGCATTAAAAGATGATTAACATTGGCTTATATGTACTTAATCTTATTTATTTCTCTAAGCTTATACCGTTTTATTTCAGGCACTACAAATTCATCTACAACCAGACGAAGGCGACATCCTCATATTTATGCCGGGTCAAGAGGACATTGAAGTCACCTGTGAGGTAACTGCTAACTAATAAGATAATTTTTTATTTGTATTTTTGTTTAAAAATATACTTGGGTTTTTACATAGTACTTGTTATTTGCTTGCGACGTGCGTATTCGCACTTGTTTGATATATAGATACGTGATGGATTATTTAGAGTGTACTTTTATCCTTTACTTTATCTATTTAAAGTTTGATGATATGGTTTTCTATATAAATTCCTATCATTTTACCATTAAATGGTAATAAAAAAATCGTAATAGTGGTCCTTGTTGGTTCTTATAGAACGGGATCGAAAGATAAAGTAGGTTCTCGTATGAAATAATATCACTAGGCGTACTATATTATAAATTTATTTTATTTATGTTATTTAAAAAAAAAATTATAATCTTATTGAAATAGTCATTATTATCGAGACAGAGGCCGAGTCTATTGTTTTTAGATTTTTTTTCTGTCTGTCTGTGACCGCATCAGGAAAAAACCACTGGAGGGATTTTGATGAAATTTGGTATGATGATAGCTGGTTATCCGGGTCAACATGTAGGATTCGTTGCTCTATATTCCTATAGCATGAAATAAAGACTGTTCTATAGTATATATAATACTAGAAACTTGCCTTCTTCGATTCGTTCGAATCCTTACCTAGGTACCTATACCTAGGTACCTAACAAGTAGCCTATACTCCAGGTATTAAATTTCATCCAAATTCGTCTAGCTGCCAGCTTGAAAAACACATACAACCTTTCACATTATAATATAATATTTTAACATAATTAAACATACTTCACCTAGAAGCCTTAAATATTATAACCTAAGTTTATCGCGAGACTCTGATCTCACAGACAAACTGTGCAAACAGTTTTGTGGATCCACTTATGTAAAAATGCTGTATTAGTACATACTATAATAATCAAATAAATAAAAGTAATCACATTACTTAAATAGTTTAAAACAATTCAGGTCCTAACAGAACGCCTAGGTGACCTAGACTCGGCCCCGCCGTTGACGGTGCTGCCTATATACTCTCAGCTACCGGCGGATCTGCAAGCGAAAATATTCCAGCGAGCACCGCCCGGACAGAGGAAGTGTATTGTCGCTACGAATATTGCTGGTATGCTATATACATATATTTGCTTTAAAAGAGTAAAAGAGTATGCAAGTTTGTGACATCATTTTTAGGATTCCGTACCCGAAGAGTGCCGAATGCCAATGGAACTATTATATACTATACAAGGAGCTCATCCTCGCTTCGCTCGGGTTCGCCTCTAGAAAAACAAAAACAAATCTGTCCCACGGGAACTGTACATTTTTACGGGATAGAAAGTAGCCTGTGTTATTCTGATGTATGAGCTATATTATTGTTAAATTTCATTAAAATCCATTCAGTAATTTTTGCGTGAAAGAGTAACAAACATCCATACATCTATACATCCAGACATCCTCACAAACTTTCGCATTTATGATATTAGTAAGATAACACAAGTCAATCCTCAGAAAGTATATTTTTTCTTTACATTTAAAAGTTTGTTCTATTAAAAGCATTTGACTATAGATTAAGAGATTACGATATGAGAAACTGCACTCTTTAAAATGTTGACATTTTTTCCTTCTAGAAACATCTCTGACAGTAGACGGCATAATGTACGTGATAGACAGCGGTTATTGCAAGCTGAAAGTGTACAACCCAAGGATTGGTATGGACGCGCTACAAGTACGTTATATTTGCCCTTGTATTAACCAATCTCATTAATAAATAATAATAAATATATTGGGACATTAACACACAGCACCATCTAGTTCCACGGTAAGCTACGAGGATTGTGTTATGGATACCAGGTAGTTGATACACTACACATATATGTATACATAACTTTAAATACATACAATATACATATTATAAATACATATGCTCAGACTAAAGAATTAAATATACCGAGGAAAATAGAAACGTAATTTTGTTTTTTATGCTAGTATTCCCATTTTAACGACACGTTTGGCTCAGTTTGTAGTGACCCTACTTGCTGTGCCAGCGGTCACGCGTTCGACTCCCGCTGAAGGCATTCATTTGTGTGATGAGCACGAATGTTTGTATTCCAGTCATAGGTGTTTATATTTATAATATGTACTGTATGTATTTAAAGTTATATATGTGTAGTGTATCCACTATCTGGTATCAATAACACAAGCCTCGTAGCTTACAATGGAACTAGACGGTGCTGTGTGTTAATGTCAAAATACATATATAATTTTTGAGAATGAAATATGAATAATTGAAATATAAATGAATAATTGAAAATAATACTTATTAAGTATATTCTTTTGTATTTTTAAAGCATTAGATCGATTCTCTTTGAAAGAGATATAGCATAATATTAGTTTATTTGCCTTAACCACCATTTCCTAATAGTAATCCAATTCAATTATACTTTTGCAAACACGCATAATCTTAAATACGTTAAGTCTTAAAATTCACTGTTCCAACATAATTTCTAGATATATCCAGTAAGCCAAGCTAACGCGAGACAGAGAGCTGGTCGAGCTGGAAGAACCGGCCCAGGGAAGGCCTTCTGTCTGTACACCCAAAGACAATTCCAACAAGACCTCTTAGCGGCCACAGTGCCTGAGATACAAAGGACCAACCTCGCGAATACTGTGCTGTTGCTGAAGTCCTTAGGAGTTGAAGATCTACTGGCTTTTCATTTTATGGACCCTCCTCCACAGGTCAGTTCAATATTTTTGGTATAAAATGTGGTGGGATTTTATTGAGAAGTAAATGATAATCTCTTATGTGTCGGTCTAAATTGATATCAATCTATACTAATATTATAAAGAGAATGAATTTGTTTGTTTGTCTGAACCTTCTAATCTCAGGAACTACTAATCCGATTTGAAAAATTCTTTTTGCATTAGATAGTCCGTTTATTGAGGAATGCTATAGGCTATACAGGGTGGATTTTTGAGACGGGACAGTAAGGATAGGTACCTTAAATACTATAGTTACAGGAAAACGTTCCTAGGAGACCATCCATAACTTTTTGATATATTCTGAACTGCATTCACAGATTTTGGAAAAAATGTACAGTCAGCGAGAAAAATGCTAAAACTCGAAAAAAAATTTTTTTATGTTAATCGATCCTATTTCATGTAGGGATCAAAAGACTCTATGGGACCATTTAAGGTTTGAGTACTAGAAATGACAGAAATCGCCAAAATCTTTTCCCATACATTTTGTAGGTACTGAAAAACGTTTAATCAACTCGAAATATTCTTTGTTACCAAACAGTCCTATTTTTTAATGTGATCAAAAAACTCTTTGAGGCCAACTGAAGTTTGAGTACAGAAACTACTGAAAGTCACAATTTTTCTAGTTTTTGTTAAGCCGGTCTCGTGGCATACTGTACCTAGAAGCAAAAGTACCTACCTAAGTAGAAAATCATAATTGCATCGATAAATAAAAATAAAATAAAATTATATCAACTAAACGTGTATTTTTAAACACGATCTCCATACAAGTTCATTCGTTTTTGTACTGAGCAAGTAGCAGCCGATAATTTACTTGTATGGATATCGTGTTTAAAAATACACGTTTATTTGATATAATTTTATTTTGTTTTTATTTTTTGTCGATGAAATTATGATTTTCTACTTAGGCAGATACTTTTGCTTCTAGGTACAGTATGCCACGAGACCGGCTTAACAAAAACTAGAAAAATTGTGACTTACCGTAGTTTCTGTACTGAAACTTCAGTTGGCCTCAAAGAGTCTTTTGATCACATTAAAGAATAGGACCGTTTGGCAACAAAGAATATTTCGAGTTGATTAAACGTTTTTCAGTACAAAATGTATGGGAAAAGATTTTGGCGATTTCTGTCATTTCTAGTACTCAAACCTTAAATGGTCCCATAGAGTCTTTTGATCCCTACATGAAATAGGATCGATTGACATAAAAAAAAATATTTTCGAGTTTTAGCATTTTTCTCGCTGACTGTACATTTTTTCCAAAATCTGTGTATGCAGTTCAGAATATCTCAAAAAATTATGGATGGTCTCCTAGGAACGTTTTCCTGTAACTATAGTATTTAAGGTACCTGCCCTTATTATCCCGTCTCAAAAATCCACCCTGTATATCATCATGCTACTACCCAAGCGAGCGGAGCAGTAATATAATATATAGTCTATCTATTCCATACTAACCGTTAAAATTAGTATAGAAGAGGAATGAGTATATTAAAGGGAATTTAGTTGAGGATTTAGCCATAGTATATAAAAATATGTAAGCGTGTTATGGGAATATCATGAGGAGGGAAAAATGTTATATAAGCTAGGGGATATTAGATTAGATGGGACATAGAAATAGAAGTAGACCGTGAAAGTTATGGATGGATGTGTGTTTGATGCATTTAGGTAAAATGTAGTAGTCAGACTATGATCTAGAGTGACATATTATAGACTGTTAGCTATTTAGGAACGCAAATCCCTAGTAAATTATAATTTATAAATACATAGCGAAAATAAGTTATCTGTATGATGATAAATTTGTATGAAGTCAAAAAAATTCCTGTCTGTAAGCTTCCGTAATAAAAATGCGAATGCCATCTTATACTAGAGGTTAGTTATAATAAAAACTATAATTTTTTGCTGTCTTAGCGTAATACTTTCACGGATTTAAATCATATTATTAATTACAACTATTTCTTTACGGATTTTGTTTGATTTCTATCCAAACGAAAATAAGTTTTATTGGTAACTAAACAACCTGTGACTTGGTGATCAGGACACGATCCTGAACTCGATGTACCAGCTGTGGATCCTGGGCGCGCTGGACGGCACGGGCGCGCTCACGCCGCTCGGCCGCCAGATGGCCGAGTTCCCGCTCGACCCGCCGCAGTGCCACATGCTCATCGTCTCCGCCGAGATGGGCTGTAGTGCTGAGGTGCTTATTATTGGTGAGTTGAATGGTCTGTCCTATGGTGTAAGTAATACCCCATAATGTGGTGGGGGTCGAGCAGGAACCCCTCATCTTGTAGTGGTGGAGGTTCCACCACTACAGAGTTTTCGACTCGCCGCAGTGCTACATGCTCAGTCTCTGAAGAGATCGGGTTAAGTGCTGAAGTGCTTATTATTGGTGGGAGATGTTTTGTTTACTCTTCGTAATGAAATGAAATGACATCATAGACGTCAAAAACTAAAGGACTGGTCAAATTAAGTGTGTTTTGTTTCTGAAATCTGTATGTCTTACAGAACCTACCGAATAACCTAGTTCTTTAAAAACGTATGTAGTATGCTAACTTGCACTTAACCAGCATGGTGAACTATAACCTCATCCCCCTCGCATTAAGAGAAAGTCTGTGTCCAACAATGGGATGATAAAAAAGGATAATTATTGTTTATTTCATCCCCCCAGTTTCAATGCTATCAGTCCCGTCGGTGTTCTACCGTCCGCAAGGAAGAGAGGAAGAAGCGGACTCCGTCAAAGAGAAATTCCAAGTGCCAGAGTCCGATCATCTCACTTTGTTACATCTCTTCAATCAATGGAAAGCTAACAAGTAAGACAATTTGCTATAAAAGTGTAAATTTTGTTAGAATTATTTTATTTATGTTTCATACTTAAATACTTTTGTGAGGTCTCATCAGTAACAAAGAGAAAATAGTTCAAATCAATGTCAATAAATGGCATTATATATGCATCGATTTATTTTTGAAGTTTGTGTTAAATTAACAAAATATAAAAAAATACCAAAAAGGTAGGTATATTATAATTTTTAAAAATATACAAAGTGAATGAAAACGAAATAAGTGCTCGTAAATCAAATTTGACTATTTTTATTGATTTTTTTATGGACTAACGCCTCACCCTCTCTTCGCTCGGGTTCGTCCCTACGTTGATTCCCCATACAAACTTTCAACTCCATTTTCACTCTCATAAGGGATGGTTTTCAGGATAAAAATTACCCTATGTCCTTCCACAAGCCTTATAATATAGTATTATGTCATTTGTGATATTAGTAATAAATCTAGCAGCTGCAGATATAAAGGTTCTGGGTTCGATTCCCTGGTTTTGTCAAATATTTTTCATGTTAAGAAATTGTCAGTAGCCCAAATCACGGCACGAACAGAGCAAGTAACCGCGCGCTATATTTCTCACTGCGAGGGTCAAATCTATTTTTTATTTAGACAGTAGACTAGCGACTTATTCTTCTCACCATATCTTAGTATTGCTACTATTGACAATTTAACTAGAGTAATTATAATGTCACTGAATATGCTTAGTGAAATTATACATAATATACCTAACATTGTCCGTTATATTATAAGAAAAGGAGGCGATTGACAAAACTCCGGGAAATTATAATTTCACGGCTTTGACAATATCCCTACGAGAGATGTACATACACGTTTGTGTATGTATATCTCTCGTAGACGTGTTTACGTCTCAGTGTTTATTTGTCCAAAAGTCTCAATTTATCAATTCTATTGGTTTTAAATACACGTTTACCTTAATGTAACTGAAAATATGTATTTTTAATAGAAGAAAAATCTCTCTACAGTAAAGTACAACCAGTATTAGTGGTTAGAACAAATAAGCACTAAGTCTCACAAAATCTCACTAAGTTTCACGGAATCTCACAAAACCTCACAAAGTCTCACTGAATCTCACTGTCACTCGCCGCAGCTACTCGAGCGCGTGGTGCACGGAGCACTTCGTGCACGCGAAGGCGCTGCGCAAGGTGCGCGAGGTGCGCCAGCAGCTGCGCGACATCCTGCAGCAGCAGCGCCTGCCGCTGCGCTCCTGCGGCACCGACTGGGACACCGTGCGCAAGTGCATCTGCTCCGGTCAGTGGGACATGAGTTTAGAATTAAGCCTTTTTTTGAAGTGAACACTTCTTTATTTGAGCGATTTTTGGTAGGGGCAAAACTTATAATCCTACGACGCCCCATTAAGACGGGAGAAAGTTTTGTTGGGTTTTAGTGGGTAGTACTGACTTTTCTAGCCGGTGAGTCCCAAATAACCGCCTATTTGTATACAGGTGGTAGGCGTAAATGCATTTCCCAACAAAAAAAGGAGACACAACTTAAGGGTTCGTGTCACGGACATGCTACGTATCATGTGTAACGTGTAGACGCAGTCCAGCGCAGATTGGTGACGCGCAGCGTCATATGTTTTGATTAATAAATGAACTATATCAAAATGTAAATAATTATTGTTCGGAATGTCAATAGATATGAAAACCAGACTGATAGCAATTTCAATTTACAAATTATGAAATTTTAAATGTTCATACTATAATTAATTTTAAATTTAAAAAAAAACGAAGTTATTCCAAAATTATAAGTTTTCACATGATGGTTATGTGGTACTCACTGGTTAGAAAAGCCAGTACTACCCACTAAACCCCAACAGAACCTCTCTCGTCTTAATGGGGCGTCGCAGGATCGCTTGCGCACTCAACCACGACGCGCCGACGTATTATACGCACTGCAGGGCATAAGTTTCCCTTTAAACTCGGGGAATCAGGTTTCACGGTGATCATTAAATATTCTGAGATGTAAAGTTTATTACAGTTAATCGAATAAAATTTTGTTGGCGGCTACGCTCACATGGTCCATTTGTAAAAAATAGCCAATACTATATCATTAACTAGGAAATAAACTATCTCCGTTTCAAATTCTATTAAAATTTATTGAGCTATTTCTGCATAAAGAAACAAATGCAATCACAAACGTTCTCATATATAATATAAGCGACATACCATTGCTTCATTACATACAATCACTATTTGCCTAACTATCTGTGTATTTCATCCAAATCTAGCGTAACAAAGAATATTATGTACATATAACATTTCAGTTTAGTCCGTATAGTGTAATATTATTATAATGATCTATCGACGAAGACGATTTTGACGACACGTTTGGCTCAGTTTGTAGTGACCCTACCTGCGGTGTCAGCGGCCGCGGGTTCGAGTCCCGCTGGGGAATTTCATTTGTGCGATGAGCATAAATATTTGTAATTTAGTTATGGGTTATATTTATAACTAGCGACTCACGCTCGCTTCGCTTGCCTTCGTCCCTAGGTACGTTTTTACAGTTAGCTATGTTTATGCATAAATAGTAGCTTGCTACTCCTAAGATATTCATTTAAATTATATAGTGATTTACCCTCGCTTTGCTCGGGTGCGTACGCCGTACGCGGATTTTGTTTACAATTTTATGGGCTTTAATTTTATTTCACGGAACCCTTATTACTTTTTTTAAAATAAAAGTAGCCTAAGTTACTCCTTATAACATCAGCTATCTGCCAGTGAAAGTCCCGTCAAAATCGGTCGAGATTAGCCGGAACAAACAGATAGACAGGCAGAGAAAAATTGTAAAAAATGTAGTTTTGGTATATGTACCGTGTATACATCCATATACATTTAGTAAAAAGCGGTTATTTTAATATTACAAACAGACACACCAATTTTATTTATCTGTATTAGATATATGTACATGTATAGATATATGTATATGTATTTAAAGTTATATATGTGTAGTGTATCAACTATCTGGTATCCATAACACAAGCCTCGTAGCTTACCGTGGAACTAGATGGTGCTGTGTGATGATGTCCCAACATATTTAATTTATTTATATTATTTTAATTCCCCAGCCTATTTCCAACAAGCGGCTCGTCTAAAAGGCATAGGCGAGTACGTGAACTGCCGCACCGGCATGCCGTGCCACCTGCACCCCACGTCCGCGCTGTTCGGGCTCGGGAACTCCCCGGACTACGTGGTGTACCACGAGCTCATGATGACCAGCAAGGAGTACATGCACTGCGTCACCGCCGTGGACGGCAGGTGGCTGGCCGAGTTGGGACCCATGTTCTTCTCGGTTAAGGAGACTGGCAAGTGAGTTGCTTGTTTTTGTTTATGGTATCATTTGTTACGATTTTCTTCTGGATGAAGACTGGCATGATGATGAAGAGCAGTGAGTATTTGCATTGTGTCATAATGGACATTGCCATTTAGCGCGCGTGGCGTGACGTAATATACACAGAAAAATTACGACTTAATTTGTAACGACAAAATCGCTAAGCGCTCTGTTATGATAAGATACTGTTATGATACTTTGACGTCATATTCGGTCTGACCAATGGCGTCCGTTTCAACTTCTATTTTCCCACCTATATTTGCGCTTTTTAATAATATTTTTTTAATCAAAAAGAAATTACATTAAAATACTTTGCTATAGGCTTAATTCAAAAGCAATATATAAAAAAAAAAGGTGATTTTTATGTATATATATATATATATATATATATATATATATATATATATATATCCCTATTTTACTGACAATGAGACTAGTCTTTTGTGTAGGAAATATTATAGTGCAGGGCGAGTGTATCCTCAGTTCTGCTCTCTCTGTTCCTCTCCTTCACACACTCCGGTTCAACAAAGTAACGATAGTTCAAAACAACAAAACAAACTGACACTTGTTCGCCAGATCAAGTATAGGAACGATGTGACACGTGTTCTACCTCGACGCGGATATGTCACATCGCCGACCTCCCAACTCCAGAATGTTATTGAGAATTCCTTGATAGAAAACTCCAAACACTACACTTGGCTCGAGCCAAGACTCGAACCCCGACCCCCAGATCTGCAAACTGTTCATACTAGACATTAAACCACTGAAGCCACTAAACACAATCCACATAATACATATATTTTATATAATTTGTTCTAGAACAAACCGCGACAAACGCAAAGAAGCAGCTGTACACCTCCAGCGTATGGAAGAAGAGATGAAGCAAGCAGAGATCAAGATGGCAGAAGAGAGGAAGATAAAAGAACAAGAAGTTCCAGTGAAGCAGGAGATAGCGACCCCCGGCCTGGCGACCCCTCGCCGCACCCCTCAGCGTCTTGGATTGTAATATCGTAGTTTTTTTAAGTAATACAATGTTTTTTAGATAATAAATGGCATATTTAATACTATTTTGTCACCTTTCAACTCAAATTTTACTGTATGAAGTATTTTAGTAACTTTTTGCAGTAATAATGAGTTTCATTCTACGGAAATTATTACTCGATTTATATTGACATAAACAGATTTTAGACTACGTTACTGAGAAAAAAAACAAAGCGATAAATACATTTATTAGTATTTTATCCATAACTAAATAAATAATCATAAAATACATTTTCGAAAAACTCGATTGTATGGAGACTTTCTTGTAATTCGGAATGATCGTTTTTAATGAAGTAAATATTTTTTATATTCTCTCTAATAAGAAATATGCCTGTAAACAGAACTAATTGATAAAAAAATCAATTAAAATGTTAAATTTTATTGATATGAATAATAAAATTCTAACCAAACAAACACACATAACAACTGTATAATGTATGAAGTTGAAAAAGTGTCTTAAAAAGTGTATGTATGTATCGTAACACATTCAGCACTTTTAATGTCCCACTGCTGGGCACGAGCCTCCCTTCAATACGAGGGGGGATCAGGCCATAGTCCACCACGTTGGCCAAGTGCGGATTGGCGGACTTTCCTCACGATATTTACCTCCACCGTAAAACAAGTGGTAATCATGTGGGAAATGATTCGCACATGAAAATATCAGAGGTGCCAGACCCTTTTTGACGATTTGAACCCTGAACCCACTTCACTTGGTTTCCCAAACGAGCGCATTACCACTGTGCTATCACTACTTAAAAGTATATGTCCACTACTAATAAGCCCCTAGCTTTCTTAGAGGTACCTATTCTATAACAATTAGGTACATTTTAACAAAAAATTTAGACTTTAAAAATACTTTAAATTTGATTTCTTCATGAACTAGCAACTCACCCTCGCTCTGCTCGGGTTCGTCGAGATGAGATATTTTCCCGAAGCAAAAGTATCTTATATGTTGGCGCGGATAACCAGCTATCATCATACCAAATTTTATCAAAATCCCTCCAGTGGTTTTTCCATGATGCGGTAACGGACAGACAGACAGACAAAAATTTTAAAAACTATAGATTTGGTCTCTGTATCGATAATAATGTCTATTTCAATAAGATTTTCCAAAAAAATATTTAATGTACAGATTCGACTCAGAATTTTATTATATGTATAGATTTATATGGGACCAAGCGCGGCAGGGTCATAGTGGTCATGACATCTCCCCATAAAACCAAATATATATATTTTTTGAAGAAGTTTAATTTCCGATTTGTATCCAAATTTGTCATGTTTCAAATACTTGTTACACTTCCTGATAGTGATTTTCTTGTTTATGGTCGACTTGGTCTAGCATTACTACACGTCCATCGAGAAATTGTGATTTATGTAGATGATATTATCACGCTATTCGCGAAAAAACTTATCATTTAACATAATATAAAGTTTTTAATAAAAAAAAAATCTAAGCTATATGATGATAATCTTATAATTTATTTTTCCTATTATTTTTTAATTATCCTAAGAAACTAATTTTTTTGACCAATTCTTGACAACGTTAAAAAAATAATGATGAAACAATTGGAACCATTTAACATACACAAAAATACAATTAAATGGTGGATATAAATGAATAAAATCATGTGTGAACAATATTTTATTTAATTAATTAAAAACTACAACTACGATAGACGTGGAAGCGACAGGACAGTATTGCGACCTACTGAGAATATTTATTTTACATTTAATTTACCATTTGCAAAAATATATTTCTTTTTATTAATATATTACACAAGGGACGTTTCGTGTTAGTTTCAAAGTATATAATTTTGACTCGACGGGAAAGCGTTACCGTTAAATGTCCTCTGTTTGTCTAAAACATAGTCTATCTATATGGTAAGTCTCATCTAAAACTGATCAACCGTTATAATAATATTAAATGAGCATTTATTTATATTTATTTAGTTTTATTGTATCTCAGAAACGGCTCTAACGATTTGGATCAAATTTTGTATTTAGATAAGGGTTTGCTTTTAAAGTTTATCTGTATACATAGGTGTAAAATATAAAATACTAGAGACTCACCCTCGCTTCGCTTCGGGTTCGTCTCTAGACAAAAATAAGTCTATCCCACGGGAACCGTACATTTTTTCGGGATGATATATAGCCTAAAGCCTTCCTCGATAAATGGACTATTCAACACAAAAAGAATTTTTCAATTCCATCCAGTAGTTCCTGAGATTAGCGCGTTCAACCAAACAAACAAACAAACAATCAAACAAACTCTTCAGCTTTATAATATTAGTATAGATTAAATATTTTTGAAGCTATACTTCTTTTGGCGTGTTTGGAAAAAATTATGAGAGAAAAATTTTTACACCGACAGCCAAAAAGCGACATGATGAAGTTAAAGAATTCCTTTTACAAATAGACAGTTTTGACATACGGGATGAAATCTTTAGCTATTTTTGTCCTGTTACGCCAAAGAAGTATAACTTCTTACGTGCGTACATAAGTACACACACACATTTTTTTTATATAACAATTCATTTTTTATATAATAATTCTTTTTTTTCTATCTGCTCCCGTGCTGACGACGTCATATAGCGCCGTTACGTAAGTTTGTAGTATTTGCTGTAGAATATGAGTGGATGAACCTACTGAACGAGTCCACTCACCCAAGTACTGTATAATAATGAGAAACCGTATATTATATATGTAAGTTTGGTTAGTGCGTCAGTAAATATGATTATTTTAATAACATTTGATATTTTTTTAATGGCTCTCATATTTTTTAATTTGTGACATTCACAGTTACCACATATACGACTTAACATTTCCCACACTTAATGCTTATGCAAGCTATCTGAAGAACGGTTGAAAAATCCTATTTTAATATCCCTCTGCCTCTGGTCTTGTTTCGTAGACTCGAAATTATATGAAACTTTAAAGCTAACATATGTATAAAATGAACTAAAATTGTTTGTTATGTATATTATTTGTTATTCAACGATATTTTGATCACTCCGGACTATACTCAATTCATTTAAACGTAAATTCTGGCGAAAAACAGAGTGACTTCATTCTCTCCATAAGATTTCTAAGAAAAACTTAACCCTTAATATTAATACTTTTTCTAGAAAATGAAGCAAATTGAAGTAAATTTTAATATCCCTTTGAAACTAACACGATAAGTCCATATATATGGCGTTATACTTTTTATGCATTATCTTTAAGGAAACTAACTTTAATATCAAAAGATTCAAATATTTTACAATGAAGATAAAGCCGTAGTTTAATTTTACAGAAAAAAAAAGTTTTCAGGCAAACTTTGAATATTTACAATTATTATTATTAAAAATACATTTTTTTACAATATACGAATCTAATATGAAAATGGATGATACGATATAAATTTTGTACATATAAGGCAGAATAAAATAATCAGAAATACATATATATTAAAAAAAGCCAATATTTAAATGTAATTAAATATTCAAATAAATGTATGCTTTAACATTAAGACTCACAAAATATGAAATACTTCGTATGGAAATCGAACCACCGATCTCCAATGTAGACACTTGGACCTATTTTATACTATATAAAACTCCCATTATATAGAAATACTAAAATAATTTTAAAATTTTGCAAACAACTGCCCTACAAATGAAATAACGTTATGAGATCTAATGACTAAAACAATATAAATTATTCTTCTATGAGTACTTAAAAGCAGGGAAAAGTTCAAGGAATCAACTGTCACTTTGAAGAAGAAAAAATAACCAAAAATAGAATAATATAAAAAACGTACAGGAATTAATAAGCGGTGAAAATTTTCTCCAAATGTAAACAAAACCATCCAAGAATAAACGCACCTTTAACTAAGAATACACTAACTTAACTCACCTGAACTAAAAGTACACAAAATTGTGTAAGAAATAATGAACCCACTCTTACAAGTATAGACATAAAAAGAAACATAGAATTTTGCAAATTAGATCACTATCAACGTGTAGGATATACCATAATGGTTGTTTTTATTAAAAATTTGTCCCTAGATACGTTTTAACGGTTACTGTGGAATAGACTGACTATATATTATATTACTGCTCCGCTCGCTTGGGTAGTGGTATGATGATATATAACCTATAGCCTTCCTCATTAAACGGGCTATCTAATGCAAAAAGAATTTTTCAAATCGGATTCGTAGTTTCTGAGATTGCGTATTCAAAGAAACAAACAAACTCTGCTCCTTTATATTATTATAGATTAAAATTAGTTCACAAAAGGCAAAGATAATAAAACTAATCTTTCAAATATACAAAAGAAAAGGTACAACAAAATTAATTTTTACCAAGTCAGTCAAAGAAATCTTTGAATATATAAATAAAGTATAAAAAGGCTACCATTTTAAAAATACATTTATTCAATGAACGTATTACTTATTAACTCTAGTTCGGAAAGAAAATATATATTTTTCTTAAAAATAATTATTTTGTAATAGCCTTTATAATAAATAATACTATATAAACACTTTTTAAAATTCATAAAACCACTTTTTACAAATCATTATTTTTAACCATGGCAACCCTGACTAAAGAATTAAAAAAGTGCAACAATTTTTAGTTATTGTAAGTTTTTTTTCGAATAATTAAATAATATATTTATTTTGAAATATATTCATGTGCTATTCATAGAAATGAAAAAAAATATATTCAGTTTTTCCAAGAACTTTTCGCAAAAACTAAAAACTTATTCAAAATGGATAAACTCTATTTCATAAATTCCTTAATGATTTACGTTATTATTGCTACAATAAATTGTTTATTTTCCTTTAAAATACTTCTCCACACTAATGAAACTAATATAAACTTGTAAGACAGTATAAATATAATTTGTTATTTAAAAAAAAAACCATTCCTGAATTAAAGAAAAAAAAAGTTTACCATAGAAACAGAAAAATATATCTTTCTCAAACATTTGTATAATTTTCACTCATTATTTACTTTATTTATACAAAAACAATACCATTAATTGATATTAAAATAAAACCAATAAAAAAAATAATCATTTTGGGTTGTAATCAACTACTTCATTATTTTAATCAATCTCTCTATAGTTCAATTTACAGACACATTACAATCTTAATTAAAAAGAAATATTAATATTTTAATGTTTTTAATTTCCTTTACCATTTCTAAATTAGTCACAATGAAACTTACCAATAACTATAAATGGTAAATAATAGAAATTGGTCGGTAAAAATAGCTATGATAAAAATATCATATTTTACATTAAAAAATATGTAATAAAAACGAAATTAAACTAAAAAATAAACTACGCTAAAAATCCATCTCAGAATATCAATGAGACTATCCTATAATTTTTAGAATATCATTTTCTTATATAATTTCAACATAAAAAAAAATTTGAAATGCAAAAACTAAAAAGGATCCCTCAAAAAGGTTATATTGACAACTAAACATAAAGGGAAATATCAAATAACTAGAAAAAAAAAAACAATTTTTAAATTTTATTATCCATATAGTGTCTAAAATCTACTCTCTACGGATGAAATCAGCAATTTAAAGCTACGTTTAGTCCATGTTTTTCTATATACCTTTGTCTTGCTTCGGCTATCATTTGGGCTTTACGTTCTTGGAAGCTCATTTGCCTTTCTTTGGCAGATTTCGGGAATACCCCCGTTGGTATGGGGGTTATGTACTTGGGTTGTGCCGTGGACGTGCTAGGTTGGGGTTCGATTACCGCTTCAGCCTCCGGAGTGTACGGTGTGACACCCTCGAGGAAGTTGGTTATTGTTACATCCACACTACGGGTTTTTTCTGCAACAAATTATCATTATTTATTATTTTTATTTGTTTGTGTTCATACCATGTACTCACTCGGTAGCGGAATATTAACAGTCATGGGCCCAAGCCAAGTGAGTGCCGATGTAGTATGGGTTATTACTTCAAAATTTTCTCATTAAACAACATTATTATAATTTTTTCATTTAGTCTCTCCCATGACCATAATTGCTGTTAAGCATTGGAAACGTCGGGAACCAAAAATCAAAATAAATCCATGAAAAAATCCAAAAAGATAGTTTTCTTATTTTAACTGAATATCTTTTAAGCTAAATTTTTTTAAAATCCAAATAACTCACCAAGTTCCTTAACAATATCCTTCAAAGGCACTCTCGGTAAGATCTCTTTGACATGGTTGGCACGCTTCATCAGTTCGCTTTGCTGTTGGGTCCTGCGTCTGATGCGGGGGCCTCGGTTTAAATCTTCCCACGTAGACTCTGACAGTTCCACCTGATGACGATAACAACACAATGATATAAAACTATAAATAAATAAATATGTTGGGATATTAACACACAGCACCATCTAGTTCCATGGTAAGCTACGAGGCTTGTGTTATGGATACCGGATAGTTGATACACTACACGTATATGTATAACTTAAAATACATACATATTATAAATATATTATAAACTCTTAATCTTGATATATTCAAAGACTCCACTACGCTATTTAATAATATAATATATACAGATAAATAAAATTGAAGTGTTTGTTTGTAATGTTAAAATAATGACTTTTTACTAAATGCATATAACATTATATACACTTCTTATAAGAAAAACACAATTTTTAACAGTTTTGTATGTCTGTCTGTTTGTTCCGGCTGATCTCTGAAATGGCTAAACCGATTTTGACGGGACTTTCACTGGCTGATAGCTGACGTAATAGGGAGTAACTTAGGCGATTTTTATTTCAGAAAAAGTATTAGGGTTCCACTCAAAAAAGTAAAACGCTTCTAGAGATGCACTCGAACAAAGCAAACTAGTTGAAGAATAAATTAAAGAAATATTTAATGCATTAGTAGTAAAACAAATCGATATGCCACTTGCATTTTTTAGTCGTTTTTAATTTTTTTATTTATTTATTTATTTTTTCATTTAAAGCATTGATTATTATTTATATATTGATATTATAAGTATTTTAATATGTGTACACGTTTTATTGTAAGTAATTTTCTTTAGGATTTTTCTTTTTTTACTTTATTTTTTTACTTTTCTTTTTATTTGGAAGTGAAAAAAAGTGAAAAATGCCTTTATTAATATCATGTTGAGCTCACCTGTAAGTGTGCAATCGCAATGTAATACCTTTCTAATATTTTATAAATTAATTATTATTAGTGTACATATTTGATCATGCCACACCTTGCAGTTAGTTAAATTCATGTTTTGAACTCAATACAATATAACTATTTCAAAAATCATAGAAAGACACTTCAATTATAATTATAACTACATATTATAAATTACCTGCAAAGCTTCAGAAATAACCCGTCTAACCCTTTCCACAAATTCCTGCTCGTTCTCATCCTTCCTCTCTAAAGACGGTAGGGCCCATAGGGTGAACACAGAGAATGGCGTCCACAGGAACCATATAGCATCCCACCATGGAAATACATCGGACTTGTCGTAGGGACGGTGCACTGTCACATTTGTGAATGGACGCTCAATGGCTGGAAATATATAAACAACAGCTATAAAACATTATGTACCTAAATATTAGCGACGCACCCTCGCTCCGCTCGGGTTCGTTCCTACTTACGTTTTAACGTTTAGTATAGATTTCTTAGAAATTAGATATTTTCCCGCAGCAAAAAGTATCCTACTCGTATGCCAACCATCATCATACCAAATTTCATCAAAATCCCTCCAGTGGTTTTTCCGTGATGCGGGCACAGACAGACAAAAATTCTAAAAACTATAGATTCGGCCTCTGTATCAATAAAGGAGTTTGCCCACTACCCCGTCTCATACCATGACCGTGCTAGGAGCGTGTCAGGCAAAAAAATATTCTTTGTATTGAAATGTATGAAACTCTGCCCACTAGACCGTTCCGTCACCGACCGGCACCGTCGCGTGCCGTGCACGGAGCGTCAACAATTGTCGGCGAGAATATTTTGCCGGTGCCGGTACGCTCCATGCCTGACACGCGACGTTGTTGAACCGGTGAGCATACGGGTTATAAACGCGTATGATGACCGTTATAACCGCGTATGATGACCGTTCTAAGCCCGTTACGTATTGCCGCTTGTCTTGTAGAGATGGGCGATAATCGTTATTAAAGATGGGTTAGTACCGATATTTCTCAGGATTAGGTAATATTAGTATATTCGTCTGACAATATTATAATATTGTAACTAATACTTCAATATTAGTGATATTTATCTAGAAACAACAGGTAATATTAAAACGGGAACCATACGGATATGACACGCGGATGATACGCGGTTGATACGTGGTTGATACGCGGATGATACGCGGATGCTACGGTCTAGTGGGCATAGTAGTCCGTGCCTGATACGTTCATAGCACGGTCATGGTATGAGACGGTGTAGTGGGCAGAGACCCTAATAATGACTATTTCAATAAGATTTTCCAAAAAATATTTAATGTACAGATTCATTTTAGTTACAATTTTATCATATGTATAGATAGTACTGGATGAAAAACGCGACGAATGTTATATGTTAGACATGACAATATTTTTATCCTGGAAATCATCCCTTGAGAGGGTGAAAGTTTGTATGGGGAATCAATCAAGGGACGAACCCGAGATAAGCGAGGGTGAGTCGCTAGTTCTAATATATAGTCGGAGGTATGCTCTTACATCACACTGAAAGACAGGAACACAGATACACAGATACACTATGACCAGTTATAATGGATAGGCTACTGAGGCACTCAGTGAGGCCCGAACAAATCAAAGATCACTAGTTGATATTAATAAAAATAAATACATCTTTGTATGCCCTATAGCCCTCTACGCGATCCTAAGCCAGTCATCTGATTGTGATGGATCTTTGTTGAGTTGTTCTGCATATGCCCTATGTTGAGTATAAAGCTTCCTGACCCAAAAAACCATCTGTAGGTTTTTTTCCTCTGCATAACCCAAAACATTTATCCCTATGGACACATCTGAGCTAGGCAAGTACAAGACACTAGTTGTTTATAAGTATTTCAACTTTTATAATCAAGTAATTTATGAAATAAAAAATTACTCACTAATAGCAACAGGTTGTACTTTATTGCCGATGGGGAAGGACCAGTCAGTAAATTTAAGAACAGCTTTCCCGTTTGTAGGACCTCCTTCAGGTTGCAACAGGACTGGTTTACTGGGACACTCTGTGAAGTGTTGTCTGAAATTCAAATATTACTATTTTATAACCCTTTTTAAGTTTATTTAACCTATTGAGAGACGCAAACACACCAGTGTGTATTTTAACAATTGATTTCCCAAGGTACTGCTAGGACTTACTTTGTCTAGACAGACTAAGAAAATAATCTTAATAATAGTTGTCTTTTTGTATGTATCCATACAATTATTATGTTATCTGTAATATCTAAATGATACCACAGATAAAATATATATTTAATTTTTTTTATTGTTATCAAAATGATCAAACATAATGCATAGAAAAATAATAATTGTTATGTTGATACATTCTTAGATTTACTACAATCCTACAATACTACTACTTAATAAGACTGTCTATTTGGATTTTTTCACAGATTTATTTTGATATTTGGTTCCTGATGTTTTGAATCAATCAAGCAATCAAGGTCACGGGAGTCTCATGTTATTTTTAGTTTTTTTTTATGTTATCAATCTAAAAATATAAATTCAACTCACTTTCTTACAAATTGAGCAGCATTTCTAATACCAAGAGCTGATGCAAAAAATGGTGGCACTTTCCATTTTCTCAACTAAAATAAGAAAAAAATCATTGTTTATGGATTAAATGTTTAAAACTAACAAGAATTTACTTATTTCTAACAATTTAATAAATAAATGTTGTTTTTGTAAAGTATATAACCTTGAATATCACAATCAAAATTTATGTCAAGGGTACTTTTATGTGATAAAAAATTATTTATTTATTAATGCATATATTTTTCATAACATACAGTAGAATTTTTATTGTTAAAATTAATATAGAATACATACACTAATTGTGCCAAAAATATGAGCGGCAGCCAAAGAGTCCAAACAAGATACATAATTTGCTACCAGTAGACTGCTGCGTGGGTCTTTACTGCCCTTCACCTTTACATATACTCCTAAAAAAATAAAATCATGGGAATAATACATTATTTATAGGGTAGAATAATTTGTAATCATTTTATTAAGAAATTTCCTCTAATATTGATCACGTAAATAGAAGTTATGTCTCATAACTCATGCAATTGTTTGTATTAAATCTGTTCTAAAAATTAGCTTACCGAACGTCCAGCATGCCAAAGTAGATAATAACTGTCTTACAGCAGATTTATTAGGCAGTATGATTGATGCAATCCAGAGTATTAACGCTAAAACTATTCGCAAGGACATCAAAACTAAACCAAGGGGTAAATACAAAAGGAACTGCAGAACATTTTCACCGCTAAATCTGTAAAATATATTTAATTGAATGGTAAAATGTTATAAAACACAGCAAAAAAGTAAACTTTCCCTTTATATAAACACAACGGGTTTACCTTTCTTCGTTAATAAGTTTATCCACTGTTAATGCCATTGTTTCATGTAAGTTTCATTAAAAATATTTACAATTTATAATAAGTTTTAATTTTGTCACAAGAGTGTGAATTATCAAGAATTTTTCTCTAAAATATCACGAAATTATGTACGGTCTACGAATACGACACTACCACAGAGTATAAAACAATATTATTAATTTTAGTTGCCAACTTTATTTTTTAGTAACTTAACATGGATGACAAAAAAAGGTCATCTGGTTCTTAAAGTCCCTTTGTAGCATAATATTGCTTAAAATGAACAACTAAAAAAATGGTCATCTGGCCCTTAAAGTCCCTTTGTAACTTTATGTAGTATAATTTTTCTATTTTGTTATGTACGTATATCAAAAGATTTGAAAAAATAGTTTATTTTGCGCAATGATCGTACATTGTACCAACTGTATAAAGATCTGTAAAATAACTTCAATACACAAAATAATAATACATTTTTATTAGCATAAGAGATGTGAATGAATGTCATACATGAGAATCGAACATAAGAATATTTTTTAAAATTTCAAAGAATGTATATATAAAAAGTATTTATAACATTTCTCCGGGGTTATTTTTTTTTTAACATCCTTCCCTTAATCACATTTCTTCAATCAACCTTCGTGGCGGTTTTATAGTACGCTTACTACATCGTATCGCTTTATATTCTCTATCCTTATTTGATTCGTTGGTTAGCCTGTCTTGTTCAATTGTTTCTGCTGTTAGGCTAACGGGTCTAGGTGTTGATTGTATCGTTATCGTTTCTGTGGGTGTAATATTAGGAGTTGAGACTCTCATCGGTGTCGCTGGTTCGTTAGATTTTTCTGATGAATGTGGTTGTTTTCTGTCAGGTGCTTTAGGTTCAAACCATGTTGAACTGATTGGTGTATGTGCTGCTCTTGTATTGTTTTCTACATCCATGACTCTTGGCCTAATATGATCTGCATGCATTCGCCTCTCTGTTCCATTGGGTGTATCTACTTTATATGAGTATTTATGTGTTCTCTGCTTAATAACACCTGGTTTCCATTGTTTTATCATTTGATCTCGAATATAAACGTTATCTCCGGGTCTGTATGCTTTTGTATTTTCGTTAAGAATGTCTGCTTGTAGTTGCTTAAATCTCAATTGTTGCTTTAGATTCGGGCGGGCATTATCTAACTCACATGTAAGTCTGCGTCCAAACATCATTTGAGCTGGTGATTTCCCTGTCGTTGTGTGAGGTGTATTGCGATACGTAAATAGGAATTTTCTTAGGCGATTTCTTTGGGAGTCATTATCACCTTTACTTGCCGCCATTCGGGTTTTAAAAGTTCGAACTAACCGTTCTGCCAATCCATTTGTTCGCGGATGGTAAGGTGACGATTTGATATGTACAATGTTCTTAAGTTTGCAATATATTTGAAACTGTGATGATGTGAATTGTGGTCCATTATCAGAAACTATAATTTGTGGTAGTCCAAAGGTAGTAAAAATGTCGTCTAGTTTGTTGCAAAGTTTATCTGTAGTGATTTTGTCCATTGGAACAATTTCTATCCATTTTGATAGAGCATCCGCCAATACTAGCCAGTACTTTCCTTCAAACGGTCCTGCAAAGTCGATGTGTATTCTCTCCCAAACATTGTCTGGAACTGACCATGAAAATATAGGGAGTTCCGTGTTATTTGGTCGATTTTCTTGACACATATGGCATCTTTTAACGTAAACATCAATATCTTCTTCTATTGTTGGCCACCATACATAAAACCGTGCTAAAGCTCTCATTGCCGAAATACCTGGATGACCTCTATGTAGATATTTTAACGTAGGCAGGCGCAATGTGCACGGCATCACAATTCTGCCCTGCCACATAACTAAATTGTTTTCTATTGCAAGTTCTTCACGTTTGCGTAAATAAGGTTGTAGTTCTGCTTCTTTTACTAGGTTTAACCATCCTGTTTTAATGTATTGCATTACTTGTTTAAGGCTATTATCTTTCGCGGTTTCTTCCTTAATATGTTGTTGAGTTAGTGATAAGTCATTTATTTTACCATATTGTATACTTTCGTGAATTTTATGAATTCTTAATTCAGCTCTTGTAGGTTCCTCTTTAGGGTTTGGCATTCGTGATAAATAATCAGCGACTGTATTATTCTCGCCCTTTCTATATAAAATATATAATATATGAATATGAATATGATTGAAATCGTACGATTGGTATCACTCAATAGTACAGACAGGTAATTTCCCAAAGTAATTTTTAAATATTATCTATGACCAAGTTCATAAAGAAAAAATATATAAAAACATTGTATAGACCTATAAATAATATTTTAATTTGTTTTATTTTTATTATTTTCTGTGATAACATCTCGAAAAAAATAATAATACATATAAGTTTTTTTTTTCTTTCTTTAGTGGCTTAGAAATTAGAATGTTTATTATTATCGCATTGTACAAAATTACCATACGATCACCTGATAAAGTGACAGTGACGGAGTCTGAAAGGTCGCTTGAAAACAAAGAGAAGTAATTTATAATTACAAACATTTAATACATATTATAAAATAGTTAATTAATCCACTTCATAAGTATTTACTTATTGACCAATGTAGTGCTCTTCAAATGGAACTGGTATCTCGTCTTTGAAAATTATAATCGAATAGCTACATTGTTTTGGACCACGTAATGTCTTCTTCAGAGGAAAATGTACCATCGGATATCGAAGAAACATCTAAAACAGTAGAAAACGGTGCTATAGATAATGAGAGAACTCAAGGTCAGTCCTCATGGTCAGCACCTAATTCTTCGACCTTAATACAAGTTGAAGAGAAAATGCGACGTAAATTACAATTCTTCTTTATGAATCCGATCGAAAAATGGCAAGCCAAGCGAAAGTTTCCCTACAAGTTTGTAGTTCAGGTAATTAAAATCGTTTTGGTGACACTGCAACTTTGTTTGTTTGCACATAACAGATATAATCATGTTAATTACACATGGGATAACAGGATCAGTTTTTCTCATTTATTCTTACTTGGTTGGGATTCCACAAGAGAGATAAATGCATATCCACCAGGTGCAGGACCTTTAGCTGTGTACAAAGTCGATGAATTTTACAATGCATTGGATTATGCTTACGCCGGATATTCAAATTTAAGCAATGCTATTGGTCCATATTCATATAACAATGAAGATAATAATAAAACAGATCCTCAGTTTTGCACCTACACTTACAAGAAAGGCATAATTCATGGCTTCAACGAAAGTTATGAATTCAACTCAGAAATAATATATAAATGTATTAATTTTACAAATGGAGAAAATGAACTGTTTAAATCACAAAAATTTATAAAAAATGCTGGCTTAGAAGTGGATTTTGCTGCTCTGGTTCGAGCAGAACTATTGTTTTCATTGAAAACTATAAACTTTAGAGCTGCTGGGCCAATAACACCACCAGACTGTTACAGGTTTGACGTGAAGGTTATTTTTGATAATGAAGATCATGATGGACAGATGTCACTCATTTTGGATGCTCAACCATTCAAGTTGACATGCAAAGGTGATAAGGCATATGTAACTAACAATGAACTAGACCAGATCCTTAGAAGTGTTCTTAACATATTTGTCATACTTATTTGTAGTGCGTCACTGATATTATGCAGCAGAGCGATCTATAGAGCACAGCTACTAAAAGAATTGACGGTAACATTTTTCAGACGTGCCTACAATAAGGAATTAAGTTTAGATGGCCGTTTAGAGTTTCTAAACATTTGGTATATTATGATTATTGTTAATGATATGCTAATTATTATGGGATCTGCAATAAAAGAACAAATTGAACGGAATCAGTTCACAAATGACCAGTGGAATGTTTGCTCCTTATTCTTAGGTATAGGGAACTTATTAGTATGGTTTGGTGTTTTGCGATACCTTGGCTTCTTTAAGACATATAATGTTGTTATATTGACATTGAAGAAGGCTGCACCAAAAATATTCAGATTTTCATGTTGCGCTCTTCTCTTATATGCAGGTTTTACTTTTTGTGGTTGGCTTGTACTTGGTCCGTATCATATGAAATTTAGGTCTTTGTCAACTACTTCAGAGTGTTTGTTCTCGTTAATAAACGGAGATGATATGTTTGCGACATTTTCTATTATGTCCAAAAAGTCACCTATGCTTTGGTGGTTCAGTAGAGTATATCTATACTCTTTTATAAGTTTATACATTTATGTAGTTTTAAGTTTATTTATTTCTGTAATAATGGATGCTTATGATACTATCAAACAATATTATAATGAAGGATTTCCAAAGAATGATTTACAGCAGTTTATAGGAGAAACGAGTGTTGAGGAAGTTTCTTCTGGATTGTATCGAACTCAGAGTTCATCTTCGCTGAATGAAGCTATGAACTCCTTATTTTGTTGTAATTTTTATAGACGTGCATATTCTAAGATTGGAGGTAGAAATTCAAGTGTCAATTTACTTTAGGCTCTTAAATTTAAAATGTTTTAAATATCAAGAAGCTAAATTCTCAAATTAATAACTATTTTTATTAAGACTCATGCAATTGTATAGTGGATATGATAGACTATTTGTATATGCTAGGATTATTTATATTTATGTTAAGTCATAAGGAGCCAAATTAAAACCACCAAAGAAAAAAAGGAAAATTAGGTGACCATATTTTTTATAGAAAAAAATAAAATTTAGATCTTCATTTCAATTATTCTTCTTATAGTAGGGGAGCCCAAGACGGGATTTTGGGATTTAATCAAGCGCGGTAGATTAACATTAGGGAGGAGGGGGGAGGAGGGGAATACCTTTCACTCTGTCGAGTACCTCCACACTTTAATCTGACGGTTTCAAGTATTTCTAACGGCTGCCCTAGACGTGCGACCTTATACAGAGGACTTATATATGGTGAAGGTACTCAACAGAATGCAAGGTATCCTCCATTATGTTAATCTGCAACCCTTGAGTCCCCAAATCCCCCCTTGGATTCCCCTACTATAGTACATTATGTAAAGTACCAATGCAGGTATTCTATTCTATTATAGTTATTTTTGTAGCATAATATAATGCCATAATTGCATGCACATTTACAATAAATCGTTTTTATAATTGTCAATTTGTTTATCTTTCCTTGCAACATTAGTACTATAATATTGTTATTGATACGGCATTCGAGGACAATTGTATTATATTTCAACAGATATGATATGAGAGTATACAAAGTGAACAGTTTCTACAATTATTTTGCCATCTATAATAATTATTACCTTATAAATTATTTATTTCTGTAATCATTTAATTTGTCATATGGCGCTCAGATATCAGTCTGTTCAGACTCGTATGCTTTTTGAACATACAAAGGAATGTGTGTAATTGATGACACATTTGGCTCAGTATGTAGTGACTAGTGACCCTACTTGCTGTGCCAGCGGTCGCGGGTTCGAGTCCCGCTGGCATTCATTTGTGTGATGAGCACGAATGTTTGTACTCCAATCATGGGTGTTTATATTTATAATATGTATGTATTTCAAGTTATATACGTATAGTGTATCAACTATCTGGTATCCATAACAAGCCTCGTAGCTTACCATGGAACTAGATGGTGCTGTGTGTTAAAGTCCCAACATATACAGGCTATTGTTAGGCATCTAGGGAGACAATCGAAATAAGGGAGGGTAGTGTTAGTCAAGTTACTCTACTACATTATTTTGTTGTGTTGTTATTAGTTATTTTTATACAATTCTGAAATTTTTACTACTCTGTTCTTTTTACTCTTGTATTTTTTTTTAAAGTTTTATCTTTTAAGTACGCGTATTTATATTGTGCAATGTGCATTTAGTATTTGATAGCTATCAATATAAATCTTAAGTCCTGACTTAATATTTATGGAATTAATATTTTTTATTTTTAATATCTTAAGTAAGATTTGAGATATAATATGGAGGATAATGGATACTTTTACTAACAAAACATGGATAGAGTCCACCCACTTTTTGCTAGTAAATCCTTCAAAGTTCAACGCCCTGATCAATGAATATCAACCTAACCTTGGTAACTGTCTCAGACGTCTAGACTCTAGTAGCTATTGTCGCAGATACGGAGGTCCTGGGTTCGAGCTTCGGATCGAGCCAAATTCAGTCATTGAGTATTTCTGTCAAGAGATTATCAGTAACAGTCCGGAGTTAGGAAGTTGGCGGTTTTCACACCCGTGCCTCGGAGAACACATAAAGCCGTCGTTCTTATCGCGCAGAAATATGAGCGTCATAATTAATGAAACAGTTAATTAATTTCAACAATTATATAAGATATATGTATCTCTAGTTATTTGTTTTTAATAATTATTCATGTGTTTTGTATACAAGAAAGTCCCCGGCGAGCCTCAGCCCTTTTATTTGCACGTACCCTGTTGAAAAACTCCAATAGGATCCCATCAAACGCTTTTGATTGGTTCACATAGAAACCAATAAATATTTATTGGTTTTCATGTGGCTTCTGTCGCTTTTGATGGGATCCTATTGGAGTTGTTCAACAGGGTATGTGCGCAGTGCCGGATTTACCTATGACGGGGCCCCAAGCAATTTCAGGTTTTTGGGGCCCTCATTCTGACATTACCCCCCCAAATATTTCAAAATAATAAATAACCAGTTAATTTTGCAAAATCAATATATTATTCAGTTTACTTATAATTTACTAACTTTCGATATTATTTACCATATCGATGGATTGGATTGTTTTATTTTGGATTTTTTATTTTATATTTTTTTTTTTCACATTTGCGAATATGTTTTCAAAATTTAGCAAATTTTGGGGCCCCTGTCCAAGCGGGGCCCCAAGCAATTGCTTCCTTTGCTTCCCGGTAAATCCGCCACTGTATGTGCGTGCTAATCTCTGAAACTGTAAGAATGACTTAGATCAGCGGTCGGCAACCCGCGGCGAGGTGCCTCCATGCCGCCCGCGGCCTGTGACTGTTTTATAAAGAAAAGTTTTTATGTTTTTAAGTATTTTGAATTTGTAATTACCGAAAAAATGAAAATGTTCCTTGTCTCATATATAAGCATTTAAGAGTCATTTTAGGAATTGTCACATTGAATGTTGTAGTGGACATATTTTGTGGTATATGCTTTTTTTTTTGCTCTTACAAATGCGGCCCGCCTTTACTAGGTATAGCTACCTTGTGGCCCCTGCCTGCTAAAAGGTTGCCGACCGCTGACTTAGATAGATCTAGTCCTACGAATTTGATAAAAAACTATCTCACCATTTTTGTGTGTACTTTATTTTAATGCCTCCATGGCATCATAAAACCAGGTCTTGTTGTATGCATCTATTACAGTACAGTGTTATTAATTTACAAAAATAAAATAAAACCGACTGTGTAAAAAGCGAAGTAAAAAATGAGAATACGTTGACGTAGGAACATGTGTTGTGCAGTCGGAGACATATTATGTACTACGTACTTGTAGCAAGACTTACAGCTACTTTACTATTTGTCTACATTTACTTTTATATTTTTCATACGTTAAAATATCTGTATAAAATACTCACATATGATTCTAAGGTTAATATATGTTATTTGAAATATTCGCCTATATTGGTAAATGAACCCGCGACCAACGCAGCAGTAGTGTCAACATTTTAGTACCTACTACATTATACATATGTAGGTACAGTAATAAAACCCGGACCAGTGCGAGTCGGACTCGCCCACCGAGAGTTTCGTACTTTGTAGGAAATCTGTTTAACTTTAATTTCCAGCTTTTTTTTTATTTTTTGGAATGTTTCCTTTATTTGTGCTGTAAGACCTTGCTTTTTGCCAAATTTCGTGATTCTAGGTCAACGGGAACTACTATATAGGTTTTTGACCCAAAACCTATAGGGTACTTCCGGTTGACCTAGAATTGTTAATTTTGGTTAAAACCAAGGTATTACAACTTACTTAACAACTTTACTTATTGCACAAGTTAAGAGCAAATTCCGAAAAATAAAAAAACTAAGGAACCAAAAATCAAAATAAATCCGCGAAATAATCCGAAAAGATTGTTTTATTTAAAATGTCAAACATTCGCGTAAATCTAAGAATGTATTAAAATAAAAAAAGTTGAAAATTAAGGTAAATTTTGGTACTTACAAGTTTTTGCGAAAATCTAAATTTGCCCATATCTTTTTATCGTGTTGACTCAGGATCTTGATTTTTATACACCTAATAGGGACTATAGACCTCAGTATCTGTTATAAATTTCAACTTGCTAGGTCTACCCGTTCCTGAGAAAATCGGTGGTGACACACGGACAGACAGACGGACAAGAAAGTGATCTTATAAGGCTTCCTTTTTTACCTTTCGAGATACGGAACCCTAAAAACAAGTAAATGATTGTTTGAGTTAATATTTAATACAATATAACGATTTGTTCTGCATGATACATCCCATAAAGAAAGGTTATTGCACCGTTTGAAGACGTTGATAATAATGCAAGCGTAGAGTGAAAACAAAATTATTTTATTAAAACAATAACATTTAACACCTTAAATAAGTACCTACATTATTAGGTATTTAAAAAAAAGGATACATACATATTATTCGAGTTGGATATTAGACTGTTAGAGTTTCTAACACATTAGATATTTACAAAAGTGTATTTATTATGTTTTTACCCGACTGCGGCGAAATCATAGACAGATTTAAGTACAGGTTTACCTATGTACATATAGGTTTTGACGATACGTTTGGCTCAGTTTGTAGTGACCCTACTTGCTGTGCTAGCGGTTGCGAGTTCGAGCCCCGCAATGGCATTCATTTGTGTAATGATCACGAATGTTTGTACTCCAGTCATGGGTGTTTATATTTATAATATGTATATATTTAAAGTTATATATGTGTAGTGTATCAACTATCTGGTACCCATAACACAAGCCTCGTAGCTTACCATGGAACTAGATTGTTCTGTGTGTTAATGTTCCAACATATTTATATTTGTAGGTAGGTTACCTACATACATACATAGGTAGACCCGCAGCAAGGATAATACGTTTCACTCCGATTTCGTAATATTGTTTTCCTTTCTTAACTTGTTTACCTTCCTTTTAGTTAGCTTTTTACGCCGTCGGGTTTTTAATTTTTATGATTCTACACGTGCGTGTCGTACCTACGCATGTGACATATGGGAACAATCTATACAGATAAATAAAATTGGAGTGTCTGTTTGTAATATTAAAATAACCGCTTTTTACTAAATGCATATGGATGTATACACGGTACACATACCAAAATAATATTTTTTACAATTTTTGTCTGTCTGTCTGTCTGTTTGTTCCGGCTAATCTCCGAAACGGCTGGAC
The DNA here is from genome assembly GCA_905404265.1 of Fabriciana adippe. Taxonomy (NCBI): domain Eukaryota; kingdom Metazoa; phylum Arthropoda; class Insecta; order Lepidoptera; family Nymphalidae; genus Fabriciana; species Fabriciana adippe. Next base: position 13,829,283 of record FR989997.1, on the reverse strand, counting down.
CGATTTTGACGGGACTTTCACTGGCAGATAGCTGATGTTATAAGGAGTAACTTAGGGTACTTTTATTTTAGAAAAAGAATCAGGGTTTCGCTAAAAAAAAATCCGCGTACGATAAATCGCTATATACCTAATTTAAATGAATATCTTAGGAGAAGCAAGTTACTATTTATGTATAAACATAGCTAACCGTGAAAACGTACCTAGAGACAAACGCGAGCGAAGCGAGCGGGAGTAGCTAGTCAACAATAAAATTTTGTTACTGCTACAATACTTACATGATTACTATTAATCTACTTATGCATGATTATGAACAAAATGAACCTAAAATGAATTCGGTTTTTCAAAATTTTATTAGTGATTCGTAAAATATCAAAATTAAAAATACCTAACTAGTAACTATTCTTAGGGTTAATGACATTTATTTCCAAAATAGATCAAAGTTGGCTTAATATTAGGTAAATCATATAATAAAAAAAAGCAGCTATAAGGACCGCCAACAGAAGTGAAAACTTAAAACTATGAACAGTTGATATTTTTGGATATTCAAATTAATTGTTTGATCTTAAATTAAAATTTGTAAATTAAAACTGTTTACATTTATCTGGTTTTGACATCTATCGGCACTCTGAGTGTTAGCGTTGACACGTCACGTGATCATGTCGATGACGACTTACATGAATTTACTCCCCATCCAAACCTGCCTATCGTGACACTGGCAGAATGTATTACGTCTGTTAACGCAATTCTAAGCCATAGAGAAAAGAAAAAAAAAAAAAAAAAAACCTGCCTATAGAAGCTTACACTTCAATAAAGCTTATGTAACTAATAATCATGCAGTAGTGCTATTTAATCGGAACTTACGAAAGTACGTGGTTCTTTAATTTCTTCTTAAATATATTACCGGATTTTGCATCTTCTACATCTTTTATTCTTAATATATTATTTTATTACGATTCGTTCAATAAAATGAAAAGTCGAATCTACGATAGATTGATGCAATGAAATTGCCGTATAAAAATATATGTTAGGCTATTAAAAAAAAAAATATTTAATTTATATTTACATTTATTTCTAATATTTTTCATTATAAATATATTTATAACAATTAATTATACTTATGACATCAAAGATGACTAGAATTAGCCAACCACAGAATATCTAAGATAGTCTAGATAGTTAAAAATAAATATTTTATCAGTCTCTATGATAGTTTATCTCTTTTCGTCCTGTTTTTTTTGCGGTTCTGCACCAAGTAAAATTTGAATTTCTTCAAAGCTTTTGCCTTTCGTCTCTGGTAGTACCAGGAATATGAACACAAATCCAAGTAACGTCACACCTCCAAATAACCAAAAAACTTGTCCTGCACCGATGGCAGTATTAAGAGAATTAAACGTAGTCGTAATTATAAAACTAAGTGTTGAATTTAAGGTACCAGATGTGGAAGCGACGAATCCTTTGATATCAATTAGGCACAGTTCTCCCGCCATCATCCACGGAATCGGCCCAAAGCCGATAGAAAATGCAATTATAAATAAAGACAAGGAAAGCAACGGTAGCCAAGATATTGATTCTATTATTGCTGAATTAGCACCATGCACGTCTTGTAGGAAGAAAAATACACCCAAAATTACAGTACATATACACATAACTAGTGCTGAAAATAGAAGAAGGATTCGTCTCCCTAATTTGTCAACAACTAAACCAGATATAAATGTAGCAACAACCTGTATTACCCCAATAACAATTGTAGAAATGGCAGGTGACATAGTTGAGCCTGCGCTAGCAAAAATAGCAGATGTATTGAATAAAACGGCGTTAATACCAGACAATTGTTGGAAAAACATAAGGGCGTAGCAAATTAAAATAGCTTTTACCGCTGTTTTTTTTGTAATCGCATTGAGGAAAGATACAGAATTGCTCTTTGAAGTTTCATCATTTTGTTTAAGATGGTTTAATTCACCATCTACGTCAAAATTTTTTCCACGTAGTCTTATTATCGCTTGTCTAGCTTCGTCAAATTTGCCTTTTGTGACTAAAAAGTAGGGACTCTCTGGCATGAAGAAGAAAATCAGACCAAATATAACAGGTATTATAGTGCAGGTAATGTTAAAAATTAAAACACTAGTATAACTACCTACAGCATACGCGTAAAGTATACCAGTCGTAAGCATCAAGTAAAAAAAGCTACCTAAAGCTCCTCGTATCGAATCTTCAGCTATTTCACTAACATATGCTGGACATGCTACACTAAAACCCCCAGCTCCAACTCCGGTTAAAATGCGGCCAGCCATTAACATACCGACATTTGGAGCAAAAGTGATCATAAGCCATCCTATTATAAAAGGAAGTACGAGGAGAAGCATAGTGTTTCGTCGTCCTAACGCATCCATAATCAGGCCAATGGGAAAGCAAATTAAAGCTCCTCCAAGATTGGTGAGGGAAGATATCCAATCACCTTGAATATTCGAAATCTCGAAGTCATAATCAGTGTTGTTGCTTTGAATTATTTTGTATACGACTGGTGATGACCAACCAATCATAATCCCGGAAGACAGCGGGCCGAGGGCAGCTGAAACAAAGAATATTTTTTTTTAATTTTAAGTTCTAATAATAATCGAAATACAGACAGTAGCTACTTCTTACAAATAAACAATAAATAAATAAATGCCGGGATATTGAATACAGCACCATCTAGTTCCATGGTAAGCTACGAGGCTTCTGTTATGAATACCAGGTAGTTGATACACTAGACATATGTAACTTCAAATAAATACATATTATAAATATAAACACCCATGACTGGAGTACAAACATTCGTGCTCATCACACAAATGAATGTTCAGCGGGACTCGATCCCGCGACCGCTGGCATAGCCAGTAGGGTCACTACAAACTGAGCCAAACGTGTCGTCAAAAAAATACTAAGTGCTTTTTAGCAGTGTTTGCCACTTTAAAAACATATAACTCGGCAACTATTGACTTAAACCTAAAGGTAGATTAGAAGCATATTTATCAATTTAAGCCCACTCACATAAAGACGGTTGAGTTAGACAGTTTTTTTAGTTGCTTGTATGGAGTATCCTTATGGTCTATTTTTCGTAATTTGGCTGCATTGTGTAGCGGTCCATGAGATACATATTACATCCAGTACCACTAATAATCTCCTAATAAAATACGGACAAACGGACATGACGAAATTATAAGGGTGCCGCTTTTCCCTTTAGAATACGTAGGTTGCAATAAATATGAGTTATTACCTGCTAAAGCAGCTATATATTGCATTATCTTTCTAGATTTGTCGCCTCTCGGTTCCACCAGCACGGACTGAGACGTCCCCACCTGTGCCATTGCGCCGTAGTTTCTTTCTGCTTGCTGAAATAGATATTGGATGCTATTTAAAGATTTTGAAGTTTAATTATATTATAAAAGTAGTTTTCACTTATCTATGACAACTTTGATAGCCATTATGACACATGTTATAGACATATGTATGTATATATGATTAGTATTGTTCGTACAAAATTGCTAATTCGATTCCTATTTAACAATATGTTCGTTGTATTCAGCCCTTTTTCAATAACTCGCTGTTAGGCACAGGCATCTTATTAATACGAGGGGCATCAGACCATAGACCTGGTCAAGTAGGTTGGTGGACTTCACATGTCTTTCAAAAACTGTATTATATAATATCTACACTAGTATTATAAAGTGGAAAGATTTGTATTTTTGTATGTTTGTAACGAATAAACTCAAAAACTATTGGACCGATTTAGATGAAATTTGGTAAGAAGATAGTTTGAGACCCTGGAAAGGAGATAAGATATTTTTTATTCTGGAAATCACCCCTTTAGGGGGTGAAAATGGGGATGAAAATTTGTATGGGGATTCAAGCTAGAGACGAACCGAAGTTAAGCGAGGGTGTGTCGCTAGTTATATATATTATATATTTGTTAGTGCCACAAAATGCTCAAAAATCTCTACTAAATTCTTTTCTCACATCTTACATCCCTTTGTGATAATCCTAAGAAGTAGAAATAACATATAAATCTTTCAAATTGTTTAAAATAATATAATGAATACAAACGTTATCCATATAAAGCAATCTCTTTTAAGTATTTCATTTACGTTTCATTGTATAAATTAATAACACGCGGGTAAAAACAACAAAACTTAAATACATAATGTAAATAAAATATGTCATGGTTTAACTTTATTTGAACTAAGAAGTCGTTTATTTTAGAATATTTCTTATAATTTTATACCAATTCATAATTAGGTACCAATATAAATTATAATTCCTAAATGATGCTCAATAGAAAAAGTGTAGTATGTAAAATTAAACGACTGTTGAATTTTAAATATCTATATACCTACATATAATAAAATTGTAACTTAACGCTGTCTGTACATGGAAGATATTTGAGAAAAATATATTACTGGGGCTCTTTATTACGCAATAGAAACCAAAACAATGTTTTTTAGAATTTTTGCCTGTTTGACTGTGCGTTTGTGCACACCAATCTCAGAAACGGCTTAACCGATTTGGTTGCGGTTTTGACTAATGTATTGTGATAAGCTTCACTTAACATTTAGTATTTGTTTTATTTCAATTGGTTCATGAATAAAAAAGTTATGTCAATTTAAAGTTATATAAGTTTGCTAGTAATTAATACAAGTAAAGAAGGTAAGTATATGGCAACACTCATCTTGTCAGATCAACTTAAAGCGTATAAGACAAAGAAATACAAAAAACACAATAGATATCAGTTAATCCTCTCATATAACACTTATAATTTATCTACGGTTAATATTCTTATAATAAAAACATAAAAAATAACAACTTCGACATTATATCTCCAGTTTAATAAAAATGTGTAAATACGATTTTATTTGAAGAAAACATACCTCATATTGTATATGACCGGGTATCGCTGGGAGTAAAGGGTCTGTATCAGATTCTTCATTATACCGTAGCCGAGGGTACAAACTCGAACGCATTTTGAATCTTTTAAGCACTAATTATATCAATAATGTAGAAAATAATATCATTAATCCCTACATGTCATAATTTTAGTCACTATCTTTTCTACGTGTCAGCAATCATTGAAGTTCGAGTGAGTTCGAGGCCAGTGCCTCCCACTATAATGCGAATATTTCCCTCTCCCTCCTTTTATACGAGATACAAAATACGATGATCATGATTCGTCATTCGCTTTTCCATGACACCTTCTTTTTTTTATATTTGTGTGTTATGAAGTAAATAAAATCTTTTTAAAAATATGTAAACCGTTACTAAAAACCTATTTAGATCTTTTTAGCAAACATTTATTTAGATGTTATAAATACATCGCAAAAAAAATATTTTTTTTTTATTATAATTAAAATTAATGTGAATAGCTAACTCATGACGTACCTAAATGAATTTTTAAATTTTGGGTGCTTTTTGTCAGTTAAGTTCTAACCGTCAGCAAAAATCGGTGGACATGCATAAAAAATATATGACCCTATGTGCTCCTAAATCAGTACCCCCTTTTTTTGAAGTTATTTATCTATTTATTAGCTGATATCTGCGATTTCAAATCTATACTAATATTATAAAGCTGAAGAGTTTGTTTGTTTGTTTGGTTGAACGCGCTAATCTCAGGAACTACTAATCCGATTTGAAAAATTCTTTTTGCATTAGATAGCCCGTTAACTGAGGAAGGCAGAAGGCTATAGACTATTTATCATCCCGGAAAAAATGTACGGTTCCCGTGGGATAGATTTATTTTTATCTAGGGAGGAACCCGAAGCGAAGCGAGGGTGAGTCGCTAGTATCTTATAAAGCGAATTAAAAAGATGGGAACAAGTAGACGAAAGAACATATAGTATTATACAGGAAGAGATATATTTACATATTTTATTATTGCTGCGAGTGTAGGTACATGTATGTACCTAATTGAGACATTATGTCACGTTTAAACTAAATTGTGATTTTGAATAATATATAAGACTAGCGACTCACCCTCGATCCGCTCGGGTACGTTCTTGAGTACGTTTTAAGGATAGTATAGATTTCTCAGAAATGAGATATTTTCCCGCAGTAAAAAGTATCCTAAATTTTGACTGCCTGATTTTGATTCAGCCTCGGATTTTCCAAAAAATATTTAATGTACAGATTCGACTCAGAATTGTATTATATGTATAGACAATAGATAGATGAAACAAATTTGTTTTGAATGAGATGATTTTGAGGTCAAAAATGTTAATTCAATTAGGAAGTATCTCAATCCTTCAGTTAAATATCCCAACAGGTAGGAACGAGTTAATCTAATAATAGATGCAACAAAGCAGATGAAAAAGGTTGTTGACAATATGTAGGAGTTAATCTGGCCGAGAGATGAGATATTCACGTATTAAAAGGGTAGTATTACAGCAATTTAGTAGTTGAAATCATTAACCAATAATTCTAAGACAAACAACGTCTCTTAATGAGCATATTTTTAGCCCTGAGACTAATTTTGAATTGAGTGTACATTAAAATCAGACTATTCATTTGAGGTAGCAAACGACGTTGCAGGTTGTTGTTGGCCATAGAAAATCTATGGAGAAACTGGTTTAGACAGCTCATAAAAAATCTATGGTGGTTTCAATGGGGGTTTCAATTACCCAATTCTCTCTAATAACATTTCCATTCTAAATCCAGTGTAGACGCTTTAGTATCAATTACTTCTATAGCCCGTCCTCGCTTAGCTCCGGTGCGGTAAGTGACTTATTTTCTACTTACACGTATGGCTCAGTTTGTAGTGACTCTATTTGCTGTGCCAGCGGTCGCGGGTTCGAGTCACGCTGGGGGCATATGAGCACAAATGTTTGTTCTCCAGTCATGGGTGTTTATATTTATAAATTATAATATGTATGAATTTAAAGTTATATATGTGTAGTGTATAAACTAACTGATATCCATAACACAAGCCTCGTAGCTTACCATGGAACTAGATGGTGCTGTGTGTTACTGTCCCAATATAATATTTGATGAAAAGTCAACACTTTTAACGTAGACGTAGGGTTATAAATGAAACCACGAGACAAATATAAAGTTGGTCTTCATTATTTTAATATAAAAATAGATTATGTAATCGAAGAGATAATACTTTCTTAGATTTAAGCGAATATTTGACATTTCAAATAATTCAGTTATGGGAGATAACAAACCTAACATTAAAATAAATCTATTTGTATAGGTACATATAATAAAATTAAGTGTCTGTTTGTAATGTTAGAATTATAAATTTTACTAAACACATATAAAAGTATATACGGTACTTACTTAAGGTAGAAAAATCATTTTTTTTTATTTTTGTCAGCCTGTTTGTTTCGGCTAATCTCCGAAACGGCTGCACCGATTTTGACGGGACTTTCACTGGCAGATAGCTGATGTTATACGGAGTAACTTAGGCTACTTTTATTTTAGAAAAATAATTAGTGTTCCGCACAAAAAAATATTAAAACCCATGAAGTTGTGAACAAAATCTGCGTACCTACGCACTCGAGCGAAGCGAGGTTAAGTTGCTAGTGTAAAATATTATGAAATGTGTTTAATCGCATATGTAGCTAACACAAGTAATTATTTTGCTATTTTTATTGAATTAAATGTAACAATGATTGTTGTTGTGAGCTAACATTGTATATTATGCTGGAAGTCGCGGGTTTGATTCTCAGAAAAGCTCAATAATTGTATGCATAATAGAATGTCTGTCTTAGACAAACCTAAGTAACTGCTACTCAAGGTGTAACTTTTGGAAAAAAAGCGTAAGAGTTACAGTGTAAAATAAGTAACTTTTAAGTTTAAAATTATGATGGTATGTCATTTTCAGTAATACAACCATTCGAAAATACTCAAGTATTCGTATTTATTTCATGACAGGAAAATGTTGTTAGCTTAAAAGATAGACGTTCAGAACGTCTAATTAAAATGATCTTCAATAATTACAGGAACATTGGCTGGAACGTTAATCTCTGGTAATGGATTAAGATGAATGTGTAGATAGATAGATGGACACCGGAATATGACCAAAAAGCTTTAGGCACTTAATACATTCATATTTTAAGCAATCGATATTTTTACAAATCAAAATCGTACTAGCTTACTAATATAATAAATGCGAAAGTTTGTGAGGATGTACGAATGTCTGGATTATACATCCATGTATGGATGTTTGTTACTCTTTCACGCAAAAACTACTAAGTAAATGGATTCTAACGAAACTGTACAATAATGTAGCTCATACATTATAATAACACATAGGCTACTTTTTATCCCGGAAAATGTACGGTACCCCTGGGATAGATTTGTTTTTGCTTTTCGTTAAGTTTCTTTTGTTAGGCGAACCCGAGCGACGCGAGGGTAAGCCGCTACTTTTACAATATGTGAAAAAAATATTACATTACGTTAAGTTTGTATGTAGTAAATATTTCAATACTAGTGACTCACCCTCGCTTCGCTCGGGTTCGTCCCTGAGTTGCGTCCCTATACGAATTTTCACCCCCATTTTCACACCCTTAAGGGATGATTTCCGGGATAAAAACTATCCTATGTCCTCCTCAGAGTCTCAAACTATCTTCTTACCAAATTTCATCTAAATCAGTTCAGTAGTGTCGGAGCCTATTCGATATAAACAAACAAACAAATAAAAAAAAACAAATGTTTTCCTCTTTATAATATTAGAATAGATTATATTATTATCGTTACACGAAAATTAATTCAAATATACACTTACATGTACGTTATATTATGCTATATATCATTTATTGTATACACGTGTAGAAAGATATCTTTTATTCAATGATCGAACGTTTTTATTGGTCTCTTAGTAAGCATTTCGTCAAAAAAATACCTACGTAGCAAATAAAGAAAAACATATATTTTTTCTTATTTAATACAGGTGAGAGATCTGTAATCGAAGAACACAAGTAGGTGGGTAGGTCTAAAATAACCTGAAATAACACATAAGCTACTTTTAAACATCCAGGGACGCACCCGAGAAAAGCGAGGGTAAATTATATCTATACTAATATTATAAAGCCGAAGTGTTTGTTTGGTTGAACGCGCTAATCTCAGGAACTACTAATCCAATTTGAAAAAATCTTTTTGTGTTAGATAGCTCGTTAACTAGGTAAGGCTATAGGCTATATATCATCCCGGAAAAATGTACGGTTCCCGTGGGATAGATTTGTTTTTGTCTAGGGACGAACCTGAAGCGAAGCGAGGGTGAGTTGCTAGTCTACCTATAAAATACAATTAAATGCAAAAAATGCTACAATAGTTCAATCGGAATCCGGTTTGGGAATAAATAAATTAAAACTTGAAGTTTTATGGTTTTAAAAACGTTAGCAGAGCGTACCCCCGAGAAAAGGGGGGACGCAAAGCGAAGTGGGAAGTTATAATACCTGAGCCAGTAATATGGCCAGGAACTGTAAAATAAAAATAAAATAATAAATAAAATATATTGCAAAATATATAAATTTACAATACTATTTATTCTATTATATCTATGCCCGACGTTTTTCGGAAAATATACAAAAATTGCGTTTTTTCACAAAAGAAACCTATATAGATAAACTTAAAAAGTACCTTATCTAAATACAAAATTTATTCCAAATCATTAGAGCCGTTTCTGAGATACACGAAATAAATATATATATTCTATATAAATTAATATTAAAATTAATTAATTATAATTGTTATTTTTAAAATTAAAATAATGTTTCCTTTGGGTTAAACTTGATATTTTCTGTATATAAGACACTTATAAGACACTTTTCTTCCATCTCCTGTGCGTTTGTTCCACGACGTTAGAGTCGCTATGTATAAATTATTGTAAGATTTTATCGTTTTCTTTAATTCTAATATACAATGTTTGTTCGAGAGATTTTATCCTTACTATAGACCCTGTCGATTAATTCAATAAAATAATGACGTTGTCCTTTTTCACATTTTTATTTGGTTCGATTCCCAGCTCAGGTAAGCTTTTTTTACAAAAAATAAATACAGTTATTATTATTTTTTAAAATAAAGCAATGTTTTGTTTAGTTAAACTGGATAACTTCAATAATTAAACTTTTCTTCCATGTCCAATACATTTTTTCCACCCTGTGGAAGAATCGCTCATTCAATATTTACATGATCAAAATTTATTTTTATTAAATTAATAACAAGTTTACGAATATTCGTTTTGATCTCTTAATCTCATTACTATTATGGTATTTTTAATATATTTACATACATATAAAAAATATTATACTTTATATATAGTAGTTTTTATATAAAACCTACTAAATAACTTAAAATTATGATAATAACTAAATCGCACATCCACAGCCATACTTTCTTTTGTAAATTGTAATATAAAAAAAATCCAAAAAAAAAAATGCTTTTTCAAAGCAGATTAAATAATAATAAATAAAAAAAATCGTCCTTTATTAAAGAAAATTACTATTCACTTTCTAATTTCAAAGAAAACCGTTAAAACTCGTTTAAATTTTTAATTAAAAAAAAACTCACCTTTTAAATTTTTAATTTAAAAACCCCAAAAAAAAATTATATACTGTTATTAATTTTAAAAGAAATAAACATTTATATGGGTATATTTTAATATCACTATCTACTGATAACTTGATATGCAAAAAGCTGATCGCGACCTATTTTCTTGAGCTGAACACTAGCACTGGCTGTTGATGCGAGATTCGGCAAAGCGATATAATACTTATAGGAAGTACTTTGACATAATATGATAATGACACTATTTTCTAAAGAACATTGTAAAATATTTGACTTTTTAAACCTATCATAATGAAGAATTAAAAAAAAAATATTATTAATAATAAATGGCTTTTGTATTCCAGTGGGTTTGTAGCTGGAACGTGTACATGCGTCGGAAGTACGCGGGTTTGATTTCTACTCGTGAAGTTTTTTTGTTTGTCTTTGTACAATATGTAGGATCAAATATATATACACACAAATACACACACACATCCTTTTTATATTTTTACATTTTTAATTAAGACTTTTTATTTACCTTTTTATAAATTTTGTGACAGATTCGGATAAAAAAGAGAAAGCAGCAACATTAAAAAGCATACTACGATATGCATGATTTTTATTTCTCTATTCTAATAAAACAGAAGAAAACCATCTAATATTGCTACAACAGTCATAAATACAACAAGTTAGTACAATACAAAGTTTTAGATCGTTTTACATATTGCAATTTATATCTACATACTTCAAGCTATCACCTTAGACAGATTAGACAGTTAGATATTTTTTTTTATCTCGTTTTTTTCCTATTCATATTTGTTCGATTTTTGAAGTTCTACTTCTTTTGGGACGTTTGGGAAAAATTATGAGAGTAAAATCTTTACGATGCGCGCGCACACCGACAGCCAAAAAGCGACATGATGAAGTTAGTTACATTCCTTTAATAAACAGAGAATTGTGACATACGGGATGAAATCTTTAGCTACTTTTGTTCTGTTACGCCAAAGAAGTATAACTTCTTACGAACGTACATAAGTACACACACATTTTTTTAATATCCTATTGCTATGCAAATAGTATTTTAAAAATAATGAATTTAGGTGTTTAAAGATAAAAAACAACTATTTTTAGCTGAGATTTATTTAAAACATTTGACTTTATACAAAATTATTGTTTGTCTGTTTATTCATAGTTATACTTAGAGTGTGAGAAATCCGGGTAAACTTTAAACGAATTATCTAATCTCGGTAAATATCTAACACGGAAATTATAGTCTTCCAAATTTTTAAAAATTTCCGTTTCTCAAAAATTAAATAATTTGATATAAAGGATGGTTAAAGTGGATAAGTGACGAAATTATCCGTTAAAATCGGTACCCACCTTTTAAGCAAATACAGGCGTATGTCGTATGACACATAAGCCGTCTAAAAATACCTAATTTTAGATCGTGTGGTGATGGTCGTGGAGTTGCTTTACCTCTTACTATCTAAATAAATAAATATCTTGGGACATTATCACACAGCACCATCTAGTTCCATGGTAAGCTACGAGGCTTGTGTTATGGATACCAGATAGTTGATACACTACACATATATAACTTAAAATACTAATATTATAAATATAAACACCCATGACTGGAGTACACACATTCGTGCTCATCACACAAATAAATGCCCCCAGCGGGACTCGAACCCGCGACCGCACGTAAGGTCACTACAACGTGGCACCGCAAGTAGGGTCACTACAAACTCAGCCAAACGTGTCGTCAATATAAATAAGAATAAATTTCTACGCAAATCGGTATATTTAAACTAATCTAAAACCAAATCCTTGAATAGTTAATGTACCTATGTAATAACTTAAATTGTTTCAGTCGTTAGGTGTTTTGTTACATTTTTTTCAAGCATTCTCAACCAAAAAATAAATTGCCGTCATTACCAAATACAAAGAATATCGCATTTACTTATACATATTGGAGTTTGTTTTAAGGAAATCTTTAGAATGTATGACACACGGATAATATAGTGAAGAGGAAGATGCTTAATTTTCACGTACGCGGAACATAATTCCAGTACTATTATGGGATTCACGTATCGCACTACGATCTTTTATTATCGCGCAGTTAATGCGCTCTCGACGCGCGTTTACGATACGAACGACATAATCTGCACTTTTTAAGAGGCCTATCACAAAATGTACCGAGTTCTATGGTATTGAGTTCAAGCGGCCGACGCATCGCTGTTTCTAGCATTATGTGCAGTTGTAATTACTTTTATGTAAAGTTTTATAATAAATTGTTTTAAAAAAAGTATGTAGTTACGTCTCTTTTGAAGTAAAGTGTTTTGGTATAAATTTTACTTAGTAATATTAATGTTGTAAGGATATATTTACAGCTAATTCTGAACGTTTTTAGTAGTTTTTAAGATTTTGAAAAGGATTTTTCTGTAGAAATCATAACAATAACAATACATATAGTCAAATTCCGAAGCCGCTATGAACTTAACCACTATATATGAGATATTATTATATATTTTTCATATCGTTTGCTTAGTAGTATTTCAATCTATGACCTTGAAAAAGTGCCGTCGCGTATTTTAATTAAAACTTGCTACGGAATTTTGGATTTAATAATGAAAATTTGCGAAAAGTGGCGTCGCTATGAACTATATTAATAACTATTCTCCACCATACAATAAGTCAAAATTGTTGAAGAGTTTCAGTTTCTCTGAATAAGAGCGCCAAAGAATGGCATTTCATTGAAAAATAACGGTCGTAATGTAATAGGTCTCTTAAAATCAGCGGACAAACGCGAAAATGACGTACGTTGATGATACGCGCGTCGTCGGCACTACTATGAGACGTGGTGTGCAGTTTTACAGTTCATATATCATACTTTTTACAGTTCATACTAATGCAGCTACTAGCGATCTAACTATTTATAAAATTTGTATTTTATTATGTTCAATAAAAATCTTTTTAATCTTTATACATCAGGTCAGAATACGCGCAGACGATGTGCAGAGGCGCGTTTATGATACGTGCGTTTATAAATGTGGTGTGTACTGGCCCTTATTAGATGTTGTAATTTGTATGTACCTACATACAAATTACATATAGGTCGCAATCGGCTGATTCATTCATCTTTGGACTTCGATCGAAAAAATCTAGATTTTTCATGAAAATGTGCAGGAAATTGAAAGAGAAGAATTATAATTAGTTTTTTTTGTCATTCCATCGTAGCGTGTATGCATATGGATATGTATATAAGTACCTGCATTTTTTCCATTGCTTTAAATCCTTAGATACCAAATTCCGTAATCACCGTTTATTATTTTGCAGAGATTAGGCAGTAATAAAGCAAATAAAAAATAAACTTACGTCAGTTTAAACATAAAAGTCTTTGTATGCGCTTATGAGTTAATATTTATTTTTAAAATACAGGATTAAAGATAAAATTGTTTTGTGTGTGGTTTATTCACATTTTCTATTACGTCGTTTAAATCTCATCAATTAAAGGCGTGCATATGTCGCAGGTTAATTGTAAAAACCGTGAAATTAAAATGTCACTAGTGAAAGAGTAGAAGACGATTGAAGACGAAAGAATAGTGACAAAACTCCGGGTAGTATAATTTCACAATTTCCCTGCGAAACATATACCTCGACGCCATTAAACTTTGCCATTATGGCGTGTTCTATAGTTTTTTTTTATGTTAACGTTGGATTAGCATCTACGCATGCCTCCTACAAAGGCATACCTACATACAGGTGATTATGTGGGACTCACCGGCTAGAAAAGCCAGTCTCCCCGTCTTAATGGGGTGTCGCAGGATCGCTTACGCACTCGACTACTGCACCCCGACTCGACGGCAGGCCTATCGAGGCAGACCATTACAAGTATGGAGGTTAGAACTTAGGAACGCCAACGTATATGGGAAATAAGTTGAAAAAGTAGCAAGTAGATGTGATGTGAAGTTAGCAGTTTTAAACGGAGTGAAGTGCTGAATTATTATTACTTGAAAATGATATATAATTATATTCTAAGTGCAAAAGTGCGTCACAACAAAGCGGAAATCTTTCTTTCCTTGTTTAATTCACCATCTTACTCTTATGGCGATTGGCGCTATGTTTTAAATTCATATACTTCTTTATTGTGGCGCCAACAATTTGATGCTTGTCAGCGGTAACTTTCTATACGAGAGATTACCCTCTTTAGTTCTACCCTCCATAATTACAAGTTACAACCATAGAATTGCTCCCACAACTTTGCTAACAGAAGTGCAAGATTATATGACGCAAGGTAATCTATTATAAATGGTAGTATACCATAAACTAGCAGGTAACATAGGCTTCATCTAGCTATTGTTTTTAATTTTTTCACCACCCAAATCTTGTCAAATGGTTGTTTTCAATGGGATGAATTTAAAAAACTTCAAAATGCGTGTTTCATTAATTATAATCCTACTTCCTACTAATATTATAAACGCGAAAGTTTGTAAGAATGTATGTATGTATGTATGTATGTATGTATGTATGTATGTATGTATGTATGTATGTATGTATGTATGTATGTATGTATGTATGTATGTTTGTTACTCTTTCACGCCAGAACGGCTGAACGGATTTGGATGAAATTTGGCACAGATATAGATTATAGTCTGGAATAGCACATAGGTTACTTTTTATCCCGGAAAAATTATGGTTCCCGTGGAATAGATTTGTTTTTGTTTTTATAGAGGTGAACCCGAGCGAAGCGAGTGTGAGCCGCTAGTTTTAAAATAAAAAAATAAATTCTAAAGAGTACCTATAAAGTAACCCGTGGCAACATTTTGATTTCCATGACGCCGTAATTTGACCTCGAAAACAAAACGAGACATTAAGATGTCTCGCTTACCTTAACCTTAGTCTCTCCCGTGACCATGATTGCTGTGAAGCATTCGAAACGTCGGGAACCAAAAATCAAAATAAATCCTCGAAAAAATTATTGTAAAAAAGTATTGGTGAATAAGTCAGGATGTGCAATTTTATACATTAATAATTGCAGCTTACAGCTATGCTCCCGTGGTTTTGTGTTTAATTGCTTCACTAATAAACTTCGTATCGTGATTTTAAATATTCTTTAGGGATATTCTATTGGATCCTTTATCAAAAGGAAATGAAATGCAAAAAGAAAAAAAATTAAATCGTACTTGTAGTTTCAGATTTAGCGCAATGGAACAAATACATTTATAGTTACATTTTATTGTTTAGCTCAGAGATGAGATATTTTCCCGCAGTAAAAAATATCCTGTATATTGACCTGGATAACCAGCTATCATCATACCAAATTTCATCAAAATCTGTCCAGTAGTTTTTTCGAGATGCGGCTACAGAGCGACAGACAGATACAAAAATTCTAAAAACTATAGATTCAGCCTCTGTATCCATAATAATGTCTATTTCAATAAGATTTTCCAAAAAAAAAACAATTTTATGTACAGATTCGGCTCTTTTTTTATTATATGTATAGATAAGTAAATAACCTTTGAAATATATTTACAGATTTTTCCTTAAAGCTAAAATTTATTATATCCATTATGAATCTTAAGTGATTAACATTGATTGAAGTGAATGTTTTAAAATTAAAAATAAAATAACAGTATGCGGTTTTTTTTTAAATATGTTGGGACAGTAACACACAGCACCATCAAGTTCCATGGTAAGCTACGAGGCTTGAGTTATGGATACCAGATAGTTGATACACTACACATATATAACTGTTAAATATATATGTACATATAAATATAAACATCTATGACTGGAGTACAAACATTCGTGCTCATCACTCAAATGAATGCCCCCAGCGGGACTCGAACCCGCGACCGCTGGCACAACAAGTAGGGTCACTACAAACCGAGCCAAACGTGTCGTCAAATATAATTGTTTAATCCAATATAGGTATTATGTATGTAGTTAATTGTCTAAATAATATTATGTGCGATAATGAGTTTTCACGAATGTTGGTAACATATGATTGATTGATGCGCCACTAAACACAAAAACCATAAAACAAAAACTCTAAAAACCATTAGGCCCCTTTAGTCACAATGACTTCTACATATAATGAAATTCTGAATCGAATCTATACATTAAATATTTTTTGAAAAATCTTATTGAAATAGACATTATTACCGATACACAGGCCGAATCTATAGTTTTTAGGATTTTCGTCGGTCCATCCGGGAACGAATCACGAGAAAAAGACTGGACAGATTTTGATGAAATTTGTTGTGATGATAGTTGGTTATCCGGGTCGACATATAGGATACTTTTTGCTGCGGGAAAATATGTCGTCTCTGAGAAATCTATACTAAATGTTAATATAGTTCTTCACTCAGCTTGAACACGCCCATGACGTGGAGAACACAGTATTTCAATCAATCATGTGATTCTCATGGGATTACGAGGTGAGAATGGTGAGAATGTTTTTGAAATATCTAGTCAAGGGAAAGTATAAACATACTTTCCCTTGACTAGATATTTCTTTGAACTATATGCTCATATTTACGCGTGTGCAGGACAACGGTTCTAGTTGATACTCATGTAGAATAAGTAAGTACAAGTCCTCCCCACCGTTTTCGACCACGGCGGCCAATCTCATTGAGATTAGCCATCTGCGCAGGAGATATTATAGTGCACAAATGTACACGCAGACACAACATGCACCCTCTATTCCTGTCACTCTCATACTCCGGTAGGATGACTACTCGACACGACCAGTGAGAGTTACGGCGCAGGAACGACGGCTTTACGTGCTCTCCGAGGCACGGGGTTGAAACACCGCCAACTTCCCAACTCCGGGCTGTTACTGAGGCTTACTATACAGAAAGACTCAATTACTAAACTTGGCCCGACCCGAGACTGGAACCCAGGACTTCCGGATTTGCAGCCGTACATGCTTGCCACTACACCCCCGAGGCAGTTAATAAGAGGTAGAATAAGTATTATATAACAAAATATTTAGGCAGTCTTATATTGTGAATAAAAATAACACTATAAATACAGCAATGTTGAGTTTCTCATAAATTCTTCTGAACCTACCTACTTAGCTTAAATTAGCCGATGGAAAATTTGCTTGTAAATATCTATTTTGGTGGGTTTAAATTGGGTATTATTTTATTGTAAATCTCGCAAAAAAATAACACCCCACCCCCCAATGGAGTCCTGCCACTATAAAATACATCTCATAAATTCAGCTGAAACGTTAATAGGAATTTTATCGTAGGTAAATTATTTTGTAAAAACAAAGGTCGAGTAATGTTAGGCTTCTCTTTCTTAATCACAGATTTAAGAGATAAGAAGACAACGAGCGCAGTACTATAAAACAATAAAACTACTAAAAGATAATATGGATGAGCATATTTGCATGTCTGAAAATCACCGGTATAATTTAGTTTCGAGAATATATTGTCTTTAGAAAACTATTACTTAAGAGTTAAGGTTTTTTTAGACATGCAGGGTTCGTCACATTGTTTTTACTCGATGGTAGACCGGTAGAGTGGTGGCCTAGTGCCTTGGTTTAGCGCATGCTAAACCAAGTGAAGCGAGTTCAAATCCCGGGTCTCGCACCTCTGATATTTTCATGTGCGAATCATTTCTAACATGATTACCACTTGCCTTACGGTGAAGGAAAACATCGTGAGGAAACCTGCATGTCTGAGAAAACCTAGCAAGTTTTCGAAAGACATGTGGAGTCCGCCAATCCGCACTTGGCCAGCGTGGTGGACTGTGGCCTGATTCCCCTCGTATTGAAGGGAGGCCCGTGCCCAGCAGTGGGACGTTAAAAAGGGCTGAATACAATTCTAAAATATAGTTCAGTGATAAATCCATATGAATATTATAAATGTAAAAGTTAATCTATCTATGGTTTGTCACCTTTAAAGTTTTTATGTTGAAACCGCTTAAGAGATTTAAAGATTGCATCATGGGTACCTACTTTTTATCCTCGTACAAAAGAACAGTCGCAATATCTTGAAAAAACTACGTAGAACTACGAGTATTTCTTAGTTACGTAGAAACGTAAACCATGACCGAGGCTGAAACTAATTTTGCATAATAATTTAAATGGCGTCACCTCACTTACACGATCTTATTTTTTGTGGGTATTTACTTTTTTTAATAAATTGTTTATTTTATTAATTGCAAGGTTGGTACCACCATAACAATATTGGTTTTAGAAAAGTATCCACGCTAAGCTTGGAATTTTTTTTACAAAATATATTTTTCGGATAACCTTTTAAGTTAAAAAATATTTTAAATAAAACTATCTTTTCCTTTGTTCCCGAGGTTTCGAATGTTTTACAACAATCATGGCAATCATTCAGTCTCTCCCGTGTCCATGATTGCTGTATGAGTGTAAAGCATTCAAAACGTCGGGAACCAAAAATCTAAATAAATCCGCGAAAACATCCGAAATATATAGTTTTTTTTTTAAATATCAAATATTCAGTGTAAATCTAAGACAGTAGATAGTATCTATACAGATATATACCTAAAATTGGAGTGTCTGTTTGTAATACTAAAATAACTGCTTTTTACTAAATGCATATGGATGTATACACGGTACATACACCAAAACAACATTTTTTACAATTTTTGTCTGTCTGTCTGTCTGTTTGTTCCGGCTAATCTCTGAAACGGCTAGACCGATTTTGACGGGACTTTCACTGGCAGATAGCTGATGTTATGAGGAGTAACTTAGGCTAATTTTATTTTAGAAAAAGAATCAGGGTTCCGCGAAAAAAATTAAACCCCATGAAATTGTGAACAAAATCCGCGTACGACATACGCACCCGAGCGAAGCGAGGGTAAATCGCTATATAATTTAAATGAATATCTTAGGAGTAGCAAGCTACTATTTATGTATAAACATAGCTAACCGTGAAAACGTACCTACAGGGATGAACGCGAGCGAACCGAGCGTGAGTCGCTAGTTAAAAAATATTATTACATCTTTTTATCTTTCTTCGCGCGTGTACAATAAAATTAGAATATAAAAAATAGAGATATATTTTTATGGTTCTTCACATTTCAAGTACTTGCCGTCTCTCGATTAAACGGGACATAACTAAATAATTTTGACGATATGATATGTCCATGATACTTATTATAAATGGAGTGGATATGGTTATCATACTCCACATACCGTAATCATTTAACGTTTTATTATTCCAATTCATTTTTTATTTTACACGTATTTTATAGCTAATCTATTTGGTAAACTAGCTTCATTTTAATAACAACCACCAGACAATGGAGATGATTACTAAGGAAACACATTACAAGCACAAAAACATCCTATAAAGACTCTTTTCTAAGTGCTTACGTTATGTAGAATTAGCGACTCACGCTCGCTTCGCTCGCGTTCGTCCCTAGGTACGTTTTAATTTTTTTTTGAGCGAAACCCTAATTCTTTTTCTAAAATAAAAGTAGATTAAAGTACTCCCTATAATATCAGCTTAGCCAGTGAAAGTCCCGTTAAAATTGGTCCAGCCGTTTCAGAGATTAGCCGGAACAAACAGACGGATAGACAGTTTTTTTTTAAATTGTGTTTAACTGACGGATAGAAAGATTTTTTTTTAAATTATGTTTTTCTTATAAGTACCATATATAATTTCATATGCGTTTAGTATAAAACTGTTACTTTGACATTACAAACAGACATTTCAATTTTATTTATCTATATAGATTGATAAAAGCTATTATGCCACGCCGTTTAAGCATAAAAATATAAAAGGTAGCTATGTAATAGTTAGAAATACTCTCACATGATCATGATATTCGCTTTGTTTATCAATTATAATTATATAAAAATAGGATTTATATGTATAATTAGCAGCACACTTGAGTTCGCCTCTAGAAAAACGAAAACAAATCAATCCTACGGGAACCGTACATTTTTCCTGGATAAAAAGTATGCCTATATACTATTCCAGACTATAATCTATCTCTGTGCCATTTTATCCAGATCCATTCAGCCGTTCTGGCGTGATTATATAACAAACATCCAAACATCCATCTAAACTTTAACATTTATAATATTAGTAATATTGTAAATAATTATATGATTTTATAAGTTCTGAAATAATATACTTAGCACCTGGCGACCGAGCTTCGCTCTGTGTTCTTTTTTTGTAATATCATATTTTTTAGATAAGAAAAACTAAAAACTTAGATAAATACAAAAAAAAAGTAGAACTTTGTATCCAATATGATCAATATAATGTTAATCTTGCACCTTGGTCGCTTGACCACGATGCTTATGCCTGAGTGTAAGAAATTATCGAACATATTCTGCGTAGAATAATGCAAAAGAAAACCGCATGAAAACTCGAAAACACGCGTTTTCCCAAACATGAGACTAATCTAGATCGATTTTTCACCCCCAAAAACTCCCCCATACCAAATTTCAACGAAATCGTTAGAGCCGTTTCTGAGATCGTCGGTATAAATAAATATATAAAGATATAAATATACAAGAATTGCTCGTTTAAATATATTAGATTTGACTTTTCTTAAGTTGTCATCTAGAGTGGAAAAAGGCCGGAAAAAGAATTATGTTTTGTTTTATGAAGTAATGCAATACGTCATTCCCTTTCGTAATGTTTTTTGAGGCGTTACTATGACTCTACAAAATAATAAAAAACATGTGCCGTTACATCAAATTTGACTTGGCCTACTTGACCTACTTCTGAAATACTCTCGTAACACTTAATACCGTTTTAGAATT
Organism: Fabriciana adippe; assembly: GCA_905404265.1. Taxonomy (NCBI): domain Eukaryota; kingdom Metazoa; phylum Arthropoda; class Insecta; order Lepidoptera; family Nymphalidae; genus Fabriciana; species Fabriciana adippe. Next base: position 13,808,000 of record FR989997.1, on the reverse strand, counting down.
GTCAATATTTAATTACAAAAAATGTAATAATTTTAAAAACTCACAATACGCGTTTTTTTTTAAGAAATTTAAAAATGTTAATGCATTTTTCCTTGTGGGAAAAACAATAAAAATATTTGCTGCATGCGGAAGTCGAACTAGCGACCTTCAACATAGTTTATCAATGTTTTTTTTGATATAAGAAAACTGTAAAGGGTCATCCCTTATAGTTTGTTATTTAGGTATAGCTTGAGTTCTCTAGTCGACACGCTTTTATAATAATTAATAATATTTTTAATTTTATACAAAGTGCGAAACCTAGACAGCTACCTCACTGATGCGGACAGATACGCTGATATAGTAATAAAACCATAATGTTATCGACTTCAATATCTCCCGCTAATAAAAATTCTTTTTTTATAAGTTTTTGTTTTTTGAGTTCATCTAAGTATTTGGGTATATATGTATGTACATATGTGCTATACTCGTACAATATCACATAGAATCTTTTAAAAAGAATTACAATAGCTTCCATTTCCATTGAAATTCCAATGTACATCTATCTATACATATTATAAAATTGTAACTAAGCCGAATCTGTACATTAAATATTTTTTAGAAAATCTTATTGAAATAGACTTTATTATGGATACAGAAACCAAATCTATAGTTTTTAGAATTTTTGTCTGTCTGTCTGTCTGTCTGTCTGTCTGTTACCGCATCACGGGAAAACCGCTGGACAGATTTTGATGAAATTTGGTATGATGATAGCTGGTTATCCGGGTCAACATATAGGATACTTTTTACTGCGAGAAAATTTCTCATCTCTGAGCTAAACGTTAAAACATAACTAGGGACGAACCCGAGCGGAGCGAGGGTGAGTTTCTAGTATCTAATAAGTATGAAACAAAATTATCTACATGAATTAAAATGAAATAATGGCATACAAGTGGACTGGTTTAGATAATTTTATTTTGAAAATATTCGAAATATTAAGTACTAAAATATTGAATTGCAACAGGACAATGTCTGTCATCAACCATTTATTAACAGATTTTAATCTATCTATACATATAATAAAATTTTAACTAAGCCGAATCTGTACATTAAATATTTTGAATGTAGGTCTTATCTGCGCAAAAACGGGATCGATACATATAAAGTTATTGTCTGTAAACACGTGTATGTATGCATGAAAATCTATTGGCTAGCACGTACGATTCCAGATCCTGAATTTCGAGTTCCGGATCTAAGTAGGTTCTTATTTAGCTGAGTTTTCTGTCACGATATATTCTGTAGCAGGCCAAAGTTGGGAAGTAGGCGATGTTCACAGCTTTGTCCCTACGAAATTAACTTATCATATGGATATCTTACTAATATTATAAATATGAATGTTTAGATGGATGTTTAGATGTTTGTTACTCAATCACGCCAGAACCACGGTAATGTACATCATTACCGTGCCAGAACGGTTAAACGGATCTGGATGGATGAAATTTGGCACAGAGATAGATTATAGTTTGAAATAGCACATACTTTTTATCCCGGAAATGTGGAATGGAAATGTACCGTTCCCGTGGGATAGATTTGTTTTTGTTTTTCTAGAGAGGAATCCGATCGAAGCGAGTATATAACCAACGCAGAAAATGCGAGTAAAAAGAATAAAGTAAACAAGATACTTTAATGCTACCAACGCAGTTGTCTAGACTCATTTTCAGGTTTGGAGAAATCGGTTAGGAGGATACGTTTGTTAAAATCGATGCAACCATTCAAATATAAATGTAGATACAATTAATTTTCTTTCCCCGTTAAATATACACGGTAAGTGCGAGTCTGACGCGCTCATCGAGGGTGCCGTAGCAAGAAACATTTATTTATTTTTTGAGTTACCTATATATACATATAAAAGGCAAAAGAGATTGACTGATGTATCAACGCACAGGCCAAACCCTTAAGGCTAGAAAATTAAAATTTCGCACACGTATTCCTCATATGACGAAGACATCCACTAAGGAAGAATTTTTCAAAATTCAATCCCCAAGGGGGTGAAATAGGGGATAAAAGTTTGTATGAAACTTTCTATTCCTTGGACATATTTGCATGAAATTTCGATTTTTCGTAGTTTGATTGCGAGCGAAGCCGCAGGTTCTGCTAGTTTTATATCAGTATTTTTAAAAAATATAGTAATGAGATAAAAATTAATACAATATTAATGGTCTCCAAGGAATATGGCTGTCATAAACGGACAGATTATAAGAATTCGACTTTTGTTTTTAATAGGCTACGGAACCCTAATTTTTTTCTAGTCTTTGAAGCAAGCGCTAAGCAATAACAAGTTCATTAATGGCACTTATAAAATATTGAACAAAAATATATTGAATGCTAATAAAACTCTTGCCTCACACAAGCGATAAAGATAAATTATGTTATCAGTTAGAAATTCATACATCGTTACAAATATTTGTAGTAATTCGCATAATTTTGTCCTTTTTAAAACGTTTCTAACACACTTGTGTTATTATCGTATTTTTAAAATATGTATTCAGCCCTTTTTAACGACCCACTGACGGGCCCTCCCTTCAATAAGAGAGGGATCAGGCCATAGTTCACCACTCTGGCCAAGTGCGGGTTGGCGGACAACACATGTCTTTTGAAAACTTAATAAGTTCTCTCAGACATGCAGGTTTCCTTATGATGTTTTCCTTCACCTTAAGGCAAATGGAAATCATGTTGAAAGTGATTCGCACTTGAAAATATCAGAGGTGCGAGACCCGAGATTTGAACCAGCTTCACTCGGTTTCCCAAGTAAGCCCGCTAGGCTACTGTCGTTTGTGTTAATCTTGATATAAGAATGATTTTTAATTTTTAGCGTTTTCTACCCCAGGAGTTGGGATGTGGCATTCGTAAATATTTTTGATTATGTGGTTACTTATCGATTAGAAAATCCAGTACTTCCTACTAAAACCCTACGGAACTTTCCCTACCAAGTGGTTGCTCTCACGGTCCAGTCTCAGAGAAGTACCCTGGTACTTCACTTCACCTCCCAGGGCGTCTCTTACGTTCAGGCTAGCTAGATTGAGTTTTTGGAGAGAGTTAGATAGAAAATATTTAATTGTACTTTTAATTAAAAGTAATTAAGTTTCATTTAAAGGTATCGGTTAAAAAATAACGAAATTCTACAGAAAATGATTAAATCTATACAGATAAATAAAATTGAAGTGTCTGTTTGTAATGTCAAAATAACAGCTTTTTATTAAATGCATACGAAATTATATACAGTAATTATAAGAAAAATATAATATTTAAAATTTTTGTCTGTCTGTCTGTTTATTCCGGCTAATATCCGAAACGGCTGGACCAATTTTGACGGGACTTTCACTGGCAGATAGATGATGTTATAAGTAGTAATTTAGGTTACTTTTATTTTAGAAAAAAAATAGGGTTCCGCTGAAAAAAATTAAAACGTACCTAAAGGCACACCCGAGCGAAGCGAGCGTAAGTTGCTAGTATCACATAAGATAAAAGTTATTTATAGAGTTGTAAAATAATAAGTTACCTCTGTGAAATGCGCTCCTATACTATTTATATGTTTTAAATGTACCAATAACCAATAAAATATAAAGAGTGTCACTTCAAAGAAATATCTTTGCTAATAAAACTTTAAGGAAAATTCTAAAAATAGGTATTGTTTGATTATCGACTAGATGTTCTAACTATATTATTAACATTATACAAGAGAATTGAATATATTTTGCCTGTCCTTGTATTTCACAGCATTTCCGTTGAAATCAATGGGCAATCGCTACTTTATGTATTTTGAAGCCATTTACAAGAAAATCGAATTATAAATAAATAAATATGTTGGGACATTAACACACAGCACCATCTAGTTCCACGACGTACGAGGCTTGTGTTATGGATACCAGATAGTTGATACACTACACATATATAACTTTAAATACATACATATTATAAATATAAATACCCATGACTGGAGTACAATCATTCGTGCCACACAAATGAATGCCCCCAGAGGGACTCGAACCCGCGACCGCTGGCACAGCAAGTAAGGTCACTCCAAACTGAGCAAAACGTGTCGTCAAATTATACTTTATGGTTTTATATACTATGGACTGTGACTCAATATTCCCTTACATCCGGAACGTTTATCAATGTTTTTAGATAAGAATTAATCTTTCTCACCTACTTATACAAAGGAGTAACTGCAGATATTTGGTCGCACACTATCAAATTCTTTTGGTTTCGAGTTTGGTTGGATCGATAATTTGGTCAAACTCGCTTTTCATATTATTCACTCTAAATTTTTCACAGGGTTTTTAAAAATTAACAATTTAACATGCACAGGCGTACCATACAACATCATTTTTCATCAACGCGTTGAAGAAACATTATTTTTAAAACAATAAACGCCACATGTTTTACACAATGAATGCTAGACGATTTTTTTTAAATAACTTTTTCTATTAGATTAAATTTTAGTTATTCACAAAGAATCACTTCGTCCAAAAACATAATCATGCTCCAAAACATTTATTCACAAAGAAGGGTACAACTTCTGAATAACTCATGAGTGATACGCACTTCTAATATTTTTTAAACGGAGACCAAACTCATATCACTAGGGATTTTGTTTGATTTTTTCGTTATCTCATTTCGTTTTCGAGGTATAATTTTTTTCGGCCTGAAACCGGGCGAAAAACTCAATTTTCACATTTTTTCGATTTTAAAAAAAGCATTTGAGTTTTTTTTTAATTTTTGAATTTTGTAGCTCCAATCAGCCGACGTAGTCTTAAAACCCACGACACCAAGATGATGTCGTACTTTACTGAAAATCCGGACCTATACCGAAGCGACAAAAAAATTTTTCAATTTTAAAATATATTTTATTTAGGAGATTTTTTATCAATCTCTCTATTCGATTGTGATGATCAACTTGAAATCTTCGTGTAAAGCGGCCTCGTTTAAAACGAGGATCACGATTAATTAGTGCCTATGATCTAATTCTACAAATAAACGTATTGTACCTTAAACAAATAGAAGCTGGTAAACACTAAACCCGTATTATAAATACATGAAATGTATTATGTTATATTTGTAATAGGTAAATGTTAGATCTAATGTAAAAATAATAGCATGATTTAAAATAAAGTGACATTAAAAAAACATTTTTAAAAACAAGATTTTATATCATACTAGCGACTCAGCCTCGCTTCGCTCGAGTTTGTCCCTAGGTACGTACGTTTTAATTTTTTTTGAGCGAAACCCTAGTTCATTTTTTTTTAAATAAAGACGATTTTCTAAGTGCGTTATGTAGAACTAGCGACTTACGCTCGCTTCGCTCGCGTTCGTCCCTAGGTACCTACGTTTTAATTTTTTTGAGCGAAACCCTAATTCTTTTTCTAAAATAAAAGTAGCCTAAGTTATTCCTTATAATATCAGCTATCTGCCATTAAAGTCCCGTTAAAATTGTTCCAGCCGTTTCGGAGATTAGCGGGAACAAACAGACAGATAGACAAAAATTTTAAAATTTGTGTTTTCCTTATAAGTACCGTATATAATTCCATATTCATTTAGTATTAAGCTGTTATTTTAACATTACAGACACTTTAATTTTATTTATCTGTATAGATAAATTGTGTAGTGTTTCATTTAATTTAAAGTTTATTTTTTAATTATTGATTTGTATTCTCAGCAAACCCTTTTATTTGATATCCGTATCATGGGAGTGCATAAAAAACTATTCGGCCATCTTTAAGAGCCCGCCATATTAGATTTAGAATGGCGTCACTTAGCTAGCCATGTATTGTCATCCAAACTTAACGTGTATACAATAAATATAAAATATAAATATAAGCTCAATCGGTTGAGGATAACTGCTTTAAAATTCATTTGCAAAATTTTAAATGACTCTTTAGTTAAAAGTTTTGCTTACGATACCACGATATACATTTGAAATACAGAATATCGAACTTATTAAGATACTCGGATACAGTACGATGCACTCTTATAAATAATATATAATACATAAATACATAAGGTAAGGCTCCCCCCCCCCCCCCCCCCGCCCCTTTCAACGTCAACATTCGTTCACCTTGTGTGGGGGGGGGGGGTTGTTGGGTTTAAGTGGGTAGTACTGGCTTTTCTAGCTGGTGAGTCCCACATAACCACCTGTATGTCTACAGGTGGTATGCGTAAATGCATTTCCAAGCATGAAAAAAAGGTTTTTCTTTACGGGTTTAACTCTGTCTAAGATAATCTCTAATAAGTTTAATTGGGTATATTTATAAAATTGACCCATAAATAGTAAGAAATATATTCGAAATATACGGTTTTCCAGATGGCGAGTAAAAACTAATACCATAAATTGAAAGTTTTTGTAACTCCAGGAGTACCTTTCCCGTGTTGTATAAGGCTGGTGAAAAGGAGAGAAAAGATTTAGAACGATTATAATATTATGATGGTGATGATGTCTTCCCGACCGATTACTGTCACGGCGGCCAATCTCACTGAGACTAGCCAGATGATCAGGAGATATTATAGTGCACAAGTATTCGCACATACACCGATGCACTCCCTATTCCTGTTATTCTCAAATTCTGATGGGACCAAATTCGACAAGATTGGTGAGAGATGGGGGTAAAACACCGCCAATTTTCCACCTGGCCCAACCCGGAACCCGAATCCAGGACCTTCGAATGTGCAGTACATACTACCCACTACACCACTACGCTACACCCACAAATAATAAATATATTCCGATTTTTAATAAAATACTCCTTAAATGTCAAGGTTTTTATATGTACATACATCCCCTTGTAGAATATGCTACGCGCTGCACTATGCTCAATGCGATGTATTTTCCTTAAACCTTAGGTAAAATACAGGAAGTCATATTTTGTAAGTATTGATATAACCCGGAAACCATAGTTAAAATGTTCAATCGGAACCTTTTATTAGTAATAAGGTCACAATATGTTTTTATGGCGAATTTCCTACCATAGAAAAAATATAAATAGTGAAGGTTGTTTTTGTTGTATCCGATAAGAAACGTGTTTTAAGGGTCTTTTTATTTTTTCTCTGATGTCAAATGTATATAAACTTTAAACTTAACATAAAAGTTAAACCAAAACAATCTAATATAATAAAAATGAAACGCTGTTAAAGGTAATAAGCATTACTCGACAAAGACTTGGCCGATGTGGCTATTATTTAAAAAAAATCTTAGCTCGTAATAATCTGAAAGAGACTTTTAGGGAAAAAAATTACAAACGTTGACCGGAAAAAGGGGAAATATGGGAAAATTTGAAAAATTCATATAATATAAAACGTATAAAAAAAAAGATTTTTTTATAAGTACGTTTTATATTATATGAATTCAAAGATCTTAAACAAATTATTGAGTGTTGTTGAGAAAACGTCTCAAGGTTAGCTAGAAAATAAAAGTACTAACAAATTATGTATGTACGTACCTACATTGTTAAGTTTTCCTCAAATTTATTATTTCCTCCCCTTATTTTGTTAAAAGAAGAAAAAGAAGTTTTACTATTAATTGATTTTGTAGAAACTTTTTAGTTCATTAATGGAGAGAGATGAGATATGGAGTAAGATGGTTGAAGTAAAAATTATGAAACTATGTTGCTGATGCTAAATTTATATGGTATAATACCTATCTATAATCTTATTATATAATAAAAGGCAAAAGTGATTGACTGATGTATCAACGCACAGGCCAAACCCTTAGGGCTAGAAACTTAAAATTTCGCACTCGTATTCCTCTTATGACGCAGGCATCCACTAAGGTAGGATTTTTCAAAATTCAACCCCCAAGGGGGTAAAATAGGGGATAAAGGTTTGTATGAAACTTTTTATTCCTTGGACATATTCGTATGAAATTTCGTATTTTTCGTAGTTTGATCGCGAGCGAAGCCGCGAGTTCTGTTAGTTTGTAATAAATAAATAAAACTTCTACACAAACAAATTAATTTTCATTTTTCTTTTTTTTTACGACTACAATAATGAGTATCATACAACATTTTTTGCAATTAGATAAGTTTTATTTAACATCTAATTAGTCTGTAGTCTGTATGTACATACATGATTACTTATTATAATCACTTTAAAATATTAACTTATTGTATAATGCATTAACCATAATGCATCTAATACTATTCACAAGTGGAACACGTGGAATGTAAATGGTGTTTTAAACACGTAATGGGGTCCATATAACTGTATCATTATTATGCGTATTAATCCGTATTAATATTATAAATGTGAAAGTTTGTGAGTATGGATGTTTGTTACTCTTTCACGCCAGAACGGCTGAACGGATTTGGATGAAATTTGGCACAGAGATAGATTATAGTCTGGAATAGCACATATGCTACTTTTTATCCCGGAAAAATGTACGGTTCCCGTGTGATAGGTTTGTTTTTGTTTTCCTAGAGGCGAACCCGAGCGAAGCGAGGGTGAGCCGCTAGTCTAATATTATAAATTAATGCTTATTTTCCGACTGCGGTGAAACCCAAAGGAGGGTTATGTATTACCTATATGTACCTATGTACATATATACATATATTTATCTGTGTATATGATATACAAAATAAGATCATATGTTCCCTCGTAACCACTAAAGGGCTTAACCGATTTTGACAATGTTAATGTCATGCGGTATATGGATATTGTTAAAAATCAAAATGGCCAATTGCAGGCGCCTATGTGTGTGTCCTAAAAAACATTTTTCTTTTAAACCTATGGGGTTGGTTATCAAAAAGAAAGGAAAATATACACAAGTTATAATTTATATTTTTTTAAATAATTTAGCATAGATAACAAATTGTTAAATGAAACACAAAATTTCTAACTGTCCAAAACTAAAAACTTTAAATAGGTACAGGGGTTTAATAAAAAAATATATATGACTAATTTGTATAAAACCGTTTAAAAACATTTGTTTCTGCAATCTAGGCTGATAATGTATTAAAAAAAAAGAGGTTTTTCACATCTTTCCCGTGCTTTTAAGGGAGATGTGGGTTCGTTGATTGTACCTACTGTATTAGTGTTTCTTAATATAATTTATAACTTTGTTTTAACCATATTTTTATACAAAACGTAATTAACGCGTTAGCGTAACTTATTTAAAACTAGCTAGAAAAACAAAAACAAAGCTATCTCACGAGAACCGTACATTTTCTGGAATAAAATGTAGCCTATGTGTTATTCTGATGTTTGAACTATATTATTATAAAGTTTCATTAAAACTTATTTAGTAGTTTTCGCGCGGAAGAGTAACAAACATCCATCCAGACAGACATCCTCACAAACTTTCGCATTTATAATATTAGTAGGATTTTAATGTTTCAAACTTTACAAATTAACCGTTATTTTTATTCATTTTATGTATTCTTTTTATTGTATTAGCATGCATGAGTGCATATAATTTGTTGGTCAATGCTATGGACACCTGACACCATATATATATATATATATATATATATATATATATATATTGTAACTTAAAAACTCCATATTTAAAAGAGGAACACACTGTTCCGCCTATGCCTTCCTCACGGACAGAGCATCTACCTACTGTTGATCTAAAAAAAAGTTTGTTTTAAAAGTACTGAATATAATAATTATTATCAATAGATACGAGGAAAATCTCGACATTTTCCTCTCGATCTCGAATATTAATAATTATTCTTATCACTGTTATTTTGCTTTGTTACAATCAAGCACTTGAAAATAAGATAAAGTATAAATAATATCTAGTTTTATATTTCACTAATCCATTTAAGACCTAAGGCAGAGCTTAAGCGCTAAAGCGATGATTAGAAATTAGAATAGATATTATATTTATTTGGTAGTATTTTGATTGATTATTATCTGATATATAGTTATATATATATATATATATATATATATATATATATATATATATATACATATATATATATATAAGATAATAGTGCGTGTGCGTGTGTGTGTGTATTCAGCCCTTTTTAACGTCCCTTCAATACTGGCCAAGTGCGGATTGGCGGACTTCACATGTCTTTCGAAAACTTGCTGGGTTTTCTCAGACATGTAGGTTTCCTCACGATGTTTTCCTTCACCGTAAGGCAAGTGGTAATCATGTTAGAAATGATTCGCACATGAAAATATCAGAGGAGCGAAACCCGGTATTTGAACCCGCTTCACTCGGTTTTCCAAGCGAGCGCTTTACCACTGTGCTACCACTGCCCAATAAGTAGTTAACAAAAAATAAACTCAACTTGCTTATATATGTTTTCAATAAAATATGACAATAGTTTTCACTCGGAAGTATTTGTATCTACCGGCGATGACACAGTTTGTCGCATCACTATAAAAAGTTTTACCTTGACCACATTCAAAATATCATATTTATTTTTGACACGTAATCATATTGCTGATTTGTATTTTATTGTTTATTACAGTTATTATTGATAGTGGAGGTTCTTTATCGGTTTGAAATGAAAAAATACCTAATTAATTTTAGCGAAATTGTAATTTCTCGGATTTTACAATATCCATGCGACACATACCACCTTTTTGACAGAGGCTACAAATGTTGGTGCGCATGCGGACTTTTTAGGGTTCCTTACCTAAAGGGTAAAACGGGATCTTATTACTAAGACTTCGCTGTCCGTCTGTCTGTCCGTCTGTCATCAAGTTGTATCTCATGAACTGTGATAGTTAGACAATTGAAATTTTCACAGATGATGTATTTCTATTGCCGTTATAGCAACAAATATTAAAAAACAGAAAAATAAATATTTAAGGGGGCTCCCATACAACAAACGTGATGTTTTTCCTCGATATTGATAACAGCAACAGGTAGACGCTTGAAATATTCACAGAATATTTAGTTATATATTCACTTTAAAAATAAATGATAAAATTAAAATAAAACAAATATTTGAGGGTGGCTCCGATACAACAGACATGATTTTTTTGCCATTTTTATAGATAACTAGCGACTCACCCTCGCTTCGCTTCGGGTTCGTCTCTAGACAAAAACAACTCTATCCCCCGGGAACCGTACATTTTTCCGGGATGATATATAGCCTAAAGCCTTCCTCGACAAATGGACTATCCAACACAAAAAGAATTTTTCAATTCCATCCAGTAGTTCCTGAGATTAGCGCGTTCAATCAATCAATCAAACAAACAAACAAACAAACAAACAAACAATCAAACAAACTCTTCAGCTTTATAATATTAGTATAGATGGTACGGAATCCTTCGTGCTCGATTCCAACTCGCACTTTTTTTATTTTTGCTATATTGGCTCAGTAGTTTTACAGTTTATCGATTACAAACAAACAAGCAAACTTTTCTTCTTAATAATATTAGTATAAATATACATGTATAGATTAATATAGATATAAAACTAAATCTAGGTCAAGTGTAAATCGGACACGCGCTCAAAGTGTTATGTACTTTCATAAATAAACAATCAATAGATTACAAAGAAATAACGAAATTTTAATACTTTTATCAATTTAGGGTAAGGTTGGGATTATTGGGCCGGCGCGACGTGTGGACTATTTTGATATTCCGCAAAAGATTTTTTATATAAGATAATTTCATATTTTCCGTTCGACGTCTTTTACGAATATGATAAAGGTTAAAAAGTGTAGTTGAATCAAAATGTGAGTAATTTTGTACAATAATATCTAGTATCCGTTTAAATAAGCCAAGACTCGAACGAACGATTTCGAATGCTTTAAAGCGAATATTGTCAAGGGGGAGACCTTATGAAAAATTCCAAAAAATACTCATATATAAAAAATTACAAATATTGGCGTTTTAACAAAATATTAGGTTCAATATGTTTTCACTTGGTAAAAGTTATCTGTTAAAAAATTAGTAATTCAATGACGTTATCTGATGTGTAATCTTTAATGACATTATGTGTGAATAGTTCTATAGAACTATACTATAGTACTTCCCCATGAGTATCGTTGGTCTTTAGGGAAAATGCTAACAATTCTTTATTTAAACAATAATAAAAGCAAATGTATCATTGGATTATTGTCTCATTATTCTACTCTTACTGACGAACAAAATGTATGTATAATATATAATGTTGCAGGCATATAAATAGGCAAATAAATAAGAATTCAGTACGTTTTTCTAGATCTATAGAACTATAATACTATGGTACTTTCCATGTTTGAAATTTTAACAATTCTTTATTTAAACAATAGTAAATGTAAATATAAGGCAGTGGTAGCCCAGTGAAACGGGCTCAAATCCGGGGTATCGCACCTCGGATATTTTCATGTGCGAATCATTTCGAACATGATTACCGCTTACCTTACGGTGAAGGAAAAAATCGTGACGAAATCTGCATGTCTAAGAAAACCTAATAAGTTTTCGAAAGACCCGCAACCAACCCGCACTTGACCAGCGTGGTGGACTATGGCCTGATCCCCCTCGTATTGAAGGGAGGCCCGTGCCCAGCAGTGGGACGTTAAAAAGAGCTGATTACAAATGTAAATATATCATTTGATTATTTTCCCATTTTTTTACCCTTACTGACAAACAGAATATGTATAATATGCCGGAGGCATATAAATAGGCAGAGAAAAAAGAACTCAACACCTTTTTCTTTTTTTTCAGCCCATTTTTCTTTTTTGTTTTTTTTTTTCTTAGTAGCTATTGACGAGCTTTAGGGTTATTAATAAAAAAAAGGGTTAAGATCGACATCGACCACCGGGCAAACACTAATATTATATAATTTGTTATTATAAAAACTACTTGCTTTTTTGTAAGGGCTCGTGCTTTGCTGGGGTTTTTTTATTAGAATATGTAATAAATTTGTTTTATATATGTGTATATATACATTTTTCGTATATTAGGTATCCTCTGAACATATAATATAAGTTTCATTGTATAAGACAATTTAGAAAAAATGTCAAAATTATGGCGGTCGGCAACGACTCAAAAGTTCTATCCCCTTTACGGTTGTATAACCTGTGCAATGCACAGGACATATGTATTTAATAAAAAAGTAAGTTTAAAGAGAAATTAAGTATAAATGAGTTTAAAGAAAATTTGATATCCCACTTCGATAAAAGCGTTTGTAATTTATAATTGTATTTTTTATTTTTACTTTGAACATATGACGTATTGGTATTATCTGCAATTGTACCTGAATTTGAATGACTAAATAAAATATATGAATGCATATAGCACTTAAGAGGATTGTCAAGTCAAGGCGCGAGTAGGTTTTTTAAAAAATTCTATCTGTTTCATACCGCTCGCTTTGCCAACCTGTATGTTATAGAGAGATTTGCAAGTCTTAGAGGCAATTACCAACATTTCCTTTTTGAAATATTGTTTCGGACGATAACGTTTTCACCCCCCTAAACATTTACGAAATGAGACAATTTTGGTTTCATTAGATTCAGTACATCTTAATCTAGGTTTCTACGTTTTTCTTTTTTAGAAATTCAGTTTAGTTTAATAAAAAAAAAAACGCTCGAGGAAGTTTTTAAGTGAAAAATACAGATATTTAGATGCTAATAACTTCTATCATACGCAATAGTTCTTTGAAATAAAAACGTACGGATCAAGTTTTTTATTGTATCTACAACATTTCCAAAAATTATAAAAATTAGACTATGTTTATCGGGGAAAAACGTTATCGCTTTTTGTATGAAAATTTACAGCTTCACAATCCTCTTAAGAAATACCTTGATTGTGGCGATCATCACCGAAAAAAAAAAAATTTTTTGTAGCTAACGCGAACGAAGTCAAGCGCAAAAGCTAGTCTATCATAATATTAATTTCCCTATATTTCATGTTTAAAATTATTTTCTCTTTCATAGCTAAGTTAGCTAGTAGGAGGTAAATAAATAAATAAATAAATATATTGGGACATTAACACACAATACCATCTAGTTCCATGGTAAGCTACGAGGCTTGTGTTATGGATACCAGGTAGTTCATACACTACATATATAACCCTAAATACATACATATTATAAATATAAACACCCATGACTTGAGTATAAACATTTGTGCTCATCACACAAATGAATGCCTCCAGCGGGACTCGAAACCGCGACCGCTGGCACAGCAAGTAGGGTCACTACAAACTGAGCCAAACGTGTCGTCACATAAATGCTGCAACAGCGATAATCTGCCACAGATAAATAAAAGGTGTCAGCGGAAGAGTGGCCTAACCTCATTTATATGACAAAAGTAACCTACATTTCTTATAGTAATAGACGAAAATTTAAAATGCAGTTATTACACCGCTATATGCTTGCGAAGCAAAAAATTATTAATATTTACACTAAGGTTCCGCTTTATTCGTTATATACCTACTTCTATTAGTTCTGCAACCACTAGGTATATGATATAGCCCCATAAAAATAATAAATAGAAGTATTTAGAAAAAAGTGGGATTAGAAGAAAAGGCCTTTGTCCAGTAATGCGGCACTAAAGGCTGAAAAAAATATAGAAAAAAATCCAAAAATGTGTAATTGGGTATTTATATGTATTTATGTAAAAGTCTAAGGCTAAATAAAAGCATTTCAAAAGAACTTAGTCGGTAACTAATATATTTTACCATTTATATAGTCACTAGCAACTCACCCTGGCTCCGCCTAGTTACCTTTTAACCTTTATATAAATTTCTCAGAAATGAGATATTTTCCTGCAATAAAAAGTATCCTATATGTTGACTTGGACAACCAGCTATCATCATACCAAATTTGGTCAAAATCTGTCCAGTGGTTTTCTCGTGATGCGGTCACAGAAAGACAGACAGACAAACATTCTAAAAACTATAGATTCGGCCTCTGTATCGATAATAATGACTATTTCAATAAGATTATCCAAAAAATATTTAATGTACAAATTCAACTCAGAATTCTATTATATGTATAGATTTATATTTTTTTAAAGTGCCACTGAGACCGTTTTTGCGCTGATGGTCTGAATTTATAGTATTCGTTTTTACTTACAATGTTGCACAGATAATGTTCCATATTCTAAGTGCAAACAAATGTAAATCTGAGAACAATTAATGATTGTCTTAACGCTATACCTCTTAAACAAACTGGTGTTAGATAATCATACCGCATTTATCTTTTTAAATCCAGTATAAAGCTTTTATCATTAACTAGACTTATTATCCTTTCTCTCGTTCTTCGCTCGTGTGCATCCCTGGTACCTTAAAGGGATAGGGACACTGAAGTCCGAAAATGTGAAAACCAATGCTCCTTATTAGTATGGGTGAACGAGTTTCGCTCGTCCTTTTTCGGAATAGATATAAAAATGGCGTTTTTATTTTCGAAAAAGACCTATATAGATAAACTTAAAAAGCGAAACGTTATCTAAATACAAAATTTACACATGAAACAACATTAATTTATACATGAAATAAATTTATATACTGGCGACATGTTTGGCTCAGTTTGTACTTTGTAGTGACCCTAGTTATTGTGCCAGTGGTTGCGGGTTTGAGCCCCGCTGGGGGCATTCATTTGTGTGATGAGCACGAATGCTTGTACTCCAGTCATGGGTGTTTATATTTACATTTATAATATGTATGTATTTAAAGTTATATATGTGTAGTGTATCAACTATCTGGTATTCATAACACAAGCCTCGTAGCTTACCATGGAACTAGATGGTGCTGTGTCTCAACATATTTACTTATTTATAAAGGAATTGCTCATTTCATATTACAGATTTTTTGAAATGCCGATTTAAATTTACTCAAGAGGTCAGTCGAATTCAAATCAATTATTTCTTAATTGATAAAATTTATACTTAAGGAATACATTTATACTAATATTATGAAGAGGTAAAGTTTGTGACGTTGTAGAGGGTAATCTCTGGATCTACTGAACCGATTTAGATGAAACTTGCTAAGAAGATAGTTTGAGACCCTGGGAAGGACATAGCATACCTTTTATACCGGAAATCATCCCTTAAAAGGGTGAAAATGGGGATGAAAGTTTGTATTGGGAAGCAAGCTATATAATAAGTGGTTCTTATTTCAAGAAAGAGTTACTTATAATATAATATGTATATAGAGATATAAATTATAGTTATCATACAAGCCCCAGCTCTAAATAAAACATTAAGCCACTAATATTATAATTAATATTTCGCAGGAACCATTAAGGTACTGATTTTGGCAATGCAAAAAAAATATGTTTACAGATGTGTATGTGTACACATCTACATGTTTGACGGCATAAATAAGTTTTTACGAGTAACAAATTTTCATTTTCGAGTATCTCAAAAACTACCTTATAGTCATCATCAAAATAATTTTCGTGACAAAAAATTTAATAGCTATTTAATTTTTTTAGAATGTCAATATGTGTATGTATAATGAGTTTATAATATTTAGCCAAAATAAATTGTGATTTTAAAGATCTAAAATTAACTTTTTACTTTAAGAGTACCAAAATTAGTACTCGTATATTCTTTTAAATAAAACTATCTTTTCGGATTTTTTCGCGGATTTATTTTGATTTTTGGTTCCCGACGTTTCGATTGCTTTACAACAAACGGGAGAGACTCTCCCGTGACCATGATTGCTGTATGTAATCCGAAAAGATAGTTTTATTTAAATGTCAAATATTCGCGTAAATCTAAGAAAGTATTAGTATATTCTTATTATAATCGCCAAGCTGATATTTGCTGCGTATGTATATAAAAGAAAATCTTATTAAAATTCAACTTTTTATGTATATACAGCCATTCGCTATTTAAAGTTATAGTCGTGGATAAATCAGTTAGTAAAAAATGAGAAAAAAATATATATAATGGTAATGTATCATCTCTATCGTACTAACTTGTTACTTCTATGACGTTTTCGTGTAATAAACAGTACTGCTTTCAAATAAAAATTCTTTTTATTCATTAATTTTTGAATAAAACAAAAAATTTATTGTTAGGGCTTAAAATTTAGGGGGTTTCCCCCGCCCGAATTAAATAAAATTAATTGGACTTAATTATCATATTAACTGCGCTTGCGCATCCAAGACACTAGCTCTAGTTCCAAACTGTAATTTTAGCATAAAAAAAGAAATAACTCAACTAAATTTAAGAAGTTAATTAACACGAACAAAAATTGTAAGCACTTACCTTAATTGATAATTCGTTGTGTTTTAAATTCGGGTATTCTTGATATAAGTGATAATATAACTTCGTTTAATTTTTCTTTATATTTAAAATATCCAAATATCTAAGAAAAATATCGTTCACTTCACTAATACGTCACTTTTTATATTGTTGAATGTTAGTACTCTAGGGTCACAAACACTGGATACGTAATTTCACTGGAAATAATTATTGTATAATATTAAAAATATTTTAAGTTAATTATTAAATAACTGTACGTTTGAATTTGTGTGACAGCGTAGCGTGAATGATTGCGAAAATATATAATAAGTAGAAGAAGGCTCTTACACCAGAGTACACGTGGTATGATCGACGGCTTGTGAGTAAACACTCATATACGGCAAAATACGATTTATAGATTAAAGATTTCTATCCTTTATCTTTCATTATACTTTCATTCATTATACATTATACTTTCGACGACGCGTTTGGCTCAGTTTGTAGTGACCCTACTTGCTGTGCCAGCGGTCGCGGGTTCGAGTCCCGCTGGAGGCATTCATTTGTGTCATGCACGAATGTTTGTACTCCAGTCATGGGTGTTTTCATTTATAATATGTATGTATTTAAAGTTATATATGTGTAGTGTATCAACTATCTGGTATACATAACACAGACCTCGTAGCTTACCATGGAACTAGACGGTGCTAAGTGTTAATGTACTAACATATTTATACATATTTATATTTATATATCATTATGAATGTTGTAGAATTATTGTAATTTATAATTTTACTAATAATAAAAGATAAAAATAATTTTAGTCCCGCCGAGCCTTTTTCCCCAACTCTTCTTAGGGCTGAGGCGTTTTCTTTCCGAAGTGGTGGTAGATTTTAAATGACATTCAGTATAATAATTTAATGTTGAATAAAATATTTTGCAATTTAAAATAAATTATTCACTTAAACTGTTAAAAGTAACTACCATTTTTTATATCTTTGCGAATCTATCAGTTTTTTTTTTATTTTATCATTTTTAGTCCATGTCTGTCGTAAGTCTATGAAATATATAAATATGTTATGTAAAGTACTAGCGACTCACCCTCGCTTCGCTCGGGTTCGTTCCTAGGTACGTTTTAACAGTTAATATTGAATAAATGGAACAAATCTATCTCGCGGCAATCGTACTTTTTCCGGTAAAAAAGTAACCTACGTGCTACTCCAGACTACATTCTATCTCCGTGCCAAACATTCAGATCCACCTAGCCGTTTTAGTGTGATTGAGTTACAAATATCCATCCATTCAAACTTTCGCATTGATGATATTAACTAGCGACTCACCCTCGCTTTGCTCGGGTTCATCCCTATATACCGTATATATATATATATATATATATATATATATATATATATATATATATATATATAATGCGAAAGTTACTCTGTCTGCCTGCATGCCTGCATGTCTGTCTGTCTGTTACCTTTTCACGCTTAATCCGCTGAACCGATTTAGACGAAATTTAATATGGAGATAGTTTTAGACCCTGGAAAAGACAAAGGATAGTTTTTACCCCGGAATTCATCCCTTAAGGGGGTGATATAAGGGGGGGAATCAATCATTTTTCAGGTAAAACTAATCATACCTATATATATATATATATATATATAAATATGGAATATATATATATATATATATATATATATATATATATATATATTCCATAGTTCAAGTATAAAAGTAATTAAAATTATAAAAATGTTTAAAATTAAAATTAACAAATACTGTAAGGTACTTTGATGCCAATTTTCAAAATTTTGAATTCATTTTATTATTTTGTGGGTAGGCTGTCTGTAACAACTATATAATACCTTTGAGACATCTAACACCTTAGTCTCTCCCGCGACCATGATTGCTGTAAAGCAATCGAAACGTCGGGAACCAAAAATCAAAATAAATCCGCGAAAAAATCCGAAAAGATAGTTTTATTTAAATGTCAAATATTCGCGTAAATCTAAGAAAGTATTAAATATATATTTTGTAGATATCTGTATTTACTTCAGATCGGTCGAATATCTTGAGCTTGCTATTCTTTGTAACTTATATCGTCACAAACAATAGGTAATTAATGGACACAGTTGTCAATAAAATTTTTGTATGGACACTACTAATGTGTTTAAAACGTTCCGTAAACGTACATAAGTAATTTAAATTAAGTTTAAATTAATGTTTTTAGATTACTGTACACTGATACTTATAATATGTATTACTAGCGACTCACCCTCGTTTCGCTCACGTTGCTTCCCAAAACAAAATTAATTATTTATTTGGTTTTAATTTTTTTCGTGGGACCCTTTTTTCTACAATAAAAGTAGCCTAAGTTACTCCTTATTACATCAGCTATCTGCCAGGGAAAGTCCTGTCAAAATCGGTCCAGCCATTTTAGAGATTAGCCGAAACAAATAGACAGACAAACAAAAATTGTAAAAAATATTGTTTTGGATATGCTATATTTGGATATGCATTTAGTAAAAAGCGGTTATTTTAATATTACAAACAGACACTTCAATTTTATTTATTTGATAGACAAGTAAATTAATTTCAGCAATAAAGAGAAGATAATACTATATAATATATCAAACTATACAGATAAATAAAATTGAAGTGTCTGATTGTAATATCAAAATAACAACTTTATACTATATGCATATGGAATTATATACGGTACTTATAAAAAAAAAGCAATTTTAAAAAAATCTCTTTCTGTCTGTTTCTTCCGGCTAATCTTCGAAACGGCTGAACCAATTTTAACGGAACTTTCACTGGCAGATAGCTGATATTATAAGGAGTAACTTAGGCTACTTTTATTTTAGAAAAAGAATTAGAGTTTCGCTCAAAAAAATAAAACGTACCTAGGGACGCACCCGAGCAAAGCGAGGGTAAGTCGCTACTTTAATATAAAAATATCCCCATTTGGGAATCAAAAATCAAAATGAATCCCCGAAAAAGTCCGGAAATATAGTTTTATTTAAAATGTCAAATGATTACTATCAATTTTTAACAATGAAAAATAAGTCACTGTTTTATGCATGCCAATGAGATAAGTACTAACTATTATTTCACACAACGGTGCATAATAATGCACAGCGTCGTTATCTAAATCTCGTGCTTAAACGTTTGTTAAAAATAATGTCACAGTTAAAAAATAAATAAAATAATCGTAATTTTTTTGTGATGTAACTACAAATTTACGGTTTTTGGATTTTTTCCTTTACTTGAGCTACAAGACATTGCTTTTTGCCAAATTTCATGATTCTAGGTCAATGGCCGTATGTTTTATAATATAATAATAATAATAATAATATCATTTATTTCAACCATCAAAGGATCATATTTTGTTAGTAAAGATACACAATAACCTAATGTTAGTAGCACACTTATCCTACTTAATCCTAAACCTTATCTAAGACAGGTTCGATTTGTCAGCATGTGCACCATTTGACAATTGTTCAGATACTGACAATCAAACCTGTCAGCAAATGCCCTCAGGATGCCATTGGAACTGGCCCGAACCCTGCGCACCAGGGATGTGCACCGTTTGCGCATGATAGTGTAGAAACAATCTACGTGCGCTTCAGCGAACATACCCGACGCGCTGCAGCAACGAGGCAGGCCCATCAGCATCCTGAATGCATTATTATACTGAACACGCAGGGCATTGTACTGTTTCTGTGTGTAATCGACCCACAGGCTGCTAGTGTAAAAGGAAGTACAGTAAGCTCTAAAGAGGGTCACTTTTACAGGGATGGAGCAACGAACGAACCTGCGTGCGATCATATTCGCCCTCACAGACAACGCCCTGCGTTCTCTTTCTATATCAGCATCATCTTTCAGGTCAAAGGATATCACATGACCTAGGTATTTATACTGAGACACCTTTTTTAACGGAGTACCGTATAACTTAATAGGTGGTAGAGTAGAGGGCTGTGATTTTCCTTTGGCACGAAAGACCATGCATTCACTTTTCTTTACATTATAAATCAAACCGTGACTGTAGGCATAAGCTTCACATATACTCAACAGTTTCGCCAACCCACAAGCAGACGCACTCAGCAACACCATGTCGTCTGCATAGCTAATGTTATTCAGGCAAACTCCGTCAATATGACAACCGACATGAGTAGTACTGAGCGCCTCCACCAGTGCATTGATATAGAGATTGAAGAGCTTAGGGGAAGTTAAGCCCCCTTGTCGCACCCCGCACTCCAATCCGTATGGCTGCGAATAAGTTTCCGACCATCGCACGACATTGACCTGATTATGATACCAATATTTGAAGATCCCGGTAACTTCTTCAGGCAATCCAGTATTTTTTAGTTTCTGCCATAGGATTTTGATTGCATTGACTTAGAAGTTTAATTTTTTCACAGCTTCAAGGGATTTTAGACCTGTGTATTTGATATCAATTTCAACTTCATACCTCTACGCGTTCCTGAGAAAAAGGCTCTTGACAGACAGACAGACAGACAACGAAATTATTCTATAAGAGTTCTTTTTTCCTTTTGAGGTATGCAATGCAATTTTTCATCGTAGATGTCAAGAGCGCTTCGGTAAAATGTTTTAAACTTAACAAAAATATTTTGACTTTAACATCAAGTCAAGGAATCAAGAACACTTTTATAAAGAATGTGAAAACAAAGTAGGCTATAATAGCATTATTTGGTTTTAAAATTTTTCATCCACGCGATCTTAGTAACTTTCCCGGAGCACTTAATATGCATAGGAGCGCATATAAAGCTGTCGGTCCTGCGCCTGATCTCTCAGCGGTCATGTCGAATTGTTGCCCCACCGGAGTATGAAACTGAAACTGATAGGAACAGAGAGTGCACTTGTGTCTGTGCGCACACTTGTGCTCTGTGATACTTCCTGCGCATTTGGATAGTCTTACTGGAATAGGCCGTTGTATAAGAAATCAGTTAGTGGGACATCATTTTATAAATATACGTTGATGCTTATATATTTAAAAATAATTTCATTGATAGCCCTTTCTTACTAAATAATTTGAATTTTAAGGTTTTAATACATTATTCAAAACTACCCACCTTGATCTATGAATACATTAAATGAGTGACTGACAACTGTCTATAGTCTAAGTATATATGTATATATACTACCTGGGTGACCGAGCTTCGCTCAGAGTTCTTTTTTGTTATATTGTATTTTTTAGATAAAAAAAAAACAATAGTAAAAACTTTGTATCCGACCGGGATTCGAACCTAGACACCTGTGATTGTGAATCTTGCGCCTTGGCCGATTGACTATACATATATTTTATGTACTCTTACAAGTTTTAAGAATAATGTTAAATATAAATCGATTAGTTATTGAATGAATGTTATTTTTGTTTATTTTTTATCATCTATTACACCAAGTGTTTTTTTTTATTTAGTAATTGATTTTTTTTTTTGTTTTAGTTGTTCATTGTCTTGCTGTTTTTGTTCCCTGCTTCTTATCTATATTAGTTATTAGTGGAAACTTGATTGGTTTATGTGGCGTCTTGTTATTATTTATGTAATATGTACTGTAAAGAGGTGCTAGCCTAGTGGTAAGGGGCCGTTCATAAAATACTTATTATTATTTTTTTTTTCTCACGCTCGAGGGTTTCTGGTAGAGATCTCTTAAAGAGATAAGTCATCCTTTGTACACATGGTTACTGTTATCTATTGTATCTGTATTTTTTTTTTGGTACATAAATAAATAAATAAATAAAATACATTCGCATACAAGGGGGAAGGGGGGGGGGGGGTCTTGCTGAGTGTGACAAGATGTGACAAGGGGGGACGGGGTGTCTACGACAACGTGACATTCGCCGATCATTATTTTCCGACATAAGCACTAACTCTGTGGCGCGGCTCTAGCGGTGTTGCGATCCGTCACAACTGGTTTCTTTGTTTTTCCAATACTTGAGAGAGTAACGTTTCCACTTACCCTGTGCTCTCGATTCAGTAATTTTATTATAATAACTAAATAAATATTTTTAATTCACAAAATTTGTGTACTATCATTAAATTTAACATTTACATTACATACAACGTGCAGCGTGATGAACTATGTCCTGATCCTCCTTTCTCCTCTCGTATTAAAAGAAGGCCCGTGCAGCAGTGAGAGATTAAAAAAGGCTGAGTAGGTACATGGTCTGTTTGTGTTCCGAATAAAGAGTTAAAAAAAACTGTAACTTAATAATTATGTTTAGATGACTATTTCAACTATTACCTGTTAATCCTTATAAAAAGAAATTATTTAGTAACTAGCGACTCACCCTCGCTCCGCTCGGGTTCGTCCCTACTTAAGTTTTAAGGTTTAGTATAGATTTCTCAGCGACGAGATATTTTCCCGCAGTAAAAAGTATCCTATATGTTGACCCGGATAACCAGCTATCATCCTACCAAATTTTATCAAAATCCCTCCAGTGGTTTTTCCGTGATGCGGTAACAGACAGACAGACAAAAATTCTAAAAACTATAGATTAGGCCTCTGTATCGACAATAATGTCTATTTCAATAAGATTTTCCAAAAAATATTTAATGTACAGATCCGGCTTTGTTACAATTTTATTATATATAATTAATAATATAGATAATGTTCCAACATATTTATATTTATTTATTTATAGTATTTCATTCAGTTATATGAAATAAGAAGATAATGAAAAATAATAATAATAAATCGCAACATGTACGAGGAGTTATTTATGTACGTATGCAGTATGCACAGAGTTAGCAAGGGCGAGACTCTAACCATTCAATAAAATTATAACGTATACAAACTTTTACATTATTAAATGCTTTTAATTTGTTTAAATATTCCAAATTTTTGTAGGTTTTGCAGTTAGAGTTCTTTTTTATAGTACGGTTTAATTTAGGATAGGATTCTCTTATTTATTGTTAGTACAATACAGTCTGAATTAAAAAAAAAAAGAATGCGTGTATGAATGTATACACGCGCATGAAGTAAAACTTCTGAAGGTTATCGTTACTCTTTATGAAATTAAATTTATGTTTTAAATTATTAGGACGGGTGAGATAGGTACTAAAAATAACGCATATTAGGCATATTGCAATCATATATCTATAGAATATAATTGAAGGAAAGAATATAACATTATATATCATTTATCAGACAATAACAACAGTTACCATGGCAACAAACGTACGTACATTTTTCGTAACGCATTCACCAGCTTACACCCCAAGTCAAGCGTGCGTAAAGAAGTTTTAATTCAAAAAAATATTCTAAAGGATCGAGCAGATCCAAAAATGCAAAGGAGTTGACAGTTGTCAGTTCTAAAAAAAGCAGACGACAAAAGCGATCGCGAACTATTATAAATCAATTTATATGAATGTAGAAGGTTTGAATTGATTTTCGCATTTGTAGATAAGTAAAAATATCTATACAGATAAATAAAATTGGAGTGTCTGTTTGTAATATTAAAATAACCGCTTTTTACTAAAAGCATATGGATGTATACACGGTACATATACCAAAACAACATTTTTTACAATTTTTGTCTGTCTGTCCGTTTGTTCCGGTTAATCTGTGAAACGGCTGGGCCGATTTTGACGGGACTTTCACTGGCAGATAGCTGATGCTATAAGGAGTAACTTAGGCAACTTTTATTTTAGAAAAAAGATAGGGTCCCACGAAAAAATAATTAAAACCAAAAAAATAAAAAAAGTTTGTTTTGGGAAGCAACCTAGGGACGAATCCGAGCGAAGCAAGGGTAATATATAACCTAAAGCCTAATAACAATAACCCAAAATATAACCTAAGAAGAGGGACTCCAACTAAAAAAAATATTAAAATTTCTAATTCGTTAACAGGCGCTTTTAGGAATTTTATTTAAAGTAAGTGACAATAGGTAGACAATAAGAATAACTAATAAGTACTGATAAGAATATGAATTATTATAACATCAATTGACACACATTTTTGTCAGAATTACGTTTGATAAAATAATAATAATCAATTAACGTATGCTAGTAGTTAACGTATGATATTATAAATTATTCTATATATTATATGTGTCTGTATACACAAAAATGAATGTTAGTATGTTTGTCCTCTATACGTTCTTAAACCATTGATCCGATTGTGATGAAACTCTGGTGGGTTATGCTGTATATGCCTGCGAAGGTTTCTGGCGTAAAGAAATATTTTTTTCTTTGGACGTTTGTCTTTTACGCATTCCATAAGTTCCAAATAAATATCAAGATCGAAGCCGAATGCGAAGCTAGTGAAGTGTCGCACATCTGAATCGCGTAAATTATGAGTTCATTTTCCCCTCTCTTAAATAGCCTTGACTGGAGGCATGCAGAGATAGAGCACTGTTTTATATAATAAATCAATTTTATTATTCAAATAATTATTGTTTTAATTAATTTAACTTCGATAATAATAGATAGGCTATAATTATAAACTATATTTTAATTTTTACTAGGATTTAGCAACGGGACCTAGAATGACCTAGAGTAGGTAACGCATGGGGCGTTACTAGGTCACCTTTGTACTAAATTTCATCCAAATCCATCCAGCCGTTTCAGAGTGAAATTGTAACAAACAAACATACATACATACATTTATAATAGTACTATATAGCGACTCTGCCTAGCTCCGCTCGGATTCGTACTTAGTTACGTTTTAACATGTAGTATAGATTTCTTAGAGATGAGATATTTCCCGTAGTATCCTGTTGACCCGGATAACCAGCTATCATCATAGCAAATTTCATCAGAATCCATCCGGTGGTTTTCTCGTGATGCGTTCCCAGACAGACACACTGACAAAAATTCTAAAAACTATAGATTCGGCCTCTGTATCGATAATAGTTACTATTTTAATAAGATTTTCTAAAAAATATTTAGTGTACAGATTCGATTCAGAATTTTATTATATATATAGATTTACAGTAGGTATTATATAAGTAGGTAGTCCAATAAATAAGAGGTTTTTTTGAAGTAAAATGTAGGTATACTATTAATTTTAAGTACGATTTTCGATTATGCCACATGAAGTACCTCGTGGGTAACATATATGCTACTCGTAACTCATGAGTGGAACATAACAAAATAATAAATCACTGTTTTCTGTATCTCAGTATAATAAACTATATCTATTAAGAAAATACTATAATTTACTACAAGTTATTGTTTTTTCATCAATCATAATCTAAAAAAAATCTTACTAAGATTTGTGACACGTTATATTCTATACTTATATGTAAAGCTGAAGAGTTCCTTTGTTTGTTTAAATGTATTATTTCTGGATCTACTGGTTCGATTTTAAAAATTATTTTAATACTTTCTTACATTTACGCGAATAATTGACATCTATACATATAATAACATTGTAACTAAGCCGAATCTGTATATTAAATATTTTTTTGGAAGTCTTATTAAAATAGACATTATTATCGATACAGAGGCCGAATCTAGTTTTTAGAATTTTTGTCTGTCTGTCTGTCTGTATGTTACCGCATCACAGAAAAACCACTGGAGGGATTTTAATGAAATTTGGTATGGTGATAGCTGGTTATCCGGGTCAACATATAGGATACTTTTTACTGCGGAAAATATCTCATCTCTGAGAAATCTATACTAAACCTTAAAACGTAAGTAGGGACGAACCCGAGCATAGCAAGGGTAAGTCGCTAGTCAATATATATAAAACAAAGTCGTGTTAGTTACACCATTTATAACTCAAGAACGGCTGGACCAATTTTTATGATATTTATTTTTTTGGATTTCTCTTAGTCCGGAATACGATAATAAGTATTAAACTATCAGAAAAATTAACAAAAAAAAATATATAATTTATATGGCTAATGCTGGCTAATAACTATTTATATCTATTTAAAATGTACCTAGCGACGAACCCGAGCGAAGCGAAGGTGAGCCACTAGTTTTATATAAAAATATCTTTTCGGATTATTTCGCGGATTTAATTTGATTTTTGGTTCCCGACGTTTCGAATATTTTACAGCAATTATGGTCACGGGAGAAACTCAACGACGGAGACGAGGGATTCCGGTATTTTCTACAAATAGCCTGATTTGCCTGAGAAAAAGAATAGATAGACGTACAACGAAGTATTTCTATAAGGGTTCTCTTTTTTCTTTTTGGGTTAACTTTTAACTTTTTTATTCCCGTTTTTTAGAGACTGAATAATAATAAAATGATAAAAAAGTTTAAATTTTGTCGTTGTATTTGAGCTCTTAGTTTTCATATACTAAATTTTGAAACTATTATTAAAAGTGCTTATAATAATTGAAAACCATATATTTTAAATACATATGTGAGAACATTATATTCTGATCATAATATTATTAAAGAGATTTTGGTTTTTAAGGGAATACTCCAAAAATCAAAATAAAATTAAAATTAATGTTCTTACGTACACTTACAATTAACACCTGTAGTTCAATTACAGACTGAAGTGTCACTTAAATAAAATACGTATATCACACACCACTCCTGAAACACTATAAAAATATTTTTCTCAGAAGTCTGAAAATGTAAATTCCAGTCACACCTGAGTGCGGATTTTGACACGGTCTGTTGATATTGAAAAAGTCATTGTCAAGTTCAAATAATGTGTAAAACGTTATTTTTAACCATTTACATTGAGGCATACCTGTGAACTATGGCTGATTGTGGTTAGAATGTTTAAGACATCATCGACATGAGAAAGTGAAAAAGCAATTTTTATTATTTATTTCGGTAAAAAGTATCATATATGTTGACCCGGATAACCAACTACTATCATACCAAATTTCATCAAAATACCTCCAGTGGTTTTTCCGTGATGCGGTAACAGACAGACAGACAGACAGACAAAAATTCTAAAAACTATAGATTCGACCTCTGTTTCGGTAATAATGTCTATTTCAACTGTGCCTGGCACTATAAAAAATGCCGCCCTATTATCGAAATTTTGCATAATATGGGTAAAGTTTCGATAAAGTTGATTTTTTTTATTATTATTTGTTTTGAAAAATGCAAAAAAAAATGTATAAATGATTTCAATTTTTTCGAAAAATGTACTAGTATTTTTTTTAAGTATTAATTTTTTTGGAAAATAAAGTATTTTTGATAACACGAAAACATATTTTTTTCTAACCTCCGAATTTTGGCGCCCCGAAAAATTTTCTGCCCTGGGCACTAGTCCCGAGTAGGATAGGATCAATGGTTTAGGAACGCATACACTATAGAGGATAAACATACGAACATTTATATATATATATATATATATATATATATATATATATATATATATATATATATATATATATATATAGATAGATAGATAGATAGATGAAACCGCGAGAACCTTTTTTACCTAATTATCTAAAGTTTCTTATTAAAGATGCTCAATTAATTAAGTTTTTTTCGTATTCATGTAAAAACTGTTTTTAGTTAAAACTAGTTACTGGATTCTTACGTTACATCTTATATAGGTATCTAATTATAACTACAATTAACTGGTGTACATAATAAGTACAACAGTTAACTTTAGTTATAATATACTACATATTTTTATTTTGAAAAAAGTCATTTTAACTTGGACCATGAAAGTAAAGTGTCAAATATATTATATATTTTATCTTTCTATGGAAACATATTATGACAGATATACTTTGTTAAACCTAAACGTCGCACTGTTGAACGCGCTTCCCATAAAAGCAAGGGGTTCGTAGACCACGATAGGTAAGTGCAGGTTGACGGACTTCTCAGATATTTTGAAAACTAATTAGGTGTGAACATGCAAGTTTCCTCTCGATCTTTTCCTTCATCTTATTAGGACATAATAATCATGATGAAAATGAATCATGATAATGTCACAGTTGTGATCCAAATTTGAACCCGCTACACTAGGTTTTTCAAGCGAGAACGTTACCACTGGGTTATGTTAACAAAATGTCTGTATTTGCACATGCCAGCGTCCGGTAGGTACGTGTGGTATAAAACGTGACCCCCGTTTTTTTATACTGACAAAGTCATTTCGTATTTTATTCAAAATTTTAGATAGTCGTCTTGGAAATAAGGTAAATGCACAACTTCCTTCATAATATAAATACCTTCATAATATTTTATTAAATATTATCAACTTATCCTCGTTTTGATCGGGTATGTCCCTAGATGACTTACATTAGACTTTATGTTACTCTGGGTCAAAGACTATCTGTCTGTTATATTTTATCCAAATTGATTTCAGTGTAACGAAGTAACAAACACACAAGCATATAAACTTTCCTACCTAATAATATATCTATATATTAATACGTGAAGCAAAAACTTTGTACCCCTTTTTACGAAAATTGCGCGGACGGAGGAGTATGACCCACACTTATAGTTTATATAGAGAAGAGTGCAGGATGCTAATATTTTTTTAAATTATGCATAAAAAATACATTAAATCAATAAAAAAATCATTACACACACTACCATGTATTTGACACACACACACGCATATATACTCTTTTGTTTATTGTTAAAGTCTGTGGTGAAATTGAGAATAGATTAATATTGTAATATACGCAAGACAATAAATATGTAACTCAGTGGCGGATTTAGGCTTGATGCCGCCCTAGGCCCCGATTGCTAGGCCGCCTTTTTTGCTTTGTGAGGGAGTGATTATTATAACAATATAAATTAAAAATTTAAAAAACCCCCTACGCATATGAAAAGCGCTTCATCAAGTAATCATAAGCCAAAGTGCCTTACCTCATTTTGGAAAAGAGCTGATGCTCTTACACTGCTGGACCGATATTAACCAAACATAGGTAAGAACCACCGCAAGGAAACTGGCTTTCAAATGAAAAAAAACCGCATCAAAATCGGTCCATCCGTTTGAGAGCTACGATGTCACAGACAGACACACACACACACACACACACACGGACAGACAGACTGACAGACGACGTCAAACTTATAACACCCCTCTTTTTGCGTCGGGGGTTAAAAATTAAAGATTTAATTTTCAAATGTTAAAATTTTGATCGATAAAATTTTATTAAATTAAATACAACTTCTTATTGATTAATCTATATTAATTTATTAAATAGAATTCCGAATATAAATTATAAATATGGAAATAACCTTTTAAAGATGAATATTAACATCAAGACACGCAGTAGCGTGTCCAGCCAAGTTCAAGCCAAAAGAAACTGGCAACGCAGCACCGTGCTATATTTTACATTATAAAAATAATCTTGCGATTAATTAAAAAGTAAATTCAATCGTTATAATATTATTCAATATATTTTACTGGATTTTTTTAATTTTTCATATTTCAAAGAGAATCTAATATAACGATTTTTAATTCGGATTGCCTTTGACTTTTTTCGCCTTTTAGTCCGGTCAATTTAGACATTCGAAGCTACATAAATTTACAACAAGCTGAAAATTGCTGAAATCGTTCAAAATATAATTATAAGTAAATTTTGAAAGTTCCCCATCTTTCCCCTGTATGGAATAAATTTTATTCAAGGTCAAAGTTCAAAAAAATGAGTTTTCGTGATTTTCAGCAAAACGGTAAGTTTTATCATAAAAATAATTTAAACAAAAATTGTAGATCATAAAATTATCTATAAAAAATGTATGAATACTTTTTTTCCTACGAGCCACCGTTTCTGAGATATAACCATTCAAATATTTGTAACATATATTACAACTCTAGAGATGTATGTACGAGGCGTACTCATGCATATTATGTCGACTAGCAGAACCCGCGGCTTTGCTCTCGATCAAATTACAAAAAATACCAAATTTCACGCAAATATGTCCTAGGAATAAAAAAAACGGCTTGCCGCCCTAGGCTCGGGCCTCACGGGCCTATGGGTAAATCCATCACTTTTTTTTTTTTTTTTTTACGTCAGGAAACCCTGTTGCCGGGTACCCGCCGCCTGGGGAAGAACGACGGGTTATATGGGGCTCCTGCCGTGCAAAGATGGTAAACACACGGCAGCCTTCCCACTAAAACCTGACGGTGTCCACCTCGGTCGCCTTGAGGTCGGGGCCACGGGAACCAAAAGAATCATCCGCGAACCGCGACGGCGATTGCCCTTCGGCACGTCTCGGTGTCGGAGGGTGGAAGTTACACCCTCGACGTCCACCATCTAAAGTGGCGCGCGGCGGACACCGCGCGCGCCTACTCGGGCCAGGTGATTAGGCGGCAGACTTCCCCAAGTCTACCGCCCTCTGGCCGGTGTTAGGGGGGGAGGCGGCGATCGTGCGCCGCTCTCCGGCGCCCGGTCCTTCTGCGGCGGATGGCGAGCTCGGCGTTAGCCTCCCTCGCTCTCTCCGCCGCCTCCTTCTGCGACATCACGTCCTCGCAGAAGGACAGGACGGCATCCCAGGACCTTTTGCTACCGACCATGGCGGAAATCACGGCCGGCAGCGTCAGATCCGCCCCCACAACACTGCGGAGCGCCTCGCGCTCCGTCGCCCAAGCTGGGCACACCTCCAGCATATGCTGGGCCGACTCGTCCGGGCAGTCGTCGCAGTGGTGGCAGCGAGGAGAGGGCTCCCTCCCGGCGACCCGACACAGATACCCCCCGAAGCAACCGTGCCCCGAGAGGATCTGCGTGGTGCGGAAGGTTAAGACGCCGTGATGCCTGCCCAACCACTGCGCGAGAACGGGGCGAACTGCCTCGACGGTCCGTCGGCCAGCGCAAGGGTGCTCCAACCTGGACCTCCACTCTTCTATCGCGGCCTCCCGCTCATCTCTCCCGCGTGGTGCTGGGCTAAGGTCCCTGGACGCAGGGCCTCGACGCCGACAATAGATCGACGCCAAGGAAAGAGCATCCAGGTCCCAGGGTAAGACTCCAGCCAGCACACACGCCGCATCGCACGAGATCGTACGGTACCCCCTGATCACCCTGATCGCCATCACCCTCTGCGCCCGTCGCAGCAGAGCGATGTTTTCGCGTTTCAGGGCATCCGCCCACACTGGGGCACCGTACATCGCCACGGATCGGACGACCCCACAGTATAGCCGCCTACATGAGGCGCTAGGTCCGCCCACATTCGGCAATAGCCTTCCGAGGGCCGACGCCACCTTCATCAACCGCGGCACCAATGCGGTGAAGTGAGCACGAAAACTCCATCGGCTGTCCAGCACGAGACCCAGATAAGTCATCGCACTCTTCAGCTCGATGCGCGTGCCACCAACGATGATGTTCGCGCCTGGCGGGGGTGCCCTCCGAGGACCATGGAAGAGAATGGCCTCCGACTTCTCCAACGCGACCTCCAGGCCAAGCCGCCTGATGCGAGCGACGACTTGAGCGACACCTGCCGTCGCCAATACCGCTGCCTCCCGATACGAGGCCTGCCTAGCCAACACGATAGTGTCGTCAGCGTAACAGACCACGCTAACTCCCCTCAGCCAAAAGCCTCGCAGCACCCAGTCGTACCCGATGTTCCACAAGAGCGGCCCGAGAACCGAACCCTGTGGAACACCGCACGACACCTCTCTCGTGCTCCAGCCGTCTCGCCTGGGAAACGTCACGTACCTGCCCAACAGATAAGCACCGATGACGCGGCGCAAGTAGGTCGGCACCGCATGGTGACGGAGCGCCTCCCTAATACAACTCCAGGGCAATGAGTTAAATGCATTGACGATGTCAAGAGACACCGCCAAAACTACATCACCCTGAGCGACTGCGTCCTGCGCTCGGGCTTTGACCTGCAGTATGGCATCCACCGTAGAACGGCCACGGCGGAAGCCAAACTGAGCGTCTGACAGGTCCAGACCAGCTCCCTCCATATGGGCCGTGAGTCTGTCCACCACTATTCGCTTGAAAGCCTTCGCCACCTCGTCTAGCAACACGATCGGGCGGTAAGCGGAGACAGAATCCGCCGGGCGCCCCACCTTTCTGAGGAGGACTAATCTGCCTGTCTTCCACCGCTGTGGAATTAGGGCTTGAGCCAGACAGGCAGTATATAGTCCTCTCAATTCTTGACCGACGCTGTCCACGGTCAGGGCCAGTACTTTCCCGGGGATTCCGTCCAACCCGGGGGCTGTCTTCTTTGCTGCCAGTCGCGACATTGCTCGAGCAAACTCCTCCTCCGACACTGCTAAACTTTTTCCTCCGCGTTAGCACTAGCCACTGGATGCGGAACCATGGGAGGCGGTGTGTACTCCTCCCTGTGAGGAAACAAGTGGGACACCACCTCTCGCAAGACGTCAGTTGGTAGCGTCCGCGTCAGTGGGGGAGCCCAAGGACGGAGCTTGTTACGCACCATCCGGTACGGCGTCCCCCACGGGTATGGGTAAATCCATCACTGATGTAACTTAATGAATTACATATATACAATTAAATATCAAAAATACCTAGAAATCTAACTGATTTTTACAAATACATATTTGATTATTCTTTTAATTTCATAGAGATATCTATGCAAATCGATTGTATAAAATTATTTCCTACGTCTAAACCCAGACTCTGAAAACCAGAAGTAGGTACTTCAATTACCTCTGCTTTTAATTTAATAAAGACTTTTTGCGATTGTTGAATATTGGACCATAGTTAATTCTGACATCAAAATGTGAAAAAAACACACAAAAAATTGTGAGTTTTTAAGATTTTTATTGTGTATACTTCCAAATTAAGGGTTGTATTTAATGCTAGTAGTCCAACTACCACAGAAATGTCATCATGATTTGAATCGACGTCGTCGATGTTTTGACTTGACGTCATGATATGAACGCAACAGAGTTTGAAAAATTTCGAAAAAGTCTCTTAACTGCATTTGAAGGCATGTTCCCACTCATGATAATCCCGCTATCATCATACCAAATTTCATTAAAATCAGTCCAGTTTTACATTACCGGTAACATGATTTGGTCAAATTCCTGCCTCCTATTGGCTAAAACATGTTACCGGTAATGTAAAACTGGATATATTTTAATGAAATTTGGTATGATGATAGCTAGTTATATGGTTTCTTTAAAAGTACTTAATAATAATTACAGACCAGCACGTAGTAAGCGTTTATGTCCAAAATGAAATAATAACTTCGTAAAAGAATTATTAGAATTGATTAATATTGGATGTTTTTATTATAAGGAAAATCATCGGAATTCATCCATAAAAATGTTTAATTTCATTAATTGACCTTTGTTAGGTATTTTTTTATGTTTCATTAACAATTCATATTTTGGAAAGAACTGTTTTTGAGATATTCTAATTAAAATATTTAATGCATTATCAAATTTATCTACCGTTAAAAATTTATCTTTGATAAAATCCTTTTTACAAATTCAATCAAACCGTAAAACACATGCTACTGTGCGTTTAAGCTTAGAAAAATTGAAAATTCACTATAAAATCATTATCATTGTTAATTTCAATTTGCTACATTTACTGCTATAACAGAACGCAATTCCGGAAGTCGCCCAACAATAGTGGGATGAGTTGGCCATTAAGATATATCACGTTTTAAAATCGTTGGTCTAGATCATCAAATATCTAGTGATAAAACAGTTTTAGCATCATCTCCACGGGAAATATGATCGGCGGGCTTATCATGAGAGGGAACATGCCTACAAATGCAGTTAAGAGACTTTTTCAAAATTTCACCAACGCTGTTGCGTTCATATTATGACGTCAATTCAAAACATCGATGACGTCGACTTAAATCACGATGAAATTTCTGTGGTAGTAGAACTGCTAGCATTAAATACAACCCTTAATTCGGTCGTTGAACTACTATCACGCCATACTCAATGATCTGGATTCTGGAATCAGGTAAGAAAATTCATTAAGCTTTAAATCAGATTTTGAATTTTTGACTTTTTTTTTTTTTTATAGAAGAAAGGGGCAAACGAGCAAGCAATCCACCTGATGGTAAGTGGCTATCGCCGCTCATGGACATCTGCAACACAAGAGGAGTTGCGAATGCGTTGCCGGCCTTTAAGGGACCTGAAGACACGGCTCTTGAAGACCCCCATGTTATAGCGCTCAGGGAAAACCTCAGGAGGAAGATCATTCCACATTTTGCACGTGCGAGGTAGAAAAGAACGAGATGCACGTACATTTGAAGCATGCCAAGCATCTAAAATGTGTGGATGACATCCAACCCGGCGGCGAAGGGTGCGATGATAGAATCGTGACGGTGGCACCAAATCAAAAAGTTCATCAGAACACTCTCCATTGTAAAGACGATAAAGAACACACAGAGAGCCAACATCTCTCCGAAGGCTTAGAGGTTCCAAGTCGTCTGTGAGTATGGGATCGTCGACAATACGAACTGCCCGGCGTTGGATAGAGTCAAATGGAAGAAGCTGGTATTGGGGGGCGCCTGCCCAGAGATGAGAACAGTACTCCATGAGAGGGCGAACCTGTGCTTTATAGAGCAAAAGGCGATGCCCCGACGTGAAATACTGTTTCGCTCTGTTAAGGACACCCATTTTTTTGGAAGCCAGTTTGGCTTTTTCTTCCAGATGACTAAATTGGACGTCGCTCGATATTTCGACCCCTAAGATCCCGATACTCTTACAGATGTTAAGGGTAGTGTTCTGGAACTTTGGCGCTATAGAGAATGGGGTTTTTTTAGTGGAGAACGCACAAACTTGTGTCTTTGAGGGGTTAAACTGGACGAGATTTCGTCGGCCCCAATCGGAGACCTGCTCCAGGGAAGTCTCAATCTCGGACACAAGTTGGACTCTGTTCTCCTCAACCTTAGCTCGAGAGATGCCTGCTCGACCAGTATAATAGGCATCGACTGTACTGTCATCTGCATAGCAACGAGTGTTGCTAGTTAGCAACATATCGTTGATATGCAGAATAAACAGTGTAGGCGATAGTACTGAACCTTGGGGTACGCCAGCGTTAATCTGCACAGTGTCTGAGCATATACCGTCAATTACGACCTTTATGCTACGTCCAGACAGAAAGCTAGCAACCCATTGGCATAATCTCTCGGAAAGTCCATATGATGGCAGCTTCGATAGAAGCGCCTTATGCCAGACCCGATCGAAAGCCTTAGCGATATCAAGGCTGAGTGCTAACGCCTCCCCCTTACTCTCAATAGCAACTGCCCAACGGTGAGTCAGATACGCTAGAAGATCACCAGTACTACGACCATGTCGAAATCCGTATTGTCGGTCGTTAATGAGCTGGTTCTCTTCTAGGTATGCTAGGAGCCTGGTATTTATCACGCGCTCCATCACCTTTGAGAGTATAGAGGTTATCGCGATGGGCCGGTAATTGGACGGGTCTGTGCGGTCACCCTTTTTGGGAATAGGGTGAACAATGGCAACCTTCCAAGAAGACGGGACTTGGCTAAGGGAGTAGAGTAGAGTGAACAGACGGGTTAAGATCGGTGTCAACTCTGGAGCACACGTCTTGAGTACAATGGCTGGAATACCGTCAGGCCCGCTGGACTTCTTGACATCAAGGGAGACAAGTGCTCGACGCACCTCACGTTGCGTGAAGCGTACGTCGGGCATCATGCTATCACACTGCGAGATGGTAGGCGGCGATAGTCCCCCGTCGTCAAGAGTTGAATTCGATGCAAAGAGAGAGCACAGGAGATCCGCTTTCTCTTTTGCAGAATGTGCCAGCGTGCCATCCGGTTTGCACAGGGTTGGTATGGAAGATCGACAGAAATTTCCTTCCGCAGCTTTGGCAAGAGCCCAAAAAGCACGAGATCCAGATGGAAGGCTTAGAAGTCTCTCGCTAATGCTGCAGATATGATCGTCTCTTGCCCTGGCCATTAGTGTCTTGCATGATCTAGAAGGAGCATTAAATTTCTTTTTAAGATCGGTTATGTTAGGATCCTTCGCTGTGCGAGCAGCAACCCAGGCCCGATAGGATTCTTGCTTCTCGCTAGAAGCTCTAGCACAGGATGCATCGTACCAAGGTTGCGATCGACCGCCAATACGGACGGTAGAACTGGGAATGAAGCATTCCATTCCCTGTAAAATCGTATCCGCAATGGCATCAGCACAATACGAGGGATCATCCGATGAAAAGCAGATGCGCTTCCATGGGTAGGATGCGTAGAATTCGCGCAAGCCATCCCAATCTGCTGACTTATAGTGCCATACTCGCCGCATCCCACTTGGGCGGCAGTAAGTGGTTATGGACACCTTTGAGCGTACCAGGCAATGGTCAGAGGAACCCAGGGGGGCCCCGACGGACACCTGGTAGTTATCTGGGCACGTAGTCAGGAGAAGATCAAGCAGAGAAGGCGCATGGTCTTCGACGTCCGGCACTCTGGTGGGTTCAGGTACCAACTGTGAGAAGCCATACGTTAGGGCAAAATTAAAAGCAATTCTACCTGCATAGTCTGTGGTTCGAGATCCTAACCAGTCAACGTGGTGGGCATTAAAATCCCCGAGGATCACGACCTCCGCGCAAGGATATCGCTGGAGCAGAAAATCTGTCGCTTCTTGGACGTGTCCAAAGAGTCGGTCTATTTCGGCGTTCCCACTATGAGACCTGTAGATACACGCATAGATTCGGGTATGTCCCCCATATTCTATACGTGACCATAAAATTGACAGGTCCTTGTCTTCAAGGTTGCTCAGACGGCGGCAGCAGATGTCCTCCCTGACGAACATACAAACCCCTGCTTTGGGCAGGAATACATGCTCCAAGCTGTAACCGGGATATTTTAAATAAGATGTATCGACAGGAGAGGATATCTGCGTCTCCGTTAAAAAAAGTAAGGCCGGCTTAGCTGTCTCAAGATGGTGATGGACAGCAATGAGGTTAGAATGTAGTCCCCTTATATTACAGAAGTCCACATTAAGCGTGGAAGGGGTGGCCGCTGTGCAAACTTTACTTACTTTTGTTGCAACCATGAGAGTGTCTAAACAGGAGAAGAATGAGGAATTCTGAAATTTCGGCGGTCTCAGGACAAATGTAGTATTTAGGTTTGTGTTTATCCTGACCATTCAGGCTGTGTGTTTTGCTGGCATGGGGGACGGAAGGGCCCCCGATCCAACCCGACACTGATCGCCGTGTTCCACACCGGTCTCCCACTCTGGCACTGCGACCAACGCACGGGCTTTTAACATTGGCGGCGGGACAGCCTCCCAGACTGGGATAAGTTTGGGTTCGGGTCCCCTACGAACCAACGGGCGGCCAGCGGTACACCGTTTCATCGGGTCTCCCTGGACCCCATGCCAACACAACACGCCAGAATAGAAGGGACGCGCTTCACCAATATACCGGTCCTGAGGTCGCCGAGATCAGCAGAATTCGGAAAAAAGGGGGGCTGGCTTACATGTCTACGACTGAAACACGTCCGAGGACATTTTACAGTCGAAAAACGACATGATAGTGGTCGCGAGCCAGTCGAGAGCAGTGCCCTCTACCACCATACTGGCATGGGTTACTCGCCTTTTACGAGACGCTTTCCCAGCGGCGGGGGAGAAATGTATTCTAAACCCGTCTCCCCACGGGGAAAATGACTTATGTCCTAGTGCAATATACTCTGACATAAAATCATGATATTTAATTTTAAGTAAAGGCTG
This sequence comes from Fabriciana adippe, assembly GCA_905404265.1. Taxonomy (NCBI): domain Eukaryota; kingdom Metazoa; phylum Arthropoda; class Insecta; order Lepidoptera; family Nymphalidae; genus Fabriciana; species Fabriciana adippe. The sequence continues at coordinate 13,769,348 of FR989997.1, read as the reverse complement.
ATTATCAAGTCGACGTTCGAGAGATAACGTTTATCGCCTAAAAGATCTACGTTCCGTTTTAAGGGAATCCTAACGCTGAAACGACCATCTGGAACACATGACACATTATTACCAAGGGGCTTTTCATACATTTTTTTCTTCCTCAGTTATAATATGACGATTTGTCGTTAATCTCTTCTAGATGCCAAAACTTTGATAAATTATCTTAAATGACTTCATTAGAATCAACTAAAACTATCGACTCAATTTGTGCCAAATTACATTTAATATGTGATGGTAATCGATTCGATACATGACCACTTAATTCGGGTCCTGAAACTATCCATCCAAGTCTAGTCTCAAAAACCTACCTAATTTAATATTTTGTGACCCTAACAATTCCCAGAAAAGATCAGCATCTATAATTAAATATATATTACATGGTGTATTAAATTTAACATCGAAGTATCTACGTGACCGTAAAGCACTTTGCTTATTATCGATGGTAAAACAAAACAGGTAAGATGTGCAGAAAAATTATTATCTATTATTTTCTATTTAGTTTATTATCTAATGATTTTTTCGAGATCATTTTACAGAGAGGGAAGGTCGGTAGAAAGAAAAATAATTTGCAATAGAAAGTTATAAGAAATCAACATTGGCATTAAATATCAGAAGGCGCTATAACAGCATTTGAATTATCAATGATTATAATCTAAACAGATAAATAAAATTGAAGTGTCTGTTTGTAATGTCAAAATAGTAAATACATATGGAATTATATACGGTACTCATAAGAAAAACACAATTTTTAAAAATTTTGTCTGTTTATCTGTTTGTTCCGGCTAATCTCCGAATCGGCTGGACCAATTTTAACGGGACTTTCACTGGCAGATAGCTGATATTATAAGGACTCAAGGAGTAACTAAGGCTACTTTTATTTTAGAAAAAGAATTAGGGATTCGCTCAAAAAAATTAAAACGTACCTAGGGACGAACCCAAGCGAAGCGAGGGTGAGTCGCTAGTAGTTTTATAAACAGAGAGAGAACGGAGAACCTTGGCATTCAGATCCAATATGCTTGTAAGGAGGTTTCCACGGTGCTCCCGCGAGGTAAAGGTGATGCTCTTTAGAACCTACTGTCAAACTTTTTAGACGTGCAGCCTCTGGTCGAATTATATAGGCAAGATCATCAATGTTCTTCGAGTATTGTATTCAGCCCTTTTTAACGTCCCACTGTTGGGCACGGGCCTCCTTTAAGTACAAGGGGGATCAGGCCATAGTCCACCACGCTGGCCAAGTGCGGATCGGCGGACTTCATATGTCTTTTTGAAAACTTGCTAGATTCTCTCAGACATGCAGGTTTCATTTACCGTTAAGATAAGTGGCAGTCATGTTGGAAATGATTCGCACATGAAAATATCAGAAGAGCGAGACCCGGGATTTGAACGAGCATCACTCCGTTTCCCAAGCAAGCGCGTTACCACTGGGCTACCACTGCAATTTTCTTCGAGTACAATATAATTAATTTAGGATGCTAATGGGGCTACCTCGATACTACAATGGATCGTTAATGTTCGCGAACGCATATGTTGATTGTTTTGCAGCCATTAGAAATGATTTGCTTCCTTTCTGCGCAGGTTATGGGACAGTCTCCTAAATATAATTGTCAACAAATATGATTGCCCTGTTATGTATGTATAATTTAATTAAAAGAAACCTACTATGTATTCAGCCCTTTTAAGATCCCACTGCTGGGCACGGGCCTCCCTTCAATAAACAAACCCACTAACATAGTTTATAAGTATTGTGATTTACTAAAAACACATTCTAATGTTTCCTGAGATTAACGCGTTCAAACAAACAAACAAACAAACAAACAAACAAACTCTTCAGCTTTGTAATATCAGTATAGATTAATTTACTTAAGATTAGTTCAATGAAAAAAAAACTGAAGGTTTATATTTTATTGAATTATTGCTGAAATGGGAAGTGCATTAATTTAGGCAAAAAACCTTACAAGTATAGATAGAAAAATAGTGAATAAACACTCAAAAAAATAAAACTAATTTTTGATTTTACTTTTAAGAGGATTGTGAATTGCCGAATGCCGATCAACAATAAGTACTATGTTGATCGAAGGCGGCGCGAGAAGGTTTTTTTAAAAATGCTATCTGTTTCATACCGCTCGCTTTGCCAACCCTCATGGTGCGATAGAGAGAATTGCAAGTTATCAATTATTATCAATATTTCCTTTTTACCTATATTTCCTTTTTGAAATATTGTTTCGGGCGATAACGTTTTCACTCCCCTAAACATTTACGTAATCAGACAATTTTGGTCTCATTACATTCAGTATACCTTAATTTAGGTCTTTACGTTTTTTTTTTAGTAATTCAGTTTAGTTTAATTAAAAAAAAACGCTCGAGGATTTTTTTAAGTCAAAAATATAAATATTTAGATACAAATAACTTCTATCATACGCAATATATCTTTAAAATAAAAACTTACGGACCTAGTTTTTCATTATATCTACAACATTTCCAAAAATTATGAAAATTAGACTATTTTTCTGGGGAGAAAAATGTTATAGTTTTTTGTATGAAAATTTACAGCTTCACAATCCTCTTAAGAGCTACGAATAAAAAAAAAACTACAATCTCCTTTATCTTTGTTGTGGGCAAATAAGTCACTGCAAAGTATTGCCAAACTTTGTCAATAGGCAATATGATTCCTGTGGGTCAAAAGAATGTTATCAATATTACCTTATCTTTATTTGATCCTTAACTAACTGAACTTTTAATTGCCTTGTTAGTCTGGTGGCTGACATATACGGTTGCAAATTCGGAGGACCTGGGTTCGAGTCCAGATAAGGTTTTTAATAGTTCTGTTAAGCAATTCTCAATAGCAACTCGGAATTAGGAAGTCTACGGTGTTTCACCCCGTAACGGAATGTAAAGTCGTTGGTCCTGCGTCTGATCTCTCACCTGTCGTATCAAATTGGTCTACTATGATAGTGAAAGGGATAACTGGATGGTGCACTTGTGTTTGAGCACAGTAAGAGCCAAGAGGGCATTATTATTAGTAGTATAGTATTATATGATCTGTGTTATTAGTATCCCATATCTTTATATATAATAATATGTTGTAACTTGTGTCTGAATTTTTTCTCTTTTTTTATATTTTTGGACAGTGAAATTTAAACGCTAGTTTAATCGTGTGCTTTAATTATGCCCGTATATAATAAAAATATGGCTTAAATTGCGGGCTCTTTCTCGAGGGGGTGAGAGTTACCTAAACATTAAACTTTAATTTCATTGAATATTTATTAAAACAAAGGGCCACAAGAATCAGTAAATTTGTCAATCAGTTTATCAGTAATCAGGACAAAGTTCTTCCAATCTGTCCAATCTTATTTTAACTATTAAAGCAAAAGCAGCCATTTCCCTCCACCCCCTATTTTATTTCCTTAAACACCTAACTTTCCTTGTTATTACTTTAAAAAAGTTTATTTTAAAATATTTTTTTTCCTTACAGACATTGTTGTTATGATGTAAATAGTAAATTCCCAAAAGGTTTTTAGTAAATTAAAAATAATCCTGTATATAATTTAGAAATTATCGAATTCCATAAATATTGATCTCAAGCATATATTTAGTGGGGGGAAAAAACCATGCAGCTTTCCAATTTAATTTCATCTGGAATAAAAAAAATTAAAACAACATATATCGGTAATTACTTACATTTAATCACGATTATCTTATCCTAAAACAATATATACAAATATTTGCAAATAATTTAACAAGTCCATATAAAGAATGATTGAAAACAAACATTTTTTTAAACAGAATACAATCTCATCTTCTCCAATATATGGCAACCCGCATTTATATAGATTAAAAATATTATATACATTTAATTCCCATACGATATATATACGATACCGAACAGATACATAATTTGCAATATAACTAGACTATTTCTAGCCTTGAATAATTGTAATTGGCTCAAATACGGTCTATTTTTCAGTGTATAATCTATGACCTATAAAAAGTGACAGCAAATTTGCTCTATTTTTAAAAAGTAGTTAATTTTATGAGGCTCAATATTATTATTCCAACTATGGTTACGGTTTGATTTCATAAAATACATAAAATACAAGAATTTCATATAAAAATATATTATCATCCGTTAAAATCCGATATGCCAAAGTCATGTGACAAGAGATCTTTTTTTTACAGAAATACAATGACAAACTTTATTCAGCCTATTCGGCTCTTATACGATTAGAAAACCTTTTACGTAATGTTTAAATTTTATTTAGTTATTTATGCTTAATTAAAACGTAATGACACAATTTTATTATAATATATTATTGTTATTCTTTTTCCATATAACACTTACTGCTTTCTCTTCGAGTGAAAGTTACGTATTATATTTGTCGTCTGATATGTTTTTTTGATTTTGTGTCATCGATACGAATAATTGAGACATAATAACTATATTTTTATATACTGTATTAAAGTAGAGGTCATGTCATGTATAGTATTCGAATTATAACTATGTCGCTCTGAAACTAGGCTTGTTAAATATCTGTTTTAGTAATAATTTTGCCTACTGTGCAGTGTTTTAAGCGTAGTTTAGAGCAGGACAATTTAAATAATACGAAATAAAGTGTTACATATTATAAAATATCAAAATTATTGAAACTGTCTACATTTTTATAAATTAAATAACATTAGAACGGTACAGTTTTATTATTTGCAAATGAAATAGAACTAAAAATTCGAATTTAAAATGTTTTTTATAATTAGTTGCGAATTATCAATTAAAATTTATTTTAAATGCATAAAATATCTTGTTAATTACTACATTTTTTTTTTAAATTTATCATGATCACTTGGACTATACAGTAAATTCTACTACTACGATAACAGCCTTGCTACTTCTATATAAATAAATATGGCAATATATAGCTGTCATACAAATTTATATTTTTATATGGCAATTTTCCACCTGTATATTTTTCTAAATAAAATTGTCTAAAATGTATTATAACTGCAATATATATACAATTTTTCTGACCTATACTAACAATATCAGGTTGTTCCCGTTGAGGAGACAAAAGTCGATTTTTAAAAAGAAAACTGCACTCGAAGTATAAACTATAAATAAATAAATATAAAGTAAATAAAAAGAGCTAAGTATTTATATCTTAAAACTATCGCTGACGAAAAACAGACGGTTGAATCTTTGGTTGAACAGCATTAACTAAATTGCTTGCAAGCACATTGTATTGTGACACCAAAGATAACTAGAATTAGCCAACCATAGACTACCTAGAAAGTCTTCATACAAAAATACTTAATCAGTCTCTATGATCGTTTATTTTTTTCCATCTCCATTAATTGTCTGTGGTTCCGCACCGAGCATAATTTGAATTTCGTCAACGCTCTTACCTTTTGTCTCTGGTACGACAAAGAATATAAAAACGAACCCAACAAGCATAATACCGGCAAACATCCAGAACACTTGTCCTGAGCCAATGGCAGTGTTTAAAGAATTAAAAGTACTTGTGACGGTGAAACTGAGTAGCCAATTGAAAGTTCCAGCGGTGGAACCGACGAAAGCTTTGATATCAATCAGACAAAGCTCTCCAGCCATCATCCAGGGAATGGGTCCGAAGCCCAGGGAAAAAGCGATGATGAACAAGGAGAGAGAAAGTAGAGGCAACCAGGATATCGACTCAACGATTGAAGAATCACCACCGTGAGTGTCTTTTAAGAAGAAAAATACGCCAAGAGCAGTTGAACATAGACACATTACCAAAGCAGAGAACAGAAGGAGAATACGCCTGCCCAGTTTATCGACAACCAAACTAGAAATGAATGTGGCGATAACTTGAACCACACCAATAAGTATAGTTGCGATTGCAGCCGGAATAGATGCGCCTGCGCTATCAAAGATGGCTGACGTGTTGAAAATAACCGCATTAATACCAGACAATTGTTGGAACAACATGAGGGCGTAGCAAATTAATAGCGCTTTTAGGGCTGTTTTCTTTGTAATGGATGTGAGAAAGGATGATGGATCGTTGCTAGCGGCTTCCGCTTTGTTTTGGAGATTATTCAATTCACTGTCCACATCATAATTCCTGCCACGTAATCTTATTAATGCTTCTTTAGCCTCATCAGATCTACCTTTTACAACCAAAAAGTTGGGACTTTCAGGCATAAAGAAGAAGATGATACCAAAGATAATGGGGATCAAAGTACAAAGGATATTGAACACAAAGACGCTAGTGTAGCTGCCCACAGCATATGCGAAAAGAATACCGACTGTTATCATCAATTGAAAGTAGCTGCCCAAAGTTCCTCGGATGGAGTCTTGTGCAATTTCACTCGTGTAAGCGGGTGCCGTTACGCAGAAAGCTCCACCTGCTATACCAGTGATAAACCTGCCAGCCATTAACATTGCAACATTTGTTGCGAATGTTATCAAAAGCCATCCTAATGTGAACGGAATAATAAGTAAAAGCATCGTAGTTTTTCGTCCTATCGCATCCATTATAAGTCCTATGGGGAAACATACTGCCGCTGCACCGAGATTGATGAGAGACGACACCCAATCACCTTGGCTTGCGGACACATCGAAATTGTAATCTGTACTGTTGCTTTGTGTTATTTTGAAAATAACCGGAGAAGACCAACCGAGCATCGAACCAGCTGCCAATGCGCCGAGAGTTGCTGAAATTAAAAAAAAGACTTTTTAATATCTATGCCAGTATTAATAGAATGGAAATTATTGATAAAAATGTAAATACAGCATTTACATTTGCAAGGTTACATAATTACTACTATGAATGAAAAATACTTATCATATTGTAACCTTCTACAGGGAATATTATTTATCTATGAGTTATTATTATCTTAAAGCAAACTTTTTAAGAAAACATCCAAGATTTTCCAAAATGTATTCTATCTATTTAATCTACCACACTCAAATTCCTGAGTTACATGCCAGTTATATAGTTTGGGTTGAAAAAAAAAATTATATTTATTGTCAAGAGTTTAAATATAGTTGTGTAGACTACATTAGATACTAGTAGTACCTAAAATAAACATTGTAAATTTTGTTCAAATTAATCGATTCCAGAATTGATTGAAAATTTCTCAACATTATGAATTTGTTTATTAGTACAGTCAGGGCCGGATTTAGGGGTGTGGAGGCCCCGGGGCAATAACGGAGTGGAGGCCCCTAATTATTTTCCGAATAAAATGAACAATTTTTTTAGTCAAGTGATTTAAGTTTTATTGCGAAACAAATTAAATTATTTCAATAAACATATGTAGATATAGTCAATACAAGAATTATTCGAAATTAAATTACAGCGTTAATGAATGGAACCTTGCGAGCTTTTTTGACGAAAAATAGTTGATGATTTCGCTGAACATTAATTCTTTTTTATTATGGATAGAAGTCTTAAATTACCCATATAAATAAAATGACCATATAAATTATAGACTTAACGTAAGCTTAAATAATCTATGATAAAGTTACTTTTTAAGTAAAAGAATATACATTATTTTAATAAAATAAAATATACTGAGATAGGTAGTTGATTAATAAACAATTTAAAATTATATTTTAATTCCATCAATTGATTAGATGAAGCCAGAGAGCTATTTTTTTATATTGAAATAGACACAAATAATTTTGAGATGTGGATAAGTACTGTTCTACTATACTAATACTACGGATATTTTTGATGGACAATACACACAACCACTCCAGAAAATTTTTTTTACAAAAATGAAAAACCGACTGCATAAAAAGCGACCTAAAAAGAAGAGAACAAGTTGACGAAGGAACATAATGTTATTATTATTTTGTAGTCAGAGACATACACACACGCAGCTATACCAAAACATGTAGGTACGTAGTATATGTATGTCTCCGACTGCATAATACTATGCTCCTTTGTCAATTTGCTCTCTTCTTTTTAGGAGAGTTAGACATTTTTAGTTTTATTTAACAATTTCTTATCCTAAATTCCTTTTGATCATATAAGTTGTAAATATTTCTGTAATCGCCTCTTAATGGTGTATTTCGATACCCCACTCGATTTATTCGAAGGAACATTTTTTTTTCAATATAATATCTACGAGTATATAGCCTATGACATTCGCGTTATCAATACTTATCGAATTACGTATGGATCATCAAAATTGGTTAAGCCGTTTAGTGATTATGAACGAACATAGAATCAGACATACATACAGGTTAAACACATAACCCTGTTTCGCCGCAGTCGGGTAAAAAGCAAACATCTATATTAAATAACATCAGTAACAGCATATAAATAAACTTTATTCACTTGTTTTAACATGATATACCCACATGGAAACTTTTAAATTTAAATATTATGGTGGACTGCATTTAAGGGTTTCAAAATGGAACTCTCGTTGGTTGATTCTTCCTTAGCTTTTCTTACTAGTTGCCTCTTCTATGGCTATTCGACGAATGGTAAACAATGAACAAAACTTCGTTTTTTTTATTTCTAATTAACAATCTTATGAGATAAGCTACTGTGCGTTTAATCTTTTAGATATGCTCCTGTGAGTCTAAATTCTTATTGTATTTTATTTACACTTAAGCTAGATTCTGCCGTCGCGTAGACGTAACATACATCATCAATTTAAGTATTATATTGTCTATGAATTTTTATAAGTCTAAATCAATTTTAGTTATGTTTTGATTGTAGATGAATTCAATAAAAAATGCAGTTATTTTATCTATACCTACAGATAAATAAAATTTATGTCTGTTTGTAATGTCAAAATAACAGTTTTTTACCAAATTCATATTAAATGCACATATGGTTTAAATTTTTAAAATTTTTGTCTGTTTGTTCCGGCTAAACTCTGAAACGGCTGGACTGATTTTGACGGAACTTTCACTAGAAGATAGCTGATATTATAAGGAGTAACTCAAGCTACAATTATTTTAGAAAAAAAAATCAGGGATCCGCGCAAAAAATTAAAACCCATGAAATTGCTAATAAAATCCGCGCACCTAGGGACGCACCCGAGCGAAGCGAGGGTAAGTCGCTAGTTGACAATATGTGTTACATTTTTTATAATAAAAGGTTAAATCCCCAAGAGCTCTTTGTTTACCTTTAGTTAACTACCTAAACCTATGGAGTAGATATAGTTATGTGCATGCACTTAAAAATACAAAAAACAAAAATAGGAAAGGATCGAAGAGAATTTCTTTCAAATTTGAATTAACAAACGTGAATTTACCTATAAAATATTGGCGTTTGATGATAATATTGCAGACCTAAAAATTATAAAATAAATAAACTCACGCGAAAAAAAACGCTTGATAATTAATTATAACCGCTCTGTAACTTCTTTTTACCCGACTGCGATGAACTGCGGTGAACCAATATGGATAAATTGTTTTTAATATTTAATAACAATTATATAATATGTATAATCAATCATATTTGTTAAAAATAAAAACGAAAAAGTTATCGACCAGTCAGTTTGTTTTTTTTTTTTATTAAATCTCTTTTGTGGAGGCCCCTCTCTTGTGGAGGCCCCGGGGCTGCAGCCCCGCTTGCCCTCCCTTAAATCCGGCCCTGAGTACAGTTCATATTAAAGTAGGCTATGACAGGATATGTTTATAGTTTACAAACCTGACAAGGCGGCAATGTACTGTGGTAGCTTTCTTCCATTGTCCCCTCTTGGCTCGACTAACACTGATTGTGATATCCCCACATCAGCCATGGCACCGTTGTTGCCTTCTGCTTGCTGGAATAGACAAAGTTATAAATTATCAACTTATCTAAATAAATGTATATATTGTGTACAAGAAAACTTATTATAATAAAATTTGTAAGCAGATTAATCCAGTTTTTTTTTAAATTTCAGTATTGATAGTAAAAATTTTGTAATACATATCCCATCAAAAAAATATCATTTTTTGTTTATTTTTTTTTATTTTTTATATTTTAATATAATATATGAAACAACAAATTCTTATATTTAAATATCACATGTAATATACAAGAACAGGCCCGTATAATAATATTTGATAATGTGGATCACAAATAACGCAGATCATAACATAACGAGAAAAATTATTTATGTAACAACTAAAGTTTCTCTTTAGAATTGAATTATACCTCATTTTGAATTAAGCTCGGGCCAGGTATCGCAGCAAGTAAAGGTTCTCTTTCTGAGCTATCAAAGCGTTGACGACGAAACAAGCTTGAACGCATTTTGGATTATTGTGTCAAATATAAAATATTTATAAACTGATTTAAAACACTAAACAACGCGCGAACACATAACGAATGTCGACTTGCTTTTTTTTTTTTTTTTTTTTCTTTTCTCTATGGCTTAGAGTTGCGTTAACAGACGCAATACATTCTGCCAGTGTCACGTTTTGTGAGGAAGACACGAATGAGTTTGAGCGGTAATTTTGAAATTTAGCCGCTTTAATATGAAATTCAAACTATAAAATGAATGATCGGTCTACAGGAGTAACCTACATCAATAGAAAAAAATTAGGCAATATAAAAATGGCACAATGATTGAAAATGAAAACATATTATAATTTGTTTTGCAAAAACATCGCGAACTGCGACGTTGTTGACGTCGATATCCTGTCAATGTCATTGACTTTGACATTTCAAAGGTTGACGTAAAACTTTTACGTGCGCTTTATTATCTGTGTTAATAGTGGTGTTCATTGTAAAATGTGTTTGTACATAATAATATTTGAAGTTTATTTTTATATCAACTAAAAATAAATAAATAATAATACCTATATAATGTAATAGCAATTCAGTACCTATTTGCTGGCGCCGTGCAATATTAAATTAGCAATTTAAAATATCCATACATTTGCAAATAGATTTACAGAGTTAGTAATTTTGTATAATTTATGAAAAGTAATTGTAAACACAAACTATTTAGATTCTTGCAACAAAATTTTTAGTAGTACTAATATCACAGATGATATAACTGTATAATACCTAGTATGAATAAAATATAAGTAGTATTTAGAATATTACTTGTGTTTTATATACCGGTAATTATTAACTTTTCTTGTCTATACATATTATAAAATTGTACCTAAGCCGAATCTGTACATTAAATATTTTTTGAAAAATCTTATTGAAATAGATATTATTATCGATACAGAGACCGAATCTATAGTTTTTAGAATTTTTGTCTGTCTGTCTGTCTGTCTGTTACCGCATCACAAGAAAACCACTTGACAGATTTTGATGAAATTTGGTATGATGATAGCTGGTTATCCGGGTCAACATATAGGGAACTTTTTACTGCGGGAAAATATCTCATGTCTGAGCTCAACGTTAAAACTTAACTAGGGACGAACCCGAGCGGAGCGAGGGTAAGTTTTTGGTTAAATATAAAATTAAATCATATGACTCATATTACAAGTACATGAGTCAAATCGGCTCATCTATGATACCACAAAGTATTCTGTATTCTCTGAGCATTATAATTTTCTAGCCTTGACAATGACTTGTTGTATGGCACAAAATCGCATCGTAATTATACATAAATTAGGTGTGAAATATTCAATTTTCAACCTTATAAATAAGAGATTAAGACAATTTTCTAACAGCTGCGTACAGTGCACACTGGAAGAACACGTGAGATATTTAACGTGATTGACATATGGAGTAATGTGTAAAATGTAAATCTTCATAAATTATTTGTAATTACAGCTATTATTTATAATATATGTATTTATGAATGGTATATATTTTTACTAATATTATAAGCAAATGCGAAAATTCTGTCGGTGTTTTTTTCAGTTTTATTTTAAATTAAAATATTGTTACGATCTGTGAGTTCGGAGATCGGAAATAAAATATTCTTCTCTATTCCTTTATTTCTCGTACTAAGCAGAATCGAAAATTGAATGCGAGAGATGAAAGACCATTCGCAGCCCTTAGATAAGTACGTGCTCTTCAAATCACAGGGTTGGGAACATAGACTATCACTTACAAATTCTTGATAAAAATTCCGTAACTATTCATGGTATGACTCGAGACTTGAACCTAGATCCGTCCGATCCGTTTACAGCCATACCTAGGTTTTAACTACTAAACTAGGCCGGCCAAGTTCATAACCTACTCGTATACAGTACCACTATGTAGATGTAATATATTTTTATATTATTTTATTTAACTACATCTAATATAATATTTTAACGATTGTTATTTTATATCCTATGATAAGATAGTATGTACTAGGTACTATGTATTATCATGAAATGGTTATTCTATATTGCATCGTAATGAAAAGTCAGACGTTTTATTATGTTGTTTATCGATTTCGATTTATGGAAATACTAGCAGAACCCTCGGCTTCGCTCGCGTTAAAACTACAAAAAACAACTAAAAAAGTAGGTTTCATATAAACTTTCATCCCCTAAGGGATGAATTTCGAAAAATTCTAAAACACGTATTCATTTAATTGTATTGAAGAGCGTTAATACCAAGTTTCAAGTAATTTTGATCATAAATATTTTTTTGGGTTGTATTATAACGTGTTTTCCCGTGGGAATAAGATAATCTCCGGCGGTAAAAAGTCAAAGCCAGCCAGCCCTCCAACTATATAGACACAAAAATTCGCCGCTACGAACAAACTAAGCTAAGAATAAACAAACAAACAAACAAACAAACACACTTTCACATTTATAATAATAAAGTATGGATTATAATTAAGTAAATTTAATCTATATATAATAAAAATGAACGTTCGTATGTTTGCCCTATGCGTTGCTAGACCACTGATCTCATTGCGATGAAAGTCTGGTGGGTTATAATAAAGGTATACCTACGCTTGCGAAAGTTTCAAAAAGGAGCAAAAAAAGGTTATTTCTTTGGACGTTTGTCTTTTATGCGTTCCTAAAGCTTAGGGACACACTCGAGGGGGAGACAGGGCAAGTCGTTAGTTTAATACATATGTTCTTATGTAGGTACAACAAAAATAGACTATAGTGTATGAGTAGTCACTGCTTCGATTATTGTAAGAAAAAATATTTACCTACTACTGTCAAATTTGTGTTACATAGAGCTTTTCCCAATATTACATTACCCAATAAATAGAAAATATGTTTTACACAATTATCCTTTTATTTACCTCTAATATTTCTTCATATAAAAGGGGTAAATAAGCTTATAACATAATAAATTAATTACAAAAGAATTTGTGTGGTAATATCAATAAATGTCGTTGTAGTACAATATGGTACGTCATATCCATATCATGATTGCGACCAGCTCGAATTTCAATAACAAGGAGATATTTTCAAAACACGATGCTTGCGAATGGAATTTTATATTTCATTTGTATACACAGTATGCATTCAGCCCTTTTTAATGTCCCACTGCTGGGTACGGGCCTCCCTTGAATACGAGGGGAATTAGGCCATATGCCACTATGCTGGCCAAGTGCGGATTGGCGGACTGCACATGTCTTTCGAAATCTTGTTAGGTCTCTTAAGAATGCGGGCTTTTTCACGATGTTTTCTTTCAACGTAATAATTATGTTGAAAAATGATACGCACGTGAAAATATCAACCTGATATGACGTACCATATTGAGTAAAGGCAATGGACAAAATAAGGTATTGCATTTAAAATAGTTCATAAAATAAGTCTTCTCTATTCTTTGTGAAATTATGAAAACGGTTTTTAACTCGCATTATTTAAACCCATTAACAAGGAAATTCAAAAATAAGTTTTACGTAAATAAATAATAAATATCTCCAATAATATCTAACTATCCAAGATGGGTTTTAAATCAAAAATAACAATGCTAGTGAGATCCCATAATTACAGTTTAATATATGCAGTTAATTAGCTATTGTCGGTGACGTCAACTAACTTTATATGTGTTATTTTCACAATAGCGATAGTGTTGTTTTGATAACTATTGTGTTTTGTACATGGTTCTAAAATGCAGTTAAATTAAATTAAAATCTCATAAGTTTATGGAAAATCTGATCTTAGTGCCTAACATTAGTCAATGTGTTACTCAATGACGTAATTAGTCTTTTTGGGCCCCAACGCAAAAAAATAGGCGAGAGAGGGGAGGGGGGGGGGAGGGGTGGCACTGGGGGGGGGGGAGTGCGTTGCTTATTTTAGCTCTCACGGAAGAACGGATAGAGTTAAATTTAGTAAAAATGCTAAACTTAGAGGAGCATTTATAGTTTTATAGAAAATAGGTACGACCACATTCCTCGTGGTCCTCGTAAAAAATAATATGCGGAAATTTAGAACATTTTTTTCTTGCGGTTTTTTTTAAAGCTTCTATGAGGGCCGTCCTCGAAAAATGTTTCGAAATAAAATAATCGTTTGTGGCTCGCTGAGGCCCCCTTGAATCGGGGGCCCCATGCGAACGTATTGGTTGCATTGGCACAACCACACCACTGGTGTTACTGGATTTTCATTCCAGCCGTTTTAACGTGAAAGAGTAAGAAAGTGGAAACAATTGCGCACACAGAACTTTCGCCTTTGTAATATGTCCGACAGAAAGGTACGTCCTCTTTGATGATATTAAAAATAGTGTAAAACTGTAATTTATTTATCTAAAAACTTGTAAATGACTTAGTTAAAATATTTTATTGACTCTGAACATAAATAAATACAATATATTGCCATTTTTGTATCTATCTGTCTGTTTATACTTGCTAAATTGTTATTACTCCAGTCTTTACGTTGTATAGCTACCTTTATACAGATGATTCAGGTACTTCTACATGTTTTGTTCGTGAATAGGTTCATTATGTAAATAAATGCATAAAACAGCACATACGATGTAACTATTAAATAATCTATGGCGGTACATACGATAATTTTCTACAAACTCTTTGAAAGTGCCGATACGTAAAGTTATGTATGAACAGTATGTTATTTCATTATTGCAATGTTTGCTCTATGTGTGGCCGACGTCGCCGGTTCGATAGCTGTTTGCGGTAAAAATGAAATTTGTGACTGAATGCGTGTTTTTTTATATTATTTCTTTTCACTGTAATGCTGCAATAAAGAGTAAAAATCGAAAGGGAGATTGCTGATAATTATAATGAGACTATGTTGAAAACTAAATAAAATATGTGGAATAAATATAATTAGTAAATTTGCCAATCGTCTCACTATTAAGGTAGGTACAGTATGGAAATAGATATACCTATTATATATTAAACTAGCGACTCACCCTCGCTTCGCTTCGTCCCTAGGTTGATTCCCCATACAAACTTTCATCCCCATTTTCACCCCTTTAAGGGATGATTTCCGAGATAAAAAGTATCCTATGTCCTTTCCAGGGTCTCAAACTATGTTACCAAATTTCATCTAAATCGGTTCAAAAGATCCAGAGATTACCCCCTACAAACTCACAAACTCACAAGCTTCGCTTATAATGTTAGTATAGATAAAATAAATAAAATAAGTAAAACCTCAAAGTTACCTTCATGATAAAACTTCATATGATTTTACGACTCATCAATCAATTCAATCCATATACATACCTACTTAGCATTATAAACAACATGTTATAAAAAAATATTATCATCGCATTCATTTATAGCCTAAGTATATAAGTATAAGGTAGGTACATTGTAAAAAGTACGTTTCAACATTTTATTTATAAAATTACACATATATATATCTATATTTAAAATTAAGATTAAATTGTTATCTTCTAACTCTTAGTAATTTTTAGCTTTAAATTTAAAAAGAGCGTTTCAAAGGAATAGAGGATAGAATTTCTTCTGTCAAATCATAGTTTTAACTAATTTTTGAGGAACTGTTACTGACGAGTAAAGAGTTTGGGGTACAGTGAATATATATTTTAATAGTCATAGTACGTAAAAGGACGCTCGGGTGCCAACTAGTTGTCGCAGACTAAAAACTTAAAAAAAAACCGACTTCCAGGCACTCACAACTAAAAAATAACTAAAACTAACTAACTACTAACTAACACTAAAAAATAACTAAACGGGGGTTTTCATTTAGAATAGATACCTGATCAGATATTTTCGAAGTCGGTGTCCTTTGATTTGTATTGGTTAAGAACCTCCTCCTTTTTGGAAGTCGGTTGAAAAATATACTTAATAAATCATTAAATATCTACTTATATGTATGTAGTTTAAATTTGGTAATGTTATGTAACTAAAAAAAATTTGCTAAAATATCAATGAAAGCAAAATTTAAAATACCTAAGTACCCATTACAAATGAAGAGGACAAATTAGGATCTCTAACATATAACCTACACTTACTTTTGAGACATCTAACACCTTAGTCTCTCCCGTGACCATGATTGCTGTAAAGCATTCGAAACGTCGGGAACCAAAAATCTAAATAAATCCGCGAAAAAATCCAAAAGATTGTTTTATTTAAAATGTCAAATATTCGCATAAATCTAAGAAAGTATTATACACCTACATTTAACTTATTCAATTATTCATGTAAAAATACTAATTAGTCTCAACAGACAGACAATAATAGCAAAAAAAAAACTGTTTATATAAAATTAAATCTGTAACTTTTTGTTGAAAAATGGATGTAATGAGCAAAAAGATTTAGTTGTCAACAAGCTGCATATTTCATACAGCAGCGTGTCTAAATGAAAAATGAAAAATGTTTAACGAATACTTGATGTGAGACTAACAATAGCAAGTACATCCATTATCTTGGAAATTACTTTAAACAAAGATGTTCGCATACATTGTACTTACATATATGTACATATATCTCCCGTAACTAACACGTATCTAATATTGTCTACTTCACACTTATTTACTAACATCGTCCTTTATCGCTCATCCTGAATTGAAGTAACATTACTAATATTTTATATTATAAATGCAAGGGTGTTTGTTTGTCCATCCTTCTTTCAGGCAGAAACAAAAGAATATTTTAACGTGATTTAATAGGGATGATCAATAAGATGGGAAGTAGCATAAATTAATATATATATATATAGTTATTTATCCCAAACGTCAAGTTTATCTTTAAGTTGTCCGTTATGAATTATTTTAACTAAAAATTTATGACTTTAGAATCGCTTTTAAAGTTATCATTCCATCCTTGGAAGCAATTTTTCGCGCCGGCTCTTCTCAGCAGAACTGCTTTATCGAGCCGGGGTCGCCTCCTCACAGACTTAGACACTGCCATTTAATTTAAAAGGACCATCCAGGAAAAAAAAGAAAAAATAAGAACGAGAAAGAATTATTAAAATCATATAAAAAATCATATATCACCATCTATACTAATATTATAAAGTGAAAGTTTGTGAGTGCGGATGTATGGATGGATGTTTGTTACTCTTTCACGCCAGAACGGCTAAACGGATCTGGATGAAATTTGGCACAGAGATAGATTAGAGTCTGGAATAACACATAGGCTTCTTTTTATCCCCGAGAAATGTACGGTTCCCGTGGAATAGGTTTACTTTTGTTTTCCGAGCGAAACGAGGGTGAGCCGCTAGTATAGAAATATATATGTATGTTTTGAAATCTGTAAAAATCATTCATCAATGTCTAGTTTTTGATTCGTCACGACGAATCACAGAAGTTGCTCATTCGATGTGACGTAATACATAGTATGCACTTATATATTACTAGCAGAACCCGCGGTTACGCCCGTGTTCAAACTACAAAAAAAACTTTTTGGCTTTATACAGCGATTATACAGCGACTCACCCTCGCTTCGCTCGGGTTCGCTATGTATTTATATAAAATTGTTCATACAAAAATACTTAAAACGCGATTAAAAATTAGGGGGTGGGGGTAGGAGGGTGAAAAATACTTTACGACCTAGTTATGTAGAGGTATTCTCATACTTACTAAATATACAAAAAAAAATCAAAAAAAACGGTCGAGTTTCGGAGGAGTGCGACCACAAACACTGTGACACGAGATATTTATATATTAGATTAAATGTGGCCATCTGAAAATTTGTGTATAGCAACTCAAAGTAACTAAGCTCTATATCTCGCTGGGGGATAAGCGTAAATGTAAAAATAAGATAAGATATCTAAGCATTCTTTATAAAAATGCGGACAAAATCATAAGATATTATATGTATATATATCTAAATAGAAATTTCTTCTGGAATGTTGTTTATAGGTTATTATATAGAAAAACCTATCATTTTATAAGTCTCTAAAATTCTCGCATAAACTTGAGCTATCTAATTACTATTCTCTAATTTAGTTTTTAAACGGCAGAATATTCTTTTTGGTTGTTTCATGATAATTTTTAAGGAATTGTATTCAGCCCTTTTTAACGTCCCATTGCTGGGCACGGGCCTCCCTTCAATACGAGGGGGATCAGGCCATAGTCCACCACGCTGGCCAAGTGCGGGTTGGCAAACTTCACACGTCTCACGAAAACTTGCTAGGTTCTCTCAGACATGCAGGTTTCCTCATTATCTTTTCCATCACCGTAAGGCAAGTGGTAATCATTTTAGAAATGATTCGCATATGAAAGCATCAGAGGTGCGAGACCCGGGATTTGAACCCGCTTCACTCGGTTTCCCAAGCGAGCGCGTTACCACTGGGCTACCACTGCCTTTTAGGAATTATGTATTACTTATTGGAGAACGTTTTGTATTGAAAAGTGTTCATTATATCAATTTCTTAGTAATGTATGCTCTCGTAGTGTACTATGCCTATTTAGTATGTAGAAATATAAAATCACCGTTGCTCGCAGAAATTAAAAAGAAATATCGAGCGAAATATCTTCCCATATTGCAGTTTACCTCAATGTTGTGTTCAGTGAGAGTGAAGACGGGGTAGGTTCCGTTGGGTTTTAGTGGGTAGTACTAGCTTTTCTATCTGGTGAGTCCCACATAACACCTGTATGTATCCCGGTGGTATGCGTAAATGCATTTTCCAACATAAAAAAAGAATAAATCAAACTCAACTTTAATATTATTTTAGTTCTAGATCAGCTTATCGTTATAGTCAAGGTCAGAAAACCCAGAAACCCAACAGAAAGTGATTGCTTAATTGGTTACTACTCCCAAATTAAACAAATAGATAAATTTTATTACTTTAAATTGAGCTCTACATAAACTAGGTATAAACAGCAAAGCTATAGAATAACCGCTGGGTCATGGGTGCACATAGCGGTTATTCTAAATTGCGATACAAATTAGCCTCTCTCTCTATCCTATAAACTAGCTCTGGGCAAAAAAATCACAACAAGTCAATGATGTTACAGTTATAACATTAGTAATTATAGGATTGTAACAGTACCATATAATTGAAGCGGCTTGTCGATGACATGGATTGTTCCGCACTTGAAAACAAATTCACTGTTAACAAAGTCGCCCCGAGGGGAGGGTTGAAGGGGAAAACAGCAAACCCCAGTCCCGTATTTGATCTTCCACCAAACATTATTATAGGCAAAATATACAGTATTATGAAACAAATGAGCAAAAATAAATGCTATCAAACATTATCAACTTGTCAAGATAATAGTCGAATTTCATCTTGAGATTCTGATTATATTTCACAATTTACCAACCTAAATAACAAATCCGGTAGATTCACAGGTCCTGGGTTCGAGTTCAAGGTCGGGTTAAGTACAATTATTGGGGTTTTCAGTCAAGATTTTCAGTAACGGCCGAAAGTGTGGAAGCTATTTTTCTTCCGCCTCATCTCTCACTGGTTGTGAAAATTTGTCATCCCACTGGACTTTGAGAGTGAGAAGAATAGATAGTTGTTTTTTTTTGCCGCACAAAGTTGTGTATTTTGATGGCTAATCTCAGTTAAATTGGCCGTCGCCGAAATCGGTTAGGAGGATATTATTATTCTGCACCTGACCTTAATAGTTTAACTTACATGGAGTCTCTTGTCGCTAAACCAACAGAACACAAACCTAACAGATAAAATGTGATATTTATCTTGTTTACTAAGACCATGTTGTCAATTCATATAAAAGATAAATATTTATTCAGAAACTAGCAACTCACCCTCGCTCCGCTCGGGTTCGTCCCTAGTTACGTTTTAACGGCTATCTCGGAGCTGAGATATTTTCCCGAGGTAAAAAGTATTCTATATGTTGACCCGGATAACCAGCTATCATCATACCAAATTTCATCAAGATCTGTCCAGTGGTTTTCCCGTGATGCGGTAACAGACAGACAGACAGACAGACAGACAAAAATTCTAAAAACTATAGATTTGGCTTCTGTATCGATAATAAAGTCTATTTCAATAAGATTTTCCAAAAAATATTTAATGTACAGATTCGGCTTAGTTACAATTTTATTATATGTATAGATATTGTCAAATGTCAATATAGAAACATAGTGTTGAAAATTACAAAATGCGCAACAATATGGTAAACAGGTATATAACCAAGAAAGGAATTTTGCATGTTTTACTACGATGTAGTCTGGCCTGATCTTGTGCCTCATTTACATGATGATAGTTTATTCAATTGGTAATGATTGTGCAATTAAATAGTGCGCTAGAATACCATTAAAGAATTGACTAGAAATGTCCAGAAACGAGAGAAAAAAGAAGGAAATTAAAAATTAACTGACGATACGTTTGACTCAGTTTGTAGTGGCCCTACTCGATGTGCCAGCCGCCGCGGGTTCGAGTCCTGCTGGGGGCATTCATTTGTGTGATGGGCACGAATGTTTGTATTCCAGTCATGGGTGTTTATATTTATATTATGGATGTGTTTAAAGTTATATATGTGTAGTTTATCAACTATCTGGTATCCACAACACAAGCCTCGTAGCTTACCACGAAACTAGATGGTGCTGTGTGTTAATGTCCCAACATATTGATTTATTTATTAAATAAATGCTATATTCTCCTTAAGAAAATGAAAATAACTATATTAGTATGTTCAATGTTGCAAGCTGTATTAGGCTTGCAAATATTGTCATAACTCATAACATTATTGTATGCAATAGACAAGAAACTGGCATGTGCAAATGCTCCTTAAAAGAGTAATAACCAGATAGCAAAAAATCTTTTCTATCTTCTCTTGGTTACTTATGGCAAACTAGTTTTTGCCCACGGCTCTGCCTGCATGGTAAGCGGACTGGCCTTAATAGAAAACCTGTATTTGTGATTTATCCCCATAATGTAATTGAACACCACACGTTTGGTTCAGTTTGTAGTGATCCTGTGCTTGTACTTGCTGTGTTAGCGGTCGCGGGTTCGAGTCCCGCTGGGGACATTCATTTGTGTGATGAGCACGAATGTATGATCTCCAGTCATGGGTGTTTATTTCTATAATATGTATGTATTTAAAGTTATGTACGTGTAGTGTATCAACTATCTGGTATCCATAACACAAGCCTTACGTAGCTTATCGTGGAACTAGATGGTGCTGTGTGCTAATGTCCCAAGATATTTATTTATTTATTTAAACCTATTGCTAAATATAGCAATCGATATCATTGATAATATTAAAAATTATTAATAACGCTCCTTATATTTAGGAACCATTATCTTTTACAATCATGTATGATGTAAAAAAATATATATTTATTGTTTTATAACATTCGCACCAATAAAAATACACTTATATTGTAAGGCTTTATCGTAATACAATAAATGTGAAATCTATATATATATATATATATAAAATCAATTGCTGTTCGTTAGTCTCGCTGAAACTCAAAAACGGCTGGACCGATTTGAATAATTCTTTTTTTGTTTTGTTGGGGGTATGTCAGGGGTGGTTTAAATATAAAAAAAAATTTTGCGAAAACAAAAAAAAAAGCAGCTGGAAAATCAAAAAGTTCTGAACTGTTTATTTTATATGGGAATCACTAACCGTTAAAACGTACCTAGGGACGAATCCGAGTGAAGTAAGGGTGAGTCCCTAGTAATAAAATAAAGTGTAAAGAGGTAGCGGTTTTACACTACTGTCGTATTTGGAGGGCGAGTAAGTCTCTTTCTTATAGGAGTAATTGAATGAAGGAATAGAGTGCACGTTATATCTTCTGCGCAGTCTTAGTCATATTGCCCGTCTTGATAATTAATTTTAATTACAGTTAATAACTAACGATTTGCCTTCTAGGTGCACAGATTTTGTTCACAATCTCGTGAGTTTTAATTTTTTTACGCGGAACCCTCTTTTTCTAAAATAAAAGTAGCCTAATTTTCTCCTTATAAGGGCAGCTATCTGTTAGCGAAAGTCCCGTCAAAATCCGTTTCGGAGATTAGCCGGAAGAAACAGACAGAAAGAGAAAAGTTATTAAAATTGTTTTTTTCTTATAAGTACCGTATACTTTAATATGCATTTAGTAAAATGCTATTATTTTACCTAACCTCGCTATTAACATTATAAATACAAAAAGGCACCTATCCCAGCATCCTACTCTTATTTGAATAAAAGCTGATACAGAATTTAAAATTATATTTGTCATGTAGGATAATCGAACGCGCAATTTCTTCCTTAAAAATACAACCGCGCATCCATTGTACTAATCGATAGTGAGATACGTAATAACATATTAAAACACTTGTTTTTATGGCTCTTTATAGAGTTTCAATCAAAAGTGTTAACAATCACTATAGTGGTATTGGAAATGCAATTTACTTTTTCAAGTGCAATCAACGCGGTATTTTTACCGCATTACAATCTCACTATTATGTAAACAAAAAAGACGTCATGGAATTTATATTTTTTGAGATTATATAAAGGTATTATTACATCCTGTGAATCCTATATCCTACTAATACAATACTATAAAGCGAAAGTTTATGAGGATGTATGGGTGTCTGGATGTATAGATGTATGGATGTTCGTTACTCTCTCACGCAAAAACTGGATTTTGATGAAACTTTAAAATAATATAACTCATACATCACAACACATAGGCTACTTTTTATCCCGGAAAAATGTACGGTTCCCGTGGGATTTGTTTTTGTTTTTCTAGAGGCGAACCCAAACGATGCGAAGTCGCTAGTTTCTATTATAAAAACGAAGGTTTGTATGTCGTTTGTCTTTCACGCTGAAATAGCTGAATGGATTTGGTTGAGATTTTGCACACAGACATATATGTCTTTTTAGTCGTTCGTTCTTGGCAGAGTGGTCGTGGTTGACGACGATGGAATTTTTCCTTTGGCAATGCAGCCCCTGCGATGTGCCTTCATTTATAGCGGTCTTCAGCGTATCGGGAGCACTGGACTATGGACCAAAACTCCATAGTCCAGTACTCCCGATACATATTATGTATCTAATATTTTGACAGAGGATGGATGATGTAGTAGCATGTAGGTTATTGTTAGAGATAAAATCATAGTCTAGCGTTGTTTTATTTAGAACTGTGTTAATTTTTGCATAGTCTTACTAATTTCTTAGTAATCTTCGGCTGAGAATATTGCATTAGTATTTTCATTTGCTCAAAGAGAAACTGAAATCTCATTTTCAAGTCATCTTTTGTTTTGAGGATAGAAAAACTTAGAAACAAATATATAACTAGTAGCTTATTTAAAAAAAAATCGGTAAATATTTTCGAATTAAATCAATAGTGAAGAAAATGTCCATTAATATTTCAAAAGGCAGTTTTGTTATATTTCTCATAACTTTGTTTTAGTCTTATGACTAACTACTAATCGATTTAACCAACTAAAGTAATTAAATTACCCGATATAATTTTCATAAAAAAGGCCCATCTCTAAAACTAGAATAACAATTTTTGATGTCAGTATAAATAATGTTCAAGTTTTAATAAATCCGTTACCAATATTACAAATGTGAATGTTATTCTGTTTGTTACACTTTTACGCTTAAATCGCTGAAAAGATTTCGACAAAAGCAAGGACATATGTAGGAGATTGCATCCTAGGATCGGACATAGACTAACCTTGATCCTTACCCCGCTATCACGCGACCGAAGCCGCGGGCAAAAATAAGTGTTCAATAAAACAATAGATACAACCAATAAATTTATTATATTACTAGCGACTCACCCTCGCTCCGCTCGAGTTCGTCCCTACTTACGTTTTAACTTTTAGTATTGATCCCTTAGAGATGAGATATTTTCCCGCAGTAAAAAGTATTCTATATGTTGACCCGGATAACCAGCTATCATCATACCACATCAAAATTCATTCAGTGGTTTTTCTGTGATGCGGTAATAGACAGACAGACAGACAGACAAAAAATCTAAAAACTATAGATTCGGCCTCTATATCGATACTAAATTCTATTTCAATAAGATTTTCCAAAAAATATTTAATGTACAGATTCGGATTAATTACTATTTTATTATATGTATAGATGACTAAATATATCACACTTTCTAGATTTATATGTGTAGTTTGTTTTTAGTTCCTACTTAGCGACCTCCCTCTCCCTTTCATTCACATCCGATTCCGGGCGGATACCTTTGGATCTTGTATAGCCACAGGCTTATTAATACCTTTGTTTCATTTGACATTTAAACTTATTTGCATATAGGGCAACTTTAAATATAAATCTTTGTTGATATAAAAGTTAAAATGACTGTCTACATGTTTGTTTCCCTTTAACGTCTCAACACATTAGCCAGTCGTATTGTAACTGGGCAATATATTATGTATTATAGCATGAAGATAAATATAGGCTTATTATTCTCTCGTGACATATCTTATAAATTACTAGCAGAACCCGTGGCTTTGCTCGCGCTAAAACTACATAAAAATTCTAAAAAGTTAGTTTTCGTGCAAACTTTAATCCCTTATATTGCCCACTTATGGAATGAATTTCGAAAAATGCTAAATAAAATACGTATTTATAGAATTGCATTGAAGAGCATTAATACCAATTTTCGAATAATTTTGATCATTAATAAATTTTTGGGTTGCATTATAATTTATAACGTGTTCTCCCTTGGGAATGAGATAATCTCCCGCAATAAAAAATAGCCTATGTCCAACTATCTCCACGCAAAAAATCACGCCAATCCGTCACTCTGTTTCGACGTGAAAGTAAGACAAACAAAGAAACAAACAAACAAACATACTTTCACATTTATAATATTATGGATATAGATATAGATAACATTAAATAAAAACTAAATACAAAATATGCCCTTAACACAAATTTCTCAAAAATGACCTCAGCGTATACAATTAACGCCCACATTTTTTCTATGTAATTATTATTTATTTACTCGCTTTATTATCTGTACTAAGAATTTGATCTACAAAGGATTATCATCAGATAGAGTTATCTTATCGGTTAACAAAAGTGAGTATTTACGATGAAATAACATGAGAATAAACTTATAAGTAGGTTGCGAATGTACGATAATATTTTTGGTACTTGAAATGAAATTCTGAACTTAATAGTGTTAGCTTTTTAACTGAGACGTGCTTTTTTAAATCCATACAGATAATAATAATCTACACATATAATAAAATTCTGAGTGGAATCTGTACATTAAATATTTTTTGGAAAATCTTATTGAAATAATCATTATTATCAATACAGAAGCCGAATCTATAGTATTTATAATTTTTGTCTGCCTGCGTGTCTAGGACCGCATCACGAGAAAACCAATGGACAGTTTTTTATGAATTTTGATATAATGATAGCTGGTTATTCGGGTCAACATATAGGATACTTTTTACTGCGGGAAAATATCTCATCTCTGAGAAATCTATACTAAACGTAAACGTCAAAACATAACTAGGGATGAACCCGAGCGGACCGAGGGTGAGTCGCTAGTTAGGTATATTTATGTCAAGGAAAAAATACTTAAAACTTTTTCCATATACATATATACATAACTTAAAAATGTTTAAGCAATTTTGATTTCCAAAACAGACAAAATATTATAATTATTTCATTTAGTATAGTCACATATAGTATAAATAAACATTTACTTCATAGTTATGTTTTAAAACTGCTTTTTTGTTTAAAAAATATTATGATTTTTATCGAACTTCAAATATAACCGCATAAAACTATTTTTTCTTTCACTGTACCAAGCGGAAAGAGGTAAAAATGATGAATAAATGAACCACAATCGTATATTAAATAATCAGATCATCGTAATAATTTCTATGTAGTATATATTAACCTACTTATTTTACTTTCCTGATTTGAATTTTTGTTTGAAACCTAATTTGTTTATGACATAAGTATCTCAGCACGAAAAGAGAAAAAGGCTCTATTAATTAGTTGCAAAAAAATGATTTTCTTTTGTGAAAAATTGCGTTTTGTTTTTTTTTTTTTGGAAAAGGCACATCTATACCTACACATAAATAAAGTTGGAGTGTCTGTTTGTAATATTAAAATAACCACTTTTTACTAAATGCATATGCATGTATACACGGTACATATGTATACCAAAACAACATATTTTTTACAATTTTTGTCTGTCTGTCTGTCTGTCTGTCTGTTTGTTCCGGCTAATCTCTGAAATGGCTGGACTGATTTTGACGGGACTTTCACTGGTAGATAGCTGCTGTAATAAGGAGTAACTTAAGCTACTTTTATTTTCGAAAAAAAAAACAACCAAATTAAATAATTTTGTTTCGAGAAGTAAGCGAAGCGAGGGTGAGTCGCTTGTATGTCATATATAGATTAACTTAAAAAGCAAAACTTTATCTTAATACAAAGTTTGATCGAAATCGTCAGAACCGTTTCCAAGACACACGAAATAAACTGTTTGAACAAGAATTGGTACCTACCTATTTGATATAGGATTATTTTACAAAGAAAAAATCACTCACGTTTGACGCGACGTTCTTTACCACTAAACTAAATTAAACACTACCAACAAACAGTGTATTTGTATCGAAATAATAACATTGTCAGTAATTTTAAAATTTCGACGGGGATTTCCCTGTTGCTTCATACTTTTAACATAAATTGAGCTTACTTGAGAAATGTTACAGTTTAATAAGTGACCGAATTTCGTAAGAGAAAACGGATTTGTTTTTTAGATAACGAGTGAGTAAGTGCTTTTTAGGGTTTCGTACCCAAAGGGTAAAACGGGACCCTATTACTAAGACTTCGCTGTCCATCCGTCTGGCTGTCCGTCTGTCACCAGGCTGTGTCTCATAAACCGTGATAGTTAGACAGTTGAAATTTTCACAGATGATGTATTTCTGTTGCCGCTATAACAACAAATACTAAAAAATCTGAATAAAATAAATATTTAAGGGGGCTCCCAATCAACAAACGTAATTTTTTACTCGTTTTTGCTCAATATTGAAAACGGCAACAGGTAGACGCTTGAAATATTCACAGAATATTTAGTTATATATTCACTTTAAAAATAAATTAATTAAAATAAAACAAATATTTAAGGGGAGGTCCCATACAACAGACATTATTTTTTTGCCGTTTTTATAGATAACTAGCAACTCACCCACGCTTCGCTCGGGTTCGTCCCTAGTTACGTTTTAACGTTTAGCTCAAGGATAAGATATTTTCCCAAAGTAAAAAGTATCCTATATGTTGACCCGGGTAACCAGCTATCATCATACCAAATTTCATTATAATCTGCCCAGTGGTTTTCCCGTGATGCGGTAACAGACAGACAGACAGATAGACAGACAGACAAAAATTTTAAAAACTATAGTTTTGGTTTCTGTATCGATAATAAAGTCTATTTCAATAAGATTTTCCAAATAATATTTAATGTACAGATTCGGCTTAGTTACAATTTTATTATATGTATAGATGGTACGGAACCCTTCGTGCGCGATTCCGACTCGCACTCGGTCGGTTTTTTATTAGTCATTGGGCGCTGTCACCACATTGAGGAATGCGGACTGATGTATTCTCAAGGCTTTAAGGTAATTTGTACAAAATTTAATATTTTATAAAATACCTCGTGTAAATTCCGTGTAATCACAGTGATTGCATTAAGGTAAAAGGTTAAATTGTCACTTCACGTATTTACTTAAAAGAAGAGAAATTAATAAACTCTATTTTGTTCCTTTGATATATTAAGACAATGTCAATATTTTATATTGAGTAGAGATTCATTTACCCTATGAAGGAATCAAACCCACGAACTACTTAAGCATTGATTGCTACTAAATCATACAACTCATTCTAGCATTATCTATGGGCGAAGAGTGAATGGTGGAAATAAGGAGAGACCTATTTCTTCACAAGAAAAAAAAACTAAGATATAGATAATATATTGAAAAATCTATACTAATATTATAAAGCTGAAGAGTTTGTTTGTTTGGTTGGTTGAACGCGCTAATCTTAGGAACTACTAATCCGATTTGATATTTTTTTTGCAATAGATAGCCCGTTAACTGAGGAAGGCTATAGGCTATATATTATCCTCGAAAAATGTACGGTTCCCGTGGGATAGATTTATTTTTGTTTAGGGACGAACCCGAAGCGAAGCGAGGGTGAGTCGCTAGTAAGTAGATACAATTATAAAGGAATTTAAAAAGAAAAATCACTAAGTGTGCGGCTTTTTAAGTCTTGATTACCAATTTAAATTAGATGTTAGAACAATATGAATAAATAAATAAAAAATTGCTTCGCTTAATTGAACTAGTTTTCAATAGATTTAAGTCGCAATTATTAATAATCTAGGTTTATCGAACGTTTGCATTTATGTATCTATTAGTTACTCTATGACCTACGTACGTACCTACTTGATATTACTAGACAAAACAATCTGACGTAACTTATCAACTAGATAAACTTTACCCTACCATATTTAATTTACCAATCTAAAGTTCTTTAGTTATCTGTATAAATGTCGTAGGATAATTTGATAATTCGAGTTTTCGCGAAAACCCTAGGGATATTGCAAAAACACGGATAATCTAATCCCGCAGACAAACTGTGCAAACAGTTTTGTGGATCCACTTATGTAAATACGCTGTATTAGTATATACTGTAATAATCAAATAAATAAATAAAATAAATAAAAATACAATTATACAATGGTGAAAACATTTGTCAATTTTTCACTAATAGATCTCTCTATTAGAAGCCTATATATAAATAACGTAGGTTGAGAAAGCTAAGGCGGAAGCTACGTTTTACTAGAAAGAACCCTTTCTTTCTTTCTAGGTTGGTTAGAGTAGGTTACGACAGTGACCACAATGATTAGAACTAGAGCAACTTGTGTTTTTGCAAACCCTATCTTTTTCCACTAGGATTGAGAAATGTTTTCACCATTATCTAATTATCCGTGTTTTTGCAATATCCCTAGGGTTTTCGCAAAAGTTCTAATTATCGAATCGTTCTACGACAATTATGTACCTATATCATAAAAAAATATTTATTTTTATTTTATACGTTTTTCTTTACAAAAACGTGTATTCCGAAAAAAAAATTACTTATGAATATTTTCCGAGAACACGAATATTTTAAACCATAAGAGTTTTGTATAAATGGAAACTAAAGATATTTGACGTCATTCCATCATGTATGGAATAGTTCTAGTTGACATATAGGATGTATGTAAGTGGGGTGTGGTGGCAGTGAACTATGCAAGCATCGTAATAATTGACGTGGATGCATTTAGATTCAATGTTACCACTATTTACAATTGGTTTCAAAGTTCAAAATAGAAAAATAATATACTAGCAGATCCCGCGGCTTCGCTCGCGATAAAACTACAAAAAAAATCTCCAAAAAGGTTTTACATACATGTTACCTTATATTCGGCTAATCACTTATATCTTCTTTATGCTATAAGCAACTTCTGTTTTTATATTGTAAGATCAACATGTCTCACTCTTCTAAAAACTTCCTTTACTGGTAAAAACCAGCCAAGTCAAATCTTGAACTCAAGTATGTTCTTATTAATAAATTTCAGGATTATCTAAAGAACTTGGCACCTATTTAGTTCTCAATTCTTTTGTCGGTGAAATTGACAACCACGCAAATTATTAATATTGAACTTGGCTGCCATTTTCACTTGGCTCACATTTATGTTTTTGATGGTATATTATTTTTACTAACAATGGGATTTGAACCGTTCGTAATTTCCCAAGCAAACATGACTGCATTTTATCATTCAATAAGTGTCAAGATAAATAAGCGACAGGTCTTTAGTATTTATCTCGTGTGATTAAGATTGTATTACTTATGTAATAAAATTAGGAGATTGTGATGAAAAATTTATCTCAAAAAAATATATAAAAAACTAGCGGCTCACCCTTGCTTCGCTCGGGTTCGTTCCTGGATATGTTTTAACGGTTACTATGGAATAGATAGACTATATGTACATTATTATTAGGTATGATGAGTTGTTGTGAGTTGTATTATAACGTTTTTTTTCCTTTGGAAATAAGATAATCTCCCGCGATAAAAGTAGCCTAAGTCGCTGTCTAGCCTTCCAACTATCTCCATACACAAATCTGTCACCCTGTCTCGACGTCAAAGAAGGACAAATAAATCAACACACTTTCAAATTTATAATATAAGTATGGAAGTATGGATATAATCTAAAAAGATGTTAAATATTTCTTTGTGGGCCAAGGATTAGAGCATTTTTACGATTGAAGTGGCAGAATTAATTAAGATCATAGCACTTGGCCTGCGCTCTCTCTTATTACTTACTCTGTAAAAATTATGTTTTTTTTTGTTGTAGGTCCAAAGTACATTAAGGATTTACTCCCTTTTTACACATTATAATTTAATATAATTTTAATTATATTATTTTATCGACCAATCTCCTTCATGTCTTCTCCATTTTACATGACATTGGCGAAGTAATCTGTGCTCAATTAGCACGCTTTAAAGCTATTAACAAGAGAATGGAATTGAATTGAAGACTTTGTTTTTATTTATTTTTTATAGACTTCAAAAAGAGAGTGGTACTTTATTCAGTTGTATATCTATACTAATATTATAAAGCTGAAGAGTTTGTTTGTTTGTTTGGTTGAACGCTCTTATCTCAGGAACTACTAATCCGATTTGAAAAATTCTTTTTGAAAGACTTAGAGATAGCCCGTTAACTGAGGAAGGCTATAGGCTATATATCATCCCGGGAAAATGTACGGTTCCCGTGGGATAGATTTGTTTTTGTCTAGGGACGAACACGAAGCAAAGGGTGAGTCGCTAGTATTTTTATACATATTACAAGATATTTTAGCTAATTGTGTATCGATTTCCATTTTTGTTATTATCAGGTTATCAAAAGTAAGCCTCAAATAATAACAGAGTACTTTTGTTAGTTATTTTAGACTTTATTTCTGTTGAATGATATTAATGCCTAACCATCCTGACAGACATTAAATATATATAATTTGATTTGATTTATGTTGCCAGTTAAACTCTGCATAGTTTCTAGCAAGATGCAATTACGTATATAGATAAAACAACTAAAATCCTATAAACATTGAACTCAATTAAACTTAACAGCGATAAAGATGGTTGGATAGTTCGTAGAATAGAATTTATTAGTTATAGTAATTATATGGTAAATACGCTTCTTTTTACCACAACGTCCTTGTTCGATGATTCAGTATAATAATTAATTACCTGGGCGACCGAGCTTCCCTCGGAGTTCTTTTTTATTAAATCGTATTTTTTAGATAAAAAAAAAACAAAAAACTTGAATATATACAAAAAAAAAACAAAATTAAAAATTTTGTATTCCGACCGGGACCCGATCCCGGGCATATATGTTGTCTAACTTGCGATGATCACAATGCTTATACCCAACTGTAAGAAATTATCGACCATATTCTGCGTAGAATAATGCAAAAGAGAACTGCTTGAAAACTCAAAAACATGTGTTTTCCCAGACATGAGACTAATCTAGATCGATTTTTCGCCCCCGAAAGCTCCCACATACCAAATTTCAGCGAAATCGTTAGAGCCGTTTCCGAGATCGCTGGTGTTAATTTCAGAAACGGTTTTACCGATTTGGGCGCGGTTTTCACTAATGTATTGTGAAGCTTTCACTTAACATTGTTATTATAAGCAGAGAAAAAAAAGCCCTTTCATCTTGGAATATTTTGAACAAATTGATTCACAAAAGAATTAGCCTTATAAGAATCTTTGAGTAAACAGATTTTATGGAAAATTTAATCAAGAATTTATTTGTGGTTAAGTATAGGTATGTTAGACAAAAACGTCGTTCCAAGCGAGTACTTTTTAGGGTTCCGTACTTCAAAAGGAAAAAAGGAACCCATACAGGATCACTTCCTTGCTAGTCTGTCTGTCTGTCTAGTCCCTTATTTTTAGAAACACGTGGAGATATCAAGTTGAAATTAATATCCTAATACTTAAAAATATAATTAATACTCAGGTCTACAATCAGTTGGAGATGTGAAAAAATCAAACATCTAAGTCAATGCAATCAAAAGATGACCTTTTATGCCGCTTATTTTGACACTCGCAATGGAATCAAAACCTATAGGGTACTTCTCGGTGATCTAGAATCATGAAATTTAGCAAGAAGCAATGTTTTATATTATAGCACAAGGGAAAAATCCAAAAGCCGTAAAATTGTACTTACATCGCAAAAAAATATTTCTTTTGCGATTATAAAATTATCGTTTCATACTACGGAACCCTCGGTGTGCGAGTCGGACTCGCACTTATCGGATTTTTATATACAAAAAAGTAAAAAAAATATGCAAAATATATAGATAATATAATTAATAATAATCGAAATGTCCTTATGGTAATTAATCAATTATCTTGACTTATATTACATTATCTGTGTTACTTTTCCGATAATATTTAATGTTTTGACCTAATATTCCACTGTCAATTTATTCAAATTTTTTTGCTTGCAGCGACACGCCTTCACTTCGCCGAGGGATAAGAGATTGACGTCTCTAACTTTTTTAATATAGCTTATAGGATCAACTCGATCTCCGGTCCATACGTTATCTCGATGCAATGTTTACATAAAATTCACATTGTAGTGTCAAATAAAAATGTACATACGGAATATAAACTCCACACCAATAGTTGTTGAACTTTTTGTCTGTCTGTATGTGTGTATTTCACACAAAAAGTACTGAACGGATTTTTACTAAATTTTGTGTAGTGGTAAGTTATTGCGCGGGTCAACATTTGGGATACCTTTTACAATAGAAAAATCTCTCATTTCCACGGGAAAATTTCAATGACTAGTTACCAATTAACATATTGAACAATTAACAATTAACATTCTTATGGGAAAATATAAAATTTAGTTCAAACGCAACCCGCGTATCTATATCTAAATCTATGAGTCGCTATCTACGTCTGTCTGTTTCACCGATTACTTCTTCCAAACCACGCAACGGATTTTGATATGATTGTCACTAATAGAAAGAGCGATAAAGACGAGAAGAACTGACCTAAGATTGTGTTTTATCAAAAAAAACTGTTTTCTATTAGAAAATTGTTAACGTATTAGAAAATTGTAGGTCTTATAAAGATCTACAGAAAAGTCCACGATAGCATCTCCTAAGGTACGCTCACTGTAACTATTTTATCTACATGTATATTTAAAACGTACCAAAATGACGAGCAATCAGCAAAGTGAGCGGCAGTCGCTAGTGTTAAATAAATATCTGAATATTTTAATCAATTCATTATTTACGTGAAGATATGGAACTAAGCAAATATATTTTAACTGATAAAAAATAAGTAGTTAATCTAAAACAGCAATAAGCTATCTCCATTCAGAATTTTTAGTTAAATCCGTTAACCCGTTCTAATGTTAAGAAGTAGTGAGTAAGCAACAAAATAACACAATCACAAACTTTTAACTTTTGCACTTACATTATTAGGGTGATTGGATTTTTTTTTAATATTTTATTTTCATGTTTTTGCTCTGCATTCCTGCAAATTCCATAGTGATTAATCTTATTCTGTTGATAAGTCTTATTTTACTACTTCATTTACTTTTACACAAAAATATAGCTTAAAATATTAAATAAAAATTATTGTATTTTTTTTTTGTTTAAATAAGATTTTTTCAGAAAAATATAGTTAAGAGATCACGTCCAAACGTAGCTCCATCGTTGCGTGAAACCAAGAAACAATATCAAACTTTCTCATTTATCACACTAGTTTCTGCCTACGCCTTCACTCGCATATTACGTACATTATTACGTACAAAATTGAAACATTACATCTCGAAAAAAGTCAAACACACTTACTCACTAACTTTCGCATTAATGTAATTAATAGCGACTTATCCTTGCCTTGCTCGGATGCATCAGTAGGTGCCTGTGTTATCCCAGAACATAGTCATATCTGGGTATTAAGTTTCATTCAAATCCATCCAGGCGTTACAGCTTGAAGTATTAACAAACACACATCACAAATTATATATATATATATATATATATATATATATATATATATATATATACACTATTATATAGTAATCCGATGTTTAAGTGATTATGAAGACAGTTTCAAATCTATATCACATTAGCGATTCACCCTCGCTCCGCTCGGATTCGTCCTACTTACGTTTTAACAATTAGTATACATTTCTCGGAGATGAAATATTTTCCCGCAGTAAAAAGTATCTTATATGTTGATCCGGATAACCAGCTATCATTATACCTCAAAATCCCTCCAGTGATTTTTCGTGATGCGGTAACAGACAGACAGACAGACAAAAGTTTTAAAAACTATAGATTTAACCTCTGTATCGATAATAATGTGTATTTCAATAAGATTTTCCAAAAAATATTTAATGTACAGATTCGGTTTAGTTACAATTTTATTATATGTATAGATATAGATTTCAATAGTACATAAAGTATTAGGTACAGAAATAAGATATTCAAGGCGAAATCATCCATTTTCACAATAGTAATAATTTACGCAAAATATTTATTGATATTATTGTCCTTAGACTAATCGTGTTACCGCAATTCTTTTTCTTCTGCAATCATCGGCTAAAATAATAATGAACTGGTATCTATGTAAAGTCCAATTTTTTGTTAATTTTTTTAGCCTTCAGTGATCCACTGCTGGGCAAAAGCCTATCTCTCCTTCCAGTTAGTTACAATAAAGAAAAGAGCACTAACGATCAAGCGAAACCACATATAAGTGAGTTAATTTATTCGAAAAGTACCCTCAATTATACTAAATGATTATTTTCAATAACAAAATAATTTACATATCTATACAGATAAATAAAATTGAAGTGTCTGTTTGTAATGTCAAAATAACAGCTTTATACTAAATGCATATGGAATTATATACGATATCTATAAGAAAAATACGATTTTTAAAAATTTTGTCTGTCTGTCTGTTTGTTCCGGCTAATCTCCGAAACGGCTTGACCAATTTTAACGGGAATTTCACTGGCAGATAGCTGATATTATAAGGCTTAGGCTACTTTTATTTTAGAAAAAGAATTAGGGTTTTTTTTCAATAAATCAAAACGTAGCTAGGGACGAACGCGAGCGAAGCGAGCGTGAGTCGCTAGTAGGTAATATAAATGAACGTAAATGCTGTAAATTGATAAAATTATTTTACCATTCTTGTTGTTATTTTATATAACAATTTCCAGGGACAAATTATAATTAAGACGATTGTCTAGACGAAAAGTGTGTGTAATTCAATTGCGACAATACGAATTTCACTTTGAATTTAATAATAATTATGTCAAATCGAGAAGCTAAAATAATATCGATATTATTAAAAATATATATAAATAGACTGTACAATAATGAGCTATCAGTAGGTAAGCATAGGTATAAATTAATTTAAATATTTTCGATAAAAATGTGCCATATTTACACCATAGTGATAAGACTGGGTGATTACTATTAATTATAAAATCCTTACATACCCCATTTTATACATGATAATACATATAAATAAACCAATAAAAAAAAAAAATTAAAACTCACCTAAAACAATAATTTCACTATCCAAAAAAATAGGGGGTTAATCGAAAAAAAAAACCGCTGGCAAATATCGAACTAATCTATCGAAAAATTTCGATTCGCACGAGATACGAGTGACGGCCTATTTTCCAGAACAACGAACTAACACTGGCCGCTTCTACCGACTGACGATTACTACGCGCCCGCTACGATATAAAGCCGCATTACAGGAAGTAAATACTAAATTGCCATACTATACTTGGACATTTTTTTACCTAATAATGTTAAACTTAATATTTTCTTAGATTTACGCGAATATTTGACATCTATACTAATATTATATAGAGGTAAAGTTTGTGAGTTTGTGACGTTGTAGGGGGTAATCTCTGGATCTATTGAACCGATTAAGATGACATTTAGTAAGAGGATAGTTTGAGATCATGGGAAGGACATAATATACTTTTTATTTTGGAAATTATCCCTTAAGGGGGTGAAAATAGGGTTAAAAATTTGTATGGAGAATCAAGCTAGGGATGAACATGAGCGAAGCGAGGGTAAGTCACTTGTTTTAAATAAAATAAAACTATCTTTCCGGTTTTTTTAGGGGATTTATTTTGATTGTTAGTTCCCGACACGACGCGCGTTTCGAATGCTTTACAGCACCGCTCCCGGGACTAAATTCAAAAAGATAGTTTTATTTTATTTAAAATGTAAAACTTAGTTACGTTTTAATTTATCGCTGTTTTACATAAGTTTAAAGTGTAAATAATAATAAAATTTTAAAGTAAACATTGAACTTAGTTGACCCGCAAATGTTCACAAATTAGTGTAGGTCAGTAAATACCTTGGAGTCCATTCGAGAAACGCCATTGTTATTGAATTAATTTGTAGCCACAATTTAGATATATATATATATATATATATATATATATATATATATATCTATATATAATAGTATAAATAAATTATACTTTGTAAAACGCTGCACACATTACATTAGTACAGATTATACGTTACGTTGAATGAAACCAACGTCATTATAATATATACGTAACAATATTGTTTCCCATACCAAAGTTTGCCACCTTTTTACGCCATTTTAGGGGTCGAATCTCACAAAATTCTTTCTTGATGTTCAATTCGACATAATCTATACAGATAAATAAAATTGGAGTGTCTGTTTGTAATATTAAAATAACCGCTTTTTATTAAATGTATATGGATGTATACACGGTACATATACCAAAACAACATTTTTTACAATTTTTGTCTGTCTGTCTGTATGTTCCGGCTAATCTCTGAAATGGATGGACCGATTTTGACGGAACTTTCACTGGCAGATAGCTAATGTAATAAGGAGTAACTTAGGCTACTTATATTGTAGAAAATTAATTTTGTTTTGAGAAGCAACCTAGGGACGAACCCGAGCGAAGCGAGGATGAGTCGCTAGTGTAATTATAAGAATGCTCAATGCACTATCGCTTCCCCAAGGTTGAATTAATTCAGTAATTATATAACCTGTTAATATCAGTATATTAATTAGCAGGTTAAATATAAAATTTAAAAGTAACTGACAGTTTGTCTGTTGAGATATACCTACTAGTAGTGTAAGGCGTACCTGACGCAAGTAACGTAGATATTGCAATGAGTATGTCATACGTTACAAGAAACTACATCCGCTTCGTAATTACGCTGTTTGTTTGGTAATTTTAATTCTAGTGAAAAGGGTCCTTTGCCCTTTTCTTTTAACTTATAAAACTCTTAAAATAATCCGCGAACACACAATATATATATATATATATATATATATATATATATATATATACGGTCGAATTGAGAACTTCCTTTTTGGAAGTCGGTTGAAAAGCAATAAATTATAAGCTTTAGCAAAACATCGATAGAAAAAACCGTTTTCAGTTTTTCCAGAACTTCTCAATTTTTCGAGAAACTCTTTCATTCGTTTTCATTCTAAAAACCATATTCGGAACATAATGAACAATGAACATCAAAGCGATCGAGCCATTTTCAAGTGATGCGCTTACTAAATCGCATTCCATTTTTATTTATATGGATGTGAATATGCATTTCTTGCTTTATTAATTTCCTGACATATCCATTTTTCACATACCTAGTAAATAACTGACGAATCGAAGATTTTGTATAGTAGTCTATACTAATATTATAAAGCTGAAGAGTTTGTTTGTTTGTTTGTTTGTTTGTTTGAACGCGCTAATCTCAGGAACTACTAATCCGATTTGAAAAATTCTTTTTGCATTGGATGCCCGTTAACTGAAGAAGGCTATAGGCTATATATCACCCCGGAAAAATGCACGGTTCCCGTGGGATAGATTTGTTTTTATCTAGGGACGAATCCGAAGCGAAGCGAGGATGACTCGCTAGTAGTTTACATGCCTGAGTGTTGTATAGGCAAATTTTTAGACTGGTATATCAATAGTTGTCTAGTTATCTATCTAATTTCTATTACAAAAAGACATCATAATATAACTAAAAGTCATTCAGTTCATTCCTTTGTGCAAAATCGGAAATCTCTGAAAGTTCGAAATTCGATATCCCTTAAGAGTGAAAATTATGTCTTTAGCTATATTATGATATGATCAGCCAAACTATCAATTTGCATGACATCTATACTAATATTATAAAGAGACAGAGTTTGTTTGTTTGTTTAAACGCGCTAATCTCAGGAGCTACTAATCCGATTTGAAAAATTCTTTTTCCATTAGATAGCCCGTTTATTGAGGAAGGTTAAAGATTATATACCATCCCGGAAAAATGTATAGTTCCCGTGGGATAATTTGTTTTTGTCTTAGGACGAACCCGAAGCGAATCAAGGATGACTCGCTAGTTTACACGCTTTGAAGCCATTAGCAAGAAAATTGAATTGAATTAAATAGAAATTACTGTTAACAATAAAAACATTTCGGGTGGTTACTAAACTTTTTTTTATAATTTCATTATAATACGTATGATTATGTTTTTATGAGGGGGGCGATTTTTTTTTATCTTATCCGTAACAAGATATTGAACAATCCCAAACATTTAATACGTCAATATGTTTGATAACAGAGACGATAATAAATAATTTATGCAATAATTTTTGATATTTCTTTTTATGTAAATGATTTTCATTGTTTTCAAAAGTTATAAGAACGTAAAATCACATTATATTATTATTGTTTTAATAAGTATATAATCATGATCGACTTTACTTAAATATCGATATTAACAATTATATTATCTACTTAATATCGATAAGTTTAATCATCAATATATACCTAAAGAAATACAAATCGAATTATAATGTAAACACCGAGCATATTATGTTTTTGAAAGAGTTCAAAAAGGAGGAGACCACTCAATTCGAGTGTACGAGTGACTAGTACTTACTACTTATGTTTTTTTCTTTTATTCTTTTACTTTTGAAGTGATTATTTAGTCTGTGTATCTTTTTAACCAAACAGACTTTATTGACATTTTTATATTTTGATTTAAAACTTCCAAGAGTCTTTTTAATTAAAAAAAATCAATATTTATGATTTTTTAAATAAAACTATCTTTTCGGATTATTTCGCGGATTTATTTAGATTTTTTGTTCCCGACGTTTCGAATACTTTACAGAAATCATGGTCATCACGAGAGAGACCCAAAAATCAAAATAAATCCGCGAAATAATCCGAAAAGATAGTTTTATTTAAAATGTCAAATATTTGCGTAAATCTAAGAAAGTATGATATTTAAGATTATTAATAATTTTTTACATGACTTTAAATTCTGGTAAAATAAATATTTTTTCCCATTATATGAAAGTTTTATATTTTAAGGAAATATGTAAGAGTCAAGTATTTGGTTACAGGGGGATTACCCAGGTTTTCATGTACCTACTACAATGGTATTTATCCGGTTTTGATTAAAGGCGGCTACATATGAAATAGTAGATTATACAAAAGAGACGCGAGAAAAATCGTCTCATTTAGAATAGAATACTGAATGGAAATAATAAAAAAATATAATCATGCTTACAGACAATATAAAATAACAAATAATAAAAAAAATTTAAAAAAATTAGCATAAAAAATGTCTGCAGCAGTGTATCATGAGTGTTAGAAAGTGTTCTACGGGTACAGTGACAACTTTAAATATAATTCGTTTTAAAGGTTAATATGGAATAGCCGAATAGGTACACAATCCCTTAGAGATAGTCAATCCTTTGCTCTGTGAAAAACAAAAACAAACCTATCCCACGGGAACCGTACATTTTTCTGGAATAAAAAGTAACATATGTGCTTCTCCAGACTATAATCTATCGCTGTGATAAATTTCATCCAGATCAGTTAGCCGTTCTGGCGTGATTGAGTAACAAATATGTATCCATCCAAATTTTCGCCTTTTATAATATTTAAGACATACCTATATGTACTATCAAAGTCTCAGACATATGTACTTGTTAATTTGTGCTTTTCAAAAATATAGTTTCGTGTGTAGATGCCTTAAATTGGTGAAGTATCATTATGTACGTA
Organism: Fabriciana adippe; assembly: GCA_905404265.1. Lineage (NCBI taxonomy): Eukaryota > Metazoa > Arthropoda > Insecta > Lepidoptera > Nymphalidae > Fabriciana > Fabriciana adippe. The sequence continues at coordinate 13,729,019 of FR989997.1, read as the reverse complement.
CTGCCACAAAACCTGTTACATCGCTATGCCTACTAGAGGTACACTAGGAAAAAAGCTAACCACTTCGTTCTCTCTAAATATATGTATTGATCTAATATGGTATTTATCATTTTTTGTTATGTTAGGATTTTCTCTATGCCTAAGTTAACTGAAACACTACTCTCTTGTCTTTGCTTTCGTCGTCTTTATAAGTTGTAACGTTAGAAATAAAATATTATTAAAAACATAAAGTTATTAGAAAGAAATAAAACAAGTATGCTATTTCACCAAAACCCATATACATTAATATGAGTATTGTTTGTATTCAGCCCTTTCTAACGTCCCACTGCTGGGGGTGGGCCTCCCTTCAATACGAGGGGAATCATGCCTTAGTCCACCACGCTGGCCAAGTGCGGATTGGCGGATTTCACGTCTTTCGAAAACTTGCTAGGTTTTCTGAGACATGCAGATTTCCTCAATCCTCACGATGTTTTCCTTCACCGTAAGGCAATACATTAATATGTTATTACTAAAATTATTGATATAATTTAATTTACCTATTATGTTCCTTCCTATAGGAAAAACTAAAGTTTAATCTATTTAAAAATAAAAAATGATGCAATAAAGTGCCAATAAATAAAATTTTCAATTCAATAAAAAGTATAAAATTAAATATGTATACATTTAAAAATGCTATAGTGATATATTATGTAAAAATATTTATTTTTTATCTGTGAGAAATTAATAAAATAACATAATATAAATTTTCACTAAATTATCTGTGGAACGTAAAAAAATATTAAATACAATTTAAAACTGGAATGTTATAGGTACATTATTTATTGGTACGCCGCAAAACAAGAAATTCCACTATATATTTTTATTTTAAAACCATTATATCATAATATATAAAATCCTACTTAATCAAATCTATACATATAATAAAATTGTAACTGATCGCTGTCTATACATGGAAGATATTTGAGAAAAACTGTTATTGGGGATCTTTATTAACGCAATAGAACGCAAAACAATGATTTTTAGTTTTTTTGTCTGTTTGTCGGCTTGTCTGTTTGTCTGTGCGTTTGTGCTCGCTAATCTTAGAAACGGCTTAACCGATTGCGTTTTTCACTAATGTATTGTGGTAAGCTTCACTTAACATTTAGTATTTGTTTTATTTCAATCGGTTCCTAAATAAAAAAAGTTATGTCAATTTAAAGAATTATCTAGGGGCGAACCCGAGCGAACCGAGGGTGAGCCGCTAGTGTCATATAATATTTTTTTTGGCCAAATTCCACATTTATTTTTTGGTCGTACCTCTTTATTATTATGGGAAAAACCGAAAACATTCTATAGCCTCATTCCTATTCTCTAACAGTACCTAGGACGATGTCTATACGATAATGAAATCTTAGACTACAGGTTTTAAATATTCTCATAAATTCTATTTATTTATAAAAAAAGTTATTTTTAAAACCTTTTTAATATTTAATAAGTTTTAAATTAAAAAAAAAACTGATTTTTAAATCACTTAGAACGGATTATTTCACTTTTAGAAGTGTATTTTTATATAGAACTACTCTTAAGGTATAACGTATTTAAAAAAAAAAAGTATTGATGAAAATCTATTAACAATTGACGAAGATTTTGCAGATATTGCGTTACATATGTACATACATGCAAAAAATATGAAAATTGAGTACCTCTTCCTTTTTAAAGTCTAAAAAATATTGCTCTTACGCAAGAAAACGTAAAGAATAAGTAAAAATATTATATTGTCATTAAAAAATGTAGAATAAATTCAAGAATAGTTATTATATACGTACATTAAATACCTACATTTCATTTTATAGAGGAGTAAATTTTCAATTATCAGATAAAAAAATCCTTAAGGATAAAATACAATAAAGAAATATAATAGTGGTATGAATAAAATAATATAATAATTTCTCTTTTATAGTAAGTTATGTTTTCATTTATGTAATTGACTATTTTTAACTAAATCTATACATACAATAAAATTCTAGCTGAGTCGAATCTGTAAATTAAATATTTTTTGAAAAATCTTGATGAAATACTTAGTCATTATTATCAATACAGATGCCGAATCTATAGTTTTTAGAATTTTTGTCTGTCTGTTTGTTTTTCCGTCTGTCTGTCTTTCTGGGAAGGCATCACGAGAAAACCACTGGACATTTTTTTAATAAAATTGGCCGGGTCCACATATGTGATACTTTTTACTGTGGAAAAATTTCTCATCTCTGAGAAATCTTAACGTTAAATAACGTAATATAAAAATATGCCTCTAAATAATACAGGGAACAAACCTTGTCATCATCAAACGATAGATACTTCAACGACACCAAAAACACATTATTGTTCACCATTTTGGACACAAAATAAAATTATTCTATTTTAAATCACATAAAAAAAAAATTGAAATTATTACAATTTTAAGTTTTAACTTTAAAATAAACACACCCAGTTTAAAGTGTTTCCTTAACCGCGGGTCACATGTAAATGGGTATCAGTTGTGATCTAACGTCGTATATGATACAGGATATTTAAGATCGTTTTCCGTGATGTTTTTCCCTACATGGCATATATATGCTATGTAATGTTGTAAAAACACTAATCTTTTACTCCAGTTTTACCCGTCCTTTTTCTTTTTAAGACTGCACCTTAATGCTCTAAACTCTAAAGAAAAGTAATCGTATGTTTTAATCAATAATAGTTAGTTTTCACTAAAAATGTATATCAACTTCAAAATTACTAATAAATTTCTTTTCCACCTTTAGGGTTAGTATTTTTTTTATTACATGAGACCACTCTTGAGGTTTAATATAACCTGTCAATAAAAAAAACAAACAAAGATATCGCGTAAAATATAACCAAAAAATATACAGACTATTTAAGTACTTCCTTTTTGCCATCAGACAAAAAATAGTTTGACATTTAAAAGTTCTGAAAATTTAACGTAATTTATTGTCGTTACACAGATAGCGACTCATTAAATCATTGTACATGGTGTGGCTGCTATTTGCGTCTAGCACCTATGTATTCGCCACGTTCTTTATGACACTTCAGAAGATATTCATATATAATATGTCGTCACCTGTGAGGAACAACGTTGTAACTTAGTATTATAATAATACTAGTGATTTAATCTCGCTTTGATCAGGCGCGTCGCCATCCCCATTGTGGTGGGGAGGAGGGTGGGGGGGGGTGGGCATATTAACTTCCAACAATTCAGCCGGACACGAAGCCAAGCAACGCACAGGGAGAAGGTTCACTTCGGTGGGCGGTGTACCATGCGGGTTGCTCCTGATTCTTCTCTGACAGCAGAGTGGATCGTTGGAGCAACCCTATGGTGTTGCGGTCTTCGGTAGACCTGTCGTCGGGGCGTCGTGGTTGAGTGCGCGAGCAATCCTTCGACGCCCCATTAAGACGGGGGAGGTTATGGGTAGTACTGGATTCTCTAGTTGTATACATAAACACATTTCCCAACATAAAAAAAAGGTGCGTAGCCATGGGAATGAATTTTTCTAAAATAAAAGTAGCCTAAGTTACTCCTTATAACATCAGCTATCTGCCACGGAAAGTCCCGTTAAAATCGGTTCAGCCGTTTCGGAGATTAGCCGGAACAAACAGACAGACAGACAGACAGACAAAAATTGTAAAAAATGTTGTTTTGGTGTATGTACCGTGTATACATCCATATGCAGTTATTTTAATATTACAAACAGACACTCCAATTTTATTTATCTGTATATATTATATCAATAAGGAGCTACAATATTTTTGTTCGCAAGTGTATATTATACTTTTATATGTAAAGATACTAAAGGAAACTGCTGTATTTACGATTTTTACATAATAAATTTTACACTCAGTTTGCTTTTTGAATGAAACAGCTAACTAAATGTATGAAGAATACAATTTAAATTTTTAATTCGATATTTTAAAAGTTTATAATTATTTCTATAACATTATTATCACATGATGTAAAAGAAATTAGTCAGCATATAAAATACTACAGGCAGTGGTAGCCCAGTGGTAACACGCTCGCTTGGGAAATCGAGTGAAGCGGATTCAAATCCCGGGTCTCGCACCTCTGATATTTTCATGTGCGAACCATTTCTAACATGATTACCACTTGCCTTACAACGAAGGAAAACATCGTGAGGAAACCTGAAACATCTGAGAAGACCTAACAAATTTTCGAAAGACATGTGAAGTCAGCCAATTCGCACTTGGCCAGCGTGGTGGACTGTGGCCTGATCCCCTCGTATTGAAGGGAGGCCCGTGCCCAGCAGTGGGACGTTAAAAAGGACTGAATACATAAAATACTAGCGACTCACCCTCGCTTCTTTCAGGTTTGTTTTAACGGTTAGTATGGAAATGGTATGATAAGTTTTATATCCCTCACTTGAGAAATGATTGATTCCCTATACAAACTTTCATCCCACTTTTCATCCCCTTAAAGGATGACTTCTGGGATAAAAACTATCTTATGTTCTTCCCAGGGTCTCAAACTATTCTCATACCAAATTTCAACTAAATCGGTTCAAAGTTACAATCAAACAAACAAACAAAAAAACAAATTTTCTCTCTTTATAATAGTAGTATAGACGAGCCACTTCTTGTGATTCATCTATTATAATACATGATATAAAATCACATGTCCTGAATGATTAACTTATTTACAACGCTTAGACCTAACTACTCAACCTATAGGGCTGTATGTTTTAAAGTATATTATTAAAATTATATAAACATGAATCACACGTAAGAATTTTGGTGAAAATTGGTAACAAAAATATGAAAAATAATCTTTGTATGTATGTATTTAGCCCTTTTTAACGCCCAACTGCTGGGTACAGGACTCCCTCCAATAGGGGGATCCATAGGGGGATTCATAGCCCACCACGCTGGCTAAGTGCGGGTTGACGCACAACTTCTACAATAAGCAAAAAATAAAAGAGACTACTTAAGGCCGGCCGCACATGTACGGAATCCTGATTCGGAATTCCTGATTCGGAATTCCGGAAGACTAGCGTAGACGTTAGGTTTTTTGTATTAGGAATTTTACTACTGGCAGTAGGTAGAGTAGTGATGTTGGCAGTGAAATAAAATATCGATATATCGACGTATATATATTTATTAAAATATCAATATCGACCTCGATATCACGAGGAAAAAATAACACTATATCGGTCAAATTTTCCTAGATTTTCGGTTTCAAAATAATAATGTATTTAGTTCAATCTAGCTCAATAAAAGCTATATATATATATATATATATATATATATATATATATATATATATATATATTTCGATCCGATACATCGATATATCGATTCATCGATAGTCATCGATCGACAAAATATTCAATATCGAAAACCGTATCAAAAACGTTTTTTTTTTAATTTATTAGCGGAATATTTAACAGAATTTATAAAGCCGTAAAAGATAGGAACGAACGGAAAAAAAATACTGTATTGTCTATGACTACTATGTTTTTTATAATCTAGTAAACTAATACTTAAAAATAACTTCGATTTTATTAAAATTCTCATGCAATAAAATAATGTGCATTTTATATAAAAAATAGTATTATCTTTCATTGAGCCAGACTGAACTAAATACATTTTTTTAATTTTAGACGTTTCAAAGCCGTTAAATACTTGTTACAAACAGTGCCTACCCTACCCATTACTATTATCAAATATTCGCGTAAATCTAAGAAAGTATTAAATACATTATTATTTTAAAACTAAAAATCTATGAAAATTTGGTCGATATATAGATATTTTTTCCTTGGGATATCGAGGTCAATATTGATATTTTAATAAATATCAATACATCGATATATTGATATTTTTTTTCACTGCCTACATCCCTATTCTGAAGGAAAATTTCCGTGCGTGTGCGGCGGATCAGCAAAAATGAATGAGAGCGCTGCATTCGGGATGACGTCATTCGGCTTTTTCCGTTCTGAATATCCGAACGCACGGTTTGTTTCCGAAACGAACGTCAGGTTTTTTTTCCGAACGGAAAATGTACGAACGTATGCGCCTAGTCGAACAATTTGTATGTAAGGCATGCATTCGGGTCTCCGAATCTGAATTACGAATCAGGAAACCGGATCGGAATTCCGTACATGTGCGGCCGGCCTAAGACCACCAGGCGAAGTAAAGGTGCATAGAAATATTAACATCATCGATACGTACGATTGTATATTTGGTTACAGAATGATCAAAAACAAATTGTAACCAAGGGAAACCCCTTAAAGAAACTGCGCAATTTGAAACATATTTTATGTAAATAATAGTAATGGCGTTGGTATGTTTATACAGAAGGTGGATCTTTATCTGTTTGGCTTCATGTCAGAAATTTTAATTCACTTGTAGCGACTAGTAGCTATACTGTAAATACTCGAATAGTTAAAAAACACAATCTTCATATGTTTTTTAAACCGTAATGACACTATTTGTGCAGTTATGTTATTTTTCTTATGTTGATAAACATTTTAATGAAAGTTTTTGTCTCTTTTTTTCAATAAAGTGAATAAGAGAAAGAGAAAAAGTTTCTCTGAGGCCGCAGTAATGCCTTTCATTAGGGTCCCGTGGTATAAGGCAAAAACGGAACCCTTTTACTGGGTATTACTGGAGCTACACGATTGAAATTTGCTAAGTAGGTGTCTGCTGTTAACCGCTAAACAATTTTGCAGTAAAATTACGAAAAATTACATGTTACTGAGGTGTTAAAAAAATTTAAGTCCACATAACAACCTGGAGTATCTCTGAATAGGTCTTTAAAATTAACATCAATGTTTCTAAAGGAATTTTATGTTCAAGACATTATTTGAGGAGTTATAGATTGTATGTCTATAAACGTCTCGTAAATATTTAGTTATTTTTAAATTGTAATCTTTTAACTTAAAATATCTAATCATTCACTGTAATATAATAATATTATAAAAACAAAGGAACAATACTAGAAACTTTATTACATAAATCTAATAATTAATTATTTATTTCTAAAACACTTGTATTAATTTCTGGTTTATGAATACAATTCTACAAAAACTATCCAGTGATGCACCAAGTCGTATATTGCGTCACTTCGAGGAAAAGTAAAGTGAAAAAATTTATGAAGTCACAGATTATCAAATATCAAAATAGTGAATTTGTCCTCATAATATATTATATATGAAATACATATTTATCATATCCTTAATAACTTGAGAAAAAATATACGTTAGGTTGGACTCCAATGTACTAATAAATATTTACATCAACCAGTAATCGATCCTGCTCCTATCAGCAGCCATATAAACAATGGTAACAATGACAAAAAGCTATTCTAAGTACACGCTCTCTATTGTTTCATTAAATAGTCAAATCAGGTGCGTATAATGAATCAATTTTCCGAATCAAGATATAAAGTATAGGAAACAGGAAAATGTACGATGACGGTGCAAAGCTACGTGAGTATTTCGACGTAAACAAAATAAACTAGCTCGTAATCACACTATGCGAAAAAAATTATGTTTCGATGTAGACAAAATAAACGTATCTAGTAATCACACTATGTATGTATTGTTCGACGTAAACAAAATAAACTTATCTCGTAATTACACTATAGTCCATTGAAATGTTACATTTTTTTGAGCTTAGCGTGCATTTGTCAGAGTACGCAATTTTATTTTTTAGATATCAAGGAGGGGTAAGTGTAAAGTTAAATCCAAGTTTGTGGGGTTGCCGCACTTGTCCCACGGCCGCCATCTTGGAAAAAGTGGTACAAATGGTTTATATGGTTTATCTGACAAACTGTATGTAGGTGTCACAAAAATTATGTGAAACCATTTTTGGTTGCAAATAAAATTCTCTATAACTTTGGTCAAGTAACTTTTAGTCGTAGAAAACTTCAAATTCGTCTCTATTTTTTCTTTTGAAACAATTTTTAAGGAATACAAATCATTAGTTTGAAGTAATTATATAGTTTTTTAATATATACCTACTTTAAACGGTCCAATATTACATCTCGTATTGGCATCGTATCTACAACGGATTATTCTTATAGTTTTAAATCTCGTAATAACAACGCGTGTAAAATTAGTTATAATGAAAAATATACATAATAATTAATAAACATAATTTGAAGAAAAAAAAATCATAATATATTAGAATTCCAACTTAGAAACCAAAAATAAAAACAAAACGGCCTTGAAATATTTGAATTAATAACTCGCCTTAAAGCTAAAAAACAAAGAATTGAAGTTTAATAAAAATTTTAAAAATCATTTGTGTTACAGACAGAACCGCATGAATAATGTTAGGTATAGGCAATAACTTATCCAAAAAGTTTAGCGTACGTGAATTCACTGATGTATCATGTCTGTCCAACGTGATGAAACTACGAAAACAGTTCCTAGAAGAAATAACTGTGCTATTATAGTAAAAATGTGAAATCTTTGTAGTTATTTCAAACTAGCGACTCACTCTTCTTCCGCTGGGGTTCGTCCCCAGTTACGTTTTAACGTTTAGTATAGATTTCTCAGATATGACAAATATTTTAAAAAAATAAGTTCCAAAACATACACGAGAAAAAATAATACAATCGTCCCGAATACGCTTATCCTTTTTGTGATCCACAAATTACAGAGCAATTTGAAGAAATTACATAAGTATTTCTTGCGTGAGCAAGCTAAAATTATTTGACAGTGTTTAAATAGGTACTCATAACTCAAATGACGAATGATTGTTGGGTGTAATAAGATATTCATCTGATCTTATGATTCAGTTTTTTTTTTTACAGTGAATTTGTTTGATTTTGCGGACTTCAAAGAAGGATTCAAGTAGTCAACTATATGTATATACATTTTCTGTCACTTTTACGATAATCCTTTCACATAAATTGGAAGAAAAAATTCACTTAAAAAATATACTTTCTTTTAAATAAAACTATCTTTTCGGATATTTTCGCGGATTTATTTTGATTTTTGGTTCCCGACGTTTCAATTGCTTTAGAACAATCATTTTGTTTTTGTCATCTGAAAAATTGTATGTGAGTTTGTTACGGATTTTGATAACATTTAATAGACAGTTACTAGAAGTAACATACACTTCTTTTAGACAAATAGGGACGCATCCGAGGGAAGCGAGTATATGTTGCTAATTATTCATATTTTTCAATTGACATTTTTCTATTTAATAACTACATGTGCGAACTGAGCCTTGACTAGATTTTATCAATTCTGCTCTCATATTTCGAGGTGTTATACTATTGAGAAATTATAACTTGTATGTAAAAACTAGCCAAGTCAAATTTTGAACTTCTACTCTACTCTGTGTAAATAATTCGACTGTTCAAATTTAAGAAGTTTTATTTTTAAATAGATAATACTTTTGTAGCAGGAAAAAACAAGAAATTGTGTTTTAAATTTATTTTAGAACGTTGTATGTTATTATGAAAAAAATTTAGGATTATCTACAGAGCTCAGCACCCATTTAGATCTCAATTCTTTTGTCGGTGAAATTGACAACCACGCAAATTCTTAATATTGAACTTTGATCCAATTTTCACATTTATGTTTTTGATGGGTTACAAATTAGAACAAACACATTAGTAAAATGAACTCCTGGACATCATTCAAAGGTGTAATATATTGAATGTTTATAATACGGCAATGTTTCCATAAGTGCTATAATATGTTTGGACATTATAGTAACGAGGCGGGGATCAATCCAATTACAAAAAAAAGACTGATTATTATATGATATTTCTTAATAAATATTTTAAACAAATAATAGAAGTAGATAGTTTGAAAATATTTGGTTAAGTTAACATATTTGGTCAATATTTAAGAAAATCTAAACTACGTACGTATGTTTATAACCAGCGACTCGGGTGCATCCCTAGGAGATCCTTTAAATCGCATAACTTTTTGATTTATGGACCGATTGAAATAAAACAAATACTAAATGTTAAATGAATCTTACCACAATATATTAGCTAAAACCGCACCCAAATCGCTTAAGCCATTTCTTAGATTAGCGCGCACAAACGCACAGACAAACGGACAAAAAATCTAAAAATCATTGTTTTGGGTTCTATTGCCTTGATAAAGAATTAAAGACCTACAATAAGGTTTTCACAAATATCTTCCATGTACAGACAGCGAACAGGTAGAATTTTATTATGGGTATTAATAGATTTTTTGTACACATTTAAAAAGAGATAATTTAAATTTTAAATTATCCTTTTTTCATAAGTTTACTTAGCATTTACCCAGTTTAATCTTATCTTTCCTTTCTGTCACTCCTCTTATTATTATCCCCCCCCCCCCCCCCCCTCCCTCTTTTTCTCACTTTATTTTTTATGGTAATAAAATAATAAATAATGAGATCTGAATATAAAGTACTCAATTCAAGTTCGTCGGCCTTTAAGTCGCCTTTGTGAAAGTTAACGACACAGGTGTACGTGCAAGCTTTTTACAATTTCAGATTCTTAATATTGATTATTAAATAATTGCAGAAGAGATCTGATGTACGTTTTTAACATCGTAAAGGTCATAGGTTCGATTTTTGATACATTTTTTATTAATAGGAATAAAATGTTATGAAAGTCTAATAACCCGAATATATCGTGATTATGTCTTCTATAATATTTATATAATATATACGTTTAAATTTCACACCCTATTTATTACATTAAAGTATAAAGTGACAATATAAAAATTGATTGATAAACTTTTTTTTAATTTTGCATTTTGCACTCAAGTGCAAATTCTATATAAATCATTATACATTTACATTATATATATATATATATATATATATATATATATATATATATATATATATATATATACACACAGTATCAATATTACAAGGAGTATATCGATATATTTAAGAATCGATTTTTTGGTACCAATTTTTGTATGCCATTCCCCTTTTACGCTACGACGCATTATTATACTTAATAACATTTAGTAATTATTCAAAATTACTGGTTATAAGCCTGCAGCTATGCTCGCGTAACCTGTGTAGTTTTTAATGACCATTTTGTTTGACCTCCACTATGTATCGAGGCTCGTTACATTAGAGGGTCAAGCTCATTTGGTCTATATAACCTATTAAAACTCATAAATAAAAAAAAATTGTTTCAAGTTCCATCAAAACACAAATTATGTCAATCAATAATGAATATTGTTTTGAAGCCATTAACAAGGAAATTTAATTGAATTGATTAATAAATAATAAAACTTAAGCTTAATAACTATTATAATCGTTTAAATGAGCAAAACCATTTTACTTTATATCATATACTTAAAGTAAATAGTAAACAAAATCTTATATATAAAATTCTCGTGTCACAGTTTTCGTTGCCATACTCCTCCGAAACGGCTTGACCGATTTTGATGAAATTTTTTGTGCTTATCCGGTATCTATGAGAATCGGCCAACATCTATTTTTCATCCCCCTAAATGTTAGGGGTAGTCCACCCCTAAATTTTTTTTTTATTTTTTTAGACAAAATTTTTAATTTCTATTTTTTTATGATACAACATACAAAAATACATACAATCCTCAATTTTCACCCTTCTACGATCAACCCTTATTTTTTAATAGCCATTTTAGTAATTTAATCATTTTTCCTCTCCGGTCGAAAACTGATCAATCGTGATTTAATGCAAGCTAGGGACGAACCCGAGCGAAGCGAGGGTGAGTCGCTAGTATTACTATAAACAAAATGGATGAATAATACGAATGTCCAATGCAACGTGCGTTTCATTGCCAATGTCAAGGCCCAATAACAGGCCTGTTAACCTTACGTACAGTCAATGACTTTGACGCGAATAAGAAATGTATGTATGTATAATTTAAATTTGTGAAAATGTTTGAACGTTTGTTACACTTTTATAGTGAAATATTTTATAAATGCGCTTTTAATTATTTAGTTCCCATAACTTACCAAAAAGTTAATTTATTTTAATGTAGGCTTTTGCCCGCGCTGTGAAATGCAAAACAATTTCGATACTGACCGGTTTCAAAGGTTAAGGAGTTCAACCAAACAAATACTCTCATCAATTTTAAATTTTAGTATAGACTAGGTATTATTTTTATACTAGCAACTTAACTTCGCTTCGCTCAGGTGCGTCCCTAGGTACGTTTTAATTTTTTTGAGCGGAACCCTAATTATTTATCTAAAATAAAAGTAGACTAAGCCTTATATCACCAGCTATCTGCCAGTGAAAGTCCCGTCAAAATTGGTCCAGCCAACAAATAAACAGACAAAACATAGAGACAAAAAATGTATAAATTATGTTTTTCTTATAAGTACCGTATATATACCGTATATACATATGGATTTAGTAAAAAGCTGTTATTTTGACATTACAAACAGACACTTTAATTTTATTTATTTGTATAGATGTATAAAATTCTATTAATAATTCTTTTCTCATTTCGTCTTCAGAACGTTCTTAATTTTTCTATGACATAAACCAGTCAATAAATAATCTGTGCTTTAATATTTCATCTATTCAAGACTTTTTTATGTTAGGTGACATACCTTTATATACCTACTGTCACAGATCATATAATACTATATTAGATACTGTAGAAGCTTTAAAGGATATTGAAATAATAAATTTGCATAGTAAAACAATATCGTGAAACGAGTTTTGTTTTACATTTTAATTAATGTAGTTGCTACTTTTTAATGAGCATGAGCTAGGGTTTTATCTGAAGCTAAATGATACAGGAAAGTTCAAGAGTAATTAAATGTTATATTTATAAATAAAACTAGGGACTCACCCTTGCTTTGCTCGGGTTCATCAATAGGTACGTTTTAACGGTTATTGTAGAATAGATATACTATATATTATCATAATTATATACATAGATACAAAATAAATAGTTCTGAACTTTTCGAATTTTCAGTAGTGTTTTTTAGGTCTTCCTCTATTTTTTTTTATGCTTAAACAACCCCTGACACATCCCAAGCAAAAAAAATAAGAATTATTTAAATCGATCCAACCGATTTTGAGTTTTAGCGAGCCTAACGAATGGCAATTGATTTTTATATATATATATATATATATATATATATATATATATATATATATATATATATATATATATATGTAGATGTGTAAGTTCTTAATAAGTCTTAATATATGTTTGAGTATCATAATACTACTGGTTGTCTGTGGTTACTTATAACATAAGTATTTTAAACTGGGGCGTACAAATCAAAAGAATTATCTTATATTATATTCATAAAAGGTTTTATAAGAAACAATCCATGATCCAAGTACCTGAAACAAGAAGAAAAACAAAATTAATATTAAGCAATAAGTAAATCAGTAAACTAAGTTTTAGATATATGAACATTGAACCGAATTAAAATTTCCTGTTTTCTTGAAGTCAATTTAATTTCATCATTCAAAATGTATATGTCACGAATGGACAAAATCTTCAACTAAGTTAACGTTCGGAAATGACATTTCAATTGCAGCATCTTCGGTTAGCAACTTTTACTGCCATCTTTACGAGCGTTTTTATATATTTTAGGCAATAAAAGTACTTAAAATATATCCCGTTTTAATAAAAAACCATCTTGAGTTTTTTTGTTTCAAAGATTTCGTATATGTATATACAGAGACAACCAGACGTATAATATTTAAAATAAACTGGGATTTAATAATTTTTAACCGACTTTGAAAAGGAACTTGAAGGAATTGTGAACTTTTTTTCTTGTAATTCTTTTTTTAATGACTATATTAGGGTTGGTCCGGGGTCCAAAAGTATAAAAATACATATATTGTTAAACGTTTACTTTTTACGTTTAATAATCTTTAGTTATAATTTTGAGAACGGTTATTATATAATCTGTGCTTAAAAGAGAATTATGAAAATAGGAATATTCACGTCAGAAAAAAAAAATACCTATAAAGAATAAGTGTGTTAAAAAAAGAACACTCGATTAGAGTTCTACCCTCCTTTTCTGAGTCATTCATAAAATTAAACACTCGACATTTTACCGCTACAATAAAGAAAATTTTAATATGGTATTTTAAGTTAAATATTTTGTAAACTTATCTAGTACGTTCTTAGATACCAAAATATTTAACATTTTAAATAAAACTATCTTTTCGGATTATTTCGCGGATTTATTTTGATTTTTGTTTTTCAACGTTTCGAATGCTTTACTGCAATTATTATCACGGGAGAGACTAAGGTTTTAGACATCTCAAAGGCCTTATATACTTGTTACAAACAATGTCTACCCACAATTTTACAAAATGATTACAAAAATTTAAAAATTTTGAAATAATCCAAAAAGATAGTTTTATTTAAACTTATCTAGCTAAAAACTATATAACTAAAGACATTCTAGAAAGGGATAGGCGATATTAGTAAATTGTTTTATTATAGTCACATATATGTATTTGTAGGCATTAGGCAAGAGACGAGTAGTGTTGATTTTAATAATAAGAACAATTTGCATAACAAGCTTCGTGTTAGAGCAATCGTGGAAATTTTGTTTTACTTATGAGTAAATACAGCAAATGTTTAAAAAACATACATATATTTACTTAATGCTAATAATCCTAAATAAATTATGTAACTTAAATAATATAACGGATCATATAAAAACATGTTGCTTATTTACTTTGTGTAGGAGAGGACCTAAATTTCTTATAAGATCGTGTACTATCTGTATTGTCTCCGAAACAATAGGATAAAAAGGAAATTTCTTATTGATTTTAACTAATACATTCTCAGATTTAAACGAATATTTGACATTTTAAATAAAACTATCTTTTAGTATTTGTTCGCGGATTTATTTTAATTTTTGGTTCCCGCAGTCATGGTCACGGGAGAGACCCGTAGATGATTTTACCTTAAAGCATTCGAAACGGGAACCAAAAATCAAAATAAATCTGCCAAAAAATCCGAAAAAATAGTACTATTTAAAATAAATTTAACTATTTAAATAAAACTATCTTTTCGGATTTTTTCGCGGATTTATTTTGATTTTTGGTTCCCGACGCGACGTTTCGAATGCTTTACAGCAATCATGGTCACGGGAGATTTAAATGTCAAATATTCGCGTAAATCTAAGAAAGTTTAACTAATTAAAAGTTGACTCTCATTTTGCGAATGTTAATGTTTTTATGGTAGCTTACCTTTTTACTTTTGTATTTTATTTTTATTATCTTTCGAATTGTTAAACTGACACCGCGCCTTTTCGCTTAAGTGTGGAAAATTTTACGATTTTATTTACATCATACTCTTGTGTAAAACGCCTAGAAACAATATTCTTTTAAATACTACTACCAGATAGGAGCCTATGAGTTGTGCTTCTATATTTTAATACACTTCTCCATATTTTCTGATGATTTAAAAAACAACCAAAATTCTTTGGCTTTATAGTTTAAAATTAAAATATAACGAAGGAGTATTTTCTTAAAATTTAGATACTGAATGTAAAATATATTTAATTAACTTCGATTCAACTTTTGCTCATTGCTAAAATGATATCAGCATAGGGAATTACAGATTATCACAATTTTATTTTGTCTTCTTTCTCTCTCTCTCTCTCTCTCTCTCTCTCTCTCTCTCTCTCTCTCTCTCTCTCTCTCTCTCTCTCTCTCTCTCTTGAAGATAAAGACAGGAGTCATAAGTTCTAGATTCCACCAATTTGATACGTTTTTGTTACCCCGATTTGATATTTGAACCGAAATTAGCCTTCCTTTAGTATTTTTTTTTACTTTAGTTTTTATTGTATTCAGCCCTTTTTAAAGTCCCACTGCTGGGCAGGGGCCTCCGTTCAATACGAGGCGGAGTTTTTTTTATTACTTTACTTTTTTTATTTTATCGTATCTTAGGATATATTTTAAAGAACACAGTAGATATAAAAAAGAAAGAAAATGCATGGGTGTGCCAATTGACAATATGGACGTTTGCAGCTGAAGGCTTTCATTTAATACTTGATATTGTTTTAATCAATGTAATGCACTAATAGGATTGTAGTAAACTCGATGAGTTTACACAAGTCTGTCCAGTAAACCGTTATACTCGTAGGCATAAATAGTGAAACTTGAATTTAAAAGAACGTATCTATATACAGGATGGAACAAATCGATGGGACATGAAAGAAAAGTACCATAAATATTGAAGTTATCAAGATTTACTCAAAGGAAACATTTATTTATTTTTAAAAATAATAATATCTGCATTTAATTTTTTTTAAAAAACGCTTACCTGAACCGGGAATCGAACAAAATAAAAATGCAAAAAAGGACAGCGTCACTATTTTATCGAATTAATCGATAGGGTCTATGGTAAGGATAAAATCTCTCGAACAAACATTGCGTCTTAGTATTAAAGAAAACGATGAAATCTTAAAATTATACATATCGACTCTAACATCGTGGAACAAAAGCATAAGACATGGAAGAAAAGTGTTTTAAACACTGAAAATATTAAGTTTCAATCCAAAGAAACATCATTTTATTTTTAAGAATATGATAAACTGCATTTAATTTTTTTTTAAAAGAGGTGACCTGAACCGGTAATCGAACCAACTGAATATGCAAAAAGGTACACCGTCACTTTTTTATCGACGGAAATTGTAAAAAATTGAAGAAAAGTGTCTTCCACTTTCTATGCGTTTGTTCCACAATGTTAATTAGAGTCGACATGTATGTATAAATTGTAAGATTTCATCGTTTTCATCAATTGCAACAAACAATTTTCGTTCGAAACATTTCATCCTCTCTATCTATTAATTCGAGGAGGAGGACATGTGAGGAGGTGGACAAAGTAAAAATCAGTTTTATTGACTTACAACAAACACTAGCGACTCACCCTCGCTTCGCTTCGGGTTCGTCCCTAGACAAAAACAAATCTATCCCACGGGAACCGTACATTTTCCGGGATAATATATAGCCTATAGCCTTCCTCAGTTAACGGGCTATTTAATGCAAAAAGAATTTTTCAAATCGGATTAGTAGAACCAAACAAAAAAACAAACACACAAACAAACACACTCTTCAGCTTTATAATATTAGTATAGATTTTACTGTGTCAATCAGCTAGATTTAGTGATGAAGCCCTAAGACTTTGATAATATGTTTTTCTTTTATAGAAAAGTTATTGCTAAGAAGCAAAACGCGCCTCTACTTCGTATAGACGTATTAGGTTATCTATTATACTTTTATCTGTTTAATCGATAATTAATTTTATGCGAAAATATGTTTAAAATCTATACAGATAAATAAAATTGAAGTGTCTGTTTGTAATGTCAAAATAACAGCTTTATACTAAATGCATATGGAAATATATACAGTACTTATAAGAAAAACCACATTTTTTTTAATTTTTGTCTGTCTGTCTGTCTGCCTGTTTGTTCCGGCTAATCTTCAAAACGGATGGACCAATTTTAACGGGACTTTCACTGGCAGATAGCTAATATTTTAAGGAATAACTTAGGCTACTTTTATTTTACAAAAAGGATTATGGTTTCGCTCAAAAAAATTAAAACGTACCTAGGGACGAACCCGAGCGAAGCGAGGTTTAGTCGCTAGTTTTTAATAAATTAATCAAAAGTTAGGCTTGTTCTCTTTAAAAAAAGCGGTTTTTCCTATTACTAAATTGGTCATGGTTATTAACCTCCTTAAATTATGCTCGTTTTACAAAAAAAGAAAAAAATATTTGAGCAAAACCGTAGGTAGGGTCAAACCGGTAAGTGGAGATGCAATTTTACGGGACAAAAACTTGAATGGACCGTAAGAGACTTGTTCTGTGGGTGTGTCAAAGGCACCTTGAGAACCGCAACCCACCAAGCCTTATTTCTTAATGTATTGAATACGTCACAAATATAGATTAAGAGACGTAGCCCTAATGTACATTTAACTAAACTAGTGATCGCCGCGTGGTTGAAAATCAACCATAATTCATTAAGTTATATATTTATTGTCTTGCGTATATTACAATATTAATCTATTCTTAATTTGACCACAGACTTTAACAATAAACAAAAGAGTATAGTATATGCGTGTGTGTATCAAATACATGGTAGTGTACGTAATGTTTTTTTTATTGATTTAATGTATTTTTATGCATAATTAAAAAAAAATATTAGCATTCTGCACTCCTTCTCTATATAAACTATAATCGTGGGAAATTTTATACTCCTCCGTCCGCGCAATTTTCGTAAAAAGTTGTACAAAATTTTTTGCTTCATGTATTAATATATAGATACTTAACCATTTTCTTCTTATTTTTCTAGATGGGATACACCTTTAATATCAAATTTAAATAGCCGCCTTCGACCTCCAAACTTACATGTTTATTTTATTATAATTTAAAATGCGAAACTATCAATTTTTGGAAATTTTAAAATCATTTGAACACGAGCAAAGCGGAACGACTAATATCCAGTAAAAAATCTTTAAACAATTTAACCTAAATATATTTTAAAATGATACTATTAACAAACTTAAACTAAATATTATAAAACTCAATAATTTCTCTTTGATAAAAGTTACATGCCGAGCGTACACGAGAAAAACTGGTACCTAGCAAGAAAATAATAACCCCATATATTCTGTCTTCACAGTACCGGTTTACAAGATGAACGCAAGATATTAACCGAAATGTAATTTTCCAAGTAACTAGCTTTATTAGGCAGTAAACATTTTTACTACCTTTAGAAGAAACAAGCCTTTATTACACATTCGTGCTTTTCAATTAGAAATTACCTTTTATAATATAAATTAGAATGATAACTTTAATACACTTGAAAACTTGAAAAAATGTGTTTGTTATTATAGGTCCAACTATATTTTTGACATGATTAATGAATATAGCTTAATTTAGTCGTCGATATATTACTTAAATGATGTTAATTTTAATGTTTACTAGCGACTTACCCTCGCTTCGCTCGGGGTCGTCTCTAGGTGCGTTTTAATTTTTTTGAGCGAAACCCTAATTCTTTTTCTGAAATAAAAGTAGCCTAAGTTACTCCTTATAATATCAGCTATCTGCCAGTGAAAGTCCCGTTAAAATTGGTTCAGCCATTTCGGAGATTAGCCGGAACAAACAGACAGACAGACAAACTGACAAAATTTTTAAAAATTGTGTTTTTCTTGTAAGTACCGTATATAATTCCATATGCATTTAGTATAAAGCTGTTATTTCGACATTACAAACAAACACTTCAATTTTATTTATCTGTATAGATTACATTTTATTTATCTCATTATGACTGTCTTATGTATGTCACATTATTTCCATATAGAAAACGAAATTTCAATCCATCGAAACTTCCTAAGTTTTATTATAAGGTGTTTTCCCGCGAGAATAAGTTATTATCTCGCGATCAATAAATGCTTAGGTTAATCTCAAGCTTTCCAACGATCTCTATAGGTACAAAAAAATCACATCAATCCGTTGTTCCGTTTCGGAGTGAAAAAAGTGCAAACCAACAAAGAGATTTTATATCGAAATTTTATTTTACTATATATGCGAAATTACTATATTTTAATCTATATATACATATAAAATAAAGTCGGGTTTGTTACAAACATAATTCGAGAACTGCTGGACCGATTTTTACGATCTTTGTTTTGTTGGATTTGTTTTCACCAAAAAAAATGAAATCACGAAAAAAAAAACTATTCCATACTAAACGTCAAAACGTACCTATTACCTAATGACGAACCTGAACGAAGCAAGGGTGAGTCGCTAGTTATACATATATACTGCGAGTATCTTTATGTTTTATTGACTCACAGTTAGTTATAAAGTTCTCTTTACTGCTACGCATATAATAAAAGCTATAACTTTAATTATATTGTTTAAGAATTACTATGCATTTGTATGCAAACAACCTGTCTTCTAGCTTTAAAACCATATAATTCGGTCCAATTAATATCCAAATTGGACCGCTAAATATATAGAAATATCTATTAATTAATTATTTTAGATATCTAAAGGTTAAATATTAAAAGTTTCGCAGTGCCAGAGGCATCAGAGAAAGATGCTGAATCATATGGATAAAGATGGATAAAGATGCTGGATCATACTTGTATTTTACATGGATCTCCAACACATAGAAACAAATTGGTCCATTTCTTAGAAAATTACGCAGTACACTGGAATGCATTTTTTCTAATTTTATTTAAGAATCTATTTGAAAATGTTTATATGTATAAAATATTAATATTACAAGTCTAGATTTGGCAGCGGTAAAACACGTTTTATCTTATTATATAAAAGGCAAAGGTGATTGACTGATGTATCAACGCACAGGCCAAACCCTTAGGGCTAGCAAATTGAAATTTCGCACACGTATTCCTCATGTGACGAAGGCATCCACTAAGGAAGGATTTTTCAAAATTCAACCCCCAAGGGGGTAAAATAGGGGATAAAATTTTGTATGAAACTTTTTATTCCTTGGACATATTTGCATGAAATTTCGTATGAATTGAGTACGGCAAAAATAATGAGTTACGTATTTCAGAGTTTTCTAAAATTCAACCCCTAAGAGGGTGAAATGGGGTATAAAAGTTTGTATGAAACTTTTTATTCCTTGGACATATTTGCATGAAATTTCGTATGAATTGAGTACGGTAAAAATAATGAGCTATGTATTTCAGCGTTTTCCAAAATTAAACCCCTAAGAGGGTAAAATAGGGGATGAAAGTTTTAAATAAACGCACAGGCTAAACCCTTAGGGCTAGAAACTTAAAATTTCGCACACGTATTCCTCTTATGACGTAGGCATCCACTAAGAAAGGATTTTTAGAAATTCCACCCCTAAAGGGGTAAAATAAGGGATGAACGGTTGTATGGAAATCCGTCATTTTCGAAGTTGGAAACGTGAAATTTCATATACAAGCTTCTGATTAGAAATAAATAAATATGTATTTCAGAATTTTTGAAAATCTATCACCTAAGAGGGTGAAATAGGGGTTGAAAGTTTATATGGGAGGTTCGTCGTTTTTGAAGTAAGAAGTATGAAATTTCTTATGCAATTTCTTATACATTATACTTAAATAAATAAGTACGTATTTCAGAGATGTTGAAAATCTATCCCCTAAGAGAGTAAAATAAGGGATGAAATTTTATATGAGGAGTCCGTCATTTTTGAAGTAAGAAGAATGAAATTTAATATTAAAGCTTCTTAATAAAAATAAATACATACGTATTTTATCGTTTTTAGAAATTCAACCCCAAACATGAGAAATAGGATGAAAACATTAGTATAGAAATGAAAAAAAGGCCTGATTTGCTTCAAATTTACTATTTGTCTTTCTTTATTGAACTAATAAACAAACTATAAACATGTATTTCAAAGTTGTTCAAAATTCCACCTCTTAGACGAGAGAAGGGGTGAGAATTTATTTATGTTTGTTTCGAAGGGTTAGCATGTTTGTATGGACATATTCCCAAAAAAAAAATTGATGTACATACTTCTAAATACAAAAAGCTCAAAAAAAATATAAAAACTGACTTCAAAACACTAATAAAAAAACACGACTGCGTAAAAAGCGAACTAAAAGGTGAGAACAAGTTGACAAAGGATCTTTAAAAATAACGTAGATTTTAGCCTGTTTATAATACGTTAGCCGAGTTACATGATTCTTAAGTCGTAAACATTATATGCGAGTTCTATCATTGTAGTCTCTTCCTTCAACTTTGAAAAGATGAAGTACGAAATGTGCAAAAAATAGAAGTAGTGGAGCGTGCTAAATACTTTAAACATAAATGAATTTACAGAATATACGTAAAATGTCTTTTCAGATACTGGATATTTTGAGTTACGATCACTTAAGTTTTTTTTTCTATAATATCTTCAAAAAATAGTATGAAACGCGAACTTATATAAATGAGTAAGTACAATCATACATTTGCAAATCATTACTAATAGCAAAAAGCCATAGAGGTTTTTTGTAGTACATATTTGCTTGAAATTTCGTATGAATTGAGTACGGCAAAAATAATAAGTTACGTATTTTAGCGTTTTCCAAAATTCAACCCCTAAGAGGGGATGAAAATAGGGGATGAAAGTTTTAAATAAACGCACAGGCCAAACTCTTAGGGCTAGAAACTTAAAATTTCGCATACGTATTTCTCTTATGACTTAGGCATCCACTAAGGAAGGAATTTTCAAAATTCAACCCTTAAGGGGGTAAAATAGGGGATAAAAGTTTGTATGAAACTTTTTATTCCTTGGACACACTTGCATGAAATTTCGTATTTTACATAGTTTGATCGCGAGCGAAGCCGCAGGTTCTGCTAGTTATTATATATTGCGCGAGAAATGGCTAATTTTGACGGGCTATAGGTATTAATGGGATCGAATCCGCGCTCTTCAGCGTTGCAAACTAAAATAAAATCTTAGACGAAGCGTGTAGAAATTAGAAAATGGTTATTGAACTTGAAATGGAATTATAATTAAGCGGTTTACAATACAATACTCGTCAACATGCCCGTAGTTTGTAATAATTTAATTTTAATTAGAAAATCATTATAAAAGTATTAAAATAGTATTAGAAATAATTATTAGAATGGAATATTTTCTTTTTGCCATTACCGACTAATCTACTTCGTGTCTCCATTCTACGTGACATTGGCGAAGTAATCTGTGCTCAACTGTCAATTGTTAATTCTCTGTATTGTTTCTGTTGTAATTTTTTAAATAATTTTAATAATTGTACTTTTAATATTTTAATAAATTATGTTTTAACTCAATTCTATTTATTTTTAATTGTTTTGTCTGGTGTAATTTTTTATTGCATCATGCATGTACCTATTGTTCTTAATTATTTGTATAGGTACGTGTTCCTTTGCAATGCGTGTAACACTTTCTGTTTTCATATTTTATATATTATATATGTATATGTGTATGTATATGTATATATGTATGTATAAGTAGAGTCTTTACATTAAGTATTATATATGTGTAGTATTATATACTTTTATCAATAATATATTGTGTATATGTGATTATTACTTTTATTTCTAGTATACATATAGGCATCTAGTATATTTTTTTGCACTATATTGCCCGCTGACATCTTCTTCCACATCCAGAGGTTGACTGGAAGAGATCTCTTTTAGAGATAAGTCCACCTTTGTGAACTATGTTTATTGTTGCTGTTTTTTTCTGTATCACATTTAAAGTGCAATAAAGAATATAATAACATTTAGACTCCTTGTGGGCATGCTATAATTCTGTGTTTTTATTAATGTATATCTTGTTGGTGTTAGTAATAAATAAATAAATAAATAAACTGGCACGCTTCGAAGCCATTAACAAGATAATTGAATTATTTTTGACATTGACAGTTTAGTTAAGTTTCATTCATTGTACTTTTACGCCGTCCACTTATTCTCTTTAACAAGTATATTTATACTACGTTATATTTTTAAGTTAAAAACATAATTAATAATATTAATCTAAGTTCTAAATTATAATAATCGTGATAATCGTGAAGTTATCTAACCTATTTTTCGTAATTAAAATAAAAGAATTCGATACCTCAGTAAATGTTGTAAGCCTTGCGCTCGAGCTTTTTCACCCCGACCTACATTCATACTACTATACAATAGTTTTAAATTGAAAAAAAGTATTACCTTCTCACTCAAAGCTTAGTTATTTTTTTAAATAGTTCTAGATTTTTTTAAAAATATTCAAAAATACAATAGAGACAGACGTTTATAATTATGTATTTTTTCTCATTCCCTGAAAAAGCTCTTAAATATTAAATATGTCACATGATGATGATTTTTTGAAATTTTTAATTAGATCATCTAGATCTATGTATCAATATATTTCAATATATTCTGTCTAACAAACGTACAGACAAACAGTAAAAGGATTTTTTTATTTCATACGTAAAACCCAAAAACGATTGTTTCATACATTTTACGACATTCATCGATATTAAATTAAGCTTAATAGTTTCACAACAGATTTAAAAATGGTAAAAAGAATTTTTTACTGTAATCGTATTTTGTAATTATGCGTGTTAAAGTTGTATAAAAATCTCAATACTGATAACATAACTCTATAATAGCTAAAATTCGACTAATTTTCAAGGCATAACTTGACCTCACCATTCTTTTGTCTAAAAAATATTATTGACTAGTGTTTTCCCGCAGCTCCACCCACGTACCTCAATTATATATTACTATCTTTATAAAGGCCATGTGTTCCTCTTATGCGAAAGCTATAGGTATTACTGTAAAGTTTCATCAGTATCCGCTCAGTAGTTTTGACGTTAAAGAGTAATGTAAAATAGTAACAAACATATGTATGTGCATTGTCACAAACTTTCATGATTATAATTATAGTAGGACTAGCGACTCACCCTCGCTTCGCTCGGGTTTGCCTCTAGAAAAATGCAAAAAAATCATCCTATGGGATCCGGACATTTTTCCTAGTTAAAAAGTAATCTATGTGCTATTCTGGTGTATGATCTATATTATTGTAAAGTTTCATTAAAATCTATTCAGTAGTTTTTGCGTGAAAGAGTAACAAACATCCGTACATCTTCACAAACTTTCTCATTTATAATATTAGTATAGATAGGTCAGTTACAAAAAACAAATCAAGCGAGCGAAGTCGCTAACAGTAAATAGTTCAAAATACATTTAAATACATTTCAGTAATTGCGTGTAAATTATAGGAAAAACTATTAATTTAAATCATGCTGTTGAAATTAATTTGAGACAGATGAATAGGCTATTATTTAACAAAGTAATATTTCTGTAAGGAAATGTTTTAATGTATTCTACTCAAATCATATTAGAACTCAAATGAACTTGAAATATAATTTTACTCCGCTTAATGTTTAAAAAATATTTTAATAAACTGGTTTCACTTTTTTTTTTCTTTAATTTGCGAACCATTTGGCATATTTTTAATACCATTACAAATTAAAAAAAAAAAAAAATATAAAAAATGTACTTCGAAAGCTGTATTAAAACTTGAAATAAACGTGATATCTCGATAGAGTTAAAGATATTGCTATGTAAATTAAAATATTTAATAAATAACATAATTTAAAAATGTATTTGTAGAATATTTGCGTTACAAATTGACAAACATATTTGTATTTTTATATATAAACACGTTTTAACATTTAGTATAGTTTTCTCAGAGATGAGATATTTTCCGGCAGTAAAAAGTATCCTATATGTTGACCCGTATAACCAGCTATCATCATACCAAATTTCATCAAAGTCTGTTCAAATTACTGGACCCGTGATGCGTTTTCAGGCAGACAGAGAGACAGACAGATAAAAATTCAAAAAATTGTAGATTTGACCTCGATCTATAGCAATTTGACTATTTCATTAAGATTTTCCAAAAAATATTTAATGTACAGATTCGACTCAGTTAGAATTTTATTATATGTATAGGATTTTATAGGTTATCTATATAACTTTGAAAAAAAAAACCTCAATATCGATCAAACTTAATGAATTATGGTTGATTTTCAACCAAACAGCGATCACAAGTAATAGGAAATGAGGCAATCATAAACGGTTTTTTCCGGAAAAACGCCTCGACAATTTCAATGCTTACAATTATAACAATTAATCAATCTTTTTTTGTAAACGACGTTTATTTATTAATTAACTGCGAAACTTATAATTATAGTCACAATACGCAAATCGTAATTTATTTAATAATAAATAATTTCTTAACATTAGCTTTTCCGCTTTTTTGCTGAACGCTTTTGTTCCGGGTTACGATAAATGTTATTACCCGACTGCAAATCCAAAACCCCAAAGGTTCGTCCCTAGACAAAAACAATATCCCACGGGAACCGTAAATTTTTCCGGGATAAAAAGTAACCTATGTGCTATTCCAGACTATAATTTATCTTTGTGCTAAATTTCATCCAGATCCGTTCAGCCGTACTGGTGTGAAAGAGTAACAAACATCCATCCATCCATCCTTACACTTTCACATTTATAATATTAGTAGGATGTTTCTACGCCATATTGTTTCTACATTTTTTATTCGCATTTTACGCAGTGAGGTTTTTTGTAATATAATAAAATTTTTATTACTATGCCATTTTAATTAATTAAACAATTTTTATTGGCTAATATTGGATATAACGCCTTTCTAAATTCGTGCAATTAAAGCTTTAATTTTACATTAAACATTATATTTTGTAAATTTTTTTTCTTTATTACATTACAAACATTGCAATCATAATAATAATAAAGATTATTTTATAAAATATTTATATTATAGCGACTCACTTTCGCTTCGCTCATGTTCGTCCTTAGGTGATTCTTTAAATTAACATATTTTTTTATTTATGATCTTATTGAAAGAAAACAAATACTAAATGTTAAGTGAAGCTTTCCACAATACATTAGTGAAAACCGCACCCAAATCGGGTGAAGCCGTTTCTGAAATTAGCGCGCACAAACAAACAGACAAAAATTCCAAAAAATCATTGTTTTGGATTCTATTGCGTTAATAAAGACGACCAATAATAGTTTTTCTCAAATATCTTCCATGTACAGACAGCGATCAGTTACATTTTCATTATATGGTATATATACATAGATCACACGCACAAATATTTCTGAAATTTACATATCTCTACTACTTTCAGTGAGGCATCACTTTGGGATAGACAGACAATCTATGGCATTTTACAGATTAAAGCTTCAAAAGCGCTTGTAAATGGCATATTATTGTAAGAGCAAAAATTGTAACTTATTAAGTAAATTTCACCGTCAGTAAATTATTACAGAGATTATTTGTTTCAAGATTTTTTATAATATCAATCAAGTCATTAAATTTAAAAATATTTCGTCCTTCATCCATAAAACTGTAATTGCAAATAAAGATATTTATGTGTAGAATATTTTTTTCTTTTTTCCATTCTCTTAATTAAAAGATATTGTAGATTATACAATATACATGTCTTTTATTAAATTGAGATAAGCTGGCAGCTTCTAAATTAATATTAAACATTAAAATAAGACCAGATACTAGCCACAGATTTATACTACCTACTAGCGACTCGCCCTCGCTTCGCTCTGGTTCGTCCCTAGGAACGTTTTGACGCTTAGTATGGAATAGACTTGTTTTTTTTTTTCAATTTTTGTTTTTCGTGATTTTTTCTGTTTTAATAGTTATTCTGCTATTTGGGGTGAAATCAAATCCAACAAAACAAAGATCATAAAAATTGGTCCAGTAGTTCTCGAGTTAAGTGTTGTGACAAAACCGTCTTTGTTTTTATATATATATATATATATATATATATATATATATATATATATATATATATATATATATATATATATATATATATATATATACATATATATACATAGATTGTTATTGTTATGCCTTATATTCATGACCCAAAAATAAAAATATAAATAATATAATTTTCGTTATATTTCATTGGCATATTTTGTCTTAATTTTTTTGCAAAATCTTGCTTCCAACGCAAGAATCGTTGGTTTGAAATCCGTGACCTTCAATTTAAAATAGATTCATTGTTACTGTTCTCATAATATAATAATTACATAATTAACAATTTTAACACACAATCTCAGATTTAACCAAACCAAGAAATCCTACGGAAGAGCTGAATGACGTCAGCCTTAGTCTATTTTATTCTTTTTTTTTCTATGATCAAACATCAGAACTCGGTTAAAAAAATAAAAACAAAACATTAGACTATCGTAATCTACGACCTAGTAATTAAAGTGTTTTTTTTTGATACGGTCTGAATATTTCTTACAAGACCATTGAAAGTCTGCATTGTATTGATTATATGTGCATAGATTTAAATAAAAATACAGATTTACCAAATAACCGAAACTTATAAAGGATTAATGTATAATTTCTATATATCTTAAATATAACTATATAATATGTTAAATACATATGTAAAACCGTGTGTCCTAACGAATTCAATACTAAATTGCAAATATAAAACATTTTTTTAATTAAAATATATTTTAGTCTATTAAGTGCAATCCGTCATGCATGGAAAATCAGGTAACAAGGTTGAAGACACGTAGATTGCTAAATCCTTAAAACGAAAACAGATAAAAGATTTGTATGTGAAACGAAGAAAGATTAAATTATTAAATAAATTTAAGCTTTATAAGTATTAAAATAAATATTAAAATATCCTAATAGTGAAAAGTGCGGCTATTGAGCCGTGTAATAATTCCTGGCTCTCATAACTTGTTCAGATCAAATTTTTATTTTGAATATATATATAATTTTTATATTGAATATATATATTTAGATTTATAGTAGAAAAACAAAAATATTTATAATGAAAAAAAAAACAGTGAAGTATTAATTGCGAAATTATCAAAGTAACAGAACATAGACATCAAAATAAAGCTAATAAATAATAATAAAATAATAAAGTAAAAAAGAACAATTAATTAGAATACTAACCTTTTCCAGCCAAACATATTTTTCCGACATAACGAATCCATTATTATCATATCCACGCTTTTCATCCATTTTTCTTTATCACTACGCGATATAATTACAATAATTTTCCTCACTAAACACAAAAAAACCTTGAAATTGTTACATATAAAACAGATGAATAAGTAAACGATTATATAAAAATATAATATATATAATACATATAAATATATTATTATTATTTATTTATTGTTTAAATTAAAAAATGTATTATAATCTGTGGTTTCCGAAATATTTGACAGGTGCGCGGGAAAACCTTTCTGTAAGTAATACCGCGGTGTACTGACGAAGGTTTAACGCTTAGCCAAATAAATACGTAATTGAACAAAACCGGAACAAATTTTCGCGATGTTTACTCAATTCACACTATTTAAAAGAATTTAACAGTTCTTTATTGTGACACAAGAAATGTTTTTATATTTTAATAAGTAAGTATTGTGTTTAGTGAAAAGTTTCCTCGTCTCAAAAAAAGGACTCAAACTAAGGTATAATATATGAGTGTAGTAGAACTAAACAAGAATCTAAATAATAATAGTTCTCAGTTCTCTTAGTTTTTGTAAAGAATAAATTAAGAACAATCTTTCATATAATATTATGAATTTTCAAATAGACTTTATGTATGTTTCTTCATAAATCGGAATTATTTATGGATTCTTCAAATATGAATACTTTTTTGTTAAAATAAAATATAAGCGTTAACACATAATTATAATGTGTGAAAAGCGATAAGTGTTATACATTTAATTTTTCGTACAAATAAATTTTAATTCATAGAATAAGATAGCAGAAATGTATTTAAAAGAAATTATTTTAATTTTTAGAATTCGCATACTTTCTTAGATTTACGCGAATATTTGACATTGTAATTAAAATTATCTTTTCGGATTATTTCGCGGATTCATTTTGATTTTTGGTTCTCTCATTCTTTTTAGAATTCACTCTATTTACTGATAGAAACTCCTCCAGGGACAAGGTTGACTCTAGCTTTTATATTTTATCTGGATATATGTAAAAAAATATTTTATATATTTTTATATACTCTGTAAATATGTATTTCAAAGTTTGTAATCTATGCAGAGTGCAATACTTTTTAGACTATCGTATTAACAATGTTGCACGAGAAGACCGTAAAATTTTTACGATACTTTTATTATTTTTCTACAATATACGTATTACTTATTGCATGTATATTTGTATATAAGAACTTGTTAAAATTGTTTTTTTAATTTTATAATATTTTCCTAGAGAATCATTTCTCATACTTATAAGTTTGTTTTTTGGAAAGATCGCATATTCTCTACAAATTATACTTATTATACATAAGTATATTATTTTAGAAGTTATTTCAGGGGCAAGGCTAATAATAATAAAATAATAATAATAATATAATGATGATTATCATATCTTTTATATTACGTAAGAGATGGTGTTCAAACTTAAATTGTGAACGATACACTAGCCCCTAGGTCATGCCTAGGTTCCGTTAGTCTATATATATATGTACTTATAATAAAATTCTAACTGAGTCGTATCTGTACATTTTAAATATTTTTTAGAAAATCTTAATGAAATAGTCATTATTATGGATACAGAGGCCGAATTTATAGTTTTTCGAATTTTTGTCTGTCTGTCTGTTTGAGACCGCATCACGAGAAAACCACTGGACTGATTTTGATAAAATTTGATATGAAGATAGGTCATCCGGGTCAACGTATAGGATACTTTATACTGCGGGAAAATATCTCATCTCTGAAAAATCTATAATAAACTTTAAATCGTAACGGAGCGAGAGTGAGTCACTAGTAGGTATATTATAATAATAATAATAATAATAATAATAATGTCCTCCTGACCGATTCCGGCCACGGCGGCCAATCTCAATGAGACTAGCCAACTGCGCAGGAGATATTATAGTGCACAAATGTACGCGCAGACACAAGTGCACTCTCTATTCCTGTCACTCTCATACTCCGGTGGGACGACTATTCGACACGACCGGTGAGAGTTAAGGCGCAGGACCGACGGCTTTACGTGCTCTCCGAGGCACGGGGGTGAAACACCGCCAACTTCCCAACTCCGGGCTGTTACTGAGGCTTACTATACAGAAAGACTCAATAACTAAACTTGGCCCGACCCGGGACTCGAACCCAGGACCTCAGGATGTGCAGCCGTACATGCTAGCCACTACACCACCGATATTATATTTGTATACTAGCGACTCACGCTCGCTTTGCTCGTGTTCGTCCCTAGGTACGTTTTCACGGTTAGCTATGTCTATACATAAATAGTAGCTTGCTACTCCTAGGATATTCATTTAAATTATAAATATTAATAGTGCGTACGCCGTACGCGAATTTTGTTCACAACTTCATGGGGTTTTTTTTTGCGGAACCCTGATTATTTTTCTAAAATAAAAGTAGCCTAAGTTACTCCTTATAACATCAGCTATCTGCCAGTGAAAGTCCCGTCAAAATCGGTCCAGCCGTTTCGGAGATTAGCTGGAACAAACAGACAGACAGACAGACAAAAATTATAAAAAATATTGTTTTGGTATATGTACCGTGTATACATCCATATGCATTTAGTAAAAAGCGGTTATTAAAATATTACAAACAAACACTCCAATTTTATTTATCTGTATAGATGACAAATTATATAAAGTATATAATAAAATATTATCATACATAAGTTTTTTTAACTTATATATTAGTATATTTAATCTAAAAAAATAAATAAACATACTTGAATAAATCGTCAGATAAAAATCTGAATCTTTTAAAATAATAAGTACTACACCTTAAAGTCCAAGCGAAATGCAGTTATTTTTAAGAAAAAATAAAATATTGAAAACCTGAAGTTTTATGATTTTAAAATGTTGGCAGGTATATAAGGAATAGAAATTCATAAAATGCCCCCGATGCCCAGCCACCCCCGAGAAATGGGGGGACGCAAAGCGTTGAAAAATAGTTTTTTTCAATTTCCGGCTTACTGTGACGTTCTATCGAAAAATGTTTTCTACAAAAGTTGTAGGTCTAGTAAAAATCTACAACTTTTATTTATAACACTTTTTACAACAACCTCAAAGTTTTCGAGATATTTGCAAAAAACTCAGTTTTTAAGTTTTTCTTGGTTTTTTATTTTTAATTTCTAGAATAATCTTTTAATTCTCATGAAACTAAGGTAATGTAATTTACAATATATATAGAATAAATAAAAAAAAATTGAAATTGAAATGTTCAGTCATTTCCGAGAAAAGTATGTTTTATGGTCTCGAGAGGCCGAAAATCACCCCCTACTTCAAGTGGACGTTTACATTTAAAAATTTTTTTGTACAATTTTCAGATAGAGCTCATTCTTTTCGTCTTGAACTCTACTTTTTGAAGAAATAAAAACATTGTATGGTCGCCCTGTAAGAACACTCTTAAAAATTGAAAACATTGGAGAAATCGATAATTTTCACTTTGTAAACTACATTTTTTTTAATTATCATTGGGAAAGTGTACTTTATTAACCAATTTTTTATAAACTGATTATACCAGTGTATTTTTCGGGAAAAAACAAAAGAAATGGTATTCTTAGGTTTTTAATTTGACGCTTATTATTTATACAATATCGTCGTAAACATTCCAACTTTGCAATTTGACGAGTCGTAAAGAAATAATAAAAATTGGAATTCACGTAAAGTACACCTTTTTCTTATGTGTTTTTTCCAGTAGAATCTACTTATGCTTTTATTTTTTTGAATTTAACGATGTTTTATTAATTTTTGATTGATTTTGGAGTTAAATTTATTGATTTTTTCTAAAAAATTAGATTTTAAGGTAATTACAGAAAGAAATGAAATTCATTTGTAATCTAATCTTGTTTATTCATTAGTTAAAAGTATAATTTAAAAAAATTAAGTTGATATTTACAAAATTTTGTCATCGTTTTGTTAAAAAAATCATAAAAAATGTAAAAAATGAAAAAAATAAATAATTAAAAACAAAAAAAGTACATTAAAGGCAATTTCAAAAAGATTTAAATTTTTAAAATTACTCTTTTATGTACTGTACATCTATGAAATGCTTAGATATTGATAATAAAAAAGAAAAGGATGCCTTTTTATTGAAAGTCGAATATCTCAGGAAAATATCGACGTAAAGAGTTTAGTAAAAACTTTATTTTTTCATTTTATACATTTTTTTACGATTTTTGAACAAAACTATGACAAAATTTTGTAAATATCAACTTAATTTTTTTTAATTATACTTTTAACTAATGAATAAACAAGATTAGATTACAAATGAATTTCATTTCTTTCTGTAATTACCTTAAAATCTATTTTTTTAGAAAAAAATCAATGAATTTAACTCCAAAATCAATCAAAAATTAATAAAACATCGTTAAATTCAAAAAAATAAAAGCATAAGTAGATTCTACTGGAAAAAACACATAAGAAAAAGGTGTACTTTACGTGAATTCCAATTTTTATTATTTCTTTACGACTCGTCAAATTGCAAAGTTGGAATGTTTACGACGATATTGTATAAATAATAAGCGTCAAATTAAAAACCTAAGAATACCATTTCTTTTGTTTTTTCCCGAAAAATACACTGGTATAATCAGTTTATAAAAAATTGGTTAATAAAGTACACTTTTCCAATGATAATTAAAAAAAATGTAGTTTACAAAGTAAAAATTATCGATTTCTCCAATGTTTTCAATTTTTAAGAGTGTTCTTACAGGGCGACCATACAATGTTTTTATTTCTTCAAAAAGTAGAGTTCAAGACGAAAAGAATGAGCTCTATCTGAAAATTGTACAAAAAAATTTTTAAATGTAAACGTCCACTTGAAGTAGGGGGTGATTTTCGGCCTCTCGAGACCATAAAACATACTTTTCTCGGAAATGACTGAACATTTCAATTTCAATTTTTTTTTATTTATTCTATATATATTGTAAATTACATTACCTTAGTTTCATGAGAATTAAAAGATTATTCTAGAAATTAAAAATAAAAAACCAAGAAAAACTTAAAAACTGAGTTTTTTGCAAATATCTCGAAAACTTTGAGGTTGTTGTAAAAAGTGTTATAAATAAAAGTTGTAGATTTTTACTAGACCTACAACTTTTGTAGAAAACATTTTTCGATAGAACGTCACAGTAAGCCGGAAATTGAAAAAAACTATTTTTCAACGCTTTGCGTCCCCCCATTTCTCGGGGGTGGCTGGGCATCGGGGGCATTTTATGAATTTCTATTCCTTATATACCTGCCAACATTTTAAAATCATAAAACTTCAGGTTTTCAATATTTTGTTCCCAAACTGCATTTCGCTTGGACTATTAAAATATTCGGATGACATTAATTCATTCGATATATTATTACAATATACACAAAAAAAACGAAGTTATAAATTCCTTCTTTTTAAACTTGGTGAAAATAAAACCACTTTTATTTATACGCTTCGTTCGGGTTCGTCCCTAGGTACATACGTTTTAACGGTAAGTACAATGTACATATTATATAGGTATAGAAAAGTACGCAGATTATTTTATATTTTTTCTCTTTATTAAAACTTTCCGTGCACCTTAAGGATCATATGAAAAAAAAAGATAGCTGAATTGGTCGAGCCGTTCTCGAGTTTTGCGCTTAGCAACATTCATTTTTATTCATATAAATTTTAACACGTTCACTGCCAAGCTGAAAGTTGGGATTTCGTGGGGTGGCGAAAATTTTTTTTTTTTTTTTAAATTTCATAGCGACGTCTACTATGTGATCGGTCATTTGGTGAGAACTCACACTGCGCGATATTGTGTGATTGGCAATGAAAGTGTTAACAAACATATATACAAAACAAGTGTTCACTTTACATAAAGTAAATTACAAATATACTTAATTATTATAAAACAAATTACACTTAGTTATTACTGGTCATGTCCGTGTGGAGTAGTGGCAAGAATGCTAGCCGCATTCCCCTGCTGAATGGCAATGCCGATTCTTTGGGCGAAAAATGCGCCAGCTCTCCTGTCACCAGTAGAGGCGATAAGACGAGGTGTTATGACTTTTAAGAAGTGCTTAGCACTTTGACTCTATGGGCTATAGGTTTCTACAGCAAATGGAATAAAAACATAATTTTGACTAAGGGAGGGGTATTTACGTAACTAAGAAGTTCAGGTATCTCCGCCGCGGCTCCCACTTTAGACGCCGTCTCCCTGACATGGGACGACGCCAATGTGTCAACGCATGTAGCGTCCCACAATAGGACCCGTTCCCTTTTCCAAGGAACCAGCAACAGGCCATCAGGTCTCTTATCATCGTCTCGACTTATTCCAGATGGCTCAATAAGAGCAGGAATGCCAATAGTGGTAAGAGCCCTTTTGATGGTATCGTTTAGGGGACTTCTTTTGCAAAAGAATCCATGGAGTCCATAACAGTCAACCTCTTTTCCACACGGGCACTTGTGCTCAGTGCACAGCGGTGGACCAAGCTGGAGATCTAAAGCGAGTGTGTGGATTATGCTCTTAATAAATTTTACAAGTCATATTATATTTTGAAATACATAAAAAGATAATAACCACAATAAATTAAAAAGATATGTATAAAATAAATGACTAAATTGAGCGTGGAATATACCCAGATTCAGATAAAGAGTAACATTAATTTCGTATTAATTCAGTAAAGAGCTGGTTTTTATTTTCCATTAATATTTAATAGTGTCGCGCGTCATTTTTTAGTATTTTTTTCGCAAAAACAACAATCTGATAATTCAAATATCATAAGTACCATTGTTTTAAAAATAACCGTAATGTAATATCAAGAAATGTAAAGTTGTGAAATATTTATTATCTTTTACATTTAGTGGTAGGTACAGTAAAATAACTATTATAATTCATTCTAAAAAGCCTGATTCTAGGATACCTGTTTAAACTGCTTCTAACCTTGACTATTGTATGACGTAATACATTAACGTAATTTATCATACTATAAAAAAAGCCTGATTGCATTAAAAGACAAAAACAAGTTAACGAAGAGACGCACTGGGAGGCTGTGGGTTGCTCCTGGTACTTCTCTGATAGCAGAGTGGATCGTAAGAGCACTAAAGTTATTAAATACATAATTCTCCTTTGGAGCTCCGCCGCAGTCGGATAAATCGTAAATCATTATAATCTGTATATATTAAAACAAAGTCGTGTTAGTTACACCATTTATAACTGAAGAACGGCTGGACCAATTTTTATGATATTTGATTTTTTGGATATCTCTTAGACCGGAATAGGATAACAAGTATTAAAACATCAGAAAAATAAAAAAAAAACATTAAAATTGATATGGCTAACGCTGGCAAATAACTATTTTAAAAATCTATGTAAAACGTACCTAGCGACGAACCCGAGCGAAGCGAGGGTGAGCCGCTAGTGTACTTATAATATTACAACTATTGGATATTGTTTCTTAGAATATTTCAAAAATGATGAAATAAGAATTAAATATAACTCGAATTATAATTATTTATTTCATTAATGGATGAAGTACATACATAGCTATGTATCTAATCTAATCTAATATATTTAAACGAGCAATTTTTGTATATTTATTTATTTATACCGGCGATCTCGGAAACGGCTCTAACGATTTTGCTAAAATTTGATCTGTGGGATATTTTCGGTGGCGAAAAATCTATCTAGATTAGTCTTATGTCTGGGAAAACGCGTGTTTTCGAGTTTTCATGCGGTTTTCTTTCGCATTATTCCACGCAAAATATGGTCGATAATTTCTTACACTCGGGCATAAGTATCATGGTCAAGTCACATATGTCCGGGATCGAATCCCGATCGGGATACAAAGTATTTTCTTTTATTTTATTTTTTTGTATTCAATCAAGTTTTTAGTTTTTTTTTGTTTTTTAAGCTAAATTAAAAAGAAAATTGTACTTTTGACCAAAAACTCCGAGCGAAGCTCGGTCGCCCAGGTACTAAATATCTATCTATACCTCATGTCATGTATGTATGGTCAATATGAGTTGATATTCGTTACAAATGCCACTCAAATCAATTTAAAGACAGACAGAGTACTCTGTAGTATCACAGTACTGTGATGTACTACAAATATAATGCTATCTAGTACCTACATTTCAACAGACCTCCTTTTACTGCAAATAGTCGACGCTCATTAGTAATTACGTGAAAGTTGTAACATTAAATAACAATTTACTCAGTCAAAGGTATTAGTAGCATTCATTTGTGACAGCCTGGAGTCTTAAAACCCTATACAATATAGATAACTAACGCCTCACCCTTTCTTTACTTAGCTTAATCTCTAGGTTCGTTTTCACAGTTAGTATGGAATAGATAGACTATATATACATACATAGGTATGATAAGTTTTATATACCTTACGCGAAAAATGATTGTTTCCCCATACAAATTTCCACCACCCTTTTCACCCCCATAAGGGACGATTTTCGGGATAAAAACTATCCTTTACCTTTCCCATGGTCTTAAACTGTTTCCATACATGTAAATTGGTTCAGCGGATTAAGCGTGAAAAGCTAATAGACAGACAGACAGAAATACTTTCGCATTTACAATATTATTATGGATAGACAAACATGTATACGTACTTATATTTATAAATCCTATAATATTCACTTAGTAATTTATTTAAATACATACGTGTTATACCTAAACATTTTAATATTATCGCAAAAATTAAACAAAATGTTTTAATTGCCTATACATATAATAAAATTCTAAATGTGTCGAATCTGTACATTAGAATTACTGTACATTTTTTTGGAAAATCTTATTGAAGTTGTCATTATTATCGATACAGAGGCCGAATCTACAGTTTTTATAATTTTTGTCTGTCTGTCTGGAAACGCATTACGAGAAAACCACTGGACAGATTTTGATGAAATTTGGTATGATGATAGCTGGTTATCCGGGTCAACATATAGCATACTTTTTTATTTTTAAAATATCTCATCTCTGAGAAATCTATACTAAACGTTAAAACGTAAATAGAGACAAACGCGAGCGGAGCGAGGGAGAGTCGCTAGTACTATCTATATGCAGAAGCACATGTCAATCCTTCTTTACTCCATTATAGAAGGATAAATCTATTACAACGTGTGCTTATATAAATAAGGATAAGGAAGTAAGGATATAACACTCTTTTAGATTTTGTATAATTATGTATATAATAATTGATACATTATCTACTCAATAACTAACTAGCAATGACTGACTGGCAGATAGCATTAAAACCTAAATGTTTAGTTCTAGAAAGTTTTATATAGAGTTCCTTAGACAGTACAAGTACAATATACGAGTACATACAATAAACTTGGAAAAAACTTAAAAACAAGATTTAGTACGAAATCTATAATAATAATAATAATAATGTCCTCCTGACCGATTCCGGCCACGGCGGCCAATCTCATTGAGACTAGCCAACTGCGCAGGAGATATTATAGTGCACAAATGTACGCGCAGACACAAGTGCACTCTCTATTCCTGTCACTCTCATACTCCGGTGGGACGACTACTCGACACGACCGGTGAGAGTTAAGGCGCAGGACCGACGGCTTTACGTGCTCTCCGAGGCACGGGGGTGAAACACCGCCAACTTCCCAACTCCGGGCTGTTACTGAGGCTTACTATACAGAAAGACTCAATAACCAAACTTGGCCCGACCCGGGACTCGAACCCAGGACCTCTGGGTATGCAGCCGTACATGCTAGCCACTACACCACCGAGGCAGTAAATGAAATCTATACTAATATTATAAAGGGGCAGAGTTTGTTTTGTTTGTTTATTTATTTGTTTGTTTGTTCGAACGCGCTAACCTCAAGAAAAAGAAATCCGATTTGAAAAATTCTTTTTATATTTGATTGCCCGTTTATTGAGGAAGGATATAGGCCATATATCATCCCGGAAAAATGTACGGTTCCCGTGGGGTAGATTTGTTTTTGTCTAGGGACGAATCCGAAGCAAAGAGAGGGTGAGTCGCTAGTTAAGAGTATAGGTATTGCCGATAAAAGATCTAATAAGGCCTTATACATACATATGTTGAAAAATTTCATTTCAATCGGCTAATTATTGATTTTAAAATTAGCATTTCCCCTTCTTAAATCCCCATAAGAAGTAGTCATATAATAACATATAATAATTATTAGTAATATAAAAATAAGGATAATAATAATAATGAAACCCTAACAAATAACTGCACACATTTTATATATTCCAAGTTCATACTCGACCTTTTGTTAATATGAATTATTACACTTCCTAAGGAAACGTGACAATGTGAGGCAAAATCCCTCACAAACGATGTAGGCAGAATGAATGTGTGTTCCGGGGTCAATTTTTATAATACAAACTAGTTTTTGCCCCAGACTTGCTGAATTTTATTATTTTTTCTTATTAGAAATTTCTTAAATTGTGTATAATAATAAATGTTAAAAACATTAGTATATAGTTTTAAGTATAAGCCAAAAATTATATTTTTTCTTAAATATCTTCTTTCCACTTTAAAGAAGGAGTTTAAAAAAGGCCTGGAACTTGAAAGCCTAGTTTAAGAAAGCCTTGGAATACTCAAGGAATATTTCCGAAAAAAAAACACACATCTAGGTCCAATGGTTTAGGGTCTCAATCAATCAATTGTGAAAACTAAAAAAAAATATTTTTGCTGAAATAAAAAAAAACTAAAGTTAGATAAAAATTCTTACTTAAACAAAAATGATAGCTAAAGTATGACACTGAGTCGGATTATAACGTGAACCAATCATCCATCCCTAAAAATCAAAGAAGGTTCTTAGTTTTTTTTTCGCGAAGAAGGAGACATAAAATAATTTGCAACAACTGAGTGCCAAGCAAATATTCTTGTTTTTATCCGTATTATTTTAAAATGCGATAATTTATATAAATATGTTTATATACATTAGTATTCCTATTGCTTAGTAACCATATCCGAAGAGATACGACGATCTTTTTTAAGCCAGACACCAGAATTTTTATTGTATGTCTTGTTGAAATTGTGTTGAATATCCATATCAGATTACAATACCCATATCACAATATAGATCAGATGGTCCCGTAATATAAATCAATTACTGGATAAAAGTTGACCCGCATAATTCATAGACCTGTAAATTTATATATATGAACAGAGTTACCAGTGTATAAAATGTTAAGCGCTGATATGCTTGTTTATCTTTATAAAAAACCAGTCAAGTGTGTCTCGGACTTGCACACGAAGGGTTCCGTAGTCCGTATCATAAACGATTTTTTTTATTTGCCTATCTACCTATTAATGCCACACCTATAGAATCAAATATAATACCCCTTATGTATACAGCAAAAAGTGACCTGTGGTCGATTGTGTATTTAATATTTGTTATTCTTCGGCGATTGCAAGTTCTTCCTTGAGAATAAATTGCCAAGCGCCTTCACTTCTTCCATTGTAATCATTTTTTAGACTTTTCCTTAGACTTTTGGCTTGACTTTTTTGATTATTGATCAATTATTTACTAATTCAGTGATAAAAGTAAAATTTGAACTAATTAATTACGCTTTTAAATTTTTCTATTAAAATCTCATTTAATGGGACTGAAAGCCTTATATATTTATAACTATATATTTATAACTAGCGATACACCCTCGCTTCGCTTCGGATTCGTTCTTAGACAAAAACAAATCTATCCCACAGGAGCCATACATTTTTCCGGGATGATATATAACCTATAGCCTTCCTCAGTTAACGGGCTATCTAATGCAAAAAGAATTTTTCAAATCGGATTAGTAGTTCCTGAGATTAGCGCGTTCAACCAAACAAACAAAAAAACTCTTCAGTTTTATAATATTAGTATAGATTTATTTTTACGACCAGTAAATAACAAATATTTTGTAGACCTTTCGTTTTATACATAAAAAAATAAAGAACGTAACAACTTGCTGGAGAAAAAATTAATATAACGGTATATTCTCATGAAAACAATCGTGCTTAGATCTAGGCAAGTAGGACATAGTTCATGAATAAAGCAATAAAACGAATACCTAATTTACACGTAAATAATATTTTCCTTCATATAATTCTAAAACGAGAATTCTCTGGTTTTTTACTTATAAATTAAATCATAAGCTCTGAATAGCTATGTGTATGTGTGTGGTTGACATTATGATTTTTTTACGAAATTCCATAAATTAAAAGTGTTTTGTATGTTTTTTTATTTTTTAACCGACTTCAAAAAGACGAGGTTCTATCTTCGCGTATATGCATTTTTTGTCCACAGTGATATTCAGATTCCGACGAATCTTTCATTGGCGGATTAAAGATCCAGTAAGAAAAAGCATTTCCGCTGATTGAAGAGAGCAGGAGAAAAAAAGCTTGACTAATTTTTTAATAGTGCTATCATAGTAAATACAGTTTAAGCTATTAAATCGATAAAAACTACTTTAAAAATATACGTAAAACACGCTAAGTAAAGTTGAATGAACTCTGATATAATGCAGTGCTGTACTTTCAACACAATTTTTTCCCACGAATAACAGGTAGGTACATCAGTAAAAAAATCTATATTAATAATTAATATTATTTCAAAATATAACCTATTTCCATTCCGAATTTGACCCACAAAATTCTTACAGCGCGGACAAGTAACAAACACACAAAAACCCACAAAAAAAACACTTTTATAGTAGTAACTGATATTATGTGGATTTTATTTTCTTTGATGTAACATAGAAAACAAATGTAAACCGAATATATCGTATGTGGAATATACTTAGATATATTTTTTATTTGCTAAGTCAGCGGTAGCCCAGTTGTGTCGCACTCGCTTAGGAAACCCAGTTAAGCGTGTCTCGAAGTGAATCATTTCCAACATGATTACCATTTATCTCAGTAGAGGAAAAACATCGTGAGGAAACCTGCATGTCTGAGAGAACTTGGGAAAGTTTTTGAAAGAAATATGAAGTCCGCCAACCCGCACTTGGCCAGCGTGGTAGATTATGGCCTGATAACTCTCGTATTGAAGGGAGGCTTGTTCCCAGCAGTTAAAATAGGCTGAATACAATTACTTGTCATCAGTACTTGCTTGGTTAGTTTCTATCAAAACTACTTAGTAATATCTAAATATCCTTCAAAAAATATTTTTCGGTTTTCAGAAAACGGCATTCTTTCCTGATAGGTATATAGAGAAACGTATTTTATCAAAATATTTTATACAGTAGATTAAGTAGGTACAATAGAAATAATAAAATGAACAAATATAACATTGGTATGAGATATTTTACACTTCATTCAAACTTAAGATGGAGTTAAATTAAAATAATTAACTATATGGTAGCTACATGAAAAAGCAATCAAGAAATAGATTCAAAGAGTTCAAACCATTATAAGTGCCGTATGTGACGTCATATACCTACTCTTTGTATAGAAAAATATATTTTTTTAGTACAATAAATAGAAATAAAATAGATTATAGATATTTTCTAGTCATGCCTTTAAGATAAACTAGCGACTCACCCTCACTTCGCTCGGGTTCATCCCTAGGTACGTTTTAAGGGTAAATATAGAATAGACTATATATGTACAGACATAGATTTGTTTTTAATAGAAAAAGCTACTTACCCTCGCTTTGCTCGGGTGCTTCCCTAGGTACATTTTATTTTTTTTGAGCGGGACCCTAATTCTTTTCCTAAAATAAAAGTAGCCTAAGTTACTCCTTTTAACATCAGTTATCTGCCAGTGAAAGTCCCGTTAAAATCAATCCAGCCGTTTCGGAGATTAACCGGAACAAACAGACAGACAGACAGACAAAATAAAAAAAATGTGTTTTTCTTATTAGTACCGTATATAATTACATATGCATTTAGTAAAAAAAAACTGTTATTTTGACATTACAAACAGACACTTCAATTTTATTTATCTGTGTAGATGTACGGCAATTTATAATGCCAGTTAAATTTATAGAATTACTAAAGCCGTGTCTCATCTGAGATATTTTAATGTTAAAAGCATACTCAATATGATTACCACTTACCTTACGGTGAAGGAAAACATTTTTAGAAAACCTGCCTAACCTAACTAGTTTTCGAAAGACTTGTGAAGTCCCCCAACCCACACTTATCGAGCGTAGTGAATAATGGTCTAATCCCTCTCGAAACCGATCCGTGCCTCGACGTTAAAAAAGGACCGGATTATTTTAATATGCATTCATACTATATCTATACATATAATAAAATTGTAACTAAACCCAATCTGTACATTAAATATTTTTTGGAAGATCTTATTGAAATAAACATTATTATCGATACAGAAGCCGAATTTATAATTTTTCGAATTTTTATCTGCCTGTCTGTGACAGCATCACGGAAAAACCACTAGAGGGATTTTGATGACATTTAGTATGATTATAGCTGATTATCCGGGTCAACATATAGGATACTTTTTACTGCGGGAAAATATCTCATCTCTGAGAAATCTATACTAAACGTTAAAACGTAAGTAGGGACGAACCCGAGCGGAACGAGGGTGAGTCACTAGTTAGTAATAATTGTATCTTTTCTCCTTACGTATTGAAAGATAGACATAAAAACAAATATGTACCTACATATATCAATATAAGAAAATGAGCGCGACTATTTCGCATTATTAGTTTTTACATTTATAATATTAAAAATAGCTAGTGAGATTAAAAAGTATAACGATATTATTTCAAAACATTCCTTAATTTACTATTTCCAAAGTCG
Organism: Fabriciana adippe; assembly: GCA_905404265.1. Lineage (NCBI taxonomy): Eukaryota > Metazoa > Arthropoda > Insecta > Lepidoptera > Nymphalidae > Fabriciana > Fabriciana adippe. The sequence goes on along the minus strand of FR989997.1, from coordinate 13,685,777 downwards.
GCTAAAGTATCAATTCATTAAAGACTGTGTGGGCTCAAGAGCGTCTTTATCTGGACAGGATGTGACCCATCTATCATATTAGCTTTGTTGTTGCGACATTATTATATATTGTTCCGTTTGTTTGTCTATTCTTAGGTATTATGATATTGAAACGTCGTCCTCTAAAAGGAAACTTGTAAAAGAGCTAAAAGGGGTTATATGTTCAAAATTTTTATTCGTTATTATCGTATCTGCTATCCATACAATCAATAAATTACTTACTCCCTCATTCATTCATTCATGTAGAATGTAACACCTTCAACTTTTAGAATCGCGATATCTAAGGAATGGTGCTTATTATGAAAAAAAGTATTGGAACCATTTTTGTAGATAATTTTATGACCTACAATTTTTGTCTGAACTTTATTTTTAATAAAACTTTGAACTTGAGTAACTTTTTTAGCACAAATGGGAAAGATAGGGACTTTTGACACTTTATTTCTAATAGTGTACCCAAGGTCTGTACCAAAATTTAGCTCTGTGGGAGTTTTTATTATTTAATCACTATTTTATGTCTATTTTAACCGGACTAATAGAGAGAATTGAAAAACTTGAATAGGAACTACTTTCGTAAAGCAAACAGTAAGAAAAGGAGGAATACTTTTTTTTCAGGGAAAGAGATCTTTTCTTCTAAACTGAAAAAAGATTTTATATTCCTAAGCTTTGGCTAAGTATTTACTAATCAGTAAAAACCATGCTTTAGATTATAATAAATCTTTTTTATAGTGTAAGATTCTGAAAGAATGCAAAGTATATGATTAACTTATGCAGCGATGAGTATTAAATATGGGATATTATAAAAAAAATTATTAATCTCGATTTTGAGATCAACTTTAAGAGTAGCTAAAACGTGAAAAATAGAGCTAAAATATTTTTTATGACCCGAACTATTCATTAGCATTTATTGACAAAAACTATTGGTAAATTAAAATATATCTGGTATATTATATCTAAAAAATACAGAAGAAAAAAGTGCTATAATTTAGATTGCAGATAAAACACGTCACAATATTTTTTTATACATCAACTTTAATCCCGCTACAATCTATGCAAATAAATAAAATTGAAGTGTCTTTCTGTGATTTAAAAAAAAAAACTATGTTTTCTCAAATATATAGTTTTATGATACGAGTACCTAAACAAACCTTTTTAAAATTGTCTATCTTTCTGTTTGTCCAGGGTAATCTTTGGAACGGTTTAACCGGTTATAATGGGACTTTCATTGAAAGATGGAGAAGTTTATGGGGTTACATATAGGATATGTTTTATTCCGGAAATATTTAGGGCTCCAGCGCGAAAATCGAAAACCTTTAAAAGTTACGCAAGAATCGAATTTACGTTTCTAAACTACTAGGGACGCAACCAAATGAAACAAGGGCAAGTCGCTCGTTAGATATATCTATACTAATATTGTAAAGCTGAAAAGTTTTTTTGTTTGTTTGTTTAGTTGAACGCGCTAATCTCAGAAACTACTAATCCGATTTCAAAAATTCTTTTTGCATTAGATAGCCCGTGAACTGAGAAAGGCTATAGCCCATATATCATCCTGAAAAAAAAATGTACGATTCCCGTGGGACAGATTTGTTTTTGTCTAGGGACGAACCAGAAGCGAAGCGAGGGTGAGTCGCTAGTAAATAATAAACAGATTAACATAATTGGTAATTACATATATCACATAAGCTTACTTTCAAATTTCGGTAATATCAAGTACTATTTGGGTGAGGGTGGAGTGACGTCAACACGAAAAGGGTCAAGGTTTCACAACTCATCCCAATTACGTATATATCACAACAATTGCGCAATAGGAGTATAAATTCTTACGTGCGTACATAAATACACACACACGTTTTTTTTATATCTATAATAATAATTGCATAACTTAAAATCATTTCTCAAGGATTTTTCAATTAATAAGGAAGTATGTTACTTCTAAAAATAAGTTAATTTTATTTTGGGAAAGCCCTATAGTAAAAAGCCTCGAATAAACCCACACCGCAAGGTGGGTATATCTATACGCAAACATGAAACGTGTTTAAAATAAACATCATATGGTTTTTAGGGTTCCGATAAAACTTTATCAATGACCCCATACTGACCATCCTTCTTACCAAAAAAACGTATTTTAAATCGTAATAGATATTTCATAACCAAGTAAAAAAAAAAATGAAATATTGGGGAACCCCCACACAAGAAAAGAGATTATGTGGGTAGGTACATGCGTCGTACTTGATGCGATTAAACATCCTAAAGTTACAACAAATAATGAAAGGTTGTAATATGCCTTAATTGGATTTGCGCTATTGATTTTAAGCGCTTTTCTATACATATAATAAAATTGTAACTAAGCCGAATCTGTACAATAAATATTTTTTGGAAAATCTTATTGAAATAGGCATTATTATCGATACAGAGGCCGAATCTATAGTTTTTAGAATTTTTGTCTGTCTGTCTGTTACCGCATCACGGAAAAACCACTGGAGGGATTTTGATGAAATTTGATATGATGATAGCTGGTTATCCGGGTCAACATATAGGATAATTTTTACTGGGGGGAAATATCTCATCTCTGAGAAATGTATACTAAACTCTAAAACGTAAGTAGGGACGAACCCAAGCGGAGCGAGGGTGTGTCGCTAGTCTTATATAAGGTTATATTATAAATATATAAGCCGAATAATTGGTGCATGATTCCGACTCGTATTTAACAGATTTTTTTGCACACTTTGGCAGTGTCGCGTTTTTCCGTCTACCGTTTTTCGTGTTCGTTTTTATACCAACAAAAAACCAATACACTGCTTTATAGTTAAACATTTATGTGAAATTTTATTTATTAGTTTGTCCATATATTATTTACATAACAGAAAAACGGAATGACATTTTTTTCTGTATATAATGAACATCCGGGCATTGACATAGATTTTTGTCTATATAAAAACGGATATGGATTATTATTGAGCCACTTCAAAATGGAGGAAGTACTCAATTTATCTCTACGTTTTGTGGTTACGAGATATCTTTGTCAATTATGAATCTTTTTTCATATTTTTAATGGTATTCGCCCAGTAGTCGAAATTTGAAGAAAACATGTATAAATAAATATTGTAGGACATTAACACACAGCACCATCTAGTTCCATGGTAAGTTACGAGGCTTGTGTTATGGATACCAGATAGTTGATACACTACACATATATTATAACTTTCAATAGATATTATAAATATAAACACCCATGACTGGAGTACAAACAATCGTGCTCATCACACAAATGTTTGCCCCCAGCGGGACTCGAACCCGCTAGTAGGGTCACAAACTGAGCCAAATGTGTCGTCAAATATAAAATATATGAATAGAATTTATCTGTAACTGTAAAAAAACTGTCTCAGTGGTGTGGTGGCTAGCATGTACGGCTGCACACCCGGAAGTCTTGGGTTCGGGTCCCGGGTCGGGCCAAATTTAGTTATTGAATCTTTCTGTTTAGTAAGCCTCAGTAACAGCCCGGAGTTGGGAAGTTAGCGGTGTTTCATCCCCATGGCCGAAGCCGGTTGGGAGGACATTATTATTATTCTTATATAAAAAAATATTGTTTTAAAATGTTTTGATTGATAATATTAAACTCGTCAATAAAAGAAATATAAAAAATTCGCATTCACAAGAAAAAAATGTACCAAACTGTCTTGTTTTTGCTTATTTGTACATAACTACCTCAAGGTATTTCTATTTATGTAGGTATATGTTTTTATTTTTCTTTTAAATAATTTTTAAGTTAGAATACCTTTTTAAGTAATTATATTGCAAAAGGACTCATAGTTATGAAAATAGAACTGAAAACTAAACTAAGTTCTTGACCTAACTTATTTTTTAAAATTTTTGTCCGCCTGTTGTTTCCGGCTAATCTCCGAAACAGCTGGACTGATTTTGACGGGACTTTCACTGGTATATAGCTAATGTTATATAGAGTAACTTGGGTTACTTTTATTATAGAAAAAGATTTTTTTATTTTAGGGTTCCGCTCAAAATAATTAAAACGTACCTAGGGACGCACCCGAGCGAAGCGAAGATAAGTCGCTAGTTTATTATGTATTAATTAGGAGTTTATATTATGACTATACTGTAATTAATATTTATACTATTTAATGTTTAGTACCTGGGCAACCGAGCTTCGTTCGGAGTTTTTGGTTAAAAGTTCATTTTTTTTAAATTCGGCTTCACAAAAACTAAAAACTTGAATAAATACAAAAAAAAACTAATTATATTAACATATTTTGCGTAGAATAATGCGAAAGGAAACCGCATGAAAACTTGAAAATACGCGTTTTCCCAGACATAAGATTAAGCTAGATCGATTTTTCGCCCCCGAAAACCCCCACATACCAAATTTCAGCAAAATCGTTAGAGCCGTTTTGGAAATCGCCGGTATAAATAAATAAATATACAAGAATTGCTCGTTTAAATATATTAGATTTGTAACTTTATGTATAGAGTGTAGAGCAGGGGTCAAAAGTTATCGACTAGTGTAAAATATGAAGTAAGAGACCAATTAATTTAAATGTAGATTACTACAAATGTTTAGACTTTATCTTCGAACCTCGAGGTATTACAAAGATTACTTATTATATAACATTTTTGTGGGATATTTAACAACAAATAAATACTCGCGTTCTGAAAGTAAACAAACGTCATTTCGCAACCAATTTTCTATTAAATCGTTAAAACACAGATTATATTATACCTTTTTGGTACCGTTTTTGCAAATTAAAAAGAAAATTTGAGTATTGTGAACTTTTATCCCCCACTATCATACCCGTGAAACTCATGCATTTTCATGGGTTTTATTATTTAAAAAAAAAAATATAATTTACCACAAAGATACATAGGTATATAGATACAGTAGTGATAAGGTATTTTTTTTTATATAATTGCTTGTTCTATTAATTTCAAACTTCAAACGTAGAGGCGTTTTAGACAACTTGAGGTCAATATGACCCTATTTTTATAAAAATTTGGAGTCATCTCAATAAGGATTAACTGTTTTTACATCTAAAGAACCAAAATCCAAAGTAAGTTTATTTGCGTAAGGAGTTTGAGTAAAGACTAAAGATCCATTAGGTACATACACTAGCGTTCTCTCGCGGCTCTGCCCGCGTCGCTTTTGCAGAATTACTCCACTCTCGTAGTATGACCTATTCGTAGGCGTGTTGATATAACCTTTCTCAACAAATAGTCTAGAAAACGTAGAACGAATTTTTCAAATTGTTTGTCTTTCAAACAAACAAATTCTTCTACATACCTATATTAATATAGATTTATTTAGCCATTCAACATTTCTATAGAATCTTTTTATATTTAGCAGTCACTATAACTTACTGTAATATCCAGAACAAGGCGAGTACATATGTATAACAATATGTATATATGCTTATTTGTATAATGCCAGTATATAAAACTATTTTAAATTGTTTGTCTATCTGTAGATCTGAATTAATTTAGAAAATGATTTTGAAAGCTGTCAAATAAAGGTGATATGATGATGCAAGATTTCAATTTTATTAGTAAAATTTTAAAATTCTTGTCCAAAACTTCAAAATTATAGGTTCAATGAAACTTAAGCAAAGCAACTGCAGTTTGTTTGTGTAAATGTGTATACAGGAATATATCATCAGTGCGAATAAATAATGCAAATATTAAGAAGTTATATTAAGGATATACGTATATAAAGTACTAAATATTGATTTTAGTAATCTACAGTCCTCACTACGTATGTTATTTTAATAATCGTTTTGCCTCCTTATTTATATTTATATAATACGGATTTAGCTTCAAACATCAATTATATTAGGCAATAATCATTAGACAATAATAGATAGGTACCTAGTACGTACAATTTTGAGATGTAATCATGAATTTAAACAGACTTTTTCACAGTTAAAGTTTTAAAATTACTAAATTTCAATTCGTTACAGCATAAAAAAATTATATTTGGTCGAAAAATCGATTTGTTTACTTTAAAATATAGCTTTACATTAAAAACTCTATGGTATATTTTACTATGGATATTTACCACGCATTTGGAGTAATTTAAAGTTAAATTCGACACATTTAACATTTACTATTTATTTTCAAAATCATTTACAATTTTTGACTTTGGCACTTATAATATATTTTTAAATATTAAAAAAAAAAAATTCGTAGTAAAATATTTGGCTCACGTAATCACAGAATCGTCCTTTAATGACCTTAATTGTAATATTACCTTTTTCTCCAATAGACCGATGGTTTCGTTAGCTATTTCCGTCTTTTCCGCCATATTTCACTTCAAAACTTATGTTATATAGTTATTTGAATATATAAATAAGGTTATTCAAGATGTACCGCGTGGGCTAGTGAAGCTATAACTGAGTGTCATCCTAACGCGCATGCGTTCTGGACCCCTGTTAGGTGCCCGTACCCCTCTTATCTGACGTACAAAGGTCAAAGGGCAGTGATAGAATATTTAGTTTAAGTTAGGGGAAGTTTTCTAAACTTATAAATAAATGAAATATGTTGGGACATTAACACAGCACTATCTAGTTCCATGTTAAGCTATGAGGCTTGTGTTATGGATACTAGATATACATATATAACTTTAAATAAGTACATGTTATAAATATAAACACTGACATTCGTGCTCATCACACAAATGAATGCCCAGCGTGACTCGAACCCGCGACCGCTGGCTCAGTAAGTAGGGTCACTACATACTGAGCCAAACGTATCGTCTAGCTTATAATATAAAATTTTGTTGTAAAAGCAGTTGTTAGTTAAGTTGAAATCTGACTGATATTTTCAAAGATTAGAGCGTTTGCACAAACAAACAGAAAATATAACAACTTTTTCAGTTTTTTAATATTAAATAGTTATTTTTTTAATTGTAACAGGATATCAATTAAAAATGCATTACATATAGCGTTTCAAACGTAGGATAGCCAAATTGAAAGTTTTTTTTAACGTATTCCCCCTCGGATTGCAGGGAAGCTCGTGGCCAGCAGTGGGACATAAACAACCTAAATAATAATTATGTAAAGGTATTATTAAGTTATAATGTTTTTCTTAAATTAATGAGTATGATGCAGAGTTTGACTATCGTCGTCGTGGTAAATTCGGGAAAACCGGAAAGTGTATACATTTCATATGTCATTTGATGTACCTAATATAACACAATGTCTGTCGGGTCCGCTAACTAGCTAATATTTTAACCCTGTTATGATATTACTAACGACTCACTCTCGCTTCGCTTCGGGTTCGTCCCTAGACAAAAACAAATCTATCCCACGGGAAACGAACATTTTTCCGGGATGATATATAGCCTATAGCCTTCCTCAGATAAGTGGTTATCTAATGCAAAAAGAATTTTTCAAATCGGATTAATAGTTTCTGAGATTAGCGCGTTCAACCAAACAAACAAACAAACAAACAAACAAACAAACAAACGAACGAACTCTACAGCTTTGTAATATTAAGTATAGATTATGAAACTAACAAAGATGTTTTGCTCGTGGAATAACGATAAGAAAGCCACTGCATTCTCTCGCTGAGTTACAATGTCGATTGTTTTGGCGATAGACAAGTCTATTCTAAACATTTATCATCAGTGTTGGCGATATCAGCACTGCAACTGTTGCTATATAGAGCATGAACTATCTATACTATATACTAATATTATAAAGCTGAAGAGTTTGTTTGTTTGTTTGGTTGACCGCGCTAATCTCAGGAACTACTAATCCGATTTGAAAAATTCTTTTTGCATTAGGTAGCCTGTTAACTGAGGAAGGCTATAGGCTTTATATTATCCCGGTAAAATGTACGGTTCCCGTGGGATAGATTTGTTTTTGTCTAGGGACGAACCCGAAGCGAAGTGGGGGTGAGTCGCTAGTTAATTATATAATTTACGCAAATTTTGGCTTGATGGATTTGGATGATATTTTGTGAAAAGATAGACTTTGAGCTTGGGTAACAATAAGCATGTTTGGCACCGAGGGAGACAATTCATAAAAATGTTCTATCTTTATATTAATCAAATACCGATACCTTTGTTCCAAAGTGTAACAACTAAATAAAAAGTAGAAAAACTTCTGAATGGCTTAAGAATTATTTTTTTCCGATGCATTATGGGCTTACCTAACACTGTTCATAATAATATTACATTTCAAATTAATTTAAGAATGTGTAAAAAATATACTGGTAGAAGTATTACTGGTCGTATAATTTTCTTATTATTCTTAAGAACCCTTTTCTGAATTGTTACTCTTTGGAACTGAGGTATCGATACCTACTACGTACATACATATTTGTATACCTATGTATGTACTACTAGTGAACGTTTTAACGGTTAGTATAGATTTCTCACAGATAAGGTATTTTGCCGCATTAGAGTATCCTATATGTTAACCCGGATAACCTATCATCATACCAAATTTCATCAAAATCTGACACACAGACAAAAATTCAAAAAATTATAGATTCGGCCTCTGTATCGATAATAATGAGTATTTCAATAGGTTTGTCACATGTCTTTCGAAAACTTGCTAGGTTCTCTCAGGCATACAGGTTTCCTTACGATGTTTTCCTTATTAGTATTTGTCTACGAACCTAGCGTGTCATTTTCATACATTTTTTATCTGACATTTGGCGTGAACGCTAACTATTATATATGTAATATGTATTTTGTCTAGACCCGCTGCGACGCTCCATTATAACGGAGAAGGTTCCATTGGGTTTTAATGGGTTTTACCGACTGCTTTAACCGATGAGTCCCACATAACAAGCTGTAGGTGTTATGAGCATTAACCAACGTTTAAAAAAAAGGTAGCTACATATTTGACTAGGTACGGAGCAGAGAATATTTTAAATATCTACAACGAATAAACGTAGGTATCTTCTTGCATACAGTTATTATCTTAATTGCGGTAATTGATTTTACATTATATGTTTATATACATTTTTTTTTATTTGACATTTAATGATTATTGATATTAACTGAATTGACAATTTAGATAAAATTTTAATAGTAGGGTTTATTTGTGGTTTTTCATTTTTGTTACACAGAATAAATATATTTTTTGGAGAGATTCTCAAAAACTTTCTATAAGAAAATTTCGATTGTAAATTCCTGAATAAATAGTATACCTAAAACAAAGATTTTAATTTGGTTTAAAAGAACAATTTAAAAATTATAAAATTAAATACATGTAGCGCCACCTTTTAGCAAATTTTATTCCACGTCAGCATAAAGAGTAACATTCACACTCTTACACACACAAAAGTATGCACAGACACGCATATGCTTACACAAGTTACGTTTTAACGTTTAGTATAGATTTCTCAGAGATGAGATATTTTCCCGCAGTAAAAAGTATCCTATATGTTAACCTGAAAAATCTGTCCAGTGGTTTTCTCGTGATGCTTTCCCAGACAGACAGACAGACAAAACTTCTAAAAACTATAGATTCGGCCTCTGTATCGATAATAATGACACAACAAGATTTACCAAAAAATATTTAATGTACAGATTCGACTCAGAATTTTATTTTATGTATAGATTATAAAAAAAATTATGTAGAAGGTCGAATAATGAAAATGTAAAATTATGCGATAAAGCGTAATACTTTGATTTATTAGGTTATCTTAAAGCAATTATTGATAACCCTAATTAGTTTAATTTACATTATAAGTAATTTTCATAATAAATAATATCTACTTTAACTATAACAAGTAATAAAAACGTATACAGATTAATAATATGAGTCAAATTATTAAAAAGCCGCGATTTGAAAATAATTATAATTTTTGGGACTGAATTAAAGAAAATAAATATCTGTTTGTTTGAATTAATCATTGAAATGTGTAAATATTCTAATCGATGATTACTTTTTATTTTAGACTAGCGACTCATCCTCGCTTCGCTCGGGTTCATCCCTAGATACGTTTTAAGAATTAGTACGGAATAGATATACTGTATTATTTTTTTTCCAACGTCAACTTGACGCATAGTTGTAGATGATAGGTCCGCCACTAACGCCATCTATTAAAAGTAATCCAAAGTAGTGATTCCCATACAAAATAAACAGTTCTGAACTTTTCAATTTTCCAGCAGTTCTAATGGGTTTTCCCTATTTTTTACACTTAAACCCCACCCAACCACCACCCTCAACAAAGTAAAAAAAGAATTATTCGAAACGGTCCAGCCGTTTTTGAGTTTTAGCGAAACTAACAAACGGGAATTGATTTTTTTTACATATATTTATATAGATATGAAACGGTAGGCACGATACTGAAAAAAGATTGTAACTTACTGAGATTTTAAATATCTGTGGAATTTATTTTTTATATTTAGAGTAAATATTATTTATAAGAGAAAGAACTGCAGGACAAGCAATGGAAGCTTACATGAGTCTGTTTTGCCAGCATGTATGTATGTACATACAGCCCTTTCTCAAAGCTGAAGATATAAGTACCATACCCGATAACTACCTATATTTACTCATTTTTCATTTAAATGATTAGAACTCTAAAGCTTCTATGAATATTTTAATACATGTATTTGAATAAAACTATTTCAACATATTCATCAAGACATTCACTTATTTTTTTATTGCATTTTGTTCCAATTGGTATTTTCTCTGACTCCTGTAGAGGTTAACTGGAGGAATAGTCCTCTTGCCTTGCTCCCGCTCAACACTCTAGGGAGCTGGGTGTAACTGAAAATCAGCGCTGCTTGAGATTTCGGTCTTAGCGGCATCAGCTGAGTTATTTTTTACCCTTTGCCATAAGTTACTTTAAGCTTTCACTGATTCTGTTTACTTTTTTTTACTCTTTTTTTATGGCAATAAATAATTTTTTAATTAAATTAAATTATTTTTTTTTTGTAAAAAGTCAATTCTCGAACGGCTTGCATTTAAATAGTAAGTAAATTAATAGACCTTAAGTTAAAGTGATATTTGAAAACTCATATATTATATAATACCTATGCATTTTTATATTATTTATAAGTATAGGTATTTGAGTATTAAAATATACAATTAATTTTACTGACAAATTATAATTTCGACCAATCCCTTCCTATGAGGTTCAAAGCAGGGCTCGGAAACCCATTCGATTTTTAAACCTGTTTTAGTCATAGACCCCAAATCGAAAGGCTTTTCGGTTTAAAGTTTCGGTTACGTTTTTTAAACGGTTAAATCCGAGAGAACGGTTATTGACGAATTTAGGTTCCATGACCAAAATTAAGCGGTTAAAATGATTTTTTGTGCCGTTCGTTTTCATTAACGGGTTAAAGAATGAGCGATGAATTAACAATTACATTACGGAAATAAACTGTTTTTTTAAACCGCGGAACCCTGGTTCAAAGAGCGTTTTTTTTAACACACGTGACCTCAATTTTTTTTTAAACTCACCATAACAAAGATGACATAAAAAAAGTTTATATACTTAGGAAATAATATTCAAATTCAAAATATGTCATTCAGCATTGAATTATTACAATTTTTTACTGAACGTCATGAGTCTACTATCAGTTCGGAAAGACGAAGCCTCAGACCTGAGAAGAACTGGAGAAAGTAACTCGGCGGGTCTGATATTATTTCATTATCTTTTTTATAAAGTTAAATTATAATTTACAATATTTCTATTTGACATCAAAAAAGGGAAAGAATAAAACAAAAATTTATTTATTCATAATTTTTATTTTACGATCAAAACTTAACGTTACGTTGGGGCCGTCACTCCGTTACGTTATCATTACAAATATCGAGATGGCATTATAATATCAGTCAACATCACAACTGTTTTAACTATCCTTACACGTTACAATTATTATTTTTTTTACCTTAATACATAAAAATTTAAATTATCGAATTGAAAAATAACATAAAAAGGTAATTATTCAAAAAAAAATCTTTTATAACATATTATAAATATTTAATAATAATTATGCATAGAGTATGTAACGAAAATAATTCCAAAAAAGCATAGAAATCAATTTTATTCCCATTTTCTATGGTCCTTAAATGTTTAGAGCTAGAATTCTTAGGTACACTAAATTCTGACATCTGTCAAATTCCAAGCTGAAAACTCTATGTATTTTTATATTAGTTTTGAAACCTGTAAGGGTCGTATATTTAAATTTTGAATATATTGTGTATAATAAAAAAAATATTATAATATATATTTAAAACAAATAATATGTGCTAAAATAATAAGTGACTATAAAATATAATAAAATTTAAAAATCGACATCCCTAATATAATAAAATTCGTGTTCACACTCAGGTTCTTTTCCACGGCAAGAGTCTATACTAAGAAGTTGTTAAAGCTGTTTAATTAATAACTAATAGTTTATGACAAACGTTAATTTTATTGCAAAATTTATCGACCTCAATATTTTTTTATTTTTATCATATAATATTTTAATCTGTATCATATAAAATATTAAATTAAAAAAATAAATAAATATAAAGATGAATAAACTGGCCAAAGTATATAAAAAAAACGCACAAACGCAATACTTAATAAATATTCCTAACCTATATTAAGATTAGAGCTCTGACTAAAAAACTGAGATAGACGGAGCGCATAAAAGACAATAAATGAAGCCTGACAGTTCACAATGAATGGTAATATAATTAACTACATAAATGATACAATTACGGCCGCTGTGGTATCGTATGCAATAAATAAATATGTTGTTGGAACATTAACACACAGCACCATCTAGTTCTATAATAAGCTACGAGGCTTGTGTTATGGATACCAGATAGTTGATATAAACACCCATGACTGCAGTACAGACATTCGTGCTCATACAAATGAATGCCCCCAACGGAATTCAAACCTGCGACCGCTGGCACAGCAAGTAGTCCTCATAATATAGCAATAAATGAAGCTAAATGATTCGCACGAACAGGAATTATTAATTAATTAACATATTATATAATGTCCGTCCGTCCATCTCACTCTCCTAGTCTAAGAACTAGACGTTCGAACGGTCTTTGCTCCACTAATTATTAGGCCGGTGTTACTACTCGTTGTTTTCATACAATTATAAAGTATAATAATTAATTGACGATTAATATATGAGTAGTATTTACATTATTTACACTCCACTGGACTAAAAATTTTCTTAGATTTACGCGAATATTTGACATTTTAAATTTAAAAAAAAACGATCTCTTTTGATTCTTTCGATTCGTTTTGATTTTCGCTTCCCGACGTTTTAAATTATATATAACCTTGAGATGTCTAAAACCTTAGTCTCTCCCGTGACCAGGATTGCTGTAAAGCATTCGAAACATCGGGAACCAAAAATCAAAATGTGCGAAAAAATCCGAAAAAATAGTTTTATTTAAAATGTCACTGGACTAAATTTTGTTTATTATGATAAAATGTTTGATAAACGATAATATAGTAAAAAGATTTTATTGATACGCTACTGAGATTTCTAGTAAGAAAAATTTATTGAGGTATTTTACAAGTATTTTAAATATTATCATACATTAAGATGAAAAGTATTTTATAATATAAGAAGTACGCAGCGCCATCTTGGTTCTATTTATGTGGCACATTAAAGAGTAAAAAAAAAAACTATATATTAAATACATATTATGATTCTATGAAATAACCATTTAATTTGTAATTTCAATAGAACTACAATTAAAAAAAAACAAATTCTTCCGACGCGTTAATATTAACTGGCAACATTGAAACATTTTCGCAGTTAAATAAAAAAAAAAACTAAATTAATAATCTGTTTTAAAAATAACAATTTGAAATATTTATCAAACATATTATCTAAGAAATTTTGCAACATATAGCTAGTATGATATGTTCGCGCTACACCACTGAAAATCAGTCATTTAAATTTAAATTCATATGTTATATATACAATTATACATTATATTATGTTATATAACAACTGTACCCCAAACTACGCTCACTTTTGACCAAATCGAGACAAAAAATGTATGTAATAATATGAACAACACTCGCCTCGAGCCTTACTTACTTTAGGACAGACATCTAGATCTAGAACCGTGATAAAGGACCTATTAAAAATTAAGAGAAACGTTGTAAAAGGTGAAACAAATATAAATCATATGAGCTGCGTATATAAAGAACTAGCGACTTAACCTCGCTTCGCTCGGGTTCGTCCCTAGGTACCATTTAACGGTTAGTGTTGAATATATAGACTATATATTATATGATATATAGCCTATAGCCTTCCTCAATAAACGGGCTATCTAATGCAAAAAGATTTTTTCAAATCGGATTAGTAGTTCATGAGATTAGCGCGTTCAAACAAACAAACAAACTCTACCTCTTTATAGTATTAGTATAGATGGAATTAGAAACGGCTGCACATCGAGTCTATACTGTCATATGCTTAAATTATATACATAAAACCAATTTATATCTATACTAATATTATAAAGAGGTAAAGTTAGTGAGTTTGTGAGGTTGTAGGGGGTAATCTCTGGATCTACTTTTAGATTTAGATGAAATTTGGTAAGAAGATAGTTTGAGACCCTGGGAAAGACATAAGATACTTTTTATCCCAGAAATCATTCCTTAAGAGGGTGAAAATGGGGATGAAAGTTTGTATTGAGAAGCAAGCTAGGGACGAACCCGAGCGAAACGAGGGTGAGTCGCTAGTATAACATATTTTGGTAGCTTGAATTCAAAGTTGACTTTGAAAATGTTACGATGAATGTTTGTCCGTCTGTCTTTTATGCCATTTGGTAATGATATAAAACACAATTTTAAGAATAAAAAAATCATGAAAAATAAACTGAATCTATGAATATTGAATAACCATATAATAAATTTGTGTTAAAATGGTTTCTAATTTGTATTAAATTCACAAAAAAATCTTCTATAGGATAACTTTACAACGTTATATTAAATTTTTCATAGGCCCAACTCACATACACGTACTACTAACATTATTGCGAAGATAATAAATATTTACAGATTATTTAAAAATATTATAGACACACACAAAATTAGTCACAGATTAAGATTAGTTGGTTAAATTCACACGTTATTATATTTCGACATATCTAAACAACAACGTTGCAACTCAGTTATTGAGATAATTTTAAAATGGAACTGAATCCATACTAATATATAAATGCGAAAGTATCTCTGTCTGTCTGTTACCTTTTCACGCTTAATCCGCTGAACCGATTTAGATGATATTTGGTATAGAGATAGTTTGAGACCCTGGGAAGGATATAGGATAGTTTTTACCCCGGAAATCATCCCATAAGGGTGTGAAAAGGGGGGTGGAACTTTGTATGGGGAATCAATCATTTCTCAAGTGATATAAAATTCATCATACCTATGTGTATATATATACACACATAGATAGCCTATATATATATATATATATATATATATATATATACATATATATGATGAGTTTTATATCCCTTATTTGAGAAATTATTGATTCCTCATACAAACTTTTATTCCCCTTTTGATCCCCATAAGTAATGATTTCCAAGGTAATAACTATCCTATATCCTTCCTAGGGTCTCAAACTATCTCCACATCAAATTTCATCTAAATCGGTTCAGCGGATTAAGCGTGAAAAGGTAATAGACAGACAGACAGAGTTACTACTTTCGCATTTATTATATTAATATGGATGAAAATTTGAAATTACTTCAATATTGAGTTGCAATACTGTTCCTTGCAGAGGTCTATTTAGTTTTTTCTCTTCAAGAGAAAAGTTAAAATATGTAAGACACACTTACTGAATGTATTGTATTTTAGTTAAAATTATTTAATTATATAGTTTTAATATTACGAATTCGACATTTTTTTAATGAAAAAATCAAATCTTTAATCGATATTAAATCAAGAAATTTAATTGAAGTGAAAATATTGACGGTGATTAGATTTCCCTAATGGCTTAATTGGAACTAAAGAAAACAATTTAACGTACAAAATGCCTTAACATTAAAAGGTCCACTTTCTTTATAAACCGTAGTCAATCTATTTTTGAAACATGTATTGTAAATTCGTAGTTTTACCTGGAAAGTTTTCCGGGAGTTTTGAAAATTGGTACTTTTATAGATTTCGACGGGCTCTTTCCGAATTCCTACTTTACCACCTCGCATCTTTGCCTCTCGCGCCGCCATATTGGATAAATGGCGCCAAAAAATAGCTTTTTGACAATATATCCTTTCCTACACATTTAACGATGAAAATAGTTATGCGATTAATTAAACTAGAGAAAATTTCCTATAATTTATATAAAAACCTTTATGTAAAAATCTTTTTTTTTTTTTAAAACGAATAGTTTTACCGTACGAGTGCCGTAAGTCAACTCAACACGCGTTTTGGCCATCCTCGAAAAATTTCCAGGTAACCTATTTTTTAACAACAAATGACTGTACTAAATACACTAAAAAAAAAACCTTTATTAAACGAAATTAGTTCCACGATTTGCCGATAGGGCGTCTGATCATCGTAAATCCTTGACACATACATTCTAAGGCAGCTCTATTTTAAATTTCTTTTTATATTTCCCAAATTTTACTAATAGTTGTTCTAAAAATCCAACGACTCATATTAAACATGAAATTAATTATCTATATACAATACATATACGTTAAATATTTCCATTATAAAATCACTTACATTCCAACCACGACACAAATTCTAAATCCAAAAAAAAAAAATCAATTAATGGAAGGTCTCAATGTGACTTTTCAACGTTAATGACACTATTAGCATATGACATATAAATATTAAAATAATATCAACCTTTTTAAGGTCCCACAGCTGGGAGTACCTAGTTAATTGTCGAAAGACATGTGAAATCCACCATACACTCGGCCAGCGTGGTGGACTATGGCCTGATCCCCCTCGTATTGAAGCGAAGCCCACCTCCAGCAATCGGACGTTAAAGAGGGCTGAATACATCTCAAATTAGTATAAACCAAAGAATACGAAATTAATATTAACTGTATATATAATATATATTATACTCAAGTCAGCTTATTATGTACTTAAAAAAAAAGTTCTATATTGTATTTATATAATTTTCTTTTTCTTTAAACTATATGCTAGTAGCGCCATCTAAAATACTATACACCTGAGACCTCTCATAAGAAGAAATATTATATCATAACAAAAAAACACACTAACGGACAAAATAATTCCACATTTACGAACAATAAATTCAATTTTATATACATTTACTAAACTTCGCTTTCAGATCTTTTTTTTTTTAGTAAGAATAATAGATTTTTTTATTAGAAATATGACGTACATATAACATGGCGGTTATCGCCATCATAATTTTTAATATTCATCATTTTTCACTACAATGCAATATAATATTAAAAAAAAAAAACAAAACCTTTAAAAACTTACATCATTACAATAAAAAGAATCGCAAAAACCAAAGAAAATAAATATTTTTATCAAAGTCACTAAATATTTTATAAATTATAATAAATTTTAACTCCATTCCAATATTAAAACACTCCCACATTGTTATATAAAAACATAGATACACATTTCCTAATAAATATCTCTTAAAAAAGTGACGTCGACATGTGTTAAATCATACCAAAGAATAAAATTCAAAAATCAAAAGTTCTAACTGTCTAAACACAAATTCGAACTTACGCACACCACATAGAGTACTTTTTTTAAATGAAACAGCGTGCGTTTTAATTTTGTCATACGAAAAGAAATGAAAAAAAAATTGAAAAAAAGCCCTAAATTTTGAATAGTGCACTTCTTTTTGAGGACACTTTTGAGGTGATAATTGTGTATCATGAGTTTTTGTATAACATCAAAACAAACATATACTATAACCCAAATCTTCTCAAACGTTCAGACATCTCACCGAACCACTTATGTGTGATATATCATAACCGGATGGTAACATCATCATCTAAGCTGTTCTCCACTGGACAGCATGAGACTAGCTCCTCGAACGACATACCGTCCAGGGTCATGGAGACTGAGGAGATGCTTTTGAAGAGTGCTTCAGGGTCCAGGTCCTCTGGGAGTTTTGTTAGGAATTGTGCTGCCGATATGAAGTCCATGTCTTTTAATTCGTCTTGATAGAGATGGAGGATACCTGTGGAGATGATTTATTAATAAATAATGAAGAGTAATTTGTTATCAAATATCTTATAATATTAAATTTATTTATGACGACGACATGACGACGCGTTTGGTTTCTGTGCCAGTGGTCGCGGGTTCGAGTCCCGCTGGGGGCAATCCATTTGTGTGATGAGCACAAATGTTTGTACTCTAGTCATGGGTGTTTATATTATAAATAATGGTTTATATTAAAAAAAAAAATGGTGTAAACACCCATGAATAGGATACATATATCTATCTATATCTCGATTTTCACTAGAATCCGTTAATTCGTTGCGGCGTGACGCGCACGTTCCGGTCTTTGTTATCCAATTGTATGGATTAGTAGATCGATGTAGTGTGTTAAATGTGTTGCGACAATAACACACAGCGCCATCTAGTTCCATGGTGAGCTACGAGGCTTGTGTTATGGATACCAGAAAATTGATACACTACACATATATAACTTTAAATACATACATATTATAAATATAAATACCCAAGACTAAAGTACAAACATTTGTGTTTACCACACAAATGAATACCCTCAGCGAGACTCGAATCCGCGATCGCTGGCACAGCAAGTAGGGTCACTACATACTGAATCAAACGTGTCATCAAACAAAACATACCAAGTGCAGTATTGAACAGGAAGGTGTCCCCATCCCTGAGGAACATGTCCCAGACGCGGCAGGCGGCGTCCAGCGGCATGGCCTTGGCGAAGGCGGTGTAGAGCCACTCCAGCAGGTACAGCTCCGGCGCCAGCGTGTCCGCCAGCGCCGGCAGGTTGTGCGCCAGCAGCCGGCTGTACGCCTTCCATAGCCGCTGTACGTACACATACATACATACATTACCCCATTAATTAATCTATACATATAATAAAATTCTGAGTCAAATCTCTAAACATTAAATATTTTTTGGAAAATCTTATTGAAATAATCATTATAATCGATACAGAGGCCGAATCTATAGTTTTTAAAATTTTAAGTCACGTGACGTGTTAACGCTAACACTCAGAGTGCCGATAGATGTCAAAACCAGATAAATGTAAACAGTTTTAATTTACAAATATTAATTTAAGATCAAACAATTAATTTGAATATCCGAAAAAAAGTCGGCAGTATCCAATAAAAATGCCGGCAGTCCTCATGACTGCTTTTTTTTTGCAATTCGACTACAGAATTGTTCGTGTAAGGATACAAAAACAATAGAAGACAGAGATCTTCAAAATGTCTACTATTAAATATCAATAATCTCCAAGACCCACTGACATAATAATGGATCCTAAAAGGGTTTAACGACTCCCTCTTTTTGACTAAGTAAGTTATTTGAAATAGAGCTATCTTATCGGATTTTTCGCGGATTTATTTTGATTTTAGGTTCCCGACGTTTTGACGTTTTTATTTAAAATGTCAAATATTCGCGTAAATCTAAGAAAGTATTAGTAAGTTAGTCAATATCATACCTGCATAGTGGCGCCATCTCTTGTGAAGGCCGCGCGTAACACAGGCCCGTCTAGTAAATTGGCGAAGCAAACAAACGCTTGGGGCGCCTCCATGTTCAATATCAACACTGCCGCTATGAAAGACATACCCTGGAACAAGTCATAAAAGCAAATGAAAATCTTATATTCAGCCCTTTTTAACGTCCCACTGCTGGGGGTGGGCCTCCTCAATACGAGGGGGATCAGGCCATAGTCCACCACGCTGGCCAAGTGCGGGCGGACTTCACATGTCTTTCGAAAACCTGCTAGGTTCTCGAAAGACATGTGAATGAAAATCTATATACATATAATAAAATTCTAACTGAACCAAATCTGTGCATTAAATATTTTTTTGGAAAATCTTATTGACATTATTATCGTTACAGAGGCCGAATCTATGGTTTTTAGAATTTTTGTCTATCTGTCTGTGACCGCATCACGGAAAAACAACTGAAAGGATTTTGATGAAATTTGGTATAATGATAGCTGGTAATTCGGGTCAACATATAGGATACTTTTTATTGCGGGAAAATATCTCATCTCTGAGAAATCTATAATAAACCTTAAATATATCTTTAGAACATAGATATATTGCACTAATATTATAGATGCAAAGTTATATGTTTGTATGAAAATCAACAGTTAGTAACAAAATTTCTGAAAAGGCGGCGCTGGTCGTTTGCCAAAAGATGAATACGTATATTATATTTTATGTATAAAAAGATAAGCCGATGTTTTTGTATTAAGTCGTAGAGTCAAGTCCGAGCAAAGCGAGGTTAAGACACTAGTAAATAAGAAATCATACCTGTATATAACCGATATCAGGCCTATAACACACGTACGCGGCAAGTAGCTCATGAAGTACATCAAAATAGGGCCCGCCCGGTTGAAATATGCACAGATGTGGAAATGTCCGAGCTATGTCCAACTGAATTAATTCCATAGAACATTCGTCACTATAATCTAGCAAATTGGGGTTAGATTTTGAACAGCACTTTTTCGGCCCCGGATCTACGTTCAACGTCTTCAGATTTTGCTCACTAAAGTTCCTTGGCATTCCCAATCTTGGCTTTTCCGATTTATCGTCTAACCTGTCGTCCATTTTGGACATCTTTCCCGACCTTTTGGAAGATCTTTCTTCTGTTTTTGCAAACTCTCCACTGGATAACCTATCTTCTTTAGTTTCATCAGTTTTGGGCTCATCGTTTTTGCAGTCACATGTGTTTTTGATGTTGACTTTTAACCTTTTCCGTCTCAATTGTGCCTCATGTAGTTTCTGCTTCGCTTTTGCGACGTAATCCTGATACATTTCGTGTGTTATCTTAAGTTTATTTTCGATTGCAAGTTGCCAGACCCGACCCCTAATAGCCGGTGGAAGCCCGCTCCACCAAAGTTCAAGAGTACGTTTTGCACTTTTCCTGCAAATGAAAAAATAAGTATAAATACTTAGTATACTCCACATTAAATATTGAATCCATCCTCCATACTGAATCTACTACAACTCGTGCCGTTTCCATCTTTATTAATTCTTACAGCTTTTATTATTGAAAACAATTAAATGTTCTGAGAAAACTCAAAAAAAAAAGAAAAATTACAAAAAAGCCTTTAAGCAAATGCCTAATGTACTAAAATTCTGGGCACAAAATCAACTATAAATAGGTCAGTGAACTAACCTAAAAAAACTCGTACCAATGAGGAAGAGAATATGGCAATAAGTTCACAATGAGCATACACCGTCAGTTTCATTGAATACAACAATAGATGTATGGAAGAAAACAACAAAAACAATGAGGTTTTCATGTAAATCGCGAGCATTGTTCCACATACAATACGTAACTCGCCCTCATTGCTATTTAGCGGGTGATGGATTTAGCGTCTGTTATAGATAACGCATGAAGCCATAAAAAATCTAATATATTATTTACTAATGCCGCAATACACAGCAGTCGAAATTACAATATTGTAAACAATTATTATTTTAAAAGAGCAACTGTTGAGTTTCTCGCCGGCTCTTCTCAGGAGAACTGCCTTCCGAGCCGGTGGTAGATTCCTCACGGACTGACTACACTGACATTTAATTTAATTTAAATTTAAAATGTAAAATTGACGATTCAATAGTGCTTGTAAAAGTCTATTTGAATAAAGTATATTTTGATTCGATTTGATTTCATTCGAAACTTAGGGTTCTTTCGTGGTTTTATTTCAAAATTTGACAGTCAATGTTTCGAATGCTTTACACTTACAGGAAAAACCAAATTAAAACGCGAACATATCCGAATAAAATGTTTCATATAAAATTTAAAAAATTGCTAAGTGTTATACCAAGGTCGATGGTCGATATGTTTAAGATACAGATAAAAAAACAACGTCTATCAACAACCCAATTAAGGAAATTTTACATACATATATCTAATATTTATTATTTTAAATTAATATAAACAAATAAAGCTTTCCGATCTTGTCGCTGTTTAATTTTGATGAGAAACAGCTTCACCAATCTGGCAAGTTTAGCCTTTCTAACTTTTTAAAATTTAATGCATTGAAGTCAAACGACCATGAAGTCGAATAAATAAAATACATCACTTCAAATTCTAAATAAATAGTTTCACGCATACGTAGTCCTACCAACTTACTGAATCCCAAAGAATATTCTCGAATTCTCATACAAATAATATTTTTTTAGATTTACGCGAATATTTGACATCTATAAATATAATTAAATTGTAACTAAGCCGAATCTGTACATTAAATATTTTTTGGAAAATCTTATTGAAATAGACATTATTATCGAATCTCTAATTTTCGAATCTATAATTTTTGGAATTATTGTCTGTCTGTCTGTCTGTCTGTTACCGCATCACGGAAAAACCACTGAAGGGATTTTGATGAATTTGGTATGATGATAGCTCGTTTTTAATAAAACTATCTTTTCGGATTTTTTCGCGGATTTATCTTGATTTTTGGTTCTCGACGTTTCGAATGTTTTACAGCAATCATGGTCACGGGAGAGACTAAAGTTTGAGATGTCTCAAACATTATTTAAAATCTCAGTCAAATACTCACATATTTTGCCAATCTGGTAATATGGTCTGTGTCCACTCCCTCGCGTGTCTTGCTAATCTTTCCTCCATCCGTATGGACTCTTGCAATCTTGCGTGCCTTGCTGCAGCCTCTCGCTCCACTCTCCGCCTGGCTGCCTCCACCATCCTCGCGTGCTCAGCTTTGTGACGGAGAGCTTCCTCCGTACACTTCGCTGGTAAGTTTGATGGTCTGAAAACAATATAACAACTATGTCACTACTAATTTCTTAAATTTACCAGAATATTTGACATTTTCAATTAAACAATCTTTAAGTATTTTTTTCGATGATTTCTTTCGATTTTTAGTTCTCGACTAAAGATGATCAAGAGACAGGTTTATTTAAAACTATGTTACTGATCAAAGTATTGATTATTATACGAGTAAAGTTTTGTAAAATCTTCAGATATAGCGAAAACGAAGATTTGAATGATATATTTTTTGCTTTAAAGTTGTTATGGCTTTATTTATTCATTCATTTATATTTTATACACATTTAATTGTTCACCAATAAAACAAACAACAAAAAGACAAAAAATAGAATATTAAATAAAAATATGCAAAGCTCAAAGGGCAAATTTATTATCATAAGTAGAAAAAAAGAATATTATTAGTTCTCGTAATCATTATTACGCCATTAAGATAATCAAATCTAATATTTAATATTTTTTACGATGCTAAAAATAATTTAATACACTTATATTATAAAAAAAAAACACCAAGCCAGCTTTTCTGGTTTTTTCGTATATGTACAACACACACACACACACACACACACACACACACACACACATATATATATATATATATATATATATATATATATATATATATATATATATATAAAATTGTAACTAAGCCAAATCTGTACATTAAATATTTTTCGGAAAATCGTATGAAATAGACATCATTATCGATACAGAGGCCGAATCTATAGTTTTTAGAATTTTTGTTTGTCTATCTGTTACCGCATCACAGAAAAACTGAGTTGCTAGTATATACATATATAGATATATATACACATATATATTAAAATTAATTTATTCATACATACGTAAATATTTTGCCAATATCAACGCTTGAACTAGTTTTGTCATTGCTACGTAATCGTTTACGTGATTAGCGAACACATTAACACGTTAACGTTGATATAATTAACGAGTCGCAAACCAACTAATTGTACACAGATTTTCATGTGTTAATTTAAGGCCTTGCCGACGTAATAATAGTTTTGACTGACGCATTTCATACAAGGTTACTTTAATTTTAAATTATAATATATTAATATGTTTATGGCTTTTATTTCTATCGGTTTTATTAACAAACTTATTTTCCTAAGAGCATATTACGGTTATATTAAGCATATCTATACAGATAAATGAAATTGAAGTGTCTGTTTGTAATGTCAAAATAACAGCTTTTTACTTAATGCATATGAAATTATATATGGTACTTATAAGAAAGACACGTGTTATAAGGAGTAACTTAGGCTACTTTTATTTTAAAAAAGGTTTTGATTGCCGGTCAAAAAAATAAAAACGTACCTACGGACGCACCCGAGCGAAGCGAGGGTAAGTCGCTGGTATTAAATATATTAAAGATATTTATATGAATTAAAACATAAAACTATGAATTCTCACAAAGAAGACAAAAAATAATACATATAAATTTCAATAAATGGCGTTATAAGTATAAACTTATATTTTACCATTAAGTAAAGTAATACGTTCATCAATCAATTTCTGTAATTTAACTGTTTATTAAAAAATCAACCATTATATAATAGGTTTGTATTGTATATTGCTAGATGGCGTTGTTTTAGGAGTAATTCAGCATATAGCCACGAACGATTGTCAATATTTTATTTATTTTGTCAATATATTATTTTTTTATTTTTATTTATGATTTTTTTATTTATTAAAATTTTAGTCTACAAATTTTATATAAAGTAGGTACTTCGGCAGCTTACTAATCACTAATCAGTCATGTATCCTTTAAGTATGAAAAAAAATATAGACCCCCGAAAAATAGCCTAGGCCCTAAGGTCTCTACTAGTATCTTATATCTACACCTACATTATTATAAAATCCTGAGTCGAATCTGTACATTAAATATTTTTTGGATAATCTTATTGAAATAGTCATTATTATCGATACAGAGGCCGAATCTTTAGTTTTTAGAATTTACGTCTGTCTGTCTGTCTGTCTGTGATCGCATCACGGAAAACCAACTGGAGGATTTTAATGAAATTTGGTATGATGATAGCTGGTTATCCGGGTTAACATATAGGATACTTTTTGCTGCAGGAAAATATCTCATCTCTGAGAAATCTATACTAAACGTTAAAACCTAAGTAGGGGCGAACCCGAACGGAACGAGGGATAAATAAAATTGGAGTGTCTGTTTGTAATATTAAAATAACCGCTTTTTGCTAAATGCATATGGATGTATACACGGTACATACACCAAAACAACATTTTTTATAATTTTTGTCTGTCTGTCTGTCTGTTTGTTCCGGCTAATCTCCGAAATTGCTGGACCGATTTTGACGGGACTTTCACTGGCCGATAACTGATGTTATAAGGAGTAACTCAGGCTACTTTTATTTGAGAAAAAGAACCAGGCTTCTGCGAAAAAAAATTAAAACCAAATTGTGAACAAAATCTGTGTACGGCGTACGCACCCGAGCAAAGCGAGGGTAAATCGCTATATAATTTAAATAAATGAATATCTTAGGAGTAGCAAGCTACTATTTATGTATAATCATAGCTAACCGTGAAAACGTACCTAGGGACGAACGCGAGCGAAGCGAGCGTGAGTCGCTAGTCTGTAATAAAACTAAAAATCCCTATAAAAATTGATAAACAAGAAATACCCTTGTAAGTTGTATCAAACCCATACCTCTTACTCCCTCTAACTTTCAAAAAGATTTTTTTTTTTTCAGATCTAAAGGAAAAATAGATTTTCGGATAACACAATTGTTTCGAATATTATTAAATAACGCGTTCCAGCTAACACTTAGAACTTTTTTATCGTTACTTTCTTTCTTAAAAGCATTTGTAATATAGATGACCGTTACTAAAGTGTTCTTTAAAAGAAAACTCGGGGGACTTCTCGTTTCTATTTTATTAACTTCTTGACCTTTAAGAAGTAAGTCAATTTTACGTAATGGACTAATCTTTTTCATGGAGCATCTTTGATCTAAACCTTAAATTCTACGAGATGTATGTACTGATTAATTCCACATTTGAGTACTATTCATAATTTTAATATAATATAAAAGGCGATTTACTAATTAATCTTATTATTTTTCTTTTTATGTATAAGTAATAATTAAGTAATAACGATGAGACAGACATAATCTCCATGCTGGTGATATCTTTTCTAGCCGGTGAGTCACACATTACCACCTGTATGTATGCAGGTGGTATGCGTAAATACATACTCGTATCCTAACGTTAAAAAAATAAAAAGGATGAAAAACTTTAGAACGTATAGATAGAGCCTAAAAGTATTGTGATCCATTGGGGTACCTATAACATATTCATAAAAAAAAAATACGATTCACAAGTTGTAACGACGTCATATAACACACAAGAAATACAGCAAAATTTAGTACCTACTTTCTCTCAAATCAGTTAAAAAAAACATAAGAACCAGTAGGTACCTTAGTGGTTAAATAATTAGAGTACAAAACCTCTTTAATATAGTGGTTACTAAAATTAACATTTACGACTAAAAATATTTCGTAATAGCAAGTTGTTTCTCAGACATTCTGTGCCGAAGCACGAATTATGCCTAATAATGCAAAACGAAGCCAACACTTGAGTGCATAAGAGCGATGGTAATTGTAGAAAATTCCCATCCAACTGCCGATTGCAGCGTTCCTTTACTTCGTGACCTGCCATGTACACTAGGCATTTATCTAAGTTAAAAGGATTTGAATCTGTATTTCAATGTAAATAGAGATCAAAATGGATTATTCTGAATGTTAGGCCATGGTAATAATTCAGTATGTGATGATACATTTACACTATATCACAGTCTGTACGTACCTGAACGTAACATGTAGGTTATATATCACTTATATAATAGACTAGCTGTAACCCGTGATTTCACCCGTGTTAAATTTGATTATAAACAATCAGTTTTACAATAATGTATAGAAGTCTGCCCGATTTGTTGACATTTATGATTACTGCTCCGCTCCGTTGAGTAGTAGCATGATTATATATAGCCTATAGCCTTTCTTAATAAATGGGCCATCTAATGCAAAAAGAATTGTTTAAATAAGATTAGTAGTTAGTTTGAGATTAGCGCGTTCAAACAAACAAACAAACAAACAAATAAAAAAACTCTGCCTCTTTATAATATTAGTATAGATACATTGAAAATAAATTATTATATTTTTGTTTACAAGAAGTTATATTACACTTTAATACGAAACCAAGTATCTAACGGCAGATCCCAATAACATTTAAATCTGTTGTTTTGTGTAATCCTCCTCACTAATTGACTGAACTGATAATAGCTACACGGGAGATATTTTACTTGTAGTGCAATGCACTCTATATTCCTTGACTCCCATAGTTCAATGGGGCTATCTCGATTGGATGTTATACAACAGGGCAAGAAAAAGAAGGTGTAACACCACAAACTTGCTCAATAAATACGTTAAATTACGTTGAAATTAGCGTTATTGGAGATTTGCCAACTCAATACATTCAAATAAGGCCAATGACGTGACATTTAGTTAGCACCAAGCCAATGTTTGCATATTAAGGGAAAACAAAACATATTGTCAATTTAATATTTCATGTAAAGACTTAAATAAATAGAATAACAGAGTAGCATGTGTTATTATAAAATGGTATTTGAATTATTTTATATTAAATGGAGGTCGTGATTGTTTGCTGAAATGGATATCCTGTTAGATAAATTACATAACAAATCTGGTTTAATCATATACAAAGCTTGTTTTCAATTATATTCATTATTTACTAGCGACTCACTCTCGCTTCGCTCGTGTTCGTCCTTAGGCGATTCTTAAAATTGACATAACTTTTTTATTTATGAACCGATTGAAATAAAACAAATACCAAATGTTAAGTGAAGCTTACCACAATACATTAGTCAAAATCGCACCCAAATCGGTTAAACTGTTTCTGAGATTAGCGCGCATAAACGTACAGATAAACAGATAAAAATTCTAAAACCATTGCTTTGGATTCTTTTTGAATAATTAAATAATCAAAATACTCTCAAAAATCTTCCATGTACAGACAGCGATGAGTTACAATTTTATTATATATAGCTTAGTATAGCTTAGTTACTTCACACAGGCTTTATCTACACCACGCATGCACGCACCTTTTAAACACATACTCGTAATTTGAAACTTCCGAAGCCCATAAATTATTCTTAAAAGCGTTTATTAGTTATTTTTTAAATATTTAATCATAATTATAATTATATTTTAGCATTTAGGTGCCTATTCTCCTCTCATGTTATCTAACATCCATAAAAACAGGTAGACTTAATATTATATTCACGAGGTATTTTAATAAGAAAAGAATAAATTAAGTAATTTATTTAGGACTTATGTAATTAGTCTAGAGTAGTATTTCGTGGTGATTAATATTATAAATACGATACTCTGGTACAATGTCTCACCTGGGATACCTATTAGTTATATACGTATGTGACATTATAGTTTATACCGTTAAAATAATAGCTTTAAAAAATGAAAAATTCCGTGAAATGTCTGTCATGTCTGATTAGCACACCCACGATTCCGTAGCTCAAACATTTATATATTTTTTTTATAATTTGAGTACAGAATTGTAAACACTAAAAAGTATATAACGCCTTTGAGACGTCTAAAACTTCGTCTATTGCTGTAAAGCATTCGAAACGTCGGGAACCAAAAATCAAAATAAATTCGCAAAATAATGTCAACACGACCGCTTTGAAATCAGGTGCAAGACTGCATAGGAGTGAAACCTCGGGACTGTTATTGTGAATTTTTTTAGAAAACGCCAATAACCATAATTAGTCGGAACCAGACATCAAACCCAGGACTCCGGATCTGCAACCGTACGTGCTTCCCACTAGACCAACGAGGCAGTAATTCAAAATAACGTAACAACGGATTAATAAACTAATGGTTTCAAAGTACAGCTACAGGCTAGTAATTTCATACAATAGTGTCTGGAACGGAAACGGCAAGCGATGGCGGTATGCAATTTGTTCAACCATTTAAAGGGCCCAATTTACGACTCTTGTACTAGGCTTATATATTGTAATGTCAGGGTTAAAGATTGTTATTTCTTGGACGGGAGGTAGATACAACCTACTAATCTATATATATATATATATATATATATATATATATATATATATATATATATATATATATATCGCTTCGATCGGGTTAGCCCCTAGTTACGTTTTAACGTTTAGTATAGATTTCTCAGAGATGAGATATTTTCCCGCAGTAAAAAGTATTCTATAGTATTGACCCGGATAAGTAGCTATCATCATACCCATAAAAATCTGTCCAGTGGGTTTTCCGTGATGCGGTCACAGACAGACAGGCAGACAAAAATTCTAAAAACTAAAGATTCGGCCTCTGTATCGATAATAATGTCTATTTCAATAAGATTTTCTAAAAAATATTTAATGTACAGATTCGGCTTAGTTATAATTTTATTATTTGTATAGATATATCCTAACTGCTCACTAATCCACCTCGATTACTGTAACAGTATAAACAAAAATACTGACCTCGATAACATTCAACACATCTATCATTATTCTTTACTTTGATATCGATTATACCCTTCACCTAAAATAGCTAGTGATACATTACATGTTTAAAAAGACGTGAATTTATACACAATATAAATAAATAGGTTAGGACATTAACACACAGCACCATCTAGTTCCATGGTAAGCTACGAGGCCTGTGTTATGGATACTAGATAGTTGATACACTACACATGTATAACTTTAAATACAAACATATTATAAATAACACCCATGACTGGAGTACAAACATTCGTGCTCATCACCCAAATGAATGCCCCCAGCGGGATTCGAACCCTCGACCGCTGGCACAGCAAGTAGGGTCACTACAGACTGAGTCAAACGTGTCGTCATATAGCCAGGTGTTTATTCCTACTTCTTTGAAATAAAAAGGAAAGAAAAAATATCTTATAGTGGAAGTTAAAATTCACATGTAAATACTAAAAATTAAATAAACAACAAAGAATTCCCAATTTAATTAACTTATAAATAAATAAAAAATAATATGTGAAAGAGGTATTGAATGATGAATCACTTCACAATATATTCTTAAAAATATCGTAAATATTAATACCTATATATGTTTATTTTTTAAAAGAGCAACTGTTAAATTTCTTGTCGGCTCTTCTCAGCAGAACTGCCTTCCGAGCCGGTGGTAGAGTCCTCACGGACTTACATCTATACATATTATAAAATTCTAACTAAGCCGAATCTGTACATTAAATATTTTTTGGAAAATCTTATTAAAATAGACATTATTATCGATACAGAGGCCGAATCTATAGTTTTTAAAATTTTTGTCTGTCTGTCTGTCTGTCTGTTACCGCATCACAGAAAAACCACTGGAGGGATTTTGATGAAATTTGGTATGGTGATAGCTGGATATCCGGGTCAACATATAGGATACTTTTTACTGCGGGAAAATATCTCATCTCTGAGAAATCTATACTAAACGTTAAAACGTAAGTAGGGACGAACCCGAGCGGAGCGAGGGTGAGTCTCTAGTACTGACATATATTAATTTTTAAAAATATAAAAAGTGACAATTCAAAAGTACTTAAAAAAGCTCTATTTGAATAAAGTATATCTTGATTTTTTAATAATCAACCAACAAAAAGTATTTCAAAATAAAAGTATTAAATTAGGGACAGAGTAGATACTATCACGGTTAACTGTATACGGTTTAATGAACTTTAACAAAGTTGTTTAATTTACAGCAAAACTAAGTAATATAAATTATCATTCAAAGATCTAAAGACAAGTTAATCACAGCAATACAGTTAATGCTAAAGTTTGTATGTGTGTATCTTCGTTACATCTTAACGATGAAACGACTGGATGGATGAAGATGAAATTAGTATGTTGACAAATAGATTATGACTAGGAGTACTACGTAGGCTATAGACAACAAGCATATAAAGACCTATGAGACGTCTAAAACCTTAGTCTCTCCCGTGACCATGATTGCTGTAAAGCATTCGAAACGTTCATTTTCAAATTCCAAATTTTTCATTAATCCTGGCAACTTCTCTATTACTCTAAAAAGTAAAAACCTTATTATATATCATTTTTTAATCTTATTTTAAATATTATTTTAATTTGTTTTTGAATGTATGTACCTACGTACATTTTTTTATAACTACGCTGATGAAGGGCGTCTATCTGCGACCGCATCACGAATAAATCAAAAATCAAAATAAATCCGGGAAAAAATCCGAAATGACAGTTCTATTTAAAATGTCAAATATTCGCGTAAACGTAGGCTATTGTTAGTAATAAAATTTGCTAAAGATGGTGTTGCCTGCTTATAATCTATACATATAATAAAATTGTAACTAAGCCGAATCTGTACTTTAAATATTTTTTGGAAAATCTTATTGAAATAGACTTTATTATCGATACAGAAACCAAATCTATAGTTTTTAGAATTTTTGCCTGTCTGAATGGGTGTGTTATTTATTCTTTAGGTACTGAGCATATATACATGTCTAATATATCATCTTATTGTATATATAGTCAAAAAAAACCCATACAATTACATTATAAGCTCCATAGAACATTTCATATACCGATTCGCTAAACTAAACATAGAAATGCAGTTCGAAGACGCATTCAATGCTAATGTTTTTGTTTCTCTCCGGTTCGAGTCAATAAGCATTTGTTTTTACATGGAAAATGCATGCAAATCAATGGGTTACTTGTAATGTTATACAGTTATATATACGGTACATTATAAGTTGTTATTAATAGTAAATCCTCTTAGAAAATCAGTTACAAAAATTAAAAATAACCGACTGAACAAAAAAGCGAACTGAAAAGATGAGAGCAAGTCGACGAAGGAACATAGATCGTAGTATTATGTAGCCGGAGACAATAATGTTTTGCACTAGTTGCGAATCTTGCTACGTGTATGTATGTCTATGTTACAGTCAGAACTCTTTCGTGGTCAAAACTACTTTTGACTGACAAAAACAGTTAAAAGTAGTTTTGACTGCAGGCCTTGGTCGATAGCAGTTTTTACTGGCATATCGGTCAAAAATCTTAAAATTATGGCACGCTGTGGTCACTGTTCTAACCCAACCTAACCTAGAAAGAAAGAAAGGGTTTTTCCGAGTAACCTTCAATCTACTTATCTCTTTAACTTTTTAAGAGTTTTGACCGATATGCCAGTCAAAATAGCTATTGACCAAAGCCTGCAGTCAAAATCACTTTTGACCAACCACTTTAGTCAAAAGTTGTTTTGACTAAAAAATAATTTTGACTGTAACATCTACATACAATTACATACAGGTCACGAACATAACCCTCCTTTGGGCTTTACCGCAGTCGGTTAAAAAAGGAAACAAAAATGTGTGTCATTTAAACTGTTTTATCAAAAGATCCACCTACTTTATATGTACATAAACTTAGCAGTCGACTAATTCCAACACTCTATAAACGCAGTTGTATTCAAAAGAAAAATCGTTTTGATACACGCAATCTGTCAAAATTTTAATACGATTTTAACAATGATTACGGGTAATTTAGTTTGCACATTTAGTTTCTTCACATAGATATAAAATAACAAAAGATTTTAATGGTTTGAAAAAATTTGGAAAGGAAATTAGCTGATACCTTGGGATTGGTTGTAAACACAATATGGTGAATACCATCACATTATACTATAACATATCATCGATTCAATTCAATTCTTTTGCTTCGTGGCTTATATAACATGTCTTAATTATTGACATGACATTGAATTGAACATGACATGACATTTAAAAAGACCAGTTTACACCGGTTTACGCTATATACCTACCTTATATATATATATATATATATATATATATATATATATATATTTATTTATAATATTATGTATGTATTTAAATTTATATATGTGTAGTGTATCAACTATCTGGTATCCATAACACGAGCCTCGTAGCTTACCGTGGAACTAGATGGTGTTGTGTGTTAATGTCCCAACATGTTTATTATATATATCATACATATTATAAATATAATTACCCATGACTGGAGTACAAACGTCACACAAATAAATCCCCCTAGGGCCCTAGCGATACTCGAACTCGCGACCGCTGGCACAGCAAATACGGTCACTACAAACTGAGCCAAACGTGTCGTCAAAGTACTAATGTAGCTACCTTTAAGTGAAATTACTTTTATACCTAATCATACTTAAGAATACCTATAAATATTCGTAGAGCCTGTCCAAATCAAGGGTAGGTCACAAAAAAACAATGCTTACTTATCGAGTATTAAATTTTATAAATTGCACACGCAATACCCATCCAGGCTAAGGATTTATTTTAGCACGATTAGTGGAATCACGAAAACAATTAATTTATATTTGCACGAATAGTTTTTGCAATGGCTGTATTTAAAGACTGCAATGATAAACGAGAAAGAACGCTGAAATGTTCATTAACAACATTTTCTTCATTTTAAAGCTAGAGCGTCTACCTATTAGAGATAAATATATATTTTTTAATTCAAAGAAAGCTATAACATCTGAATTATTCTACTCTACTTGCGACATATTAATTGAGTCGAAACAATATGTATTTAGCCTATTTTAACGTCCCACTGCTGGCCTCCACTTAGCCCGAGAGGGATCACAGTCTACCGTGCTAATTAAGTGCGATTTAGCGGACTTCACAGTCTTTCGAAAACTTATTATATTCTCTAACTTATGTGGGTTTCTTCACGACGTTTTTCTTCATCCTGAGACAAATTGTAATCATGCTGAAACTGATGCGCACATGATAATATCACTGGTACGAGACCCGGGTTTTGAGCCTGCTTTACTAGGTTTCCTGTCAAACGCGTTACCACTGGGCTACTACCCTACTGGGTAGAAACATCAAATACAAAATACATAATAACATGAATGTCAAATTATTCAAATGAAAAACACGAAGACATAAAAGCATAATGGAATTTATTCGCAATAAAGCCATTAAAGTTGACCACAGACCTCAAAATAAAACAAAATATAAATAAGCCATGGTAATTAGCGATGCGTGACATCAGACACCACGTATTGAGGTATTGATGTCGGTCAGACGTGTCATTATTCTCATGGTTTAGACAGATAGTAGGTCATTAATCCGTGGGTATATCACAATACTATTATAAATAAGAAAATATTTTGTACTAGCGGACATTCATACTACAGACATTCGACCTCTACAGTTTTATTATATGTATAGATGTGTGTATGTTTGTTACTCTTAAACGGCTGGACGGATTTGAATGAATTTTAGTACGAAGATAGACTACGACGTGGAGTAAAATATAGGCTACTGTTAGTTCTAATTTCTAAAAGGTGGTGTTGTCTTTATACAATACTAGCCGACTCAACCTCGCTTCGCTCGGGTTCGTCTCTAGGTACGTTTTAACGGTTAGTATGGAATAGGCTATTTATACTATTAGTATGGAATAGACTATTTATTATATTACTGCTTCGCTCCCTTGGTTAGTATCATAATTATATATAGCCTACAGCCTTCCTCAATAAACGGGCTATCTAATGCAAAAGGAATTTTTCAAATCGGATTAGTAGTTCCTGAGATTAACACGTTCAAACAAACAAACAGACAGACAGAAAAACGAACAAACAGACAAACAATCAAACCCGGATTCGAACCCGGACACCTGTGATTGTCAATCTTGCATTTTGGCCGCTTGACCACGATGCTTATGCCCGAACGTGAGAGTGGAATAATGTGAAAGAAAACCGCATGAAAACTCGAAAACACGCATTTTCCCAGACATAAGACTAATCTAGATGGATTTTTCGCCCCCGAGAACCCCCACGCACCGAATAGCGAAATCGTTAGAACCGTTTCGGACATCGCCGGTATAAATAAATACATAAATAAATATACAAGAATTGCTCGTTTAAATATATTAGATAGATTAGATAAAACAAAAGGCCTACTAAACCTAGAGATGCACTCGAGCGAAACAAAGTTAAAACTCTAGTACAAAGTATAAACTTAAGCCTTACAAGTACATATATATGTGTGTACGTACATATTACTTTTATGGGGCCATACATTTATGGTGTACGCTTGGAATTGAACGTATGGGAAATAGCACTCAAATAACGTTTTATAACATTTACAAGCCATCTTATTAAAGCGAATACTTAGAAATTGGTCTTTGCATTATATCTATACTATAATATTATAAAACTGAAGAGTTCGTTTGTTTGTTTAGTTGAACGCGCTAATCTCAGGAACTATTAATCCGATTTGAAAAATTCTTTTTGCATTAGATAGCCTGTTAACTGAGGAAGGCTACAGGCTATATATTATCCCGGAAAATGTACGGTTCCCGTGGGATAGATTTGTTTTTGTTTAGGGACGAACCCGTAGCGAAGCGGGGGTGAGTCGCTAGTTTATTTATAAAATTCTGGTGCGTGAGTGTGTATTCGTAATTCTTCTCTTCCTAAAGAGCTTCACCGATTATAATGATTTTTAACTTATCACCTAGATTAACCATAATTAGACCCGGTAAGTGGCACTCTTATCAAAGTCACGAATGTTTTTTTTAATTTCCTAATGAAACAAAGCCAGGACAACGTCTGTCTATCGGGTCCCTAGTTAATATATAGAAAAATAGCACAATTGAATCATTCTTTTTGTGCAAATCGAACTCACAATATTCAACGTTATTGACATTGCTTTAATATACTCCAGACGTCGTTAAGAGATAATAGATCGATAATAGATGAATTACTCATTTAATCGCTACATTTCATAGTTTTAACTAAATAAAATAAATATGTTGGGACATTAACACACAACACCACCTAGTTCCATGGTAAGCTACGAGGCTTGTGTTATGGATACTAGATAGTTGATACACTACACATATATTAACTATAAATACATACATGTTATAAATATAAACACCCATGACTGGAGTACAAACATTCGTGCTCATCACACAAATGAATGCCCCCATCGGGACTCGAACCCGCGACCGTTGGCACAACAAGTTGGGTCACTATAAACTGACCTAAACGTGTCGTCGTCGTATCAAAAGTAAATATTTATCGAAAACCTGGTGTATACTTATAGTTTAGCTTAAATACTATTTTGAATATAACAGTATATTAAAGCATTTGGGTCACAAATTATATCGATGTTTATACCAACGTCGGTCGCTCACACCCAGCCTGACCTCATATGCCGTACAACAACATGACGGACCCCAGTATAGGCTATTGAACTATTCACGTCACTTAATTTCTTGACTAATCTCTTATACATTTTTATATCGCAGCCTTTTAAGGCTTTGTCCGATTTTTTTAATTTAACTTCCGAAAAATTCCCATATAAACCTATACAAAATTTTACTACATGCTATTGAAGTAATATCTACTTTATCTTATAACTAGTAGTTCACCGTGGCTTCGCTCGGGTACGTTTTAACGGTTAGTATGGAATAGATAAACTATATATTATATTACTGCTCTGCTACCTTAGCTAAATAAAGTAGCAATATATGATATAGCCTTCCTCAATAAATGGATAATTTAATAAAAAGAATTTTTCAAGTCGGATTAGTAGTTCCTGAGATTAGCACGATCAAACAAACAAACAAACAAACAAACTGTCTCATTATAATATTACTATTTAGTATAGATATTATATAAGCAATTCTTGTATACCTAAATATAAATTAATTTTGTGTATCTCGGAAACGGCTCTAACGATTTGAATCAAATTTTGTATTTAGTTTTTGCTTTAAATGTTCATATATATAAGTGTCTTTTCTGAATAAATGGATTTTTTATATATTTTCCGAAAAAAACCCCGAGCGTAGCTCAGTCGCCCAGATACTTAATATTTATATATAAGATTTAGTTCATTGTTAGAAACAACGACAAATTGTGGGGCGAGCCTTGATAATAACTGCGACACAGTTGTATACTAATGTAGTTATTATCCTTATAAGTTGTTTTTGTTAAGTACTAAATGTTTTAAAGAAATAAATTTAACTTTACTTATATTAATACCAATGAAATTTCCGACTTTTCAGATGTTTTACAACAAACATGGACTGAAGAATGAATTTTAAACCACTCAAAAATTACTATAAAGTTATTGCAAACAATATCTACCATCAAAATTGTCACTTATTTCAATTTGGAAAAAAATATTGAGAAAAAATCTATTTAACCTCCTTAGAGGTTAAATATTTTATTGTTTTTTTTTATTTCTCTTTAAAAATATGCGGACAAACATAAATAATATGTAACTAATTTAATTAAAAATGAAGCCATCATGAATCAAGAACAATTTAGATTGTATAAAATACAGGAAACGTCAATAAGCATTTTCAATCAAAAGTTTTGCGCAATTATCAGTAATTAGGTCAGCCTAATAATACTGTCTGTAGTCTTTATATGCATACAAAATTTCAATGTACTTGTTGTTCGTAATTCTTCTTTTCCCAAAACGGCTTAGACGATTTCGATGAAATTTTTAGAGAAATCATGGTTAATTTCCGGATGATTTTTAACTATAGTTGAATTGTTAGATGGCGCTATTGTCCAAATTCATATTTTTGAAGTTATACTCCTTTTGGCATGTTTGGAAAAAAATATGAGAGTAAAATTTTTACCATGCGCGCGCACACCGACAGCCATAAAGCGACATGATGAATTTAGTTGCATTCCTTTTACGAGTACAAACAGAGAGTTGTGACTTACAGGATGAAATCTTTAGCTATTTTTGTTCTATTACGCCAAAGAAGTATAACTTCTTACGTGCGTACATACACTTTTTTTTTTGTAATTTTGCGAATAGACGATTTCTGTAGCACGAGAACATCTGCCAACTGGGTCTGCTATTATACTTATAATAAACAGACAGTACATACGGCATTTTTAGCCGACTTCCAAAAAGGAGGAGGTTCCATGTTCGTCTGTATGTTTTTTTTTATTTTTTAGTGTCTAGAAGCCGCTTTTTTTTAAGTTTTTATTTACCAACATGCTTAATTAATAATAAAATATTTTCATATTCCCCAAATACGCTTGGAATGTACATAAATGACAAAATAAATGACTCGTCCAGTACCTAATTATGAAGTGATTTGTTTTAAATATACATTTAAGTACGATGAAAAATTAACTATCACACTCTAATAGGATTGCGTAAGTATTTTTATGTACGTACATATTATAATGACACTAGCTATTTATATAAATTATTATAGTTGATTACTTCTAACACGAATCTAACATTGAAAAGCAATATATGTATGTATATATTTTATTATACTAAAAAAGATTCATGAGACCTTATAAATGATCAGTTAAAATTTTAAAATTTTTGTTGATATCATAAGTAAAAAATGTCGTAAAATACTCATACAGCAGTAACTGTGACATCTTTAGTTAAAACAAATACCATATGACGACACATTTGGCTCAGTGTGTAGTGACCCTACTTGTAGTGCCAGCGGTCGCGGGTTCGAGTGCCGCTGTGGGCATTCATTTGTGTAATTAACACGAATGTCTGTACTCCAGTCATGGGTGTTTATATTTATTTATAATATGTATATATATAAACTATCTGGTATCCATAACACAGGTCTCGTAGCTTACCATGGAACTAGATGGTGCTGTGTGCTAATGTCCCTACATATTTATTTATTTATTTATCTTTATATCTAATTAAGTTAAATATTAACATATACTTAATTCATAATAACAGTTTCTGAACAAAAACACTAGTCTTAAGTTTATTCCTTTTAAAATCTACGATTATATTGTATCGAATAAAAATTACAAACTTAGTTGAAATAAATATTCATGAGTAAAGTTGTTTTATCACGAGCAAAGAGATAAGAGGGTAAAGTTTTAAGTTGGGTCACACCTCAGGCGATATAGTAAAAGCCACTGTAGACTGTAGACTTTTTATCGAGCGTTAGTTTAGTCGGACTCATAATAAGTATGACGAAGTTTAAAAAACTTTTTTATCAGTCGATACATTTTTTTTATAATGTACGTACATCCGTATATACAGATAATGAGTATAAACTATATTAAGCTACCAACCGACAGAAAGTCTAAAGTGTGCGTTTAAAAATAAGAATAATGGCTTCCCGGATATAATCATAGTGACGCTTATCAAAATACTTTAGCTATTATTATTTTTATGACGTTTTGATAGAAAGTATTATAAATGTACTTATATAAAATACTATTGTTGGCGCTTATTAGGTATACGTAATCGATAATATTTTGATACGTGAATGATATCCGAATCAATTCTCATTCATGTTATCTCTTAATTGATTAAGACACTATAATCTGCATAATACAATATCGCGAGTTAATTTTTCAACAATTATGTTTACTTGAAATTTTTCCAGTCATCATTTCTATAAATATATTGTTATTTATTGCAATTTTATCTAACAATCAGTTAAAATTAAGAATATTTTCTTTTAAATAAAATCTATCTTTTCGGATTTTTTCGCGGATTTATTTTGATTTTTGGTATCCGACGTTTCGAATGGTTTACATTTAACAGCAATCATGGTCACGAGAGACCAAAAATCCGAAAAGATAGTTTTATTTAAAACTAGTGATTAACCTTCGCTCTGCTTCGGGTTCTGGTTCGTCCATAGTTTTGACGTTAACTATAAACTCAGAGATGACATATTTTCCCACAGTAAAAAGTACTCTGTATGTTGTTATTTTAATTTAATTACTTATTTTTAAAGTACATAACTAAATATTCTGCAAATATTTCAAGCGTCTTTCTGTTACAGTTATAAATATCGACCAAAAACGAAAAAAGAAATCACGTTTGTTGTATGGGAGCCCCCTTAAATATTTATTTTAATCTGTTTTTTATTATTTGTTGTTATAACGGCAACAGAAATTCATCATCTGTGAAAATTTCAACTATCTAACTATCACGGTTCATGAGATACAGCCTGATGACAGACGGACAGACAGACAGACGGACGGACGGACGGATAGCGAAGTCTTAGTAATAGGGTCCCGTTTTACCCTTTGAGTACGGAACCCTAAAAAGTATGACATTTTCTTTCATGTGCATATTTGATCTTTTAATGCAGTGGCTATCTCAATTATACTAGAGATAGAAATGTTACATAACCAATACTAGCAAGGAATATTAAATCTATTTCAGGTTTTTGAGATTGGAAGCCAGCAATCATTAATTAGATGGGAAATAGATATTTAAATTAACTCGATGTTTGTTGAAGTTGTACACCATAAAAAACCATATTTACTCAAAGCGCAGTAAATAGAAAGCGTGGCGTTAATAAATTTAAACCAGCCATGGTGTTTCCCTCTATTAAATATTGCGTAATTAAAGCATATGATAACTAATAATTAATTGTTTTTTAATTGAAATGATCTCGACTTCAAAACATATTAATATTAAATATTCCAAAATAAAAGTGAAATGATTATTGTTATGGTTTTTTTAAACGAATCTAAAGAAAAAAATGTTTTTACCTTTAAGGTAAAAACTAAAAATTCACTACAACAAGCCGCTCCTAAAACGTAGCCGTCGCGTCTGTTTGTCTGTATGAACGCGATAAACTCAAAAACAAGCGAACGAATTTTCATACGGTTTTATAAGTGATTCATGAGTAAGATCTAGATGATAATTCATTAAGATTTAATGTAAATTAGCCGAAATATTACGACGGTTGTTGAAGAAATCGGAAAAAAATTATGCCGACTTTGACTATCTTTACTGGCGTGCGCCGCGTATGCCGATAAAAGTGTATTAAAACAATGTATTGCGGGATTATTCCTCTTAAAAAGATATATTACATTGTAGCAACGCTATATACATACCGTAAAATTATATATATTTATAACACCACATTAATAATTAAAAAATCTTATACTTATTATAGGTACCAAAGTAGCTTATTATCACTCACCTATCATGCTGTATAAGTGCTATTGAACTAGCGACGAGATCGTCAAACTGTTTTTCACTGGCCGAGCTCCCTTGCCTTTTGTGGTGATGAGGAGTATTCGCGGCAGACGAAGCTGGTGTCAAAGATTTCTGAACTTCAGTAGACAAACTCTTAGTTAAATTCCCATTGGATTTACTGCCGAACAACCGCCAAGTAGAACCTGGTGTAGTCTCCTGGCTTTTGGATGAGGAACTGCTTTTCCATGGGAAGACGCCTCTGTAACAAATGAAAAAAATGGTTAAACCCAGCCCGCCATAAAAAGATTATACCTGCAGATAAAAATCGTTCACTGACGTACATATGTATAACATTAATTACGTATACTTTTTGCGATAAAATTACTTCGTCATTGTTTATTGTAGTTTTAAGTTAATTTAAAACTAGCGAATCACCCTCGCTTCAGTCAGGTCCCAAGCTTGATCCGCCATACAAATTTTCATCCCCATTTTTACCCGCTTAAGAAATGATTTCCGGGATAAATAGTATCCTATGTTCTTGTCAGGGTCTCAAACTATCTTCTTACCAAATTTCATCTAAATTGGTTCAGTAGATCTAGAGATTACCTTCAATCTCACAAACTTTACCTCTTTATAATATTTATTTGATTTCTAACAGCTGTTTCACACTATCGTATTGTGCCATAGTTACCTATCAATCACCATGTCTACACTACAGTTTACACCACACAGAAGTGCGCCCGGAATGTCATTATGTGATAATTTGCTCTCGCGTCTGACGTGGGCGGAAAGTTGATAATGACTTCCATGCGAATTTAAATTTATTGCTAAATATGAATTTAGATAACGATTTATATTTTATAGTGCACTTATTATTTGATATATGATCTTTATTTCTGTACATTATGATAAAAGCAATGCATAATCTTCACTATTACAAAAAAAATGCTTATTTGTTTGTCTGTTCATTAAAAAAAAAAGAATCTTTTAAGAAAATATTATTATAGAAGCACATATACACAACATTTATATAGCATATACAGCTATTTTTATTGGATTTTTTCCAAGCGAGTTGAGAATAGTTTTGTGATATAAAACCTACTGTGTTTTTATATAAAAATTATTAACAAATAAATCTATACAGATAAAAAAAATTAAGTGTCTGTTGTAATGACAAAATAACAGTACTTATAAGAAAAATACAATTTTTAAATTTTTGTGTGTCTGTCTGTCTCTTCCGGCTAATATACGAAACGGCTGGACTGATTTTGACGGGATTTTCACTGGCAGATAGCTAATGTTATAAGGAGTAACTTAGGCTACTTTTATTTAAAAAAAAATGTGTGTCCCGCTCAAAAAATTAAAACGTACATAACGTACCCGAGCGAAGCGAGGGCATGTCGTTAGTTTTTATATAAAAACTCAGAGTGTAAGCGTTAATAAAAACGATTTTATTGAACAATTACAATACGTAATTAGTGAAAGTTATCTAGCCTCTAGAGCTAAAGGTATAACAATAACACACGTCACTTACATAAACGAGAAATTCATATTTACTTTTAACGTTTACATAATAACAAACAGAATAGTTAAATATACACGTTCTGTCTAAGAACTAACCAACACAACTAGTAATATTTAATATCTTTATTCTATATACATACAAGTTTAAACAACACTAATTATTCGCCCTCACTTCTCTCTATAGTCCTTCATTCAAGCTCCAGCATAACGACGGATTGACATTCAATTTGTTATATATAGTTTTCAAGTGTACAGTGTTATTGATTACCCAGTAGATACTCTTTACATAGGTACATCAATGATTTCCGTTCGATGTTAAAACGGATTTTAGTAACCATTGTAACATAACTAATGGTGTTTTAGTTAGTAGAATAGAATGCAGATACTACGAT
Source organism: Fabriciana adippe (assembly GCA_905404265.1). NCBI lineage: Eukaryota > Metazoa > Arthropoda > Insecta > Lepidoptera > Nymphalidae > Fabriciana > Fabriciana adippe. The sequence continues at coordinate 13,642,866 of FR989997.1, read as the reverse complement.
TAAGAGTGGTAGCCCAGTGGTAGCGCGCTCGCTTGGGAAACCGAGTGAAGCGGGTTCAAATCTCGGGTCTCGCACCTCTGATATTTTCATGTGCGAATCATTTCTAACTTGATTACCACTTGCCTTACGGTGAAGGAAAACATCGTGAGGAAACCTGCATGTTATAGAGAACCTAGCAAGTTTTCGAAAGACGTGTTAAGTCCGCCAACCCGCACTTGGCCAGCGTGGTGGACTATGGCCTGATCCCCCTCGTATTGAAGGGAGGGGAACAGTGGGACGTTAAAAAGGGCTGAATACAATACTGCAATTAACAGGAAGCAATTACAAGTTAAGCTCGAAGAGTTCTACCTTCTGGCTCCATCATTAGACCAGCTCGAATGTATCAAATTATTGTACTGACTGATATTAAATTACATAGGAAATACGACACTTAGGAGTATGTTAAAATTTAAGTAAGACTTTATATTTATAATACTTTCTTAGATTTACGCGAATATTTTACATTTTAAATAAAACTATCTTTTCGGATTTTTTACAGAAAGTAGGTAAGCTGTCTGTAACAACTATATAATACTTTTGAGACATCTAACACCTTAGTCTCTCCCGTGACCATGATTGCTGTAAAGCAATCGAAACATCGGGAACCAAAGATCAAAATAAATCCGCGAAAAAATCCGAAAAGATAGTTTTATTTAAGATTTTATTGTTAGTCTCAACTAATATAAATTATAAATATGATTTACTGTATAATAATAAATATATAATATCAGTGAAGAACCGCGATACCGACGTCAATGCATACGACCTTCTTACAATTTACGTAGAACATGATAAATATTGACTTTCTGATACATACAGAGGAATATAATACATATAACTATGAGGATAAAAATGAATAAAATAAAGTAAATCAATAAACAACTAGCGCAGATCGTGCCTTTGGACAGCTACAATAATAATTGTAATTACTAAAACGCTTTAATAGGATCGCGTTGGTTCCATTATAGCAGAACCATGTATAAATTAACAAAATAAAAATAAAAATCAATCTGCGACGGACGGACAAACACACATATACCATAACTAGCAACTCACCCTCGCGTCGCTTCGGGTTCGTCCCAAGACAAAAACAAATCTATCCCACGGGAACCGTCCATTTTTCAGGGATGATATATAGCCTATAGCCTTCCTCAATTAACGGGCTATCTAATGCAAAAAGAATTTTTCAAATCGGATTAGTAGTTCCTGAGATTAGCGCGTTCAACCAAACAAACAAACAAACAAACAAACAAACAAACAAACAAACAAACTCTTCAGCTTTATAATATTAATATATGTAAGGAACTATAAAAATGAAGCTAGTGATAACTTAAAAACATTTAAGCACTAGAGGTCGCAGTTTTCATTCATAACGTAGTTATTTCTCAACAACTTTGCTTTACACGGCAACACATTTTATAATTTCCATCTCTTTTACTCATTAAAGCTACCCTGAATGCAGCCTAGTTTTAATTTCATAAATATTTAGTACTTTTAACTTTAAAAATATTCTCTCCACTATGACAAAAGCTTTCAACGATATTCCTTAAAAAAATTGATTTTCATTTAATCAACTTGCAAAATCGCTATGTATCAAATCAATTTATTTTAGAAAGCATATTTTAACTGAAATATTAGTTATCAATGTAGCAATAATTTTAATTGCAAAAAAATCTATATAGGAAGACGTAGAAAAAACTAATGGAAAGTCCCGCTGTGTTACCAATTTATCGTTGAACAGTTTTATACTTAATTAATCCACACAAATTACCTTTAAAAAGTATAATTATAATTCTTCTAATAAAAAAAGGTTTGATCTAATGAAGTCGGCCAAAAAGCAAACAAGCCAATTGATAATAAAATATAATACCCATCCTAGCAACATTTAAAAATAATACCTGATCAAAAAATGACACTTTCATGATAAAGCTATGACAGCCCCATGTTTTTAAATAACGAGATGGGATAAACTAAAAATTCTATCTCTTTCACGTATTCGAAAATATGTATAGTAGAAAGAGAAGACAAATCAGAGAAGTAATTTAAGACATCCGCAGGCAATTAAGTGCACACGTGCATCGGAAGTTATGGGTCTGCTTGAATCATGATGATATATTTATAGTCATCTATGGGATGACTGATAAATAGACACATAATTTTTTCTAGTAATTAGCCCCTGTCGTAATAGAAACTAAGAGTACGTAGCCGACGAGTAGTTAACGATTTACTTAAAAATAATAAAAGACTGAAAAACATTTCTACTAAGGATGATCTTCGTTTTAATAAGCTTATATTGAAATCTATACAAAGAAATAAAATTGGAGTGTCTGGTTGTAATATTAAAGTAACCGCTACATACATGCATACATACACGGTGCATATACCAAAACAATTTTTTTTTACAATTTTTGTCTATCTGTTTGTTCCGGCTAATCTCTGAAACGGCTGGACCGATTTTGACTGGACTTTCACTGGCAAATAGCTGATGTTATAAGGAGTCCCTTAGACTACTTTTATTTTAGAAAAAAATAATAGGGCCCCACGAAAAAAAGAATTAAAACCAAAAAAAATAAAAAAGTTTGTTTTGGGAAGCAACCTAGGTATGAAGCCCTGCGAAGCCAGGGTGAGTCGCTAGTATTGAAATAACGTAGCTAATAGATAAAGTAAATATCTTAAAAATAAAATGTACCTCCGATTGCTAACAAGAATTTAATAAGCAATCAATATTATATTTCATGAAATATACCTAATTTCAAAATATTCAGGTTGAATAAAAAACGTATTCACGACTCACGTAGCGTGTCGAATGGCATATCATTTTAACAGTGTACCTATCATTTTAATACAGCAATAACTAGGTACCTATTTGTTTTTAAATGTAAAGTTTTCATATTCTAGATACACCCATCATATCACGGATTCCACGAAGCAGATCTTACTTTGAATATTTCTACTAAAACAACTGTTTTGAAAGTTTGTCATTCACATATATATGTGTACATATAGCATTACGATTGCAACATTTTTATTGCGCGTTGACAAACGGAAGTAAACCGACGTCATTTGCAATGTCATATTAGAATGTGATACTTTTGTTTGTTCCAAATAAGCAAATATATTATATTAATCATCGATCTAAACATCGAACATCTTGGCTAAAAAACCTACGCCAATGGTTTGGAAAAAGCACCCGTTCCTTATTCAGAGCCGCGGCATCATAGATACAAGTTGCCTTAATGATCACCGACCTTCGAAAGAAGATGGCACTTTAAGAAGAAGATCGATCTAAAAAGTACTTACTAGATACCACAATCAACGACAATAAATGTCCTCACCGAATGAGCGCTCATTTAAACATTTGAGCGCGCTTTTATTTTTATTTTTTAGTGAAAACAACTTTAAGCATCGCATTTAAGGTTCAATTTACATTGTTGTTTATTTATTTCAACTAGAGTAATTACCTAAACACAATTGTTGACAGTTTTAAGAGAAATTTTGCATGGGATTGTGCATATAGTACTTTCGCTATTTACGCAATAAGAAGAAATTTACCTTATGTTCAAATTCAAGCACTGGCTAGAGCAAATTATTCTCTTTTTCAATTTTGTTTGTTTGCATAGTGTATATAGATTTACGTTCTTATTATAACAAATTGCTTTGCTCTTACTTCTTAGGATACATCAACTAAAGCCCTAACCATTTGTCTTAATATTCACGAATGAATATAAATTTCGGCATAATAGCGAATACAATATTAAAAAAAAAAAACAAATATAGTGATAAGCTGTATAATAAGCGCACGTAGCCATAATATCATCTTGATTTAAAAAAAAAACTTAAAGCATTGTGTACGTCTGTCACTGTCAGATAAAAGTAAATGCGACGTAACAAAAACACGCGCCGTGTCTGCCCGCGCTTGGTACGGACGCGGGCGACCTGTTGACTTATAACGATATGTTATGTTACCTATTAAATATGCAGTTGGATTAAATTTTTGTTATGAATTTAAAAAAGCAACTATTACGGGAAAAGAATGATGATATGATTTTTAGATATTATTTAATTTAAGATATTACATTACGTGGTTTCTTAGAAACATTAATTGTTTTTATAAAGTAACCTGTATGTAACTCTTTGTCTTTCTGAGACAGAATTTTAAATATTAGCTACAGTATTAATACCATGGAATTAATTATATCTATTTCAAAATGTCTACAGATAATACAGAAAACAATGGAGTTAACAATTAGGTATAGTATCTATACTAATATTATAAAGAGGCAGAGTTTGTTTGAACTAATCGCTAATCACAGGAACTACTAAACCGACTTGAAATATTTTGCATTAGATGACCCGTTTATTGAGGAAGGCTATAGGCTATATATGATATAGTATATAGTCTTTATATCATCTGTCATCTATAGGTACCTACATATTATAAAATTCTAACAGTATATTAAATATTTTTTGGAAAATCTTATTGAAATAGTCGATATTTTATCGATACAGACGCCAAGTGTATAGTTTTTAGTATTTTTGCCTATCTGTCTGTGACCGCATCACGAGAAAACCACTGGACAGGGTATGATGATCGCTGGTTGATGATTTATTAAATCTATACGAATATATAATTTAATAAAGAGGTAAAGTTTGTGAGTTTGTGACGTTGTAGGGGGTAATCTCTGGATCTACTGAATCGATTTAGATGAAACTTGGCAAGAAGATAGTTTGAGACCCTGGGAAGGACAAAGGATACTTTTTATTCCGGAAATAATTGATTGAGGGGGTGAAAATGGGGATGAAATTTTGTATGGGGAACCAAGCTAGGGACGAACCCGAGCGAATCTAGGATGAGTCGCTAGTTAAAAATATAAAAAAAAAGTATTTTATAATATAAGTACATACATTATTATTCTAAAGACAATGGATTTTTTTAAAGAGTACTCGTAATATAATAATTAAGTGTTTTAACATACAGTTTACAGTAAACAATAACTCAACCTTTGCTGAAATTGATTAAAAAAATATATTGCGTGTAACATGAACAGATGAAAACCTTATTTTATATGAATAAAGGAATATAATTTAAAGAATGCGTGATGAATTTAAATAAGCAGTGTTTCTAAATTCAGTATAAAGGAGCTATGTAACAATTAACTTTGAAAATGGTTCTCACGACAAGTACGTTAAACATTTTAATGATGTACCTATTACGCATAATACCCTACTAATAATTGTGTATGACTAATGACTTACCCAGGCTTCGCTCGGGTGCGTCCTTAAGTACGTTTGATTTTTTTTGAGCGTGACCCTAATTCTTTTTCTAAAATAAAGGTAGCCTAAGTTACTCCTAATATAAAATAACATCAGCGATCTGCTTATGAAAGTCCCATCAAAATCAGTCCAGCCGTTTCGGAGATTAGCCGGAACAAACAAGACAGACAGACAAAAATAAAAAATAAAGTGTTTTTCTTATAAACACCGTATATAATTTCATATTCATTTAGTAATAAGCTTTTATTTTGACATTACAAACAGACACTTCAATTTTATTTATCTGCATAGACTTTTTATGGAGTCACGTTAAAACGCTTCGTGATTTTGTTATATTGTTAATAGCACAAACTTAATTATATATAAAAAATAAGTGGAAAGCATTTGCAGAGAAAGGTTGTAATTAAGTAAAACTTTTTAAATATTCTTAAAAAATGTGTTTGTTTAAAGTCAATGGCGACCTTAAACTTTTAAAGCAATTATTGCCTGCCTTAATAATTTTAATTCGTAGTCATTAACCAGAACTACAGATAAAAAACAAGCTATAAAACATTCAAAGTATATCACATTTAAAATCAGTTAGAGTCGCTTACGAAAGTATATGAAAGCCTTGGTGCGTGAGCAATAATGTTAGAAACTTGGCTAGAAACTAAGTGAAATTCCATTTGGCTCTTTGCAAATCTAAAAAGGAAATTGTACGATTGAGATTGAAAACTGAATTGATTGGCGAGCATTTGAATTTTTAGCCGACATCAAAAAACAAGCAGTTAAACTAAATCTATGTTCAAAGGATATTATTATACATATTCACTGATTTCTCGGAAACGATTTAAATTTAAACGATATAAAAAAAATGTCATCTAATCAAAAAAAAATCGTTTTGTCTGGTTTTCACTTTAATTATAATTGAACGAATAGATGCCTATTAGTGGTGAAGTCTTACTTTGATAACTACAACAAGTTACAAATTACATACATCTTCATTCGAATTTAAAGGATTTTTTTATTATTTAGCTCAGGGCTCAGTAATGCCCGGTAATACAGCCGGACGCGAAGCCAAGAAACGCATTGGGAGGTGGCCCACTTCGGTGGGCGGTGTGCTATGCGGGTTGCTCCTGGTACTCCTCTGATAGCAGAGTGGACTGTAGAGTAATGATTGTTGTGGTGTGGTGGAACAAACCCATGGTTGTTGTGGTCTGCTTCGGCAGACCTGCCGTCGGGGATTCGGTTTGAGTGCATAAGCGATCCTGCGACGCCTCATTAAGACGAGGGAGGTTCCGTTGGGCTTAAGTGGGTAGTACTGGCTTTGCCGGTGAGTCCCACACCTCATGCCTAAATGCATTTCCCTACGTTAAAAAAAAGAAGTATAGAAGAGTTATCTGTTTTGAAGAGTGACCATAGTTTTTGTAAATACTAATTAATAGTTTTACCATACAAATTTTCGTCCCCATTTTCACCCCCTTAAGGGATGGTTTCCGGGATAAAAAGTATCTTATGTCCTTCCTAGGGTCTTAAACTATCTTCTTACCAAATTTCATCTAAATCGGTTCAGTAGATCCAGAGATTACCCCCTACAACGTCACAAACTCACAAACTTTACCACTTTATAATATTAGTATAGATTAATGCTGTAAACAAGTCGTTTTATTCACTATTACTGTATGTCGGTATTACGGTTATTAAATTATAAAACCTCGATAATAACAACAATTCAGAAAAACGCAGTACAAAGCATCAAAATCTCTTAAAAATAATAAGTATCTAAGCATCCTTAAAGATAGTTCATCCATTATTTTTTTTTAATTTATACACGACAATCTTTGAGATATAATCTTCATAAAAAAGTATTTCGAAAATCTACAGTTGCCAAATATATCGCGAAACATACCCATAAAATGCAGACAGATTGAGTCGGTCAAAAATATCTTATAAAGTGTTTTTTAACTACCAACATCCATAGGAGATCCAAAAAAAAAAATAATCACAGAAAAAAATCTATGATTAAAATCTAAGATCTCGCAACACTTAGAAAAAAACATAGAAATTACATGTGAAACTCATTATAAAAGTACGTAACTCGATATAAGTACATCATTTGCGGCAAGCAGGCAAGAAGGTGGCCTCGCGCGACATGCAACAATAACGTGAGGTCAGGGAATAGCTCAGATGACCCCGGACCGACGATGTTTTTACGTTAGTTTTAATTATACTTTTAAATTGAGTTAGATTTCCTGGTATTCGGCGTCTTAAAGTGTTCTATTTAAAGAGACAATATACTAGCGCTTAGTTTATAGATATTTACTCCAATTTTAATTTTCACATCATCCCCTAATTTTCATCCCCAGAGGCTGTATTGCGTAAAACTTTGATCTAAGTCATTTTTAATCCGAAATAATAATACCGATTGTGGTCATCTTTTTGGACCCATTTTACTCCATTAGTAGTTACGCCAAAAAAAATTATCAGCATCCGCTGAATACCTACAAGAAATTTCAAGTTTATAGAATCATATTTTTGGAGATTTCCTGATTAATCAGTGAGTGGTATTACGTTATCATACGTAAGTATTTGAAATTTATAATTTTCATTTGTAGAACATATTCAAAATAAACAAATTAGTATGCCTCAAACATCTTGTTTAAGATTCGGAGAAAATGATAAACTCACGACATAACTAAGATTGTATCTACACTCCAGCATATACAGGGTGTCCCGTAAGTAGTGGACCAACGGGACACTGGTGATGGAGGGGATCATTATCTATAGAAAACATTAAATTTCATTGTCCTAGGTTCAGTAGTTTAAAAGATATGATGTTTTAAGTAATATTTTGAAATTTTCATTCTATCAACACAAAACTTTAAAATTTTATCAAAATATTTTTTGTTGTACACTTTATTTCCATTTAAAGGGGTTGAGAAAACATGTGTCCTTCTAAATAAATCGGTATTCATGCATAATTATTGCCACAAATAAAATGAAAAATCAAAAATTGTCAATATCGTGGAAAAAATGGTCACTAATGTAGATTTAAAATTAATATTGTTTGTTGTTGTTGTTTTAAAAACTCAAATGAATTATACCTTTTTGGAATCAATATGAGTTGTAGATATTTTTAAAATAAAGTTCCATAAGGCTATCATACATTTTTTTTACACTAGCTTCTTTCAAACATCACGTTGCAAATTTTGAAATTTGATATTTGCACAAGTTTTGATTTTTCATTTTATTTGTGGCAATAATTATGCATGAATATCGATTTATTTAGAAGGACACATGTTTTCTCAACCCCTTTAAATGGAAATAAAGTGTACAACAAAAAATATTTTGATAAAATTTTAAAGTTTTGTGTTGATAGAATGAAAATTTCAAAATATTACTTAAAACATCATATCTTTTAAACTACTGAACCTAGGACAATGAAATTTAGTGTTTTCTATAGATAATGATCCCCTCCATCACCAGTGACCCGTTGGTCCACTACTTACGGGACACCCTGTATATTAGAATAGTTAGTTCATTTTGAAACTGAAACATATTTTGGTTAGTGCGTAACATACTTTAGCGAGCACATAATGATGGTATGCCACAGGAATTCGCAAAGTCCATATGGCAGATAGCTGTTTGCGACTATAACAAAGCAAGATAACTTTGTTTTGCAACTTATAATTCAAAACAAATCGTTAACTCGTAGAGAGACGCCTGCTCCATACCTAATTTCATAATTTACAATCTATACTTAAAAGCGTGAGTGACTGATTGACAGTTTAATGGTTTAATATAATAAATATATTTTATAAGGCAGTTGTAGCCCAGTGGTAACGCGCTTGCTTGGGAAACCGAGTGAAGCGGGTTCTAATCCCGGGTCTCGCACCTTTGATATTTTCATGTGCGAGTCATTTCTAACATGATTACCATTTACCATGCGGTGAAGGAAAACATCGTGAGGAAACCTGCATGTCTAAGAGAACGTAGCAAGTTTTCGAAAGACATGTGAAGTCCGCCAACCCGCACTTGGCCAGCGTGGTGACTACGGCCTGATCCCCCTCGTATTGAAGGGAGGCCGTGCGCAGCAGTGGGACGTTAAAAAAAGCTGAATATAATAATATACCATAAACCGTTGTTGCTAAAAAAATGTTTATAGTACCGTTTGTTGATATTCGTTAAATGTTGAAATTCGTTTAATTATATGCGAAATATAATTTTTAAAGAATAAAAATCTATTATGTTAGCTAATTACTTAGTAATAATTATTATATTAGTAGGCAGTGGTAACGCGCTCACGAGTGAAGCGGGTTCAAATCCCGGGTCTCGCACCTCTGATATTTTCATGTGCGAATCATTTCCAACATGATTATCACTTGTCTTACGGTGAAGGGAAACATCGTGAGGAAACCTTTATGTGTGAAAGAAACTACCAAGTTTTCAAAAGACATGTACACTGTGCAGTCTGCCAACTCGCACTTGGCCAGCGTGGTGGACTATGACCTAATCCCCCTCGTGTTGAAGGGAGGCCCGTGGCCAGTATTGGGATGTTAAAAAGGGCTAAACACAATTATTATATAAAGACTACGGCCTAATTTCCATGGCATTTATTAATGAGAGGGAGGCTCGTACCTAGCAATGGGGCCTTTATAAAAGGAATGAGAATGAAATATGTTAGTCTAAAAAAAGTTAGACAGCAAAATTGATCAATGCAAACAAACCCGCGTGCTACAACATACACAATAATTGATACAAGTAGTATAAAATGATTCGTATTCAGTCCACGCCTGATGTATTGTGGAGTATCGCATTTTGTTCGTGACCTTCTATTCAATGTACAACGTGCATTGCTACCGTGTAGTGCCGAGTGCTATGCGGGACGTGGGTGTATACCTGACCCGGACATTCTGAATTTTGCAAATGTCAGAATCTCAGGAAGTGATCAAATCTATACAAATAAATAAAATTAAAATGTCTGTTTGTAATGTCAAAATAACAGCTTTTTACTAAATGCATATGAAATTATATAGGTACGGTATTTATAGGGAAAACACAAGTTTTAAAATTTTTGTCAGTTTGTTCCGGCTAATCTCCGTAACGGCTGGACTGATTTTGACGGGACAGGCAGATAGCTGATATTATAAGGAGTAACGTAGGTTACTTTTATTTTAAAAGAATTCCGCTCAAAAAAATTAAAACGTACCTAACCTATGCACCCGAGCGAAAAGAGGGTAAGTCGCTTGTATCAAATATAATCTTTGATAATATAAAGACACTTAGAACTGCTAATACTTATACTATATGCTAGTGAAGGTTACATTTACAACTTAGTGAAGGTTTTTATGCTACCATTTTGCTGTATCTCGATACTAGATGGAACTGCAGCAGTACATCAACTTCTACACCATTCAAGCAATAAAAAATGTTGTAAAATACACATGAGTATTTGAGTAGGCAGAATATTTTCACGTTACAACTAGAACTCAATAAATAGTTTTCAGTATTAAACCCCGAGTGCCTTGAAATTGAAATCTATACTAATATTATAAAGCTGAAGAGTTTGTTTGTTTGCTTGTTTGGTTGAACGCGCTAATCTCAGGAACGACTAATCCGATTTCAAAAATTCTTTTTGCATTAGATAGCCCGTTAACTGAGGAAGGCTATAGGCTATATATCATCCCGGAAAAATGTACGGTTCCCGTGGGATAAATATGTTTTTGTCTAGGGACGAACCCGAAGCAAGGGTGAGTCGCTAGTTCAAAATATTTTCAATTCAATTAAATTCTCTTGTTAATGAAGCGTGCCAGTTGAGCACAGATTACTTCGCCAATGTCCCGAAAAATTGAGGAAGACTAAAATATTTTATTAATATTCAATAAATATATTTTTTTACTGAACGTCATAAGTCTACCATTAGAAAATACCAATATTTAAAAGGTCCACTGCTACCGTGAGGCGCAGGACGTGTGTTCCTGACCCGGACTTTCTAAACATTGCAAATGTCAGGAACGTAAAACGTTAAAATAATCAATAAAAATGTCGGTAATCGCTATACAATTAAAAATTTATTAAACGGCGTTATTACGCGACTACAGACATCAATTTTTAAACTATTAAATGTAATATGTATGTAGAAATATGTATTTCTCTAGCACGATTTGTATTATTGAAGTGAAAACTTCTATAGGCAGGTTTGGATGGGGAGTAAATTCATGTAAGGCTGGATTCACATGGCATTGTCCTGCGCGTTTTTTTAGTAAGCGATTTTAAAAGTACATTCAGCCGGGTGTTCATACGGTAGATTTCCGTTCGTGTAAAAACGAATATACGCACTTTTCACACGTTGCCAGGCTGGTTTCACACGGTTTAACATCGTGCCATGTTAAAGAGACTGAGCTAAACTATGCGCCACTGCAAACCGAATACGTTAAAGTTCATTCGATTTGCTTGACAAGTCCGGTAAGTATTCGTTTAAACGTATAAACGGTGTACGATTTTTTGCAGAACAAAAGACGTGTGAACGGTTCTGTGCACAATGTACTACCACTATGTATTCGTTAAGTAGTATACTGCAAAAAACGTGCAGGACAATGCCGTGTGAATCCAGAGTAAGTCGTCATCGACATGGTCACGTGACGTGTTAACGCTAACACTCAGAGTGCCGATAGATGTCAAAACCAGATAAATGTAAACAGTTTTAATTTACAAATTTTAATTTAAGATCAAACAATTCATTTGAATATCCAAAAATAACAACTGTTTGTTTATAGTTTTAAGTTTTCACTTCATTCAATAAATATAGCAATATTCGTTGCGTATCAAAATAATGAGAATTTTCTCTAATGAATAATAAGTCTCACTTATAAATATGTAAAGAATTATTCTTCAAACAGCAATATTTAAAGAAAAAATATTTTATTTAAAATAACTCATCATGTCTACACTTTCCCAGAATTATATATAAACTAGCGACTTACCCTCGCTTCGCTTGGATTCGTCCCTAGATACGTTTTAACGCTTAATATTAAATAGATAGATTATATTATATGATATATAGCCTATAGTCTTCCTCAATAAACGGATTATATAGTGAAAAAGAATTTTTCAAATCGGATAAGTAGTTCCTGAGATTAGCGCATTCAAACATACAAACAAACAAACTCTGCCTCCTTATGATATTAGTATAGATATAGATAAAAGACAAATCAATTATTTATCAGACATCGTAATAATAAACAAAGGTTGAAATCGTGATCACTTGGACTAGATATTTGAAATATTTTATGAAGCGTGAAGGCGGAACGGATATTCTTGATTCTTTAACGAATTAGCAAATTATAACTATTGCAAGAGTGGAAGTCGAAGTCGTAATGAATGGATCGTGATACTTTCATGATATAATTTAGTAAAAACTTATGAGAATATTATATAATGTCAGAAGATAATTGTAAATAATTTTTTTATCGATAAATATCGATTAAACCTCGCTTCGTTCGGATGCTTCCTTAAGTACGTTTTAAATAGATATAAATAATTATTAGCCCGCGTTAGCCATGTGTTTTTTTCGTGCATGTTTCTGAAGTTTTTTCTGTAATTATTCTACTATTCGGGAGACCAATTCAAAAATTCAAAGATCGTAAAAATCGGTCCGGCCGTTCTCGAGCTATAAATGGTGTAACTAACCCTAACTTCGTTTTATAGAGATAGATTACATATATGACATAATACTGTAGATACATAAACCACGTTTTTATGTACATACTTATCATCATGTATATAAAACCATACATAATAATGAACTCATACTACATATCTATATAAACTGGATACCTACACATTTCGAAAGTTTTCATTTTTTTATTTTTGACTGACTTCAAAGGAGGAGTTAGATATTTTCGCCAATCATTGTGAATTAATTTTCAGTAATAATTTTAACCCTACAAAAATTATTTTAATGTAAGATATCTAGAATATTGCGATAAGAATAGAATACTATTCTCCTAAAGATAGAATACCATTTTTACCTATTTATTTTTATACTAGCGACTCACCGTCGCTTCGCTTCGGGTTCGTCCCTAGACAAAAACAAACCTATCCCACGGGAACCGTACATTTCTCCAGGATGATATATAGCCTATAGCCTTCCTCAGTTAACGGGCTATCTAATGCAAAAAGAATTTTTCAAATTTTATTAGTAGTTTCTGAGATTAGCGCATTCAACCCAACAAAAAAAACTATTCAGCTTTATAATATTAATAAGTATAGATTAAAACGAAAATCACATCTTAAAATGCATTGCGCCATTAATAAGTAACAGATATTTCTAGCATTACTATATTACATTAATATCATGTCATCAAATATCGCAGTCCTTGATGTTTGGTTCCAAGCGGATGGCCGTTTTAGGATACATTTGCAATGTACGCTTACGTCAATAGATTTTGCAACGTTGTACCAATCTCCGGCTTGAGACGACACTTAGCGTGAGAAGCTACTACATCTGATGTAAAATAACGTGATGGTAAACGTTTTAACTTAGTTATATCGCAGTAATTAAATTCTGTTAAGACCCTAATCAGGCCATAGTCCACTACTTTGGCTAAGTGAGGGTTGGCGGACTTCACATGTCTTTTGAAAAGTTGCTAGGTTCTCCCAGACATGCAAGTTTCCTCACAATGTTTTCCTTTACCGTAAGACAAGTGGTAATCATTTTGGAAATGATACACACATGAAAATACCAGAGGAGCGAGACCCGGGATTTGAACGCACATTACTCGGATTCCCAAGCGAGCGCGTTACCACTAGGCTACCACTGCCTTGCCTGATCCACCTCGCATTGAAGGGAGGTCCGTGCCCAGCAGTGGGACGTTAAAAAGGGCGGAATAGGTATAGGTAAGACCCTAATATAAGCTATAAATATAAATTGCATGTTTTATTGCATGATAGACATCTAAATGTTGTGGGTATGAACTATGATATTACTGCTGTAATAAGGCTTCATCAGTTTGCATCTATGATTATAATAATTGTATAAATGTAATAGAATATCTTTTAATTCAATTGACGCCCACATTTAGACGTCTATAACGACAGTTAGTAATGAGGCTTAGAAAGATGTCATCTATACGTCATATAATAAAATTGTAGAGGTCGAATGTTTGTACATAGAAAAAAAACGCTAAAAACCGAGATAGGGGGATGTAAGAAGAGAAATAGAATAAATCCAGGTTTTTTTCAATTTTTTTGTTTCTCTGTCTGTTTGTCTGCTTGTACGTGGTAATTTCCGTAACTGTTGGACCGATTTAAATGAAATTTTGCATGTTGGGACTTTATATCCCCGGTCAACATTTTAGATACTTTTCATTCCGTAAAATTAAAGAGCTCCCGTGGGATAGTTAAAAAGCTATAGTAACTTATACAGCTTAGTACACAAAAACTACTCATTGGATTTTAATGAAACTTTACAATAATATAGTTCATTTTAGCGCGAGTGAAGCCGCGGATTCTGCTAGTTTCATATAATTTCTCTTCTTCTAATTAATCTCGTTAGAAGTAATATCGTGATAAAAAAACCTTCTTTAAAGTCAACACACCTTCGTGATTAAAAAAAACTCTTGTCCAAAACTTTAAGCTACTACACCCACGGGTTTATACTGCACGTTGTCCCTCAGTGAGTCAATTTTATTTTCATTTAGTAGATATCGAGTAGTTTCTTTGGCGATACAAATTTATTTACATGTACTAATTGTTTAGGATCAAAGTACACTTGCGAGTGAGGGCTATATAGATATAATAACGAAGAGTACCTCATAAGCTATTAATAGAATGCTTCAGGACGGCACGCGGCAGAAAACCGAGACCTATTTCCAACTACACATGTTCCGTCATTCGCAAATGGAACAAACATTTGCCTTTTTAAAAGCATGAAAAATATTTGAACTTTGACATCCAGAGTAAAGTGGTACTGGAATATTCATATTTCATTTACGTTTCATAAAGGCATTGGTATATTGTACTTTCAAGTGCCCATTCATGTAGATTACATGATTAATAATGAAGTTATTTTGTCAAACTATGTGTATTATTATAATGATAATACTAATAATAAGTTAGTATCATATAGTTTTAACATTTCATATAGATTTCTCAGAGATGGGATATTTTTCCGCAGTAAAAAAAAATCATCAAAATCTGTCCACTGGTTTTCTCGTGATGCATTCACAGACAGATAGACAGAAAGACAGACAAAAATTCAAAAAACTATAAATTCGGCCTGTGTACCGATAATAATAGACTGTGTACCGATAATAAGATTTTCCAAAAAAATATTTAATGTACAGACAGACTCGACTCAGAAATATATATGTATACATGTGGCGCGTCGCTTCTACTACGTGGGGTACTGAAATAATATGTACAACTATAACAGATCAACATATGTTTAAGAATACAACACGTACGTAAAAATTACTAACGCCAAGCTATTATTATTTTGTATTCACAAAATATAATAGGTATGTATTATATTTTTCCATGACTAAATATCATCACACTTAAAACCGAATTTAACGTGATGACCAACAACGTATTTTTTAATACTACATACACTAATAATTAAAAAAAAATCTCTCCCGTGACCGTGATTCCTGTAAAGCATTAGAAACGTTCCAAAAATCAAGCAAAAAAAGTTCTAAGAGAAAGTTTTATTTAAAATAGTAAAGTTTTTAAGTTTTGGATGTAGAAGATAAACTCTTCCTATTTCGATTGAAATAGGACTATGTTTGAGATCGCCTATTTATGAAATTATGAAAATCGATCTACAATTGGCGATAAACTCGAGTAACATACACAGAGAAATAGGCAAATTTAGTTCCACCTCTTTTTTTGCAGTCAGTCAAAAAATAATTGAAATTCTCACACGTAGTTCAAGCCTAGATAAAAATTTAGGTCAAGCTATATAGTGAATAATACAAACTCACAGTGCATCTGCAGACATTATCTGTAGAAGCGATACTGGTACGTGAGCCCAAACAATGAGACAGATTAAATAGCAATTACCAAGTATGTAAGCCGCGAGCGACACACTGTTTTTATAGAAAACGAGAATGTGACTGAGGGCAGGTGGCGATAAAAGAATATTTATACAACTTGAAACATCATTTTGTCATTTTCTTTATTAGGTACATATATTGTATGATAACATGAAACAATTTTATACAATTTCAGCGTCAATAACGTTAAAGTTAATAATTCAAAATATTCTTCTAAAATATAAATATATGCTGTTTTAAAATGGCTAGTGTTGAACATACTTATAGTTATTTGCACGATATCAAAGCCAAAAAAAATCATAAAAAAAGATTTTATCTGTCCATCTGTTTTCTAGTCTAGGCGAGAAGTTCAATATCCGCGAAAAATATATATTGCTGATTTCCGCTATCATTTACCGTTTTTAAGTTATAAACAAAAATCTGAGGTCTTTTTATTGTTTCAGTTTTTGAAGTAAAACTTCTTCACGCACGCTTCACTTGGGGGGTAAGCTGGTGAATGCGTTACGAAAAAATGTACGTACGTTTATTGCTATGGTAACCGTTGTTATTGTCTGACAAATGATATATAATATTATATTCTTTCCTTAAATGATATTCTATAGATATATGATTGTAATATGCTTAATATGCGTTATTTTTAGTATTTCACATATCCTACTTATTTAAAACATAAATTGAATTTCATAAAGAGTACCGATAACCTACAGAAGTTTTACTTCTTGCGCCTGTACACATTCATACACGCACTCTTTAATTATTATTTTTTCTATTTATTTATAACAATTGCAATTTTTATTTGCAGATAATAAAAAGAAAACATTTCGTCAGAATTTTATTCCGCATCTAATGAGCCATGGCCCATAATTTTCTGACTTTTCTAACTATTTTTCGCAGATATTGGACTTCTTGACTAGGCTATTCATCTAATCTAAATGTCTAATCTCTTAAAGGGTTCCGCTACTTTTACAGTAGGATAGAGAATTCTAGTGAGTGTAGCAAGATTTTTATCATTGTCGTTAGATATGCGAGTAACGGGATATAACTAGTATTACATTTATATTCCTCGACTTTTACCACATTCTGTTAGTGTCTCGCCTCGAAAAAATCTCTGTGTGAAGGGCACTCAATACTATAAACATGAATCTTTTAAAACTTTCGTATCTATTAGAATAAATTAATAAAGAAATGCTGGACTTGGGCCTCTCCTCAATGCGAGTGGGATCAGGCTTCACCATGGGCGCCGGGAGGGGGCTGCCATTAGGAAAACATATAGAAAAAGTTAAAGAAATAAAATTGTATTAGTAAAATCCCTTTTTAAATTTAGATATCTGTGAAAAAAGATGATGAATAAGATATGAATTAAAATTATAAAGTTAATAATTTTAAGATTATTTAGTAGTTTAATGTGAAGAAGCAGATGCACCGCGCTAGAAATAATTCTGCCGCCACCCATGGGCTTCACATGTCTTTAGTAGTTAGGTTCTATCACACATGCAGGTAAAGAAATACATCATGTGACATGTTTTCACCACAAAACACTGATAATTATTTTTGAAAATGATTCGCATCTATACATAAATCTCAGATAAGACACGGGATTTGTACCTGCGTCGCTTAGTTTACGAAGGAAACTCGTTACAACTGAGTTACTAATATCTTTCAAATATTTTAAATAACTAGTGACTCACCCTCGCTTCGCTCGTGATCGTCCCTAGGTTGCTTACCTCATACAAGCTTTCATCCCCATTTTGACCCCTTTAAGGGATGATTTCCGGGATAAAAACCATCTTATGTCCTGTCCAAGGTCTCAAACTATTATCTTACCTAATTTCATCTAAATCGGTTGTCGTTTCGGAGCCTATTCAGTACAAACAAACAAACAAACAAATCTTTTTTCTTTATAATATTAGTATAGATAATTAATTATTATCCACCCAACCATGTCATTCAACACGTACTGTTGTTTACCATTGATATCGAGCGGCAATTATAATTACAAGTACGTAGCACTTGACTCTACAATGAGTAAAGCACAATTTCTGATTGTCAACAGCCTTGTAGATTTTCCCAAGGCACTTAATTCCTTATCCAATATATGCGATAAGAGCAATTAAAACATGAGTTTGAGATTATTGTATGGCAATTTTATTGTTAGATATTGTTGTTATTAAACAAGTTTCAGAATATGTTTTTTAGATACTGTAATTGCATAAATATTTAGCTTTTTGAATAAACTAATAACTTGATGTATAGCTTGATTTTTCACTGCAGATACTAGAGTTTGAAGATCACAATATTAGCGCAGTATAATGCGCTATAACATCGAATTAAGTGTCTTGCGTTTTACACATAAAAATAAGAATAAACCTCTTTAAAGGAATGTCGTGTTACAACAATGGCTGACGTAGTAGTACAATGAATGGAACAACTGCAGTAAACGTAAAAGGTATCTTAAAGAAAAATAAAAATCAACCACAGACCGTCAAACTTGTCATTCAGCTCGAATTTCCTACTTATGTACATATGTAGGGAAATATTATATTAAAAAGTTTAAAAATCTATATATGTAAAACCAATTAAGTTGTAAGTAATAACTCCACTATTGGTATTCAGTTTAAGGTATCATTATAACAAAGTCACCTCTTAAAAATTAAAATATATAATAGATATATCGGCCTACTATTATAAATACAAAAGTTTCTATGTGTGTATGTTTGTTACTCCTTCATGCTGTAGTCGCTGGACCGATTTGGATAAAATTTAGTACATAGATAGATAATGACCTGGACCTAAAGGGGCCCCCAAAAGTGCATAATAGTAGCCTATTTGTTTTTCGAGAGAAGTTAAGGTAAGTCATTAGTATAATAATAAAATTTAGTTCTTCTTATATACATATAATAAAATTCTAACTGAGTCGAATCTGTACATAAAATATTTTTTGGAAAATCTTATTGAAGTAGTTATTATTATGGATACAGAGGCCGAATCTATAGTTTTTAGAATTTTTGTCTGTATGTCTGTTTGGGAACGCATCATGAGAAAACCACTGGACAGATTTTGATGAAATTTTGTATTATGATAGCTGGTTATATATCAACATATACGACACTTTTTACTGCGGGAAAATATCTCATCTCTGAGAAATCTATACTTACTTGAGGGTGAGTCGCTAATATAATATAAAATTTTATAATCAACTCAATTAACCTCAAAATACTTACTTAAACTAGTCCGCATTGCGTATACTTAGTTACGCATATATTTCAATTCCTCATTTAAAGCAACGTAAGAACCTTTTCTTTTACAACACTCATCGACCTTGCAGTTCGACTTTCTGATACCCGGTATCGTATTTATGTCGAATAGCCGACCTGTGACGTCGAGTGTCGTCAGTACTACACTTGTTTATTTATAAACAGTTATCATGTGGTTCAAAGCTTGCGGTCAGAATTTAGCGGTATTTCTGTCGTGTCCTCAGTACTGTGATTATTTTATTATTATAAATTCAAAATACTAATATATTAATATTATAAAGCTGAAGAGTTTGTTTGTTTGTTTGATTGAACGCGCTAATCTCAGGAACTACTGGTTGGAATTGAAAAATTCTTCTAGTGCTGGATAGTCCATTTATCGAGGAAGGCTTTAGGCTATATATTATCCCAGAAAAATGTACGATTCCCGTGGGATAGATTTGTTTTTGTCTAGGGACGAACCCGAAGCGAAGCGAAGATGAATCGCTAGTATTATTATAAATGCAAAAGTTTGGATGTTACTACTTCATATTAAAACGGCTTGACGGATTTGGATGAAGTTTATTACACAGATAGACTCTGATCTTGAGCAACACATAGGCTAGAGTTAATAATAAAATTTGCTAAAAGGTGGCGCTACCTGTATTAAATATTATAAACAAAAGTACATCTTCGGACATGCTTGAGCGAAGCGAGCGTATGCCGCTAGTAAAATAAATATTTCAGACAAGTTTATAAAAATTCTAATTATAGTAAATGAATTCTAAAAATAACGACGAGTATAAATGTGTTAAGCCAACCGAATATTTAAATTAGCATTTTCCCCAAGAACCGAAACAAGCGAGCCTTATATCCCATCAATTTTCCGGGTGACCAAACAAAAACAATCACCGGCCACTTCGCCACCTGTTCTCGGTTGTGGAACGAAAAATACCTTAAATAAAATACTATTTAACATCTATATTATATATATTTTAATTAAATATAATATCTACATACATACAATACATGATATAGTAAACAAAAATAAAAAAAATTTTTGACGAACCGTAACGTTATTTGCCAAAAAGAACCAAATCGTATCAAAAGCAAAAAAGTATCAAATTATAATAATTCACTCGTGCCGGTGCAATGCTGTTATTGGAAACACATTCGATATAATATATATATATATATATATATGCCTACTAAGATTATAAGCGTGAAAGTTTGTGAGTATGGATGGATGGCTGTTTGTTACTGTTTACTGGACGAGATTTTTTGAAACTTTACATATACTCGTATGTTGTTACTAAACTAACATACAGCATATAATATAGTTTATACATACATACCACACAACCCATAGGCTATAATTTCAAAAGATATAGTAATACACGCGTGCAAAGCCGCGGGAGAACACTAGTATACACGTAAACTGGAAATCACCTATTTCCGGATTAGCAATCTATGCGTACTACGTTGTCATCGCTGCAGACGGCCGTTGTGTCATTATGACTCACTTAATTACAATTAATTGGATTCATTCACGTAACAAAGACACGAATTATATTATTCGGTTAACTTGGTTGCTTCTCTATGATAATTTGCCACTTGTGGTTGTTTCGAGACAGTAAGCTCGCTGGAAGAACGTAAGCAGAAAGCCACTAGGACGGCTTTAGAAGGGGAACGATCATCAGGAGGGTGCAAGGACGCTGTACTCAGTAAGCGTCACTCAGTATTTTTGGGGTGATTTAAGATATTCTCATAGGGGAGTTCCCGACATCTGTAGGGAACTCCCCTATGAGAATATACAGGGTGGATTTTTGAGACGGGACAGTAAGGGCAGGTACCTTAAATACTATAGTTACAGGAAAACGTTCCTAGGAGACCATCCATAACTTTTTGAGATATTCTGAACTGCATTCACAGATTTTGGAAAAAATGTACAGTCAGCGAGAAAAATGCTAAAACTCGAAAAAAATTTTTTTATGTCAATCGATCCTATTTCATGTAGGGACCAAAAGACTCTATGGGACCATTTAAGGTTTGAGTACTAGAAATGACAGGAATCGCGAAAATCTTTTCCCATACATTTTGTACTGAAAAACGTTTAATCAACTCGAAATATTCTTTGTTGCCAAACGGTCCTATTTTTTAATGTGATCAAAAGACTCTTTGAGGCCAACAGCATTTTGAGTACAGAAACTACGGTAAGTCACAATTTTTCTAGTTTTTGTTAAACCGGTATCGTGGCATACTATACCTTGAAGCAAAAGTACCTACCTAAGTAGAAAATCATAATTGCATCGACAAATAAAAATAAAATAAAATTATATCAACTCAACATGTATTTTTAAACACGATATCCATACAAGTAAATTATCGGCTGCTACTTGCTCAGTACAAAAACGAGTGAACTAGGATGGATATTTTGTTTAAAAATACACGTTTAGTTGATATAATTTTATTTTATTTTTATTTGTCGATGCAATTATGATTTTCTACTTAGGTAGGTACTTTTGCTTCAAGGTATAGTATGCCACGATACCGGTTTAACAAAAACTAGAAAAATTGTGACTTACCGTAGTTTCTGTATTCAAAATGCAGTTGGCCTCAAAGAGTCTTTTGATCACATTAAAAAATAGGACCATTTGGCAACAAAGAATATTTCGAGTTGATTAAACGTTTTTCAGTACAAAATATATGGGAAAAGATTTTCACGATTCCTGTCATTTCTAGTACTCAAACCTTAAATGGTCCCATAGAATCTTTTGGTCCCTACATGAAATAGGATCGATTGACATAAAAAATTTTTTTTTCGAGTTTTAGCATTTTTCTCGCTGACTGTACATTTTTTCCAAAATCTGTGAATGCAGTTCAGAATATCTCAAAAAGTTATGGATGGTCTCCTAGGAACGTTTTCCTGTAACTATAGTATTTAAGGTACCTGCCCTTACTGTCCCGTCTCAAAAATCCACCTGTATAACAATCGGTTATTCATCGGAAAAAGAGACTATGTTACTATTTAGTTGTTAAAATATTAAAATAAAAAAAACGTTATTACATACAATTATATAATAATAAAGATATAAATTAATATTAATATTTTAATTTCGAGGAGTTAATTATATAGATTTAAGTTGCATAAACATATTTTAAAGATGTATAATTAAATAAAATATTTAAGAATTTAAGAAATAACTAACAAATAAAAGATATAATGCGAGAAACTGTAATATGAATAAATATGTATAATATTATTCTTCTAAAAAAAAATAAACATTACAAATAAAGATATAAATAGATTAAGTTAATAATGTAATAATTTTATTTAACGGAATATAAAGACAAAATAAATGAATAAATTCATTAATAAATATAGAGACTTAGTTCAGATAGGCGTTAAAGCCTATATATGTATGTACATTATCCATACTTATAAGTAGGTAATCTACATATGTAAAAAACTATGATGTACGGCAAAAACAAATCTATCCCACGGGAACCGTACATTTTTCCCGGATGATATATAGCATATAGCCTTCCTCAGTTAACGGTCTATTTAAGGCAAA
The DNA here is from genome assembly GCA_905404265.1 of Fabriciana adippe. NCBI lineage: Eukaryota > Metazoa > Arthropoda > Insecta > Lepidoptera > Nymphalidae > Fabriciana > Fabriciana adippe. Next base: position 13,619,712 of record FR989997.1, on the reverse strand, counting down.
AAAAAAATCATATCGGATTAGTAGTTCCTGAGGTTAGCGTGTTCAACCAAACAAACAAACAAACAATGTCTTCAGCTTTATAATATTATAAGTATAGATAATGTATTAGGGATTTTCTGGGATACAATAGTTTTAGTCTGTCTGTCTGTCTTACAATCGTACATGTAACGTATGTAATGTGTACATATATACATATATACATATGTACACATACACGAGGATTTTGTTGAACTTTTAACTTCACTTTAAAGCATTAAAATTAAATAAGCAAGCTCCACTTCCGTCGGTCCTATGGGTTTTCATATGCGAAAACCAACTTTAGTGGTTATGAATTTTATTGAGATACATAATACATATACACATGGGCAAAGTGGCAAGCGGTAGTTAAATCAACAATTTAAAATACTTGTAAAATTATTATTGTAAAGTTTCATTAAAATCCATTCAATAGTTTTTGCGTGAAAGAGTAACAAACATCCATACATCTATACATCCAGACATCCTCACAAACTTTCGCATTTATAATATTACTAGCGACTCACCCTCGCTTCACTTCGGATTCGTCCCTAGACAAAAACAAATCTATCCCACGGGAACTGTACATATTTACGGGATGATATATAGCCTATAGCCTTCCTCAGTTAACGGGCTATCTAATGCAAAAAGAATTTTTCTAATCGGATTAGTAGTTCCTGAGATTAGCGCGTTCAACCAAACAAACAAACTAACTCTTCAACTTTATAATATTAATATAGTATAGATTAGGATAACCTAGACTCTGTGTAAAAATAAACTTCCATGGAAAAACACTAACATCAACTATGAAGTCTTTCCGGTGCTAATAAAATTTTAATGTTGTAAATACGAGCACTATTAATTTGAATATTTGGTTTGGCATTTGATATCAAGAGAACCCATTTCACAGCGAGTAAGCCATTTGGAAGAAAAATAAACAAATTTTTCAGTCATGGCTATTTAAAGTTAAGTTTATGAAGTGGCGCCATTAATCTATCGACTACATTCAAGTATGTGGGGAATTTATTAATTGGATTGCTATTACAAATACGAAAGTTTGTGTGGGTATATATGTATGTTTGTACCTCTTTCGCACTGGCTGGATGAATTTAGTTGAAATTTTGTACTTACCTGTGACCTAGGTGCCTAATACTAACCCACGGGTACTCCAACCCGTGGATTAGTATTAGGCAGTCGGTGTGCTTTGATTTATATTTGGCACCGACTTCGAAAATATCTGATTAGGTATCTATTCTAAATGAAACTCCCTGTTTAGGTATTTTTTACTTTTCAGTGTCTGGAAGTCGGTTTTTATTTTTTTTTTTAAGTTTTTTTATATGTAAGTACCTACATATATCTATTCAAATTTTCTAATACACAGGCTTAGACAAGATGTTATTCTACAATTACAATATACTTTTGTTTTAGAATTATAACTAGCGACTCACCCTCCCTCCGCTCGGGTTCGTCCTTAGTTACCTTTTAATCTTTAGTATAGATTTCACAGAGATGAAATATTGTCCCGCAGTAAAAAGTATCCTATATGTTGACCCGGATAACCAGCTATACACTACCAAATTTCATCAAAATACGTCCAGTGGTTTTATTCTGATGCGATACCAGACAGACAGACAGACAAAAATTCTAAAAACTATAGATTAGGCCTCTGTATCGATAATAATGACTATTTCAATAAGATTTTCCAAAAAATATTTAATGTACAGATTCGACTCAGTTACGATTTTATAGATATGTCGTACCCATATATTTTTTTTTGATTTCTGTTTATAAACGATTGCAGAATGGCTTGTCTAAGAACCCTGACTCGTTTGAAGTTTACTTTTTTACTACCTAATACATATTAATGAATATTTGAAGTATTTTCTAATCATGCAAGATGGTTCAGTGCACAGTGTCTTACACAACCATAATCGACTGCCCCATTACTCTATGTAACATCCGTGAAAGAAAACAGCTTAACGTAATACTTTCACCAGACAAATACTTAAATTTCACATTTTTGCTACAGATAGACGATATTATCTATGATTATATATGAATTCAGCCCTTCTATTAAACGTCCCACTGCTGGGAACGGGCCTCCTTTCAGTACGAGGGGAATCAGGCCATAGTCCACCACGCTGGCCAAGTGCGGATTGGCGGACTTCACATGTTTTTCGAAAACTTGCTAGGTTTTCTCAAACTCGCAGGTTTCCTCACGATGTTTTCCTTCACCGTAAGGCAAGCACATGAAAATATCAGAGGTGCGAGACCCGGGATTCGAACCCGCTTTACTCGGTTTCAAAAGCGAGCGCTTTACCAAATTTAATTAAATCCTTAAACAGATATGTATATAATATATTTTTGGTTTTGTTCCTATCTTTGTTAGCAGTAGATGCATATAACTTTGTTTATTATTATTTCTTTTAGTTTATAAAAACTTGTTTTTTTTTATCTAATATCATTGTTGTCTAAATTTTTGCATGCCGTTTTCACCTGTAATTGAAATACCATTTAGTTCACCTAGTCTAAGTTTATCTATGTATGTAAAAGAATGTGATATTGAGTATTTTGTTGGTGTTAATAATAAATAAAATAAAAAATAAAAAATAAAACTGGGCTACCACTGCCTACTTATATATATAGCTTACTAATTTGTATCTTATACGCATATATCAGTGTCTTCAAATCTAACAACATAATACAGTCCGGATTTTTTTGAAAAAAAGTACCTTGTAATCCGACAATTACAGATCAAAATAAAACGATTCTACTTGAATTATAAATCATAATACATATATATGTCGGATTTAGTAAATTAAACAACACAGCACAATACTGTGTAGTGACGGCGCGTACGAGTTGCAACCTGTTTAATCATGCACTATCATACATTCCTGAAGATTTGTCAAAATAATGATTGTGTGTTCTACATTCAACTGTGATAGGCATGTCGGATTACAAGGGGCCCCGGATTAGACAGGGGCCGGATAACCGGGGGTCCACTGTATTACAAAGTAGATATGTAATTTGAATTGACACAATACTCTTTCACTACACAAAACTATACGTGAAATAAAAAAAAATCGTATAAATACAAGTATTATGCAAAGATTATATTCACAAGGCCATTCAAAGGTTTCATACAACAGATAGGTATGTTACATTTTAACCCCATTACGTCGTATTACATAACAATTCATATAGCGTAGCGTCTCTATGAATAAAATTCTACAGCCAGAGGAGCCCTCGAGCTATGATGCCATAATTGATTCAATTGAAATACGTGCGACATGAATTGAAATTGGACTTTGGAAGACGTAGATAAACATCGTGTACTGTCTTTTATTTACTTACTAGCTACTCAGCCTCGCTTCGCTAGGGTTCGTCCCTAGTGAAGAACAAAAACAATCTATCCCACGGGAACCCATTACATATTATATAGTATAATGTGCTCTTCCAGACTATAATCTATCTCTGTGCCGTTCAGCCGTTCTGGTGTGAAAGAGTAACAAACATCCATCCATCCTCATAAACTTTCACATTTATAAATTATAATATTAGTATGGATTAATGGGATAAATAGTTTTATGCGAGAAAATGTAGTGATTACTGCGTTTTATTACACATTCCAAGATATCATTCTATGGCTCATAAAGAAAAAAAAAGTAAAAATTTTCTATATCACTTATTTACTAAAGTACCTACTTTTTATAAGAAGTAAGAACCTACTTCATAAAAAGTGCATTAAGTAGATATTAACAATAATTTTAAGTGTTGTAATTTTAAATCATGCTAATGATAACCAAACACAATAATTTATTTAGATTCTCAAATAAAGGACTTAGAAGCAAATAGTTAGTCATCTATACAGATAAATAAAATTGAAGTGTCTGTAATGTCAAAATAACAGCTTTATACTAAATGCATATGGAATTATATACGGTACTTATAAGAAAAACACATTTTTTTTTATTTTTGTCTGTCTGTCTGTTTTTTCCGGCTAATCTTCGAAACGACTGGACCAATTTTTTTGAGACTTTCACTGGCAGATAGCCGATATTATAAGGAGTAACTTAGGCTACTTTTATTTTAGAAAAAGAATTAGGGTTTCGCTCAAAAAAATTAAAACCTACCTAGGGACGCACCCGGGCGAAGAGAGAGTAAGTCGCTAGTAAATAAATATAATTTATTTTCATAAAACCTAAAACCTAGACAGAAATAAAAGCCTAGTTAAACCCTCGGTAAATATAGTAAACACTAGGTATACCAATAGTACATAACACTGTGGTAAATTGCAATCGGTTCCATTTTCCCATCACAGTATAGAACACAAAAACTCGAACGTTAGGTAAGATTTCTCACGCGACATTCGATTTACAGGAAAGCGAGTGATGAAAGTGTGCATGGATTTTCTCCTTATCAAAACTTCACTCAGCATACAATTGCGTGGACGACAGTCGTTGTTTCGTAAGACGTTTATCTTTTACGTAATATGATAAAATTTGAACTAGTAGATAAAAGGTTTAAAAATACTTAAAAGTTTTAAAATGCTATTCATTTTGTAGCTTTACGTGGAGAGGTATTAGAAAAAGTTGAGTTTTCAACGTTAAAAGTTCAAAGATTTGAGAGGTTTTATATGTTTGACTAGCGACTCACCCTCGCTTCGCTCGGGTTCGTCCATAGGTACGTTTTAACGGCTAGTACGGAATAGATAGACTATATTTTATAGTACATATATACATAGGTATGATTCAGTTTCATCTCTTATTTGAGAAATGATAGATTCCCCACGCAAATTTTCATCCCCCTTTATGCCCCCTTAAGGGGTGATTTTCGGGATAAAAAGTATCCTATGTCCTTCCTAGGATCTCAAACTATCTTCATAGCAAATTTCATCTTAAGTCGCTTCAGTAATTCCAGAGATTACTTCCTACAAACAAACTCAACTTACAAAATAAAACTTTACCTCTTTATAATATTGGTATTAGATATGACATTTTATTAAAATTATAATATGTTCATAATATTTTTAAGAACTTTTATAAAAAAAAAATTAACAAACAAAAATAAATGTACCAAAACGAATATCTCCAAAATAAATACCTTAAAGAAAAAAAAATACCTGAACATATTTTATTAACAAAAAAAATTAAAACACTAATCTTTCTTTAGAATGAATCAGTTAAAACGAAAATTATCAAATAGGGTTCGGTCAAGTTATCAAAATATTTCAGGCATTCATATGACTCAAAGCACATAATACATAATTCTCCATAACCAATCCATAATACAAGCTGTTCGATTAGTCATAATCGACTAATGGCTATATGTATTACGCTATTTTAAAAATGAGGTAAGAAAAATACGTCATTGTTCGTCTGCATTATTGATAACAACGGGATCATTTAAATTGTAATACTTAGAAATTACAGTAGCAATGTTGTTAACCGACTTCGAGAGGGAGATATTCGATTATATTTTTTATATGTTACGCGATATTTTAGCAAATTATGAATCGATTTTCTTTCCTTTTTTTTTTAAAGTAGGTACATAAATTTATTATATCTTTAGAGGTCCTATATAAATAAAAAAAAAATCAACCCCAACAATCTAAAAACCCTAAAAGTTTGGAGTTATCTTTTGTAACAAAAAGTAATAATTTAAAATAATACACGTATTCTCCAACTAATTGCAAGCTAAAAATTAACTTATTTGAATTTAGATAAGTATAATTAAGTAATACATTCTCGTATAACAATAACAAAAAATCCAGCGATGTAAAAATATACATACGTATCCAATTAAAAATAAAAAGATTTGAAAACATTTATTTGATGTACCTATATTCTGTATATATAAAAATAAGATAACAGAATTTGAAGTGTTTTCAAAATTCAAAGAAATTAGTGATTAGTATGGAGTATGCTACTAAGGTGAAGGAAAAATTCGTGAGGAAACATGCATATATCTGAGAGAACTTAGCAAGTTTTTCGAAAAACATGTGAAGTCCGCCAACCCGCTCTTGGCCAACATGGTGGACTATGGCCTGATCGCCCTCGTATTAAAGGGAGGCCCGTGCCCAGCTGTGGGCTTAAAAAGGGCTGAATACAATACAAACTACTAATTTTACAGATAATTAGTTGAAGTTTTATTTTCTTTTTCATAAAACAAACCATGCCCACTCAAGCATCCGACTAAGATCTGAACAGTAGCGGCTTTTACTTATAAGGTTAATAAATGCATTTCTTTGTTCCCTCTCCTGTGGCTATATCGAGTTACCAAGTCTCATTGGAAATAAATCACAGAGAACCAGTTTGTTTTTCTAACAGATGCCTTTAAAGTTTGTCTTATGTACGTATAAGTACAGGACCGTTTATTGGTCTCTTCAATGGTGAAGTATAAACTCGAATGCTATGATCGTTGCCAGACACAAAGTTAAATTAAACATTTAATACATGATGTTAATAAATTGATAAATGTTATTAAGCCTAGGAGTTAATTTAGATTAAAAAAATTAAAGAAACTACCAAGTTACTAGTACGTTTGAAAATGGCGTCAGCAATTTTTAGAATCAGACTTAACTTTTGATATGATTAGATTAATATTAGCTTCTATCTTTTAGTTTTTTTGTCGGTTTGTCTGTTTGTGTGTGCGTGCTAATCTCAGAAATGGCTTAACCGATTTGGTTGCGGTTGTCACTAATGTATTGTGGTAAGCTTCATTTAACATTTACTATTTGTTTTATTTTAATCGGTTCCTTAATAAAAAAGTTATGTCAATTTATAGAATCATCTAGGGGCGAACGCAAGCGAAGCGAGGATGAGACGCTAGTAGTTAAATACAACTAATAATACATACTTTTGCCCAACTATAAATATGTGGGACATCCACCTCCTTAATCATTCAATCCATAGTGTTAAAACTTAAAAGGAGGTAAAAAAAAATTACCTCTCTACCTATATAAAAAAAACTGAGTGTTTCCAAATTTTTTTTATTGATACCACTAAAGCTCGTCAATAGCTACTAAATTAAAAAAAAAAGGAAATCGGTTGTCAAACAATAGAAAAAGGTACTAAATTGTTCTGCCTTTGCCTATTTATACCTATATAATATTATGTTCGTAGATATTGAAGGAGAGATTATTCAAATACATTATTATATATAACATATTAAAATTAATATTTCAGATAACTATGTATATGGACGATGTACTTATTTATTAAAATCTCTCAATTCGGGCTCTATTACCTGACTCTATTATAACATATTAAAAGGAATGCAGGCATTGTTGTGGTAAGTGTTTGCACAAAAGAATGCACGCCTTTGTTCAGTTTGCACAAAGGTGGCTTAAAGCGATGCAGTATGAACAAGAATAGAAGGCAGTTTTAGATTTTAGTCAAAAATAAACGTGTAAAAATAGTTATAATAATATGTATATTATATATTCTATAGTTATAAATGAAATAGAAGTGTCCTTATGTGATATCAGAAAAGCGACCCTTTACTGTAGATAATATGGTTACGAGCAAAATGCGAAAATTTAAATATTCGTTGAAAATGTTATCTATCTGTTTATTTAAGCCTTCTAATCTCTAGAACAACTGATTTTAAAGGGACTTTATAGTTCGAGTCGACGATGTAATCGATAATGATACCAGCCCTAAGTTAAAATTACGGATTTGGGAAATAAAAAAGCGCTTTTGACCAACAAAAGGAATCGGATGAGCCGAAATTCGAAGGTTTTACCGGTTTTCCTTTAAATATATCTACTATCCACTTTATGGCTTCATTATCAGATCAGCTCTATATAAACAAATTACTCTATTGTCGATACAACAATTATAAGTAGGTTAAAATCGACTTCCAAGGTTTAATTGAAAAGTTAAAATGTAGTAAATGTACATATATTGAAAGTAGGTACCTTTTACGTTGTAGGAATTGATATTATTTAAAACTAGCGATTCACCCTTGCTCCGCTCGGATTCGTCCCTAGATACGTTTTAACGGTTAGTATAGATTTATCAGAGATGAGATATTTTCCCGCAGTAAAAAGTATCCTATATGTTGACCCGGATAACCAGCTATGTACTACCAAATTTCATCAAAATCTGTTCAGTAGTTTTCTTGTAATACGTTCATAGACATACAGACAAAAATTCTAAAAACTATAAATTCGGTCTCTGTATCGATAATAATGACTATTTCAATAAGATTATCCAAAAAATATTTAATGTACAGATTCGATTCAGATAGAATTTTATTATACGTATAGATAGAAGATATACTTGTCTATTTGGTAAGGAATGCGATACAAAAACTGAGCTAACCCGTAATGAGGCCACGATCGTATATCTCATTTAAGCCAATTCATTCTTAATGGCGTCGTGAGTAAAAGCTTTGGCTTATCATCATTTTAATTTAAGAATATTTCTAATTTCTATCTATATTTCAGCTAGAGTAAGGTACGTTAACGTTATCTTTCTATCATCACGATACGTTACTATAGTGATGATAGAAATGTTAAAGATTAAAAAAGTAAGTAAGTAGTAAAGTAAACTGTAAAGTTTACGTTAAAACCATTAAAACGTAAGAATTGGCTGTTAAACATACTAAAATTTTCCCAAAATACTTTTCGACGAGTAGATACTAGTAAGACAGTGATATTTCATTATAACACGTTTTACCGATTTAAAAATCGCTTTAAAAAGATATCCGCCCTTAGGATTGGACTTTTCTTGAAATTTAAAAGTAACGAAAATTAGACCACAATTATTTCCAAAGATGAAATGAAAAGAAGTGTATAAAATATACAAAAAATCTTCTGTATTTGAAGTCATCTATACAGATAAATAAAATTGGAGTGTCTGTTTGTAATATTAAAATAACCGCTTTTCACTAAATGCATATGGATGTATACACGGTACATATACCAAAACAATTTTTTTAACAATTTTTGTCTGTCTGTTTGTTCCGGTTGATCTCTGAAATGGCTGGACTGATTTTGACGGGACTTTGACTGGCAGATAGCTGATGTAATAAGGAGTAACTTAGGCTACTTCTACTTTAGAAAAAATATAGGGTCCCACGGAAACAAGTTAAATCCAAATTAATTAATTAATTTTGTTTTGATAAGCAACTTAGGGGCGAATCCGAGCGAAGCGAGTCTAGTTAAAAATATAATAATAATGGTGACAGTCTGGCGCAATGGTCAATTAGCCCTGCATGCTTCATTATTACAAAGATCACGGATTCAATGTTCCACAAGATTAAATAGGGACTAAAAAGACCAGAGCCGTAAAGTTTTAGCACCTATTAGGAAACATTAGTCGCGACCTAACTAAATTAAATGGCGTGTGTCCGTATCTCGCTTATTGTTAGAAAAAAAAATAAACTCCTTCAATTAACTCTACTATAAAATGTAATGTATATTAATATAATAAAGAGGTAAAGTTTGTGAGTTTGTGACATTGTAAGGGGTAATCTCTGGATCTGCTGAACCGATTTAGATGAAATTTGGTAAGAAGATAGTTTGAGATCCTGAGAAGGAGATAGGAAACTTTTTATCCCGGAAATCATCCCTTAAGGGGTTGAAAATGGGGATGAAAGTTTGTATTGGGAAGCAAGCTAGGGACGAACCTGAGCGAAGCGAGAGTGAGTCGCTAGTAAATTCATAAACAAGTGAAGTATATAGTTCATAAGCGAATCGGAATTTGTATGATTTGTGAAATTAAAATACGTCATGCCAATTGAATTTTGCATATTATTACAATTGTAGAAGATATTACGTATGTAAATATTGACGTAATTCGTTATAAAAAAAGAAACATATAACACGAGTATCTACATATACAGTGTATGTGTATACATGTGTATTACACATCAGTCACAGATACAACACAAAATAATTAATATACTAATATTGAATTCTTGATACTATCTAAACCGACCTAGACCTTTCGATTTTTCTTCGCTTAATATAAGCGAAGTTCACTATCGATTTGAATAATTTACTTATCCTATAATACACAAAATCGATATAGTAATCGATTCATAAAACTAAAACAACAAACAACTATATTCGTTCAAGGACGTTGACACTAAAATAGTTTACTGTCAGAGACGTCTACGATCGGAAATAAACATTCTAATCACAGTAGGTACGAGTTTGAGTCAGTGAAAAAAAAATGAGATAGCTTATAACATATAAGCTCATATAATAATAGCGTCGTGAGTAAAAGCTTTAATCATCATATTAAATTAATATATATATATATATATATATATATATATATATATATATATATATATCTATTTTAAATATTTTAATTTTATAAAATTGTAGGTAGGCACTGTCTGTAACAAGTATAGTGACCTTTGAGACGTTTAAAACCTTAGTCTCTACCGTGACCATGATTGCTGCAAACTGTAAAGCATCCGAAACGCCGGGAACCAAAAATCAAAATAAATCCGCTAAAAAATCCAAAAAGATAATTGAAAATGTCAAATATTCGTGCAGATCTAAGAAAGTTTTAGTTCCATCTATGTTTTAGATAGAGTAAGATACGTTTTATACTTTCTATCATCACTAAAGGTTTCTACAGTGATTATAGTAGTTAATTTTTACAGTTCACGGTAGGAAAAGTATAATATGTGTTACGACTTTGTGACATACCACGCAAGCGAAGCCGTAGGTCAAAAGTAATAGTTCAATGAACGCCATTCATTTCGAGCAGTTGACCTGAATATTTATTGCTTTTGTTTCTATAGTGAAAGCAGTAAATAAACCAAATACTTCAACCAAATTGGTTCTCTTTTAGGAAGAACTAGCGGCTTACTTTCGCTCCGCTTGGATGCATCCCTAGGTACGTTTTATTTTTTTTGAGCGGGAACCTAATTCTTTTTCTAAGGTAAAAGTAGCCTAAGTTACTCCTTATAACATCAGCTATCTGCCAGTGAAAATCTCGTTAAAATCAGTCCAGCCGTTTCGGAGATTAGCCGAAACAAACAGACTGATAGAAATTTTAAAAATTGTATTTTTCTTATAAGTACCGCATAAAATTTCATACACATTTAGAAAAATGTTGTTATTTTGACATTATAAAAAGACACTTTAATTTTATTTATCTGTATATACATATATCACGGAAGAGAATCACTTATCTCCCGTGACTAATACGATGTATTCAAATAATCATAGACCGGGCTACAAACCTCAATTCTTGTTTATGATGATACAAATCAATAGAAGCAGCTTCTATAGAAAATATTTTAAAGTAATTAAACGTTATCTAATATCATACATGCTAATGTTTATTTTTTATTTAGTTTTTCCTTTATTTCGCGGCAACATTGCAGCGAATCATAGTATTTCTTAGCTTAGCTTTTAGCTTATAGATCGGAAATGGAGAGCTAACCCTCGTCTATTTTGCCTGGCTTCAAAAAAGGAATATAATGGAGTTCGGGTGTATACTTTAATTGCACGTGTGTTGTGTTTGTCCAGTAGTCAAAATTCGAAAATAATATTATTTTTATTGATAACACTAAAACTTGTCAATAGCAATTAATTAAAAAAATAAAATCGGTTTACAAACAAAAGGAGACAAAGGTTTTGAACTATTCTGCCATTGCCTATTCATATTATATAAAAGGTATACACTATACATAATATATTATACACCTAAGGTATATAAAATAAAAAAAAACCTTATGGTAGTTTTTTTTTTAAACTTGAAAAGCTTGAACCCGCCCTGTTTATCACGCGAGCGAGGCCGCGGACAATAACTAATCCTACTAATATTATAAATCCGAAAGTATAGACGTATGCATTTTCTTCACTCTTTCACACAAAAACTACTGAATAGATTTTAATGAAACTTTACTATAATATAGCTCATACATCAGAATAATACATAGACTACTTTTTATCCCGGAAAAATGCATGGTTCGTGGGATAGATTTGTTTTTGTTTTTCTAGAGGCGATAGAGCGAAACGAGGTTGAGCCGCTAGTCTATACAGATAAATAAAATTGAAGTGTCTGTTTGTAATGTCAAAATAACAGCTTTATACTAAATGCATATGGAATTACGAGTATATACGGTACTTATAAGAAAAACACAATTTTTTAAATTTTTGTCTGTCTGTCTGTTCCGGCTAATCTCCGAAACGGCTAGACCAATTTTAATGGGACTTTCACTGGCAAATAGCTGATATTATAAGGAGTAACTTAGGCTACTTTTATTTTAGAAAAATTAGGGTTTCGCTCAAAAAAATTAAAACGTATCTAGAGACGCACCCGAGCGAAGTGAAGGTAAGTCGCTAGTAATAAATAAAGAAAGAATAAAATGTAGGACATTGAATATTTTACAATTGTATCGACTTAGACGTGAATGAAAGGAAACCTTGGTCGCAATTAACAGCTGAGCCGAGCCTTAATGGGCAATGTGACAATGTTACATCGTCAAGGCGAGTTGACATTTTTTTGCAATAATCTCTTAAAATACACTAACGTATTATGAGGAAAAAATATTTTATATTACCTTCAACAAACAACTATATTATTTTACTTCATTGTACTTATTTCCTATAAAGTCTTCTTCTTTACCTTTTCTTCTTTATTATATTCCAAAAAAAATTTTTGTTAAGAATTTCAATCTCTTTTTTAAATAAAAACTCACAGTAGGATTATCTCGTACATGACAAAACATACTAAATCATCAGTGAGGTTTCAAAGAACTTTTAATTTTAACTTTATGTAGCTAGAAAGCTTTTGATGGCACAATTACAGCCAACGTGCTTACGTAAGCTTAGATTTATCGCTTTAAGGAGACGTTGAAAATATATACGATATACATCTACAGAATTTACGATCGGGTCAAATTACTGTACTAATTAAAATATAAATTATATTTAATATCATAATAAGCGTGAATGAAAATATGTAAGTGTAGGTAGTCAACAAAGATGTTAATAACCCAAGAAAGAATTATATATTCATATATGCCCTTTTTAATCTGCCGATACTGAACGCGGGTCTCCCTTCATTATTAGTGAGATCAGACAGCTCTACATGTTTCGATTTTTTTATATTTAAGTCCTGTCAGACATATAGGTTTCATCACGATGTTTTCCTTCGCCGTGAAGCAAATAGTAATCATGTTGAAAATTATTCGCACGTCAAAATATAAGAATTGCGGACCCTAGTTTGAAGCTTGAACCCATCTCACTTGGTTTTCCAAGCGAGCGGGTTGCCACTGTGCTACCACTTTATATTGAGAAAAATAAAAAAAAAATGCTTTAAAACTGGACTTCCACTTACGAACACTTAATCAAGGGTATCAAATATCGAAATTTTTTAAGACTTAATTTTTTTACGACGATTCTTAAGAGCTCATACTTAGTTACACTCTAATACAATATCCGCATAAGTTAAAGAACGAGATAGAAAACATGAGATAGATAAGAGCTAAAGAACTTAGTACTATGAAAAATATTTGAGTTTAATAATATTTTTTTATAGCCTAATACCTAATCTATACCTACATACAATAAAAGTGTAACTGATCGCTGTCTGTACATGGAAGATATTTGAGAAAAACTATTATTGGGGATCTTTATTAACGCAGTAGAACCCAAAACAATGATTTTTCGAATTTGCGTTTTTTGTCTGTGCGTTTGTGGCCGCTAATCTCAGAAACGGCTTGACCGATTTGTATGCGCTTTTCATTAATGTATTATGGTAAGCTTCACTTAACATTTAGTGTTTGTTTTATTTCAATGATCTAATAAATAAAAAAGTTATATTTATTTAAAATACCACCTAGGGAAGAATATTTAAAAAAGCATCTAAGCGAGTCCAGGGTGAGTCGCTAGTTTTCATTACAAATGAAGATAATAATCGTACATTGCATTGAAAGTCAAGTTTTGTCATTGAAAAAAAACATTCACCTTTGCAAAAAGCGGTTTATTTTCGCTAGAACATCTGCCATAATATTATACATCGAGTAGGCGTATCCTGTTCCATATTTGGACAGGCAAAAAGTCAATACACCGATTTACCGATAGCATATCCACTTAATTCTATATAAGCGAAATCCTTCAACAAAAATTTCTTTGAAAGTACCTTCAAATCATATCCTCATTTTCTATAATCAAGGCTTATTTTAACACGTAATCGCATACTTGGTATTACCGACCATACTTATTTATCACTTTCAAATTGCTAACACATTTAAGCAGCAAATATCGTAAAACTCGCATATTTCAAATTGCACGATAGTATATAACAAGTTATTTTTTTTACACAACATGGGATTCGAACCTGTTACAGCTCTAAACAACAGGACAAATCGATTACTGCGCTTTTTAATAATTCATAATGTTAGTATCAATTGAACAAAAATAACGGAATAAGCAAGTTTTATATGGAAACACCTGCATTGTATAGTAAACATTTATCCGTTTCAAAGATAACACTGCAAGAGCCGTGTCAGTTGGGTAGCGTTGCCTTCGTGAACAGGTTTTCTTGGCATCAGGTTTAGGTACAACCATTCTACGTTACGTATGCTTGTATACGCTTTAATTTTATAGCACATTGTTCTGAGAAACTTGTATTTATTGGATTTATTTTTATTTTCCACGCAGCCAATTATGTTAGCCTTAAGTTTATTGTGAAGCCAAGTTTATACCCATTTGTGTTACAAAGTTCAGATCGTGATAAGAGGTTGTGGATTGTTATTGGAAATATTTCACTTCGAAATATATAATTAGAACTAGCGGCTCACCCTCGCTTCGCTCGGCTTCGCCTCTAGAAAAACAAAAACGGATTTATCCCACGAGAACCGTACAATTTTCCGGGATAAAAAGTATCCTAGTCTCTAACAGTCTTCTTACCTAATTTCATCTAAATTGGTTCAGTAGATCCAGAGATTACCCACTACAACGTCACAAACTTTACTTCTTTATAATATTAGTATAGATATACAATTTAGTATAGATATGTATGTAAGACTAAAATTCATCATCACGTTTTCCAAACAAAGAGCACCCTAGTTGTTGAATTTCTAGTATATAATACAACATATTATTTAAGTATAAACGATCAAAAGACAAAAAATGCTATGCACAATAATTTTCGAACCATTGTTTCCTCCAAGGTTAATAATGGTGTACGTTCCCACAAAGTAATTTCGAAAAAACCTTATAATAGATACTATTACAATACAAAAATCGTATAGTACTTAACGGTCTTGATGATTTTACAAAAATGTGGCTTTAAATTCGTAATATTATATGATTTGAATTTTATGTCAACAATATTGTTCCTTGGACTTCAAAAGGTTGAAAATGGAAATATATAAGTTGACCTTTGAATAATTTATTCTAAAGATTTATTTTAATACCTGTTCTAAAATTTTTAAATAACATTTAGTTTGTAAGTCTGTACACTTCCATCAATATAACTTTTTTTTTAATTTTAAGGTATAATCACTACATAGTACAAAACAAAGTCGCTTCCCGCTGTCCTTCTGTCCATATATATGCTTAGATGTTTAAAACTACGCAACGGATTTTGATGCGGTTTTTTTTAATAGATAGAGTGATTCAAGAGGGAGATTTATACGTATAATACATGCATAATATAGTAAAGAAACACTGATAATTTTAGAGGTTTCTAATGTGATGTCGTAAATAAACACATTTTTTTGAGCTTACATTGCAAACGCTGGCTGAACCCTACGAGATAGATCAAAATAATGTACTACAATATTGTACACCTTAAAAAGGTCTACAAAAAAGTCCGCGATGACATATGTCTATCTCTTAAGGATAACATACTATATCCATTTTACTATATCCAAGCTATGGACGAACCCGAGCGAAGCGAGGATGAGTCGCTAGTTTTGATATAAACTACACATAGCAAATCATAATTTTTTTACACAGCTGACTTTTTTTAGAATTTTTATTATTATTACATGTTTATAAATATACACTATTACTGTAAGAGTCTAAAGCTAAAATGAATGAACATAGCAATAAATCATTGTTTATGTACAGAGGACAAATAACGTCGATAACGCGATAACATATCAACCACATAGCGGATGTAATGTCACATATTATCGGACGTATAGCCAAGAGCCAAAACTAACAGAAACACTACAAAAAAATTATCAATAACTAAAATTTAAAGTTAAATTGAGTGAAAGTGTGAGAAATATATCATCGCGAGTTGTGAAATCTCAGTAAAAATCAAATAACTTTCACAATATGAACATTTAATAATAAAGTTTTTATGTTAAATTCCTAAAAGTGAAGTCATGAACTCATACTGTTCTTATTGAGTCACAGAAGTATTTATAATGAATTTTATCCCATCTTATTTGACGTTATAAAACTTCTAATCTCCATCGTCACGCGCCATTGGTAAGCTAACGTGTAGGGTTGCCAATTCATGAGAAAAAGAAACTATGTCTTATCAAGAAAGGAGAACCTATTGTACTGAGAATCTATTGTACTGGCAAAGTTAAAAAAGCTATACGAATATATAAAGCTGAAAAATTTGTTTTCTTCATTTAACTTCTTTGAATTTAGCATTTTAAACCTTATTTATCAAGAGAGGTTATTAAAGCTACCTAGCATCACGCTATGAATCTTAAAAACGCAAAAATATATAAATAAAATACGCGGCAGTAGCCACGGACAAAAGCTAGTAATATTATAATAAATAGTTATTAAAGGCCACCATTTTGGAAACCCTCAAAACAACATCTAACAGCAAAAACCTGAGAATGAAATTACAGTTCTTAAAATGCAATCTCTTAACTAAAATAAGCTTCAATCTCTATAATATTGAAAAGCTTAATATATTATAATATATAAATATTTATAATTTTAATTCTGAAAACCCTAGTACCAGATCAAAGAACCTTAATTAATGCTTCAGTACCGGCGGACTGAACTTGCCTACGAAATGTGAGAAGAAAACCGTTAGATATACTTATCTCGTTCTCGCTTACGTAAACCAAGCTGTGACGTTGTAATAAAAAAATATGTAGACAGACATACATTTATTATTTACCTATAAATAACTAGTTTGATGATATGTTTAAGAATATGAAAATGTTTTAAATCCTCATCAAGGATGTTTATGACCCGTTGCACTTTAAGGATTTCGATGGAGTATAAAAAATATTACGAGGATGTGGTATTTTTACCTGAGTCGCAGTCAGTGTGGTCTTATTAGTATATACTTATCCTTGTTTCACTCGGTTGCGTTTCCAGATGCCTAACAGTAGCCATTTTTTACTCCAGATCGTAGTCTGTATGCTAAATTTCATCAAAATCGGTCCTGCTATTTCAGCGTGAAGGAGTAAAAAACATACATATAAACTTTCATATTTAATATAGTAGTCCGGTAAATTTATTTATAAAAAAATGTATAAGAGTTCGAACCGAACATATTAAGAAAGAAGGGACGATACGCTTCCACTTCACTTGATAATGTACTTAATAATCTTCTGGGTCTATGACTCACAGAATTTAATACAACAATCTTTACCCTACAGTTAACATAAGATAGCCCAGATTATATTTTAATGTTGTCTAGTCTAATAATTAATATTCATAACACATCTGAGCTATTGAAAATCATACTGTGGACATGACGTAATGCGCATGCGAAACAATTTGCGAGTCACAATAGGCAGTCAGTAATATTCGATCCTTCCAAAGAATCGGCGGATTTCAATTGAATTGAAAAAAAAAAATTACAAAAAACATTTTTTTTTTACCATAAACAAAAATTGTTTCAATACAAACAAACAAACTTATTATATCACAATTATTATTATACATATTTGCACGTTTTTTTTTTCTAAGCTAAACAGTTAATTTTTGCTTTCATGTACAGGACTAACGGTATACCGTCGGGCTGCTAAGAGAAAGCGTAGAGGATTCCATTCGAGTGAAAGCAATACGCCAGTGTAGACGCGATATCGATATAACCTCAAAATGTTGCTGATAACATCAATAACAATAATATCAGTGTCTTTTGGAATTTATTGGTATATGAACAGACATAAGAAACTGAAGCATATATTGAGTGAGTTAAGATATAGTTTGGACATGCAAGGGGCAGGTGCTGGGGGCTTAATCGACGATTGGGTAAACATTTGGAGGAATAAAGCAGTGTTACCAGATGCAAGTAACAAAATCGCCGTTATAACGGGAGGAGCACGCGGCATTGGCACGGAAGTTGTAAGAGGACTTTTAAAAGCAAACATGACTGTTGTAATGGGTGTGAGAAATCCGGATTCTGTGAAGTCAATGGTTGAAACAATGGAAAATGGCGAAAGAATACGTGCGTTTCCCTTAGATTTGAAATCTTTAAAATCTGTTAAGCAGTTTGCAGAAAAAGTGTTGAATGAGTATCCCAACATACATATTTTAATTAACAATGCAGGCATCATGTTTGGAGATTATAGCCTTACTGAGGACAGATTTGAGACACAATTGGCAGTCAATCATTTAAGTCATTTTTATTTAACACATTTATTATTGCCAGCTTTAAAAAATAGTGGTAAATTGTCAGAACCAGCTAGAATAGTGAATGTAACATCTTGTGCTCATTTTCCTGGAAAGATTTACTTTGACGACATTAATATGAAGGAACACTACGATACAACCGCTGCATACGCACAATCTAAGCTAGCACAGGTAATAAATACAAAAAAATTTAACTTAATTTCTAAAATGTTTCTTTATATTCATTTATTAAAATATATTTATAAAAACATATTGTATTTATCTTTTTGTTTCAGTTAATGATAGCTAGGTACATAAACAAAATTATGGAAGAGAAGGATTTTCCGGTTAAATGTTACGCAGTTCATCCAGGAATAGTTGACACTGATCTATTTGAAAAGTCAAATTTCAACAAATTTCCTTGGCTCAAAAAGATGTTCTTCAAGTCACCAGAGAAGGGTGCTGTTTCTATTTTGTATGCATGTTTTGATGAAGATATATTATCAAAAGGTGGATTGTATATCAGCAATTGTAAAGAAGGATTTAGTAATCGCTTTTCAAAAAATGGAAGCCATCAAGAAAAGTTATTTAAACTATCTTGTGATTTAGTTGGCATAGAAACTCACACATTCGGAAGAAATTAATATTATTGCATTTGCCTAGCAGAATGTTATTATTTTGCTTAATAAAATAAGTGCATTTATATGAGATAAACTTTACATTATAGGTATTTACTATTTATTTATTTTTTTTAAATTTCCAATATATGAAATGTATAAACTAATTTATAAACTATTTACTCAATAAACTTTTTGTATCTGTATTTTATTTATTTTCAATACCTTTTCTAGATGGTTTATTTTAAATATTTTTATCATTGGATATTATTTGAAATATTAAGTCATATAACTAGTGGTATTTTTTTCATTCATAAAATAAAATTTTACAGGGTTTAAAAACAATATTAAGTATTTTCAATAATTGTATTATATATAGACAATTGAATTAGTCAGAAAATGCTGTTTAATAAATAATTTCATTATTGAATTGATTAAATAAATACGCATGGATAGGTGTAATAAAATTGTATAATATAAAGCACCAACCAAATTGGCTTAATTTATGTATGGATATTGTAATTCATGTAGTTTCACGATTGTAAGTGAAAGTTTATTTTATGCACCATATAACATCATTATGTAGTTACTATTGTCCACAACAATATTGAAAAGAAATCCGTTGTATAATTCTCTCTCTATTAAAAATATTGTACTGACCTGCTAAAAAATCCAGACAACCCTTTTTTCTTTAATTTTGCATTTTCATGGATTGTATCATTATCGGCTGTGTCATCTTCCTTTGATGCACTGGATCCAAGTGAACATTCCGATAGACTAGAGACGGTACTTGAAAAAGACCCTCCGTCTTTCCCACGTTGGTGACCACTTACACTGCCACCCCATTGAAGAGTGCTTTTTGGAGAATCACTAGTATCACTTTTCTCACATGTAGATATAGAATAATTTCCCTCATCACTAAAACTACTCTTTTTAGACAATTTATCGATATCGTCCGATGTGTCCTCTGACGGCTTCTCGACCTTGGGGCTGACGAAATGTAGCTGCTTTGTTATCGGATTATAAGCTAGTTGAATATTATCTAGGGCTTCACTAAGGCGCATCCCGCCTTTTTGGCACGGAGTCGACATATCGAAGATTTCAAATTTGAATTGGACTCAAAAATTCCATCCATTTTTCATCAATAATATACTCATAACTGATTCTTCATTAATTGCTTCATTATAAATCATTATTGTAATTATTTGCAAATGTTAGATCTTTAGCTCGCTATCTTAATTTGTTCAATATTTATAATTCACATCACAAATGAAAACAATCGATGTAAATATCTTGTTACAATTAGAAAGCTAAATAATAATTCTTGAATGTACACACAATTATGTAGAATGATAAATTGTTAACACGAAAATTTTCAAAACAAATATTTAAAAAAAATCAATACTACCACTAACACTATGTGTTTATTACAATAAATCATACGGAACTAAAAGATAAAGCAAAGCAACACACCCACCACCTATTCCTTTCCACTGTAAATAAATTGACATTGGCGTTAGTCAGTTCGAAAACTGTAGTCACGAGACAACTTTAATCGACTAAATAAAGTAAGTTCGCAAATATCAGGATAATGGTGTCATTATTATACATCTTAATGTGGTTGGGTTATACATGCCACTTAAAGGTTTCTGAACGAAGAAAGAGTTGTCATAGTAAACGTTTTGTTTTTGGTATCATAATAATGACATTTAAAATAAATTTTAGTAAACAAAATGGGTAAGATTTCTCGAAAGGAGGGCGCTACACGTAAAGCCTATTTACATTCTGTCTGAGGCTAAGCAATTTATTATAATATCTCTTTTATGTCTAGTTTTTTGCTTCTATCGTGCTGAAAATCTTCAGAAAACCGATAGCCATTAGCCATGAAATCGATCAAGAATTTGATGTATTTACTAAAGAAAGAGCAGGAGCTAAAAATCCCACGCCCTTAGAACCAACAGTGGTAGTTACTAATATGATAAAAAAAATAACTTAGGCACAGTCACAGAAGATGAAGAGAAGCATGATGATAATATAAAAGAAGTTAATGAAGAAGATAAAGAACTAAGTGAAGAAGTTATCAGTCGGTCCTGCGCCTTCACTCTCACCGGTCGTGTCTCGTGTCGTCCCACCGGAGTGTGAGAGTGACAGGAATAGAGAGTGCACTTGCGTCTGCACGCACACGCCCTGCACTTTAATATCTCTTGAGAGTTTAGAAATGTTGACTATCTACAATCGTTAACGATTTATAAAACTAAGTAAATGTATTGACATTACATATTTTAAACGTTATGTCACGTGGTCAAAACAATCGAATTGATAATTCGTAGCCACTAGCCTAGTTCACAAGCTACATAGTTCGTTCTTTAAAATAGAAACGAACTAAGCGATTCTACAATGTTGATCACAAGATCTCATACAAAATGGTACTTGGTGGCCAAGTTACACGTTGACAAAAGCGCTTAAGAATCCAAATCTAAGTTCCTGAACGCTATCTAAACGCTATTATTATTTTATTATTATTTTAAAAAATAAAGAAATGTTTCCTTTGAGTAAATCTTCATAACTTCAATATTTAAAAGGTACTTTTCTTCCATGTCCCATCGATTTGTTCCAGCCTGTATATATATATACCTACAAACCTTACATAATTGTAACAGAACTTATTAGACCTAGATATTAGTATTAATTTGATTAGACCTCTCAAGTTCTCTTTTCACAAAAAATATTATTATTTATATATTTTTTTTAATGTAAGGAAGGACATTTTTTTAATTTAGTTGTGATATTTTGAATATTTCAATTTGACTTACAAGAACAAAAGAGAAATTATTTCTTTTTTACTAGGTACCTATTTTACAAAAATAATATTTTTTTTACTCAATTCTAAGCCATAGAGAATTTTTTTTTTATCTTTAATCTGCTTCTATTTTGTATGGTTAGTGCCATGGATGAGTGCAGTGTTCGCAACCGTACGATAATTATCGTACATGTACGATAATTTCATGTCTGTGTACGATGTATGATAATACATTGCAAATGTACGATAATTTGTGAAGGTGGGATGGATGAAAATTTTTGTGAGGATTAGGTAATGTTTTAGAAAGAAAATTGTTTGAGTTAGTATTTTAAGTATGTAGTATTTGTAAGAAGGGAGAAAAACGAGAATAGTCCTTTTTTTTTTGTTTTTTTTTTGCTCTCCCGTCTGCAGCGTTCGCAATCGTAGGATTAGAATGAGTAACAAGGGTAAATATGAAAATAATGGTTTTTTTTTTGCTCTTCCGCTTGATTCGGATGATAAGAAAATTTTGTAAGTAGTTGTGTTGTTTGTTTTTTTTTTTTGCTCTCCAGCTCGTAGAGGTGGCATCCGGATGATAAGAAAATTATTGAAGTAGGCCTGTTGTTTTTTTTTTGCTCACCCGCTTGTAGGGGTTGCATTCGGATGATAAGAAAATTTTTTAAGTAGTCCTGTTTTTTTTTTGCTCTTCAGCTCGTTGTAGGTGTAAACACATTCAGGTTGCTGACCGGAGAGAATTGATTATCAGAAATTGGTTAGAAGGAAAAAATATCGATTTGTATAAAAGTCGACTATTTTGGCACATTCCTAATATGTACGATAATTTTGGTCCATGTACGATAATTTTACAACCCTAGGTACGATAATTGCCTAACTTCAGGTTGTGAACACTGGGTTAGTGTGATATTGTTTGGAATTATTAATTATTTTTCAGTTTTCTGTTAATTTCCATTTACACATTTTTTTTTAATATTATTATCTTAATAAATTAATAAAATGGCTACTTTGGAAGATAAAATTCTGGGCGAGAAATTACAAAATTACTGTAGTAGTAGTGAAGATGAAGGATCTGACGGAGAAGACAGTCATAGTGGTGATGAAGAAGGCTCAAATGTACAAATGAATTCAGCTCGGGCGGAGCCGCCACCAGTCAATAACTGGAACGGGTCTGCGACTAACACTGGCCCAAAAGGCGTCCTTGAAGATTGGAGAAGATTTAAACAATTAGAAGCAGAAAATCGTGAGGAATTAGAAAAAGAGCGTATAGCTCTTGCTAAAAAGCTTACCTTGTCCGTTAAAACTGTACGAGAAGAGGAAGAGGCCAAAGAAGTTGATGAATTGGAAGAAGAATTAAATGAGCTTATAGATGAAGGATTTTTAATGAAATACCAGCAACAGCGAATGCAAGAGATAATGTCTCAATTACAAAAAGTACCCAAATTTGGTAAACTTATCACTCTTAACAATCAGGAGGAATTTTTAAATGCTATTGATAAGGAGGACACAAAAGTAACAGTAGTTATACATATTTATAATCATGGTGTAAGAGCATGTGAAAGTATGGATGGTTGTTTGAGCTTATTAGCAACAGATTATCCAGCAGTAAAATTTTGTAGAATAGCTGCTGGTGTGACTGGATTAAGTCGCAATTTTCGTGTTGAAGGTGTTCCTGCCTTGTTAGTTTATAAAGGAGGTCAAATAATTGGTAACTTTGTTCAGTTAGCTTCTGAACTCGGTAATGATTTTTTTGCATCTGATGTTGAGAAATTCCTCGTAGAGTATGGAATGCTACCTGAAAATTAAGTTTTAGTGTACTTTTTGGTGACTTTAAATTATTTTTTTGTTATAAAGTTTATTTTTGTATACTTAATTTGAGAAAACTGGAATAACATTGACTGATTAATGATTACATACATTTTGTATCCTTCCCCTTTTTAATATGATTCATAAAATCACATCACATCACTCATTTGTAGTCTTTGTAATACTAAGGCTCTTAAAAGAAAATTCAGCAATTGTTTTTAATATTGTATCATAATTTTGGATATCAGTATTATTACTTTTATAAAAACTATAGTTTAAAAAAAATGTTTCATACTTTTAATTAATAAACTCTTATAGAAAAATAGATTCTCAGTCATGCAACTAAGTTATTTTTGTGTTGAATATCTCATATGTTACTTATAAATTATTTTATTAATTAGCTTTTGTAAGTACTTATTAATTATTAGCACCTGGTATTCTATTGAATAATGAATACATAAAGTATGAATAATTATTTCTAATACTTTCTAAATAACTTGATTGCATGTAACAATTAATTATATTTTTTGTCATCCGTGGTTGCTGGTAACCATTCTGTGTGAATATGATATTCAGTTTTATAATACAAAATAATATCAATGTCCTGACCGATTCAGTTATGGCGGCCAATCTCATTGAGACTAGCTAGATAGTGCCCAAGTGTATGTGCAGACACAAGTGCACTCTATTCCTTTTTCCTCTCATTCCGATGGGACAATACTTTGACATGACCAGTGAGAGTTCAGGCACAGGACCAATGGCTTTACATACTCTCCGAGGCATGGGTGTGCAACACCGTCAACTTCCCAACTCTGTGCTACTACTGAGAATATCCTAACAGAAAAATTCAACTTGGCCCAACCCAGGATTCAAACCCAGCAACTCCAGATCTACAACTACAGCTATACATGCTAGCCACTAGACTACCGAGGCAGTTTCATACAAAATAATAAGGATGACTAGAATATGTAAAAGATTTTCAGTGATTCTTATAGGAATTGGAATTTTTATATTAAGTACATACTGAGAAATGATTTCACCAAAACTTAAGTAAGTTAGGTCTATGAATTTTTCCACCTTTTAGTGATAGGTTCATTGTTTAGGCTAAGTTTATTTATGTTATTAATTAGACAGACTAAAAAGTTGTTGATTTTGAGTTTTTCATAGTAAATTTTAATCTAATGCAGTCAGATTAAGAATTATTTTATGTCAAGCATTGACATTGTAATAAATATATGCATTGTGTTTATTATTAGAACTCAAGTTTTTTATGGAGAACTATTTTGTTTAAATATATTAAGTAATAACCCTATTTAAAAATTCCAATAGGATCTCATCAAAAGTGACAAAAGCCACGTAGAAACCAATACATATTTATTGGTTTCTATGTAGTTTTTATTGGTTTCTATGTAGCTTTTGTCACTTTTGATGAGATCCTATTGGAGTTTTTCAATAGGGATGACAAGATGGATGTATAAACTTGATTGAAACATGATTTATATTTTGATTTTGCTTGTATGTTGTGTGAAAGTTTCAGGATTAAATGTTGCGCATTTACCAAAACTACTCCATTTTCAATAAATAGTCTGTATTTTTACTTGAATTTTTATTACTTTAATTTCCTCAACCCTTAATAACTCAACACTTAATATTAATTGGGAATATGCATAATATATATTAAATCACATATTTAAATAAAGATGAAATATTTTTTTCTACAATCTTTATTTGCTTTTGAGTTAAGCCTATATTAATAATTTTTTTGATTACTAAACGAAAATAATTACTAAAAAGTGCAAATATAGGTGGGAAATTCAAAGTAGTTGAAACGCAACGCCATTGGGCAGACCGAATGTGATGTTAAATTATGATATAACAGTCAGTGCTGCCAATTTATCGCTAAAAATGACAACTTTCTTTAAGCAAGTTATTTTTAGCGCTAAATTGGCAACACTGGCTCTGCAATACTAATATTGTAACGTCACGCCAATCGCGTGAAATGGCGAGCGTTTAAAGTATCCGTGTCGGTATGATATTTTTAAAGGTTTTTTATATTAAATTTTAGTTTTTTGGGGCTAGAAAGTTTTTTTAGAATTATATAACAATGTAAAGTTATTGTATAAAAAATTATAAAAAAAAATACGCATATTCCCTATTATTAGTAAATGATAAAAGAAAAAGATACAAATGATATCATATATTTATTTATTTCAAGTAGTAAATATTTAAAAAAATCTTATAAATTACGACAGTGTTGTTCATTTCTGTAAGGTGTAACTTACAGCTATACTTAATTTTACAAAATGTTTAAATTTGTGTTTTAGATAATCGTTTAGATTTCATATCTCGTATAATACCGAATGCTTAATATTTAACATCTTGAATCACATTACATTAGAATCAAAAAAAATGTTACACAACTATGAAATGTTAGCAAATTTTTTGTAGAAGACATTTAAACAAATTAAAATACAAATACAACTTGCAATTTCTCAAAAAAAAAATTATTATTAATCATATTTAACACGTTCTGTGCTAAATAATCATATCAGAACATAGATTTAAAAATACTTATTTATGACAGATCTAGAGCATAAGTAGTAGTAGCCCTTGTATCAATAGGTTTATGGGAAACGACTACGGAGGGTAGAAGTAAGAACTGTCTTATATAGGAGACAAGTTGAAAAAGTGTCCACCTGTAGGCGGTAAATAACAGTTTAAAAACCCACCAGAATAGCACTAACGTAGCAAGAGGGTATAATATGAATTTAGCAGTTGTAAACGGAGTGAAGTGTGCAGAGTTAAAAAAATATATATTTTGGGTGACTTGAATAGTTATTGAAACTACATAGTTCAGAATAATATAGTAAATATAATCGAAAAAACTATGGCGATATAAACATAAGAGTGATTTTTGTGAACTTTTAATAATACTTTTGATGCATTTTTCACAATGTACCCACTTGCTACCGCCACCCTAATTTAACGGATTTCGACAGACACTTTTTCATCACAAAGACTCTTCTCCTTACCCACTACTCTCCATAGAAACAACTACCATAGCGTCACAGAGTTTACTATATAAATCATTCACATTACACCACAAGATCAGATACTAGCACAGCTCTATAACTTCACTGGCTTCAGTACGCCTGCGTTTAGGTTTAGGTACAGGTTCATCATCATCTTCTTCGATAATCTCCATATCACTGTCACTATCTTCTTTGGACCTTGACGGGCCTGGTTTGGGTTCAGAACCATTGGATCCATTTGCTGTCTTATCTTCTTTAGGACCTGGCATCGGTTCATCAGAATCAGTTATCAGCCTCCAGGATTTCTCTTCATCCTCTTGTTGGAGTCGTACTCTAACTTCATAGTTTTGTAGAAAATCATCTACTAATAGAGCACAGCCATCATTCAGGCCTATTTCTTCTAATGTTTTGTCGTTGTTATGGTCTGTTTCACCGGGTTCAGAGGACAATACCACTAGGCCTTTGCCCTCAACGGTTGCATCTGGCGCCTGCATGTTTAGACCTTCCTTGAAGGCTGTGTTGAGGTCTTTCAGTGTGAGCTGTTTAATGTTACAAGCGAGACCTACTTCTGGTTTTGGAGCGCAGACATAGCATTTGGGGTTGGGCGCTGTTAGAGCTGGAAAACAGAAATATATGAATATTTATCTTATTTTTTAATAGGTCGTCATCACAGTGCTTATTTGTCAAAACGATTTATTTACCGAAACAGTTTTTAATACAGAGTTATTTACTTTTAAACATCAATTCCATTGATATTATATACACATATTCATTAAAAAAGAAAAAAAAAAAACTTTATCTCTATATGCATATAATAAATCTTAGTTTATAAATATAGAGAAGAGATAAAAGAATGCCAATTGTAAAGTACAACAAGTATTGGTTGTTTGAACTAATAAGTACTAAGGCAAAGAGGTGTTAATATTCAGGACTACAGTAGTATAGGGGCTTCCAGCCACCAGTTAGGATCTGGTAAACTACAGTATAATAATATAATAAAAACATCCGATACGGTAGATGAGCTGGCTTCGAGTTTTAAGGTATCCAACATTACAGATATTGGAACCAAACTAGGTTTTAAATACAATCGATAAAACCTTCATTCTTTGGATCAATTGTAAAAAAAAAACCTCAGAAACCCATTCAATTTTTAAACCACGTTTAGTTGTTGACCCCAAACCGAAAAGCATTTCGGTTTCAGGTTACGGTTACGTTCTTTAACGGTTTAAATCAGGCAAACGGTTTTTGACGAATTTAGGTTCCATGATCAAAATTATCCGGTTAAAATGAGTTTTTGTGTTTTTACATTTGGCGAATCTTTGCTAATGGTGAATTGCTTAGTTGATGGATACATGTACGTTTCTTACTTATGAATGAAATTTCTTACTTATTACAAATTGTTTTCTTTCGGTAACAAAACCTAAATCTAACCATTTTCTAAGGACAACCGTTAACCATTATTATTCCAGTTTACTATACCGTTCGTTTTTAACCGATTAAAGAACGAGCGACGAATAAACCATTATATTACCGAAACCGGTTTTTTTACCGGTTTCGAGCCCTGGTCAGAAACCTATTTAGGTTAAGTTAGTATTTACTAATACTCACTTCGTTCAGGCACAAACAGCTGACCGCGGTGATTGACCTTAGGTCTCAGATAAACACTAGTGCAGTTCTCCATCTCCCCCCGGAGTATCCCCTGGGCGCGTAACACGGCGAGACCCGCCACAATTGCGTTAGCCGTCGCTATTGCAGGTATTATATTACCCGCCATTGCTGTGGAAATATACAAAAATAATATTATTAATCGGAATATTTGACATTTTAAAATAAAACTACCTCGTCGGATTATTTCGCGGATTTATTTTGATTTTTGGTTCCCGACGTCAAAATGGCACCAAATACCTTATAATATTTTTTAATTTCTATTTTAAACGATTATAATAAGTTTTATAAATGAACTGTTATTATTATTTAATTTTAAATTATTATTTTTAAACTATATGATTGTTTTAGATAGAATTACTTCTACTACATTTTTATGAATAATTATTTAACGGTAATATTATTGCTGTGTTAATAACACTTTAGTTATCAATATAGCTAAAAAATCTTATCTAATCTTATTATTGTGTATTTTTTATATTTTACAAACTACCTAATTGTTAATAACTGAATGTTCATATGTTTGTCCTCTATGCATTCTTAAATCATTAATACGATTATGACAAAACTCTGGTGGGTATATATTATATACGCTTGCGAAGGTTCCTGGCGCAGAAAAAAAAAGAATTTTTCTTTGGACACTTGTTTTTTTGCTCGTTTAGGAACTAAACCATCTACGGGACGCACCCGAGTGAAGCGAGAGTAAATCGCTAGATTCCAATAAAAAATATAATATGTATTACTAGCGACTCAGCCTCGCTCCGCTCGGGTTTGTCCCTAGGTACGTTTTTACTGTTAGTGTAGATTTCTCAGAGATGAGATATTTTCTGTAGTAAAAAGTATCCTTAATGTTGACCCGGATAACCAGCTATCATCGTACCAAATTTCATTAAAATCTGTCCAGTGGTTTTCTCGCGATGCGTTCTCAGACAGACAGACAAAAAATCTAAAAAGTATAGATTAGGCCTCTGTATCGATAATAATGACTATTTCAATAAGATTTTCCAAAAAATATTTAATGTACAGATTCGACTCATTTAGAATTTTATTATTTACATATAGGTTAAAATATATATTTACATTTGATTTCAAATCTCGACTTCAATTGTATATTGAAGATATGAGCCCGTATGTTCGCGCAAGCCGTCACAAAATCCATTGAACTTTTCTCATCCTTATCCCATACTAAGTGGTCACCATCAGGGCGGCTTTTTAAATCTGCTTGTAAGGCTTTGCAGCTTGCAGCAAACACCTGAAAGAGAAAAAAGGCTACAATTTAAGAAAATAATTGTGTCTCTAAGAAATTTTTTAAGAGAACACTTAGTACCAAAACAAAAAAAAAATATTCAAGATCCACTAAATAAAATATTTATAATTTTATTTTGGATTTTAGGATTTGTATTGAAGGTCAAACAATTGAGAGAACAAAATTAATTAATATTTCTACATATATTTATTATTAGCTTATTCGTTATTACTTAGTCATCTGTAATTGAATGGATTTGGGTGAAACTTGGTGTATAGACTATAATAGACCATTTCATTTTTATTTATAATTTCATGATTTTTCTTAGATTTAGATTTTAAACATTATTTTTCATTATATTTTTCATATATATATATATATATATATATATATATATATATATATATATATATATATAATAAAATGAAAAATATGTGTTTGTATGTACACTAGCCATCAATGTGTGTTTGGTCATTAGAGAGTTTAATTTATACGTTTTTTTTTTATTAATGAAATATTTAGGTTAAATAAAAAAAAACACAAATGAATAAAAAAAGTGTTAAATTTTTTGTTTTTATTGGCGGGAAAAATGTTTATGATAGTAAATTAAAAAAAATGGTGAAGAGTGTGTGAAATTCAAAAAATAAATAGCCTTAAATCATGTACAGACTATAAAGCAGTGAAGGTCCCATAACAATACTATTAAGTTTTTTTCAATTAAACAAAAATGGAGCCACCTAAAAATTGACAAAGTCAAAAATAGTTGCGTATTTGCTTCAATGAATAAGGAAAATTTTATACAGGTGTTAATCATTAATTTACAATTGTTGAGATGAAAATATAAGTAATAAAATTATATTATTTCATATTTCTAAGCATTAGTTCTCTTTATAATATTAGCTTATTTTTAAAAAGTAACTTAAATAACATTTATTCCTTACCTGAGCACATTCATAAACAGACCACACCCTTTGGTCTGGCAGACCCGAGTGCTGAGCAGGTGGGTTATCTTTACCGGGCAAATTATCCCATGACAATGGAGTGGGAGGGCGTCGTTTTTTCCATAAATTTTCCATGGACAGCAAATAGCGTATATCATCACCAAAAAGTTTGGCAAATAACTTTTCTGGATCATAATTAGTTTCTGAGGCCCAAGTTCTAGTACTTTTTCTTTCTACATTTCCTGAAGTTGTCCCTTCAGATGCTAGGGCAGTTGATCCGGCTTCACCAGCTGCTTCAGGGTCTGCAGTATCAGGGCTGACATCTTGATCAGGATCTTCTTCTCCGAAAAGTTGGTTAAACAGATGCTTTGCCCATACAATACAATGGATTGGCTCCGACGGTGTGTTTCTTATTGTACACCCAGGAAAAGACTTTTGTGGTGCCTTAGGTTGACATTCATAGCATTGTGTTAAACCTTTTTTTATTAGCTCGACCTACGAAAAAAAATTATTATTATAATATATGTCTAACAATTTCACCTATAGAACAACAAAAACAAATCTATCCCACAGGAACCATATATTTTTCCAGGATAAAAAATAGCCTATGTACTATTCCAGACTATAATCTATCACTGTGCAAAATTTTGTCCAGATCCTTTTAGCTGTTCTGGCATGATTGAGTAACAAATATCCATCTAAACATCTAAACTTTCACATTTACAATATTAGTAAGATTTCTTTTAAGTATAAGTAATAAGTTAATCCTGCTATCACTCTGTAAATATATACATATAACAATATTTTTTTACTTCAGTCCATTATTATTAATACTAGTTTGTATGTGTGGTGTTCATATTATGTTATTAATCCTTCATTAATGCTGACTATGACCTGAAGTA
This sequence comes from Fabriciana adippe, assembly GCA_905404265.1. NCBI lineage: Eukaryota > Metazoa > Arthropoda > Insecta > Lepidoptera > Nymphalidae > Fabriciana > Fabriciana adippe. Next base: position 13,588,165 of record FR989997.1, on the reverse strand, counting down.
ACATGAGCATTTGTAAGGCACTTAGAAATGCACCTGAGCGAAGACAGTGTAAGACACTAGTATACAAAAAAATCAGAAAAATTACACTCTATTATTTAGCTGTAAGTAAAAACTTATCAATTTAGAACAGCATGTTGAATTACTAGACTTCAAAATAACTATACATATTTGTATTATCAAAACCCTTTACAGTTTAAAAAGACCATTATTTGGTTTTGTCAATACATAATAAATGTAAAAATACTGTACAGATCTAAACCTATTGATTATATATTAATACATGACGAGTAGATCTTGCAATTTATTTATTTTCGATTTTCTGACCTTCAAACGCACCTAAATTTGAAATCCATACCTCAGCACACATAAGCCAATAGGCAATGTTGCAATTGAGAACTAAATTTATATCTACAAATATCAGTTTTACCACATTTTGGTAAATAAAATTTAACATTTTTCTCTATATCGGACATATCTTTAAATAAAACAATCTTACCTGACCAGCATAACCAGCAGTTCCAGTTTCAATTAGTGGTACATTAGCAGCTAAGCACATTCTATTCACATGATTGCGAGCTACTCTATTATCCAATGCATTCATTACAATATTAAATTGCTTGAAGTAACTCACTCCATATTCGTTGCTGAAACCAAAACAAAACTATCTATAAACAATTTATTATCAATGAAAAGGTAATTGAAATTCAAGTACATAAATAAAAAAGTTTTTTCTACAATATTTTAAGTGAAAAGTTGTTTATAGCATTGTCATATGAATCACATGTTCACAACATTACATTAATTCCATTCGTTGGCTGTGACGTCGAATCCTTAGTGCGTTTACCTTTAGTGACAATATAACCTAATATTTAACTAACCTTATGACGCTGTCATGATGCGCAATAATATTCACATTAGGATTAAAGCTCAGTGCACTATCCTTAGCCACTTGCGCTTTTGATTTTCCTACATGTTCTTTGTGAAACAAAAATTGACGATTCAAGTTGCTTACGTCGATTGTATCAAGGTCGATCTGCAAATTGAACGTAACATTATATGTGCTCTCAATTATCATGTTAAAAATTCTAAATTAAGTTGACATACTATTTCAATTTGAGGAAAGCCGGTCAGAACTAGGTTCTTCAATATTTCACAACCTATGCCACCGGCACCAACTACCAAAATCTTAGAATTTGCTATTGCTTCGGTTAGTTTTTCGTCGAACACACCAGCCACTCTTGCTACCATTTTTATACAACTTATGTGTTATCAGTTTTCACAAAATAAATTAAAAATTTATAAATATTACGCAGAGAAACAGCAAACGGAAGATTTGCGGCATCGAAAAAATGTCAAAGTTGGCGTCGGGTAGTGCTGCCAACTTCAAAAATTAAAATATTGTTTTGTCTTTTTAATCTAGGACTATGGAAGCATAGTAAAGATTTCTATAAATATTTAGGGCTAACTTTGATTAGTTTCTTTTCATATATTTTTATAATAATAATAGACAAAATTTTCACTCTTTTATAAAAAGTATTTTAAGATTACTTTTTTAAGGTAACAAAATAAAAAAGAATATTAATTTTAACTTTTAAGTTCAAATTTTGATGGATGGATTGTTGATGTCTGTGAAAAATTTTTAAACATTAAATACTGTTAAATATATGTAAAACAACAAACTGCATTCATTAATTTTTAAATAAAAAATGAATACTTAAATCAAAGTGATGGTTGCACTTAAGACATATGGACAAAAAATTTAATGTATAAAATGAGTCCAACTTTGACTTGATTAAAAATTTATAACATTATTGGGTTAACTTTTTGATTAATTTTTTTATCGACAAATCTTGTAATTTTTTCGGTAAAATTGATGAAGGCTTTTTATTTTTATTTAAATCGTGACATTGTCGTGCCTTAGTTCTGTGATTTGCGGGTAGGGTAACAAAGATAACTGTTAAAAATATTTTGATTATTATATTAAAGTTAATGTTTAGCTATTGTTAAATTTCATTTAGATAAAGCGTGGAAAAATAACTGGAACTCATCAAAATCTTTGAAAGGCAAAAATTACGCTGCAATCCAGCCAGAGATTCCAAGACGCACTTGGTTTTCTCGTTGCAAAGAGGCGGAACATTGGGTTATATCTACCACTAGCAACTCACCCTCGCTTCGCTTCGGGTTCGTCTCTAGAAAAAAACAACTCTATCCCACGGGAGCCATACATTTTTCCGGGATGATATATATCCTAAAGCCTTCCTCGATAAATGCACTATTCAACACAAAAAGATTTTTTAATTCCATCCAGTAGTTCCTATGATTAGCGCGTTCAACCAAACAAACAAACAAACAATCAAACAAACTCCTCAGCTTTATAATATTAGTATAGATTAGTAATTAGTATTAGTATTAGTAGGTATAGATTTTTCGTCTACGTCTTGGACACGCAAGTACGTTTCTGTCCACTCGACTAAGATCATAGTCAGGAACCTCTCCCTATGTGAATGAGGCCTTGACGAAGGCACCTCTTCCCATATCCTTTTCAGTTACCCCAAACTTTTGTATCCTATCTATGATTTCCTTCCTTCTATAGTCCCCCGTTCCATTAATATTAATGTTTGTGTTTAGTCCATTATGTAGTTTTGTGTGTACATACATTAAAAGTAATATAATTAAATCGTAGATATATGTATAATATGTAACTATTAGTTTTAACAATTATTAATTTTAATTTTATTTTTCTCTTATAGTTTTTGTATATATTGTGTTGTCTGTTGTAGGTCCTGATTTTACAACAAATTGCTCCGTTTCTACTTTCTATATGTAATCAGATTTAGTGTTTTTTTCCCTATTTTGTACCGGTTATTCTATATATAAAACGTGACTTCTCCATTCTACGCGACATTGACGAAGTAAATGGTGCCCAAACGGCACTCCTAGAAGCCATTTGAACTTAAGAATTGAATTGAATTAAAGATAATGCGGGTTAGTAAGCAAAACGATGGTACGATTATTAACATTTTGGGTTATAAAGAAAAAAAATATGATTGCAACCTATGTATTATAATTTTATTTTCTTTTTAAATATGTGCGAATATTTAAGAATGATTGTAAACAATTTTAATAATAAAATTATAATATATTTTTGTTTTTTATAAAAAAAATATTGATACAATGTAATATATTATTCATAAAAAAATCTGTTTCAAAGAACGTCACTTTACGATGCAATGGTACCTATGTGAAGACGTTGTTCATAAAAATTGCTTTTAGCTTTATGAAGCGACACTTACTTGCTATCTATAGATTTTCTTTTCTACTTGACGTCTGGCGATCGTTACTTTTCTTATAACGTAGTTATTATCGTGAGTGATATTGGTAAGGCCAATTCTAACTTTTTATTAAGCTTAGACTTCATATCAACGAAATTTTATTAAATACTAGCGACTCACCCTCGCTTCGCTCGAGTTCGCCTCTAGGCAAACAAAACCAAATCTATCCCACGGGAACTATACATTTTCCGGGATAAAAAGTAGCCTATTTGTTATTCTGATATATGAATTATTATATTATTGTAAAGTTTCATTAAAATCCAATCAGTAGTTTTTGTGTACTAAGCTTATATCTACAAGTACAACTTATACAAGTTACTATAGTTTTTTAACTGTCCCACGGGAACTCTTTAATTTTCTGGGATGAAAAGTATCTAAAATGTTGACCGGTGATATAAGGTACTACCATGCAAAATTTCATTTAAATGGGTCCAATAGTTTCGGAGATTAGTCCGTACAAACAGACAAACAGACAGACAGCGAACTAAAAAAATTGAAAAAAATCTGGATTTGTTCTCTTTCTCTTCTTACATCCCCCTGACTCGGTTTTTAGCATTTTTTTTCTAGGTATAGACATTCGACCTCTACAGTTTCATTGTATGTATAGATATGTATAGGGTAGTCACTACTTGTGGAACCACCCGTGTGTTTATTTTAATTATACAACCAACAAAGATCACATTCATTTTATATTGCAGCGATGTTTTTGATCTACTCGACGAATTCGTATGAAACTTTGCTAGACTATTAAGGCATGTTTTTAAAGTAATTGTCTTTTGGTATATACATATAAAATTGTCTATTTCTTTCTTAGATATTCTTAGATGTCCCTACAAGAATGTTAATAACTACAGAAAAAAATCTCGATTGGGTCTATTCTCTAACTTAATTTATATTTAGTTCTCAAGTTACATGTACACTTGAGCTGGTTTGGTTTATATGTAATGCTGGCTTTTTTAGCCGGTGAGTCCCACATAACCACCTGTGTGTCTACAGGTGGTATGCGTAAATGCATTTCCCAACATTAAAAAAAAAATGATTTGACTTATATAAGTATATTTTAAAAAGTAATGAGCTTTAGAAACTTTTGTTGTTCTTACTTTAACAAGTAGGTAAAAGCTTAGTTTTTCAAAGTTTAATATATTTTGTTGTATTTGTTAGTAATTCTTTTACTTATTCTGGGCTCAAAAACCAACCATCAACGTTTGAATTTAGAATATAGAGTTATAGATAGTAATGCTATCTATCTAATACCTTAAAACGAGCAATTCTTGTATATTTATTTATTTATTTATACCAACGATCTCGGAAATGGCTCTAACGATTTCGCTGATATTTGGTATGTGGGGGTTTTCGGGGGCGAAAAATCGATTTAGGTTATTCTTGTTTGGGAAAACGCGCATTTTCGAGTTTTCATGCGGGTTTCTTTCGCATTATACTACGCAAAATATGGCCGCTAATTTCGCACGCTCGCGCGTATGCATCGTGGTCAAGTGGCCAATGTGCAAGATTCAACTTCGAGTGAGAACAGAGTTTTACTTTTGTTTTTTTTGTATTTATTCAAGTTTTTAGTTTTTTTTTAAAGAAGAAAATTATACTTTATGCCAAAAACTCCGAGCGGAGCTCGGTCGCCCAGGTACTAAGAATAAAGAAAGAAAGGGATTCTATTTTTTATGTTCAAAGAAAAAATGCTAACAGATAAGACAAATCCGATTTACTTAAAGTCGGATTATTACGTTATTCATAACATTAGGTATGGAAAATTTTCATTTGATCTTTACATCTTTAGTTTTGTATTAGAAGACCAATATTCCAATCGTCAAAAGAAAAAAATCAATAATTAAATAGAGAATTAGTTTTTATCGAATTCATCAAATGCCAGTTATGCAAAAACAAATGATTTTAAATGTTATTTAACAGGTCGTAGCTTATATATTTTCAAACTTATACAATTTTTTCTCTATTCATTTTAGTTTACATTGCTTTAAATTTATTTAGTAGTATATATTATAATTAAAATATATCTATTTGAACATAGTTTTGTAAATAACAATATTGAATGAACACTAAAATAAAAATTTGTGAAAGCTAGATTAGAATAAAGTGAGTATTGGTAGTTAGTATTCTATAATTGCGTATTGACCTCGTTCGAAATGAGATGTTATGGCTACGACAATCAAATTAAGGAACCGCGTCAATCCCAAATATTCCAGTTTCAGTAAACCTGTTAATACGTAAGGCTTGTTAGCAATTAGGGTTCACTGTAAAATGGATTTGGATTTGTTCGGGATGACCTCACTATTTTCCAGTTGGACTGTTTGTCGCTTCAGCCTCGTGGTTTGTCACGCCATTTTAATGTGATTGTTATTATGACGAGGAATATTGGAGCTTCGTTTGGCTTCTACATATACTAGGGATTTCATTTTCTAACTTTTTTCATTATATTCGAGAAGAGAATATATAAAGATTTATGAGAACTTTTTTGTATATTACGTTTAATCAATCTTAAATTCTTTAAAGTATTTATAAATAAGGTTTTATTCGCTTAATTTTTTATGACAATTAAACGTATACTGACAATTAAACTGACAATTAAATCATATTTGACATATTTATTATAATCATATCATGGAAATCTCTTTAAATTCATCCCTCAAAGCTTTATAGGAATATAAAATCATCCTACATGTTTCACACCTAATAATAATAATAAATGATTTTAATGCTATGAAAAATTAGTGGATTATTGAACTTATTTTTTTTTCTTAATAAATTACTAAGTGTAGAGGATAAGGTTAAAATGCCACCTAAGAAAGGTAAGGGCAAAGAACCACCGCCAGCACAAGCGAAAATGTTAATGGGCCCCCCTCCTAAGCCTAAGAAGCCTCCACCTCCTCCTGCTTGTTTTGGACCAGAAGACTTGGCGAAGTTCAAAGAAATGTTTAAAGCTCACGATGAAGAAAATATAGACAAAGTAAGAATAAGTAAAAGTATTTTTTTCTAATTGTAAGCGAAATGGGCGTATTATATATGTATATTGACGACACGTTTGGCTCAGTTCGTAGTGACTGTACTTCCTGTGTCAGCGGTCGCGGGTTCGAGTCCCACTGGAGGCATTCATTTGTGTGATGAGCACGAATGTATGTACTCCAGTCATGGGTGTTTATATTTATAATATGTATGTATTTAAAGTTATGTGTAGTGTATCAACTACCTGGTATCCATAACACAGGCCTCGTAGCTTAACATGGAACTAGATGGTGCTGTGTGATAATGTCCCAACATATTTATTTATATATTTTTTTATTTTCCAGGTTAAGCTAGAGGCCATCCCTTTAATGTTGAGAAAATTAGGATTTAACCCAAAAGGTGCAGAGATAAAAGAACTTTTTAGATTATTTTTGGAAGACGACTTAGTTGACACAGTGGAATACCACGAATGGCTATTCATGATAGAAGCTAAAATGAATTGGGGTGATGATTTTGAATTGGCAGTGACAAAAGCATTTGCTGCATTAGGACATGATGACGATGAAACTGGTGTTGCAGACTTAGAAGTATTACGCGAGGAACTTATGACGTGGGGTGAGCCTTTATCTGATATTGAGTTTGTTGACTGGCTTCGCTTAGCCATAAAAGATAAAACTTATAATCCGGAAGATGGTATGTTACAGTATGTTAAGTTCATTGAAAATATGAATGCTAAAGATGAAAGGTACATAAAAGAACCCATCAACTTCTTTAAACTGGATCAGAAGACTTTAGCTGAGATGGCAATGAAAAAGGCTCAAGAAGAACGTGAAGAACAGGAAAGAAAAGATGCTGAAAAACGTGCGAGGGAAGAAGCAAGAAGACAGAAAATGATCGCTGAAGGCTTAATACCTCCAGATTAACTGTACTACTCTATAACTTGAAACAATTTTAATATATTTTCAAGAGAAAATTATTTCTATTCATTAACCATGTTTATGTTTCGGCGATAGGAATTTCAGTGCTGTCTGTTTGTCAATGAATTCAATTTGATTAAAGTACGCAGCCATTTGTTAAGGATTTGGGGATTCCACGAACAAATCGTATAATTGATTTTCTTTGATCCCATAAAGTGAACAAAATTACTATTTTACAGAAAATGGACGAGCAAATTTTTCTTTATACTACTTACTATATAATATATACTGTGTAATGGTCGTCTTAATTTGATTTGGGATAAATGAGATAATGAAAACAGGCTACGTTTCTGAATCTATATAATAGACGCACTGTTAAGGTTAACAAGACTATCTATACTAATATTTAGCTCATACATTAATTTGCAAGATTAAATCCACACAAATGTTAAACACTTCGTTTATCTATTTGTAACTTTTAATCTTTTGAGCGGCCGAAATTATTGGCGACATATGTGGGTTTAGAGGGTCAAAATATTTTTTTATTCTGGAAAGGAAAAAGGTTTACATGGAAAGGATCAAAGAAAAACGATTTCATCGGATTTAAAATCTTGTTTTTGACTCTGTCACAAGTCAAACCAATTACGTTTTATTTTGAGAAAACGTTTTCTAGAAATAGGCAATAGAAGATAATCTTACACATATAATAAAACTGTAGAGGTCGAATGTCTGTACATAGAAAAAAAAATTGCTAAAAACCGAGTCAGGGGGATGTAAGAAGAGAAATAGAACAAATCCAGTTTTTTTTTAAATTTATTGTTTCTCTGTCTGTCTGTTTGTTTGTTTGTACCTACGGAATAATCTCCGAAACTGTTGGACCGATTTAAATGAAATTTTGTATGGTGGTACCTTATATCCCCAGTCAACATCTTAAATACTTTTCATTCCGGAAAATTAAGGAGTTCCTATAGTTCTAGGAGTTCCTAACTTATACAGCTTAGTACACACAAACTATTTTTTGTATGTGGTTGTTGATTGGATTTTAATGAAACTTTACAATAATATAGTTCATACATCAGAATAACAAACAGGCTACTTTTTATCCCGGAAAATGTACAGTTCCCGTGGGATAGATTTGATTTTGTATGCCTAGTATAATATAAATTTTTCGACTCGTGCTTTAGTAAAGAGAACGTTACATTTAAGACGCCATTATACCTATAACTGATATCGACTTAATAATCAACATTGTTCATAAATAGAAATGAGAATTTAAAAATTTTATGTAAAAGAAAAAATTAAATAGCTAGGTATTCTAGTTTTTATCCAGACTATTAAAGTACTTTAACTCGAGTACTAACTATTTGAAGTTACGACTTTAGTTAATACGTAAAAATGTACAAAGCCCATAGTAAGTGCGCTCTACAATGGAGATTTCAGGTAGTTAAAACATTATATTATACACTTTCCACATTATAATACTCGACATGCATATTCATGCTAACGTTAAAAGCAAGTCTGCATAATTTTTCTCTAACAAAGAAATGGGACGTACATAATGCGAATATTTTCGTGCGCCGTCCAATTTGAGCGAAGAATATGAAACGTGACATGTAGAGCGTGAAATTATCTCAACAATCTTTCATAATAATAAATTATTAGGATATTTTAAATAAAAACTAATCGCTTATCCTAGCTTGGCTCGAATGATCCCCTGTAGCGTTGCTATAGTTTAATAGAACTTTTTAAGAGGAATAATTCTGTAATACATTGTTTTCATATTACTCGCACGCCAATAAAGGTCTCAGTCCAGCCGATTTACACAAACCCTTAATGAATTATACATATTAACCTTCCTCATGAATCACTCTGTCTATTAGTGAAAACCGTATGAAAATCCGTTCGGTAGTTTTTGAGTTAATCGCGTTCAGACAGACAGACGCAGTGGGGGAACTTTGTAATACGTAGTGATGTTCATCAACTCCAATAAAATGTATTGCCATTTTTGTAAATGAGCAAAAGATTGACGTTTCATTTTAGTTAAAGTACCTGGGCGACCGAGCTTCGCTCGGAGTTTTTGGTTGAAAGTACAATATTCTTTTTATTTGGCTTAAAAATAACAAAAAAAAAAACTAATAATTTGATTAATACAAAAAAAAATCAAATGTAAAAACTTTGTATCCGAGCGGGATTCGAACCCGGACACCTGTGTCAATCAATCTTCTGCCTTGTCCGCTTGATAGAATAATGCAAAAGAAAACCGCATGAAAACTCGAAAACAAGCTTTTTCCCAGACATAAGACTAATCTAGATCGATTTTTCGCCCCAAAAACCCTCACATACCAAATTTCAACGAAATCGTTAGAGCCGTTTCCGAGATCGCCGGTATAAATAAATAAATAAATAAATGTACAAGAATTGGTCGTCTAAATAAATTAGATAGAATAGATAACATCACACAAAGTATTTGTCTAAGCAACGTGCTTTCAATTATGGTTTTGACACAATCAGTAGCAAAGGCGTTAATATGATCTTATAAACTTTTATAACATTAATTAATCATGACTGTATTTATCATAACATCTCTAATAAAAGTTTATCTCTAACAGAAAGTTACATGAAAATTTCCAAGGAATTTAATTAATTACTGTCATTGTTACGTGCACGTTGTTGTTGCTCTCTTATTTTAATCTCTACATTTTTGCTCATTAGTTATGACGTAAAATGTTTTTACCTGTCTTTTATTAAACATGTCTCTTTAGAGAGCTTAAAATTCAAAGTAGAATATTTTCAACTATGTTCTCTTTTGAACTTTCGATGTTTTTATAACGAATTTACATTTTTGTTTAAATTACTTTTCTTCTTCTTTTTAATATTATGTAATTTCTTGTCTTTAAAATGTTTAGTGTACATCTGTGAAACAAAGATTTATCAAAAAAAATAAATTGAACCGACTTCAAAAAAAAAAACACTAAAAGGTAAAAAATAACTGATAAGGTTTCCATGTAAGCAATTAAAAAAGAATGGTCACGATCCCATTACTAGTTTCTGAGAAATACATAGATAAACATACATACATACACCTATATTTTTTTTTGTATATTTGTAAGTCCTAATAGATTAATTATCGTATGTGAATATTTTGCAGTTCCAATGATATTACATACTCGTACATACATACGTGTCGAATTGATAACATCCTTTTTTATTTAAAGTTGGTTAATAACATTCATCGTTTTGAATCCATTTCTTATTATATGGACACAATACATAATTACTCTCTTCACAGTAACATTCAAAATACAGCAACAGTTAAAATTGTCTGAGAAATAAATCTAACTATGCAGTTTGAAGTTTTGCTTGCTGCCAGCACATCTGTCACCGTCACGAGGCCAGAGAGCCACTTTGTATAAGGAATGATTGATTTTCGTGCTTATTCACTCGATTTTTTAATCAAATTTGTCGCATGTTGAGGAGTTATCCTTTTTTTGATATAAAAAGTTAATAAAAAATATTCACACTTGGTGTGTTGCCGCATTTAAACAAAATTCATTTCGTCCCTACTTTTGCGCGTACAAACAGACTTACCGGATTTTAAATATATTTTATAATATTATTGTAAATATATATTAAACTTGAATAAAAAAAAAAATAAGATTTACATCCAAAAAAAAAAAACTTCCTAATGTTATAAATGTCAAAGTTAAGATGTTTGGATGGATGTTTGTTACTCAATCACGCATCAGCTGAACGGATCCGGATAAAATTTAGCACAAAGATAGATTATTGTCTGGAATAACTAACTCATAGACTACTATTTATCCCGGAAAAATGTACGGTTCCCGTGGGATTGATTTGGTTATATAATGCAATTAAATAATCATAATCACAATTTTCTTTTTTCTTTATCTTTTCTGGATAAAAATGTCATACGATGTTCCTAACGATAATCTACTGAGCAACTAGTCGTCATCGTCATATTTTGTTTTCCTATGTGGTGTATAATTTAGTAATTTACAAATTACCCAATTCTGTTCGCCTCCTCTCTAATCAATGTAAACTAGAGCACTTTGATGTTGATGATAGATAGCAACCCGTGGAATCACTTTTTCGGGCGTAGAATGAGTAGTATAGTTAATATATTATGTAGGCTTAATTTGGCTGTCTCGGGGGTGCTTTATAGGTCGGTCATTTGATACTGTGGCCCAAACCATCCTTAATTAAGGTCATCGGGTTTTTTGCAAATTGACGTGAATTCCCATTTTTTCCTATTGGATTTCAACATTTTTATATTATACCAGTAGTTAGCTATATATATATTTTCCCATTAAAAACATACAGCAGCCTGACTAACATCTATTTTCATATCAATAACTTGATAATTACGGTACCATACAAATTATGGGCAGTGGTAGCCCAGTGGTAACGCGTTCGCTCGGGAAACCGAGTGAAGCGAGTTAAAATCCCGGGTCTCGTACCTCTGATATTTTCATGTGCGAATCATTTCTAACATGATTACCACTTGCCTTATGGTGAAGGAAACATCGTGAGGAAACCTGAATGTCTGAGAAAACTTAACAAGTTTTCGAAAGACATGTGAAGTCCGCCAATCCGCACTTGACTAGCGTGGTGGACTATGGCCTGATTCTCTTCGTACTGAAAGGACGTTAAAAAGGGCTGAATATACATACATACATAAGTATCAGCCTTGTACTTTAGAAATTATTTTTTTAAAATCATCTAGCGTTCACTTGAGCGAAATTTCATGTATCTAGACTTAGTGGTTATGGCTGTACACTAACATATGTTCGTTTTACTTATTTTTCGGTTTTTAAAAGATTAATAATGTTTATTGTTAGTTTTGGTTTAGTTTACCTCATAGTACAAATTTCTAGAAAAGACCCACAAAATTTAATTAGCTTTTATATACTTTGTTAGCCGTAGGAGTGCTCTAAGTGGGGATCTTTAGAAATTCAATCCTTTAAGGTTTGGTTAAAATGGTGTACCTAATAATTACTTGTTTATATAAAAAGAAAGCTCAAAAAATATTATATAACTATTCAAATATTATGTTAGTTTATAATTTATTATAATGAATATTACATTATGTATTAATCTGTGATTGTTTATATTTCACAATCAAACCGATAAAATGGTGGTGGAACTGTTTAAAAGAAAATCTCACGTAAATTGAAGTACTTATCTATACATCTTATACAGATAAATAAAATTGGAGTGTCTGTTTGTAATATTAAAATAACCGCTTTTTACTAAATGCATATAGATGTATACACGGTACATATACCAAAACAACATTTTTTCAATTTCTGTCTGTCTGTCTGTTCCAGCTAATCTCTGAAAAGGCTGGACCGATTTTGACGGGAGTTTCACTGGCAGATAGCTGATGTAATAAGGAGTAACTTAGGCTACTTTTATTTTAGAAAAAAAAAATAGGGTCCCACGAAAAAAATTAAAACCAAATTAATTAATTAATTTCGTTTTGGGAAGCAACTTAGGTACGAACCCGAGCAAAGCGAGGGTGAGTCGCTAGTAAGTAAATAAAAATACAGACAGATAGATAGTGTGCCATAATAATATGTAAATTATGTTCAAAATAAAGATTTACAGACGGTAAATTTGCTTGAATATGCAAATCAATCTTCAGATCCCTACATTTTGTCCGACCGATCTTCATTTTCAACACCAAAAACGTCTTGCGATAAATAAAATTGATTACACAACGGTTTTCTTTGCTTACAAATACAGTCATTGAATGATATCGCCAGAAATAAAAAAATCAAAGAACGAATGAATCAACACTCGACTGTATCAAACATCAATTTATTTTAAAGTGGAAAAATTATGAAAATCAAGTTTTGAGTCGTCCTTGAATATTTTGCGTTTTGATTTAAACTTTTTTCACTGAAAATTGCTTTTTGACCGACTTTAAAAATGGAAGATATTAGTTATACCGTATGTAATAACTTTTGTAGCACACATAGGATCGATGGGGATTTTTAAAACTTTATTTGTAATGGTAAACTCTAGCTCTCCACTAATATTTGGCTTTCCGGGAATTTTTGTTATTTTAAATGTCTATATTGACCGGACTATAGAGAAAATGCGTCTTAACTAAAAACGTCTTAACTAAAAACGTGTTATATATCAAAACAAATACCAAAATTGTCTTTCCACTAATTGCAGTGACTGCCGTCCGTGTATACACAACTGTGAGCATAAGATAGCAACGCGTGAGTGAACTAAACCCTTTTCTATATGCGGCAAAATTTAATCCCAAAGCAATTTAGTATGTATTTTTTAATCGACTTCAAAAAAAAAGGGGTATGTGTAATTTTTATTCTGTTTTTGTGTTTACGCGATATTTTTGCCAATTATGTTTTTTTAATGAAAGGTCCCATATAAATTTACACAGTATAAGTGATCTAGGTACTTATTGATATACCTAATTTATAAAGCACTTAAGAATATACGGATTTAAATAGAAGTACATTATTTTTTAACATTAAAAAAAGGTTATTTTTTGATCCAAAAATTATTTTTTGAATGCCCTAAAATTTACAACATTATAATATACCGAAAAATAAATAATACACTGCATTGTGAAAATGAAAAGCAAATCTATCACACGGGAACCATACATTTTTCCGAGATAAAAGCCTATGTGCTATTCCAGACTATAGTCTATCTCCGTGCCAAATTTCATCCAGATCTGTTCAGCCGTTCTGACGTGATTGAGTAACAAACATCAACCCCTCCAAACTTTCGTATTTATATAGTAGTAAAATTCTTGTAATTTTGAGATATTAAAGGGGTAATTTTACGGTAATTATACATTATTACTTTCTACATACAAAGACTGTTTATTTAGCGTATGGTCTCATGTTTGTCGCTGTTTGCTTTGTGGGAAGGCCACAATTAGCGCTGCTCAAACAATGGCGTGCCTCGACTGTTATGTAATACCACTAAGGGTTCTATGAGAATTGATAATTTACTATACAAATAACTTAATTAGTGAATCTTGCAAATTTTTCGCCCAGTTTCGTGATCAATGTCAATAGATGGCGCTTTCTACTTTATGTATTCTATTTTTTTTTACGAGCTGACCCGACAGACGTCGTTCTGTCGAAAGATATTGGATTACGACAGCCCCAAACAAACTTACAGATTTTTATCTTTTTCTGTGATTTTTTTTAAATTTTTCTCTTCATAAAACCTTCCTCGGACTTCAATGAACATTTAAAAAAAAGTTAGCCGAATTGGTCCAGCCGTTCTCGAATTTTGCACTTAGCAACACATTTAGCCATTAATTTTAATTTATAAGAAGATATAGATAGATGTGTCTATTTTTTAACGAAAACATTGCGTGTTAGTTTGACGGATATGGATAAAATTTAGTACACATATATACCCTGTTTTTTAATCTCAGAGACCAAATTGACATTTCGTGGGTTGTCAGTTTTTTGCAATTCTTAAATAGTGATGTACCACTATCGAAAATTAATGTTAATAAAATCAAGTATCGTTTATTTTATAATAAGTTATCATTAAATAATGTGTAGCTACTTATTTAAAACGTAAGAATACAACATTGATAATGTAAATTTAAATTCAATAATGTTAATTTGAAGATACTTAATGATTTAAAATTAATAAATATAATATTTAAATGAATAAATATGATATTTTAATAAATAAATATGATATTTAATGATTCAAAATTAATAATATTAATTTAAATTATACGCTTTTGAATATAAAACTTTGAAACGAATTGTCTAATAAAGATAAAAAGTTACGATTCAACAAACCGGTATCGTAAGTACAACACTGACCAAAAAAGCTGGCCACATTATTTGTAAATTTGACATTTGCATGTGTCAATTTAGTCTCTGAGATTAAAAAACAGAGTATACATAATTCTAATATTTTTTATCCCTATTATATATATTCTGATACTATTTGTAATTAAGCATAATATGTAGCCTTATGCAAAGCAGTAAGTAATAAATATGAAAGATTGTAACATCAATGGCATACCATCACGTGTTGCCATATAAGATTAAGTGTGTTGTATGGAAAAGTCAATTAAGCTTTCTAAAGCTCTATACAGGAATGATAAAAATATTATTATTATTATTATAAGCCTATAGTGTCCCATTGCAGGGCAAAGGCCTCCCTACTCTTCCTCCACTGCTCCCTATTTTTCGGCATAATAAGCCACTCTCTTTGGAAGGAGTCTAATTCATCCCGCCACCTTCGTCTGGGCGTACCACGCTGTCGTCTGCTGTGTTGGGGAACCCACAAAGTTGTTTGTTTGTTTGGATAAAAATATATCTATCTCTATATATTATATTTCCTTTGAGATAGAAAGAAAAATAGGGTAGAATTTAATAGCACAAAGTGATACTGTCGCGATTTAAATCACAATTTTATATGTGCAACTATTTCATGGAGTTTAATCGTAAAACAGGTTTATTGGAAAGCTAACGCTGAGAGGAAAACTCCTATTTTATTGTTTTAGGGCAACATTATAGTTTTACTGCGTATAAATGTGAGAGCTATCAGGGTTATTTCTTAAAACGAGTGTCGTTCAATTTAATGCTGTAAATTTTGTACGTCAAGACATTTTAGCGTGAACATATATACCTACTAACGGATTTATAATATTAGTTAGATTAGTAAGGTGTTATGTGCATATCCCTACTAATATTATAATTGTGAAAATTTGTGGGGATGGATAGATGGATGTTTGTTACTATTTCACGCCAGAACGGCTGAACGGATCTGGATGAAATTTGGCACAGAGATAGATTATAGCCTGGAATAGCACATAGGTTACTTTTTATCCTGGATAAATACGGTTTCCGTGGGATACATTTGTTTTTCTTGGGACGAACCCGAAGCGAAGTGAGGGTGAGTCGCTTGTCTTCTATATATGTATAAATAGGCAAAGACAAAACAGTTCAGTACAGTTTTCTTTTTTTTTTGTTTAGTAGCTATTGACGAGCTTTAGTGTTATCAATCTATACATATAATAAAATTCTAAACCAAATCTGTACATTAAATATTTTTTGGAAAATCTTATTGAAACAGACTTTATTATCGAAACAGAGGCCGAATCTATAGTTTTTAGAATTTTTGTCTGTCTGTCTGTCTGTTACCGCATCATGAGAAAACCACTGGATAGATTTTGATGAAAGGTATGGTGATAGCTCCGGTTCTCCGGTTATCCGGGTCAACATATAGGATACTTTTTAGTGCGGAAAAATATCTCATCTCTGAGAAATCTATACTAAACATTAAAATGTAAATGTAAGTCCCTGGTAAATAAATAAATTTTATTCATACACATAATATGGTCGAATTTCGAACACTAAGCGAACACCAGTATTAAATAATTCGTCGATCAGATTAAATTATAATATTTTTGTTCACCCTAATATCAATAGTATTCGCGTTATCTAGGCTTTAAGACTATGTCTTAATCATCAGTTGAAAGAAGCTTCAATAGCGAGAACTGTCTAACTTTTTATTATGTACTCCGATTGTAATATGGGCTATTTAAACAAACGCGAACGTTTTCTCATATTTAATTCCAATTTTTATGGAGATACAATACTTACTCTTCTCTTTTATATTGGGTGGCAGTAAAAAGACCTTTTATGATACTAGGATCCCGTTCGCTTTTAATATAGGGTTACATTTTAATAAGTACGTGTACGTCACTGTTGTCACGTACTTACGAAGAGTGATATCCTTTTTTTTCTTTCAACATCGTCGTGTTAATATTTATTATGTCAATAAACAATATTTGACAATAATGTAGGCTGTAAAAAATATACTGTATCTTTTTTTAGGATTCTGTGCCTTAATTAGAAAGTAAGCCATCATCTATATATATAAAAGAAAGTCGTGTTAGTTTCACTGTTTATAACTCAAGAACGGCTGAACCGATTTGGCTGAAAATTGGTGGGGAGGTAGCTTAGAACCAGGAGACGGACATAGGATTTTTTATCCCGTTCGACCGCTTACTCGTGTGACGTGACATAAAACGTCAAAGAGAATACGAGTCACTATAAAACGTGGTATAACAAAAACGCATCTGACATGGAATAACAAAACGCAAATGACAGCTAAACGTAATTTTGTCTACGGTTAAGTATTACATCAGAAAAAAATCAAAAAATATATTAAAATTTATTTGGCTAACGCTGGCAAATAACTATTTTAAATATCTATGTAATACGTACCTAGCGACGAACCCGAGTAGTTATTATTATAATTACAACACTTTATTGCACACGAAAATGGTATATTAAAAGAATACAATTGTGGAGATGTGCAAAGGCGGTCTTATCACTAGAAGCGAGCTGTAACAGGGAACCAATAGAAAAGGCTATAAGAATGAAAGTGAAGAGAGCGGTAAGGTACATAAAGTGCAAGTTATTAAAACTTAATAAAAATAAACATACATTAAAATTTACATATATAGAATACTAATTTCATTTTCTTTTCATTTTCATTTATTAGCCCTAAATGATTTACAACGTATTAATGTTAGCCTTTAAAGAGTTCAGTTATATTCTTTCTGGCTCCATCTAATAAGCTCGAGAAGCAGGTTGACAACGTCTTTCAATTGGTTTATTTTTGACATTTTATAATAGAACTATCTTTTTGGATTTTTTCGCGGATTTATTTTGATCATCTCTCCTGTGACTATGATTGCTGTAAAGCATTCGAAACGTAATCAAAAATCAAAATAAATCCGCCAAAAAATCCGAAAATTTAGTTTTATATTAAAAAAAGGAAAGACATAGGTAATACCTCGTCTTATGACATGAGAGCTGGCGCATTTTTCGCCCAAAGAATCGGCATTGCCATTCAGCGGGGGAATGCGGCTAGCATTCTTGCCACTATTCCACGCGGACATTACTTGTACAGTAATAACTAAGTGCAATTTGTTTTGTATATATAATTTAGTGTATTTGTAATTTCTTTTATTGTAAAAAAAGGAAACAGTAAGTTTTTTTTATAAAGATAGATAAATTCTATTCATATACATACCTATTTGTTCCTCAAAGGTCCGACACAAAGGGCAAAGAACTTTTGTGTTAATGTTTGTGTTTAGTCCTCTCTGTTTTCTATGTAGGTATGTTAATATAATTAGATGAAAGAAAAACATTATGTGTAAAATAACTACAGTTTACTAATCACATATTTTCCACTAGCGACTCACCTTCGCTTCGCTCGGGTTCGTCCCTAGATTGATTCCCCATGCAAACTTTCATCCCCATTTTCACTCCCTTAAGGGATGATTTCCGGGATAAAAACTATCCGGTATCCTTCCCAGGATCTCAATCTATCTTCTAACCAAATTTCATCTTAATCGGTTCAGTAGTTTCGGAGCCTATTCAGTACAAACAAACAAACAAACAATCAAATCCTTCCTCTTTATAATATTAGTATTAGTATAGATAAAGGTTTTAATGTCCTATATATCTATTTAATTGTACTGTCTTTTGTTGTCGGTACACGATTTACAAAGGGTTTACTCCCTTTTTTACATATCCATACTAATATTAAAAATGTAAAAGTGTATTTGTTTGTTTGTTTGTCCTTATTTCACTTGGAAACGGAATGACGCAACGGAATGAAATCGCAACTGAGTTATTATTGTTTCTTTTCATAGTATAAATTTAGAAATGAAATTTGTAATTTTTTCACGTATTACCTGCTGAACAGATTTCTATGAAATTTGGCCAGGAAATAGATTGCATTTAGGGGATGTACATAGATTATATTATACCCACCCCGCTTATCAAGTGAGCCACTGGCATTATTTGGTTATTTGTCACGTTATATACCTATTTATATAGATTTATTGTACAAAAGCTAATATAACTTGGACTTAGAAAATAACATCTACAAAGCGCTTTTCATATCATATAATATTTATAGCTGCTTTTAAAAGACACTGATAATAAGCGCTTGATATTATATCGCTTTTAGAATACTTAGCATTTTTATGGCACGTTTTCTGAGAACCGTCGGCCATTTAAATCTAATTAGGCTCTTACTCAGAGGGGTTTCATTTAACATATAATTTAAATATTCAAATTTCCATTACGTTGGCCTTTCATCTTAACCTCACCTTAAGGGATAAAGATTAGGCGACATCAAGAAATAGCATTAATAAAATAGTGGAATATGGCAAAGTATTATAAAAATATACTTATATAAGTAGGTAGTTTTACAGTTGTTAAAAAAACTGGAAGAATAAAAATATATAAGCGAAACTTTAATTTTATTTATTGCGAATTATTGCAGAACTAGCGACTCACCCTCGCTTCGCTCGGGTTCGTTCTAGGGTGCGTTTTAACGGTTAGTGTGGAATAGACTGTATATTATATAATGTATAAGCTATAGCCTTCCTCAATAAACGGGCTATCTAATGCAAAAAGAATTTTTCAAATAGGATTAGTAGTTCCTGAGATTAACGCGTTCAAACAAACAAATAAGCTAACTACTTTTTTATAATATTAGTATACATTAGTGTAATATTAGCAAGTTTTGATTGAAATTCATACATTATGGTGATATCTCTTACTATCTTAGAGTTTCGAGATTTGTCTTTATGGTACTTTAGTGCTACGGATACGTAGAACTTTTTAGATTTCAGCAATAAATAATAAGTAAATTGAATTGGGACATTCATATTGAGAAAACTTTTAAAAGCATTGCAAATTTGATGTACGATCAAAATATGATGTGTTACCTATGACTGATAACTTGGCGTAGTATTTTAGTATCTTTTTTTACCTCTATTTCGAATTCGATTCTTGCTCAGAACATAATATAAAATACTAGCGACTCACCCTCGCTTCGCTTCGGGTTCGTCTCTAGACAAAAACAGATCTATCCCACGGGAACCGTACATTTTTCCGGTATGATATGTAGCCTATAGCCTACCTCAGCTAATGGGCTATCTAATGCAAAGAGAATTTTTCAAATCAGATTAGTAGTTCCTGAGATTAGCGCTTTCAATCAACGTACATATATAGGGACGAACCCGAGCGAAGCCAAGCTCAACATTTAAACTTAATTTAGAGTTGAGGGTGACAAAATTCAAAATTAAAAGTTATTTCTTTTTGAAATGCGCTTTAAATTAATATCATACTTTAAGCATTAAATAGACAGTATAAAATACTAAGGAGTTAATTTTTAAAAGTAATTTATGATGAGTTAGTAAGTTATGTTGAGTTAAAAAGTTATGTTGAGTTTGGGCTTTCAGAAGTTGTAACACATCATACAAACTTCTTAAAAGCTAAGACAGTAAGGATGCTTTATTTATTTTATCAACTTGATTTCCTCTACGCAAATTGAATAACCTATCCCGCCATTTTCCTAATGGTCCCTTATTATTGTAAGATGCCGATCTTATACAATTTTATCTTTTACATCTTACAGAGATGTCAAAGGAATGATTTTCAGTATTAATGGAAAAAGCTTTGTGATTTCTTCACCGACTTCAAAAAGTAAGGAGGTGCTAATTCGGTTTTTTCTTTGCGTGTATGAACATGTGCGTCGTTAGTGTAGTGGTTAGGATGTACAGATGCAGACTCAGAGGTCTTGGATTCGAGTCCTGAGTAGGGCCAAATTTAATCTATACATATAATAAAATTGTAACTAAGCCGAATCTGTACATTAAATATTTTTTGGAAAATTTTATTAAAATAGACATTACTATCGATACAGAATCGCCGAATCTATAGTCTGTCTGTTACCGCATCAGGGAAAGGCCACTGGAGGGATTTTGATGAAATTTGGTATGATAATAGCTGGTTATCCGGGTCAACATATAGCATACTTTATACTGTGAGAAAATATCTCATCTCTGAGAAATCTATATAAAACGTTAAAACGTAAGTAGGGACGAACCCGAGTGGAGCGAGGGTGAGTGCTAGTGTTATTTAAATGTTTTTGGATTTTTCTTTAACGATATTCTCGATAACAGCCCGGAGTTGGGGTCATTCGTTAGATAGGATATCATGGACCATAATACTGACCGACGTACTTCCAACACCTTTGTAAAATGCGAAAACGTCGAGTGACCTATACATAGATGCAAAATCTTTTTTTAAAGTTGGATATAAATCGTGTTTTATTATATTCATGAGAATTAATTGCGATTTCATTAATTCTGAACGAAACACTGTTGAATTTGAGTTTATTTTTAGTGAAACTGTATTTGTGAGAGACACGGTGCGTTGTAAACTTAAATGTGAATGTGAATCGACGTTATTTGTTGTACAATAATTTGATTTTATTTTTACTTTAGAGGTTATATTATACGGCGATTTACACGTTTATTGTTAAATTATATGTTAGTTAAATTTTTTTTCTTAATTTTATAATTTACTACAAAATATAATAAAAGTTCTATATTTATAGCGGCTACCTATTATGGTTTAGAATATGAAGTTGAGATAGCTATAAGAACGGACACGATAACGTAAGCTTTGCGCTTAGTCCAGGCTTTTTTATGCTTAGTTCCGTTAAAAAACACTTAGACATCCGTATTAATATTATGAATGTGAAAGTTTGTGAGTATGTATGGATGTTTGTTACTCTTTCACGCCAGAACGGCTGAACGGATCTGATGAAATTTGACACAGAGGTAGATTATAGTCTGGAATAAACACTACTTTGCTACTTTTTATCTCGGAAAAATATACGGTTCCCGTGGGATAGGTTTGGTTTTGTTTTCTTAGAGGCGAACCTGAGCGAAGCGAGGGTGAGCCGTTTAGTGTCTTGCTACTGAGCATGGGCCTCCCGTTAATACGAGGGTTTAGGCTATAGTCTATCGAAAAATTGCTAGGTTCTCTCAGAGATGCAGGTTTCCTCGCGATGTTTTCTTTTACCGTGAGACAAATAGTACCTAATTATGTAGGAAATGATTCGCACGTGTAAAAATCAATAGTGTGAGACCCTGGATTTGAATCCGCTTCACTCGGTTTTCTAAGTAAGCACGTTACCACAGGACTACCATTGAATCCGCCGGAAACGGAGTTCGGATTGAGGTCCACTGTTTTAAGGGAAGCCAGTCTGTCGTCAAGCTGGTCTCTATTCAGATGGAACCCTGGGTTTACTATTACAACATTTTTCAAATTGGACAGACAGTTCCATATATTAGTGTATATAAACAAACACTAACTATAAATATCAATATAGATAACCAAGTATGGAACTATGGACATTTGTCACAGGTCCCCTTTTGGCAATAGCTAAGCACCGGGCTACTTTACTTTAACGGTCGATTGTCTCCAACTAAATGGTATTTCAAACATTCGAGAGTATGGTTCACCGACCGCGAACGACAAAGGAGAGTTTTCGATTTGTAGTGTTGACAAAGGTACAAACAAGTACTTGGCTTGCTTGAGTATGGACAAATAGATTTAAAAGGTCTAAATCAAACACTACTTACAAAAAAATCTGTACAGAAGGCATCTTGAAGGCACTTTAGGCTTTTCAAATAACGTAACGACGTAATAAAGGAAATCAGTACTGAGAGTTGATTATTTTATTGAGAAAAATAGCTTTATTTGTTTTGTGCTAATTTATAAAAGGTGTCTAAATTTTCATGTAATTGTGTTACAGTTTATTAATCTTAATAATGTACTTTTTATATATTTTTAGTAAGTAGTAAGTGTGATAATTGTTAAACTATAAATTTGTGATTTTTTCCTTTCTTGGAGCTATTCTTCAAAGGCTTCAGAATAGATCCCCGTTGGAAAAATTATTTTTTTTTAATTTTCCAATCACTACTACTGATAAAGCGTCCAAAGTAGGTATAGCTTGCCTAAAGCCAGAGCACCCGTTTTAGGCCGTATTTTCATGCCTCTGAGAAAATTATAAATATTGGTCCTACAGTTCCGGGAGTTAAGATTTTTTTAAGAAATTTCCTCCTCTTTTTGAATCTTTTGAAAAATTTATTTCTTTTTTTTTTCAAAAATTATCTACATGCCATTCCAAATCGAATGACATATCGTTGATATTTTTCCGAGACTTCAGCAGTCTCGGAAAAATATCAAAAAAGTTGACCAAAAAGGCACTTGTTGACTAGACTATATTTATGTCTAAATAAGTTGACATTTTTTATGAAAGCAAAAGAAATTCTATAAATAACAGATGTTTTAAATGTGAATGTCTAAAATTTTACATATAACAAAATTCTTACTGAGTCGAATCTGTACATTAAATATATTTTGGAAAATCTTATTAAAATAGTCATTATTATCGATACAGCTACAGAACCTGTAGTTTTTAGAATTTTTATCTGTCTGTTTGTCTTGTTGTCTGTCTTGTGATGCGTTACAAGAAACCCACTGGACAGATTTTGATGATATTTGGTATGTTGATAGCTGGTTATCCGGGTCAACATATAGGACACTTTTTACTGCGGGAATATATTTTATTTCTGAGAAATCTATACTAACAGTTAAAACGAACCTAGGGATGGGGTTCATCCCTAGCGGAGCGAGGATGAGTCGCTGGTTATACATAAACAATTAGTTAACAATATTCCTCTTAAATAAACGAATGTAAAGAGCTTTGCCTTTATATTGCTAATAAATTCGGGTCTTGCAAATTTTAGTAGTTAGCGAGATGTAATAAGGCATTTAAAATAATATTTTTTTTCCTTCCCCTTGTCATCGTTTCACGTGCCGTCGTGTCACAGCCAATATTGTCATTTACAGTAGAAATTATAGTCCACGTGAATTTCCCCCTTTCTAAAAAAACATAAACAGAGGTAAATATGCCATTCCATAATTATTGAAGGATAAATAATAATAAGTAATAAATATGTTGGGACATTAACACACAGCACCATCTAGTTCCATGGTAAGGTACGAGGCTTGTGTTATGGATACCAGATAGTTGATACACTACACATAAATAACTTTAAATACATACATATTATAATATAAACATCCATGATTGGAGTACAAACATTCGTGCTCATCACACAAATGAATGCCCTCTGCGGGACTCGGATCCGCGACCGCTGGCACAGCAAGTAGAGTCACTACAAACTGAGCCAAACGTGTCATCAAAATACGTGTCGTAGAAAATTTAAAAGCGTTATATTATTTGTATCGATAGGACAATTTCAATGGTTATATCATAGAATCATAATATATTATTCACATATATTTTTTTATATTTGTCCTCTACATACATTACGATACGGGACGAACCCGAGCGAAGCGAGGGTGAGTCGCTAGCTTGGATATAGTAAAATGGATATAGTATGTTATCCTTAAGAGATAGACATATGCCATCGCGGACTTTTTTGTAGACCTTTTTAAGGTGTACAATACTGTAGTACATTATTTTGATCTATCTCGTAGGGTTCAGCCAGCGTTTGCAAAGTAAGCGCAAAAAATCTGTTTATTTACGACATCACATTAGAAATCTCCAAAATTATCAGTGTTTTTTTAAAATATTATGCATGTATTATACATATACATATAACTTTTCTCTTGAATCACTCTATTTATTAAAAAAACCGCATCAAAATCCGTTACGTAGTTTTAAAGATCTAAGCATATATAGGGACAGACAGACAGCGGGAAATGACTTTGTTTTATAGTATGTAGTGATCTATCTATATATACATAAAATGCTTTGTCCTGACTGACTGACTGATCGATCAACGCACAGCCTAAACCACTGGTCGTAGAAACGTGAAATTTGCAGGACACATTTTTTATACAATGTAAGCATCCGCTAAAAAAAGGATTTTTCGAAATTCATCCCCTAAGGGGGTAAAATAGGGGATAAAAGATTGTATGAAACTCTGTCATTCTTAACGCGAAATGCACGGAAAGTGGTATTTAGCTTAAAAATGAAAAATAAGAAATATATGTATTAGATTTTTTCGAAATTCATCCCTTAAAAGGATAAAAGGGGGTGATAAAGTTTATATGGGCAAACAATTATTTATGATCAGAATTACTTAAAACTTGGTATTAATGTTCTTCAATACAATTAAATAAATATTTATTTTAGCAATTTTTGAAATTCATCCCATAAAGCTGTCAAATAGGGGATGAAAGTTTGTATGAAACTCTGTAATCGATGCACGGAAAATAGTATTTACCTATGAAATGAAATCTAAAACAATACTAATATAATTTTTTTTCGAAATCCATCCCTTAAAAGGGTAAAAGGGGGTTGTGCTGTTTATATAAGGAAAAAATTGTTTATGATCAGAATTACTTGAAACTTGGTATTAATGCTCTTCAATACAATTAAATAAACATGAATTGTAGTTTTGTTTTAAATTCAAAATAAAAAATTGAACATATTTAAATAGAGTAACATGGCTCAAGTTCTCTGTAAGTGCACACTAACTGTGTGGAATTTAAAGTAGAGTAAATTTATTTACAGAATATACGCTTAACATCTTATACATATTTTTGCAAGTAATAAAGTATGTATTGCGAAAAAGTTTATTTTTTTCGTAGTTTGATCGCGGGCGAAGCCGCGGGTTCTGCTAGTTAGTAATAAAATTTGACATAATATGATTTGACATAATTTGACAAAATAAAAAGATGGCGGTGATCGTTTGCCTAAAGTTAAATTCATACATATTACATGAAAGAAAAGTCGGTTTATGCTTCAGACGAGCAAACTGAGGGTAAGTAACTAGTGTTTTATAAGATCATGTTTGCGGTTTGAGACAAAGTTCATAAAGACTAAGAAATATTGCTCAACATAACTGCAGTTAAACACCGTAAGTGCATGAAGCTGTTACTGCCCCTTATATTGCGTTTCATCTAATGTATTTATTGCTCCGGGGCGTGTACGTTGTAATGAGCATACGTTTAAGATTTTACTAGCGACTCACCCTTGCTCTGCTCGGGTTTGTCCTTACGTTTTAACGGTTAGTATAGATTTCTCAGAGATGAAATATTTTCCCGCAGTAAAAAATATCCTTAATGTTGACCGGAATAACCAGTTATCATCATACCAAATTTCACCAAAATCTGTCAAGTGGTTTTCCCATGATGCGTTCCCAGACAGTCAGACATGAATTCTAAAAACTATATATTCGGCCTCTGTGTCCATAATAATGACTATTTCAATAAGATTTTCTAAAAAATATTTAATGTACAGATTCGACTCAGTTAGAATTTCATTATATGTATAAATAAGGGGTTGTTTTCAAAAAAATTACCACAAAGAAAAAAAAATTGTTTGACAATTTTTATTGAGTTTCTGGGTCTATTGGTAGATACATTCGATACAAGATTTTGTTGTTTAGTTTAGTCAAAAAAGAAAAGGTACTTAATTTCGATGAACCTTTATAAGTGAACTAGCGACTTTGTCCCTAGGTGCGTTTTAATGGTTAGTGTGGAAGAGAAACACTGTATATTATATGATGTTATAGCCTATAGCCTTCCTCAATAAACGGGGTATCTAATGCAAAAATATTTTTTCAAATCGGATTAGTAGTTTCTGAAATTAGTGCGTTCAAACAAAAAAACGACACGTTTGACGACAAGTTTGGCTCAGTTTGGAGTGACCCTACTTGTTGTGCCAGCGGTCGCGGGTTTGAGTCCCGCTGGGGGCATTCATTTGTGTAATGAGCACGAATGTTTGTACTCCAGTCACGGGTGTTTATATTTATCATATGTATGTATTTAAAGTTATATATGTGTAGTGTATCAACTATCTGGTATCCATAACACAAGCCTTGTAGCTTACAATGGAACTATGTAGATGGTGCTATGTGTTAATGTCCCAACATATTTATTTATAAACAAACAAACTCTGCCTCTTTAGAATATTAGAATAGATAAATAATTATATTTATAAATAAATAATATTTAAACTTCAACAATAATAAGATAATAAAGTTAGCGTCCGTTAACTTATTTCTCCTGCATAAAAATTCATATTAAATACGTTATTCAAAGTTTTAGTTGAGTTAAAACTAAAAATATCCGTTGTTATAAAATGGTATTCATTTTTAGAAGATTACATTTATAAATTATGGTTTCAAGGCCCGTAGTATTTTGTTGTTCCCAGTATATTAAGTTTTATATAACTTCAGAGTTCTGGGCAGAAGTAGTACATTATTTTATTAAGAAAAAGGAATTTTCTTGATGAAATTGGAAATTTCTGTATTATACTTGTTCATAAATTGAGGTTAATATCACAATTATTCTAAGTACATTTTATTATTTTTAAAAGAAATATAAGAAATAAAAATTCTTTGCTTTATTGTAACTTATTTTTAAAAATAGCATCTTTATTTTAGAAACAAATATCTACGGAGGCAGTCGCGAATTTATATTAAATTTACTAGAGTGCAACAATACGTCTCGAACACAATTGATCATAAAGTGCTTTCTTGATTTTAAAATTAAATAAAACTTTTAAAAATAACCATTAAATAAGATAAAAAAGATGCAAAGAAAAGAGTACAAAAAACCGCTTCATTATTATTATGCTATAGATAGAGCAATATGCATGCAAAGGAAAAAATATATACATATATTCGAATAAAATACCTTTTTTTTAAGTCAGTCAAAAATAATAAGCAGTTTACCCTTGTACTGCCAGCTTTACAATACATATTTTATATCATCCCTTAAAAAATTATTGATGATAACGACGAGAGGGTGGGTGTAAAATATAACCCCGTTAAATTTAGTTACTCTGCCGGCATCCGATGTTCAATTTTCGTCAATCTTGTAATCTCATCGTGACCTTTCGTGATTATTGCTACTCCTAAAATGTTGCTACCGTATTAAATTACACGGGATGTAGTCACACTTCCAGTGCCCTGACGTTGAGTTTATCGATTAATTATAATCTGTACATACTTTATTATTATCTGTACATACTTTAAGTAAAAGTAAAATGACTTATATATCGAATACGAGTCGCTAGACTCACCCTCACTTCCCTCGGGTTTGTACCTAACTCGCTTCCCAATACAAACTTTCATCCCCATTTTCTAAGTTCCTGCGCAATTTTCTTATTTTTTTTTAATGCAAGAACTTTCTCCTGACAATAACAAATACAACAAAAAAAGAATTAGTGAAATCGGTCCAGCCGTTCACGCGTGATGGCGTGACCAAGGGAAACAGGGATTCATTTTTATATACATATATAGATTTCTAGAATAAACTAGCGACTCAACCTTGTTTCGCTCGGGTTCATCCTAAGTACCTACGTTTTCACGGTTAGTATGGAATAAATAGATTATATACATATTATATATAGGTAGTATATGTATATAGTATAAGTACAAAATAAACAGTTCTGAACTTTTCGATTTTCCAGCTGTTTTTTTTTAGGATTCATTTAAGTATTCCTTGATTAATACGTTTAGATTTTGTTAGACTTTGTCAAGGTTTTTTATATAATATTTTTCAGAGTAAGACTTCAAAAAAAAATATAAAGTATATTTACTACTTAGATTTGTATTTCTTTGTTTTGTTGTACTGTTGACAAAGAGCGAAATGAAAAATATAGCTGAATTTCAAATCAAATATAACACAATTTCTGCTTCGTAGAGGTACAAACTAAACAGTTGTCAGATTTCCTTCCTATTGTTTCCGAATTGAAGACAATGGTAATAACTAGAGAAGTGATAAACGGCTTTAAATTGACAACGCGTTTAAACGTTGTGCTTATTTTTTTAAACGTTTTTAAAAAACGCTTTTCGTTGAAACGCTTTTTTGCTAATCGTTGAACACTTTTAAGTAAAAGTCATCTGTCATAACGACAAGCGTTGAAAAAAGCGTTGAAAAAAGCGTTTAACAGTTGCCTGATCGTTGTGTTGTAAAACACTAACAAAATTAATACGTCTTCAATTCGCCAAAAATATTACGTAAACAAGTAGAATGTAATTTAGCCGCTTAATATGAAACGAATTCATTTAATATTGAGTCTTATATGGATAGAAATATGATTGTTAATCTAATATAATTTTTAATTTTTATATTAAATCTTATATACTTTGAAATAAGGTCCAATAATTAAATTTTATTTTGAGTTGTATTAGCATTCTCATTAGGTTACTTTTCATGTTGTGTTTAGTTTCTTGAAACGTAGCCGTCAACGTTTAAACGAAATCTGCATGAATGTATAAGCGCGCTGTAGCGCTTTTTTAAAAAAGCATGCTATTTTAAGCGCTTATCGTTTAAACGCCCACGTCTAGTAATAACACATGTTGTGTACAACAATAGTTTTAATAAGTTCTTCGTCGTTATTATGATTGCCACACGTTATGACTTTTTTTTGGGATACAATTTCTAAATAATTATCCTAAAAGATTATTATATACACTAAAAAATATCTATATTATTAGCCCAGTCAAATTAGCTTAAAAAAGGGGCTAACAATGCAAAAAATTTTACTGGCATTTTTCCTTTGGAATTCTTTGACGGGGTCTGACATCTGACAGTCTAAATTTAGATTCTCAAGGTACTAGACCCGTTGTGTCATCCGCCAACTGACCGAAATTTGATTTTAAACAACTTCCATTATAACAATTTTTCGCGTGAAATTGAAAATAAACGTAATGATGCAATGGTAAATCGAAAAATATCGATCGTATGAAAAAATTAATAAGAACCAAAATTTTAGGAAAGTTAATTTTAAACAACTTTGTTTGTTAAATTTTTTTGCGTAAAATTGAAAATAAACGTTCAATAAACAAAAACTCACCCTCTCTTTTTGGGTATAAATCGAAAAATATCGATCCTACAAAAAAAAATAAGAGTCAAAATTGTAGGAAATTTAATTTCAAACAACTTTTATAATAACTATTTTTCGTGTAAAATTGAAAATAAACGAGTTGTTCAATAAACAAAAATCAACCCTTGAATTCAAAATGGCGGATGATGCAACGGGTTTGGTACCCCGGGAACCTAAATTTAGTGTGCCATTGAGCCCCCCCGAAAGAATTCCGAAGGAAAATTGCCAGTAAAAAATTTTTGCAATTTCAAATCCTAATTCGACTGGGCGTATATGATTGTACTGGTAGTAGTGTGTCTTTTGGTATAGATGGGTACGTCGTATTATGTACGTACGTACATACACGTGATACCTGATGAATATGAAGAAAGTAATTATTTTACCCAGATTGAGTATTTCTTTAAATTTATATGGAGCCTTTGAAGTTAATCGTTCTAAAAAAATCTAAATTGGTAAAATTGGCTAGATATCGCCGGTTTATTTTTATTATATAAAGTCAAATTTAATTAAATAAAACCAAATTGCACTTAATAATTCCTTTATTAAAGACTGGTAGATAGATGGCTTCTACTCATACAATGGAGACCACGCCTCAGCAAACGTAATGTAGCGTCCTGCAGCTAGGTGGAGCAACGATATATGTACGTAAAGTGGCAGCGGTTAAATGAGTATAGCTGGAGATCGAGTTCGAAATCGATTACGAAATTATGATGACAAATAAATAAATAAATATGTCGGGATATTAACACACAGCATCATCTAGTTACATGGTAAGCTACAAGGCCTGTGTTATACAAAACAGTTGATACACTACACATATATAATTACTTTTAATACATATATATTATAAATATAAACACCCATGACTGGAGTACAAACATTCATGCTTATCACACAAATGAATGCCTCAGCGGGACTCGAACCCGCGACCGCTGGCACAGCAAGTAGAGTCACAACAAACTGAGCCAAACATATCGACGATGTTGACGAAATGATGATGATGAATTATTGTACAAGTAATATTCCCATGGAAATATGGCAAGGATGCTAGCAACTTACCTCACTTAATTGCTATATCGGTTTTTTTAGGTAAAAAATTGATGAGCCCTCTAGTAGAGATGATAATAGAAAAGAACAGAATATTTTTGAATATTATAATATTATTAAAATATACAAAATTACGTATATGGTCACCCCGAGCTAGCATTTACACCGTTGCATCTTGAAACTTGACTCAATGACTTGTGCCAAGCGAACTGCAACGAAGCTTTCTGCAAACAAAGTTTTAAACTTTAAATAAGAGAATCAGCCAAAGGTATTGAAAACGTAATAAAGCAGGATTTTAACTGTGTCTATTTTTGTGTAAAGAATTTTTTGTAAAGAAGATTTGTAAAGAAACTTTGTCGATACTTTATGTCGTCTTTTAAAGTAGCAAAACTGGACGAACTATTTAGGAACCATGTTACAATACAAAGTTCAGAGATAACGTGGCGCCTTAAGACATATGTAAATATAATACCATATACCGACGGCTTATCACATCTATATATATATATATATATATATATATATATATATATATATATATATATGCCAGGCCAAACCCTTAAGGCTAGAAAATTGAAATTTCGCACACGCATTCCTCAATAATGAAGGCATCTACTAAGGAAGGATTTTTCAAAATTAAACCCCCAAGGGGGTGAATTAGGGGATAAAAGTTTGTATGGGACTTTTTATTCCTTGGATATATTTGCATGAAATTTCATATTTTTCGTAGTTTGATCGCGAGCGAGGCCGCGGGTTCTGCTAGTTTAAAATATTTACTTTTAACTTCAAAGGTAAACAGATTTTAAATTTAATTTAAATATTGATTCCGCTGTAAAATATTAT
The DNA here is from genome assembly GCA_905404265.1 of Fabriciana adippe. Taxonomy (NCBI): domain Eukaryota; kingdom Metazoa; phylum Arthropoda; class Insecta; order Lepidoptera; family Nymphalidae; genus Fabriciana; species Fabriciana adippe. The sequence goes on along the minus strand of FR989997.1, from coordinate 13,556,256 downwards.
CAGGAAAATTTTCAGCCAGTAAAGTAGATAATTTTATCGAAGCACTGCACACTAAAGTAAAATTTTAATCCTGGTTTCTGAATTTAAAAATAAATCTCTCAGCATATAGACTGTGTTGTTAATATGTGATATTAAGGCATTTTAAATTAAATTAAGGTATAATTTATACGGTCTATATATTTTGATTTACAAGTACATACACTCATGCGTGAGTATGAAATCTCACTCACTTCTAACCGAATTAACTCATTCTACGAAGGATCGTATTTTAGTGTAAAATTATGTAATTCGTCAAACGTATATTACAAATTAAGATACAGGTAGGTATATTATATTAGATATGTACCTACAATAAAATAGCATTCATTTCTGATAAAGGATCTTGTAAGTTAAATATTTTATGAAAAATATGTATGAATGTTGTTTAGTTTTAAATGTCTAATCAAGATTTATTATCCAGAATATTTATGTTTGTTTGTTTGTCTGTGAAATGACGTGAACAAACATTCACGTCGTTACGTGAACAGACGTTTACATCATCGTGCATCACTCGAAAACGACTTGACCGGTTTTGACTGAGTCTGTAATTTTCTTATTGTGATAAACATACTTTTTTATTCATTTATTTAAAAAAACATAGCTAATATATAGATAAAGAAAATAGTACGTAAAATAAAAAAAATATATATATCCATAAACTTAAACGTAGCGTCGTGTCGTTGCAATGTTAAAATACCATACGATCAATAGTTGACAGCGTAGCAGCTGTTATACTCTATTTGTAAGTAACACAAGAAAAGCTACGGCTTTTGAATTTTTATTATTTTTAAATTGAGTAATTAGCGTTCTGAAAATATACACTTAAAATTTTTAAAGTTTAAAAAACATAAAAAAAACTTTCTTTCAAAATAACTCATTTAATAACGACAAAAAAAAAATCAAAAAAGAAAATTTTAGTATAAACAATAATATATTTTTTTATTAATTCATAAAAAATATGAAAAATACGATACAAAAAGAAAAAAAAAAGAAAATATTTTTTCTAAAATTACCGCATTTGACCCTCGTTAAATCTTCCGATTGCACGTAACGTTTGGTGTGCATAATAGGTAGTTATTTTCATAAAAAAAAATGTTTATGTTTAGGGTCAAAAATCTATTATTAATTATCCCATTGCAATCGTATGGATGATACTTTAATATATGCTTATATAATATAAATGATTTTTAAGCGTCTTCATAAAAACGTGCTAGTGTAACCGTAAAAAATAATCTATACATATTATAAAATTCAAACTAAGCCGAATCTGTACATTAAATATTTTTTGGAAAATCTTATTGAAATAGACATTATTATCGATGCAGAGGACGAATCTATAGTTTTTAGAATTTTTGTCTGTCTGTCTGTCTGTCTGTCTGTTACCGCATCACGGGAAAACCACTGGACAGATTTTGATGAAATTTGGTATGATGATAGCTGGTTATCTGGGTCAACATATAGGATACTTTTTACTCCGGGAAAATATCTCATCTCTGAGCTAAACATCAAAACGTAACTAGGGACGAACCCGAGCGGAGCGAGGGTGAGTTGCTAGTTTTATATATATATATAATGAAGTGATTAATCTAAATAAAGGTATTTCTCTATTTGTTAATCGATTTTTTTTTGTTAAGTAGATAATTACGAGATTTAGTGTTACCAATAAAAAAAGTTTTTTTTTTTTATTAATCTAGATAGGTAAGACAAAAGAGTTTAGTACTTTCTTTTTAGTAGTTATTGACGAGCTTTAGACAATGTTATCAATAAAAAAAATGACTAATAATTATGGGCGAATTTCGAAAAAAAAGAATAAAATATACGATAAAGAATCACTTTAAGTACTTATTGACATTAACAAGGAGATGATAAAATCTTATTTTATTTATGAAACCACAATCGTTGCTGTATGTATGTGTCAAGCTGGAAGCAAATAAATAGCCTAATTTGTATTTTAAATGGCCTACAAGTCTGGATGGATGCCAGCTCGTACCAGTACATATTGAGCAATATAATACTACTATAAACATCACTAAGTATTACAGGACAGTCGTTTAAATAAGGCTTTACTGCAACGTTACGCTTGAGTAAGTTATGTGGAAAATATTTCATTCCCTATAAGAAAATTAAAGGCGGTGGTTGCTCAGTGGTGACGCTTCCGCTTGGGAAATCAATTTAAGTAGGTTCAAAACTCGCTTAACTTCAATATTCGAAATTACAGATGTAAAAGTATCTGAAATTTTCATGTGTGAATAATTTTAACATTATCACCACTTACCTTACGGTGTAGGTCTTGAGGAAACCTGCATGTTGAGTTTCGAAAGACATAATATGAAGTCCGCGAACCCACACTTAACCAGCGTGGTGGACTAAGGCCTGATCGTCTTCGTATTAAAGGGAGCCTGTGCCCAACAGTGGGACGTAAAAAAGGGCTGAATACATAAGAAGAATCTCGAGCTCGGTCGAGTATAAAATAAGGCTGCGTGTCTACAAACACTGTTATTTAATAGTTACTAAAATACCATTGTTATGTGCCTCCATTTGCCAGCTTGCAAGAGAAACTTAAGATAACTCGAATGCTGGGCTTGGTTTTATTTAGCATTAGATTACGTTAAGATAAAAAAAGGCTGTACTTTAAAAAAGCTTTTTAACTAGCTTTCCGTTCCTCTTCCTTGTTTTTATTTTGTACGAATGAGGCCACAATACACATAAATATTTTTAAATTTTATTTATTTGCTTATTGTAGGTATATTTGAATTGGACGAAATTGAACAGTTAGAACAGGTGACAATTCTTCATCAAAAATCACGAGTGGACCCGCGGGCGAATATTTGTATTGAAATAAATCTGTATTTTAATGGAGTGGATGAAACTACAGATTAAAAAAAATTTACATTCGTTTTACAATTTCCGAGCAAAGACTAAATCTTGGTAAAGTAAAAGTTCAAGAACAGTGACAAAGGATTTGAACTGTTTAAAAGTAATAGAAGCCATTTTAGTCTTTATATCAATAAGTAGATGGACTACAGTCGCGTGTATATTTATTTGAATTTCTTCATACCTTATTTTTTTTCCGTACAAGCAAAGCATTTCACGCGCTACAGTTTCTTTCAACGCTTTCAATTTGTTTTTTTTTTTTACCACAGGCAAGTGATAAATTATATCTGAGGCTTGAGAGTAGCGCTAAATTAAGTTTTTTTTAATGTTATTTGGCATGAGTGGAATGTCATTTATTTAATTTATCACCATTAGAGGATAAAGTTCTTAAATAAATAATTTTTAGGCACAATTTTTCGATAAGACAAATATAATCTGACTTTTTATATCTATGCATATTTTTTTTCGATGGACTAATTAACTAGATAAACATTTTATTATCCTGTTACTATGTAAAAAATACCGAACAGATATTATATAATACTGAAATAGATTATAACGTAATTTGTTTAAAAAAAATTTTTTTCAACTTCAAAAAGCTTTGTGGAGGCTGCTTTATATTTTTTTATAATATTTTTATACTAACTCTACTTTTAGATATCGTACTAATGTATGTATTCAGCCCTTTTCAACGTCCCACAGCTGGGCACGTGCCTCCCTTCAATACAGGCCATAGTCCAACCACGCTGGCCAAGTGCGGGTTGGCGGACTTCACATGTCTTTCGAAAACTTGCTAGGTTCTCTCAGACATGCAGGTTTCCTCACGATGTTTTCCTTCACCGTAAAGCAAGTGGTAAAGGAATATTTATAACAACTTATATCAAACACCCCACGTTTTTTTCACAATAACATTAATTTTCTCGTTAATCGCGTAATTTTTATACAAAAAAAATATTTTTTTACTTTTTAGTTCGGTTCATCATTGAAACATGTTTTTTAGTTTTTTTTTAAGTTATTTATTTTCCATTTTTTAGTTTGATCTGCTAAAAAACGCGTTTTTTTAGGTTTCTAAATATTTTTTTAAATAAATTATTGTATCCTCATCGATCCTTGATAAGTGAATTTTTCAAGGTAATTTGACGTTTTGAAGTGAGTAAAAATTGTGTTCCGTTACAAAGATAGATAGATACTGGTGTAGCTAATAAAAGCGTGTTAAAAATGACATTTTAATGGTAATTACTGAAAGGTTTTAGAAATAAATCATTATAATATTAATATAAAGAAAGGAATATTTTAAATTCCAATTAACGCCTAACGATATCCGTCAGGAAATTAATATTTTATAGATATTATATTAGAATATATTTTACATTTAAATAGAATCATTAGAATATTAATTATTAATACATTTGTCATGGATATACGAGTAAACGTCTTTCTCTTCGCATTCGCAATTAATTAAAATTTCATGACATGTCGTTATATTAAAAAAAATGGGTGCGTGTAACCTTTGGCAAATACTGGCATTATTTGGCAATCTTATTGAAATATATATCATATATCATGAAATATATAATATATATCTTATTATTGATACAGAGGCCGAATCTATAGCTTTCAGAATTTTTGTCCGTCGGTCTGTCTGTCTGTCTCTGAATGCATCACGAGGAAACCACTGGGCAGATTTTGATGAAATTTGGTATGATGATAGCTGGTTATCCGGGTCAACATATAGGATACTTTTTACTGCGGGAAAATATCTCATCTCTTAGTAACTAGGGACGAATCCGAGCGTATCGAGGGTGAATCGCTAGTGTTATATATCATTCGTTAGACAATGACAACGGTTACCATGGCAACAATTAGTCATAATAGCTTTTAAATAATTTATGCACATTCATCCCACAGTAATAAATATTCATTTTTATAAGTAGTAATTATATATATATATATATATATATATATATATATATATATATATTTTAAATTATTAATAATAAATTTGACTCTTATTACTGCGGTACACTTCCGCTACACTCATTTTTTCAATGTATTGACTTACTCGTCAGTAACACCTAAAGAAGTTTTACTTAAGAAATATACTTCATTATTTAACCTTTCATAAAGTTCAAATAATTTTAACATCACATACAGGAGAGCTAGAAACAACTGAAGGTATCTCGTCGTTACTCGATAAATATGTTTATTGGTAGATAAATAATATGATTTATTTCGTCCTTTTTTAAAAATAATCACTTATTTTTAAAAATCTTTAATATTGAATCCATCAAGGAACACTAAAACTTTATCTATATAACTATTTTAATAGATTTAGTCAAGAATTTAGCTGGAGCTTTCGAACAAAAGCTTAATGTAATCTAGTCAAGCTTCGAATATATCCAATACAAGTAACAACTTGGTTGAACAGATCCAAAGTTATAAGACTTATGGAGTATAGTATTATATGATCTGTGCTTAAGGTTTCCATATTATGCGGTCTAATAAGAATCAGGAGATGTGTTTGTATCGTTGGAAATAATTTAAAACTCAGTTCTAATAGAAACTATATCTATACATCTATGCAGATAAATAAAATTGAAGCGTCTGTTTGTAATATCAAAATAACATATTTTTACTAAATGCATATTAAATTACATGCGGTATTTGTAAGAAAAACGCAATTTAAAAAAAATTGTCTGTCTGTCTGTCTGTTTATTCCGGCTAATCTTCGAAACGGCTGGACTGATTTTGACTTTACTTTCACTGACAGATAGCTGATGTTATAAGGAGTAACTTAGGCTACTTTTATTTTACTCGTAGAAAAAGAATTAGGATGCCGCTCAAAAAATTTAAACGTATCCAGGGACGCACCCGAGCAAAGCGAGGGTAAGTCGTTAGTAACTAATAAAATCCACCACCATAAAGCGAGCTCTATTATATTTTAAAGCGCTAAAGCGCGTTATAAAATTATTGTTGTTGTTGTTGTTATTTTCAAAATTTCGGAAACATACGAGTCGTATAAAACTCGATAACTCGATAAATACAACACACACACACACACACACACACACACACATATATATATATATATATATATATATATATATAACTATAAATACATACATGTGTATTATAAATATGAACACCTATGACTGGAAACATACTCATCACATAAATGAATGCCTCCAGCAGGACTCGAACCCGTGACCGCTGGCACAGCAAGTGTCGATAACTAGTATAGATATTACATTAACTTAAAAATGCGAAGTCGAGTAAAGATGCTCTATTGGCGTTATTAAGAGTAAGTACCTCATCAATAAAACATGGCTCCAGAATTATGTGGTCGTATCTACTGGAATTCAAATTTGGGTGATAAGAAGTAATAAATTTTATTTGAATACTGTTATAATAAAATATAATGGAGCTTGTACTCATAGGAATCTCATCTATACTAATATTATAAAGAGGTAAAGTGCGTGAGTTTGTGACGTTGTAGGGAGTAATCTCTGGATCTACTGAACTGATTTAGATGAAATTTGGTAATAATATACTTTGAGACCCTGGGAAGGACATTAAAAATGGGGATCCGCTAAAGTTTTCTAAAAAGTGGCGCTGACTGTTTTTCTATCTATACGTATAAAAATTCTAACTTAGTCAAACTGTACATTAAATATTATTTGGAAAATCATATTGAAATAGTCATAATTATCGTTGAGGCCGAATCTATAGTTTTTAGAATTTTTGTCTGTCTGTCTGTCTGTCTGTCTGACTGTGACCGCATCAAAGAAAAACCACTTCACAGATTTTAATGAAATTTAGTACTATGATAGCTGGTTCTCCGTGTCAACATATAGGATACTTTTTACTGCGGGAAAATAACTCATCTCTGAAAAATCTATACTAAACGTTAAAACGTAATTAGGGACGATCCAGAGCAGAGCGAGGGTGAGTCGCTAGTAATATTATAAATTTAAAAGCATATAGGGACGCACACGAGTGAAGCGAGGGTACAGTGCTAGTTTTTAATAATAGTAAAGAAAGGTGACGTAATAATATTGGGTATATATAGTATAATGCGTAATTTTTTAAGAATGTAGATGCATTCTTAAAAAATTACGCATCTTTACTTTATTAAAAGTAATTAACATAAAGATGGAAGGATGGAACCAAATTAAAAAAACAATTAAAAACTTGACGAAATTCAGATTACGCATAACAATGAAACTGACCCCTCTTAATTAAACCAGGGCGCGAGTTGAAGCTATCATTCGCCTCTCATTTTGTTCACTCACAAATTACAGGCTTATTTATCCGTATTACATTGGCCGACTTCAAAGTGAGCCGATTTTTTTAATTTTTTTTTAATGAAAATGTTATACCCCTGAAAATATTATACAAATAATCTATCTAGATACATATAATAAAATTCTGAGTGGAATCTGCGCATTAAATATTTTTTGGAAAATCTTATTGAAATAGACGTTATTATCGACACAGAGACCGAATCTATGGTTTTTAGATTTTTTGTCTATCTGTCTGTATTTCTGGGAACGCATCACGAGAAAACCACTGGATAGATTTTGATGGGTATGATGATAAATGATTATCTGGGTCAACATATAGGATATTTAAATTAAAATTCTATTATAATTGAAAACGTAGGGACAAGCCCGAGCCGATCGGGGGTGAGTCGCTAGTATTGTTATAATATTAATATTCCATTTTAGTGAAGTAACGGGATATCAAGTTTCGGATCGATTAGATCTGTGGAAGCTGTTCATATCCTTTAACCACCTAGAAAGGAGCTGGTATCCTGTTAACGGCTGAATGGAATTTCTTGATTTATTATATTTTATTCTTGACTAAGAACACTGTCGAGTAAGTCACCATTCAAGCAAAATAAACTAAATTAAAATCGATTCATCCGTTTGGGCGCTACGAAGCCTCAGACAGACACACATATACACGTTAAACTAATAACACTCCTCTTTTTGCGTCGAGGGTCAATATGAGTAGCTTCGGTAATTTAATTTTTATATTTGATGTTAAGAAACCTTTTTACTTCTTATTTTTTTTTACCTACCTATTTTAAAAATTGTGCCAATTTATGGAAAGTATTGCCTGAAAATTTAATTTATATTGGATCAAAGGTTGTTTTAAAAACATGTATTAAAATAGGTCAGCTGCTGAAATTTTTATTAGGTACTTAAGGCCACAGAAAAAACAAAATTTCAATCATCATTTTAAAATAAGTCTTAGGCATCTTGAAATAAATATCAAAACTTATGCTATTTCTATATATATAATAAAATTCTAACTGAGTCGAATCTATACATTAAATATTTTTTGGAAAATCTTATCGAAATAAACAGTATTATCGATACAAAGGCCGAATCTATAATTTTTAGAATTTTTATCTGTCTGTCTGTGACCGCATCACGGAAAAACCACTAGAGGGATTTTGATGAAATTTAGTATGATTATAACTGATTATCCGGGTCAACATATAGGATACTTTTTACTGCGGGAAAATATCTCATCTCTGAGAAATCTATACTAAAAGTTAAAACGTAAGTAGAGACGAACCCGAGCGGAACGAGGGTGAGTCGCTTATATTTTCATAAATAAAATTGAAAGACATAAACCATACAAATTGCAATTTCTTACAATATTTTCTGTAACTGTGAAATTAAAAACAACAAACTGATCAAAATACCTGATTTGTTTGCAGTTAATTCACGCTAAGTGAATGAGTTTAAAATCTTCATTGTTACTTTGACGAGCTAAAAGTCTTGAAATCCAATCAAGTTTAAGTGTCCTTTTACCTTTTTAAACTTAGAGTATAATGAAAATTAATCCCAAGAACCTCAAATTTTATATTAAGTAGACTGCAGTATTAATTACTAAATGACGTTAAACTGCTGGACTGATTTGGATGTAATTCAGTACACAGAAAAAATATAATCTAGATTAGTACATAAATCTATACTAATATTATAAATGTGAAAGTTTGTGAGTATGGATGTATGGATGTATGTTTTTTACTCTTTCACGCCAGAATAGCTGAACGGATCTGGATGGGCACAGAGATAGATTATAGTCTGGAATAACACATAAACATATAACACATAGGCTTTTTATCCCAGAAAAAAAATGTTAAAATAACACTACGTGTTAAATAGTTTATATATATATATATATATATATTATGGGCCTCTGTTTACATATTTAAGATCTTTTGTAAATATTGCCTGAAATAAATGATTAAATAAAAAAAAATCCAATTGAATTTTTATCACAAATTTGCATCAAATCATATCAACATATCAACATTTCACATTTTGCTATACTCCCTCATAACTTTAGGTTTATGTAAACTCAATTTGGCAAAATAAAACTTCGAATGAGGTCAATTGTTTATTTTGAATTATAACCATATCATGAGGTAAAATAAAATGTCTGTATCTGACAAATCGACGGAATTTCTAGCTATAGGCTCATTTACATCGATGTACCATTGCTGAAACTAGTAAAATATTTGGTAAGCGATAAAAATAATTGGTGACTGTTTTATGAAAAAAAAAACGGATATTAATAATAATATCTTGCTAACAGATTTTGGCCACGGTGGCCAATCTCACTCAAACTAGCCATATATGCCGGAAATATCTCATATACATATATGTATAGTAATTATATACCTACTATGAGGTAACTACGAGTATCTGTACCAAATATCACCTCTTTATTTTATAGATCTTAAATTCCTATCTTGGCTAGAAGAAACAGACATGTCAGTATGTCTATTTCTTCATTTTTTGTTTTTTCCGTTTTTGTTATTGCATGTACAGAATTCTTTAAAAAGTTTTCGAAACGGCATTTGTATCGTATGTATTATTAAGTTAATGTATACTAATATTATAAAGAGGCAGAGTTTGTTTGTTTGTTTGTTTATTTGTTTGTTTGTTTGAACGCGCCAATCTCAGGAACTACTGATCCAATTTGAAAAATTCTTTTTGCATTAGATAGCCCGTTAACGAAGGCTAACGTTCCGTTAAGGAAGGCTATAGGCTATGTATCATCCCGGAAAGTGTACGGTTCCTGTAGGATAGATTTATTTATATCTAGGGACGAACCCCAAGCGAAGCGAGGGTGAGTCGCTAGTTTATGATAATATTATAATTAAAAGTTCAACCAGACTATTATTCCTTCTATCTAAAATATATAGGAATATTCGAACATCTTAAACCGCAAGAATTACTTCTAATTTCGAACTCTATAAATTAACACTCCAATGAGAAAATTCCTTACGTTCACTAAATAATTGTATCTGGCCCCCGACATTGCGATACTTCTGTCCCTTGACACGAGGAATGATTTTGAAATTCTGAAATCACGACTATTTTGTATCACAGAACCAAGTATTATTAGCAATATTATATATTGTTACTAGTATGAGAATAGAATAAATGTACTTATCATTATTATTTAGAACCAAATAAAATATTTATTTCCTGTAAAAACTATATTTAGTAAGAATTATGGTTCTTAAAATAAAGTTAAAACATATAACTCTTTAATTTAAATATGTGGAAGTGGAAAATTGTAAGGTAGAAAAGAGGTATGTTGTAAAAAGATATTAGTGTTTTTTCTGGAGTAATTTGAAGTAATGATTTACAATAGGTACAGTCCCCACAACTCCTTATGAATTATTTTGAAAAAATCCTACCCTCAAGGAACTTTCAATCTTCATCTATACGCATTAATAAAATTGAAGTGTCTGTTTATAATGTCGAAATAACAGCTTAACACTAAATGCATATGCAATTATATACGGTACTTATAAAAAACACAATTTTTAACATTTTTGTCTATCTGTCTGCCTGTCTGTCTGTCTGTTTGTTCCGGCTAATCTCCGAAACGGGTGGACCAATTTTAACGGGACTTTCACTGGCAGATAGCTGATATTATAAGGAGTAACTTAGGCTACTTTTATTTTAGAAAAAGTATTAGGGTTTCGCTTAAAAAAATTAAAACGTACCCAAGGACGAATCCGAGCGAAGCGAGGGTAAGTCGCTAGTATTACAAAATTTGCCATACCACGCAATTGCTCAAACCAATTTCGGTTTGAAAGAAAATATTTGATATAGTTGTAAAATTCTAAAGTTCATAAGTGTTTAAAATTGGTTAATGTTGTATATTTTAAATCACGCTGTGTCTTTAAAATTTTTTAACCCCCAGAAAATCAATTAACCTACAATTATTTTCTTTCAACATTTTATTTGGAAAAAAAATCGATATTCATACAATAAGAAAAAAATATAGCAGAACTTCGATAATTGAAATAAAAGAGGAAAAAAATTGGCCGTACTTGATTACATGCATGCTGCATAGAGCTTCCACTTGCTAGTTTGGCAAAAATGTATCCGAAGAAAGAGATGATTGGTTAATTCACAAAGCATCGTAATCACTATTATAACACGTCCGTATCTCATAGCCCGAAGGCATTCTGACCCAATTCTGTAGTACGCGATCAATTAAATGAAGCAATTAATGGATCGCTTGAATAGGTTAACTATTCAGATGCATTGCATCTGCAAATAGAGGGCATTCCCTGTCTATTGATTTTGACGTGTCAATATAATTAACACTGATTAAAGGTTTTAAAGTCATTTTTATTTAATACTTTAGATTTACGCGAATATTTGATATTTTAAATGAAATTGTCTCTTCGGATTTCGTTGTGTATTTTCAGTAATCTGTGGCACTCACTACCTATTACTTCCCAAAAGTTTATTTTATTACAAAGCTAATTTTAATATTAGTTTCAAACTTTTCATATCATAATATACATTACTAGTCCCAAAATATTAATTATGTCCATTAATAATGTTATTATTGAAAGTCATAATATTATTTAATAACAATAATTGCCTAAACTTTTGAATTTTATAAAGTAAAGCTACAATAATTTTATAAATCAAACAGCTAATTACAATATAATAGTTTAAATAGAAAACAACGTTATAAATACATGACCCAAAAGCTTATAGGTTAGCAGTACCCGCTTCATCGCTCGCGTTCTGACTTCTGATCGCTATCAAACTGCACAGATTCACCCGTTAGGCTAATCTGAAGATTGCCTAAAAATGTCATCAACATGGCTCCCGACGTTTTGGAGTTTTTATATATATAGACTAGCGACTCGCCCTCGCTTCGCTCGGGTTCGTCCCTACTTGCGTTATAACGTTTAGTATAGATTACTCAGAGATGAGATATTTTTCCGCAATAAAAAGTATCCTACATGTTGACCCAGATAACCAGCTACTATCATACCAAATTTCATCAAAATCCCTTCAGTGGTTTCAAAATTCTAAAAACTATAGATTCGGCCTCTGTATCGATAATAATGTCTATTTCAATAAGATTTTCCAAAAAATATTTAATGTACAGATTCGGCTTACTTACATTTTTATTATATGTATACGAGTACATAGATTAAAAGCGCCAATTTATCGAGTTAGAAAGGACAATCAGTCTAACTTTGTTAATTACAATAACCAGGTGACGACTTCGAATTGCTGATATTAATTTGAAACCATTTCAACCTTATATATGTATAGATATTTCTTGAACTTAGAAACAAACTCAAACTTTTACGCTCTAACAAACTTTGTCATAAATTGAGTTATTGACTTAACATCTTAATAATTATTATTTAAACGGGTACACATTTTTTAGTATTTATATTTATTTTACATTAAATTCTAGCCTTTCGAATATTATAAACAAAAACAAACCTATCCCACGGGAACCGTACATTTTTCCAGGATAAAAAGTAACCTATGTGCTTGCTATTCCAGACTATAATCTATCGACTATCTCTGTGCCAAATTTCATCCAGATCTGTTTAGCAGTTCTAGCGTCATTGGGTAACACACATCCATCCATCCAAAGTGTCGCATTTATAATATTAATGGGATTGATGTAATTCCGCTGTGGGTTTTAGTGAGTAAGAATATTACAGTCCCCTGGGCGGTGACAGCTAGTAGGGACCTCATGAAAAGATTAACCAGAAAAAAATACTAAAAACTGTGTACTGTTGTTTAAATCTGTTTATACTTTGCAGGACTCATCGATTATAATATTTTTCCAAGTTCCAAATTTTTTTACATGGTTTAATGAAAGTCCTCATTGCTTTCCGATTATTTTATCTATACATATATATATATATATATATAATAAAATTATAAGTCGAATGTGTACATTAAATATTTTTTGGAAAATCTTATTGAAATAGTCATTTTTATCGATATAGAAGCCCAATCCATAGTTTTAGAATTTTAGTCTGTCAGTCTGGGAATGTATCACGAGAAAACCACTGGACAGATTTTGATGAAATTTGGTATGTTGATAGCTGGGTATCCGGGTCAACATATAGGATACTTTTTATTGCGGGAAAATAACTCATTCCTGAGAAATCTATACTAACCGATAAAACATTGCTAGGGATAAACTCAAGCGGAGCGAGGGTGAGTCGCTAGTGTTATATATAATTTAAATAGCATCAAACATAAGCCATGTTTCTGAGTTTAGGCTGTTTTAATTCGTTTGAAGTAAATAATATTATTTTCCAGTTTTCCAGTTGTTATTGACTTGATAGTCCAACACATAAGTATGTATCCAGATATCGGTGTATCTAAGAATAGTCTGCGACAAAGCACATCTAGATTACGCCCTCCGTGCCGTAAAGACCGCAGCCAAGCGGTAAAAGTGACCAGCCATATTAAATCTTATAATAATTACTGGAGACTTACCCTTCGCTCGAGTGCATCCCTTGTGTATTTGTAATATTACTAGCAGGACCCGCGGCTTTGGTCGCGTTAAAAAACTGATATACGTATTGTTTTATTTATTATTTTAAAGGTAATGTAGGTTTCATACAAACTTTCATCCCCTATTTTACCCCCTTATGGGATGAATTTTGAAAACTGCTGAAATACGTGTTTATTTAATTGTATTGAAGAGCATCAATACCAAGTTTCAAGTAATTCTGATCGTTAATATTTTTTTGGGTTTTATATTATAATGTGTTTTTCCGTGGGAATGAGATAATCTCCAGAGATAAAAAGTAGTAAAAAGTCATTCTCCAGCCCTCCAACTATCTCCGTACAAAATATCACGCCAATCCCTCACTCACTCACATCTCGTTTCGACGTGAAAGAAGGACAAACAAACACACTTTCACATTTATAATAATAGTATGGATATGGATATATAGGTGGCGCTACATTTAGCAAATTTTATTACTAATTTAATAAAGTCTAGTAATACTCCAAGTATAATTTTCATCTAAATAGATCCAGCTGTTTAAATGTGTAGCAGTGACAAACATATATGGGTCGTTCTTCTTTTCTTGCGACAATGAATTGGTGTTTCTCAGTTTTTCGAGTTTTTCAAGTAACAATATTTTGATTTCAGTGTTAGATATTTTTTTGCAAATGCATTTAATTTTCATTTGGATCATTTAATCTTTATTTTCATGCCCGTAATGTTGTTTGTTTTGTGGCGATTTTCGAGAAAACACTGTGACAGAGTGGTTTATTTTCGGTAGGACATTATTATGAATTACTACTCTGTCACGGTATTTAATGAAAAATAAACACATGCAAAAAAACTATTGGCTACAGAAAGTTAAAGATTATTCAGTATTAAAAGGTATAAAGCGATGAGGATGTAAATTAGAACAATCAATACATAATAATCTATACTCTAATATGACACAAAATGAGGTGAGGGACAAATCATTGTCGCTAGAAAAGAAGAACGACCCATATAAAAACTTGCGCATTTATAATAGTAGTATGATTAAGAGTTCGATAAAAGTGAATAATAGCGTCCAAATGACGACAACACACAAAGTCAACCCCATTACAATGTAATTCAAACGTTTTTATTGTTGATGGCTTCTAAACGCCAGTTAAGCACATTACTTCGTCAGTGTCATTTAGAATAGAGAAGACACGAAGGAGACCATTACAATGTAATCTAATATATAAATATCACTGTGCTTATGGTCGCATTCCTCCGAAACGCCTCGACCGATTTTAATGTTTTTTTTTTATATATTTGGTAGGTATGAGAATAGGTCGTAAAGCATTTTAAACACTCCTACCCCTCTCCCCCACCCCTCCCCCTCCCATTTTTTATTCGTGATTTTAGTATTTTTATATGAACAATATCCAAATAATTTAATTTTATATAAATAGATAGGGACGAACCTGAGCGAATTGAGGGTGAGTCGATATAATATAACATCACGCAAAAGAGTTTTTTTTATAGATTGAACGCGGGCGAAGCCACGGATTCTGCTAGTTGAAATAATAATACGTATTATAAATAAAACTATCTTTTCGGATTATTTCACGGATTTATTTTGATTTTTGGTTCCCGACGTTTCGATTGTTTTACAGCAATCATGGTCACGGGAGAGACTAAGGTGTTAAACATCTCATCATCAAAAAACCAAAAATCAAAATAAATCCGCGAAATAATCCGAAAAGATAGTTTTATTTAAAATGCCAAATATTCGCGTAAACTAAGAAAGTATTATAATAATATGTATTTATTTTACAATATCCTAACTACTAATACTTTAAACAAATCCTGACTGACACTCCATTTGCTGTTCTAATGGCAAAGTTTTCAGTAGTCTGTTTTATTGAAGCTTCTATTTGTATGATGTAAAAAGGGATGTTTACAATGTTTTGTTTACTTTACTTATATGAGCTTCTGTTATTTGGGGAGTCACAAGCGTCATGGTCACTGGTATACTGGAGACTTTTCGGTTGGAAATTAAGTTTGTTTATTGGCAGATATATATATCTACCCTCTTTCGAGGTCGTTTTGTACGTCCGTTACTCAGTGAGATTGGCTATTGGCCGATTCAGATTGTGTGCCAAAAAATGAAATGTTCCGCAACCTATTTGCTTTTTGGTCATAGGTACTTCGTATGCGTTAGGAGTTTCATGCAAATTTGTTTAGTTAAGAATGTATATTTCCCACATTATCATATTTTCTTATTAGCGCGAATCTGACTTACAGCGATACACTACATACGCCATAGGAAGAAATCGCTGTTTCAGCGATAAGGCCGCCTCTTAGTACATAGATCTTTCAAAAAAAAAATTATACTATTTATTTTGTGAGTGTACAATAAAGAGTATTTATATTATTATTATAGGCCAAACTTATTTATAAATAAATAATTAAATCGATGTATAACACGCGACAATATCACAAAAGTTATAAAGAACAATGGCAAGTTTTTACCTGAACGTTTTTAAAGCGTCTAAGATTAGGACATATACAAAACTGAATTATTTAATTTGCTCTTTTTTTTCACGGTGTTTGTTTTACATGACAAAGCCACGAAGAAATGTTTACATAATAAGCTACTAATTGATTGTTTTTATGTACTTCCGGCTTCGCCATTCGTCAAAGATGATGTATAAATTGTTGCCACAGAAGAAAATGAAATGCCGTATTTATTTTAAAATATTTTTATTAAAAGTCTTATGTACATAATTAAATAATTAACTATGTCTTGTTCATTAATCTTACAGCTTTACATATACTGGAAACATTATATATTATGCTGTAAGTTTAATTGAAGCTATTACAGTTAGTACAGTAATTAAAATAATAGTTATAGCAACACAACAGATGACAGTGTGATTGACTTGATAACCTCTCATTTGTGTTGCCCACTTATGAAGCTTTATGTCAAAAATGCAGCTTCGTGTAGGGTGGTTTTAAACAACCCCTAAAACTTTCTCGCGGCTGTTTAAAATGACGACATCTGTAAAGTTTTGTATGGGAGCTATAGTAACTTATATCGTTGGAATCGTTATGAAATAACCTAACACATTAAAAAAACCACAATAAAAACTGCCTTACAATGTATTAGTAAATAGACCTGGAAGTCAGGGAACCCGATGTTACCCAAAAATCTACCTAAAAACCTTTATAACTTAAAAATAAAACCATTATTTCAAATTTTTGTTTTTTTATTTCATAAGAACTGTATTATCTCACATTAATAAACAAAAAGAACACACCTCTCCATATATTTTTTTCACCACACAAGCTTTAGAAAATTTCACCCTTTTTTTTCACCCGCGCGAGTGAAATAAAATAATAAAATCCTTTACTTTTCAATATCGAAAACACTGTAGGTCAAGTGGCTTAGGGTAATAACTTTTTATGTAATACGATCCACATACTTGTTACACACAGAGTTTCAAGTGTTTGAAATGTTTAGTTTACAATAAATCAAACTACAAGCCAAGCACTTGAAATTAAAAACAAAAAAAAAGGTCTCTCAAATGTTCGCAATAATTGAAAAATTCTTTGCATTTATTTTAAACACTAATTGACATCCTAAAATATGATTATAATGACAATGTTTTAAGCACAACGACAATATTATACGCTTCCATATTGAAATATTTCTAAAGTAAACAAATAGAATACCCCATCTGTGTAGACATCTTTTAAAATATGGTATTTTTTTATTACAATAATACGAATTATTTTTACATTTGTTTTTAAATTAAATGTTTCGTAAAGATCATAAAAATAATAGACTACGTGTATAATATATTATATATAACGTATATAATACACAATGTTTATAATAAAGTTAACAAAAAATATCGACGAGAATGACGCCATTTTGCCGCGAATAATAGCGGCGATGTTTGTTAAAACCACTATTTCTATACAAAATCTTATTCAATTGTCCTAATCATGTAATTAATATTGATCTTTACTTACTTAGTCATAATGTAAATCCATTTTACGATCACTTTCACTCCACACACAATAGATATTATCACAAAAAGAACACGCGAACAATGCACACGGCTCGCGCGTTTCGACGAAACCGAGGGGCGACTTTGTATAGATTATATCTCAATAATAGTGTATTTTATAAACTTTGTCTTCAGTCTTATGCTATGCTTATTTATTTGAGTATACTGTGTGAAAATTAGAGCGATACAAATAAGATTTGAAAAATGTTATTCACTTACATGGAGGATGCGGAATTTGAATGATAAGCGTGCTTAATGTGCACGAACTTTTGACGTTTATTTTGACACACTGCTTTAGAAGCACAGTCTAACACATGAGAGGATAATTGATATTGACATTTGACATATTATTTAGATTTTATATTTTATTTGTCATCCATGAATTTACGCATGCCTCTGACTACTACGTTTGATTTTGCTGTTACTGTTCCATTTTTCTAGATTATTATAAGTTTTAATTGTCGCTTTACGCACGGACCCGATTACCTGCCCCATGCGACGACTTGTGCATTCTCTCGGACAATCGCCAGTGTATACTTACAACTAATACTGATTTCTCCTAACGGACTCAAAGTAGTACCTTGTTTCATCCATGATAAAGAAATTAAAAACGTAACTTATATGTAATGCGAACGTACTTTTTTTAATTTATAATACTTAATTTATAATATTTGATACAATAATCAATGACAGCTGTCATTGCTAGGTAGGTTTATAACCGCAAATCATAAAATAAAAATGCTAATATCTTTTTTTTGTGACTTCCTAATAAAATAAATCTTTCTGGATAAACTTGTGTTATTTAATCCCTATCGTTTGAGCATTTTTTCATTTCAAGACGCCTCAAATAGATATCAGGTAAATCGTTGTATGGAATCCTGCCATTGTTCTTTTTGAAGTCGCTCAAAAATTGTCCGTTTGTCGCTGGCAGCTCTTAACAAAATGTCTATTTGTGTTCAAAGTAAATAAAAACTTTAAAATGCCCTTTGTTAACCCTATATTAAAATCTTGGAGCAAATGGAGAAGTCCACGCTCCTTTATAACGTCGTATAAAATGATATAAGAGTTTTTGCATTTACTCTTCATGCAATATTAATAGTTCTATTCCATTAATCTGTTTTTATTATTATCTAGTTGTTATTAATGTCTCGTTTTTCAAAGAAAGGCAAAAAGTAGATGCTTAATTAAAATGTTCACAAAAAAAATGTTTTAACAAACAAATTTGATACTTTTTATGAAATCATTGAAACAAATTCTTCACCATTTTTTTAATTAAAAATGAAGTTATGCGTTTTCCTCATGAATCTATACAGATAAATAAAATTGTAGTGTCTGTTTGTTATATTAAAATAACCGCTTTTTACTAAATGCACATGGATGTACATATACACGGTACATATTCCAAAACAACATTTTGTACAAATTTTGTCTGTCTGTGTGTTTGTTCCGGCTAATCTCTGAAATGGTTGGACCGATTTTGACGGGACTTTCACTGGCAGATAACTAATCTAATAAGGAGTAATTTAAGCTACTTTTATTTTAGAAAAAAAATAGGGTCCCACGAAAAAAAAATGTAAAACAATGAAAAATTTAATAATATCCGATTCAAGTAGAGAAGTTGTATACATACATTATATTTTTTCTATTTAAACTATAAAGTATATATAATATACCTAGAGATGAATCCGAGCGAAGCGAGGGTGAGTCGCTAGTAGTATAATAAGAATGTACCACGTAATAATATTAATTTAGTTTAATTTCACTGTAAACATCGTGAGGAAACTTGCATGTCTCAGAGAACCTAGCAAGTTTTCCAAAGACATGTGAAGTCAACCAACCCGCACTTGACCAGCGTGGTGGACTACAGCCTGAACCCCCTTGTGTAGAAGGGACGTCAGTAGGACGACGTTAAAGAAGGCTAAGGGAATACAATTATTTTCACTTTACATAACAAATACATAGATATATCTTTTATGTAAAAAAATGAACGCCAAGGCTTCATTTTTTATCATGTTTTAAAAGAAAACAATATCGAATGTGCATATTACAAGACGTGAGCGATAAACAATAGCATTCCCAATGGCAAGGGCAGGGAGATGATGATGACTGCTCCCACCGGGACTCGAAAACGCGACCTTTGGCAGAGCTAATATTATGGTCACTACAAATTGAGCCAAACATTTCGTATATATACATTAATAACAAAATATTTATATAGTAAACCATAACTGACAGTCCATTTGCCATCTTTAGTAAAACCCTAAATAGATTTAATCAATACCAACGTTCTTCTATTAACAACAACGTGCTTCAAATTTATCTACGCTTAAATAACTTTACAAATTAACTTAAAGGCTAAAATGTCGCGACATTGATGTTGGAAAATTTGCATATTAATTGCAGGGTTTATCTTGTTATAAGATACTGAAGATTATTTTGTCTTGAGTGAAGATATAAATTTAACCGCTTTATTATACTTATATATATATATATATATATATATATATATATATATATATATATATATATATATATATATATATATATATATATATTTTAATAATAGCTGCAGAGTATGTTTGTTTGTTTGTTTCTACCAGTTTCAATTATCAGTCAGATTAGAAGAATTCTTTTTCGTGATTTGCTGATTATGCTACTATTTTTGATGTTGTCTTACAGATAAAGAAAGAAGATTAAAGAAAGTAAACACTAAAGGTTCTTTAAAGAATAAGGTAAATTTTATTTATATATTGTTAGTTGCTGTTGCTCAAATGATTCTCTCATGGTATCTCATGATATCTCAATTGATATAAATATTATTTATAGATAACTAGCGGAAGTGGAAAACAAAAACAAATGTATCCCACACTAACCGAATATTTTTCCGGGATAAAAAGTAGCCTATGTGTTATTCCAGACTATAATATATCTCTGTGCCAAATTTCATCCAGATCCGTTCTGCCGTTCTTACGTGAAAGAGTAACAAACATCCATACTTACAAACTTTTCTATACATATAATAAAATTGTAACTAAGTCGAATCTGTACATTAAATATTTTTTTGGAAAATCTTATTGAAATAGACTTTATTATCGATACAGAAACCAAATCTATAGTTTTTAGATTTTTTTTGTCTGTCTGTCTGTCTGCCTGTCTGTTACCGCATCACGGGAAAACCACTGGACAAATTTTGATGAAATTTGGTATGATGATAGCTGGTTATCCGGGTCCAACATATAGGATAGTTTTTATTGCGAGAAAATATCTCATCTCTGAGCTAAACGTTAAAACGTAACTAGAGACGAATTCGAGCGGAGCGAGTGTGAGTTGCTAGTACATTTATAATATTAATACGGATATTGTCTTCATATTTTGTTAGTTATAATTTTATATTTTATAATATTAATACAGATATGAGTTTGCTATTATACTTTAAATATTAATATTTTAAACGTATTTTCATCCACTGGTTTGTATACCGGTAGTATACACCGGGTAATGTGTAATCTGTAGAGGATAGATGGCGCCACATTACACTCAGCGGTGGAGATAGTGTTTAAATAGTTGTGATAGTCATTTTGTATGGCATTCTGTTAAGTTATTTTATTTACCTCCAACAAAAGATACACTTTACATCGTTGAAGAACATAAAAGTAATTTAACTTACAATATGTGTGCTCCTTCACTTGTAGGAGGCCACAGCTTGCTTATTTATGTATTATAAGTTAAAACTAAGTAAACAGAAAAAGTTTAGGTAGGTACTTACTTTTCGAGAAACAATTCTTAATTCATTTATAAATACATAAAAAAAGAAACAATATTAAATAAAGGAGGAATTGCTAAAACTCAGTAGTTTTCTTTGGAAAATCGTTAATAACAATAATATGTACCTATCAGTTATATTAATATACAATTTTTGAGAATAAAATAATAATTAAATTAAAACTATATTATTTTGTACCTTTTAAGCATTATTTCCTTCCTTCCTTTCCTTCCCATTGAAAGAGACGGTACCTATGATCTGTAGAAGCGGTTTGTATTGTTGTATTACACAAAAATAAACAATGTATAGCATAGCAGCATTATAAGAAAAACACAATTTAAAAAAAAATGTACATCTGTCAGTTTATTCCGGCTAATCTCCGAAACGGCTGGACTGATTTTGACGGGACTTTTACTGCCAGATAGCTGATGTTAAAAGGAGTAACTTAGGCTACTTTTATTTTAGAAAAAGAATTAGGATTCCGCTCAAAAAAATTGAAACGTAATTAGGGACGCACTCAAGCGAAGCGAGGGTAAGTCGCTAGTAATAAATAAGAAGAAACCGGGCAATGCCCATAATCTATACATATCAATATTTTTAGGAAAATCTTATTGAAATAGTGATTATTATCTACACAGAGGCCAAATCTATAGTTTTTAGAATTTTTGTCAGTCTGTCTGTCTGTCTGTAACCGCATCACGGAAAATACACTGGAGGGATTTTGATGAAATTTTGTATGATGATAAGTGGTTAGCCGGGTCAACATATACAATACTTTTTACTGTGGGAAAATATTTCATCTCTAAGAAATTTATACTAAACGTTAAAATGTAAGTGAGACGAACCCGAGCGGAGCGAGGGTGAGTTGCTAGTATAATATAAAGTGACTTGTCTTAACTGATTCAACATCACATAAACTGGTCCTTGTTTGTGCGTTGTTAGGATTAAAATTAACATTTTGACAGCCTTTTACTTCAATGACGTTGTTACTTGAGATTCATCCCCTAAATGACAAGAGGCGGCAAATATTGTATGGAAAATACTATACAGCTATGAGTGTTTCGAGTTTGATGTTTTGATGAGCCCCATACAATAGTTGGTCAAAAGAGTCATTTTATTTTCTTTAACTATAATTATTTTTGTATTTATTGAATGAAATAAATTCTTATTTTTGATCTCTTAAAAATATTCCATTTCTATTAGTGGTGTAGACAAAAAATATATTTAAGCCCGCTGTCCTAAGTGTTCTTATATACTGGTGTATGTCATTATAAATAGTTGATGATTGTGTGAAATACTTACAGGTCTCACAAGCCACATGCAAAAGTAGTTTTTTTTTTTCAATTATAAAGACTGTAATGTACTAGACATTACTTACATAATATTACAGATACATTACTCTTTGGCCGATGCTTATGTATACCATTTTCGGCTCAGTTAAAATATTTATACACTAGCGACTCACCCTCGCTTCAATTTTTTTTTGAGCGAAATCCTAATTCTTTTTCTAAAATAAAAGTAGCCGAAGTTACTCCTTATAATATCAATTATCTGCCAGTGAAAATTCCGTTAAAATTGTTTGAGCCGTTTCGGAGATTAGCCGGAACAAACAGACAGACAAACAGACAAAAAATTAAAAATTGTGTTTTTCTTATAAGTACCGTATATAATTCTACATGCATTTAGTATAAAGCTGTCATTTTGACATTACAAACAGACACTTTAATTTTATTTATCTGTATAGATGATATACTAAAACAATATTACAATTTATTTTATTTTCCCTATGAAAACTGTTTGTTGTTAAAATGTCGTGAACTGTAATAGTTAGAACAAAATATCTTTGCAAATATAAAGCAATATAAAAAAAAAAATTATATTTTAATAACAGCACGCTAGAAGTTAACGAGCATGACACTGACAGACTGAGATGTTAATTGAATAAGCGATGAACTGTGGGCTAAAACCGATCTGTTTCATGAATAATTTTGTCTTTGATAAAGGATGTGTTGAGAGAAAATAAGACTGCGCTGGTGATGTGATCGCGAAATTATCGCATCTTTTACGGATCGGAAATGGACAAGTGTCAGTCTGAATTACACACCGTGGGTTCCGTAGCATAAAATATTAAAAAAAATGTGAATGACTGTAAATTCATGGTTTTCGAATTTTTCCAATTACTTGTGCTATTAGGACTTGCTTCTTGACAAACATGATTCTAGGTCAATGGGAAGTATCCTATAGGTTTTGATTCCCTTGCGAGTGTTAAATACAGCATAAATGGCCGTATCTTTTGAATCCGTTGATTTAGAAGTTTGATTTTTTCGTTTCGAGGGATTGCAGACCTAATAATACCTCTACACGTACCTGAAAAAAAGGGTCTTGACAGACAGACAGACGGAGAGTAATCCTATAAGAGTTCTTTTTTCTTTTTAAGGTACGGAACCCTAAAAATATATAATACATATGTATATATAATATATACAATATTATATTTATAACTTGGCTCATGGTATCGAAGTTCTAAACGCTTGTTAAAAGATATAGCACCACGTCTTATCGCCTTTAAAATACTCTAGTGACAAGAGAATTGGCTCGATTTTCACTTAAAGAATCGGCTATGCCATTCAGCGGGAAAATGCTGCTAGGATTCTTGCCACAATTTCACGCAGAAATGATTTGTATAGTAATAATTAAGTGTACTTTTGTTTTGTGTATATTATGTGTACGCCAATCCGCACTTGGCCAGCGTGGCGGACTATTGCCTGATCCCCCTCGTATTGAAGGGAGGCCCGTGCCAAGCAGTGGGACGTTAAAAAGGGCTGAGTACATACATACATACATATTATGTATAATTCAGTTTATTTATAATTTCGATGTAAATAATAAAAATAAACACGAACGTACTCGAGATTCTGTAACATTAAGTCGGTGAATCTTTCTATTCGAAATGTTTATCTATACTACTATTATAAAGAGATAAAATAATGTATTTTTGTATGCTTGTTTGTGTGAATAAACTAAACACCCTCTGAACCGACTTAGATGAAATTTGGTATGAAGATAGTTTGAGACCCTGAAAAGGACACAAAGAATAGTTTTTATCCCCGAAAATATACCTAAGGGGCTGAAAATGCGGATGAAAGTTTGTATGGGGAATCAATCATTTCTACAGTAAGGGATATAAAACTCATCATACCTAATGTATGTATGGTCGTTGCGGCAATGTATTATTATATTTCTCTATTTTACTTGAAATATAAATAAAATAATTTCCTTGAATTATTATACGTCTCTTTTAATGTTAAATATTTTACTCATCTGTCACAAATATGATTTTTAAAAAAGGTTAACAAAAAGGTCTTTATAAAAAATGTACATGTATAAAAAAGGATGTATATATATAAGTATGTACATTTATGTGTGCCTACATATGTATACATATATAGCAATATATTTTAGTCTATCTGTTCCATACTAACCGTTAAAACGTACCTTCGTTCAAACTCGAGCGAAGTGAGGGTGAGTCGCTAGTCTTTTATATATGGATTTTAGAAAACATTAAAGAAGTTACTATTGCTATATCAAAAAAAATATATAAAGATGTCTGTATCAAAGGTAACGACAAATATTCTGTCTATCAAAAAAAAGCGTAGGCAGATTGGACTTCACAGGTAATATTCTCATATATTAAGTAACTAGCGACTCACCCTCGCTTCACTCGGTTTCGGTACGTACCTACGTTTTAACGGTGAGTACAATGTACATACATACATACATGTTTTTAGGTATAGAAAAGTAGGCAGGTCATTTTACATTTTTTTCTCTTTATTAAAACTTTTCGTGTACCTTAAGGAATATACGAAAAAAAAATTTGCTGAATTGGTCGAGCCGTTCTTGAGTTATACGCTTACCAACATTCATTTTTATTTATATAGATATGTATAGATAAAAAATCTAACACATTCTAATCGCTATATGTGTAGACAAGTTTGGAAACAAGTGAAACTAATGAGAATTTCATTTTATTTACCCAATTTTCTTATTCAAATTACCGTACATTTTTCTATTAAGTACATATTTAAGGATGCTTTATGAGATACGCATATTTCTTATTAGGCCTTGTGATAAAATTCGTTTCTCATATTATGATTGTATACAGATAATGATGACACTTTTGACTCAGTTTGTAGTGACCCTACTTGTTGTGCCAGCGGTCGCAGGTTCGAGTCCCGTGGGGCAATGAAAGGAAAATATCGTGAGGAAACCTACGTATCTGAGAGAAACTAGCAAGTTTTTGAAAGACATGTGAAGTATGTTATCCCGCACTTAGCCAGCGTGGTGGACTATGGCCTGAAACCCCGTCCTGTTGAAAGGAGGCCCGTGCCTATTGAAAGGAGGCTCGTGCCCAGTATTGGGGCGCTATGTTGGGACGTATGAATAGGACGGGTGGTGCTTCATGTCAATATTTCTAGTAAGCAAAGCCTCATATAGATATTTTATTGAAAAACGTCATTAGAAGCTACCGTTATCGTAGTGACAGAGGAATTTTGGGATTATTAATAAAAATAAAATGATTGTTACGCGCCGCTAGTTCAGTCGAAGACATCAAGCGCCTTCGTACAACCTCTGTGGTGTTCGTCTACGAAGATGCCAGGCAGGCAGGAAAAGTATGACGACGAATATATTTGACGTTTGGGCGAAACGTATGATTTTCTGTTATGTGTATATAAATTTCATTAATATAATAAAACATAAACGTATACATATAATAAAATTGTAACTAAGCCGAATCTGTACATTAAATTTTTTTTGTAAAATCTTATTGAAATAGACATTATTATCGATACAAAGGCCGAATGTTTTTAGAATTTTTGTCTATCTGATTGTCTGTCTGTCTGTCTGTTACTGTATCACGGAAAAACTACCGGAGGGACTTTGATAAAATTTGGTATGATGATAGCTGGTTATCCGGGTCAAAATATAGGATAATTTTTACTGCGGGAACATATATCTGAGAAATCTATACTAAACGTGAAAACGTAAGTAGGGACGAACCCGAGCGTAGTGAGGGTGAGTCGCTAGTTATTGACAATATAACGATTAAAACAGGAAAAGTGTTTCACTGTATTATATAATTTTTAATAAACGAATCAAAATTATTTATTTTATTTAGGTCATTCTTGTATCGGTATAACATCGTTTATTGCAACTTTTCAACCACCAGAAAAGCTATTATGACATGGGCTAGTATAAAACACTTGTTTATTGCCTAATAAAATGTCAGCTTTAATTAATGTCTAAGGTTTTTGTGAATAGCACACCTTAAACTTTGGCTAATTAATGCTTTCCATGAAATCCTACTATCTTTCAATATCTGTCTAACATTTGTATTTTTTATTGTTTCGTTTGTATTCGTTTGTTTTTATTGTTACTTCTATGAAAGATAGGTAAATAAGTAAAAATACAGTAAAGTAGAGTAAAATAATCGCTTTATTATTTTACACTAGTGACTTAACCTCGCTTCGCTCGGGCGCGTCTTTAGGTACATTTTTTTTTTGAGCGGAACCTTAATTCTTTTTCCAAAATAAATGTAGCCTAATTTACTCCTTATAACATCAGCTATCTGCTTAAGCCTAAGTTCCTTCTCATATCATAAGCTATCTGCTAGAGGAAGTTCCATCAAAATTAAGCCGGAACAAATAGACAGACAGACAAAACATGGAAAAAATGTGTTTTTCTTATAAATATATAATTTCATATGTATTTAGTAAGAAGCTGTTATTTTGACATGACAAACAGACACTTCAATTTTATTTATCTGTATAGATAATTTACAATGATTCTATATAGGTACATGTTGATAGTTTTTATTTATATTATTATTACTAGCGGCTCACCCTCTTTAATTTTTCGGGATGAAAAGTATCTAAAATGTTGACCGAGGATATAAGGTACCACCATGCAAAGTTTCATCATCATCAATTGGTCCAACAGTTTCGGAAATAAGCCCGTACAAATAGACAAACAGAGGAACAAAAAAATTGAAAACATCTGGATTTGTTCTATTTCTCTTCTTACATCCCCCTGACTCGGTTTTTATCATTTTTTTCTATGTACAGACATTCGACCTCTACAGTTTTATTATATGTACCTATAGGTTATTTAAACTAAATTACACCAAAAGCGTATAAAAGACGTGTTACCACTCAGTCGTGATTATATTTGTTCAAGCTATAAATGAAAAGTCCAGAAACTTAATGATAAATAATCAATTTTGCTTACTACACGTATAAATAGTAAATATATCGCATATATGCCCTAGGCCATATTAATAAGTTATTTGCAGAGAAAACAAATTATATTTGAATAAATAAAAATATAATAATATTGATAATATATAAAAAATATAATAATATTGATAATATCATTCAAGATCTTATTATGTTAACTAGCGACTCATCCTCGCTTCGCTCGGGTTCGTCCCTAGATACGTTTTGACGGTTATTATAGATTTCTCAGAGATATTTTCTTGCAGTAAAAAGTATTCTATATGTTGACCCAGATAACCAGCTATCATCATACCAAATTTCATCAAAATCCCTTCACTGGTTTTTCCGTGATCCGGTCACAGACAGACAGACATACAGACAAAAATTCTAAAAACTATAGATCCGTCCTCTGTTTCAATAATAATAACTATTCAATAAGATTTTCCAAATATTTAATGTACAGATTCGACTCAGTTAGAATTTTATTATAGGTATGTATAGATGATGTACATTACGATGGTAATTTTATTATATATATGTTTTACGAATTGCTACCAATCGCTATTTAGTTTTATGAAGCATAAAACGGATAGATATTATGACATAAAAAAGAAGTAAATCTTATATAACTTTTTTAAATTATAATATGGAGTTTATTATATTCATTTCTTTTATTAGCATATTGTGTAGATAAAAAAAGAAAAATAGCTTTTTACAATAATTTCTTTTGCTTATTTATGGTCTGTTGTACGGAATTGAAGACAAAAATTTGATTTTTTTTAATATTTTGGAGTAATTCACTCAAAAGTATCTTAATTGAAATAAACTTTATTCAATTAGACTTATTACAAGTGCTTTTGAATCGTCAATATAATGTAAGCGTGAGTGTAGTCTGTCCGTGAGAAAGCTACCACCGGCTCGGAAAGCAGTTCTGCTAAGAAGAGTAAGTTCTGCATGAAACTCAACTTGTTCTTTTAAATATCCAAGTTACATTTATTTTATTAACATAACAATATAGATAGCCGGCATATGCGTCAATAATACTCAACTCCACACCTTTTCATCAATAAGAAAGTCTTGAACAGTGTAATACGCTTTGCTCAATAAAACATTTTTAATTTCTATCTTAAAATTTTTGAAGAGGTAAATCTAGAGCATTTTGTGGAATCTTATTATATATGCATATACACAGGTCCATGAAGGATTTGTTCATTTCAATTTATTTAATTATAGCTAATTATAAAAAAGTATGAGCAAATCTTAAATTTATTTTTCTTTTTTTGCTTGTTGTACAACTTAAATGGCTCCTTATATAGTCGTAACATAAAATTTAAATAAAATAGGTACTTCTATAAAAAGCTGTGCATACTTTTAAATTAAATTTATATAAAAATAGCGAAATATTATTATGTTAAATTAATGCTTATGTAAATTTAGTTAGTGAGCCTTTATAATAAATAAATAATAAATAAATAAATAAATAAATAATGGAATAAAAAAAATCGCAGTTTAATATTATTCACTAAATGAGGTCTCTTTCTTTCACAGTCAATTTAGTCTTGATAACTGCCTCCACAGCTTATACCTTCGAGCGCTGATCGAGCCAAGAGTCATGTTTGCCAATTCTGAACCTATGTTTACGATTCTTTATTCAATGTTTTTTTTTGATTGTAGAAACACATGATTTCTATTATAATCTAATATAGAAATAAATTAATATATTTTATAGTAATTGGGTGGATTATTATTAAATTTAATTAACTTGTATAGAAAAGCTTATGTGGCACCAAATGGCGTCGCATTATTGAGGTGGAGAAAAAGTATTAATTATATCTTTTGACAGCGATATTGCGGTCAGCATCTGTTGCAGATTTCTTATAACTCTCATTCTCTAACAATGTTAAGTTTTTTGTTTTTAATTAAGCTGAATTATAAACTGAATTTCTTTGCTTTCGGAAAAAGCAGCGGCAAATCGTAAAGTGTGAAGATATCACAATGCAAGTAATTAAGTTAGTAAAAAATGAATGAATCTATACTAATATTATAAAGCTGAAGAGTTTATTTGTTTGTTTGGTTGAACGCGCTAATCTCAGAAGCTACTAATCTGATTTGAAAAATTCTTTGTGCATTAGATAGCCCGTTAACTGAGGAAGTCTATAGGCTAAATATCATCCCGGAAAAATGTACGGTTCTCGTGGGATAGATTTGTTTTTGTCTAGGGATAAACCCGAAGCAAAGTGAGGGTGAGTCGCTAGTGAATAATAAAGTAAATGTTACCTTATCTATACATATTATAAAATTCTAACTAAGCCGAATCTGTACATTAAATATTTTTTGGAAAATCTTATTGAAATAGACATTATTATCGATGCAGAGGCCGAATCTATAGTTTTTAGAATTTTTGTCTGTCTGTCTGTCTGTCTGTCTGTCTGTCTGTCTGTCTGTCTGTCTGTTACCGCATCACAGAAAAACCACTGTAGGGATTTTGATGAAATTTGGTATGATGATAGCTGGTTATCCGGGTCAACATATAGGATACTTTTTACCGCGAGAAAATATCTCATTTCTGAAAAAAAATACAAAAACTGGTAGGAACAAAACCACGACGATACTATTTGTAAACAGTTTAGCAAGGTAACTTACAAAATATGGTAAAAACTACAAAAATAGCTTATCTTGAAAATCAAATTATCAAAAGCGCTATTTTATCCATTAAAATAGTTATTTTAATTAATATTTATTTATGTGTTATTTAGATATTCGACAATAGATGTCGCCATGTGTTTTTAAAATACATAGTTTTAATCCCAAAAAAATTTATGTACAGATATGAACTTTTTTCGATTTTATTAGAATTACTACTAAATCACCCGCGGCTCCGCCCGTGTTTAAATTACCAGTAAAGCAAACTTTTTCGCTTCATAAATTAGTAACTATACATACAATAAAATTGTAACTAAGCCGAACCCCTAAATTCAATATTTTTTCGGAAAATCTTATTGAAATACTCATTATTAGCGATATAGAGCCCGAATCTATAGTTTTTAGAATTTTTTCTGTCTGTCTGTATGTGACCGCATCACAGAAAAACCACTAGAGGGATTTTTATGAAATTTGATATGGTAATAGCAGGTTATCCGGGTCAACACATAGGATTCTTTTTACCGCAGGAAAATATCTCATTTCTGAGAAAAAATACAAAAACTGGTTTAAGTAAAAGCACGATGATGCTATTAATATTTTAGCAAGGTAACTTACTTATTATTATGTTAAAACTATAAAAAAAAAACTTATCTTAATAGAAATATTAACAGCGCTATTTTATTCATTAAAATAGTTATTTTAATGAAAATTTATTTATGTGTTATTTAGCTATTTGACAATAGATGTCGCCATGTGTTTTTAAAATACGTAGTTTTATCCAAAAAAAAAATGTACAGATATAACCTTTCTATGACTTTACTATAATTACTACTAAATTACCCGCAGCCCTGCCTGTGCTTAAATTTTTAATAAAACAAACTTTTTGGCTTTATAGATTAGTAACATATTAGTAATATTTTGTTGGCCGAAACAATTTTCAAATGAGAATATTTGGTTTCGTATAGCAAAATGCTATGTTGTTTTTCTTACCTACGTGTTTTGTTAGGTTAACACTAAAATAAATACGAATAATATTTACGTTTCCACAATACCTACTCATTTTTTGCACCGTAAAAATAAGTTCAATTTATATTATTTTATAACATTTCATGGAAAACAAGTTTATGGCTGTTAAACTGCCAAAGCGGGTAACTAAAAATATTTCATATCTCAAAAACTATGAAAAAGTATTTTAGGAACTGTTATACCTCAACTTTTTCACTTTTTCTTGACACCTTTTCTTGGAAGGTAAAGGCTTAAAGGACACAATAAAATGCTTACGACTTTAATCATATTAGCAGAGCCATATGAAATAAAAAAATGTATTCGCTTAGAATTATTTACTTATTACACTTTCTTTTGAAAATCGTTTTGGGAAATATTACTAACTAGCGCTAATTTAGAAAAGTTATCATTATGTAATTTAAATAATCAGCTATATATTAAATTAATCTTTAGCTGTCTATTAGTAAAAAATGATTAAAATTAATTCCGTAGTTTGAGAGTTTATCGTGAAAAACTAAAAAAAACAAACAAAACAGAAGTATAGACATACATAAATGTTATTGCTAAAACAAAAAGTTCAATTTAACGGAGGAACCTTTGTGGCATTGTCAATCTCTGCCATTATTTACCAATCATGCGGTGCGCAATGAAAGTAATGTATAATGTAACAGTATACTAATGTGTAAAACCTAAGAATTTGGTTTTTGATCATCTGAACGCGGGCGGAGCCGCGGGAAATGCTAGTCGTAATATATAGTATAGTAAGTTGATAAGTTCTATCTTATCGGAATATTCATTGACTGATAAAGAATTTTAGTTAAGAGTGATCTACACATTTTTTTATTATGTTAAAAGAAATGCTTCCCACGCAATAGAAAATAGAGGAAAGCCGGCTCAAGTGATTTGTTATGACGTTTCTTTTTTAATATCTATATATAAATAGGCAAACACAAAACAGTTCAATACCTATTTCTTCTCTGTATGTCAACCAGTTTTCTTTTTTTTTGTTTAGTAGTTATTGACGAGCTTCAGTGTTCGACGACACATTTGGCTCCGTTTGTAGTTACCCTACTTGCTGTGCCAGCGTACTGACACTTACTAAACAGAAAGACTCAATAAATAAACTTGGCTCGACACGGAACTCGAACTCAGGGCCTCCGCATGTGCAATTGTACATGCTAGCCACTACACCACCGAGGCTTATTAATATATTTAATGAAACTCAAATTTTCATAAATATTCAGTATTGTCTTTTATACTACTTCATGTACAGATGTGGCCATGAATTTGAAACATGTTTCAACGTTTTTAACGTTTACATTCTTTAAAAGAACTTCGCAATGCTTTCATTTACATAAGGTATTTCCTTGTTGTTTATTCAAATAATAAACAGACGTGAGTAACGGGAGATACGTGTTTGAGTTTGCAATGCTTTTGTTCAAGCTTTTGCTACAAATTGAAAGCTTTTTAAGTTTAGTTCAGAATATACGGGTATTTCAGTGTATATTATTGTTGAAATAAATTGTATAAGGATATCGATGCTAATCTATACTAATTTAATATTATAAAGCTGAAGAGTTTGTTTGTTTGTTTGATTGAACGCGCTAATCTCAGGAACTACTAATCCGATTTGAAAAATTCTTTTTTCATTAGATAGCCCGTTAACTGAAGAAGGCTATAGGCTATCTATCATCCCGGAAAAATGTACGGTTCCCGTGGGATAGATTTGTTTTTGTCTAGGGACGAACCCGAACCGAAGCGAGGGTGAACTTGTGTTATTATAATTTTTCAGCTCTTTATTCTTTCAATACGAGGAGGGTCAGTCGTTGTCCATCACGCTGGTCAAGTGCGAGTTGGCGGACTTCATATGTATTTCGAAAACTTGCTAGGTTCTCTCAGATAAGCAGGTTTCTTCTGTCTTCATGATCTTTTCCTTCATCGAATTAACAAGTGGTAATCATGTTGGATCAATTATGGAATTGCTAATGGAATACTAAAATATATTTAGGAGTGTCTCGAATTTCTTAATTAGAGACACTCGCGTTCACACAGAGACATATACGAGTATATGAGTGTATCGTGTATAGTGTCTAATTTTAAAGTGGCCTTAAGTAACAAATGTGTCAGATATCATCTCGCACAAAAAAAAACAATAATTGTCATACAACCCAAGTCAAAATTATATTTTTACTAGCGACTCTCCCGAGCTTCGTTTCGGGTTCGTCCCTAGACAAAAACAAATCTATCCCATAGGAACCGTACATATTTCCGGCATGATATATAGCCTATTATAGCCTTCCTCAGTTAACGGGCTATCTAATGCAAAAAGAAATTTTCAAATCAGATTAGTAGTTCCTAAGATTCAACCAAACAAACAAACAAACAAACAAACAAACAAACAAACTCTTCAGCTTTATATATTATTATAGATTACAGATATAGATTACGCATTTCCATTAATGCAGGAACCAAACCTGCCACTTCCATCAAACATATTAGATATTTTGTGTATCTGAACTTAAACAGTTTTCAAGTTAAGATGCTAAGATAACTTGAGTAACTTAATTAAGCAAATTTGTAACAGGAAGAGTAGTTTAAATTAAGCAACATAACTTAGTAATAGCTCTCAAAACAGATTGTATTTGGCACTTAGCCCAATATCCATGTAAGGCCCTCTGCTGTGCATCACTTTTTAGGGTTCCGTACCCCAAGGTTGCTAATAGGACCCTATTACTATTGTCCGTCCGTTAGTCTATACGCAGGTTGTATCAATTGTGGTAGCCCAGTGGTAACGCGCTCGCTTGCCTTACGGTGAAGGAAACCTGTATGTCTGAGAAAACCTAGCAGGTTTTCGAAAGACATGTGAAGTCCGCCAATCCGCACTTGGCCAGCGTGGTGGACTATGGCCTGATTACCCTCGTATTGAAGGGAGGCCCGTGCCCAGTAGTGGGACGTTAAAAAATACTGAATACTAATATGAAGCCCCTAAAGTAACAATTTACAAATAATGTAAATAGGACTGATTATTTGCAAGTTATAACATCTACACTAATTATAATATTATAAAGCTGAAGAGTTTGTTTTATTGTTTGTTTGTTTGGTTGGTTGAACGCGCTAATCTCAGGAACTACTGGTTAGAATTGAAAAATTCTTTTTGTGTTGGATAGTCCATTTATCAAGAAAGGCTTTAGGCTATATATCATCTCGGAAAAATGTACGGTTCCCGTGGGATAGATTTGTTTTTGTCTAGGGACGAACCCGAAGCGCAGCGAGGGTGAGTCGCTAGTAATATAAATAAATGCCAAAGTTTAATATGGTCTGAGGCTATTTACTGCATCGTACAGTATTGTTATATTTGTATACTACATTAATAGCGTCCTGTGGTTTTATTTTCACGTGTACTGCGTTTAATGTAAATATGTTCGATAATCGTGACCCATTACTGAGATGAGACCGCAAGAGCAAAAGTTTAATTTTACTTTAACTATAAGCGTTGGAATAATAATAAACTTTATTTTTAACTAAGATTAATATATACTGTAGATAAATAAATAAATATGTTGATATTAACACACAGCACCATCTAGTTCCATGGTAAGCTACAAGGCCTGTGTTATGAATACCAGATATTTGATACACTACACATATATAACTTTAAATACATACATATTATAAATATAAACACCCATGACTGGAGTACAAATATTCATGCTTATCAGACAAATGAAGGCACCCAGCGGGACTGGAACCCATGGCCGCTGGCACAGCCAAGTAGGGTTACTATAAACTGAGCCAAACGTGTCTTCGAGCTTAATGAAATGTACATTGTATAACGTATATGAATCATATGTAAAACTTAGATTAATTATATATTATGTACTACTTTAGTTATTCGCTCAGTTATCAATAATCGATTATAATCTTTATTGAAAATTTGACGAAAATACAATATAAATAATTTTATCTATCTATTCAAAAAAAGCTTACCTACTGTTTCCAACATTTTTTATTGATAATACTAAAACTCGCCAATAGTTACTAAACAAAAAAAAAAGAAGAAAATCGGTTTAAAAACAGAGGAGAAAAAGGTACTGAACTTTTGTATTTGCCTTTTTACATATAGATACCTACTGTTATTTCATTTTGATGTAAAATGTATAATAAGCTTTTGAAGTTCAACAAAATCTATATAAATAAAAATGAATGTTGGCATAACTCAAAAATGGCTGGACCAATCGGCTAATTTATTTTTTTGTATGTTCCTTAAGGTCCACGGAAGGTTTTAATACTTAATATATATATATATACACATGTTACTATATCCAAGCTAGGGACGAACCCGGGCGTGAGTCCCTAGTATACAAATATTTTTATTTTAAAAGGCTAAAATGTATGTATGTTAGTTCTATGTAACATTACGAATATATCAGTTAGATATAAACCTGCTTCGTTGGACTAACTAGTGGTTAGAATGCACGGCTGCAGATCCAGAGTTCCTGGGTTCGAGTCCCGAAAGAAATGTTCAGGAACAGCCTGAAGTAGGAAAGTTAAGTCCATCTTGCGCCTAATTTCATATCGGTCGTGTCGAGTTAAATATAATAAATAAAAACATACATACTGACGAACATAGTAACTACTTTTTGGAAGTCGATTAAAATATGACAAAATTATAATGGGTAACAATGTTTTATGAGCATTAGATATGTAAGAATTAGTTAGACGAAGACGGGGTTGACTACTAGTATTTTAAAGTGCCAGCTAAATTGAAAAATGAAATTGTAAAACATGCGCTTCATTGTCGATTTACTGTCAGGATACTAAGTGAATAAAATGAGATATTTTCATGAAAATAGAATGTTGTTTAATGACGAAAGGGCTTTTAAAAATAAAATGTATTAGAATGTTACATATTTTAAGTCATTTTCATGCATAGGATAAGCTTATGAGTCGTATTTATGAATTAAAAAGCTATAATAAATTGAATTTAGAAAGGAATCGAACCTGTAATTAAATAACTTCAGAAATAATGATTGCGATTGTGTTAATAATAATAGACTAACTAAATAATGAATTTTTAGGATTTTTGTTCTTCGATACACATTACTATATAAATTGTGCGAACTTGGATGTTTTATTTCTCTATTGTCCTTATTTAGAACTAACGTTTTAATTTTTTTTCGTGGGATCCTTTTTTTTAAATAAAAGTAGCCAAGTTACTCCTTATTACATCAGCTATCTGCCAGTGAAAGTCCCGTCAAAATCGATCCAGCCATTTCAGAGATTAGCCGGAACAAACAGACAGACAGACAAAAATTGTAAAAAAATGTTGTTTTGGTATATGTACCGTGTATACATCCATATGCATTTAGTAAAAATAGGTTATTTTAATATTACAAACAGACACTTCAATTTTATTTATCTGTATAAGTAAATAACATGTTTATTAGTTGTAGGTTCAATTAGAAATTTTGGGTACGAAACCGCTAATTATTGCCGCTAAAAGTTTGTACATTTTAAATAAAACTTTTATTATTTAATCTTATTTAAATTAAACAAAATATATAATGAAATCACGACTTCATCTAAAATAATAGTTTCGTATACAGTGTCACATATTCGCGTAAATGTAAGAAAGTATTAGAACATTTTAAATAAAACTATCTTTTCGGATTACTCCTTCATTATTAGTTTAAAAAATTAAATTCGTGTGACAATATTTTTCTCTTACTCAATGATTTTTCCTAAAAAAATCACCAAACATAAATAAAAGAGTAAAAACAAATGTAAGGCGAAAATGTGTTTGATAAGCCTTTTTAAGGGGGAATTATCCACGGAATCGTGTACATGAAGCTTCTGTACTTGAAAAGGGCATGATGCTTAATAGGAAACATATTAATACTTCAAATGAATAAAAAAATGAATCTGTATAATTACTTTTTTTTTATGGAGATAAGAGAATATAAGGAAAAAAAAAACTCCCACTGTGCATATTATTTTTTGATAACTTAATATTTGCATTATAAAAATATGCTAAAAAATACTATACTACTAACCACTTGTATTCGTCGTATTAATCCCTCCCATTTAATTGTACGTCTTATAATGTATCAGATAAAACTATTTCCGCCCCATAATAATCCTCAAAATTAGAATTTGTTTATGCTATACATCCTACTAAGACATAGATCAAAAACAGTAGAATGGATATAACGGGGTCGCCTTCAGGAGCTAAATTTAGTAGATTGTGTAACATCGATGAGCTTTATCCAGCCCTGGGATGAAACCTTTGTCCTGTACGTTTGTAAGCTCGAAACTCGCCATAACCCGAGCGGAGAAGATCGCAGCTAATTACCTCCTCTATCCTTCTATGTTCAATGCGAGATGTAAAGACTTGAAGTAAGGCGGGATAACGTTTCCTCATGGTGTGTTAAGTATATTATGGTTAGCAAATAAGGGTACCGTATGTTAATGTTTGGGAATAATAGTGATTTTCTTGTTGTGTTGTGTGATGTTAATTATTCAAGAAGTAAAACGAAGTTGTAAAATTTATATCTGTATAAAAATTGTAAACACGAAACCGCGTCGAGTTTGAAACGCGTCAAACGACCCTAAAATATGCAATTTTCGCATAAAAGATGGCCCATAACGAATGAATATTACTGTGAAAACATAAAATGAAATGCTCAGCGTTATTCATGACAATGTCGTCAGTGAAATTCGTTTTATGGGCCGGTTTCCGTAGCTTAGTACTTCTCGTAGTACTTTAAGCTTGCCAAAGGATCTGTCGAAATTATACAACTGTCTGCCTCCCATTTCGACATGTTTGTTTCTAATAACTTATTTTTAAATACCTAAACATTATATTCCTCTTTGTATATGGCGTGATAAGCTTGGCGTCTGTTTGTTAAGGCGTACCGAAAATAAAAATTTTTAGCTTACGTACCCAAAAATGTGAATGGTTTAACTTGAAAAATATATCAAGTGCGAGTCTACTTATTCTATATTATTAGAAATGGAAGATTAAGGATTTCGTTCTTTTTATTATCGTTGCTTATTCTTCTTCTGCCTGGCATTTATTAATCCCGGCTATTGCCAGGATCTGTTTTCCTATTTAGCCTCGTCCACTTTGCACGGTCTTTAGTATCATTCTGTGTTAGTCCATTGGCTCTCATGTCTTGCTTCACGACATCCAACTATCGCTTTCTTAGGCGTCCGGGAGGTCTTGTTCCAGGAACAGATATATCAAGGCACTTCTGTCCGACATGGTCCTCAGACCGACGCGATATATGGCCATACAACCTCAGACGACGTTCTTGGAGCTTATTATCGTTACATATTAATTATTTATTTTAAGAACAGTTGAAAATTGTTATAACCTGTTGAGTATAAGTAAAAATGGGTGCATGTAACCTTTACGCGCGGTTGAAGTAAAACTTCTTTGACAAATATCGCAATTAAATAAAAACAAATCAATAATTAAATAAATTATATTACAATCATATATTTATAGAATATCATATACGGAAAGAATATAATATTGTATATCATTTTTCAGCCAATAACAACGGTTACCATGGCAACAATTAGTCTTAATAGCGTGTATCGTGTTCTATTTCATTCTCTCGCCGGCTTAATCCTATATATTTATATGTTTGTCTCTTTTTAGGGTCGCATTTTCGTTTCATCGAATTTCAAATTAAAACGATTCTTAATAAGTTACACTTCAAACATATAACTCGAGTTCCTACAACAAAATTCACAAATGAATTTCAGAAAAGCCACGGGCAAAATCTTATATACATATATATAATATATCATTCATGGAGGGCTCACAACCTAGTTTCAGTAACCCAAAGAAAGTTATAACTTAGTTTATTTTTTAGATTGTAATATTTGTCACGAAAAACTGTCCGAAAGAGTTTGGAAAGTGGTGGAGAATATTAATATCTTACGATAACACTGTACTGTGTAACATGAAGCTGTCAGCTCAAAAGTTAAATATTGTCATGCCTATATTTGTTTCATGAAATCTAATAAAACTACTGAAGTAGCTTAAGTAGTAACTTCAGAATGTTAATATTTCTAATTGTTTTGACGGTTGTTTTAACGGTTAGTACGAAATAGATAGACTATATATTATATGATATGAACTTATATACGCCTTCCTCAATAAACGGCCTAAGTAGTTCCTAAGATTAGCGCGTTCAAACAAACAAACAAAACTCTGCCTCTTTATAATATTAGTATAGACTAGCGACTCACCCTCGCTTCGCTCGGGTTCGTCCCTAGTTACGTTTCACTGCTGAACTGAGCTAAACGTTGATAAGTCAGTCTGTGAGTCGCGAGTAGTGAATAAAAATAGTAATTGCGAGTGTACCTTAGGTGATAGACAAATAATATTGCGAACTTCCCTGTATAACTTTTTAAGACCTACAATTTTCTAGTACATTATTTTGATGTATCTCTTAAGGTTCAGCCAGCGTTAGCCATATAAACTTCTAAGGACGACTCGATAGAACCAGTCATTGCGTTTTTCCGCGGGAACGAAAAATGTGCCTGTAGTAAAAGGTATCCTAAATGTTGACTCGAGTGATAAGCTATCACTATACAAAATTTAATTGAAATCGGTTCAGTAATTTTTGCGTGAAACGCGCACATCGATTTAACTATGTTAGTTTTGCTATAGGTATAGATAAGAATAGGTATTGCGAGTGTACCTTGAGAGATAGACATATACTGTTGTAGATATTTCTGTTGGCCTTTTCAAGATCTAAAATTTTTTAGTACATTGTTTTGATGTATGTCTTTAGGTTTAGCCAGCGGAGGGTTCCTAAGGAGGACTCGATAAAACCAG
Organism: Fabriciana adippe; assembly: GCA_905404265.1. Lineage (NCBI taxonomy): Eukaryota > Metazoa > Arthropoda > Insecta > Lepidoptera > Nymphalidae > Fabriciana > Fabriciana adippe. The sequence continues at coordinate 13,515,930 of FR989997.1, read as the reverse complement.
TTATTGCGATTTCCCGCGGGAAACAAAGATTTTCCAAAAGTAAAAGTTATCCTAAATGTTGACCCGAGTAATAAGTTATCAGTTCACAAAATTTCGTTGAAATCGGTTCATTACTTTTTGCGTGAAACGCGTACAGACAAACAGACAAACAGACAAACAGACAAACAGACAAACAGACAAAAATTTTAATAACTATTGTTTTGGGGTCTATATTGTATACATAATACGTTACATTCATTGTTTTTAAAAAATATTTAATGTACAGATTTCGCTAAGTTACTGCTTTATTATAGTATAGATAAGGTCCATAGAATATTATGTAATTATTGTTCATAGGTCATATTTGCAAATGTGTGGCATTTTTAAAATGTTTATAAATATTTGTTACACTAGCGGCTCACCTTCGCTTTGCTCGGGTTCGCCTCTAGACAAACAAAAATAAATTTATCCCATGGGAATCGTACATTTTTCCGGGATAAAAAGTATCTAAAATGTTGACCGGGGATATAAGGTACCACCATACAAAATTTCATTTAAATCGGTTAAACAGTTTCGGAGATTCGGCCGTACAAACAGAAACAGAGAAACAAAAAAATTAAAAAAATCTGGATTTGTTCTATTTCTCTTCTTACATCCCCCTGACTCGACTTTTAGCATTTTTTTTTTCTATGTACAGACATTCGACCTCCACAGTTTTATTATATGTATAGATTTAAATTTTCATATATATATTTGGGAAGTATTTTTAGTAGGATGGAGGTAGTGAATCGGATATCAAAAGCGATTCGTTGCCAACGACATAGTAAAAGGCGCTCTATCGACGTGTTTAAGAGAACACAATGCATAGTTGGTATCGACTTTATTGTACGGTAAGTCATTGTTAATAATCCCGCTACTAGTACAGTAACACCTTGTTTTACTTTGGCTCGGAATTAAAGTACATAAGTATAACTTTCTATTCGTAAGTATCAAAGCTTCTACAATACGTGAGTGTAAGTTTAAAGTAATGCGGATATACTCCCAAAATCTTATTTTTTCAGAAATTGGTTACTACTATAGATGTTCGTAAAAATTCATCACATATTATTCAAAACATTAATCAAATTCGCCTTCAACTCCTTATAGTAGTGGAAGGAATGCTTCATTTCAATTTAATCAATGTTCCTCATTCCCTTGCAAGGGGAGTGAGAGAAGACACTGGTGGCATCTGCTTATGTTGAATATCAATGAGTTAAAACACATTCTTCATTTTTCTTAAGTATTAGGGTCGATCCACACTAAAGAGCCGATCATATCTTAGCCCTCAACTATCTGGAATTGGGAATTTTCTTATTTTTAAATTCACCAAAGTTGATAAAAACTGAGCTAGTTTAGGACAATGTCACATTTTTATAATTTACCCGAGACAATTAATTGACTAAAATCGTTCAATAACAGAATCAACAAAACATTTTATTTAATTAAATTAATTTAATATTAAAAAAAATAAGTTAATAATTATTATCTATCTATATATACATAAAATGCTTTGTCCTGACTGACTGATCGATCAACGCACAGCCTAAACCGCTGGTCGTAGAAACGTGAAATTTAGAGGACATATTCCTTATACAATGTAGGCATCCGCTAAGAAAGGATTTTTCTAAATTCATCCCCTAAGGGGGTAAAATAAGGGATAAAAGATTGTATGAAACTCTGTTATTCTTAACGCGAAATACACGGTAAGTGGTATTTAGCTTTAAGATAAAAAATAAGAAATATATGCATTAGATTTTTTCGAAATTCATCCCTTAAAAGGGTAAAAGGGGATGATAAAGTTTATATGGGCAAACAATTATTTATGATTAGAATTAGTTGAAACTTGGTATTAATACTCTTCAATACAATTAAATAAATATGTATTTTAGCATTTTTTGAAATTCATCCCATAAGGCTGTCAAATAGGGGATGAAAGTTTTTATGAAACTCTGTAATTGATGCACGGAAAATAGTATTTACCTTTAAAATGAATACTAAATCAATACAGATATCATTTTTTTTCGAAATTTATCCCTTAAAAGGGTAAAAGAGGGTTGTTCTATTTATATAAGGAAAAATTTGTTTATGATCAGAATTACTTGAAACTTGGTATTAATGCTCTTCAATACACTTAAATAAACATGTATTGTATTTTTTTTTTAATTCAGCCCCTAAGTAGGTAAAACTGGGCGGTGAAGTTTGAGTTGTTGAATATATTTAAATAGAGTAACATGGCTCAAGTTCTCTGTAAGTACACACTAACTGTGTGAGATATAAAGCAGAGAACGGAAATTATTCCGAATCTAAAAGAAAATTATGTACAACTTTTCGGCTGACCACAGCAGCGACAACTATAACAGACCTAGAGCGCGAGAGAAAGAACCTAACCTATGTTTGTGTTTGGTATTTTTAGTGTAGACTAACTTAAATGAATCTAGACATAATATTAAAAATTCTATATAACAACATATAAATTTAATGGAAATTAAAACTGAGCAAATTTTTCAGTCCACGCGAGCGTAGCCGCGGGAAAAAGCTACAGCAAAATAAGAATGGCAATTTATATGTGTAACTTAAAAAAGAAGGAGAAGGAGGGAGACTGTAAGATTCAGGTGTACATAGCATTGGGTCTTTAAAAGTAACGTAGATGTTAGCCTGTTAGTATGTTAGATAAAAAACCCATATTAGCCATGTTACATGATTAACTTAAATCGTAAACATTGTATGCGATTGTATCATTGTACTCTCTTCCTCTAACTTTGGAAAGATGGAGTAGAAAAATGTACAAAAAATACAGATAGTGCAGCTTGCTTAATACCTAAAGTGTATAATTACAGAATATATGCTTAATATCTTTTAAGATACCGGATATTTTGAGTTACGAACGCTAAAATTAAATTTGTTTCCATATATACTTTAACAAATAATAAAACTTACAAAAACTTATTTTTGCAAGTAATAAAGTATGTATTGCGAAAAAGTTTATTTTTTTCGTAGTTTGATCGCGGGCGAAGCCGCGGGTTCTGCTAGTCTTTACATATAATATCACTACTTAGTATAAAACAAAGTCGCTTCCCGCTGTCTGTCTTTCCCTATGTACGCTTAGATTTTTAAAACTACGCAACGGATTTTGATGCAGTTTTTTTAATAGATAGAGTGATTCAAGAGAATGGTTTATATGTATAATACATGCATATTGTATTACCGAAAAGCTGATAAATTCAGAGATTTTTATTTCATACTAACCGTTATATATTAATGGCGTGTACATCCGATATTCATTTGTAGATTACATTATTATAGGCCAACACATAGTTTTCAGTCCGATATCGGTCTGGTAAAGTATTACACAACAAACAATTATGTTCCGGTCGAATCACACTCTAACAACGATCGGTCTCAAGGAATATTTCACTGAACGTGATTGAATTGGTCGTAGTATGTACTGACAGTTTGTATGCTCTTCTATTTCCGGCCCAGTTAATTGCCGTAAAAGCGAGGAAAGTGTATACAAAGAAATGATGTAAATTCCAGAAAACAAAATATGTGTGTATTTATATATTTCTAATTATGTACGCACGTAAGAAGTTATACTTCTTTGGCGTAATAGAACAAAAATAGCTCAAGATTTCATCTGACAACTCTCTGTTGTAAAAGGAATGCAGCAAACTTCATCATGACACTTTCAGCTAATTTCATCATGTCGCTTTTTGGCTGTCGGTATGCTCGCACATCGTAAAAGTTTTACTCTCATGATTTTTTCCAAACGTGCCAAAAGATGTATAACTTTAATTTTTTTTTCTATGAAATGTTCTTTCTGTTTATAACTTTTTCTTTGTTATTATTTTTTACTAGCGACTCACCTTTGCTTCGGGTTCGTCTCTAGATAAAAACAACTCTATCCCACGGGAACCGTACATTTTTCCGGGATGATATATAGCCTAAAGCCTTCCTCGATAAATGGACTATCCAACACAAAAAGAATTTTTCAATTCCATTCAGTAGTTCTGAGATCAGCGCGTTCAACCAACCAAACAAACAAACAAACTCTTCAGCTTTATAATATTAGTATAGATTTATTCATTCTACAAAGTATTTCACCAATTGAATTGAATGTAAGCTGTTCTTTAATCAAAGCATTTTCCTGTCCAATAAAAAAGTGTCATTAATATTCTTTTAGGCCTTCTTAATAAATGTTCTGAAATAAATAGAACAAAAACAAAATACTCAAAATACACGTTTGGCTCAGTTTGTAGTGACCCTGCTTGCTGTGCCAGCGGTCGTTGGTTCGAGTCTTCCTGGGGGCATTTATTTTTGTGACGAACACGAATGTTTGTATTCCAGTCAAGGGTGTTTATATTTATAATGTGTGCGTATTTAAAGTTATATATGTGTGTAAACTATCTGGTATCCATAACACAAACCTCGTATCTTACCATGGAACTAGATAGTGCTTGTGTTAATGTCTCAACATATTATTATTATATATTATTAATACTACTATGGAATTAAATATTTATTTAATGGGAAGAATAAAATCATATTAAATGAAACCTTGGTTTTCATTATTTAATAAAAAAAAAATATTATATATTATACAGGTATACATATATTTATATATTTTCTATACACGTCAATACTTTAAAATCTTTTGAAACTTACCAAAGCCCGCATAGAAGTTGTAAGGATTAATATGAAATGAAAGGCATTTCCTTTGTCTTTAGTAGAAGTTTAGTTTGAACTTCAAACTTAGCAGAGTTAATCACAGCATACTTCAATTCTATATATTTTTTTAGTTTATACGCTTAATATATACGATAAGTGATTTTATAAAAAAGCAGTAAACTTTGTGCCTCTACCTAATAAAGTGTATATTTTATTTGACTTCCTAAAAGTATTTGTATCTAGTTATTCATTCTTTCGCAATGAAGAAGTAACTGAATGATGATGTTATTACAAAAATAAAAAAAACCCGGTTGTGTAAAAAGTAAACTAAAAAGATGAAACAAGTTGACGAAGGAACATATTATTATGCAGTCGGAGACATACATACAGCTATTCTAAAACATATACATTATACGAGTATGTATTTTTCCGACTGCATAATACTATGTTCTTCCGTCAACTTGTTCTTATCTTATTAGTTCTCTTTTGACGCAGTTGGTTTTTTTTGTAAATATTTTTTTTATTTATAGCTTTTTAGTTTTGGTCAGTTAAGCATTTTTAGTTTTATTTAACAATTTCTTATCCTAAATTACTTTAAAATATATCAGTTGTATATTTTTGTAATTGCCTTTTAAAAACCTGTATTTTGATACCCCACTCGATTTATTCGGATGACATTTTTTTAAGACACTGATTGGCGCCTAGTATCCGCCATTTTGATTTTCAATTATATCTATTTATATATTGCATGACACTCGCGCTATTAAGACGAATCAAATAACGTATGAATCATCAAAATTGGTTAAGCCGTTTAGTAATTACGAGGGAACATAGGATCGGACATACATACATACAGGTCAAACCCATAACCCTCCTTTGGGCTTCGCCTTCATCGGTGAAGCATGGTCAAGCTTTACCTTCCCGCATTGGCGGGAAGTTAAAGCTTGAGTAAAAGTGTGTTTAATAATTCAGTTTTTTTTATTGTCCTACTGTTGGAAACGGGGCATCTCTTAATGCGAGAGGAATCAAACTATATCACGTGCATTGTTATACTGCAGGCTTCCTAATTATATCAAAAAAATTTCTCACATAGAAATATATTAAAAAATGTAGGGCCTATGATGTGTATACGTGTCTTGTAATCATGGCCTTCGGCTTGCCAAACTCGTAAATACGGTCCCCTGGGTACTGAAACTAGACCAACGGTCACGAACGTATAATTCGAAAGCAAAACCAAAGTAAATCCCTGATAATACCGGACACGACTTTAAGGAAAGTTTTTTGGAATTTACCTACTTTAAATTTTATTTTTTTAAGTATTTTTCAAAGTTAGATGAAATTTATAAAACGATTATAATGTGGAAATATCGTTTATAGCATGAAATTATCCTTAACCTTCATTAATAACATTGCCCGCGACTCTACCCGCGTAGTTTATTTATGTGTAACTAGTGACTCACCCTTGCCTCGCTTCGGGTTCGTCCCGAGACAAAAAAAAACTATCCCACGGGAATCGTACATTTTTCCGGGATGATATATAATAGCCAATAGCTTTTCTCAATAAATGGGTTTATCTAATGCAAAAAGAATTTTTCAAATAAGATTAGTAGTTCCTGGGATTACTAATTTGATTTGAAAAAATTATATTAAGATTTTAGATAGATTATATATTCCCGTTATGTATTCCCGTGGGATAGATTTGTTTCTGTCTAGAGACGAACCCGAAGCGAAGCGAGGGTGAGTCGCTAGTAACCAATAAACTATCTTCTTACCATATTTCATCGAAATCGGTTCTGTAGTTTCGGAGCTTATTCGGTACAAACAAACAAACGAACAAAAAAATCTTTCCTTTTTATAATATTAGTATACTGTATACGACTGCCTCGGTGGTGTAGTGGCTAACTTTCTGTCTAGTAAGCCTTAATCGCAGCCCGGAGTTGGGAAGTTGGCGGTGTTTCACCCCCGTGCCGAGGCAGAGCACGTAAAGCCGTCGGTCCTGCGCCTTAACTCTCACCGGTCGTGTCGAGTAGTCGTCCCACCGGAGTATGAGAGTGACAGGAACAGAGAGTGCATTCGTGTCTGCGCGTACACTTGTGCACTATAATATCTCCTGCGCAGTTGGCTAGTCTCAATGAGATTGGCCGCCGTGGTCGGAATCGGTCAGGAGGACATCATCATCATCATCATACTGTATAAAAATTCTTACAAACATTATACTTAAAAGTAGGCACATAAATAAAACCGTTTAAAAACGTAATACATCTTCGACATATTACCCGTAAAGCATAACCAATTGCGTGATTTCACAGAACAATTTATTCACAAATTAATATTTACTATAACATATTGGAGGCAGTGGTAGCTCAGTGGTAATGCGCTCGCTTGGGAAACAGAATGAAGCGGGTTCACATTCCGGGTCTCGCGCCTCTGATATTTTCATGTGCGAATCTCTTCTAACATGATTACCACTTGCCTTACGGTGAAGGAAAACGTCGGGAGGAAACCTGCATGTTTGAGAAAACCTAGTAAGTTTTCTAAAGACATGTGAAGTCCGCCAATCCGCACTTGGCCAGCGTGGTGGACTATGGCCTAATTCCCCTCGTATTGAAGGGAGACCTGTGCCCAGTAGTGGGACGTTAAAAAGGGCTGAATACATACATACATACATAATATATTGCACCGAATTAATATTCTACAGCTAACATCTTGAATACCTAAATATAACTTAATTTGAAGATAAAATTTTATAAAACAAAATTATTTATTCTTTTTTAATCCTTATACGGCTGGAGTTAATAGGAGGAAGGACTCCCCCACCATGACAAGGTGAACATCACAATCAACATATTAAAGGGGTCATTACTACACCATGACCTTTCTACTTGAAGGTTAAAAAATAACAATTTTCCCAATCTATAGTAATAGTTCATAAATAACACCAACCGGATAAACGGTATTTGTTGAGCGTGACAGAACAGAGCTAAATTGAATTAGAGTATCGTAACTTAAACACCGATTAATATCTATCCTAGAGCTTACGCTCGTCTGGGGAATAAAGAAAAGCTTATTTACATAAATTATGTCAGGTAACAAACAAGTAATTTAGTTGGATAAGATTTTTCTGCCACAATATACTATTTATCTTCTTAATATATAAAATTCTCGTGTCACAGTTTTCGTTGCCATACTCCTCCGAAACGGCTTGACCGATTTTGATGAATTTTTTTGTGCTTATCCGGTATCTATGAGAATCGGCCAACATCTATTTTTCATCCCCCTAAATGTTAGGGGTAGTCCACCCCTAAATTTTATTTTTTTATTTTTTTAGACAAAATTTTTAATTTCTATTTTTTTATGATACAACATACAAAAATACATACAATCTTCAATTTTCACCCTTCTACGATCAACCCTTATTTTTTAATAGCCATTTTAGTAATTTAATCATTTTTCCTCTCCGGTCGAAAACTGATCAATCGTGATTTAATGCAAGCTAGGGACGAACCCGAGCGAAGCGAGGGTGAGTCGCTAGTATCTATATATAACTATATCCCTTTGTTATCTATAAATAAGCAAAATTGAAGTGTCTATTTGTAATGTCACAATAACAGCTTTTTACTAAATGCATATAAAAGTATCACAGATCATATAATATACGGTACTTATAAAGAAAACAAAAACAACTCTTTAAATGTTTGTATGTGTGTCTGTTTGTTTGTGCCGGCTTATCTCCGAAACGGCTGGATTGATTTTGACGGAACTTTCACTGGCACACAGGCGATATTATAAGGAGTAACTTAGGCTAATTTGTTTTAGAAAAAGAATTAGGGTCCCGCGGAAAATAAATTAAAACCCATGAAATTGTGAACAAAATCACATGCCTAAAGATGCACCCGAACGAAACGAGGGTAAGTCGCTAGTCATCAACTAAAATAATTACGTTTTTTTACCAAAAAAAGTATACAGTCTTATAAATCACTAACTTTATGTGTTTTATCGACTTTTGATGGTGGAATTTTATCCTGATATATGGGGCTATAAAAAATACACGCAATTTTCTTTTATACCGACTTGGCCAAAAATTGGAAGGTCATTAAACAATCCTCACCAAGATATAATGCTATAAAGAGGCTGAAGTTTGTTACTTTGGATGTATGGAATAATCTCTGAAACTATTGACTAGATATTGAAAACTAGCGACTCACCCTCGCTTCGCTTCGGGTTCGCCCCTAGACAAAAAGAAGTCTATCCCACGGGAAACGTACATTTTTCCGGGATGATATATAGCCTATAGCCTTCCTCAGTTAACGGGCTATCTAAGGCAAAAAGAATTTCTCAAATCGGATTAGTAGTTTCTGAGATTAGCGCGTTCAACCAAACAAACAAACAAACAAACTCTTCAGCTTTATAATATTAGTATAGATTATTTCGTTAATAGAAAGCTACATTACCAATTAAAACAAATTTATTACAAAACCCCTCAAGCAATTTCCAGATAACAACATAATTTGGGTAATTTTCGTTTAATTACTATCTTCTATTACAAGGAAATTTCACTCTTAAAATTATGGTAATATTATAATACTGGTTTAGCTCTGAAACAGTCAGAGGAAAATTTCTATCATATTATTTATAGGTGCATGTCATACTTCCGTATTTACAATATTATTAAAAAGTACCTGGCGACCGAGCTTCGCTCGGAGTTCTTTTTTGTTATATCGTATTTTTTAGATAAAAAAACTAAAAATTTTAATAAATAAAAAAAAAAGTAAAACTTTGTATCCGATCGAGATTCGAGCTCAGACACATATGTGATTGATAATGTTGCACCTTGGTCGCTTAACCACGATGCTTATGACAAAGTGTAAAAAATTATCGAGCAATAATTAGAATGATGCAAAAAAAAAACCGCATGAAAAATCGAAAACACGCGTTTTCCCAGACATGAGACTAATCTAGATCGATTTTTCGCCCCCGAAAGCACCCATATACCAAATTTTAGCAAAACCGTTAGAGCGGTTTCCGAGATCGGTGGTATAAATAAATAAAGATATAAATATATAAATATACAAGAATTGCTAGTTTAAATTTATTAAAAATATGAAACTTTTGAAATCAGTAATTGGTTTTTTGAATTGAAATTTCTTTAGAATCGTTGTGATTTGAAATTCGATGAAACGGAAATGCAACACCAAGAAGAGACAAACGCATAAATATATAGGATACACCGGCGAGAGAATGAGATAGAATACATTGCCATGTTGCCATGGTAACTGTTGTTATTTGAGATAGAATACATCATACAGTAAGTGAAAAATAATAAAATTAATAACTGAATAATATATAATGTAAATTTATGTCAAATAAAATGTAAAATATCTTTTAAACTTGGTAGAAATATTGTTAAAAAAAAAAAAACCTTATGATTATTCTATTCCTGATACTCTATATTCATCTCATTCTCTCGTAGGTTACTTTTCTGAAGTTTCACTTCTACTATATGATTATAATATGCCTAATATGCCTCATTTAATTAGTTTCTTAAAAATATGATTGCTTGTACAAACAGAGACTTGCTTGTCCGTCTGTCCGTCTGTCTGTCCGTATATCACCACCGATTTTCTCAAGTACGGGTGGACCTAGCAAGTTGAAATTTATACCAGATACTGAAGTCTATAGTCCCTATTAGGTGTATAAAAATCAAGGTCCTGAATCAACACGATAAAAAGATATGGGCAAATTTAGATTTTCGCGAAAACTTGTAAGCAAATTTGGCAAAAAGCAAGGACTTACAGCACAAAGAAAGGAAAAAATTCCAAAAAATAAAAAAAGATAACAAAATGAACACTGAATACTTTTCACGTGGGGATATAAAAGGACAGTAACAATTATCTAAATCAAAAACACATTTAAATTTAATATATTTATTTGGTTTGAAGTACGGTCCCATCGCCTACTTACCCTAAGCAGGCATGGCTCTCGAATATCCTCAGATCGGTTTGATACATGATCTGTAAGCTTAAAAAAATATTATTGAAAACATGTCTTTATATTTTAGAGATAATATTAGAATATTATAAAACGGTGAAACTTTTCATTACGGAATTCTACATATCTTCAGTAGCGAAAAAAAAAATTTTATTTTACAGTAAAATGCACATTAGCTTTATCACTGATCCTAATATTGGAATGTTTCGAGCATCCTTCATAGAAAAATCTACGGGAACCGTACAATTTTTCGGGATAAAAAGTAGCCTATGTGATATTCCAGATTATAATCAAAGTTAAATCGTTGTGATGTTATTGTGTAACAAATATCCAAACATTCAAACATACATCTAAACTTTCACATCTATATATATATATATATAAAACAAAGTCGTGTTAGTTACACCATTTATAGCTCAAGAACGGCTGGACCAATTTTTATGATATTTGATTTTTTGGATTTCTCTTAGTTCGGAATAGGATAATAACTATTAGATCATCAGAAAAATATATATAAAATTTTATATGGCTAACGCTGGCAAATAACTATTTTAAATATCTATGTAAAACGTACCTAGTATTTGTAAGATAACCCTTACGATGGATAGTAAAAATAAAATATAACATACCATTTACACATTCCCCAACGATACAGCACTCTCCACAGCATTGCTCGTGATTTGTACACTACGAAGGAAGGGAAAACTTTATCACTTTTTATCGTACATATTGATACGAAATAGGTGCCTTATTTAACCGAAAAGTTATTTCACCTATAAATTCATAATTGTATTTTGCTCGCTACCGCTAAATGAATATGCGCGTCTTGTATAAGAAAGCGTACATAAGGGATCTAGGGTCTATTAGTAGGGAAAGGTTTTAAGGTGTTTAGTTGAGGTAGTACAAATTATTAAAAAAAAAGGACTTCCCCTCTAGCCCCCCCTATATGAGTACACTTTGACGTAGAGGGGGGGGGGGGGGGGGAAGGAGGGGGCTCATTAAAATTTATGCATTTTTTAAAATTACAAAAAAGTGAAAAAAATAAATAAAAAAATAAATTAAAAGAAAATAAATATAGTAATAATAAAATAAAATATAGTAATTAAAATATTAGAGCTAACCCAAACTTTGGAATTACAAAAAATAAGCATGGCAATTTAAATTTAAAAAATAATTGTACTAATATTATTATTATTATTTATAAAGAAAAGTTATTTTTTAATTTTGAATTATTAACGGCGAATTAACTGGATCTTTGAAGGGTAAGCCGATGGGAGTCGGTTTATATTAACTTTTCGCTGCTGAGATTTATCTAATAGATTTAAATAATAATAAATTCGCGAAAAAATCCAAAAAGATAGTTTTATTTAAAATATCAAATATTCGCGTAAATCTAAGAAAGTATTAATGAATTTAAGTGAACAAAAATGTTTAGGGATATTTTTTTTCATGAAATTTTAAATGTGAGCAAAAATAACTTAAACGGCTCCTTAAGAAGCCAAAATATCTCGTAAAATACACAACAAAACAAAGAAACTTCGAAAAGTACTAAAGTACACCGGAGTTAAGAGCTTTATATTTAAAATGAAGTCAGCTATGGACTAACTTTGTTAAGAATTAAAAGATATATTTTACGTACTCATCACTTCAGGTTAAATTACAAAGATATATTTATATTATTACTAAATTTTAACTAAAACACACATACTATGTATGTATCCTTCGCTCGGGTTCGTCCCTACTTACAATTTAACGTAATTTATTTTTCCGCAGTAAAAAGTATCCTATATGTTGACCCGGATAACCAGCTATCATCATAGTTTATCTATATAGTTTTCTTGTAATTCGTTCCCAGACAGACAAAAAATGTAAAAAAAACCTATAGATTCGGCTTTTACATCGATAATAATGACTATTTCAGTAAGATTTTTCAAAAAAATATTTAATGTACAGATTCGACTTTTATTATACATACATATTATACTCGTATTATGTAGATGTAAGTATGTAAGTAAATTTTAATTTCGGATCGAATTTTTTAATAGGTGTGCAAAAGGCGAAGATAACACATTTAAGTTTCATTAAAATCCATTTATACTAAACTTAAAATTAAATACTCAAAAGTATGTGAGAAAGTTAGTGAGTAAGTAATGTGTGTTTGTACTTTTCCACATTGTAATGACACAATAACAATGGCAAATTAGAACAATTTGTTAGTAATACTTATTCAAGTACAGATTTAACTCAAATAACATGTTTTCTTTTACATAAACGAGTATATATGTTTCAGTTAAAATAATTTTCGACGACACGTTTGGTTCAGTTTGTAGTGACCCTACTTCCTGTGCCAGCGGTCGCGGGTTCGACTCTCGCTGAAGGGCCATTCATTTGTGTGATGAACACGAATGTTTATACTCCAATCATGGGTGTTTACATTTATAATATGTATGTATTTAAAGTTATATATGCGTAGTGTATCAACTACCTGGTATCCATAACACAGGCCTCGTAGCTTACCATGGATCTAGATGGTGCTGTGTGTTAAAAAAAAACAACTTACTAAAGCTCCACTAGTTTTACAATTCCAACAATGCACTGATACCAATATCAGGCATAAAAACAGTAAAATGAAACGCATTGCTCGAGATCTACATGTACACTAACACGTACACATGGTAACCGTGACCTTATTCAATCAATTGTTATTTTTATACCTTGCTTAAATTGTAGATAAAACTGTCGCCTCAGTAGTCTAAAGTCTATACATATAACAAAATTGTAACTAAGTCGAATCTGTACATTAAATATTTTTTTTGGAAAATCTTATTGAAATAGACATTATTGTCGATACAGAGGCTGAATCTATAGTTTTTAGAATTTTTGTCTGTCTGTCTGTCTGTCTGTAACCGCATCACGGAAAAAACCACTGGAGAGATTTTGATGAAATTTGGTATGATGATAGCTGGTTATCTGGGTTAACATATAGGATACTTTTTACTGCGGGAAAATATCTCATCTCTGAGAAATCTACACTAAACGTTGAAACATAAGTAGGAACGAGCCCGAGCGGAGCGAGAGTGAGTCACTAGTATTATATAAATAGAATTTCAAAGTCAAAAATAGTAGCTCGATTTTGTTGTTTATGCTACTATTCTCGATTTTGCCATACTGATTGTATACTTTCTTTAAAGAATAAGGAAAATTTTATATCGGTATAAGTCGTTAATTAACAATTTTTGAAAATATGAATAATTATTACTCTTATAATAGAAAGAATAATAAAAATAATTCTATTATTTATTATTTTATATTTTCTAAGCTTTCTCTTCCTCTCAAAAGAGAGGTAGATGTAGTGTTAAATAGGTAGAGAGTTGAAATTTTCACAGAGTGTGTATTTTTATTGCTGCTATAACAACAAATAATAAAAAAAACAAATGTCGAATTTCAAAAAGGCTACCGTGCAAATTAAAAAAAAAAACGGTTATGGTACGGAACCCTGCGTATGTGAGTCCGACTCGCACTTGACCGATTTTTATTTATTAACGTTTATTTACTTATCACAGTAATTATTATTCTATTATTATTTGTGTTCTGGTTTAAAACAATAAATATTATTTTAAAACATTATCGTTTAACTGTATGTGGTTATTTATACGACGTTCTGTCCTAACCTGTTATTCCTTCTGAGACTCTCGCTGAATTTTATTTCGATTTTATCAAGTTGTTTCAATTTAACATTACACTATATAAGTATGAGGTGACTGCCTCGGTGGTGTAGTGGCTAGCATGTACGGCTGCACACCCAGAGGTCCTGGGTTCGAGTCCCGGGTCGGGCCAAGTTTAGTTATTGAGTCTTTCTGTATAGTAAGCCTCAGTAACAGCCCGGAGTTGGGAAGTTGGCGGTGTTTCACCCCCGTGCCTCGGAGAGCACGTAAAGCCGTCGGTCCTGCGCCTTAACTCTCACCGGTCGTGTCGAGTAGTCGTCCCACCGGAGTATGAGAGTGACAGGAATAGAGAGTGCACATGTGTCTGCGCGTACATTTGTGCACTATAATATCTCCTGCGCAGTTGGCTAGTCTCAATGAGATTGGCCGCCGTGGCCGGAATCGGTCAGGAGGGCATTATTATAAGTATGAGGTAGATTAATGAGTCACTTCAAAGCTGTGATTTAGTGAAATAATAAAAATCGGTTCAAGTGCGAGTCTGACGCGCAGCGGCATCAAAATATATAAATTAATTTTTCTTGTAATACTTTCTTATTATTATTATAAATTTATTATTATTTTATTATCAAAGTTATTATTATAAATAAAAAAATGTAATATTATATAAATAATTTTACTGTATTTAATTATGATACTTATTAAAATTGTATAAAATGTTTCGAATTAAATCAAAGAATATTGTTAGGTACTCTGGTGCCATTTTTGAATTTTTAAAATAATCTTTGTAAAATTGTGGGTAGGCATTGTCTGTGACATTTATATAACGCCTTTGAGACGTCTAAAACCTTAATCTCTCCCGTGACCATGATTGCTGTAAAGCATTCGAAACGTCTGGAATCAAAAATCAAAATAAATCCGCGAAATAATCCGAAAAGATAGTTTTATTTATTTTTCTTGTAATTGTATATTTTGATAGATTGTGACAACAGTAAAATATTTATCTAAACAATTCTAATGTTTTGAGCACAAGAATAAGGTTTATGCTTTAGAAGTGTAACTCTGTAATTATTGAACCCAACAGAAAAGTAGCTTAAAAACAACCATTTCGTTTTTGAAGACTTATCCAAAAATGATAACCGGAGCATGATTCGAGTACAGTAACTGCTACACGTTTTACATGTTCGTTTAACGCTAGCGTTTTATATGAGACGTCTTATAAATTTTTATCTTATAAAGTTTCTTCATATCCTCTTCTCCTTTTGAGTTTTTGGCAACGGAACCCTGAAAAAAGTAGATAATTATCTATTATACCATTCCCTAAAGTACGACATTCATTGCTGTTAAATATTAGGAACGCAAACGTTATTCTTATATTAGTAAAAAAGAAAAAAAAAATAATCTAATATAGTATTTAAGGATGGAAATTTTTTCAATTCGATCATTATTATTCCTTTGCCTGTCACTGTTATCTAAGATATATCTATACAGATAAATAAAATTGGAGTGTCTGTTTGTAATATTAAAATAACCGCTTTTTACTAAATGCATATGGATATATACACGGTACATATACCAAAACAACATTTTTTATATTTTTTGTCAGTCTGTCTGTCTGTCTGTTTGTTCCGGCTAATCTCCGAAATGGCTGGACCGATTTTGACGGGCCTTTCACTGGCAGGTAGCTGATGTAATAAGGAGTAACGTGGGCTACTTTTATTTTAGAAAAGAAATAGGGTCCCACGAAAAAATTTAAAACCAAATTAATTAATTAATTTTGTTTTGGGAAGAAACCTAGGGATCCGAGCGAAGCGAGGGTGAGTCCCTAGTGTTACAATAAATACGTATTGTGAATAATATAAGTTTTATTTCCACTTAAATATCAACAATTGCATAAACCCTAATATGCTCTCGAGATTGCACACTCTCAGAGATCCAAATTGGACCAAATTCGCGTTAGTTATACTCAAGAGAAACCCTTTAGTTCAGAGCACGACGCACCAATTTAGACCCACTCGATTCTCAATGACTGTGTTCACTGTTCTGTCTCGCCCTACTTCGCAATCATTAAAGCATAATTCTATTCTATACAGCCGTTTGACTATTTTTTCTATATATTGCCGTTTGACTTGTTTAAAAAATATAACGACCGACTTTCAGGCACTAAAAAGTGGAAATTAAAAAAAAAATCAGTAAAAACTTATCTTAACCTAATAATAAAAAATAAAAAATACTGAACGGGGGTTTCAATTTTCATTCACCTGTTGTAGATATTTAATCAGATATTTTCGAAGTCGGTGCCCTCCTCCTTTTTTATAATCGATTCAAAAAAATAATATGAAGTCACTGTAAATCTAACTACTAAGATTCAAAAAAATAACGCTTTTGACTGTTATGTATGAGAAAAAGAACTCGTTAAAAGATTTAAAATAAATAATATTACGTTTAATTACCTACTTCAAAATCACATAAAAGTAATTTAATCTACCCATAGCGGTGTTTTTTTTTTTTAAATTTATTTGGGACCTTTGAGGTATAGCATGTTCATTTTTTTTAATGAAAATCGATTTATAAAAAAAAAGATATTTAAAAAAACCCTTTTTGACGTCAGACAAAACATCTTTATTATTTTCTAGATAACAAACTATTAGGATGCAACACATCATGCCAATGTATAGAGTTATTGCAAAAAAAACACATACACATTTGAAAAGAGAAAATTAAACATGAATAGAATTATATATCTGTATGTAAAAAAAAACACATTTTTTTGTTTTATTGATATTTTTTCTATTGATAACACAAACTCGTCAATGGCTACTAAACAAAATAAAAAAAAAAAAATGGTTGACAGAGAAGAAAAATGTACTGAACCGTTTTGTCTTTGCCTATTTATATGTATACTAACTAGTGATTGCAATCCGGCGTCATTTTCAGTCCGGCCGGATCCGGACTGGATTCCCATCGATCCGGCCGGATCCGACCGGATCCGGCCGGATCGATTGATTAAATCAGGATTGATTAAATCAGGATGATTTTCGCTTTTCGGTTCAAAATGAACTGTTAGTAAGTTAATCATGTGTCATTGTACTTAATATAGGTAGTTTATAAAAAATAAAACATATATAAACACAACTTTGACGCCTTGGTGACTTTGGATGGCCACGACAGACGTCCATCGCCTTTGCCGCACCCACCACATTTCGACAGCTCTTATAAAAGTATTTCATTATGGATTATCTTGAATTGATTATAGAAGAGGAAGAAGATAATGACCTTTTAATTCGATACTATCTCAGTGTAAAAAGGGTCTTCAACTCATCCAATTTTCATCAAAAAGTCGAAACAATGAAGGTTTCTACGTTATTAATTATAAAACTATATAAAAAATAAATTATAAAGCAATGGATACCAATGTAATTAAAATTTCATCATTTTCAGTAAACGCTTCAACAGATGCCATTTTATGATTTTTTATTGAAAATACCTCAAAATACACGTGGGCGGCGGCGACACTGCGAACATGAGCGCTGCAGTAACGCTAGGGTCTAACATCACAGTCGCAGCGACACTGACACAGTGTTAATGACGCTGTGCTCGAATGTCGTTTTCTACATATTCATAGTGCATTAATCTGCCGCCCTGTCGCGACCTCACTGACGCTTGCACTATGTAAATGTAGGGAACGACATTCGAGTGCAGCGTCACTGACGGAAATACTTTTAAAAGAGCTGTCGAGATGTGGTGGGCGTGGCAAAGGCGGTACGATGATGGACGTCTGTCGTGGCCATCCAAAGTCACCAAGGCGTCACTGACGCCAGTCGACTTACGCGGCGTCGGTAACGCTATAAACGCCGCGTTATTGACTCTTGCTTCGAAAGTCTACCTTTAACATGGTCGAATCTCTTCTGCATAGGGCCTATACATGCAACTATTATTATTATTATTATATTATATACATGCAACATCTCTATTATTTTGCCAAAAATTGCTAGCACCGGATCCGGTCGCCGGATCCGGTATATTGGTACCGGATCCGGTAAACGTTCAATGGTGCCGGATCCGCCGGATTACCGGATCCGTTTTTCCGGATTGCAATCCCTAATACTAACGACTCACCCTCGCTTCACTTCGGGTTCGTCCCTAGGCAAAAACCAATCTATCCCACGGGAACCGTACATTTTTCCGGGATGATATATAGCCTATAGCCTTCCTCAGTGAACGGGCTATCTAATGCAAAAAGAATTTTTCAAATCGGCTTAGTAGTTCCTGAAATTAGCGCGTTCAACCAAACAAACAAACAAACAAACTCTTCAGCTTTATAATATTAGTATAGATTGTTTAGTAAGTATACCAATAACAGTAAACAATTTTGAATGTACTGAGTCACGCCTCGTAGCGCACACCGACGACATTGCTTACATCTTTATATACTTCTGTTGATATTTATTGTTTGTTTCAGGGACATGTGAAATATATTCAAATTATTCATCTATGTTGGAATATTAAGTTTCAATGTAGACTATTCATACAAGGGTTACGTACAATTATCAAGGCAATACTTTTAAGGCCGCAAAATTGGTATGTATAAATAAAATAAAATAATTTATTCTACGCCAGTGTTTCTTAAATGGCGACACGTTTGGTTCAGTGTGTGACCCTACTTGCTAGCGGTCGTGGGTTCGAATCCCGCTGGCATTCATTTGTGTGATGAGCACGAATGTTTGTACTCCAGTCATGCGTGTTTATATTTATAATATGTATGTATTTAAAGTGTATTAACTATCTGATATCCATAACACAAGCCTCCTAGCTTACCATGGAACTAGATGGTGCTGTGTGTTAATGTCCCAACATATTTATTTATTTATTTAAACTTATTGCAGTCATGGACCACTTTTAGAATTTCTAAAATTCCACGGACCCCCTGTCAAAGAATAGGGAAAAATAGTAGATAATACATACATGGAGTTACTGCACCTACACTGTAGGTGCAGTACCTCCGCGCCTCGCATTGCTCAAAAATAACCAGCGAGAGCAATGGATGAAACAAACGACGAGTTAGTTTACTCTACAGTTTTTTTTAATTTTTGTTAAAAACTAATTGAGCTGCTGCGGACCCCTGGAACACATATTACGGATCCCGTGGGGGTTCATGGACCTCACTTTAAGAAACCTTGCACTACGCGGGTATCGAATCCGCATCAAGCGCAGTAGCGAAAGGGCTGAAATATTCAAAATTGCACTCAGTTCAAGTTACTGTATCGTATACAGTATATATACATATTACATAATAATTTAGTATGAACGGACAGTAAACTCAGAAATTTTAAGAGGATTATTATGGTATTGTTTCGAGACATTAGTATTCGTAGTTAATTCTGATGTTGTCTAAATGTTCGCGTATAAGAGGGGATTACTTACTTGTGCTCTATTTACCACCATTTAACTGTACGTTATGATGCGCTATAATTACTTACAACTAGTACCTGCACGTGGCTTCGCCTGCGGGAAAATGGTCTCGCAAGATAAGGGTGTATAACTTGAAGCCCTCAAGAACTTATTTTAAAATTTATGTCATACTAGCATTACCCGCGGCTTCGCCCGCATTCAAACTTCCGATTGCTACCAAACTTCACAGGATAAGCCGTTGGGCTAATCTGAAGATTGCTTGAAAATTTCATCAGATTCGTTCTAATCGTTTTAAAGTCTATAGGGAAAATACATACACACATCGATTTTTATATAATACCAGCGACTCACCCTCGCTCCGCTCGGGTTCGTCCCTAGTTACGTATTAAGGGTTTTTCTCGGGATAACTACCTATCATCATACCAAATTTCATCAAAATCGCTCCAGTAGTTTTCTCGTGATACGTTCCCAGGTAGGCAGACAAAAATACTAGAAAGTATAGATTCGGCCTCTGTATCAATAATAATGATTATTTCAATAAGATATTCCAAAAGATATTTAATGTACAGATTCGACTCAGTTAGAATTTTATTATATTTATAGATACGTCATTCCCATATATTTGTTTTTAGATTTCTGTTTGTAAACTATTGCAGAATGGTTTGTCTAAGAACCCTAATAATGACTATTTCAATAAGATTTTCCAAAAGATATTTAATGTACAGATTCAACTCAGAATTTTATTATATGTATAGATACAGGTGAATAATATATAATGCATTTTCTAAATTTTTCAAAGGTAACGTTTTACTTATTCTGTAAAAGGTTCTGATAGCTTATGTAAGTACGTTTAGGTATGTCACAATGTCCTTAGACAACCACATGACGTACCTACTCGTATAAAGTCATGTTTAATATACTCTAGTGAATAACTGTATGAAACTAAGTAATTAGTGGTAATAAACAGAATGACATTGTCTTTTTTGTGACAGACAGCTATAAAATATGTAAATGACGGCACAAATATGACTAACTTATTTTACTTGTGATATTTTTATTAGTTTGGAAATATTAATTAGACTAGCAACTCACCCTCGCTCCACTCGGGTTCGTTCCTAGTTACGTTTTAACGTTCAGCTCAGAAATGAGATATTTTCCCGCAATAAAAAGTATCCTATATATTGACCCGGATAACCAGCTATCATCATACCAAATTTCATCAAAATCTGTCCAGTGGTTTTCCCGTGATGCGGTAATAGACAGACAGACAGACAGACAGACAGACAGACAGACAAAAATTCTAAAAACTGTAGATTCGGCCTCTGTATCGATAATAATATCTATTTCAAAAAGATTTTCCAAAAAATATTTAATGTACAGATTCGGCTTAGTTACAATTTTATAATATGTATAGATGATAACTTTTTAACTAACAGGTTGTACCTGATATCAGAATCACTTGAATTATAATTTATCTACCGGAAGGGGTATAAGTGTTTCGTGTTTAAATGAGAATTACTTTAAAAGTATAACCTATTTATTATAAAAAAATAATGAGTGCGTGTATGAATGTGTACACGCGCAAGAAGTAAAACTTCTGTAGGGTATCGGTACTCTTTATGAAATTCAATTTATCTTTTAAATAATTAGGATAGGTGAGATACTAAAAATAGCACATATTAGGCATATTACAATCATATATTTATAGAATATCATTTAAGGAAAGAATAATATAATATTATATATCATTTGTCAAACAATAACAACGGCTACCATGGCAACAAACATACGTACATTTTTTCGTAACGCATTCACTAGCTTAGTCCCCAAGTCAAGCGTGCTTAAAGAAGTTATACTTCAAAAAGCATTTAAATCAAAATCAACTAACAATTAACCAAAACATCGAGTAGCACAAAAGAAAAATGATTATCCGAATTGGCCAATAATTTTGTAAAAGTTATCACTGTCAAGTATATGTTTTTCTCTATGCCAAGATAGGAGCAACAGTGACATAGAAAATGAGTAATATTAGGTTAGCGTGGTATGAAGATATCTTAAGAGAAAGTTTAAGCTAAAGAGTATGATGAATGTGGATGGATGAATATAGAAGTACTTAGGGGTCGAGGAAGGTATAGATGAACTGCGTGAAAGAGGATATTTGTATGAACAGTATGTGTTTAAAGGTGATAGACGAAAGTGGAAGAGGCAAACACGTTGTGTCGACTCCAAGTAGTGTAGGATATGGACAAGGATAAAAAGAAGGATATTCGTATTAAGAAAACTAAGCGATAATGTAGTGCCATACAATGTAATCTATAATATAAAAATGAATCGCTGAATGTGTTGCTAAGCGCAAATCTCGAGAGCAGCTGAACCGATTTCACTAATTCTTTTTTTATAATATTCCTTGAAGTACGAGGATGGTTCTTACGGAGAGAAAAATTTAAAAAATTGCCTGAAAAAGTCTAAAAACAACACTTTACTATATTCCCATACAAAAGATTCGTAATAATACTTAAAAGTCAATTTGAACTTTAATACCATACCATAAAGTAATTTTTTTTTCGTATGTTCCTTAATTTCCACAGAAGGTTTTAATAAAGAGAAAAAATGAAAAAAATAACGAAAAAAAAATTAAATTTATATGCTATAGCCATATAGGCTAAAGCTGACAAAAAACTATTTTAAATATCTATGTAAAACGTACCTAGCGACGAACCCGAGCGAAGTGAGGGTGAGTGTTTTTCTGACCAATTTTAGCCACCGTGGCCAATCTTCCGGAGACTAGCTTGCCTAGGAGATATTACTGTGCATAAGTATGCACGCAAACACAAGCGCACTCTCTATTCCTTCCATTCTTACACTGCTATGGGATGGAAATTCGACATGATCGATGAGAGTTAAGACGCATATAGGGCTTTACATGATCTCTGAAGTAGCAAAATACCACCAATTTTTGTTACTGGGAAGAAACTGGGAGAAAAACTCAATACTTAAACTTGTCCAAGCCAGGATTTGAAGCCAGTACTTCCAGATCTACAACCGTATATGCAAGGCACTAGATTACTAACGCAGTAATATGTATACTTGTACCATATTCTGTAGTATACCGTAGTGTTTCGAGCATTTGACTAGGACGACTTTAAATGCAAGAGTAAAATTAGCATGTAACAAGCTATTACTTATGCAAACCAAACTGTGGTCCAACTTCATCTCATAAAAGCTATAATTTTATAATAGAATACACTATGTGTTTAATTATCTTTTATAAAGTCGTAATTTATAAAGCTTTTTTATTTCATATGAGTCACTAATGGAAAAAATAATTAAGTTCATCTACTATTTTATCAGGAGAAGTAAATACAAAGGAAATTATATGCAGGTTTTTCCACTGCAAAGATTTCTACATGGTCGAGCATGTTTGCTTATATTAAAACAGTAACTCGTGATTTTAATAGTTTTGACAAAGTAAAAAACTGGTGAAGTGTGAGTCGAGCTCTTTTTAACAATTGTTCCGTATATTAAGGGTATTTAACGATACGGTTTTAAAATATAATGATTATATTTTCCTGTAAGATAATATGATTTTAAATGAATGACGCAAATGTCAAAGGAAAGTTTGCCTTGTTTATCATTATTTTTTAATAATTTAATTCATTATTACTTGCCGCATTAAAAGTTATGTCCAATAAAAATATTTGCTAAATATTATTAAATATCGTACACCTAGATAAAGAGTAGCACAACTCCAAATAATCCAAATTTGAGTTATTACTATTATAGGAATCTGCGTTTAAAACTATGTAAACTCCATATGATTGTCATGATTAGGAATTTAACACGAAAAAAAACTTAAAAAACAAATAAAAACCGACTTCCAGGCACTGAAAAGTAAAAAACAACTAAACAGGGGTTTTCATTTAGAATAGATACCTCATCAGATATTTTCGAAGTCGGTGTGCTTTGATTTGTATTGGTTGGCACCGACTTCGAAAATATCTGATTAGGTATCTATTCTAAATGAAAACCCCTGTTTAGTTATTTTTTACTTTTCAGTGCCTGGAAGTCGGTTTTTTTTTTAAGTTTTTATTTTTCCATTTTTAGTGTAGACGTAATAAGCAAGTAATTTGTAAGAAGAAAGATTTTTAATAAAAACACAATATTCGATTAAGCCATTTATTTAAAAACCGCTTGACCGATTTCGATAAACTTTATATGGGACCACCGGGAAAGAATACCCTTTAAAACAAAAAAATTTTTTCCAAATCGGTTCAGCCGTCTTCGAGTAATCCGTGAACATACATAAAAAAAAGAAAAAAAAAAGATTCTGACGAATTGAGAACCTCCTCCTTTTTGGAAGTCGGTTAAAAAAAGATTCCGACGAATTGAGAACCTCCTCCTTTTTGGAAGTTGGTTAAAAATAAAACTATTTTTGGAATTGTTGGTGTTTAATATATAGTTGGTTAGTTGGTGTTCCAAATAAATATCTTCAAGTGTTTGATATTGAGTTGGTTACAAGTGACACTGCTGTTTGATGACAAGCCATTGATCAAATAAATATCTTCGTAAAATTATATAAAAGAAGACATAAGATTATTTTTAATGTATCAAAAGAAAAAGAGAGAGAAAAAAAAGAGTAAAACGTTTCTTTCTATTCCTGAAAAAAGAGATAGTTTGAGCTGTGCTACTTTTTACCTAGGTGTGCGATCAGCGTTGGATTTACACTAGGGGCACTCGGGGCTAGTGCCCAGGGCGACAAATTTTTAAGGTCAACAAAATTCGGAGGGTGGGAAAAAATTATTTCTTCGCGTTATCGAAAATGCTTTTACTATTTTCCAAAAAAAATAATAATAAAAAAATTAGCTAGTACATTTTTCGAAAAATTTAAATAATTTATCAATTATTTTTTTGCATTTTTCAAAAAATTTATAATTAAAAAATTTTTTACTTTAGCCATCTTATGCAATATTCATCTTATTACTATTTGTAAAGCACTTTTCACAATATAAAATTAATTAACATCAGATTTTACTATTAAAGCACTAAGTTTCTCTTTTCTCTCTACATATTGGTAAGGGTTCACAACCGAGGCACTGTCTAGGTTGGTACGGTACACAGCTTTCTTCGCCTCTGCAGACATGGTCCTTGCACACGTTTAAATCTTCTAGGCATGATCTGTAAGCTGGAATTAAATATTTATTAATTAAATCAACGGTTAATATGAAATAGATAGATTATACATATTATATTATACTAGCGACTCACTCTCTTTCCGCTCGGGATTAAAAAGTATCCTATATGTTGACCCGGATAACCAGCTATCATCATACCAAATTTCATCAGAATCCCTCCAATGGTTTTTTCATGCTGCGGTCACAGACAGACAGACGGACGGACGGACGGACGGACGGACGGACGGACGGACGGACGGACAGACAAAAATGATAAAAACTATTGATTCGGTCTTTCTATCGATAATAATGTCTATTTTAATAAAATTTTCCAAAAAATATTTAATGCACAGATTCGGCTTAGTTACAATTTTATTATATGTATAGATAGATAGATGTATTATGTTTTCCAACTTCAACTGACGCATTGATGTAGAAAATAGGTCCGCCGCTAACGACATCTATTGAAAGTATTCCGAAATAGCGATTCCCATACAACATAAACAGTTCTGAACTTTTTGATTTTCCAGCTGTTCTTATGGGTTTTCAATTTTTTTTTATACTTAAGCCACCCCAGACACACCTCCAACAAAACAAAAAAAAAAGAGTTATTCAAACCGGTCCAGCAGTTTTTGAGTTTTAGCGAAACTAACGAACGGCAATTGATCTTTATATATAGATAAAATATTAAAATCTAGGTATAACATTATAAATGTAAAAGTAAATCTTGCCTGTTGCCTTTTCAGTTAAGCTAAAACCGTGAATTTTCCGATTTTGAAGAAATTTAAGGAATAAGGTGTAGGAATACGGTGAAGGAAAACATTGTGAGGAAACCTGCATGTCTGAGAGAATCTAGCAAGTTTTCGGAAGACGTGTGAAGTCCGCCAACCCGCACTTGGCAGCGTGGTGGACTATGGCCTGATCCCCCTCGTATTGAAGGGAGGCCCGTGCCCAGCACTGAGACTTTAAAAAGGGCTGAATACATAAAGAATAAGGAATGTTTCATTCCCGCTGTGACTAGTATTAAATAATATAATTGATTTAAGTAGGCAATATTGCACAGTATTATTATAAAGGGAAAATAAAGCAGGAAGAAATGTTTCTAATTTAATAAAATGTACACATGATATTCGGCATATTAATAGACCATATTGCAAATTTTCTTATATATTAAGCATAATTTTATTAGGTAGTATGTTCAGCGGGATCATAGGTAGCAAAAATTTTGTTCTTAAAACAAATTTTTAGTTCTAAGCTTGTCCATAGATGGCGCTGCTCAAGAAAAAAAATTAGTTTAAATAAGTTTTCCTTACGTATCGCCGCATACTAAATATTTGGGTTAAGAAATTGTAAATTAAAATTGTAGAATTATTGTACTGTATTTTTCAATACGATATAAAAAATATACTTACTGTCCATACAACGTTTATCAAAGCAACACCCACCACAGCATTGCTCGTGCGCATTGCACTGTGAATTACAAAAGTATATTATTATATTTATTTATTAGAATTTATCTTTATTAAAATTATTAACATAAAAACACCTAAATTTAATATTTTTATAAAAAAAATAACGTTGCATATGAAGAAGATGTTCACAACGTATTTATAACAATATTATGTATATGACTAACGACTTATCGTTGTTACGCTCTGGTGCGTTTCTGGGTGCCTAAAAGCTGATAAAGCCACTCGACGGCCTTTATTTTTCGACTTAAATTTATTATGATTTCTGACCGATTTAAAAAAATAGCTTATAACGGTAATATAGTTTCTTATTAAAGTATTTTCAAAATAGTATCAGTCGTTTCGGAGATTAAACCCCACATACAAACTTACAAACTTTATCTATACAGATTAATAAAATTGGAGTGCCTGTCTGTAATATTAAAATAGCCGCTTTTTACTAAACGCATAAGGAGTTAAGTATAATGAGTAATTTAGGCTACTTTTATTTTAGAAAAAAAAAATAGGGTCCCATGAAAAAAAAGCAAAAAAAAAAATAAATAAAAAAAAACTTTGTTTTGGGAAGCAACCTAGGGGCGAAACCGAGCGAAGCGAGGCTGAGTCGCTAGTTTCTTTATAATATTAGCATAGATTTGGGAATATTGTTTAATAGTTATCTAAGTGGAGAAGCAATTAAATATTATATAATAAAATTCACATACATTTTTGCGTAGAGTTATTTTATGTTCAGGAGAATAGCATAGGCTACTTTTTAGCTCACTATTTACTAATCATAACTAAATTTTAGACACAAAAAGTACATTAATGTAAACCTATTGCCCTATTTGATATAACCTCGGAAGATACACGTAAAATAATACAACGGTGAAATTAAGGACATTATATGTACATACATATGTAAATCAGAACATATTTTAATGTTATTAATATAAAAATAAATTTACTAATATAGCAGAAACTATTTTTAAAGTTACCTGTTTTCCTTTGACCTTACAATGCTGACACTGCGCAGCCACCAACATGAATGACACTAGCAATAAACTCAAACGCATCGCTGGAGATCTACATACATACTACTCGTAGTTTTCATGATAACTGCGACACTACGGACTATACTCAATTATATTATGTGAGTTACTATAAATCGTTTCGTACACTATAGACAAAAATGTCGCGTTTTAGACTTTTAGCGAAAAGACTTGCTGTAAAATCGTTGGAATTCGTTGAAATATAAGAGCTCCTTTGAACAAAAATATTCCGTGGTAGGCAAAGCTATTGAAAGATAGGTTGTTAATATTAGTTATATTAAATATTCTCTCATATGTAAAATTATAGATATGTTAGGTTATTGGTTATGACTGTAGGTAAAGTTTTTTACTATTAATAGTATTAAATACTAGTTTTTATATTATTTATTAATAGAAATCAACAAAAATACGTTAACTGTACGTAACATAGCATACGGATTCTTTTAATAATATAACTTTGTATGAAGAAGGAAATATGCGAGGATAAGCTATTTAAAAAGTGCGATTCGAACTCGCATACGAAGGGTTCAGTACCATATTTGATTTTTTTTTTATTTGCATAGCAGCCATTTTGAAATTCGCCATTTTGGTTTTTTATTACTTGTTGTTCTAGCGGGAATAGGAATACACACTTTGTGAAAATTTCAACTCTCTACCTATAATGGTTCATATGATACAGCCCTCTGACACACGGACGGACGGACAGCGGAGGTTTAGTAATAGGGTTCCGTTAGCACCCTTCGGGTACGGAACCCTAAAAAAGATAAAATGAAGAAAACATTATATGAATGTATTACTAATATCTGAGTAAGTTTAATTTTTTTTAAAGGAAAAGTCTCTGTTTTTTTTTCATAAGGAATTTTATAATATATTATGTATTCTTTTTGTATTTTCAGATCTTTCTAAAAGTCTTATGTATGCAAATTTCAAGTACGAGTATAGTGAAACGACCTCGATCAATGGCCGAGTTAGTTCAGGTGCATTTATGCATTTATTATTTAAGTGACATAGATGCAAAATATTGCACAATTTTCTAACTTTGGACGAATATTTTCTATTTGCCTAACTATTATTGTAAATATGAAAGTGTGTCTGAGAATTCGTTTTTTATTAAAATATCTAAATTCCTAAACCGATATTAATTAAGTTTGGTTCGTATTATATGGCAGCGGTTCTCAAATGGTGGTCCGCGGAACCCTAGGGTTCCATAGAAGGGTCACAGGGGTTCCAAGTTTCGTCCGAGAATTAAATAAAATGTTGTGAGACATAAAGAGTAATTTTAGTGCTATTATAAATAAATATGTGAAAAAAAATCGTTCATAGTTAGATTTTATTTTTGATGCAATAAATATTATTATATGTATTAATATTTTCCATTTACTCGTATTATTAATTGTTCTTTCAAGTCAAACAAGACAGTATTCTTACAATCAGTTTAGTTATTATCAAAATAGGGATCCATTAAAACTATGATCAGTTAGGGTTCCGTTGCCAAAAAAGTTGGGAACCGCTGTTATACAGTGCCGGATTTACCTATGACGGGGCCCCAAGCAATTTCAGGTTTTTGGGGCCCTCATTCTGACATTAACCCCCCCCCCCCCCCCCCACCCACCAGAATATTTCAAAATAATAAATAACCAGTTAATTTTGCAAAATCAATATATTATTCAGTTTACTTATAATTTACTAACTAAATTACAACTTTTTCCTACTTTTCTCAGTCGCAAATTGATGAATGACATCATCAAAGTCAAGTTTTTGAAGCTTGTCTTTTTCGATAAACAGTAAGCCTAAATCACTCACTTTTTCTTGGCACATCGACGAGCGTAAATAATTTTTGAGTTTTGAACTAGTGATTTAAAATCATTTGGGGACAATGAAAAATCGATATTATTTACCATATCGATGGATTAGATTGTTTTATTTTGGATTTTTTATTTTGTATTTTGTATTTTTTTTTAAAATTTGCGAATATGTTTTCAAAATTTTGCAAATTTTGGGGCCCCTGTCCAAGCGGGGCCCCAAGCAATTGCTTCCTTTGCTTCCCGGTAAATCCGCCACTGCTGTTATAGCTGAGGTAGTTTAGAAACACAGGCTTTTATTCAGACTCACTGCGTGACCCCCATAAAAGTACCCTCATGAGATATGAATTTGAATTTATGAGAGAAAATTGTTACTTTAGAAAAACTATTTCACAGTTTTCTCTCTCGTTAAATTCGCATGATAATGATATTTGGGTCAATATTCACAAAATAATATGTTATATATGCAAATATATAACTTGTTATGTGTTCCAACATAATATGCTATGTGAACCATTGTAAAATCGTGGAACATGCTAATGTTTGTCAGAATCTATTGTAAAATAATTTGTGAAAGTGAGCATGGCGTGACGTTTCACAAGCAAGTAAGGTTGGTGGTATACTACTCTTTTATATGTAAATCGTACAAGCTGGCATACATTTGATTCTAATGAATACTTTTTCACAAGAACTATTTCGCAAATATGTGCATATTGTGTTTTATTATATTGCTTACTAGCGACTCACGCTCGCTTCGCTCGCGTTCGTCCCTAGGTACGTTTTCACGGTTAGCTATGTTTATACATAAATAGTAGCTTGCTACTCCTAAGATGTTCATTAAAATTTCATAAATATTAATAGTGCGTACGCCGTACCCGATTGTTCACAATTTCAAGAGTTTTAATTTTTTTTCGCGGAAACCTGATTCTTTTTCTAAAATAAAAGTAGCCTAAGTTACTCCTTATAACCTCAGCTATCTGCTAGTGAAAGCCCCGTCAAAATCTGTCCAGCCGTTTCAGAGATTAGCCGGAACAAACAGACAGACAGACAGACAGACAAAAATTGTAAAAAATGTTGTTTTAGTATATGTACCGTGTATACATCTATATGCATTTAGTAAAAAGCGGTTATTTTAATATTACAAACAGACACTACAATTTTTTTTATCTGTATAGATTATATTTCAGAATTATACCAATATTTAGTGTAATGTGAAATATTTACTGGGTAGTGAAAGCCCAGTGATAACGCGCTCGCTTGGGAAACTAAGTGAAGCGGGTTCAAATCCCGAGTCTCGCACCTCTGATATTTTCATGTGCGAATCATTTCCAACACGATTACCACTTGTCTTACGGTGAATGAAAACAGAGTGAGGAAACCTGAATTTCTTAGAGAACCAAGCAAGTTTTTGAAAGTTAAGTGCACGCCGCAACACGCACTTGGTCAGTGTGGTGGACTATGGCCTGATCCCCCTCGTATTGAAGGGAGGCCCGTGCCCAGCAGTGGGACGTTAAAAAGGGCTGAACACTCACTAATGCTCTAGAGAAACTTTTTAATTTACACAGATAAATATAGATATTTCTTCCAGCTCCGTTGACTCATCAAGGGAGGTTTTTCAAATAATTTAGTTACAAGGAAATTTTAGTATCTTTTCCGAAAAACACCCAGTGCCCCCCTCTCTCCTACCAACAATGAGACCGCACGTTGGGGGGTGACTTTAGACCCCTGGACGAACGCTAGTACACTTAAATATTTATAACGAAGTGGAATATTTTCTTGAAAGTTATTTATAACCAATTGAACATTGAAAATAATCATTAAAATCAGTTTAAAACATATATTTAAACAAAGTGCAGGAAGTTTCATTAGAATTCGGTCAAAATCTCTTTACAATTTTTGAATCGATTTTGTACTAAAACAACTTTAACCCAACGCACCTATTTGACATCAGTGAGTTATGAATAATTGCTTTATAAAAAAGATTTACTGTAACATGATTTATTCAAAATTAAACAAAAGAACCAAAGCGGTTAGAAATTTAGTGGGCCATTGTATTGGATCCATAGTGTTGAGCCACTGAACCATGAAGTAATGGCTTAAAAGGGGTACAAAGAGGACCTATACACATTAAATCGATACTGTCTAGACTGATTAATGGTCCTTATAGAGATAATGCAAGAGCAAAAAAGATAAAAATAGAAGTTAAGAATATCACTACAACTTGAGACTAAAATCTGTCATTGAAAGATTTTCAGATACATGTTCTGTTAATTTACTATCCTTTCAAATATTATCATCATCCTTATTTATTATCCCTACATACATACATTATATTAATTTTAATGCCTCGTTGGTGTAGTGACTATAATATACAAATGCATCCTCAATGTACAAATGTCCTGAATGTGATTCCCGAGTCGGGATATCTCAATTTTAGATTTTTTTGTCATCGAATATTCTTAGCAGCCCAAAATTGAGCAAGTACGAGTATATCCCCGTGTCGAGTTGGTTAATGTTAGTGAGATTGACTACCATAACAAAAACCGTATCAGGACTTAATTATTATAAATGTGATTATGGCTTCAGCTTAGTTTGATGGTGTCAATTTATGGTATTGTCTCCCGGATAATTATAAAATTTTAAATAAACGGTTAAAACTGGGTCATTGACAACTTTCAAAATTCAAATGCTTAGTTACAATTGAAGTTAATAAAAAAAATAGTTTATCTTATATTCTAGCGAGTCTATAAAATATCACAATACGAAGTTCACGTCAATTCAGATCACATTTTCACCTTTTCAATATAACATTTCATAAAATTTAATAGTCGTCTCGTGCAAAGACCCTATTATGTAGTCATACTAGGTAACACATTTCTAAACTATGTATATGTATACAAGTTATGTATATAAAAAAATCATACTTATTGTCAGTATAATCCATCTTCTATTGTATTGTATTGTATTCAGCCCTTTTTAACGTCTCACTGCTGGGCACGGGCCTCCCTTAATACGAGAGGAATCAGGCCATAATCCACCACACTGGCCAAGTGCGGATTGGCGGACTTCACATGTCTTTCGAAAACTTGCTACGTTTTCTCAGACATGTAGGTTTCCTCACGATGTTTTCCTTCACCGAAAGACAAGTGGTAATCATGTTAGAAATGATTCGCACATGAAAATATCAGAGATGCGAGACCCGGGATTTGAACCCGCTTCACTCGGTTTCCCAAGTGAGCGTGTTATCACTGGGCTACCACTGCCTCACCATCTTCTATACGTATAATAAAATTCTGAGTCAAATCTGTACATTAACCGTCTTACCACAAAAATCATTTAAAACATAGATTCAACACCTCAATCGTTAAACGGGTGTTTAATTTCTCTTACTACAAAACCGTGTTTAACATATGTTTAATTAAACTCCGCTTAACTCAGTGCGTGTCCTATCTATTATGGTAACCCTTTGACACGTTAAACAAAACAGTTAATAATAATAACACATTTTCACATATTTGTTTGTACGAAATTAGATTTATTAAGTGTAAAAAAATCTAGTTGTACTACCTTTTTTGGAATAAAGAATTTATTATTATTATTATTTGTATCTCTTTGGAATTCACGGGCTCGAAGGAGCCCGGTCTTTGGAAGGCTTGCGTGGGGACACAGGTCCAACACGTAGAGGCCCTTTAAGAGATTCAAGCTTGTTCAATGTGACGCATTATTATTATTATAAACGTCTTAAATCACGGTTTCGGACCGTTTAAATTTAAACACGTGACTAGGGCATGTTAAACCCTAAGCTACAGTTAGACACGGATTTGTGGTAAAAAAAAATTAAACATCTGTTGAAGATATATTTAAGGCACGGTTAAATCTTTTGTAGTAAGACAGTAAATGTTTTATGGAAAATCTTATTGAAATAATCATTATTATCGATACAGAGGCCGAATATATAGTTTTTAAAACTACTGGACCGATTTTGATGAAATCTGGTATGATGATAGGTTATCCGGGTCAACATAGAGTATACTTTTTACTGCGGGAAAATATCTCATCTCTCAGAAATCTATACTAATCGTTAAAACGTAGGATGAACCCGAGCGGAGTGAGGGTGAGTAAAATACTAGCGATTTTAATAATACCTTAATTTATAATTAGCTTTTCAAGTTTGTCAGCAAAATTGTTACAAAAACTTATTAAAGCAAATTTCTGACTAAATTGGACAATGTAATTTAAAAGTTAAAATTCTTTTATTATTACGACGACACGTTTGGCTCAGTTTGTAGTGACCTTACTTGCTGTGTCAGTGGTCGCGGGTTCGAATTCTGCTGGGCGCATTCATTTGTATGATGAGCACGAATGCTTGTACTCCAGTCATGGGTGTTTATATTTATAATATAAATGTATTTATATTTTAAAGTTATATATGTGTAGTGTATCAACTATCTGGTATCCATAACACAAGTCTCGTAGCTTGCCATGGAACTAGATGGTGCTGTACAATGATTAAAATAGAGTTAGTTTTGAAGAAATTTGAATGAGAACGAAATTTCAATTCACTTTGCATTACAATATTTTATTGCTAGTTTTTGCTCGCGGCTCCGCTCACATGGCAAGCGGAATGGAATATAAGACGGCTTATTTCAGTCCTTATGATGCAATCTTTGTCAAATTTCATCGAAATCTGTATAGCGGCTTAAGGATGAAAAGGCCTGTTGTCTTTGCTGGACAGACGAGCTACTTTCACAATTATAATATTAGTATAGATTATCCTGCGTTATCAATAACGTTACAGTATGTATTCAGTCTTTTTTAAACGACTTCCAAAAGGAGGAGGTTATCATTAGCGTTCCACTGCTGCCTTCAATGCGAGGGAAATTAGGCCATAGTCCACCACGCTGGCCAAGGGAGGGTTGGCGGACTTCACCTGTCTTTCGAAAACTCGCTAGGTTCTCTCAGATATGCAGATTTCCTTAGAATGTTTTCCTTCACCGTAAGATAAATATATTCATGTTTAAAATCATTTACGTATAAAATTATCAGACGTGCAAAACCCGGGCTTTGAACCCGTTTCAATTTGTTTTCCAAGCGAAAGATTTGTCACCGATAACAAAATATCTTTTTTCTATTTCCAGAGCTTACATTTTAAAGTATAACCAAATATAATTCTATAAATAGCAAATGATTTGTATTTTATAGAAAAACAAAATGTTCGTATGTTTTCGGTTTTGAACCTATTTTATTATTGAACTATCGGCTCACCTTCGTTTCGCTCGGGTTCGCCTCTAGACAAACAAAAACAAATTTATCCCTTAGGAACCGTGCATTTTTCCGGGATAAAAAGTAGCCTATTTAGTATTCTAATGTATGAACTATATTACTGTAAAGTTTCATTAAAATCCAATCAGTAGTTTTTATGTACTAAGCTGTATAAGTTACTATAGTTTTTTAACTATCCCTCGGGAACTCTTTAATTTTCCGGGGTGAAAAGTATTTACAATGTTGATCGGGGATATAAGGAACCATCATGCAAAATTTCATTTAAATTGGTCCAACAGTTTCGGAGATTAGCCCGTATAAACAGACAAACAGACAGAGACAAAAATTTAAAAAAAAAACTGGATTTGTTCTATTTCTCTTCTTACATCCCCCTGACTCGGTTTTTTGCATTTTTTTCTATGTATAGACATTCGACCTCTACAGTTTTATTATATGTATAGATAGGCCATGAACTCTAGTTTAAAAACGATAAAATTGTACGCTTCCTTTAAACACAATTATTTTTAAGTACATTTATGTAGTTCTTTATTAAAAACTTATTGTAGGTATTCTATTACAAAATGCGACTGGAAGATTTTGTTTTGAAGTTGATATAAGTAATTTTAAAAGTAATTATTGTGTCTTGTGTACTTCAAGTTGTTCTGATGTTATCAAACTTAGTAATACTAACAATGTTCAATAATATTGATATCGAGGAGAAAATTAGGTCGCAATATCGCTGAGCAAGAGATACTATAGTAATGCTTGACTTGCTTACTAAGCAAGATTTGTACTGGAGGGAATATTTATTTATAACCAGCGACTCACCCTCGCTTTGCTAAGGTTTGTCCCTAGTTACATTTTAACGTTTAGTATACTCGTAAATTTTTCAGAGATGAAGCTATCATCATACCAAATTTCATCAAAATCTATTCAGTGGTTTTCTCATGATACCTTCCCAGACGGACATACATATAGACATATAGACATACAGACAGATAGACAATAATTCTAAAATCTATAGATTCGACGTTTGTATCGATAATAATGACAATTTCAATAAGATTTTCCAAAAAATATTTAAAATTTTATTATATGTACTTATAGATATAAATATTTAGATTATTTTGCACAGTAGGTTTTTCATCCTTAATGTTTAATGTTTATAGTTTATTTTTTTAGATTACATTTTATATTTAGTTATATATTGTAAAACTAGTGACTCACCCTTGCTTCGTCCCTAGGTGATTCTTTATTTTGACATACATTTTTTATTTATGAACCGACTGAAATAAAGCAAATACTAAGTATTAAATAAAGCTTACCATAACACATTAGTGAAAACCGTACCCAAATTGGTCAAGCCGTTTCTGAGGTTAGCGTGCTCAAGCGCACAGACGAACAGATAAAATTTTTAAAAATCATTGTTTTGGGTTTTATTGCGTTAATTAAGAACCCCAATCATTGTTTTTCTCAAATATATTCCATGTACAGACAGATTAGCTACATTAAAAATTCCCCTTAATTTTTTTCATTTGTTGGTTTAAGAAAAACTAGCTGATATATCAGGCAATTCCTATTAATGTCAAGTATTATTTGAATTTTTTCCAGTACTTTTAAAATATTAATGATAATTTATAGTTCTAACTTAAAAAATGTTTATATTATAGATATAGATATGTTTCGGACATTAACACACAGCACCATCTAGTTCCACTGTAAGCTACGAGGCTTGTGTTATGGATACCAGATAGTTGATACACTACACATATAACTTTAAATACATACATATTATAAATATAAACACCCATGACTGGAGTACAAACATTCGTGCTCATCACACAAATGAATGCCCCCAGCAGGACTCGAACCCGCGACCGCTGGCACAGCAAGTAGGATCACAACAAACTGAGCCAAACGTGTCGTCAAGTTATTTAATTCAGCCAAATTTAATTCAGTATACTTATTTATTAGTATTCATAGCGATGGTGGGCAAGTCAGTTATCTTGTCAAATGATTGCTATGACAAGGGTCCTGAAATTTAAATTGAATGCCGCCTGAGAGTTGACTGTATGACTGATTAACCTAAAAACATACAATGAAGTCCAATCAAATTAAAATATACTTTATTCAAATAGACTTTTTAAACCAATTTTTATATTTAAAGTAAATGTCACTATAATAAGTTCATGAAGAAGCTAGCTTTTGCTCAGAATTTAGTTCTGCTAAGAAGAAAAAAATAATATAAGTTTTCAATATTTTTCTACTAATATCAACTAGAATTAATAAAAATATCAACAGTTATTATTTTAGTTTATAGAAAATATTGGAATACTTAGGATAGTACAGATAATATGATTCGAGGTTTTATTTTTCATGGATGAAAGTCATCTGCGTCAAAGCGATTTCATTTTTAAAAGATAGCAATTTGAAATATTTCCAATGCGTTTTAGAATTTAAATAGATTTTTATTATACTCGCGTATACAACAAATTTAGCAGGCAGTGCAAGGCAGTGGTAGCCCAGTGGTAACGGGCTCGCTTGGGAAACCGAGTGAAGCGGGTTCATATCCCGGGTCTTGAATATCTGATATTTTCATGTGCGAATCATTTCCATGATTACCACTTGCCTTACGGTGAGGGAAAACATCGTGAGGAAACTTCTATGTCTGAGAGAACCGAGACTGTCTGAGAGAGAGCAAGTTTTCGAAAGACATGTGAAGTCTGCCAACCCGCACTTGCCCAGCGTGGTGGACTATGGCTTGATCCCCCTCGTATTGAAAGGAGGCCCGTGCCCAGCAGTGAGACGTTAAAAAGGGCTGAATATAATACAATATTTTTTTTTTCGTTAAACCAAAAGTGATGTCAGAAATGTATTAAAATTGATATTTTTGTACGTTTTTATTATTCTACAGTTACATTTTTAAAGAAATATAGTAGAAAAAAAGATCACCCGGAAATTGATACAAACTATCAACAATGTCTCACCGGTAGATTCCCATATTTATATATAGGGGCTTTGTTACGGTGAATAATTTTCTTGCCTTTGCTCATGAATATCGAGGGGTAAGAAAGATATATGACAAAAAATATACGCGTCGAATGTAGTATTTCCTACTTTTTGAAGTAAAACTTCCTTATGCACGCTTGACTTGGGGAGTAAGCTCGTGAATGCGTTACGAAAAGTGTAATCGGGCGAGTCGAACGTTGGTTGCCATGGTAACCGTTGTTATTGTCTGACAAATAATATATAATATTATATTCTTTCCTTAAATTATATTCTATAAATATATGATTGTAATATTCTTAATACGCGTTATTTTTAGTATTTCACCTATCCTAATTATTTAAAAGATAAATTGGATTTCATAAAGAGCACCGATAACCTACAGAAAGAAGTTTTACTTCTAGCGCGTGTGCACATTTATACACGCACTCTTTATTTGTTTTAAATCAACCAAATATATTGGGCTACTGTAAAAAATGCGAAAGTTTGTATATATGTATGTTTGTTTGTTACTGCAGCCCTAGAGTAAGGCCTGGAGTAACACAAAGACTGCTAGTCCTTAAATAGCACCAGTAGATACACTTATTTTTAATTTTGGGAAATGTCATTTTAGGTATATTGTAGTTATTGTAATTATTATAATTAATTGTCATTTAATTTTATTATTGCATGCTCTAAAGCTGAAATTGGCTGGAAACTGTTACTATTAATATTTAAATCTATTGTATTATAATCCAAATTCGCAATAAAGTATATTTGAATTTGTATGCATTTATGCATACCACCTATAGACATGCTGGTGGTTATGTGGGAGTCACCGGCTAGAAAAGCCAATACTACCCACTAAAACCCAACAAAACTTCTCCCATCTTAAAGGGGCGTCGCAGGATCGCTTACGCACTCATCTACGACGCCCCGACGGCAGGTCGACCATAACACCCATGGAATTGTTCCACAGTCCACTTTGCTATCAGAGAAGTACCAGGAGCAACCGGCACGGCACACCGCCCACCGAAGTGGGCCACTTCCCTGTGCATTTCTTGGGTTCGCGCTCGGCTAAACTGCCGGACGCTACTGAGCCCCTCCAGCACAATAAGATGAACGCAAGTTTGGGGAGGGGGAGGGGGGGGGGGGGGGTTCGGCGGCAGTAGATGCACCTGTACGAAGCGAGAGTATCTCGTTAGTTATTAAATGACGTTGGATATTTTATCTTCGCCATATATGATAAGTCGTCATCAATGATGCACTGATGGTTGATGGATCCGACAGGCTAGAGAGTGGTCTCTTCTTAGTGCTGTTTAAGCAAGCAGTGTGCAATACATGTGACAGCTATACAGCACGATGGACGATGGATTCAGCAAGGATAAAACGTATATCTCTCCAACTGCATAATACTATATTCCTTCGTGAACTTGTTTTCATCTTATTAGTTAGCTTTTATGCAGTCGGGTTTTTATTTTTATAATATATTTATTTAATCAATGCAGAATATGTGCAGGCGATGTCTTAGTGAAACGCGCGTTGATGACGCTTTAAAAAATGAGACGACGTGTGTATAAACCCTTAGGGTTCTCATAAAGGTTATATATAGTTAATGATGTTGTGTTCAAAAGCTCAGTGTCGATTAATCAGCCGTTCGCCACAAGTATTTGTTCCTGTGGACTCTCCTCAAAGACCTTACATAGTTTGAACTAGTTTCAATGCAAAGCTTATATACTGGTATTATATATAACGTAGACATTACACAACCATTATATAGATCCAACCAGTAAATCAAAGCAGTAGGTTAATGTATATTATATTGTTTATAATATTAGTTTTATAGTCAAACTAGAGACTCGTCCTCGCTCTACGTTTTAACGTTACTAAAGTATAGTTTTCTCAGAGATGAGATATTTTCCCGCACTAAAAATGCCGCAGTGGTAGTGCCATGCTTGTTACCTTCGGGTAGCAGCCGGATGGGCCGGCACGCCCCATATAGTACCACTCTCTCACAGGAGACCGGCGTGAAGTGGCAGCTACGCGTTTCGTCCGGTAAGTGAGAGTCCGGGAGGCCTACTCCCCTCCCTCCTTCCTCCTTCCCCCTCCCTCCCTCTCCCTCCCTCCCTCCCTCCCTCTCCCCTCTCCTCCTTTCCTCTCCCTCCCTCCTCAATTCCTTTCCTCCCTCCCTTTCCTGAAAGGCCGGCAACGCATCTGCAAGCCCTGCAATATTTCAGATGTCCATGGGCGGAGGTGATCACTTTCCATCAGGTGAGTCTCTTGCCCGTTTGCCCCCTTTGTCTCATAAAAAAAAAACTATATGTTGACACGGATAACCAGCTATCACCAAACCAGATTTCATCAAAATCCCTCCAATGGTTTTTCTGTCATGCGGTAACAGACAAACAGACAGACGAAAATTCTATAAACTATAGATTCGGCCTCTATCGATAATAATGACTATTTCAATAAGATTTTTCAAAAAATATTTAATGTACAGATTCGACTAGTTACAATTGTATTATATGTATGTATAGATTATTTATTAATTTGTTAAGATTGTTTCTATACATATTAAATTCCACTAAGAGGAGTAAAATAATAACTTTTTCAGTGATTTTGAAATTTAAAATTTTTTTATTACTTTTTAGGAAACGAACTGTATTTAAAACATTTACATTACATAAAAGACTGTACATACACCAATAAAGTTTCCACAAATATACATTATTATTATGTTATTATCAATATGTTATTGAGCAGTCAGAAATTTTATTGACAAAAGAGGAACAAAATTATTTAAAAAATAAATTGTATTCCCTAAATTCCCAAAATGAATTTATAATTATAAATATTCTCTATTTTTTTGAAGTAAAACTTCTTTACGCACGCTTGACTTGGGCAGTAAGCTGGTGAATGCGTGACGAGAGCGTTACGAAAAGTGTGATCGGACGAGGCGAACGTTTGTTGTGATGGTAACCGTTATTATTGTTGGACAAATCATATATAATATTATATTCTTTTCTTAAATGATATTCTATAAATATATGATTGTAATATGCCTAGCATGCGTTTTTTTTAGTATCTCACCTATCCTAATTATTTAAAAGATAAATTGAATTTTATAAACAGTATCGATAACCTACAGAAGTTTTACTTCTTACGCGTTCACATTCATACACGCACTCTTTATTTTTTTTATTAAAGAATAGTTTTGTTAAGAATAAAAAAGGATAGGATTTAATTTAACTATTTTTTATAACCTGGCATACGTTATAATAAATATCTAATGCTATTAATAGGATTTACTGGGAAATTCATTATTCTTTATTACTACATCCTATAGTATAAAACATAGTTATCCATAAAATTATTTTCAAATTAAAATAGATACAATACTAAATGTATCTAATTAATTAATGTCACTATAATCCAATAAGAAGATACGAAGTTTCGGAAGAAGACGACAGCCAATCTTGACTTATGAGCTTTATTTGCAATCAATCACTCTCTTAGGAC
Source organism: Fabriciana adippe (assembly GCA_905404265.1). NCBI lineage: Eukaryota > Metazoa > Arthropoda > Insecta > Lepidoptera > Nymphalidae > Fabriciana > Fabriciana adippe. Next base: position 13,474,949 of record FR989997.1, on the reverse strand, counting down.
AAAAATATACCATGTAACAGATTAACGAATTTTTGCTAAAGAAATAAAATAAACAAATGCTATACTACGTTTATGCGATCGAATCTATACTAATATTATAAAGCTGAAGAGTTTGTTTGTTTGTTTGTTTGATTGAACGCGCTAGCTGATTTGGGGGAATTACTAATCCGATTTGAAAAATCTTTTTTGCATTAGATAGCCCGTTAACTGAGAAAGGCTAGGCTTTATATCATCCCGGAAAAATGTACGGTTCCCGTGGGATAGATTTGTTTTTGTCTAGAGACGAACCCGAAGCGAAGCGTCAACTCAATTTAACTATACAGTGTGTATTTGATTTTCACTATTTATTTTTTAAAATTCAAATAACTTTAGCAACACTAAAAATCGCTGAACATACATGAAGTTAAAGCGATAGGTATGGATATCCTCGACAGACAGACAAAATTTTTTAAAACTATAGAATCGGCCTCTGTATTGATAATAATATCTATTTCAATAAGATTTTGCAAAAGAATATTTAATGTACAGATTCGATTTAGTTACAATTTTATTATATATACAGATTTTTTAAACTGCTTCTATACAAAACGATAAGCCGTGGTCTAAGTAGAGAATGGATAGACCGTTTCACTTATAGCAATACCATGTGTGTTGCATGGTAATTCTTTCAGTACTTTACGTTAACCAGAAACACGAACTCATGACCTTCAAAGTAGCAGTAAGCCATACTTTGTAAAAAATATCGAGTTCGCAGATGGAAAATCTATTAATTTTACTTAAAGCTTTCGATTTAATTAAAACTTAGAGAACTTGCGTAAGCACAAGACTGTAAGTTATTAATTCAAGCCGTTGATACAATCGTTCTACATCACCAATTTAACGGCGACATTGTTGTTTGTTCTACCACAGTTTACTACTTCATACAGTTGTCAATCAGAAGCTTCTAATCGGGAAAACTGAGTGAGGCGTGCGTATGACACGATACCAACTGTCATACTTACTTATATATGAGAGTTGGGAAACAACTGTTTCGCGAGATATATATTATGACACTAGCATTTCCCGCGGCTCCGCCCGCGTTCAGATGATCAAAAACCAAATTCTTAGGTTTTACACATTAGTATACTCTTACATATACCACTTTCATTGCGCACCGCATGATTGGTAAATAATGGCAGAGATTGACAATGCCACAAAGGTTCCTCCGTTAAATTGAACTTTTTGTTTTAGCAATAACATTTATGTATGTCTATACTTCTGTTTTGTTTGTTTTTTTAGTTTTTCACGATAAACTCTCAAACTACGGAATTAATTTTAATCATTTTTTACTAATAGACAGCTAAAGATTAATCTATACATATTATAAAATTCTAACTAAGCCGAATCTGTACATTAAATATTTTTTGGAAAATCTTATTGAAATAGACATTATTATCGATGCAGAGGCCGAATCTATAGTTTTTAGAATTTTTGTCTGTCTGTCTGTCTGTCTGTCTGTCTGTCTGTCTGTCTGTTACCGCATCACAGAAAAACCACTGGAGGGATTTTGATGAAATTTGGTATGATGATAGCTGGTTATCCGGGTCAACATATAGGATACTTTTTACCGCGAGAAAATATCTCATTTCTGAAAAAAAATACAAAAACTGGTAGGAACAAAACCACGACGATACTATTTGTAAACAGTTTAGCAAGGTACCTTACAAAATATGGTAAAAACTATAAAAATAGCTTATCTTGAAAATCAAATTATCAAAAGCGCTATTTTATCCATTAAAATAGTTATTTTAATTAATATTTATTTATGTGTTATTTAGATATTCGACAATAGATGTCGCCATGTGTTTTTAAAATACATAGTTTTAATACCAAAAAAATTAATGTACAGATATGAACTTTTTTCGATTTTATTAGAATTACTACTAAATCACCCGCGGCTCCGCCCGTGTTTAAATTATCAGTAAAGCAAACTTTTTCGCTTCATAAATTAGTAACTATACATACAATAAAATTGTAACTAAGCCGAAATTAAAAATAAAATTCAATATTTTTTCGGAAAATCTTATTGAAATATTCATTATTAGCGATATAGAGCCCGAATCTATAGTTTTTAGAATTTTTTCTGTCTGTCTGTATGTGACCGCATCACAGAAAAACCACTAGAGGGATTTTTATGAAATTTGGTATGGTAATAGCAGGTTATCCGGGTCAACACATAGGATTCTTTTTACCGCAGGAAAATATCTCATTTCTGAGAAAAAATACAAAAACTGTTTAAAGTAAAAGCACATTGATGCTATTAATATTTTAGCAAGGTAACTTACTTATATATTATGTTAAAACTATTAAAAAAAACTTATCTTAAAAAGAAATATTAACAGCGCTATTTTATTCATTAAAATAGTTATTTTAATGAAAATTTATTTATGTGTTATTTAACTATTTGACAATAGATGTCGCCATGTGTTTTTAAAATACGTAGTTTTATCCAAAAAAAAAAATGTGCAGATATAACCTTACTATGACTTTACTATAATTACTACTAAATTACCCGCGGCGCTGCCCGTGCTTAAATTTTTAATAAAACAAACTTTTTGGCTTTATAAATTAGTAACATATTAGTAATATTTTGTTGACCGAAACAATTTTCAAATGAGAATATTTGTAAATTTTTATTGTTTAGTAAATAATGTTAATGTTTTTTAATCTTTTAATGTAAAAATAGGGCAAATGTAAATCCAATTCGCGCATTTTAGGTTTCATATAGCAAAATGCTATGTTGTTTTTCTTACTTACGTGTTTTGTTAGGTTAACAATATTACGTTTAATACTTACGAATAATATTTACGTTTCCACAATACCTACTCATTTTTTACACCGTAAAAATAAGTTCAATTTATATTATTTTATAACATTTTATGGAAAACAAGTTTATGGCTGTTAAACTGCCAAAGCGGGTCACTAAAAATATTTCATATCTCAAAAACTATGAAAAAGTATTTTAGGAACTGTTATATCTCAACTTTTTCACTTTTTCTTGACACCTTTTCTTGGAAGGTAAAGGCTTAAAGGACACAATAAAATGCTTACGACTTTAATCATATTAGCAGAGCCATATGAAATAAAAAAAATGTATTCGCTTAGAATTATTTACTTATTACACTTTCTTTTGAAAATCGTTTTGGAAAATATTACTAACTAGCGCTAATTAAGAAAAGTTATCATTATGTAATTTAAATAATCAGCTATATATTAAATTAATCTATAGCTGTCTATTAGTAAAAAATGATTAAAAGTAATTCCGTAGTTTGAGAGTTTATCGTGAAAAACTAAAAAAACAAACAAAACAGAAGTATAGACATACATAAATGTTATTGCTAAAACAAAAAATTCAATTTAACGGAGGAACCTTTGTGGCATTGTCAATCTCTGCCATTATTTACCAATCATGCGGTGCGCAATGAAAGTATTGTATAGGTACCTAATGTAAGAGTATACTAATGTGTAAAACCTAAGAATTTGGTTTTTGATCATCTGAACGCGGGCGAAGCCGCGGGCAATGCTAGTTTAATATATAGCTGATTATTTAAATTACATAATGATAACTTTTCTAAATTAGCGCTAGTTAGTAATATTTTCCAAAACGATTTTCAAAAGAAAGTGTAATAAGTAAATAATTCTAAGCGAATACATTTTTTTATTTCATATGGCTCTGCTAATATGATTAAAGTCGTAAGCATTTTATTGTGTCCTTTAAGCCTTTACCTTCCAAGAAAAGGTGTCAAGAAAAAGTGAAAAAGTTGAGGTATAACAGTTCCTAAAATACTTTTTCATAGTTTTTGAGATATGAAATATTTTTAGTTACCCGCTTTGGCAGTTTAACAGCCATAAACTTGTTTTCCATGAAATGTTATAAAATAATATAAATTGAACTTATTTTTACGGTGCAAAAAATGAGTAGGTATTGTGGAAACGTAAATATTATTCGTATTTATTTTAGTGTTAACCTAACAAAACACGTAGGTAAGAAAAACAACATAGCATTTTGCTATACGAAACCAAATATTCTCATTTGAAAATTGTTTCGGCCAACAAAATATTACTAATATGTTACTAATTTAAAAAGCCAAAAAGTTTGTTTTATTAAAAATTTAAGCACAGGCAGGGCTGCGGGTAATTTAGTAGTAATTATAGTAAAGTCATAGAAAGGTTATATCTGTACATTTTTTTTTTGGATAAAACTACGTATATTAAAAACACATGGCGACATCTATTGTCAAATAGCTAAATAACACATAAATAAATTTTCATTAAAATAACTATTTTAATGAATAAAATAGCGCTGTTAATATTTCTATTACGATAAGTTTTTTTTTATAGTTTTAACATAATAATAAGTAAGTTACCTTGCTAAAATATTAATAGCATCATCGTGCTTTTACTTAAACCAGTTTTTGTATTTTTTCTCAGAAATGAGATATTTTCCTGCGGTAAAAAGAATCCTATGTGTTGACCCGGATAACCTGCTATTACCATATCAAATTTCATAAAAATCCCTCTAGTGGTTTTTCTGTGATGCGGTCACATACAGACAGACAGAAAAAATTCTAAAAACTATAGATTCGGGCTCTATATCGCTAATAATGAGTATTTCAATAAGATTTTCCGAAAAAATATTGAATTTTATTTTTAATTTCGGCTTAGTTACAATTTTATTGTATGTATAGTTACTAATTTATGAAGCGAAAAAGTTTGCTTTACTGATAATTTAAACACGGGCGGAGCCGCGGGTGATTTAGTAGTAATTCTAATAAAATCGAAAAAAGTTCATATCTGTACATAAATTTTTTTGGGATTAAAACTATGTATTTTAAAAACACATGGCGACATCTATTGTCGAATATCTAAATAACACATAAATAAATATTAATTAAAATAACTATTTTAATGGATAAAATAGCGCTTTTGATAATTTGATTTTCAAGATAAGCTATTTTTGTAGTTTTTACCATATTTTGTAAGTTACCTTGCTAAACTGTTTACAAATAGAATCGTCGTGGTTTTGTTCCTACCAGTTTTTGTATTTTTTTTCAGAAATGAGATATTTTCTCGCGGTAAAAAGTATCCTATATGTTGACCCGGATAACCAGCTATCATCATACCAAATTTCATCAAAATCCCTACAGTGGTTTTTCTGTGATGCGGTAACAGACAGACAGACAGACAGACAGACAGACAGACAGACAGACAGACAAAAATTCTAAAAACTATAGATTCGGCCTCTGCATCGATAATAATGTCTATTTCAATAAGATTTTCCAAAAAATATTTAATGTACAGATTCGGCTTAGTTAGAATTTTATAATATGTATAGATTAATTCACAGCACCATCTAGTTCCATGGTAAGCTACGAGGTTTGTGTTATGGATACCAGATAGTTGATACACTATACATATATAACTTTAAATATATACATGTATTATAAATATAAACACCCATGACTGGAGTACAAACGTTTGTGCTCATCACGCAAATGAATGCCCAGAGCGGGTTTCAAACCCGCGACCGCCTCTACTTGCTGGCACAGCAAGGGTCACTACAAATTAACCTAAACGTGCCGTCAAAAGACGAGATGATACTATAGTGCTTTAACTTCAAAACAATTTACCATAAACGATTATAATTTTGACAACCTTACAAGGATTTGTCAGCGTTTCCGTTAAAATCAACAGGCAATCCCCAAATGTATGGGTTTCTATACTTTAATATTATTTCACTTTAAACAAAACTGTAATACTAGCTGACCAAACAGACGTTATTCAGTAAAAATCAAAATTTTATTTGTAAAATAAATGAAAGAAAATTTTGTGGACTTTAATAATATCGTCATCTACCGTTCCCTACTATAGTTATGAATGAGGTAACCCCGAAACCCAAAAATAAATACACCTATAAATTACTGTATTTTTTCTGAATTACTAAGTAAAAACCGTAATAGCTCGGGTAAAACACACAATACGAATATAACTTAAGGCAGCTAAAAATCTTATATATAAAGGAGCTAACATACAAGTAAGTATACACTTATCAAATTATTACTAAATATGTATCGAGTACAAACAAACAAAAATTTTCTGTTAATAATATTAGTATAAATGTACATACGTACATACGTATCTGAAACGTTGCCGAACAATTAATCGAAATGTTTCATTGTATTTAAACCAATACTAAAATCATTTGTATTTGAAACGTTTTGCTTATAAATGAGTTAATATGAATTCTGTTACCGAATTGATTAGTTTATTTAATCTATTTACTTAATTAATTGATTTGAAATTGAAATTTATTATTTCATAAATATTATAATTTAACTAATGAAACTGCCTTGTTGGTATAATAGCTAGCCTGTACGGCTGTCTATCCGCAGGTCCTGAGTTCAAGTTTGAGTTGGATTATTCTGTCAAAAAAACCTAAGTAATGAACTCGGGAAGTAATTCTCGTCGAACTGCACCTGATTTTTATCGATCGTGTCAAATTATCGACCTACAAGATGTTTATTGTGAAAGGAACAGAGAGTGCACTTGAGTGCACAAATTTCATCAAAATCCGTCCAGTGGTTTTTTTGTGATGCGGTCACAGGCAGACAGACAAAAATTCTAAAAACTGTAGATTCGGCGTCTGTATCGATAATAATGTCTATTTCAATGAGATTTTCCAAAAAAATATTTAATGTACAGATTCGACTGAGAATTTTATTATATGTTACATATACATATAATATTATGTAGAACCCGCGGCTTCGCCCACGTTCAATCTACAAAAAAACTCTTTGGCTTTATGTTATACAGCGACTCACCCTCCCTTTGTTCGGGTTCGTCCCTATGTATTTATATAATATTGTTCATACAAAAATATTAAAATTGCGATTACGAAATTTGGGGGTAGAAAAGTGAAAAATACTTTACGACCTATTCTCATACCTACCAAATATGCAAAAAAAATATCATTAAAATCAGTCGAGGCGTTTCGGAGGAGTGCGACCACGAACACCGCGACACGAGATATTTATATATTAGATTTGAAATTAAAATGTTTTGATAGACTTTATCAAAAAAAGAATTTTAAATATTATAATACAGTTCAGATATAAATCAACATTTTATTATTAACATCGCTACGGGCGATGTTTGAACTTACCTTTAATAAGTGCTTATTGCTTTCGTCTCTTATTTTTTACAATGTGCCTGCAAAGCAACTTTTATTTATTCCGGAATCGCTAAAACGGATTGTTCTTTTATACTTAACAAAAAGCGACAGAGTTTGTGTTGTAAATTGAAACTTGAATTTTGTACTCAAAAATATAATAATAAATTATTCTATTTTTTATTGTTTATCGCGTTCTATTTAGGTGTTGATGTTCTACAGTCAACGCGATAAGGAATATGCGTGATTTTTTTATTTTTTTTTATACAATAGCTAACATCGTTATGTAATTGTAAAAAAAAATATATCCAGCTCCAAAAAACTAAAATTTAGTACTTTTTTTTTAAATATCATATCGATATAAATACTTTAAACTCCCGCCATTTCACGCGCTTGGTGTGACGTCAAAGTATTATATATAGAAAAATTACAATTTTAATTTGTAGCGGCATAATCGCTAATCGCTCTGTTATGATAATACTTTGACGTCATCATCGGTCTGACCAATGGCATGCGTTTTAACTACTTTGAATTTTCCACCTATATTTGCAATTTTTAATAATGATTTTCTTAATCAAAAAGTATTTATATAAAAAAATATTGTATTGTATTCAGGCCTTTTTAACGTCCCACTGCTGGGCACAGGCCCCCCTTCAATACGAGGGGGATCAGGCCTTAGTCCACCACGCTGGCCAAGTGTGGGTTAGCGGAGTTCACATGTCTTTCGAAAACTTACTAGGTTCTCTCAGGTATGCAGGTTTCCTCACGGTGTTTTCCTTCACTGTAAGGCAAGTGGTAATCATGTCAGGAATGATTCACAAATGAAAATATCAGAGGTGCGAGACCCGGGATTTGAACCCGCTTCACTCGGTTTCCCAAGCGAGCGCGTTACCACTGGGCTACCACTGCCAAAAAAATATTGATATAGGCTTAATTCAAAAGCAATAAAGATTATAAAAAAAATGTCACCTGTATTTAAATCACACACATATTCCCTGTTCAATCAACTCAATTATTTTGAAATAATTTTGTATATTTTAAATTATTCTGTACTGCAAACTATTTTAGAGTGATTTTCATATTATTATTATTATTACAATTTATAGCACAGTATCGTCAATAGTTTCAATAGGTGAAGTCTACATCGTTTAAGAATAAAATGAAAAAAATATATATTATTAAATAAAGTTATTTAAAGAAAACATTTTTTAACCAATTAATTATTATAATCGTAGTTAAATATTTGTATTATTTATTTTATACAAAATCATTTCTTACATTTTAAAAGATTATGAAAGGTAAATACTATATGTCGTCTGAATCTTTTCGAAAAGTCGATTCGATTCTCCCGTGTATAGAACAAGCGAGCCTGATTATCTAACAAGATTTGCTTTCTGTCGAATATTTTTGTATGGTTTCGGATTTTGACGTGCCCAAAGCAAAAATATATACATATAAATTGTATTTTACTACAGTATGTATTAATTTCATTGGATGAAATGAAAACCTATGAATTATTTAGCAAGCATTAATGTTCATAGAATGTTTATTTTGTTTATTAACTTTGTCTGGGGAATTGTGATACCTTATACTATATATATAAAAATTATATATATATATATATATATATATATATATATATATATAATTTTTTATAAATGATTCAATTTTTCAGTGTTTGATTTGATGTTCATACACGTTTATTGAATTAAGTATATTAAATTTCAATATGAAGAATAAAATATATTAACATAGTATGTTATATGTATGTACATACATATCATATCTAGTTATATATTTTCTCATGTGGTTTAAAATCGATTTTATAGACAAAACTCAAATTGTATTGTTATGCGAATATACATATATTACATTCATTACTATAAAGTAAAGCAAAAGACTGCCTGCTTGATTTTTACGGCTAAACCGATATAAATGAAGTTTGATAATAAAATAACTTATTTTTTAGATATCTTTCAAGGGGTGGTAAATGTATGTATGTAGGAAAAATTGAATTACTTAGATGCAATTATGTACTTTAAGGATTTAATGTAAATAGTTTTGAAAAGTTTGTTAGAATAAAATAAAATAATTTTATCAGAAACTAGCGTCTCGCCCTCGATTTGTCCGGGTTTGTCCCTAGGTACGTTTTAACGTTTAGTATGGAATAGATAGATTATATATTATATTGCTCCGCTCCCTTGGGTAGTAGCATGAAGATATTTTATAGCCTTTAGCCTTCCTCAATGAACGGGCTATCCAATGCAAAAAGAATTTTTCAAATTGGATTAGTAGTTCCTGAGGTTAGCGCGTTCAAACAAACAAACTGCCTCTTTGTAATATTAGTATAGATAATAATAAAGTAAATGCCTGGACAAGACAGGGGCGGGAGGATAAATTTATGTCATGTATACTCGTATTTATGAGTATTTTCTTAGTTATATTATTCATTATTTTAATAAATGTAGATCTCTTATATATTTGACATCTGTTTTGCTTTATGGAATTGAATTATTTTAGTCCAATTTCTTTTGTTATAAAGCTAACACAAATAAATTCAAAAGTTTTTAACGTCTATTCTTCTTTCAACGCTTTTCCTTTCAATTAAGCTATGTTAAGATTGGTATAATAGCCATATTAAAATAATCATTTGATGTCAAATATATTAACATTATTTTATTATTAACTAGCGACTCACTCTCGCTTTGCTCGGGTTCGTCCCTAAGTTGATTCCTCATACAAACTTTCATCCCCATTTTCATCCCCTTAAGGGATGATTTCCGGGATAAAAAGTATTTTATATCCTTCCCAGGGTCTCAAACTATCTTCATACCAAATTTCATCTCAATTGGTTCAGTAGATCCAGAGATTGCCCCCTACAACCTCACAAACTCACAAACTTTACCTCTTTATAATATTAGTATAGATTTTCTCCTATTATTATTTTATGGTCAAAATTAAGCTCTATATATTTTTGATAAGATACTGTACTTTTTAAATTTTTGACGTAATTCATAGTCTTAGCTCGGTCAGACGTAGACGTAGCTGAAAGGGACTTTTTTCAAATAAAGTTAATTGAAATAAAGCTAAGTTTTATTTTAATTAGACGAGTGGGAGATCCAAGAATATATTTTAAGCTCACCATTCAATGGTCGCAGCTGACGTCATGTGAGTCCTGGGGTAAAAAAATACACCGAAAATTTACTTGAAGTAGTAGTATAAATCCTATGATATTAAATGAGCAGTTCTTGTCTACATATGTATATAAAATTTCGTGTATCTCGGAAATGGCTCTAACGATTTGGATCAAATTTTATTAAGATAAGGTTTCGCTTTTTAAGTTTGTCTTTGTAGTATGTAGGTGTTCTTCTGAAATTACGCAATTTTATAATTTTTCCAAAAATCGCCAAGCAAAGCTAGGTCTTTCAGGTACATTTGGGGTGGATTTTTTTCTTGAAAGTATCAAACAAAATTAAAAATATAGCATAATACTTTCTTAGATTTACGCGAATATTTGACATTTTAAATAATACTATCTTTTCGGATTTTTTTCGCGGATTTATTTTTATTTTTAGTACCCGCCGTTTCGAATGCTTTACAGCCATTATGGTCACGGGAGAGACTAAGGTTTTAGACGTCTCATAGGTCTTTATATACGAGTACTTGTTACAGACAGTGCCTACCCACAATTTTACAAAATGATTTTAAAAATTCAAGAATGGCACCAAAGTACCTTAGAATTTATTTATTTTAATTCTAAACATTTTTTTGATAAGTATTATAATTAAAAATAGCTATTAATATAAATATTACATTTTTTTTTTAACTTTATTAATTACTAATATTATTTAGTGTTGCTATTTTTAGTATATGTATAACCATAAAGAATTTTAAAAATTCAAATATTAAAAATTTATTTAAGTAATATTATTGTTTTATATGTGATTCTTTGTTTTTCTTAAAAATGTATTGTTTTATTTGCTTCTGCAATAAGTGTTTTCCTTTGGCGAGACGGAGTGACAAATTACTCGTATAGCATTTCAGACATCGTTTTAGGTTGTTAGCTTTGTAAATTGACGTTGACAATGATACAGAATACATGTACTTTGTAAAAATATTATATACTAGCATTTCCCGCGGCTCCGCCCGCGTTCAGATAACCAAAAACCAAATTCTTAGGTTTTACACATTAGTATAGTCTTACATTGCAGTTTTTGTATTTTTTCTCAGAAATTAGATATTTTCCTGCAATAAAAAGTATCCTATATGTTGACCCGGATAGCCAGCTATCATCATACCAAATTTCATCAAAATCTGTCGAGTAGTTTTCTCGTGATGCGGTAACAGACAGACAGACAGACAGACAGACAGACAGACAGACAGACAAAAATGGTAAAAACTATAAATTCGGCCTCTGTATCGATGATAATGACTATTTCAATAAGATTTTCCAAAAAATATTTAATGTACAGATTCGGCTTAGTTAGAATTTTATTATATGTATAGACTAGCGACTCACCCTCGCTTCGCTCGGGTTCGTCCCTAGGTTGCTTCCCAAAACAAACTTTTTTTTTTATTTTTTTTGTTTTAATTTTTATGGGGGGAACCTATTTTTTTTCAGAGATTAGCCGGAACAAACAGACAGACAGACCGACAAATAAAAATGTGTACATACTTGTATATTGATGCTTGATTTTAAAGGCTTATATGTATTCAACCCTTTTTTAACAACCCACTGTTGGACAAGGTCCCTTTAACACGAGTGGCATTGGGCTATATTCCACGCTGACCAAGTGCGGGTTGGCGGAGTTGGAACTTGCTAGATTCTCTCCGACATACAGGTTTCCTCACGATATTTTTCTTCACAATAAGCCAAGCGATAATTTAATTATGTCGAAAATATCAGGGTGCAAACCTGAGATTTGAACCCTTGAAGAGGGTTTCTAAAGCAAGGGCGTTACCGTAAGTGTGTTTTATTGGCAAATAGCAGTGGTAGCTTTATTGATGTATCTACTACGTGATAGGAGTCGACAACATAAACTAGGGTAGCGCAGACATTCGTCAAATACTTAATTGGTCATATCTATACTAATAATATAAAGCTGAAGAGTTTGTTTGTTTGTTTGGTTGAACGCTCTAATCTCAGGAACTACTAATCCGATTTGAAAAATTCTTTTTGCATTAGATAGCCGTTAACTGAGGAAGGCTATAGGCTTTATAGCATCTCGGAAAAATTTACGGTTCTCGTGGGATAAATTTGTTATGTCTAGGGAAGAACCCGAAGCGAAGCGAGGGTGAGTCGCTAGTCTATACATATAATAAAATTGTAACCAAGCCGAATTATTAATTAAATATTTTCTTTAAAATCTGATTGAAATAGACATTATCGATACAGAGGCCGAATCTATAGTTTTTAGAATTTTTGTCTGTCTGTCTGTCTGCCTGTTACCGCATCACCGAAAAAACCACTAGAGGCATTTTGATGAAGTTTGGTATGATGACAGCTGTTTATCCGGGTCAACGTATAGGATACTTTTTACTGTGGGAAAATATTTTATCTCTGAGAAATCTATACTAAACGTTAAAACGTAAGTAAGAAGTCGCTAGTAAGAATATAAAAATAAAATTGAACTGTTATGCGTATGCGGTATGGACACCTACTTTTGAATATAATGAAACAATTTGTAACGATTACTACATCACTAAACAAATAACAATAATTTTCGAGACTATTGTTGTATAACTTTATTGTTTATTTCCACGCGTATCATGCTTAATCATTAATTTACGGACTGACAGACAATGGACAGGCTAAATTAGTGAAAATAGAGTCCAGACCAAAAATAAATTTTACTTTATTGTCAAAATTTTGAAACGTAATGCCTTAGGGAGAAGAGGGTTGCTATAATTAAAACTTGTCGTGAACGCTTTACATCATAAATGCAATTACGTGATTATTTTTTATAAAGAGTTTAATTTTTACTAGAGAAATTTGTAATATGAATTTTTATTGTATTTTTGTTTTGAGTAGTCTTCATACAGTTCAATAGCTCAGCTCAATTTTAACAGGGTTGGGATAGGGAAGGGAAGGGTAGGGAAGGGTATAGGATTTGATTCAGAGTATTTAAAATATATACTACATTACAACTACATTTTTTTTAATTGTTTTGTGCCTCTGTTCAACAATCATGGCTTTCAAGCTCCACTATATCTATAATACCGATGAAATCTTTACAAATATTATAAGTAGTAAAATTTTATTTTGCATAATACTTTCTTAGATTTACGCGAATATTTGACATTTTAAATATCTCCCGTGACCATGATTGTTGTAAAGCACTCGAAACGTCGGGAACCAAAAATCAAAATAAATCAGCGAAATAATCCGAAAAGATAGTTTTATTTAAAATGTCAAATATTCGCGTAAATCTAAGAAAGTATTATATTCTATCCGTGTAAAACAAAAGATTGAGGGATAAAAATTGAAAAGGGTTCGTAAACTACTGAAAGAGCTTAAATTTTAAATTACCATGTATTTCTAAGGTATTTAAAATAAATATATTATCCTGTATACATAGTATGTATAATGTGCCTCTTATTAGATATACGTGTGTATTTATGATAGACTTATTTATATACTACTATACTAGTTTAACATAGATGGACCTAGTAATTTAGTTAGTAAAAAAGTTATCCTGTCATTCCGTTTTGTTGAACATTGAACCATGAATGAAAAAACCATCAAAATCGAACAAACCTTTTAGGATGAGAAAAACTATGAGCACACACACACACTGGAATTTTATGTATAAAGTTACATGTTTTTGTTCGAGGTTACGCTCGCGTGATAAGTGAGGCGAAAATAAACGGTAGCCTAAGTCCAATTCCAGGATCCAATCTATGTATTTGCCAAATTTTATTGAAATCTATTCAGCGGTTTGAGCGTGAAAAGATAACAGACAGAGTTACCTTTATATTTATAGTATACTAGCGACTCGCCCTCGCTTAGCTTGGGTTCATCCCTAGCTTGCTTACCAATTCAAACTTTTATCCTCTTTTTTACCCCATTAAGGGATGATTTCCGGGATAAAAAGTATCCTATATCCTTCCCAAGATCTCAACTAACTTCTTATCAAATTTCATCTAAATAGGTTCTGTAGATCCAAAGATTACCCCCTACAACCTCACAGACTTTACCTCTTTATAACATTAGTAATGATTAATTTGCATTTCGCAACTTTTTTGGTTCTGTTTACATGACAGTAATCGCAAGTCGTAACCCTATCAAATAACCGGTTTTAACTTTACTGTTAACTTTACGACTCTTCCTTTTAATTGTCTTTTTATTGGTTCACGGCTGTTGCAAAATATAATAACCGACGAACCGTAGCTTCATTACTTGATCCATTAAAAGAATGACTTAATACTTATTTGGATTATTACATAATGATAAAAAGTATGTTGAAGTTTATATTTAGTTTATATTTTACTGGCACAACCCGCGGCTTTGCTCGTGCTAATATAAAAAAATCTCTAAAAATGTAGTTTTCGTACTAACTTTCATGCCCTATTTAAGCGCCTTGGGATGAATTTTGAATAATGTTAAAACACGTATTTACTTATTTGTATTGAAGAACATCAATACCAAGTTTCAAGTAATTCTGATCATAAATATTTGTTGGGTTGTATTACAACGTGTTTTTCCGCGGGAATGAGATAATCTCCCGCGGTAAAAAGTAACCTGTTGCACTCTCCAGCCCTCCAACTATCTCCACACAAAAAATCACACCAATCTGTCTCTCCCTTTCGACGTGAAAGGAGGACAAACAAACAAACACACTTTCATATTTATAATATTAGTATGAATTATGGATTTATGCGAATATTAGACGTTTTAAGTAAAACAATTTTTTCGGGAGTTTTCGCGATTTCATTTAATTTTTTTGTTCCTGTCGTTTTGAATAGTTACGGTAAACTATTTCAAAGAAATGCTTGCTTATCAAAATATCTTTAATTTTATATGGGAATATTCAATTTGAACTTATATGTGTAAACAATATTTTCTCCGTACACTGTACGAGTAAAAATATCGCAAGTGAAAATCCTATACGTTACAGCAAAAAGTAAAAAAAAAAGATATTATTAGGAACTACAATTTTCGTCCTCCTTTATTAAGACTTTTTATTTACTTTCGACAAACATCCGGCCGTATAAAGAAGGTAAGATTCAGTGGGTACAAATTATGAGGCGCTAGATGTTACCGGCTTTATTTTATAGCACCATGGAATGATTCTGAGTAGAACCCTTTTTTCTGCCTACATAGAGTTGCAAGGCTTAAATAATGTATCTGGTTCATGTAAAAGTTACTATGGAATGTAATATATCAATTTATTGATTTTTTCATTGCATTAGGGGATTCCCTCAGTCAAACAGTAAAAGCGACTCTTGTAACGACATGTTCGTTTTTGCAATAATCAGTAAAATTAACATTGTAAATGCATTATAAATATAGCAAAATAAGATTATTATTATTTAATAAAGTTTTTTTTTAATTGTAATAATTATAATAACAGAAACTAAAATAAAATAAATAACATTTAAAAAATATAAAAAATAATTAGAATTAACAAATACTGTAAGGTTCTTTGTTGCCATTTTTTGTATTTTTGAAATTATTTTATAATTTTGTGGGTGGTTACTGTCTGTAACAACCTTTGAGATGTATTAAATCTTAATCTGTCCCGGGGCCATGGTTGCTGTAAAGCATTCGAAACCTCCAGAACCATAAATAAAAATAAATCCACGAAAAATCCGAAAAGATAGTTTTTATATAAAAGGCTTTCGCGAATATTCGACATTTTAAACAAAGCATACGAATATCGGAAACGTAAAAGTAAAATGTAACCATGAAAAAAATCTGAAAATTTTGTTTTATTTAAATGTTCTTTTTTAGTTAATCTAACGAATAACGCAAGTTAAAAGATAATATTTGAATGTTAAGGAAGTTATTTTTAGGGTTCCGTACCTGAAGGGTGCCAACGGAACCCTATTACTAAGCCTCCATTGTCCGTCCGTCCGTCTGTTAGAGGGCTGTATCTTGTGAACCTTAATAGGTAAAGAGTTAAAATTTTCACATAATACATGTGAAAATTTCAACTCTCTATTGCATCTATAACAACAAATAATAAAAATAAAAAAACCGGCCAAGTGCTGCGAGTCGGACTCGCGCACGAAGGGTTCCGTACCGTACCGTTCCGTACCGGATACGTTCCATTATCTATAAAAACGGCAAAAAAATCATATCTGTTGTATGGGAGCCCCACTTGAATATTTGTTTTATTTTAATTTAATTATTTATTTTTAAAGTAAATATATAACTAAATATTCTGTGAATATTTCAAGCGTCTACCCGTTGCCGTTGTTAATATCGAGCAAAAACGAGCAAAAAAAAAAATCACGTTTGTTGTGTGAGAGCCCCCTTAAATATTTATTTTATTTTCTTTTTTTGGTATTTGTTGTTATAGCGGCAACAGAAATATATTATCTGTGAAAATTTCAACTGTATAACTAACACAAACAAACAATCAAACAAACAAACGAACAAACTCTGCCTCTCTATAATATTAGTATAGATAGCCATGTTACTTTTTGTTTTAAAATATTTCTTGTCTCTAAGAATTTATCTTTTCCAGAAATCCGTCTGTCTGGCTGATAAACGGTCAGTTCAAATAAGCAATAACAAAGAAGAAAATCCTTTTGAGATAGATACAACCAAGCCTTCAAATTAAATTGAAATATCTCACTACGATTTTACTTTAGAAGTGGAGAATCCTCTATACATATAATAAAATTCCGAGTCAAATCTGTCCATTAAATATTTTTTGGAAGACATTATTAAAATACTCATTATTATGGATACAGAGGCCGAATCTATAGTTTTTAGAATTTATGTCTGTTTGTCTGTCAGTCTGTGAACGCATCACGAGAAAACTACTGGACAGATTTTGATTTTTCGTATGGTGATAGCTGGTTATCCGGGACAACACATATCATACTTTTTACTGCGGGAAAATATCTCATCTCTGAGAAATCTATACTAAACGTTAAAACGTAACTAGGGATGGTAACTCTAATTACGTTTTAACGTTTTGCGAACCCGAGCGGGGCGAAGATGAGTCGCTAGTCTCAAGAATAAAACTAAATAATGTAAACAACAATAAGAACAACGTAACATGTAATCCTTTATTACTTTAGTATTACAGTAATTTTGCATTTCATAAAAGATTTTTGGGTAAAAACAGATGTATAGTGAGAATGTTTGAGATGGATTAGAAATAACAAAACATCTGTTTTGTCTATCTATACTAATATTATAAATGCGAAAGTAAGAGTTACTTTGTCTGTCTGTCTGTCTGTCTAAACGTGAAAAGGTAACAACCTTTTCACGTTTAATCCGCTGAACTGATTTAGATGATATTTGGTATGGAGGTATTTTGAGACTCTGGGAAGGACATAGGATAGTTTTTATCCCGGAAATCATCCCTTAAGGGGATAATAAGGGTGATGAAAGTTTATATGGGTAATGATTTCTCAAGTAAGGGATATATATATATATATATATATATATATATATATATATATATATATATATATATATATATATATATTAATTTTTAAAGTAGGAACTTACTTTCTATACCTATGTATGCACATATATATTTTTTACTAATCGTGAAAACGCACATACAAACTAGCAACTCACGCTCGCTTCGCTCGCATTCGTTCCTAGTACTATATATTTAAATAATATTATAATATAGTTAAAGTTTTTGCTTTTTTTTTTGTGTATTTGAAAGCGTCAAGTTTTGGAAATTCCACTCAAATCAATTGCATGTTTTGTCTGACTTATTGATGGAGCTTTCACCCAATTCAATCCAACATCACGCTACAAGCCTTAGGAGAAAATACACATATGTAAATAAACGAAACAAGCAGAGCAACGAGGATAAACAAATTTTTAATCATCTAAAATAATGTAAATGTCGAAGAAATTATTGTTGTATGACATATAAAACTTAGGATTTTGCGAGAATTTAAGTTTCTAGCGATATATTTTTTAATTTTCTATATGGCCAGGCAACACAATATGGTGTAGTAAAGGGCTACATTTTTAGTCACAAGATGTATAAGAACAATAAAAATATTTACATCATGTTGGAATCGAATTCGATTAAATAGATGTTTGGTATGGAGTTTGAGACCCTGAAAAGGACATAGGATAGTTTTTATCCTGGAAATCATCCTTTCAGGGGGTGAAAAGGGGGGTGGAAGAGGAATCAAACATTCCTGAGGTAAGGGATTTATAGTCATCACAAACCTATTTATATACATATACCCAAGACAAATCTATACTAATATTATAAAGCTGAAGAGTTTGTTTGTTTGTGTATTTGTTTGTTTGGTTGAACGCTCTAAATTCAGGAACTGCTAATCCGATTAGAAAATTTCTTTCTGCATTAGATAGCCCGTTAACTGAGGAAGGCTATAGGCTATATATCATCCCGGAAAAATGTACGGATCCTGTGGGATAAATTTGTTTTTGTCTAGGGACGAACCCAAAGCGAAGCGAGGGTGAGTCGCTAATACTATATATATGACGAATTTAAAAAAAATGGTCCGAAATAGACTCGAACCTACGATCGATAACTTAAACAAAGCGTTAATTGATAACCAAACATTTTATATTTACTAATATGTGAACATGAGTGCAGTTTACCCACCGCACAGTACTCTACAATAGCCAGCTAATTAATAACAGAATTCCCAACGCATAATCTGAAAGCTCTGTTGAAGCGACGTAATTTAATTATGCAACGCTCGCATATTGCTTGCTACTTGAAAGCAAACTGAATAAATTATATTACTAATTAATACATTTCATACTGTATTAAAGACAGTGGTAGCCCAGTGGTAATGCGCTCGCTTGGGAATCCGAGTGAAGCGGGTTCAAATAATTTCCTACATAGTTACTACATGTCTTACGGTGAAGGAAATAGGAATTTTGCTCACAAATAAACTCAGGCAGGCAGTCTGGTATTGTGATATTGTGATGTGATATTTTCACCTTGTCGTGGTGGAGGGAGGGGGGGGGGGGGGACGTACTCTTTATCGTCCGGGAATCTAGCTGGGCGTAAAGTCAGAAACACTGGGAGACGGCCCACCTCGATGGGTGATGTACGATGTAGGTTATGGTGGTCTGCTCTGGTAGGTCTACCGGCGTCCTGCTTGAATGCGTAAGCGAGAAAAAAAAACAGCAAAAGCGATATACATATTATTATGTATATTGCAAGGCACCTTTAATTTTCGATCCGACATTTTAAGCTCATAACAATATTAAATATATTAGAAAAATACTCGTATATGAAGATAACAAACATGAATTTCCCATTTCAAATATAAAATTCGAAATACATTTTCTTTTTGAAGAAATTCATGTAAGAGTGACTCGATAATCGCATTGCACATTGCGGTGTGGAGATATCCGTTGGTCGACAGCTCTGTCAATATCGTGCTCATAGCTCCTTGATGCTTCTGGTTTTATACAGTAAATATGAGCCCAATTTGTTCTTCTCTTTTTTCCAATTTCACATATTTTCTTTGTGGAATCTAATGATGTTTTTCTATTTTCTTCTTTAGGTATACCTTTTTTTTTACTTTTTTATTCTGAATAGTATATTATTATCTATATTATTCTATCTAGAATAAAAAAGTAAAAATTATATTACAATAATATACAATAATCATGTTTCGGCTTTGTTGAGTATTTGTTTTTCAATGTGACTTTTAAAAGCATGGTTTTTCCAAATTTGAGCTATGTAAAGCTGGCAGTGAAAGGTAAGCAGAATTAATCGAAATATGCAAGGGATTTTGTAGCTATATAGTTGCTAATCAGTAATGCTTTATCAGATTTCAAAAGAAAAAAGTTACTGCTATCTCAACGATAAGCTAGCAATAAACTAACGGGATCGGCAAGAATCAAATCCAATTATACATCATAATTTGTTGCTAATTTGTTGCTGAAAAATTTGGAAATTTGAAAAGACCTTAGAATTGGTTAGACCTGGAGACCTACAGGTGACAACAAGTGTACGTGGTATCGTAACATGCAGTTTTTGGTAAAAAGATGATGGCATGGATTTTATTGCTGCCAGTTTGAGCCCGTAAAATCCAGTTTATAAATATATTTTACTCATCTATTTATTATATATTAGTTGAGTTTTTTGGCATCGAGTACAGGCTGTGAAGAGAGCCGAAGCTAAGCAACGGTTGCTCATCATAAGCAATGCATAACATGAATGATGCTCCAATATAGAATCAAACCTTCGAAATCTTCTGGCTACTACCAGCACCAAACATTTAATTTCATCAAACAACAATTACTTCCATATATGAGTTTATTCAATAAAATCGAGTTTATATAATTCAAATATAATTCAAGCCGTATATTAATTTATTATATGGGAAAATACGAATTAAGTATCTCGAAGTTAAGTGAAATTTGTCAGAGTCGTGATTTAATTAATAACATGGCGGCGCTTTAACGAGACGGAGTTAATATTCCGTTAACGTTTTGTGATATTTTCACGTAAAATTATAATACGAATATTAATTTATGTACCTAATCTAATATATAAAATTCTCGTGTCACAGTTTTCGTTGCCATACTCCTCCGAAACGGCTTGACCGATTTTGATGAAATTTTTTGTGCTTATCCGGTATCTATGAGAATCGGCCAACATCTATTTTTCATCCCCCTAAATGTTAGGGGTAGTCCACCCCTAAATTTATTTTTTTATTTTTTAGACAAAATTTTTAATTTCTATTTTTTTATGATACAACATACAAAAATACATACAATCCTCAATTTTCATCCTTCTACGATCAACCCTTATTTTTTAATAGCCATTTTAGTAATAGGAAATTATTTATATGGCAAAACAACGTTTGCCGGGTCAGCTAGTGGTATTATATAATAACACTTATATATATGAGTTCATATAGCTTTTTCCACTAAATTGTCCTTTAAAATTAAAAAAAGTGCGCTGGTACTCGCTTATCTTTGAAACGGTTTAAAGGATAACAACGAAACGTTAATTTACTGAACAGAGGGTTTGAGTGAAATCTATGTCGGCTGCTTTTATCCTAAGAAAAAAGAAGAGTTTATGTAGAATAATTTAGAATAATTGATTTTTATAGGACTTTTAGTGTTAATAAGTTTTTTTTATTCCTTAAAAAAGATGTTAGAGGAAGAGGTTAGTGTTTTAGGATGTTTTTGGTACATTGTATAGTGCCTAATGGCTAGTGACAAAGTCGGACGGGTCGCTAGTCAAATAAGTTATTTAGGGTCTTGCACATACGTAGTTTGTTACATCAAAAAGCTGGTTCTGCTATTCTTCTTCTTCGTAACACTTTTGACCGAACGGTCGTGGTCATCACGTAGTAGTTTCTGTAGGAGCAGATGTGATGCTCCTCACGATTGATCGCCACTACTCCCTGTTGGCCAACATCCTGGTGCGCTCATGCAAGGGACCACTTACAGCTAACTTAATTTGGTCGGTCCATCGCATGCGTGATCGTCCTCGTCGCTCTACTATTAATTATAGTAATAATTGAGGCTCTGGTAAAGGAAAATATATTTTAGTGTTTGCTGATATTACTAATTCTAGCTTTGTTAATGAAATAATCTGTTATTAAGTACTTTTTTCAACTTGGAAAGTTTTCTTATCTATTAATTATTATTTTTATAAGAATATTTGCGCTATATTAATGAAAGATAGATTCTTTAATATTTTTTTTACATAAAATAATTAAACTAATTAATTTACATGATTTATGAGGCTTTACCTTATCTAGACAGATAAATAAAATCGAAGTGTCTGTTCGTAATGTCAAAATAACAGATTTTTACTGAATGCATATGAAATAATTTCGTTATTGTTATTTACGGTATTTATACGAAAAACATAATTTTTAAATTTTTTGTCTGTCTATCTGTCTGTCTGTATGTCCGACTGTCTATTAGTTCCGGTTAATCTCCGAAACGGCTGGACTTATTTTGACGGGAATTTCATTGGGAGATAGCTGATGTTATAAGGAGTAACTTTAATTTTAGAAAAAGAATTCCGAAGGGTTCCGCTCAAAAACATTATAACGTACCTAAGGACGCACCCGAGCGAAGCGAGGCTAAGTCACTAGTTTATCTTATAAATTCTACAAGTAACTCATTAAAACAACCTATGACCAACCTAAAAAAGTATTCCATCTCCATATTTGTATGTAGAGTTGCTCTGAATTTTAATTATTCAAAAGAATATAAAAAACATAATAAGTAAGTAACAAAAAATCTGGAATATCAAAGGGACAATATGTATAAAAATTTCTTTGTTACCTTTTTAATGAGCCACGAAATATGAAATTTCTTTTACGATACATTAATTTAAAAGTAATAAAAAAATATGTTTTATACCATATATTTTGCACTAATTTTAGCTAAAACGAGCGATTCGCTCTCACTTCGTTCGGGTTCGTTTCTAGATACTTACGTTTTAACGGTTAGTATGGATATCCTACGAGAACCGTACATTATTCTGGGATAAAAAGTACCCTATTCGCTATTCCCAACTATAATCTATCTCTTTGCCAAATTTCATCCAGATCTGTTTAGCCGTTCTGGGGTGATTGAGTGATGATGATGTCCTCCTGACCGATTCCGGCCACGGCGGCCAATCTCATTGAGACTAGCCAACTGCGCAGGAGATATTATAGTGCACAAATGTGCGCGCAGACACAAGTGCACTCTCTATTCCTGTCACTCTCATACTCCGGTGGGACGACTATTCGACAATGGGGTGATTGAGTAACAAATATCCATCCATCCACACATTCGCATTTATAATATTTATGGGATACGATTAATGGGTAGCTTTTAAGAAGGAAATCTTTGAACAATTTAAAAAAAAGTAAATGTTCCATGTTATTCAAAGGAAAAGCTCTATTTTAAAAAAAATAGGATAAATCTAGAAAATTCCATTTCAAAACTAATGATTAGCATTTATATTGGATTCAAGAGAAAATAGCTCAATAAACTTTCGCGCCAAATGAAGTTCCGTGATTCGTTCGACAATTTCTACAACAATAAATAATACAAAACTATTTCCTTTAAAGACAATACTTGGGAAACTAAGTAAAGCGGGTTCAAATCGGTCTCGCACCTCTGATAAGAAAAGGGGTAGAGCTATTATTTTATAATATTTTTTTTATAAAATGGAGTATAAACAATAATAGCATAGAGTCGCTAGTATATTATATAGGTATATATAATATACTAGCGACTCACCCTCGCTTCGCTTCGGGTTCTTCCCTAGATGAAAACAAATCTATCCCACGGAAACCGTACATTTTTCCGGGATGATATATAGCCTATAGCCTTCCTCAGTTAACGGACTATCTAATGCATAAAGAATTTTTCAAATTGGATTAGTAGTTCCTGAGATTAACGCGTTCAACCAAACAAACAAACAAACTCTTCAACTTTATAATATTAGTATAGATTAAAAACACTGGCACTATACTATTTATTTGAAAGAGCAAATGTTGAGTTTTTTGCCGGCTCTTCTCAGCAGAATTGCCTTCCGGACTGGTGGTAGGTTTCTCACGGACTGACTACACTGTCTCTTTTAAAATTAAATTGACGATTCAAAATTACTTTCATAAAGCCAATTTTCATTTCATTAATTTTATTTTATTAATAAATGGAACCACAAACAATGTCCGAGAGAAAATGTCAATCGACTAATTATTTTAAATATTTTAAAACTGATTATTTTTAAGACTATTTTAATATTTTTCTGAATAAGTCGGCACTATTACTTATTTTGCTTTTGCAGCTATAGCTGAATGGTATTTTAAGACAGATAATTAAAATACCTTTGTTTACTATATTCTTTTTATTCTCGACTATTATACTGAATATTATGGGTGAGTAACATTGTACATTGGTGTTATATATATATATATATATATATATATATATATATATATATATATATATATATATATATATATATATATATAATTAAAGTTATGTATGTATTCAGCCCTTTTTAACGTCCCACTGCTGGGCACGGGCCTCCCTGCAATACGGGGATCAGGCCATAAAGTTATGTATTTTCCTGTAAATAAAATCTTTATACAAATCTTAAACTTATATATAGGCAAAATTAAAAAGCTACGAGTATTTTTCTACTGGAAATAGAATATTTATTTACAATATAGGAAATACATTGAAATAACAAAAACATTTACAGTAGAAACTCGATTAACCGGACTAATTGTTGTCCTAGAGCATTCAGATAATTGAAAATCCGGATAATCGAATGTATGAAGAAAAGCAGATTTTTTCTTGAAACAATTGCTAACTAACTAAAACTACTTTTT
Organism: Fabriciana adippe; assembly: GCA_905404265.1. Lineage (NCBI taxonomy): Eukaryota > Metazoa > Arthropoda > Insecta > Lepidoptera > Nymphalidae > Fabriciana > Fabriciana adippe. The sequence continues at coordinate 13,450,246 of FR989997.1, read as the reverse complement.
ATCCCGGAAAAATGTACGGTTCCTGTGGGATAGATTTGTTTTTGTTTGTTTAGAGGCGAACCCAAGCGAAGCTAGGATGAGCCGTTAGTGCTTTAGTGCTTGCATAAATTCGACTTGTAGGTATATAATTGGTCGAGGTTGGTAGTTCGGATAATCGTGAATCCGTATAACTGAGGGCCGGATAATCGAGTTTCTACTGTAATTATATATACAAAACAAATGTACACTTAATAGAAATAGATAGTTAACATAACTAGGGGAGCGTCTGCAAAATTTTAAGGGCTTATTCATTTCACCCTCTAACGAGTTAACTTTGAAATAATTAAGATTTCTAACGACCATCGCAGTTATTTCTTATAATTGTTGTCCAATAAATCGTAATTAGAATGCCGTCAGCGATTCGGGGCTTTCGTATCGTATTACTTATTAACGAGTTGTTATTTATATACTAGTACTAGTAGAACCCGCGGATACGCTCGCGTTCAATCTACAAAAAAAACTCTTTCGCTTTATGTTATACAGCGACTCACCCTCGCTTCACTCGGGTTCGTCCCTATGTATTTATATAATATTGTTCATACGAAAATACTAAAATCGCGATTAAAAATGGGGGGTGGGCGTAGGAGGGTGAAAAATACTTTACGACCTATTCTCATACCTACCAAATATACAAACTTTCTTTCATTAAAATCGGTCGAGCCGTTTCGGAGAAGTACGACCACAAACTTCGAGGTTCACATATATTAGATTTAGCCTCAATTTTGTCCTGTTTGTGCTTCTTAATGAAAAATCTTCAAATTATCACTCTTTAATACTTTCTTAGATTTAGGTCGATTTAGTCCGCGAAATAATCCGAAAAGATAGTTTTATTTAAAATTATCACTCTTTACTTTAGATAGACACAAAATATTATGATATAAATAATTATTTATAGTTTTGTACTGGAAATACAAAGGTCTTCGAAATAATACATAAGCTTTTTTATTTATAAGCTTATATTCAAAGAGACCGAATGTAAAAGGGTCGCATAAGCAGACCCTTCCTTAAAAATCTCTATACTCAGAAACAAAGCATAATAAAATACTTCAAAAGCTAATATATTGGTCTGGTATCCCGCCAAGTCAAGCAAAAAAGGACATCCCCCCCCCCCCGTCCCCTCCGTAGCTTCGTTATGGATAAAGCTAGAAGCCTGAATTTTCAGTGACTGAGAGAACATAATATAACTAGGTGTATTTCTAAATTACATTCGATTTCAACATGTAGTTTAAGAACTGTTGCAGATCAAAATTCGCTAATATCGTCTCACACACTCACCAAAATTTTAAGATACTTCTAGCAGACATACGAGCTTCAAATTTTGAACACAATTATATCTCATAACTTTTTGCGGTAGAAGAAATGCGTTGCGAGACTTGCAATTTTTTACATGTTATGTTTTTGATGGAATTTATCAATACATATAATAAAATTGTAACTAAGCCGAATCTGTACATTAAATATTTTTTGGAAATTCTTATTGAAACAGACATTATTATTTATACAGAGACCGAATCTATAGTTTTTAGAATTTTTGTCTGTCTGTTTGTCTGTTACCGCATCACAGAAAAACCACTAGAGGGATATTGATGAAATTTGGTATGGTCATAGCTGCTTATTCGGGTCAATATATAGGATACTTTTTACCACGGGAAAATATCTCATCTCTGATCTATCTGAGTCGCTAGTAATGACTAAATCTACTGGTTATGCTATTTTAAATCCAAAAGAGACACGTTAGTTCTCCTGCTTTCCTTTTGCATGGATGTTTACGCGTTATGTGGCTTCCAAGGGCTTTAATTAGGTATAGCAATAGCAACTAAATAATTATCTATATATAAATAGGCAAAGACAGAACAGTTCAGTACCCTATATTAATATTTATAATATGTATGTATTTAAAGTTATATATGTGTAGTGTATCAACTATCTGGTCTCCACAACACAGGCTTCGTAGCTTACCATGGAACTGCATGGTGCTTTATGTTAATGTCCCAAGATAGTTGTAGTTACCTTTTATTCGTCTGTTTGTCATTTGTGCATTTTTAATAATGATAGGTAAGTTCTATTGATATACATATATTATCCTCAAATTTTCTAACGATTAAAGTTGAATTTTGACCACTAATCAATCATTCGTTATTTTTATTGATTAGATTTGAGATTACCATATAAAGGTTTTATGTTTTTTGTATGTAGGTATATAATGCTACATGATGTCTTAACCGATTTTCAATCAATTGTCATATTTTTTAATGAACAGGTTTATATCACTAGGGTTTATGTCTAAGTCATGAAATTAAAAAAAAATCTACCATAATATCATGTACCGTGTATCTTTTAGTAATATTTAATAATTACTTATCTCTTAAATAAAACTATATTTTCGGATTTTTTCGCGGCTTTATTTTGATTTTTGGTTCCCGACGTTTCGAAAATAAATCCGCGAAAAAATATGAAAGATAGTTTTATTTAAAATGTCAAATATTCGCGTAAATCTAAGAAAATATTACTCGTCTCTTATTAAAGTATATGTAGCTCTAAGCCTTCATTTATTTTATCCTTTCAGTCTTATAAGAGTCTGGAGTCATTTTATAGAAAATGATACTAAGTCTTCCTCTTACGTGAAGCATTCATTTATTTCTTTAATCTCATATGACATGAGATAGAAAATGATTGGTACAGTGAATAAGACGTCTTGTGGTTGAGTTTTAGTTTAGAAAATATTGATTACATTTACTTACTCTACATATAATTGTGTTGTATCAGATATGTACTAATTATATATACAGAAAATTATACTTTGGCTCAGTTCGTAGTGAACCTACTTGCTGTGCCAGCGGTCACGGGTTCGAGCCCCGCTGGGGGTATTCATTTGTGTGATGAGCATGAATGTTTATACTCATGTTGAATGTTGTAGCATGAATGTTTATATTTATAATATATATATTGTATGTATTTCAGTTGAATTAGACATATATGTGTAGTGTATTAGCTTACCATGGAACTAGATGGTGCTGTGTTTTAATGTCCCAACATATTTATTTATTTATTTATTTATACTTCTACTATATTATATAACAGGTTTACACACCAAGGGTCCCATAAGAATGTATAATTGATTTTTATAGGTTATTTAATGAATAGATATTTAAATTCCTAATGCAAAAGCGATTTATATAACTGGTGAACTATAGATGATAAATGAACTCAATTTTATGTAACAGAATATAAAGTGCCTGAGCGACCGATCTTCGCTCGGAGGTTTTGGTCAAAAATACAATTTTCTTTTTAAATTGGTTAAAAAACAAAAAAAAAAAAACAAAAAATTTGAATAAATACAAAAATAAAAACAAAAGTAAAAACTTTGTATCCGACCGCGATTCGAACTCGGACACCTGTGATTGTCAATCTTGCGCCTGGGCCGCTTGACCACAATGCTCATGCCGAGCGTACGAAATTAGCAACCATATTTTGCATTGAATAATGCGAAAGAAAAACGGCGTTTCCCCTGACAATAAGACTAATCTAGATCGATTTTTCGCCCCCGAAAACCCCCGCATATCCAATTTTAGCGAAATCGTTCGAGCCGTTTCCGAGTTCGTCGGTATAAATAAATATAAAAATATACAAGAATTGCTCGTTTAAATATATTAGATAGAAAAAATTAAACAATTTTTTTTTACTAAAATATTTTTTTTTAAATCTCATGATATGAAAAGTGAGTGAGTGAAATAGTTTTTATCCGGGAAATCGTCCCTCAAGGGGGTGAGAATGGGGATGAAAGTTTGTATGGGGAAGCAAGCTAGGGACGAATCAAAGCAAAGCGAGGGTGAGTCGCTAGTTTATTATATAGTTATTTTTGTTGGAAGCTAAACACAACGCAAACAGATTAAATAATATTTACATCTTTGTTATCTGTTACACCTGTGCTCTACTCTGTTCTTGTCTCTGTAAACTACTTCCTTTTTTGCTATATACGTTAATAAGTTAATTTCTATTTTCCGTGTTTTATTAAGTTTATTATTATATAGTATATAGTTTATACATCTAGTATACACGTCACACGACATGAACGACACGAAATGAATGACATCATCAAGTGTACTAATAATAAAGCACTTTAGTAGCTAAAATATTTTTCATGTCAGCAGATACCACTACAATTAAACCGCGAGTTATTAATATAACAGATTATATACCAGCAATTTCTGCAAATGTGAACAAATCAACACTGAAAGCTTTTGATTAAGCAATAATTATTTACTCCTATTTTGAATCTTAAAACCTTAACAATAAAGACTATTTTAAAGTAAATAAGTACTCGTAACTAAGCACACCTTAGAACGAAATTTTTAAGTTATAACACCTCTATTTCAATGTATTATAGTTGAAAATCGCGAAGCATTTACGTTGTATTGTAAAAAGTTACAAAAGTTGTGGTTTGTTAGGTCAAAATATTTTTCTGACGTTGACAAAGATATTTAAGAAATGTTTTTTGTTATTCAAATATTATTTTCTTGAAAACAGCTTTTTCAATACATCAAATTGCAATGGCTTGTAACTTTTATAAAGCTTTCATAATTGATAATGAGTCCTATATATTTTCTTTGTGAGGAACACTTTCACATCTGTGCCTATATAAAAAATTGAGAACCTAAAGAACCTATCGACGCGCTTCAAGATAGTATATTATCAGGATTCAATGTTAGTGAAAGTCAAAAATGATTTTATAACTAACTAAATAAAATACATTTACTAAAAAACCTTTTTTACTACTAAATTCCCTTAACATTTCATCGATTCATGTTTCAATGAGTTCATATAAATTATTTCCTACCGCAGGTGTTCATTATATGTAAGTAGATAGTTTTTGGGAATTATATACAGTATGGAAAACATAAACACACATAAACTGGTTTGAATTTAATTATTTAAAACTAGCTGCTTATCCCCGCTTCGCTTAGGTTTGCCTCTAGAGAAACAAAAACGAATCTGTCCCACAGGAACCGTACATTTTTTTCAGGATAAAAAGTAGCCTATGTGCTATTCTAGAACATAATCTATCTCTGTGCCAAATTTCATTTAGATACGTTCAGTCGTTCTGGCGTGATTGAGTAACAAACATCCAAACATCTAAACTTTCACATTTATAATATTAGTAAGAAGATGTATGTATACAAGATTTTATAAATTTTCTTCTCCTACATATATATTGTATGTATTGTTATCAAATATATTTTACGTCTAGAATAAAAGCTTAGTATGTTAATTGTAATTGACTCAATGAATTAACTGCCTTAATGTAATAAATCGATATACATACATATGTTTTTAAATTTATAATTTGATTAAATATATTCTTCTTATCCAGATATATATATATATATATATATATATATATATATATATGTATCAACACACAGGCTAAACTTTAAGGCTAGAAAATTGAAATTTCGCACATATATTCCTCATATGACGAAGACATCTACTAAGGAAGGATTTTTCAAAATTCAACCCCCAAGGGGGTGAAATAGGGGATAAAAGTTTGCATAAAACTTTTTATTTCTTGGACATATTTGCATGAAATATCGTATTTTTCGTAGTTTGATCGCGAGCGAAGCTGCGGGTTTTATAGACATTATTGCCCAAACAGTTAATAAAAAAAAAATTATATTCATTTCGTAAATAATATAATAAATAAAGGCATGTTTCAAGTACGCTAAGTTCAATAAAATAAAAGGTTTTAGGTCAACAGTGAAATAAATATCGCCAAAAATTTAGCACAATGAATGTGAAATTGAAAATGTAGGTAGAATTATATTAAATGGGACTTATTTGCCTCCTTTTATAATATATTATTGCTGTTGTGAATATTAATGGACGTATTGTAACGTATTGTATTGTAACTACGAATAAATAAACAATTATTAGGTTCAAATATTAATATTTTTTAGGGTTCCGTGTATAAAAATAGTACTATATTTTTTTACCTAATAACTTAATTTCGACAAGTTGAGCTTTCTTATCAGGCCCATTGTGAGAGAAAGACTCTCACGATGGGCCTGATAAGAAAGCTCAAGGTCACACAGAGAAATATTTAAGACCAAAAAATTAAATACAATAGCGAAAACGGAACAAGATATCAAAATAAAACCGCTAATAAAGCATAAATTAAAAATTAAAAATAAAACCCACGACGGAAAATTGTTGAAAGTTTTTTCATGTCACTTTCCGTCGTGGGTTTTTTTTAATTTTTAATTTGTTTTATTTTTGCCTTTTTTAATTTTAATGCAATACACTTAATAAAATAAAATAACCGTTTTGGAGAAACATTTGTATACTGTAGCACCCCCTGACGGTCTGTAAATTTTTAGAACTTAACTAAGAAAATGCTTAAGAATGAGACTTATACAAAGCAAAAACCAGTTTTAAAATCGGAGAAAATTGGTAACAGGCACACAGTCACAAACACCTCACCCTAAACGCATATACCGTCTCCATGGCCGTCGTGGATAAAAATAGAAATGAAGAATGAAAATTTACCGAGAAAAGAAGGGAATAAAAATTATATTATTCAGACTTATACTTCGTATACCAAATCGTGAAATGAAGGTTATGTTTAAAATTTTATTTCAAAGACGTTTAAGAAAATAACAAACCTTTGACGATAAAATAAGCAAAATAACAATAAAGAGCTTAGTAATGGTTTCAACATGAGAGGTAATTTTGTGTTAATAAAATGTAACACGTTTTGTTTGGTAAAAGATTTTTGAAGTAAATAAAGTAAGTAATGTTTAGTATAGATTTCTCAGAGATGAGATATTTTCCCACAGTAAAAAGTATCCTATATGTTGACCCGGATAACCAGTTATCATCGTACCAAATTTTATCAAAATCTGTTCAGTGGTTTTCTCGTGATGCGGTTAAAGACAGACAGACAGATAAAAATTCTAAAAACTAAAGATTCGGTTTCCGTATCGATAATAATGACTATTTCAATAAGATTTTCCAAAAAAATATTTAATGTACAGATACGACTGATTGTCAGTTAGAATTTTATTATATGTATTCAAATATTAAAATATCAATGTTCTGTACATTAAAAAATGTTTATTCAGACAACAATTTTGTTAAAAAAACTATTATGAAATTACTAGAAATCATATAATAATATAAAAACTAATAATAAAATAAAATATAATAATACTAAGTATATACATATTTACATAGACGTAATTATATAAGGAAGGTAAATATTATAGGTTATACTGTTCTTATTATGCTTGTATTCATTGTTATTTTTTTTTCAAAATTTAAGAATAATTTCTTTATAATTAGCTTATTTTTTCATCTATCACAAGTATTGCAACCTTCCGTTATATTTCATTATTACAATTCCCTTTGTTTTATTAAACTCTTTCATACTCCCCTCCCAGTGGACTGTTTTTAAACAAAAATTTTATCTTTTCCATCATAATAAATTTTTTTATGCTTTTTACCCTCGTAGTTGGGGTTTTTTTTTAGTAAAATTACCCATTACTAGGGTATAAATATTCTGTAAATATTTTCGCTGGTCAATGGTCATACAAACAGCATAAGCTCAGTTCATACAGAATTCCATAAAACTCGAATTTTCAGATGGAACTCTAGAGTTGATAGCACAAAACTCTTAGGATTCACAAAAAAATCTTTTTAATCTGAAAATAGTTGTCAATTTTCCCTTTACCTACTCAGAACTAACCCCTAATGAATTAATGAAAGAGATAGCTGCTTATTGTCTTAATTAGAATAAGCGTTAATAAAATATTACACTGTTTTTACTAAACAAGCCCCTTTTGAATGGAAAATATTTAAGTTATATTAAATAGGCTTGTTATCGCGTAGTTATAAGTACTTAGTGGATGAAAAACATGTGTTTTTTGTTGGAATTAAACTAATAAAAAACGCAATGTAAATCTAGATATTGTCGGCAAACACATATTTGTTATTATTTTCTAGTAGCATGTGCGACAATTAATAATCGCATTAAATATTATAATATTATTATTTATTTATTACTATAATTAAAATATTATTATTTTTTAATAAAGATTAGCTAAACCTAGATGATTCTTCAAATTGTCATAACTTTTTTATTTAGGAATCGATTAAAATAAAACAAATACTAAATGTTAAGTGAAGCTTACCACAATACAATAGTGAAAACCGCACCCAAATCGGTTAAGTCGTTTCTAAGATCAGCGCGCACAAACGCACAGACAAACCGACAAACAGACAAAAAAACTAAAAATCATTGTTTTGGGTTCTATTGCGTTAATAACGATCCCCAATAATAGTTTTTCTCAAATATTTTTCATGTACAGCGATCAGTTACAATTTTATTATATGTATAGATTTCATATATTACATAATTTACTAAGTCCCGAGTTCTGGTTCCAGGTCAGCTTTAGAGCTGTTTAGAAGCAACTCGGTTTTGATTCAAATTACGAAAAGGCTATATTCTCTTTCTGATTGAAATCCAATAATTAGACATAGGCGCTGCAATTTGTTTTCACTCAGCTAGATTCAGTTAAATTGCCGCAGTGGCCGAGGACAGGACTGTTATTAATAAAAGAACAAAGAACTTTATATTGATTTGAATATAAAATCAGTACTTAAAACTCATAAGAAACTGTGAACAAATAAAATAAGTAATATAAAAGTTTCACGGTTCTCCTGAATCCCCTTACTTCAAGGGGGATCAGGCCATAGTCCACCACGCTGGTCAAGTACGGGTTGGCGGATTTCACATGTCTTTCGAATAAGTATGCGATTCGGGATAGGTTTTCTCAGACATGCATGTTTCCTCACGATGTTTTTCTTAACTGTAAGGCAAAAAAAACTTAAAAAAAAAACCGACTTCAAAAAAGAACACTAAAAAGTAAAAAATAACTGATTGGTAGTTTTTATTTACTATAGATATGTAATCAAATATTTTCAAAGTCGTCGCTAGCTGATACAAATCAAAGCACACCGACTTCGAAATTATCTGATTAGGTATCTATAGTAAATGAAAACTACCAATCAGTTATTTTTTTACTTTTGAGTGGTTTTTTGAAGTCGGTTTTTATTTTTTTTTCAGTTTTTATTGTTAAGAAAATCAAAAAGGATTCACATTACAATATTTCTTTACATTTTAAATTTTACTCTGAGAAATGAAACTTACAGCTGAACTTTTGCCACTTCTTAGTATTGTTTCGCAGTAATGGAGCTTTGTTATTCATAACATCGGAGTTTGCAGAAGCTTAATAAAGCCAATTCATTATGAACAAAATTTTAATGAAACATAACTTACACCAAGTTTTACTTCACTTTACAATATATATATATATATATATATATATATATATATATATAATATTTTAGACACGTTAAAAATGCGAAAGCTTGTATGTTTGTATGTTTGTTACTTAGCTGGATGAATTTGGACGAAAAGTACATGGACAGATTGTTACTTGGGTTACATATAGGCTACTTTTAGTAATCATTTTGACGTTATAATTCTTTTGGCTCCTTTGGAAAAAAATATGAGAGTAAAATTTTTACGATGCGCGTGCAAACTGACAGTAAAAAGCGATATGATGAAGTTAGCTGAAAGCGATATGATAAAGTTAGCTGCATTCCTTTTACAAACAGAGTTGTGACATACGGGATGAAATCTTTAGCTATTTTTGTTCTGTTACGCCAAAGAAGTATAACTTCTTATGTGCGTAAATAAGTACACACACATGTACTTTTTTAAATAGCGGCGCTACCTGTATGTACTATTATTACAAAAACAAAATACACTTAGGGAAGCACCAGAGAAAAGTAATTTCTTTACACTGTAACAGCTCAAAAGATTTGAGTAATGTGTAGGACGATAATAACTTAGCTAATATATACATATAATAAAATTGTAACTAAGCCGAATCTGTACATTAAATGGTTTAAAAAGAATTTTTGTCTGTCTGTCTGTCTGTCTGTTTGTCTGTCTGTTACCGCATTACGAGAAAACTACTGGACAGATTTTGATGAAGTTTGGCATGGTGATAGCTGGTTATCCGGGTCAATATATAGGATACTTTATACTGCGGGAAAATATTTCATCTCTGAGAAAATATTAAACGTTAAAACGTAACTAGGGACGAACTCGAGCGGAGCAAGGGTGAGTCGCTAGTTTAAAATATGCTTATACTAACTTTCATTGACATATTACTAATGCGAAGCCACCAGCAAATACTATTCTTATGTAAACAGTATCTAAATTAAGTTTACATCTTAAAGTTTTTCGTTTTAGATTTGATAAATCTCTGTTATTTAATATCTTTACTTTCAACAATATCTCTTAAACTTTAGCATAAATGCAAGTAGTTTAAGTGTGATTCAGAATGCCTTAGAAAGCTTAATGTGTTTTACATACCACAAGACATCGTGCCATTTGAGTTTAAACTCAAGGTTTATAATATATGTACGTATAGTTCACTTTAATTATAAGTCTGTTAAAATAACATACCGAATTGCTTTAACTGTAATTATATAATTAAAATTGAATTGAAGTTGACGTTGAATTGAAGTTGAAGTTGAAAGTAGCCTTTACTTTCAACTTCAACTGTAAAAATCTAGTTGAAATCAATTCAATTGATCTTAGATCAAAAATAGAAGAAATTGAATAATTTTCAAATGAAACGGTACACCGAGTTTAAAATCATTTTAAAAGTATTTATTACAGCCTGGATGTTTGAACCGAGAACCTCCTTTTCTTCAAAGACGATCAAAAATAAGCATGTATGTACATAAGACTAAGCTAAAGTATCTACTATATAACATTTAGTGTAGAAACCCTTGGCCCATGAAATTGAATTACTAAGTGCACTTTTTAAAAGGTACATTACACCCCGTCTTATTTCCTTTACTGGTGACAAGAGAGCTGTCTCGACTTTCGCTGAAAGAATCGGTATTGCCATTTAGCTGGGCAATGCGGTTAGCATTCTTGCCATAATTCCACGCGGACATGATTTGCACGGTAATAATTAAATGTACATTTCAATTATATATCTGTATTAAGTATGTACTCAGCCCTTTTTAACGTCCCACTGCTGAGCACGGGCCTCTCTTCAATACGAGGAGGGCCAGGCCATAGTCCACCATGCGAACTAAATGCGGGTTGGCGGATTACACATGTCATTCGAAAACTTGCTAGGTTTTCTCAGACATGCAGGTTTCCTCACGATGTTTTTCTCCACCGTAAGATCATGTTGGAAATGATTCGCACTGGAAAATATCACAGGTGCGAGACCCGGGAGTTGAACCCGCTTCTCTCGGTTTCCCAAGCGAGCACGCTACCACTGGGCTACCACTGCCTATATATGTTCTGTAATTTCAATGTATTTCCTTTACTCAAAATAAAGTAGAAGTTATTTTAAACTAATTTTTAATGGAAACATCGTTGTGACAGATCTTCATTATCCACTAGATTTAAGCCTTCCATTTTGTTTCGTTGTAATTACGAATTTTTCTAACCAGATAAAATACAAATGGGTCTCGGCTCGTTTAGGACTTAAACATTTTGCATTTGTTTCCATATCACTTGCTACAGTGCGATTGTTTGAAACCGTATATCCGTTATTCTGTATGCAAGCTCTACGTGATTCTGTATGCGGTGTGATTTGCATGACAATGAAACATGTTTTTTTTTAATCCTTTGCCTAAAATTCTGGCTTTTTCTATTATATTTTATTGTTTTTATAATAGTTGTGATGCATTTTATAATAAATACTTGAATTGACTTTAGTCAATTCCTTTTATTTCCTTTAGTCAAGTCCTACGACTTATCAGGCGAGCTAGGAAGCCACGACCAGAGGCTTTAAAGCGAAGAGAAGGAAGGCTCTTTTGAATAGAACTCAGTAAAAAATCTAGGTTTATTGTGAAAGATTTTTGAAATTCACCACCAGTTTTGTATATATTCTTTTCTTTTTAAACAGTCAAGCTTGAGAGTGTAAATCGTAACACCTATTTTATTAAAAGATAAAAAAAAAAAACTTTTTATAAATTAAAAACAAAACGGACAAAATGGTGCCCACGATAGTCATTTGAAAAAAAAAACCATAAAATAACTCAAATTCTCACTTTGTATAGGTTGCTGAAATATAAAATTGATTCGATTCCTAGACATACTTCAGTAGATTTGTCAATTAAAAAAAAAACTATATAACTGTACTATTTTATTCAACATATATTTTATTTATATGTTGTGTTTTATCCTATTAAAAAAGTTTACATTATGATAATTTAAATTTAACATCAATACATACATTTCCCATTTTAAAATTAAATGAAAAAATCTACCGGATATCCTTGTTAGGAAATTGGAAATTATTGACATATTCATTTTTGTTTTGTGAGCTTTGTTTATTAATACTTATCGATTCTTATATAGATCTTTGTAACGATGTTATTTCATCTTTTAGCAGTTGCTTAGGGTTCATTTTAGAATCCCCCGACGTGTTGGTAACACAGTGTTCCGTGGTAGGGGGAGGGGGTGAGGGGCTCATTAGCGTTCGGCAATCCAGCCAGGTGTAAAACCAGAGACGCATTGGAAGGCGGCTCACCTCAGTGGGAGGTGTATACGGGTTGTTCTTGTTAAAGAACTTCACTGATAGCAGAGTGGACCGTAGCCCCTTGGTTGTTGTGGTCCGCATCGGCACGCTCCATTTCTATACACTTTAGATTTAATTAACTATAAGTTAATTAGCATTATAATTTGTCGTGTAATTTTATATCAAACTAGCGACTCACCCGCGCTTCGCTTCGGGTTCGTCCCTAGACAAAAACAAATCTATCCCACGGGAACCCTACATTTTTCCGAGATGATATATAGCTTAAAGCCTTCCTCAATTAACGGGCTATCTAATGCAAAAAGAATTTTTCAAATCGGATCAGTAGTTTCTGAGATTAGCGCGTTCAACCAAACAAACAAAAAAACAAATTCTTCAGCTTTATAATATTATAATATAATATTATAAAGCTTGTATTATATTATAATACTAGCGACTCACCCTCGCTTCGCTTCGGGTTCGTCTCTAGACAAAAACAACTCTATCCCACGGGAACCGTACATTTTCCGGGATGATATATAGCCTAAAGCCTTCCTCGATAAATGGACTATCCAACACAAAAAGAATTTTTCAATTCCATGCAGTAGTTCCTGAGATTAGCGCGTTCAACCAAACAAACAAACAAACAAACAATCAAACAAACTCTTCAGCTTTATAATATTAGTATAGATACTAGCGACTCACCCTCGCTTCGCTCGGGTTCGTCTCTAGGTACGTATTACTGCTGAACTGAGCTGAACGTTGATAAGTCAGTCAGTGAGTCGCGAGTAGTGATACCTTAGGTGATAGACATATAATATTGCGAACTTCCCTGTATAACTTTTTAAGACCTACAATTTTCTAGTACATTGTTTTGATGTATCTATTAAGGTTCAGCCAGCGTTAGCCATATACATATATTTCTAAGGACGACTCGATAGAATCAGTCATTGCGTTTTCCCGCGGGAACCAAAAATGTGCCTGTAGTAAAAGGTATCCTAAATGTTGTCCCGAGTGATAAGCTATCAATATACAAAATTTAGTTAAAATCGGTTCAGTACTTTTTGCGTGAAACGCGCACACACTAACAGACATACAGACAAACAGACAAAAATTTTAATAACTCTTGTTTCGGGGTCTATGTTGTACACTGTACACATAATACGTTACAGTCATTGTTTTTAAAAAATATTTCATGTACAGATTTCGCTAAGTTACTGCTTTATTATAGTATAGATTAGTATAGATTATATTTTTTAATAAGTATCTTTATGTTCTTTATGTCTATTGTTCTTCTTTAAGTTCGGCAACTAATACCTTGAAGCTATAAATTTTATATTTAATTAAAATTCTGTTGACGCTTGATAATTCAAATTTTCCAAGAAAATATTACAGAGATAAGTAAAAAACATCGTAATATTTATTACAGTCTTCTCCCATGAGGCGAATTTTTATGGAAAACATTCTATGCTATTATCCTTATACAAAATTAAAGGTGCTTGGGTTCAATGCTTCTGATTTTAAGGCCATTCTTACTAAAATAGTGTAAAAAGATGAATAGATCAATCAAATAAAGGCTTAGTTTCAGGATGAATGATATTAAACGCCGTGTGCTTAGGCACTAATAGCTGGCAACGACATCCCTATCTTTGTGTTCTATCTCAAAAATAATTGATCATATGAAACATTGTTTTAGAACATAGAGAACTAGCGATTCACCCTCACTTTGCTCGAGTCCGTCCTAGACGTACGTCCTAACGTACCTAGACGTTTTAACGGTTAGTTTGGAATAGATAGACTATATATTATATATACATAGGTACAAAAAAAAACAGTTCTGAACTTTTCGATTTTCCAGCTGTCTTTTTGGGTCTATTGCAGTTATTATTATTTTTTAAAATAAAAGAATGTTTCCTTTAAGTAAAACTTGATAACTTCAATATTTAAGGTACTTCTTCCATGTCCCATCCATTTGTTCCACCCTGTAGGTATATGTATTTTTTTTAGCTTATACGTTTAATTGAGGCTTGTCATTTTTTCATTATTTGGCTTTTGGTCATATTTTTGCAAGGTATGCTAACTTCGCTATTGTTACATATTCTAAACCAAGCGTTAAGTTCAAAAAAACAATGAAAAAATCTCAAAAAGTAATTTTCATTTTTCATATTGTTCTTTGTTAGGTTTAATTACAATGTAGTGACACGAGAAATTTAAAGGGTCGTAGGCAAATGATTTTAGGATGTAGCTGAAATTTTTTTTTTTTTTACTATATTTCATATAATATTTCGTAAAATATTCTAAATGTTTCACTTTTAAGGACCCTTCACATTAACGGATTTATAATGAAAAGCTCACGGCAAATTAAAGCATTTTTGAAATTCATACCGACTTTTAAATATAACGTTAAATAAAAGTCAGAAAGGGAATTTTTGTAGACACTTACCTACCTAACAAAATTATAACGGGTTTAATGAATTTCAGTGAATGCTTTATGAAAAATTTCTGATGATTGAATATTTGGAAAATTTCAAACACTTAAAATTTATATTAAAATTACCGATTACCCTAGTTTTTCTCGGGTGCGTTCCTAAGTACCTTTTGTATTTTGTAATTCTACTAACATTATAAACCCGAAATAAATTAATAGTATAATAAATAATATGCTGGGACATTAACACAGAGCACCATCTAATGTCATGGTAAGCTACGAGACTTGTGTTATTGGTACCAGATAATTGATACACATATATAAACTTTAAATACATATACATTATAAATACATATATATTATAAATACATATATGTTATAAACACCCATGACTGGAGTACAAAAATTCGTGCTCATCACACAAATGAATACCCCAGTGGGACTCGAACCGCGACCGCTGGCACAGCAAGTACACTACAAACTGAGCCAAACGTGTCGTCAAAAGTTTGTGAGGATGTATGAACGTATTTGTTACTCTTTCACGCAAAAGCTACTGAACGGATTTTGATAAAACTTAAAAAGTAATATAGCTTATATATAATAGTAGCACAAAGTCTATAATTTATGTAGATATAGTGATATAATTGAACTACATGGGCGAAGCCGCGGGAAAACATTAGTGGCATATAAAAGCAACGCCACCTTTTGGCAACTTTATTATCAACTAAAAGTAGGGTAGGTTTATCCTAAGTTTAGTCTATCTGTCTATTAAATCATACAAATTCAGGCATTTTAGTGTGAAGCATATACACACATACATATATACCTATACAAACATTCATATTTATGATATATGTGGTAGTGTGTTTGTGAAAGTTTGTGTGTTTTGCTGCTAATTATTGCAGTGCAAAATGATAAACGGAATATACTGAAATTCGGAATGCTTATGTATTTATAACACATAAGGTACTTTGTGTTAATACATTTACCAAACGAGTGCAGTTTCAAGATAGAACTATATCACATGTGTAAGGTTGCATTTTTGTATATGAGCGTTTTAATGAAAAATAATATATTTGATTAATTTGTAATTATTTATAAGGCATTTAGTTATGTGACCTTGGCCGACAGGAATGTATTTAAAAAAAAAGGACGCGATTATTCATTTGTTTTCCCGCGCTTTTGCACAGAGATGTCGGTAATGACTAGTCATGGAATGTTTGTAATACTGAAAATTATTGTTATAAATTATGTAACTCATTATTTAAAAGAGCAACTGTTGAGTTTCTTGCCGGCTCTTCTCAACGGAACTGCTTTACGAGTCGGTGGTAGCTACCACACGGACAGACGTACTGACGATTATAAAAGAATTAAGATAATGTTCCATAAGTACTGAATATAAGAATGTATGCAAGGAATATCTCGAAGTTTTATTTGTGACATCCTGCACATGGTAAGTGTAAAGAGTATGTTTTTTTATAGTGTGAACTAATCACTCTCGTATTGATGCGAGACCCATATCTAGCAGTGGGGAGAATAGAGGAGGATAAGGATTGTTATTTTTAGAACTAGATTTAAATATATATATAAAATCTAATAAACTTGTTAAACATATGAAAGTTGATAGCTTTGGGTGAATGTGATAAAGTTGCTTGAACTAATTTTTTTTCCAAATACACAACTATTGTTATTGTCCTCACGGCCAATTACAATTACGGCGGCCAATCTTTTTGAGACTAGCTAAGCACAGGAGATATTATAATGCACATTTGTACACGCAGACACAACGTGCATTACTTTCACTGTTTAATTCCGATGGGACGAGAACTATATTATTTTTATACTAGTGATTCACCCTTGCTCTGCTCGGGTTCCTCGTAATTACGTTTTAACGTTTAGTATAGATTTTTCAAAGATGAGATATTTTCCCGCAGTAAAAAGTATCCTATATGTTAACCTGGATAACTAGCTATCATCATACCAAAATTTCATTAAAATCTGTTCAGTGGTTTTCTCATGATGCGGTCATAGAGAGACAGACAGACAAAAATTCTAAAAACTATAGATTCAGCCTCTGTATCGATAATAATGACTATTTCAATAAGATTTTCTAAAAAATATTTAATATACAGATTCGACTCAGTTACAATTTTATTATATGTATAGATTATACTTCTTGTTTAATATTATAAGTCATCAAGTTTTTTAACTATAAAATATATCGCATATACCGACAGATAAAGAATTTGTTTTGTAGTATACATTTCGTATTCACTGTTAGTCGTTCAAAGTTAAAAAACTATGCGTTGCGCTTTAAATTGAATCCGTTCCAGCAACACAATTGCTTTTTTACAATTTTATTTCATTTTAAATTCGAAACAATCGCAGAAAAACTTTTTGAAAATTGTTATATAACGTTTTTATAGTATACTAGCGACTCACCCTCACTTCGCTTGGGTTCGTCCTTAGATTGCTTCCCAAAACAAACTTAATTAATTTGGTTTTAATTTTTTTTCGTGGGACCCAATTTTTTTTCTAAAATAAAAGTAGCCTAAGTTACTTCTTATTACATCAGCTATCTGCTAGTGAAAGTCCCGTCAAAATTGGTTCAGCTGTTTCAGAGATTAACCGGAACAAACAGACAGACAGACAGAAAAAAATTGTAAAAAATGTTGATTTGGTATATGTACCGTGTATACAATATACATCCATATGCATTTAGTAAAAAGCGGTTATTTTAATATTACAAACAGACACTTCAATTTTATTTATCTGTATAGATAAACAATTTTAGCCTTAATTATAACACTATATCTCACTTCCATGGGTTTTCTGGAAGAGATAAGTTCGCCTTTCGCCACAGTGATCTCTATATTTTTTTATGACTCTATTTTAATGGACAATAAAGTATATATTACTTCTAATAAATTTTAAAATTTACGAGTTGCAGTACAAATTTTCAAAACAACAACTTTTCGGTTTTTCGCGACCTCTCTCAGTAGAAATGTTTTTCGATCCAATCTTATCTTCCTCAAACCTTAAAATCTTGACAATTGTAGTGAGTCAAAACTGCAGAGTTTGGTATCAGTTTACCTGTGCACTGTATTTGCGACATATTTGTAGTAGATCCCTTTCTTATGAAATTGTACTGTTAGTTCATCCTTCTATCTATATGTTTTATTAAGACCTAAAAACTAAAATAGAACGCTGTGTTTTAAAGAATTAGATAGAGCAGGATAGACAGACTAATAGTTCCATTAATACCTTTTAACGATACCCTAACAAAAAATGGACAAATGTGAAATCGATACACGATAGGGGTTTGGTCCATTATTTAGAAATTACTTTTCAAATTAGAAATATGGAAATTGATGTACAAGATTCTGTTCATATTGTTATATTTTTTATGCCCTGGGAACCCGTTTTTGTATGAAGGATAAGAAAATTAAATAATCTTCTGACTGATTTTAGCCACGACAATTAATCTTAATAAGACTAGCGTAGGGCTATGGTAAGGCTAATATGGGATATAGTATAATACACAAGTATGTTGCCTAGCACAAGTGCATTTTTTTCCTTTCTCTGTCAGAGTCTGTTCAGATAACAACTCAGCACCAGTGGAGAGAGAAATCAGGCAAAACCGACTGTTTCAACTCGAAGGGATGTAATGTCATCAATCTCCCAACTCTACGCTTCGACTAAGAATTCCTTTATCTATACTAATATTATAAAGAGGTAAAGTTTGTGAGTTTGTGATGTTGTGATGTTGTAGGGGGTAATCTTTGGATTTACTTAACCAATTTAAATAAAATTTGGTAAGAAAATAGTTTGAGACACTGGGTAGGACATAGGATACTTTTTATCCCGGAAATCATCGCTTCAGGGGGTGAAAATGGGAATGAAAGTTTGTATGGGGAATCAACCTAGGGACGAACGCGGGCGAAGCGAGGGTGAGTCGCTAGTAGAAAATATATCTATATCTGTCCATACATGGGACTCAAACCCAGGATCAACCTTAGGATCTGCAGCCTATCAGATATGCATTTCTTAGTTAAATTCTATGTTTGCCAATAAATATCACGCCTAAATAGCTTAATAAAATATGTTATTCCAGAGAGAGTAGAACAAGTACAAAATAAATCGATACAACATTTTTTTATGATTATGTGGATTATTTTGTAATAAGAGAAAAACTCTTTAACTTTTCTTAAATCAAGTAAGAATATAATAGTTTCTGAAATATTATACATAATAATATATTTTTATATAGAAGAAATAAGAAAACAAGATGTTACCTTTGATACACTTTATTGATATAATGACAACGAATTGCACACATTCCGTCATTGACGTTAGTTACAAGGCTTTATATTAATGCAACGTTTACTCATACATGTATTTACTTAAAAAAATACTATACATACATACATTATCTATAATAAATCTTAAACAAAAAGCAAATTTATCAATGGGCTCAAGTTCCTTAGAACATTATTGATAAATGCGCTTTTTAAATATTTACATAGAAACAACAACAGAAGTTTATCGATAATTACGTACTATCGAACTGGAGCTACACTAATTTTTATTTTTACATTTAAAAACTAATAGCTTAAAGCTGATAAACGTCGCATTTAGTGATGTCCTTATAATTTATTCCTTTATAAGATACCTGGAACAAAAAAAAAATGATATTAATAATTGTAGTAATTTAAGGTAATGTAAAGATAGTGGATATGACTGAATTCAAAAAAAGAACTCATCTAGTGAAGTAATTTTATCGAATAATTTTTTTTTTAATTTCAATTTTTTTACTATTTCTTACCAAATAGTTTTTAATTATAATAACATCAAGATAGGAAAATATATTTAAAATTCTACTACTATTTACTTTGTTAAAATAATTACTAAAAAAATTTAAAAAAGTAAATACTACTATATAACTTTTAAAATATTTCCAAAGACAAAGGCTTCCAATATATTAGAATAATTTAAGAATAATTTACTGAAAGAGTTTTTATTACAGAATTATTAATTTATTCTATTGATATAAAATACACATTTTACTTAAAATATAAAAAAATAAAATTTGAAAATATATTTAACTATATATTAAGTTTATAAATCTTCGAAATAAAGCTGTGTGTTTTTAATAAAGAGGAAAAACCCTACTGCAAATTACAACAAGTGTTGATAGTTTGAACAAATAAACACTGAGGTGACGATATGTTTTGTAGTTTTTAGGTATGGGATATTGAATATACTAAAAATATCTCATATTACATTTATGTATAGTGATATTTAAAATATGTTTTGTTTCCGATAAATCAAATAAGGTGGGAGGTTTTTTTATCTAAATAACTTGTTGAGTTTCAGTGGGTTGGAAAATTTTGTAAATGAAATTATCTATACATATAATAAAATTGTAACTAAGCCAAATCTGTACATTAAATATTTTTTTGAAAATCTTATTGGAATAGACTTTATTATCGATACAGAAGCCAAATCTATAGTTTTTAGAATTTTTGTCTGTCTGTCTGTCTGTCTGTCTGTCTGTCTGTTACCGCATCACGGGAAAACCACAGGACAGATTTTGATGAAATTTGGTATGATGATACCTGGTTATCCGGGTCAACATATAGGATACTTTTTACTCCGCAAAAATATCTCATGTCTGAGCTAAACGTTAACGTAACTAGGAACGAACCTGAGCGGAGCGAGGGTGAGTTGCTAGTCTTAAAATAACATGGATCCCATAAGAAATTTCCATGGGGAAATGTAGGAGTTTTCAATGTACATGATATTTTATTGCGGTTACCTATATATTATGTGAAACTTTATGAGAGTGGGTGACTGAGTATATTTTTATTTCTTCACGCTTCAAAAGATTTGAATGAAATACGGTATACAACTGTTTTAGATTTATGCAAATATTTGATGAAAGATCCTAAGACCAATAATCAAAATAATTCGTGAAAAAATCAGAAAAAATAGTTTTATCTAAAATTAGCTTAGTGTTTTTATTTAATTTCTCCCCCAACGTGAGTTCACCTTGATGTGGTGGGGGGCGGGGCAGGAGGGGGGGGGGGGGGTCAATAGCGTCCGCAAATCCAAAAAACGCACTGGGAGGCGGCTCACCTCGGTGAACGATGTGCTATGCGGGTTGCTCTTGGTATTTCTCTGACAGCAGAGTGGACCTTTGGAGCAACCCCATGGTTGTGGTCTGCTTCGGCAGACCTGCCGTCGGGGCGACGTGGTTGAGTGCGTAAGCGATCCTGCGACGCCCCATTAAGACGGGGGAGGTTTTATTGGGTTTAAGTGGGTAGTTTCTAGCTGGTGAGTCCAACTCACATAGCCACCTGTATGTCTACAGGTGTTAAGCGTAAAATGTTTTTATTTAACAATCAAGCGAACGAAACCGCGAGAAAAATAAGTATATAATGAAAACGTAAATCAGTATGATGCAGATAAGACATAATATGTTTATATATGAACTATGTAGCATAAGGTTTAGCTGAAACCTTTCAGAGGCCGTATGTTTTAAATATAAAGTGTATTTTTATAACCACCTAAATTCCGAAGAGTTCATATTTTACTACGCAATATCATTTGATCGATATTTTTATTGCATATAAAAGTTATGAATCACTCTTGAGTGGTATGGTGTGAAATAGAGTTTTAAATTTGTTTTTCGTTTTTTTTTGTCTTAAAACGCATGTTTTAGATCCTAAAACATATTGTACTGTTCTGAGATAAAAATCTTCTCGAATCATATTACAAATGTGAAAGTTTGTACATGTGTATGTTTGCCACTTCATCCCTAAAAGGACTGGACGGATTTTAATTAAAGTACATAGATATATTTTTTTACATTGGGAAATGTAATACGCATACCACCTACATACATACAGGTGGTTACGTGAGATTCACCGGGTAGAAAAGCCAGTACTATCCACTAAAAGAGATAGAATATCTCACATCTTAATGGGGCGTCGCAGGATCACTACACTGATACACCATTTTTTTTAATGTTGGGAAAAGCATTTACGCATACTACTTGCATACATAAAGGTGGTTATGCGGGACTCATAGGCTAGAGCAACAAGTAGTACCCGCAAACCCCTGGTGGGCCACCTGCTTACCAGTTTCTTGGCTTCGCGCCCGCCTAGATTGGCGGATGTTAATGAACCCCTCATCACGACAAGGTAAACGCACATTGGGGACTGTACAGATATACTTACTATAACCTATAGCAACGCATATTCTTGTGCTAACAATAACATTTGTCAAAAGATGGCGCTGCTTGTATATAATATTATCACATACAAAAGACACTTAAGAACGCAACCGCAAAGCTAAAGTAAGTCTCTAGTTTCCATACACTTCACTTATTTCTTTCAAAGTGTAAAACAGTACACTTTACGTTTCTTGTGAAAGTATTCTACTTTCCATCCTTTGTGGACAGTTTCCTGAGTAAAGCTTCTACCCTTTTTAACTGTGCGTTTATTCTATGTTAAGAAGACGTCTTTGATATAAATCATAAACGGGATAAAAGAAAATATATTAATATTTAAATACATTAAAACACCAAAATGTGCCACGCAAATAGTAATTATAGTGTATTTACTATAGTGTAATAAAGAGAATACAGTGAGTGATAAATTATGATAACATATCGATTTAGGAATAATTTTATATGCGTTAAAAATTCAGTAATAAAAATATAGCCTTTCGCAAAAGCTAATAAATTATTTTTCATAAATATGAAGTAATACTTTCTTAGATTTACGCGAATGTTTGACATTTAAATAAAACTATCTTTTCGGATTTTTTCGCGGATTTATTTTGATTTTTGGTTCCCGACGTTTCGATTGCTTTACAGCAATCATGGTCACGGGAGAGACTGACCAGTCTTATATTGATTGATTTAAATATGAAGTATTTAAATTATAAATCCTGGTTATTCTTATTTATATTATACCTAAAAAGTATGTTTGTTGGTTTACCTTTGGTTTAAACAGATTTTGAGAGTCGGAGTGAGGCGGGTTCAAATCCCGGGTCTCACACCTCTGATATTTTCATGTGCGAATCATTTCCAACATGATTACCACTTGTCTTAACGGTAAAGGAAAACATAGTGAGGAAACCTGCATGTCTGAGTGAACTTAGTAAGTTTTCAAAAGACGTGTGAAGTCCGCCAACCCGCACTTGTCCAGCGTGGTGGACTATGGCCTGATCCCCCTCGTATTGAAGGGAGGTTCACCCCCAGCAGTGGGACGTTAAAAAGGGATGTGAAAAGGTACATTAAGGGTCTCAGCTATTCATGAGCGATTCATTAGCACAAAGTAAGTAGAAAAAAGATACAAATAAAAAATACAATTAAAAACACCTTGATGTGTGGAGTTTACCGAAATGAATCCAATAAGCCTAAACTTGAAAGTTTACTAGCCATTGAGTTTTACTACCTATTCTTCAGCTATATGGTACAGCTACATATATATTATGTTCGATACTCGGATCTTATCTCATTTTGATTAATTATAAAGTTTTACAGCAATATAACAATTAGAATTAGGCGCAGGATTGCTAGTGAGAATTTCCTAACAGAAAAATTGGACAATCGAATTTAAAAGAAGAAGAGTCTTTAAAGAGTCTTTAAAGAAAAAGTCTGTTGGACCGACCCGGAAATCGAACCCAGGACTTATACACGGTAACCACTAGAATCGGCCATTTAAAATCATGTACATCATTTTTTGATAATACCAGTAACTATTCATATTTTTATTAAAAACAGTAGTAGAAAGTAAAGACAATGACGTCAAAATACGTGAGCGTTTTGTTTGCAGGACCAATGGCGTCATATCAAATATGACTTGTACATGAGTTTTATAAGCGAGTGGATTATGTTATTAAGATTACGTACTATTTTTTGTTTTTATTAGCGAACTGTTGCGCATGCGCATGACCTTCTAAAATCGGACCGGTGCGAGTCTGACTCACACCGAGGGTTCCGTAGAATGAGATATTAAATTTTATATTTTATTTTAACATAATAATTTGTTATGTTGAAAGTAAATTAAAATATTTGTCCATGTACGGTATTCATTTTATTGTTAGTAAAATAGGTTTATATTTCACAATCTTATTATATAAAAGGCAAAGGTGATTGACTGAGGTATCAACGCAGAGGCCAAACCCTTAAGGCTAGCAAATTGAAATTTCGCAAACGTATTCCTCATATGACGAAGGCATCCACTAAGGAAGGGTTTTATAAATTCAACCCCCAAGGGGGTGAAACAGGGGATAAAAGTTTGCATGAAACTTTTCATTCCTTGGACATATTTGCATGAAATTTCATATGAATTGAGTACGGAAAAAATCATGAGTTACATTTTTCAGCGTTTTCCAAAATTTAACCCCTAAGAGGGTAAAATAGAGGATGAAAGTTTGTATGAAACCTACCTCTTCAGAGATTTTTTTAAAAGTTTTAGCGCGAGCAAAGCAATGAGTTCTACTAGTATTTCTATAAGAAACTAAGTTAATTTTACGGCAGAACAGAAATAATACTATGTTTCTTTGTCAATTTGTTTCCCTCTTTTTTACGCAGTCGGTTTTTTATATTTATAATTTATAAAGACCAAACCACAGATAACACGATAGTGTGGATTTAGAATTTATTCTTTACATTCACACGAGACATTTACCTACTTAGTAATGTAGCTGTAATAGTTTTTGAGTGAAATAGCTGTGAAGTGTGACATACAGACAAATAGATAGACGGACAGCCAGATATGGCGAAATTATAAGGGTAACTTTTAACTGTTTAGTCATGGAACCCTAATAATAAATAATATATCGTGGATATTTAATAAAATGCAAAATATCTGTAACAATTAAAACAGATGTGTAAAGAATTATGTAGGTGGCAAATGAACAAATAAGTATAAAATATATTTAATAATATTATAGTGTTTTTAATTGTATACTAACGCGTTGTTTTTGCATAAATATATGTGTTATTGAGTACTTTATATTCAGACAAGAGATTTGCGTGTGTATTTAGTCCTTAAAAAGATAGGTTTTGTCTTACTAATATTAAAAATTTGAAAGTTTACATGGATGTTTGGATGTTTGTTACTAAATTACGCCAGAACGGCTAAACAGATCTGGATGAAAGGCACAGAGATAGATTATAATGTGGAATAGCACATAGGTTTTTTATCCAGGAAAAAAGTACGGTTTCCGTGGGAAAGATTTGTTGTTGTTTTCTCTCTAGGAAATAATAATGACGACAATCTTACATAGATTTTCGTGTTTAAGTTAAATGTTACATTTACTAAAACGTTAAAAGTAATATTCCAGCTTTAGAAGTGGAATATTTTCTCAAAATTTACGTAAATTTATATATCCCTATTTACTAAAAGAGATTATCAAATTTATTTTAAACTAGCGACTTATCCTCGCTTCGCTTGGGTATGTCCCTAAGTAGGTTTTGATTTTTTTGAGCGGAACCCTGGTTGTTTCTCTAAAACAAAAGTAGCGTAAATTACTCCTTATAAAATCAGCTAGCCAGTGATAGTCCCGTCAAAATTAGTTCAGCCGTTTCGGAGATTACCCGGAACAGACAGACAGACAAAGGTTTCAAAAAAAAATATTTATCTACAAAACATTTCAGTATTATTACTTATAACGTCGAACACTAGTATTTAAAATTGCCTTAAATGAAATAAACATTGCTATTCAAGATACTTTACGTAATTGAATTTTCAATAATATTTCAGTATAGTGTAGATGATGTATTATTAAATTTTCATCTAGTTCGACTCGCGCAAAATGGCTCGCATAAATTTATTTTTATTATAAACGATAAATTGTGTATTATAATAAAAATTTACGCTCCACGCTGTTTTATCAATCGTCTGTAGATTATCTGTAGGTGTTATATTTTTTACATAATATCTGATATTTTGTAGGATTATACTGTTTAGGGTTTTTAGGGCACACCAGCAAAAAAAAAAAAACTCGAAAATTAAATTCACGATCTTCTTACAGTGTTTTTCATATTTTATTTTTTTAAATAAAATACGAAAATTTTTATGTGTATGTGAGCATGCTTTTTGCTTGTGTCCGTGTGTCTATACACAGATAGACTGTGACCTGGAATATGTTCAGGTTATAGTTAGTAAAAAAAACACAAGAAGATGACTATCTTTATAGCTACAGATAAATAAAATAGAAGTGTCTGTTTGTAATGTCAAAATAACAGCTTCTTACTAAATGCATATAAAATTATATACGGTAGATATAAGATAAACAATATTTTTGAAATCTTTGTCTGTCTGTTTGTTCCGGGTAATCTTCGAAACGGCTGAACTAATTTTGACGGGATTTTCATCACTGGCAGATTGCTGATGTTATAAGGAGTAATTTACGCTACTTTTGTTTTAGAAAAACAATAAGGTTTTCGCTCGAACCTTCCTCGATGGCAGCTAAAATGCTTTACAATTTTAAGTTTAAATAGTGAGTACCTACTAATCGTAAGTCAATAGTCTTTTGTTTAAAATAAATTGCTGTTGTATTTTGTGTATTCAGGGAACGATGGGACTGACATTTTCGCCTTGTGCTTAAAAAGTCTCTAAATAAAAACAGATAAAAAAAAAAAGGTTTTCGCTCAAAAAAATTAAAACCTACCTATGGACACACCCAAGCGAAGCGGGGGTAAGTCGTTAGTAATAAACACAAAACGCTATTAACTGGTAAATTATAAAATCAAATAATTGCTACTTACTCGCAGAAAGTGAGAATAAATATGATTCAATTACATTTCTTTTTTTAGAACAGGTAAAACTTAATTAAATATAAAAAAAATCAAATATAAGATTGTGTCATTTTGATAACTTTATCTTTACATGAAGCGATTATATGCAATAAATAAATCGTCATTATATTAAGCTTATACATTTAAATATTTAATTTATTTATGAGGATTTTTATTATTTCAATTGCGTATTGCATTTTCAATTTTTTAATATATAATAAGAAGTAGTCCGCTGACTCGCACTTGGCCAGCGTTATGGGCTATGGCCTGATCCCCCTCGTATTGGACTATGGCCTCCCTTTCGTATTAAAGGGAGGCCCGTGCCCAGCAGTGGGACGTTAAAAAGGGCTGAACACAATAAGAAGTAGACGTCGATGTAGTTGATATGGTATGATTTAAATGAAAATAACAAAGACAAAGTTAGTATATAGAAAAATTAAAATACCAAATACATGTATTCAGCCCTTTTTAACGTCCCACTGCTGGGCACGGGCCTCCTTTTAATACGAAAGGGATTCGGGCATAGTCCACCACGCTGGACAAGTGCGAGTTGGTGGACTACACATGCATTTCGAAAACATGCTAGGTTCTTTCAGACTTGCAAGTGTCCTCATGATGTTTTTCTTCGCCGTAAGACAGGTGAATCTACGTTAAAGTGTATAAGATCAAAATATTTTATGACTAGTTATATACTCTCGCATTACTCGGCTGCGTTCCTAGGTGTTTATGCGACTTTTTTATACGTATTAGTTTTTTAGCATAGGTATATTCGTAGCACATGCATTCGAAACATATTACGTGTCGTTTTGAAATATTTTCGGCAGTCAAAACAAAAATCACCAGCCTAAGCCTACTGTCGCACTATTAAGATACTGTATAGTCACCTGGCCATAAACTATAAATATGCTCTTAACCTAACACTTAAAATAAAAAAAAAATAATAAAATAACAACTTACTACTACATTAAAGCGCAGACACAATTGGCTCCTTATCCGAAGATACAGTAGATTTATTTACAAACATGTACATTTTAACACAGTCTTCATTCGGACTAGGATTGTCCTCCGGTTTCTCATCAGGACTTATATTATCTACATCTTCCTCATACATTTTCACTTTATCATTAAACTCTATTTTATATCTAACAGATGGTTTTGTTACAGTGGATGTTAGAAGAGACTCTTGAATTGTATCATTTCCATTACATGTTTTCTCTGAGCGGTACATACCTGTTCTTTCAGATTGGTTGAAATTACGTTTCGGCTTTTTAGTCACAAAAGCTCCTAGACATGGGAGTATTTGTTTGAACTCTTTTCTAAAGTTTTCATTCAGCCACGCATAAAGGAAGGGGTTGTAGCAAGTGGAAGACATTGCAATAAAATGTGCAACGAAAAATAGTACCATATAGTACCTCCAATCTTCAGCTAAAGAGTAAAAATCACTACTTATGTTTATCAAATTTAATGGCAGCCACGATAGGCCAAATATTGCTACCATTGCTATAAGCATTCTGTTAGTTCTTCTCTTTCTTTCTCTTTCTGCGTCTTCTTTTTTACTATTCTTACTACCAGGCCTAGATTTTAAGCGATCATTTAATTTTACACTAACACATGTGTAGCAAAATGCCATAACTATAAATGGTATCACAAATTGCATGATTGTCGTTACAGCTCCAAAGGCTTTACGGATTTGATCCGAAGGCCATTTTTCTGCACAAAACACATCTTGTAAGGCCATATAATAGCCGTAGGGAAAAGTTACTGATAATGCAAAAACCCAAATAAAAACAATGAGTCCAATACAAGTTTGTATTTTCATTCTAGGTTTGAATGGATATATTATAACGAAGAATCTATCGATGGCTATTGATGTTAGTGTTAGTGTTGAAATATAAACGCTACAGCCTTGAGCGTAAGGCATAATATGGCATAAAGGACCGCCAAAAACCCATCTTCCTAGGAAAGTGTATAGAGGAGTAAATGGTACGGCAAATACGCATAACAATATGTCCGACAAGGCAAGGTTCGTGATGAACAGATTAGTGACAGTTTGCATCGCTCGGTTTCTGATTACCGCATAGCAAACAAGCGCATTACCGAAGATGCCTACTACGAAAATTATCGTATAAGCCGTACAAAATGCGGCTTGTATCGCTTTATCTTCGATAGGATCTGGTACGGTGGTGTTGCCATCATCGGTTAAATTGTCATTTGTTCCAAAAAGGCTTTTGTTTTCATTGTATATCGATTCAGTAATGTTCCATTCGTCCGGCATAATTTTATAGTCTATTTATATTGACATCATATATCATGGTTGAAAACAATTGCTGTCATCTTTTGAAGGGTACTTCCGGTGGTTACTTTTTTTGGTACGATACTGGCTGATTCTCATGCTACTTTAGGAGTTTCGTCTTCTATTTTTATGGATCTTCTTTCTCAAAATTATAAGTTAATGTGAAGAATCTGAAACAAAAAACGTCAGTATTATTCATACTATCAGAGAAAAATAAAATTTTTATGTACCTGTACTTAAAATAAAATAAAATATAAAGTATATATGTATATTTAATATTTTAATTTTTTTTAAAAGTAGGTTTGACTATAGACAATGCTTTTATATTTGATTATTGGGCTTATTTTCATGAAAATTATTTTCGGTTATTTATTAAGAAGTTCTTTATATCGCGACCATAAAAAAAGCTGAAAATTTAACACTAAGTCCATATTTATTAACAATAAAATTTAGGGCTCAAGAATAAAAAAATAAAAATAAAATCAATATTAATAATAGTAATAAAATAATAGTATTAATGTTTGTGAGGAAATTATTCTGTCTGTTTGTTTTTGCATTAGATAGTACTACTAGATATTAGTCTCCGAAACGGCTGGACTAATTTTGACGGGACTTTCACTGGCACATAGCTGATATCATAAGAAATAACTTAGGCTACTTTTATTTTAGAAAAAAGAATAGAATCCGCTCAAAAAAATAAAACGGACCCAGGACGCACCCGAGCGAAGCGAGGGTAAGTCGCTTGTTATAATTAAAACATGATGTTGCGTTAGTAGGATTAGTATTAGACTATCTAACGTGTACAATGTAATGGGATTGCTAATATATCTTGAGATGAAGTGCTAATCTTAATAAGTGCACTTTTATGACAGATTAAGCGATCGTAAAAATAGCAAGTGAACGAATTAGTGTTATCAAGGAAATTTACGCTTATTTGTAAATTTTGCTTACATTATATAATATGTATTTAAAAATTATGTATGATGTATTAGGTAATTGATATTTCTATATATTGGTACTAGCGATTCATCCTCGCTTCGCTTCGGCTTCGTCCCTAGGCAAAAACAAATCTATCCTACGGGAACCGTACATTTTTTCGGGGTGATATATAGCCTATAGGCTTCCTCAGTTAACGGGCTATCTAATGCAAAAAGAATTGTTAAAATTGGATTAGTAATTCCTGAGATTAGCGCGTTCAACTAAACAAACAAACAAACAAACAAACAAACAAACTCTACAGCTTTATAATATTAGTATAGATTAAGGACTCTTTAAAAGATCCATAATTTTTTTATTCTTGTGTCAAGTGTAAAATCATTGCTAATTCGAATATTTTCTTTATATAAGTTTTCAATCAAAATATTGAGAAAAAAATCGAGTGGGTCTGCGTCGGGACACACCGCCGTTGGTTTACCGTGAAACGTCTATTTCAGTCGCTTTTAGTGTTTTTGTATTTTATAAATATTATGCCTATTTAAAAACAAATTATTAAATATCTTTGAAGATAGCAACGGATATCTATATCTATACATATTATAAAATTCTAACTAAGCCGAATCTGTACATTAAATATTTTTTGGAAAATCTTATTGAAATAGACATTATTATCGATGCAGAGTCCGAATCCATAATTTTTAGAATTTTTGTCTGTCTGTCTGTCTGTCTGTCTGTCTGTCTGTTACCGCATCACAGAAAAACCACTGGAGGGATTTTGATGAAATTTGGTATGATGATAGCTGGTTATCCGGGTCAACATATAGGATACTTTTTACCGCGAGAAAATATCTCATTTCTGAAAAAAAATCCAAAAACTGGTAGGAACAAAACCACGACGATACTATTTGTAAACAGTTTAGCAAGGTAACTTACAAAATATGGTAAAAACTATAAAAATAGCTTATCTTGAAAATCAAATTATCAAAAGCGCTATTTTATCCATTAAAATAGTTATTTTAATTAATGTTTATTTATGTGTTATTTAGATATTCGACAATAGATGTCACCATGTGTTTTTAAAATACATAGTTTTAATCCTAAAAAAATTAATGTACAGATATGAACTTTTTTCGATTTTATTAGAATTACTACTAAATCACCTGCGGCTCCGCCCGTGTTTAAATTATCAGTAAAGCAAACTTTTTCGCTTCATAAATTAGTAACTATACATACAATAAAATTGTAACTAAGCCGAACCCCTAAATTCAATATTTTTTCGGAAAATCTTATTGAAATATTCATAATTAGCGATATAGAGCCCGAATCTATAGTTTTTAGAATTTTTTCTGTCTGTCTGTATGTGACCGCATCACAGAAAAACCACTAGAGGGATTTTTATGAAATTTGGTATGGTAATAGCAGGTTATCCGGGTCAACACATAGAATTCTTTTTATCGCAGGAAAATATCTCATTTCTGAGAAAAAATACAAAAACTGGTTAAAGTAAAAGCACGATGATACTATTAATATTTTAGCAAGGTAACTTACTTATATATTATGTTAAAACTATTAAAAAAAACTTATCTTAAAAGAAATATTAACAGCGCTATTTTATTCATTAAAATAGTTATTATATGAAAATTTATTTATGTGTTATTTAGCTATTTGACAATAGATGTCGCCATGTGTTTTTAAAGTACGTAGTTTTATCCAAAAAAAAAATGTACAGATATAACCTTTCTATGACTTTACTATAATTACGACTAAATTACCCGCAGCCCTGCCCGTGCTTAAATTTTTAATAAAATAAACTTTTTGGCTTTATAAATTAGTAACATATTGGTAATATTTTGTTGGCCGAAACAATTTTCAAATGAGAATATTTGTAAATTTTTATTGTGTAGGTAAATAATGTTAATGTTTTTTAATCTTTTAATTTAAAAATTGGGCAAATGTAAATCTAACTCGCGCATTTTAGGTTTCGTATAGCAAAATGCCATGTTGTTTTTCTTACTTACGTGTTTTGTATGGTTAACACTAAAATAAATACGAATAATATTTATGTTTCCACAATACGTACTCATTTTTGCATCGTAAAAATAAGTTCAATTTATATTATTTTATAACATTTTATGGAAAACAAGTTTATGGCTGTTAAACTGCCAAAGCGGGTAACTAAAAATATTTCATATCTCAAAAACTATGAAAAAGTATTTTAGGAACTGTTATACCTCAACTTTTTCACTTTTTCTTGACACCTTTTCTTGGAAGGTAAAGGCTTAAAGGACACAATAAAATACTTACGACTTTAATCATATTAGCCGAGCCATATGAAATAAAAAAATGTATTCGCTTAGAATTATTTACTTATTACACTTTCTTTTGAAAATCGTTTTGGAAAATATTACTAACTAGCGCTAATTAAGAAAAGTTATCATTATGTAATTGAAATAATCAGCTATAGTATAGTATTAGTATAAATACTAATATTACTAATACTATTAGTAAAAAATGATTAAAATTAATTCCGTAGTTTGAGAGTTTATCGTGAAAAACTAAAAAAACAAACAAAACAGAAGTATAGACATACATACATGTTATTGCTAAAACAAAAAGTTCAATTTAACGGAGGAACCTTTGTGGCATTGTCAATCTCTGCCATTATTTACCAACCATGCGGTGCGCAATGAAAGTAATGTATAATGTAACAGTATACTAATGTGTAAAACCTAAGAATTTGGTTTTTGATCATCTGAACGCGGGCGGAGCCGCGGGAAATGCTAGTATATATATATATATATATATATATATATATATATATAAGGCAAAAGTGATTAACTGGTGTATCAACGCACAGGCTTAACCCTTAAAATTGTAAAATTGATGATTCCGAAAGAATCCGAAAATATAGTTTTATTTAAGAGTTAAGTAATTATTAAATATTATATATATATATATATATATATATATATATATATATATATATATATATATTTATTTATTTATTTAGATAATACCAACGGTTACTATGGCAACCAAATGCAACCTATTTCGTTACGGTCCACTTTTTTGACCTGGTACCAGTATGTTTTGGTCTGATTTTTAAAGACGTTCCACGTCGAAAATTCTCGAATTATCAAATATAAAATACGTTACAATGTTAGGAATTCAATAATAAGGATAAAGAGAAGAAAGAATTCTAAAAACAAAATTTGTGAGAAAACGTTAATCTGTTGGAAAAATATTTTATTATTAGCCCTTTAAGAATCCACGTTTATATAAGATCAGAGTTTTTTTTGTAATTTTCTTGAAAACGTTTTGTTTTATTTTAAGATGAATCTTGATTTATAGAGTGCCAAAATAATGGTGCGTCCACACAATACAGACTTGGTACAAACTTTTGTCGTACAGACTGAAACTTTAACTAAACCACACACACAACACACACACTTTTTTTTGTTTTTAGAAATTTTTTGCCTCGGAGAATCTGTTCATTTCTTAATATTTTTTTAATTAATTAAAATTATTTACTAATTAATTTTTGACTTCAAATAATACGCAAACATACATACATACTTTCAACTTTCAAGCATACCTCCGACTTTTCCAATACACCGACACTGCAATACACTACTATGTCGCAGAGACAAAATTCTATAGAAAGTCTGTACTAAGTCTGTATAGTGTGGAGGGACTATAAATTGCACTGTATTTTTGTAACATTAATTTTAAATTTTTACGTCTGCGTTTGTTCTTAGATAAACTTTTTAAAGAAAACACTTTCATAATAACCGGAAAATTGTTTTGGCCGATGATAAGATAAAAGTTAGTGAACTTATATTCATATCTCACTAATATAATAAACGAGAAAATGTGTATGTTTGTAAGTATGTATGTTACTCCTTCACGCGACGCAAATTTAGACTACACATATAGACTAGAACATGGAGAAACATATAGGCTGTTGTTACTACGAGTATAAAGGAAAAGGCACTTATGAACGCACCCCAGCAAAGCAAGTGTACGTTTCTAGTCTATACAAATAAATAAAATTAAAGTGTCTGTTTGTAATGTCAAAATAACAACTTTTTACTAAAATAAGAAAGTATATAATATGGTACTTATAAGAAAAAAAAAACAATTTTTAAAATCTTTGTCTGTCTATCTGTCTGTTTGTCTGTCTGGTTAAACCCAGAAACGGCTGAACTGATGTTGACGGGATTTTCACTGGCAGATAGCTGGTGTTATAAAAAATAACTTAGGCTACTTTTATTTAACGCAGCGCGGGTGAGTCGCTAGTTTTGTATAAGATTTAGAATAATACAATTTAACTAATATTTACTCTAAAAACAAAGTACAAACACTAAGCTTACTTTTGTTTACATTATTAAGAGATTTAACAGAAGCTGTGTTTGTTTAACAAAATTTTACTGCTTTAGGGATTTATAGAGAACGTAACAAGAATCCAGATATTTTAATCCTTTGTGCCTTATATAACGTAGAGGAGAAGGTACGTTAAATACAAACCCGTATTGCAAAACTGTTTAATATAGGAGTAGATGATCAAAATCAAGTAACACAGCCAGTGACCCTTTATTCGGTTAGGTTAAGTGACATAACCAAGTACTTCCGCTTCGGGAAACGATTCTGGTTGCTAGTTATCGATTTTGTTTAGTATCGATTTATTGATCATGAATTTTACCATAGATTTATTAAAGATCCTTTAACAAAACACTATTATATATCTTATTAAATCAAATGAGCAATTTTATATTATATACATTTATTTCGTGGATCTCGAAAACGGTTCTAACGATTTGGATCAAATTTTGTATTTACATAAGTTTTTTGCTTTGTAAGTTTATCTACTCGTTTATAGGTGTCTTTTCTAACAAAATGCAATTTTTATTTTTCTCCCAAAAAAACGCTGAGCATAGCCAGGTACTACATTATTACTTCTATATATACAAAACAATTTCGGGCTAGTTATACCATTTATAACTCAAGAACGGCTGGACCGATTTCTATGATCTTTGATTTGTTGGATTTGTCTTCACTCCGAATAGATGAATAACTATTAAAAAATCGGAAAAATTCACGAAAAAAATAATTTAATTTACATGGCTAACGCTGGTTCATAACAATTTATAACTATTTAAAACGTATGTACCTAGGGATGCACACGGGCGAAGCGAGGGTAAGTCGCTAGTCTATACATATAATAAAATTGTAACCAAGCCGAATCTGTACATTAAATATTTTTTGGAAAATCTGATTGAAATAGACATTATTATCGATACAGAGGCCGAATACACAGTTTTTAGAATTTTTGTCTGTCTGTCTGTCTGTCTGTCTGCCTGTCTGTCTGTCTGTCTGTTACCGCATCACAGAAAAACCACTGGAGGGATTTTGATGAAATTTGGTATGATGGTAGCTGCTTATCTGGGTCAACATATAGGATACTTTTTACTGCGGGAAAATATCTCATCTCTGAGAAATCTATACTTAACGTTAAAATGTAAATAGGGACGAACCCGAGCGGAGCGAGTGTGAGTCGCTAGTAAAATATACAATTACAAATACACTACGTCAATTACAAGATGATACAATATGGACGTATACAACATTATCATATCTATACATAATATAATAAAATTGTAACTAAGCCGAATCTGTACATTAAATATTTTTTGGAAAATCTTATTGAAATAAACATTATTATCGATACAGAGACCGAATTTATAATTTTTAGAATTTTTGTCTGTCTGTCTGTCTATCTGTCTGTTACCGCATCACGGAAAAACCACTGAAGGGATTTTGATGAAATTTGGTATGATGATAGCTGGTTATGTGGGTCAACATATAGGTTACTTTTTACTGGGAGAAAATATCTCATCTCCGAGAAATCTATATTAAACTTTAAAACGTAAGTAGGGACGAACCCGAGCGGAGCGAGGGTGAGTCGCTAGTATATTAAAAAACACGATAAAATAAGACAGTAAATATAATATAGCCAGGAACAATTCAATTATGGATTTGAAATTGAAATGTAAATCATGTATAATCCATTTATCTAATCAAATCAGCCATCACTATATAAACTACCAATGTTGCTCTATTCAAACGACTAATGTATGTAGAGGAATATTAATGCATAAACGGCCGTATCTTTTGAATGTGTTGACTTAGAAGTTTAATTTTTTCACAGTTTCAAGGGATCGCAGACACGACGATTATCACTTGAGTTACGGTGATTTCGCACATGAAAATGTCAGTTAGTCAAGACTCGGGATTTGAACCTACTTCACTTGGTTTATGATTGCTTTAAAGTCTTAACGCCAGCACGTGAGATTTTGCCTATATCTATGTCTATCAATTATTTTAATATACAAGTTTTTTTTGTTAACATGAGATTTTTCAGAAATAAGATATTTGTTAAAAAAGAACTATGAAAATTAATTCATAATTCGTAAAAACGAATCGATTATCTCCTCCTTTTTATGGTCACTCAAAAATACATTATTTATTTTCATGTACTCTACAAATATAGGTCATATTTATTATTTACTAGTTTTTATAGCGGCTTCGCTCACGTTGTAAGCAAAGTTCAAGGAGCAGTGTTCAAGAATAGCCTATATCAGATCCCAGGATGCAATTATGTCCTTGCCAAACTTTATTGAAATCTGTTTAGTAGTTTAAGCGTGAAAAGCTAACAGACAGTTAGCTTTCACATTTATAATATTAGTATGGACACAGATCATATATAGAGTAGTATGGATGATATAAATAACTACACCAGGTAAGAACTGGGTGGTAAAATAACTACCTGAGTGAGTGAGAACTGGGTAAGCGAAAAAACTCTGTAAGTGTGAGTAATTGCAAGGTCCCGTCATTTTATCCCTCTAAAACCTCTATAAAAGAGAAACAGAAACCTCTATAAGAGGAAGTCGTTTTTCATCCGTGGATCTCTCTAACTAAGACTGCTACAGACTGTGACAGACGAGCGAATTTAACACCTGCGATTTATGGCTTTTTCGTGGAACTGACATTGTTTTTGTTTCCTTAAATTTCGAGGAATAATATTTACTTCGTAGTCAAATTCTGACGAATAATACCGATACAATACGTATATGTTTAATACTATACATTTTAAGCATTTTTTTTAAACCTCTATAAATAAGAAAGGCAACTCCTGTATCTCTATAGGCTACAAACTTGGATTAGTGAGAAATCTCCATAAGCGAGAAAGATATCGCGGTCCCTTGAACTCTCGCTTATCCAGGTTCGACTACATATACAACTAGCCTTTCACCCTCGCTTCGCTTCGGGTTCGTCCCTAGACAAATTATTTTTGTCTATCCCACGGGACCCGTACATTTTTCCGGGATGATATATATCCTATAGCCTTCCTCAGTTAAAGGGCTAACTAATGTAAAAAGAATTTTTCAAATCGAATTAGTAATTCCTGAGATTAGCGCGTTCAACCAAACAAACAAACAAACTCCTTACATTTATAATATTAGTATAGATAAATTAGATATAGATTAAATACATATACAGCCATACCCTCAGGCAGTAACTAGTCTAATAAAAACAATAATACAGAGCATACTAACCTAACTCGTTTTATATGTCTATACGTTAGAAACATACCACATCGATATACGAATAAATCTTTAAAAGGATGCCATAAACTATATAGTTTGTGAAACGGAAACAGGAAAACCTTTCTTTATAGGTCGGTTTACTATAATGTACCGGAAATTAGTTCAAACTTTTGCATTTTATGTTCCGCCATATATTTTACTTAGTTGCTTTTCACGATCGATTTGATTAATTTGAAATGTACATAATATACCTATCTATCCTAGCGGCTCACTCTCACTTCGCTCGGGTTCGCCTCTAGAAAACTGAAACAAATCTGTCCCACCTAAACTGTACATTTTTGCGGAATAAAAGTAGCCTATGTGGTATTCCAGACTGGTAAAGACAAGGTTGCGCCTGAACGCGTGAACAACGTGCGCTTAGGAGCGGGGGGTGCGGGAGGGCGACATAAAAGAAGCGGATCGCTGGACGACCAGCAGAACAACTTAACTCACGTTACAAATTACAATCGAATATCATATGGTCGGGTTAGCTCTGTTGTAGTAGTACCTATTAAACCAATTTAGTACAGTCCACTCTTCCCATCACAGACTGTAATCTATCTCTGTGCCATATTTCATCCAGATCCGTTCAGCCGTTCTGGCGTGATTGAGTAACAAACATCCAAACATCCATCTAAACTTTCACATTTATAATATTAGTAAGATTAGAAGACTATAAAAATAAAAAAATATTTCCTTACGGTTTTAAGAAAGTTTTAATAACAAGTTGAACAAAAAATCAACAGTACAAAGAAATACATTTAGGAACTGAAAGTTAGAGATGAATATTCAATTGCGGAAGTTGTTCATGACACTTTATTTTTGTATTGGGGCTTTTACAATATTCTAACAAAAACTATTATAATGGAAAGGAAGCTCCTCTATTGGACTACTTTAGAAAAAATGTCACTATCATATGTTTTATACTTCGGTTGTAATTTGCGAACTTTAGTCTAAAATCTATATATTTTTCACTATTTATTTTTAAAAATTCAAATGACTTTGGAGACACTAAAAGTCGCTGAACACGCAAAATAGGCGTTTTGTCGTCGAGTTACGGAAACTACTCCGAACATACCATATCGTACCAAGTAGCTGAACATACTAAATTAATTATTGATCTTGGCTTTGATACATCAGTCATGTTGATGTGTTCGTAATTATCATCGCAACAATTGCCTTCCGATCTTTATTTGTAACTAATAATATTATTAGCTTACAGCTTCGTCCGCGCTTCGATACCAAATTCACAGGATCACCTACTAGGCTAATCTGAATATTGCCTGAAAATTTTACCAAAATTGCTCCAGCCGTTTTGTAGTCGATAGAGAACATACATAGACACGTCGATTTTTATATGTATTACATATGTATTACGCGTAAGGAGTATTAGCATAGTTATAGTTTACTAGCGACTCACCATCGCTCTCCTCGGGTTTGTCCCTTCTTAAGTTTTAGCGTTTAGCATAGATTTCTCAGACAATAGATATTTTTCGCAGTAAAAATATCCTACATATATGTTGACCCGGATAACCAGCTATTATCATACCAAATTTCATCAAAATCCCTCCAGTGGATTTTCTGTGATGTGGTAATAGACAGACAGACAGAAAAAGGATACTAAAAACTATAGAATCAGCCTCTGTATCCATAATAATGTCTATTTCAAAAAGATTTTCCAAAAAATATTTAATGTACATATTCGGCTTAATTACAATTTTATTATCTGTATAGATTTGGCTTTAGCTTTATCATAATTAAAGCATAATTAAAGATGTGGAGAAGAACTGCAAAATGATAAAAATATTGAACTAGCTTTAACCCGCGACTTCGCTCACGTAATTTATTTATGTAGATATATAACTTTACTTCTAAAACCTGTGTCAAGTTAAATAGCCTATTTCTTTCATTGATTTTATTTAAAGAAAAGTAATAAGATCTGTTTAAACCAACATAAAGGCGATATAATTAAATATTAACATTTTAAATGTACCTACTTAAAAGTGAACACGTCTTCGTGTCATAACAAAATGTATTTTACAAAGATAAAATTTCAGTTAGCAACTTTTCTCATGAAGTAGGACAGCACTCAGTCGAATGCATTAGGCGAGTACACAAAAACGTAGATAAGATACACGAGATATTTGTGGTGAAGCTAGATGGGCGCACTCTGATTGCTATTAATATATGAAAATATTATTCAAAAAGGAAAGTGTTTGAAAGACGTGAATGAATCTTTTGTGTGTGGGAAATGAAAGTCTTTTGTAGTGCTTCAAGAAAGGGTAGATAGGTATCTAAATTAAAAAATCTTTCTACTTTTATCCATACGTATAATAAAACTACTTTTATCTATACATATACTAAAACAGAAAAAAAAATGCTAAAAATTGAGTCAGAGGGATGTAAGAAGAGAAATGAAACAAATCCAGATTTTTTTGTTTCTCTGTCTCTTTGTCGGTTTGTACGGGTTAATCTCCGAAACTGTTGGATCGATTTAAATTAAATTTTGCATGGTGGTACTTTGTTTCCCGATCAACATTTAAGATACTTTTGATCCCAGAAAATTAGTTCTCGTGGGATAGTTAAAAAACTATAGTAAATTATACAGCTTAGTACACAAAAACTACTGATTGGATTTTAATGAAACTTTACAATAACATAGTTTATACATCAGAATAACAAATAGGCTCCTTTTTATCCCGGAAAATGTATGGTTTCCGTGGGATAGATTTGTTTTTGTTTGTCCAGAGGCGAACCCGAGCGAAGTGAAGGTGAGCCACTAGTATGCAATATTTGTAAAAGGAATCAAGTTAAATATAAGTTAGTATATTATTATTTTGTACACATCATTTCTTACTGTTTTAATGCTTAAAGTCGTAGAGTGATATTGGATAGCTTATGACCTTCCTCAAGAATTGGTTTATCAAAAAAGAATTTGGACATCCGACTGGTAACTAAACCGAAGAAAAAACAAAAAAAAAAACTCTTAAGTTTTTTTATATTAGTATTGCTTAATTTAGTGTTTAGGTACGTTTTAAATAGATATAAATAGATATTGCGAGTGTACCTTAGGAGAAAGACTTATGCTATTGCAGATTTTTCTGTTGGCTTTATACCTACAATTTTCTAGTACATTGTTTTAATATATATCTTAAGGTTTAGCCAGCCTTAGACTTGTAAAGGAGATATCCAATCCCCATAGAAACTGAAGCCCGGTGTTTACGGGGTCGAAAATTAGCTATAAATTAATACATTTTGAAATTACTCGTAGTCCAATTCGTATTCGAGTAAATTAGTATTTGAGTCCAATTTTTACGGGCCCTAGCAATGACCGAGTTAGTTAAATCGAGTGTTAAATATGCAATTTTTAGGTTTTATATATATCGGCAGTGGTAGCCCAGTAGTAACGCGCTCGCTTGGGAAAACCGGGAGTGAAGCGGGTTCAAATCTCGGGTCTCGCACCTCTGATATTTTCATGTGCGAATCATTTCTTGCATGATTACCACTTGCCTTACGGTGAAGGAAAACATCGTGAGGAAACCTGCATGTTTGAGAAAACCTATTAAGTTTTCGAAAGACATGTGAAATACGCCAATCCGCACTTGGCAAGCGTGCTGGGCTATGGCCTGATTCCCTTCGTACTGAAGGGAGGCCCGTGCCCAGCAGTGGGAAGTTAAAAAAAGGGCGGAATGCATACCTATATATATAATGTAAAATAAAACCTAAAAATAGCATATTTAACACTCGATTTAACTAACTCGCATGTACAGATATTCGACCTCTACAGTTTTAATATATGTATAGATAGATGTATATATTTTGTATGATAATATTTCATTACTTTCTTACTTCTTTGGGTATAAATAGGCGTTTAAATATTATCATATAAATATTGAATATACAGGATAGTATTTATATTTTATATCTGTTTCCGACGTTTCAAATGTTTTACAGCAAACATAGTCGAGAGATTCTCCGTAAAAAAAAAAAAATCAAAAATATTATGTATTTTTCAATAACAAGATAGTCACCACCACTTCTACCCGAATTACTACTCTACGTGCTAAAACTTGTTTAACTGCTATCGGGTTCCCGCAGGGATACATTTTATTAGAAAAGTTTATGTCAGTTTAGACTGAATTCTGTCCGCAGTGAAAATCACATTAAAATTGATAACTCGTTCTCCTATCTTTATCCACCGTGACCCTATTAATTCCAAGATAATAATATTAAAATTATTTTGGGACATTAACGCACAGCACCATATAGTTCCACAATAAGCTACGAGGCTTGTGTTATGGATACCAGATAGTTGATACACTACACACATAATATACAACTTTAAATAAATATAAATATCTTGGGACATTAAACACACAGCACCATCTAGTTCCATGTTAAGCTACGAGGCCTGTGTTACGGATACCAGATAGTTGATACACTACACATATATAACCTTAAATACATACATATTATAAATTTAAACACCCATTCCTGGAGTACAAACATTCGTGCTCATCATACAAATGAATGCCACGACCGCTGGCACAGCAAAGTAGAGTCAATATAAACTGGGCCAAACGTGTCGTCGTCGTAAAAAATATTTTAAATCCTTTTCATCTGAATTGTATAGGTATCAGCTAGCAAAGAGACCCGTTAAAATCTGTTGGAAATATAATTGCTGGAGCCCTAATATAAGATTATTGAAATAGGTAAGGTTCTTACAGCTTTAATTTTGTTTTTCAGAACTAGCGACTCACCCTCGTTTCGCTTGGGTTCGTCCCTAGGTTGATTTCCGATACAAACTTTCATCCCCATTTTCACTCCCTTAAAGGATGATTTTCGAAATAAAAACTATCCTATATCCTTCCCATGGTCTCAAACTATCTTCTTACCAAATTTCATCTTAATCGATTCAATAGTTTCGCAGCCTATTCGGTGCAAACAAACAAACAATCAAATCCTTCCTCTTTATAATATTAGCATAGATTAGTGTTACAATGTTTCTAATATTTGTCTGAGATCTGTAACAGTAAACATAATTATGTTATGCTTTGAAAATGAAAGCTAACAAGTGAATTGAACGGAAAGAGATCGGGAGGGGACAATTTTTGCGTTGAATAGCGATAAAAATGTAAATAGAACGAGTATAATAGAAATAAAGTTACAAATAGATTCTTATAGCTTATGTGAAAATGAAGTTGGAATTTATTACAATACTGTCACATTTGATCGAATTTTCATCACATCTATATAAAATTGATACTAGTGATATGTTTTTATCACTCACGCGTGTCTCAATGCTACCCTATAGATAAATAAATTTGAAGTGTCTGTTTGTAATGTCAAAATAACAGCTTTTTACTAAATGCATGTGAAAGTTTATATGGTACTTATAAGAAAAAACAATTTTTAAAATCTTTGTCTGTTTGTTCCGGCTAATCTCCGAAACGGCTGGACCGATTTTGACGGGAATTTCACTGGCAGATAGCTGATGTTATAAGGAGCAACTTAGGCTACTTTTATTTAAGAAAAGGAATCGGGGTTCCGCGAAAAAAATACCCTAGAAACTGTAAACAAAATCCGCGTACGGCGTACGCACCCCAGTGAAGCGAGGGTGAATCGCTATATAATTTAAATGAATATCTTAGGAGTTGCAAGCTATTATTTATGTATAAACATAGCTAATCGTGAAATCGTAGGTACCTAGGGACAAACGCGGGCGAAGCGAGCGTGAGTCGCTAGTCTCAAATAAAAATTAATTTGCTTAGAGACATTGTATTCGGTCAGGGCAGCCAATCATAATGAAACTAATCAACTATTCAGGCGATAATATTATAGTGCAGAAGTAGACGTGTAGATACAAGTGCACTCTATTCCTGTCACTCTCATACTCCGGTGGGACGATTACTCGACACGACCGGTGAGAGTTAAGGCGCAGGACCGACGGCTTTACGTGCTCTCCCAGGCACGGGGGTGAAACACCGCCAACTTCCCAACTCCGGGCTGTAACTGAAAATTTCTTAACAGTTGAACTCAGTAACTAAACTCGACCTGACCCGGAAGTCGGAACTCAAATCCAGGACTTCCAAATCTGCGGCCTAGCGTAATAACCACTAGACCACCTAGGCAGTACGAGGCAGAACAATAAGAATGGTCAAGATTTATATAGCTTCATAGAAATATATTTGAAATGAAAATATATATTTCTATACATATAATAAAACTGTAACTAAGCCGAGTCTGTACATTAAATATTT
Organism: Fabriciana adippe; assembly: GCA_905404265.1. NCBI lineage: Eukaryota > Metazoa > Arthropoda > Insecta > Lepidoptera > Nymphalidae > Fabriciana > Fabriciana adippe. The sequence continues at coordinate 13,406,212 of FR989997.1, read as the reverse complement.
TTTGTAAAATCTTATCGAAGTAGTCATTATTATCGATACAGAGGCCGAATCTATAATCTTTGTCTGTCTGTGACCATATCACGAAAAAACCACTGGGTTGATGAAATTTGGTAGGATGATATCTGATTATACGGGTCAACATATAGGATACTTTTTACTGCGAAAAAATATATCATCTCTGAGAATTTTATACTAAACGTTAAAACGTAAGGACGAACCCGAGCGAAGCGAGGTTGAGTCGCTAGTTGTATACGTACCTAATGTTCAAAATCAACTTCATCCCCTGGAAACGCACGTCCCTCTGATAAAGTATTCTTTTTAATAAGTAGTAATTTAAATCCAAATTAGTTTTACAGTTCACATATTATGTTTGAATAACAAACATCGAAATATCCATTTATAACATATCTAGTTAACGTTTTAGGCATGTTGACCTTTTAAATGAAGTTGGATAGCAATTTTACAGCAGAGTGGTATACTATTTTAAATAACTTCGTTCCGTTCGAAGAAGCGTAAAATGAAATCTGATATGGCTATAAAAAACATTCGCCACCAAATTTAAGATTAGAGCTTTAAAAAGCTTCATTCGATTATAGGCTTTATAAATAAGGCAATAAGATCGAAAGGTCTCCTAGCAAGTTATTCGTTCACGATTGCGTTACGTTTTGTAAATTTAAACAAGTAATAACGATGTGTTAACATTTTGAATATAGATTTACTCTTAGCGATTAACGTTTATATGTAACTTTTCTACTTTCGAGTACTTATCGCTGGTTGTCGTTAGCTTCGATTTAGATAGCGTGTATTTTCGAAATGCTGTTCGCATTTGGGCTTTGGTTTAATAAGTTATTGAGTAAAATTGTATTAAAATTTAGTATCCTAATAGTGCACAAATTGCAAAAACGCATTTGATAATTATTTCTTATACAAAGCTATAACTAAAATTGTAATCTAGAAACATATTTATTACTAGCTATTTACCCTCGCTCCGCTCAGATTCGTCTCTAGTTACGTTTTAAGGTTTAGTATCGATTTCTCAGAGATGAGATATTTACTCGCAGTAAAGAATACCTATATGTTGACCTGGATAACCAGCCATCATCATAGAAAATTTCATCATAATCTGTCCAGTGGGTTTCTCGTAATGGTTCCTAGATAGAAAGACATACAGGCAAAAATCAAAAAAGATATCCTAATTATATAAATATAAATTGAATTTCATCAAGAGTACCGATAACCAACAGAAGTTTTACTTTTTGCGCGTGTACACATTCATGCACACTCTATTATTATTATTTTTTTTTGATATTACATTACATACATTTTGATTTAAGCTATACTAGTCTAGCAAGCACCTAAAATATAATTTCTATTTGAATATAATAAATTGTTCCATCAATAGTTCAGAGTGTTTGCTTAGAATTCTCTCACTTTGATAACATAACATAAAGTGTCTTAAAATCACTTTAATGTATAAAGTTCTGATGCTTATGTTGTAAACTATAACACAATCGTTATTAAATAGATTAAAAACAGCTAACTACTACATATGTATATAAAAGGCAAAAGTGATTGACTGATGTATCAACGCACAGGCTAAACCCTTAAGGCTGGAAAATTGAAATTTCGCACACGTATTCCTCATATGATGTAGGCCTCCACTAAGGAAGGATTTTTTAAAATCCAACCCCCAAGGGGGTGTAATAGGGGATAAAAGTTTGTATGAAACTTTTTATTAGTATGTAATAAAGAAATAAATAGGTATTATCGGACTATATATATATATATATATATATATATATATATATATATATATATATATTGTTTAGTGTCAATTGGATTTAGTGTCATCAATAAAAAATTTACAACGAATAATGTGTTTCTTCCTTTCTTACCGGTCATTCTATATTCAACGTGCCTTCCATTCTACTCGACATACATGGGCCAAGTAAATTGTGCCCAAAGGCACTCCTAGAAGCCATTAAACTAAAGAAGTGGATTGAATTGAATTGAAAAAAATATAGTCGAATTTACCGTACTTTGGAGGTAACACTAGTTATTATCAATGCACATGTTTCTGTGAGTGTTTATTTGTTATTCCTTACACAGATATACCTGGAGTAACACGTAGACTACTGTAAGGCAACTAGGGATGTACTGGGGCGAAGCGAAGGTAAGTAACTAGTATATTAATATAGCAGTTTTTAGGTAGGTATAGATTTTTGCTTAATCCTAAAATCCTCGAAAAAAATCCAAAAAAATTGTAAAATAAATCAAAAAAGGATAGTTTTAAAATGTCAAATATCCGCCTAAATTTAAAAAGTATTGCAAATCTATTAATTACAATAAATTAAAATTAAAAAGCAGTAATATGTGTGTGTGTTATAGGGAAGGGCAAAAAGGGAGTATTTATTCGTGCGTAAGTTGACGTTATTGGCATAAAGTTTAGGGTTAGCAAAAGTTATTCTTAGGTCGACCTGGGATTCGACTGAAAAACTGATAATATTTATGTTGTTGAAGTGTTAATTTAAAGTTGATCGACGAAGTTCTTTTAGGGATAAGTCCAACTACTGTTCGTTGCTATGTTGGGAACTTCAGAACGTCAGAATTCTGATGGACTATAATGGATAAATAATATATAATGTTTTTACAGGTTTTCCTGATACATCAATTTGGCTTGCACATCAATTTGACTTGCTGTGCCAGCGGTCGCGGGTTTGAGACCCGCTGGGTATTTATAAGTTATATATGTGTAGTGTATCAACTATCTGGTATCCATAACACAGGCCTCGTAGCTTACCATGGAACCAGATGGTGCTGTGTGTTAATGGCCCAACATATTTATTTATCATATTTATCAATCTCTTTATATAAGATACTACAAAAAGTTACTAAAGAGCTTACGAGATAAGCTCGGTTAAGACCTGAGCAAAGCTAATGTTAGTCGCTTATGTAGTGTAGGTATTTATACTAGTTTCTACTTCTTAAGAAGACTTAAAAATACTTCTTTAAAAGTTCTTGACCACGACACATTTGTTAACTTAATGAAGGCAGCCATGCTTGAATTCTCCGCGAGAGGGCGCTAGTGTAGAGTGAGGTCTCTAGAAATGTCCAATGACGCTGAACGTGCACTGTTTGCAAACTTTTCACCGCGTTTTCACTAATTATTCATGATTATTGTAAAAATTATGCCATTCCTGATTAATAATGGCAGACACGGTACGACTCAATAAATATTACTCCTGTTAAAGAAGAGTTAAGAAAAAGTCAATTATTATTTATTTGAGTATGATTGAATTAAAATCCTGGTGAACTGTTTTCGCGCTTACGATTGTTATTATTATAATAAATTTATTTTTATTATCATAACAATATTTTAATATGGCCTGCCGCACTAGCGAATACTGTTTCAACAACGATAGGACTCTACTCGCCAGTGGCGCCAATTGGTGCCACCAGAAACGGTAACCCTCATTGCAGTAAGCTTATGAATTATTTTTAAATACGCATGTGTAAAGGATGACCTTACTTTGGATCTTCTTCTTGGCTATTACATCACATTGACTTTTTAATTCAATTATTAGAAAAGTCGTTATATAATATTTTGTTTAAACCCACAAGCATCTAGAAGGATAATTCTTTTTCATTAAGAGAAATGTAAAAAAAGTAATAAAAAGCAATGAGAACTCTTAAATTAAACACAAAATAATCTTGCCATTTGTACAAATTCAAATAGAACTAACGTAAGTTTGCTAGTGTCTTTGAAAGTTTTATTAGTTGATCGAAATAAAAAACAAATTGTTTTCAAGACCTGCATACTCGATTGAAGTCTGGTCTAAGTACGTAATATATTTTTATTATTCGCATTACTGACACGAACATTTTGCGAGTGAATATCTAAAGGCTTTTAAAGACGGTCTTGAGGGACCAACACTTAAATATTTATATATAAATAGGCAAAAATAAAACAGTTCAGTACCTTTTTCCCCTCTGTTAACCGATTTTCTTTTCTTTTTTGTTTAAAAACTATTGGCGGACTTTAGTGTTATCAATAAAAATTATAAATAGAGATAACTTATATCTTAAACTAGCGACTCACCCTCGCTTTTTTCGGGTTCGTCCCTAAGCAAAAACAAATCTATCCCACGGGAACCGTACATTTTTTCGAGATGATATATAGCTTATAGCTTTTCTCAGTTAGCGGGCTATCTAATGCAAAAATATTTTTTTAAATCGGATTAGTGGTTTCTGAGATTAGCGTGTTCAACCAAACAAACAAACAAACAAACAAACAAACAAACTCTTCAGCTTTATAATATTAGTACAGATTAGCAGATATGCTACTTTTTACGATATATCTACCAAGCAAGCAGAGTCGCGTTTAAAAACAAGCTATGAATTATCACTATACAATTTGAAAGTTAAGATTTCTTAATATCCACTGATGTTAAAAAATTAAGCATTTAATATATATATATAATATTTAAAAAAATATGATCCCAAATCTTAATATGAAAAAGAATTTTTGGACAGGAAATTTGATTTATGTAATGGGATACAAATTGCCATTGGAAAATAATCCACATCAAAAGTTGTATAATAAAAGAATTCAATTTGTATAGCAATTCTTGAGTAAATTTGTAATGAAATAGACACCTCCTCGCTTTGTCAATTAAATAATCCACATTTTCATCAACCTTCGTCACTGTACTCTACTTTTATTAAGTGTTCCTTATAAATATTTAAACTTTTATTTATGGTTTTACCATTGACTGTCACATCCATACTAATACCATGTTAATATATTTAATATTATAAATGTGAGTGTTTTTGTTTGTTTGTTTGTTTGTTTGTCTTTCTTTCACGTCAATACCGAGTGACGGATATATGTAGTTTTTTGTGTGGAGATAGTGGGAGGGTTAGAGAGTGACATAGGCTGCTTTTTACTGCGGAAGATAATCTCATTCCCACGGGAAAACACGTTATATTATTACACGTTATAATGCAACCGAAAAACATATTTATGATCAGAATTACTTGAAGTTTGGTACTAATGCTCTTCAATACAATTAAATGAATATGTGTTTTAACATTTTTCGAAATTTATCCTAAAAGAGGGTTTTAAAGGTTTTCCTAAAAGAAATTTTATATGAAACCTACCATTTTAGAGTTCTTTTGTAGTTCTAGCGCGAGCGAAGGCGCGGATTCTGCTAGTGTACTTAAATATTAAGTATGAGAAACTAAAAATACACTAGCAATATCGCTTTTCTCACCATTTCACGTGTCCGTTAGTCAGAAAACTAAACAATTATGTACGTATATTTGTATATCAACTTATTGAACACATAATGCTGTAAACTTATATTCCGTTCACTTTTACTCGACACTATAAATATTTCTGTAGTAAGATCTACGAAGGCCTGTCACGATATTATTTGCATATTACGACATCGAATTTTCTTTACGTCATGTGTAGAAAAAGTTAAGGAGTTTCCATATATGTTGTAAGTTATTGTGTTTTTTGTCTTGCAGAGAGAGTATAGTACACTTTAATCCATTCTAAATTACTTCTAATTTTGTAACGCTATTATTATATAATATAGGTACGAGTATGTATTATGCCAATTTTGTCTTATTCAGACAAGAATAAGCATTTACTATGAGCAAGAATCGAATACATTACCTTGTGACTCGAATATAGTGAGAAGTGTTAGTTACACTTGGGATATAAAGACATCAAGTGTGGTGTTTTTTTTTTGGTTTAGAAGATAATACTTTACTTAGAATTTAACTTTTGTTAGAAAAATTACTCACAATTTAGCTAAAATATTTAAATACACTTTACATGTGCATCTCTAGAGGAGTAGGTAGTTTAGAACTTTAGAACGTTTCGAAAGCTCGCAGTGTGATGTGCGACACTGCAATACATTAGTTAACTGTAAGTGATTTGTCAAAGTACTTGTAATACTAACCGATTTGCACCTGTTTCATTTAAAGTGTTCCAAACATTTTATTTTTAACTAGCGACTCACCCTCGCTCTGCTCGGGTTCGTCCCTACTTACGTTTTAACGTTTAGTATAGATTTCTCAGAGATGAGATATTATTCCGCAGTGAAAAGTGTCCTATATGTTAACCCGGATAACCAGCTATCATCATACTAAACATTAAAATCCCTCCAGTGGTTTTTCCGTGATGCGGTAACAGACAGACAGACAGATAGACAGACAAAAATTCAAAAAACTATAGATTCGGCCTCTGTATCGATAATAATGTCTATTTCAATAAGATTTTCCAAACAATATTTAATGTACAGATTAGGCTTAGTTACAATTTTATTATATGTATAGATTGAAACATTAGACTAAGGAATAATATAGACAGTGTTATTGAACTAAACAAGAGAATTTTTTAAAATAGTATAAAAATGACAATTTGTAAGTATAAAAAAAAACTTAAATTAGCTGATATTATGCTATCTCTCTTTCAAGGGGAAGAGAACTAATGCTTAAAAAATATTAAAGAATATAGTTTTATTTTTATTATACATATTTTATTTCCAAAAGTTATATTTTTACTTAACAGTATAAAGTTTCCCTTATTCTTTAAAGTAAGTAAACGATCTGTATGGCAAAATTGATAATCATATATATATATATATATATACTTTATTATTATTTAATCATACTAGTTGTTCCGTATGTCAAAGAAGGACATATTTATGGGCCACCAATCACACTTTTGCATTTATAATAAGGATATCTATTCACGAAGTTGAAATAAAATTCAACAAAGAGTCAATCGTATTCAGTATTCAGTTATTCATTTTTCAATGAATATATTTATTCGGATCATGTTTTTATTTTATTGGCATATCGATTGTCATTACTTTGTGTGCTTTGATTAGAATACTCATTTTGTCGTAGAATTACTTAAATTTGGAATATTTTTTAAAGCGATAAATAATAGTAATATAGTGAAATATATGTATTATATCATTCCACATAAAATAAAACTTTGTGGTAGGAGTGTTTCTATATTATGTAAATATAGGACGAACGTTAGAGCTGCAGAAAGAGCGTTCTCAAGTTACTAAAATAAATGCAAAGTAATGCCAGCTGTTGAAATCAACATACTGCATCGTCCGTAACTGGAAATAAAAGTCAACACGTTCTATTTTTGTTAGCAAGCATAGATTTTCAGCAAAAATATTTTCTTCTTTTATGTCAGTCTAAAATAGCAACATAAATATATGATATCTGAACTAGATCTGAATTGATCTTTAAATATTTTATAGCTCTGTACATACATACATACATATATTATCCATGCTACTGTATTATTGAATTTATAGATAACAATTTTTTATATTCTTTATTGCTGACCCTGGCTTCTTTCGTATGCATTCTATAGTGTACTAGCGACTTACCCTCGCTCCGCTCGGGTTCGTCTCTAATTACGTTTTAACATTTAGTATAGATTTCTCAGAGATGACATATTTTACCGCAATAAAAAGTATCCTATATGTTGACCCGGATAACCAACTATCATCATACTAAATTTCATCAAAATCTCTCCAGTGGTTTTTCCGTGATGCGGTAACAGATAGACAGACAGATAGATAGACAGACAAAAATTCTAAAAACTATAGATTCGGGCTCTGTATCGATAATAATGTCTATTTCAATAAAATTTTCCAAGAAATATTTAATGTACAGATTCAGCTTGGTTACGATTTTATTACTATATATGAATAGATTTTCCCAGCGTATTCAATGGAACGGATTACTATTATAAATGTGTAATGTGTATTTAATATATTTAAACGAGAAATTCTTGTATATTTATTGCATTGCAAGGTGCGAGATTGACAAACACAGGTGTACGGGTTCGAATCCCGGTTGGATACAATGTTTTATTTTTGTTTTTTTTGTATTCATTCATGTTTTTTTTTCTATTTAAAAAATACGATATAATAAAAAAGAATTTCGAGTGAAGCTCGGTCGCCTAAGTACTACATATTATGTATGTTTGTATGTCTGTTACTTTTTCACGCTGAAACCGTAGGACGAATTTAAATGTAATTTATTACACAGATAGAATAATACATAGACTGCTGTTTGGCACAAGAGCGAAACGAGGACGAGTCACTAGCTGTTTATTTTACAAGCTTTCACTTAACTTGCAATGTTTGTATGAATGTTTGTTCGGATCAAATCTTACAACTGACTTTTAAAGCAGTTATCCTCAACCGATTGAGCTGTTTTGTATACACGTTAAGTTTGAATGACAATGCATGGTTAGATAAGTGACGCCATTCTAAATCTAATATGACGGACTTTCAACGATGGCGGACTACGTATTTTTTATGCACCCCCATAATATGGATATCAAATGAAAGGCTATGGTTAGAAGAATACGAATAAATACATAAAAAAAAAAACTTTAAATTAAATCAAACTCATCTATTACACAATTTATATGATATAGCTTGTTTTTTTTTTAAATATTATTTACCATACGTACGTTTCTGAGACTCGGTTGATCTTAAGTTAGACTAACCACAAATACTTAAGCTTTTATTTTTAAGCATGAATCAGCAAAATGAGCAAATGTTGTTTCTATTCAAGAGACTGCTATACAAAATTCAATATTATTGCCTCAGAATGTATGCAGCTGACACATCAGAAGAATGAAATGTAAAGTTCTTACGAAGACAATATATTTGAAATATTCCTTGTTTTCAAGTTTACGTTTCTTTTAGTGTTGAAGTCTTTATGCATATCTTATCTTTCTACTATGAAGTAGAATATTAGTTTATGCAAGTATTTTATTTATTTTATTTACATACTAATGACTCACCCTCGCTCCGCTCGGGTTCGTCCCCAGTTATGTTTTAAAGTTTAGTATAGATTTCTCAGAGATGAGATATTTTGCCGCAGTAAAAAGTATCCTATATGTTGTTTCGGATAACCAGCTATCATAATACCAAATTTCATCAAAGTCTGTCCAGTGGTTTTCTCGTGATACGTTTCCAGACAGACAGACAGACAAAAATTCTAAAACTATAGATTCGGCCTCTGTATTGATAATAATGAAAATTACAATAAGATTTTCCAAAAAATATTTAATGTACAGATTCGACTTAGAATTTTATTATATGTACAGATAATAAAATTATAATTTTTAATGAATATTATATTTTTTATATTTGTTTGAGAGTCAATTGAAGCGTAATAAAAGTGAAATCTTTCAGATTTTGCCCGTCTGTTGGTTTGTTTAGTCATGATGATTGAACGAATTTAAATATAACCTGTTTTATATAGTTACTAGCATTCCCCGCGGCTCCGCCCGCGTTCAGTTGATCAAAAACCAAATTCTTAGGTTTTACACATTAGTATACTCTTACATATACCACTTTTATTGCGCACTGCATGATTGGTGAATAATGGCAGAGATTGACAATGCCACAAAGGTTCCTCCGTTAAATTGAACTTTTTGTTTTAGCAATAACATTTATGTATGTCTATACTTCTGTTTTGTTTGTTTTTTTTTAGTTTTTCACGATAAACTCTCAAACTACGGAATTAATTTTAATCATTTTTTACTAATAGACAGCTATAGATTAATTTAATATATAGCTGATTATTTAAATTACATAATGATAACTTTTCTTAATTAGCGCTAGCTAGTAATATTTTCCAAAACGATTTTCAAAGGAAAGTGTAATAAGTAAATAATTCTAAGCAAATACATTTTTTTATTTCATATGGCTCTGCTAATATGATTAAAGTCGTAAGCATTTTATTGTATCCTTTAAACCTTTACCTTCCAAGAAAAGGTGTAAAGAAAAAGTGAAAAAGTTGAGGTATAACAGTTCCTAAAATACTTTTTCATAGTTTTTGAAATTTTGAGATATGAAATATTTTTAGTTACCCGCTTTGGCAGTGTAACAACCATAAACTTGTTTTCCATAAAATGTTATAAAATAATATAAATTGAACTTATTTTTACGTTGCAAAAAATGAGTAGGTATTGTAGAAACGTAAATATTATTCGTATTTATTTTAGTGTTAACCATACAAAACACGTAAGTAAGAAAAACAACATAGCATTTTGCTATACGAAACCTAAATTGCGCGAGTTGGATTTACATTTGCCCAATTTTTACATTAAAAGATTAAAAAAAACATTAACATTATTTACTAAACAGTAAAAATTTACAAATATTCTCATTTGAAAATTGTTTCGGCCAACAAAATATTACTAATATATTACTAATTTATAAAGCCAAAAAGTTTGTTTTATTACAAATTTAAGCACGGGCAGGGCCGCGGGTAATTTAGTAGTAATTATAGTAAAGTCATAGAAAGGTTATATCTGTACATTTTTTTTTGGATAAAACTACGTATTTAAAAAACACATGGCGACATCTATTGTCAAATAGCTAAATAACACATAAATAAATTTTCATTAAAATAACTATTTTAATGAATAAAATAGCGCTGTTAATATTTCTTTTAAGATAAGTTTTTTTTAATAGTTTTAACATAATATATAAGTAAGTTACCTTGCTAAAATATTAATAGCATCATCGTGCTTTTACTTTAACCAGTTTTTGTATTTTTTCTCAGAAATGAGATATTTTCCTGCGATAAAAAGAATCCTATGTGTTGACCCGGATAACCTGCTATTACCATACCAAATTTCATAAAAATCCCTCTAGTGGTTTTTCTGTGATGCGGTCACATACAGACAGACAGAAAAAATTCTAAAAACTATAGATTCGGGCTCTATATCGCTAATAATGAATATTTCAATAAGATTTTCCGAAAAAATATTAAATTTACGGGTTCGGCTTAGTTACAATTTTATTGTATGTATAGTTACTAATTTATGAAGCGAAAAAGTTTGCTTTACTGATAATTTAAACACGGGCGGAGCCGCGGGTGATTTAGTAGTAATTCTAATAAAATCGAAAAAAGGTCATATCTGTACATTAATTTTTTTGGGATTAAAACTATGTATTTTAAAAACACATAGCGACATCTATTGTCGAATATCTAAATAACACATAAATAAATATTAATTAAAATAAATAAAATATTTTAATGGATAAAACAGCGCTATTGATAATTTGATGTTCAAGATAAGCTATTTTTATAGTTTTTACCATATTTTGTAAGTTACCTTGCTAAACTGTTTACAAATAGTATCGTCGTGGTTTTGTTCCTACCAGTTTTTGTATTTTTTTCAGAAATGAGATATTTTCTCGCGGTAAAAAGTATCCTATATGTTGACCCGGATAGCCAGCTATCATCATACCAAATTTCATCAAAATCCCTTCAGTGGTTTTTCTGTGATGCGGTAACAGACAGACAGACAGACAGACAGACAGACAGACAGACAGACAGACAAAAATTCTAAAAACTATAGATTCGGCCTCTGCATCGATAATAATGTCTATTTCAATAAGATTTTCCAAAAAATATTTAATGTACAGATTCGACTTAGTTAGAATTTTATAATATGTATAGATAATCATTTTTGCCCAGCACTTAGTTCATATTGTACTACGTCGATAAAAGCTTATATTTAATCCAGTATATAAACTATGTTTATTAAAAATTTCACTGAAATTCATTGAGCCTGTACAGCTTGAAAAAGTATGAATATACTCACAGATCCACAAACTTTCCCAATTATATGAACTAGAGTTCGCTAAGTGGTCGTAATTCAACTGTTTTAAGGAAAACATACATACATGAACAAAATTCATTTATGTATATAAAAAAAAGCTGTTTCCAAAAATTTTAATTGAGAACACTAAAGCTCGTCAATAGCTACTAAACAAAAAAAATTGGTTGACAAACAGAGGAGAAAAAGTACAGAACTATTTTGTCTTTCCCTTTTTATATATAGACTAGCGACTCACCGTTGCTCCGCTCGGGTTCATCTCTACTTGCGTGTTAAAGTTTTGTATAGGATTTCTCAGATATGAGTAATTTTCTCGCAGTAAAAAGTATCCTATATGTTGACCCGGATAACCAACTATCATCGTACTAAATTTCATCAATATCCCTCCAGTGGTTTTTCTATGATGCGGTCACAGACAGACAGACAAAAATTCTAAAAACTGTAGATTCGGCCTTTACATCGATAATAATGTCTGTTTCAATGAGAATTTCCAAAAAACTTTAAAAAAAAAAACCGACTTCCAGGCACTGAAAAGTAAAAAATAACTAAACAGGGGTTTTCATTTAGAATAGATACTTAATCAGATATTTTCGAAGTCGGTGCCAGCCAATACAAATCAAAGCACACCGACTTCGAAAATATCTGATTAAGTATCTATTCTAAATGAAAACCCCTGTTTAGTTATTTTTTACTTTTCAGTGCTTGGAAGTCGGTTTTTATTTTATTTTTTAAAGTTTTTATTTTTCCATTTTTAGTGTAGACGTAATAAGCAGGTAATTTGTAATTTATAAGAAGAAAGATTTTTATTAATAAAAACATATTTGATTTAGCCATTTATTTAAAAACCGCTTGACCGATTTCGATAAAATTTATATGGGACCACCGGGGAAGAATACCCTTTAAAACAAAAAAAGAATTTTCCAAATCGTTCAGCCGTCTTCGAGTAATCCGTGAACATACATAAAAAAAAGGAAGAAAAAAGATTCCGACGAATTGATAACCTCCTCCTTTTGGAAGTCGGTTAAAAAAATATTTGATGTACAGATTCGGCTTAATTACAATTTTATTATATGTATAGATAATTTAATATGAAAATTTGAAAGAGAAGTAAGTTTGAATCAGTAAAGCAGATTGAAAATCAAGCTCTATCTTTACATTTTTATGGTCTCATTTAATGGATATACGGAGACTATATTATGTAATGGCGACAGATTAAGTATTAAAAATTGGGATGGAAATCAAACCCACTCCTCCGTCTTGGTTTACAAACTGAAACATCTTTGGCTGGATATATTTTGTTTTATTCATAGTAGACAATGTCGCGAGTTTTCGTAAGTTACCATAATTGGTTCATTTTGTGAACGTCTACTGTTTCTTAATAACAATTTCCTTTGAAGACACTAAATAATCTTTTCCATAAAGAAAATCTAATTTCAAAGGACATCCTTACGATCGTAAAATAATTGCTGACTTACAGAATAGTTTTATTTTGCTGGAATATAATACGAAATAAATGATAATTTTGATGTAGTGTAGTATAATTTGTGTATTTGTATTCTGTATATAAAAATTCTGTAAGAAGTTTTCGCCCGCGGTTTAGCACTTGTGATAAAAGGTAGCTTATGTCAATCGCCTGGATCCAATCTATATCCTTGCCAAATATTACTAAAATCTGTTCAGCAGATTTAACATGAAAAGGTAGCAGATAGTTGAAAGTAAAATTATTTATCAAAATCCGAAAATACGATTTCACAAAAACAAACCTATCCCACGGGAAACGTACATTTTTCCGGGAAAAAAGTAGCCTATGTGTTATTGCAGACTATAATCTATCTCTGCGCCAAATTTCATCCAGATCCGCTTAGCCGTTCTAGCGTGAAAGAGTAACAAACATCCATACATACTCACAAATTTTCACATTTATAATATTAGTATAGATTTAAAAAAGCAAATATTTGTGTAAATATAAGTTCACATAATATTTTTTTAGATTTACGCGATCTTTTTGGTTCCCGACGTTTCGAATGCTTTACAGCAATTATGGTCACGGAAGAGATTAAAGTTTTAGACGTCTCAACGGTCATTATATACTTGTTATAAACAGTGCCTACCCTCTTTACAAAATGATTTTATATATATATATATATGAGTATAAATTCATTAATATATGGTAAGTCCGGGAGAGTTGCCTATAGTTTTAAAAAACGATCAATATTAATTATATGTGTAAGATACTACATAAAATAAGCATAGTTTACTTTAATTCAATATTTACGTATGCCATTTTGATTAAATTAGGAACTATTATGCAATATATTCTAGATTAAAAAATGTTTTTTAAAAATAATAGAAAATAAGCATCTCACCCAGACATGTGGGTTAGTTGCCTATAGATGTCAGGGATACGTATAGGACGAGTAATTAGTGCATAATCAGACGTACTTTGCTTAGTGACGCAAAAATCCTTTTTTTTTTTATGCATTTATACATACTACCTGTAGATGTACAGGTGGTTATGTGGGACTCACCGGCTACAAAAACCAGTACTACCCACTAAAACCCAACAAAACCTCCCCCGTCTTAATGGGGCACTCCAACGGCAGGTCTGCCGAAGCAGACTACAACAACCGTGAGGTTGCTCCCACGGTCCACTCTGCCGTCAGAGAAAGACCAAGAGCAAACATATGGATTAGGCCATAATCCGCCACGCTGGCCAAGTGCGAGTTGGTGGACTTCATATTGCTTTCGAAAACTTGCTAGGTTCTCTCAGATATGCAGGTTTCCTCGCGATGTTTTCCTTCACCGTAAGGCAAGTGTTAATCATGTTTAAAATGATTCGCACATAAAAATATCACCTTATGGGCATCTCTCCCGGACTTACCCTACCATTTAAACCGAAAGAATTTTACTTTCTAAATAGCCTTATAACTAAAACAAAACGCAACATTGCTAATAATCAGGAAAGGATTATTATTATCTAGTGAGGAGATTTCTAAGTGTCACTTGATACGATTTATCATTAGGCACAAACTGTGCTTATAGAAACAGTGACGAGGGTAAGTTTACGTGACAGCAGCCGGCTGTTGGGTGGGTGATCGTAAGCGAGCACCGTAGCATATCATAGATAAAACAGCGTTATCTTCATTAACGGCGAATCCGAATAACTTATTTACGATTACGATTAATTTGTATGGAGTTTTTTTCGCTTTCATCCTATGTCTAGTTCAAAAAAACCTCTTTTTTTTCGGGTTATTTTCATTTTTGGTCCCCGATTGGTTGGTTGGTTACAGGAGACCATCGAGGCCAGTCTCTCACGTGACCATAATCGAAAACATAGTTTTGTTTAAAATTTCAAATATTCTTGTAAGAAAGTATTATTGATCTGGGCTCAAGTGGCATGCTTTGAAGCTTTAATAGCTTCAAAGCGTGCCACTTGAGCCCAAGAAAATTGAATTAAAGAAATTATTCTTAAGAAAAGCTCGGTTAAATAAGTTAATGATAACCGACATCAATATCTATACTATAATAAAGCAGTAACTTAGCGAAATCTGTACATGAAATATTTTTTAAAAACAATGACTGTAACGTATTATGTATACGATATAGACCCCAAAACAATACTTTTTAATTTTTTTGTCTGTTTGTCTGTTTGTCTTTTTGTCTGTTTGTCTGTTTGTCTGTTTGTCTGTTTGTCTGTACGCGTTTCACGCAAAAAGTAATGAACCGATTTCAACGAAATTTTGTGAACTGATAACTTATTACTCGGGTCAACATTTAGGATAACTTTTACTTTTGGAAAATCTTTGTTTCCCGCGGGAAATCGCAATAACTGGTTTTATCGAGTCCTCCTTAGGAACCCTCCGCTGGCTAAACCTAAAGACATACATCAAAACAATGTACTAAAAAATTGTAGATCTTGAAAAGGCCAACAGAAATATCTACAACAGTATATGTCTATCTCTCAAGGTACACTCGCAATACCTATTCTTATCTATACCTATAGCAAAACTAACATAGTTAAATCGATGTGCGCGTTTCACGCAAAAAGTACTGAACCGATTTCAATTAAATTTTGTATAGTGATAGCTTATCACTCGAGTCAACATTTAGGATACCTTTTACTACAGGCACATTTTTCGTTCCCGCGGGAAAACGCAATGACTGGTTCTATCGAGTCGTCCTTAGAAGTTTATATGGCTAACGCTGGCTGAACCTTAAGAGATAAATCAAAACAATGTACTAGAAAATTGTAGGTCTTAAAAAGTTATACGCGGAAGTTCGCAATATTATATGTCTATCACCTAAGGTACACTCGCAATTACTATTTTTATTCACTACTCGCGACTCACAGGCTGACTTATCAACGTTTAGCTCAGTTCAGCAGTGAAACGTAACCTAGGGACGAACCCGAGCGAAGCGAGGGTGAGTCGCTAGTATAGTATAAAACAAAGTGGATTCCCGCTGTCTGTCCCTATATATGCTTAGGTCTTTAAAACTACGCATCGGATTTTGATGCGGTTTTTTTATTAGATAGAGTGATTTAAGAGGAAGGTTTATATGTATAATACATGCATAGTATAGTACAGAAAAGCCGAGAAATTCAAAGATTTATATTTCATACTAACCGTTAAAACGTACCTAGGGACGAACCCTGTGGAGTGGAGCTCGGGTTTGTCCCTAGTTACGTTTTAACGTTTAGTATAGATTTCTTAGAGATGAAATATTTTTCCCGCAGTAAAATGTATCCTATATATTGACTCAGATAACCAGCTATCATCATACCAAATTTCATTGAAATATGTCCAGTGGTTTTCTCGTGATGCATTCCCAGATAGACAAAAATTCTAAAAACTATAGATTCGGCCTCTGTATCGATAATAATGACTCTTTCAATAAGATTTTCCAAAAAATATTCAATAGTTAATTAATGTTGTATGTAAAATACAAAGTCATTATAAAAAAATATCTATCCAACAACTTGTAGTTTTTAGTGAGAAAATGTTACAAAACTGTCTGCTTCATTAAGATTCTCGACCTCAAAACTTTATGTTCCGAAATCCACCTAATTTCGTGCCTATTGTTGTGGATGAAATATTTTACCAGTTTCATTATTCTATAACGTAAAAGTTTTATACATTATCTAGTTTATTGTAGTTTGATAATAATTACAATAATAGTAAAATAACCGTAAAATTCTTTGAATTTTTATATTGTGAAAGTAAAAATAAGTGCACGACCTAAATAACTACTTTTAAAGTTGAAAATAAAAAACGCATCAATATAGCTCTTTATGTGATAAGCTTTTAGTGATACACTGTACACATTAGTTGGCGTAATGGCTAACATGTACGACTGCAAAATAGGTCATGAGTTCAATTCCCACGCCGGGCCAAATTTACTTATTAGGTTTTCCGTAAGGAATTACCAGTTATAACTGAGTAGGGAAATTGATCGTGTAATACCCACGTGCCTCAGACAGCACGATATTGCAACCGATTTTCATACTTTTTCACCAATAGATTAATGAATGGATTCATGAGGAAGGTTTAGATGTATAATTAATTAAGATTTTGTGTAAATTACCTAAAATATGACGATGATTGTTGAAGATGTCGGAAAAAATCATGCCGACAGAGAGCTTTATTGACGTGCGCCGCGTAAACTAATAAAGTTATATGAAAACAATGTATCACAGAATTATTCTTCTTAAAAAGATCTTCCTATTAAACTGTAATAATGCTATATGCACGTACATATCTAGGGACGTACCTGAGCGAAGCCAGGGTAAGTCACTAGTATCAGTACAATAAAAAGCAGTAAGCTTATTTTTTCTTTTCTAGTATTTTTTAGTGTAGTTTCATCACTATGTGACAGCGGTAATATTGACCGTCGTAGCCGAAACGGTCAGGAGGATATTATTATAGTAATAAAAATATTAATTCTAACGTTATAATAAATTTTATAATATCATAATTTTAACGATTTTTTTCTAGACACGGAACGCGTGGACACCAAATATATTTTTACTACTAGTTCTAAGTTCTAAGTTCTCTACCAGAACTAGGACCTAGTTCTTTTAAGCATATAGGTTTCATCAAATTATATTTTTTGTTTACTGTATTAGTAAGTAATCATCTTGAAAACAAAATTTGCATATGAAAAGGATAGTCACAAACACCCAATATTAATCACTTAAAGCTCTTTTATGGTAATTTTTCAGAATAGTGTAATAAAATATTCTGTTTCTACATGCAAGCGTTAATAATGTTAGGTTAAACGTATAATTTACGTCAGCAGTATCGCAGTTGTAATTTATATTGGTGCAATAGAAATTCATATATACATACATTATGTGACGTTTAATTATATTTTTACGATCTGTGAGTCCTGGGATCGGAAATTAAAGTACGTCTTTTTCACTATAGATCTTTTATTACTTTGGATTCTCATTAGCGTTCGGCAGTTTAGCCGTGGCCCACTTTAGTGGGCGGTGTACCATACGGTTTACTCCTGATACTTCTCGACGGCAGAGTGGACCGTTGGAGTAACCCTATGGTTGTTGTGGTCTGCTTCGGCAGATTTGCCATCGGGGCGTCGTGGTTGAGTGCGTAAGCGATCCTGCGACGCTCCATTGAGACGGGGGAGGTTTTGTTGGGTTTTAGTGAGTAGTACTGATTTTTCAGCCGGTGAGTCCCACATAACCTGTTTGTCTACAGGTACTACGTGTAAATGTATTTCCCAATATTAAAAAAAGGGTTCGCAACACACTTACGGCGGTTCTCAAACACACGCAGTATATACACAGTGTTGGCTTAATTCACCCTATCCATATCGTGACAATATAGTACTTACTGCTTTAGATAAAATTAAACTATTTTTATAAAATTAAACTTTTAAATCAGCTCTTGTTATGTAAAGTAGTACTGCATTTTGGCAATAGAACCATATGTTACTAAAACTTCTTGATGTAAAATAACTTATATCCGGATCATAAATTATGCATATGCAAATCAAGTCGACCCAATCTTTGCTACATGTAAGGGTAAATTTACATGTAATTACACTACTGTTTTAAACATGAACGTTTATATTTGTGTATGTTGTTACTTCTTCATGTTGAAAGGTTGGACGGATTTTGATTTTTAGTATCTATATATTATACTTGAAGAGAAAACTTTGAACCCCTTTTTAAGCATATTGCATATATGGAGGAATATGAGCTTTGGTATAGTTAAAGTTTATATAGAGAAGGACTGCAGAAAGCCAAAATTAATTGACTTTCTTTTACCCGCGAATCCGCTTGCGTATTTTATTTATATATAACTACTTCACTGCTAAAAGATGTAGTACGATGTTAGATAACCTTCACCAATATTATACAAGTACTTACATAATATATACTTTATTTTCTTCTTTTTGGAGCATTTAAATAAAAGCTTGTTTTTAAAAATGTTTTTTTACAATTATTTTTTAACAGTGATTCTGATGATCTTTTGTTATTGTTGTACAAAATATTCCTAGATCAATATAAATATTTATTTTATATTAAATATCCATAAATGATTATAATTCTAAATAAAATATTGTTACAAATATCGAATGTGGAACAACTAACAGACATGTATACTGACCACTATACCTTGTGGGCGTTAAATACTTATATATGTAATTCACCGGCGCGGCGGCCCACGCCGGCCTCACTTCAAAGCTTTTGTTTACTTTAAGCTTTCCGAAAATTCTGATGAGTATCGTGAAGTTACTTAAGAAAAAGGTCAGGAAAAATATTATATTACTCTACATTTATTTTTATAAACGCTTCTGGCAGTTTAGTGATTAATTTTCAAAATTTATTTTTTTGTTGTTTTATCCATGATAGCCTATTATACTATGGCTTAGGGATATTATGAGTCAAACATCTACACTTTAGATATAGTTATTTGGTAGGATATATTCTCTATGCTAATATTACTAGCGACTCACCCTCGCTTCGCTCGGGTTCGTCCTTAGGTTGATTCCCCATACAAACTTTCATCACCATTTTCATCTTCTTAAGGGACGATTTCCGGGATAAAAAGTATCCTATATCCTTCCCAAGATCTCACACTATCTTCTTCCTAAATTTTATATAAATCGGTTCAATAGTTTCGGAGCATATTCGGTACAAACAAAGAAAAAAAAACAAATCTTTCCTCTTTGTAATATTATTATAGATACGAGTAAATGCGAAAGTTTTTGAGGATGTATGGATGTTTGTTTCTCTTACACGCAAAAACTACTAAACGGATTTTAATGAAACTTTACAATAATATAGCTCATATATCAGAATAACACATAGGTTACTTTTTATCCCGGAAAAATGTACAGTTCCTTGTAATTAGCGTTGCATTTTAGATTTGTATTGTTTTTTAATGTTACTTCTTATGAAATAGTGAAATATGAAGTTATTAGTGAACTTAATATATATATATATATATATATATATATATATATATATATAAAGAAGAAATCGAACTGACTTCTTTAATAAAGAATTACGTGCCCTGAGTTCTGTCTAACTCATAATAGAAGTTTAAATTATTTCAGTAACACGAGCAATGTCAATTCGATTTCTGTTGCGAAGAAAATAAATAATCAAGATCTACCCGAACCCCAATTTAATGAACAGCCTTTGTATGAACTTGAGTATTTAATCACAAACTGAGGGTTGAAATCCACTATTTATTAAACCTCACAGAGCGAGGCAGGGTTTTAGTAAGGCTAAGTGTTTGTCTGAAAGCGACATTAAGATTCTTCTTTGCCTTTTTTATCGGTCTTTGTAATGTCCCTGTAAAATTAGTTTCAATTATTTCTAATACCTGTGCAAACGAGATTCGCTCGGCGTGTTTCTGAAAGCATATAAAAATAGCGTTTTTTTAGAAAGATATCTATTTACTATATAGATAAAATTAAAAAGCAACACGTTATTTTAATAGATAATTTGATCCAAATCGCTATAGCCGTTTCCGAGATGCATGAAATAAAATATACATACATATATACAAGAATTGCTCATTTAATATTATAGTAGTAAATAGTCGAAGTAATTTTTCATCTGAGCCTTTTAATTGCTAGTATTTAACGATAAGTTTGTGAGATGAAATTATCTTGTTTAAATATATACTTATCGATGAGTTTATCAGGCGAAATTTTCTCGTTTAAATGTAAAGTTATCGATAAGTTTATGATTTGAGATTAAATCGTTTAAATAAAAACATTGTTAAAATGTGAAATAACAACTTAAACATTAGAATTTTTAATAATATGTTGGGATATTAACACACTTCACCATATAGTTCCATGGTAAGCTATGGCTTGTGTCATCGATACTAGGTAGTTGATACACTACACATATATAACTTTAAATACATACATATTATAAAGACAAACACCCATGACTAGAGTACAAAATTGAAAAAATAGCAATTATAGTCACGGGAGAGACTGACCATGATTGCTGTAAAGCATTCGAAACGTCGAGATTCAAACATCAAAATAAATCCGCGAAATAATCCGAAACGATAGTTTTATTTAAAATGTCAAATATTCGCGTAAATTTAAGAAAGTATTATGTTAAAATATAACTTAAAGGTAAAATTTTACTTCTATTAGCTTCTATATTCCTATGGGACGGCAATATGTTAGTACCGGAGAGAAATCAATCGTAGGATTGATGGACCTGCAAGATCGCAAGATTGATTTATCTGCACTTTGAGGGCTCTCTACGGAAATGCATCTACACAACCAATGTAAATACTATGTATAAGATTCATACGATGTTAAAGTAGTTTTTAGTGTAAAAATAGTATTATTGTAGGTACTAAATTAAATTATTAAAAGCTAAAACTTGGAATAAATCCTTTGTAAATAACCTACTATAAAAAATAAACCGCATAATTAAATATAATCTTCTATACTATAATATTATAAAGCTGAAGAGTCTATTTGTGTGTTTGTTTGGTTGAATGAGCTAATCTCAGAAACTACTAATCCGATTTGAAAAATTATTTTTGCATTAGATAGCCCGTTAACTGAGGAAGGCTATAGGCTATATAGCATCCCGGAAAAATGTACGGGTCCCGTGGGATAAATTTGTTTTGTCTAGGGACAAACCCGAAGCGAAGCGAGGCTGAGTCGCTACTTATTATAATCATTAATGTAATGAAAATTTAATTTGAATTAAGTGGTTATTAAGTTCTTATTATTTTGTTAAAAAAAAATTGTCCATTATGTAACTTTATAATATTTTATTTCATTCAGTATTCTTTTAGTAAAGCCTTAAAAATCGGTCAAGTGCGAGTCCAATTCGCACACGAAGGGTTCCGTACCATCGTACATGTACTTTTTATTAATATGAACGTTAAACAATGTTTCTTGTATTTTTATTTATTTTTATTATTTGTTGTAATAGCGGCAATAGAATACATATTCTGTGAAAATTTTAACTCTCTACGTGTTACGATTCATGAGATACAGCCCTCTGACAGATAGACGGACGGACAACGGAGGCTTAGTAATATGGTTTCGTTGACACCCTTTAGGTACGGAACCCTAAAAATGATATAGATTAAAAATATACTGAATAATTTGAATATACACAATGAAGAAACAAATAATAGAAGTGACGACACATTTGGCTCAGTTTGTAGCGACCCTACTTACTGTGCCAGCAGTCGCGGGTTCGAGTCCCGCATTCATTTGTGTGATAAGCACGAATTATTGTTCTCTAGTCATACGTGTTTATATTTATAATATGTATATATTTAAAGTTATATATATGTAGTGTATCAACTATCTGGTATCCATAACACAGGCCTCGTAGCTTACCGTGGAACTAGATGGTGCTGCGTGTTTAATGTCCCAACATATTTATTTATTATTATTATTAATAATCTAGAAAGAGAATAAAAAATGTATTCCATTCGCTATATTTGAAATAATTGGTGCTATATAAATCTTAGTTATAATAATATAAAACGTTTACGTTAGATATTTTACCAGAATATTAGTTTTACGAAGATATATTTACTCTAATCATGTTAAATGCTTCGCGAGGGTTACATGAGTCCGTTCATCTGTGGTTCAAATAAATTGGAAAAATAAGTTATGTAGAGCTTGAAATAGCTTTAAAACAAGGGATAGAGTTTCGAAATTACTTCCTGTACCTTCCCTGTCTATTGAATTTATCGGTCACATAGTTTGTAGTGCGGTTAGTCCTTCATAAACTTTATATATTAAAATAAAAGTAATTAATGGTAGTATAATATATTTCTATATACTTAAATATCAATTTTTATGTCATACTAGCGACTCACGCTCGCTTCACTCGCGTTCGTCCCTAGGTACGTTTTTACGGTTAGCTATGTTTATACACCAAATAGTAGCTTGCTACTCCTAAGATATTTATTCAAATTATATAGCGATTTACCCTCGCTTTACTCGGGTGCGCACGCCGTACGCGGATTTTGTTCACAATTTTATGGGTTTTAATTTTTTTTCGCGGAACCCTGATTCTTTTTCTGAAATAAAAGTAGCCTAAGTTACTCCTTATAACATCAGCTATCTGCCAGTGAAAGTCCCGTCAAAATCGGTCCAGCCGTTTCAGAGATTAGCCGGAACAAACAGACAGACAGACAGACAAAAATTGTAAAAAATGTTGTTTTGGTATATTTACCGTGTATACATCCATATACGTTTAGTAAAAAGCGGTTATTTTAATATTACAAACAGACACTCCAATTTTATTTATCTGTATAGAAGTTATCTATATATACATAAAATGCTTTGTCCTGACTGACTGACTGATCGATCAACGCACAGCCTAAACCGCTGGTCGTAGAAACGTGAAATTTGGAGGACATATTCCTTATACAATGTAGGAATCCGCTAAGAAAGGATTTTTCTAAATTCATCCCCTAAAGGGGTAAAATAGGGGATAAAAGATTGTATGAAACTCCGTTATTCTCAACGCGAAATGCACGAAAAGTGGTATTTAGCTTTAGAATGAAAAACAAAAAATAAATGTATTAGGCTTTTTTCGAAAATCATCCCTTAAAAGGATAAAAAGGGGTGATAAAGTTTATATGGGTAAACAATTATTTATGGTCAGAATTACTTAAAACTTGGTATTAATGCTCTTTAATACAATTAAATAAATATATATTTTAGAATTTTTCGAAATTCATTTTATAAGGGTGTAAAATGGGGGATGAAATTTTTGTATGAAATTCTGTAATTGATGCACGGAAAGTGGGATTTACCTTTGAAATGAAAAATAAAACAACAC
This sequence comes from Fabriciana adippe, assembly GCA_905404265.1. Taxonomy (NCBI): domain Eukaryota; kingdom Metazoa; phylum Arthropoda; class Insecta; order Lepidoptera; family Nymphalidae; genus Fabriciana; species Fabriciana adippe. The sequence goes on along the minus strand of FR989997.1, from coordinate 13,382,195 downwards.
AAATATCATTTTTTTTTTCGAAATTCATCCCTTAAAACGGTAAAAGAGGGTTGTGCTGTTTATATGAGGAGAAAAATTTTATAATCAAAATTACTTGAAACTTGACTCTTCAATACAATTAAATAAACAGTATTTTAGTTTTTTTTAAATTCCGCCTCTAAGTGGGTAAAACTGGGCGGTGAAGTTGGAGTTGTTGAATATATTTAAATAGTGTAACATGAGTCAAGTTCTCCGTAAGTGCACACTTACTGCGTGGATATAAAGTAGAGAACGGAGATTATTCCAAACCCAAAAGAAAATTATGTATAACTTCTCGCCTGGCCACAGCAGTGACAACTATAATAGACCTAGAGCGCGAGAGAGGTTCTCACCTAGCTAGAGAGTATTCTGCTGTCTATACCCTCCTTCTGAAGGTTGGCACAACTTTAATGAAAAAGTCACCTAAGCTATGTTAGGGGATTAGACTGTGAGTATGCGTCACGAAAAAATTTATTTTTTGCGTAATTTGTTCGCGGGCGAAGCCGCGGGTTCTGCTAGTAATAATATAAAAAGTTTAAGTTAGATATTTTACCAGAATATTAGTTTAACGAAGATATATTTATTCTAATCATGTAAAATGGTTCGCGAGGGTTACATGAGTCCGTTCATCTGTGGTTCAAATACATTGGAAAAATAAGTTATGTAGAGCTTGAAATAGCTTTAAAATAAGGGATAGAGTTTCGAAATTACTTCCTGTACCTTCCCTGTCTATTGAATTTATCGGTCACATAGTTTGTAGTGCGGTCAGTCCTTCATAAACTTTATATATTAAAATAAAAGTAATTAATGGTAGTATAACTATTTGCGCATACTTAATAAACTATTTTTACGTCATATATGTTTTTTCACGTGGTATTTTCATTCGTTGTAGAGCTTCCTTTCTATGGTAGGTGACGCTTTTATTTTGCAGAACAAATAGTATTTATTTATTGTGTGAATTTGAAATAGTAGTTTATATAGGTTTTATTCTGTTTTTTTTACTGCCTCGGTGGTGTAGTGGCTAGCATGTACGGCTGCACATCCTGAGGTCCTGGGTTCGAGTCCCGGGTCGGGCCAAGTTTAGTTATTGAGTCTTTCTGTATAGTAAGCCTCAGTAACAGCCCGGAGTTGGGAAGTTGGCGGTGTGTCACCCCCGTGCCTCGGAGAGCACGTAAAGCCGTCGGTCCTGCGCCTTAACTCTCACCGGTCGTGTCGAGTAGTCGTCCCACCGGAGTATGAGAGTGACAGGAATAGAGAGTGCACTTGTGTCTGCGTGTACATTTGTGCACTATAATATCTCCTGCGCAGTTGGCTAGTCTCAATGAGATTGGCCGCCGTGGCCGGAATCGGTCAGGAGAACATTATTATTATTATTATTATTCTGTTTTTAGTAGTTTCTAAAAAACAACAAAAATAATTGACAAAGTTTCCAAAAATCAGGAAATTCAGATATGTCATTTATGTATTTTTTTAATTTTTTAAGTGCGTTGAACTGTTTAATTGCAACTTATTTCAACCTTTTGCCTAATTGTGTTGATTAACAGAATAAAGTCAAATATTATTTTTAAGCTGAAAATCAAAATATAATACAATTTTTTTTCAAAACAACTTTAGCATTTTATTAAAAGCTTTCAAAGTGTAAATTTATGCTCAAAGTCTTGGTTAAAGTTTAAAAACTTTAGAGAATCGACTTGAATTGGTTTATGTTTGTACAAGTTTTACAAAGAGCACTTTTAAAAACAACTTTAGTTTTGTTCAAATATAGTGAAGTAATTTTGTTATAGAAGAGTTGTTTTCTAAGACAATTATTATTGAATTATTATCTGAGAGCTCACCTCGTGACTTATTATATCTATTTCGGTATATAAGAGAATCTTCTTTTTAACCCACCACAAAAGTTGGAAGTACATTTAATAAATAAATAAATCAGCCTTTAACGTTCCACTGCTGGGCTTCAAAATGTAGGGAAACAGTCGAAAAGTTAGTTTTCCTATGATGTTTTCCTTCATAGTTTTAGCTGGTGGTGATAAGGTTTTAAAATTAATCGCACGTACAAATATCAGAAATGCGAGACCCAGATTTGAATCTACTGCACTTGGGTTTTTAAGCGAGCGTGTTGCCAATGAACTACTACTGCAATTTAGGTTACTCGATATCGATTTTATATCGATATTGGGAATCACTTTCAACTAATTGATTTTTTAATGATTAAATTACCTCAAAGTGATAGCCGAAAGTGTTTCTATACAATTTTTGTTTTTTACTTATGATAGTATCCTAAACTAGGTATAAAATAATATCATCACCAATTTTAACATTGAAATTTATTAAGCTATTATAGAGATTCGCGCCCAAACAAATCTATTTTCGATATTTTCACGATACATTTTGATAGATAACATAGTAATACTTCACAATTACTCATTAAGAGCAGCTTAAAGCTGTCATATTAAAGCTCGGCGTCAAGTCAAAAGGTTATGAGAAAAATGAAATTGAATTCTTCTATCCGACGGTGTTTTATGACAATGATTATTATTGAATACTAGTAATTTGCCCTTACGTCACTCGGCTGCCTTCCTAGGTGTATTTTGTCATACATTTTATTAATTATTTTAAATCGTTTAAGCAATGCACGCCGATAAAGCATCGGAATGGCCAGTTTTTTTCCACCGTTGATTTAACGATACGTTTGGCTCAGTTTGTACTTGCTGTGCCAGGGGTCGCGGGTTCGAGTCCCGCTGGGGGCATCCATTTGTTTGATGAGCACGGATGTTTATACTCCACTCATGGGTGTTTATATTTATAGTATATATGTATTTAAAGTTATATATGTGTAGTGTATCAACGATCTGGTATCCATAACACAAGCCTCGCATCTTACCATGGAACTAGATGGTGCTGTGTGTTAATGTCCCAACATATTTATAAATCTTAGGATTAGTCATGGGGTGCACTTCAGATAATCTGTAACTAATCGAAGGCATTCTGTAGTTTGATCGTGAGATATTGAATACAAAGCTATATTAATCTATACTAATATTATAAAGCTGAAGAGTTTATTTGTTTGTTTCTTTGTTTGATTGAACGCGCTAATCTCAGGAACTACTAATCCGATTTGAAAAAATCTTTTTACATTCGATAGCCCATTAACTGAGGAAGGCTATAGGCTATATATCATCCCGGAAAAATGTACGGTTCCCGTGGGATAGTTTTGTTTTTTTCTAGGGACGAACTCGAAGCGAAGCGAGGGTGAGTCGCTAGTATTTCATAAAAGATGATTAACTTAATTTTCTGAATTTGTATTGGTCCATGAAAATTATACGAGATGTTCTAGTATTAGATTTGTGGATTCCATAAGTGTTTTTTCTTGGACCATTCCCTTTACATATTAACATAAATGATTTGCTCTTATAAAAAATAAACATGACAGTATTGTTAGCTTCACTTCATTTATTTTCAATACTTTTTATAGTGCAACTAGCGACTCACCCTTGCTCCGCTTGGTTTTGTCCCTACTAACGTTTTAACGTTTAGTATAGATTTCTCATATCATCATACCAAATTTCATCCCTCCAATGGTTTTTTTGTGATACGGTAACAGACAGACAGACAGACAAAAATTCTAAAATCTATAGATTCGGACTCTATATCGATACTAATGTCTATTTCAATAACATTTTCCAAAAAATATAATATTTAATGTACAGATTCGGCTTAGTTAGAATTCTATTATATGTATACATAGATATCTAACCTCCGAATAATAGTATTTTGAAAATTTCTATGATTATTAATTATTATCAAAAATAAGGATCTATACTTTCTATGGAATGGAAGACATAATAGGTTATATCATTTAAATGAATACCTAAAATGATATTAATCATGAAAGTAAACGTTACTGATAGAGTTGGAAGCAGCAACGATTAACCTAACGGCAAAGCTGAAACAAAATAAATATTTAGGCTCTTAATCCTGCCCTTCGTGGTGAAAACAAGAAATGTTAATGACTACCGTTTGTTTCTTATTTATATATATAGTCTTGCTTGTTACTTTAGTGTGAATGTTTGTTACTATTTCATACTGAAATGGAATTTAGTACACAGATGAATGGAAGGAATAACAGATAGATTATAGTTTCATTCTGATCAATATCATCAAATATTTTGTGCAAGAATAAATCACACTTGCTACTTTCTAAATATTACTAACTTTCATCCCCATTTTCACCCCCTTAAGGGATGATTTCCGGGATTAAAAGTATTCTATGTCCTTCCCGGGGTCCCAAACTATCTTTTCACTAAATTTCATCTAAATCGGTTTAGTAGATCCAGAGATTACCCCCTACAACCTCACAAACTCACAAACTTTACCTCTATAATATTAGAATAGATACACCCATATACATAAAGGTGCGCGCGTGCACGCACTCACACTCACGCACGTACTTAAGTACGCTTACACAGTCACACGTTCACACACACATACAAATACACTCACACACACAATTTCGCTTTGGTAATATTGGTCCGATGCATTTTTTCATAATCATAATATTATAGTTTCATAATCAAAATACTATAGTTTTTAAAATTAACAAACAATGTCCCATGTCTTCAGTAGATATGTTGGAATTAAGAATTCTTCTCAAAAGGGTTGAGCTTGGTAACATATTTTCTCATCGAGTTTAGTTATTATACAGAAATTACAAAGTGACCTTTTGCCCGAGATCCTTTGAAAACATTCGCGAAACATTTCTTGTTAGTTCCATTACTGTATTTATAATGTAGAAGTTAAACCCAACAAGTTGTTAGTTAACAATAATGAAATTTATTTGTATTTGTTATTTTGTTAAGTTTTGGAGTAATATATGTATTAGAAAAATAATTATAAATAAATTTTAGTATTCGTACTGTTGTTTTAAGAACTACTTGCTTAATACTTTTTTAGATTTACTCGAATATTTGAAATTTTAAATAAATCTATCTTATCTAAAAAGTTGTGTTTTTGAAATCATTCATTGGCATTGTCTGTAATAACTATATAATGACTTACTACTGAAAACTTACTACTAAATAAATTTATACCTAATATATAAAACAAAGTGGGGTTTGTTACAACACTTATAACTCAAGAACGGCTGGACCGATTTGTATGATCTGTGATTTGTTGGATTTGTCTCTGCCCCGAATAGCAGAATAACTATTAAAACATCGGAAAATTCACAAAAAACAAAACTTAAGGTTTACATGGCTAACGCTGGCTAATAACGATTTATATCTATTTAAAACGCACCCAGCGACGCGCGAGCAAAGCGAGGGTAAATCGTTAGTAAAAGATAAAAGTTTCATGAAATGTCCATCTACACTATAGGAAAATATAAATATTATCTAGTGCCTGGGGCTACGCTTTTTATGACACTTAAAAATAAGCTCTGAAACAAAGGCGTACGTATGCCTGTTATTTTTTATAGCATGTTCTATGACAGGGGTCTCTATCTAAAATTTTATGTAAAATTGTATAAGGTAGTATAAAATTTCGATAACATGTCCTTGGAGACGAATCTTGTTTAGTATCAGAAAAAAAATATTTTCGTTTACTATAAATTTTCACATAGCATATATTTATGATAGTGATGGCAGTGGTAGCCCAGTGGTAACGCGCTCGCTTGGAACATCGAGTGAAGCGGGTACAAATCCCGGGTCTCGCCCCTCTGATATTTTCATGTGCGAATGATTTCTAACATGATTACCACTTGCCTTACGTTAAAGGAAAACAACGTGAGGAAACCTGCATGTCTGAGAGAACCTGGCAAGTTTTCAAAACACATGTGAAGTCCACCAACCCGCACTTGGCCAGCGTGGTCGATTATGGCCTGATCCCGCTCGTATTGAAGGGAGGCCCGTACCCAGCAGTGGGACGTTAAACAGGGCTGGATACAATACATTTATGTGTATTACAAAAACAGTTCATATATTTAGAGTTACCTAAATAATTATATAGGTGTCGTAATTAATGAGTTCTTTTCTCGTTAATCGTTTTTGGCGAAGTTGGCCAAAGGAAGCACAACTAATATTTGAAGTTAAACTTCTTTTGGCGCGCCATGAGAGAGAAAAAAAGGATTGGCGTTACGATTTTTGTAACGGAAACGGTTGTTACGGAAGTGAATAAATAGTAAGTTAAAAAAAAATTAAGCTATTATATGAATATTTCAAAGAATAAATTAAATAAAAATAGATTCGTTCATTTATTTTTAAATGAGCGATTGAATTACATAAAAAGAATATTGTTAAATATTTATTTACTTAAAGTATTTTTTTATACTTCACAAATATAATTTTTTTCATAAAAAAAAATTTCATCCCTTTATTATTATTTATTTTATTGGAGTATATAATTTATTGAGTCATTACAAAAAATTTTTTAATGATCTATAAATCTACATAATTAATTTGCAATAAAATTATATAATTATAATTTATAAAATTTTTAAGGTAGTATAATGCATGGTAGAGTAACATTTTATAAACATTTACTTTTGTAATGTGTTTTGAAGTAAAACTTCTTTACGCATGCTTGACTTGGAGAGTAAGCTAGTGAATGCGTGACGAGAGCGTTACGAAAAGTGTGATCGGGCGAGACGAACTTTTGTTGCCATGGTAACCGTTGTTATTATCTGACAAATGATATGTAATATTTTATTCTTTCCTTAAAAGATATTCTATAAACATATGATTGTAATATGCCTAATATGCGTTTTTAATTATTTTTTTAGTATCTCACATAACCTAATTATTTAAAACATAAATTGAGTTTTTTGTTATATTTTAGATAAGCGTTGTTTCTAGTAACCATAGAGATGTTTGTTCTGGACTAATGAAGACAAAAGACGGCTTTGGAATAACTTGATATAAGGTTTTCTGTAAATCCCAAAGGTGCATGAAGATAATTAAGATTCATTTCTAAATTTATTCGCAATATATCAATCAATTTACTTAATATATATAAATTTGGCATGTTAAATAAATTTTATGGCAGTGGTAGCCCAGTGGTAACACGCTCGCTTGAGAAACCGGGTGAAGAGGGTTCAAATCCTGGATCTCGCATCTCTGATATTTTCATGTGCGAATTATTTCCAACATGATTACCACTTGTCTTGCGGTGAAGGAAAACATCATGAGAAAATTTGCATGTCTGAGAGAATCTAGCAAGTCTCTGAAAGCGTCGTGGACTATGGCCTAATGCCCCTCGCATTGATGGGAGGCCTGTGCCCAGTAGTGGGACGTTAAAAAAAAGGGCTGAATACACAAATAAATCTTAAGATGTAGATCAGAATAATAAAAATTCATATTAATCATTCAATTTTTAAATACACAAGTATGGCAATAGTGATGCTTAATATTTTAATTTTTTAATCTTTAAACAATAATGGTTAAAAATATATATATATTTTTTAATATAACTATATTTTAAATTCTTAAAGTTTATAAACACAAAAATAGAAACACTTTGTAATATTGTAATAATAGCATCCAAAATATAATAATAAATAATATTTAATATTCAACTATAACTTATCTATATATAGGCAAAGTGATTGACTGACGTATCAACGCACAGGTCAAACCCTTTTAAGGCTAGAAAATTGAAATTTGGCACACGCATTCCTCTTATAATACGTCATAGCGTATTCCTCTTATGATAGTCATAGCGTCCACTAAGAAAGGATATTTCAAAATTCAACCCTTAAAGGGGTGAAAGAGGGGTTCAAAGTTTGTATGAAACTTTTTATTTCTTGGACATATTTGCATGATATTTTGTTTGAATTGAGTGCGGCAAAAATAATGAGTTACGTATTTCAGCATTTTTCAAAATTCAATCCCAAAAAGGTAAAATAGGTGATGAAAGTTTGTGTGGAACCTACCTTTTTAGAATGTTTGTTATTGTTAAGCGCGAGCGAAGCCGCGGGTTCTGCTAGTAATATAAAAATAAAAATAAAATAAAATAAAAAAGCCTTTATTTGACCAAGCTACATTTCTACTTAGTTAATTTAGTTTCTTACTAATTGCTAGGTATAAATACTTAAATTTCTCTTTCTAATTTCTATTGATGCTAAATGTTACTTAATGACTTATTTCTAGTTTATTAATATGTATTAAGCAAGGTCCCCAGGTTGGGTAAAGGCCTCCTCCAAAGATGCCCACTTCTCTCTATCCTGTGCTATTTGCCACCAGTTTGAGCCTGCGACTTTTTTGATCTCGTCATCCCATCGGGTAGAGGGTCTTCCTCTTCTTCTTTTTCCTTGAGGACCTCTCCATATGGTGGTATTGTAGGTCCATCTTTTGTCTCTAAGCCTCACTATGTGGCCGGCCCACCTCCATTTTAGCTTTTGTGCGTAGCTCAAAGCGTCAGTGGCTTTTGTTAATGCTCTGATTTTTGTGTGACGGATCTTATCGAGTTTTTTTACCTTTAGCATGCTTCTCTCCATTCCTCTCTGGCAGGACGAGATTTTTTGCTTGGCTTTTGAGGTAAATTTCCATGTTTGGTACCCGTATGTCAAGCATGGTAGGATGCTAGAGTTCAATGTCCTAGTTTTCAGATCTATGGGCAAGTTACTTTTGAAAACTTCTTTCAAGCTCCAGTATTTGTTCCATGTCCGCTGTATTCTTCTTTCAATCTCTAATTCATTGTTTTCTTTTTCAAAGCTGATCGTTTTTCCTAAGTAAATGTATTTGTCTGTGTATGCCAGTGGATTTCCATTAACTTTTACTTGTTTTTTGTAACTGTTAGTCATTATCATGGACTTAGTGAGATTGATTTCAAGTCCTACATTGGCGCTAGCTGTTTGTAGATCTTCGATCATGAGCTGCAGTTGTGAGCTTGACTCGGATAATATTACTATGTCATCGGCGAAACGTAAATGGCTCAGAAAAGCATCCCGTATGTAAATCCCCTGTTTGCTCCAGTTCAGTTTGTTGATGACGTCTTCGAGTACAGCTATAAATATTAGTGGCGATAAAGGGTCGCCCTGTCTCACACCTCTCATAATAGGGAAGCTCGGGCCCAGTGTATCTAGCTTTATTCTGCCTATGCTATTATTATATATGTTTCTGATGACTTTTATATACACTTCGCTTACTTCCTGTTCTTTCAAGCTTTGCCAAACGCTGTCGTGAGTTACCGTGTCGAAGGCCTTTTGGTAATCAATAAATCCGAGGTATAGTGGTCTCTGATATTCACGATACTTCTCTATAATCAACTCTAAAGTGTGTATATGATCCACCGTGGAGAAACCCTTCCTAAAGCCGGCCTGCTCCACGGGTTGTCTTGCTTCGATTACGGGGCTGATTCTTGAGTTAATTATAGCGGAGAACAGCTTGTACAAGGTTGGTAGTAGGCTTATAGGTCTATAGTTGCCTATATCTTTTGGGTCTCCCTTTTTATATATTAAAATAATATTGCTAGTAATATATAATTATAAAACTATACAAATATTGTAAAATACTTGAGCCATTTTTCTATTAATTTAAAATCATTGTAATATTATATTTTGTGGTTAGACACTGCCTTTTTTTAATACTATGTTCGCTGTTAAGCATTCGAAACGTTAATTCAATATATATATCTGCCAAGAAATCAGAAAACCCAGTTTTATTTTAAAATTTCAAATATTCGTGTCAATAAAAAAAAGTTTTAATTGCTTCCCAGTTCATATTAACTAACTATTCCCGCTTAACAATCTAAACTAGAAATAAAACTTATAAAAAAATAAAAATGTGACTGAGGAAAATGAGACCAATATGGACTAGATAGAGTGCGATATAAACTTATCTCGGCTTCTTTAAATATTTTCCATTTTAGGTTAAACTGCGCTCAAGAAATGTCCATTCTACAAATATGCACTAGTTATTTAAGCTCTTGGTGGAATCTGGCTCGCTAAAGTATAAAATTTTGGCAACTTAATATTATATGCTGTTTGAATTAGGTATTATAAGTAAATATGTTTAAATCAACACTCAATCAAATAGACTTTGTCAATCAAATTGACTTTATATCGACGGTATTTCTATATACTATGTTCAAATATATTTTATATCGACAGTAATTACTGTCGTCTGTACATATAAAAAAATGCTAAAAATCGAGTCAGGGGGATGTAAGAAGAGAAATAGAACGAATCGAGATTTTTTGTTTCTCTGTTTGTCTGTTTGTCTGTTTTTATGGGCTAATCTCTGAACTTGTTTACTGACAGATTTAAATGAAATTTTGCTTAGTGGTATCTTATATCCCTGGTCAACATTTTAGATACTTTTCATTCGAGAAAATTAAAGAGTTCCCGTGGAATAGTTAAAAAACTATAGTAAATTACACAGCTTAGTAAACAAAAACTAATGATTAGATTTTAGTGAGACTTTACAATAATCTAGTTCATACATCAGAATAACAAATAGGCTACTTGTTATCCTGGAAAAATGTGCGGTTTCCGAGGGATAGATTTGTTTTTGTTTGTCTAGAGACGAACCCGAGCGAAGCGAGGGTGAGCCGCTAGTTCTATATATTTCGATACAGATAGTCTATGACCGGGAGTAACACGTAGGCTACTGTTTCAAAACAAGGAACGCACCCGAGTGAAGTGAAGATAAGTCGTTACTTGAAAATAATTTCTAATAGTGTTATTGACGGTTCCACGCTCGTGCTAATTAATTTTATTTGTATTTGAATTTATGAAGAAGTACCTACAGCTTGAAATTAATTAAGATAATTTTTAAGAAATTTGAGACTGACATATTGAAGTTATACTTCTTTTGATACGTACAATTTTTCCATGCACAGCGCACTCTGACAGCCAAAAAGCTACATGATGAAGTTAGCTGCATACCTTTTACAAACAGAGAGTTGTGACATACGGGATGAAATCTTTAGCTATTTTTGTTCTGTTACAACTAAGAAGTATTTTTTATTATTTTATTTACCTATAAATAATCAGGTTTCTTTCAAAAGTATAACCCGTTCTTTTTATTTATGTTATTTAAGCAAAATTAGGTAAAACTATTGTTATGAAGAACATCACTTGATATAATTTTCAAATACAGTGATTTCATTCTTATAGAAAGGACAAAACCACTCCAAAGTTTTGGTATACTAAAGTTATTCCGCCTGAAAGACCCTTTTTCTTTTTGTGACCAAACAAAGAAATAAAAACCAACATTTAGAAGATTTGATTTTTTTGCTACCTGCTCATTTATCAAACTTTCTACTTGATAAATTGAGCCCTTCCTTATTATCCAGCTGAGAAGAGGATTATGTTTTTCAACTATATGTATGTATGTCGATTTCTTTAGTCTACAGCTTAAACGGCGTAATGGATTTTGGAAAATGAAGTATCATTAGATTGTTTTGTGGACGTGCGAAAGAATACATTATTTTAAGATGGCGCCAAAGAATAAAAAATGAAGGAAGGCTTAATATATTTCTATTATAATAATATGAATACTAAATAGAGCTAGTAATAAGGCAATTTTAAAAATGCCAAAATAAAACTTTTTTATACTAGCGACTCACCCTTGCTTCGCTCAGGTTTGTTCCTAGGTACGTTTTAACGGTTAGTATGGAATAGATAGATTATGTTTTAGTATATTATATATTAGCGACTCAATCTCGCTTCGTTCGGGTTCGTCCCTGGCTTGCTTCCCAATACAAACTTTCATCCCCATTTTTACCCCCTTAAGGGATGATTTCCGGGATAAAAAGTATCTTATGTTCTTCCCACGGTCTCAAACTAACTTCTTACCAAATTTCATCTAAATCTAGAAGAAGTAAAAATGAAGTAGATTCAGAGATTACCCCCTACAACCTCACAAACTCACAAACTTTATCTCTTTACTAGAGACTCACCCTCGTTTCGCTTCGGGTTCGTCTCTAGACAAAAATAACTCTATCCCACGGGAACCGTACATTTTTTCGAGATGATATATAGCCTAAAGCCTTCCTCGATAAATGGACTATCCAACACAAAAAGAATTTTTCAATTCCATCCAGTAGTTCCTGAGATTAGCGCGTTCAACCAAACAAACAAACAATCAAACAAACTCTTCAGCTTTATAATATTAGTATAGATAATATTAGTATAGGTACATAGGTATGATGAGTTTTATATCCCTTACTTGAGAAATGATTTATTCCCCATATAAACTTTCATTATCCTTTTCACTTCCTTAAGGGATAATTTCCGGGATAAAAACTATCCTATGTCCTTACCAGGGTCTTTTTCGTTTATCCATTACAAACAAACATACAAACATAAAAAGAAACATTGATTGTCCTTTATAATAGTAGTATATATATATATATATATATATAAACATTTTTTATAACCATTTTGCCACAATTTGTAAAACAGTGCGTTTAATGTTAAGAAGTCATATTGAGTTAGACGTTAATCAATTACAATTTACAGTCTATATAAGGACAATGTCAATTATTTATTATACCTTGAATTATTATACAAGGAGTAAATATGTATAGTATTATTATATTTTATTTTATTATTAGTTTTTATATTATAACATGATTTCTAGTAATTTTATATTAGTTTTTTAACAAAATTGTTGTCTGAATAAATATTTGCTACTGTTATTTGTGAAACATTAATATTTGAACATTATTTATACATATAATAAAATTCTGTGTTGAATCTGTACATTAAATATTTTTTGGAGAATCTTATTGAAATAGTCATTATTATCGATACGGACGCCGAATCTTTAGTGTTTAAAATGTTTGTCTGTCTGTCTGTCTGACTGGGAAGGCGTAACGAGAAAATCACTGTATAGATTTTGATGAAATTTGGTATGATGATAGCTGGTTATCCGGGTCAACATTTAGGATACTTTTTACTGCGGAAAATATCTCATCTCTGAGACATCTATACTAAACGTTTTAACGTAACTAGGGACAAACCCGAAAGGAGCGAGGGTGAGTCGATAGTTTTAATGTAAATGTTGAAAATAGGCAACCTTTTCTTTTAATATGATATTGTTATTACAAACTATATTTTCAAAGCAACATCCACAACTCTTTTTCTTAGAAAACGAAATGCCCTTAGGTTATAAACATACTTTGGGTACATTATGTCTGTATTATTTTTGGTATTTATGGGATATTATTTTTTAATTTTTTAAATTATAACACATGTATTTTTACAATCACGTATGATATAAAAGGGGATGAGAGAGACAGAGACAGAAATAATAATAATACAGAAAAGTGCGATTTCTATTTATTATAAATTATAGTTATAGCTTCGATTTTTTTGACGCGGGAGGTCTTTAAAACATAATATATTGGGCTAGTGGTCTATTTTAAATAAAACTATCTTTTTAGATTTTTTCAAGGTTTAATTTAATTTTTGGTTCTCGACGTTTCGAATGTTTTACCCCTATCATGGTCACGGTTGAGACTAAGGTTTCAGATGTTTTCAGTTATAATAGTCTATATTTATTCAGTCTATATCAGTCTATATAGTCTCCATTTCAGTCTATATACATTTCATAAAATTAATAACAATTTAAATGACAACAGCACAACGTCAAACGACAATATAAGCGTTACTAATAGCTAAGCATACCATACCATGCGTTACCATGGTAACGCAAAGATAATATATTAATCCCCCACAACAATACATAATCCATAGAAATATAAATCTTTGTTTTAAGTTATATTAAATGATATATTTCTATGATTTTTTTATTATTATAGTTCGGAATATCTTAAACTAAGACATGCGTGTTAATTTTTTCCCCTTCCACCCAATTTTTTTTCAAAAAACCACGCTTTACCGAATGCGCTTGTGAAATTTTATTTGAATCAAGTTTATTTTGATTCGATGTTGATTTGATCCTCCAACATCCAACGTAGTTAGCAATCAGTCGACTCATGACAGTTGTAAAACATCGGAGTGCTAAAAACTTCAAAAAAGACTTTGTAACTCGACTTATCGTCTTTATTGGAGATAGTAGGTCTGACTTGCTATCGTCTAAAGAATTTAGCATTGCGATTCAATAGAGGAATGCAGCTAACATTCTTGTCATCATACCACGCAGACATGACTTTGTATTTAATATATGTAACTAGCAGTACCCGTGGCTTTGCCTGTGTTCAAACTTCCGATCATTATCAAATTTCACAGGATCAATCGCTGGGCTTATCTGAAGATTGCCTGAAAGTTTCATCAAAATCGCTTGAGCCGTTTTGGAGCCCATACGGACCATACATAGACACATCGAATTTTATATATATAAATCGTTTTGCTCTGGTGGGTCCATAGATGCATTTTGTGTTTTTCAGCGCTTGACACTCTATTCTTTAAACCTATCCAGCAAAAGTTTTAGTGTAAAGTCGTGCGTGTATTTACAGACAGCGCCATCTCTTGGCAAAATTTTATTACTGACTATAGTCTATGTATTATTTCAGATCATAATCTATCTGTACACAAAATTTTATGCAAATTAATACAGCTGTTTCAGCGTGATCGAGTAACAAACAAACACACAAACCCACACATATGTAAACACATACACATTTAATGTGTGATTGTATTTTTACAATGTCCTATTCTTAGAGCTAAACGGCGATCTCTTTGAACTATTGAGACGTAAAGACAACTAACACTTACATATATATTAGATATAAACAGAATAATTAGTATTTTTTTATATTTTCTTGAGGATTTAGGTAAAATGAAATTACAGAATCAAAGTTACTTTATTTCGGTAACATCTAAACATTTTTTATCGTTCACTTCAAATCTAAAGCCAGACTAATCTTCTGTGAGATAATGTATGCCACTGACATCATGGAAATATTCGAGCACTAGAATGTTTTTTGTAAATAGGCGAGTGGTCTGTAGTGTGTGCTTCTAGCTTAAGAAAAAAACTTAAATTGACCTAATTTGCCAGTAAAGCAATACATATGTAAGTATATTAAATATATATATATGTGTATATATATATATATATATATATATATATATATATATAAAACAGAGTCGGGTTTGTTACAACACTTTAACTCGAGAACTGCTGGACCGATTTTCATGATCTTTATTTTGTTGGATTTGTCTTCATTTCGAATGTTAAAATATCTATAAAACATCGGAAAATTCCTGAAAAGCAAAATTTGAAATTAAAAAAATCTGAATGCGATGGTGAGTCACTAGAATTATATAATTTCATGATGTACATCGAAACTATAGCAGGTTGTTCAATAGAAATGAACAGAACAATTGTGTATAGATTTTAAATGAAACTATCTCTTTGGATTTTTTGGCGTTTCGAATACTTTATAACAATCATGGTCACAGGAGAGACTAAACTTTAAAACATTTCAAAAGGAAAACATTGTGAGGAAACCTGCATGTCAGAGAGTTTGTTGCATGTCTTCAAAAAATATCTAATGTCCACCTGTACTTGGCCAGCGTGGTGGAATATGGCCTGATCCCCCTCACATTGAAGGGAGGCCCGCACCCAGCAGTGGGATATTAAAAAGATCAGTATACACACAATACAAGTTAGATATTTTATTTATTTCACGTCAAAAGGGAAAAGAAATGCAGTATCAAACTGAATCCAAACTTAGATTGTCGGAATAAAATATTAAACGGCAGTTCGTTCCGAGAGCTCGCAGCATAAACGGAAAAAGATTTTTCTTCGCATACTGTCAGAAAAATACTTTTAGTGCATCGGAAGTCACAAGAGCTGGCTGGAATTTTCTCTTAGAAATTCTTTTTGACCAAATTTAAAAACGAAGAGATACTCAATTTAGTTATGTTTTTTTTCTATGTACATATAAGAGAATAACAGTATAGAAAACCAAGTGTTTAATTCCCAGGTCTCGCACATCTGATTTTATCATGTGCGAATATTTTCAATAATATTACATAAATAATTTTCGAAAGATGTGTGAAGTGGGTGGGTTTGGCCAACGTGGTGGACTATGGTATAATACAATCGCATTTTTCAATTTGAAAGAGGCCCGTGCCCAGCAATGGGACGATAAAAAGGCCTGAAGAACGATGATCATTGTGTACGACGTACGTCACATGAAATCATCGCCAACTATTATCGAGTTGTACCTATCATTATTTTGTAATAGTTTAAGGTTATGTCTTGATAGTGATTGCATAAAATTTTAGTTACAATTACTCGGTTCCGCAAAAGTGAAATATTTTTTTGGAAGTGGGTTTACCTTTTAAGTTAAAAAGTTCATTATTATTCTTTATTCTATATTTAAATTGGTAAAACATTCAAGCTAAAACATTTCACAACCTTTTATACTTTTGTTTTTCAACCGTTTTTTTTTTTATTTAGTAGCTATTGAAAAGCCTTAGTTTTATGATGGTGAAAAAAAAAACAATTATGAACGAATTTCAACCAAAATATGCGTGTTTATTTACATTGTAATATGGATATATATTTACATTGTATTTACATTGTAATATGGATTTACAAAGATACAAATCGATACAATAGTATGAAATATATCAAAACGCTTTTCAATATTTAATTAAAAAGTTGTTGCAAATTAAAACTTATAAAAACGTGTTATTAAAAAATACGTACTTTGCATAAGTCTTTCAAACAGAAACTTAGGTCGAATGTTCAAAAGATTAAATATTCATGCATTCACTTGTAAAAATCGATTGGACTATATTGTTTAGTGAGGTGAATGCGGTTAATGATTCCGGGAAAAGCTATTTTGCTATACACTAGCATGGAAATAAAAATATTTTATGTTTTTACTTGAGTGACACTTCGTTTTTAGGTGATAATAGGCAAATTATGTACCTCAAAAAGTACTAGCATGTGATCGTGGCTTCACTCGCGACGAGAGTGCTTTGTATCAATAAACGAACAGTAAGATAGACCAAAATTTTAAAAAGTTTGTTTTAGATTTGGTATTAAAAATTATATGTATATATTAAAAATTAGTATACTGAGCATTACTTAATAGAAACACTCAATATCTATACTTGGCCTGTTCCAGGACTCAAACCTAGGACGTATGAAGTAGTTATTCTGTTATATTTTTAGATGGATCTAATAATAATAGTAATAAAGCATAGATCGTCCTTAATGTTGATGTAACATCATCATCATCATAACGTCAAATCTATCCGATAAATAAAAGGACAGTAATACCATATATTTTCAAAGTTATTTCTTAAGCTCAACTCCTAAAAATATCATTGAAGTAGGTTGTAGCTTTTCAACTAAACATTTTCAATTTTAAAGTTTCTTTACTTGTGGAGAAGAAAAACATTGTGAGGAAACCTGCACGTCTGAGAGTACCTAGCAAGTTTTCGAAAAACATGTAAAGTCCGCCAACTCGCACTTAGCCAGCGTGGCGTGATCGCCCTCGCATTAAAGGGAGGCCCACCCCCAGCAGTGGGACGTCAAAAAGGGCTGAATACAATATAATTTCATATGTATTTAGTAAAAAATTCTTATTATGATATAACAAACAGATACTTCAGTTTTATTTATTTGTATGGATAGTAGTCCGATATAAAAAACATTGGTACTAGATGTTCAACAAATACCACAATTCGGAATATTCGATATCATGTAATCACAATGAATCGTGTTTCCAAACAATAATTAAATTGAGATAGTTGATTGGCTTCTTGTTTAAATAACAGATAGCACGTAACTCGGGAATGGCTTAATTGTGGGACTTTAAACTTTGGGTCGTTAAATGAGGTCTTTTAGTATGGAAATGAATAGAATTTGTCGAATTACTAAGCTAGAGTATAATAGGGTTAAGTGAAGCTTACTTCAACGTGCAAAAGTACTAACTGATGACTGTATTATCTATTGACTAGCAGAAACCGCGGTTACGCCCGCGTTCAATCTAAAAAAATAAACTCTTTGGCTTTATGTTATACAGCGACTCACCCTCCCTTTGTTCGGGTTCGTCGCTATGTGTTTATATAATATTGTTCATACAAAAATACTAAAATCGCGATTAAAAAATGGGGGATGGGAGTAGGAGAGTAAAAAATACTTTACGACCTATTCTCATACATATCAAATATGTAAAAAAAATATATTAAAATCGGTCGAGCCGTTTCGGAGGAGTACGACCACAAACACCGTGACACGAGATTTTTATATATTAGATTTCCTTTTTTTTGAGATTTTATAAAAACTATTTATTACATAGATATGAATATACTTCAATGGTTAGAAAGTACAATAATAACAGTACGTTGCCTTAGTGTTAATATGTTCAATTAATTAAGACTTTTTGTAGTTTAAGAGACCGTAGAGAGTTTTTTCTTCTAAATTAAAAACAAAACTTCATTAATAAGATATTGACATACAATATACATATATAGATAAAATATACATTTTTTTAAGTTACATGTATACTTTATACTAAGTACCTGGCGACCGAGCTTCGCTCGAAGTTCTTTTTTATTATATCGTAATTTTTAGATTAAAACAAAAACTAAAAACTTGAATAAATACAAAAAAAAAAGTAAAACTTTGTATCCGATCGAGATTCGAACTCAGACCGCCTATGATAGTAATTCTTGCACCTTGGTCGCTTGACCACGATGCTTATGCCTAAGCGTAAAAAAATATCGAGCATATTCTGCGTAGAATAATGCAAAAGAAAACCGCATGAAAACTCGAAGATACGCGTTTTCCCAGACATGAGACTAATCTAGATCGATTTTTCGCCCCCAAAAACCCTCACATACCAAATTTCAGCGAAATCGTTAGAACCGTTTTCGAGATCGCTGGTATAAATAAATAAATAAAGATATAAATATACAAGAATTGCTCATTTAAATATATTAGATAGATAGATAGATACAATTGACATTTGAAAGTCAATCATTCTGTATTAAAAACACTTTCGGTAAATTCGTCGTTTAGGACAAATACGCACTGAAACGACGAGTACACTTTTGTTAGGAATTATTTGCCAACTTGTTCAACTTCGAAGTCTTCTGAAACATTATTTTAATTCTACTTACCAAGTCTATTTTTAAGCTATTGTGGAAAATTTACATACATTGTTTTAAGTTTAGGAATGAATTAGTAAAGAAAACTTTCTGAGGGCCATTTTTTAAATAATTTCGTCATTTTTATATAGATTGAAAATGTTTGACTTTATATAAGTCAATAATTGGTCAATCTATTTCAAAACGTTTTTTAATATTGGTAAATGCATTTACACATACCACCTGTCTACTAAAACCCAACAAAAGCTCCCCCGTCTTAACGGGGCGTCGCAGGATCACTTACACACTCAACCACGACGCCCCGACGGCAGGTCTGCCGAAGTAGACCACAACAGCCTGGGGGTTGGTCCAATGGTCCACTCTGTTATCATAGAAGTACTAGGAGCAACCCACATAGCACACCGTCCACCGAGGTGCAGATGCTAATGAGCCAACGACAACGTGGACGCACATTGGGGGAGGGGAGGAGGGGGGGGGGAGAAGGGGGGGGGGGTCTATTTCAAAACCTACCGATTGACATAATAAATATGTTCTAGTAAACGTTCCACCTTCACCCTAATTTCATGCTATACGTCTGAAATGTAATAAATACGAGTATGAGTCACTGAAGCCCTATAGGTACGTCTGGGCCAGAGTATTGATAGTTATTTAATTTAAGACACTTAAGGCCGATTTCACCGACGTCACCCAAGTTTAAGAGATCCCCTAAGCATGGTTAGGAGGCAGTTAGGGGACAGTTTCTGTTTCACCGACAGTTAGGGGTCACCTAAATATAAAAGGGCCCCCTAAATTTAGGTGCTCGAAATACGGGCTCTTAATCTCTATATACCTTGCGTTAATTTTTCTATTTCCAAATAAAATGTTGAATTAACAGTATAATTGGGTTACAAAAAATAACAATATGTAACTAACGTAATAACAATAAGCGACTAACCCCTATGTGCGTCCCTAGGTACATAGCAGTAGCCCATGTTATATACTAAATTTTATCCAAATCTGTCCAGCCGTTATAACGTGAAGGATAACAAACACATAGGTATACATTAATGTATATACATACAATCTTTTGTATTTATTATAGTAATTCGATTAATGTTAATCTAATCGATGTCTTAAAAGCAATAGATAAACATGATCTGTCGATTATGTTTATCTAGTGTTTTAAATTTTATCGTGCTGTCATCTTATTTTTTATTTAGTCCGCCAATCCGCACTTAGCCAGCGTGGTGGACCATGGCCTGATCTCCCCTCCTCGTCCCCAGCAGTGGGACTTTAAAATGGACTGAATACATACATACATCTTATTTATAATCTATAGGATAGATATTTTTTTCTTCTAGTCTAGCCGCAAATGCTACAGCACTAAGTACGCGTCTTAGGCGGCGACATACGTGCGTGTGGATGAAAATTGGAATGTTGAGTTCAAATGGGATTTTAGCGATATTGGTAAGTTAAGATATTAATATATAATAATCTTACTACTATTATGAGAAAGTTTGGATGTATGGATGTTTGTTAGTCAATCACGCCAGAACAGTTGAAAGGATCTTGATGAAAGGCACCAAGATAGATTATAGCCTGGAATAGCACATAGGTAAATTTTAATCCAAAAAAATGTGCGGTTCCCGTGGGATAGATTTGTTTTAATTTTTCACAGAGCAAGGGATCGATTATCTGTTCCATACTAACCGTTATAATTTAAAAATAAGACGATGATATTATATTTATTTTAGTTCATATGACGTATTCAGTCCAGTACAAGTGATACATGTTTTCCCGTATTGCAAAATTGGCTCCCGCTTGCGCTCTCGCACTATAACAGTTTTTATTTTGGTAATAACACTACTATTATAAATTCAAAATTTTGTATGTTTGTATATATGTTACTCCCTAATATTTTAACGGCTGGAAGGATTTTGGTGAAATTAATTCCACAGATAGACTTTGACTTGGAGTAACATAAACGCATACTATGAGTAATAAAATCTAAAGCTCAAACGTAGCGCTTTCTGTATATCTATACATATAATAAAATTCTAAATGAATCGTATAATACAATTCTACATTAGTCGAATCTGTACATTAAATATTTTTGCGAAAATCTTATTGAAAAATAGTCATTATTATCGATACAGAGGCCGAATCTATAGGTTTTTAGAATTTTTGTCTGTCTGTCTGTTACCGCATCACGGAAAAACCACTGGAGGGATTTTGATGAAATTTGGTATGATGATAGCTGGTTATCCGTTATACGGCTGCACATCCTGAGGTCCTGGGTTCGAGTCCCGGGTCGGGCCAAGTTTAGTTATTGAGTCTTTCTGTATAGTAAGCCTCAGTAACAGCCCGGAGTTGGGAAGTTGGCGGTGTTTCACCCCCGTGCCTCGGAGAGCACGAAAAGCCGTCGGTCCTGCGCCTTAACTCTCACCGGTCGTGTCGAGTAGTCGTCCCACCGGAGTATGAGAGTGACAGGAATAGAGAGTGCACTTGTGTCTGCGCGTACATTTGTGCACTATAATATCTCCTGCGCAGTTGGCTAGTCTCAATGAGATTGGCCGCCGTGGCCGGAATCGGTCAGGAGGACATTATTATTATTATTATCCGGGTCAACATATAGGATACTTTTTACTGCGGGAAAATATCTCATCTCTGAGAAATCTATACTAAACGTTAAAACGTAAGTAGAGACGAACCCGAGCGGAGCGATGGTGAGTCGCTAGTTATATAATAATAATATAAATACCAAGAGGGATGTAACCGAGCGAAGGCTGTGTCAGTCGCTCGTTTCATACGTTCATTCGTAAATCTGGTCAAGGGTTTCTAAAGAGAAGAAGTAGGTACTCAATCCAGATAGAAGGACTTTAGGAGGCCTTTAACTTAATCCCTTTGAAGTCAATTTCGTATATAGACGAATTAAATAAAATATACGTCAGAGGAAATAGCAAGAAAATGTTTTTAAATGCCTCTTAACCAATCTTGTTTAATTTTCAATTTGAAAAATTAGCATTTTGTTATGAAATAAGGTCTATTTAACAAAGATTCATGTTATTGAAAGCGTTATCAGCGCTTCTGTCACCAGTACTTATCTCGAAATTTTTATCAAGTATTAGATTTTTTAAACATTTTTTTATCAACTGTAAGTTATTGCTAATGTGATAAGAGCTGTCCACTGTTAAAATAATATTATGTAAAAAAACCTAGTAAATTAGATATTAGTAAAACATAGTGATAGAGTTATAATAAATAAGTTATTACTAAGAAACGATTGTATGTGTGTATTCAGCCCTTTTTAATGTCCTACTGCTGGGCACGGGTCTCCCTTCAATACGAGGGGGATCAGTCCATAGTCCACCACGCTGGCCAAGTGCGAGTTGGCGGACTTCACACGTCTTTCGAAAATTTGCTAGATTCTCTCAGACATGCAGATTTCCTCACGATGTTTTCCTTCACCGTAAGGCAAGTGGTAAAAAAAAGTGGTGATTTGAATCCGCTTCACTCGGTTTCCCAAGCGAGCGCGTTACCACTGGGCTACCACTGCCTTAGAAACGATTACTAAAATCAAAATACATAACGGTTATATGTTTTTTGGTGTGAAGTAATTTAAAAAAAATGCATTTAATGTTCATAGAACGAAATTTTCGTGTGAATTTTACGTAAAAATATTCAATATTCAAAGTTATTGTCTACTATTATGTAAAAAATACCGTCGTATGACTGATATTTATGGAGGGTAGTGAAAAATTGGTGTTTGAAGTTAAAAAGCTGTTTATATTCATGATAATCTTATTCAAATCTAATAAAATAAAATGGGACTTAAATATAAGAAAATACTGTCTTTCCGTAACTTCACAGTAATTTCTTAGGCAACGCCATCTATCGATAAATTCAGATCTTAATTAATAAATATACAAGTAAATTTTGTTAAAGTATCGTTTAATTTAAAATATAATGTTATGGGAAGGCGACAGTGGTTTTTAGAATTGCCTTGAATGTTTCTAAACTCTTTTGACTTATTTAAAAGTTGTCGTTACGTTGTCATATTAATTGCTTATGAACTTTTATACTGTTCACAGTACAAAGTTAATATAGATTAGTAATAAGCGTGACAAACAAATATCACGATATTGGTATAAAATATTGAACAAAAATCCTGATTACACCTCGAACACTCACTTCCCTACCTTCCCTACGTTTTGTTATGATTTCATCTATCTAGGTTTAAAATGACATACATGTACATATTTCTAAACTTTAACTTTATTATACAACTCGCATGATTTTAATACTAAGATTCTTTACCAGAAACATTTTCATGTACCTACTAACTTCAAAAAAATTAAATTAGAAAAACTGATTAAAAAACGAATATATGTACACTACCTATATTGATTTTTTTTTATTATAAATTAGTTAACGATGCAATACTTATTTAGATTTACGCGAATATTTGACATTTGACCGTGACCATGATTGCTGTAAAGCATTCGAAACGTCGGTAACCAAAAATCAAAATAAATTCGCGAAAAGATAGTTGTATTTAAAATACTTCACGTTTTTTTTTAATTTTTTTCGTGCTTAATTTCTTAACTATCGATACAGAGGCCGATTCTATAGTTTTTAGAATTTTTGTCTGTCTGTCAGTGACCGCATCACGGGAAAACCACTAGAGGAGTTTTGATGAAAATTGCTATGCTTGATAGCTGGTTATCCGGGTCAAAATATATCATCTCTGATAAATCTATACTAAACATTCACTTTGATTTTTTTCTTATATCGTTGCACACTTACGAAAATTCTTTCCTCTCAGTTCGCTTAGTGAGTAGATAATGTAGAAGTAGTGTTAAGCTTGCCTGTTGTATACTGTACACACACTAAAGTATCGAATAATTCGATAAAACGGTAATCATTGGCATGAATTAAGAAAAAAATAATTAACTTAATAGCTTTGTTAACATAAAAACGTTAAAAAAATAATTAATTTAAATACCTATTTACATATGATAGTAGAATTTATTGATAAAAAATATTGACCTCATATCATTCGTTGAACTGCTGACAGATTAATTTCTGGTTAAGACCGATAGATTTTTTGTATTCTTACTAACGTTACAAACTTTTATTTGATAAAGTTTTTAGAATAATATTGTTAGAAGAACATTTTGCTTGTTTCCCTTTTTTTTTTAACACAAGGGCCATATTAAAATACTGGTGACTTACCTCCGCGTCGCTAGGCTGCGTCTTTAGATGCCTAACAGTGCCTAACTTAGTGCTTTTTCAGGTCGTATTGTATGTACTAAATTTCATCCAAACCCGTCAAGTCGTTTCAGCGTGAAGGAGTAATAAACATTTTTTACACGCAAAATTACACATTTTAACACACATATATAAACTAGCGACTCACCCTCGCTTCGGTCGGGTTCGTCCCTACTTATATTTTAACGTTTAATATAGATTTCTCAGAGATGAGATATTTTCCCGCAGTAAAAAGTATCCTATATGTTGACCGGACAACCAGCTACTATCATAACAAATTTCACCAAATTCTGTTTAATAGTTTTCTCGTGATGCGGTCGTAGACAGACAGACAGAAAAAAAAATCTAAAAACTATAGATTCGGCCTCTGTATCGTTAATAATGTCTATTCCAATAAGATTTTCCAAAAAAAAAATTAATGTACAGATTCAGCTTAGTTACAATTCTATTATATGAATAGATTTAAATAAAAATAATTATTTCTAGTTCATGATCATTCATGACCACACCAGACCAGACTTTAGAACCAAAAAAATATACATAAATCCAAACATACGAAAAATACTAAACGACTTCTAAAGCTATCGGGTAATAAAATAGTATAATTGACAAAGAAGCTTTAGATAAATGTAGATAGGTTTAAAGCTTAAAAAGTTTGAATCAAGGAAATTAAACATATAGGTACTTGGCGTTAAGGGACTTCCCTGAAGTGAATGTAATAAATTTTCGTGAAACACAAGGCCAAGAACTAATATTTACTTTTCAATCTTGAGAGCCACTGTTGATTTACTCATTTTCTCTTTGCATTGCATTAAAAGAAACTTAGTATTTAAAGAAGATTTTGAGATTATTTTTTTCAAAGGTCCTGGGTTCGAGTCCCGGGTCGGAATAAATTTAGTTATTGAGTCTTTTTGTTTTGAAAGTCTCAGTAATAGCACAAAGTTTTGAAGTTGGAGGTATTTCCCACCGTGCTAAGAGCACGTAAAGCCGTCAGTCGTGTCGATTTATCGTCCTATCAAAATGTAAAATGAAAGTAAAGGATAGTGCACTTGTGTCTGCGCTTACACTTGTACCTACACATTAATATCTGCACAGGTGTCTAGTCCCAGTGGCCACCGAGGTCGAAATCGGCCAGGAGGACATCATTATCAATATCATTCACTATGATGATGAGTTAACTATACAGAGTTACAATAAAGCTACACGAAGTTTTCATAACTATGAACCTGAAAAACTCTTCTTAAACACCACAAAAAATCTAGATAAAATATGTATTCAGCCCTTTTTAACGTCCCACTGTTGGGCACAGGCCTCCCTTTCGTACGAGCGGGATCAGGCCATAGTCCACCACGCTGCCCAAGTGCGGGTTGGCGGACTTCACACATCTTTCGAAAACTTGCTAGGTTCTCTCAGACATGCAAGTTTCCTCACGATGTTTTCCTTCACCGTAAGACAAGTGGTAATCATATTGGAAATGATACGCACATGAAAATATCAGAGGTGCGAGTCCCGGGATTTGAACCCGCTTCACTCGGTTTCCCAAGCGAGCGCGTTACCACTGGGCTACCACTGAAAGATAAAATATAATATATAATAATTAATACTATAGTATATACTATAAACATTAGTTTCAGACCAAATTAGCTTAATCCCTGATCCTTGATCCCTGATTACTTTTGCTCACACCATTTACGCTGAACGCTGAATGATCCTCATACTCTCAGTGATAAGCGAATATTAAACACATTCCCATTCATGCCTGCTATTGATGTATGCGGTATATTAGGAGATAAGGAAATTAATAACAAGTAATTTGATGTATAAACGATTAGGTCGACGTAATGAGATAATATCAAGCCTGAAACTTTCGTGTTGTATTCGTCTGTTAAAATTAATAATACATAGCGGACCAAGTGGCAGATGTTCTGCGAGAGACATCGTTTGGTCTGAAATTTAAAAAAAGCTGGGTTTTGACAACAGCGCCATCTACCGGGCTTAAGAACCAGGTAAGAACGGTTAAGGTGATCTTTAGAAAGTGAAGAATTATCAATACAGACATATAGGAATTTTATCGTAATAGGGTTTTGTAGGTACCTAACTCATTCTCATCAGATATTATGGGTTGCGCTGTTTTAGGTCCCTCGAGGTAAATGAAAATTTGGAAATACATATTATACAATGACGATGATATTTGACGACACGTTGGGCTCAGTTTGTAGTGATCTTACTTGCTGTGCCAGCGATCGCGGGATTGAGTCCCGCTGGGGGCATTATTTTGTGTGGTGAGCACGAATGATTGTACTCCAAAGAAAGTTTGTATGTGTGTGTGTGTGTATGTGTATTTATTGCCTCTTCACTCTGTAACGATTGGACAGACTTGCACTGGATTTTGGACATAGGTTACTTTAGTAGTAAAATTTACTAAAAGGTGGCGGTGCTTATACATTGGAATATAAAAAGCAAGTATATAACTACCATGGACAGCACCCGGGCAAAGAAGGGGTAAATCGCTAGTTCACTAATACATTTAATTTATCCATACCCTAAAAAGCTGTCGCTATCGTTTGTACTCGCTTATTTCTGTAGATACTGAACTGATTTCGATGAGATTATCACCTGCATATAGATAATTAGGACTAAAATGACATAGGCTATATATAGGACATAGTGAAAAGCTGGTTAAAATATCCTTATAGAATAAGCCCGTACATGAAAATTATCCACCAGTGTCGACCCGGTCTTAACGCAAGTCGTTTTATCGTTAGCTGTCATCAGTGATTTAGTCACGAGGGTATTCAAGTCACGAACATTTACATTTTACACCGCTTTCAAATTAACGACTACAGTATTTTAAATGTAATTGTCTAGAAATGTATGCGATAGCTTTTTAATAGTCCAATTGAAACAAAACAAGTGTATTGGAGAATATAGAGAATTACTACTTTGTTGTTTCCCTACCTACTTGTTTATTAGGGTTCCCTAGCCAAACAAACAAACTCTTCAGCTTTATAATATAAGTGTAAACTAGCGACTCGCCATCGCTTTGCTCGGATTCATCCTTAGGTATGTTTTTCGGTTAGTATGGAATAGATAGACTATGTATTATATTTGTATACATATCTACAAAATAAACAGTTCTAAACTTTTCGATTTTCCAGCTGTTTTTTTGGGTTTTCCTTATTTTTTTATACTTAAACCATCCCTGACACACCCCAAACAAACTAAAAAAAAGAACTATTCAAATCGGTCTAGCCGTTTTTGAGTTTTAGCGAGACAAACGAACGGCAATAGATTTTTATATATATACGTATGGATTTTTCAAAATACCCAGAAATAATTAAAAAGAAATCATAACTTTATAATTTTGTATAAAGAATATTGTAATGATTGTTATAATGAATGTTACGTATATAATGTAATAATATGTAAGTAAATCTATTTCCCGAGGGTACCACTCCCATGTTCCGCAAAAGTCCATTTTGCAAGTTATAATGGTTGTACATTTCATCCATCATACAGTTGTATGTATAAAGTAGGGCAAAGTACCTAACAAACAAACTTCACCATTTACACCTTTTTGTTGTAATATAGCTAATTTCAAAGCTTTTTGGCTTACTAGAGAACATACCCTTACTTTGCTTGGATACGTCCCTAGTTGCCTCACTAACAAATGTATAACTCTCGGTAAAAGTCTATCTGTGCTATTTTCATACAAATCAGTCCTTTCAACGTAACCAACATGTATGTCGAAAACATTTTAGGTAGGTACACTAATTTTCAAGTTAAAAAAAAAATATGAGAGACGTTTAGAAATTAAAATATCGATTTGAAGTTTTCAGATTCCAAAAATTTTCTATTCTAGAAAATGATAAAAAAAGGAGAAAAAAAAATTAATAAAAAATAAACATTTTTTGACGATTTTGTAAATTAAAAAAAATTGTGTGCGACCTCTAAAAAAATATTTTGGACTGTTTTTTAAGGATGTTCTTAAAACATTAAAAAATAACATATTTTTATACGAAACACGAAAAAAATGACGGGTTTTTGCGCTATTCTAATGTATATCCAAAAACTTTATTCATTATAATATATGCATTATAATAGCAGTCCAATTTACAAAACCAAATGGGGTTTATTAGTACGCTTTTATTAGCTTCACTTATAGCTAACTATGTTATCTAATCATAGATGATATTAACCTACTTCTTATTGTCATATCGATTTAAACTTTGAAAGTATATAAATTCTTCATAGCAATACAATAATTTGATATCGACTTGATCAGATAATGGACGGATCAGGACATCAAATGGACAGTGCAATTCTTTGCAGTTTTTAAAACTTCAGTGCAGTAAAGTTTCAGTGCAGTTCTTATAACTAAGATTTTAGGCGTATTTAATTAGTTCTAATAAGTATCGTAGCATTTTTTTAGGTTTTTAAAATATTACATATTATATTAAAGTTTATTTTTAATTAGCGACTCGGGTGCGTCCCAAGGTACGTTTTTTACGTTTGAGCGAAACCCTAATTCTTTTTCTAATATAAAAGTAGCCTAAGTTACTCCTTATAACATCAGCTATCAGTGATCCAATCAAAATCGGTCCAGCCGCTTCGGAGATAAGCCGAAACAAAAAGACAGACAGATAGATAAAATCTTTTTAAATTGTGTTTTTTTTATAAGTAAATATAATTTCATATGCATTTAGTAAAAAGCTGTTGTTTTGACATTACAAACAAACACTTCAATTTTATTTATCTGTATAGATGAAACTACAGAATTATCAACTGTCCGCGATTAATGCTTGATTAAAGCGATAGTGATAAAAATAAAATATATGTCAGCAATAACTATTCAGGTACTATTTAAATGTCCTAATCTATACATATAATAAAATTGTAACTAAGCCGAATCTGTACATTAAATATTTTTTGGAAAATCTTATTGAAATAGACATTATTATCGATACAGAGGCCAAATGTATACTTCATAGAATTTTTGTCTATTGGTCTGTCTGTTGCCGCATCACGGAAAAACCACTGGATCGATTTTGATGAAATTTGGTACGATGATAGCTGGTTATCCGGGTCAACATATAGGATACTTTTTATTGCGGAAAAATATCACATCTCTGAGATTCAATAGCTATGGTCACGGCTATACTGATAAGTGATAATATAATTATATCGGGATATGAGGAACTCTATAAAGTAAGTTCTAAACAAGGTGAATATCCCGTTTTACACCATAATAATACTGTCTTAGAAGTTTAACAAACGTCAGTTTGTAGGATTTGTTTCTATTACAATAATATTAGTTAGTGTTTATACCATACTTGTTACCGCTGTTTTAGATCAATGGATCTGATGTTTTGAAATACGGAATACAGACAATATTTATATATAAACCCACATAGGTTTTTATCGATGTACATACGAGCGGAGTTGCGGATAAAAAATAGTTAATATTTAAGTAAAATTAACTTTTTTGGCAATTTTAATTAATAAATTCACCTGAAAAACATGAACAAATGAAAAACTGTTCATAACTGTTATGTATGAGAGCTGCCATATATATACATACGTATGTAGGTGAACAGAAAAGCCTATAAAGTGTCGAGAGCAATCACGACGAATGATAGAGTACAGTTTGCAACTTTATATGGAACGAAATTACTAAAATATGAGTTTATATGTGTTTTGGTGCTTCTTTTATGTTGAATGGGGTGATACGTGAGGGGTTTCGTTTTCCTTTTGTGATATGGAACTCTGAAAAGTAAAAA
Source organism: Fabriciana adippe (assembly GCA_905404265.1). Classification (NCBI taxonomy): domain Eukaryota; kingdom Metazoa; phylum Arthropoda; class Insecta; order Lepidoptera; family Nymphalidae; genus Fabriciana; species Fabriciana adippe. The sequence goes on along the minus strand of FR989997.1, from coordinate 13,352,111 downwards.
ATATATGTAAATGTAAAGTTATGATGTTGGAACATATCATCCTTAAATTAGTATATTTAGTTATCTCTATCTATATATTATCTATCTATCACTAGATATCTATGGTAAAAAGTCATTTGAGCTTAAGGGTAATCTGGCTACAAGATGTTATTCTAGAAACGTTTAAGTATCGAAATTTAAAAAAAAAAAAATGAAATGACACATTTTTATGTTAGACTAGCGACTCACCCTCGCTTCGCTTCGGGTTCGTCCCTAGACAAAAATAAATCTTTCCCACGCGAACCGTTCATTTTTCCGGGATAATAATATATAGCCTTCCTCAGTTAACTGGCTATCTAATGCAAAAAGAATTTTTCAAATCGGATTAGTAGTTCCTGAGATTAGCACGTTCAACCAACCAAACAAACAAACAAACTCTTCAGCTTTATAACATTAGAATAGATATCATGTCGTTCCCATATAATTATGTTTTTCGATTTCTATTCTTCAAAGAATATACAATAATATTTTATGTAAGCTCCCAGATTTGAAAAAAAAATTAAAACCTAGCGATGCCTGCGACACTACCTCTTATGGTTTATGACAGCCCTCTGACTGACAGACGGACAGCGGAGGTATAGTAAGTAAGTAGTATTCAGCCATTTTTTAACGTCCTACTGCCAGGCACGGGTCTCGTTTTAATACAGTTTACACAGGTTTATACAGGTTTTCTCAGACATGCAGGTTTCCTCATGATTTGTTCCTCCACCGTAAGGAAAGTGGTAATCATGTTAGAAATGATTCGCACCTAAAAAATACCAGAGGTGCGAGAACCAGAATTTGAACCCGCTTCCCCCTGTTTCCCAAGCAAGCGCGTTACCACTGGGCTACCACTGCCTAGTAAGTAAGTAGCAATCAATAAAATGTATTTCAGGTTGATTGAGATATAATAAAACAGATTGGTATGTATTTGTTGAATAACTATTATAATTGAGCTTTAACACTTCGAGCTTGTTAATTAAGTGCCAATAACATATTATTATAGAGGAAATTACGGGGCAAAATAAAGCAAATTGTTCATAAAAATTAAGGTTTTTTTATAATCTATACTAATATTATAAAGAGGTAAAGTTTGTGAGTTTGTGACGTTGTAGAGAGTAATCTCTGGATCTACTGAGCCGATTTAGATGAAATTTGGTAAGAAGATACTTTGAGACCCTGGGAAAGTCATAGGATAGTTTTTATTCCGGAGATAATCCCTCTAGGAGGTGAAAATGGGGATGAAAGTTTGTGTGGGGAAGCAACCTAGGGACAAACCCGAGCGAAGCAAGGGTGAGTTGCTAGTATTACATAAATACATAGGGACGAACCCAAGCGAAGCGAGGGTGAGTCGCTATTTAACATAAAGCTGAAGAAGCTTTTTTGTAGATTGAACGCGGGTAAAGCCGCGGGTTCTGCTAGTTATCTATACAGATGCCGAATCTGTAGTTTTTAGACTTTTTGTCTGTCTATCTGTCGGTCTCTCTGGGAACGCATCACGAGAAAACGACTTGATAGGTTTTGATGAAATTTGGTATGATGACAGCTGGTTATCCGGGTCAACATACATAATACTTTTTATTGCGAGAAAATATATCATTTCTAAGAAATCTATACTAAACGTTAAACGTTAAAACGTAACGTTAATGATAAAAATAAAGATAAGAACAAAATGTTTCTCTTTTTGTTTTTAGTAGACAGCATCATGAACTCTATGCTGGATACCGGATGACGCACAAAGCTGCCCCTAAAATTAAACGCCGGTTATCTTATTTAGTTAAATTTAAATGTGTCAAGTAAATTCAGCTTAATTCCTTTTTCTACGTAAATAGAAATAGCACTCGAAGCCGCAGGCAATAATCCCATTTCCTATTAATATTAAAAATGCGAAAGTTTGGATGGATGTTTGTTACTCAATTACGCCAGAACGGCTGAAGAGATCTAGATGAAATTTGGAAGAGAGACAGATTATAGTTTGGCACATAGCTGGCAATAGCACATAAGTTACTTATTTTCTCAGAAAAATGTATGGATCCCGTGGGATAGATTTGTTTTTGTTCTTCACGAACCCGAGCGAAGCGAGGGTAAATACCTGGCTAGTAATATAAATAACATTATTATATATTTTTTATATGATTCATAATTTTTGTTATATTATTTGGAAATCATTAGTGTTTTGTATAGATAAAAAATCTAGTACATGTTCTAGATTATGTTTTGAATACTATTATAATAATTGGATTACAATCGAGTTATGTTTAAAAATTTGATGCTGTGAAATAATTTGACTTTAAAACTGCTGCTTTTTTATTAAGCTTTTACTGCTGATATTACACTTTATACATTTTATAAATATATTGTAGTAAAATGTTTTAGCCTATAATCCAGCACATCGAATTAACCAGTTCAGTGATCAACGTGTTCTGTGATACTTAGGCCCCTTTCCAGTTGTTTTCTAATTCTCTATTATTAGCATTTCTTGACCAAATTGTCTCTCAAAATATATCATCTGTCCATCTTTGAGCTTTCCATTCCGTTAAAACTATTGTTTTACTTATATACAAATGTACGTATGTAAGTATGTATATTTCAACTTTGTGTGTATACTGTATATGTCTATCAAGCCGGAGATGGGTTTGTGTTACACGTTTAAATGTTTAATTTGACCATTAAGAAAGTTGTGTCGGTACGACATTAACATAATTAGTTTTTAACTAAAAAGGTACACCGTCTACAAAATTATTTTAATAGCAACTATTCTACAGTATGTAGTTGGTTTTCTTCTAAAAATTTTAATGAAACAACTTTTTAAGTATTATTTGATATTATCTGTACTAATATTATAAATGCGAAAGTTTGTGAGGATGTCTGGATGTATACATGTATGGATGTTTGTTACCCTTTCACGCAAAAACTACTAAACGGATTTTAATGAAACCTTAGAATAATACAGCTCATAGATCAGAATATCACATAGGCTATTTTTTATCCCGGTAAAATATACGATTCCCGTGGGATAGATTTGTTTTTGTTTTTCTAGAAGTCGTCGCTAGTATATTAATAAAATCACGACAGTTTTAGGTACAATTAAAAAAAACAGCGGAATAATACAAATAATTAATTAGCTAATGAATATACATAGTTGAATGAATTATTATTGAATGGTTATATTTTTGTTATTTTTACGGCACAATATTTATATATATTTTATATATTTACATTTAAAACACGACATCAATTTATTCAGGTTTTTTGCTTTTAAAAATAATATGATATATCAATAGAACTTGCTTAGGGTAACAGTAGCTTACGTTTAAGTCTACATCATCTCGTTAAATTTCATCCATATCCGTCCAGCCGTCATATTTACAAAAGTAGTGTAGTAATGAATAAGCTCATAATAACAATTAACAGTGCGTCAAATTTTACACGACAGATATAATTTCCAGACAAATATATTATAATTTATGATCCGATTTCGATCTGGTAATTTTTTTTTATAAAAGAATCAATAAGTGTATTGACTATTGGTAAGAGTCAAGTTCTGGTCAAATCACACTCCAGCATTGCTTTTTGTATAAAAATACTTATCCAAACCGATATCGGACCGAGAACGGACTGTGATTGGCACTATAGTGTAAATGTGTAGATCGATCCTTATTGTTAACTAGTAACTCACCCTCGCTATGCTCGGGTTCATACCTAGGTAAGTTTTAACAGTTAATATGGAATAGATAGGCTATACATTATATACAAATAGGTACAAAATAAACGATTCTGAACTTTTCGATTTTCCAGCTGTATTTTAGGGTTTACCCTATTTTTTTATAGTTAAACCACCCCTGACACACCCCCAACAAAACAAAAAAAAATCTTATCGGTCCAGCCGTTTTTGAGTTATATCGAGACTAACGAACGCCAATAGATTTTTATATAATAGATTTATTTAAATTATATTTTTTAATCTTAGCATAATTTTTAAGTAGTTCTTCTGCTTTCACCATTATTGTATTAAAAAAAAGTATTTTTAATACTGAAAATACCTAATCACAAAAGATTTACTTAATAACTAAAAAAAAAACAATGTTTCATACTTACTAAAATAACACCGAAGTAATTTTCTATGGGAACAAATAGATGATAAAATGTCACTCTGTTTTTATTTGTTCGGCAATCGATATATTTGTTCGCGTCCACAATTTATTCTCAGAGTATCACAACATGAAACCTTTTAGTAAATAGTGATAGCTGTCAATATACTTGAATGTTTGACGTATGGCAGTGCCAATAATATGTGACGAATATGTGCAATTCATGATTATGATATATTGGTATATTTTAAGTTACATGGGCGAAGTAAATTGTGCCCAAATGGCATTCCTAGCTACTCAAAGGAATTGAAATGATTTGAATTGATAGATTAGTGTAATTTGTTCTATATAGTTACACTAGCGACTCACCCTTGCTCCGCTCGGGTTCGTCCCTACTTACGTTTTATCGTTTAGTATAGATTTCTTAGAGATGAGATATTTTCCCGCAGTAAAAAGTATCCTTTATGTTGACCCGGATAACCAGCTACTATCATACCAAATTTCATCAAAATCCCTCCAGTGGTTTTTCCGTGATGTGGTAATAGACTGACTGACAAAAATTCTAAAAACTATAGATTCGGCCTCTGTATGAATAATAATGTCTATTTGTATAAGATTTTCCAAAAAATAACTAATATTCGCCCATTGGTCGAAATTTGACAGTAATCATTATTTAAGATTTAAGGAAATCATAATGTATTCACCTTTTTTTTAACGTCCCATTGCTGGGCACGGGTCTCCCTTTAATACGAGGGGGATCAGGCTATAGTCAACCACGCTGGCCAAGTGCGGGTTTTCGGACTTTACATGTCTTTCGAAAACTTGCTAGGTTCTCTCAGACATGCAGGTTTACTCATGCTGTTTTTTCTCCGTATGATAATAATCATGTTCGACATGATTCGTACATGAAAATATCAGAGTTGCGAGACCCGGGATTTGAACCCGCTTCACTCGCTTTCCCAAGCAAGCGCGTTACGCCAGTGCCTCCTGAACATGAGGAAAACATAAGTGAAAAGACCTATCTATAAAAAAATGTATGTAAGCCTTCCCGGTAGGTACCTATATATTGTACGACTTGATATAAAAAATAATAAACGAACCTTGGAGGCAAACAGTCGCCTCATTTTGTTCTCACATTACAATAGATTATATTACATTACAATCGTATGTATTTCTATTTCACGATCTCGGTCTATGTATATTAAATACTAGCGACTTACCCTCGCTTCTCTCGGGTTCGTCCCTGGGTTGCTTCCCAAACAATTTTTTTTATTTTTTTTGAGTTTATTTTTTTTCGTGGGACCCTATTTTTTTTCTAAAATAGAAGTAGCCTAAGTTACTCCTTATAACATCAGCTATCTGTCAGTGAAAGTCCCGTCAAAATCGGTCCAGCCCTTTCAGAGATTAGGCGGAACAGACAGACAGACAAAAATGGTAAAAAATGTTGTTTTGGTATACGTACCGTGTATACATCCATATGCATTTAGTAAAAATCGGTTATTTTAATATTACAACCAGACACTCCAATTTTATTTATCTGTATAGATAAATCAATATGTTGGGACGGTAAGACATCACCCTCTAGTTCCATGGAAAGTTACGAGGTTTGTGTTATGGACTAGATAATTGACATATATACACATATACTCGCATAACTTTAAATACATACATATTATAAATATAAACACCTATGACTGGAGTGAATGATACAAACATTCCTGATTATCACATAAATAAATGCTCTCAGCGGGACTCGAATCCGCGACCGCTGGCACAGTAAGTAGGGTCACTACAAACTGAACTAAGCATCTCGTCATATTATATCATCTTCATACAAATTTCATTCTCAACAAACACTAGTCATCCGGCTATGATTGGCTCGATCGATATAAATTTAGTTCTAATATTATTTGTACCTAACTTTGTTATAAAAAAATATCCATCATAGTTCATCCGTATTAAATATCCAATACAGTCCATTGCCATGTCTATTTTGATTTAAAACTTCTTATTCTTTCACGTTCACTGTTTATTATAATATAAATAAAACATTATATTACGGGATTATTTTTTAAATAAAAGTAATTTAGACATTTATTCTCTTACTGCAAAACCGTGTTTAACACATGATTAATTATATAATACCTATAAATTATAATATATATATATGACGAAGGAGGATTTAGTTACCTTTTTCTGCTAGAATGTGAAACCTTATTGTTTAAAGTCACTATGTTATTTAGTTTACTTTTTATTGCTTTTAAAATGATTTTGAATTTAGAGCAGAGATTTAGTCTCGAGCGGGGTCGAGACGCCATCATGACAATTATTGTGAAATATTCTTTGGAAATGCGTGGCTTAGTAAAGTTGGTTGATCATGGTGGATCATAGAATTATGTTTGTAGTTGAAAGTCTGATCGGTGACTGTGAACCCGCTAGCTCTCTAAATCATATATATATATATATATATATATATATATATATATATATATATATATATATATATATATACAGGGTGGAATAAATCGATGGGACATGGAAGAAAAGTACCTTAAATATTGAAGTTATCAAGATTTACTCAAAGGAAACATTTCTTTATTTTTAAAAATAATAATAACTGCATTTAATTTTTTAAAAAAAAAGCTTAACTCAACCGGGAATCGAACAAAATAAAAATGCAAAAAAGGACACCGTCACTATTTTATCGAATTAATCGATAGGGTCTATGGTAAGGATAAAATCTCTCGAACAAACATTGCGTCTTAGAATTAAAGAAAACGATGAAAACTTACAAATTATACATATCGACTCTAACATCGTGGAACAAAAGCATAAGACATGGAAGAAAAGTGTTTTAAATACTGAAAATATCAAGTTTCACTCCAAAGAAACATTATTTTATTTTTAAGAATATGATAAACTGGATTTAATTTTTTTTTAAAAGAGGACCTGAACCGGTAATCGAACCAGCGAAAAATGCAAAAAGGTACACCGTTACTATTTTATCGACGAAAATTGTGGAAAACTGAAGAAAAGTGTTTTCCACTTTCTATGCATTTGTTCCACAATGTTAATTAGAGTCGACATGTATGTATAAATTGTAAGATTTCATCGTTTTCATCAATTGTAACATACAATTTTCGTTCGAAACATTTCATCCTGTCTATCTACTAATTCGATAAAACAGTGACGGTGTACCTTTTTGCATATTTCGTTGGTTCGATTACCGGTTCGGGTCACCTCTTTTAAAAAAAATTTAAATCCAGTTTATCATATTCTTAAAAATAAAATAATGTTTCGTTGGAGTGAAACTTGATATTTTCAGTGTTTAAAACACTTTTCTTCCATGTCTTATGCTTTTGTTCCACGATGTTAGAGTCGATATGTATAATTTGTAAGTTTTCATCGTTTTCTTTAATTCTAAGACGCAATGTTTGTTCGAGAGATTTTATCCTTACCATAGACCCTATCGATTAATTCGATAAAATAGTGACGGTGTCCTTTTTTGCATTTTTATTTTGTTCGATTCCCGGTTGAGGTAAGCTTTTTTTAAAAAAAAATAAATGCAGTTATTATTATTTTTAAAAATAAAGAAATGTTTCCTTTGAGTAAATCTTGATAACTTCAATATTTAAGGTACTTTTCTTCCATGTCCCATCGATTTATTCCACCCTGTATATATACATATTATAAAATTCTAACTAAGCCGAATCTGTACATTAAATATTTTTTGGAAAATCTTATTGAAATAGACATTATTATCGATACAGAGGCCGAATCTATAGATTTTAGAATTTTTGTCTGTCTGTCTGTCTGTTACCGCATCACAGAAAAACCACTGGAGGGATTTTGATAAAATTTGGTATGATGATAGCTGGTTATCCGGGTCAACATATAGGATACTTTTTACCGCGGGAAAATATCTAATTTCTGAGAAAAACACAAAAACTGGTTGGAATAAAACCACGATGATACTATTTATAAATAGTTTAGCAAGGTAATTTACTAAATATGGTAAAAACTATAAAAAATAGCTTATCTTGAAAATCAAATTATCAATAGCGCTTTTTTATTCATTAAAATAGTTATAGTTATTTTAATTAATATTTATTTATGTGTATTTAGATACTCGACAATAGATGTCGCTATGTGTTTTTAAAATACGTAGTTTTAATTCCAAAAAAATGAATGTATGAATGTATGTAGAATTACCTACTACTAAATTACCCGCGGCCCCGCCCGTGTTGAAATTATCAATAAAGCAAACTTTTGATTTTATAAATGAGTAACTATGCACATAATAAAATTGTAACTAAGCCGAATCCGTACATTCAATATTTTTCGGAAAATCTTATGAAATATTCATTATTAGCGATATAGAGGCCAAATCTATAGTTTTTAGAATTTTTGTCTGTCTGTCTGTATATAACTGCATCACAGCAAAACCAATGGAGGGATTTAGATGAAATTTGGAACGGTGATAGCAGGTTATCCGGGTCAATGCATAGGATACTTTTTATAGCCGAAAAATATGTCATTTCTGAGAAAAAATACAAAAACTGGTTAAAATAAAAGCAAGATGATACTATTAACATTTTAGCAAGGTAACTTAATATGTTATAACTATTTAAAAAATCTTATCTTAAAAGAAATATCAATAGCGCTATTTTATTCATTGAAATAGTTATTTTGACGAAAATTTATTTATGTGTTATTTAGATATTTGACAATAGATGTCGCCATGTGTTTTTAAAAAACGTAGTTTTAATCCAAAAAAATAATAATGTACAGATATGACCTTTCTATGACTTTATTAGAATTACTAGGTACTAAATTACGCGTGGCCCTGCCAGTATTCAAATTATCAATAAAACAAACTTTTTGGCTTTATAATTTAGTAACATATAAATAATATTTTGTTGGTCGAAACAATTTTCAAATGAAAATATTTGTAAATTTTTATTGTTTAGTAAATAATTTTAAAATATTTTTTTTTATCTTTTAATGTAAAATTAGGCAAATGCAAATCCAACTCGCGCATTATAGGTTTCCTAAAGCAAAATACTTTGTTGTTTTTCTTACTTACGTTAGGTTTTGTTAGGTTAACACTAAAATAAATACGAATAATATTTAAGTTTTCGCAATATCGACTCATTTTATCAACCGTAAAGATAAGTGGAAAACAAGTTCATGGCTGTTACACTGACAAAGCGGGTAACTAAAAATATTCCATATCTCAAAAACTTTGCAAAAGTATTTTAGGAACTGTCATACCTACACTCTTTCAGTTATTTTTGACACCATTTCTTGGAAGGTAAAGGCTTAAAGGACATAATAAAATTCTTACGACTTTAATCATATTATTAGCCGAGCCATATGAAATAATAAAAAGCATTTGCTTAGAATTATTTACTTATTACACTTTCTTTTGAAAATCGATTTGGAACATGTTACTAACTAGCGCTAACCGATGCCTGTTTCGCGACAAATTAACATTAAGAAAAGTTACCATTATGTAATTTAAATAATCAGCTAAATATTAAATTAATCAATAGCTATTTATTAGTAAAAAATAATTTAAATTAATCCCGTAGTATTAAAGTTTATCGCCCAAAACTAAACAAACAAACAAAACAGAAGTATAGACATACATAAATATTAGTGCTAAAATAAAAAGTGCAATATTACTAAATCAAAATGAGATTAACGGAGGAACTTTTGTGGCATTGTCAATCACTGCCATTATTTACCAATCATGCGGTGCGCAATGAAAGTGGTATAGGTAATCTAAACGCGGGCGGAGCCGCGGGAAATGCTAGTATATATATATATATATATATATATATATATATATATATATATACAGGGTGGAACAAATCGATGGGACATGGAAGAAAAGTACCTTAAGTATTGAAGTTATCAAGATTTACTCAAAGGAAACATTTCTTTATTTTTAAAAATAATAATAACCGCATTTAATTTTTTTAATAAAGCTTACCTGAGCCGGGAATCGAACAAAATAAAATCGAAATTATTAAAAAATTAATGCAGTTATTATTATTTTTTAAAATAAAGAAATGTTTCCTTTGAGTAAGTCTTGATAACTTCAATATTTAAGGTACTATATATATATACCTATGAAACGTTAAACACAGCTGTTAAACACGTGTTAAGTCACGGTTTCGGGCCATATAAATGTAAATACGCGACTAGGGCACGTTTAACCCTAACCAAAAATTAGACATGGATTTGTGGTAAAAAAAAATTTGAAACATCTGTTGAAGATATATATAAGGCACGGTTAAATTATTTTATGGCGAGAATAGTACTAAGAAGGTCGTGGTTTTGTTTGTACATACAGTAGGGTAGTTGTTTAGCATTGTTCGGCTTAGTATACTTCTGTTCTGGACAATGGACAACTAACTTTGAAACTTAGAACAAGTTAGCCATAAAGCTTTTGAAAATTTTACACTCTACAAAATTACTTTCTTTGCTTACTTATTTTTTACTAATTCTTTCTGACATTCCATTAAACCCATCTTACTAATATTATAAGTGTGAAAGTTTAGATGGATGTTTAGATGTTCATTAATCAATCACATCAGAACGGCTGAACGGATGTGGATGAAATTTGGCTATTTTTGCTAGTTTGAAATAAAAATCATGGCCCGTTTGGCCATGTTTATTGTAAAGCATTTGAAACGCCGGGAATCAAAAATCGCAATAAAACCGCAAAAAAAATCAGGAAAAATATTTTTTCCTGATTTCATGATACATCGTACGTACGTAAAGCTATAGATGTCTGTCAATTGAATTGGCCGATAGTGATAACAAACTACAAATCCAAAAAAATAATAATAAAACTCTCTTCTGCTCTAGCTTTCTGCTAATAAATCTGCTCTTATTTACTTGTAACAAGTTTGCAATGTTAATTTTTTAAGAGTTTAATATGTAGAGATGGTACTCCACTCTTCTATTTCCTTACGATAAGTCCTAACTCGAATCAAATTCAAAAATAAATAATCTTATTAAGTCTTATTAAGACTATGGATGTGAAATAACGTGCAGAGATGGTTGTTTAAATAATGGTCCTGATTTGTTTAAACTGAGAAGGTTGTACGACCTTCATACACGTAGGAATGAATTTGGCGTAGAAGAGAATGGCATATTTGGTTTTCGATTCTCAAAAAATGTTATTTAAAACTAGTAATCCACCCTCGCTCTGCTCGGGTTCATCCCTAGTTACGTTTTAAGTTTAATATAGAATTCTCAGAGATTAGATATTTTCTCGCAGTAAAAAGTATCCTAAATTTTGATCCGGATAACCAGCTACCATCATACCTCATCAAAATCTGTCCAATGGTTTTCTTGTTCTCAGATAGATAGACAGACAAAAATTCTAAAAAACTATAGATTCGGCCTATGTATCGATAATAATGACTATTTCAATAAGATTTTCAAAAAAAAAATGATTACTGTACAAATTCGACTCAGTTAAAATTAAATTCAATACATCAAATTAAATAAACAATAAATAATTAACTCAGTTTCTTTAATATCCCACTTCTGGGTAAGGGCTCTCCTTCAGCGTGAATGAATGTCCATATCCTATCACGCTTGTCAAATTCATCACGTCTTTGTTAAACTAGTTAAGTTCCCTCAGGCATGAAGGGTCCCGCATTTTACTTCATCACATTAGTAAATGATAATTACGTTTAAGAAAAAAAAATGGTTGAGAATGTTTAGTTCATTTTCTATGGATATTGTAGACAAATATTTTTTGTACTACATTGAATTGCAATATGCAAACATTTTCATGCAAATAGGATATTCATGACTCAAATATTAGCGGTATTATTATCTTCCTATTACTAGAATATACAAGTATATACTATACATGTAGGTATATTGTATATATACACACACACACATTATATATATATGTATATATAACTAAGTCGAGTTTAGAGTTAGTTACACCATTTATAACTCAAGAACGGCTGGAGCGATTTTTATGATCTTTGATTTCTTGGATTTTTCTCCGCCCTGAATAGCAGAATAACTATAAAATGTCAGAAAAAAAATCTCGAAATAAAATCATTTTTATACTATCCTTATATCTACATATTTAAAACGTACCTAGGGACGCGCCCAAGCAAAGCGAGGTTAAGTCGCTAGTGTTTAAACAGACATACATATGCTTTTTATATTATAACATTGATTTATAAGATAGTCTTATTGGAAAATGTATGAACTTATACGAAGGTAAAGCGCAGTAACAGACTCGAGTTTATATCAACACTAATATAATAAAGGGGTAAAGTAAGTAAGTTTGTACATGTGTAGGGGATAATCTCTGATACCGATCCGATTCAGAAAATCTTTTCAATAATAGGAAACTGTATTGCCGCCGTTCTATAGGCTATTTTTTTTTCTGATAAAAATGTATTTATACCTGTTCACCTGCGAAGATTACGGTCAGGGATCATTTCATATACGAATGTAGTTTTGATGGAGGTACTTCCTCTAATGTCTTTTTTAGCTATCCTACACTCCTCCATTGTATTTATGATGTCTTTCCCCTCAAAGTCCTCCATCCCATTAATGTTAATTGTTTATTAATGTTTGTGTTTAGTATTCTGTGTAAATTTCTTTGTAAATGTATTAAGTGTAATGAAAGTACACTAAAAACTAACATTCTTTTAAAACAATTAGTAACTAATCACTTAATTTTAAATAAGGTTTTTATGTATATATGTATTAATTGTGCTGTTTTTAGGGTTCCGTACTTAAAGGGTTAGACGGGACCCTATTACTAAGACTCCGCTGTCCGTCCTTCTGTCTGTCCTTCTGTCACCTGGCTGTATCTCATGAACCGTGATAGTTAGACAGTTGAAATTTTCACAGATGATGTATTTCTGTTGCCACTATAACAACAAATACTAAAAAACAGAATGATTTTACCAAATCATACCCATACAACGGACATGATTTTTTTGTCATTTTATAAATAATGGTACGGAACCCTTCGTGCTCGAGTCCGACTCGCACTTAGCCGGTTTTTATTGTAGGTCCGAGGTTTATATAGCATTTACTCCCTTTTTTTACACTTTACAATTAATATAGTTTAATCATCTTATTTTACCGACCTACCTCCTTTATGTCCATTCTTATGACATTGGCGAGTAATCTTTGCTTAACTGGCCAGCTTTAAAGCCATTAACAAGAGAATGGAATTGGTTGAAAATGTGTTTATTCTTAGAAATCTTTATAACTTTAATTGAAGCCGCTACAACTGCAATACTTTTGATACCATAGTAAGTTTACCAGATGCTTTAAATACATACTCGTACATATTATATTGTATCAGCCCTTTTTAACGTCCCACTGCTGGGCACGGGCCTCCCTTCAATACGAGGGGGATCTGGCCATAGTCCACCACGCTGGCCTAGTGCGGGTTGGCGGACTTCACACGTCTTTCGAAAACTTGCTAGGTTTTCTTAGACATGCAGGTTTTCTCACGATGTTTTCCTTCACCGTAAGGCAAGTGGTAATCATGTTAGAAATGATTCGCACATGAAAATATCAGAGGTGCGAGACCCGGGATTTGAACCCGCTTCACTCGGTTTCCCAAGCGAGCGCGTTACCACTGGGCTACCACTGTTCACATATTATAACGTGTATAAAATATCATATGTATGTATATATGTATGTATCATTTTTATTTTTCCTAACTCTGTTATTTGTTCAAACCCTTCCACTTCACACTTTGCTATTTCCTACACCTAAAGGTTGCCTGGAAGAAATCGCTGTTTTAGCGATAAGGCAGCCTGTGCATTTTCCTACTAATGTATTATTCTTTTCTTATGTCTTCCTCTTTTGTGTGTGCAGTAAGGAGTTTTTTATTATTATGCCTTTGAACAATAAAATACTGCTAAGTAATTCTACAATTTGCTAGAAAATGATAAATTATTGTAATCCCACCGTAAGCACAACAATTTATTTAAAAAAATCTCGCAGGAATGTAAGAGTTCTCTTACATATTGCCCGCACAACTTTGTTTTGAAAAATATCATCTTATTTATCTCTGCAGTACTACACCACAATAATATTTTTTAAGGAAAAATACTAAGAAATTACTTAATAGATAATACATCTAGTGTCTTCTTTTTCACAATATTAGATTATTTAGTGCAGATGGACAGTATTTTTTGTCTTAGATTGCTAACAAATGTTTAATCCTAATCTTAACTAATAAATAATATTACATATGTATAAACGGGATTACGTTAAAGTTTATTAACTAAATATTTTGCATACATGGACATATCGTTGATTAAATGGAAAAACGTCATTTTCCAATTTTTTTTTTGATAATATGATTATTACGATTAATCGACGACACGTTTGGCTCAGTTTGTAGTAACCCTACTTTCTGTGCCAGCGGTTGCGGGTTCTAGTCCCGCTGGGCATTCATTTGTGTGATGAGCACGAATGTTTGTACTCCAGTCATGGGTGTTTATATTTATAATATGTATGTATTTAAAGTTATATATGTATAGTGTATCAACTGTCTGATATCCATAAGCAAGCCTCGTAGCTTACTATGGAACTAGATGGTGCTCTGTGTTAATGTCCCAACATATTTATTTATATTTATTTATTTACTTAAAACGAGTCTACTATCAACATATTTTAAATGTATAAATGACACTAAGAAATTACAAGAAAAAAAAGTAGAAAAAACACATTTCTTGCTAGAAAATGCCTTCATTTAATAAACCATATATAATAACACACCGCCTTAATTGTCATATAAATATCTTTAAAATGATATATGACACTTATGTATACATATAATAAAATTGTAACTAAGCAGAATCTGTACAATAAAAATTTTTTGGAAAATCTTATTGAAATAGATATTATTATCGATGCAGAGGCCGAATCTATCGTTTTTAGACTTTTTATCTGTCTGTCTGTCTGTCTATTACCGCATGAACTTAAAAACTTCAAATGCTTGTACTGTAAAATTTGTTCTTTTTGAATAAAGTCATTTTTCTATTTAACCCACGATATTTGGAGGAGTAAGGCACCCGAGCAAAGCAAGGTTAAGATATTATTAGTAATTTATTGTAAAAACTCACTATTTCCATTATAAGATAACTTCTTGATCTTAAAATTTGTAAATCGATCAAATATATCTTTTTGTATCAAGAGATAACGAATGATGACACAATAACATTTATGAGATAGATGTTACATCAAAGTAATGATAAGCTAAAACATCGTAAAACTAAATAACAAGTTGCCCTTCCTTTCTTATATGATTGTCAAATTTTGTTTGTATTAGAAACCGTACTCAGTTATATTTTAATTTAGATCGTAGTTTCAATCTAGATTGCAAAGATCTTGTCACGTTCTTTTATTATAACACTAAACTTTGCCTACGGTTATGCATACGTTTATAATTAATGTTTAGACTGTCACAAAGTATAATTCTGGCTTTATAAGTGGCTTAATAGCTAGGGGGTTCAAGCAAATTTGAATTTACACTGTCAACTAAAACGAAATTTGTAAAACAAAGAATAATTAATTTTGAACTAAATATGTAAATCTAATACTTATATATTACATACATTTTCGGGTTTTGTCGCAGTTTTATTTTATACTAGCGACTCACTCTCGCTTCGCTCGGGTTCGTCCCTAGGTTGCTTCCCAAAGCAAAATTAATTAATTAATTTGGTTTTAATTTTTTTCGTGGGACTCTATTTTTTTTCTAAAATAAAAGTAGCCTAAGTTACTCCACATTACATCAGCTATCTGCCAGTGAAAGTCCCGTCAAAATCGGTCTAGCCATCTCAGATTAGCCGAAACAAACAGACAGACAGACAGACAAAAATTGTACAAAATGTTGTTTTGGTATATGTACCGTGTATACATCTATATGCATTTTGTAAAAAGCGGTTTTTTTAATATTACAAACAGACACTCCAACTTTACTTATCTGTATAGAATTTTGTACCATATAGATATAATGATAATGACAGATACACGTTGGATTTATAACTCTCCTTTTTTGCACCGAAGGTAAAAAAAAAAAAAAAAACACTTTTATTTAGATCCTAGATATCACGTAACACAAAAGTGCTTGTCAAGACTATTCAAACGAGTCCATACGCGGCGGTTTTATTTTGTTTAATTTAGGAGTTCCTACGGCCACCTTCCGACTCCATCTTACATAAGATCAGCTTCATGGTACCATATTTTTGCATTGTCACCGAAGTTACGTAAGTAAACCAAATTTCAAACTAATCTAAAGACAGGAAGTGGTTGTAATTTAACTCGCAAGATTTGTCCCATACTAACATACTAACAGGGCAAGTTAAATAAAAGCTTGTAATGAAGTTTAAGATACGCCATTAATATAAAATAGAAAGAAGAGAAAAACTAGAGTCTTTCCATAAGTGGAAGTTTAGATAGATAGATGTAAGCATCTATCTATCTAAACATGATATAAAATTCTAACTGAGTCGAATCTGTACACTAAATATTTTTTGGAAAATCTTATTGAAATAGTCATTTTTATCAATACAGAGGCCGAATTTATAGTTTTTAGAATTTTTGTCTATCTGTATGTATATCTGGGAAAACGAGAAAACCACTGGACAGATTTTGGTGGAATTTGGTATGATGATAGCTGGTTATCCGGGTCAACATATAGGATACTTTTTACTGCGGGAAAATATCTCATCTCTGAGAAATCTATACTAATCGTTAAAACGTATCTAGGCACGAACGCGAGCGAAGCGAGGGTGAGTCGCTAGTGTATATTAAAAACGAAGGTTTAAAGTTAGCGTATAAAGGAAGCTACTATAAAATAATATTTGTATTCTTAACTATCAATAAATAAACATTTATCTATCTATACATATAATAAAATTGTAACTAAGCCGAATCTGTACATTAAATATTTTTTGGAAAATCTTATTGAAATAGTCATTATTATCGATACAGAGGCCGTTTCTATCACTACATAGTATAAAACAAAGTCGCTTACCGCTGTCTGTCCCTACATATTATGCTTAGATATTTAAAACTACGCAACGGACTTGATGTGGTTTTTTAATAGATAGAGTAATTCGAGAGGAAGGTTCAGACGTATTCTTCTTTCTAATGTGATGTCGTAAAACAAAACTTTTTTTGCGCTTACATTGCAAACGCTGACTGATCCCTACGAGATAGATCAAAATAATGTACTACAGTATTGCACACCTTAAAAAGATCTACAAAAAAGTCCGCGATGGCATATGTCTATCTGTTAAGAATAACATACTATATCTATTTTACTATATCCAAGCTAGGGACGAACCCGAGCGAAGCGAGGCTGAGTCGCTAGTTTACAATATACTAATAACCAAAAATCTTCTCAAATATCTTCACACCGGTAGTTTTTTTTTTCGTGAAATAATCATAAATTGCATAAAAAAATCTCTCTTTCCGTTGGCGAAAATCGTATGAAAATCAGTACAGTAGTTTTTGAGATTAGTCCGAATAAATATGAATGTAGCACGGCAAATTTAAATGGGTAAATAAAACTTATTACAAAAATTATTTCAGTTTTATAGTCACACGCTTTAGTCCATGTCATAAAAACTACTGAATCGATTTTGATGAAATCTTTACTATTTCCTAAGTTGAAGTAAATGTAAGCAAATAAAAAAGAATGACCACGGTCCGATTACTAGTTTTGAAGAAATGCGTGAACAAACATATATAAATACAAATATATACATACATACATATATAAAGTTTTGTATATTTATTTGGAAGCCCTAATAGATTACCGTAAGATTAAATATATACGTGTCGAATCGATAACTTCATTTTTTGGAAGTCGGTTAAAAATACGTTGTTTTCTTTGAAGTAACATACGAATTCTAATAAACGATAAACAACGATTAAAAGTCAACTTACATATAACGTTATAGTTTCAGATGTATTCTTTAAACATGATATTTATAAAAATCTATTTAATTTAAAATACCGACCTTTATTTCACTAATAATATGCAGTTTCATCAAATTAAATACAGTCATTCGCAAGTAAAGTGCATTAAAAGTTAACCCGTTGTGAATTGCGGGCACGCCGGCGTGTCAGCTAACAATTAATTTCTTAGAAATTATCCAGGAGGTGTTTATCAAAATTCGAGCATAATTTTTTTTGAGAACAATAAAGCTCAATAATAGCCACTAAACAAAAAAAGGCTTGACAAACAGAGGATAAAAAGTACTGAACTCTTTTGAGATATTCATATAATAAGGTCCTTCTAGGACCTTTATGCAAGGAACCCTGAAAAATAGCCTTAACATTTAAAACTATTACAATTATCACAAATTTTATTCACCGAATATGGAAATTAATAACATTAATTAAATGATATTATTATAATGACAGTTCACCTTCGGCAATTATTGAGGTTATATACATATTTGCTGTCATATTTATTGTACTGTATTTTATCTCATTATAATGATTGTTTATACACATACGTATACATATACGAGTAGTATATCAGATGGACTAGTTTTCTATGGCGTAGAATTGCTGTTTCTATTTTGTTGGGGAATATATTACCATGTTGTAAACGACACGTTTAGCTCAGTTTGTAGTGACTTCTGTGCCAGTGGTCGTGGGTTCGAGTCCCGCTGGACGATTTATTTCTGTCATAAGTACGAATGCTTATAGTCATGGGTGTTTATATTTACATTTATAATATATATGTATTTAAAGTTATGTAAGTGTAGTGTATCAACTATCTGGTATCCATAACACGAGCCTCGTAGCTTATCATGGAACTAGATGGTGCTGTGTGTTAAAGTTCCAACATATTTATATTTATATGTCGTCTTTATAGAATCGCTATCGAATAATAGAGAAATAAATAACGACAAATACTAATCGCGTTATTTAAAGCTTCGTTATGTTAATTAGCCATGTTTTTTTAACTTTTCTATCAGAAAAAGCGATAATTTTCAACTTTGCTAGTGGTCCGAATAGATTATACATTGTTATATTACGGACCGTATGCATTCACAGGATGCTTCTTTACTGCCCGAAAGCCGAGACCAAAGTAATGATTCAGAAGATTCTTAGTCAAAGAGTTTAAAGCTATAAAATAGATAAAAACCCAGAAAGGAGCTAAAATCTAGATTTAAACAAATTTTATACCCTCAGGATATGAAAAGTTTATTGAACAAATGAAAATTTTTAGGCACCAGTGTTTCGGGGATTATCTCAATCTTTTGAATAGTAATTTAATGTATTTTTTTCTAAGAAATTATGGATGATTTCTAAGAAATTAATAGTTGACTGACACGCCGGCGTGCCCGCGATTGTCAACGGGTTAAGTAATTATTATTAATTGTATTTTCCTCACCGAACCCTTTAATTTGATGTCCATACCATGGGGTTACATATAAAAGACACAGTCCGCCATCTTTGGAAGTCCGCCATGTTAGATTTAGAATGACGTCACTTATCTAACTATACATTTTCATTTAAGCTAAGCGTGTGTGCAAAATTTCAGCACAATCGGTTGAGGATAACTGCTTTAAAACTCAGATGCAAGATTTGACCCGAACAA